>CM073951.1:9925000-14725000 GCA_037179545.1 Sesamia inferens | reverse complement strand
CAAATAACACCATACAGCCAACGCCATCTCTGAATATATTCTTGAACTACTCTGACTGTGAAAGTTAGTCTGAAGCTTCCAATATTCCCCGCTAGAGGCCACTAGTAGGCTCCACAGGTTACAATGTTCCTTGTTGTCTTGTTAGGTATTGGGTACCTATGGTACCTACCTACTATTACATAGCAGGTTATTTTCCTTATAAATTAATTACCTTTTTTATGGTGTTATAAAAAGTCTAGCACAACATAATGAATATGGCTTGTTTTAAAGAACGGAATGTTTTGCGTAAAACTAAACGCATTAATTTGATTCTACTACTGCACAAGGTTCAATAAAATTAGCTAGAAAAACTCCGCAGACAAACAGAGTAATTGCGTAACACTATCAGTAGCAATGACTTTCATTGACAGTTCAACAACATTAAATAAAATAAATATAAACGGACAAATCACACAGATTGAGCGAGCACCAAAGTAAGTTCGAGACTTATGTTATGGGATCCTTTTTTTTTTTTTTTTTTTTTTTGCCGGGGTGGAAATCCTCATAGGATGCCCGCCGCCCTGGGGTGGGCGACGGGGTATGTCAGACTTTTACTGACTAAAACCACCCCGGTGTGTCTTCTATCACGAGCGCGCGTGGGGCCGCGGGAGTCTAAATTCTTCCACGGCCCCACACCCTCGTGCTGGCCCGGTCTGTCCGGGCCTCGTCTCCTGCACGGGGTAGTGGGGTGTTAAACTACCCCGTGCATCGCCTCAAAGGCGCGCGCCGACACTCGCGCGCGCCTCGCAAAGACATTTTACATACAAAGTGTCCAATATATCTTGACATATAATGGCGCCGTTGCTTATAAAGAGAAATGTCGACAATATGTCAAACTCGGAACATTTAAATTCAGTTCCATAATTCGCCGTCTGTCAAGTTATACTGGCAAGGCTGTTTGGCACTTGTAATTGGTCCTAACTCAACGATACTATATTTATAATAGATACAAGGTGTCTCAAAAGAAAGTTCACATTTAAATCTTTTTTTAAAAGAAAAGTCTTAGCTTTATTGAAAAAATGTTTATTTTATATTGAAGTACACTGTTTGGGAATTTATTTTTTAAAAATAACATCGTCCAAATGTAAACCGTTGCGCTCTCGGCATTCATTTAGTCGGGCACTAAAATTGCCTATGACAGCTCGGCAGGTAGTCTCCGTGATGGCTGCCATTTCATGACGGATATTTTCTTTTAATTGTGCCAGGGAAGTCAGTTTATTAGCGTAAACTTTTGATTTGACATAACCCCACAGGAAAAAATCCATAGGCGTTAAATCGGGACTCCGTGGAGGCCAATTTATGTCACCTCGCCTGGAGATTAATTTGTTCGGAAAAATTTCTCGAACTCGAGGCAGAGATCTGTTGGACGTGTGTGAAGTTGCTCCATCCTGCTGGAACCATGTTCTTTGGTTGTAACTAGGAAAGTTTTGCAGTTGGGGTACGAAAAACTCGTCTAACATCTCCACATAACGCTCTGAATTCACTGTGAGTGTGCGTCCCCTTCCATCTTCAAAAAAGTAAGGGCCGATAATTCCTCGCGCCGACATCGCTGCCCATACGGTGACTTTGGGTGAATGTAGCGGTTTCTGATGTTTTTGTTTTGGGTTGGTTGCACTCCAGTAACGACAATTTTGCTTGTTTACATGCCCATTCAGGTGAAAATGGGCTTCATCGGAAAACAAGATGTTGGTGAACGTTGGAAAGCGCTCAATCATCTGATTTACAAAGGCAAGCCTCTGACCAGCATCTTGAGGCTTCAGTTCTTGCACTAACTGAATTTTGTACGGGTGCAGCTTTAAATCTTTGTGTAAAATGCGGCATAATGAAGATCTGTGCACATTTAAAGCAACAGCACGCTTCCGAATCGAGAGGTTTGGATCATTCTCGAATAGACTGAGTAACACTGTCCACGTTTTCGGCTGTTCTTGATGTTCTTGGTCGCCCAGATTTTGGTTTCTCCAGAGTTGACCCAGTCTCTTCAAACTTCTCAACCCATTTTGCAATGAGACGAGTGCTAGGCGCATCATTTAAGTGACGAATATGTCGAATACTGCAGAATTTTCTACGCGCTACAGTCGCCGAATTACCGTTTTTGTAAAACTCACGTACGCACAACGCACGGTCCGCACCAGAGAAACGCTCCATAGCGACTAAATTCCCAAGAGCCAGACTACCGACTGACATACCCCCCGCGCCCCTCAGAATAGTTGCTTTCGCGTAATAAGATAAGCAAATGTGAACTTACTTTTGAGACACCTTGTACATACATAGATAAACATCCATGACCCAAGCCAATCGGGAAAAGATCGTCGCACGTCGCAGGCAGGCGTGTTGATCGCTGGGCCACGGAGGACATCACGACATTCATTGCGTCATTTACGTTGTTGAGCAGACACATTTTCTAACACATGGAGCAATGGATTAGGAATATACTTCGAAATGATTCCAACTGACAGTAATAGTGGTAGGCCACATCGGCTGCCGGCAGAAGTTACCACCCACCAGACAAAGTCTTGCCGACAAGCGATTCGTCGTGATCCGGCATGATGTCTGGTGAAGCCGTACGGAGGACGAGTCTGAGCAGTTGTGTTGCGATGTGTGCCGGGTACGATGCGCCAAGTGTTGTCGTATCGGGAGTTTGGTCGTGGAGGGTCTCCACATCAATCTCTCTCTGGCGCAGTATCGTTGGTCGTGTTGTTGGGTTTAACATTGCACCTCCTCGCTCAACTGCCGACTTCCTTCCTATTCACTAAGTTTATTAAGTGAATGGGTTTTAATAAACTAGCGCGCTTTACCATCAACGATGGCGTCACTGCTTACCCTCAGGCGGGATTGCAGTCAAGCGCTAGCTTATAATTAGCAAATTAGCAACGCCACTTGTAGAAGAAAATAAAAAGCTTAGTCTTCATTATCATCATCAGCCGGTACCAGTCCACTACGGGACATAGACCTCACCAATTTCACGCCATTCAACACGATTCTCGGGCACTCTCATCAAGATACAACCAGCCATCCTGCGATGATCATCGCTCTACCTAGTCTGAGGGCGTCTCACCTCAATCATGCTTAGTCAAAGGTGGTGTAATATATTTCTGATTGGTTGGCGTTGGTAGACAGGCTGACGAAATCTTTGATGGAAAGTTATCCGCCTACTACAGTTTATTGCAACATCATTGTCTTGAGAACCAGGCTTTGGAATTGGGTGCCAAATTGTCTATAGAGATATTGTCAATTCTTATGTGCCTGTAAAGTCTGTGTCGATAAAACGCCTTTATAAAATCTTCATTTTTAGTACGTAAAAGGTAAAACGGAACCCTGTTCATGAGACTTCGCTGTCCGTCTGTCACCAGGCTGTATCTCATGAACCGTAATATGTAGCTAGACAGTTGAAATTTTCAGAGATTATGTATTTTTGTTGCCGCTATAACAACAAATACTAAAAATAAAATATTTAAGGGGGGCTCCCATACAACAAACGTTTTTTCCCCTCGTTTTTAAAGATACGGAAGGTACGGAACCTTTCGTGCGCGAGTCTGACTCGCACTTAGCCGGTTTTTATGTTCTGTAATTTATAAACAGTAGTCTATTTATCTGAGGCGACAACTGTCAGTTAAATCTGTCAAGAATTCAGAGGTATTAAATATTGGGACAGAGTGGAATGCAAACGTTTTTCAATGTAGGAGAATTGCATCCACAAACCAATGTAAAAACTTGTCACAAATACAGGAAAATGTGGTAGGCCATAACATCGGCCGCCGGCAGAAGTTACCACGCAAAAGACAAAGCCTTGCCGCCAAGCGATTTGTCGTGTTCCGGCATGATGTCTGGTGAAGCCGTACGGAGGACGGGTCTGAGCAGTTGTGTTGCGATGTGTGCCGGGTACGATGCGCCTAATGTTGTTGTGTTGGGAGTTTGGTCGTGGAGAGTCTTAAGATCAATCTCCCTTTGGCGCAGCATCGTTGGTCGTGTTGTTGGGTTTGACATTGCATCACCTCGCTCAACTGCCGTCTTCCTTCCTATTCGCTCAGTTTTTGAGTGACGGGATTGCGGTCAAGCGCTAGTTTATAATTATTAAAAAAAACAGAGGAATCTTTCCGTGCTATAGCTGTGCCCCTTGTGGTACCGGGCTTAGAATAGTATCAACCCATATAATCCCGTGGGTTTCGTAAGCGGCGACTAAGGGAACTCTCACCAGAGAAGCGAGCAGCAGCGCTTCTCCTGTGTATACCAAACTACTGCAACCCCCAACCCGCCCGCCAAGCGTGGGGATTATGGCAAACCACCCCAATGTAACGAAAGTCTTGGAGGAGGCTTTTGTCCAGCAGTGGGCCGAAGATGAAGAAGAAGAGTAATCCATACTAATATTATAAATGTGAAAGTGTGTTTGTTTGTTTGTTTGTCCTTCCTTCACGCCGTAGCTAAGCAATCAATCGACCTGATTTTTGGCATACAGTTAGTTGAAAAGAAGGAGAGTAACATAGGCTGCTTTTGGTCCTAAAAAAACATCAAGTTCCCAAGGAAGATTACTGGAATATTTGTATGTGTACACCAAATCCTAATATTATAAATCGGAAAGTGAGTTTGTTTGTTTGTTCCGCTTTCACGCCGTAACTACTAAGCAGATTGTTTCAAAGGAATTTCAAAGGAAGTCCGGATTAAATAATAGGGTACTTTTTATCCCGGAAAAAAATGATATTCACGAGGGAAATCTAAAAGCGCGATATAACCGATCTCCACGCGAGCGAAGCCGCGGGCGGAAAGCTAGTCTTCTATATTTTTGAGAAGTTTGTTCGTACGAACCAAGACAGCGAACAGACGAGTACTGCTATCAAATGTCGGGCGGTTAACTTAACGCCTAATGTAATGCATTTAGTTGAAGACGCCCGCGCCTTGATAAAACAAACGTTTGTAGAAATCAATAATATATTTTTTTAAATAAACTAAGCAGTTCAGGGTTTCCTATTTGACCACTTTGAGAAGCAAGGAAGAAACAAACTCGAGGTCACAATCTCTTTTAAAGGCCAGACATCAATCTGCCCCCTAATCGGCGAACACATTTTTGTCAAATGATCGTTTGGACCGAACGGACCAATGGGCGGTCCAAACGCTCCCAAATGATCCCAACTAGTCGCAATCATTTGACAAAAGTGTGTTCGCCGATTAGGGGGCAGTCAGATCATATAAATGCCTCTTTTGAAGAAAGAAGCACAGACGTGGGCCCTTATATTTTTATTTCACTGTGCACAAAGATTTTTTTAGGTTTTCTCATTGCTATAGACGTATGTGGAACAGGGTGTGAAGTTCACTCATCTTCCACCGAAAAGGGGAGGATCCTTCGAGCAAATGGATATTGTGTCTGACGGGCAACTGCCCAAAGAATCAAGTTGGGCTGTTGTATATATTAATTGTTAATTGGTCAATAAAGTCGGCTAGCGCGATGTAGGATTTTGTGTGACATTAGTATGTCACGTGGCTGGGTACAAGACAGTTCCTGCAAGGTTTCTTAAAGAAGAAAGCAGTTGAAATTTGAAAAAAAAGACGCTAATACTCACGTTTTCTCTATCCATATCCAGCTGAGTGTCCCTTTTAGGGAGTGTAAAACTGATTCCACTTTCGCGCCTATTTTTAGCCCTTTTATGGTCAGTAGTGTTGAATTTCCTCTGCAATTTCACACACTCCCCGTCCAAATTCTCTATAGAATTCGAATGTTTTTTCAATATCAAGATCGGCTTCGGTTTCAATGGCACTGGCTTTTTGGCTTCAGCGTTCGGAAAGCCATTTTCGAAATTCTGCCTCAGTTTTGCGAATTCGCTTTTCGGCAGAATTTCCATAGATTCCAAATTTTGATTGGACATTTCTGGAGATGAGAGCGGGATTTTTGGGGCTGAAAGTGGAATTTCCGGAGTTGGTGGTCTGGGTTCGTATGGTATGTCGTAGATATTCGGGTCCTGAAACAAGATAAAAGTACATGTTATTAGAGCACACACTTGGGCTTGGATTGTTGGGCTTCAGCTTTGGGTACCTAAGTTACATAATGTGTTGACAAAACGGACAGACGGTGGTAAGCTATAACATCGGCTGCCGGCAGAAGTTACCACCCACCAGACAAAGTCTTGCCGCCAAGCAATTCGTCGTGATCCGGCATGATGTCTGGCGAAGCCGTACGGAGGACGGGTCTGAGCAATTGTGTTGCGATTTGTGCCGGGTACGATGTTGTTGTTACGGGAGTTTGATCGTGGAGTGTCTCCAGGTCAATCTCCCTTTAGCGCAGAATCGTGGGTCGTGTTGTTGGGTTTAACATTGCATCACCTCGCTCAACTGCCGTCTTCCTTCCTATTCACTTAGTTTTTATTAGTGAATAGGCTCTTATTAAATTACCATCAGGCAATAAAAAAAACATGAAAAGTCAGGAGAGAAAAAAATATGTATGATATTAGTTGACAACTCACTCCACGTTCACTTCTTTTAGGATGAGATGATTAAAGAATCGTACTATTGTTGCGTCATATGACAGGTTCAGCATGACTTTGAACCGAGAGAAACTTTGAGTTATGTCCGTGTATTAGGCAGTAATTACCCCAATCATTTGCCAAAGATCACATAACGGTCCGATCTGCAGCATCATGCACTCAAATCCAGTCACTTTCGCAGTAGCACAGACAGACACAAAGCCAATTCAAAAGTCATCATCACTAATTGGTGATATTAGCGGGCACGCTCTCTCGGGTCAGTTTTATCATTTTGACGGTAGTTAGAAAGTCGTGAGAGTAAAATTTTGGAAGTTTGGTGTTAAAGTAATATAAATTATTGGAAATCAGTTTATTGCCAATGCTATTTTTTTACAGATGCCAGCTCACCAAGCTACTACAATCCGACAAATTTCTCTAATAGATTTTCAACTTTATCGCTGAAGCATTAGGTTCTAGGTTAGTCAACAGAAACGCATCTTTAGTGTTGATGATCTAGCTAGACGGGATGTCACAAGCTAGATCGTCCATTACCGATATGGGTAACATGGATGAGTAATCTAACAGTCAGTAGAAAATGTAACATGATGGCTTGTTAAGTATACAAAGCGTGCATTCTGCATCGTTGACACGCATTCTAGCTCATACCGTCATAGATAATAGACGATTGACAGAGTAGGAAAAGTGAGATAGAGGGAAAGAAAGGAGTGACAGAGAGAGAGAGAGAGAGAGAGAGAGAGAGAGAGAGAGAGAGAGAGAGAGAGAGAGAGAGAGAGAGAGAGAGAGAGAGAGAGAGAGAGTGAGAGAGAGAGAGAGAGAGAGAGAGAGAGAGAGGAGTGACAGAGAGAGAGAGAGAAAGGAGTGAGTCAGAGAGATAGAAGTCACAGAATATGTATTATAGGAGGCTCTATTATGTAATCTAACTAGCCAATATTGCACCACTGCAGGGTAACATTCGTTTGTAAACGGCAGTGCGATTCGATATCCATCTATAAATCTCGATCTTTCAATGTAGATCTGAAGGGAGCGTGGAGACAGCTGTTATTCCATCTACTAGGGCTTGAGACTATTGACAGCTTAAGCTCACTTCATTCAGAATTCATCGGCAGTACCTACATGATGATATGTTTAGTAAACAAAGCATGCATGCGGCACCGTTATCACGGATTCTTCGAGTAGCTTACGCCGTCATAGGCACGCGGGCCGCGATAATTTAAGGGCTATCTAGCCTGTGCCAGGACCACAAAGTCGGCTCAAGTTGGTCAATAATGAGTTCAATTGATAAAACTGCTCTAAACGGTCCGCAACGAACTTTGATGCGGTTTTTAGTAGCAATGGGTTTCATTTGTCAATTCAACAACATTCATTGTCTTATTTACGTTGTTGAGTTGACACATTTCTTTCGTTTCGAACATAGTATGAAGCAATGTATTAGCAATACTTATACTTTAATTTGAGAGTAATACTGTGTTACATAATTAGGATGCTGTACGACGTTTAGTATACACAGAAACATATGTGGTTGAAGCAGTTCGATCAGAACAATGGCCAGTCAATATGGCCGGAGATAGCACAAAACAGGGAGGTTTGGAAGGTAAAAGGAGAGGCCTTTTCCCAGGAGTGGGACACCAAATAGGCTACAAAAAAAAATTACCATTGCAGCAGGTATCCAACACCCATGGGAAGAACGTGTGAGTTATATTAAGGTTATAATATTCAGTAAGCTTGATCATCACATACACATGATCTGATGCGTACAGCAGGTCAAGCTACCAGAAAATTGTTAATCAACCTTGAGCCTTAATGATTTTTTGAAAGAAATCTGACAGATGGTAGTAGTTTGATGTGCTGTCATCTGTACTTACAGCAGTTTCTCAACTCGCAGCTTTATGCGGAATACGCTAACCGCAATCACCGCATAATATTTCATCCGTAGTTATTAAAAGCCAGTGTGTGAAAACAATGTTATTGAGCCTTTGGCTTTATTTAAAAGCGATGTCTTCCTTTATTTTGAATGAAGTTTTATGTTGTTACGAACATAGCATTTTCTTCAGACTAAAGTTTTCGACCAGTGTGTGTTGCCAGTGATAACATATGGAACTGAGACGTGGTCACTAACAATGGGCCTTATAAGAAAGCTCAAGGCCACTCAAAGGGCAATGGAGACGGCTTGAGGTTTCACTGCATGATCTAATCAAAAGAGAGGAGATTCGCAGAACGAGAGTAACCGACATAGCCCGAAGAATTGCAACCCTTACACATTGCCCGTAGGACCCAAGCCCGGTAGGGCCGACGGGTTCTCGGGTGGCAACCACGCACCGGAAGACATGGCGTGGATAGGCACCCGACAAGGTGGACCGACAACCTGGTGAAGGTCGCAAGAAACCACTGGATGCGGTAGGCGCAGGACCGGTCCTTGTGGAAAGCCTTGGGGGAGGCCTATGTCCAGAAGTGGACGTCTTTCGGCTGACATGACTGATAATGATGTCGGACTCCTAGTGCCCAAAACCCTAAGTTTCTTAACTTTTCGCTGCAAGATGGTTACAAATTCATCACTGCTGTTTCATATAAATTGCCACAATCATTACTCAATGCTCCATCTAATGTTTTCCTTGATCGCGCATCGTTATTTGCTATCAACTGAGGTATGTTTACAAACGGCTTCCGTTAATAACCGCTCTGAGTGTACCTGCCTCACGTGAAAGTTATGTGGTTATTTACTTGTCGTGACCGGTTCTATGAAATATGGTGTCTATTTCTTTAGCTGGCCTGACTGGGAGAAATTGAAATGCAAAGAAACAGGAAGGACAATTCTTGGAGCATTTTCGATATTTGGCTCTGAGATCATAGTGACTTGAAGCTGCTCCTGTCGAATCTTCTTCTTCTTTTCTGCCTATATCCCCACGCTAGACAGGCGGGTTGGGGTTCGCAGTAATTTGATATTCCACAGGAGAAGCGCTGCTGTCCGCTTCCGTGGCGAGAGGTCCCTTAGTCGCCTCTTACGAGACCCACGGGAGGATATGGGTTGGTACCATTCTAAACCCGGTACCATAAGGAGTTCTGTCGAATCTAGGGGTCTAAATAGCCACACGGGTTCGGCCCGAAGGCCTAATCACCGTGGCACTCTCAGGGCTTACCAGCCTTGTTAAGGCCGGTTTCCGCGCCAAAAGGGGATTACCCGGGTACCGGAGTAATCCCCAGACGTGGTGGCCGGTGCAATGCGCGTGCGGGGGCTACCCACACGCGCTGGTCACAATCGTATCTATATTATCTACCATATGACTGCGAAAAAAACAAAACATGAATTCCGAACATACGACCCATTAAATAAACACAATCAACTCAATACAGCACTCGATACGAACACAGCGGGAAAATAGAACTGTCGCCTATCAAACGTCATAACCACTGTCATGGCTACCTTAATAAAGGGTTATCTCACTAAAAAACGTTGTAAATAATTCATTATATATACTTGTATTTTTATTCAAATTAATTTAGTAGTATTTTTTATGAAAATCTTTTATTTTTTTTTTCCTTTTTATCTATACAATATGTAAAGAAAACCCTGTCCGACCCGTAAGGATAACGAAGGTTAGGTAAACTTGACCAAATATAATATAAAATTACCAAACTTTATGATGATTACGTAATAATCATCATAGAAACAATACTAATGAATTTTGACTTTTTTTCCCGCGAATTAATTCCAACTTCCCCCAAATTTGGTAATTTTAAAAAAAAGTGACAACATCGGTATTATTATGAGCGAATAGCGATGCGACCACGTGACGCGTGCCCTGCCCCCGCCGCCCGCGGAAGGGTTGTTTTACCGCAAATGTATTAAGTTACCTCTTTTTGCGAAATAATATTTATTTTTAGGGGGATTTTTTTTAAGTGTAGCCCGGCTTTGTATCCATTATTAGAATCAGTTATCGATACCGAACAATACTTTGACGGATTTTACAGGGTTTTCTTTACATATTGTATAGCGTACATAGTGGTGGCCCAAAATGAAACATCTTTTTTGAACTTATGAAGCAATGGACTAGGAATATGCTTCAAAATGATTGCAATTTATAGTAATAATGTATTACGTAATTAGGGTGCTGTCCTCCGTACGGCTTCACCAGACATCATGCCGGAACACGACGAAGACGAATCGCCTGGCGGTAAGATTTTGTCTGGTGCGTGATAACTTCCACCAGCAGTCGGTGTTATGGCCTACCACGGAGAACCCAGTAACTGAACTAAAACTGAGTTACCTAATAAGAGGGTTTAGGAGGTCAAATAGGCAGTCCCACCATGTAAAATAGGTACTACCAGAATTATACATACAGGAACTGCCTATCTCAGCTGCACCTCGTTTAACTGGAACCAAGCCCAACAAGGTTGAGAAAAGACTAGTTAGATGATGAGATAATTGCATTATAAACTAGCGCTTGACCGCAATCCCGCCTCATGGTAAGCAGTGATGCGATCGTTGATGGTAAAGCGCGCTAGTTTATTAAGAGCCGATTCACTCAGAGAAACTGAGTGAATAGGAAGGAAGACGGCAGTTGAGCAAGGTAATGCAATGTTAAACCCAACAACACGACCAACGATGCTGCGCCAGAGGGCGAATGATCTGAAGACCCTCCACGACCAAACTCCCGACACAACAACACTTGGCGCATCGTACCCGGCACACATCGCAACACAACTGCTCAAACCCGTCCTCCGTACGACTTCACCAGACATTTATTTTACCAGATATTATTTATTTTCATGTTTCAAAGTGGATCGCTGTAGGTTGATGGTCTTGACGATATTTTAACCTCTACAAAACTTACTGCGTAGTACATTTCATAGGAAAACAACAACATTATGATTGGCTATGCTCATGCGGGCTTCCTACTACGCAGCGCCATGATTATATACCAATTGTGATATGTAATTTATAGACGCATTACTTAGCTGCGCCTCGCACTTTCACCCGCGTAAGTTCCGATATGTTTTTTTGTATATGCTCCGCTCCTATTGGTCGCATTGTGATGTTATATAACCTTCCTGGATTAACGGGCTATCCAAGGCAAAAAGATTTTTTTAAATCGAATCAGCAGTTCTTGAGATTATCGCGTTCAAACAAACAAACAAACTCTTCAGCTTTATACAGTATGTTAAGAAAACCCTGTCCGACCCGTGAAGGTGTTGTTAGGTATCGATAACTGATTCTACTGATGCATACAAAACCGGGCTAAACTTAAAAAAAAAATCCCCCTAAAAAAAATAAATATTATTTCGCAAAAAGAGGCAACTTAATAAATGTGCGATAACCACCCTTCCGCGGCACGCGGAGGGGGGCCGGCGGCAGCGCACGCGGCACGTGGTCGCATCGCTATTCGCTCATAATAATAACGGTGATGTCACTTTTTTTAAAATTACCAAATTTCGGAGAAGTTGGAATTAATTCGGGGGAAAAAAAGATTATTTCAAAATTCATTTGTATTGGTACTATGATGATTACGTAAAATTTTATATTATATTTGGTCATGTGTTTACCTAACCTTTATTATCCTTATGGGTCGGACAGGGTTTTCTTAACATACTGTATATTAGTATAGATTTTTTTTTATTTGTAATTCACAAAACTGGTGTACAATCATGCATACAAAAAATTAATCATAACATAATACATCTGATTGACACCTTCTAGATGTGAATCTAACATGCACAGGTAAAATAAACCACTTAGGTGCTATTAATAAAAAGTCACAAATTGATAAAATTTGAGAACAAAAATAAAATAAGATCTCAGAAAAAAAAACAAAACTAAAACTAAAAAAAAAAGATTCAACGTGATTACAAACAGGAAGACTAAAAATATGTTAAGTTTCGGCAGACACTGGCCCCGATTATTTAAATGCATCTTTTTCTCTCTATTTCATTAAGAAAAAGACAGAAGATAAAATATTAATTTAGACCTGTCAAATTAGTCCGCTCCTGACGTAAATTGACGTATTTTTGGTATCTTAATTTGACAGGATTTAAACGTTATCTTCTATCCTTTTCTTAATAAAATATAAAGAAAAAGAAACACTGAACTTCAATTTAATTTAGTTTGTGAATAAGGGAATCAAGATCACTGACTAATTTAACAGGACTAAAGTGGTGTACATATTTTCTGTCCTTTTCTTGCTGAAATTAAAATTAGTCTGGGTTATTGTCGTAGGATACGGTAAAGAGCTTACGCAATTTCCCCCTTATTCATAAAAGCTGCTTAAAGTTAACTAGTGATTATTTAAACATACATTTTAGATGTTAAAATGATAAACCCCTTAAACAGTGTGGTATTTATTCATAAAGGATGATTAAAGTTAAGTAACGTTAAAAGGTAAAAAATGTATGGTTAAAGAATCGCTAATCACTAGTTAACTTTAAGCAGCGTTTATGAATAAGGGGGCTCATGTCTAAATTGCTTTTGTGTTTCCTCTTACGAACCCTTTTAACTCAACTGATAAATTCAACATGAATGATGCATACTGTATAAAATAATTTGTAACAGTTTTAGAAGAGTGCCCGTGGAGTTTCTTCTCCGTTCTTCTCCAAAGAGACTTGCGCTATGGAATGGGAGACTACATTCAAATCACTGACTGACCGAACCTTTGACAATTCAGAAAATTAAAAACATGCTTTGGTTTTTTGAGACTATATGAACCACAACATCGACTGCCGGCAGAAGTTACCACCTAGCAGACAAAGTGTTGCCGCCAAGCGATTCGTCGTGTTCATGTCTGGTGAAGCCGTACGGAGGACGGGTCTGAGCAGTTGTATTGCGATGTGTGTGGTCTCCACATCAATCTCCCTCTGTTGCAGTATCGTTGGTCGTGTTGTTGGGTTTAACATTGCATCACCTCACTCAACTGCCGTTTTCTTTCCTATTCACTCAGTTTTTTTTTTTTGTGTAAGCTCTTAATAAACTAGCGCGCTTTACTATCAACAATTGCATCACTGCTTATCATCAGAATTGAGGTCGAGCACTCATTCATTCATTCATTTCAGCCGAAAGACGTCCACTGCTGGACATAGGCCTCCCCCAAGGTTCTCCACGACGTTCGGTCCTGCGCCTCCCGCATCCAGCGGTTTCCCGCGACCTTCACCAGGTCGTCGGTCCACCTTGTCGGGGGCCTACCCACGCTACGTCTTCCGGTGCGTGGTCGCCACTCGAGAACCCGTCGGCCCCATCGGGCATCGGTCCTACGGGCAATGTGTCCAGCCCATTGCCACTTCAGTGTTGCAATTCTTCGGGCTATGTCGGTTACTCTCGTTCTTCTGCGGATCTCCTCATTCCTGATTCGATCGCGCAGTGAAATCCCAAGCATAGCCCTCTCCATTGCCCTTTGAGCGACTTTGAGCCTTCTTATAAGGCCCATTGTTAGCGACCACGTCTCAACTCCATAAGTCATCACTGGCAACACACACTGGTCAAAGACTTTTGTCTTGAGACACTGCGGTATTTCGGACGAGAAGATTCTACGTAGCTTCCCGAAAGCAGCCCAGCCGAGTTGGATTCGACGATTGACCTCTTTCTCGAAGTTGGACCTTCCTAACTGGATAGTTTGTCCCAGGTACACGTAGCTGTCAACAACTTCGAGAACAGAGTCTCCAATCTTTATAGGAGTCGGTACAACATGAGCAGCAGCCTATTCTCTCTAGCCTTACACACTCACACTTAAACTGTAATCTGACGGAATGAACGTCGTAGGCAAATGTTCCAGTTCTTCGAGGTACAGACGACACATCAACACTACAATCTGTCAGATTTTTTTATTAACCCTTTAACCGCCAACAACGTAATATTACGGGCTCTGAAATCTGTGCCCAAACCACCAACGCTCGTACAACAACTCCACATAAAACGTGTCAATTATAAGAAGTAGGGTATAATCGTTATTGTTATTGACATCTTTCTACGTTTTGAATGATAAATATTGTGAATTCTGAGATTTTAATACATCGTGATCACTGGTCTCCTTACCTGTATCGCCAATCACGTAATTTTACGAGTACTAGGAATGGGGCAAATTCGTAAAATATTTCATAGTTTTTCTAAGAATAAACAAGGCTCTTTAGAAATTACTATCACTATTTGCAATGAAAGTGGGTACTTTCACCACAATATAACCATAGTGTTACTCTGTTACAAAATTCTGTACACAATAAAATATATTTAAATTTAATATTCTTTAATTTTTACAACAAAAATATAAAAATCTCATTACGCGGTACGTCACTAGTGCAGACATTTGCCGGTCGCCGTCACCGTATTATTACGTGCGGCCTATGAGCTACAAGGTTAAATCGCGCTGTATTGCGAGTTGCCTCACCGCCATCCCCGTCAAATCACGGGAAAGCTTTATCGCTCAGTGCAACTAGTGTTGTAGGCCTTTTTCGTGTTTCGGGAAGACGAAGAGGTTTTAAATATTTTGCAATCATTAATTGCGAAGCGACGACAGTTCTCAACATAGAAAGTGATGTTGATTTGATAAGTTTAATTTATTTTTTAAATGGATATTTTAATTTGACAAGTAATTGTGTTTGTTTGTAACATATCATGGATACCCAAGATTTAAATAATACATTCATAGGCTGGAATTATTTAATATTAAGAAGGTACCTCGGTAGGTAGGGTAATAACAGAGTTTGTAGTTTAATTACGTTTAGGTATATACTTCAGTGGCGAAGAGTCCATACAAGCCGATTCCCACCGGGTTACCTTTCAAAAATCAGTTCCATATTCATACAAAAGTATTTACATTCCATTTCATTAACAAAGTATTATTAATCAAATGCCGGCGCGATTTACAATAGCAATCGCAATTTTTAGCAATACCCTAAGTATCACATTTCATTTTATAGTCGTAAATTAATCAGCGCTTCAATTTTTCGTAATTCTTTTCGTAGTTCTCTTGAAGGAAGCCGTCGAATTTCAGCTTACCTATGTCAACGTTTTACTATGCTGCGAAAAGAGAGAGCGTGTCAGACCATCTCTTTCTAATTCTCGCTAACCGTCGGTAAAACTTGATAAATATAAGGCTACTCGCGGGCGGCTTGTATTTCTCTCCTCTCCTCTATTAGAAAGAGACAGAAACCACGCCACTACGAGAAAGCGTTCTATACCTATGGTGCGTGAGTTTTTCGTTTGTTTTTAATATTTGTGTTATTTAAACTGTGACGGATTCTGTAAGGTAATTTAATCGCAGATTTGGTTAAATACTGTGGATTTTGTTTGTTATTATGGCTTTAATTCATATAGAGTGCTGTTACTGTTAATTCGTCTTTGAAAGACGCATTTTCTCAAGTTTCGACTCTTTGCAGTTTAATTCTGACCCTCCCCATTTCAGTAGCTTCAGCTGAGCGGTCATTTTCTGCTTTAAAACGCATTCACACGTATGTGCGAAACTGCCAAAAAGAGCAGAGATTGTCCGATTTGGCTATCATGTCAATTGAAAAAAATTTGCTTAATAAAATGAAAAGTAATCCGAATTTTTATAACAACATTTTAGCTCATTTTGTTAAAAAAAAAAAACAGACGCATTGCATTAGAATATAAATAACGTTGTGATTGTGTATAATTTGCTTTATTTTTGCTTAATATTTTTGTTGGTTTTGGATCGGTGTTTGTGTGGTTCGGTTTTTAACACTTTATTATTTTTGTAATTTTTTATTTTATTTTTTCTTGACTCTTATTCCCTAACAATAGGTACTTAACTTTGTACTTACTAACAAGCATGCATGTGTGGTATAGAGATGCACGTCGAAAAAGGCTTTTCACAAAGCCGCTTTTATCATACTTGAAAGATATTGTTATCAAATCATCAGTCCTTTTTTGTATGGTGAAGGTGGGGCTTTTCATATTATTCTTATCTGAAGACCTCCTCCAAGATATCCTGCAGTAGGTAAGTGTTTAAGTGTTTATTTTTTTGGACCGGCTTCCCTTTGTCAAAATTTCACCCTTCGCCACTGATATACTTATATTTTTATAATAATGCCTCTATGTATGTATGGGCAGTATACAAGTAAATACTGTCGAAAAGTTAATATTGTGAATAAATAAAGAATTTATGCATCGATATTGAGTATTCCCAACACTGTTCCAACTTATACCTAAAGTGACGTGGCGCTGGAGGTACATCAAAGGGATCAGTGACATGGCGGTTAAAGGGTTAAGTATATTTTCAACTTTTATCTCTAAACTATTAAGGCTCAAGGTTGAATGGGAATATTTGACAGTTTCGGGTAACTTGACCTACTGTCGTTCGTACCTACCTGGTATGAAAGACGAGGCGAAACGCTTCGTCCGGATCGAAGCAGTGTCAACAGCGTAAGGGTGAATATTCGTCGTACGACGTGTCTATGGCTAATTCCCGCTCATTGGCTCCAAAATGCATCCTATAGAATACCGACAATTAAGATGCAGAGACATACTTGTACATTCAGTGCTAGAGACAGGATTCTTAATGAACTAATCATCATCAACCTTTTTATCATCCCACTGCTGGGCAAAGGTTTCCTCTCATACAGAGTAGGTTTTTTTTTTATATATTATCAACCAGCGCTTGACCGCAATCCCGCCTGATGGTAAGCAGTGATGCGATCGTTGATGGTAAAGCGCGCTAGTTTATTAAGAGCCTATTCATTTTAGCCTTGAAGATACGGAAACACCGACGCTGGCAAATTGTTCCAGTCCCTCGATGTACGCGGTATAAAGGAGGAAGCAAAACGCTTCGTCCGGATTGCAGTGGTGTCAACAACGTAAGGGTGGAAACTCGCCGTACGACGGGTCGTCCGATGATGGAACGGAGATGGGGGGATTAAATCATGCAATTCCCTTGCACACTCACCAGAATGCATCCTATAGAAGATTGAGCATAATCACCACGCTTGCTCAATGCGGGTTGGCGTTTTCAGACTTAAAGACCAGGTTTCCTCAAGATGTTTTCCTTCACCTTTAATCAGTCATTGGTAGCCAAGATATAGGTACTTAGAAAGTACGTATAACTTAGAAAAATTACATTGGTACTTGCCTGACCTGGAATGGAACCCGCACATTCATACTTCAGAGGCTTTTGTTTAACCACTACGCCACCACGACTCTTCTTCGAATCTTTTACATAACTCGGCATAAGTTATAAAGTTACTTATTATTACAAAACAAGAAAATGTTGTTCCAAGCTCTAATAATCTCTAATCTACATGTATGAACGACCTTCAACCACAAACCTGCTGTGAAATCTGAGAATAATATAATAATAATCCTACACGCCAAATCGCTAAAGCGAATCAATGGACACGGGGTTTTGTGGAGCTAGGAGATGAATGTCCACGGAACATTCGTTTTTGACATGATTTTGTAAAGATTCTGATTGTCTCGTTTGTCTAGAACTGGCGCAACTGTTAAGTTTAAGGTCCAGTACCCTAATTGAAAGCGAGCATCAGGAACTATACCTACGCCAAGCTCCATAGAGAATAGAGGTAAACAAACCAATTTAGGGTTATCACAACTCACGATTTACAAATCTCCTGTTATTTACATGATCATAGACTTTTACGTGATAACTATTTATAAACAATTCCTATTGCAGCATATTTCAATAGAATCACTAAAATAACATGCATAATAACTTGGTATTTCGAAAAATCATTAAAAAGTCGACATTAATTTTACGTGATAGCCCTACAAAAAAAGAAAGATGGATGAAATCCAGGAATTCAACCAATGAATAAAGTTGAGGCATTTGTCAATAAGATTTTGCGTATTTTATTTACTTTCAAATCAACTGCATAACACATACGTTGTAATACTTCCAAGTATGGACTAAGTATAATATACATATACTCGTATGTATCAAAAAATTTAACCTATTAGGAAATTAGCTTACATATTTCATTCAAATCGGTTAAGCGTTCTATGCACATCGTAAATATCTAAACAAATAAACTGTTTACATTAGTGGGAAGTAGGATTATTACTTTTATGAAAATTATCTACTCGTATGTATAAAAAGTTGTCAACATCTGTCTTTTAGGCGTAAACTACTCGTTGCCTAGCAACGGTTTGTTTACCTCTATTCTTTATCGAATTTGGCCCAAGTATAGTTGTCTGGCATTTTTACTGAACTTGTACTTTTTGGTACCACCTGCCGCGGCTTTATTCTATATCTTCTTCTTCTTCTCGGTCTATAGAGGTCCACTGCTGGACAAAGACCTCTCCAAGGCTCTCCATGACGACCGGTCTTGTGCTGCCGGCATTCATCGGTTTACCGTTAGACTACAGGCCCATGTCCAAAATGGATGGGTCATATGAACCACCGGGTGACGTATATAGGACGATATAAGAGCATAAAATAATAAGATTCAGCTCTATGCCGTCACTTGTAAGCTGTCCAACTGAGTGCTGGGGAGAATTCAAAAGCGCAGGTAGAGTGAGTACCTTTTGGGTCATATATTTTTGTACGGCATTGCGGAATAATGGATTAGAAGCTAAATTAAGACAGAATGAAACTGACGCCGTACAAAATAAAATAACCAAATTTACCCTGAAAATTGTCAGAAAATCAAAAAAATTACCGGCTTTGTGGCGCATCATTTTTTACGGCACTGCGCGCTTTCTTATTATTTTTCATAGATTTACCGATGGTAAAAATGCCGTACAAAAATATATGACCCAAAAGGTACTCACTCTACCTGAGCTTTTGAATTCTCACCAGCACTCAGTTGGACAGCTTATAAATGACAGCATAGAGCTGAATCTTATTATTTTATGCTCTTACATCGTCCTATATACGTCACCTGGTGGTTCATATGACCCATCGATTTTGGACATGGGCCTGTAGTCTACGTGACCTTTATCAGGTATTGGTATTTACAATTTCTATTTGTCGCTATCTGATGTATTAAGTGCCTTTTCATCTGTGCTAATATAGTTCTTTTTTTTTTCAATACCGTAACATAACGGAATCAATCATAATCTGAATTATTTTAAAGGAAAAACCGGCATTACAAGAATAAACAATATTTAAAGTAAAATTTTTCTATTCCCGCCCTTTATCATTTTTTTAATTTTTTTTTTCAAGACCGATGTCGAGCTTCGCCGTTCGATATTTAAAATTGATGACTATTATACTCATACAAAGACAAGGGTGAATAGCGAAGCGACCTCTTTTATCATTGGGCTGAATGCATGATTTCTATTGCCAGTATGATGGTTAGATGTACGCAAACTTTTTGTAAGAGTGAAGTTTTTTTTTTTCAATTACTTACCGCCCTAGGGCTTTTCTAGCCATTTTATATACTGTTTTAGTTATGCTCCGCTCCTATTGGTCGCAGCGTGATGTTATATAGCCTAAAGCCTCCCTGGATTAATGGGCTATCCAACACAAAACGCAGCACGTTTCAGCACGTCGAAAAAAACAAACAAACTCTTCAGATTTATATATATCCGGGCTCCGGGCCAATCGCTGAGTCAAACGCGCTCGATAACGACGAACGAGTTTCGTAATGAAAACTCATACTGGTATGAAATTAGGCGAAACGCTTCGTCCGGTTCGAAGCAGTGACAACAGCGTAAGGGTGAACGTCGTACGACGTGTCTATGGTTAATTCCCGCTCATTCCCTCCAAAATGCATCCTATAGAATACCGACAATTAAGATGCAGAGACATATCTACTTGTACATTCAGTGCGACAGACAGGATTCTCAATGAACTAATCATCATCCTTTTTATCATCCCACTGCTGGGCAAAGGTCTCCTCTCATACAGAGTAGGTTTTTTTTTAAATATAAATTATAAACCAGCGCTTGACCGCAATCCCACCTGATGGTAAGGAGTGATGCGATCGTTGATGGTAAAGCACGCTAGTATATTAAGAGCCTATTCACTCTAGCCTTGAAGACACTCAAATTGTATTGTGACGGAATCACCGACGCTGGCAAATTGTTCCAGTCCCTCGATGTACGCGATATAAAGGAGGAAGCAAAATGCTTCATCCGGATCGCAGTGGTGTCAACAACGTAAGGGTGGAAACTCGCCGTACGACGGGTCGTCCGATGATGAAACGGAGATGGGGGGGATTAAATCATGCAACTCCCTTGCACACTCACCAGAATGCATCCTATAGAAGATTGAGCATAATCTCCACGCTTGCAAATGCGGGTTGGCGATTTCAGACTTAAAGACCAGGTTTCCTCAAGATGTTTTCCTTCACCTTTAATCAGTCATTGGTAGCCAAGATATAGGTACTTAGAAAGTACGTATAACTTAGAAAAATTACATTGGTACTTGCCTGACCTGGAATGGAACCCGCACATTCATACTTCAGAGGCTTTTGTTTAACCACTACGCCACCACGACTCTTCTTCGAATCTTTTACATAACTCGGCATAAGTTATAAAGTTACTTATTATTACAAAACAAGAAAATGTTGTTCCAAGCTCTAATAATCTCTAATCTACACGTATGAACGACCTTCAACCACAAACCTGCTGTGAAATCTGAGAATAATATAATAATAATCCTACACGCCAAATCGCTAAAGCGAATCAATGGACACGGGGTTTTGTGGAGCTAGGAGATGAATGTCCACGGAACATTCGTTTTTGACATGATTTTGTAAAGATTCTGATTGTCTCGTTTGTCTAGAACTGGCGCAACTGTTAAGTTTAAGGTCCAGTACCCTAATTGAAAGCGAGCATCAGGAACTATACCTACGCCAAGCTCCATAGAGAATAGAGGTAAACAAACCAATTTAGGGTTATCACAACTCACGATTTACAAATCTCCTGTTATTTACATGATCATAGACTTTTACGTGATAACTATTTATAAACAATTCCTATTGCAGCATATTTCAATAGAATCACTAAAATAACATGCATAATAACTTGGTATTTCGAAAAATCATTAAAAAGTCGACATTAATTTTACGTGATAGCCCTACAAAAA
Source organism: Sesamia inferens (assembly GCA_037179545.1). Lineage (NCBI taxonomy): Eukaryota > Metazoa > Arthropoda > Insecta > Lepidoptera > Noctuidae > Sesamia > Sesamia inferens. The sequence goes on along the minus strand of CM073951.1, from coordinate 14,703,510 downwards.
AAGAAAGATGGATGAAATCCAGGTATTGAACACATTTTGTGGAATTCAACCAATGAATAAAGTTGAGGCATTTGTCAATACGATTTTGCGTATTTTAATTACTTTCAAATCAACTGCATAACACATACGTAGTAATACTTTCAAGTATGGACTAAGTATAATATATGTATCAAAAAATTTTACCTATTAGGAAATTAGATTACATGTGTGTCATATTTCATTCAAATCGGTTAAGCGTTCTATGCATATCTAATCATAAATAAAGTACATTAGTAGGAAGTAGGATTATTACTTTTATGAAAATTATTTATGTAGAAAAGGTTGTTAACATCTGCCTTTTAGGCGTAAATTTTATCGGAAAAATTCTTTATCGAATTTGGCCCGAGTATAGTTGTCTGGCATTTTTACTGAACTTGTACTTTTTGGTGCCACCGTGAGGCACAGGAAAATGTGCCTCGCGGCTTTATTCTATATCTTCTTCTTTTCAGTCTATAGAGGTCCACTGCTGGACAGAGACCTCTCCAAGGCTCTCCATGATGACCGGTCTTGTGCTGCCCGCATTCATCGGTATCCCACGACCTTTACCAGGTATTGGTATTTACAATTTCTATTTGTTGCTATCTGATGTATTAAGTGCCTTTTCATCTGTGCTAATATAGTTCTTTTTTTTTCAATACCGTAACATAACGGAATCAATCACAATCTGAACCATTTTAAAGGAAAAACCGGCATTACAAGAATAAACAATATTTAAAGTAAATTTTTTCTATTCCCGCCCTTTTCATTTTCTTAATTGTTTTTTTTTTCAAACCGATATCGAGCTTCGCCGTTCGATATTTAAAATTGATGACTATTATACTCATACGAAGACAAGGGTGAATAGCGAAGCGACCTCTTTTATCATTGGGCTGAATAGTACAGTCAATATGTCGAAAAAAAAGCCGTGAGCTCCGAAAAATGACAAACCGGAATTTGACTTGATGAATCGTTAGAGGGGCGAGTAATAAACTTAATGTTAGATTTCCGAAGTCCCTCCTCCTGCTGTTTTTGAGAAAATCCAAAAATATTTTGAAATTGATTTATCTCAGCAACTATAAGGGCTAGCGACCTTTTTTTTTTTTAAACTGTTAAGGACACTTAGGACTACATTTTCTTTCATTGAAGTGACATCGTCCGACTTAAACTGCAAAAGCTAGATGGCGCTAAAGTTTGAAAAAATTGGTTTTTTGCCATTTTCATTATGAAATAACAATTTTTTTACAATAATGTAAATGAGAAAGTTGTTTGTCACAAAATTAGCTGCAACTTTTGTTTAAAACATTTTTTCGTAAAACTCACCGTTTCCGAGCTGAAGCTTGTTGAAGTGTACAAATCGTACATTATGTGCCTTGCTGTAGGGTGTTTGTCACACAATTCATGGATAGATCAATGAATTGAAATGTTTACATAATTTTCAATTTTTAATAATTTTTAATTTTTTTTTTTTTTTTTTTTTTTTTTTTTTTTTTTTTTTTTTTTTTTTTTTTTTTTTTTTTTTTGTACGCTTCTTAGAGCATCTGGCAGATGTTAGAAACCGGTCCATTGTCCAAACTATGCCCACGTATTCGGTGAAAGTGACAAAAGAACCGTTGTTCTGCTCACTGCACTTCTTCACCTATATAGCTCGGAAACGGTAAGTTTTACGAAAAAATGTTTTAAACAAAAGTTGTAGCTAATTTTGTGACAAACAACTTTCTCATTTACATTATTGTAAAAAAATTGTTATTTCATAATGAAAATGGCAAAAAACCAATTTTTTCAAACTTTAGCGCCATCTAGCTTTTGCAGTTTAAGTCGGACGATGTCACTTCAATGAAAGAAAATGTAGTCCTAAGTGTCCTTAACAGTTTAAAAAAAAAAAAGGTCGCTAGCCCTTATAGTTGCTGAGATAAATCAATTTCAAAATATTTTTGGATTTTCTCAAAAACAGCAGGAGGAGGGACTTCGGAAATCTAACATTAAGTTTATTACTCGCCCCTCTAACGATTCATCAAGTCAAATTCCGGTTTGTCATTTTTCGGAGCTCAAATTGCAGATTGACTGTACTAGAATGAATGATTTCTATTGCCAGTATGATGGTTAGATGTACGCGAACTTTTTGTAAGAGTGAAGTTTTTTTTTTTTAATTACTTACCGCTTAGGGCTTTTCTAGCTATATTATATACTAGCGGCCACCAGCGACTTCATTCGCGTGGTTTAGTTATGCTCCGCTCCTATTGGTCGCAGCGTGATGTTATATAGCCTAAAGCCTTACTGGATTCATGGGAAAATCCAACACAAAAATATTTTTTCAAATTGGACCAGTAGTTCTTGAGATTAGCGCGTTCAAACAAAAAAACAAACTCTTCAGATTTATATATTAGTATATATATAATATACATATTATATACATTCTAGAGCGCTAATTGGTCGCCTATTTGGGGGTAATAAGGACCTACTTGCCAAATATGAGATGTAAAATAAATTAAACGCCTGTCTGGGATCGCATCTACGACTTACAACTTACTCCTTACCCCACTGTTAATAATATAACACATTCCATTTATACATCAAATATCAAATTAACATGATTCAATCAGTCCCATTGAAACCATTACTGTTTACTCACTTATTCAACCATCATTACTCTGATGCAATCTCCGCCAAGCGTATCGGGGCTGCAGCTTCCGGTGCTTTGTTTTTAAGATACCTACATATTACTTAGTTACAGTTCAACTTGAGGTTTTATTGATCACTTGGTTTTGGACTTGCCAAATATGTGAAATTATTTCTGTACACAAGTAAGTCCAGCATTTCGTGTTTTCGTCACGGAAGTCTCAACGAAGACTAGCCTTCGGCGCGGGAGTTGTTGGAACCATCCCTCTCGTTCACAAACTTATCATCATCTCAGCGTTAATCCCAGACGCATCCAAAGCTTTTTCAGCTTTGGAATCTGGGGTCCGTTTTACCAATCCAACTGCTGATTATGCTAAACTTCGTTATTTTCCGTGAATCGACTGCCGTCTGACCTCCACAACCCGAAGACGATATCGAAGCATTGCAGTTAGACCAATTGTTGGACTTTTGAGGACTGCCACTAGATGTTCATATGGCAACCGGGACCAACGGCTCAACGTGCTTTTTCGAGGCATGACCAGACCAGTGCAAATATTCATATACATGCATACAAATATGTGCAATACCCGGGGATCGAACCCGCGCCTCCTTGCACGTATTCCGCTGTTTTCTTCGTGGATAACGCTTTTAGAGCAATGATATTTTTTTTTACAACTTCACACCTTGATTATACGCGCCCCTATTATTTGATTTTTTCGAAAACTTAAGAGGGGACTCTAGTGCCGAGGAATTTGTAAAATAGGTATTTGAAGAAACTATTGCCATCGCGCTGCTTCCAACCTCTCCCGGTAAAATGCGAAAGGGACAGTTGCAGCTCACGCTGATTATACCTACAAAAAGGTTTACCAAAAGACGTTTCGTATTCCGCTGTTTTCTTTTCAAAACACGACAGATCTCAATCATTTGTATATCAAAATTTAGAGAAAAAGTACACCTATGCTTCTATTATTTTCTTTTTTGTCAAAAACTTATCACGTTTGTCTAATAGTCATCAGAACATCACAGTAAAAATGGCTTATTTTTCGCGATTTTGAAGTATCGTATTTCTTTTATTAATTAAGTTTCCGAAAAAATCAAATGATAGGGGCACGTATAATCACGGTGTAAAATTATAGAATAAAAATAATTGCTCTAAAAGCAATATCCACGAAGCGGGATACGTTTCTATAGAGAAAGCACACTAGAATACCCTCTTAATTATTACTGGGAAAGGTTGAAAGCGGCGCGACGGCAAAAGTTTCTTCAAATACTTATTTCTCAAATTCCTCGGCACTAGAGTCCACTCTGTGCATATGTGTATTTTTCTTTCCATTTCATTGTGCACCAGAGTACATTTATTTTATTTTTTAAAGTCGCAGCAGCAGTTTCTTGTAAGTATTTGCTTCAGTTTTATGACATTCCTATAAGAGTCACAACAAATACGTATTCTTTATATCTTTCTTTCAAAAGCACGGAAGATAAAATATTTATCCTATCAAATTAAGATATTCAGAGTTTAGGCGTCATTAAACATTTGGCGGCCAAAAATACGTCAATTTACTTGAGGCGCTGACTAAGTAATAACTTTAATATGTCCTTTTCTTAACGAAATAGAAAGAATTGCACTGAATACAAATTTAGTTTAGGTTGTGTAGGGAATCAAGGCCATTGAAGGTGCACTCCTGAACCACGCATTCCATCTATCGTTTCTTTTAGCGGAGGACAAGCTATTGTCGCATCGCCTGAGAGACATCTATCCAGCAATGGATTAAGACTTAGCTAAGTTCATTGATTAAAATAGCAAACAGGAGGATCCTGCTAGCCAACATATCAACACTCTTTACAACACCAAATGAAAGGAACAGTTGCCCGTATCTATCGTCTAGATCAACTTGATAACCGCAATAATAATAAGGACAAATATTAAATTAATCAACCGTTATATCGGGCAATGTATTGAGAACACCCACATTAGGCCAATCATGTATTAGATTCACTTAAATGATGAGCCACTGGGAAGTACAAAATCAAAAGTCGTTTATTCAAATTAGGCTGAGAATCTGCAGTTTTCGAAAGTTAAAAGCGTACTTTGTACCCTGGTACAAACCCATCCACTGCTGATCATAGGCCAATTCAGGAATTGGGGAAGCCTTCTGACGAGCAATTGATGTCTTTCGGCTGAATTGATAATGAAAACCCAAAAAGAGGAAACCAATTCAATTTATGAGTCTCTTAGCGACAACACCGCCAATTGTATTATTTACCTTTTGTAAAATCTTTTTATTTATGTTCTGTAATCTATATGGTGTACATAATAAAGAGTACCTATTCTATTCTAAGTCACAATATTCAGAAATTTTATTTATAAAGGTAAAAAATAATAATTTACAAAAGAAATATGAAGGGTATATAACTATATACTATTGTCGGATATTCTGTAAGGAATTTCCTGAAAAAATTTTATTTTGGTGTATGTACCGTATCATCATCAACCTTTAAACGTCCGTAAATAAACGTTGAGCGTAATCACAACGCTTGCTCAATGCTCGTTGGCGATTTCAGACGAAAGTCTAAGTTTCCTCAAGATGTTTTCCTTCACCTTCCATCAGTCATTGGTGTCCAAGATATACTTAGCAAGTACATATAACTTTAGAAAAGTTACATCGATACTTGCCTGACCTGGAATCGAACCTGCGCACTCATACTTGAGAGGCTGGTGTTTTAACCACTAGGCCACCACGACAATGTACCGTATACTATATGTAAATAAAACACCGTCCGACCTATAAGGATAATAAAGGTTAGGTATTAGGTAACCACATGACCAAATAAAATATGAAATTTTACATAATCATCATAGTAACTAAACCGCGAATTAATTCAAAGTTCCCCAAAATTTGGAAAAAAAAAGTCACAACACCATTACCGACGGTATTATTAGAGAGACGCGACCGCGTGCGCGAGCCCTGCCCCCCTTCGCCCACGCTTTTATTGCCTACCGCACATGTATTAAGTTACCTCTTTTTGCGAAATAATATATTTATAGAGGTTTTTTTTTAAGTTTAGCCCGGCTTTGTAGGCGTTAGTAGAATCAGTTATTGATACCTAACAATACCTTCACGGATTGGACAGAGTTTTCTTCATATATTGTATAGGCAGTCCCTAGAAGAAACGGGACACTAACCCGCTGGGTCTTTGGGTGTACGGACGTATTGTGATAATTAGATTAATTAGTGTCGGTGGATATTGAGGTCACGAAAGCTATGTTGCTTATAGTTTTATTGAATTAATTATTGAAGTTCACAGTGTAATAATAATGTTTCATGTCGATTTCAATTTTAAATCAACGTAGTTTGACCATTTTGTATTTCTTTATAATGAAATTCCTGTTTTGAACCTAAAAATACCACAACGACACAAGAAAAGTGGTCCATGCAACTATTAATTTATTCATAATAAATGTATTCTAGTCAAGTACAAAGAGCAGTTCGTTTAAACTAGTTTAATATCTTGAACAAGATATTTAGATTCAATTGTTAAATTGTGTGTTAAACTTGATTTCCGAGAGATCATGTATAATTTTTAGTTTCTCCACTGTCCGCCTGTCTGTCACCAGGCCTGTATCTCATGAACTGTGACTGCAAACATTCTGAGAAATTATTAATTTCTGATGGGAGGAGGCGCAGGACCGGTCGTCGTGGAATCCTTAGGGGAGGCCTATGTCCAGCAGTGGACGTCTTTCGGCTGGAATGATGACGATGATGTATTACTGTAACCGCTTTAACAACAGATTTAACGTTATTAGTATGAGCGACTGCTTCATTGTTCTAGTAGTCGCAAGCGCAACTCAACTGCTGAACACAAGATCCTGGTCGAGGTTCTATTCCCAGTACCGGGTTGTTAAGTATCCATGAGGTATTTCTCAGTGGCTGCCTGAAATCTGGATATAATTATTCAAATTCAAATTCTTTATTTCAGGCAAGGCCCATATATTGTTAGTTAAAAAAAAAAAAAAAACTTCTCCTATGTTAGTAAAAAGAGAAACAGAGTTCAACATCAGTTGGCGACATGAATGTATGCGCGCACATGTCTGTCCGCCCAGAGCCTAATAAAAGGTCCGTGGACCTTGTCCGCCAGTGTAGCTAGGATACTGTTTGGGCCGCCCCCAAAACGCCGCAACATCGAAGCACACCGTTTGCGGATGATGGCATAAAAGTCATCAATTAACCCAATTAATCAATCAACCTATAATAGAAAAGTATAGAAGAAAACAACATGTTACGTCCACCCCAAATATTGTAAATTGGGGTCACGGCAGGAGAATGCCGAGAATGAAGAGACACATAGTCTCTTTTATCACAAAGGGGACGGGCTATAATCTACCACGTATCTTCGAATTTAGGTTCTAGTTGTCTTTCACCATTTTAAGATGCTTCCTGAAAGCTTAATTGTGTTGCCTACCAGGGTTGCAGGTAAATCGAAAGAGTAAACGTGATCCTTGGCGCAAAGGCAAATGAAGGAACACGGATGGGTATTATTAGTGATTAATTGTCTGACACTCCCTTCTGATCCGCCCAGAACCGAGAGCAGTCATCTGATGATTTCCCATAAAAAAAAGGATGCATATCCGGTATGACTCTTATACCCTTTCCTAACCCAAAGGCAATTACCGCGACCCCCGGTCTAATTTTTGCTATACATTGACCTCTGTAGCAAAACAAGACCCTCTTGGTGGTCGGCAGAAGTTACCACCCACCAGATAAAGTCTTGCCGCCAAGCGATTCGTCGTGTTCCAGCATGATGTCTGGTGATGCCGTATAGAGGACGGGTCTGAGCAGTTGTTTTGAGATGTGTGCCGTTTATAATGCGCCAAATGTTGTTGTGTCGGGAGTTTGGTCGTGAAGGATGTCTAGATCAATCTATCAATCTCCCTGTGGCGCAGTATCGTTGGTCGTGTTGTTGGGTTTAACATTGCATCTCCTCTTTCAACTGCCGTCATTCTTCCTATTCACTAAGTTTTTTTTAGTGAATAGGCTAAATAAAGTAGCGCGCTTTACCATCAACGATTGCATCACTGCTTACCATCAGGCGGGATTGCGGACAAGCATCAGTTTATAAAAAAAAAAAAATTGGCCCAGTCAGCTCACCCTTTCAGTACCTGACCATCATGAAATTCATTTTTATCGGCTCGTCATTTTGCTGTTTACCGGCCGATTGGCGTTCTTTAACCCTCATTCGATAGCGGCGACAACGCTCTGCAGTAGACAATGGGTCTGGACGATTTTTGGCCTCTTGTCTAGATTTGTTGCGCGGTTTGTGCGAGGCATGATTCCAAAATGAGTTGCAAACGTCTCCCAAATTTCCAGTTTCTGCTCCACACGGCTGCAAATGGTCTTGAAATGTGCGCCGATGAGATCTATAAAAAACCGTTCGAATCAGGAAGATATCACCAGTAGTTCAAAAGTTATTAGCACTTTTATGGTTTTTGCGATAAAAAAAAAAATCGCAAATCACGGTTCCAGTCGCAGTCTTTTTTTCGATGACTAATTTCAAATTTCCAAAATTTTTATATATATTCTTGATGGCGCCGAGACACTACAATTAGCACTAATTCAATACCGGATACGTCCGTCCGTTGCCGAGGTACAAGCGCTACTAAGTACACGATTTCGTGTCGGTGCGACTTTTTGCGTTACCATACAGTACGAAACCCAAGACATAAAAATGAATTTCATGTCAAAAAAAAAAGGCGGCTACAGTGCGAATCTTGTGGTTCATTCGATAATTCGTGTCAGATCAAACCGCGTAAGGTTCGGTGCAATTCATTCATAGTTTTACTCCACCGTTTTGAGAGCAGTGATGATGTAAGAGTTGACACAAAGTAAAGACGTGGACTCCACCTTGGTTCCAACTTATGATCTACAACTCAAACGTCGGGGTCGATGTCACAGGGTTGAATGGCGTGCCTTTGAGAGACCTACCTCCAACAGTGGACTGCTGTAGGTTGATGATCATAAAGATACTCTTAATTCTTCCCCTTTGGCGTAGACAGATGTAAAGTGTTACGTTTTTTTTAATAATTATAAATATAGTGACTTGACTGCAATCCCGCCTGATGGTAAGCAGTGATACAATCGTTGATGGTAAAGCGCGATAGTTTATTAAGCCTATTCACTTAAAAATCTTAGTGAATAGGAAGGAAGACGGCAGTTGGGCGATGTGATGCAATGTTAAACCTAACAACACGACCAGCAATGCTGCGGCAGCGAGAGATTGATGATGGAGACCCTCCACGACCAAACTCCCGACAACAATATTTGGCGCTTCGTACCCGGCAAACTTCACATCACAACTGCTCCGTAGGGCTTCACCAGACATCATGTCAGAACACGACGAATCGCTTGGCTGCAAGACTTTGTCTGGTGGGTTGTAACTTCTGCCGGCAGCCGACGTTCTGGCCTACCACCGAGGTAGACAGATGTAAAGTGTTACGTTAACTTACAAAGATTTACAACTTCTCGTGCCCCAAATTACTTGTTCTCAGAGCCATTTGTTACAATTCAAATTCTTTTGAACACGTCATCTGACACCAGTGGAAGACAAAGACAATGTGAACTAGGTTTGATTTTTATACAATAGTAAAATATTGCGGTTATTTACATAGATAGGGATGGTAGGCTGAAACATGTAAAAAAATCTTCTGTATCGTGGATGACTTTACAAACGTTTAAACTCAAATACAGAAACGGCCAGACCCAGAACAATTACTTGTGTCCTACAAGTAATTGTTCTGGGTACATTTTTTTTTTTTCATAATTATAAACTAGCGCTTGACCGCAATCCCGCCTGATGACGCCTGATTATTAAGTTTACTCTTCCTCACGTTAGGCAGGTGAAAACTAAAGTGTTGATAAAGGGCGAAGAATTGGAATCTGAAGACAGCACAGTGTTCTTGGGTATAACTCTGGATGCTAAGCTTCAATGGGGTCCCCATATAGAAAAATTGACAAAAAAACTAAGTTCTGCTGCATACGCAGTTAGAACAATTCGTAATTTGACTGATATTGAGACGGCCCGTTTAGTGTACTTTGGCTATTTCCATAGCGTAATGTCGTACGGCATTCTGTTGTGGGGAAATGCCACTGATATTCAGACAATATTTGTTTTGCAGAAACGAGCTGTTCGTGCAATTTATAAATTAAGTCCAAGACACTCTCTCAGAGAAAAATTTAAAGAAATTAATGTACTGACCGTGCCGTCTCAATATATTTATGAAAATCTTTTGTATGCTCATAAAAATATAAAATTGTATAAAAAATACAGTGATGTCCATAATATAAATACTAGGAACAAGCACAAATTTATTGTACCTACAACAAGGCTCAAGAAAATAGGTGGCTCTTTTAGATGCCAATGTATACATTTTTACAATAGGCTTCCAGGGGTGGTTCAAGATCTGAGCCTAAATAAATTCAAATCCTTCATTAAACGTAAGTTGTGTCAGAAAGCATTTTATAGTGTTAAAGATTATATTGACGACAAAAAGGCTTGGGCTTGAGCTGCGTCCGATTTCTATGCTTACACTGATTGTTCTTTGATTTTTCCTCTTGTAGTTTAAATTTGCAATTGTTTGTTTTTTTTTTTTTTTAACTCAAAGCCAGTACACACTATGTAGCCAGGCATTATACGTTACGGAATTGCATCGCTGACAGGGGTATTCGGCACTGGTGCAGCTACACAGGAGCTAAACTTAGCATTCGGGAACACCGTTGGAGCTGCTGAACCTTGGACAAAACTGTCTTTGCATTGTGTAGATTCAATTTCCTAGTATTGTATAATTGCATGGAACACGTGTGAGCACGATCTACTTGCTGTAAAGCATCAATTTGTTGGGTTAGTCGTTTATTGACTTGATAGTGTTATGGCTGTTGAGAGTATGTCATGCTCACTCAAATGTCTCGCTGGTGGTGGCGTGTGTGTTGGGTCATTAGGTTCCCTTCAATATGGTTGAGCTGAATGATGCTGATCCATACGTCATGTTCGTGAACGGACGCCGTCAGAGGGGACTGGTCATCTCTTAGCTGCTACGGCGTATTTTAAATTCTGAATTGTTGTTTTTTTTTCCATAATGGACGCTCTCAGCGTACAATATATTTCTGCATCGTTCTCACACGATTGATTTCAAAATGAATGATGTAATCAAATATTTGTATCAATAGCTTGATAATTTAAAAGAGTGTCTATGGAGTTTCTTGCCCGTTCTTCTCCATAGGTACCTACTCTTTGGAATGGGCGACTAGCTTCACCTTACTGACTGACCGACCTTCTGACAATTCAAAAGTGCCTGTAACTGGTTTATTTGAAATAAATGCTTTGATTTTGATTTTTTTGATTTTGATGGTAAGCTGTGATGCGATCGTTGATGGTAAAGCGCGCTAGTTTATTAAGAGCCTATTCACTCAGATAAACTGAGCGAATAGGAAGGAAGACGGCAGTTGAGCGAGGTAATGCAATGTTAAACCCAACACAACAACATTAGGCGCATCGTACCCGGCACACATCACAACACAACTGCTCAGACCCGTCCTCCGTACGGCTTCACCAGACATCATGCCGGAACACGACAAATCGCTTACGTTTATCGATTATTTGTTACTTTTTAGGTCTCAAACAATCAATCAATAAATAATAAATAAATAAATAAATATATACGGACAAATCACACAGATTGAGCTAGCCCCAAAGTAAGCTCGAGACTTGTGTTATGGGATACTAACTCAACGATACTATATTTTATAATAGATACATATATAGATAAACATCCAAGACCCAGGCCAATCAGGAAAAGATCGTTTTCCATCACGACCTGGCCGGGGATCGAACCCGGGGCCTCCACGTCGCAGGCAGGCGTGTTGACCGCTGCGTTGCCGAAAATCTTACAAAAAAAGTAGCGTGGCTGTCGCTCCCTTGTGCCCGTCATCCAAATCTCTGCGACGAAATAGCGACAGATACAATTAAATGTTGTTGTAAGTTGCTCGTGGTCACTCTCCCTCAAGAAATACAAGATTCTTGCAGCAGGGTAATTAAGTCTACTCATCATGTCAGCCGAACGACAACCACTGCTGGACAAGCAACCACTTCGACTGGTTCCATGCTTCTTGCACTTTGTGGGAGGCCTCCCAACGCTACGTTTTTCTTTACTGCAATCCCACCTGATGGTAAGCAGTGATGCAATCGTTGCTGGTAAAGCGCGCTAGTTTATTAAGAGCCTTTTCACTCAGAAAAACTGAGCGAATAGGAAGGAAGACGGCAGTTGAGCGAGGTGATGCAATGTTAAACCCAACAACACGACCAACGATGCTGCGCCAGAGGGAGATCGATCTGAAGACCCTCCACGACCAAACTCCCAACACAACAACATTTGGTGCATCGTACCCGCACACATCGCAACACAACTGCTCAGACCCGTCCACCTTACGGCTTCAACAGACATCATGCCGGAACACGTCGAATCGCTTGGCGGCAAGACTTTGTCTGGTGGGTGGTAACTTTTGCCGGTCGCCGTCCTAGAGCTTTTTGGCCCTACTGGCCATCTGTTCTGCGAGTAATATGCCCTGCCCATTACTACTTAACTTTGGCAATTCTTCGTATATCGATGAGCAGCGGTAGCCTGTTGGTATCGGTCGCGACTTAAAAGTTGTGTTCCGAACCCCATCAGGTGCCTTCAAAACGGTGAAGGAATACATCGTGAGGAAACTGTCATGTCCTAAAGGCAAAAACTTCATACTTGACATCTACCAACCCGCTCTGGACCCGCGTGGTAGATTATGGCCCACTCCCTTTTACCGAGAGGAGGCCAGTGTCCCACGATTAGAAACATTATAGGCTGATTGATTTATCGATCACCTTGGTACTGACAGCGATCCTTTGTTAACAGAATTATTGCCAAAAAGTAGGACGTCGTTTGTATTAAAGACCGAGTTTCCTTAAGGAAATGCAGTACAGGCCGTTTACAGTCACATGACTGCTGATAACAGCATTCGAACAGCAACTTTATTTTTAACAAAATATGGATTACAATGATTTAGATAGACTTATCAACGGAAATAAAAAAAAATCTAAATCGAAGCATTTATTTCAAATAAACCAGTTACATGCACTTTTGAACTGTGAGAAGGTCGGTCAGTTAGTAAGATGAACTTAGTCGCCCATTCCAAAAAGTAGGTACCTATGGAGAAGAACGGGCAAGAAACTCCTTCGGAAGCATTCCAACATCAACGTTATCGGAATAAGAATAAAGATCAAAGTGGTTATTGTTGTTGTAATTATAGTAGTGGTATTGTTTCATAGTTTTTTAAACATCTGATCAAACATATTGTTGAAACAACCTGTTGCATTACGGGACGTATCTACCATTTGCTTGAACATAATGTATAACTGAGTCACTTTAAGAATGAATAAGTTAAAATAAAAATGAGTCAGCCCTGCGTTCTTGCTACTGTGGGATTATCATTGTGGGTTAAACTGTTAATAAGAGGTAAATCGGAAAGTATTCAAATTAACTTAACAATACACTAATTGCCTTTGTCTGCCTCTCAACTTAGTCCGCCTAGCTAAAACCTTGTTAGGGCTACCCCGAAATCGCCGCAACATCGATGCACACCTTTTGTGAATGTAATTCATCGATTCGCCCTTCCGTGAACATGCCCGAAGCACTGCAAAACCGAGGCGAAACCGATTCTTTAGGTAAAGTCTGATGGCGCCCGCTAGTGATAGCAGCCTGATACCGGTCGGGGTGTGGCGAATATACAATTATCTCCCGGACCCTGATTCATGGCACTGGAAGGAATAGTGGGGTTTTAGTTAGGAATCAGACGGATTCCCAGACGGAAGGTATCTATGAGAATTTCTCGACGAAAAATTGCATATGAATTGTTGTGTCAACATTTTGAAGGAGTAAGGAACAAGGAATAAAGTTCACTCATCCTCCATAGAAAAGGGAGCATCCGTCGACCAGACTGGTGTTGAGTCTGGCGGGCACTTGCCCAACGGTTGATGTCGGGAAGTTGTATGTATGCTAGTGTAACGATAAACTCTGATTGCGAGATGTAGAATTCGTGTGACGTCAGTATGACGCGTTGTTCACTTGTGGCGGTTGCAGATACTGCTATTTTATATCACAACGGTCAAGTCTTTATCTTTTCCAAATACATACTAGGAAATACTATAGGAATTTCTTAGTTACAGCCCGGAGTTTGGAAGCTGTTGATAAGATACTACTTGGACAGCATGTTATAAAAGTCGTTGATCCTGCACCCGAGTATCTCATCTTCAACTTCTAAAAGTCGTGGTGGCTTTTCAAGCCTTTCAAGTGTGAGTGTACTAAGGTTTCGATTCCAGGTCAGGCAAGTACCAATGCAACTTTTCCAAGTTATATGTAATTTCTAAGTACCTATATCTTGGACACCAATGACTGATTACAAGATGAAGGAAAACATCTTGAGGAAACCTGGACTTTCAGTCTGAAATCGCCAACCTGCATTGAGCAAGCGTGGTGATTACGCTCAATCCTTCTCTGTATGAGAGGTGACCTGTGCCCAGCAGTGGAACGATAAAAAGGTTGATGATGATGATGAACTTCTAAAATCCGAGCTGAAAATCCTTGGACACCAAGTTAAGCAATGATATCTCCCCGGTAATTTCAGAATGCCGTCCGTTCAGAACTAACTGTCCAGCATGAGCAAGACCTACGTATATATATTTACGTAACCCCACTTATGAAGATTATCTATAGCCAATCGCTACTGACCCTTTTTCGAATCAATTAGTAGAAGACACAAAGAGTTCAAGAGCTACAAAGATCTTAGATAACACCTAGACCTGGTTGACATTTAATATAGATTATATGAACGATCATCCAATAGTTAGTACTTTCGATTTGATTAGGGGAGAAAAGACTATCTGTTTAGGTATTGTTAAATGGAAAAATCTAAGACAGTTGGGATGAAATTAAACAAAGTAATGCGACAAGTATGGATTAGAACTTATGACCTACATACAACTCGTAAATTGGGATCGATACCAATGGACAACAACAACTCCAGTATGTCTGCTTATCAGAAATGTCTTGTTATACATTATAAAGATAATAATGATTAGTAATGCGACCCGGTGCTCTATTTCTCTCATTGCTGTGTTTTGAGAACTTTCCATTTATTTACTTAACAGGAATCTACCTACCTACCTACTAGTATATATTATATTGTCTCATCTTTTGTTTGTTACATATCATCCTGTATTCCATAATATGCTTGGATAGGACAATAATGGGTTATAAGACAGCCAGCGTGCAAATTGAAAAGGATACAGCTGATCGATCCTTAACACTTAAGTGAATAATTATCCTAGATGATAATACTAGTTATAATTATAATAATAAATACTGTTTTTGCCTGTATATATACAGAATATATATAAACTATCTGTGTGCCAAATTTCATTCAAATTCGTACTATAGTTTTTGCGAGAAAGAGTTACTAAGAAATTTATACCAACAGAACGCATGAGTAAAAAAAAATGTATTGAATTTCTTTTTTACACAATTTTAAAGTTATTTATCTCTTCCTGGAACCGTGGGTTGTTCGAAAGGGATATGATGGCTCCTGGTCCACAGGGAAATAGAGGAACACCGAAGAAGAATCTCCGTCCAGAAAGGGAGAGGTTATTTGATGATTTCCCATTAAAAAAACAAAAGGGGTAATTTCTGTAAAATGCAAATCATGTAATAACAATACTTTACTATTCCATACGCTTTCAAATTACATAAGAACAATGAATTTAATCGTTCAGTTTAATTACAACATCAATAATACATGACCGAAATTGTAAACGCACTTTCACTTGGATTTCTTTACATAAAAACTTAAAATAAATTCGGTACAGTCGTTTCCGAGACTGGCGACAGTATACATACTGTTATACTGCTGATTAGTAGAAATTAAACGTGCCTATTCTTGATACAAAAAATATTATACCAATGATTAAGCTATGAATGAATGTTGAATTATCAAACTCTTCTATATGGCAGTGAGGCGTGGCCTGTGTTTGAGCGACTGCGGTGAATGTATGGAGTTACTTGAAAAGACCGCACCAGGAACTCCCGCATCCGTCGTAGCCTTCGTGTCCGTGACATAGCAGACAAACTGCAGGAGGTTCGCCTACGCTGGTACGGCCACGGCTTACGAAAATGTTACGTGGGTAACAAATGTCTTGCCATGGCGCCTCCGCCGGGCCGGAACAAGCGAGGGAGACCAAAGAAATACTGGCTTGTAAGAGATGACATCCGTGCCAACTATCTCATAGTACAGGATGTTAAAGATCGTGCGAAATGGAGGAAAATGAGTAGGAAAGCGGACCCCGGGCTCCAACGCGAAGGCCGCGGATGCAACCGGGTCTGAACGCTGGGATGATACAATATTTTTTTTTTATCTTTATCTAGCGACCGCCAGCGACTTCGTTGGCCTGGAGTTAGTTATGCTCCGCTCCTATTGGTCGCAGGGTCTTGTTATATAGCCTAAACCCTTCCTGGATTCATGGACTATCCAACGCAAAAATAATTCTTCAAATCGGACCAGTACTTCCTGAGATTAGCGCGTTCAAACAAACAAACTCTTCAGTTTTATATATTAAGTATAGATTTAAGGGACTTTTGAACACAGTTCATGTCAGTCTCATCATAAACTAATCTTAAGTTACAAAACAAAAATTTACTCTTTAACAAAAAAAGAACTTAAATATTAACTAATGAATAAATCATTTTAGCCTCACGGAACATAGACTGGGTAAGAAAATTATTAAATTTAGGTATACCTAAGATGCAATTAATCTACAACATCGAAGTCCCGGCCACCACAGGCGCGAGCTTGCGTGCGGTGAGCAGTGGGCAGCTCGCCGCCCGGTAAGGACCAGGCCCGAGTCAACGGCGCGTTGTGTTTCACACGCACCTCAAAGAGATGTCAGTACATCGAGATGGGGTCCACGTAGACCCATCGGTCTTCGTGAACCCAGGAGGGATCCCTCCTGGGTCCAGGGTTGGGGGTTGTTTAAAAAAGAAACCGTGGCCCTGGCGAAAAAACATTTGATGTCATTTGATGATTGACCATCACAAACAAAAAAAAAAGATGCAATTAATCTGCAGGATTTTTATTTCCGAGTGGGAAATCTTCAAATGCCGCTCTGGGCGGAGCGGAAGGGCTTGTCAGACTTTTACTGACTAAAACCCACCCGTGTTCCGTGCACATTTGCCTGTGCGCCAGGGGCCATGGTATCTCTTTCGAACAACAGATTACCCTGCAGTTCAGTGTAACACACTGTAGGAGCTCTACTGTGTGTCTCTTAAGACACAGGTCCCCTAGTTTAAGAGGCAGAGTTTATTATTTTCGGTTATATACATGTAGTTAAATAATTTGTATGTATGACCTACCACCTTATGTCTAATCTGTATAATTAATTTTTGGTAAATAAATATTATTATTTTTTTAATAATAATTAATAACCTTGACCGCAATCCCGCCTGATGATAAGCAGAGATGCAATCGTTGATGGTAAAGCGCACTAGTTTATTAAGCCTATTCACTTAAAAAACTTAGGAATAGGAAGGATGACGGCAGTTGAGCGAAATGATGCAATGTTTAACCCAAGACCAACACGACCAACGATGCTGCGCCAGAGGGAGATTGATCTGGAGATCCTCCACGACCAAACTCCCGACACAACAACATTTGGCGCATCGTACCCGGTACACATCGCAACACAACTGCTCAGACCCGTCCTCCGTACGGCTTCACCAGACATAATGCCGGAACACGACGAATCGCTTGGCGGCAAGACCTTGTCTGATGGGTGGTAACTACTGCCGGTGGCCGATGTTATGGCCTACCACCGAGAATATTATTATTATTATTATTCCCCTTCCCTTCCCTACTATGACATATTAAAACCTTGTCAGGAAGTGATAGCTTTATTCATCCTGTATAGCTCCGTCTTTACTTGGTTCCAGACAACGATGGTTTAAACACGTCATAGTAACCCCCCGCATGCCTGTATCACTTTAGAAAAAAATCTTATAAAACCCCTTTTCAATCTCTGTAAAATGGACCTCATTACTCAATGAAACTTCAGTTTTTCTACAACATCCCGATACAACAAAAACTTAAAATAAACAGACATCTTCAACCCTCATGTTGCATAACTTCCTTCCAAAATACACTTGAACACAGCATCCCTCTCAGAACATCTTATTCTAATCTAAAAATAAACAAAAAAAGATTTGAGCCATATGTTTTTGACGTTTCTAAAGTTACCCTCTTGAGTTATTTTTAGATCATGTCTGGTTATTTTTAACTGAAGGGAACTACAGCTACTGTTGTATTTGTATGTTTATTTTGAAATGCCATTATGGATTTTAAAAATAATGACTATGAAAGCATTTTTATTTAGTTGTCGGTCAGACAGAAGTTTTCTATGAATCGCAACCTCACCTATTATGAAAGCTAAGTAAAAGTAAGCTATATTATGGCTGCGCGTGAGTGGGCTAAAAATAGTGTAACTTTGTGGGGCATCTGTAATACATAAACTATTCAGTACAATATGGTAAACGATAACATTTTTTTTTAATAATTATAAACTAGCGCTTGACCGCAATCCCGCCTGATGGTAAGCTATGATGCGATCGTTGATGGTAAAGCGCGCTAGTTTATTAAGAGCCTATACACTCAGAAAAACTGAGCGAATAGGAAGGAAGACGGCAGTTGAGCGAGGTGATGCCATGTTAAACCCAACAGCACGACCAACGATGCTGCGCCAAAGGGAGATTGATCTGTAGACCCTCCACGAGCGAACTCCCAACACAACAAAATTTGGCGCATCGTACCCGGCACACATCGCAACACAACTGCTCAGACCCGTCCTCCGTACGGCTTCACCAGACATCACGCCGGAACACGACAAATCGCTTGGCGGCAAGACTTTGTTGGTGGGTGGTAACTTCTGCAGGCGGCCGATGTTATGGCCTACCTACATCGGCTGCCGGCAGAAGTTACCACCCACCAGACAAAGTATTGCGCCAGGCAAGCCGTACGGAGGACGGGTTTGAGCATTTGTGTTGCGCTGTGGTCGTGTTGTTGGGTTTAACATTACATCTGGCAGTTTAGACCTGTTAGTTTTTGACGACTTATTTATTCATTAATATACATATTAACTGTAAGAACAATTAAACCATGCTAACATACTTCTCACCTCTTGAACAATCAGACCGTGAAGATACTGCTAAGCAGTAGTAAAGAAGTTGTATAACGGATATAAAAACAGTATTTATAATTACTTTGATCTAGCATCATCATAGAGTTATGTCAGAGATAATCTTAAATTATATACAAGTTGTTTGGTGCATTGTGTGCCAAATTGAACTGGTCGACGAAAGGGTATCTGCTGGCCTTTCAGACCCCTTAACTCCCCTCATTCCCTGTGGATTTTTTTATCGACTTTTTATTGTTTTAGTAAAAAAATATTCAACATAAATCAAAAAAAATAAAGCGTGACCTCTGAATTTAAATTTTATGTCGAAGTGTATCGCTTAAGAGTACTTTTAAATACAAAATTAGTGACATTAGTCACCTAGCTTTTTTTTAATTCGCTCGCAAAGGTAAAATGTTACAGCTGTTTATTTGGCAACAAAAAAATAAACCAAAAGCGACTGGGATCTTCCAACTCACTCTTTAATTCTCCAGTCTATCCTCTTGCTAATGATGTTCCACATGACATAAAAATCTTTTAACAACTATGAATTATACAATTCAAATTCAGAGTCTACGCCTTCTATATTTAAAAAAAAAATGTATTTGAATGTAAAAATTGGGTCTTTTTCAGTAATTTGGCACAACATCCACCAAATGACATGTATATGTATTTAAAGTAATAAAATAAAATCGAATGATAAATATTCAGTGCTGCCAAATCATATAATGCACTTCTAACTGTTCCCGGTGCAACTCTTGCCGCATTGCCACCCTGGATGGCAAAATTAGTATCTGGAAAAATTTTACAAGTGATGAAATCCGACTACCACAACAAAATCATAATAAGCAACTGAATCGATTCCAGTCAGTTTTACACTATGTTATACATTTTCCCAAATAGAGAGACCGCATTGGTTACCGAGCGGTTACGATAAATCCCAGCTGACGCCAGAGGTCGACGCCCGCGCTAGCCCGCCCGTACGGACCTTTGACTATAATTTTGTTGGGACAACCACGTAGAATAGCAAGCTCATAACATGGTGGTTTTTCATTACTATATCTTTTTAAAATTTTGCACATAGACTCTTTACTTCAATTTTTTTTTTTTTTTTATATAAATTTATAAACCAGCGCTTGACCGCAATCCCGCCTGATGGTAAGAAGCGACGCAATCGTTGATGGTAAAGCGCACTAGTTTATTAAGAGCCTATTCACTCTAGCCTTGAAGACACTCAAATTGTAGTCCGACGGAAACACTGCCGTCGGCAGATTGTTCCAGTCCCTCGATGTACGCGGTATAAAGGAGGAGGCGAAACGCTTCGTCCGGATCGTAGAGGTGTTAACAACATAAGGGTGGAAACTCGCCGTACGACGTGTCGTCCGATGGTGGAACGGAGATGGGGGAATTAAATCGTGCAATTCCCTCGCACACACCTATAGAACACCGAAAGGCTGGCTACTCTACGCCTGTGCTCTAGGCTTTGGAGACCAACTCGAGTTAAATCAGGGTCAACAATCAGCCTCTTCGCACGCCTCTCCACTGAATCCAAAGTGGCCAGGTGACACTTAGCAGCACCAGCCCATATGTGGCTGCAGTACTCCACACACGAACGGACCTGTGCCTGTGCTTGTGTTGTGTGCAAAAATACTGCACATTAAATAAAAAATAATGTTATATAGCCTATACGTAGCCAGCCTCTAATGTTCCCACTCCTTGGACACACGCCTCCTTTCGGTGAGGGAGTGGAGCGTAATCTATCACGCGGGCCCTGTGCGGGTATAAGTCACATGTCTTCGAAGTTTTTGCCTTTAGGACATGCTGGTTTTCTCACGATGTTTTCCTTCACCGTTTTGAGAGCAGTGCTGATGAAATATTTACACAAAGTGAAGCGCCTGACGGGCCTCGAGGTTAC
Source organism: Sesamia inferens (assembly GCA_037179545.1). Lineage (NCBI taxonomy): Eukaryota > Metazoa > Arthropoda > Insecta > Lepidoptera > Noctuidae > Sesamia > Sesamia inferens. The sequence goes on along the minus strand of CM073951.1, from coordinate 14,682,668 downwards.
GACCTACAATTAGTAAGCCCCGGCCACCACTGCTCATATAGCCTATGACACAAATAACATGGTTTTCTTTAAGTAAAAGAATGTTCAAAATCGGTTCAGTAGATCCAGGAATTACTCAATACAACCTCACAAACTACCTTTTAAAGGTATTTAGTAGGTATAGGTAGTGGTAGTAGGTAGGCAGAAGTTACCACCCACCAGACAAAGTCTTGCCGCCAAGCGATTTGTCGTGTTCTGATGATGTCTAGTGAAGCCGTACGGTGAATTGGTCTGAACAGTTGTGTGCGGGGTACGATGCGCCAAATGTTGTTGTGTCGGGAATTTGATTGTGAAAGGTATCCAGATCAATCGCCCTTTAGCGCAGCATTGTTGGTCGTGTTGTTGGGTTTAACATTGCATCACCTCGCTCAACTGCCGTCTTCCTTCCTATTCACTCAGTTTTTTTGAGTGAATAGGCTCTTAATAAACTAGTGCGCTTTACCATCAACGATTGCATCACTGTCTTACTTAGCATCAGGCGGGATTGCGGTCAATCACTAGTTTATAATTATAGAAAAAAAAAAGACACGTAGCGTCCCGTGGCTTTACCCGCAAAGTATCACGTGGAACCATTAGGGTAATAAGTACCCTATTGTCTTAATTCTGATTATATATCATGTGTATGCCAAATTACATCCAAATCCGTTCAGTAGTTTTTGGGTGAAAGAGCAACAAACATCCTCACAAACTTTGGCATTTATAAGTAGGAAGTAAGATTAGTCTAAATTAAACTAAAACAGGTTTCATAATAACTAATTAACACAAATAAACGAGTCACTGTCAGCTGTCAAATCTCATGTCATCTACCGTGACTTGTCAACGGAAGTAACAACCTATTAATTCATCTAACATCAGGTTTATTTAGGTACATAACACCATAACATCAACAAGTATTACATCACTACATCTTGCTACCTTCCGTAATCCGCTTGGAACTCACTGAATCGTCTCTGAACCGAAGTGGGAGGATGTAAATTCAATTGCTCGGTGGTAGGCCATAACATCGGCTGCTGGCAAACTCAAACTCATTTATTGCGAAAATGGGTATTAGAAACATCAATACATAAAATAGTTTGGCAGAAGTTACCATCCACCAGACAGTCTTGCCGCCAAGCGATTGGTCGTGTTCTGGCATGACGTCTGGTAAAGCCGTACGGAGGACGGCTCTGAGCAGTTATGTTGCGACGTGTGCCGGGTACGATGCGCCAAATGTTGTGTCGGGAGTTTTGTCGTGATCAATCTCCCTCCGGTGCTACATCGTTGGTCGTGTTGTTGGGTTTGCATTGCAACACCTCGCTCAACTGCCGTCTTCCTTCATATTCACTCATTTTTTTTTTTTTTGATTGAATAGGCTCTATTAGCTAGCGCGGTTTACCATCAAGGATTGCATAATCGTTGTAGACTATGCAATCGTTGATGGTAAAGCGCGCTAGTTTACTGTATCTACTGTTTACCATCAGGCGGGGATGCGGTCAAGCCTAGTGCTTATAACAATTATAAAAAAAAAAAACTACGTAAAGTGCGGCTGCCACAACGGCACGGCAGTCACAATATGTTCTACCTCCTATAATGTTCTCTGTGTCTCAAAAACGCTGCCAAAGTAACCTCTATAGTGCCGTCGAATTGGAAAAGTTTTGGGAAGACAAGATTTTAAACACAGGTATTCTGCGACGAAAAAGAACTGTATGGGCTACAATTAACGCCCAAATTAAATTACAACCCTACCTACTCGTATTTAGATGATTATTCATATGTTGATGTCAAAATAAAAAAAAATACTATAAAGTAATTTTTTTTTTTAATTCTTTTTTTTTTAGGACTTTTATACACATGTAGGTATATGTCAGTCCGATTACTATCATAATTATACATATCACAACATCATTACTTTAACCTAACTGATAATAGCTTAAACAAAATACAAGCTTCTTCACTATTAGGTTTCGAGAGTACTGAATTCATGACTCCTACTGAACACATTCTTAAACTGAACACATTCCATCAACAAATGGTATACATCATCTACTATTCCACACGTATTACATTTTGGAGAAGCAACTTTTCCCATTAAAAAAGCAAAATTGTTTGATGGAATATGTCCTGTTCTGATTCTATGAGCTATAATAATCATTTTCCTACTTAAACGACTATATTTAAACCAAGGTATACGAGGAGGCTCACATTAGATAGTTTTATACCATATGCCCTTTTCCAGTGACCTTTGATTAAAATATTCCTTTCATAAATTATAAAGTAAATCTGTTCCTATAATTTCGTCAATAATATATGTAAATTACTGTAACAAATAAAGATTATGAATATAGCACCATGTAAATAATATTATAATAAACTAGTATACATAAAATTTATTTATCAAACCATATGGCTTCTATTATACAATATTATGTACGTAACATCAAAACCCGTCGTCGGTGGAAAACAGGCCGATTCGCCTCAAGTAGAGTGAGGCAATTTCATTAAAAAAAAATTAGAATGCAGGATCCCTTTTATCATCATCATCAACCTTTTTATCGTCCCACTGCTGGACACAAGTCTCCTCTATCGATAATTAAAATCAATAGTACGAGCAGCCTTGGGTTTCACTCAACATCCAGACGACCTGACGCAGAATCCCCAACACATACTGAGTAGGATTAAGCGTAAACACCACCGCTTGCTCAATGCGGGTTGGCGAATTCAGACTTAAAGTCCAGGTTTCCTCAAGAAGTTTTCCTTCGCCTTGTAATCAGTCATTTTTGTCCAAGATATACTTAGAAATTACATATAACTTATAAATGTTACATTGGTAGAATAGAATAACTCTTTATTATGTATGACACCATATAGATTACAGAAACATAAATGCCTAAACCTAAACCAGCCCCCTAATCGGCGAACACATTTTTGTCAAATGATTGCGAGTAGTAGGAATCATTTGGACCGAACGGACCAATGGACGGTCCAAACGATCCCAACTAGTAGCAATCATTTGACAAAAATGTGTTCGCCGATTAGGGGGCTGGATTCGAACCTGCACACTCATACTTGAGAGGCTGATGTTTTAACCACTAGGAAATCCGACTGACGGACTAATTAGTTTTTTTCAGTCAACTAGCCTATTGCTCCCCTGGGGACTGACTGGTCGGTTCCTGGATGGGTACCATCTATCACATAGGAGTATGTAGTTACGGGTCATTAAAAGCCTGAAAGTCTATCAACCAGTTATACCACGGGATAGTATTACCTGGTAACAGGGATGTAGAGGTCAAATAGGCAGGCCTACCTATCAAGGTAGGTGGACATTTAGGGTCTCGCGGGCGCACAGAGTGGTGACTCTGCCCGCCCACCAAGTGTCCCTAGGGAAGACGGTGGCACGCTTCGGGGGATCCCTCGAAAACCCTTTACGGACTCTCCGTGGATGTGCCTTACAGGCGTTGAGCAGGGGGGGTTCCGTTTCGATCTTTTAAGAGGAACCGGGACCACCATGTGCAGATGGTAATCACCGGGATGGTTTTTAGTGAGATGGAAATCCCAGCTCCGACCTCACTCCCAGGTCTGGTGAAAGTTTTTTTTTTTGTTTTCCCTCGAAAACAAGAAAAACACTTCATGTAAAGTGCCAGTATTCAGATGCAGCAGGTTAGTCTGGACCCCGACCTCAATATAGTTGGAAAAATTCAAAGCATATGATGATGATTAATTACATAATATATAAACGAAACAGTCTATAACTGGCATTACATGACTAACCTTTATTCCTAACTAGGAGATCAAGATGGATGGATAACAATAAATATTAATGAGTAGCCCTCATTTGTTTCGACATACAGCTTGGAGCTGATCCAAATAGGACATGTACGCGGAAATCCCCAATGCAGATCATTGTACTAAATCTCTCGGTAATGTGCCCACTGCTGGGGCTTGAGGCCTGTAAGAGGAAATTACACAAAGAGAAAGGATAGGTTGGTGGAACAAAAACGTGAATCGAAGGCTTTAAAACCAAAGGAAATATGGATGGAGATGATGACATTCCCAGTGATTACTGAGATATCAACAGATAGAGGTGAGTGATAGAAAACAACTCCAGTACAACAAAAGGAAGACTGACAATCGCCGTTTATCTTCATCGGAACCACTTTTTCCAACTATATTGGGGTTGGATTCAAGTCTTACTTAATGCAGTTGAATACTAAATTACATAGAGCAATCCAACTAGTCTAATAATCAGCTGCTTCCAGTACAATACTCTACAGCCTGAAGAGGACGATAATGACCAAAATATTAAATTAATGAATACCGTTAATCTAAACAAGAAAAAAAAAACATTGTTTCAATCTAAAACTTGGAGTCGACCCAAATAGGGCAGACACACGGAATCTCTAAACAGCGACATGGGTAGAATTTAGATCGAGTATGGCCGAGAGTTCAATATAATATCTGCTGAAGAAGTTGTAAAAATAGACGAATACGGTCTTGAAATAACTTTTGTCTTTAAAATGAATATATTGGTATGAAATTGGTGGAATTGGTTCGTATACAATCATAGATTACAGATAAAAAAAAATTATGACAAAGTGAGTAACCGGAAACACGTAGATACGAACGAAGCAAGTAAAAGTAAAAGGCCATTTTTTTGTTATCGTCCAAATTTCGATATATTAATCTTTGGCGAAAATTATTGAATACGTGTTTTTTCTTTTAGCATCACTCAATACAAAAATATTGAGATATCACATATCACAAAGTCATCAAAATTAGATAAAATAATATAAAAAGTTAATGTTTATTGACATCGCGCCGTGCCATCGGCCAGCCTGCCGCACACTCCGCCAAAGAACACAATCTTTTTAAATCAGTGACCACGCAGAGCGGATAATTCTTTCGAGAAAATGACTTGACATGAAAATTTTACGTATGGATTTTTTTTTTTTGCAAAAATGGAATAAGTGAATGATACCTAATGCCTAGAAAAATTTGGACGGAAAAAAATGGTAGAGACTTTGTATATTAAAACCTATTTCGATAGTAATAATTTTAATCCGGATGATGCCTGGGAAACAAAATATTAACAAATTGCAAACATTTTACTTTTAATTAATGCCCCAATATACAAGCTGAGGCACATCAGGGCTCTAAGAACAAGTCTGATTGTTAGGGTCGAATCATCTCCGGTTATTTTATCTTACACACAAGCACATCTAAATTAAACATTAGGTGTTTGTAGTGTAGTGGTAGGGCAAATAGACGCAAATGACCCGCTCAGAAGCAAAGTTTGCGACAACTAGACCAAAGAGAGTGAACTAATCAAACTAATATTATTTAGGCGAAAGTTTGTTAGTGTTTTTACCAAGATTGCAAGGATATAATCAAACAGCTGGACCTGACATACCGAATGATGGTTTAATAAAAAAATAGTTTTATTTCAAGTGAAGTTTTCGTGAACGGACGCCGTCAGAGGGGACTGGTCATCTCTTAGCTGCTACGGCGTATTTTAATTTCTGAATTGTTGTTTTTTTTTCCATAATGGACGCTCTCAGCGTACAATATATTTCTGCATCGTTCTCACACGATTGATTTCAAAATGAATGATGTAATCAAATATTTGTATCAATAGCTTGATATTTTAAAAGAGTGTCCATGGAGTTTCTTGCCCGTTCTTCTCCATAGGTACCTACTTTTTGGAATGGGCGACTAGCTTCACCTTACTGACTGACCGAACTTCTGACAATTCAAAAGTGCCTGTAACTGGTTTATTTGAAATAAATGCTTTGATTTGATTTGATTTGAGTACCAAAACTCATACAGACCGATACATAAAAGGCAACATACAAGATAACAAAACCCACACAAACACAGACAATAATTTCACACAGCAGTGAAGTCTGCCGCAATCCAGTTTGAAGCAATATTGACGATCAATTACCTATAATCAGGATTAAGGATTTTTGGCGGGAAAGTTAAGCTGAGCTGATTTTTCACTGGACTTTTAAATTATTTATAGTCATCATCATCATCATCAGATCAGCGTTAATCCCAGTCGCATCCGAAGCTTTTTCAGCTTTGGAGCCTAGGGTCCGCTTTACAGTCCAACTGCGGATTTTGGCTAAACTTCGATATTTTCCGTGAAGCGACTGCCGTCTGACCTCCACAACCCGAAGGCGATATCTAAGCATTGCAGTTAGACCAATTATTAGACTTTTGAGGGCTCCAACAACCCGTAACGACTGCCACTAGATGTTCATATGGCAACCGGGACCAACGGCTTAACGTGCTTTTCGAGGCACGACCAGACCAGTGCAAATATTCATATTCAGGCGTACAAATATTTGCACTGTGCGGGGATCGCACTCGCGTGCGCAACGGCCGCGTTCGCTACCGCTACGCCACGGAGGCTGTCTTTTAAATTATTTATAGTGTTGTTTACTAAATAAATGTGTGTGATTGATGTAGAAAAAAAGACGTGTGGCACTCGGGGACTGCCGCGGTAAAGCTATTGCATAGCATTTTTTATCAACGGAAAATAACCGAACACCCCCTACTCCTAAAAACAAAACAAAAAATACTGCATAAATAAATAATTTCATTTATGTGAAACCTGATAGGTCAGCATATATAATAATTGTTGTGGTGTTATTGTTGACCCGTCGTACGGCGAGTTTCCACCCTTACGTTGTCAACACCATTACGATCCGGACGAAGCGTTTCGCCTCCTCCTTTATACCGCGTACATCGAGGGACTGGAACAGTTTGCCAGCGGCGGTGTTTCCGTCGGACTACAATTTGAGTGTCTTCAAGGCTAGAGTGAATAGGCTCTTAATAAACTAGTGCGCTTTACCATCAACGACTGCGTCACTGCTTACCATCAGGCGGGATTGCGGTCAAGCGCTAGTTTATAATTTTATTAAAAAAAAATGGATATTTGCTATGTTCTTACGCATTTATGAGGACCTGGTAGGTCAGCATAAATAATAATTGTTGTGGTGTTAGGTTATTTTCGTTACGGAATTTCTGGATTCGGTATCCACGCTCAAGGCCAGCGATAGAAGCTCAATCTTCCAATAGGAGTTTGCAATATTTACAAAGACAAAAATAATACCAATATTGGGAAGCAGTTGCGGTCCAGTGGTAATAATTCCACTTTAGAGTTGTGGCCATGGGTTAGCACCCAGCCAATTACCTTGCTTAATGTAATTATAAGCAGAAACGCAATACGGGAAAGGAGAATCTCATGAGGAAACTATCATGTTCTAGAACCAGAAAAAAATCAAAGAGGCGAAAGTTTTTTCTTTTGACGTAATTACAAAAAGCCACACTGGGCCCTTAACAGCCATTTCCTCTCACTGAGACGAGACCTGTGTCTCGGCAGTGGACCTGATTATAATTGTAATACCAATACCTAATGCTATTCTCTATAAAGGTAAGGTTCAAATTCTCTTGGCGAGAGAATAGTCGTGTACCTATATTGATCTTTGCCGTTCATAGCTGAATGAGCATTTAGATACATCGTGACCTCATCGCGCCTCGGAGAGCACTCTAATACGTGGGTCTCGATTGGCACACGAGTGGCCATTACTGACAGGTAGTATGAAGCCTGAAAGTTTGAGGTATGTCGTATGTCTGTTATCTTCTTTGCTGTATTTGGCAACAGGGACCCATAATAAATTCTTATACCTTTTCTGAGATTTTTGATGACTGACAAAACCAAATTTGGTCTTGAAATTTGGTTTTGTCAGTCAAAAATTTTGTGTCGCGATGTGTGCCGGGTACGATGCGCCAAGTGTTGTTGTGTCGGGATTTTGGTCGTGGATGGTTTCCACATCAATCTCCCTCTGGCGCAGCATCATCGTGTTGTTGGGTTTAACATTGCACCATCTCGCTCAAATGCCTACTCACTAAGTTTTTTAAGCGAATGGGTTTAATAAACTAGCGCGCTTTACCATCAACGATTGCATCACTGCTTACCATCAGGCGGGATTGCAGTCAAGCGCTAGTTTATAATTATTAAAAAAAAACCTGGTCGTATAAGTCTACAAAAAAGCTGATAAGCATCATCAATCTATAGCAGTCACTGATAAATTTACCTATTTTTCGAGTTTCCTTTTTTTATATTGCTCAAATTTTTATTATAATCTGAAACAATTTTACCTAAAATTTTAATGTATGTTAATTTTTAGGCGGAATTTCCTACAAATGTTATAATTTAATCAATATTAGTGCTTATTGTTAAGTAAGTTCTCTCTTTTATCTCCTTCATTATTTTTTATATGTATTATTTGTTTGTTTTTGTGTAATCAATTATTGGTGAACCTAATGACACACAATATAGGCTTCTCCCATTTCATGACATTTAACCCCATTTTCAGCAACCTCATTCAGGTATTAACTTTAGAGCATTTAATATATATCGTCACTGTAGAGTGAAAACCTCGGGAATGCATTTTTGCTCAAATTTATTTTACTGCGTTTCTGGGACGATAACCTCACTACGCACGTCCTGATCTGACTCATTTGTTCATTCGAAACTCATTGCAACATCTATGACACCACCATATTAATTAATAAAAAAAAAAAGACGTGTGGCACTCGGGGACTGCCGCGGTAAAGCTATTGCATAGCATTTTGTATCAATTTATGCAATTATAATTATTTATTTATTTTATTTATGCAGTATTTCTTTTTCTTTGATATTAATTCAAGTTACACTTTTTGAGCGTGGTGACCGATAAGAAAACAAATTTTTATTTTATTAAATAAATAAAAAGTTAATATTATTTAAAATATTTTTATTATTTTACAATACATGTGGGTTTTATTACCTTACAGTAGCTGTTGGTTATTCAGGAATATTTATCATTGAAACTATAGGTTTATGATAACTGAAATAAGAAACATAAGTTTGCGACTTAATATCCTCTAAATACCTAGAAAATACCGCGTCAATGGTGGTCCCATATTTTGTTGTGGACTCTTGTGGATCATTATTCATTTTCAAATTCAATGTTTTTGATAGAAAAGTTGTCAACCGCTCTGATTTTTTATCAGCGAAGTTAATGTTGAAATCGCCAGCCAAGATAAGTGGAAATTTATTACCATTTGTACCAAGTATTTTCGAGCCTTCTTCAGTGTACTCCAGTAAAGTGCGATGAATAAAATGCTCTACCTCGTCCAATTTTGGATTCGGAGAAATGTAAATTGCTACCATAACTATTTGTAGGCCATTTCTAAGTTTGCATAAGCACGCACAAATATCTCCAACAACTGAGCGCCTAACATTAACATCGCTAACGTGTGCAATATTTATTTCAATATTCGGAGTCATAATATTAGTAATATCATTTTTATTTTGGTAAATAGCTACCCCACCTTTTGAAACAGTATCTCGTTTGAACTGAACAATACAATTAAAATTAGGTATTTCAATTGGATTATCATGCGTCATGCAAGTTTCGGTAAGAAGTAACACATTTGTTTGTCTCGTAACTGAATCTTGTAAATCGTATTTATGACTATTTAGACTTTGGCAGTTGAAAGTCATTATTGAAATGCCATTTCTATTACTAATGAAATCTAATACACTTTGAGCAATCGTCTGAACACTATTTAAAGACAGTCTTTTGAATTCTTGCAACAATTGAAAAAACGGCCGCGTGAGCACTTTTTACTCTATAAAATCACGCGCTTTTATTTAGTAAACAACACTATAAATAATTTAAAAGTCCAATGAAAAATTAGCGTGACATTCATCTTAGCTTTTCCGTTAAAAAAAAAAGCTATTTTATAAAAACACTACTAAATTAATTTGAATAAAAGTACTTAATAATTAATTATATGAAAAGTTTTTAAGGTAGCCATGACAACGTCGATGACGTCTATGACATATCTCTATAGAAGACCTATTTCAGAGAGAAAATTAGTCGCAAATTTAGCACATCGCGACTATCAGTAACATGGCAAGTGTGTAGAACTGAGTTCGCGCCCTGCAATAAGCATGCTCTTTTTGAAAATCTATAAATTGTTTTCAAAAGATGTAGTCGCACGCACACAAACATACCGTGCCGAAGACTGCCGAACTGAAACGACGTTAGACGATGGGGGGAGCGTGAGGTTTTTTCGTTACGGAATTTCTGGATTCGGTCCCCGCGCTCAAGGCCCGCGATAGAAGCTATGCAATAGCTTAAAAGTGCATTCAGCAAATAATTCATAAAGAAAAATGAGATACCGCAGCATTGTGGCCACATCATGCCTTTGCTTCAAACCTCCCTCGTAGACGGTTAACGTGGCCTTTTCGACATGAAAGACATGAATGAAAATACATTACGAATTGGCTTTTCTAAAAATCCCAACACGTGACATTGGCTAAATGCACAAACCATGCGAAGCCAAAGAACGAAGAAAAATATAAAACCAGGATTAACACAGGATATCCTTTAACCCGATATCCCACTTATGGGATAGAAACTTTTGCCGTTTAATCCGTATAAGTCAGAACGAAATCCTCACAAGCGAACCGATCCATCGATAAAAACGTTGTTCCGCTTGCACTTTCTCTGCCTACCCACGCACGATAAACAATTGACTTTCGATTCTATGTATGAATAAATAATTGATACGTAATTATTAATTGAACTGCAAAGAACGCGAGGGAACCTGAGTTAATCATCTAGTTACGAAACAGGAGTTTGTTCGTCAGTTTAGCATTTTTCCAACTATTTCCGATCCATATTAATGTTCCTAGCACTAAAGCTTAGCCTAATGTTAGTGTTTTTGTTAGTCAACAGTGTTTTAACGAAGGTAAACACAATAAGCAATTACAAATACAAACTCATCATTTTAACCACAAACTTAAGGCTTTTCTAGTGGGATAATGTTATTACTCCATTGTGGATTTTTAAATGGCCGATTATTATAGATCCTGAATTATGGTTAGTTAAAAAAGAAGGAAAGTAGAGCAGCGATTGCCTATCGGTATCAGCCAAGACTTACAGGTTGCAGGTCTTAGTTTCGAACCCCATCAGGCGCTTTACTGTGAGCAAATTATTTCATCACCACAGCTCTCAAAACGGCGAAGGAAAGCATCATGAGGAAACCGGCATGTCCTGGAGCGAAAAACTTCGAAAACATGTGACAGTTTAGATGTCACGTGTCTAGATGTCTTCTACCAACCCGCAACCCGTAATCAAATCAAATATCATTTTTAAGCTATTGCATAGCTTCTATCGCGGGCCTTGAGCGCGGGGACCGAATCCAGAAATTCCGTAACGAAAAAACCTCACGCTCCCCATCGTCTAACGTCGTTTCAGTTCGGCAGTCTTCGGCACGGTATGTTTGTGTGCGTGCGACTACATCTTTTGAAAACAATTTATAGATTTTCAAAAAGAGCATGCATATTGCAGGGCGCGAACTCAGTCCTACACACTTGCCATGTTACTGATAGTCGCAATGTGCTAAACTTGCGATTAATTTTCACTCTGAAATAGGTCTTCTATAGAGATATGTCATAGACGTCATCGACGTTGTCATGGCTACCTTAAAAACTTTTCATATAATTAATTATTAAGTACTTTTATTCAAATTAATTTAGTAGTGTTTTTATAAAATAGCTTTTTTTTAACGGAAAAGCTAAGATGAATGTCATGCTAATTTTTCATTGGACTTTTAAATTATTTATAGTGTTGTTTACTAAATAAAAGCGCGTGATTTTATAGAGTAAAAAGTGCTCACGCGACCGTTTTTTCAATTGTTGCAAGAATTCAAAAGACTGTCTTTAAATAGTGTTCAGACGATTGCTCAAAGTGTATTAGATTTCATTAGTAATAGAAATGGCATTTCAATAATGACTTTCAACTGCCAGTCTAAATAGTCATAAATACGATTTACAAGATTCAGTTACGAGACAAACAAATGTGTTACTTCTTACCGAAACTTGCATGACGCATGATAATCCAATTGAAATACCTAATTTTAATTGTATTGTTCAGTTCAAGCGAGATACTGTTTCAAAAGGTGGGGTAGCTATTTACCAAAATAAAAATGATATTACTAATATTATGACTCCGAATATTGAAATAAATATTGCACACGTTAGCGATGTTAATGTTAGGCGCTCAGTTGTTGGAGATATTTGTGCGTGCTTATGCAAACTTAGAAATGGCCTACAAATAGTTATGATAGCAATTTACATTTCTCCGAATCCAAAATTGGACGAGGTAGAGCATTTTATTCATCGCACTTTACTGGAGTAACTCGAGTGGCTCGAAAATACTTGAAACAAATGGTAATAAATTTCCACTTATCTTGGCTGGCGATTTCAACATTAACTTCGCTGATAAAAAATCAGAGCGGTGGACAACTTTTCTATCAAAAACATTGAATTTGAAAATGAATAATGATCCACAAAAGTCCACAACAAAATATGGGACCACCATTGACGCGGTATTTTCTAGGTATTTAGAGGATATTACCTAAGTCGCAAACTTGTTTCTTATTTCAGTTATCATAAACCTATAGTTTCAATGATAAATATTCCTGAATAACCAACAGCTACTGTAAGGTAATAAAACCCACATGTATTGTAAAATAATAAAAATATTTTAAATAATATTAACTTTTTATTTATTTAATAAAAGAAAAATTTGTTTTCTTACCGGTCACCACGCTCAAAAAGTGTAACTTGAATTAATATCAAAGAAAAAAAATACTGCATAAATAAAATAAATAAATAATTATAATTGCATAAATTGATACAAAATGCTATGCAATAGCTTTACCGCGGCAGTCCCCGAGTGCCACACGTCTTTTTTTTTTTTAATAATTATAAACTAGTGCTTGACCGCAATCCCGCCTGATAATAAACAGTGATGCGATCGTTGATGGTAAAGCGCGCTAGTTTATTAAGAACCTATTCACTCAGATTGAGCGAATAGGAAGGAAGACGGCAGTTGAGCGAGATGATGCAATGTTAAACCCAACAACACGACCAACGATGCTGCGCCAAAGGGAGATTGATCTGAAGACCCTCCACGACCAAACTCCCAACACAACAACATTTGGCGCATCGTACCCGGCACACATCGCAACACAACTGCTCAGACCCGTCCTCCGTACGGCTTCACCAGACATCATGCCGGGACACGACAAATCGCTTGGCGGCAAGGCTTTGTCTGATGGGTGGTAACTTCTGCCGGCGGCCGGTGTTATGGCCTACCACCGAGGAGATTTTTACTTACTAGTAATTAGGCTTGAGTGAGTAGTCAAAATAACATAAGACAGCCTCCCGAAACGCTTGCTCTTCATAACTTCCTAGAGCTTTCGCTGGGAAGAAGAAATGGCGGAACTAACTCCCCAGCAGCACAGCTGTCTGTTCAGTTAGATACACGTGCTTTTATACAATGGTGGGCACGCAAAGCCGTTAACATTACGAGACCCAGAACATCAAATTAAACTACATATTTGCCTTATGTCAGATAGCCATGCCAATATATCAATACTACATGGAATGAGATAGGCTAACAAATAAAAAAAAAAACTAAAATTAACACAAAAAAGCCTCCACGCGTTATATATAACGCGTTTGCAGTAGTTCCTGCATATGATTCCAAGGGAAGAAGCCACAAGTTTAGACGTTTTGTGTATGTGTTTTTCTCGGTGGTAGGCCATAACATCGGCCGCCGGCAGAAGTTACCACCCACCAGACAAAGCCTTGCCGCCAAGCGATTTGTCGTGTTCCGGCATGATGTCTGGTGAAGCCGTACGGAGGACGGGTCTGAGCAGTTGTGTTTCGATATGTGCCGGGTACGATGCGCCTAATGTTGTTGTGTTGGGAGTTTGGTCGTGAAGGGTCTTCAGATCAATCTCCCTTTGGCGCAGCATCGTTGGCGTTTTGTTGGGTTTAACATTGCATCACCTCGCTCAACTGCCGTCTTCCTTCCTATTCGCTCAGTTTTTCTGAGTGAATACGCTCTTAATAAACTAGCACGCTTTACCATCAACGATCGCATCACTGCTTACCATCAGGCGGGATTGCGGTCAAGCGCTAGTTTATAATTAATAAAAAAAAAATGTTTTTTCATTTAAACCGGCCAAATGCGTGTCGGACTCACGCATGAAATTAAAGGATTGAAGTTATTTGTATGAAAGATTACGCGGTAATAAGTGGTTTACGATTTACGAGGTATTAAAAAAAAATACGTACTAGATCTCGTTCAAAACAATTTTCGTTGGTAGTTTTTATAGTAGGTAATGTACATCATATGTCTGTCACGCAAACTATTCGGTTTAGACCCCAATATTTATTATTATTTATTATTTTTGCCTCAAAATCTTAATGCGGTTCACAGAATACATCTACCTACCAATTTTCAACAGTATAGCTCTTATAGTTTCGGAAAAAAATGGCTGTGACATACGGACGGACAGACGGACAGACAGACATGACGAATCTATAAGGGTTCCGTTTTTTGCCACTTGGCTACGGAACTCTAAAAACTGTCAATTTTCCTCGACGAATATTCTATGTCCAATGCCTCCTGGGTCAAGTTTGCGGGTTGGTTAAAAAAGATTTGACACCCAAGATGATTTCACACACAACAAAAAAAAGGATATTCTATGTATGACTTTCTTGAAATCAGCACAAGTCAATGAAAAGAAAGATACAAAACAGCCTAGTTATATTTCGTCTCTCTCTCTAACAATAGCAGTAGACCCATCCTTTCAAACAGCAAAACAAAGTAAAACACTATCAGGCACTATCGGCGGCTGCACTGCGCAAGCGCATGTGGCAAGCTATCGACTTGAACGACAGGTTTTACATCCTGTGTTCATTAGTACGGTCAAATGCACGTTTGTAGTGATACTTTTTAAGTGTAAGCGGGCACACCCTTTGGGTATAGTTGGAGTTTATTATTTCAAGATTTTGGAGTTCGGAGTTTGGAGCCTAATGAGAATCATCATTGCTCTTGTCTTTTCTCAATTTATTTGGGGTCGGCGCGATATGTTTTTTCTTCCATGCTTCTCGTTTTTTTATACAAACTAGTGCTTGACCGCAACCCCGCCTGATGGTAAGCTGTGATGCAATCATTGTTGTGAGAGGCGTGCGAAGAGGCTGATTGGCGACCCAGACTTAACTCGAAACGGTCTCCAAAGCCTGGAGCACAGGCGTAGAGTAGCCAGCCTTTCGGTCTTCTATAGGATGCATTCTGGTGAGTGTGCAAGGGAATTGCATGATTTAATTCCCCATCTCCGTTCCATCATCGGACGACCCGTCGTACGGCGAGTTTCCACCCTTACGTTGTTGACACCACTGCGATCCGGACGAAGCGTTTTGCTTCCTCCTTTATACCGCGTACATCGAGGGACTGGAACAATTTTCCAGCGTCGGTGTTTCCGTCACAATACAATTTGAGTGTCTTCAAGGCTAGAGTGAATAGGCACTTAATAAAAAGGCGCGCTTTACCATCAACGATCGCATCACTGCTTACCATCAGGCGGGATTGCGGTCAAGCGCTGGTTTATAATTTACTAGCGGCCGCCAGCGACTTCGTTCGCTTGGAGTTAGTTATGCTCCGCTCCTATTGGCCGCAGCGTGATGTTATATAGCCTAAAGCCTTCCTGGATTAATGGGCTATCCAACGCAAAAAGAATTTTTCAATTCGGACCCGTAGTTCCTGAGATTAGCGCGTTCAAACAAACAAACAAACTCTTCAGCTTTATATATTAGTATAGATAAAAAAAAAAGACTATTCACTAAAAAACTAAGTGAACAAGAAGGAAGACGGCAGTTGAGCGAGGTGATGGCATGTTAAACCCAACAACACGACTAACGATGCTGCGGCAGAGGGAGATTGATCTGGAGACTCTCTACGACCAAACTCCCGACACAACAGCATTTGGCGCATCGTACCTGACACACATCGCAACTCAACTACTCAGATCCGTGCATTGAAATGCTGCACGCTGATGATAAGACGAGGTGATCATCATCGTCAACATTTCCCAGCCTTTTCCCAACAACGCTGGAGTCATCATCCAGTACAACCGGATGCAGCTGGACACTAGTATTATAGACCGACTGCCATCTGACCTCCACGTGTTACAATTCAATTGTACTTCTTTCTACGTTCCACACAAAGCACTACAGTTATACTTTCCCACAGTAATTTGTCAAGCATTGAACGGTAAAGAAAGCGAGATAACATTATTTGTTAAAAGACTTGTTATAAAGATAAAGGATGTATCTGACATCGACGCACAAACGAGTACCATGGATCCAGTAAATGATTCTGAACTCCCCAGTGGTGGAATTTTCGTCGGTTTTTTCCTGATTTAAAAAAAAATATGCAGTTTTTTTTTCACTTTAAACCGTTCATAATTGCTATACTTTTATAACCCAATATGATTCTAAAGTAAAAAAGAATTAGAATAGAATAGAATAGAATACTCTTTATTATGTACACCATATAGATTACAGAACATAAATAAAAATATTTTACAAAGGGTGACACAATGGGCGGTCTTATCGCTAAGAGCGATCTTTTACAGATAACCTGTGGATGGAATTCTAAGAGGTAGGATAAAGAAATAGTGTAGGTAGTCTACAGTGTACTATTTACATAGATTATACAATAAATATATACGTTAAGTGCATAATACTAGTTTAAATAAATTTATACATCTAATTAATAAATATCATACAAGAGCACATTAAATATAATAATATGTTTAAAGAGAGAGGAAGTGCTTTTTTATCATAGTTTTAAAAGTAAACAGTGTTTGAGCACGCCTTACGGACACGGGCAAGTCATTCCATAGCCGAACTGCTTGTACAGTAAAGGATTTATCATAGAAACTAGTGGAATGCATCGGCATCGCTAATTACACAAAAAAGCGCAATGTGATCAAAACTCGAAAAACTATCTTATCAGCTGATTTAATAGAGTTCATATCAGGGGTTAACGAATATTTGATTTTGGTTTACATGTGGACATTATACTTGAAGCTGTTTGGCACTATATATAAATTTCGCATATAATGTATGTAAATGAATAATTCTTAGTTCTTTATATTGTGTGTGGTCGTGTGTAGGTCGCATATGTAGATATTCAACACAATGTAAATTGTTTTTATGAATGAAATAAAAAAAAAAATTCAATACTTTTTTTTTATCCGTCTATAGTACAGACGGATATTAGTATAGACTAACTAATATATAAAGCTGAAGAGTTTGAACGCGCTAATCTCAGGAACTACTGGAACGATTTGAAAAAAATCTTTTTGCGTTGGATAGTCCATTAATCCAGGAAGGCTTCAGGCTATATAACAAATCGCTGCGATCAAAAGGACCGGAGCATATAAAAAAACGCGGACGAAGTCGCGCGCGGCCTCTAGTAAAATATAAACAGCGCTTGACCACAATCCCGCCTGATGGTAAGCAGTGATACAAAATTTGATGGTAAAGCGTGCTAGTTTATAAAGAGTCTATTCACTTTAGCCATGAAGACCCTTAAATTGTAGTCAGACGGAAACACCGCCGCTGGCAAATTGTTTCAGTTTCTCGATATACGTGGTATAAAAGAGGCGAAACGCAAAACTGAAAAAAGGGTGGAAACGGGTCGTCCGATGATGGAACGGAGATGGGGGAATTAAGCCTCCTTTGTTGGGATCGCAGTGGTGTCAACAACGTAAGCGTGCATACTCGCTGTACGACGAGTAGTCCGTCCGTTCCTGGCAACCATTTTGGCTAAGGAACAGGCTTTGGACTCATGCAGGGTGAAACCGCAGGGCACAGATATTTATATTATAAGTACTGGAGATTACAGAATGAGGTTTCTAGTCTACTTTAAGATACCATTTTAGCATTACACAACCTAACTCTCTGGCCCATAGAAGTCCACTGCTGGACAAAGGCCTCCCCCAAGACTTTCATTACATTGGGAGGGTTTTCCATAAGATCGGCCGCCGGCAGAATTTACCATCCACCAGACAAAGTCTTGCCGCCAAGCGATTCGTCGTGTTCCGGCGTGATGTCTGGTAAAGCCGTACGGAGGACGGGTCTGAGCAGTTGTGTTGTGATACTTGCCGGGTACGATGCGCCAAATGATGTTGTGTCGGGAGTTTGATCATGGTCCATCCAGATCAATTTCCCTCTGGCGTAGCATCATTGGCCGTGTTGTTGGGTTTATAAATTTGCATCACCTCGCTCAACTGCCGTCTTTCTTCCTATTCACTAAGTTTTTTAAGTGAATGGGTTTAATAAACTAGAGCGCTTTACCATCAACGATTGCATCACTGCTTACCATCAGGCGGGATTGCAGTCAAGCGCTAGTTTATAATTATTTAAAAAAAACCCCACGCTTGGCAGACGGGTTGAGGATCGCAGTAATTTGATATTCCACAGGAGAAGCGCTGCTGCCCGCTTCCCTGGTGAGTTCCCTTACTAGGTACTATTCTAAGCCCGGTGCCACACGGCTACACGGTTCACAACGTACGCGCTAGTGGTTTTCCTTAAATGGATATTATCTTGAGCCGTAATAATACCTATATTTTTTTTTTTTAAATATAAACCAGCGCTTGACCGCAATCCCGCCTGATGGTAAGCAGTGACGCAATCATTGATGGTAAAGCGCACTAGTTTATTAAGAGCCTATTCACTCTAGCCTTGAAGACACTCAAATTGTAGTCCGACGGAAACACCGCCGCCGGCAGATTGTTCCAGTCCCTCGATGTACGCGGTATAAAGGACGAGGCGAAACGCTTCGTCCGGATCGTTGAGGTGTCAACAACATAAGGGTGGAAACTCGCCGTACGACGGGTCGTCCGATGGTGGAACGGAGATGGGGGAATTAAATCGTGCAATTCCCTCGCACACTCCCCAGAATGTATCCTATAGAACACCGAAAGGCTGGCTACTCTACGCCTGTGCTCTAGGCTTTGGAGACCAACTCGAGTTAAATCAGGGTCACCAATCAGCCTCTTCGCACGCCTCTCCACTGAATCCAAAGTGGCCAGGTGACACTTAGCAGCACCAGCCCAAATGTGGCTGCAGTACTCCACACACGAACGGACCTGTGCTTTGTACAACATTAGAAGCTGCCCTGGTGTGAAGTACTGCCGGACCTTTGCGATTACACCAAGTTTTCTGGCAGCCACCTTGGCCTTGGACTCAATGAACCGCCCAAAGTTTAGGTTCGAGGAAATCTCAACACCCAAAAGCTGAAGGCGGTCGGTACACTCCAAGGATACATTCCGAAAAGTAGGAGCCAAGGTGAACGGGCTCCTTTTGGCGGTGAAGAGACACGCCTGCGTTTTGGCGGCATTGAATGCTACAAGATTGGCATTGCCCCATTCGGAGACTGCCATAATACTTAACGTTGCTGGCCGTAGGCCCCGGCTGCCATCTATTGATATCTGACAGCAGTTACGTGTCCAATCAGTCTTGCCAAGAATGGCCTGCTGGAAAATCCTCATGGATGTCCGCGGCCCTGGGGTGGGCGACGGGGTCTGTCAGTCTCTTACTGGCTAAAAACCACTCCGTTGTCTCATCTCACACCTACGCCGGGAGTTGCGAAAACGAACATTGCTTACTGCTTCCGTAACCCCGATTGATGCTGGCCTACCACTGTGGGCCTCCTCGGGTCAGGTAGTGTGAGGTGTTTGACTGACGTCTAAGAGTGACCCTTCGACGTCTAAGAGTGCCGTGCGTGGAACACTTCGCGCCGCCACTTTGGGTCCAGATGTTTGGGGGGCAACAGACATCCCGGAGTCTATCGCCCCCCTGTAATCCGGAAATCTTTTTTTCCACTGGATGGAAAATCCCCATGGATGACAGCCGTAGTCAGCAAACCTATCCCAACATATTAGGAAAAAGGCTGGGCATATACATAATACATATTTTTCGTTTCAGCCTAATTTAAATGTCAAAGTATTTACCAACTTCTTTCAAAATTATTTTAAACGCTATAATCCAGTGGCCCTAATACTGTGTTCATAACTTAAACACACAACTCAACAACTCTTATTCAAAAAACCAACCTTATTTCACAGAAATAAGTACCATTCGCACGTCAAGCTGTGCAAACAATAATTATTTGCTGACATACTTGTAAAGTGTCAATTGTACTACAAACTAGGACAGTTATAGACCAGCAGTGTTATTTTGTTATTTTGTAATTTTGTAACCTCAGATTGAAAACTTAGGTGTAGCTGCCGGCTGAAGTTACCACCTATCAGACAAAGTCTTGCCGCCAAGCAATTTGTCGTGTTACGGCATGATGTCTGGTGAAGCTGTACGGAGGACGGGTCTGAGCAGTTGTGTTGCGATGTGTGTTTGATCGTGGAGGGTCTCCAGATCAAACGCCCTCTGAGGCAGCATCGTTGGTCGTGATGTTGGACTTAACATTGGATTACCTCGCTTAACTGCCGCCTTCCTTCCTATACCCTCAGTTTTTTTTGAGTGAATAGGCTCTTAATAAACTAGCGTGCTTTACCATCCATTGAAAAAAGACGATGATCTCTGAGTTTGTTTCAGGTATTTCTTCTCAGAGGTAGTCAGTTAGGAAATGCCGGCTTCATCCAGTTTAAAAAAAATGACGTGTAAAACGTGACGAAAAGTGATCTGTGATCTGTGATCCTACTTGCTTAATAAACGATTTCATTTCATTTCAAGCACTAGTTTATATTTATAAAAGGGGACTGCTCACTCTAAGCTCACATCACCTAACTTTTCCCAGAGTAATTTTTACAGAAACGATCGGCAATTAAAACATACTTATACATCCCAAATTGGTGGGAAAAAGTGTAAGGTACGCATCGCTAGTCGCTACGTCATCATCAAGCCACGCATCGCATAGAAATGAAGACCAGCCCGCTCTGTAAAAGCGTTAATCTGCGTTATATTTACGTTAGTGCTATCTCGTTCGAGCACATCTGTCTCATTTCTTTTAGATACTATACAGACTAGTCTGGTAGGCGCGTTCCTATTGGACGATCGCGACACCATCATGTCATAGTAGTACTGGCACTACTTCAGCCCCAGAGATTTTGCACTTAAGCTTGTTGTATGTATAGAAAATATACGCTCCTATTTCTACACTACCATCCTTGCTTTTACATCATCACTACCTACATCGCTGCTACAAGAGTATTACATGCAGATTATAGGTACATTACTTTTTAGGTGTGCAGTATTTTTAAGTAAAGAATCTATGTACAAAATTTCAAAAAGATATCATGATAAACCACAAAGTTATGAGCTTGGTTGTCTCAACAAAAATCTGCCCAACGCACCGCTCACCCGCCCACGCCTGCAGCGGCGTGACGCGGGAAGTCCCTGTCTTACGCGCCTAATGCTGTGATCTACCGTCAGCTGTGTTGCGCGCTCGGTAACCACACTGCAACAATTTCTAAATGTATTTGGGAAAAAATATAACATGGTGTAACAATGATTGGAATCGATTCAGTTGCTTATTCTGAACAAACTATATTCAGTTTTCGTATCAAGTAAAAATAATGTTGTGTGTAACACCTCTGCCAACACCTTTGACGAATCGACAGGCGTAATAATAACGCCGATCATGTTTCATGAAAGTTTTTTCACAGTCAACAATACATTAACACATCGGATAGTGAATTCGCAATGCTATGGCAGTGTAAAGTTTAACTGTCTCCCATCCGGATAACGGCCTCAACCTACTAGTACCGTCTGTGGGAAAATGACCTCAGACTCTTTAGGTTTGTAGGTAACATCACGAACACTTTTTTTTTAATAATTATAAACTAGCGCTTGACCGCAATCCCGCCTGATGGTAAGCAGTGATGCGATCGTTGATGGTAAAGCGCGCTAGTTTATTAAGAGCCTATTCACTCCGAAAAACTGAGCGAATAGGAAGGAAGACGGCAGTTGAGCGAGGTGATGCAATGTTAAACCCAACAACACGACCAACGATGCTGCGCCAAAGGGAGATTGGTCTGAAGACCCACCACGACCAAACTCCCAACACAACAACATTAGGCGCATCGTACCCGGCACACATCGCAACACAACTGCTTAGACCCGTCCTCCGTACGGCTTCACCAGACATCATGCCGCAACACGACAAATCGCTTGGCGGCAAGGCTTTGTCTGGTGGGTGGTAACTTCTGCCGGCGGCCTATGTTATGGCCTATATGTATTGTGTAGGAATTAAAGTTATTTTTCCTTAAAACCATATATGTACCTATTTGTTTACGTTTGTCTCAAATGCAGATTACGTATGGTTGTCCAAGTAAATGAAGTACTTTGAAAGAAAAATGATGATTTTCTTCTTTCAAAGAAAAGAGGAACGCAAAAACTTAGTAAAACGCGTGGACAATACGACTGGGTAGCTCGGGAAAAACTGAAACGTTACCCCACCTGTCAGAAGCCCGAAAATCTAATTCATAAATTCTAATAAATCGGCTGAATTCGGATATACTGGAATCCGACCCAATATAGTTGGTTAGGCGGATAATAATTTGGTAGCTTATTAGAATTTTAATTTAATATTTATTAGTGTGGCCTCCGATTTCACCAGCGTAAGTTTCGATGTCGGGAGAATATCAGGTGGGGAATATCCTGTGTTATTCCTGCTTATAAATGGCACAGTGCTTAAGCTATTGACTCTTGCGCTGCGTGCCGCGGGTTCGATTCCCGCACGGAACAAATATTTGTATGACCTACAAGTAGTTAGTTGTTCCGGGTCTGGCTGGTTTGTAAACACGCACCAAGGATAGAGATGAAATTCCTAGTGCGGGGCAGTTTAAAAAATAAACTATATTTGTGCCAAACTTCATCTAAATCCGTACAGTAGTTTTCGCGTGAATGTGTCGCAGACATTCATCAATCCATACTCACAAACTTTCCCATTTATAAATTAGTAGGATAGATCTTTAAATACCCATTAACAATATTTGTAACACTTAACCTAACCAACAATAAATTTGATAAGTTCTACAAAAGACAATCACCACCCACCCATGAAAATCCAAGCCTCAACAGCACACGCTTAACCTGCGTGGGAACATGAACATAATCACGTATCAATGACTGCATTAGAAACTAGGTGGAAGTCAGGAGAAAGTGACAAGTGACACGAACATGACAGGTGACAAACTACAGTTTAATGACACAAATTACTGGGTCGTAGGCGCCATCTTTTTTACATACAGATAGAAAATCGACCCGTGTGGTACCGGGCTTAGAATAGTACCAGCCCATATCCTCCCGTGGGTGTCGTCACAGGCGACTAAGGGAACTATTACCAGGTAAGCGGGCAGCAGCGATTCTCCTGAGGAATATCAAATTACTGCGATCTCCAACCTGCCTGCCAAGCGTGGGGATTAGATTAGGGCAACCCCCCCCCCCCCCCCCATTGTAAAGAACGCCTTGGGGGAGGTTGAAGAAGATAGAAAATCATTCGTTATTTCATTCACACGTTCATATCCGTGGGAAGTTGATAAAATTTATCGATGAAAGAAAGCATCATCGTCTGGGTTTTTCCTAGCTAGGTATGTATGTCGTAATCGGGTTCCGGGGTTCCGAATGTAGTGGTAATCAGTAGCACAGGCGTGTTGTGTGAAGCCTAGGGGGAGCCCTTTGTCCAGCAGAGGGCTTCTATAGCCTGAAGAAGTTGCATGATGGGCGGGTATTTTGAGGACCATCTTAAATATAATTGTCCGTCCTTTTCTGACCGTTATGATCCTATGACGTTCGAAATGTGCTGATTCTCAGCCTAATTTGAATGAATGACTTTTGTGTTTTCCATATTGACAGTTTTTTTATATACAGAGTGGCGCTTACAATACGAAAATAAATTAAACATCGTGTACCACAATAAATTCTCAGTCTACACATAAAAAAAATCATATAAATATGTCCATTAGGTACATAGTTTAGTCACAGTAGTAGTACAAAGTATTTTTCAGTTTTCACATTTTCTACGTGATGTACATGTTGATACATTGTTTTTATTGATATTTTTTTTTTAATAATTATAAACTAGCACTTGACCGCAATCCCGCCTGATGGTAAGCATTGATGCGATCGTTGATGGTAAAGCGTGCTAGTTTATTAAGAACCTATTCACTCAGATTGAACGAATAGGAAGGAAGACGGCAGTTGAGCGAGGTGATGCAATGTTAAACCCAACAACACGACCAACGATGCTGCGCCAAAGGGAGATTAATCAGAAGACCCTCCACGACCAAACACATCTGGTGGGTGGTAACTTCTGCCGGTGGCCGGTGTTATGGCCTACCACCGAGTGAATATTAATCTTAATATTGACATTTTGGTAACGCATGTTAAGTATATCAATTTAAAAAAAAATCCTATATTGTTACATAGTGTATATCAAATTGGCAGCTTTTTGAGTTACCGTAACTAACTTTAAGACCTATTGTATCACACAAAAAGCACACTAACAAGTACTTTGACTTTTATAAGGAAGCGCTTACAGGTTAATGACCGCCGCATCCTGCGGTACCAAACTTTAATAATATTGGCGCGAAAAAAGCAAGTCGATGCAGGATCGCGCTGTCGCCGATCGGAGGTCAGTGAACCAATATTTTTAAAGGATGTTCTATTCCGTTTGCAATTTTACGCGATTTAGTTTATTTGAAATTTCCATTTTTTAATTTTTAACGCTAGGTTTTTTTTCTATGGCTTAGGATTATTCCTATGAACCAGCTTTGTTCGTGTTTTTATTTATTGTCGTGTAGTCAGCACCACTCTGTATATGTAATTATAAACTAGCAACTGTAAGCAGTGATGCAATTGTTGATGGTAAAGCGCGCTAGTTTATTAAGAGTCTATTCAGTGAAAAACACTAAAACTGAGAGAATAGTAAGGAAGACGGCAGTTGAGCGAGGTGATGCAATGTTAAACCCAACAACACGACCAACGATTCCGCGCCAGAGGAAGATTGATCGGAGACCTTTCACGACCAAACTCCCGATAGTATATTAGTAGGATTTGATACAAAACTACATTCACATACGTCACAAAGGAGCTTGGAACTAATAACTAACTAGTACGTACATACTATTATCAATAACCTTGAGGTCGTATTAACCAGACCTTGTCAATTATAAGGTCAATTACTAAGTGAGATAACGCTAATACTAGAGTTATCCGCGTTAATGTATAAAATATAAGTTAAACTTGTGAAAGAAAGAGATGGCATTGCAGGAGACAAAGAGCCAGGCTATAAACACAAAAGAAATGTTTAGAACTACCGACAGTTTTCACGGTGTGTTTGCCAAAAATTTAAACAAATGTGGTTTTCGAAAAATTATTTTACTTTTAATTCCTACCCAGTTCAGTTTACGCTACAATTTAAAACCATTTTTATAACTTCTTCCAATATTGCTATACTAGTTACTTTCATCATCATCATCAACATCAACCTTTTTATCGTCCCACTGCTGGGCACAGGTCTTCTCTCATACAGAGAAGGATTGAGAGTAATCACCGCGCTTGGTCCAAGCGGGTTGGCGATTTCAGACTGTCCAGGTTTCCTCAAGATGTTTTCCTTCACCTTTTAATCAGTCATTGGTGTCCAAGATATACTTAGAAAGCACATAATAATAACTTAGAAAAGTTACATTGGTACTTGCCTGACCTGGAATCGAACTTGGCCACCACGACTAGTTACTCTAAAACTAACTTAATAATATAGCAATAAGGTTGATGTTAACATTGAAAAAAGTCAACATGAACCATTTGAAATAGACGTTACCTTGGACAAAGTAGTAAGAGCTGGTAGAAGAATCCTATTATAGAAATTGCTTGTGTGTCTAAGACTCATGTGTGATTTAGCAGACAGCCTGCCAGAGCCTGACAACCTTCTTTCCTACATCAGATTAGGTATAATGGTAATGGCAATTATAACTTTAAAATGCAGTGTGGTGTTTCAGAAGTTTATTTTTTTTTAATAAATGATTCGTTTTGAGTTCGGTGTTTCCTATATTATGCCTACTCTAAGAAATCTAAATATTTATTGGTGTGGATAATAAATAACATTATATTATCTTCTATTCCAGACACTTATACAGAAGCAAGTTTTTCTAATTGAACAAACAGCTGTGATTGGGGTGGTTTGTAGAAACGTTGAAAGCAGTAGGAAATGGAGGGTTTATTTTTAACATATATGGGGGTGTTTCCGGAACCCCAAAAGGAGCTGTCTAGGCGTCCCCTAGACACTATTTTTTGGTATTATGGTGTATGCGCAGTAAAAAAATTTGGGCGATGCAGGATTCAAGCAATGCCAGTGTGATGCGCAGTTTGCAAGCGACATACATAGATCCACCAAATTAAAATCAAACTCATCCTTAATAAGTACAGGAAGTACAAGAAACCTGATGACTCATATTCTTAGTTCCCATCGTCACGCTCGAGTGCTGCGGCTACAATTCCAACTGGCGAGCCGTATCGTCTCACTTCTTTATGCATCGATAACTTCATGTGATCGGTCAGCTTGAGACCGAGACTTTGCCACTAACTAGTGATCCTGCTAGAATACAGGTCTATACTCTGTCGATGATGTCTTCGAACGTTTGGTACTAAGACTGAATGCCGCCAAGCGATTCGTCGTGTTCCGGCATGATGTCTGGTGAAGCCGCACGGACGAGTCTGAGCAGTTGTGTTGCGATATGTGCCGGGTACGATGCGCCAAATGTTGTTGTGTCGGGAGTTTGGTCGTGGAGGGTCTCCAGATCAATCACCCTCTAGCGCAGCATCGTTGGTCGTGTTGTTGGGTTTAACATTCTTTTTAACGTGTTCCTTCCTATTCAGGCTTAATAAACTAGCACGCTTTACCATCAACGATTGTATCACTGCTTACCATCAGGCGGGATTGCAGTCGAGCAGTAGTTTATAATTATTATTAAAAAAAAGTCGTGCATTATCGTGACACAGTGATATAATTCTAGGTGCATCATATATAGTCCATAAAAGGAAATAATGAAAGAGCCAGTGGTAACTGAAAAGTTATGTGGACAGTTTTGAGCTTCAATGTCGATGGGTATACCAGTAGGAGAAGACCGAAGAAACGATGGCTGGAATGTGTGGATGATGATCTGGTTATATAAAATACATAATCAGCGTATATGTTTCCACTCCTGTGACGCCTCCTTTCGGTGAGAGGGAGTGGGCCGTAATCTACCACGCGGGCCCAGTGCGGGTTGATAGATGTCTCATATCTACGCAGTTTTGCCTCTCATATAATATTTACTAAGTATATCTTGTCTGAAATCGCCAACCCGCATTGAGCTAGCGTGGTGATCATGTGATGACTACAATTTGAGTGTCTTCAAGGCTAGAGTGAATAGGCTCTTAATAAACTAGTGCGCTTTACCATCATCGATTGCGTCACTGCTTATCATCAGGCGAGATTGCGGTCAAGCGCTGGTTTATATTTTAATTAAAAAAAAAATAAAAAAAAAAGATTACGGTCAATCCATCTTTATATGAGAGACCTTTTTTTTTTTTTTGTTCCGGGGTGGAAAATCCGCCATGGATGTCCGCCGACCTGAGGTGGACGACGGGGTCTGTCAGACTCCTACTGACTAAAAACCACCCCGGTGTCTCTCCGGTCATGTACGCACGGAGCCGCGGGAGTCCCTGATTCTGCCGCGGCCCCACACTCTCGTGCCGGCCCGGGCCTCGCCTCCTGCACGAGGTAGTGAGGTGTTAAATTACCCCATGCATCGCCTCTGAGGCGTGCGCCGACACTCGCGCGCGCCTCCGCCACGGGGTCCAACGAATATGAGAGGAGACCTGTGCCCAGCAGTGGGACGATAAAACATGTTGATGATGATGATATAAATGCTTTGACCTTAAAGAAATTGGGTCATCATCACTCAACAGTGTTGCATGTAACCCTTATTATGAAAATAGGTACACAAAAATAGCCTTTACAAAGGGTTGTACTTAATTAAGCTTAAATAAACACACGCACCCTGAGCCCAGGCACATTATAAAACCTATTTTTACCATGGCATGAGCTCCTTTTACGAGAGACTCGTGGGTAATAAATAACAAACGCGCGGGTTAATCGATAGTTAAATTACGCTTCCCGAGGTTATCCTGTAGCTTGGTGACCATAAGAACAATGTGCAATCAGCCCAGGCGTAGACCTTTCGGTATTGCTTAGGATGCATTTTGGAGACTGTGACTGTGTGAATCGGACGACCCGTCGGACAACGAGTATTCACCCTTAAGCCCGGTTTTCACTGCGAAAGAGTAATATGCGGAAAATGGTTAGGCGGAACGGACTCCTTTTTAATGAAATAGGTTTGCGTTTCCACCAACGAAGAGTTGGTCATTTGATTTCCACTGCAAAATGAAACTGAGATAGAG
This sequence comes from Sesamia inferens, assembly GCA_037179545.1. Taxonomy (NCBI): domain Eukaryota; kingdom Metazoa; phylum Arthropoda; class Insecta; order Lepidoptera; family Noctuidae; genus Sesamia; species Sesamia inferens. The sequence goes on along the minus strand of CM073951.1, from coordinate 14,654,263 downwards.
AAATGAGCGGACTGAGCTGAACGGAAAATGAGAAATGAAAAACGAATAGATAATTTCCACAGGGAACGAGTTCAGTCAGTTGAAGTTTTGAGCTGCTTTTTTTCTGTGTGGAAACGCTACTATGTAAATTGTAATTGCGAGTTGAGCTGAGTCCGTAAGTGCTCCGCTCTGCTCCCTAGATCTGAGCGAGCTCATTTCTACTCTTTCTACACGCTCGGCTCTTTCCGTCCGACTATTTGTTGATGGAAATACAAGTATGCAGTTTGCGTTTGCGAGTTTAACGAAGTCATTAATGGGTCCGTTCCGCTCGCGGTGGAAACCGGGCTTTACGTCGTCGAGATCGCTAAGATCAGGACGAAGCGTTTCGCCTCGTCCTTTATACTGCGTAAATCGAAGGATTGGGACAGCCTCTGTGGCGTAGCGGCCGCTGCGCAGGAAGGCGCGGTTTAGATTCGCGCGCAGTGCAAATATTTGTATGCATTAATATGAATATTTGCACTGGTCTGGTCGTGCCTCGGAAAGCACGTTAAGCAGTTGGTCCCGGTTGCCATACGAACATCTAATGGCAGTCGTTACGGGTTGTTGGAGCCCTCAAAAGTCCAACAATTGGTCTAATTGCAATGCTTCCATATCGCCTTCGGGTTGTGAACGTCAAAAAGCAGTCGATTCACGGAAAATATCGAAGTTTAGCCGAAATCAGCATTTAGACTGGTAAAGCAGGCCCCAGACTCCAAAGCCGAAGAAGCTTCGGATGCGACTGGAATTAACGCTGAGATGATAATGATGATGATATCGAAGGAGTGGAACAATTAATTTGCTATAGGCGGTCTTCCCGTCTGATTATAAGTTACAGTGAATAGGCTCATAATAAACTAGTGCACTTTACCATAAACGATTGCATCACTACTTATCATCAGGTGAGATCAGAAGCAGTTGGTCCCAGATGCTATTCAAAGCCTTACAGACGTTTAAAAATGTCATCGGGTATGGGTTTTAACGATACCAGCTATGTGAATCACGTCGGGTTAGAGCTTATGGCACAAACAGAAGTTCCTGAAGCTAATCTTGAGAAGGCTTAAATACCAAACGCGAATATTGGATACGTCATAACAACTAAGTAATAATTTACATAATAATTACGTCTCTAAACCGAAATATTCAATTTTCCTTAGTACAATTAATACTATGTAAATATTTAAATTTATTTACTATGTAAATTTATTATACACTAGCGGCCGCCAGCGACTTCGTTCGCGTGGAGTTAGTTATGCTCCGCTCCTATTGGTCTCAGCGTGATGTTATATAGCCTAAAGCCTTCTTGGATTAATAGGTTATTTAGAACACAAAAAAGCTTGGGACTGAGTTGCTCGCTCTGTTAAGCAATGTGATTACAATATGCGTATTTATAACGTAAATTATTGTAAACATTTTCATTTTTAATGTTTGGACTTGTAAAAAGACGATGATCCCTGAGTTTGTTTCGGCTATTTCTTCTCAGAGGTAGTCAGTTAGGAAATGCCGGCTTCATCTAGTTAAAAAAAAACATATGACGTGTAAAAGTGATCCTACTTGCTTAATAAACGATTTCATTTCATCTAACGCAAAAAGAATTTTACAAATCGGACCAGTAGTTCTTGAGATTAGCGCAAACAAACAAACAAACTCTTCAAAATGCAAGTATGTATGGATCGATGGAAAGAATTATGGGCGTTTATAACTCTCACGCAAAAAGTACTGAACGGATTTGAATGAAATTTGGCACATAGATAGTTTATAATCAAAATTAGCATTCGGGATACATTTTGTCCCGATATTCCCACGGAACCGAAACATATACTAGTTTATCTGTCTAGAATTTTACCAACTATGCTTTGGTCAGCTTCCAGGCTAACCGGGTGGAGCTGAACATCAGTATTTTACTTGGAGCGACTGTTTAGTATACTGTAGAAATCACAATGTTTTGTGAAGTTGTGAAAACCTTGCAAAACAGCAACCTAAATGTGAACACATTATTGAACTATAACTTGGGATCATTATGAAGCGTATTGCTAATCCATTGCTCTGTGTGTTTGAAAAATGTTTCTATTCAACATCGTAAATAACGCAATGAATGTTGTTAAACTGTCAAATTGAAACCCATTGCTACTGATAGTATGTTAGGCAAATACCCGGCTGGGGCGGATTTCCAGTGAATGAAGTACCAAAAGAAGACATCACCAAGCTAATTCTAGCAATTTCTTTACGCACGTACAAGGATGGTGATACCTTGCAGGGTTGATAAAAATCATGATTTAAAAAAAAATCAAAATAATCCGATTAATTTGATTTAAATCGGATTTTTTTGAAGTTTTTACTTTCTTGTCTTTTTTAAAATTAATAGTCAGTTCTTCATTAAAAGGAAAACAAAATATTTTGTTTTCCTTTTAATGAATAAAAGGAAAACAAAATATTTTGGTTTAATTTTTATATTAATACAATTAAGGTAATTAAACTAGTTCTACTAATAAAGTCAACAATTTCAAAAACAGTAGCGTTGAAAAAATTACAAGGAAAGTAATTACTTACGGACTAAAAGTGAAACATGCTCAAATACTTAATTATGGTAAGTATTAATAAACTTAGTAAACTTTATCATTCTCGAGTTCCTTCAAAAGGAAAACTAATTCGGCTGCATTCTCGGTGCCTAATCTGTTTCTTATTTTGCTGTGCACTAAATTGAATGCCGAAAATATTCTTTCGACCCCAGCCGAAGAAGCAACTGTACACAGCAGTTGCTCGTGCGCGCGCCGTAATCTATGTCGAAGGATGTCCCTAGACAATTTTTGGCCGACTTGGTTGCAGTAAAAATGTAATGATTTAAATCATTGATTTTAAAAAAAGAATCACTTGATTAAAATCACGATTATAATCACTGATTTAAATCAAGTGATTTAAATCATATCAACCCTGATCCCTTGTAAGGACCACTTGCAATATGCGTGGCAATAAAGCGAGAGAGCTTGATCAAAAGTGGATCTTAACAAACAAACAAACGCGAGTGCATCGTTACAGTACGTAATCCCCTACATATTATGCTGAAAGCAACGCTCTCTGACTCACATCAAACTTGAGTCAAGATATCGACCAAAAATGCTTACACTATGAATACAGCTCGTCTGAACATTTAGTCCGAACTGGGGACAGGAATCTAAAGGCAGTTATTTTTTTTCTGATTACAAATTTACAATAATAGCCTCCCGGTCCTCGGTCACGGTGGCCTTTAATGGAGATTAGTCAGGTACGCAGGAGGTATGCAAATTTGTGCGTTTTTAAGGGTGGAAACTGTTGTGGGGTAGGTGGAAAAAGTGTTAAAGCATGCAATTCCCTCGCAAACTTTCCAAAACGCATCCTATAAAACACCGACACACGAAATACAGGTTTAATCTCTGTTTCTCTGCTCATCTTCAGTCTGACGGGATGTTAATCCGACACTACTGCGGAGAGATCAGGAGCAAGACCGTATTTACGCGCTTTCCAATGCATTAACCGACAACTTTTATGGATGGGATATCATCAAATGATCTACCCCTCTCTGGGCGGAGTGGAAGGGCGTGTCAGACTTACTGACTGAAACCCACCCGTGTTCCTTCAATTGCCTGTGCGCCAGGGCCACGGTATCTATTACGAATAACCCGTGACCTTGGCAGGCATCGGTTTCGTCGTGCCACCCGTCATGATGTGAGAAAATCTCTTTGAGGCGCGCTTGGAAAACAACGCACCGTCGATCCGAGCCTGGACCTTACTGGGCGGTGAGTTAACCAATGCTCCCCGCCTGCAAGCTCGCGCCTGCAGTGGCCAGGAGTTGGATACTTTCTACCGATGACCAGAGAGTCTCCTGAGGCGACAAAGGGCGTGAGGGCGCAGAGATTGTCCCTCTCCCACGCACTCCGCATTGATGTCTTCTAGCCTAACCGGATCCAGCTAAATACCTGTATTTTACATAACTTCAGAGGTTTTCTCCAAACATTAGCCCCGGTCGGGTTAGCTCAATCAAATGGTACCGATCATTTACATGATTCAGCGATGATTGGTACTTGCCGAACGAAGTTTGCCCACCAAACAAAAGCCGAATGAATACACATAAACTGACGAGGGGTAGGTAGAAAATACAGACTGCTATGCTGCTGGGGAGTTTGTTGTGCTACTTCTGATCCTCAGCGAAAGCAATAGGAAGTGGTGAAGGTTGGGGAAATGTCTTATGTAATTTTGGCGTTCGAAAAGTGCTGATTCTCAGCTCTGATTTGAAAAAAAAAACACTTGATTGAGGCACAGAACGACCGCCTAATGCAATCCTATAAAAGCTTATTGTATTTTTTTTTTCATATTTTCATTTTAAATAGGAAATTCAGGACCGTAAAATGAAGAGAGAATGGTGGTATGATAAACCCTTTAAAAGTTGTCGGAATGAATAGGACTGAGTTAAAAAAGGAAGTATTAACAAAGAACACATAGAGAATCAAAAGTGATAATTAGCCTTTTGGTAAGGCTGTTGGATAAATCCAGGATTTGTGTCCAACCAAATTTAAGTGTGTAATAATATTGAAACAACTTCCTGGATGAAACTAATTCTGTAACATGTAGAAATTTATCAACCGTAACCTAAACTTCAATACCTTTATGACCTAAACATTTGGGAGGATGGAAAAAATTGTTTATAAGTCTAATGGTCTCATTAGAAAATCAAACAGTGGTAAGTAAATGATGTTCCATCAATTCAAAATTTTAACAAACATACCTAATTCAATAAATCTCTCTAAAATAGACAAATAAAAAAATAAAATTAGTAATATTGCACTCACCTTATCTTTCTTGATCCGCAAATCTTCCATACTCTTGCTATTCTTCAGCGAATTCAACGTTCCGTATGTGTTACGTCTCACAAACTTCACATCATCCACCTCATCCTCATGGGGCAAATCATAAATAGGTTCATCATTTTCAACGTAAAACTTAGAATTTTTCACAACACATTCACACTTGAGATGGCATTTGAATCTACCGTCTTTGTCTTCGTTAACTTTACATTTTGAACACTTTTTATCGTCGAACTGATTTGGATCCGTATTTTCACTGTGGCATGCACGGCATGTATTAGGATCCTCATCAGTTTTTAGTCTTGTGTAAGGAAGACTTGACATAGAGTTATTTGTTATGGCACAGTTTAAGCTATTTAGACATCGAGAGATAGGATCAGAGCTTTGGTTAGGTAGTAATGTACGATTGGTGATATCCAATATCTCGGTACATAAGTAGTGTATTTCTTTTGGTTTTTTTGGAGGTTCGGTCGTCCCTTCACGCTTTTGAAGGACTTTTTCAAGCTTTTCAAGCATTCTTTTCGCTTCCTTCTTTTGTTGTTCAGTGTTTTCTGGGATTGTTGAAACTTTAAAGATTCGTGGAGGTTTTGCAGGTGGTGGACCAGCAGGTAGCGGTTGCTTTAAAGCCTTTTTAAGTGTGTCTGTTAGCTTTAAATGAGGGTTTTTACGTTCTAGACGTATTGTTTCACTGGAATCACAGAATTCATCCATTGCCTGAAGGTTAGTTAAGTGAGTTTTTTCTGGAGACTTTTCGAATTGAGACATCAGTCGTTTGATTCTGCCGTTTTTGTCCTCCTCTACATTTTCAGTCTCTGAACTCACACCACTGTCTGTCATGGCTTCTTGTTTCTCATTTTCATTTCTCTTTGGTTTGACTATAGTGGCATACTGGTCTAGAATATGTTGAGGAACCTCAGAGTCAGGTATGGAATCAAAATGACCTCCAAGCTCACTCACCTGACCAACAATCTCAGCATACTCTGTTTGTGGAACAAAATTCTCTTTTTTCATTTGTTCCTCCAAGAAGTTCCCAAGCCTCTTCAATCTGTCTTTGCTTAATTTTCTCTCCATTTTGAATGAGAAGTCACTGGTTTCTGACCTGCCGTTGCAACTGCCGTGACGTTTGGGGCTATTCACAATTTTTTGACTCTTATCACAACGAAATGCATGACTCCTGTGCAACTTTTTGCCCGGGTCACTGCTTTGTCGTGATAGAGAATTTTTCGCGTCGCTAGCACACCGTTTCACATCACTTTTGCTGTATAAATAACTGGAGTTTGGTTTGGGCGTCCATTCGTCTATGGGCTCCGATTGATTCCCTATATTATCCTGTTTATATGATAATTCGTGACCGATATTTTCACTATTTTCCTTTCCATAATTTGCAGAAAAAACGTTCCTTTGTCTGGACAACTGTGATTCAACGGGCTTAGGAACGTTTTCGCTATTCAAATTCTCAAATTTACTTTTTATTTGTTGCACCCTGTTCTTTGCTGATATCATTTCGATGCATAGTACATGATTGTTGGCACTAATTATTTACTCACAATGATTTTTATTGGCTTTTATACACAAAACTTCCACTAAAACACTTTTAAAGCACCCATTATTAAATTTTAGTTAATAATTGAATAAACAAGAACAAATCAACAAACTACTACTTGTTTTTTTTCAAAACACAGTTCAAGGCACTGGCAGCTGTAATAACGGACTGATGATAAACTGAGTTATCTAAAAAATGCGTGTTGTAGTAGGAAGTTGCACGACTCAGTAGGTTTAATTGCGAAAGTGGAACGTCAGTTGTTATTTTACTCAGTGTTAACTATTTTGAAACAATGCACTTGACAGAAAGTTTACATAAACAGTCTGTTCGTTCGACGAGGCCACGGCATGGCACATTTAGTATTGCCAGACGTAAGCAAAAATTACCTCGATTAAATTATATCATGGGAGAAAGTGATAATATTTTATCACACTAAAAGTGGTTTATTCCAAAATAGACTCGATTATAATTTTAAACACATTTCTTTGTCATAACCTTAGGCCATATAGTCACTTTTAATTTATGTTTTTCACCAAATTCTATTTTATCACTGCGTTAACCGTCAGTGTTGCGCATTTAATACGTAGTTATATATTCTGTTTTCCTTAACAACAGCTGTCCAGATTAAAACAAAACTCTGATTCAGTAAAATGACTAATAGTGGTTTTACATTATCTTACATAGGAACACACATTTTGTAGTAATAATAATTCTATTGAGAGGACATAAAATTGTTAATTTAGCACACTGAGTAGGTATTCCAATTTATTGAGATGGCGGAAGTTATGTTGTAATAAATTTTCCCTGTTTATTTATAACAGATGGTCTTCTCATGAATGAAATAGTGACGAAAGCATTTAAGAGAAGACTTCAACAAGGGTTAATTTAGTTTAAGGGAATGGAATAAACTTCACAGTATATTTAATGATTCATATTGATTTTTATGATTTCCAATGACTCAGAAAAACGATAACGATACTGATTTACCTAATCATTTCTACGATATAGTTTTAAATTGTTTTTATCCCGTATCAATGTAATAGGAACAATGAGTTTTATTTCAATGTGCTAATGAATTAACAGTATATTTTAATAATGCAATCTACAAACACGTCTATTAAACTGCACGATTCTTGACAAATACATGCACTGGACAGTTTCAATAAAACCTGTGTGGTTTCATCATTCCCCAAAATATAATTACAGATAATAATAAATCCCCTTTATTACCAACAATCTTTAGCTACATTTTCTCTTACAACATGTTAGAATATGGGTAGCAGCTGGCTGGGCTGCTACAAACTTAACCTCCTCTAGCTTACTCTATAATTTTCTATTCCCTGCTTTTCCTGTTAAATTTTTTCCTGCTATAAAAATTATTTCGTCGGCCCACCTATTTCTTGGATGACCTCTTTTTCTTTTTCTTTGCATGTTGTGGTTCCTAATGTCCATTTATTGTCTGTATATCATCTAGCTACATACCCAGCCATCACCATTTTTGTATGTGGGCTTGAGCATGATGAAATACATCCATTAAGTCGGTTTTCTCTTATTTTTTTTCCTTCTGTTCTTTTGAATTTTTTCGTTTTTTTTTTTTCAATAAATTACTTTTCATCGCTTTCTGACATTTTTTTTATTTTTGGTGTTTTATCACAGGAAACACAGAACTGGTTTTAAAAAATCATTTATTTTTGACATATAAAAGGGTTTTATTGACTTTGATATAGCCTGTCCATAAAGTCGTGAAAATGGATGTTTCTGTAACTAAAAATTTTAAAAGCAGGGCAACACTAAATCTTAGCAAGTACAAGTACATCCAATGGCATCGGCAGTCATCGATTTGTTTTGTGCTTGTTATTTATTGCAATTTTTTAGTTATCTAAACGTCAGAGACCATAGATTTATCTTTTCATTAAAACCAGTTGTGCTTCTAGTATTAAATGATTTCAGACAAGTTAACAGGGTTGCTATATGTACGACCGCAGCGCCCTCATTTATTTTCACGACTTTATAGACACACTATAAATGAAATTATTAAGCATTCCGATTAATAATTTTAAAAAAGAAAGACCGCATGTTATAACTCGCTTTCCTGAGAGCCAATTCTCGTAATACGTACGTTTATTTTCTAAACCCAGTCTCATTCAGTCAAAAAATACCCCAATTTCGTTAAATTTGTCACCGTGACTTCAAAAAAGTCTTGTCAATTCTATATATTATAAATACTTAAATATTTAACGTTTGAAATTAAAAGGATTGACCTTCTGGGTAATGATAAAATCTCCCCGAAATGGGAGATAATTTTATGATTAAGATAACAAGCAGCTGTGGGACTTGAACCGGTCGGATATTTATTTACAACACCTGCCTCCATACTTCTTCAGGAACTTGTTTTCACTTATGAGCTACTTGTTACCTGAAAGCTACCAGTATGTAGAAGTAATATTTAAATCCCAAGATTATTTTGAGAATATATTTCAATTACAGTTGATTACAATTATCAATAAGTTTTATAAAAGAGCCTCTATAAATTATACGAAACCAGTAAATGAGTAATTTGTTTAAGCGCAATCTGTTGACGTGATTTAAAAGATTGGGAACCTTCCTGCCAATTTCTTCCGCTAGAGGAACCTAATAAGAACTTTAGTTTAGTCTAGGGTTTTTGTGTTCCTAATCCACATTAACAGTATTAGTTTTCTTTTTTCTATAATTAGTGTTAATCGAATTTTGTTATTGAGCGTATAATAACATAAAAATTAAAAATATCAATTTTATTTATTTATTTACTTAAAATATTGTAGATTCGCGTTATCTTTATTATTATTTATTTCTTTCTTCACAACATTGGCTTGCATAATATAAACAATATTTGTAATTACATTCTAAAGTTGGTTGTCAGTAACAAAAATAACCTTATTTGAAATGCTGCCATCTAGTGGTAAATAGCTTACCTTTTAGCATGTTCAGTATTCATAGTACTTCAAAATAAAGATTACAATTATTCGATATAATTTAGCTTATTGCCAATAGATGTCACTTCCTTAAAATCTAGTTGAATTAGTAAAAGACTTCAAAATTTTTACTTTTATACCATGCATCTTCGTACATAACGGTCAATCTTCTTTTTTCTTTTTTATAAATATCTTTGCCTCATTCTATGAATTTCTCCTGTATCGTGGCAGCGTTTACAGTCAAAATAAAACATATTATGAAATCATATACACAAAAAACCAGACCCAAAACAACTACTTCTAGGTAATACAAAATACAAATATGTGTTCCGTGAAATTGAAATTGTGTTTTATGAATTGTATGAAAAATTTGTGAATATGTCATTAAGTTTCATTCCTTATTTTATTCTTCAAAGTGACTACTTTGTCGACTTTTCTCTGACTGAACATGTCGGGCCATCACATAACATTATTTTAGTGTGTAGACGCTTCTTAATGAATATGTTATTTCATCATCATCATCATCATCTCAGCCACACGAAGTCCACTGCTGGACATAGGCCTCCTCCAAGGATTTCTAAAATGACCGGTTGGACGCGGCCTGCATCCAGCGTTTCCCTGCGATTTTTGTCAGATCATCCGACCACCGAGTCGCTAAAATTAAGTGGCATTGGGCTGGGCACATTACTGTAGAATCGATAGCCGATGGAGCAGTAAGGTTCTGGAGTGGCGGCCACGTACTGGAAGACGCAGCGTAGGGTACCGATGGCCTGGTGAAGGTCGCGGGAAGACGATGGATGCGGGCAGCACAAGACCGGTCATCGTGGAAAGCCTTGGGCAAAGGCATCCCGCCCAGCAGTGGACCTCATTGGCTGAAGAAAAAGAAGAAGATCCGACTACCTAGTCGGTGGGTGTCCGACGCTGTGCTTGCCGGTTCGTGGTCGCCATTCAAGAGCCTTTCTGCCCCATCGGCCATCGGCTCTACGTGCTATGTGCCTCGCCCACTGCTACTTCAAAGATCTAATCTGCTGGGCTAAAAAAAACATAAGTATTATTGTATAAAAAGTCATGGTGGCCTAGTGGTTTAAACACCAGCCTCTCAAGTATGAGTGCACGCGTTCGATTCCAGGTCAGGCAAGTACCAATGTAACTTTTCTAAAGTTGCATGTACTTTCTAAGCATATCTTGGACACCAATGACTGAAGGTGAAGGAAAACATCTTGAGGAAACCTGGACTTTAAGTCTGAAATCGCCGAGCCACATTGAGCAAGCGTGGTGATTACGCTCAATCCTTCTCTGTATGAGAGGAGACCTGTGCCCAGCAGTGGGACGATGAAAAAATTTTGTTGATGATGATTAATTGATTATTGTATTAATGTTGAAGTCTTTTAGTTATTTAATTTGAACCCGCGGCCCTGCCATAAGAAGCTATATCACTAAAAAAGCTAACCTAAAACCGTAGGTACGTAAGTAAAAGTTTATTGAACTAAGCGTTGTAAGTTATTTTTAGATCTAATTTGTCTTCAGACAGGACAATCGCTTAGTCGTAATTTTTCCATGCAGTTAGGTCAAATTTAACTCGCTAGCGGAACTCTGCAGACGTGATGGGTAGGCATCAAATACATATCAAAAGTCAAATTAGGAGAAACGTCAAAATTACTAAATACAGAAAAGAAAGATTACGATTGAGTTTTGACGGGAAAGCTAAGATGAGTGTTACACGCATTTTTCATTGGACTTTTAAAATTATTTATAGTGTCAAAAAATGCATTCAGTAAATAATTCATAAAGAACATTGAAATATCGCAGCATAGTGGCCACATCATGACTTTGCCTCATACCTTCCTCATAGATGGCTCACGCGGCCGCCTTTTTCAACTGTCATTGGCGATATCCGCCATTATTGTGAAGTAAAAAGAATTTCTATAATTTGTTACACGTGTTATTGGCAAAATAGTGTTTTACCTACCTATATTCCATAGAGGCCATTGATCAAGGGTTGAGGTAGAATCTCACCTTGAAAAAAGAAGAAGAAGAAAGATTATGGAAGACGGGTAACTATACTTATAGAAATTGCCATAACATAACATCGGCCGCCGGCAGAAGTTACCACCCACCAGACAAAGTCTTGCCGCCAAGCGATTTGTCGTGTTCCGGCATGAAAAACCGGTGAAGCTGTACGGAGGACGGGTTTGAGCAGTTGTGTTGCGATGTGTGTCGGGTACGATGCGCTAAATGTTGTTGTGTTGGGACTTTGGTCGTGGAGGGTCTTCAGATCAATCTCCCTTTGGCGCAGCATCGTTGGTCGTGTTGTTGGGTTTAACATTGCATCACCTCGCTCAACTGCCGTCTTCCTTCCTATTCGCTCAGTTTTTATGAGTGAATAGGCTCTTAATAAACTAGCGCGCTTTACCATCAACGATCGCATCACTGCTTACCATCAGGCGGGATTGCGGTCAAGCGCTAGTTTATAATTATTAAAAAAAGGGTTACACAGAGAAAAAAGTATAGATAATGACGAGTGAATGGAATTTTTTTTTGAGTTTGGTTCGTTTTTCTTTTTTTTATGCTGATTGGGTGCTCCTCCAGGCAATGAGGTTGAAGGGAAAACGCGGGAATATTTGAATATGTGGAATAAAATAAAGGCGATCAATATACCCACAAAGATGATCTATTTAATTTATTTTCTGTTCTATCATTTTTAAATATAGAAAAGAAACTAAACGTCAACTTAGGCATTAAAAAAAATATTTTAAATAACTTTCCATGACCATAAAATTGTAATAACAAAGGGAAAGTCTTTATGTGATGAACATAACCAACTTAAATCATTGGTACAATGATACCTACTAATATTCATACTTTAAATATCAAAAACGACGGTTTTTTCCGCTACTTTGCCCGTATGGATGTCAGAACATTAGGCCTCTGCCTCGAATCTTGCGGGCAGCGGGGCGGCGGTGGCGGCGGCAAGTGAGCAGCAGAATCTTATGCGTAAAATCAAATGGCGGCTGCGGCGGGCAGCGAGCGGTGTACTTCTCGCGCTCGAATCTTGCGGGCAGCGAGCGGTAATCGAGCGTTAGGAATAAATTTGAAATCAAAAAGATGTTGCCGCCATTGTTCAGACATTTCTTTCGCGAATAAAAACAAATATCTCGTCGACACAATCGTGAACACAACACTACGCGGCTATAGTGACGCGCGATCTGCTAGTTTCGAGAACGGGTCTTCGATGCCCGCCCGGCTCCCGCGCCGCTGCCGCCGCCGCCCCGCTGCCCGCAAGATTCGAGGCAGCGGCCTTAAGAACTTACAACCAATGAGAGCGCCAACCGCGCTCGATGCGTATGATCGAGTCTCGTTATGAAAACTCATGGTAGGCATACTGCTCTGTGACGGAAAACATCTTGAGGAAACCGGCATGCCCTAGAGCCAAAAACTTCGACGACACGTGACTTTTTTTTAGTGGAAAAATCCCCCGCCCGGGCAAAAACCACACATGCGTTCGTCGTCTGCCTGTCCAGGATACTGGGTCCTCCCAATCCTACGATACGACATATGACATCTCCCGCAACCCGCACTGGGCCAGCTTGTTAGATGACGGTCCAATCTCTCTTACAGAGAGGAGGCCTGTACTGTGGGAACATTATACAGTATGTAAAGAAAACCCTGTCCGATCCGTGAAGGTATTGTTAGGTATCGATAACTGATTCTACTAATGTCCACAAAGCCGGACTAAACTTAAAAAAAAATCGCCCAAAATAAATAATTAATCTTTCGCGAAAAGAGGTAACTTAATGCATGTGCGCTAGGCAATCCATGCGCGGGTGGCGGGGGGCAGGGCACGCGGCACGTGGTCGCATCGCATATAATAATACCGTCAAAATGGTGTTGTCACTTTTTTAAAAATTACCTAATTTCGGGGAAGTTGTAATTTATTTGCGAGAAAAAAGATTATTTCAAAATTCATTAGTATTGTTACTGTGATGATTACGTAAAATTTTATATTTTATTTGGTCATGTGTTTACCTAACCTTTATTATCCTTATAGGTCGGACAGGGTTTTCTTTACATATTGTATAGGCTGATGATGTACATAGTTTATAACCAGGAATAGTACAGCAGATTTTTAGTCCGACATTCCCAAGGATACCAGGGTCCCGTTTGGTACCGGTCTTAGAATGGTATCAACCCATATCCTCCCGTGGGTGTCGTAAGAGGAGAATAAGGGAACTCACACCAGGGAAGCGGGCAGCAGCGCTTCTCCTGTTTTTTTTTTATATTTGCCGGAGTGAGGGAGAGAGTTGCACTCCTTGCGTGGCAAGAATTCTTATTTGCTCTTTTCTTTATATACTGCTAATTCCTTTTTTTCCGTTACATTACTGTCATTACTTTCTTTTCTTTTGGGTCACTCTTTTCCCACGTCTTATGTTTATTCTTTTCTTTGTCATTCTTTTGTCTTTTAAATCATAGTTTTATAATTCCTTATAGTCTTTTTCTACTTTCTACTTACAATGGCTTCTCCATTTTAATATCATATTACTGCGATCCCCAACCTACCTGCCAAGCGTGGGGATTGTGGCAAACCCCCCAATGGAATGATAGCCTTGGGGGAGGCCTTTGTCCAGCAGTGGACCTCTATAGGCCGAGAAAATTCCCAAGGGATTGAAAATCACACGGGTGAAACCGCGGGTATAGCTAGTGTGAAATAAAACATTTTGATCTGATTTTACATCGCGCAAATACGCGTTCTCATCCCAGAAAGATCTTTGGTTAGGACGCCGTCGCAAATAGGTAAAAAGAATAAAAAAAGGTCAGTCATCATCATCATCGACCTTTTAATCGTCCCACTGCTGGGCTCAGTAGGCCTAGTATGAGTTTTCAATACGAAACTCGTTCGATCGTATCGAGCGCGTTTGACTCAGCGATTGGCCCGCTTCAAGGTCGTAAGAACTCTCAACCAATGAGAGCGCCAAACGCGCTCGATACGATCGAACGAGTTTCGTATTGAAAACTCATACTAGGCCTACAGGTCTCCTCTCATACAGAGAAGGATTGAGCGTAATCACCACGCTTGCTCAATGCGGGTTGGCGATTTCAGACTTTAAGTCCAGGTTTCCTCAAGATGTTTTCCTTCACCTTCAGTCATTGGTGTCCAAGATATACTTAGAAAGTACATATAACTTCAGAAAAGTTACATTGGTACTTGCCTGACCTGGAATCGAACCCGCGCACTCATACTTGAGAGGCTGGTCTTTTAACCACTAGGCCACCACGACATCAAATATCATCATGAAAATACTTCAATAGTAGTAAATTTCCATGACCACAATACAAAAAAAAAAAATATCTCAATATGACGTCTGTGGTCATAGTCCCCATCATTAACATATATACCAATGGACATTCCTTAGAGATGAGAATTATGGCACTCCGAAAGAAAGAGAGGAAACGAATTTACGGTCTATCTTTATTTCTCTCAAAATCATCAATCATCTATGAGGAAAGAGACAGTGCTAGACCGAAAGCAAAGGCCTTCTCTCTCACTCTTTTCAAACAAAAAACTTACTGCAGATTATACGCGTACGGCATGTCCATTATGTATATACAGATGGACCTCATACTAAATATTTTTAAACTAAGTATATCTATATAAATATTCTAAAGCTAAAGAGTTAGTAGTTTGTTTGTGTCTGCAGAAGAACCAAAGTCACCGACATAGCTCTTCGAGTCGCTAAATTGGACGGGGCACATTGCTCGTCGAACCGATGGCCTATGGGCCAGTAAGGTTCTGGAGAGGCGGTCTCGTACCAGAAGTCGCAGCGTAGGAAGACGAAGGCGAAGGTCGCGGGATACCGATGGATGCGGGCAGCACAAGACCGGTCATCGTGGATAGCCTTGGGGGAGCTCTTTCTCCAGCAGTGGACCTCTATAGTCCTGTCCTAGAGGAAGGAGGAGGCCACCAGTATGAAACGATGGGGCGTTGTGGTGATAGGTGACAAGCTCACTAGCTTGTAGACAAGTCCGGCGTGCCAGGCCCGGTCGAATGTCTTTTCCATGTTGAGGAATGCTGCAGCGGCGTATTCCCTCTTGTTCATTACCAGTACCCTCGATAGCTGGAGTATCGTGCTGTGCTCGCCCCGGAAACCGAATTGTTCCGGGCGCAGTGTCCAGTGAACACAAATATTGTTTTCATGTTTTTAATGCATTTTTTGTTAGTTGATATTTCATTTAAATAACAAGTAGATTAATAATAAAATATATGTATAAAACTTTACAAAAACAGCTTGAAAAACACTGCTATTGAATTTTTGCTAAAATAGGACAGCCCGCTAGATATAACCGCAACATACCTCACCAGCCAATCATGAATAACACAACTTAAAACTGTTACTGGTTATATATATTTTATATTGCTATGTAAAAAAATTAACCTTTGATTTGTAATGTGATCTTTTCGTGTTGTTTATGTTAGAGCTTATTATTTTCTGGGTAATTTCTTATATGGATTAAAAACCTTTATAGATTTTATTTTATTTGTTTTTATCTGATGCATGACTCTGTAACCACGTTATCGTGCCACTGTTGCTTCGGAAAGTGCCTGTGTCGCATAAACAGGGAGTTGAACGGTAGGTTTTCTTTATTATTTTTTTAAACATTATAAACTAGTGCTTGACCGCGATCAAGCCTGATGGTAAGCAGTGATGCAATCACTGTGTCAACTGCCGGGAGGACATTGCACGGCATACGCTGGCAGAGTGTGCCGCTTGGAAAGAGTCGCGTCGTGCCTACATTTTAGGCAGTGGCGTATCGCTGCCGGCCGTAATCAAGTCGATGTTTTCCTTCTTCAAGACAGATGTCTCGCAGAAAGAGGTTACGGAAAGAGGGACATCTTGTCCCACTCTGCAGACGTACCACGCCGATACTGTTCCCTCCCTGATCCGAGGTGGTGGACCAGTCTGGAGTTGCGAAAGTATCGTGTGTTCCCGCAACATCTGGGCGCAGGTGTGACATGTTACATCGGATTGGTTTTTAATAATTAAAAGTCTAATAGACCCGGTTGTCCATAGAGATTCTTTTCCGCCGATCGATTTTCTGGAAATCTTACCGTGGTTTTTTTTTATAAAGGGTATATCTGGCATCGTAACGTGTTCCTTCAACCTACATTTTAAGAATCAGCAGACGGACGTAATAAAGCAAGTAATTTATAAAAATTGTCCAATAAAAATAATTAAAATACATAAATGTTTAATTATTAATATTTATAATCTGTAACTGATTTCTTAGCTCTGCAATTCTGCATGAAGAAACTAGACATAAGTAGAACGTTCCCGCCAATTTATTTAACTTAAAAAATCAGATATTCTAAAAAAAAATCGAACTTGTCGGTTTTAATAGGTATTTCACTGTGATCCCTCGACTAGACAATGATTACTGTTTTCTAATTATGACTTCATTAATGATGTGCTTGTAGGGAAAATTATATGTCCCTGAAAGGAACAACAGGGTTTTTGTTACATAGTGTATATGGAGAAATGGATTAGTAATATATATGATAGTAATAGTGTGAGTGCAGGTAACAAATGTCTTGCCATGGCGCCTTCGCCGGGCCGGAACAAGCGAGGGAGACCAAAGAAAAGCTGACTTGACGTTGTTAGAGATGACATGTGCGCCAACAATTACACCACAAAATCAAAGCATTTATTTCAAATAAACTAGTTACAGGCACTTTTGAATTGTCAGAAGTCAGTCAGTAAGGTGAAGCTAATCGCCCATTCCAAAGAATAAGTACCTATGGAGAAGAACAACCTATGGCAAGAAACTCCATGGACACTCTTTTAAATTATCAAGCTATTGATACAAATATTTGATTACATTCATTTTGAAATCAACCGCGTGAGAACGATGCAGAAACATATTGTACGCTAAGAGCGTCCATTATGGAAAACACACAAAAAAAAACAACAACAAAAAAAGACTAACCCGACAAATAGATGCTTTACATCAAGTACATTGTACTCACACGTGTGCCATGCAATTATACAATACTAAGAAATTGAATCTACACAATGCAAAGATATATCGAATACTAAGTTTAGCTCCTGTGTAGCTGCATCAGTGCCGAACACCCCTGTCAGCGATGCAATTCCGTAACGTACAATATGCTTGGCTACATAGCGTGTACTGGCTTTCAGTAAAAAAAACAAAGAAGAGGAAAAATCAAAAAACAATCAGTGTCCTATCGCTGCCGGCAGTAATCGAGTCGATGTTTTCCTTCTTCAAGACAGATGTCTCGCAGAAAGAGGTTACGGAAAGAGGCATATCTTGTCCCACTCTGCAGACGTACCACGCCGACACTGTTACTCGCGAACACCTCTTCGTGCGTGACTCAAACACTTCACTTCCCTCCCTGATCCGAGGTGGTGGACCAGTCTGGAGTTGCGAAAGTATTGTATATTCCCGCAACATCCGGGCGCAGGTGTGAGATGCAAAATCTGATTGGTTTTTAATCATTAAAAGTCTAATAGACCCGGTTATCCATAGAGATTTTCCACCTCTGGAATAAAAAGGCCTTCTTATGCTACAGTACGCGGTCGCCACTCCAGGACCTCTCACGTCTTTATCGCCCATCCGCCGATCGATTCTCTGGAACTTTAGCTTTTTCGCTTAGTTTGCGTTAGATGCACAATTACAAATTAAAACTAGAAGAGGAAAAATCAAAGAACAATCAGTGTAAGTATAGAAATCGGGCGCAGCTCAAGCCTTAGCCTTTTTGTCCTCAATATAATCCTTAACACTATAAAATGCTTTCTGACACAACTTACGTTTAATGAAGCATTTGAATTTATTCAGGCTCAGATCTTGAACCACCTCTGGAAGTCTATTGTAAAAATGTATATATTGGCATCTAAAAGAGCCATCTATTTATTTATTTATAGGATGCTAAAGATCGAGGAGAATGAACAGGAAAGCGGACCCCAGGCTTCAACGTAAAAGCCGCAGATGCAACCGGGACTAAACGCAGAGATTATGATGGAGTTTGAATGCAGGTGAAGGCTCCGTCAAAACCAAGTATTTTATTTTATTCATTTGTTTACTTAAGTAAAAAAATATTTCTTTTTCAATAGAGTAATGTACGTCACTTTTTTGTTACCCAGTCTAACATGAGATGTTTTTGTTTTTGTCCATTATTGAGCAGTTGTTTTCGTATAGTAATTCATGACGCTTAATAAAAAAAAACATGGTTTCTCCGAAACCCGCACGTCAGCAAGCGTTTGGATTAGGAATTTCAAAGGATGGTAATCATCATTAAGAAGGTTTGTGGTTAAGTAATAAAACTTATACCGGTCAATTGAACAAGTCAGATGAGGGCAACCCAATCTTTGTATCCCAAGAACCCACCTAAAGTACATTAACCCGTAGGTCCCAGTTGTCATTCACGGATTTTGAGCACTTTTTATTTTGTGCTTGACCGCAATCTCGCCTGATGGTAAGCAGTGATGAAATTGTTGATGGTAAAGCGCGGTAGTTTATTAAGAGCCTATTCACTCAAAACTGAGCGAATAGGAAGGAAGACGGCAGTTGAGCAAGGTGATGCAACGTTAAACCCAACAACACGACTAACAATGCTGCGCCAAAGGGAGATTGATCTGAATACCCTCCACGACCAAACTCCCGACACAACAACATTAGGCGCATCGTACCCGGCACACATCGCAACACAACTGCTCAGACCCGTCCTCCGTACGGCTTCACCAGACATCATGCCGGTACACGACAAATCGCTTGGCGGCAAGGCTTTGTCTGGTGGGTGGTAACTTCTGCCGCTCCATCTCGCCCAAGGGCGTCCTACATTACGTTTGCCGAGACGCGGTCTCCACTCGAGGACTCGTTTACCCCAACGGTTGTCGGTCCTGCGGCATATGTGACCAGCCCATTGCCACTTCAGTTTGCTAATCAAGAACTATCTACAAGATCCAATTAAAAAAAAAAATATATATCTAATTGGTCGAAATGCCTTTACGCACCATACCCCGAAGGGCGTGTGTGGGACTCGCCCAGCCGTAGCCGGGAATACCCACAAAAACCACAGCGGCACAACGACATCGCCTGAGTGGCGGGGTCTTGGGAAATAGCAGAGCCTGCGCTACCAATCCCCTGCCGGCGCAGTGGTCCCCCCATACGGAGGGACCGGGCTGGGTACGTCTTCTTGTGCGAGAAGACGCAGCAGCCAAGGGTTTTTAGCGAGGTGGTCCCCACATCTGGTTATGGTCCGCGCCGGTAAACCGGTAACCCCCATGTCTGGGGGCTGTTCCCCTATTCGCTACCTGGGGACTCGTCCGATGGCAGGCCAGAAACTGCACAAGGAAATTTTCTACTATCCTATCCTAACTAATCTAGCTTGACCTATCCTTAACCTATCTCCTTTCGTTTCCAGCGTGAACCGACTCGAAGGAAGATTTGGGACAAAGTCATAATATTTCAATGTACTTTATGAATTATTCACTGAATGCACTATTTACTACATAAATCACGCGTTTTATTTAGTAAACGACACTATTAAATAATTTAAAAGTCCAATGAAAAATGAGCGTGACACTCATCTTACCTTTCCCGCCAAAACTCCACTCCATAGAGAGTTCAGACGCGATTATTAACATAGCGACCAAAGATACGTCAGTTTACGTCAGGAGCGGACTAATTTGACAGGTCTACACATTTTATCTTCTGTCCTTTTCTTAAAGAATTAGTAAGAAAAGGGTGCACTGAACGTAAATTTAATTAAAAGAATCGGCGCCATTGATGTGAAAACCGATTTAATATGCTATCTATTGCGAAAGGCGTTTTGGGGGACTGTCTTATGTAATACCAGACAAAGTCTTGCCGCCAAGCGATTTGTCGTGTTACGGCATGATGTCTGGTGAAGCAGTACGGAGGATGGGTCTGAGCAGTTGTGTTGCGATGTGTGCCGGGCACGATGCGGCAAATGTTGTTGTGTTGGGAGTTTTGGTCGTGGAGGGTCTTCAGATCAATCTCCCTTTGGCGCAGCATCGTTAGTTGTGATGTTGGGTTTAACATTGCATCACCTCGCTCAACTGCCGTCTTCCTTGCTATTCGCTCAGTTTTTCTGAGTGAATAGGCTCTTAATTAACTAGCGCGCTTTACCATCAACGATCGCATCACTGGGCATCAGGCGGGTTTGCGATTATTTAAAAAAAATGCTATTTATTAAAGGTAGATACCGTAAGACGTAGAATGTTAAGGCGCACGACTCTAATAATTATAATATTATTATGTTATTATAATCCAATCGTATTACGTAGTTATACTGACCGCAAAAACTGGCTATTTTTTGTCAATATTACGGTACCGAATAATCGACAACAGTTGAGATATCTGTAGAAATCTTTTAATGGATGGTTGCATTCAAATTTTTTTTTTAATTATTATCTAGCGCTTGATCGCAATCCCGCCTGATGGTAAGCAGTGATGCGATCGTTGACGGTAAAGCGCGCTAGTTTATTAAGAGCCTATTCACTCAGAAAAACTGAGCGAATAGGAAGGAAGACGGCAGTTGAGCGAGGTGATGCAATGTTAAAGCCAACAACACGACCAAGGATGCTGCGCTAAAGGGAGATTGATCTGAAGACCCTCCACGACCAAACTCCCAACACAACAACATTAAGCGCACCGTACCCGGCACACATCGCAACACAACTGCTCAGACCCGTCCTCCGTACGGCTTCACCAGACATCATGCCGAAACACGACAAATCGCTTGGCGGCAAGACTTTGTCTGGTGGGTGTTAATCATCATTTACTTCATAAAAACACCAACCATAGAGTTTTTTTTGTGTTTGTATCTATATTAAACCACGAGTTGACGACTGTCTTACAAGTGACATTTATTGATTTGTTAGTAACATTGTCACAGAAGTTTTTACATCTTTCCTACTAGATGGCGCCACATATCCAATTTTGATATCATATTATAACAGTATCTACATATGTATGTTATAAAAGTCGTGACGGTGTAGTGGTTAAAACACCAGCCCCTCAAGTATGAGTGTGCCGGTTCAATTTCAGGTCAGGCATGAGGCAAGTACGAATGTAACTTTTATAAGTTATATGTAAGTACTTTCTAAGTATATCTTGGACACCAATGACTGATAAGGTGAAGGAAAACATCTTGAGGAAACCTGAACTTTAAGTCTGAAATCGCCAACCCGCATTGAGCAAAGTGTGATTACGCTCAATCCTTCTCTGTATGAGAGGAGACCTGTGCCCAGCAGTGGGACGATATAAAGGTTGATGTATGTTATACAGTACGTTAAGAAAACCCTGTCCGACCCATAAGGATAATAAAGGTTAGGTAAACACATGACCAAAATATAATATAAAATTTTGCGTAATCATCATAGTACCAATACAAATGAATTTTGAAATAATCTTTTTGTCTTGGGAATTAATTCCAACTTCCCCGAAATTCGGTAATTTTTAAAATAGTGACAACACCGGTATTATTATGAGCGAATAGCGATGCGACCACGTGCCGCGTGCCCTGCCGCCCGCCGCCCGCGGAAGTGTGCTTAACGGGCATTTATTTAGTTACCTCTTTTTGCGAAATAATATTTATTTTTTTAGGGGGATTTTTTTTTTTACTTTAGCCCGGTTTTGTACGCATTAGTAGAATCAGTTATCGATACCTAACAACACCTTCACGGGTCGGACAGGGTTTTCTTAACATACTGTACAATG
This sequence comes from Sesamia inferens, assembly GCA_037179545.1. NCBI lineage: Eukaryota > Metazoa > Arthropoda > Insecta > Lepidoptera > Noctuidae > Sesamia > Sesamia inferens. Next base: position 14,632,160 of record CM073951.1, on the reverse strand, counting down.
ATGTTCAGGGATATTATTATTATAATAACTGCACCATGGGGGTTTCACCTGCATAAGCTTCGATTCCGTGGGAATATCGCCATACCAACTAATGCTTGTCCGCAATCCCGTCTGATGGTAGCAGTGATGCAATCGTTGACGGTAAAGTGCGCTAGTTTATTAAGAACCTATTCACAAAAAAAGAATGAATAAGAAGGACGGCGGCAGTTGAGCGAGGTGATACAATGTTAAACCCAACAAGATCACCGACGATGTCGCGCCAGAGGGAGATTGATCTGGAGACCCTTCACGACTAAACTCCCGACACAACATCATCTGGCGCATCGTACAAGGCACTCATCGTAACACAACTGGTCAGACCCGTCCTCCGTATGGCTTCACCAGACATCATACCGGAACACGACGAATCGATTTGCTGCAAGACTTTGTCTGGTGGGTGGTAACTTCTGCCGGCAGTCTGTGTATTTTTCACACCTCTGCCACACTTCCAAATGCACCGGCGTGACCCAGGTCACTTTGGCATTCAGTATGAACTAGCACAGTTAAAACTGGGTTCAATGGCAGTCCTGATGTTTTATTCATGAGCACTTTCACCCCTTGGCAAGTCGCCAATCATTCCATTCAGGGACATGTCCCATGACCAGCGATTGACGAGAAGCGAGTGGAGATTATTCTTTTTTTTAATAATTATAAACTAGTCACATCATCAACCTTTTTATCGTCACACTGCTGGGACACAGGTCTCCTCTCATACAGAGAAGGATCGTAATCACCGCCACGCTAGCTCAATGCGGGTTGGCGATTTCAGACTTAAAATCCAGGTTTCCTCAAGATGTTTTCCTTCACCTTCAGTCATTGGTGTCCAAGATATACTTAGAAAGTACATATAACTTTAGAAAATTTACATTGGTACTTGCCTGACACTTGCCTCATACTTGAGAGGCTGGTGTTTTAATCACTAGGCCACCTCGACTATACAGTATGTTAAGAAAACCCTGTCCGACCCGTAAAGGTGTTGTTAGGTATCTGTTGTGGGTACTCGTATATGTGTAGTAATGTTCACCTACCTACATGATATAATAAAGTAGTTGCCATCTTGATCGCAGTGTTTCAATACATAACATGGTGACAGCGGTGAAAACAAATAATAGCTCGTACTTAATCTATTATATCAGTGTCCTAATATAATCAAATTATATTTAGTAGTGCTAATAAAGTATGGAACACGCGCGACCGCCGTCAGAATTATGTTTGCAAGGCAGCTCCGTCAGCCGGGCTGACGCGTGGAAGAAATGGAAAACGCAATTTATGTTGTTTCTAAAAGCATCTGGGATGCATAAAGAAAACGATGGTACAGGCCAGTTTACTGATCAATCTTATTGGATCCGAGGGGTTCGATGTGTATGAGACTTGTACCTTCGTTCTAGAAAGTGATAAGGATGACGTCACTTTGTTAATAAAGAAGTTTGATGAATATTTTGGAATGAGACAAAATATTACATTGGCCAGATACAATTTTTTTACTAGGAATCAAGAGACTGGCGAATCGATAGATCAATATGTAACTGCATTGAAACTTCTGAGTAAATATTGCTGTTTTAAAGATTTAGAAGAGGAGATTATTCGTGACCGCATTGTTTGTGGCATATCAAGTTCGATTGTACGTGATCGATTGCTGAGAACAGGAGATCTCACATTGGAAAAAGCTATTAAGATCGTACAAGTCAACGAAGTATCAACAGACAGCGGTCGCTTGTTGGAGACCCGCGGTGCGGTAGGCGCCGGGGAGTCAACGTCGTCGGCGCACGTTAACGCGGTTGGCGAGCGCGGCGCAGGCAACCGAGCAGGCTGGCGCGGGCGCGGTGACCACGGAGCACGCGGTGCGGCCGGGGCCGCCTCCGGCAGCAGAGCGGTGCGGCAGGCGGGCGCATCGGGCCACTGTCTCAGGTGTGGAGGTCAATGTACGGAGCCGGGCTCGTGTCCAGCTACCTCTGTGCAGTGTTATGTATGTGAAAACCATGGGCATTTCGCTAGAATGTGCAGATTAAAAAAAAGTGTTAAAAAAGTGCATGATGTAGGTATGAGTGAAGAGAAGTTCAACGATATTGATGATTGCGAGTCATTTTTTATATCTATTCTGTATAACGTTCCTGAGATTAATTCACTGTCGGAGGACTGGTTTGAAACTTTGCATGGGGAGTACGGTTCAGAGAAATTTAAATTAGACACGGGTGCAGATATTAGTGTTTTATCTTATAAACGATTTTTATCACTTGGTTACGACAAAGAGTTAATATGTATTAATCAACATGTGAAACTACAATCGTACAGTGTCGATTGTATTCCTATAAAAGATATATGTAGTTTGACATGGTGGTTTAAGAATGTTGAGTATACAATTAAATTTGCAATTGCTGTTGGTGATTGTCAAAGTGTGTTGGGATTGCAAGCTTGTATAACGTTAGGTTTAATAAAACGAACAAATTGTGATGATATTATACAGCATAAAGAATTACTCTGTAAGCAAATGAAAAGTAAATCGTATTACGATCGACATTGTAAACCTTTACCAGAGTTATGTGTTGGCGATGACGTCATTATGTTAGAAAATAATAACGAGAGAATCCCAGGCAAAGGTGTAGCAAAGGCGTCAACACCGCGATCATACATTATAAAAAACAAAAAAGGTATTGATCGTCGAAATCACCGACATTTGCTTAAGAGTATGGGTGATAATAAAAAAGAGACTAGCAAAACTGTTAATTATATTGTTCTATCCGATGATGATAATGATGATGAACAAAATTGTAATTCGGAGGATGATGTATATGTCTCGGAGGATGATGACTATGAACCAAGCATCAACATTGATAAGAGTATGCGAAGTTCGTATTCACCACCTGTAACGCGTAGTAAGGCTCGGAAAAGTTAAATATCAAACTTTGTTTACTTTCCTTTTACTATTGTTTTCTTTGTGTTTTTAAAGGGGAAGATGTTGTGGGTACTCGTATATGTGTAGTAATGTTCACCTACCTACATGATATAATAAAGTAGTTGCCATCTTGATCGCGGTGTTTCAATACATAACAGTATCGATAACTGATTCTACCAATGGATACAAAACCGGGCTAAACTTAAAAAAAAAACCCTCTAAAAAAATAAATATTATTTCGCAAAAAGAGGTAACTTAATAAATGTGCGTTTTGCACCCTTCCGCGGGGAGCGGGCGGCAGGGCACGCGGCACGTGGTGGCATCGCTATTCGCTCATAATAATACCGGTGTTGTCACTTTTGTAAAAATTACCAAATTTCGGGGAAGTTGGAATTAATTCGCGGGAAAAAAGATTATTTCAAAATTCATTTGTATTGGTACTATGATAATTACGTAAAATTTTATATTATATTTGGTCATGTGTTTACCTAACCTTTATTATCCTTATGGGTCGGACAGGGTTTTCTTAACATACTGTATAAATAATGCTTAACTGCAATCCCGCCTGATGGTAAGCAGTGATGCAATCGTTGATGGTAAAACGCACTAGTTTATTAAGCCTATTTACTTAAAAAAAACTTAGGAATAGGAAGGATGACGGCAGTTGAGCGACGTGATGCAATGTTAAACCCAAGACCAACACGACCAACGATGCTGCGCCAGAGGGAAATTGATCTGGAGACCCTCCACGACCAAACTCCCGACACAACAACATTTGGCGCATCGTACCCGGCACACATCGCAACACAACTGTTCAGACCCGTCCTCCGTACGGCCTCACCAGACATCATGCCGGAACACGACGAATCGCTTGGCGGCAAGACCTTGACTGGTGGGTGGTAACTTCTGCCGGCAGCCGATGTTATGGCCTACCACTGAGAAAATTAAACTATTCGGAGTTACAGAGTAAGTTATCGACATAGCTTGCAGAGTAAGTTACCGACATAGCTTGTAAAGTAAGTGTCAGTGAACTGGCCAAGTTTGTCGAAAGATTGACGGCCGGCTGATGAGTCTAGAAGTTGAGATCACGTATCGGCAAGTAATAGCTTCAGGTCGGTTACCACTTTGCACAGTTCGGGGTTGAGAAAGTGGATTAGGATCGGTAGAAGTAGTAGACCTGGAATATTACGGTACTTCAGTGACATACGCCGACCCGGATCAGGAGGAGTTTAGTGTTGTGAATGTGCCTGCCAAGAGGAAGGAGACATTCAGACTCAAGATGTTTTGATTTGATGGTCAGGGTTGCGGGTTGGTTAAAAAAGAAACCGTGGCCCTGGCCGTCGCACAGGTAAGTGAAGAAACACGGGTGGGTTTTAGTCAGTAAAAGTCTGACACACCCGTCCCCCAGAAGTCCTGTGATGATTTCCTATCCTGAACTAAAAAGCCTCAACCACCTCAACTGTAACCGCACAGTTCTCATATCATAATAGGGGTGTTTCCTGGGTAAAAAAAAAAAAAATATTTAATTTAGTCCTTCATTAAGATTATAGAAAAATATTCGATACCTATATTTTGTCTTATGAAATCAATAAAAATTGACAAATATAAAAGGCATCAAAGATCAGGAGCGGCGGCTGGTGACGTCACTGTTCGCTAAAAAGTGTAGCATGCAGTGACATCACACGAGTATTCAACACACTGTGTCGTCTTAATTTTTTGTTTATACGAAAAAAGAAAAAATACGTGTCTAGTATTTTATGGAAATCTGACTGACGGACTAATTAGTTTTTTTTATTCAACCTATACATTTATTTCGAAGGTCACAGTTGCGTTAAGACACTAGATGGCGCTACGTGTTTCATTCAAATCATGATTAAAATATGACCTAATTTTCTGAGCAGTATAAAAACCACACCACATCAAAACCTATATACGACGTGTAACATAAAGGGTATATATATACCAAGGGCATGGCATCTTTACATGATATCAATCGATAATGGTAGGGTTTTTAAATCCTATCTCTTTATGTTAGGAAGTTACGAGAATAAAACACCGCCTGTGATAGGCTACTACCATACTAGGCGCACAGAATTTTTGAAGACATTTATCGCGATTATGCCAAGTAATGTGACGTGTAACGAGTAGTTACTAACGTATGTAGTGTGGTGCACGTTTGTTATGATTTGAATTTAAGAAACACACGGAACCGAAAATTTTGTATACATTTTTTGAGTATTTTATTTTGAGTTGAAAGCCTTCCGATATCATTTGATATCATGTAAAGATGCCATGTCCTTGGTATGTATATATCCTTTACGTTACACGTTGTATAAATACATTTATTTTTTAATAGGGTAACTATTATAAAGAAAGAAAATAAATGTATTTATATGACAGTTATATCTCCTTATTTAATTTATAATTTACTAGCGACCCGGCCCGGCTTCGCAAGGGTGGTAATGCTGATACTGATACACTACAGAAAACTGTTACCGTTGCGACCGCCGCTCCCGCTGCCCCCATTACCCCGGACGAAATGCGACACCCTGCAATTTTTAAATCTGTATTATCTTCGAAAATATTCACTTAAATCATATGCTGTAAAGGGCGATATAGATCTATATTAAATCTACAATTTATTTAACGTATTAAATTGGATAAGAATTAATGCTGTGTTGGTCAAAATCGCTTCGAACTTTAGCCAGATTTTGTCGTAAAAAGTAAATGACAAAAAAATGTTATTGTGGGATATCCATAAGAGATAGACATAAACCATCGCGGACTTTTCTGTAGACCTTTTCGATGTGTACAATATTTCATAAACTTTTTTAATAAATATCCTAGGATTCAGCCAGCGTTTCACTGCAAACGCGGAAAAAATCTAATTATTTATGACATCACATTAGAAAATTCAAAAATAATATAATTTTTTTACAATTTAATGGATATTATTATACTTACATAAAAACCTTCCTCTTGAATAACTATATCTATTAAAAAAAACTTTATCAAAATCCGTCGCGTAGTTTTAAAGATTTAATCATTCAAGAGGACATTGACAATGGACATAGGGAAAAAGAAAGTGACTTTGCTTTATAATGTATAGTGATTGATTCTATGACAAGAATGGTTCAAAGGTTATTTTTTTTATGGGACAAAACCCGCCACACTTTTTCCACCCACTGCAACTCCTGAAAGCCAGAATCAACAGTGGAGACCGCCAGAAATACGCCGAGCAATGAAGCTCGACGAGTCCCGGAGAAACGATTCAACTGTCTTGGGCCCCGCAACGAAATTAATCAGAAAAGAATAGCGCAGGAGTAAGAAAAGTGGTTCAATGGTTAGTAACTTCTCTAAATTACTAAGGGTTAGTAACATTTAGAAACTAATCATGACTGCCGCACAAGCAATGCTAACCAGTGCCTAAGCACTGGCGCATCGTACTTGTCGGCCATGGTTTGTAGGATGCTGTTAGCGCTGGTCCTAGTTCTACCCAGCAACGAGGCCGCCTTCTTCCTCATGATGGCATGATAGTCATCAACCCGCATCAATGCGAACATGTCCGACGCACTGCAGTAAAAAAAAAAAAAAAATAATTTTTATTTCGAAAACATGTACAAACTTTTATAGTAACTCACTTAGGGACCTCCTTTTAAGTAAAAACTATACCTGTGCTAGGAGGCCCCGCTCCTCAATATTTACTTTAAAATAATAAAAGTTGTGCATAAAATAACATAAAACAAAACTTAAAATAAAAAAATAAAATAAAAAAGAAAGGAAAGTAAATTGGGTCTGGATAACAACTCCTAATTAAAAGAAAACAGAGAATAATAATAATTAGAAATGCTTAGTATGTAATGCTGTAATAGTGTGAGTTTGTGTGGGTGTGGAAAGGTAAGGAGTGATGAGTAAGTGTATAGATCAGTGTGTTGAGTGGGGCTGAGTGTCCGTGTGTGTCTGTGAAGTGTAACGAGGCGTGTGTCTGTTGTGTGGGTTTGTGTGCGTATGAATTCGCTCAAATAAACTATGTATGTAACAGTAATTCAATGTCATCATAGGTCTTTGGTTTTAGCCATTCAATAATTGCCTTTTTGCAGTCTTTAGTAGACATAGGATATATGTTGCAGTACCTAGGTAACAATTCCATTATTATGTTGACTTATGCTGACGGAATAGAATTCAAAATCGGTTAAAAGAAAGAAGAATTAAATATCTTTTTTTTAAATGAAAATATACCTAGAGTAGCTTTCTCGTTGGATATGGGACAGTAGCCTTAACCTGTGGATTGGGGGGACCTTGCTGCTTATCTGGCTGGGGAGACAGACAAGCAGTCTAAGTGCGGAGGGGGTCGAAGCTTGTGAATGAACTGAAGCATCAGGTGGAGGAAATCTAGGTAGCAAAGCGCGGTTCCGCGTTTTTTTTTAACGCATTGAATGGATTATAAGAGAATACTCTTTTTATTCGTCTTTTGCTCGTGCCTCGGAAAGCACGTTAAGCGTTAAGTAATGGCAGTCGTTACGGGTTGTTGGAGCCCTCAAAAGTCCAACAATTGGTCTAACTGCAATGCTTCGATATCGCCTTCGGGTTGTGGGAGTCAGACGGCAGTCACTTCACGGAAAATATCGAAGTTTAGCCAAAAATTAGCAGTTAGACTAGTAAAGCAGACCCCAGACTCCAAAGCTGAAAAAGCTTCGGATGCGACTGGCATTAACGCTGAGATGATGATGATGTTGACTCTTTATATTGTACTCCATATAAATTACAGAACATAAATATGACGATTTTACAAAGGGTGACACAATGGGCGGTCTTATTGCTAAGAGCGATCTTATACAGACAACCATGGATATGAAATGAAATGAAATCGTTTATTAAGCAAGTAGAATCACCGATCACTTTACACGTCATATGTTTTTTTTTTCTTTTTTTTTTTAAACTAGACGAAGCCGGCATTTCCTAACTGACTACCTCTGAGAAGAAATAGCCGAAACAAACCCAGGGATCATCGTCTTTTTTCAAGTCCAGACATTAAAAATGAAAATGTTTACAATAATTTACCTTATAAATACGCATATTGCTTAATAACAATGCTTAACAGAGCGAGCAGCTCAGTCCCAAGCCTCTCTGTCCTCTAAATAATCTGAGATTTTATAATACCCCTTTTTGCAAAGTTTGGCCTTTATATATGTTTTATATCGTTTAATGGGTAAGTTTCGAATGTCCATGGGAAGCTGTTGTAAAAGTGTATACATTAACCCATGAACGAGTTGCCTACTCTGTTGATAGTGCTATGGCTGTTGAGAGTATGTCATGCTCACTCAAATGTCTCGCTGGTGGTGGCGTGTGTGTTGGATCATTAGGTTCCCTTCAATATGGTTGAGCTGAATGATGCTGATCCATACGTCATGTTCGTGAACGGACGCCGTCAGAGGGGACTGGTCATCTCTTAGCTGCTACGGCGTATTTTAATTTCTGAATTGTTGTTTTTTTTTCCATAATGGACGCTCTCAGCGTACAATATATTTCTGCATCGTTCTCACACGATTGATTTCAAAATGAATGATGTAATCAAATATTTGTATCAATAGCTTGATAATTTAAAAGAGTATCCATGGAGTTTCTTGCCCGTTCTTCTCCATAGGTACCTACTCTTTGGAATGGGCGACTAGCTTCACCTTACTGACTGACCGACCTTCTGACAATTCAAAAGTGCCTGTAACTGGTTCATTTGAAATAAATGCTTTGATTTTGATTGATTTTTGATTTGTGGAGACGAGTGTGATGTACAGCAAGATGGAATACTAAGGGGAAGGAGAGAGAAGTAATGTAGTTAGTCTACAGTGTACTATTTATATAGACTATATAATAAATATGTACGTTAAATGTATCATACTAGTTTAAATAAATATATACATCTAATTAATAGACATCATACAAGAGCAAATAAAATATAATGATATGTTTAAAGAAAGGAAGGGAAGCTACACTGCCTCTTCTCGTCGTCCAAGATACCACAGTAGAAGACTAAAGTCTTTGACCAGTGTGTGTTGCCAGTGATGACATACGGAACTGAAACGTGGTCGTTCACAATGGGCCTCATACGAAGGCTCAAGGTCACTCAAAGGGCGACGGAAAGAGTTATACTCGGAGTTTCTCCTAGAAGAAGAACCAACATCAAAGTCACTGACATAGCTCTTCGAGGCGCTAAAATTAAGTGGCAGTGGGCGGGCACATTGCTCGTAAAAACGATGGCCGATGGGGCAGTAAGGTTCTGGAGTGGCGGCCACGTACCGGAAGACGTAGAGTAGGATCCCAACAGGATGCGGGGAGTACAAGACCGGTCATTGTGGAAATCCTTGGGAGAGGCCCGTGTCCAGCTGTGGAACTTTGTACTCTGAAGAAGAAAAGTGGATAGAAATAGAATACGCCTTACTGACACGGGCAAGTCATTCCATAGCCGAACTGCTTGAAAAATAATGGAATGCATCAGCGTTTCTAGTTTCAAGTTCTCTGATGATCTCATAATAATTTGATTTAGTTAGGCAGTCGTTCTCTGTAGGTATGAGAGGAGACCTGTGCTTGGAGTGTCGAGATCTGTATAAAAAAGTTAACCTAAAACAATTACCTATGTATTGATTGTTGATGTGGTTTTATACTGCTCAGAAAATTAGGTCATATTTTAATCATGATTTGAATGAAACACGTAGCGCCATCTAGTGTTTTAACGCAACTGTGACCTTCGAAATAAAGTATAGGGTAGTCGAATCAAAAAAACTAATTAGTCCGTCAGTAAGATTTCCAAAAAAAAAATAGACACGTATTTTTTTTCACATAAACAAAAAATGAAGACGGTGCGTTCAGTGCGTTGAAAACTCGTGTGACGTCACTCCTCGCTACACTTTTTAGCAACCGAATTGGCATAAAAATAATAAGTAAACCAGATTTCTTGCTACGTAAGAAGTAGGGACGACAACGTCCTGTGACGAGGGGTGTCTTTAAAAAAAAAAAAATTGGTTGTCTGTAGAACTCCGTCTACTGCCGATATTTGAACGTGACAACGTCTATGCCTATGTTTCCGAGTATGTCTTCGGGCGCTCTAGGGGTGGGGGTAAAGTAGGCGTGGACTCCGTGTGGCGTCAGATTCGGCCGTTACGGTGTTTTCGAGAATGACTCCACGCCGTACCAATTTAATAGAATTTAATAGACGTTGTCACGTCATAAATATACTATTTAGCAACGAGTGACGTCACCAGCCCCTACTTCTGATCTTTGCTGCCTTTTATATTTGTCAATTTTTATTGATTTCATAAAACAAAACATACGTATCCAACATTTTTCTATAATCTGAATGACGGACTAAATAGAATCAATTCTTTTTTTCCCAGGAAACACTCCTATTATTATTTGCTACAGTATTTTTTAACTGGATAAATGGTGCCATAGAAATGTATATCCTTTTTTAAAGTATTATTAAATGACCTCTGCTGCTCTGGATGGAACGGAAGGGCGTGTCAGACTTTTACTGACTAAAACCCCCCCGTGTTACTTCACTTGCTTGTGCATCAGAAACCATGGTATTTCTTTCAAACAACTCACAGCCCTGGCAGGCATTGGTCTTCGTGGAGCCCGTCACGATGTGCTGACATCTCTTTGAGGCGCGCGTGGAATACGACGTGCCGCATTGCTTTCGTTCTTTCTTATACCCTTGACAACGTATATATGAAATTTTTCAGGGTTTGCAGTACAAAGACCACTATAGGTAAACGTAAGCGTTTCCCTTTGTCTATTTACAATACACAAAAGTCTGACATAGTATTTCAAGAAAGAATAATTAAGAAGACAGACTTGCATCAAATCGTTTTGAGGTCATGTAGAATAAGAAATGAAATCGTTTATTAAGCAAGTAGGATCACCGATCACTTTTACATGTCATGATTTATTTTATTTTTTTTAACTAGATCAAATCAAATCAAATCAAATCAAATCTTACTTTATTGTGGATCATAAGTTTGTACATAATATAGGTCTTAAATAATTGCATGGATCAACTATGTCCCGCCCTTAGGGCATACAATAGTCAAACTACAACAATACAGGGCATAGATGAAGCCGACATTTCCTAACTGACTGCCTCTGAGAAGAAATAGCCGAAACTCAGGGATCATCGTCTTTTTCAAGTCCAGACATTAAAAATGAGAATGTGTACAATAATTTACCTTATAATTACGCATATTGCTTAATAACAATGCTTAACAGAGCGAGCAGCTCAGTGCCAAGCTTTTTTGTCTTCTAAATAATCTGTGATTTTATAATACCCCTTTTTGCAAAGTTTGACCTTTATATAGCTTTTAAATCGTTTAATTGGTAAGTTTCGAATGTCCACAATTCGCTAATATTACAATCCAGCCTCGATGACGAAGAGGTCACAGGCGTGGCTGCTGCACACGTGCCTCTGGGAATTCTAGATCAGACAAGAAACTTTCCTAAGTAATTATCACTGCACTATCTTGATTTAGATCTGACTAACATCGCATAAGAGATCCCTCTGCTATCTATGTATGGCACACCATATGTTTAAGACTGGGTCAGGGTTGCGGGTTGATTAAGAAAGCAACCGTGACCCTGGCGCCTAGGCAAGTGAAGAAACACCGATGGGTTTTAGTCAGTGAAAGTCTGACACGCTCTTTTGGCACGCGATTTCCCTTCCCAAACAAAAAAAAATGTGTAAGACGCCCTGGATTAAAAAAAAAAATACATAAGAACAAAGAAAATCTGCATACGTCATCCCGCTTGTAAAAACAAGTAATATTTTCTGTCAGAAATTAATTGACAGCATCAAGATTCATCCTACATGCATACAATCAGCACATTTGACAATTGAAATCAACAAAAACAGCGAAATATTTGAAAGCTAGGCACAAAAATAAATCTAGCCATATAGACTTGCCCGGGCCATCAATCAATACTATCAAAGCTCTCATGAATGTTCCAGAAGCCTGAAAGAGAAAGTCTTATGCAATATGTTGATGTCAAACCGAGATCGTGCTATTTCGCAAAATATTGCAGCGTGCGTCCTTGTAATAATGTACCATAATTATATTTTATCTCTTTTGCACCTGCAGCTGTCTGCTTTTATTATTGATTGACCTCCGACAGGGGTCGAGGGATGTACATCCTCAATGTAACAGTTATTGTAATATCAGTTCCGAAATACTACCTCGGATATTGATGGAAAATAACAGTTTTGAAAAGTTTTAGAAAAGATGTCCTGTTGATATGTGAATAATAAAATAATAAGTTTTAAGCAAGGAACTTATATCTGAACTGGAACTATCGATAAATACGCGGTCCGAGGGAGATAGCTTCTCAGTAGCCCTATGTCCTTGTTGTGTAGGGTGACTATCATAATGGAATTTATAAGGAATGTACGAAAATTTTTTATTTTTTCACTTATATTACCTGAGTTTTATTGAATGTTTAGGTATGGATGCGAACTATTTAATTTTATTTTTGAATTTTAAAAAAAGATGATATAATTGGTGATGTACGGACGACAGCAGGTCAATCTACCCGAAACTGTAACTGTGTAAAGCAGAATTTAATGTCATTGTAAATACCTAATAAAATTCACTTACTTATTATGCTCACAATGACTAAGTGCACATTTATTAATTATTCCGAAATTTATGGTCACCCTACATACAAACAAATTAACTTGTGTGTGATTATCGCAAAAAACTTACTTAAACAATGATATTCCGCATCCAAGGTATGACTCACTATTGCACTCTTTTTCACCATCTTTTTTTTAATTGAAACTATTGGTTTCAAAAATAAATACGGGTAACACTTAGAAAGAGACAGAGGGCTACTGGGACGCTTTCTCCCTCGGACCGTGTTCTCTTCAAATAAAGTTTTATTTCCGATCGACCTTATTGCTCTTGCGATAGTCTTCTTTTAAATTAGAGACTTATGCAAGTTCACATTCCAGTTTAGATATAATTTCCTTGGTTTTAAGTTTATGACTGACATGTCATAAACTTTTCAAAAAGGAATTTTTTATTTTTAAATTTGCTCCATAGTCTACCGTCGGGTCATGCAAATCTTATTATAATTTTATCAATAATAATTAAAAAATCAAGAAGAATATTAGCTATTCGGACAAAATTAATATGTTATTTATAATCCTTATTACTATTTACTATTCTATATGTCTGGTGAAGCCGTACGGAGGACGGGTCTGAGCAGTTGTGTTGCGATGTGTGCCGGGTACGATGCGCCTAATGTCGTTGTGTTGGGAGTTTGGTCGTGGAGGGTCTTCAGATCAATCTCCCTTTGCTGCAGCATCGTTGGTCGTGTTGTTGAGTTTAACATTGCATCACCTCGCTCAACTGCCGTCTTCCTTCCTATTCGCTCAGTTTTTCTGAGTGACCTATTCACTCTTAATAAACTAGTGCGCTTTACCATCAACGATCGCATCACTGCTTACCATCAGACGGGATTGCGGTCAAGCTAGTTTATAATTATTAAAAAAAATCCTTTTCTTAATGAAATAGTAAAAAATATATGCACCGAACTGAATTTGTTTAATTCATACGTTAGTTTTTTTTTAAAAAAAAAAGGCATCGGTACCAACATCATAACAAAATACGGAACTAGTTTCTAGGAACAGATTTATTACGTTTCTGAAGAGAAGTTGTTACGTTACGGTACATCCCTCTAGGTCTAGCTTGAAATCAGTTCAGAAGTTCAGTTGGACCTAGCTCTCATCCGGAAATGCATGTGTTTTCGTGCAATCGAAAGTGCTTTACAAAAGTGAAGCAAAAATGAACTCTATTGGTGTTATCAGTCAGCGGGAGCAGTGTGTTGTCCTTTGGTAAGTGTAGTATTTATAAATTTGGCGAATTTTTTGGCGTTTGGCGATTTTTCGGTATGGGGGGAGGGGTAGTTTATTTTTAACAAAGGAACAAAGGAGGTGCCTCCTTGGTTTCGTTGTAATGATTTGGACTCTTGAGCGAATATATATCTTGTAATCTGCTAAATAAAGGCGATTTTTCTATTCGGGAGTAAATTTCCTCCTTGGTTTCGTTGTTATGATTTGGACTCTTGAGCGAATATATATCTTGTAGTCTGCTAAATAAAGGCGATTTTTCTATTCGGGAGTAAATTTTGAGTTTTAGGAGTGTATTTTTAGACAAAGGATGGCGAATTTTTATTTGTGCTGTTAAGTGAATTTAGCTTTAGCTTTTAAGGTGATGTACTTTACTGAAGCGATATTGTTTTAAAAGTTGATGATTTTGGCGTTCAATGCTGAAGCATACGCAGCTCGTTTTTGCCTTAGCAAGGGTCATTTTATAGTTGGCACAGCTGAATAATAGCGAATTTTTGCGAATACAAATTTGTTACCTTTTGTTTTATCACACCGTTTAAACAAAGGCCCTTCTTTCTTCACCTCCTTTAAGCTCTTCTCCCCCCGTGACCTATGACCGCGCCCTTCCCCTCTCCCCTTTAGCCGCATTTTCCTATCAATTTACCCTTCCGCCCTCGCCCCTTCCTCCGGCCTGATCACTTCCCCTCTCCCCTTCAACACATTCCCCTTAATATGCCCCTCCGGCCTGGCCACTTCCCCCTCTTCTCTCATAACGTGCACCTGTGACCGCGCCCTTTCCCTCTCCTTCAGCCGTATTTTCAGCCTCAATTTAACCTTCCGCCCTCGCCCCACACCCTCTCCCCTTCAACACATTCCCCCTCAACTTGCCCCTCCTGCCTGACCACTTCCCCTCTCCCATACAACAATAACCCCCATAACATACCTCTCCGACCTGGCCATTTCTCCTCTCCCTTTCAGTCGCATTCCCCCCTCAATTTACACTTCCGTCCTCGCCTCTCATCCTCTCCCTTTCAACGCATTTCTCCTTAATATGCCCCTCCAGCCTGGCCACTTCCCCCTCTCCCCTCATAACGTGCCCCTGTGGCCGCGCCCTTCCCCTCTAATCTTCAGTCGTATTTTCAGCCTCAATTTAACCTTCCGCCCTCGCCCCACACCCTCTCCCCTTCAACACATCCCCCCTCAACTTGCCCCTTCGGCCTGACCACTTCAGCTCTCCCCTCATAACCTGCCCCTGTGACCGCGCCCTTCCCCACTCCCCCGTAGCCGCATTCTGCCCTGAATTTATCCTTCCGCGCTTGCCCCTCCCGCTCTCCCCTTCAACACATTCCCCCTCAACATGCCTCTCCGGCCTGACCACTTCCCCTCTCCCCTACAACACATTCCCCCTTAACATACCTTTCCAACCTGGCTACTTCCCCTCTCCCCTTGATCCGCATTCACCCCTCAACTTACCATTCCGCCCTCACCCCTCCCCCTCTCCCCTTCAACCGCATTCCCCCCTTAACTTGCCCCTCCGCCCTCGCCTTCCCCTCGCTGCTTCAAATGCATGCCTTCCCTCGATTTTCCCCTCTGACCTTACCCCTCCTCTCTCCCCTTCAACCGCACGCCCCCCTTAAATTGCCCCATCGCCCTTCCCCTCGGCGCTTCAACCGAATTCCTTTCACCTCCACTTGCCACACCCCTCCACTAATCGCGCTGCCCCTTCAATACTCAATAATTGATTGCATTCCATAATGTGTACATAACAGTTGGTATATTAAAATATAGAATCAATTCTGGTCCGTGTCTGTCTTCCTCAACATGCCCCTTCTCTCCTATTCACTCTTGCTCCCCGTTGGTCCCGTAGTCGCAAGCACGACTGCTAAATGGTGGTGTCCTGGGTTCAATTGTTGCCTTTTTGGGGTTTTTCCATCGTATTTTTAGTACTGCTTATCTACATCTATAGGTATTTTTTCCTTAGAAATGGTGTTTCAAACGGTGGTCCAGAGCAACGTGGAGATCAAGAGCAGTTCCTTCGAAGAACATTGGAATGCAGTGTGGCCTCAGTTCCAACATGACTTTTTAAAAGTCATTAGCGTAAGGCACAACGTTAGGTTCCCATATGGCGGGCTGCTTCGCAGAAGGAGGTTACCGGTTTCGATTCGGTCGAGGCCGATTCCTGCTCCCTCACACTCTCTGCCTACTCTTCTAGTTTGCATAGTAGGCCGTAACCTTCGCAGAAGGAGGTTTCTGTCAAAGGAGGAGGCGGAGCGCGTGAGGAAGCGGGAATCCAAGCGCCCTCACGCTTCTAATCGCCGCAGGAGACGCCTTGGGCGGGAGACAATTTCGAGCTCCCGACGCTGGCTTGCAGCTCGCCGCCCGGTAAGTGCTAGGCCCGGGTCGACGGCGCGTTGTGTTCCACGCGAGCTTTAAAGAGATACCAGCACATCGTGACAGGTTCTTCGAAGACTGATGCCAGGCAGGGCCGTGAGTTTTTCGAAAGAAATACCATGGCCCCTGGCACACGGGTAAGTAAAAGAACACTGGTGAGTAACAAAGGATAAGGCTGACCACAAAAATATATTGTGTTACCGTTTTTCGTTTGAAAATATCTGTTGTTTCCAGTTTCGAATCGTTCTTAAACTATTATGCTCAGTCATATTTAGAGGGGCTCCAGGCTATATAAGCCACATGAGTCAATAAGTATTGCATGTGTTGCTTTTATTAATTTATTACTTTAAATATTTATTTTTAAGCAATGATCAGTGAAATTTAGGGGGCTCGTGGATAAATCATATTAACTACATAGGTAGATAGATATAGAATAGAAAATTGTCGCTCAATATTTTGTTGACTTGATGTTTTCTTGATATACCTATGCATCTCGGGGTTTTACACGAGTAAGTTTCCAACCCATGGGAATATAAGGATAAGAAGTATCTTATGAGTTATTCCTGATTATAAACCGACTGTGTGCAAAATTTCATCTAAATCTGTTCAGTAGTTTTTGCTTGAAAGAGTAACAATGAAACCTACGTACATAAAAACTTTCATTTATTATGATACACTAGCGACCCGCCCCGGCTTCGCACGGGTGCACTACTGATATTAAATCCACTTCAGAAACACTGTGAACGTTGTATAAAAAACCGCCGCGAACGCCTCACCGTGTACCGCCGCAAACGCGACACCCCGCAATTTTTTACCCCGCAATGCGTAATGATCAGGTATTGAGACAGTTTTGAATATTAAATTATTTATTTGGATAAAAAATTATAAATGGTATGGATAAGACGGTCTGATTTTGATCGGCATTTCTATCAATTTGTTAAATGTAAAAAAGTAGTTATAGTGACGTAACTACAATAGTTAGACATATGCCGCCTTATTCATAAACGCTGCTTAAAGTTAACTAGTGATTAGCGATTCTTTAAACATACATTTTTGACCTTTTAACGTTACTTAACTTAAATCATCCTTTATGAATAAACACCACAGTTGTTAAGGGGTTTATTCATAATCGATTTTTAAAGTTAAGTGACCTGCAAGCGTCTAAAATGTAGGTATGTTAAAAAAATCGCTAATCACTAGTTAACTTTAAGCGGCTTTTATGAATAAGGGGGATGGTCTTGGGAAGTTTTTTGTAGATATTGATATATGTATTCTATAATATTGTCGACCATTTTTTGTCCTTACATTAATACTCTTCGCAGCATTATGCGATGAAAGATATTTTATGGCTAATTTTTTTACACCTTCGGTTGGTTTTAATAAAATTTTCTAAAGATTTCTATAGTAATCTAGTACTAAATATAGCCTATGTTACTCAGTGATAATGTAGCTTTCTAATGAAAACAGAATTATTAAAATCGGTCCAGTACTTTTTGAGTTAATTGGTTACATAAAAAAAATACAAATCTTTCCTTTAGAAGTGTAGATATTAGAAGGATTATACAACCTTACGCTTGTATTCCTCAAAAGTATAGGCAGCGATGAATCTATAGGGCCCCCGCAGTTCACCAGTTCTGCTCATCATCATTACCATCATCTCAGCCACATGAAGTCCACTGCTGGACATTGCCTCCCCCAAGGTTTTACTAAAATAACGGTTGGACGCGGCCTGCATCCTTCGATTTTGGTCAGATTATCCGACCACCTATATTCTCGTCAAGCTTCATAAACAAATCAATTTAGGGTTATCACAACTCACGTTTTAGAAATCCCCTGTTATTTACAGGATTATCGACTTTTACATGCTAACTATTTATTAACAATTCCTATTGCAGCATATTTCAATAGTCACTAAAATAAAATGCATAATAACTTGGCCTTTCGAAAAACCATTAAAAATCGACATTAATTTTACGTGATAGCCCTACAAAAAAAGAAAGATGGATGAAATCCAGGTCTTATACACATTTTGTGGAATTTAATAAATGAATAAAGTTGAGGCATTTGTCAATACGATTTTGCTTATTTTAAATAAGTACTTTCAAATCAACTGCATAACACAGGCAATGTAATACTTTCAAGTATGGACTAAGTATAATATGTATATATGTATCAAAAAATTTAACCTATTAGGAAATTAGCTTACATTTGTGTATTTCATTCAAATCGGTTAAGCGTTCTATGCAAATCATAAATATCTAAACAAATAAACTGTTTACATTAGTGGAAAGTAGAATTATTATTTTTATGAAAATCATCTATCTAGAAAAGGTTGTTAACATCTGCCGTTTATGTGTAAACTACTCGTTGCTTAGCAACGGTTTGTTTACCTCTATTCTTTATTGAATTTGGCCGACGTATAGTCGGTGGGCGTCTGACGCTGCGCTTGCCGGGACGTGGTCGCTATTCAAGAGCCTTTATATTCCATCGGCCATCGGCCAGTTCTGTTATTCTCATGTAATAGGTGACCAGCCTATTGTCCTTAACCATTAATAAGGTCAGACTATGTGCTAATTTAACATACGACGCTTTTAATAATACTAAGCAACATTTAGTTGCCTTCAATATTGTTACGTAACATGAATTGCTTTGAATAATGTTAAGCAACATTTTTGAAGCAACTTATAATTTTGTGTTGAAAATATTCAAATTCTTCATCTTGATGAAATTATTATTTATGCATGGAATTGATACATATTTTGTATAGCTAAACATGTGGACAACGTTTTTAAATAAGACTTAATAACATAACTTCATAACATCACGCCTGGAATCCTTGAATCTTTGAGTGTCTTCAAGGCTAGAGTGAATAGGCTCTTAATAAACTAGCGCGCTATACCATCAACGATCGCATCACTGCTTACCATCAGGCGGGATTGCGGTCAAGCGCTGGTTTTTAATTTAAAAAAAAAAAAAAGTTTCGCAGACGGTATCAATAGTGCACACACATTTCCCCATATACAATATGAAAAGAAAACCCTGTCCGATCCGTGAAGGTATTGTTAGGTATCGTTAACTGATTCCACTAATACCTACAAAGCCGCACTAAACTTAAAAAAAATCCCCCCTAAAAAAATAAATATTATTTAGCAAAAGGAGATAATTTAATACATGTGCGGTAGGCAATACATGCGCGGGCGAAGGGGGGCAGGGCACGCGGAACGCGGTCGCATCGCTCATAATAATACCGTCGAAAATTTTGGGGAAGTTGGAACTAATTCGCGGAAATAAAAGATTATTTCAAAATTCATTAGTATTGTTACTATGATGATTGTGTAAAATTTAATATTTTATTTGGTCATGTGTTTACCTAACCTTTATTACCCCTATGGATCGGAGAAGGTTTTCTTTACATATTATACCTGTATACAAAGTTCCATGTAATCAAAGTAATAATAATTAATCCATGTAAACTCCCTACTAATATTATAAATGCGAAAGTGTCTCTGTCTGTCTGTCTGTCTGTCCGGCTCTCACGGCAAAACTACTGAACCGATTGTAATGAAATTTGGTCCACAGATAGTCTAGAGCATGAGAAAAGACATAGGCTATATAACATCCCGATATGACCATTAGGAGCAGAGCAGTAACAAAAAATGTTGCGAAAACGGGAGCTTACGCAGACGTACTACATACTGCTCCCATTATTTTAACAGGCGCTTATTTTATATCCACTGAGCTCTTTTTAATTTACGGGAACCACCGCGGGCTGTAAACTGAAGTCCTCGCGGACGGAGTCGCGGGCAACACCTAGTAACGAAATAAATTGGCAAGGATCACTACTGAACTCCCTGCCTTCCGCGGATACCCACGGGTAGCGGACGGCACAGTACAGGTGTGGCGCGAGAACGACGATGCCTTGACCTGGTTGACCCAAAACGTGCCCCGACTAAACCTCCCGGACTCTGACATTAGATTGATGGTACTCAAGCAGTCGGACGTGCCCACCCGTGTTTAGGCCTCCCTCTTTGTCCCTCGTTACAGAGGAGACGGAGGCTCCACAAAACTCTGATCCGTCAGAACAAGTGGTACAACATGGCAAAGTGGTCACTGTACAGGGCAACCACCGTCGGTGGAGACAACAATGGGTCTTATTTGACCCAGGGTGTGCCACCGGAGGTTGTGGAAAAGGTCCTGGCTCGGTAGCGGCGGGTGTTCTGCTTCTGCTTCTGGTTCCGCACCCAGCCCTCCGATGGCAAGCCAGACCCAACGAGTGAGACACAGACAGCATTGATTGACTCACAGAGCGACAACACCGACATTGCTCAACTGGAGGAGGACATGGCCCGGGCAGCGATGGCAGACGAACAGGAAGCCGGGCCATCTACACTCGCATCTCCTGACTAGGCCATACAATTCCTGGCATCACCAAGAGACCAACACGGAGCGTACAGGGATGACAGTACTGCTTTCAAAAGCAGTATCAGATAGCACTTGAAGAAGAGCAGTGCGACCATTGAGGTCCGGAGGAGTTGAGAGTACACACCGACGGATCAAAAACCGACCAAGGAACGGGCGTCGGGGTGTTCTCATAAG
Source organism: Sesamia inferens (assembly GCA_037179545.1). Lineage (NCBI taxonomy): Eukaryota > Metazoa > Arthropoda > Insecta > Lepidoptera > Noctuidae > Sesamia > Sesamia inferens. The sequence goes on along the minus strand of CM073951.1, from coordinate 14,611,368 downwards.
ACCTCAACATAAATATATCCAGATCGCTAGGGATGCTCAACACAGTTTATCAAGCAGAATGTGTGGGCATAACTCTGGCAGCCCTAGCCATAAAAGCCAGGAGAGTTGCGGACACGCGTGTCCGCATACTCACTGACAGTGCTTCCGTCCTCCAATCCCTAAAGCAGGGATTTATCACATCAAGTTTAATACTTGAGTGCCACGAAGCATTGGAACGGATAACCGCAACAGACTGCAACACCGTGACACTACAATGGATAAAGGGTCACAGCGGTTCACTGGGTAATGACGCAGCTGACGAGCTGGCTAGAAGGGCATCTAGCGCGTTGGTCAGCGGACCGGAGCCCATTGTGCCTATCCCCTTCATACAAATACGCAGATGGCTACAAAGGTATACCTACGAACAAGCGGTGATTTGATGGTCCTCGTCACCGGGCTGCAGGCAGTCCAAGGAGGCTATGCCATCCCTGGATGACAAGCTAACCAAAAGGCTGTTGCGCCTGGATAGGAAAACCCTACGATTGATGACGGGGATCATTACGGGCCACTGCTTGCTGAATAAGCATCTCCACACAATAGGCATAACGGACAGCCCTCTGTGCAGAGCCTGCATAGAGGCTGACGAGACAGTTGCGAATGTATTCTTCGAGTGTACAGGCGTTTCCCAAATTAGAAACAAAACCATAGGAGCACCAAGATCTTACACAGATGTTCTCAACAGGCTAGGAGACCTGATGGGCTTCTGGAGGGAGGTGGGCTGGCTGGAATATATAATAAATGGGAATAACCGCCATGGTCCACGTACAATGGTCCACTGGAGGGACTAAGTGCAGAAACCAAACCAGTAACATAGAACAATTGGCAAGGGAGGGGTATGTACTGATTTTCCAGTAACATAACTTGTCAATCATCATTTCAGCCGAAAGACGTCCACTGCTGGACATAGGCCTCACCCAAGGATCTCCAGGACGACCGGTCCTGCTCTTCCCGCATCCAGCGGTTTCCCGCGACCTTCACCAAGTCGTCGGTAGACCTTGTAGGGGCTTACACACGCCACGTCTTCCGGTGCGTGGTCGCCACTCGAGAACCCGTCGGCCTCATCGGGCATCGGTCCTACGGGCAATGTGTCCAGCCCACAGCCACATTGGTTGTTTTCAATAATGTTAAGCAACATTTAGTTCCTTATATTGTTACGTAGGTAACCTGAACTGCTTTGAATAACATAAAGCAATTATTTTAAGCATACTTAAAATTGATAATTGATTTAACAAATTTATTTTTTTTCTTTTTGAAGACCAAATCAATCAAACCAGAATCAAATCCGCGGCATGTGGCTCAGCAGTCCATCGCTCATACAGTGCACCAAACGTCTCGTCAAATTGAATCTGTGTCACAATAAAGCCAACAACATCTATCATTATCATCATCTACCGTTTTATCGTTCCACTGATTTTTTAGCGTACATCATGATACTCTTATTAGGAAATTGTACATGCCATATATGCCATTTGACAGCCTCCGTGGCGTAGCGGTAGCAAACGCAGACGCTGCGCAAGAAGGTGTGAAGGTGCGCAGTGCAAATATTTGTATGCATGAATATAAATATTTGCACTGGTCTGGTCGTGCCTCGGAAAGGACGTTGGAGCTCTCAAAAGTCCTACAATTGGTCTAACTGCAATGCTTCGATATCGCCTTCGGGTTGTGGAGGTCAGACGGCAGGAGCTTCACGGAAAATATCGAAGTTTAGCCAAAAAACAGCAGTTGGATTGGTAAAACGGACCCAAGACTCCAAAGCTGAAAAAGCTTCGGATGCTACTGTTATTAACGCTGAGATGTTAATGATGATCATGATACTCTTCGCGCTTTACTATCAACGATTGCAACCATCAGGCGGGATAGCGGTCAAGCACTAGTTCATAATTTGTAAAAATAAAGACATAAAGTTCAGGTTTCCTCAACACAACAACACCCAATTCAAAGTAATTAACAAAATAAGGTGGTAAGAGTGGGCGGTGGAGGGTAATCTTATCATAACATCTCGCCTAGAATCTCGGAAGTTACATACTTAAGTTTCCTCCCTAACTGTGGTAGAACGCGCCCACAGTGCCCCGCCAGCCAGAAAATATTAGTCAATTAATGAAAGATAGCAATACGAGAAGGAACCGTACGGAGGGCGGGTCTGAGCAGTTGTGTTGCGATGTGTGGCGGGTACGATGCGCCTAATGTTGTTGTGTTGGGAGTTTGGTCGTGGAGGGTCTCCAGATCAATCTCCCTTTGGTGCAGCATCGTTGGTCGTGTTGTTGGGTTTAACATTGCATCACCTCGCTCAACTGCCGTCTTCCTTCCTATTCGCTCAGTTTTTCTGAGTGAATAGGCTCTTAATAAACTAGCGTGCTTTACCATCAACGATCGCATCACTGCTTACCATCAGGCGGGATTGCGGTCAAGCGCTAGTTTATAATTATAAAAAAAAAAAAACAAAAAACAGTGGCATCGAGAGGAATAAGTAGCCAAGAAAACTGCGTGTATATACTGTAACTCTCGTGTTATAGATACACGCCCAGTGAGGGCCGCTAAATATAATAACGTACACCATTTGTTTTGTAGACATGGGCGTAGTACCCAGCTTCTGGCTTAGGGGAGAGGGGGAAGAAGTCAGGCCTAGGGGAAGTCAGATCAGGCCTAGGGGGTTGGCAATTCAAATTTTTGGAGTGGGTAAACTGTGTGCGCTATAGTCGCAAGTGGTTTTTTGGCAATTACCTAGGCAGCTACCTCCCCCTGCACCCCCCTCGGTACGCCCATGTTTGTAGTGTAATTAAATATAAGCTTTCCACCCGCGGCTCGGGAATATCATATTATTTTTCAATAAAAGGTAGCCTATGTTCTTTCTCAGGGTCTAAAAATTGTCTGTGCTAAATTACATCAAAATCGGTCGAGAGGTTTAAGCGGGAAAGCGTAACAGACAGACAGAGTTTCGCATTTAAAATATTAGTATGGATCTTTGTGTGTTAACAAATTATTTCCCAAAATAAATAATATAAAAAATACTAGAAGCTAGATGGTCTATCCCGACCTCGAGAAAGAAAGATATGATGAATGAAAGAAAGATATAGTATGAGGAATGAAAGTACGAGAGGCATACGAGCGAGAACTGGAATGTATGAGTAGATATATAATAGCACAAAAATCACTCCGATGATGTTGGAGGATAACTGTAAAAAAAAAAAAATCGGTCTTGAGCTTCACTTTTCATTTCGCTCTTTCTTCTTCCCTATGTTCTTCGCTTCTGCGATAACCGCTCGCCGCCAGGTCTGCTTATGGCGGCCACTTTTACGCTTTCCTAGGGGTCTCTAGATTAGGGCTTGCTATATGTTGAAGATCCCTTCGGAGCGTGTGACCGATCCAGTTCATTTACAGCGTTTGATCTGCTGGTCCTTCGGAGTTTCACCGCAGCGCTCCCACAGATATAAAGGATGTATCTGACATCGACGCCCAAACGAGTACCATGGATCCCGTAACTACATGATTCTGAACCTCCAGTGGTGGAATTATCAGTAGGCTGATTCTTGATTAAAAAAAAATGTAGTTTTTCACTTTAGACTGTTCATAATTGTTATACTTTTATAACCTAAAATTTTAAAGTAAAAAATAATTAATTTGCTAATTACACAAAAAAGCGCTATCCTATCAGTTGATTTAATAGAGTTCACATCAGGGGTCAACGTCATACCTACAAAAACGCACGGTGGCACGCTTGCAACGATCAAAGGCCGAGCCGACACTTCTTTGTAAACGCTGTGATTTCCGTAACGCCTCATTAACGACATATATGACTATCATAATTGTATTAATGGCCTGTGGTCTAGCCTTTTCGCGAAGTTTGCGTTACGATGTCAGATACACCCTGTATATACATTTCAGATTTTCGGGCCAGTAGATGCTGAGAATACGGCAAAGACAAACGTTGGTTTATAAACGACGAATATGCGAGATGACTTTTCGTCACTGTAGAATGAAAACCTCAGGAATGCATTTTTGCTCAAATTTATTTTATGCGTTTCTGCGAAGAAAAACTCACTACGCACATCCTGAACTGACTAATTTGTTCATTCGATACTCGTAGCGACATCTATGACACTAAATGAGAACCTCGTAAACACGCGCATCTGTCAGTTTCCTGTGAATACCTAGCAACGAACGTGTAGTTTCATTTTATTTTCATTTCCATTTGGGCAATCTTATAGTACTGAACTGATTTGGGTATGAAAGCGGGTTAAATCTCCATATTAATTAATAAAAAATATAAAAGTCGCCGTACAAAAGTTTTACAGCACGCAGTTTTTACTTTTTCTTCCTCCTGCAAAGTTACTATTGCACTTACGAGGTTTCCACTCTACGGCGACGTTTTGTGACTCTCCAAGTCAAACACCCAAACAGCAATATGTTTTTACATACTAATCAACCTCTTATGTTCTCGCTGTTGGGACACAGGGCGTGTGGAGAGCAGGTGGGCCGTAATCTACCACCATAGCCCAGTGTGGGTTGGTAGGTGTCACATGTCTCGAGCAGGGGCGTGCACAAAGATTTTATTGGGGGTATGCATAAATATACCTACTATCCAAATCTCTGTGCTTATATATGGTAAAACTTAAAAAACGTAACTTAGACGTAGTTTCAATTTAACATAGTCGCGTACTTTTTCGCATGTCAACATTGAATTGATGTTTGTGCGTGGCTACAATGAACATCTAAGTATGTGATTGATGATAAGAACAAGTCAAATAAATGATATACGTGAGGTATTAGGTATTTTTTATTTGCCCAAATGAATACAATGAAATCATCATCATCTCAGGGTTAATACCAGTCGCATCCAAAGCTTTGGAATCTGGGGTCCGCTTTTCCAGTCTAATTGCTGATTTTGGCGAAATTTCGACAATTTCCGTGAAGCGACTGCCGTCTGACCTCCACAACGCGAAGGCAATATGGAAGCATTGAAGTTAGACCAATTGTTGGACTTTTGTGGGCTCCAACAACCCGTAACGACTGCCACTAGATGTTCGCATGGCAACCGAAACCAACGGCTTAACGTGCTTTCCGAGATACGACCAGACCAGTGCAAATATTCATATTCATGCATACAAATACTTACACTGCGCGAGGATCGAACCCGCGCCTCCTTACGCAGCGGCCGCGTTCGCTACCGCTACGCCATGTAGGCTGTCAAAATACAATGAAATGGTATTACTAACTCAACTGTAAATAAGTAATAATTTATTTCTCAAAAAACTAAAAAAAAAATATTTCACTATCTATAAATTAAATCAACGCGCCTATCTATTTTTAAATAACTCTGTAAAAATCAAATATATATAAGATCGTTTTGAAATCGCTAAAAGTTCTTTTAAAATGGACAGATAGACAAATCTATGAGTCTGCTTTGGCTTTTCATAAATATGCGTAATGCACTACTCATTGGAATCATAACTATTAAATTTTGCTAATTTGTAAACTTCAGGAAAATTATTACAACATAAAGTATAGTATTGAAATTCAAAAGCAAGTAGGTTGAAAAACTTAAGGTCTTTTAAGTTTTTATAACGTCGAACTGTCAAAGCCGTGTTTTAAAATAATATACCTATACGAGAAACAAAACAATTTATTTGTACACACTACACAACCTGCTAACCACATATAATTATCATAATACTTTTTATAAAGACAACCTTTCTTTTGTGTTAAACCAAAAACTCTAAAATAAATGAATATTCAATTCCGCTTAAAACAATCAATACATATTTAACCCATATACACCAATAATGAAACAACATAAGCTGCTAAAATAAAAAGGTATTTGAACGAACAACAATCATGCTATATTTCTGAACTTCTTAAATTCGTCGCATTATTAGAAGCTGTGCTTATCATGGGCTTTAAACCCAAAGAAATTTCACGCACACGTACACAACAGTTTAGGCACACAAGCAAATAATTTTATACACAGACAGATACGGAAGAGGCACATTTTGTTTATGCTTACGCCGTAAGAGGCGCGGGTGTCGCGCCTAAGGCAACTAACAACTAATGTGTCTCGTTAGCACTAGGCCCAATAGATGGCAGTGTTATCAATAACTGATTAACAAAGTCTTTTAGTTTTAACTTTGTAGTATATAAATTATTTTACAGTATATTATAATTTTAGAAGACTATTAGGGTATGCAGAGCTTTTCTGCTTGTAAGGAGCGCACGCGCCTGGTCTCGAGTTGGTCTCCAAAGCCTAGAGCACAGGCGTAGAGTAGCCAGCCTTTCGGTGTTCTATAGGATACATTTTGGGGAGTGTGCGAGGGAATTGCACGATTTAATTCCCCCAACTCCGTTCCACCATCGGACGACCCGTCGTACGGCGAGTTTCCACCCTTATGTTGTTAACACCTCTACGATCCGGACGAAGCGTTTCGCCTCCTCCTTTATACCGCGTACATCGAGGGACTGGAACAATCTGCCGGCGGCGGTGTTTCCGTTGGACTACAATTTGAGTGTCTTCAAGGCTAGAGTGAATAGGCTCTTAATAAACTAGTGCGCTTTACCATCAACGATTGCGTCACTGCTTACCATCAGGCGGGATTGCGGTCAAGCGCTGGTTTATAAATTAATAAAATAAAAAAAAAACTAAAATACATATAATAGAATTATTTCATCACCACTGCTTTCAAAACGGTGAAGGAAAACATCGTGAGGAAACCGACATGTCCTAGAGACAAAACTACGAAGACGTGTGACATCTACCAACCAGTACTCGGCCCGCGTGGTGGATCACGGCCCACTCCCTCTTATCAAGAGGAGGCCTGTCCCAGGAGTGGAAACATTATGGACTGAATATGTATGAAAGTAACATTTTTGCAGTACCTTGTTTTTAGGTTTCCGTAGTAAACTAGGAAATCTTATAGGTTCGTCAAGTCCGTCTGTCTGCAGATAATCTGTGACTGTTAGAACTAGAAAGTTTAAATTTGGTGCCAATAAGTCGATCAATCACGCCGACAAAGTAGTAAAATAAAAAAAATACGAGTGTGCTTATGACCACACGACTGAAGTGAAACTTCTTTCGCTCCATCTGTATATATATGTGTGTACAATATATACATGTATACACATATACATATATTAATTTTCTATAAATATTTAAATTTATTTCATGGTTTCATTGGTAAATTAGTATTTTTGCATAGATCTTCTATTTTTATTGAAAAAAAAAATAAAAACTCGTTGTAGACCTTGTAGTACCAAGCTCGCGCCACGGGCGCCTCTGTACTTATATCCCCCACTTAACTTCCGTTCGCCTTGCCCTTAACTTGATTGGTGAAATATTTTATAAAATAATTTCTGAACAAAGTTTGTGAAAAATAATGCTTGTATATGCGGTTCAAATAACCGCATATACAAGCATTTTTTTATGTACGTTTACATATTTATTATCCAAAGCGTATCTTCTTTCAACTAAAAAAGAATTATTAAAATCGAAACACAGAAAATCTAAAATTGTATAACCCGTCTAATTTGTATAAAATACTGACCCAAATTCTAGAGAGGTAGCGCTGTACTTTAGGTTCATCATCATCATCAACCTTTTTTTTTAACGTCCCACTGCTGGGCACAGGTCTCCTTTCATACAGAGAAGGATCGAGCATAATCACCACGCTTGCTCAATACGGGTTGGCGATTTCAGACTTAAAGTCCAGGTTTCCTCAAGATGTTTTCCTTCACCTTCAGTCATTGGTGTCCAAGATAAGCTTAGAAAGTACATATAACTTTATAAAAGTTACATTGGTACTTGCCTGACCTGGAATCGAGCCCGCGCACTCATACTTGAGAGGCTGGTGTTTTAACCACTAGGCCATCACGCCCATACCATTTTTTTTGATAATAAAGCATACATCTGTGTGCCAAATGTCATTATACATATGTACATCCTCATAAACCTGCGCATTTATAACATTGTGTTACTCCTGACGCTTTAACATACATCGCTTTCAATAATGTTAAGCAACATTTAGTTGCTTAACATTATTGTTACGTAACATGGATTGCTTTTAATAACGTCAAGCAACACTTTGGCTTTGTTTTGAAAATATAATATTTTCACATTGTCCAGTTATTTACAGAATTATTTTAAGTATATTTAAAAACTTTATTAAATTGAGTATAGTAAAGCCAACAACACCCAATTTAAAATAATTAAGAAAATAAGGCGGTAAGAGTAGGCGGTGGAGGGTAATCTTCTCATAACATCACGCCTAGAATCACTTAAGTGTTACATACTTAATTTTCGTCCCTAACTGTGGTAGAACGCGCCCACAGTGCCCCGCCAGCCAGAAAATATTAGTCAATTAATGAAAGATAGCATTACGAGAAGGAACCGTACGGAGGCAGCACGCAGTTTTTTCTTTTTCTTCCTCCTGCAAAGTTACTATTGCACTTACGAGGTTTCACTCTACGGCAACGTTTTGTGACTCTCAAAGTCAAACACCCAAACTGTAATATGTTTTTACATACTAAACAACCTCTTATGTTCTCGCTGTTGGGACACAGGGCGCGTGGAGAGGGAGTGGGCCGTATTCTACCACCATAGCCCAGTGTGGGTTGGTAGGTGTCACATGCCTTCGAAGTTTTTAGTTCCAGTTCATGCTGTGAATAATTTGCACAAAGTAATGCATCTGATGGGGTTCGAACCTACGACCATCTAAAATATATACAGTATGTTATGAAAACCCTGTCCGACCCATAAGGATAATAAAGGTTAGGTAAACACAAGACCAAATATAATATAAAATTTTACTTAATCATCATAGTACCAATACAAATGAATTTTGAAATAATAATAATCTTTTTTTCCCGCGAATTAATTCTAACTTCCCCGAAATTTGGTAATTTTTAAAAAGTGACAACACCGGTATTATTATGAGCGAATAGCGATGCGACCACGTGCCGCGTGCCCTGTCGCCCGCCGCCTCCGCCGCCTCCGCCGCCGCGCGCGGAATGGTGGATAACGCGGATTTATTAAGTTACCTCTTTTTGCGAAATAATATTAATTTATTATTTTTTTAGGTGGATTTTTTTTAATTTAGCCCGGTTTTGTATGCATTAGTAGAATCAGTTATCGATACCTAACAACACCTTCACGGGTCGGACAGGGTTTTCTTAACATACTGTATAATAGAATTATTTCATCAGCACTGCTCTCAAAACGGTGACAGGAAACATCGTGAGGAAACCGACATGTCCTAGAGGCAAAACTACGAAGACATGTGACATCTACCAACTCACACTGGGCCAGCGTGGTGGATTACGGCCCACTGCCTCTAACCGAGAGGAGACCTGTCCCAGGAGTGGAAACATTATGGACTGAATATGTATGAAAGTAACATTTTTGCAGTACCTTGTTTTTAGGTTTCCGTAGTAAAGTAGGAAACTTTATAGGTTCGTCAAGTCCGTCTGTCTGCAGATAATCTGTGACTGTTAGAACTAGAAGGTTTAAATTTGGTACCAATATATCAATCAATCACGCCGACAAAGTAGTAAAATAAAAAAAAATACGAGTGTGCTTATGACCACACGACTGAAGTGAAACTTCTTTCGCTTCTTTCTTCTTTCGTATGTATATATATATATATATACAGTATGTTAAGAAAACCCTGTCCGACCCATAAGGATAATAAAGGTTAGGTAAAAATATGACCAAATATAATATAAAATTTTACGTAATCATCATAGTACCAATACAAATGAATTTTGAAATAATCTTTTTTTCCCGCGAATTAATTCCAATTTCCCCGAAATTTGGTAATTTTAAAAAAAGTGACAACACCGGTATTATTATGAGCGAATAGCGATGCGACCACGTGCCGCGTGCTCTGCCGCTCGGCCCCCGCGGGCGGCAGGCGAAGGGTGGTTAACGCACAATTATTAAGTTACCACTTTTTGCAAAATAATAGTTATTTTTTTAGGGGGATTTTTTTTTAAGTTTAGCCCGGTTTTGTATGCATTAGTAGAATCAGTTATCGATACCTGACAACACCTTCACGGGTCGGACAGGGTTTTCTTTCTCGGGGGTTAAGAGCCGAGATAGAGTGCACAGTGTTATTCGCGTTAGAAGGAAACACAAATAGTTCAGATATTAACAGATATAATCATGGAGAGAAACAACATTACAAGAGAGCCGCAGAATAATATTGGACATATTAGATTTTCTTGTCAACAACTTGACACGCTCTGCTTCATATTTCAAATATATAAAAATATACTTTTTACAGCCAGACTTTGTATATGAAACCTCAACACGCCTCCTCAAATACAAAGTCTTTTATAAACATTAAATAAAATCAAAATTAAAAACGCACAGAACTTAATTAATCAAACAAACATATATCCACACATCATATAAGAAATCTTAACAAGGTTTAAGACCTATAGCATTAATACATTTATAATGCTTAAGACAAGGTAGCGGTTTTGTCATTACATCCGCTATCATATCTGTAGTGGGTACATGTCCCAAACTTATGCCTGTATTATCTCTTAGGACACCCCGAATAAAATGATACTTGATGTCGATATGTTTGCTCCTAGCATGGAACACTGGATCCTGTGCAAGGAAAATCGCAGATCTACTATCGGCATTAAAGGATATAGAAGCATACCTTTCAAGTCCCAATTCCAGCAGCAGACTTTGAAGATACAATCCTTCCTTTATAGCTTCTGCAAGACTTACATACTCTGCCTCACAACTGGATGTTGCAACAGTACGCTGTTTGCGTGACATCCATGAAATACCAGCTCCACCTAGAATAAAAACGTATCCCGAAAATGACCGTCTATCTATTTGACAACCTCCCCAATCTGCATCACAGTATCCCTTCACGCAATTACCAGCTTTTGTATACACCAGTCCATAATTCACAGTTTCTTTTAAGTAACGTAAGATACGTTTGGCCGTTATCCAGTGTTCTTTCTCTGGATTCTTAGAAAATTGCGCCAATTTATTTACAGGATGTACTATGTCTGGTCTTGTTGCTACACTCAAGTACATTAAAGAACCAATCAACTCACGATATGGCCACTTTTTCTCCTCTTTATTTGATTGTATACATCCCGCCTTATTATTTCTGCTACTTGTCTCCATTGGCGTTTTTATTGTATTCGCATCCAACATATTATATTTTTCAAGTAATTCTTTTACATAATTCTCTTGTGACAACCTTATTTCGTTGACAGTCCGTCGGATGTCAATCCCTAAAAAGTATTTTGCTTGACCATAATCTTTTAATTCGAACTCTTTTCTCAGTTCATTTTTAAAACGAGCTATGCGATCTCCTTTTTCAGACGCCACTAGGATATCGTCCGTGAAGACTAAAACAAGTAAATGATCTTTTCCCTGGTTTCTGAAATATAAACAGGGTTCGTTTAAACTTTGCGTTAATCCCATTTCCTTTAGCTTCTTCTCAAGTCTAATATTCCATTGCCGACCCGCTTGCTTCAATCCGTATAAGGATTTTTTTAGCAAACATGCGCGCCGCCAGCGTTCAAGCTTTTAAGCATTTCTTCAGCTCGTTTAACTACACAAGGATTCTCACCTTCTGTGTATGTCAGCTTCATTAAAGATTCTTTCAGCAATTTGGGTATCCGCATATAAATTTTTTCGTCTAAGTATCCATTTAAGTAGGCTGTATTGATATCCAGCTGATGAACCTCCAGATTCATTTCTATAGCCAGAGCCATCAGTAGTCTAACGCTATCGAGTCTTGCCACGGGCGCAAACGTTTTATCATAGTCAACACCGAATCTTTGACTAAATCCTTGAGCTACAAGTCTTGCCTTTTTCTTTGTTGACTTATCCACGTTTGTCTTAGTTGTCAAAACGTATCGACACCCTACAATATTTTTGTCTGGTGGCCTTTTGACGATCTCCCAAGTTCCTTTCTGCAGCAGACTCCTTATTTCTGATAAAATAGCTTCTTTCCAAGCTGATCGTTCTTCCCCTTTAAGGGCCTCTTCCAGCGATATTTCAGCAGAACCGGCAAAATCAATACAGTCGCTAAAAGTTTCTTCTCCAGCTTCAGTTTCTATTGACTGTTCTGGTTCTTCTTGTATTGGCTCTTCCACAGTATTATCCGGATGCTCCATTTCCACCGATTGATAAATTTTTCTGGGACGACCTACTCGGCCTGTATGTAGTATGGGTCTTCCAGGACCTCTAGATATTACTACTCCTCTTGACTGAGCAGAACGCGTTCTCAAGAAATTTTCTCCTTCCGGTTCCGGTTCCAGTACCAGTGTCGGTTCCATTATGCGTTCCGGTTCCATAAACCGTTCCGATTCCAAAGTCCGCTCAGTTTCCATAGTCCGCTCCGGTTCCATAGTCCGCTCCGGTTCCATAGTCCGCTCCGGTTCCATAGTCCGCTCAGGTTCCCGGTGAAAACAGATATCGATGAACTTCTTCTCATTGTCATCCATATTTTCAGTATCATTGATAATGCCCTTACCATTATGAAGCATTTTATTTCCAATTTCTTCAGTTTCGTAGAATTTTATATCTCTAGAAATCACGAACTTCCTCTGTTCTGGTATCCACACCCTAAAACCTTTGGATGTTCTGGGATACCCTACAAATATTCCTGGTATTCCACGAGCAGCGAACTTATCCTTGTTTGAATCCTTATCTTTACTGATTTGTTGAACCATTTTTCATAAGGTATCTCTCCACCTAAACTTCTAGTAGGACAACGATTCCTTATATAGCATGCTGTGTCAACAGCTTCAGCCCAAAAACTCATAGGTAGATCACACTCCAATAGCATACATCTAGCCATCTCAACTAGAGTTCGGTTCATCCTTTCAGCAATTCCATTTTGCTGTGGAGTCCGAGCTACAGTTAATCTCCTCGTGATACCTTCTTTTCGAAGAAAATCTTCAAAATCAGCATTACAGTACTCACCGCCATTATCGGATTGAAAGTACTTGATTTTCGATCCTGTAATGTTTTCAGCATAACTCTTGTATAGTTTAAATGCTTCGAGAGCTTTATTTTTAGATTTCAGCATATAAATTTCGCACCAACGAGTACTATCATCTATAAAAGTTATGAAATACTTACCACCGGTCCATGATTCACATCTCATTGGACCTACGATATCCGAATAAACAATCCGCAATTTCTCATTGCAGAGTCCATTTGACTCACTAAACGGTAAAGCAGTCATTTTACCTCTAGCACATACTTGACAGTCACGCACCAAACTAAAGTCGTTCGGGTGCATAGGCTCGCCCACCTTTTCCATAAGTTTGACAACATCTTTTCCGTTCAGATGCCCTAAACGTTTATGCCAAGTTAGCACATTTAAATTACGATCAGTTACAGCATTTGCAGCTTCATATTCTTCAACGCAATATAAATTACCGCGACGGTATGCTGTTAACCTGACTTTATTACTTTTATCAAGAACCCACGCAAAATCACGCGTAAATTTGACATCGTAACCATTATCAGTAATTTTGGCCACTGAAATCAGATTTGTTCTTAAATCCGGAACATAAAGAGTATCTTTAAACTCTACTGTCCCTATGGAATTATCACCTAATGCCGACAGTCTAACTACACCTTTACCTCGGACCTCAGCGCCCATGTTAGTAGCCAATTTTAGTTTACCTCTAGTTTCTTCTAGGTTACCATAAAACTTTTGTACATCCTTGCATAAGTGGGACGTGCACCCAGAATCCAGTACCCATTGCTGGTTTAGACTATCAGCAATGTTATTGCCAAGATCTGAAACATTTAAAGAAGTTAGTTCCTCATCAACATCAACATTATAACTGAAATGTTGTAGTTTTGTTCGACATTCAGAAGCTTTATGTCCAGGACGATGACATCGATAACAGTTTAGTGAAACTCTCCTTTCAATTCCAGATTCCAGCTTTGGTTGTTTCAATGCATGTTTGGTAGCAGGCATATTAGAACCATACTTCCCTACATTTGATCCGTTACTTGTACTCGGTTTAACAAGTTTTTTATTCTTTTGGGTGTACATAGCGCTGTCTTGTATTCGATTAGCATTTCTTGATTCGTATTCCTCCATTATCTTAACTTTTAGAATATCGGGCTTCGGTAAATAGTCTCTTGTTTCAATAGCACAACGAAAACTTGAAAAACTTGCTGGCAAACTATATAACAAGATAATTGACAATAGATCCTCATTTATTTTTACGTCCACATCCTCCAGTTTGTCAACCGCATCGAAAAATGTGCCCATCTCATCACGAATGTCTCCCGATTCGCTCATCTTGTGCAATAGTAGCCTTTTTAACAGTGTCGCCTTCTTGGCAGGTCCACGCGAGGCGTAAATTGATTCCAGTTTCAGCCATACCTCTCTAGACGTGGTGCAACCTCTTATATGTCGCAATTCGGATGCGTTTATCGCTAGTATTATATCAGCCTTGGCCCTAGCATCCTCGGCTTCCCATTTCAAAATCTCAATATCGCCAGTTGGCTTAATTTCCTTACCACAAACATATTTCCGCCCGTCATTCTTTATTAAAATAGCTTGGGCTTGAATCTTCCAGCTGTCATAATTCTCTTTGCTGAGTGGTTCAATACGGATTTGTGAAAAAATTATTTATTCGTAGGTACTTACTTAGTTTTAGTAATGTTTTACGTGAACTCAAATTCCCTTCTTCTCTGGGCCCATAACCATTCTCGGGGGTTAAGAGCCGAGATAGAGTGCACAGTGTTATTCGCGTTAGAAGGAAACACAAATAGTTCAGATATTAACAGATATAATCATGGAGAGAAACAACATTACAAGAGAGCCGCAGAATAATATTAGACATATTAGATTTTCTTGTCAACAACTTGACACGCTCTGCTTCATATTTCAAATATATAAAAATATACTTTTTACAGCCAGACTTTGTATATGAAACCTCAACATTCTTAACATACTGTATATATATGTGTGTACAATATATACATGTATAGAATAGAATAGAATACTCTTTATTATGTACACCATATAGATTACAGAACATAAATAAAAATATTTTACAAAGGGTGACACAATGGGCGGTCTTATCGCTAAGAGCGATCTTTTACAGACAACCTTTGGATGGAATTCTAAGGGGAAGGATAAAGAAATAGTGTAGGTAGTCTACAGTGTACTATTTACATAGATTATACAATAAATATATACGTTAAGTGCATCATACTAGTTTAAATAAATTTGTATACACATATACATATATTAATTTTCTATAAATATTTAAATTTATTTCATGGTTTCATTGGTAAATTAATATTTTTGCATAGATCTTCTATTTTTATTGAAAAAAAAAAAAAAAAAAAAACTCGTTGTAGACCTTGTAGTACCAAGCTCGCGCCACGGGCGCCTCTGTGCTTATATCCCCCACTTAACTTCCGTTCGCCTTGCCCGATCACTTTTCGTAACGCTTACATCACGCGTTCGCCAGCTTACTCCCCAAGTCAAGCGTGCATAAAGTAGTTTCACTTCAAAAATGTAAAAAATATAGTTATTACAAAAATATTTTAACTTGATTGGTGAAATATTTTATGAAATAATTTCTGAACAAAGTTTGTATTTGAACATCATATTCAAGCGTTTTTTTTATACGTTTACATATTTTATTATCCAAAGCGTATCTTCTTTCAACTAAAAAAGAATTAATATCGAAACACAGAAAATCTAAAATTGTATAACCCGTCTAATTTGTATAAAATATTGACCCAAATTCTAGAGAGGTAGCGCTGTACTTTAGGTTCATCATCATCATCAACCTTTTTTTTTATTGTCCCACTGCTGGGCCCTGGTCTCCTTTCATACATATGCTTAGAAAGTACATACAGGATGTATCAGTAGGCCTAGTATGAGTTTTCATTACGAAATTCGTTCGATCGTATCGAGCGCGTTTGACTCAGCGATTGGCCCGCTTCAAGGTCGTAAGAACTCTCAACCAATGAGAGCGCCAAACGCGCTCGATACGATCGAACGAGTTTCGTATTGAAAACTCATACTAGGCCTACTGACATCGTAACGCAAACTTCGCGAAAAGACTACACAGCTTGCCACTAATATAATTATGATAGTCATTTATGTCGTTAATGAACGGTTACAGAATTCACAGTGTTTAAAAAAAAGTGTCGGCTCGACCTTTGAACGTTGCGAGCGTGCCGCCGTGCCGGTTTGTAGGTATTATGTTGATCCTCTATAGATGTGAACTCTATTAAATCAGCTGATAAGATAGATTTTTGACTTGTGTTTTCATTGCGCTTTTTTGTGTAATTAACGAATTAATTAATTTTTACTTTAAAATCATACTGAGTTATAAAAGTATAGCAATTATGAACAGTCTAAAGTAAAAAAAAAACTACATATATATATTTTTAAATTCATGAAAAACCGAGGCAAAATTCCACCACTGTGGGGTTCAAAATCATGTACTGGATCCATGGTACTCGCTTGTGCGTCCAGATTACACCCTTTACAGAGAAGGATTGAGCGTAATCACCACGCTTGCTCAATGCGGGTTGGCGATTTCAGACTTAAAGTCCAGGTTTCCTCAAGATGTTTTCCTTCACCTTCAGTCATTGGTGTCCAAGATATACTTAGAAAGTACATATAACTTTATAAAAGTTACATTGGTAGTTGCCTGTCCTGACCATGCTTGAGAGGCTGGTGTTTTAACCACTAAGCCACCACGACCATACCATTTTTTTTTAAATAAAGTATGTTAACATTTAGGTATTTACTCTCACAAGTTTCTATCCCTTAAGAATAAAGGATTAAAATGTATACTATTAATTATTTCTGATTGTAATCCACCTGTTTGCCAAATTTCATTATAAGAAAAAAAAAAAGAAAAGAAACCATTTATTTGGCGCACACCCTTATAAATACATATAGCATATGTAGTGACAATAGTGGTAGACTAATAATAGTTTTAAACAAAGAAGACAGAACAAAAAAAAAAAAGAGAGAAACAGATAAAAAAGACAATCAACAAATGTGAGTCCAACAGTTGCGCCAAATAGGTCCAGTTCAGCATAAATGTCATTGTGTTACTCCTGCCGCTTTAACATACATCGCTTTCAATAATGTTAAGCAACATTTAGTTGCTTGACATTATTGTTAGGTAACATGGATTGCTTTTAATAACGTCAAGCAACACTTTTGAAGCTTTGACTTTGTTTTGAAAATATAATATTTTCACATTGTCCAGTTATTTACAGAATTATTTTAAGTATATTTAAAAACTTTATTACATTGAGTATAGTAAAGCCAACAACACCCAATTTAAAATAATTAACAAAATAAGGTGGTAAGAGTGGGCGGTGGAGGGTAATCTTCTCATAACATCTCGCATCGAATCCCTCAAGGGTTGGGCAGACATGTATTATGTCATGCAGATAAGTCCCATATGAGAGTAATAATAATTAATCTGTGTTATAATAAATAACTTAAAAAAAAAACTGGCAAATGTGGGCTACATATAGATTTTTAAGCAACATAAATTGCTTACAATAATGTTAAGTAAAATTTAGTTGCCGTTAGTAAATTTAAGCAACATTTAGTTGCCGTAAATATAGTGAAGGAACATTTAGTTTCCAGTAAAGTTAAGCAACATTTAGTTGCTTTGAATGATGATAAGTTAATTTTTTACAGAAATTTATTATTTTTTTAGTTGAATAACGTAATACAGCCTTGATGGCTATTCTAGGAGATGACGACAGGTTATCAGTTTAGCAACTAATATGATAATACAGTAGGTAGTCTGCATTTGCAACAAATTCGAAAAAGCTTATGGAAAACTAAATTTGACGACACGGTTGGTGCAGTGGCTAAGCGATTGATTGCTGCGCTGTGTGTCGAGTTTGATTCTCGCCGGAACAAATATTTGTATGGCCCACATGTAGTGAAATAAGTCTTTTTTTTAAATAAAACTTCATCATCATCATTATCAAACTTTTTTTTTATCGACCCACTTCTGGGCACAGGTCTCCTCTTATACGGAGAAGGATTGAGCGTAATCACCACGCTTGCTCAATGCGGGTTGGCGGTTTCAGACTTATAAAGTCCAGGTTTCTACAAGATGTTTTCCTTCACCTTCAGTCATTGGTGTCCAAGATATACTTAGATAAATAAGACTTAATTTCTTTAAAATAAGACTGAGGTCATATTTAACAAATACATAAAATTTAATGACGGATCATTGACAGTCGTTACGGGTAGTCAGAAGCTCGAAAGCCTGACCACTAGTCTTAGCTAGGGGTATCGTACCCAGTAACTGGGTTGTGAGGGTCAGACAGGCACTCGCTCCATGTAAAATACTGGTATTAGGAAACTGGTTAGACTGTAAGCTGACCTCAACATAGTAAGAAAAAAGGAGGCAAATGATGATGAGCTATTTAAATAATACACTAATTGATCTACCAATACAAACCATTTTAGTGTTAACTTGGTTATTTCATACCTTAACTATAGTAAGTATGTGAGAACTTATTAAAACGTTTTACAACCACTTTAACTTTTATGGTGCAGCATTATGCGGTATTAAATGAGCATATTAAAACTATAAATATTGCTGACCGGTTCTGTAAACGTCTCATAGTGAAAAATTATCTGAAGGAAGTGTGGTTTTTTATAATTATAAACTAGTGCTTGACCGCTTATCCGCCAGATGGTAAGAAGTGATGCAATCGTTGATGGTAAAGCGCGCTAGTCTATTAAGAGCCTATTCACTCAAAAACACCGAGTGAATAGAAAGGAAGACGGCAGTTGAGCAAGGTGATGCAACGATAAACCCAACAACACGACCAACGATGCTGCGCCAGAGGGAGATTGATCTGGAGACCCTCCAAACGGTGTTTTTAATTAACTCTAAGGTTTGCTATAATGACCAGGCTGAAGATTTACTTACATTATCTAAATAAATATAGAGATAATCATTAAATTATTTAATATTACTATGTAAGCTATATGACACTGATAATACACTGTATACTTCTGTTGTCTCCTAGATTTTTAAATACTACTTTTATTTTTAATTTATTACAAAATATAATAAGTACTTTTACGCTCGGAGCACAGGTTCTACCTGGTTCAGGCAAATTATGCATCAGTACTATTTAGAATTAAGCAAAATGTTACAAAAATTATGTACAAAGCTGAGAAATAAATAATTTATTTTTAATATTATTATTTTTTGGCGCATCATATCCGGCAAACATCGCAACTCAACTCAGACCCGTCCTCCATACGGCTTCACCAGACATCATGTCGGAACACGACGAATCGCTTGGGGGTATGACTTTATCTGGTGGATGGTAACTTCTGCCGGCAGCCGATGTTATGGCCCACCACCGTAGTTTGGACGCATTATAAGCGAATGCAGCCCGAGTCTAGCTTTCTAAGGGCACGCAAAAATAAGCGGAGACATCTACCAAAACTATCTAAATATTCCCAATCAATCTTGAACCGTAATGTTTTAGCGATAAAGGTGGAAATCTATATGTAAATATAGAGACATATTAACGTATCCTCATCATTCCTCTGTCCTTATTCCAGTCTATTAATGGTCGGTCCAATATATCTTTTTCTTCCTTACTTTTCTTTTAACCGCTGCAATGTTAAGCAACATTTAGTTGCTTTCAATAATGTTAAGCTACTTTAGTTGCTTTCAATAATGTTACGCAACATTTACATGCTTTAATTTTTTTTTTTATAAATTATAAACTAGGTAGTGCTTGACTGCAATCCCGCCAGATGGTAAGCAGTGATGCAATCGTTGATGGTAAAGCACGCTAGTTTATTAAGAGCCTATTCACTCGCACATCCTTGAAGACGCTTAAATTATAATCCGACGGATACACCGCCGCTGGCAAATTATTCCAATCCCTCGACGTACGCGGTATAAAAGACGAAGCGAAACGTTTCGTTCAGATCGTTGTGGAGTCAACAACGTAAGGGTGGAAAGTCTCCGCTCGACGGGTCGTCCGATAGTGGAACGGAGATGGGTAATTAAATCATGCAATTCCCTCGCACACTCCCCAAAATGCATCCTATAGAACACTGACAGGCTGGCTACTCTTCGCCTGTGGTCCAGGCTTTGGAGACCGTTTTGAGCTAAAACTGGGTCGCTAATTACCCTCTTTGCACAACTTCAGTGGAGTGATTCAGTGGAGAATCCAAGATGGCTTCTTTTTCTTCAGCCTAAAGATGTCCACTGCTGGACAAAGGCCTCCCCCAAGGCTTTCCACGATGGCCGGTCTTGTGCTGCCCGCATCCATCGGCTTCTCGCGACCTTCATCAGTTCATCGGTCACCTTGTTGGGGGCCTCCCTACGCTGCGTCTTCCAGTACGCGGCCGTCACTCCATAGCCCCATCGGCCATCGGTTCTACGAGCAATATACCTTGCCCACTGCCTCTTAATTTTAGCGACTCGAAAAGTTATGTCGGTGGCTTTGGTTTTTCTCATTTCCATCTCCTCATTTCTAAATCAATCACGCAGAGAAACTCCGAGCACAGTTCTTTCCATTGCCCTTTGTGTGACTCTTGAGCCTTCGTATGAGGCCCATTGTGAGCGACCACGTTTCAGTTCCGTAAGTCATTACTGGCAACACACACTGGTCAAAAACTTTAGTCTTGAGACACTGTGGTATCTTGGACGACGAGAAGATGTAGCGTAGCTTCCCGAACGCTGCCAAGCGGAGGCGGAATCGACGAGACACCTCTTTCTCGAAGTTGGACCTACCTAGTTGGACAGTTTGTCCCAGGTATCAGGTATTCGTCAACAACTTAGAGTGCAGAGCAACCAACTAGAATTGGAGTGGGTGCGACATGAGAGTTCGACATGATCTTCGCCTTATCCATGTTCATCCTTAGACCCACTTGTTTGGGAAGCTCTGCTGAGGTCATTGAGCATTTTGCTCAAGTCTTCCAGGGTCTCCGCCATGACCACGATATCATCTGCAAAACGGAGAAATGTACTCGCCATTGATGGCTATTGTTATGTAACATCGATTGCTTTTAATAACGTCAAACAATAGTTTTAAAGCGACTTGTTATTTTGTTTTGAAAATATCATATTTTTATATTGTTCAGTGTTTTACAGAACTATTTTAAGCATAGTTAAAAAGTGTAAAATATTAACATTTTCGAAAAAAAAAAAACGGTTTCCAAAAACACTACAAAGTCAAAAATAACTAATATCGAGTCAAAAACGGTTAAACAAAAACCAAAGACAGTTCCTGGAAGTCGGTTATTTTTTTTTTTTTGTTAAAAAGTATTTATTTTATACTTTTTGGTTGTGAAAAGTACAGTTTCAGCTGCATACGGTCAGACTCGATGCTGACGGTAATATAGTTGGGAAAAGCCCTGTAAGGAAAGGACATAATTTTGTTTACATTAATTTTATCCATAATTTTGGTTTAAAAACGAAACCACTGAATCAATTTCTATAAAATTCCTGAGATCAAAAAGAAAATATAAGCAACACTAGACATGACTCGATTTTTCTTTAGCCTATAGATATAGAAGTCCACTGCTTGATAAAGGAATCCCCTGAGGTTTTCATTACATTGGGGGGGGGGGTTTGTCATAATCCCCACGTTTGGCAGATGGGTTGGGGATCGCAGCAGTTTGATATTTCACAAGAAAAGCGCTGCTGCTTTTTTACTGAGAGTTACCTTAGTCGCCTCTTACGACACCCACGGTAGGATATAGAATGGAACTGTCCTAAGCCCGGTACCACACGGGGCCGTGGCGCGATTACTCAACTTAAATTTAGTCTCTTGCTTTTAATAGATTGTTGCATAAGCGTGACGAGTAGGTAGTGGTTGTCCTATGCTAAAATTTAATGCTGTAAATTTATGAGGAAATCCCTCGACTGCCTATGGTCTTTATCGTCAGATTTATTGCAAATCATCATTTTATTTATACAGTATGTAAAGAAAACCCTGTCCGATCCATGAAGGTATTGTTAAGTATCGTTAACTGATTCTACTAATGCCTACAAAGCCGGGCTAAAAAATACCCCAAAAAATGAATATTACTTCGAAAAAGCGAGGTAACTTAATGCATGTGCGGTAGGCAACACATTAGGCGTTAGGGCAGGGCAGGCGGCACGTGGTCGCATCGCTATTCGCTCCGTCACAAATGGTGTTGTCACTTTTTTTAAATTACCAAATTTTGGGGAAGTTGGAATTAATTCGCGGAAAAAAAAAAGATTATTTCAAAATTCATTAGTATTGTCACTATGATGTTTACGTAAAATTTCATATTTTATTTGGTCTTATGTATACCTAACATTTATTATCCTTTTGGGTCGGACGGGGTTTTCTCTACATATTGTATATTTATTTCAGGTGACGCAGACCCACAGAAATTCCTTAACCTAAAAATACATATATTTACATTATAAAATAGTGCTTCGCTACTACTAGCACGTATTCATGCTGTTCTGTGGGATTTCTCCATGGAAGCGACGGAAAACCACTTCTTGCGGCCAGAAGTCCTCTTCCAGGAGGATGGGCAGAAAATAATTCGGTACGAGCACCACGAACGCCTTGCAGTTGACGTTGGGGCGCAACTCCAGTAACTGTTCCTTCGGTGAGCATCTTGTCTTCTGGCGTACGTACTCCACGATGCCCTGCGCCTTAGTCGTTTTTAACCCCTATAAGTGCCAAGTTCTCATCAATACAAATGCATTAAGTCCAAACACATAGTAGCTACTGTAACCCGTGGAGGAGTTCTCTTAACTGTCCTTTGCCTTCATCATAAGATTCCTAATGACAATTATAATACATATAGGTGTAAAGCTCTTATCAATACAAATTAATCAAGCATAAAGACAAGGTAGCTGCTGTGAATCGTTGAGGAGTTCCCTCGACTGTCTCTCGGCTCCATCATCAAATCTACTGCAGACCTTCATTATAACCCATATGGGTGTAAAGTTTTCATGAATATACAATATGTAAAGAAAACACTGTCCGATCCGTGAAGGTATTGTTGGATATCGATAACTGTTTCTACTAATCCCTACAAAACGGGGCTAAACTTAAAAAAAAAAGTCCCTAAAAATAAATATTATTTTGCAAAAGGTAACTTAATACATACGTGCGGTAGGCAACACATATGCGCGGGCAAAGGGGGGAAGGGCACGTGGGCGCAGGGAGGCAGGACACACGCACGTGGGCTCGCATCGTTGAAAATGGTGTTGTCACTTTAAAAAAAAAATACCCACTTTCGGGGAAGTTGGAATTAATTCGCGGAAAAAAAGATTATTTCAAAATTCATTAGTATAGTTACTATGATGATTACGTAAAATTTCATATTTTATTTGGTCATGTGTTTACCTAACCTTTATTATCCTTATGGGTCGGACGGGGTTTTTTTTACATATTGTTTTTGAATTAAGTCCAAACACAAGGTAACTACTGTTAACCTTTGAAGAGTTCCCTGAACTGGCCTTTGTTTTCATCATCAGAGCCCTAATGACAATCACAAGTCATATAGGTGTAAAATTCTTACCAATACAAATTAATCAAGCACAAACGCAAGGTAGCTGCTGTGAATCGTCGAGGAGTTCCCTCGACCGTCTAGGGTCTTCATCATCAGATCTACTGCAGACCTTCATTTTAACCCACATGGGTGTAAAGTTCTCATCAATACAAATGAATTAAGTCCAAACACAAAATAGCTACTGTAGATCGTTGAGGAGTTCGTGGAGCTGGATTTTGTCTTCATCATCAGAGGCTTTATGACAATCACAATCTATCTTGGAAAAAAGTTCGTATCAATACAAATTAATCAAGCACAAACACAAGGTAGCTTCTGTGAATCGTTAAGGAGTTCCTTCGACTGTCTCCTGGCTTCATTATTAAATGTATTTCAGACCTTTATCAAATTGTAGTGCTTTAAAACACTTAATGAAAAGACTTAAAAATGCACAAGTCACCCCTTCGATTTTTGAAAGTTCCCCTTGATTTCTCTGGTCTTCCATCATCAGAGCCTGACCTGGTGACTATGGGACAACCTGGAAAGTATACCCTTTCAAACAAAAAACAAAAAGAATTTTGCAAATCGGTCCAAGCTCGGAGTAATCGGTGAACATACATAAAAAAAAATACGACGAATTGAGAACCTCCTCCTGTTTTTGAAGTCGCTTAAAAATTATAATTAGTTAATAAAACTGAATTAAATTGAGTATGTTGTGTAACAATAAAGCAAATTTTCTCGGTGGTAGGCCATAACATCGGCTGCCGGCAGAAGTTACTATCCACCAGACAAAGTGTTGCAGCCAAGCGATTCGTCGTGTTCCGTCATGATGTCTGGTGAAGCCGTACGGAGGACGGGTCTGAGCAGTTGTGTTGCGATGTGTGCCGGGTACGATGCGCTAAATGGTGTTGTGTCGGGAGTTTAGTCGCGGAGGTCTCCAGATCAATCTCCCTGCGGCGCAACATCGTCGATCGTGTTATTGGGTTTTGTATTCATCACCTGGGTCAACCGCCGTCTTCGATGCTATTCACTCAGTTTTTTTTAGTGTAGCACGCTTTTACCATCAACGGTTGCATCACTGCTTACCATCAGGCAGGATTGCAGTCAAGCACTAGTTTATAATAAGGTGGTAAGAGTGGGCGGTGGAGGGTAATGTTATCATAACATCACGCCTAGAATCCCTGAGGGGTTAGGCAGACATGTATCGATAGAGCACACACATTTTTTTTTATTATTATTAATAAACTAGCGCTTGACCGCAAATCCGCCTGATGGTAAGCAGTGATGCGATCGTTGATGGTAAAGTGCGCTAGTTTATTAAGAGCCTATTCACTCAGAAAAACTGAGCGAATAGGAAGGGAGACGGCAGTTGAGCGAGGTGATGCAATGTTAAACCCAACAACACGACCAACGATGCTGCGCCAAAGGGAGATTGATTTAAAGACCCTCCACGACCAAACTCCCAACTCTCCAAAACACAACAACATTTGGCGCATCATACCCGGCGAGAATCGTAACACAACTGCTCTGACCCGTCCTCAGTACGGCCTCACCAGACATCATGCCGGAACACGACAAATCGCTTGGCGGCAAGGCTTTGTCTGTTGGGTGGTAAGTACTATGTGATAGTCATCATCATCATTCAAAGACGTCCACTGCATAGTGACATAGGCCTCCCCAAGGATCTCCATGACGAACGGTCCTGCGCCTGGTGAAGGTAGCGGGGAATCGCCGGATGCGGGACCAACGGTTTCCCGCGACCTTCACCAGGTCGTCGGTCCCGGACCCACGCTGCGTCTTCCGGTGCATGGTGGTCGAGAACCCGTCGGCCCCATCGCGCATCGATTCTACGGGCAATATAGCCGGCCCATTGCCACTTAATTGTTGCAATTCTTCGGGCTATGTCGGTTACTCTCGTTCTTCTGCGGAACTTCACATTTCTGATTTGGTCACGCAGTGAAACCCCAAACATAGCCCTCTCCATTGTCATAATTATGAGTGAACTCCAGCTTGCTCATAAGGCCTATTGTTAGCAACATGTAATAGTATCATGACATGTATTAGTAGAATCTATACTAATAAACAGAGTGGTGCTGACAATACGACAATAAATGAAAACATGAACAATGCTGGTTCATAGGAATAATCTTAAACCATAGAAACAAACCTAGCATCAATAAAAAAAAAAAAATTTCAAACAAACTAAATCGTACAAAATTGCAAACGGAATAGAACATCCTGTAAAAATATTGGTTCACTGACCTCCGATCGGCGACAGCGAGATCCTGTATCGACTTGCTTTTTTCGCGCCAGCGGTCATTAACCTGTAAGCGCTTCCTTATCAACATGTACAATCATGTAGAAAATGTGAAAAATGAAAAATAATTTCCTGTGACTAAAGTAATGGACACATTTATATAATTTTTCATGGGTAGGCTGAGAATGTGTTGAGATACACGATGTTTAATTTATTGTCGTATTGTCAGCACCATTCTGTATAAAGCTGAAGAGTTTGTTTATTTGTTTGAACGCGCTAATCTCAGGAATTACTGGTCCGAAATGAAAAATTCTTTTTGCATTGGATAACCCATTAATCCAGGAAGGCTTTAGGCTATATAACATCACGCGGCGACCAATAGGAGCGGGGCATAACTAACTCCACGCGAACGAAGTCGCTGGCGGCTGCTAGTGTATAATAAATTTACATAATAAATATAAATAAATAATAAATTTATATATTTACATAGTAATAAATTTACTAAGGAAAATCGAATATTTCGGTTTAGAGACGTAATTATTACGTAAATTATTATTTAGTTGTTATGACGTCCAATATTCGTGTTGGTATTAAAGCCTTCTCAAGGTTAGCTTCAGGAACTTCTGTTTGTGCCATAATTTCTAACCTGATGTGATTCACATAGCTGGTATCGTTAAAACCCATACCGGATGACATTTTTAAACTTTATGCTGTATAACATCACGCTGCGACCAATAGGAGCGGAGCATAACTAAACCACGCGAACGAAGTCGCTAGGGGCCGCTAATCTCACACCACGGGATGCCAGAGATCGAGCGAAATGGAGGCGTATCTGTAGGAAAGCGGACCCTGGGCTCCAACGCGAAAGCCGCGGATGCGACCGGGATTATGCGCTGAGATAATGCTGATGATGATGAAAGTAAATAACAAAACTAGCTGGCAAATGTGGGCTATACAATATGTAAAGAAAACCCCGTCCGACCCATAAGGATAATGACGGATAGGTAAAAATATGTTCAGATAAAATATGAAATTTTACATAATCATCATAGCAACAATACTAATGAATTTTGAAATAATCTTTTTTTTCAGCGAATTAATTCCAACTTCCCCAAAATTCGGTATTTTTTTTAAAAAGATACCACACCATTTTCGAAATTATTATTATGAGCGAATAGCGATGCGATCGCGTGCCGCGTGCCCTGCCTTTCTTCGCCCGCGCATGTATTGCCTACCGCACATGTATTAAGTTACCTCCTTTAGAGAAATAATATTTATTTTTTAAGGGGGATTTTAATTTTTAAGTTTAGACTGGCTTTGTAGGCATTAGTAGAATCAGTTATCGATACCTAACAATACCTTCACGGATCAGACAGGGTTTTCTTTACATATTGTATTTACGAGTAGACTTTTAAGCAACATAAGTTTTATAAATATGTCTTTTTCTTTCATACCTCTCTATTAGATGTCATCTCCTTAGGGCTCACTATTTTCTTAGTCATATCATCATACACAAAGTCCACCGTTTCTTCCGTCTTTCCCTTTTCTTATAGCCATTGAAAATCATACCCAAAGCTCTCTTAACTTACCCATTAAACGATATAAAAACTATACAGGATGTATCTGACATCGTAACTACGATACGGACGCGTTTCGTCTCGTTTTTTAGGGTTCCGTACCTAAAAGGTAAAACGGAACTGTCCGCGCTCGTCGCGGGCGCATGAAGTTCCAGCCCGGGCCAGGGAGGGGCGAGTAAGACGCAAGGGGGCCCCGGCCCATGTGCGGCCCACGGATTTGTCGAATACCCTTAGGTATATAAATTCGTAGCCGGGCATAGAAGGCGCTTTTTTTTTGATCGTCGAAGAAAGTAATGTATCTACTAGTTGTCATAATAATATATATATTTTTTTTTTTATTAAAATATAAACCAGCGCTTGACCGCAATCCCGCCTGATGGTAAGCAGTGACGCAATCGTTGATGGTAAAGCGCACTAGTTTATTAAGAGCCTATTCACTCTAGCCTTGAAGACACTCAAATTGTAGTCCGACGGAAACACCGCCGCCGGCAGTTTGTTCCAGTCCCTCGATGTACGAGGTATAAAGGACGAGGCGAAACGCTTCGTCCGGATCGTTGAGGTGTTAACAACATAAGGGTGGAAACTCGCCGTACGACGGGTCGTCCGATGGTGGAACGGAGATGGGGGAATCAAATCGTGCAATTCCCTCGCACACTCCCCAGAATGTATCCTATAGAACACCGAAAGGCTGGCTACTCTACGCCTGTGCTCTAGGCTTTGGAGACCAACTCGAGTTAAATCAGGGTCACCAATCAGCCTCTTCGCACGCCTCTCCACTGAATCCAAAGTGGCCAGGTGACACTTAGCAGCACCAGCCCAAATGTGGCTGCAGTACTCCACACACGAACGGACCTGTGCTCTGTACAACATTAGAAGCTGCCCTGGTGTGAAGTACTGCCGGACCTTTGCGATTACACCAAGTTTTCTGGCAGCCACCTTGGCCTTGGACCCAATGAACCGCCCAAAGTTTAGGTTCGAGGAAATCTCAACACCCAAAAGCTGAAGGCGGTCGGTACACTCCAAGGATACATTCCGAAAAGTAGGAGCCAAGGTGAACGGTTATTTATACAGCCCAAACTTTTATTTAAATACCTCGAAGGCGTACTTAACAAATTGGTCCTTCGAGCCGGATCCCGGGGAGCATGTCCGCGCTCGGCGCGGGCGCATGAAGTTCCAGCCCAGGCCAGGGAGGGGCGAGTAAGACGCAAGGGGGCCGCGGCCCATGAGCGGACCGCGGATTGGTCGAATATCCTTAGGTATATAAATTCGTAGCCGGGCATAGAAGGCGCTTTTTTTTTTGGATCGTCGAAGAAAGTAATGTATCTCCTAGTTGTCATAATAATATATTTTTTTATACAGTCCAAACTTTTATTTAAATACCTCGAAGGCGTACTTACAGGAACTCTATTCATAAGACTTCGCTGACCGTTTGTCCGTCTTGATAGACGGACAGACGGTTCATGAGATACTGTCTGGTGACCCAGGCTGTATCTCATGAATCGTAATAGCTAGACAGTTGAAATTTTCAGAGATTATGTATATCTGTTGCCGCTACTTATAACAACAAATTCTAAAAATAAAAAAATAAAAAATTGTAAGGGGGCTCCCATACCACAAATGTGATGTTATTGCCGTTTTTTGCTACATATTAATAACGGAAATAGACGCTTGAAATTTTCATAAAATATTTGGTTATATATGAAAATTAAAAATGTACAGTATGTTAAGAAAACCCTGTCCGACCCATAAGGATAATAAAGGTTAGGTAAACACATGACCAAATATAATATAAAATTTTACGTAATCATCATAATACCAATACAAATGAATTTTGAAATAATCTTTTTTTCCCGCGAATTAATTCCAACTTCCCCGAAATTTGGTGATTTTGTGACAACACCGGTATTATTATGAGCGAATAGCGATGCGACCACGTGCCGTGTGCCCTGACGCCTGCCGCCCGCGGAAGGGTGGTAACGCACATTTATTAAGTTACCTCTTTTTGCGAAATAATATTTATTTTTTTAGGGGGATTTTTTTTTTTAAGTTTAGCCCGGTTTTGTATGCATTAGTAGAATCAGTTATCGATACCTAACAACACCTTCACGGGTCGGACAGGGTTTTCTTAACATACTGTATAATGAAGGGATTTATTGCCGTTTTTAAAGATGTTACGGAATCATACGTGTGCGAGTGCGACTTGCACTTGACTGGAACAATTTGCCACCGACGGTTTTTCCGTCTGACTACAGTGTGAGTGTCTTCAAGACTGGAGTGAATAGACTCTTAATAAACTATCACGCTTTGCCATCAACGATTGCATCACTGTTTACCATCAGGCGGGATTGCGATCAAGCTCTAGTTTATCCTTATCCTTACTAATTTATTATAAATCGGAAAGTGAGTTTATTTGTTTGTTTGTTCCGCTTTCACGCCGTAACTACTGAACCGATTGCTTTGAAATTTTGCAGACGTAAAGTTAGAAGTCCGGATTAAATAATAGGGTACTTTTTATCCCAGAAAGAAAATGATATTCTCGAGAGAAAACAATAATATTGTTATTTCCATATCAGTTTGGTGATAGATGGCGCAGTGTGTCATTTAAAACAAGGTAATATATTGCAATCGAATATGCACATGTAAACTTTGAAGCTAAATAATACGATATTTAATCCCGAAGATTAGGATTCTAAAAAAGCGATATAACTGAATTCCACGTAGGCGAAGCCGCGGGCGGAAAGTTTGTTAGGCGGCGGTGTTTCCGTCGGACTACAATTTGAGTGTCTTCAAGGCTAGAGTGAATTGGCTCTTAATAAACTAGTGCGCATTACCATCAACGATTGTGTCACTGCTTACCATCAGGCGGGATTGCGGCCAAGCGCTAGTTTATAATTTATATATAAAAAAAAAAAACAAAATAAGGTGGTAAGAGTGGGCGGTGGAGGGTAATGTTATCATAACATCACGCCTAGAATCCCTGAAGGGTTGGGCTGACATGTATCAATAGGGCACACACATTTCACTACTTATCAAGTACTATGTGATAGTCATCTTTATCATTCAAAGACGTCCACTGCATAGTGACATAGGCCTCCCCAAGGATCTCCACGACGAACGGTGCTGTGCCTACGCCACCAGTTAACTTTAAGCAACGTTTATGAATAATGGGGATAAATAGCCGTGACACACAGTTTCACCTGCACAAGTTTTGATCCCGAGTTAAAAGTATTCTATACGGGTATGTTAATCTTAGCTATAACTCATCTGTGTGCTAAATTTCACCCACATCCGTTCAATAGTTTTTGCGTTAAAGAGTAATAGACTTACATACATACAACCTCTCGTTTATAATTTTTAGTAGGGTTATAATTACAACACCACGCCTGTAATGCCCAAAGGTCGATACCATTAATTGCGAGGGCCCTATTGATTCAACTCTGCATAACTTAACTGGTGAATTCACCAGTTCTGTTATTCTCATGTAATAGGTGATCAGTCATTAGTCGGTAATAAGGTTAGGCTTTGGCCTGATTTAAGAGACAGAGTAACAAACATTCATCCATCCATCCATCCATTCGTCCATCCATCCGTCCATCCATCAATCAATATATACATCCATCCACCCTTAAAAAAACCTTTCACCTTTATAATATTAGTAGAACAGGCCATTTCAGTAGATACGACATTACATATATTTTTCACCTCCTCCTTTATACCGCGTACATCGAGGTACTGGGACAATTTACCAGCGGCGGTGTTTCCGTCGGACTACAATTTGAGTGTCTTCAAAGCTAGAGTGAATAGTCTCTTAATAAACTATCACGCTTTGCCATTTACGATTGCATCACTGTTTATCATCAGGCGGGATTGCGGTCAAGCTGTAGTTTATCCTTACTAATAGAATAAATGGGAAAGTGAGTTGGTTTGTTTGTTCCACTTTCACGCCGTAACTACTGAACTGATTGCTTTGAAATTTTGCAGACGTAAAGTTAGAACTCCGGATTAACTAATAGATACTTTTTATCCCGGAAAAAATTGATATTCCCGAGGGAAATATAAAAATATTGTTAAATTCGTACCAGTTCGGTGATAAATGGCACCGTATGTCGTTTAAAACAAGGATATACAGTATGTTAAGAAAACCCTGTCCGACCCGTGAAGGTGTTGTTAGGTATCGATAACTGATTCTACTAATGGATACAAAACCGGGCTAAACTTAAAAAAAAAAATCCCCCAAAAAATTTAATATTATTTCGCAAAAAGTGGTAACTTAATAAATGTGCGTTCACCCTTCCGCGGGTGGCGGGCGGCAGGGCACGCGTCACGTGGTCGCATCGCTATTCGCTCATAATTATACCGGTGTTGTCAATTTTTTTTAAATTACCAAATTTCGGGGAAGTTGGAATTAATTCGCGGGAAAAAAAGATTATTTCAAAATTCATTTGTATTGGTACTATGATGATTACGTAAAATTTTATATTATATTTGATCATGTGTTTACCTAACCTTTATTATTCTTATGGGTCGGACAGGGTTTTCTGCAATCGAATATGCACATGTAAACTTAGAAGCTAAATGATACGATAATCAATCCCGAAGATGAGGAATCTAAAAAAGCGATATAAATTCATCTGTGTGCTAAATTTCATGCAAGTCCGTTCAGTAGTTTTTGTGTTAAAGAGTAAAAGACTTACATACATACAAACTCTCACGTTTATAATACTAGCTTACTGCCCGCGGCTTCGCCCGCGTGGGATTCAGTTTATCGCGCTTTTTAGATTTCCTTCGGGAATATCATTCTTTTTCAATCTCTAAAAATCTATGTTCTTTCTCTGGGCCTAAAGATTGTCTGTGCCAAATTTCTTCAAAATCGGTTGAGAGGTTTAAGCGGGAAAGCGTAACAGACAGACAGACAGAGCTACTTTCGCATTTATAATATTAGTATGGATTAAAAGGGTAATACCTACAACATCAAGCCTGTAATGTCCAATGGTCGATACCATTAATTGCGAGGGTCCTATAGATTCACCACTGCATAACCTAACTGGTGGTCTTAACTGGTGAATTCATTAGTTCTGTTCTCATGTAATAGATGATCAGTCATTAGTCGGTAATAAGGCTTTGACCTGCTTTAAGAGAGAGAGAGTAACAAACATTCATCCATCCATCCATCCATTCGTCCAGCCATCCATCCATCCATCCGTCCATCCATCAATCAATACATACATCCATCCACCCTTAAAAAAACTTTTACCTTTATAATATTAGTAGAGGTCATTTCAGTACATACGACATTACATACATTTTACACAACATTTTTCTCCTCCTCCTTTATACCGCGCACATCGAGGGACTGGAACAATTCGCCAGCGGCGGTGTTACAAATTGATTGTCTTCAAGGCTAGGGTGAATAGGCTCTTAATAAACTAGCGCGCTTTACCATCAACAATTGCGTCACTGCTTACCATCAGGCGGGATTGCGGTCAAGCGCTAGTTTATAATTTATAAAAAAAAAAAACGATAATTTGATTTACAAGATATCTCAGCCTTCCATCTTCGTTACAACGCTTCATCTTCTTATTCTTCAGCCTGTAGAGCGATGACCAATCATGAGCTGCCCGCATCCATCGGCTTCCCACAACCTTCACTAGGTCATCGGCCTACCTTGTTGGGGGTCTCCCTACGCTGCGTCTTCGGTACGTGGCCGCCACACCAGAATCTTACTGCCCCATCGGCCATCGGTTCTTTTACCGACTCGAAGAGCTATGTCGGTGACTTTGGTTCTTCTGCGGATCTCCTCATTTCTGATTCGATCGCGCCGAGAAGGTTACAACGTTTAGTTTTGTTGCTTTTAAAAGTAAATGATTAGTATAAATTCTCCCCAATTCAGCCTATTTGTCCTTTATTGGACAAAGCCAACCTATCCTCCGCCTTCCACGCCATTCTTCTCCAAACATTTTCTGTATATCGTCCATCCATATAGCTCAGAAACGTCCTACACAACGCTTGTCGATACGCGAATAAATTCAGCCTTTTTCTAAAGAGAGCAACATTAATATTTCAATTTAAGTAAGCTGTGCCATGTAAGAGTTCCTGATACTGCGGTTACAAGAAAAGTAAGTATACCACTCAAGTACCTAAATCAGTTAAGTTAGCGGTTGAGTTTCGGCAGAAACACGATCAAACTTGCCGAAACTACAGCCAAAACCGAATGTGCATTCGGGAGTTTTCGCGATGTGATCGGTAATGTTCGGTTATGTTCGGTGCGTTGAATTAATAAATAAATGAATCTTATCACAGCCAATGTCGTTATTTGCTTGTGTGTTTGCTATTCGTTTTGTTTTGTTGTGATGGTGAGTTTTGGAGTGATTGAAAGTCTATCCATTCAAACTACTTATTGTGAGTTTTTTTGAGGCGCAACTTATATGTTTTTCTTAAATAAAGATTCCTATGTTGATTATTAATTAGTGACTGCTTATCTATGTGATTTAAAGAGAAAATAATAAAGAGTGACCAATTATAAGGTTTTCTTTACTTTTCCCTCCTCATTTCCTTTCAAATTATTATGATCCTTTTAAGGAAGTTTCGATTTCGCCCGAAACAGAGGCAATTGCCGAAATACGTTTTCGGTTCCGATTTCGGTCGGACACTGAAATCAAGAAAAAATAGTGACAACTTAATTCAAATTTGAGATATTTTGAAAAATATAGTTTTTACAAATTTCTGAAATAATATTTTCGAGCTGTTTGGGGATGAGTCCCTCGGGCCGAGGGGTCCGAGTCATCATCATCATCATCATCAACCTTTTTATCTTCCCACTGCTGGGCACAGGTCTCCTCTCATACAGAGAAGGATTGAGCGTAATCACCACGCTTGCTTAATGCGGGTTGGCAATTTCAGACTTAAAAGTCCAGGTTTCCACAAGATGTTTTCCTTCACCTTCAGTCATTGGTGTCCAAGGTATACTTAGAAAGTACAGATAACTTTAGAAAAGTTACATTGGTACTTGCCTGACCTGGAATCGAACCCGCGCACTCATACTTGAGAGGCTGGTGTTTTAACCACTAGGACATCACGACGAGGTTCGAGTGCTTATTGTAAATACTACCCGTGAGGGCTGGCTTCTACTTTGGCTAGAGTATATTAATAGCCCAATGCCGCCATCTCTTGGGTACATTAATTACCAAAGCGATGCGGAGAAAAATTTCGATGCATTATTACAGTTTTTTAATAATCCCGTCTGACTAGAATTTAAGCGTCAAAGCTAAAGTAAATAAACTCCTAATTCACTTGGCCGGTTCTTGTTTTTTACTTTTTGTATAATCTGTCTTTTTTTAAATTATTTGACCATTATCAATTATAGTATAGGTACTAGCTTTTCGCTCGAGAATAATAAGTACGTTATTATTTAATCCGGGCTCCTAACTTTACGCCTGCAAAATTTCAAAGCAATCGGTTTAATAGTTATGGCGTGTAGGCGGAGCAAACAAACAAACAGACTCACGTTCCGATTTATAATATTAGTAAGGATTATTAGAGATACTAAAATTAAAAAGAAACTTTTTGTAAAAATTTGACTATTAATTATTAATTATTGTCAAAAGATCAAAAGATTTTTTTTCTTCGCAGGAATACCACAATACGAGTAGCTTAAATGCTTGCGCAAAGGTTTTCATAACTAATCAAGTTATTTTTAATCTTATTACATAAGTTTAGAATTCATTTTACTTTATTTCGATATCATGATGCCGTGAAATAACGCGACTTGCCGCGGGATGTTGTGACATGCCATTTGTTGCCGCGGCACGCCTTTGCATCCCTCGAGACGTACGGGTTTCTTTTTGTGTCGAGGAATTATGATTGCTAAGTCAGATGTAATAATGTTGAAAATTGTGTAATGGTCATTTCGGATAATGGGCCGCAGTCATGCCTGCCGTGCCATGCCGTGCCACGCCGTCAGTGAGCGCCTTCGGCCATAAACGTTCACCTACTCTCTGTGTGGGCAGTAATCCACGCGGTCTGACTGCGGGTTGGTGGACGGCGGTGGACGCAGAAAATTGACGTAGAAATGAAATATGATGTTTATTTAAGCAAGTGGAAATGTAAAGATAATTTTGTTAGTTACTTTTTTTGGAACTAGATGGCGCTTAGTGTGTTAATTGCTTACAAATAAAATTGCCTGACTAGCTTTAGCTAAATTATTATGTCAATAATAAAAATTTAAACGAAAATATATTTCATTGTTGTTAATCTCCTTGAGTGTTTATCATTGAGTAATGATGTCATTTTGCGTGGATTTGACACCTATTTACCCTTGTTATATTTTTGTGTGTTGTAATGTCCTATATTTTAATGTTAACTAAAGGGAGTGGTCCTCAATCTACCACGTGGGCCCAGTGCGGTTTGGTAGGAGACACATGCCTCTAAGATATTAACCCCCTTATTTTATTGTCTCGGTGGTAGGCCGTAACATCGGCCGCCGGCAGAAGTTACCACCCACCAGACAAAGCCTTGCCGCCAAGCGATTTGACGTGTTCCGGCATGATGTCTGGTGAAGCCGTACGGAGGACGGGTCTGAGCAGTTGTGTTGCGATGTGTGCCGGGTACGATGCGCCTAATGTTGTTGTGTTGGGAGTTTGGTCGTGGAGGGTCTTCAAATCAATCTCCCTTTGGCGCAGCATCGTTGGTCGTGTTGTTGGGTAACATTGCATCACCTCGCTCAACTGCCGTCTTCCTTCCTATTCGCTCAGTTTTTCTGAGTGAATAGGCTCTTAATAAACTAGCGCGCTTTACCATCAACGATCGCATCACTGCTTACCATCAGGCGGGATTGCGGTCAAGTGCAAGTTTATAATTATTAAAAAAAATAAAAATAAAAAATAAACGTTGTTTAAAGTTAACTAGTGATTATCAATTGTTTAACCATACATTTTAGACATTTCCACTAAACACTGTGGTGTTTATTCTTAAACGATGATTAGTGTTAAGTGACGTTAAAAGATCAAAAATGTATGCTTTAAGAATCGTTAATCACTAGTTAACTTTAAACAGTGTTTATTAATAAGGGGGTAAGTTCCCTCACGATGTTTTCCTTCACCGTATTGAGAGCAGTGGTGATAATATGATTTGCACAAATTAAAGGGCTTTTTGGGATTCAAACCTACTACTACTGCTTGGTCAATGTCACTGGGCCACCGCTGCTTAGTTGGTTTATCCTTACTAATATCTATTATAAATTGGAAAGTGAGTTTGTTTGTTTGTTCCGCTTTCACGCCGTAACTACTGAACCGATTGATTTGAAATTTTGCAAACGTAAAGTTAGAAGTTCGGATTAAATAATAGGGTACTTTATATTCCGGAAAAAATATCATTCCCGAGGGAAATCCTTTATACCGCGTACATCGAGGGACTGGAATAGTCTGCCGGCGGCGGTGTTTCCGTCGGACTGAGCAGTTGTGTTGCGATGTGTGCCGGGTACGATGCGCTTAATGTTGTTGTGTTGGGAGTTTGGTCGTGGAGGGTCTTCAGATCAAACTGCCTTTGGCGCAGCATCGTTGGTCGTGTTGTTGGGTTTAACATTGCATCACCTCGCTCAACTGCCGTCTTCCTTCCTATTCGCTCAGTTTTTCTGAGTGAATAGGCTCTTAATAAACTAGCGCGCTTTACCATCAACGATTGCGTCACTGCTTACCATCAGGCGGGATTGCGGTCAAGCGCTGGTTTATATTTTAATAAAAAAAAAAAAATCTAAAAAGGTGAAAAGCTAGTACATTATATTTTAGCCATTCTTCAAAATATCTCTTCATTAAATTAACGTTACTACAAAATGAAAGAAATATTAAAATAACATTATTTTAATAGATTATCTATTAATTCAAATAATGCCATTTTAAAGTTTTAATAACAGGATCTTGAGTTAAAATTGTTGCGACAAGTTAGATGTAGATACACTACTTATTTCTTTCTTCGTTTCT
The DNA here is from genome assembly GCA_037179545.1 of Sesamia inferens. Classification (NCBI taxonomy): domain Eukaryota; kingdom Metazoa; phylum Arthropoda; class Insecta; order Lepidoptera; family Noctuidae; genus Sesamia; species Sesamia inferens. The sequence goes on along the minus strand of CM073951.1, from coordinate 14,574,005 downwards.
TTGATGTGTTTTTAGTTGGTTTAGTTATTGGTAATGTAAAATATAGACATTAAACTATATTTTAATAATAACTATCGAGGCGAAATAAGAACGGGGCCAATCGGTATTAATTTCTTTTCGGACCAAATGATTTGGCTATTGTGAAAAGCGTAATAAAATACGCTTTTCAGTACGCAGTTCTTCTTTAAATGATGCAATTTCATTCTCATCGTCATCATCACTAAATTCGCCGACATAGCCCAGTGGATTAGCTCTCTGAAGTGGCAGTGAGCGGGGCACATAGCTCCTAGAGCCGATGGCCGATGGGGCACAAAGGCTCTTGAATGCCGACCACGTACCGGCAAGCGCAGCGTCGGATGCCCACCGACTAGCTGGTCAGATGATCTGACCAAAATCGCAGGAAAGCGCTGGATGCAGGCCGCGCTCAATCGTTCTTTTCGGAAATCCTTATCCTTTGTCCAGCAGTGGTCTTCGTGTGGCTGAGGAGATGATGATGATCATCAGCAGCCTATACCTCATCAGTTCACTGCTGGACTTAGACATCTCATTTTTTAAGGCCATTCAACTCCATTTTCGGCAAATCAGCCATCCTGCGAAGATCGTAGCTCCACCTAGCCTGTGAGTGTCCCACCTTTTTCTTCAGCCTGTACAGGTCCACTGCCTTGTCCAAGGCTTTCCACAATGACCGGTCTTGTGCTGCCCGCTTTCATCGGTTTCCTGTGACCTTCACCAGGTCATCAATTCACCTTGTTGGGGGCCTCCCTACGCTGCGTTTTCCTGTACATGACCGCCACTCCAGACCGCCTCAGCACCGACCATCGGTTCAAAGAACAATGTGCCCAGCCCACTGCTACTAAATTTTGCGTCTCGAAGAGAGATCTTCTCGTTTTTGATTCGATCGCGCAGAGATACTCCGAGCATAGCTCTTTCCTTCACACTTTGTGTGATCTTAAGCCTTCGTATGAAGCCCACCTTATGCCTTTTTTTCCAAAAATGGATAAGTCCTTATGTACTATCCTCCGTTCGGGGACGCGGAGGGGTATTACCGGCTAAAAAACCACCTATGCGTTCGTCATCTATCTTTCCGGGGTACCGGGTCCTCCCAATTCTACGGTAAAGCCCACCTTACGCCTATCAATTCGCGGTCTCCTCTCCAGAACATGTGGGACTAATATTGCACTTCAACATCAACATCATGAAGTCCACGGCTGGACATAGGCCTCCCTCAAGGATTACCAAAAAGAACGGTTGGACGCGCCTGCATCCAGCGCTTCCCTGCGATTTTCGTCAGATCATCAGAGTTCCGATCACCTAGTCGGTGAGCGTCCGACGCTGCGCTTGCCGGTACGCGGTCGCCATTCAAAAGCCTTTCTGCCCCATCGGCTATCGGCTCTACGGGCTATGTGCTCCGCCCACTGCCACTTTAGACTGCGAATCCGCTATGCTATGTCGGCGACTTTAGTTCTTCTACGGATCTCCTCATTCCTAATTCGATCACGTAGAGAAACATCTATTAATATTGCACTTATCTTAACGGTTTATCTAGCAATTACCATCATCATCATCTACTCTAGTGCTACTCACTAGCTCTTTCCCAACTTCGTTGGGGTCGGCTTCAGATCTAACCGGATTCATTTGAATACCAGTATTTGACATGGAGCGACTGCTTACCTGACCTCCAGAACCCAGTTACTGGGTAACACGATACTTCTTGGTAAGACTAGAGCACGAGTGTGGCGGCAACGTGCCTACCACGCAAGATTTCAATCAAGATTCAAGTGGACTGTATTTATGATAGCAAAATATTAGAAATTATAAAAAATATGTCATAGAACAGTCTTCGGAGTATATCTCTCTGATTAAGGTGCTAAAAGCGGCAAACCACTTACCTCCAACATTCAGATTTCGTAGACCACCACGTCGATACAATTCACTGGTAGACTCCCTAACTTTATTAATTTTGAATTTTGAGGCCTAAATTCCCTAATTAATTCCCTAAAAACGAATTCAATTTTGTGACCGTTAAAAGATCGTGGCCATGACTCGCTAGCTTGCCAGTTCGAAAGGAAGTGCGCTCGCCACGTTGTTTGGCGGTCGGAGGAAGGACGCGGTCCCACCATGGCCACGTTCCGTTTTCTTCAAGTTTTTGGCAGCGTTAACTGCCGATAAACACAAAATCAGAGGAGATATTTCACAAGCAGTCTTATCAAATGGTATCGTCAGGCGGCCCGTACCTAACGACTTTCAAAGATCGACTGACAGCCAAGATAGCATTTAGCGTAGTTTCCGAGGCACAGAGAGCTCTCGGTATGTCAAGATGTTCATCCATCCACAGACCCACTGCGGCAAGGGTAGTTTAATCTTGTCGATCGACCTGTGCAGCTGTATTGTTATTAGCCACGAGCCCCTCGTTACTTCGTAGTTCCTTACTTCTTCAGCTTATAGAGGTCCACTGATGGACAAATGCCTCCCCAAAGGTTTTCCATTAACAATTGACAACATTTCATTTATTTTTTTATCTAAATGTATTATAGCGTTATTTATAAGTAAATAAAAAACTAGGAAACCCATATTTTTTATTTTTTGTTCTTATGTACTTTTCATTCATTATTTCAACTTTGAAATTCGGTGTATTCTAAAAAGACGTAGCGCCAAACTGACGGCGGAATGGCGAATAAACCTTTGCTTCACTGTGACTCTTAAAAAAATAAGTATGTAGATGTCAATTATGTTGTCGTTGTCGGCTTGTCAAATTCGTTGGCACATAAACTTGTGTTTTTTTGTGAATTAAATTTGTAAAGGACATCAGGCACTTTCCAGACATTGATGGTCTAAAAAAAAAATGCGCGGTCAGACCTAGAATTATTTCCAATATCTAGACCATACAGTATGTTAAGAAAACCCTGTCCGACCCATAAGGATAATAAAGGTTAGGTAAACACATGACCAAATATAAAATTTTACGTAATCATCAGAGTACCAATACAAATGATTTTTGAAATAATCTTTTTTTTCCCGCGAATTAATTCCAACTTCCCCGAAATTTGGTAATTTTTTAAAAAGTGACAACACCGGTATTATTATGAGCGAATAGCGATGCGACCACGTGCCGCGTGCCCTGCCGCCCGCCGCCCGCGTGGTGGTGGCGCCAGGGTGGTTAACGTACATTTATTAAGTTACCTCTTTTTGCGAAATAATATTAATTATTTTAGGGGATTTTTTTTTTAAGTTTAGCCCGGTTTTTTATGCATTAGTAGAATCAGTTATCGATACCTAACAACACCTTCACGGGTCGGACAGGGTTTTCTTAACATACTGTATAGCTACATATTCTGAGTAGTTATTTAGTTATGAAAAAAATATAAAAAGTCTAAAGTCCTCAAACTTTGGCATATCTACTGACATAAGTCGGAATTGTGCTCGTCATCTGTTGTAGTTGTATCTTTCAACAATAATTTAAGGTTTTCATTTCTAGGTCAGACCGCAATTTTTTATTTTTTTTGGACTAACAATGTATTGAAAGTGCCATAACTACTCGGAATATGCACTTATGAAGCTACAGGGTTAAATCATATATTTTTGACGTGACAACGTCTATTAAATTGGTACGGCGTGGAGTCATTCTCGAAAACACCGTAACGGCCGAATCTGACGCCACACGGAGTCCACGCCTACTTTACCCCCACCCCTAGAGCGAATAGACGTTGTCACGTTTTTAAAAGGTCTTAAGAAGGTCTAGATATTAGAAATAATCCTAGGTTTGGCTGCGCAATGTTTTTTTTGGACCATTTTGGACCAGAATGCCTGATGTCCTTTTGTTTGTTATTTACAAGTTTTATTATACACATTCTATTATTATTAAATTTCAGTTTAATTTTTCAATATAATTTAAAAGATTTCTAGTCGCCGGTAGCAGACATTGACAGTAACATAAGTGACACTTGATGTTTTCATTTAAAACATTTAAATGCTTAGGCGAAGGACTTAGTTCTACCGTATAAGTGACGTCATCATACTTTTTGTGAGGTTTTTCCCTCAGCAATTAGGAAATATAAATGAATATGGAAAATTATATTTGAACTCAGTATAAGAAAATAAAGGAACGGTATTTTGAAGTTTGAAATGTTGTCAATTGTAACTTAGAATTTTCATGCAGATTTTTTTTCAACATTAACTAGTGTTTGACCGCGATCCCGCCTGATGGTAGGCAGTGATGCAATCGTTGAAAAAAATAAAAATTAGTTGACTGTAAAGTCGGGTCCACTGACGATAGTTGAACGTGACAACGTCATAAGAAAATACTGATGGAATGGTTGCATTTTTCAAACCTTTATCACCACAATCATCGTTGCTACAATTGACACCACATTTACTTTTCATTGCACTTCATACTTGACGAAAACATGTAAATGTATTATTGTATAGCAGCTGTCCAGGCGGACGCATCGCTCACTCAAGTAGGAGAGAGACAGATGTCGAACGCTGCCGAACGCGTAGGCCGATTGTGCCTCTTTGTCGCTCGTTCCGCGCTCTCGCTTGCACTTCAAGCCTTAAATGGAACGGGGTAACGCCGCATGAGACATGTTTTTGCATGCGTGGAACCAGCTCCATCGAAGTATAAGACGTTGTCACGTCAAAATAACTAGCATGCATTTCCGTTGTTGACCCAACAACTAGGTCTCAATACACTGAGTTGTTGGATCTCCGTTCGGATACCTACATTTCTTAGTGATACTCATGGATCACAAAGGTGGCTTGACCATTGTATAGTCCCAACTACCTGTTATGTTGTCACATCAAAAATCAATACCGACCGATGCTATGTATGAACCTATCTAATAATGTTGTTAGACGGAGGAGACTAGTCTCCACGACACAGGGAACCCTAGTGTGGAGGCTAGTGCCATTCAAATATTAGAATGTTTTTCTGAACAGTAAAGTTATTATTATTATATATTCATACGTAAGATTTGACGTACAATGGTCTGACCACTTTCCGCTCATTATTAATATAATGCTTGGTTACGCTATTAAACCTTTAGTTTATCTTCTCTGATTGGCGCGCTTAGCAGTCTGCTTGTCGGGTCTCACATTGATGGGGTGTATTTTAATAACTTAGCTACGCCGACGACCGCTTACTGACAGGTTATATGAGCTCATCATTATCATCAGGCTTTATCAGTCCACTGCTGAATATAGGCCTCTTTTATTTCACGCCGTTCAACGGTTTTTGGCAACTCTCATTCAGTTACTACCAGTCATCGTGCGAAGATCGTCGCTCCACCTCGCCTGAAATTGTCCCACCTTCTTCTTTTTCTTCTGTAGCCTGTAGAGGTCGGTTCTCTGGATCACCTCATTGCGGATTCGATCCCCAAGAGAGACTCCAAGCATAGGCCTTAATATAGCTCGCTGACCAGCCGTACCGTGAGTCTCCAGGTTTCTACTCCGTAGGTCATAACTGGCAGAACGCACTGGTAGAAGACCTTAGTCTTATGAGTTTGTATAATAGGGTATTTGACTAAAAAAACTTATTAGTCCGCCATTCAGATGATAGAAAAATATTGGATTCGTATATTTTGTTTTATCAAATCAATAAATATTGACAAATATAGGTCCAGTGATGTCACACCAGTTTTCAACGCACTGTGTCGTCTTCATTTTTTGTTTATATGAAAAAAGAAAAAAATACGTGTTTAGTATTTTTTGGAAATCTGACTGTCGGACTAATTAGTTTTTTTAGTCAAATACCCTATTGTTTAGTGCCCTTTAAGCCTGGAGGATTTTTAATGATTTTTGTTTTTTTTTTTTCACTTTTTTGATATGTTGGCGTGGCTAGCTGGTATATAGTAAATATTTTAATTTAATGTTCTAATTTAATTTATTTAATTTAATATTTTAATTTAATACTGTGCAAGTATAAAGTAAGGTAATTTTTTTAACTAAATAGACAGCTGTGCTGCTGGGGAGTTTGATCCGCCACTTCTTCCCAGCAAGTACACTAGGAAGTAGCAAAGAGTGGTCGCTTTGGGGGATTGTCATATGTAATATTGACATTCAAAAAGTGCTGATTCTCAGCCTAATTTAAATAAATGATTTTGGATTTTGACGTGGTGCTGCTGAGCGCGTCAATACGCGGCTACTTGCGAGAAATATGCCAGAATACATGGCCTGGTTATATACTGGTAAGAAGACTGTGGTCATGGTCTTTGAGGTCAGGGATAAATACACTGAAGCAGTACCATAAGTGAACATAACCGGTATACCCCTTGTAAGGGTAGACCGGCTTAGATATCTGTGTCATTTATAGACCACTGGTCTCAAAGACGATGAACATATTCACAGGGTGCCGAGGGCACTGCGTGTGAAAGCTAACACGATTGCCTGCAGATGCTGGAGTGCCTCTGAAGAGGTCAAGTTCACTTTTTTATTGCGTATACTGCACTTCTTTTACACTTGCAGTTTGTGGGTTATTATACTCAAAAATCATAAAGCGCCCTTAGCTTTCGATGCTTTAATGCCTTCAGGATTCTGATGGGGTTCTCCCAATACTGCAGTGAATCAGGGATGTTTGCTGAAGCTTGTGTGAATTGTTTCTACATGGTAATGCTGAATCGGTGCGCATCCTCGGTCTGTAGCGTGTAGGGCAGCCTCAACAGCGTCCTAGCGTGATAGCTGGCAGGATGGCCTGTTAATTTTTGAACCACTGCTGCAAGGTTTCGGCTGGGCCTGTCTCCTCGCAGCAATGATGTCACAATCTGTTTCTTTTTGTTTTAGTTTGTCTGAAACTAAAATCTCGGTAGTAGGCTATAATATCGGCTGCCGGTAGAAGTTACCAACCAGCAGACAAAGTCATGTTGCGATGTGTGCCGGGTACGATACGCCAAATGTTGTTGTGCTGTGGTTTGTTCTTGGAGGGTCTCCAGATCAGTCTCCCTCTAGCGCAGCATCGTTGGTCGTTTTGCTGGGTTTAACATTGCATCACCTCGCTCAAGTGTCGTTTTCCTTCCTATTCACTCCCTTTTTTTGAGTGAATAGGCTCTTAATAAACTAACGCGCTTTACCGTCAACGATTGCATCAATGCTTACCATCAGGCGGGATTGCAGTCAAGCACTGGTTTATAACTATAAACCAGTGCTTTAACTGTATTATAAGTTAGAGGATGACATCTCTGATAAAAATGCTTGGCTCAACGCTGGTCTCCCTGTACTGGGGAGCATATACTAATTACCATTAGGAAACACTGCTGGACCTGCGCCCTAATTGCGCAACAGACTATTACTATCAATTGTAATCATTTTAAACCCTATTGCTAATCCATTGCTTCATATTTTCTAAATATGTGACTGCCTAAAAACGTAAATAACGTAATGCACGTTGTTGTACTGTCAAGTTGAAATCGATTGCAACTGATAGAGAGTTTGCAATTACCCAGCTGGTGATTACTGAACAAAAAAACTACATTTTATTTTATAGACGCAATTGAAAGACACGTGTGCTATGCAATTATACAATCCTTAGAATTATTGTGCAAAGGTATTTGACTAAAAATAACTAATTAGTCCGTCAGTCAGATTTCCAAAAAATACTGGACACGTATTTTTTCTTTTTTTCACATAAACAAAAAATTAAGACGACACAGTGCGTTGAAAACTCTTTAGTGCGCAGTGACGTCACCAGCCACCACTCCTGATCTTTGATGCCTTTTATATTTGTCAATTTTCATTGGTTTTATAAAACAAGACCAAGAACAAGACCTCAGCAGAGCCTCCGAGCGAGTCGGTCTTAAAATGAACATGGGCAAGACGAAAGTCATGTCTAATGCCCATGTTGTACCGACTCCTATAAAGATTGGAGACTCTGTTCTCGAAGTTGTTGACAGTTACGTCTACCTGGGACAAACTATCCAGTTAGGAAGGTCCAACTTCGAGAAAGAGGTCAATCGTCGAATCCAACTCGGCTGGGCTGCTTTCGGGAAGCTACGAAAAATCTTCTCGTCCGAAATACCGCAGTGTCTCAAGACAAAAGTCTTCGACCAGTGTGTGTTGCCAGTGATGACATATGGAATTGAGACGTGGTCGCTAACAATGGGCCTTATAAGAAGGCTCAAAGTCACTCAAAGGGCAATGGAGAGGGCTATGCTTGGGGTTTCACTGCGCGATCGAATCAGGAATGAGGAGATCCGCAGAAGAACGAGAGTAACCGACATAGCCCGAAGAATTGCAACACTAAAGTGGCAGTGGGCTGGACACATTGCCCGTAGGACCGATGCCCGATGGGGCCGACGGGTTCTCGAGTGGCGACCACGCACCGGAAGACGTAGCGTGGGTAGGCCCCCGACAAGGTGGACCGACGACCTGGTGAAGGTCGCGGGAAACCGCTGGATGCGGGAGGCGCGGGACCGGTCGTCGTGGAGAACCTTGGGGGAGGCCTATGTCCAGCAGTGGACGTCTTTCGGCTGAAATGATGAATGATGATGATTATAAAACAAAATATACGTATCCAATATTTTTCTATAATCTGAATGACGGACTAAATAGAATATTTTTTTTTTAACCCAGGATACATCCCTATTTTACAATCTTTAGAATTATTGTGCAATTGCATAACACAGGTGTGAGCAGTATATACTTTCTACTGACCTACCATTTGCTGGGTACCTACGTCTTTCATTGACTTGAATGTGCTCTGGTGGTGGAGAGTATTTCATACTTACTCCATTGGCTCGGTGATGGTGGTATGTTTTTGACGTGACAACGTCTTATAAATTGGTTTGCCGGGTGACACTTCAAAAAACTGCGTTGCTCTCCGCTCACGTTATGCGCTCACAATGAGAGCGAGTGAGAGGCACGCGTCCCTTCCACTCGGGCATGGTTAGCCCGCCTAAGAGCGAGAGAGACAGACATAAAAGTGAAAGGCACGCGTCCCTTCCACTCGAGCACAGTTAGCCCGCCTAAGAGCAAGAGAGACAGAGCGAGAGAGAGAGAGAGTGAGAGAGATAGGCATACTCATCCTTCTTCCTACTATACGAATGAATATTCACATTAAAATTATTTTACCACTCAAAGTCGTTGTCACGTAAAACTTTCGCCCGTATACCGACTTTACAGGCAACCAATTTTTTTTTTTAAATTCATAAACTAGTGCTTGACCGCAATCCCCACTGATGGTAAAGGCGCTAGTTTATTATGTGTTGGATCATTAAACTCCCTTCAAAATGGTTAAGCTGAATGGTCTTCGTGAATGGGCACCGTCAGTGGGGACTGAACATCTCTTAGCTACCACGGCATATTTTAATTTCTGAATTGCTTTTATGTTTCATCTAACGGGCGCTTTTACTGACACACCTTTCTGCATATTTCTCACACGGATAAATTCAACATGGATAATGTAATCAAATATTATGTAACAATTTTATGATTTTAAAAGAGCTTCCATGGACTTTCTTGCCTGTTCTACTTCATATATACTTACGCTTTGGAATTGGCGACGAGCTTCATCTTACTGACTGACCGATCCTTTGACATTCCAAAAGTACCTGAAATTGGTTTATTGGAAACAAATGCTTTGATTTGATTTGTATTGATAGCCACCACTGCTGGTGGAACCGTACTATCGGATTAATCTTTTGAAAGAGGCCAACGTGGCCTTTCTCGAAAGACTGGTTCGACTTTAGGCCGCATTTCCAATGACGCGGAGCTGGGCAGAGAGGAGCGGTGAAGGGCGGTGAAAAGTAGCCAGTGTTTCCACTGAAGCGGAGCGAAGTGAAAACACTTATTACAGTCAATATCTCTGAAAACCTCCGCATCGCCCCGCTGTCTTCGGCACAGCACTGCCCCGCTGTCCTCCGCTCTGCACCCCAATGCTCATTGTCCTTCGCATCGCATCACCTCGCTGTATTTAATTACGAATATCTGCTCAGCTCTGCTCCACCCCGCTCGTGCTGTTTCCATTGAAGCGGAGCGGAGATTTCGAGCATAGTGATAGGCCAATTTGTGCACCGCTAAGATCTCCGCTCTCCGCGTCAGTGGAAACCTGGCAATAGTTGAGATAGGCGGTTATGACGCCTGCACTCTGTATACTGAACCTCATAACACGTGACACGGATTTATTCTGTCCTTCTCTAAGCGAATTCAGAAGGAATGCGTTGTTTTATCACCAGAAAGATATTGGCTAGAGGGCTGCTGGTAACATATGTGATACGTAGCCAAGATTTTCGTCATCACAAACTAAACTTATTTTAAGTTCTCCTTCTTCAGCCTATTGAGATCCACTGCTGTACAAAGCTCCCCCAGGGCTTTCCACAATGACGCTCTTTCTATTTCATTAAGAAAAGGACAGAAGATAATTATTAGTAAACTGAACTAAATTTAAAATCAATGCATCTCCTTCTTTCTATTTCATTAGAACAGAAAACTTTTAATTCAGACAGGAGTACATAAGATTAATAATAATATTACTTAACTTTTAGTGTTAGTGGGTTACAGACACAAATATGACTCTTGTGTCTGATGTTTGTGTCTGTAACCTACTAACATCTGTATATGAAACTAATACTTAACGCCGAATTGCATCCACCTCCACAACACCGAGAAATCCCATTGATCCTCGAATACTCTGAGAATTCTGTTCTGTGCTGCGTTACCGTGTTATCAGGGATGCTATCTATTTCTGGTAATAGCAGTAAAACCATTAATATTATTATCCACAAACATCCCTGACGCACTACAATGCACGGCAGCCGCAACAGCACTTTCGGTGTAAATTTTACTCGTAGGTCGCTGTATGCCCGCTGAGTGAAGTACGCGCCTATGCGTTTGCCTATGCGTATATGCATATCCCATGGGTAACTTCTAAATTATATAATGTTGTTATTTGTTATACCCTAAGACAAAAAAACATTCAATTCACACCCAACGGAATTATTTTTTACGGAACTCTCAAGTTTTTATGTTAAACAGCAATGGACATGCATTGACACTGAGATGTTGGGTCTCGGTTAGGATTCCTACACTTTTATTAGTGATACTCGTAGATCGTAAAATGGCTTGATCGTCATTGTTTAGTCACAAAGGCGGTTACGCCTATTGTTATGCATTCTTATGTAAAATTTGACGTAGAATGATGTGACCACTTTCCGATCATTATGACGTCTGACCCTAGTTTTGATTCAACAATCAAGTGTTAAATAACACTCACTGAGCACACAAAAAAATGTAAGGCATAGACATAGGCCGCGCTTTTTATAGTAAGCTTGAGGTAGGGTGCCGTCTTCCCTAACACGGCCTCTCCTGACGCTGAGTTGCCCGCGACTCTAGTTCCTGTTTCAGGAATTGTCTACGACAGGATTGTTCTGGGGTGACGCTACCTCGTCCAGCTCCAGCATGGATACTCGAACTGCCGTGCGGTTACTGCTGCCAGGCTATCCTGAATGGTAGTCAGTGTCATTGGCTCTATCATCTGTAAAGTTATACTTTATTATTCTCGCGTCTAGACATGTTGGATAGATTGAATGAAACCAAATGATTAAAACCAAAAGTATAGGGCAGCGGGCGTCCCCACAATCCTATATTCATGCCGCATATTAACCACGGCTTGATTACCAATACCGTTATTGTGCGACACAGGCATTAAAGTTGGGCTGAGCTAGCAGCGCGCTCCGGAAAGCGCACGTCACGTAATCCGCAAAGCGCACCACACGCGCTCCTCAAAGCGCACCTCTTGCGCTCCGTAAAGCGTACTTCCCGCGCTCCGCAAAGCTCACCTAACACAATCCGCAAAGCGCGCCTCACGCGCTCCGCAAAGCGCAACATGTGTGCTCCGCAAAGCGCACCTCGCACGTCGCTCCGGATACGCTGCGCGCTGCTCCGGCCGTGCCGCGCATCACTCCGGTCGCGCGCCACTCCGGCCGCGTCACACGTCGCCTCCGACGCGCCGCGCGCTGTCACCACCGCGCTCCGCAAAGCGCAACATGTGTGCTCCGCAAAGCACTCCGTGTGTGCTCCGCAAAGCGCACCCTGCGCGCTACGCAAAGCGCACTCTGTGTGCTCCATAAAGCGCACCCTGTGTGCTCCGCGCTGTTGCGGCTACGCCGCACGGCGCTGTGGCTGCACTTCGCGTTACTACCGCTGCGCTCCGCAAAGCGCAACATGTGTGCTCCGCAAAGCACTCCGTGTGTGCTCCGCAAAGCGCACCTCGCGCGCTCCGTAATGCGGACCCTGTGTGCTCCACAAAGCGCACCCTGTGCGCTCCGCGCTGTTGCGGCTACGCCGCACGACGCTGTGGCTGCACTTCGCGTTACTACCGCTGTTCCGCGCACCTCGCGCGCTCCGCAAAGCGCATCCTGTGTGCTCCGCAAAGCGCACCTCGCGGCGCATCCTGTGTGCTCCGCAAAGCGCACCTCGCGCGCCGCTCCGGCTACTCCGCACGCTGCGCCGGCCGCGCCGCGCCCAACTCCGGCCGCGTCTCACGTCGCCTCCGACGCGCCGCGCACTCCGCCTCAGCCACGCTTCGTGTCGCACAAGACGGCTCCTTGGGTCCAGGAGTTCGCAAGCGTCTACTTTGATCACTCGACCGATCCCGCATCGGTGCGAACTTCGGTGGGTAGTTCGGGCTTAAAAATTGATAGGACTGGTTCGCATTGTATCAGGTCTTGGCTGCTCCGACACTATCGAAATTCAACTCCCTTCCTAGTTAGATGAGCGATACATGTTGTCTAGTAACGTACTCTCAATATATTTCCGGAAAGACCCAGCCAAGCCTAATAGTTGCCTGACCTGGCTGGCATTACCGGGCACTGGCAAGCCTTTCAGGGCCTCAATTTTACGCGAACTCTGTCGTACCTGATTAAAGCTGATCACCCTACCTAAATACTCTATCTCGGATGTCAAGAATATGTCACTTCTTAAATTAATTGAAAAACCCTCTTTCGTTAGTGTCTCTAAGACTCTTCTCAGCAAGTAAATGCAGACTTTAACTGAATACCGAGCAGTAGTACGTCGTCCATCTACACTAGTACTGAACTCGTGAAGGGCTTGGCTTATGATGCACTGCTACACGATCGGGGTATTCGTTATACCTTATGGCATTTGTAGGTATTTGTAATTACTCGAACCATTCTCGATACCACCCAATCTACTTCCTCACACCATACGTCAATGTCATGTATGCTTGGATCAAAGTTAGAAACGTAGTTGTTTCGGGATTTGACGGGTTGTTACTATTTAATAGCATCCGCGAGTATAGTTATGGCTGATGAGGCATCTGAACTGCGAACAGCTGGATCGGGAATTCGAATGGTTGTTGAAAAACTCTTGAAATTGTCCACGTGAGCTCGTTGTGGAACAGCGGTCAAGTCTATCGAATTAATAGGACGTGGAGTTACCTCATGCACAGGGTTTACAGAAGTCGAAGTTTTATTAAAGTTTTGCAACGAGTTATTGGAAATATTTCAAGAAGTTATCATAAAAAATCACAAAGTTATGAGCTTTTTATGTTACCTATTTGTCCCCACAAAAATACGGACACTATGATCTGCTGTGAACTGTAATGTGCGCTGGCTAACCATACTGCAACATTATTTAAACATATTTGGGAAAAAAATATAACATGGCGTAAAAATTATTGGAATCGATTCAGTTGCTTATTCTGAACAAACTATCTTTAGGTTTCTAGTTAAAAATAACGTTGTACGTATTCATGATAACCAATCTGGTTTCAGTAGAATTATCTACTGACAGCGCTATATTGAGTATTAAGGACATTGTCAAAGGATTACACGGTTCGCTGCACTTCAGTTTACGGGAAATTTCCTTAATTTCAACAGGGCTTTTATGGAGAAAGATGGGAGAGATTTAGTTAGGGAGCGGAGGGCATTGTGTGCGATTGCTAACATGATTGATTGCCTGCAGTTTCAGGCGTGCCTCAGAAGAGGTCAAGCGCAATGCATACTGCACATCTTTTTACGCAGTCTGTAGGTTCTGTGGTACTAAAAACTCATACAGCGGCCTTCGATTACAAAACAGTAATGCATTCAACATCCTCATTACGTACCACATTATAACTATCAGTTGGAATAATTTTTAATAATATGGCTAATCCATTGCTCCATATTCGAAAATTTGTTTGCTCAACAACGTAAACAACGCAGTGAATGTTGTACAGTGAAACCTGGTTAAGTGAGACATCATATTCCACTTACCCAGTGTCTCAGATATACAGGTATAAATAATTAATATCTGTCTTATTTACAGAGGGTTCCATTAATAGCCATAATTCCATTAATCCTTCCCACTTTCATAAACGGATATTAACTTCAGTTTTTCACGTAAAGATAACGATTGTAGCTTTCGTTTTGGCATTTTTCAAATAAACATCTGAATGTTAGTAAAGCGAAACTAAAACTGAAGGTAATTGAAGCTCAAAATTGGTACTTACGTACTTGGAATTACGTGTGGAATTTGTGGGTAGAATAAGAATGAGTAAACAAACCATGTTATCTCAGTTACAGAGGTTAAAGCATATAAAATTTACGCGCTGTCTCAGTTATAGAGGTAACTGTGATATTAAATCGATAGAACAAATCCCAAATATAGAGGCTTACCTCGTCTCACTAACAGAGGTAATTCAGTGCCAAAGTGTTGGGATCTTAGCATGAGTTCCAGTTATGGAGGTTTTATCCAGGTCCCACTTAACCAAAGTTTCACTATATAACTACCAAAATGAAACCTATTCCTGCTGATAGTCGTCATCATCATCTCAGCGTATAATTCCGGTTGCATTCGCGGCTCTCGCGTTGGAGCCCGGGGTTCACTTTCTTAAGCCATTAACCACGGCAACGGTAAAGCGGATTTCGTAGCGATACTCCGCGCGGTAAGGCCGTTTACGTGCCTATCTGCGCGGATGAATTTAACACGGTTTTGACCAGTTTGTTCACAGACACTGGCAGGAATCTTCCGGCGTTAGTCCTGCACGACGGCAGCGCGGCGGCGTGCGGTGCCGTGTGTTTAGTAGAGGTCAATGCGACATGAGATCCGTTTCACCGCCGACCTCGGCGGCGCGCGGTGCCGTGTGTTTAGTAGAGGTCAATGCGACATGAGATCCGCTTCACCGTCTACCGCGGCGGCGCGCGGTGTCGTGTGTTTAGTAGAGGTCAATGCGACATGAGATCCGCTTCACCGTCTACCGCGGCGGTGCGCGGTGCCGTGTGTTTACTAGAGGTCAATGCGACATGAGATTCGCTTCACCGGCTACTGCGGCGGTGCGCGGTGCCGTGTGTTTAGTAGAGGTCAATGCGACATGAGATCCGTTTTACCAACTACCGCGGCGGCGCGCGGTGCCGTTTGTTTAGTAGAGGTCAATGCGACATGAGATCCGTTTCACTGGCTACCGCGGCGGCGCGCGGTGCCTTGTGTTTAGTAGAGGTCAATGCGACATGAGATCTGTTTCACCGGCTACCGCGGCGGCGCGCGGTGCCGTGTGTTTAGTAGAGGTCAATGCGACATGAGATCCGTTTCACCGGCTACTGCGGTGGCGCGTGGTGCCGTGTGTTAAGTAGAGGTCAATGCGACACGAGATCCGTGTCACCGCATACCGCGGCGGCGCGCGGTGCCGTTTGTTTAGTAGAGGTCAATGCGACATGAGATCTGCGTCACCGCCTACCGCGGCGGTGCGCATTGCCGTTTGTTTAGAAGAGGTCAATGCGACACGAGATCCGCTTCACCGCCTACCGCGGCGGTGCGTAGTGCCGTGTGTTAAGTAGAGGTCAATGCGACGCGAGATCCGCTTCACCGCATACCGCGGCGGCACGGGGTGCCGTTTGTTTAGTAGAGGTCAATGCGACATGAGATCCGCGTCACCGCCTACCGCGGCGGAGCGCGTTGCCGTTTGTTTAGTAGAGGCCAATGCAACACGGGATCCGCTTCAACGCATACCGCGGCGGAGCGCGGTGCCGTGTCTTTAGTTGAGGTCAATGCGACATGAGATCCGTTTCACTGACTACCGCGGCGGCGCGCGGTGCCGTTTGTTTTGTAGAGGTCAATGCGACATGAGATCCGCTTCACTGCCTACCACGGCGGCGCGCGGTGCCGTGTGTTTAGTAGAGGTCAATGCGACATGAGATCCGTTTCACCGGCTACCGCGGCGGCGCGCGGTGCCGTGTGTTTAGTAGAGGTCAATGCTACATGAGATTTGCTTCACCGGCTACTGCGGCGGCGCGCGGTGCCGTGTGTTAAGTAGAGGTCAATGCGACTTGAGATCCGCTTCACCGTCTACCGCGGCGGCGCGCGGTGCCGTGTGTTTAGTAGAGGTCAATGCTACATGAGATCCGTTTCACCGCGTATCGCGGCGGCGCGCGGTGCCGTGTGTTAAGTAGAGGTCAATGCGACATGAGATCCGTTTCACCGCGTATCGCGGCGGCGCGTGTTGCCGTGTGTTTAGTAGAGGTCAATGCGACCTGAGATCCGTTTCACCGCATACCGCGGCGGCGCGCGGTGCCGTGTGTTTAGTAGAGGTCAATGCTACATGAGATCCGTTTCACCGCGTATCGCGGCGGCGCGCGGTGCCGTGTGTTAAGTAGAGGACAATGCGACATGAGATCCGTTTTACCGCGTATCGCGGCGGTGCGCGGTGCCGTGTGTTAAGTAGAGGTCAATGCGACATGAGATCCGTTTCACCGCGTATCGCGGCGGCGCGCGGTGCCGTGTGTTTAGTAGAGGTCAAAGCTACATGAGATCCGTTTCACCGCGTATCGCGGCGGTGCGCGGTGCCGTGTGTTAAGTAGAGGTCAATGCGACATGAGATCCGTTTCACCGCGTATCGCGGCGGCGCGTGGTGCCGTGTGTTTAGTAGAGGTCAATGCGACCTGAGATCCCTTTCACCGCATACCGCGGCGGCGCGCGGTGCCGTGTGTTTAGTAGAGGTCAATGCGACATGAGATCCGTTTCATCGCATACCGCGGCGGTGCGCGGTGCCGTGTGTTTAGTAGAGGTCAATGCGACATGAGATCCGCTTCACCGTCTACCGCGGCGGTGCGCGGTGCCGTGTTTTAAGTAGAGGTCAATGCGACATGAGATCCGTTTCATCGCATACCGCGGCGGTGCGCGTTGCCGTGTGTTTAGTAGTGGTCAATGCGACATGAGATCCGCTTCACCGCCTGTCGCGGCGGCTCGCGGTGTCGTGTGTTAAGTAGAGGTCAATGCGACATGAGATCCGCTTCACCGTCTACCGCGGCGGTGCGCAGTGCCGTGTTTTAAGTAGAGGTCAATGCGACATGAGATCCGTTTCATCGCATACCGCGGCGGCGCGCGGTGCCGTGTGTTTAGTAGAGGTCAATGCGACATGAGATCCGCTTCACCGCCTGTCGCGGCGGCTCGCGGTGTCGTGTGTTAAGTAGAGGTCAATGCTACATGAGATCCGTTTCCGGTTTTCGTAAGACGTGACCGTATCAGCGTGGCGACCCTCTTGTAGTTTGTCTGTTATGTCAAGGGCATGAAGACTGCCACGGATGCGGGAGTTCCTGATTGATTGAAATATCCATTGCTGCTGATAGTGTGTTATGAAATTAACCTGCAGGATTCTGTTGGGGTTGCCCCGATACTGCAGTGCATCAGGGATTTGCCTAAGATCGTATGTATTGCTTCTACACGGTAATGCTTAATCGGCACGCATACTCGGTCCGTAGGGCGCAGGGCTACGTCAACAGCATCCTAGCAATGATACTTGGCAAGATGGCTCGTGGCCGCATGCGAGCAGTATGCCAGAATACATGGCATGATAAACAGAGTGGTACTGATAATGCAACAATAAATGAAAACACGAACAATGCTGGTTCATAGGAATAATCCTAAACCATAGAAAAAAAACCAACATCAAAAATAAAAAAATGAAAATTTCATCATCGCCATCATTATCAACCTTTTTATCGTCCCACTGCTGGGCGCAGGTCTCCTCTCATACAGAGAAGGATTGAGCGTAATCACCACGCTTGCTCAATGCGGGTTGGCAATTTCAGACTTAAAGTCCAGGTTTCCTCAAGATGTTTTCCTCCACCTTCAGTCATTGGTGTCCACGATATACTTAGAAAGTACATATAACTTTAGAAAAGTTACATTGGTACTGGCCTGACCTGGTATCGAACCGGCGCACTCATACTTGAGAGGCTGGCTGGAAACGGAATAGAACATGGTTTAAAATATTGGTTCACTGACCTCCGATCGGCGATAGCGCGGTCCTGTATCGACATGCTTTTTTCGCGCCATTATTATTAAAGTTTAGTACGTACTGCTGGATGCCGTGGTCCTGTAAGTGCTTCCGTGTCGACGTACATCATGTTGAAAATCTGAAAAACGAAAAATTCCTGTGACTAAACTAATCGATATATTTATATGATTTTTTATGGGTAGATTGAGAATGTGTTGAGGTACACGATGTTTAATTTATTGTCGTATTGTCAGCACCACTTTTTATAATGTTAAGAAGAATGGTCATATTCTTTCTGGACAGGGATAAATACCCTAAAGCAGAACCATTAGTGAAAATAAACGGTATACCTCTTGTGCAGGTGGACCGGTTTAAATATAATTGGGTTGTATCCTAAAAAATAATTTAATGTCCATCAGATAGATTTATAAAAAATATTGAACACGTATTTTTTATTTTTTCTTTCATTCAAATACTTAGGAAGATATATTGATTTGAAATATCGCATGCTGTCACGCCGTGGTACATAATATACCACGTCGTGACGTAAATAGCCCCCACTCCGTAACTTTACGCTATATCTTAATAGTTTTTGGTAATTTCGACAAAATAAAAAACACAGGTCTTATTTTTTTATTATCTACAGTATGTTAAGAAAACCCTGTCCGACCCATAAGGATAATAAAGGTTAGGTAAACACATGACCAAATATAATATAAAATTTTACGTACCTAATCATCATAGTACCAATACAAATGAATTTTGAAATAATCTTTTTTTCCCGCGAATTAATCCCAACTTCCCCGAAATTTGGTAATTTTTGAAAAGTGACAACACCGTTATTATTATGAGCGAATAGCGATGCGACCACGTGCTGCGTGCCCTGCCGCCCGGCCCCCGCGGTAGTGTGCATAACGCACGTTTATTAAGTTACCTCTTTTTGCGAAATAATATTTATTTTTTTAGGGGGATTTTTTTTTAAGTTCAGCCCGGTTTTGTATGCATTAATAGACTCAGTTATCGATACCTGACAACACCTTCACGGGTCGGACAGGGTTTTCTTAACATACTGTATAAGACGGACTAATTATTTTTTGATTTTCATACCTTGGATACATCCCTATTATGGGTCATTTATTAATCACTGACCTCAAAGACGATGAACTTATTGATAGGGAGTGGAAAGCACTGTGTGTGAGAGCTAACATGATTGCCTGTAGCTTCTGACGTCCTTCTGAAGAGATCAAGGGCACTATATTTATTATTAAGTATTGTAAATTGCTTAGCACACGTGTGAGCTATTAAACTACCATTTACTGACTACGTCTTTTATTGACTTGAGTGGGTTCTGGCAAAATTTGAATAAAAAAAACTAATTAGTCCGTCAGTCAGATTTCCAAAAAAACTAGACATGTATTTTTTCTTTTTTCATATAAACGAAAAATGAAGACGAAACAGTGCGTTGAAAACTCGTGTGACGTCACTCCTTGCGACACTTTTTAGCAACGAGAGACATCACTTCTGATCTTTGATGCCTTTTATATTAGTTAATTTTTATTAATTTGATAAAAAAAATACGTATCCATTATATTTCTATAATCTGAATGACGGACTAAATAGAATATATTTTTTTTACCCAGGAAACATTCCTGTTATCTTTAGGAAATATTGTTAGACCTGCTCATTATTCGAAAGAAAGCTATAGTTTATAGTCGCAATTGAAAGACACGTGTGTCATGCCATTGTACAATCCTTAGAAGTATTGTGTAATTGCATGAAACACGTGTGAGCACTATGTTCTTCCTATTGACCTACCATTTGCTGGGTACGTCTTTATTGACCTGAATGTGCTCTGGTGGTTGAAAGTATTATTCATGCTTACTGTCTGCTACTGCTTATTGACGAAGTTTACCAAATGCTGCCCATCCCAGCTGGATCCTTCTATTTGCCTCCTTCTCGAAGTTGTTTTTCCCTAATTGCAACGTTTGCCTGGGTCTTCTCTGCTGGGCACAGGGCTCCTCTTATACAGGGAAGTATCATTCGAATCAATTAACTAGTTATAGAGCGCGATGCCACCTGATGGTAAGCTGTGATGCAATCGTTGATGGTAAAGAGCACTAGTTTAGTTATTAAGAGCTTATTCACTCTAGCATTGAAGACACTTAAATTGCGATTACAATTTAAGTGTCTTCAAGACTAGGTCGATGTAGATATAGATTAGCGTATTTGCCTGAAACGGTATTCCCGTCTGATTAGACGGAAGGCCGTCTCAGGCAAGTATTTAATTTTTTTATCAATTTGACAATCAAAAATTTGTCCAATAAATTATAAACTGTCAGTTTTTTGACAGATTTAAAAAGTGTTTACGACAGGACAAATTGATGTAGTGTGTCAATTTGATATACAATATATTTCTTTGCTTTTAAAAGTGGATTAGGCCCATTATTAAAATGGGGATACCACTTTAAAAAAAACGCGCCGACAGCTCTACCTCCTGGGTGGTGCGGAAACGAGCTGCAGAACTGCACCCTAATTGCCTTGTCCGATGAAGGCCAGCCCGCGCCGCAGCTGAGCCAGTAAATATAATTTCCCAACCATGACCTCTGAGTTTGTTTCGGACGTTTCTTCTCAGAGCTAGTACTAGGAAACGCCGCGGTCATCAAACCGAATTTACACAAATATTTGATCCAGCCGTCCCTTGCTATTCTCTCCAGCGACGCCCTAAGCCGAGGTTCGTACCCCACAGGGGGTGCCCTTAGCGTGTAGGCGCTTAGCTTTTTTGTCGCCCTGGCTGGAGGCTTTAAATTCATTTAAGGTGTTCGCGCTAGTTTTATCGGTCGAGTCCGATTGTTAGTTAGTCGAGTCGATCGGTACGGGCTAGCGTAATTTAGTATTGTCTATGGTGACGCGCGGCCGCCATTATTACACACAACGTGTTTAGACCCCGTCGCGCACGGGGCCGTTGCTTGAACCTCTTGACGAATAATCATCGCGTGCGTCGCATGTGCGGTCGAATGATTTTCGGGAAATTAGATATACCACCGGCGCGTTTTGTATAGTTTGTCGCGATTGTTGCCCGTGTTTTGAAGTATTTACTTGAACTATAAAATGTACCAGTGCGCCTGTAAATTGAGTTGAATTTGAATCGGAAACGTGGTTTCATTGGCGATCTTTGTCGGGCGTGATTGACACTGCTAAATAACTTCTTACGTTGGTGAGCTTTGGTGCCCTATTAAGGGAAACTTGGTGTGTCGACTGGTATGGGACAGTCAGCGAATTTGAAGACATCGGACGTGATCGTAATCAACGCGCGCGCGTTGATTCTCCGGACTTCGCTTCGTGATCGAGCACACTGAGTCCCAGGTAAGTCCCGTAGATTTACTAGAGTGTGATCGGAGATTGATTTTACTTGTGGTGTATGCCGACCTTGTTTGTTGGATAAGCCGTGACAAATGCGCGGTAGATGTACGTGCTTTACTGGGGCGCCTACATAAGGCATCCACAGGAAAGTCCGGTTAAGTAGTCACGGCCTCTCAAGGTCAACTACGAGATGCCATATCAAAAAAAAAAAAAACACCCTAATGTGTGCACCTGTGCACCTCGCTCTGTGATTTCATCCGGACGATACCGTTTGCAAAATGTTAAAAAAATATAAATTAAACTTTTTTTTATGTTACGAAAACGTCGTTTTGATGATAAAGCGTCATAATACTAGGTACCCACCTAGTCATGAGTACTCTACTACTCATGACGTTTTGTAATTAAAAATATACTTATAAAGGGTGTACGAGTATCTAACATCGACGCACAAACGAGTACCATGGATCCAGTACATGATTCTGAACCCCCAATGGTGGATTTTTTCGTCGGTTTTTCTTGATTAAAAAAATATAATATACAGTTCTTTTTCACTTTATACCGTTCATAATTGCTATACTTTTATAAACCAATAAGATTTTAAAGTAAAAAAATAATTAATTCGCTAATTACACAAAAAGCGCAATGTCAACAAAACTCGAAAAACTATCTTATCAGCTGATTTAATAGAGTTCACATCAGGGGTCAACGTCATACCCACAAAAACGCGTGGCGGCACGCTTGCAACGTTCAAAGGCCGAGTCGACAGATTTTTTTAAACACTGTGATTTCTGTAACCGCTCATTAACGAAATAAATGTCTATCATATTTTTATTAGTGGCATGCGGTGTAGCTTTTTTTTAAGCTATTGCATAGCTTCTATCGCGGGCCTTGAGCGCGGGGACCGAATCCAGAAATTCCGTAACGAAAAAACCTCACGCTCCCCACTCCGACGGGCACGGAGGTGTGGCTTGAAGGCCGTACATCGTCTAACGTCGTTTCAGTTCGGCAGTCTTCGGCACGGTATGTTTGTGTGCGTGCGACTACATCTTTTGAAAACAATTTATAGATTTTCAAAAAGAGCATGCATATTGCAGGGCTCGAACTCAGTTCTACACACTTGCCATGTTACTGATAGTCGCGAGGTGCTAAACTTGCGATAATTTTCTCTCTGAAATAGGTCTTCTATAGAGATATGTCATAGACGTCATCGACGTTGTCATGGCTACCTTAAAAACTTTTCATATAATTGATTATTAAGTACTTTTATTCAAATTAATTTAGTAGTGTTTTTATAAAATAGCTTTTTTTTAACGGAAAAGCTAAGATGAATGTCACGCTAATTTTTCATTGGACTTTTAAATTATTTATAGTGTTGTTTACTAAATAAAAGCGCGTGATTTTATAGCGTAAAAAGTACTCACGCGGCCGTTTTTTCAACTGTGATTGGCGATATCCGCCATTATTGTGAAATATTTTTTTAAAGAATTTCTATAATTTGTTACACGTGTTATTGGCAAAATTGTGGTATCTATCCACAGGGACCAGATCAAGAGTTGAAGTTGAAGTTTTTATTAAATAAAATATTACAGAAAGATGTCGGTGAACAATGTTAATACGAGTACATTTAAGTGTACGAGTTGTAATATTGTTATCTCCGAAACGAAACAACGAAAGTTTAATAAAAATATGCTCGTCGGCTTTTTCTGAGGAAGACATTGATGAGGCAAAAAAGTTATTGTTTGTTTCTACGAAGACAAGACAAAAACATGTATCGAGGCATGTATGTAATTGCATAAATTGATACAAAATGCTATGCAATAGCTTTACCGCGGCAGTCCCCGAGTGCCACACGTCTTTTTTTTTTTTTTATAAAATATAAAGCAGCGCTTGACCGCAATCCCGCCTGATGGTAAGCAGTGACGCAATCGTTGATGGTAAAGCGCACTAGTTTATTAAGAGCCTATTCACTCTAGCCTTGAAGACACTCAAATTGTGCCGGCAGATTGTTCCAGTCCCTCGATGTACGCGGTATAAAGGAGGAGGCGAAACGCTTCGTTCGGATCGTAGAGGTGTTAACAACATAAGGGTGGAAACTCGCCGTACGACGGGTCGTCCGATGGTGGAACGGAGATGGGGGAATTAAATCGTGCAATTCCCTCGCACACTCCCCAAAACGTATCCTATAGAACACCGAAAGGCTGGCTACTCTACGCCTGTGCTCTAGGCTTTGGAGACCAACTCGAGTCAAATCAAGGTCACCAATCAGCCTCTTCGCACGCCTCTCCACTGAATCCAAAGTGGCCAGGTGACACTTAGCAGCACCAGCCCAAATGTGGCTGCAGTACTCCACACACGAACGGACCTGTGCTTTGTACAACATTAGAAGCTGCCCTGGTGTGAAGTACTGCCGGACCTTTGCGATAACGCCAAGTTTTCTGGCAGCCATCTTGGCCTTGGACTCAATGAACCGCCCAAAGTTTAGGTTCGAGGAAATCTCAACACCCAAAAGCTTAAGGCGGTCAGTACACTCCAAGGATACATTCCGAAAAGTAGGAGCCAAGGTGAACGGGCTCCTTTTGGCGGTGAAAAGACACGCCTGCGTTTTGGCGGCATTGAATGCTACAAGATTGGCTTTGCCCCATTCGGAGACTGCCTGAAGTGCAACACTCGTTCGCTCTACCATGGCCTCTCTTTCGGACCGGATTGATTCCCTACTAGCCCGAGCATCCGGCAGGTATCTTTCCACAACTGTGCTGTCATCTGCATACCCATAGATACCGGGCATCAGCAGATCGTTAATATGCAGCAGAAACAGAGTTGCAGAGAGAACAGACCCCTGAGGAACACCGGCATTAGTCGACATGGGCTCAGATGAGCATCCGTCGACAACAACTCGGAGGGACCGTTCAGTCAGGAAGTCTTTTACCCAGCCAGTCAGGCTAGGGGAAATGCCGTACGCTGGAAGCTTACTCAAAAGGCCAGCGTGCCATACCCGGTCGAAGGCCTTCGAGACATCAAGGGAGACAGCAATCGCTTCCCCATTTCTCTCGAGGGCTTCGCCCCACAAGTGAGTGGCATACATTAGTAGGTCCCCAGTTGACCGATTGCGGCGAAACCCGTACTGTCGGTCACTGAGGAGATCGTTACCTTCCAGGTATGCCAAGAGGCGCGAGTTCAATACACGCTCCATAGTTTTGTAAAGTATGGAGGTGATCGAAATCGGCCGATAGTTGGAAGGATCGGCACGACTACCCTTTTTGGGGCTGCACGTTGGCAAGCTTCCAGGACTTGGGCACTATACCAGTCACAAATGAGAGGCGATACAAGCGTGTCAATACAGGAGACAACTCGGGCGCACATGCTTTTAGAACAATCGCTGGTATACCATCCGGACCACTAGCCTTATTCACGTCCAGACGTCACAGTGCTCTCAGAACCTCCCTGTTCCGAATGCGAACCTCAGGCATTGAAGTACCGCAGTGGGGCAAAATAGGTGGAGTAGCACTGCCAGTATCAAGACGCGAATTATGGGCAAAGAGAGATGCAAAGAGACCTGCTTTCTCTCTCGCCGTATGAGCCAGTGTTCCATCAGGCCTAACCAGCGGAGGCAGTGAGGGCCGACAGAAGTTCGCTTCGACCGATTTGGCAAGGGACCAAAAAGATCTGCTACTGGAAGGCTGCGCAGATAATTTGCGTTGCGATGTCAGATGCACCTTGTATATGAACTGAAATATAACATTTGTGCAACCAACAGGCCTCACTTACGCGTCGAAAATGTAAAAAACAAAACAAACTTAATTAAAAAAAAAAATCTCTACAAAGCAACAACTCCACACAAACAGTAATAACAACAGGGGATTTAAACTATTTAGACATTTGTAACAAAGATGCTATCGCTACTCATCGCTTACGGCCAATGCGGGGCTCCGCGCGGGGAATCGGGAGAGGGTCCCATTCCAGCGAGGTGCACAGATAACGCGTGCGAGTTGTATTATCATTTGGAATCATTTCGAAGCTTATTGCTAATCCATTGCTTCATATGCGTGAAAACGAGTCTACTCAACTGTATGATTGTCCCGTTGGTAAATATTAAAGACTTTAGATAATTAGACTGGTTTATTACACTTGTAGAATTATTACATTGGAATCGACATCTTCTAGGTCAGATCCTAAGTTACAATGACAAGACTATAGACTATATTCATAGACACTAATACATAGAGATGGTATTAGTTACTCGACTACAGAGTAGTGATGTATGATACAACATCCCCCCTGTTTAAGTTTAAATTAACCCTTGACAAACAATATTATAGAAACCTGACTTAGTTACAATTTAGACAATGACTTAAGACTATAGTTAGGTCTTAATCTAGTATACAATGTTCTACTTAATCTATTTCATCAATTAGCCTTCTGGTTGGCTTTACAACTCTTCCAGAACGAGTTACATGTTGACTGACTGAGGATTGAGATGAGAGCTCTTGAGGTCTAGACTCCTGCCTGTTACCTTCCTCTCTCCCCTGCGACGAATTGGATAGCATAGGAGAATATTTGTGTCTTAAATGAACCCTATTCCTCCTATACCTAACTCCATTGACATCCTCAACGACATATGACCTATTATTAGCCAACCTTAGCTTGACAATGGCTTGTTCCCAATTGCTATCAGGCTTTCTTTTAAAGTATACATGATCATTGGGATACAATAATGACAATGACTTTGTATTTATATTATAATATTTAGACTTATTTTTATTATTTTGCTTGACACATTCTTTATAATTTTTGAATGTAACCACTTTAGGTTTTAATTTCTTATAAGACATAGGAATGTTATTTCTTAAATTCCTGGACATTAACAATTGAGCTGGAGATGGTAAATTATTCTTAGGTGTGTTTCTATACTGTAATAAAGCTATGTATGGATCAGATGAGTTTCTTTTACATTTTTTTTAACATATTTTTGATAATTTTGACTGAACTCTCTGCTTGACCATTTGACTGTGGATGATATGGGCTAGTTACAATGTGTTCTATGTCCCATTCATGCATAAAATTCTTAAATTCTAATGACTGAAAAGGAGGACCACCATCAGACACTAAAGATAAAGGTATTCCATGACGAGCAAAAATGGACTTTAAATGTGTTATTACATTCTTTGCTGTACTGTTTTTATTTAACAAAGCTATTTCTATAAATTTAGAATAATAATCTGTGACAATTAAATAAGTAAGGTTATCAAAATACATTAAATCAACACCTACTTGTTGCCATGGATATTTATTAATTTCAAAATTTTTTAGTGGTTCCTTTGGATTATTAGGTTTAAATTGTGCACATACATAACATTGTTCTACCAAGTTTTTAATATCAGCTGACATGCTTGGCCAGTACAAAGACTCTCTAGCCAGTTTTAAGCATTTATTTATACCTTGGTGACCTTCATGAATTTTACCTAACATTTCCTTATACATTGCCTGTGGTACTATTAATTTTGACCCTTTGAACAACAAATCTTTGACTACATGAATTTCAGCTTGTATATTCCAAAATGGTTTTATTGACAGACTGACATTATTTTTATTTTTTGGCCAACCTTCATAATAATACTTTTTTAACAATTGCAAAGTATCATCTTTCATAGTGTTCTGTAACAATTTTGTACAGTACTCCTTTGTGACTGCTAGACTTGAATGCATTAAATTGACATGACAAGATATTTCTGACTCATTCTCAGGTATATAATGTTCTTTCAATGCTGCTCTAGACAGAGTGTCAGATATAAACATTTCTTTACCTGGAACATGTATAACTTCCAAATCATATTTTTGTAAAGTTAACATCATACGTTGCAATCTTGCTGGTACATCATGTAATGGCTTTTTAAAAAGATAGACTAAAGGTTTATGATCAGTATGAACAGTTACTTTATGACCGTACACATACTGGTGAAATTTTTCACAACCAAACTGAATGGCTAACAATTCTTTCTCAATTTGAGCATACCTTGACTGAGTTTGAGTTAATGTTTTTGAACTATAAGCAATAGGTTTATTATTCTGCATAATGACTGCTCCTAATGCTGACTTTGACGAATCGACTGACAAGACTAATGGTACATTGGGATTATAATGAGCTAAAACTGGTGACTTTGTAATTTCATCGATTAAACTCTTAAGACATTGACTATGATTTTCATCCCAAGTCCAGACTGAATCTTTCTTCAAAAGATTTCTTAAAATTTGAGTTTTTTGAGACAAATTGCTAATAAAGGGACCTAAATAATTGATCATACCTAATATTCTTTGCAATTCTTTGACATTTTTTGGTGTGGGCATATTGACAATTGCTTTTACTTTCTCTTCATCAACCCTAGCACCATCTTTACTAAAAACATACCCTAAAAAACAGACTTCTGATACTAAAAATTTACATTTTGACTTATTGAACTTTAAATTGACTTCACGTGCTCGTTGCATGACTTTATGTACTCTCTCATTATGTACTGACTCGTTTGGTCCATATACCAAAATATCATCGATGAATATTAGAACTCCTTCTAAATCACCGAACAAATTCATCATGACTCTTTGAAAAATTTCAGACGATGCATTAATACCAAAAGGTAACCTTAAATATTTATATCTACCGAAAGGTGTTTGAAATGTACATAAATCAGAACTATATTCATCTAGTTTAAGCATCCAAAATCCTGAAAATGCATCTAAATGAGAAAAACAAACAGCTCCTGCTAGTTGAGATCTGATCTCATCTATTGACTTAAGTGGATAAATTTCCCTTATAATATTCTTATTCAAATTTCTAGGATCTAAACAAATTCGTAACTGACCCGTGCTTTTGACTGTTATCACTATACTGTTCACCCATTCTGTAGGTTTAAAAACCTTTTCAATGACCTGCATTTTCTCCATGCGATCCAATTCGTCGCGCAGTTTGTTCAGTAAAGCGAAGGGTACTCTTCTCGGAGCATCCACGCATGGCACCGCTTCAGGTTTGAGTTTCAGGCGACAGACTTGAGGTAGACATCCAAGACCCTGAAATACATCATTGTATTGTGTAAGAATTCGTTCACCAAAATTTTGTTGAGACACAGAGAAAACTCCTTGAATTATACCCAATTTTTCACAAGTTGGTAGACCTAAAACATTCGGACAAACCAAATCCGCGACTATAAACACTATATTTACACTAACAGTGCCATTATTCAAAGACAAACTACATCTTACACCAACTTTACCCATAATGGGTATTGATATACCACCAAACCCACTAACGTTTATTTGACATTTCTCAAGTGACATTTGACTTTGACATTTCAAAGATTGAAAAGTTTTCTTTGACATAATATTAATATCAGCTCCTGAATCAATAATGCAATTAATTTGTGTATGACCAACTAAAATGTTTATGTTCCATGACTGTTTAGAATAGTATTTGTTTTCTTTTGACTCGACTGTATTGACCTGTTTACTATGTGTTGACTTTGCTGTAATAATTCTACAAGTGTTTGTTGTGTGAGATTCCTCAGACTTGTGTCTGTACTCATCATTAAGATATGAATCTCGACTAAGACTTTTTGACTTTTTTGACTTGACTCTGAATCTCTCAGACTGTTCCGTGTTTTCATCACTGAGATATGACATATGACAAGAGTCTTCATTGGATCTCTCAGACTTATCAGTCACCAGTCTTTTTTCATCACTGAGGCATTTTTTATTAGACCTCTCAGATATGACATTATCACCACTTTCATCACAGAAATATGACACAGGATATTTTTTATGACAAGATGAGTCTACATGAGATCTCTTAGACATTGACTGCGACTGGCCTATGTGCGACCTGACCGTTGATTGTAACTTATATAGTATAGGATCTGACTGTGTGTATGACAACCTGCTATGTCTGTAATGATTTTGATTGTGATGACTTTGTGACTCTAAATGACAATTATATTGACTAGACTTATGACTATGACTGAAGTTATGACAATTTAAAATTCCAACAAAATTATCTTGACTACCAGTTGAACTAAACGACTCTAAATGACTGACTTTTTTATTATTGGAGTAACAAAATTTTGCAAAATGACCATAAGAGTTACATGACCTGCATTTAGCTCCCTGCGCTGGACATTTGTAGCGGTGGTGTTGTCCACAGCGGCTACACGTCTTCGAGCGCTTCTCAGGACTGGGACTTGACTTTGACCTCCCTGCGCTGGATCGCTGCTGACTGACTGGTGAAGCTCGCCGTCGCTGACGCTCCGCTCGACCACGGCTCCTCCGACGCAGATGCATGACTTTTCCAGACTCTTCACTAGTGGACCTCTTGACAATTTGGTCTGCATCCTGCTGTGCGACGATGAGTGTCCTAGCTAGCTCTCGCATCCTCTGATATGTCAGATCAGGTTCCTGCAGCAGTCTCTGACGTACATGTGCTAAGTCCAAACTCAAGTTGGCGATAAAAATATCTCTGATAAGAGATTCTCTGAGCGTTCCAAATTCGCAATCTTGGCTCTTATTTTCGAGATCGGTTAAGAAATCCTCGATGCTTTCCGATTTCTGTTGACGTGTGGTAAAAAACATGTAACGATACATGGTAATATTTTTTCTAGGTTGAAAAAATTCGTCGAATTTGGCCTTGACGTCATGTAATGTGCTTTCTCCAATATTTATGTTGAATGTGTTGAAAATATTTAAGCATTTTTCACCAATGTGATGTAGTAAAATGGCGATCTTGCGTTTCTCACCGGACTTGTCCAAACCCGTTGCCAACAAGTATAATTCGAACTGTTGCCACCAGCGCTTCCAGGTTTCGTAATTGTTGTTTGTTGCATCTGACGATATTTTAAGCGCCTTCAAGCCATTGTTCATTGCAGTTCCGGTGTCATGGTTGCCACCGACGCCATCCGACTTTTGCATTTTTTGAATTTTCTTTCTTCGTATTGGGTTTTTTCACTCTTCTGACACCATGTATGATTGTCCCGTTGGTAAATATTAAAGACTTTAGATAATTAGACTGGTTTATTACACTTGTAGAATTATTACATTGGAATCGACATCTTCTAGGTCAGATCCTAAGTTACAATGACAAGACTATAGACTATATTCATAGACACTAATACATAGAGATGGTATTAGTTACTCGACTACAGAGTAGTGATGTATGATACAACATCAACAACGTAAATAACGCAATGAATGTTGTTTCAAAATTAAATCCATTGCTGCTATTATACTGGTAGTGTGTTACACAAATACTCTGCTGGTTCAATAATCTGGAAGAAGATGCTTCTGGCGCTGAGACGAACGCCAATCTTCTAAGTTTTGCCCTCAATTTAGATAGAGTGGTTTGGACAGCGTTCGGGAAGTTCTGTAGTCCCCTCTCGTCCAAAATACCTCAGTGCCTAAAGACAAAAGTCTTACCAATGTATGTTAACGGTGATGACATAGATCAGAAACGTGGTCCCTCACTATGGGCCTCATAAGAAAGCTCAAGGGCGCACAGAGAGCTATGGTGAGGGCTATGCTAGATGTTTCTCTACGTGATCGAATAAGGAATGAGGAGATCCGCAGAAGAACTTTGATTAGCTCTTTGAAGTGGCAGTGGGCGGGGCACATAGCTCCTAGAGCCGATGGCCGATGGGGCAGAAAGGCTCTTGAATGGCGACCACGTACCGGCAAGCGCAACGTCGGACGCCCACCGACTAGGACGGTCAGCCGAAGCGCTAGGTACAGGCCGTGTCCAACCATTCTTTTTGGAAATCCTTGGGAGAGGCCTATGTCCAGCAGTGGACTTCGTGTGGCTGAGATGATGATGATTTGCCTTCTGCATAAAAAGGGCTTTTTGTCGTCATGTCGGAGTCTGAAGAAAATAGTGAAGACGTTTTGCCCACAACATGAAAGGGGGTTTTTGCCCAAATCAACAAATGAGGACCTTTTAGTGGTTGTAATGACAATCATAACTATCACTTGGACTTGGTATTATATAAAGTCAGGTGTAATTATTTTTTACTGAACAGACAGCTGTGCTGCTGGACAGTTTTTCCCGCCACTGCTTCTTCCCAGCAAAAGCATTAGGAAGTGGCGACAACTTACTGAAAGGGCGGGAGTTTTGGAGACTATCTTATTTGACTTCGTGTGGCCGAGATGATGATGCCTTCTGCTTAAAAAACAGCTTTTTGCCGTCATGTTGGGATCCACGAAAAAAATAAAAATAGTGAGGGCGTTTTGCCCACAGCATAAAAAGGACTTATTGCCCAAATCAACCAATGAGGACCTTTTAGTGGTTGTAGTGACAATCATAAATATCACTTGATATTATATAAAGTCAGGTGTAATTATTTTTTACTGAACAGACAGCTGTGCTGCTGGACAGTTTTTCCCGCCACTGCTTCTTCCCAGCAAAAGCATTAGGAAGTGGCGAAAACTTACTGAAAAGGTGGGAGTTTTGGAGACTATCTTATGTAATATTGACGTTCAAAAATGCTGATTGTCATTCAGTCATGTCAGAAAAACTTTTGATGTTTTTGATTGATTCTAATATTATGTCTTATTAAATGAATTGTACATGTCATAGTGTTCTGTACTGTAGTAATTCTACTCTTCTCGTGAACGGAATAGCAAGAGACAGGTCGAGGTGTTTCCATATGATGCCTGGTGAAGCCGTACGGAGGACGGGTGTGTGCCGGGTATTATGCACCAAATGCTGTTGTGTCGGGAGTTTGGTCGTGGAGAGTCTTCAGATCAATCTCCCTCTAGCGCAGCATCGTTGTTCGTGTTGTTGGGTTTAACATTGTATCACCTCGCTCAACTGCCGTCTTCCTTCCTATTCATTCTGTTAGTGTGGTAAAGCGCGTTAGCTTATTAAGTGCCTATCTTAATTAACTTGCGCGCTTTACCATCAATGATTGCATTAGTGCTTACCATCAGGCGGGACTGCAATCAACAATATTTTATAATCTGAAAAAAATAGATCAAAATGCCTGCGGATGGATTCACAGAAGATTACTTTTTGCCGCCTTCCTCTGGGTCTCATCGAAAGCTTACCAAAACAGTTTTCCTCGAGAACTAGAAGATGGAGGCCAAAATAATCAGCGCTGCAAGAAGAGAGAAGACTGATCTAGCATTAGTAACAATAGCGTTTTTACAGCGGTGGCCTAAAGAAGTATCGGTCGCGACTTGCAAGTTGTAGCTCGTAGGTTTGAACCCCATCAGGCGCTTAACTTTATGTAATTTATTTTGTCACCACTGCTCTCAAAACGGTGAAGGAAACAGGCATATCCCAGAGACAAAACCTCGAAAACATATGACATTTATCAACCCGCACTGGGACGGCCTGATCTGTCGTGGTGGCCTAGTGGTTAAAACACCAGCCTCTCAAGTAAGAGTGCGCGGGTTCGATTCCAGGTTATATGTTATTTATACTTTCTAAATATATCTTGGACACCAATGACTGAAGGTGAAGAAAAACTTCTTGAAGAAACCTGGACTTTAAGTCTGAAATCGCCAACCCGCATTGAGCAAGCGTGGTGATTACGCTCAATCCTTCTCTGAATGAGAGGAGACTTGTGCCCACAGTGGGACGATAAAAAAGGTTGATAATGATGATGATGACTGGGACGGCGTGGTAAATTACGGCCCAGTCCCTTTCACTAAGAGGAGGCCTGTTTCCCAACAGTGGCAACTTTATAGGCTCATTATGTTTCTGTATATTTGCCAACCCGTATTGAGTCCGCGGTGATTACGCTCAATCCTTCTCCGTATTCTGAGTATTTTGAAGTAAAGAATTTGTGTAACAAAATTAAAAAATAAAAATGAGCCAAACACAAAGTTATGAGCTTGTTACCCTATTTGGTTGTCCCAACAAAAATATGGTCCACGCTCTGTTCGGGCGGGCGAGACGGGTGTATTGACCTGTGGCGTCAGCTGAGCGCGAGTATGCGCAGGCAGAAGTTGTGTAGCGCGCTCAGTAACCACACTGCAACAATTTCTAAACGTATTCGGGAAAAAATATAACATGGTGTAAAAATTATTGGATCGATTCGGTTGTTTATTCTGAACAAACTATATTCAGGTTTCGTATAACCAAAAAATAACGTTGTTTAGAGAATTGATGCAGGTATATTAGCAGTTCAGGTTTCTTCAAAATGTTTTCCTTCACCTTTTAATCAGTCATTGGTGTCCAAGATAAACTTAGAAAGTACATATAACTTAGAAAAGTTATATTAGTACTTGCCTGACTGATAAGGATGGAATCGAACCCAAACATATATATTTATTTGAATTAATATAGCCAAATAGCGGTCGCCAGCGACTTCGTTCGCGTGGAGTAAGTTATGGGCTATTCAACGCAAAAAGAATTTTTCAAATCAACCTCCTGAGATTAGCGCGTTCAAACAAACAAACTCTTCAGCTTTATACATCGGTTTGCTAATATTGTTTTCCTTGTCTAGCTTAGATTACATTTTTAATTCTTCGTAGAGATACTACACAACATGCGGTTGATTGGTTGGAATAAAACACATACGGACATAAAATAATGCATTAGTGTGTGTAGCCGGTTTAGCACAGGAGACAGGAGTCATCATGGTGGAAAGGGACTTCTACATGTGATGGATAGTATATAATAAAGTGTATTCTATTGCATATATTTGTAACATTTACGCGACTACGATCTTGGAAATGCTTTTCGACGAAATTTGACGACTTGAAATTTTGCCGCCTCTCTTGTAGCCACGCAGCATTACATATGTTACGTAGCTACAAAGGAGGAGACAAAAACGATCATCGATGCCAGAAGAAAGAAGAGGAAGAAAAGAGAACATCGGCCGCCGGCAGAAGTTACCATCCACCAGACAAAGCCTTGCCGCCAAGCGATTTGTCGTATTCCGACATGATGTCTAATGAAGCCGTTCGGAGGACGGGTCTGAGCAGTTGTGTTGCGATGTGTGCCGGGTACGATGCACCTAATGTTGTTGTGTTGGGAGTTTGGTCGTGGAGGGTCTTCAGATCAATCTCCCTTTGGCGCAGCATCGTTGGTCGTGTTGGTTTTGTGTTTAACATTGCATCACCTCGCTCAACTGACGTCTTTCTTCCTATTCGCTCAGTTTTTCTGAGTGAATAGGCTCTTCATAAACTAGCGCGCTTCACCATCAACGATCGCATCACTGCTTACCATCAGGCGGGAATGCGGTCAAGTGCTAGTTTATAATTATTAAAAAAAAAAAGTAACAAATTACTTCATCATCATTGTAAAAAACAATAAAATTCTGGTGAATGAACCTTATATTGGAGATGCCGATGCATTCCACTAGTTTCTACGATAAAGCCTGTACTGTACAAACAGTTCGGCTATGGAAAGACTTGCCCGTGTCCATAAGACGTGCTCAAACTCTGTCCACTTTTAAATCTATGTTAAGAAAGCACTTCCTCTCTATTTAAACATGTCATTATATTTTATCTGCTCTTGTATAATGTTTATTAATTAGATGTATATATTTAGTTAAACTAGTTAACGTACATATTTATTGTATACTCTATGTAAATAGTACACTGTAGTCTACCTACACTATTTCTCTCTCCTTCCCCTTAGTATTCCATCCACAGGTTATCTGTAAAAGATCGCTCTTAGCGATAAGACCGCCCATTGTGTCAGCCTTTGTAAAATCTTTATATTTATGTTCTATAATCTATATGGTGTACATATTAAAGAGTATTCTATTCTATTCTAATGACTTAAAGTTCACATGATGTCTGGTGAAGCCGTACTGAGGACGGGTCTGAGCAGTTGTGTTGCGATGTGTGCCGGGTACGATGCGCCAAATGTTTTTGTGTTGGGAGTTTGGTCGTGGAGGGTCTTCAGATCAATCTCCCTCTGGCGCAGCATTGTTGGTCGTGTTGT
Source organism: Sesamia inferens (assembly GCA_037179545.1). Classification (NCBI taxonomy): domain Eukaryota; kingdom Metazoa; phylum Arthropoda; class Insecta; order Lepidoptera; family Noctuidae; genus Sesamia; species Sesamia inferens. The sequence continues at coordinate 14,538,522 of CM073951.1, read as the reverse complement.
TGGGTTTAACATTGCATCACCTTTTTTTTTTTTTTTTTTTTGTTCCGGGGTGGAAAATCCTCAATGGATGTCCGCCGCCCTGGGGTGGGCGACGGGGTATGTCAGACTCCTACTGACTAAAAACCACCCCGGTGTCTCTCCGGTCACGTGCGCACGGAGCCGCGGGAGTCCCTGATTCTGCCGCAGATCCACACTCTCGTGCCGGCCAGGTCTGTCCGGGCCTCGCCTCCTGCACGGGGTACTGAGGTGTTAAACTACCCCGTGCATCGCCTCTGAGGCGTGCGCCGACACTCGCGCGCGCCTCCGCCTCGGGGTCCATCAATAGGGAGGGCGGGGACTTCCCCATGTCCCTCGCCCCTGGACCCATTCATGGGGGGCGGAAGAGGGCGTTATCCGCCCTTCTTCGACGCCCGGTGCGTCTTCTGCGGCCCGGGAAGGGAGTTGATATCTCCCTCTCCCGTTCCGCAGCTTCCTTCTGCGACATCACATCCTCGCAGAAGGACACCACCGCGTCCCACGACTCTGTGCTACCGACCATCTTCCGCACTACTGCCGGCAGCGTTAGGTCGCCTCCTACTTCATATGTGAGGACACGGCGCTGCTCCTCCCAAGCTACACACTCGGAGAGCGTGTGCTGCGCCGTGTCCTCTCCGCATTGGACGCAGTGGTGGCACCGAGCGTCCGGCTCCCTGCCTAAGCGACGCAGGTACTTGCCGAAGCAGCCGTGCCCCGACAGTACCTGCGTCACCCTGAACGACAGGGAGCCGTGCCTCCTCCCGAGCCAGTCGTCGAGTACTGGCCGGATCGCCTCGACGGTAGCGAGGCCGGCAGTAGGGCGCATAAGCCTCTGCTGCCAGTCCGCCACCAGGACCTGACGGAGCTCCTCTCGGCGCAGCTCGATCTGCTGCTGAATCTGAATTGTATAATAGCATTTCTCCAATAATAGATGTCTTAATTTGTTTTTAAATTGAATAATATTTTGAAGGTCCTTAATCTCATTTGGTAATTTATTAAATATTTTTGGGGCCATACAAAGTATGCTATTGTGCATTAAGGCGGTCTTTGAAGGTCTACCGCATAGTTCATGTCTGTGTTTTTCTCTGATCATTTTATAGCGATTTTCAGATGCTTCATTTTTATGTTCTGTAATTTATATGACGTAGATAATAAAGAGTATTCTATTGCATATATTTCTAACGTTTACACGACTACCTACGATCTTTGAAATGCTTTTAGACGAAATTTGACGACTTAACATTTTTACGACTTAAAAATTTTGACGACTTAAAATTTTGCCGCCTCTCTTGTAGCCACGCAGCACATACATATGTTACGTAGCTACAAAGGAGGAGACAAAAACGATCATCGATGCCAGAAGAAAGAAGCTTAACTAACTAGCTTAATTAGTTAATTAATCTAGTTTACTTTTTTTAATTATTTCATCACCACAGCTCTCAAAACGGTGAAGGAAAACATCGTGAGGGAACCAGCATCTTCCAGAGGCAAAACTACGAAGACATGTGACATCCAGCAGCCCAAACTGGGCCCGCGTGGTTGATTACAGCCCACTACCTCTCACAGAGAGGAATTCTGTATCCCACGAGTGGGACACAGGCCTTCTCATGGGATACGGGCCTCTTGTATCCAGGTATGTATGGCACGGGTCAGCTAGTCAGCTAGATAGCTGACATCTAAAGTCTTTTAATTTTTCCGGTTAATATTTGACCTATGATTTTTTTGAAGTGAAACTTCTTTACGCACGCTTGACTTGGGGAGTTGTGAAGCTGGCGAACGCGTGACGTAAGCGTTACGAAAAGTGATCGGGCAAGGCGAACGGAAGTTAAGTGGGGGATATAAGCACAGAGGCGCCGTGGCGCGAGCTTGGTACTACTAGGTCTACAACGAGTTTTTTTTTTAATAATTATAAACTAGCGCTTGACTAAAATCCCGCCTGATGTTAAGCAGTGATGCAATCGTTGATGGTAAAGCGTACTAGTTTATTAAACCCATTCACTTAAAAAACTTAGTGAATAGGAAGAAAGACGGCAGTTGAGCGAGGGACCAACGATGCTGCGCCAGAGTGAGGTTGATGTGGAGGCCCTCCACGACCAAACTCTCGACACAACAACACTTGGCGCATCGTACCCGGCACACATCGCAACACAACTGCTCAGACCCGTTATACGTACGACTTCACCAGACATCATGCCGGAACACGACGAATCGCTTGGCGGCAAGACTTTGTCTGGTGGGTGGTAACTTCTGCCGGCGGCCGATGTTATGGCCTACCACCGAATAAAACCTACCTACTTGACCTATGATACTTACAAATAACGTAGCTTTCTTCTATGTGTATAGGAATTTTAAAATCAGTTCTATAGATCTAGAGATTATCTCCTAAAATCTCACAAAATTTTCCTCTACATAGTGTTATATACATGGATGACGAATACATATTTTATGTCTGTAGGTTTTGCAAGAAAACTACAGTACTGTACTGTAGGTTTTGAAACAAAACGGTCTTATTTAGTTAACGGATCTGCTATCCCTTTCAGCGAGAAGTTTGTTTTTTAGTGCCGTCTTCTTTCCTCCTTGCATGGCAAGAATCGTTTTTTACTATTTTTGTTATTTACTTTTCTTTTTGTTTTTAGGGAGCTGTTATTTCGGCTTGTGCTTTTTTGGGCTGCTCTTTTCCCATAGTCTTTTGTCATAATCTTTCTTAATTACTATTTACAATTCTATTCATTCTTAATCTACTTACTTTCTATACATATTAAAACTTCCACTACTTACTACAATCCTTGCCGACGGCAGCACTGGTTATGCGGCTCACCTTGTACGGTTTCTGTCGATACTGTTTTTGGCTACTTTGAGGCAAAACCGCTCCAAATACGGCCTGGAGTGCTTGTCTGCCATTAGGTCAGAAGTAGTTGTTTCAGTCAGAATTCTTCCTGTGCTTACTTCCAGGCAGCGAGAAGGTTAAGTACCTTGAGGTTTGGATCGACAAGCATCTTTCCTGGGATCTACAGCTACAGGATATCAGTCGCAAAAATTTTGCATCTGGTAAGTCTCTGAGACGGGTGCGGAACTTTCTTCCTACTGCCACTAAAACTGTGCTAGCATAATCGCTTTAATTCCAATTTATGACTACGCAGATGGCAGTTATCCAGATCTCACTGAGGCATAACTAGATAAACTTGAGTGGCCTCAAAAGTTTAGCATAAGATTTATATTTGGCCCCTGCACACAGGCGCGTGCACTCCATATAAACACTGAATACACTTATAATTTTCTAAAAAAAATATGTAATAATATACTACAGTAAAAACTTTGTTACTTATTGAGAATACTGCCATCTATTAGGGTTAGCGCAAACTGCTAATACACATTACAATGTACGCGCAATCTAAGCAGGAACTAAGGACGCTTTTTTCTTTGCGTGTATGGTCGTGTGTGTGAATAAATATATTTCATTGTGTGTGTAAACTTTTAATGAGTGGCCGCGCAATTTCATTGATATTATAGGCCGAAATAAGCAGTAGCTGTATTATACGCCGGCCGACTTAAGATGCTGAAAAAAATTGCATAATTGTTGTTGCTTAAAATACCTTTTTATTTTATCAGCCTATGTTCACTCAAGACAATGTTTGTGTTCTTTTTTCAGAATTAGCTTGCTGGCACGTTATATGAGTTCATATAATTTACTTTTTTACAATGCATATATATGTCAGCTGCCACGCCTTTTATACCTGAGGCTTTCATTTAGGTAATAAGTTTTTACTTATTTACATTTCCATTTTAAAGATTTTTTATTTTTTTATTTGCTTTGCTGGTATTTTGGCGTGGCTAGCTGGCATATGGTAAATAATTTCATTGTTGTTGTGTTTACTTGTGTTCATTATTATACATAATATTGTATAAAGTCATGTGTTTTTTTTAAATGAACAGACAGCTGTGCTGCTGGGGAGTTTGTTCTGCCACTTCTTCCCAGCGAAAACACTAGAACACTTTCTAGTGCTTTCGCTGGAAAGAAGAAGTGGCGTCTATGGGTGGGCGTTTTGGAGGACTGTCTTATGTAATATTGACGTTTAAAAAGTGCTGATTCTCACCCTAATTTGAATAATTGACTTTTGATTTTGTTTGGTTATTGGTGTATTGTCGGGGACTACCCACGCTGCGAAGAAGGTCGAAGGTCGCGGGAAACCGCTGGATGTGGGAGGCGCAGCACCGGTCGTCGTGGAGAACCTTGGGGAAGGGCCTATGTCCAGCAGTGGACGTCTTTCGGCTGAAATGATGATGATGATGATGATGATTGGTGTATTTGGTAATATGCTGATTGTTTTAAGCGCAAGTGAATTGAATTAGTTTATTTACTTTAGAGTTTAGATAAATATTTCTTTCTAAAATATGGAAAAATATTCCTGTGAGATCTGAACTGGTGATGTATGTTTAGATAAATTTAAAACGGTGCCTTTTTCAACGTTAAGTTTTCAGGAAAAATATAAAAATTTCGTTAAAGGGCGTTGTGTTCGCGATTTGGGTTTAACTCAAAAGAAATGTTGTTTTAAAAAAAAGTATTATGATAATTATAATTGGTTAGCAGGCCCTGTACAAATAAATTATTTTGTTTCCCGTGTACCTATATTATTTTAAAACGCGGTATTGACAATTGGGTTGTATCCTAAAAAATAATTTAAAGTCCATCAGATAGATTTATAAAAAATATTGAATACGTATTTTTTATTTTTTCTTTCGTGCAAATACTTCCGAAGATATATTGATTTGAAATGTCGCATGACGTCACGCCGTTGTACATAATCTACGACGGCGTGACGTAATTAGCCCCCACTCCGTAACTTTAATAGGTACACTATATCTCAATAGTTTTTGATAAGTTCGACAAAATAAAAAATACGGGTTTTAATTTTTTTTTATTATCTATAAGACGGACTAATTATTTTTTTGATTTTCATACCTTGGATACATCCCTATTATCAAGAATATAACAGGCGCCTGTTTTATGAGATTATTGATAATGTCGTGAACGAGTATCGTAGTCGTTATAAAAACTTAAAAGACCTTAAGTTTTTCATTTCAACCTACTTGCTTTTGAATTTGAATACTATACTTTATATTGTAATAATTTTCCAGAGGAATCGGTCGTCAAACCTCCGTTACCTTTATAAATCAGACGAATTAAAAACAATAGGTATATTTGATTTTAATCAAAATTTACATACAAACAATCTAACAGTCATATTTCCTGAAGTTTACAAATTAGCAAAATAGGGACGTCTCTTGGGCAAAAAAAAATGATTCTATTTAGTTCGTCATTCAGATTATAGAAAAATATTGGATACGTTTATTTTGTTTTATCAAATCAATAAAAATTGACGAATATAAAAGGCATCAAAGATCAGGAGTGGTGGCTGGTGGCGTCACTGCTCGCTAAAAAGTGTAGCATGATAGTGACGTCACATGAGTTTTCAACGCACTGTGTCGTCTTCATGTTTTGTTTATATGAAAAAAGAAAAAATAAGTGTCTCGTATTTTTTAGAAATCTGACTGACGGACTAATTAGTTTTTTTTTAGTCTACTACCCTATTAATAGTTATGATTCCAATGAATACGAGTGAATGAGTGAGATTGATCATTTTCGTGCCCGAAAAGAATCCAAACATATTTACAAAACACACAGGGCCAAAGCAGTCTCACAGATTCTTTCTTTCTTCTCTTTATTTTTTGGCTTCGCACGGTCTGTGCATTTAGCCAATGTCAAGTAACTGTGAATTATTCATGTAAAAAAAGACTGCAGCATGACCAGTCTTACGTGTGAGGTTTGGTGCTAAGTCATGATGTGGCCACTATGCTGCGATATTTCACTGTTCTTTATAAACTATTTACTAAATGCACTTTTTACTACATAAATCACGCACTTTTATTTAGTAAACAACACTATAAATAAATTTAAAAGTCCAATGAAAAACGAGCGTGACACTCAGTATAACTTTCCCGCCAAAACTCCCGTCTCACAGATTTATCTACGAAGTTCATTGAAAAAGAACTTTTGGAGATTTTGAAACGATCTTCCATTTTTTACGACGACGTTTTGCAGAGTCAACTGTTTAAAAAAAGATAGGTGCGTTGATTTTATTTATAGGCAGTAAAATAATATAAACTTTTCTTTTTTTTTATTTATTTACATTAAGTTAGTAAAAACATTTCTTTTTATTAATTTGCGCAAAATAAAAAAGAAATTCTTAACATCTCACGGCCTTATAGTGCAACTGTAAGGCCACTTTTATATCATTTATGTGTCTTGTTCTCACCACCAATCACATATTTGGATGTTCATTGTGGCCAAGCACAAAGATCAATTCAATGTTGACATGTGGAAAAGACACACACAAAAGTACGCGACTATGCTAAATTGAAACTAAAGTAAGTTAGTGACGAAGGCTTTCCATGATGGCCGGTCTTGTGCTGCCCGCATCCATCGGCTTCCCGCAATCTTTACCAGGTCATCGGTCTATCTTGTTGGTGGCTCCCACGGGGGCGGCCACGTACCGGGCGAGGCTGGGTAAGGAGGCTTCCCTACCTAGTATCATCCGGTAAGTGGCCGTCACTCCAGAACCTCACAGCCCCATCGGCCATCGGTTCTACGAGCAATGTGCTCCTTCCACTGTCACTCAAGTAAGGTAAGTTTACGTTTTTATAGTTTTATCATATATATCATAAAACACAACAACATTAGGCGCATCGTACCCGGCACACATCGCAACACAACTGCTCAGACCCGTCCTCCGTACGGCTTCAGCAGACATCATGCCGAAACACGACAAATCGCTTGGCGGCAAGGCTTTGTCTGCTGGGTGGTAACGTACTCGGTGGCCTACCACCGAGAAAAAACTAAAAACTAAAAAATCTTAAAACGCTATATTTTTTTTTCGTCACTCTGATACTTTTACCAGCTCAGGCCATGTTGAGAACACAGCATGCTCCAGACTAGCTTCAAACAAAAAAAGGGGTTGATCACAGGGACAAACACTCAATATAGATCGAATTTGTGGATTGCCCACAAAAACTAGAATTCGATCTATATTGAGTGCTACATTTACATTTCTTTTTCTTCTTCTTCATAGCCTAGAGAGGTCCACTGCTGGAGAAAGGCCTCCCCAAGGCTTTCCATGATGACCGGTCTTGTGCTGCCCGCATCCGCGATCGCGGCTCCTCGCAATCTTCACCAGGTCATCGATCTACATTGTTGGGGGCTACCACGGGGGCGGCTACGTACCGGAAGACGCGGCGTAGGGAGGCTTCCCTACGCCGCGTCATCTGGTAAGTAGCCGCCCTCCAGAACTTCACTGCCCCATCGGCCATCGGTTCTACGAGCAATGTGCCCCGTCCATTGTCACTTAATTTTAGCGAATCGAAGAGCTATGTCGGTGACTTTGGTTTTTACATTGACATTAATTTAACTGATATAAATTTATTAAAGTACAGATTGACAAACGAAACAATCACGCGCTTTGGTGCTGAGTGCTTGCCAAGACCGTTGGAGATCGACTTCCGACAGAAGACTGCCTGTGATCCTTTTAGAAGACGGAAGTCTCGTTGCTGAACCCTGAGCCATCTTTTAGCCGCCTCTTTCTTGACCATTAGTTCGTCAAATGTTCTGATGGTCAAGAAAGGGGAGACTGAATTAATCATCTATATCAGAAGAAAGGTTGGTCTGTTGGTCTGTCATCGGTAAGACTTGGAATTCATTTACTTTTCGAACGAATTTTCTTTACTTTCTGTTTTATTTTTCTACATATTGTTTCAATTTGCATTAATTTTTAAGTACATTTTAATAGCGAGAAGAAATATATTTTGTCGATAGATACCTTTGGTTGCTTCCCCATTCGATTTTTCAGTTATATATAGACATAAGAAAAATCAAGTAAGGAGTTAAAATGCAAGAAGACAGAAGAATAGTATGTCATTGTCATATTTGTATTAATTGTTCATATTTGTATTTATTGTTAATAATTCTTTTTTTTTTATTAATTTATAAACTACCGCTTGACCGCAATCCCGCCTGATGGTAAGCAGTGACGCAATCGTTGATGGTAAAGCGCAGTAGTTTTCTACTCACTCTAGCCTTGAAGACACTCAAATTGTAGTCCGATGGAAACACCGCCGCTGGCAAATTGTTCCAGTCCCTCGATGTACGCGGTATAAAGGAGGAGGCGAAACGCTTCGTCCGGATCGTAGTGGTGTTAACAACGTAAGGGTGGAAATTCGCCGTACGACGGGTCGTCCGATGGTGGAACGGAGATGGGGGAATTATATAATGCAATTCCCTCGCACACCCCCCAAAATGTATCATATAGAATACCGAAAGGCTGCGAAGATGCAAGAAGCAAGGGTTTTTCTGTCATTTGTAAGAATTGTATTTAAATTATGCTTTGTCTGGTTTTCTTGGTTTAGTATTGTATCTGTTTTTGTACTTTGTTTTGTATGTTATTTTTTTATATGATTAGTGATTAATGTCATTTCGTGTATTTTTGTATATAAACATATTCATTTACTTTTTTAAATATTTATCTAAAAATACATATAAAACAATTAAAAATAGTGATACGCCGATGTCGGGAGCAGGGTCTATGCTACCGGTGGACGTTCGGACTCCAGAAACAGGAACCTCCTCACGATGCGGGCCGTATCGAGGAGTAGGTACTGCCTTTTGAATCAGACCCTTTATCCAACCGCCTAACGAGAGCCGCAATAGATATTGGGGGAGGCTCTTGTACAGTTTTTTTTAGGATATTTTATTTTTGCTTTGATAGTATTTTGGCATGGCTAGCTGGCATATGATAAATAATTTCATTGCTGTTGTGTTTTCTTGTGTTCATCACTGTACTACCTACATAGTATTGTATAAAGTCGTGTGTTTTTCTTTAAATGAACAGACAGCTGTGCTGCTGGGGAGTTTGTTCCGCCACTTCTTCCACTCACCAGCTTCGAAAAGCAAACGCACTAGCTTTCGCTGGGAAGCTGGCTAGCGGAAGTGTCGATGGGTGGGCATTTTGGGGGACTCTCTTATGTAATGTTGACGGAATACATACCTTTTGATTTTATTAAATTGGTAAGGAATGGTCACCGAATCTGCTGCAGTTTTTGGTTGCCATCTCACTTGATTTTCCATCTACAAAGGAAAATCAAGTAAGGTGTTGACTAAATAATCGTCCATGCAAGAAGCATGAAGAATATCTTAGGTATGACTAGATACTGCTAAGTATGATTGAAAATGTTGAATGACCGTGGGAAGAATTGTACTGAACGAAGAAACATTATGAACAGGGATGTGTTCTAGGTTAATTAACTGTTTAAGATTTACTTTTCATTTTTTTTTTACTAAATGTGTAACCTTATTTTTAAGCTGTAAGGAAAATATTGCGTCTTAGTGAACTTCAGATGTCTATAAATTAAAAGCCCCAAATTCATCTATGAATTACTTAACACAAATTATCCAATCACTCTTATAATATACAAACCTCTAAAAGACAAAAAATAATCATACCATGGATAACGCCTGGCTTACTTAAATGTATTAAAAACCGAGTAAGATGCACGTCAAATCTAAGAAGTCCCCTGACAACTTAATTCTTAAAATCACATATTTTAGAAACAGAAATTTCTGCAATGCCTTACTTCGAAAACTAAAACGAGCCTATAAAAAAGCGAAATTGAGAAATCTAAAAACAAACCCAAGGCTTTATGGAGTACAATTTAAAAAATCACTGGCACGCAAAACTCTCCACAAGTCCTATAAATCCAAATAAATTGTGTGAAAAAATAAAAACCAACTTCCATGTCCTGACTCCTGCACCATTACATTCATCGACAAACCCCTTCTAGCTGGTAACGGTACTTCACCAACCGCTACAAATTCTCTTGCTCTGGTGGAAGTGGACGAGTCGGAGATTGAATCTACTATTATGCATCTACGTAGTGACTGTGCAATAGGCTAGGATGGTATCTCAAGTGTTAGAGGTATCTCGCAAGTCATTTCTTCGACCCCTTACTCATAAATACAATCGCTGTGTAGGTAAAGGAAGGGGTTTTCCCTAATTCTATCAAGGGAGTAATTGTATATCCAATCGCCCCCCCCCCCCCCACACATACACTCAGTCAAAAACACACACACACACACAACTTGACCACCTCTCTGTTACCCTGGCTCTTGATTCTACAAATGCAATAGGGATGTTTTAGTCCGTCATTCAGTTCATTTCATTTGATTTATCAAATCAATAAAAATTGACAATTATAAAAGGCATCAAAGATCAGAAGTGGTGGCTGGTGACGTCACTGCTTGCTAAAAAGTGTAGCGTGCATGAGGTCACACGAGTTTTCAACGCACTGTGTCGTCTTCATTTTTTGTTTATATGAAAAAAGAAAAATTTTGGAAATATGACTGACGGACTAGGTAGGTGCGGCAAATAAGGTCTGACAGGTAATAAGACCTAAATTAGAAAAATACAACTTAAAATAATAATAATACAACAATAATACAACCGATCGAAGGTCAGTGAATCAATATTTTAAAGGATGTTCTATTCCGTTCTAAATTTTATGCGATTTAGTTTGTTTGAAATTTTCATTTTTTATTTTTGATGCCAGGTTTTTTTCTATGGCTTAGGATTATTCATATAAACCAGCATTGTTCATGTTTTCATTTATTGTCGTATTGTCAGCACCACTCTGTATAAATATCGACACTATACTGCAAGTACGTGTGACATATTACTACAAAAACATCTGTCACCTTACTATGATGTAAGAATTTTGTTAAAATGCTAAGGAACGGTACTGAATACTCGTCAACCGTGGACTGTTGGAGATCGAATGTCAACAGAAGACTATTTGTGACCACTTGAGAAGACGGAAACCTCGTCACAGAATCCTGAGGCATCTTTTAGCCGCCTCTTTCTTGACCATTAGTTCGTCAAATGTTCTGATGGTCAAGAAAAAGGAGACTGAAATAATCATCTATGTCAGAAGAAAGATTGGTCTGTCATCGATAACAATTGAATTTATTTAAAATATTGTTTGTTTTGTCCTAATTTAAAATACATTTTTTTTTAATAGCGAGGAGGTATATTAGCCAATGGATACTGCTGCATTCTTTGGTTGCCGCCTTACTGAATTTTCCGCTTTGCTATGACAAAACGAAAATTCAAGTAAGGTGTTGACTAAATATTCGTCCATGCAAGAAGAAAGAAGAATACTCTTTAATAAGAAACTTAATAATATTTTACTGTTTCTATATTTACCTTTTATTTTTGCCAGATCCTCTCGACGATTGTCGCTGCATCATCCGTCGCCTGATGCTACCTGCCTTGCGTCAGGACCAGCGTGACAAACTTGAAGATACCGATACGTTGGCCCTCAGTACTCATTGATGTTCTCACTGATGTGCCACAGAAGCGGCCCCAGGACTTAAACTAGTATCTAAAAATGTATTAGTAACTATATTCAGTACTTAATATTTGTTAAATTTACAATTTCAGCAAGCCTGTATAAGCAGTAAAGGAGATGTTTCATTTTGGGCCACCACTGTGTACCTACACTACACAGAGTTGTGCTCCTAATACGACAATAAATGAAAACACGGACAATACTGGTTCATAGAAATAATCCTAAAGCATAGAAAAAAACCATCAAAAATAAAACAAAGGAAAATTTCAAACAAACTAAATCGCATAAAATTTAGAACGGAATAGAACATCCTTTAAAATATTGGTTCACTGACCTCCGATCGGCGACAGCGCGGTCCTGTATCGACTTGCTATTTTTGGCGCCATTATTATTAAACTTTAGTACCGCTGAATGCGGGGGTCATCAACCTGTAAGCGCTTCCTTATTGTATATCATGTAGAAAAATGAAAAATAATATCCTGTAACTAAACTACTGGATATTATATTTATATGATTTTTTATTAGACTGGGAATGTGTGGAGGTACCTAGACGATGTTTAATTTATTGTCGTATTGTCATCATCACTATAAGATAAAAAGGAAAAAAATAATAGATTTTTTAGTGAGATAGCCCTTTTTTAAGGTAGCCATGACAGTGGTTATGACGTTTGATTGATGACTTTGACACTTCTATTTTCCCCTTGAGTTCGTGGCGTGTGGTGATTTGAGTTGATTGTGTTTCGGAGTTGATTGAGAGAGAGCGGAGAGTGATTGTTTTTGTTTTGTGTGCCGTATATACCGAATTCATGTTTTGTTTTCTTCGCAGTCATATGGTAGATAATAAAGATACGATAGCCTTAGTTACATGACCCGTCAATCAAATGTTACTGTCAAAATCTTATTTCGATTTTTGCTGGCCACCATATTTATTAGTATTGTGTTGAACTTCTTGGCCGAGTTAAATTGAATTTATACAAAAACTAAGTAAAATATAGGATAAAAACATTAAACAACAGTTAACTATAGTGTATACTGATACTTACATTAAGTGTACATATACCTAGTGTTGGCCCAGGCTCCATACAATTATGAAACATTAAGAAATTTGTTGAAGTTTATTATTATATACTGTGTAAGAATTGTTAGATAAAAAAGATTGTTAGGTATGAGTGAAGGTCTTGAATGACTGTGAGACGAATTGTATTGAAAGAGGAAACATTATGAACAGGGATGTATGTCTGAGGATAGCCGTAATAACAGGAGGGCCGAATGTGGGGAACGAAACGTGAGGTGGGCTAGAGAGCGAGGTGAGGTGGGCGAGAGAGAGAGGTGAGGTGGGCGAGAGAGAGAGGTGAGGTGGGCGAGAGAGAGAGGTGAGATGGGCGAGAGAGAGAGGTGAGGTGGGCGAGAGAGAGAGGTGAGGTGGGCGAGAGAGAGAGGTGAGGTGGGCGAGAGAGAGAGGTGAGGTGGACGAGAGAGAGAGGTGAGGTGGACGAGAGAGAGCATCATTTTGGAAGATGGCGATTGTGAAAGTTGAGGATGATAGACCTTTTTTTTATTAAGACGCGTAAATAAATATTATAGAGTATTTAAATTGAGTTTCATTATATCCCACATTTTTATTCTTTGTTGTTGAAAATTTGGCAGCTAACACGAAAATAACAAAATTATATCTTAACAAAATTGAAACCTCGTAGAACGTCACTATGATGATTAAGTAAAATTTCATATTATATTTGGTCATGTGTTTACCTAACCTTTATTATCCTTATGGGTCGGACGGGGTTTTCTTTACATAATGTATAACAAATAAAGTTGTATACCAGCATGCCGAAAAAGGAAAAAATCGCGCACGCACAAAGGTTTCTGTAGCATTGATTTATGAAATTAAAGGATTTAAGTTATTTTTATGAAAGATTACGCGGTAATAAGCGGTTTACGATTTACTAGGTATTAAAAAAAACTACTTACTAGATCTCGTTCAAAACAATTTTCGTTGGTAGTTTTTATACTAATGTTACATCATATGTTTTTTTTAGATTTTTCATTTTCTTATTTTAGAAGTTAGAAGGGGGGGGGGGGGGGAGCAACTTTTTTCCACTTAGGAAGTGTCTGTCTCGCAAACTATTCGGTTTAAAAAAAAATATTTTAGAAACCTCAATATCATTTTTGAAGACCTATCCACAGATACCCCACATTGATGAAAAAAAAAATAATTGAGTTTCAGTTCTAAGTCCCCATACTTAGAACTGAAACTCAATTATTTTTTTTCAGCCCGCAATATTTATTATTTTTTTTTTTATTTTTGCATCAAAATCTTAAAGCGGTTTATAGAATACATCTTAACAATTTAATATATAGAAGCAGTGATGCAATCGTTGATGGTAAACCGCGCTAGTTTATTTAACCTATTCACTTAAAAAAACTAAGTGAATAGGAAGGAAGACGGCAGTTGAGCGAGGTGGTGCAATGATAAACCCAACAACACGACCAACGATGCTGCGCCAGAGGGAGATTGATCTGAAGACCCTCCACGACCAAACTCCCAACACATCAACATTTGGCGCAACGCATCCGGCACACATCGCAACACAACTGCTCAGACCCGTCCTCAGTACGGCTTCAACAGACATCATGCCGGAACACGACAAATCGCTTGGCGGCAAGGCTTTGTCTGGTGGGTGGTAACTTCTGCCGGCGGCTGATGTTATGGCCTACCACCGAGAGAATATACCATCGTTATTATTTATTTCTCTAATTTTTTACAATTCAACTTTGTGACGATCGGTATTATTTGAAACAGCTTGTCCTTCGACAAAGCCCTCCTCTAAAGATTTCCATCTCTCTGTCTCTAGCTATCCTAATCCACTCTGGACCAGCCACTCTTCTAATATCGTCTTCCCAGCGTTTCGTTTGTCGTCCTTTACTTCTTTTACCATCCCTAGGGTACCATTCTGATATTATTTTGGTCCATTTCCCATTTTCCTCTCTTAACATATGTCCTGCCCATTGCCATTTTAGTGCTTTACAGACTTTTTTCACTTCCTTAAATTTTGTTTCGTGTTTTATTTTTATTCAATCTTATTTTGTCTTTTCTTCTCACTCCTATAACACTTACAGGGTCACATACCACTTGTCAGGGTCCTATAATAGGTATACAAATAAGTTTCCGCTGTTTTTAGGGTTCCGTAGCCAAGTGGCAAAAAACCGAACCCATATGGATTCGTCATGTCTGTTTGTCCGTCTGAAAAAAAAGGCAAGACATAAGGACGCACCTTATGTCACAGCCATTTTTTTTCCGAAACTATACTGTTGAAACTTGGTAGGTAGATGTATTCTATGAACCGCATTAAGATTTTGATGTAAAAATAAAAAAAAATATAGTAAATATTGGGGGCTCCCCATACTTAGATCTGAAACTTAATTTTTTTTTTCATCAAACACATACGTGTGGGGTATTTATGGATAGGTCTTCAAAAATGATATAGACGTTTCTAAAATATTTTTTTTCTAAAGCGAATAGTTTCCGTGACAGACGCTTCCAAAGTGGAAAAAAGTTGCCTAACCTAACCTAACTTCTAAAATAAGAAAATGAAAAATCTAAAAAAAAAAAAAACATATGATGTACATTACTATAAAAACTACTAACGAAAATTGTTTTGAACGAGATCTAGTAAGTAGTTTTTTTTAATACTTCGTAAATCGTAAACCGCTTATTACCGCGTAATCTTTCATACAAATATTTAACTTAAATCCTTTAATTTCATAAATCGATGGTACGGAAGCCTTTGTGCGTGAGTCCGACACGCACTTGGTCGGTTTTTTTGAACATGCAGACATTAATTACCATATAGGAGTTTAATTTTGTCATATCTGGAGTAATAACGGACGCGTTTTTCCTCTACCTTCTAACTTCTGGCAATAATACTTCCAATTCCGTCTCCTTACGATT
This sequence comes from Sesamia inferens, assembly GCA_037179545.1. NCBI lineage: Eukaryota > Metazoa > Arthropoda > Insecta > Lepidoptera > Noctuidae > Sesamia > Sesamia inferens. The sequence continues at coordinate 14,523,104 of CM073951.1, read as the reverse complement.
TCGGTTTATCACTACGTTCTTTGTCTTCACAGATGATAAACTTTTGAAACCACTCACGACAACTTCTTTCTCTTAAAGCAGCTTCACCATAAGCATCTACAAGCAATTGATGGGCCTCAGCTCTAGATTTCTTCAAATTAAAGAAATAACTAAAGTTCCCGTAAATGTCACTTATTCGGTACAAAACTTGACATTTTTGCACAAAAATAAATATACAGGGTGTATCTGACATCGTAACGCAAACTTCGTGAAAAGGCTAGACCGCATGCCACTAATAAAATTATGATAGTCATTTATGTCGTTAATGAACGGTTACAGAAATAACAGTGTTTAAAAAAATAGTGTCGGCTCGGCCCTTGAACGTTGCAAGCTTTCCGCCGTGTGGGTTTGTAGGTATGACGTTGATCCCAGATGTGAACTCTATTAAATCAGCTGATAAGATAGTTTTTCGAATTTTGTTTTCATTGTGCTTTTTTGTGTAGTTAGCGAATTACTTAATGTTTACCCTAAAATCTTATTGGGTTATAAAAGTATAGCAATTATGAACGGTCTAAAGTGAAAAAACTACATATATATTTTTTTTAAATCATGGAAACGCCGACGCAAAATTCCACCATTGGGGGTTTCAGAATGTACTGGATCCATAGTACTCGTTTGTGTGTCGATGTCAGATACACCCTTTATGATGCTGATACAGAGTCACTAATATTCTAAGTGTATGTTATTACTAGATGTCCGAACTAACGATGTCACATTTTAGATCTGACAATTTCGACGAAACCTCTTAGTGTAGGAGTGAGGACATCTTTTGTTAAACGGCGGTTACTTATTTGTACACCTAAAGAAAGTAAGAAAGATATAAATAAAAGAAGAAAAATACACGTGTGCTTATGACCACACGACTGAAGTGAAACTTCTTTCGCTCCATCTGTATGTATATATATATATATATATATATGTGTGTACAATATATACATATACATATATTAATTTTCTATAAATATTTAAATTTATTTCATGGTTTCATTGGTAAATTAATATTTTTGCATAGATCTTCTATTTTTATTGAAAAAAAAAAAAAAAAAAAAAACTCGTTGTAGACCTTGTAGTACCAAGCTTGCGCCACGGGCGCCTCTGTGCTTATATCCCCCACTTAACTTCCGTTCGCCTTGCCCGATCACTTTTCGTAACGCTTACGTCACGCGTTCGCCAGCTTACTCCCCAAGTCAAGCGTGCGTAAAGAAGTTTCACTTCAAAAAAACGTTGGTAGCAAAACAACAAATCGTACTGACGTCACACGGGTTCTAAATTTCACAAGCAGAGTTTACATAAATGCCTCGCTTCTGTAGCGCATCGGGGATATTTGCTGACGCACACGTAGATTGCTTTTATGCGACCATGCGAAAGAGGAGTGCTTCTCTGGTGTGCAGGCTGCGAGCTCCAACAGTGTCCTGAGTATGATTGCTGACATCTGGATTGCTCTTACATAGGTCATTATTATGCCGTCTCACATGGGCTGAAGCGGCGGTGACTCGTGTGATTTGATTGATTATTGTCAGGAAAACTAAATTGTGAAATGTTACTAACATAATTTTAAATATTACTAACATTATTGAGTCGTGGTTACTCGAATAAAGAATTTATTATTTATTTATTTATACAATATGTAAAGAAAACCATGTCCGATCCATAAGGATAATAAAGGTTAGGTAAACACATGACCAAATAAAATATACAATTTTATGTAATCATCATAGTAACAATACTAATGAATTTTGAAATAATCTCATTTTCCCGCGTAACTTCCCCGTTAATAGGTAATTTTAAAAAAAGTGACAACACCATTTTGAATACTACCTATTATTGTAAGCGATGCGATCACGTGCCACGTGCCCTGCACTCCGTCGCCCGCGGAAGGGTTGCCTACCGCACATGTATTAAGTTACCTCTCTTTGGGAAATAATAATAATTCTTTTAGTAAGATTTTTTTTAAGTTTAGGCAGGCTTTGTATCCATTAGTAGAATCAGTCATCGATACCTAACAATACCTTCACGGATCGGACAGGGTTTTCTTTACATTTTGTATATACATCTGCTCGTCTGCAAGTGCCTGCCAGACTCAACACCCGTCTGGTCGGAGGATCCTCCATTTTCCATGGAGGATGAGTGAACTTACACCATGTTCCTCGTTTATTTATGATGTGGTCTTAGGGGTCTGTAAAACACATAACCCTAAAATAAATTAGACTAGTGTTATCTTAATGGAAATCGCGTGTTCGTCATTATAAATTAATATCAAAGGTAAACACGTAATTATAATTTAAATCTGGTTTTGGACTAGGTTATCACCCGTATGTGCGTCAATGGGTTTCATTATTATTAAAATAAAATATTCATGAAATCTGGTGAACGTGCACTGTGGCCGCATGGTTTTTAAGGCCCATTCTGTCTCACAGAAAGAAGCTGTGTTCCAGGAGCATTCAAAATCAAAAACATCGGCCGCCGGCAGACGTTACCACCCACCAGACAAAGCCTTGCCGCCAAGCGATTTTTCGTGTTCCGGCATGATGTCTGGTGAAGCTGTACGGAGGACGGATCTGAGCAGTTGTGTTGCGATGTGTGCCGGGTACGATGCGCTTAATGTTGTTGTATTGGGAGTCTTCAGATCAATCTCCCTTTGGCGCAGCATCGTTGGTCGCGTTGTTGGGTTTAACATTGCATCACCTCGCTCAACTGCCGTCTTCCTTCCTATTCGCTCAGTTTTTCTGAGTGAATAGGCTCTTAATAAACTAGCGCGCTTTACCATCAACGATCGCATTACTGCTTACCATCAGGCGGGATTGCGGTCAAGCGCTAGTTTATAATTATTAAAAAAAAGCAATTTTTCGTGTTCCGGCATGATGTCTGGTGAAGCTGTACGGAGGACGGATCTGAGCAGTTGTGTTGCGATGTGTGCCGGGTACGATGCGCTTAATGTTGTTGTATTGACATTGCATCACCTCGCTCAACTGCCGTCTTCCTTCCTATTCGCTCAGTTTTTCTGAGTGAATAGTCTCTTAATAAACTAGTGCGCTTTACCATCAACGATCGCATCACTGCTAACCATCAGGCGGGATTGCGGTCAAGCGCTAGTTTATAATTATTAAAAAAAAACAAGTTATTTATTCTAATTATGCTGAGATCCAAAATCAAAAGTCATTTATTCAAATTAGGCTGAGAATCAGCACTTTTTGAACGTCAATATTACATAAGACAGTCCCCCAAAACGCCCACCCATCGACACTTCCTAGTGCTATCGCTGGGAAGAAGTGGTGGAACAAACTCTCCAGCAGCACAGCAGTCTGTACATTAAAAAAAAACACACACACACACACACATGTCTTTATTACAATACTATGTAGGTATATTAATGAACACAAGAAAAAACAACAATAGAATTTATTTATCATATGCCAGCTAGCCGCCAAAATACCAGAAAAGCAAAAACAGAAAATAAAATATCATTAAAATGGAAATATAAATAAGTAAAAACTTATTACATACCTAAATAAAAGCCCCAGGCATAAAGGACAACTCACATATTATTTTATGCATTGTTGTTGATCCAGCACCAAAACGCCAGCCTTTCGCCAATTTCTTGTGATTTTAATGATTTGTATTAATATCTACAATGTATGAACTTTTTTGTCAGCCTCCGTGGCGTAGCGGTAGCGAACGCGGCCGCTGCGCAAGGAGGCACGGGTTCGACCCCCGCGCTGTGCAAATATTTGTATGCATGAATATGAATATTTGCACTGGTCTGGTCGTGCTTCGGAAAGCACGTTAAGCCGTTGGTTCCGGTTGCCATACGAACATCTAATTGCAGTCGTTACGGGTTGTTGGAGCCATCAAAAGTCCTACAATTGGTCTAACTGCAATGCTTCGATATCGCCTTCGTGTTGTGGAGGTCAGACGGCAGTCGCTTTTTTTTTAAAATAATAAAATAGATAATATTTAATAATATTTTATTTTTAAGGCTTCTTGGAAAATATCGAAGTTTAGCCAAAAATGAGCAGTTACACTGGTAAAGCGGACCCTACTCCAAAGCTGAAAAAGCTTCGGATATGACTGTTATTAACGCTGAGATGAAGAAGACAATGTATTGAACTTTTTGAATTCTCGGGACCCTGGGATCCCGGTTCTTTGGAAGGCATATGAGAGGCCGAAGCCATCTCACAGAGGCTCTTCGGAACTTGAAACGACGACTTTGAACGGCAACTTTTTTCTCGGTAGTAGGCCATAACATCGGCTGCCGGTAGAAGTTACCACCCACCAGAAAAAAACTTACCGCCGAGTGAATCGTCGTGTTCCGGCATGATGTCCGGTGAAGCCGTACGGAGGACGGGTCAGAGCAGTTGTGTTGTGAAGTGTGCCGGGTACGATGCGCCAAATATTGTTGTGTCGGGAGTTTGGTCGTGGAGGGTGTCCGGGTTAATCTCCCTCTGGCGCAGCATCGTTGGTCGTATTGTTGGGTTTAACATGGCATCACCTCGCTCAACAGCCGTCTTCCTTACTATTTATTCGGTTTTTTGAGTGAATAAAGAGGCTTAATAAACTAGCGCGCTTTGCCATCTATGATTGCATATCTACTTACCATCAAGCACTGGTTTATAAGTATAAAATAAAAAAAGTAACAGCCCTAACTGAGACTAATATTTCAAGCATATAAAGAATGTAGAAAAAATAATAATTATCTAGCAATTAATTTTGGTGACGTCTATCCGCAAACTGCGCACATGTATGATATAATCTTGCACGTTTACTTCGTTTTATAATGCTAAATTCCTGAATAAATGTTAAATGATGTCATTTAACAAAGAATTTTATACATGGAGTAGACTCATCATCAAACTGCCCAGCTTTTTCCAAAATATACTTATGTTGGGACTGTACTATGCAATATGTAAAGAAAACCCTGTCCGACCCATAAGGATAATAAAGGTTAGGTAAACTCATGATCAAATAAAATATGAGATTTTACATAATTATCACAGTAACAATACTAATGAATTTTGAAATAAACTTTTTTTTCCGAAAATTTATTAATTTATTTATTTGGCTCAGGCAACAAAGGCCCATAATAAAATATGATAATACTATACAATAAAAACACATATAAAATACTATACATATTTATTTAACTTTATAAACTCTATACAATATGTTAAGAAAACCCTGTCCGACCCATAAGGATAATAAAGGTTAGGTAAACACATGACCAAATATAATATACAATTTTACGTAATCATCATAGTACCAATACAAATGAATTTTGAAATAATCTTTTTTTCCCGCGAATTAATTCCAACTTCCCCGAAATTTGGTAATTTTTAAAAAAGTGACAACACCGGTATTATTATAAGCGAATAGCGATGCGACCACGTGCCGCGTGCCCTTTCCCCCACCACCCGCGAAAGGGTTGTTTGCCGCAAATGTATTAAGTTACCTCTTTTTGCGAAATAATATTTATTTTTTTAGGGGGATCTTTTTTTTAAGTTTAGCCCGGGTTTGTATCCATTAGTAGAATTAGTTATCGGTACCTAACAATATCTTCACGGATCGGACAGGATTTTCTTTACATATTGTATAAAACTAAAATCATACACGATTATTTTGTAGTATGGGCGTCGTGTATCGTGTTGTGTCTGGTATCCGGCTATGGAATCGCCGGAAAAAACGCCTTTCGGCCAAAGTTCTGGAGACATGAATTTCTTGAGATCCTCCGTTGGTACTCCCACCACAACGGAATTAAAATTCACGGTGTGACGAGACTCCAACCTCGCAACCCTCAAAGTCCATCTCGTCTTGATCTGTATGTACTCCAGAATGACCTCGGATTTTGTAGAGTAATGCATCCTGAATACATACAGCGGCATCACTGGTACAGCGGGACGCAGCAAATGGTTCGCTCCGGTCGGTGCAGTACCGCACTTGTTTAGGGCTGGCTTCCTTTTTTCTTTTACACAGAAAAAAAAGCCATCCTTGTCGACCTGCTCTTTCGGGCTGTTTTTATTGATACAGCGCTTCTGCTTATTCCAGCTTCCTCAAAATTGTTTAAAAGTGACAACACCTTAACCACGACGGTATTATTATGAGCGATACGACCACGTGCCGCGTGCCCTGCCCCCCTTCGTCCGCGCATGTATTGCCTACCGCACATGTATTAAGTACCTCCTTTTGCGAAATAATATTTATTTATTTAGGGGGATTTTTTTTTAAAGTTTAGCTCGGCTTAGTAGCCATTAGTAGTTTCAGTTATCGATACCTAACAATATCTTTATGGATCGGACAGGGTTTTCTTTACATATTATATATGGAGTTTGGTTTCCAGTCTGACCGAATTTAGCTAAAACCAGTATTTCACGTGGAGCTAATGCCCATATAGCCTCCACAACACAATTACTGGGTAATTCGTCTCCTCTTGAAGATTGGTTGCCAGACCATTAGGTTTTTGATTACCCGTAATGACTGTTTTTCCCGCCTGATGGTAAGCAGTGATGCAATCGTTTATGGTAAAGCGCGTTAGTTTATTAAAAGCCTCTTCACAATAGCCTTTTAGATACTTAAATTGATTGTAGTCCGACGGAAACACCGCCGCTAGCAAATTGTTCCAGTCCCTCGATGTACGCGGTATAAAAGACGAGGCGAAACGCTTCGTTCGGATCGTAGTGGTTTCAACAAAGTAAATGTGGTTACTCGCCGTACGACGGGTCGTCCGATGATGGAGGAATTAAATCATGCAATGCCCTCGCACACTCTCCAAAATGCTTCTTATAGAACAACAGGCTGACTACTCTACGCCTATATCTATGATCAAAATCAAAATCAAAGCATTTAAGTATTTCAAATAAACCAGTTACAGACACTTTTGAATTGTCAGAAGGTCGGTCAGTCATTAAGGTGAAGCTAGTCGCCCATTCCAAAGAGTAGGTACCTATGGAGAAGAACGGGCAAGAAACTCCATGGACAATCTTTTAAATTATCAAGCTATTGATACAAATATTTGATTACATCATTCATGTTGAAATCAACCGTGTGAGAACGATGCAGAAATATATTGTACGCTAAGAGCGTCCATTATGGAAAACACACAAAAAAAAAACAATTCAGAAATTAAAATACGCCGTGGCTAGGAGATGACCAGTCCCCTCAGACGGCATCCGTTCACGAATATGATGTATGGATCAGCATCATTTAGCTCAACCATATTGAAGGGAACGTAATGACCCAACACACACGCCACCACCAGCGAGACATTTGAGCGAGCATGACATACTCCAGGGCACAATCAAGTCAATAAAAAAGGCTAACCCAACAAATAGATGCTTTACAGCAAGTACATTGTGCTCACACATGTGCTCTGCAATTATACAATACTAAGAAATTGAATCGACGCAATGCAAAGATAGTTTTGTCCAAGGTTCAGCAGCTCCAGTGGCGTAGCGTGGCTTTTCGCCGCCCGGGGCCATCCGAAAATACGCCGCCCTTTATTTTAATTATAAATAATTTTAAGTTTTAATTTTATATTGAATGGACATCATGTCCATTATTCACCTTATTTGTTACAAGTCAAAATAAACTACCATGCACTGCTTCAGAAGGAAAATAAAGGGTTTTTCAATACAGCGCATAGCGGGCATCTTGGTAATGAGATAGCTGTCAATTTTTTTTCCATTTCACCATGGAACGCTACGCGCTTCAACAATGCGTAGAAATTATTAAAATGTATTATCAAAATCAGTGCTCTATTCGCCTAACGTTCCGTGCGTTGCGTCCAATTTATGGCGTTTATGGCCGTCCTGCAGAGTCCACAATCAGTCGTTTCATAAAAAAATTTGAGACAACCAGGTCGGTGATGTAGTTCCTGTACGTCAAAGAAACGCCAGATCAATGGAGAATATTGTTGCCATTCGAGACAGTGTGCGAGAAAACCCCAGACAATCCGCGTCATGCGCAAGAACTGGGTCGTTCTGCGACATCAACATGGCGAATTTTGTGCCGAGATTTGGGTTTTCATCCATATAAAGTTCAATTAACTCAAGAGCTAAAACTCAATGACCATAGACAGCGCCGTGTATTCGCTGGTTGGGCGTTAGAGCATCTGGCAGCTGATCCTGCTTTTGCAAAAAAAAATCTTGTTCACTGATGAGGCTCATTTCTAGTTAAGCGGCTTTGTTAATAAACAAAATTGCCGGATTTGGTGCGATGAAAATCCGCGGGAGGTTCATCAGGTGCCTTTATACTCCGAAAAAGTGGTGTGGATTTTGATCCGGCGGTATTATCGGCCCTTATTTCTTCGAAGATGCGCAAGGAGCCGTACTCACCGTCAATGGCGACCGATATCGGACGATGATAACAATTTTTTGTGGCCTAGGGTAGGTGGTATGGATCTCACAAACGTGTGGTTTCAACAGGACGGGGCCACTTACCATATAGCACGGGAAACATTAAATTTATTGAAAGAGAATTTCGAGGGCTTCGTCATCTCGCGTAGTGGCGACATCAACTGGCCCCCGAGATCGTGTGACTTAACACCGCTTGATTATTTTCTGTGGGGCTACGTGAAATGTCTAGTACGAGGGTGGATTGAAAAGTACTCGGCCTAACACAGATCCATTCAATTCTAAAAATCAAATCTACCCACATTGTTTAGTTCAATTCAGACTAGTTCATTGTGTGAAGTTCGAATCATCGACCGTGAAGAATCTGAATAATTTGTAGCCTTTTATAGATCATGCAAATGCTTCAGAAGCGCCGCAGTGGATTTTATATTTGTAGATTTTAACGAAGATTTTCTTAGTGACAGAAATACTACAGTATTTAAATTACTAAATGACGTTAGTTATCACTCCAAGTTACAACCCCTTACCACTACTCGTGGTGGGACTTGGAAGACAAGATTTTTTGAACTTTCCGTGAGTAGTAGGAACCTATAACAGTTTTTTTTTAGTTATCACCGTCCTTTGAAGCCCGGTTTTTGAATTCCGTAATTAATAAGTCAACTCAATATAACAAATAGTTTTTTTAACTCTTTAAGTGGGGACACTTATTATGACGAGAAACTACGGAGCCCTACACTGAGAGTGGTCCGACACGCTCTAGACCGGCTTTTTAAAAAGAGAATCTTTCTTTTTACAAACTCTGTTTCTGCTGCATATTAACGATCTGCTGATGCCCGGTATCTATGGGTATGCAGAGGACAGCACAGTTGTGGAGAGATACTTGCCGGAAGCTCGAGCTAGTAAGGAATCAATCTGGTCCGAAAGAGAGGCTGTGGTAGAGCGCACGAGTGCTGCGCTACAGGTAGTCTCCGAATGGGGCGAAGCCAATCTTGTAGCATTCAATGCCGCCAAAACACAGTCGTGTCTTTTCATCGCCAAAAGGAGCCCGTTCACCTTGGCTCCTACTTTTCAGAATGTATCCTTGGAGTGCACCGAGCGCCTTCAGCTTTTGGGAGATGAGATTTCCTCGAACCTTAACTTTGGGCGGTCCATTGAGCCCAAGATCAAGGTGACTGCCAGAAAACTTGGCGTCATCGCTAAGGTCCGGCGGTACTTCACACTAGGGCAGCTTCTAATGTTGTACAAAGCACAGGTCCGCTCGTGTGTGGAGTACTACAGCCACATTTGGGCTGGTTCTGCGAAATGTCACCTGGCTACTTTGGATTCAGTGGAGAGGAGTGCGAGGAGGCTGATTGGCGACCCAGACTTAACTCGAAACGGTCTCCAAAGCCTGGAGCACAGGCGTAGAGTAGCCAGCCTTTCGGTCTTCTATTGGATGCATTCATACAAGGGAATTGCATGATTTAATTCCTCCATCTCATCAGGTGTTTCCGTCACCCTACAATTTGAGTGTCTTCAATGCTAGAATGAATAGGTTGTTAATAAACTAGCACGCTTTACCATCAACGATCGCATCATTGCTTACCATCAGGCGGGACGCTATCAGCTAGATGGACAGACTGCATGCAGAAGGGAGCTCAGGCAGCTGAGAGAAACTGGATTCGGTAGAAGAGTGTAAAGGTCTTAGCACACTTAAACGATTCAGGTCCCACCCGGCAGAATATAATTCAAATATGGGCTTTAAATATTGCACTTTAGATGTATTTTACATTGGCAGCATAAATTAGCAGACAGCTCGCTGTTAGCGAGCTTACCGCCGCCGTCAGACTGCTCGGTAGTTGACGCCCGCTCGGTAGCCTACCGGTCGGCACCGCGGCGTTGGCGCGCATACAACTACCAGTCGCCGCCCTTTAGGGCGGTGTTGAAGCAGACTCGTTTAAGTGTGCCCTTAAGAGATCTGCGAATGACCTTAAGGTGATTAGTTACGACGATGACCTTGCGCATCTGGGCGGGGCTAGGCAGAAACCCCCGCGCACCCCGCAACATATTTACGTGCACATTTCCTACTCGCTTGCTTTGAGCGCGGACGTCTCGCAACAAACGTAGAATGCCATAACATATCTTAAAAGTATACTATTCATAGTATTCTGTCTAAAAAGTACCTAATATAAAATTCCGTGGTATCTAAACTCATGTCCTAAAGTGAAACATATTAGGTAATTGCTTTTATTATGTTGTTTTCGATACCGCGTTGAGGGATTTTTTATTTAAAAAAGGGAAAACAAATATTTATTTATAAAAATGATTAATGCAAAACGGAAACCAGTTTATTCTTTTATTTAAAGTTATTATTTAGCATTTAGCGTTTTTGGTACCTATAATTCCCATCGAAACATTGGAAACTTATATATATTATTATTGTTTAAAAATTTAGCTGACCAAATTTTAGCTAATGAACACCTGAGACTAATTAACTTATAGAATGAAAAAACTAATTTGTTTTGGTTTACTAGAAAAATAAATGGGGAATGTTAATCAAATTTCATGGATTAAATTACAAATATCATTTATATATTTGTCGCAGACAGCGACGGCAGAGCGGTAGGGTCGACAGCATCTTCGTGTGGTGGTACAGGTTCCATTTCGTAGGTGAGTTTGAATTGAAGCACGACGTGTAGATATACCCTCCAATCTTCATAATAACAATTTGAATAGGCAAACCGACAGTTTCGGTTCGGAGATGTGCCTTGGTCCGCGTCTCGATGCAAAGTGCCCGTTCGACGAACCCCACTTTCCAAAACGACTCTGTCCATGTGCCGCCATCATAAAAATAACGTCACAAGCGTTCGCCCCTCTACTACGTAAATCAAATCAGCAACTTCTATTAAAATTATATCGACGATCTCCGACACGGCCAGCCTGACTAGTTGCACGTCCTCGTGCATCATCTTCATCCTCATCATCATCCCAGCGCCAATCCCAGTCGCATCCGAAGCTCTCTCAGCCCCGGAGTCCAGGATCCGGTTCACCAGGCCAACCGCCGATTCCGGCCAAACTTCGATATTTCCCGTTGCACGTCCTCGTGTATGTCTGTAACAAATTTAAAAAAAGCACAGAAAACCGACTTTGAAGCATTTTTGAGAACTCGGCCAACCTGACCGTCACACGTCACGTTTAGTTACATTGACTATTAGAAAACCAAACTTAATTATTTTAACAACTTAAACACAGAAAGAAGCTTCCTTCAAGCCTCATAATTATCAAATTTCAAAAAGAAAACACAAAAGGTTCCTTCAAGCCTCATAATTATCAAATTTCAAAAAGAAAATACAAAAGGTTCCTCCAAGCCTCATAATTATCAAATCAAAATCATAATTATCAAAAAGAAAACACACCATGGTTCGCTACCACAGTAGCTAGTGACAACTCATAGTTGACACCCATATCGTCATCACCTCTTGTGATACGACCAACTCTAGAGTCCACGACTCCCAGGTCAACACATGACCGTACAACTAATAGTCTCCTCCGAGACCCAGGTCCCCGCCACATCACTAGCTGCCCATCGCCCCCTGAACAACTCCTCACTGAGTTGCAGTTACGACTACAGACTAGTGCATGCAGTGCGACCATATCTACCAGAGTCCCCGCCACATCACTAGCTGCCCATCGCCCCCTGAACAACTCCTCACTGAGTTGCAGTTACGACTACAGACTAGTGCATGCAGTGCGACCATACCTACTAGTGTCCCCGCCACACCACTAGCTGCCCATCGCGCTCTGAACAACCCCTCACTGGGTTGCAGTTACGACTACAGACTAGTGCGTGCAGCGCGACCACATAGCCATGATACGTGTTCTATTTGCTGGCGGAGGCACCCTCCTCACCATCTTCTACATTTTGAAAATCTAACTCAGCAGACATTACTTGGAAAAATCTTTCGTACCTATGCGATCGTGGGGTACTTATAAGTTCTGTTTCCAATCAACGATTTCAATAGGTAACGATCGCCATTATCGCCATCAAACAACTCACCAATATTAAATTTCATTACTTTAGCTCATTTCTATCAAATTTAGATTTTTCGTAAATAGCACTCATTTCTATGTTCGTAGCCGCATGCTCTCTTGAGAAGATTTAATAGTCTAGCCACACATACTATCAGAAGCTCAAGTGAGCTCGTAACTATAGGCCACAGTGAACTTTAGTTTTGAATTAAAGACAAACCAGACATCATAATTTTAAAACCCGGATTTAAAATTTCTCAGTCCATTATAACAAAGAATACGGGTAGTACAAGAAATAAAATTTGTAAAAATAACTTTTATTATCATGTCTCAAAGAAATGGTTCAGTACACAACGCTGGCACAACCTTGTACACTGTATATATACTAGCGCGTGTGTACATACACCAATGAAATTACAGATTGCTTGACAAGAGAACATTCGGCCACGGAATCGAAATAAAAATAGTACGACTCACCGGATTATGGCAATTTCCCACAAACACCTGCCACCTTGCGCGCTCCGCAAGCGCACCTTGCGCGCTCCGCAAGCGCACCTTGCGCGCTCCGCAAGCGCACCTTGTATGTTCCGCAAGCGCCCCTCGCTCGCCAAGCACCAGCCAGCACTGTCGCGCGCCAAGCATCAGCCAACACTGTCGCGCGCCAAGCAACAGCCAACACTGTCGCGCGCCAAGCAACAGCCAACACTGTCGCGCGCCAAGGATCAGCCAGCACTGTCGCGCGCCAAACATCAGCCAGCACTGTCACGCGCCAAGCATCAGCCAGCACTGTCTCGCTCCAAGGATCAGCCAGCACTGTCGCTCGCTAAGCATCAGCCAGCACTGTCTCGCGCCAAGCATCAGCCAGCACTGTCGCGCGTCAAGCATCAGCCAGCACTGTCGCGCGCCAAGCATCAGCCAATACTGTCGCGCTCCAAGCAACAGCCAGCACAACCGCACTTGCACGCCTGCAGCGGACTCCTGCAGCGCACTCCTGCATCGCACTCCTGCAGCGCACTATCACGCGCAGCGATCTCTTCTGCGTCAGCAATGGAGTGCACCTCGTAGCGTGACGTTCACTTCCAGGCTCACTGCCAGTACATCCAGCATTTACAGAAGGTCATACAAAGGCAATGAACAACTACCACACAAGTAATCACACAAGTACTATAAAAATATTGCCAGAAAGTAACTGTTATTCTGTTGCTTGATTTATAACGAGATTGTGAGCAGTGTAGTTCTTTATCCCACTTCTGATGTCGCAGACAGCGACGGCAGAGCGGTAGGGTCGACAGCATCTTCGTGTGGTGGTACAGGTTCCATTTCGTAGGTGAGTTTGAATTGAAGCACGACGTGTAGATATACCCTCCAATCTTCATAATAACAATTTGAATAGGCAAACCGACAGTTTCGGTTCGGAGATGTGCCTTGGTCCGCGTCTCGATGCAAAGTGCCCGTTCGACGAACCCCACTTTCCAAAACGACTCTGTCCATGTGCCGCCATCATAAAAATAACGTCACAAGCGTTCGCCCCTCTACTACGTAAATCAAATCAGCAACTTCTATTAAAATTATATCGACGATCTCCGACATATTTTTTAAGGAAGGAAAAAAATGTTTTGGACTTAGCAAAAATTTGCCAATTTTTTTTTGAGATGTTCTTTATCTTCATGTTGTATAGTATACCATACATACAACTTTATAAAAATATACGATCACTTTAAAATATTTTTTCACTTTTATTAAACACATGACATTTCTCGTCAAAAATAAAAATAGTGGGTTATCTGTCATGGTTTTAAATCAGCTGTGAAAAGTAACTGTCTAGATGCGACTCTCAGTTTTATCTAATGTAAGTTTTATTTTATTTTTGTTTATATCCCTAAATGTGTATTATCACCAACCTTTTTATCGTCCCACTGCTGGGCATAGTACATATGACTTTAGAAAAGTTGTATTGGTACTTGCCTGACCTGGAGTAGAACCCGCGCACTCATACTTGAGAGACTGGTGTTTTAACCACTAGGCCACCACGACTTTTATATGTGTATGTGTATGTTTATTACAAAATACGTATGCCTGAATGTTTGTTCCTACACATTTTGATATATTTGCTATTGTTGCTATGAGAATTATACTAGACATCGCCAGAGTTGCAGTAATTTACCTTCCGTTATATTTATAGTATAAAATTTTAATTGCATGTGTGTTGTCTTATATACTAAACCATGTAAATTAAATAAAATAAATTGTAATAACATTTATTACAATTCAATAGACAGGTGTATTGATATTTGACTGCCTCGTTGAAATAGTGGTTGTAGAAAGTGACACACAAAGTTGTGGGTTTGATTCCCACAATAAATACTAGATAATATTATTATTACTGCATGGCTACCTAATAAAGGTAATTGACAAATAACGTTACACGCATTATCTGCCTAGCTATATTACAATATGGTTTGGTTTTGCTATGGCGATGGTTTTTTGCAAGTTTCTTTTGCCTTGGCTTTAGACTGCTATGAGCTAGGCGCATTTAAGCCTTGGTGCCTGAAAAGGATGCAGACTCTGACACAAGACGGAGCTAGTAGCGGCGATGAAGTAGGATCTTTGGATCAGCAGAAAATTTCCAGCACCATGGATAAATTCCAGTCTCAAGTCTTAAACCTCCCACAAACTGATCATGAAATAGGAACGGGTGCAGATGATATTTTGCCGATACAACCGAAGTGCCTCTTACACCTATTCTTACTTAGGCATTTCCTAATATATCAGAAAGTAATTATGACGCTCTACCTTAAATTTCATCTTTGCCTTCTAATCAACCACTTGCATCCACGCCTGTCGGCACAACTTTGTCGCGCGTTCAAAAAATGAAACCCAAAGCTTCTGCCATCGTTGCACGAAAAATAAAAAGACAACGTAACAGAAGACTAAACGTATATTTTCGTTAGCAAAAAGCACAATTTCAACACAAGGTTGAAATAGCAATAACTACATTTTTGGAAAATGTGCCTTCCGATTGGTCATGATTAGATTATTTTTTATAGATTTTTCGCTGATGGCTTAGTAACTATTTTATACAGCGTACATAGAACAGGAAGATCCAGAATAGTTTCAA
Source organism: Sesamia inferens (assembly GCA_037179545.1). NCBI lineage: Eukaryota > Metazoa > Arthropoda > Insecta > Lepidoptera > Noctuidae > Sesamia > Sesamia inferens. The sequence continues at coordinate 14,507,597 of CM073951.1, read as the reverse complement.
GGGAAGAAATACTAGATTTTTTGGCAATAAATGTCATCATGGGTAATGTAGTTATGCCATCCTACAAAGATTACTGGTAAAATTATTTTTGATATGCAAAGCTTTAGCATACATAATGCTCCTAAAGAGATTTGATAAAATCAGGCGATTTTTACATTTTACCAACAATTCTGAAGACGACACATCAGATAGGTATTAGAAACTACATCCTGTAATTGATCGTATTAAAACACAGTGTTTATCCATAGCAGAATAGAATGATTTTAGTATCGACGAAATGGTTTTACCGTACAAAGGGAAGAAAAATAAGATCATTGGCCACAAATAACTGGATATCAGAGGTGCAAGTACTGCAAAGCTGGCCAGGCAAGTACGATGTGCACAAATGGAAGGTTCATCTTTGTTATGTGAAGAATAGAAACCGTTTTTGGAGTACCATCGCAAGCAATAGGATATCTGAATTATTATGTTACATATATTTGTTAAAAAAATTGTTTAAGAAAGATTTATTTTATTAAACCAATTTTCTTCCACTAAGACAGTTATTTTTGTTTAAATCATGTTATTTACAATGATATTTTAGTAAATGTTCAAAACTACCAGTAACATTCAAACTTTCCATGGAGTTTCTTGCACGTTCTTCTCCATAGAGATCTACACTTTGGAACGTGCAATTTAGCTTCACTTTTCTTGGACTGACCGACATTGACTATTCAAAAGCACCAACGGATGGTTAATTTGAAATAAACAATTTTGATTTTGATTTTTCCCTAAACATAGCAATGTATAGCATAATATACATCACTAAAATTGCAATATTCACTGTACGTGTAGCAATGTATAGAATAATATACCTACGTCTTGCTTTTTTTTTAATTTCCATATTAAGATTTTTTTCCTTATTTTTATACGTTCTTGATAGCCCAAAAAAGAAAGAACAAGAATCTTGTCACGATAAGGGTAAATTTTTATTGGTGGAATGAATAGGGTGTGTGGGGGGGGGGTCCGACCCACCACGTCGTGGGCCGTTTTAAAAGTGCTAGGGTACAAAGTTCTTTCTTAGACCTTCCCCTATTCATTCCGCCAAAAAAATTGGAGAAATTTCGAGTCTGGTTTTTAACCATTAAAAATGACCCGAATAAAAAGTTACTCTCTACACGATGCAATTATTTTTTTTTCGAAAATTTAAAAACTCAAAACAAATTTTGTTCCCTTAAATTGTTTTATTCTTTTTCTTTACGTTTCATAAAAGGAGCGTATACCTGAAGCGTATACCCCAACTCCAACAACTTGCCCTGAAATCGACCCTCTGACCGGTTATGCGCGCGGCTGATTTTTTTTGACAGCTTCATGCGCCAAGTTAGAATAATCGTGTTATAAGTAAACGAAACGAAACGGGAAAATTAAGCAGATGAGACTACAGGCAAAAATATAGGTACAGTCAACAGCACATCTAGTTATACACCCGCAGTAACAAAACTATTTACACTGATCAGAATATAGAAATAAAACGTCATATAAATTTACGTAAAGCGTCCAAGCGCAGCAATAAATGCAAAAAATTCAATAATCATACATAAAATCACTAAAAATATTTCCTTGCACTCGAAGTCGGTATCCAAGGGTGCGCGGAGCAAAAAGTGACACAGTCTCCTCTCACGAGCGCTGGCGCGCGACTGCCGGCCACCCGCGCCCGCGTCCCGCATAGAGCCCCTCTGAACTTCGTAAGGCGGAAACTCGTGCGGAACCTCATTTTTATTACTTTTCTTATTAAATATTTCATTAATTTTAAAACAAAACTATGATTCTATGGTTCTTACAGGTACACGTTATTGCGAGTAAGAATATTTAAAAAAGCCTAAGCGCTTTAAGAGAAATATCGATTTAAAGGTCAAAAACATCGTGTAGAAATGTTTTTTTTTTTGACGTAAATATAGGCCGTATAGAAAATAATAAACAATAAATATGTTGTGCTTGAATCTACGATCATAACATATTTTTTTCATAATTTTTGATGAAGTCATTCTTGAGGAATAAACTTCCAAAGGTGAGCGGTTTTGGACGCTCACGGGTATCTATCACCTTAAGAGATCTGCAAATGGCCGAACGATGTTGTTAGTTTTAGGAAGTCAAATGGAAATTACTCATGATTAAATACGTCATTAACCAAACTGGTATTAAGAATTTCAAATTATAACATAAATTACTTGTAAACGAGTAAGCTAATATAATAAATTTAACGGCTTTTTAATTTATTTAGGCTACTAAAATCTAGTCATGTTATCTCTTAATCTGGAATATAAGAGAAGCAGGCGGACCCCTCATTAATTAAATCTGTACTATTAAATATGGCTAAAGAGTTTGTTTATTTGAATGCATTAATATCAGAAAATACCAGTTTTATTTTTTACCTATTGTTGTCGTTATTTTCCTATTCTTTTTTAAGGATGGGATATCATTAAATGACCTCTCCCATCTCTGGGCGCAGCGGAAGAGCGTGTCAGACTTTTGCTGATTGAAACCCACCCGAGTTCCTTCACTTGCTTGTAAGCCAGGGCCACATTATCTTTTTCAAACTCTCGGTGGTAGGCCATGAGAACTTACTTAACTTACTGGTGGTAACATCTGCCGGCAGAAGTTACCACCCACCAGACAAAGTCTTGCCGCCAAGCGATTCGTCGTGTTCCGGCATGATGTCTGGTGGAGCCGTACGGAGGACGGGTCTGAGCAATTGTGTTGCGATGTGTGCCGGGTACGACGCGCCAAATGTTGTTGTGTCCGGAGTTTGGTCGTGGAGAGTCACCAGATCAATCTCCCTCTGGCGCAGCATCATTGGTCGTGTTGTTGGGTATAACATTGCATCACTTCGCTCAACTGCCGTCTTCCTTCCTGATCACTCAGTGTTTTCACGTGTTGCTCACGGGCAAAATTATTTGTGAAGAAGGGAAGAATGATGAATGATGTGGCTAAAATCAGCCGCATGAGCCGATCGACCAGGGTAAACTATCCTTGCCGCGGCTGGTCCGTAGATGGGTGACCGTTCCATCATCGGACGTCTCGTCGTACGGCGAGTTTCCACCCTCACGATGTTGCCGCCACTACGATCCGGACGAAGAGTTTCGCCTCCTCTTTTATACCACGTACATCGAAAGATCTGGAATAATATGCCAGTGGCGGTGTTTCCATCTGAATACAATTTATGTGTATTCAAGACTTGAGTGAATAGGCTCTTAATAAACTAGCGCGCTTTACCATCAACGATTGCATAACTGCTTGCCATCGAGCTGGATTGCGGTCAAACACTTGTTTATAATTTTAAAAAAATGCCGCAGCCCTGGCAGGCATCGATCTTCGTGGACTCCGTCACTGATCCTGATGTGGTGACATCTCTTTGAGGTGCCCGTGGAAAACAAAGCGCCGTTGGCGTCGACCCGGGCCTGGTCCTTCCCGGGTACTTACATCATTCCCGTGCCATTATTCCAATTTCTTAACAGTCAGCACAGCTTAGCTGTTCTTCCACACTTCTCTATTATGCGTCATTTCAGTATTTACTCTCTAATCTTAACATTTCATCTACCCTTATAGCCACAATTATACTCATAACTCCACACGAAATTTTCTTCATTTGTTCGTAACACATGTCTATATTCCTGACCAAAATCGCAGGAAAGCGCGGGATGCAGGCCGCTTCCAACCGTCCTTTTTGGAAATCCTTGAGGGAGGCCTATGTCCAGTAGTGGACTTCATGTGGCTGAGATGACATGCCCATGTCATTATAACCGATTTCCACAGTTTTCAGATACCAGTTTTAAACTTCTTCTTAAATACTCATTTCCTAATCCTAGTGTTATCCTTTGTTACGTATTGTAGCCATCATCTGCCAGCTTTTCTCAACTATATTGAGGTCAGTTTCCAGTCTAACCGGATTCAACTATATACTAGTATATTACATGGAGCGACTGCCTATCTGACCTGGAGGGTAATCGCGCTAAATAAAACAGTAGAAGTTCAATTCTAGTTCGTATCTAATCCAGTTAAAGTTATGGTTTAGTTTCGATCATATTTCGTATCGCGCTAAAGTTTTAACTTCGGTTGAAGTAAAATCAATGTAAGTAGGTATGAGTGATACATTTCATCAGATATAATAATTAAAACTAAATCAATTATATGTTAATCTAATCGTTTAGACGTAAGTTTGACATGGCATAGAAAAAGTTAGCTTTGTTTCAACTTTGTCATTTGACAACTGTTACGTTCCAATTGCGATCCAGTTATGGTTTGGTTGCGATCCAATTCTGTTTTGCCTGAATTATTTTAGCGCGATTGCCCCCCTCCACAACCCAGTTACTGGGTAATATATATAATACCCCTTGGTAAGACTGGTGGTCAGACTTTCAGACTTCTAGCGACCTGTAAAGACTGTCAAATGACAGTCGGGGAATGTTAAGACGCCACTGACATCTTATTCCAGTCTTTCGGCGGAAACTCTTTGTCCGGATCGTAGTGGTGTCAACAACGTGAGGGTGGAAAATCGCCGTACGACGGGTCGTCCGATGATGAAACGGTCACCCATCCACGGACTAACCGCGGCTAGTGAAGCTTAACCTGGTCGATCGGCCCATGCGGCTGTTATTGATTAGCCACAAGCTCTATTATTACCTTCTTATTCAGCCTATAGAGTCCTGGACAAAGGCCTTCCACGATGACCGGTCTCGTGCTGCCCGCATCCATCGGCTTCCCGCGACCTTCACCAGGTCATGGGTCCAGCTTGTTGGAGACCTCCCTACGCTGCGTCTGCATCATTATTACCTATTGTAGTAGTTTAAACAACGTTATTTTTCTTTATGCGAACCCTGAATATAGTTTTTTCAGACCATGTTATATTTTTCCCCAAATAATACGCAAACAATAACCAAGTAACATAACCAGCTCTTAACTTAGTGATTACTCATTAGGTACAGGTTTTTGGAAATTTTGTACATAAATAAGTACTTTTTTTTTTAAATTATAAACTAGCGCTTGACCGCAATCCCGCCTGATGGCAAGCAGTGATGCGATCGTTGATGGTAAAGCGCGCTAGTTAATTAATAGCATATTCACTCAGAAAAACTGAGCTAATAGGAAGGAAGACGGCAGTTGAGCGAGGTGATGCAATGCTAAACCCAACAACACGACCAACGATGCTGCGCCAAAGGGAGATTGATCTGCAGACCCCCCACGACCAAACTCCCGACACAACAACATTAGGCGCATCGTACCCGGCACATATCGCTACACAACTTCTCAGACCCGTCCTCCGTACTGTACATAAAAGTACTGGACACGTCGTATATTTTTATTCTAGGGGCCTCATCCTCACACACAATTTTATGAAATTAATGGTTTTTCTAAGTAGATTTGTACAAATACTTTGAAAAGTCAATCATTATTTTTAAAACTAGATATGTTCGGCATTTTCTATCTAACTACTCTGAGAACAACTTTAATCATGATATGAAGACCAAATAGAATCGACCTCTGGCACGGTCTTTTAAGGAAAGAACCGCTTAGGTTGAGGACCTATGCAGTTAATGTACGCATTTATCAGAAATCGTGTAGCTCAAGTAACGTTTAAACATTAAAACTGTATGGTTAAATATAAGTTGATTTCTATTTAACTTTAAGCCTCTCCCTCACACACTTCAACCCCTCCTTTGCGAACATTACTTCATAGAAGAAGTTACGACCCTTAAAAGGCGCCGTGAGTTGTAAGAATTAAGTCGTGGTGGCTCACCAGACATCATGCCGGAACATGACATATCGCTTGGCGGCAAGGCTTTGTCTGGTGGGTGGCCTTTCTTCGTAACACATGCCAATTATCACCACCGATTTCCACAGAACTTTTATCGTAGCCATTTACAGAGTGTTGGTGGCCTAGTGGTTGAAACACCAGCTTCTCAAGTATGAGTGCGCGGGTTCGATTCCAGGTCAGGCAAGTACCAATGTAACTTTTCTAAAGTTATATGTACTTTCTAAGTATATCTTGGACACCAATGACTGAAGGTGAAGGAAAACATCTTGAGGAAACCTGGACTTTTAAGTCTGAAATCGCCAACCCGCATTGAGCAAGCGTGGTGATTACGCTCATTCCTTCTCCGAGTGAGAGAAGACTTGTGCCCAGCAGTGAGACGATAAAAAGGTTGATAATGAAGTAACGTTTAAACATTAAAGCTGTATGGTTAAATATAAGCTGAACCCTATTTAACTTTAGGCCTCTCCCATTACTTCATAGAAGAAGTTACAACCCTTAAAAGGCGCCGCGAGTTGTAAGAAAGAGATACCGTAGTTGGCACACAGACAAGTGAAGGAATGGGTGGGTTTTTTTTTTAAATAGTTTTAAACTAGCGCTTGACCGCAATCCCGCCTGATGGCAAACAGCGATGCAATCGTTGATGGTAAAGCGCGCTAGTTTATTTAGCCTATTCACTAAAAAAAAACTTAGTGAATAGGAAGGGTGACGACAGTTGAGCGAGGTAATGCAATGTTAAACTCAACAACACGACCAAAGCTGCTTCGCCAAAGGGAGATTGATCTGAAGACCCTCCCAAGACCAAACTTCCGACACAACAACATTTGGCGCATCATAACCGCACACACCGCAACACAATTGCTCAGGCCCGTTCTACGCACGGCTTCACCAGACATCATGCCGGAACACGACGAATCGCTTGGCGGCAAGACTTTATCTGGTGGATGGTAACTTCTGCCAGCAGCCGGTGTTATGACCTACTACCGAGAAAGTTTTAGTAAAAGGCTGTCACAGCCTTCCGCTTCGCCCAGAAGGGGAGAGGATGATTTCCAATTTAAACATCTCACGTTAATCCCAGTTGCATCCGAAGCTTTTTCAGCTTTGAAGTCTTGGGTCCGCTTTAGAAGTCATTTGGCTAAACTTCTATATTTTCCGTGAAGCGACTGCCGGCTGACCTCCACAACCCGAAGGCGACATCGAAGCAATGCAGTTAGACCAATTATTGGACTTTTTGAGGGCTCCAACAACCCGTAAAGACTGCCACTAGATGTTCGTCTGGCAACCGGGACCAACGGCTTAACGTGCCGAGGTACGACTTCCCACCCAAACAAAAAGTTGGACAGACAAAATCAGACGCTTGGCGAAAACGAAGGCTTAGCTCGGGCAAGTGACGTGGATGTCTCCGTGTCACTGGCAGACGCTAGTAAAATATAACTTGAGTGACCGGTTTGCCATTATATTCAATGATAATGATCAATAAAATAATGACTTTTTTATAATGTATAAGGTTAAGGGGAAAACCCATTGCCAAGCGGTTGATCGACTCTACGTAACCAGGTGGCTGGCCTATTTTTCGGACAATGATTCAGCATTTATCAATATGGCACTGCTGCCAGCTTTTTGGATAACTCTGGTGTTAGATGCGGAGGAATTTTTTAATGTCTTAATTGATAAATGTTTGATTTTTCTGTAAATAAGTTTGTATGTTAGTCAATACTCAATACTCAATCCCCCTTATTCATAGAAGTTGCTTAAAGTTAACTAGTAATTAGCGATTCTTTAACCATTAACGTTTGAACATCACTTAAATTTAAAAACCTTTTATGGATAAGCCTCTTAAACACTGTAGTATTTAAAAGGTCAAAAATGTATGGTTAAAGAATCACTAATCACTAGTTAACTTTAAGCAGCGTTTATGAATAAGGGGGATAATCTTTATTGCTTTACCATAAGTTCATATAAGGGTGGTAACAATTTATGTTAGATCAATTATGGACCCTGTAGGGCACAGGACAGAGGAAGCTCTGTTTGAATATCTTAAAATAATATAATTATATTGCAATTTAATTTAATAATAAATAAAATATATACGGAGATTATTAGCATCGTTTTACTTAATCTACAATTTATACAATATGTAAAGAAAACCCTGTCCGTTCCGTGGAGGTATTGTTAGGTATCGTTAACTGATTCTTATAATGTCAACAAAGCCGGGCTAAACTTAAAAAAATTCCCCCTAAAAAAATTAATATTATTTCGAAAAATCGAGGTAACTTAATGCATGCGCGGTTGGCAACACGTTAGGGGTACATGCGCGGGTGGCACGTGGTCGCATCGCTATCCGTTCCACCACAAATGGTGTTGTCACTTTTTTTAAAAATACCAAATTTTGGGAAGTTGGAATTAATTCGCGGAAAAAAAAAGATTATTTCAAAATTCATTAGTATTGTCACTATGATGATTACGTAAAATTTCATATTTTATTTGGTCTTGTGTATACCTAACATTTATTAACCTTTTGGGTCGGACGGGGTTTTCTTTACATATTGTATATTATTTTATTCATCTTTGTTCTTTTTAAGCCTATAGAGATCCACTGCTGGACAAGAGTTTTCCCCAAGGCTTTCATTGCTTCTGGGGGGTTGTTGCCATAATCCCCACGCTTGGCAGGCGGGTTGGGGATGTCACATGGCACTGCTGTCAGCTTTGTATCTAACTCTGGTGTTAGTGATGCAAAGGAATTTTTCAATGTTTGATTTTCTGTAAATACGTTTTTATGTTCAAACACTTTTTTTTTTTTAGTAATTATAAACTAGAGCTTAACCGTAATCCCGCCTGATGGTAAGCAGTGATGCAATCGTTGATGGTACAGCGCGCTAGTTTATTAAGAGTCTATTCACTCAGAAAAACTGACCGAATAGGAAGGAAGACGGCAGCTGAGCGAGGTGATGCAATGTTAAACCCAACAACACGACCAACGATGCTGCGCCAAAGGGAAATTGATTTGAAGACCCTCCACGACCAAACCCCCAACACAACAACATTTGGCGCATCGTACCCGGCACACATCGCAATACAACTGCTCAGACCCGTTCTCCGTACGGCTTCACCAGACATAATTTTCTTCATCTCCTACAGCCTGTAGAGATCCACTGCTGAACGAGGGCCTCCACCAAAGTTTTCATTGTTTCTGAGGGGTTGTTGCTCTAATCCCCACGCTTGGCAGGCGGGTTGGGGGTCGCAGTAATTTGATATACCACAGGAGAAGCGCTTCTGCCGGCTTCTTCGGCTTGGTGAGAGTTCCCTCAGTTGCCTCTTACGGCACCCACGGGAGGAAATGGGTTGGTACTATTCTAAGCCCGGTACCACACGGGTACAAACACACAACCATCTTTACAAGTCAATTATTATTTTCTTTGACTAAATGATTTCGGTGTCTCTAAACTGACTAGTATGAGGAGATATTCCGAAACAAACTCCAACGTCAAAATCTTTTTTAAAGTCTAGACATAAACTTGCCCGTAGGATCGATGCCCGATGGGGCCGACGGGTTGTCAACTGGTGACTATCCACCGGAAGAAGCAGCGTGGGTAAGCCCCCAAAGGACTGGTGAAGGTCGCGGGAAACCGCGTTGACCGGTCGTCATGGTCGTGGAGATCCTTGGGCGAGGCCTATGTCTTCCGGGAGAAATGATGATGCTGCTGATAATAATCTTGGTCAGAACATAGATACATATGGCATGATATGGCCCCTAATTACAAAACATGGATTTTGCTCAGAACAGGTTTAAACCACTTAAAAGTTTATCGAATTATAAACCTAATAGAAATGTAGTTCTTTATATAAAAATGAAATCGTTTATTAAGCAAATAGGATCACAGATCACTTTTACACGCCATATGTTTTTTTTTTTATCTAGTTAAGCCGGCGTTTCCTAACTCACTACCTCTGAGAAGAAATAGCCGAAACAAACTCAGGGATCATCGTATTTTTTCAAGTCCAGATATTAAAAATGAAAATGTTTACAATAATTTACGTTATAATTACGCATATTGCTTAATAACAATGCTTAACAGAGCGAGCAGCTCAGTCTCAAGCTTTTTTGGCTTCTAAATAATCTGTGATTTTATAATACCCTTTTTGCAAAGTTTTTCCTTTATATAGTTTTTAAATCGTTTAATGGGTAAGTTTCGAATGTCCATGGGAAGCTTGTTGTAAAAGTGTATACATTGACCCATGAACGAGTTGCCTACTCTGTGGAGACGAGTGTGATGTACAGCAAGATTGTGTTTGTTCCTGGTATTTATATTATGAATATCGCTTATTTTCTTAAAATTCGATATATTTTTATGTACATACATAAGATTTTAAAATATATTCGTGTTCCGGCATGATGTCTGGTGAAGCCGTACGGAGGACGGGTTTGAGCAATTATGTTGCGATGTGTTCCGGGTAGGATGTGCCTAATGTTGTTGTGTTGGGAGTTTGGTCGTGGAGGGTCTACAGATCAATCTCCCTTTGGTGCAGCATCGTTGGTCGTGTTGTTGGGTATAACACTGCATCACCTCGCTCAACTGCCGTCTTCCTTCCTATTCGCTCAGTTTTTCTGAGTGAATATGCTCTTAATAAACTAGCGCGCTTTACCATCAACGATCGCATCACTGCTTACTGTCAGGCGGGATTGCGGTCAAGCGCTAGTTTATAATTATTAAAAAAATATATATAATTATATTGTGAAGCCAGCTGCTGCAAATGACAGCTTAGTTCGGTACTAAGTCCAACTTCAACTCTTGATCAATGGCCCTCATGGAATAGATATCATAATTTTGCCAATAACACGTGTAACAAATTATAGAAAATCTTCGAAAATGTTACTTCACAATAATAGCGGATATTGCCAGTGACTGTCGACAAACACGGCTGCGTGAACCAAACCTCCCTCGTAGACGAGGGAGGTTTGGAGTAAAGCCATGATGTGACCACCACGCTGCGATATTTCAATATTCTTTATGAATTATTTACTGAATGCACTTTTTACTACATAAATCACGCACATTTATACAGTAAACGACACTATAAATAATTAAAAGTCCAATGAAAAATGAGCGTGACACTCATCTTAAATTTCCCGCCGAAATCTCCCGGTACTAAGTTGTCACTTTTGTATTAAGAACTTTGACTTAACCTCAATAAAGTTCGAAATACAAATACTAACTTAAAGGTTATCTGGAACTAAAGTTAGATTTCGTTTTGTAATAAGGAGGATTGGTTTTTTGGCGGGAAAGTCAAGCTGAGTGTCACGCTCATTTTTCATCGTACTTTTAAAATCATTTATAGTGTTCTTTACTAAATAAAAGTGCGTGATTTATGTAATAAAACGTGCATTCAGTAAATAATTCATAAAGAACAGTGAAATATCGCAGCATAGTGGCCACATCATGACATTGTCTCAAACCTCCATCGTAAGACGGATCACGCCGTCTTTTTCGACATGAACAATTCATTACGTGACATTGGCTAAATGCACAAACCGTGCGAAGACATAAAAAAAAGAAAGAATAAGGAGGATGAAGACCATGTAGAAACGACATGTGACTTGTTATTAAACAATAAAAGCTACACGGTCAATCAGATACAGCTATGGTTACCGCGGTTGTTTGGGAATGAGTTCCGTTCGCGTAGATATACGAGTATGTTATTTAAATGTAATTTTTATAAACAAAAAATTGGCTGTCTGTAGAACTCCGTCTACTGCCGATATTTGAACGTGATAACGTCTATTACATGGTAATTTTTTCTGGGTGCAATGAAATTATTTAAAATAAAGTAATGTATAACATTTATATTTTTATTTAATAGTTTGTTTAAATTTTCTAAAAAATAAAAAAAAAGCAAAAAGAAAAAGAAAAAAGAAAAAGAAAAATTAAAAAGGAAAAATTTAAAAATTAAAAAGGATAAAAAACGTCCGTTGCTGTGAGGAATCGATCCGCGGCACCTCTTGAGTGAGTCGATATTAATCCGAGCGTTTCACCACTCGGCTATCAATGCTTTAACCATGTATGCGAAAAACTGCTACTAATTGTTTACAACCGTGCTTTTAGGTAAATAATATTGCACTCTAAAGCTACAAGGCTAAGGTTAGTTTTAGTAGGCGTGGACTCCGTGTAGCGTCAGATTCGGCCGTTACGCAGTTTTCGCGAATGACTCCCAGCATACCGATTTAATAGACGTTATCACGTCAAAAAAATAACCGTTGATATTTAATATCGTTATGAGTGAAATAGTTTAGGTATATGGTGTCTTTAATGGTATAACATCCCGCCTAATTCTCCTAGAGGGGTAGGCATAGGTCTAGGTATTTCTAAGGTGTAGGTTCCTGTGTATCTTTTTTTTTTTTAATAATTATAAACTAGCGCTTGACCGCAATCCCGCCTGATGGTAAGCAGTGATGTGATCGTTGATGGTAAAGCGCGCTAGTTTATTAAGAGCCTATTCACTCAGAAAAACTGAGCGAATAGGAAGGAAGACGGCAGTTGAGCGAGGTGATGCAATGTTAAACCCAACAACACGACCAACGATGCTGCGCCAAAGGGAGATTGATCTGAAGACCCTCCACGACCAAACTCCCAACACAACAACATTTGGCGCATGGTACCTAGCACACATAGCAACACAACTGCTCAGACCCGTCCTCCGTACGGCTTCACCAGACATTATGCCGGAACACGACAAATCGCTTGGCGGCAAGACTTTGGTGGGTGGTAACTTCTGCCGGCGGCCGATGTTATGACCTACCACCGGTTTCCTTATTTCATACTTTTGTAACTTTCCCTCTTATTCATAAACGCTGCTTAAAGTTAAGTATAGTTAGCGATTCTTTAACTATATATTTTTGACCTTTTAACGTCACTTAACTTTAATCATCCTTTATGAATAAACACCTCAGAGTTTAAGGGGTTTATTCATAAACGATGATTAAAGTTGAGTGACGTGCAAACGTCTAAAATGTATGTATCACTAGTTAACTTTAAGCAGCGTTTATGAATAAGGGGGGTTATGTATTGCATAATAAATTATCCGTAAAACTATATACGTGTGGCGAGAACGTTCCAGAGTCGCCGGAAACTTTCTGAAACCATCTGGGACATTCAAGACACCGATGGAACTTTCTGGAATATTCTAAAATCGGATGGAACCTTCGGGAAAATTCTATACTTATTATGATGTTTTGTGGCTACAAGACGTTAAAGAAGACAGATAAAATAACCATTAAAATTTCTGCATTAGTTATGAAAATGGTTGTCCATTATGCTTATTCGAAATAGGGTAGTTGACTAATAGAATCATTTTTTTATTACCCAGGAAACATCCCTAGTTAGTTTTGTTGTTTTTTTATAAAAACTTGGCCCCACACTAGGAATTTCTACTGTATCGTGGGTATTTTTACAAACATATAAACTTATACACACAAACAGCCAGACCTGGAATAAATACTTGTAGGTCATACAAATATTTTTCCCGTGCAGAGATCGAACTCGCGACACACAACGTAGCAGCCGATCGCTCAACCACTGCGTCTTCAATTTAACGTTAACTTAGTCGTGTTAACGTAGTATTTCTTAATATTATGCATCATCATCATCATCTTCAACCTTTTTATCGTCCCACTGCTGGGCACAGGTCTCCTCTCACACAGAGAAGGATTGAGCGTAATCACCACGCTTGCTCAATGCGGGTTGGCGATTTCAGACTTAAAGTCCAGGTTTCCTCAAGATGTTTTCCGTCACCTTCAGTCATTAGTGTCCAAGATATACTTAGAAAGTACATATAACTTTAGAAAAGTTACATTGGTACTTGCCTGACCTGGAATCGAACCCGCGCACTCATACTTGAGAGGCTGGTGTTTTAACCACTAGGCCACCACGACTATCAACAAACAAACATTATCTATTAATATTATTAATTAGGGAGATATAGTAAGTATCTCGTTCGCCTCGTCTTTATACCGCGTACATCGAAGGACTGGATCAATTTGCCTGAGGCGGTCTTCCCGCAAGTGTCTTCAAGGCTAGAGTGAATAAGCTCTGTGCGCTTTACCATCAATGTACCTACTTAATAGGTAAATAACAATTTTAACGGAAAACCCAATATTACGGATTTTCCATTAAAAATGTCTTAGTATAAGGTATGATATAGTATTTAGGTAATTAATTTTTACTTATTTACATTTCCATTTTAATGATATTTGATTATTTTTTCCTTGTATTTTGGCATATGGTAAATAATTTCATTATACAGAATGTTAAGAAAACCCTGTCCGACCCATAAGGATAATAAAGGTTAGGTAAACACATGACCAAATATAATATAAAATTTTACGTAATCATCATAGTACCAATACAAATGAATTTTGAAATAATATAATTTTTAAAAAGTGACAACACCGGTATTATTATGAGCGAATAGCGATGAGACCACGTGCCGCGTGCCCTGCCGCCCGCCGCCCGCGGAAGGGTGCTTAACGTACATTTATTAAGTTACCTCTTTTTGCGAAATAATATTTATTTTTTTTAGGGGATCTTTTTTTAAGTTTAGCCCGGTTTTGTATCCATTAGTAGAATCAGTTATCGATACCTAACAACACCTTCACGGGTCGGACAGGGTTTTCTTAACATACTGTATGTTGTGTTCATTACTATACATAGTATTGTATAAAGTCATGTTTTTTTTTTTTTTAATGAACAGACAGCTGTGCTGCTGGGGAGTTTGTTCCGCCACTTCTTCTTCCCAGCGAAAGCACTAGGAAGTGTCGATGGGTGGGCGTTTTGGGGGACTGTCTTATGTAATATTGACGTTCAAAAAGTGCTGATTCTCTTTCTTCTTCTGAATGACTTTCGATTGACTGATTGAGTACCCGCGTATCTCGAATACCAGGTAGGTTCGTTGGTCAGGCGTTTGATCTCTTCCCGGTAATGTCAGATTGCTACCTCACCAGGCGAAACAGAGAGTGAGTCTGTGCTGATCCAAACACTTCATCATCATCTGCCTCCCTTTTCAGTAAGGTCAGCTTCCAGTCTAACCGGATTAAGCTTAATACCTGTATGTTACATTAAGCGACTACCTATCTGACCTTCACAGCCCAGTTACTGGGTAATGAGATACCATTTGGTAAGACTAGTGGTCAGACTTTCGGACTTCTGAATAATACTGTCAAAGATCTAGAAATGACAGCCAGGACCAACGGTTTAACATGCTTTCCGCATGAAGCGGTCTCGATATGTAAAGATGGTTACCCATCCACACACTAACCGCGGCAAGTGTTGCTTACCCTGATCGATGGTCCGGCAGGGTAATTACGTAACACACTATCAGTAGTAATGGATTTCATTTTGACAGTTCAACAACATTCATTGGGTTATTTACGTTATTGAGAAGACACATTTTTCGAACATATGGAGCAATGAATTAGCAATATGCTTCAAAATAGGGATGTTTCCTGAGTAAAAAAAAAATTGATTCTATTTAGTCCGTCATTCATATTATAGAAAAATATTGGATACGTATATTTTGTTTTATCAAATCAATAAAAATTGACAAATATAAAAGGCATCAAAGATCAGGAGTGGCGGCTGGTGACGTCACTGCTCGCTAAAATGTGTAGCGTGCAGTGACGTCACACGAGTTTTCAACGCACTGTGTCGTCTTAATTTTTTGTTTATATGAAAAAAGAAAAATACTTGTCAAGTATTTTTTAGTCTAAGTCGGACTAATTAGTTTTTTTTAGTCAACTACCCTATTTCAAATGATAGTAAATGGTACGCACTTAGGGTGCTGTGCGGCTAATCCACACACATGTGAGCTATAATATCTCTTGCGTACCTATCTGAGGATATTATTATTATTCCCCCCCCCCCCTCCTATCTAACCCTTTCATTATTAACGCAGTCAAAAGAAAGAAAAATTGTTTAATCCGGACAAACAAAACGCATATTACAAGTTAATAGTACTAATAAAAAAATAATAATTACAATATAATACACTCAAAACCCTCGTACTCAATATATCTATACAAATATACAATATGTAAAGAAAACCCTGTCCGATCCGTGAAGGTATTGTTAGGTATCGTTAGCTGATTCTAATACTGCCTACAAAGCTGAGCTAAAGTTAAAAAAAAAAAATATTATTTCGTAAAAGCAAGGTAAATTAATGCATGTGCGGTAGACAACACGCTAGGCATACATGCGCGGGTGTTGGGGGGCAGGGTAGGCGGCACGTGGTCGCATCGCTATTCGCTCCGTCACAAATGGTGTTGTCACTTTTTTAAATTACCAAATTTTGTGGAAGTAGGAATTAATTCGCGAAAAAAAAAAAGATTATTTCAAAATTCATTAGTATTGTTTCTATGATGATTACGTAAAATTTTATATTATATTTGCTAAAGTGTTTACCTAACCTTTATTATCCTTACGGGTCGGACAGGGTTTTCTTTACATATTGTATAAAGCTGACGAGTTGGTGTGTGTGTTTGATTGTTTGTTTGTTTGAACGCGCTAATCTCAGGAATAACTGATCCGATTTGAAAAATTATTTTTAAGGCTTTAGGATATATAACATCATGCTGCGACCAATAGGAGCGGAGCATATAAAAATCCTGTCGAAACCTACCCGCGAGAAACTGCTGGGCGCAGATAGTTCAAAAATAAAATTACAGTCCATCCATCTTTTCATATTTGCGTATTCTAATAGCCGTCCCTTTTGATTCGTTTTAATATAATTACAATATAATCTGCATACTTAGGGCACTTTATATTATTAATCAAGTAGGAATACAAGTTTAAAGAGAAATAAATTCAATAAATATGTAAATATCAAACAATATATATTAAAATTGAATTGATTGAATTAGCAATATACTCCACTATATATTATATACGACTATATAATTTATAACATTCTATGATTTTCGGAACCTTCCCGCCCGACCAAAGTACCCTGAGTCGAAGCTTCTAGATCAGTACAACATAATTAAGAAAAACCTGTCTGACCCATAAGGATAATAAAGGTTAGGTAAACACATGACCAAATATAATATAAAATTTTACGTAATCATCATAGTACCAATACAAATTAATTTTGAAATAATCTTTTTTTCCCGCGAATTAATTCCCAACTTCCCCGAAATTTGGTATTTTTTTTAAAAGTGACGACACCTGTAATATTATGAGCGAATAGCGATGCGACCACGTGCTGCGTGCCCTGCCGCCCGCCGCCCGTGGAAGGGTGCTTAACGCACATTTATTAAGTTGCCTCTTTTTGCGAAATAATATTTATTTTTTTAGGGGGATTTTTTTTAAGTTTAGCCCGGTTTTGTATCCATTAGTAGAATCAGTTATCGATACCTAACAACACCTTCACGGGTCGGACAGGGTTTTCTTAATATACTGTATAATAACATCCATTAAATAGTGGAGAATTAAGTACTATATTACTTTTGAGGTTTCTAATGCGATGTCGTAAATAATTGCATTTTTTCCGCGTTTGCAGTGAAACGCAGGCTGAACCCTACGAGATTTATCAAAATAATGTACTAAATATTGTACACATTGAAAAGGTCTACTGAAAAGTCCGCGATGGTATATCTGTCTGTTATGGATATCCCAAAATAACATTTTTAGTCATGTATTTTTTACGACAAATATGGGTTAATTTACGAAGCGATTTGAACCAATACAGCATTAATCCTTATCCAATTAAAAACCTTAAATAAATTGTTGATTTAAAATAGATCTAAATGGCCCATTACACCATATGATTTGAACGGATGTTTTCGAAGATATTACAGATTTAAAAAATGTGGGAAGTTACGTTTGGTATATCGTACTACAACGTTCACAGTTTTTCTGTAGTGTATTTAGTACTTGCGGCCGCCAGCGACTTCGTTCGCGTGGAGTGAGGTATGCTCTGTTCCTATTGATCGCAGCGTGATGTTATATAGTATAATCCTTCCTGGATTAATGGGCTATCCAATGCAAAAAGATTTTTTTAAATCGGACCATTAGCTCCTAAGATTAGCGCGTTCAAACAAACAAATAAACTCTTCAGCTTTATATATTAGTATAGAATAACATTCCACCTGTGAAAAGCAGGGGCAGGTCGCTAGTTAAAGATAAAGATATTTTATTTTGCAAATAAGGGTACAAGTCATGGTAATACATAGTATTATTACAAACAGCCATATTTCGCCAATTACAAGGCATGCAAAATTAAAATATTCACAATATATAAATACACAGAATAAACATTTACATTAAATAATATAGTTCTAGTTCATCGTCTGTTTAGTAATATAATTCCAAAAATAAATACAATAATTCTATTTCAATTTTATCAGTCAATAATAAAATTAATTAATGTCAGTTTCTAATATTTAAATACATTATATAAAATAGTCAACCAAAATCTGTCTCGAACAAAAAGTCTGCAACACTATAAGCCATGACTACTAAAAAATTACGAAGTCTTTTCTCAAACAATGACAAAGTACAATCCTTTCAACGACTAGGTATTTTAATATAAATCAATGGTGCCATATGAAGAATTGCAACACTAGAGTGGCAGTGGACCGGGCACTTTGTTCGTAGGACCGATGTCCCATGGCGCCGACGGGTTCTCGAGGGGCGACTACGCACCGAAAGACTTCATAGGTTTATTCAGCTAACTAAATTATCACTTTCCTACCCTAATCTAAATTTATTGGTGGTCGGTGCAATATGTAAAGAAAGGAAGAAAGGAAATAAAAGAAAGAAAAGAAAGAAAAGAAAGAAAAGAAAGAAAAGAAAGAAAAGAAAGAAAAGAAAGAAAAGAAGGAAAAGAAAGAAAAGAAAGAAAAGAAAGATATAACATTTATTTACAGTAAACATGACGCAAAAGTTCACAAATACACAAAAAATATTTGAGGGAAACATGCGTCACATCCACGCAAAACGGCTGTGGCTTAGCATTAAGGGCAGAGCCTAGCGTTGGTTTTCAGCGACAGCCGGCGCCGACGTTAATTAATCATTAAATAAATATATACGGACAAATCACATAGATTGAGCCAGCCCCAAAGTAAGCTCGAGACTTATGTTATGGGATACTAACTCAAAGATTATAATATTTTATAATAGATACATATATAGATAAACATCCAAGACCCAGGCCAATCAGGAAAAGATCGTTTTCCATCACAACCTGGCCGGGGATTGAATCCGGGGCCTCCACGTCGCAGGCAGGCGTGTTGACCGCTGCGCCACAGAGACCGACATACATTCATACATATAACGTAAATTATTGTATACATTTTCATTTTTAATGTCTGGACTTGAAAAAAAAAAGACGATGATCCCTGAGTTTGTTTCGACTATTTCTTCTCAGAGTTAGGAAATGCCGGCTTCATCTAGTCTAAAAAAAAAACATGACGTGTAAAAGTGATCAGTGATACTTGCTTAATAAACGATTTCATTTCATTTCATTTCGCAATATTTTCCTCATTTCTCCGTAACACGTGCCAATTATCACAACCGATTTCCACAGAACTTTTATCGTAGCCAATTGCAGAGTCCCGCTCACGGGCGTAAATGAAAATGATTTGTGAATAAGAGAAGAATTATTAATGCTGTGGCTAAAATCAGCCGCATGGGCCGATCGACCAGGGTAAGCTTCGCTAGCCACGGTTAGTCCGTGGATGGGTGACCGTTCCATCATCGGACGACTCGTCGTACGCCGAGTTTCCACCCTTACGTTGTTGATCCGGACAAAGAATTTCGCCTTGTCTTTTATACCGCGTACATCGAAAGACTGGAATAATATGCCAGTGGCGGTGTTTCCAACTGAATACAATTTATGTGTCTTTAAGACTTGAGTGAATAGGCTCTTAATAAACTAGCGCTCTTTACCATCAACGTTTGCATCACTGCTTACCATCAGGCGGGATTGCAGTCAAGCGCTAGCTTATAATTTAAAAAAAAAACCGGTTAGACTGGAAGCTGACGCCTACCTATTTGGGAGAAGATGATGATCACATTAGAATACATTTAAGATACTTTTGCGACAGCCTTCGCGCAAGGAGGCGTGGGTTCGATCCCCGCATAGTGGAAATATTTGTATGCATGAATATAAATATTTGCACTGGTCTGGTCATGCCTCGGAAAGCACGTTAAGCCGTTGGTCCCGGTTGTCCTACGAACATCTAATTTCAGTCGTTACGGGCTGTCTGAGCCCTCAATTACTACAATAGGGTATTTGACTAAAAAAAAACAAATTAGTTCGTCAGTCAGATTTCCAAAAAAAAATACTAGACACGTATTTTTTGTTTTATCAAAACAATAAAAATTGACAAATACAAAAGGCATGAAAGATCAGGAGTGGTGGCTGGTGACGTCACTGGTCGCTAAAAAGTGTAGCGTGCAGTGACGTCACACGAGTTTTCAACGCACTGTGTCGTCTTCATTTTTTGTTTATATGAAAAAAGAAAAAATACGTGTCTAGTATGTTTTGGGAATCTGACTGACGGACTAATTAGTTTTTTTTTTAGTCAAATACCCTATTGGTCTAACTGCAATGCTTCGATATCGCCTTCGCGTTGTGGAGCTAAGACGGCAGTCGCTTCATGGAAAATATCAAAGTTTAGCCAAAATCAGCAGTTAGACTAGTAAAGCGGACCCCAGACTCCAAAGCTGAAGGCTTTGGATGCGACTGGGATTAACGCTGATGACTTTTAGAATACTTTTCATTCCGATATTACCATGGTATCAACACCTTTACGGGCAAAACCGCGGGAAGCTGCCAGAATATCATAAATTTAAAATCAAATGTTATCAGCTTGTTGTTTTTCATAAATATGTATGACGTTATGCTTTAGGAATTATACAAATCATTGTTGTGATAAATTTGATTATTTTGACCATATTTTATAGCATTCTCATGCAGATAAATGTTAATAAATCTTGTCGTGTTTAAAGATTAGCCGGACAGCAAAGGTGTGCCGGATGCAACGCCATGATCAAAAGCGCGCTACTCAATGTATTGACAAATCACTACATAACAAAGTCGCTTTCTCTGTCCCTATATCCCTATGCGAGTCGTGGTGGCCTAGTGGTAAAACACCAGCCTCTCAAGTATGAGTGCGCGGGTTCGATTCCAGGTCAGGCAAGTACCAAAGTAACTTTTCTAAAGTTATATGTATTTTCTAAGTATATCTTGGATACTATTGACTGAAGGTGAAGGAAAATATCTTGACGAAACCTGGACTTTATAAGTCTGAAATCACCAACCCGCATTGAGCAAGCGTGGTGATTACACTCAATCCTTCTCTGTATGAGAGGAGACCGGTGCCCACCAGTGGGACGATATAAAGGTTGATGATGATGATATCCCTATGTATGCTTAAGTCCGCTGGGGTAAACGAGTCCTCGAGTGGAGACCGCGTCTTGGCAAACGTAGTGTAGGACGCCCTTGGGCGAGATGAAGCGACGACATCACAAAGGTGGCTGGTAGTGGCTGGCGGAGAACTGCTCAGGATCGAGCTTGTTGGCGTGCCATGGAAGAGGCCTATGTCCAGCAGTGGACGAGTAGAGGCTGATGATGATGATAATGCTTAAGTCTTTAAAGTTCGATGCGGGTTTTTGAAGTGAAACTTCTTTAGGCACGCTTGACTTGGGGAGTAAGCTGGCGAAAGCGTTACGAAAAACGATCGGGCAAGGCGAACGGAAGTTAAGTGGGGGATATAAGCACAGAGGCGCCCGTGGCGCGAGTTGGTACTACAAGGTCTACAACGAGTTTTTTTTTTTTTCAATAAAAATAGAAGATCTATGCAAATACTTTTTTTTTTTTTTAATTTTGAGACACGGATACACTTATTTATTTATTTATTTACACTTAACACTTTGGTACAGCCTACTTCACAGTCCCTCCTGTATCCCCCCTGCCTTACTCCCCCCCCCCTCACCCCTTAATATCCCCACGAAACTACCCCCACCGACCCCCTTTAGTTACCTCACCCCCCCCGTGGATTATCTCGGGAACCAGAGGTCGTGGACTACCCGAGTTTGGGGTCCCCTGATTCAGGAGGAAGAGCCCGACCTTATGGCCCCGAGGGAATCCACTCCCCCCCCCCGCATCCCCACGAAACCTATCCCCCCTCCCGACCCCCTTTAGTTACCTCACCCCCCGTGGCTTATCTCTAATCCACTGCCCCCCCCCCCCTCTTTTTTTTCAATAAAAATAAAAGATCTATGCAAAAATATTAATTTACCAATGAAACCATGAAATTTTAAATATTTATAGAAAATTAATAGGTATATGTACATGTGTATACATGTATATATTGTACACATATATATATATATATACATACAGATGGAGCGAAAGAAGTTTCACTTCAGTCGTGTGGTCATAAGCACACTCGTTTTTTTATTAGAGAGTGATTAAAGAGGAAGGTTTATACAGGTTGTATCTGACATTGTAACGCAAACTTCGCGAAAAGGTAAGACTGTATGCCACTAATAAAATTATGATAGTCATTTATGTCGTTAATGAACGGTTACAGAAATAACAATGTTTAAAAAAAAGTGTCGGCTCGGCCTTTGAACGTTGCAAGCGTGCCGCCGTGCGGATTTGTAGGTATGAAGTTGATGCCTGATGTGAACTCTATTAAATCAGCTGATAAGACAGTTTTTCGAGCTTTGTGTTCATTGCGTTTTTTTATATAATTAGCGAATTAATTAATTTTTACTTTAAAATCTTATTGGGTTATAAAAGTATAAAAATAATAATAATAAAAATGTTTTATTGAAAAAAAAATTTTTACAAATTAATATTTTTAAAATAATTAATTAACCTACGAATATATTAGAGGAACTACGTTACAAACAATCAAAGTGAGCCCTAACGTCTAAACTAGGCCGAGCCTGTACCATAGACGTTAGTGTACATCTTCTATATATATAAAAGAAAGTCGTGTTAGTTACATCATTTATAACTGAAGAACGGCTATACCAATTTAGCTGAAAATTGGTAAGGAGGTAGCTAAGAACTGGGAGAAGGACATAGGATACTTTCTATGCCGCTCCCCGTCGTTCCTGTGGGAATAAATGAGCTTCTTTGTTTCGACTTCTCCCACACTTTTATGCTATCCTGGTACCTTGAACGTCAAAAAATATGCACAATAAACCTTCTTTCATGTATTATGATTATTTGATAATGATGAATGAATGAGGTGTTTATTGTTTCGACTTCTCCTACATTTTTGTGCTACCCTGGTACCTTCCACGTCAAAAAAATATGCACAATAAACCTTCTTTCATGTATTATGATTATTTGATAATGATGAATGAATGAGGTTTATCGTTTCGACTTCTCCTACAGTTTTGTGATACCCTGGTACTTTGCACGTCCACAAACTATGCACAATAAAACCTCTTTCATGTATTATGGTGATTTGATAATGATGAATGAGCTTTTTTATTGTTTCGATTTCTCCTACACTTTTATGCTACCCTGGTACCTTGCACGTCAAAAAATATGCACAATAAACCTTCTTTCATGTGCTACGATTATTTGATAATGATGAATGAATGAGGTTTATTGTTTCGACTTCTCCTAAACTTTTGTGCTACCCTGGTACCCTGCACCTCCACAAAGTAGGAAACACGTGTCCAGTATTTTTAAGTTAATAATATTATGTACAAAATTTCAAAAAGACATAATGAAAAACCACAAAGTTATAATAAGCTTGCTACGAGTATTCTACTTGGTTGCCCAACATAAATATGGTCAAAGATCCGCGCGCGAGCGAGCGCGGTGCGTTGACCTCTAGCGTCAGCTGTTGCGCGCGCACAATACTATGATGATGTATCGTAAGCTGCGTGACGCACTCGGTAACTACACTGTAACAATTTCTAAATGTATTTGGGACAAAATATAACATGGTGTCAAAATTATTGGAATCGATTCAGTTGCTTATTCACTATCTATATATATAAAAGAAAGTCGTGTTAGTTACTCCACTTATAACTCAAGAACGGCTCCATCGATTTGGCTGAAAATTGGTAGGGGGGTAGCTAAAAACTAGGAAAAGGACATATGATACCTTTTATCCCGGTCCCGTCGATCCCATGAGAATGAATTAGCTTCATTGTTTCGACTTCTCCTACACTTTTGTGCTACCCTGGTATCTTGCACGTCCACAAACTATGCACAATAAAACTTCTTTCATGTATTATGATGATTTGTGATAATGATGAATGAATGAGGTTTATTGTTTCGACTTCTCCTACAGTTTTGTGCTACCCTGGTACCTTGCACCTCCACAAAGTAGGAAACACGTGTCCAGTATTTTTAAGTTAATAATATTATGTACAAAATTTCAAAAAGATATAATGAAAAACCACAAAGTTATAATAAGCTTGCTACGTGTATTCTACTTCGTTGTCCCAACATAAATATGGTCAAAGATCCGCGGGCGAGCAAGCGCGGTGCATTGACCTCTAGCGTCAGCTGTTGCGCGCGCACAATACTATGATGATGTATCGTAAGCTGCGTGACGCACTCGGTAACTACACTGTAACAATTTCTAAATGTATTTGGGACAAAATATAACATGGTGTATAAATTATTGGAATCAATTCAGTTGCTTATTCACTATTTATATATAACTCAAGAACGGCTGAACCGATTTAGCTGAATATTGGTGGGAGGTAGTTAAGAACCCGTCCCCGTCGTTCCCGTGTGACGTGACATAAGACATGGTCCAACTCATTCAAAATGTAAGTCAGCAATTCATATACCAAAAATGGTATAACAAAAAGCAAATGACAGCTGAGCATATTTAAAAAAAAGTCTAACCGGTTGAAGCAATCGTTTAAAGCAAAGAATATAAATACTCTCTGCTGGTTTAAAGTTTCTAATAAAAAACCACAAAGCCAACTTCAACTTCAAAATTTCTAATATTGTATTGCTGTGCCATTTATCAACAATAAAAATATCATGCCGTGACCAAGACCATCAAATCTTTCTCGACAAAGCGGTAATGCAAGAGTAAATCGAAACATTCTGAATGAAAGCACTGAAGAAGAGCAAGAAATTGCACGTGCAGAGCGCCACCTTACTATGACTCGACTTCGTGCTTCTCACTCACAAGAGCAAAGGGAGGCGGCAGTCCGTGAAACTGTTCCGTTGACAATGCGAAATCGGCGAACAAACCTCAGAGATCATCATCATCATCATCAATCTTTTTATCGTCCCACTGCTGGAGACAGGTCTCCTCTCATGCAGAGAAGGATTGAGTGTAATCACCACGCTTGCTCAATGCGGGGTGGCGATTTCAGACTTATAAAGTCCAGGTTTCCTCAAGATTTTTTCCTTCACGTTCAGTCATTGGTGTCCTAGATATTATACTTAGAGAGTACATATCACTTTAGAAAAGTTACATCGATACTTGCCTGACCTGGAATCGAACCCGCGCAATCATACAAGAGAGGCTGGTGTTTTAACCACTAGGCCACCACGACATCTCAGAGATCAATAGCTAGATAATTTACGAAGCACAAGTAGAAATTCATTTCTTTCACAAGGTGCTACACTAAATAAATGACAAATAAAAAAATCATGGAATACTTTTTTTTATTATTTACAGTGTTCCTAATTTAAAAAGTAAAAAATGTGATCATGTGATCTTTATTGCCTTTAAGGCGGAACAAAGTTCGCCGGGTCAGCTAGTTAAATATAAATGCAAAATAACATGTGCGCTACAAATAATTAGGTTATTAATACAAAATTTAATTTAGGTTTAAAATGAAGGTAAACATAAGCCACAAGAAAAAAGAAATAGTTCGTTTTTTTACAGAGTACCTTCATTGAATTACTTTTCAATAATCACACATAAAGTTTGAACTTAGGGTAAAATTGTATAGCAATTATGGACGGTCTAAAGTGAAAAAAACTACTTTCTTTTTTTAATCATGAAAAAGCCGACGAAAAATTCCACCACTGAGGGGTTCAGAGTCATGTACTGGATCCATGGTACTCGTTTGTGTGTCGATGTCAGATACACTCTTTATGTATGCACATGGATTAAATTGTGTAGAAATACTGTTATTTTTGAGGTTTCTAATGTGGTGTCGTAAATAATTACATTTTTTTCCTCCTACATTGTTAACGCAGGCTGAACTGTACAAAATTTAACAAAATGAATTACTAAGTATTGTATACAATTGAAAAGCTCTACAGAAAACTCCGCGATGGTATATCTCTTATGGATATCCCATAGTAAAAATTTTTATCATTTACTTTTTTATGACAAATAATGGCTGATTTTCGAAGCGATTTTAACCAATACAGCATTAATCCTTATCCGATTAAATACATTGTTAATTTAATATAGATCTATATGGCCATTTACAGCACGTGATTTAAATGAATATTTTCGAAGATATTACAGATTTAAAAATTGCAGGACGTAGCGTATGGACCGACCGGCGGCGGAAGCGCTGGCGTGTCTTTTCACCGCCAAAAGGAGCCCGTTCACCTTGGCTCCTACTTTTCGGAATGTATCCTCGGAGTGTACCGACCGCCTTCAGCTTTTGGGTGTTGAGATTTCCTCGAACCTAAACTTTGGGCGGTTCATTCAGTCCAAGGCCAAGGTGGCTGCCAGAAAACTTGGCGTAATCGCAAAGGTCCGGCAGTACTTCACACCAGGGCAGCTTCTAATGTTGTACAAAGCACAGGTCCGTTCGTGTGTGGAGTACTGCAGCCACATTTGGGCTGGTGCTGCTAAGTCTCACCTGGCCACTTTAGATTCAGTGGAGAGGCGTGCGAAGAGGCTGATTGGTGACCTTGATTTAACTCGAGTTGGTCTCCAAAGCCTAGAGCACAGGCGTAGAGTAGCCAGCCTTTCGGTGTTCTATAGGATACATTTTGGGGAGTGTGCGAGGGAATTGCACGATTTAATTCCCCCATCTCCGTTCCACCATCGGACGACCCGTCGTACGGCGAGTTTCCACCCTTATGTTGTTAACACCTCTACGATCCGGACGAAGCGTTTCGCCTCCTCCTTTATACCGCGTACATCGAGGGACTGGAATAATCTGCCGGCGGCGGTGTTTCCGTCGGACTAAAATTTGAGTGTCTTCAAGGCTACAATGAATTGGCTCATAATAAACCAGTGCACTTTACCATCAACGATTGCGTCACTGCTTACCATCAGGCGGGATTGCGGTCAAGCGCTGGTTTATATTTTAGTAAAAAAAAAAAAGTGTACATATTTAGCATTAATATTGCAGCCGTGCGAAACCGGGGCGGGTCACTAGTACAATATTAAGTTATGTGATTTGGGCTGTCTATATTGGCTATCGCTCTAGCACCAGGGTCCTTGGTGTCGCATTTTTCCCAGTCGCGGTTGCGGTATCTCGGTTTAGGAAAATATTTAAAACCATGATGAGACCAGGGTTTGCTATTCTTTATAAATTTGTCATTCCAACACGATTTCATTGTCATTTTTTTTTAATAATTATAAAATAGCGCTTGACCGCAATCCCGCCTGATGGTAAGCAGTGATGCGATCGTTGATGGTAAAGCGCGCTAGTTTATTGAGAGCCTATTCACTCAGAAAAACTGAACGAATAGGAAGGAAGACGGCAGTTGAGCGAGGTGATGCAATGTTAAACCCAACAACATGACGTAGGTCCAACTTCGAGAAAGAGGTGTCTAGTCGAATCGAGCTCGGCTGGGCAGCGTTCGGGAAGCTACGATACATCTTCTCGTCGTCCAAGATATCACAGTGGCTCAAGACTAAAGTCTTTGACCAGTGTGTGTTGCCAGTGATGACTTACGGAACTGAAACGTGGTCGCTCACAATGGGCCTCGTACGAAGGCTCAGGGTCACACAAAGGGCAATGGAAAGAGCTATGATCGGAATTTCACTGCGTGATCGAATCAGAAATGAGGAGATCCGCAGAAGAACCAAAGTCACCGATATAGCTCTGCGAGTCGCTAAACTTAAGTGGCAGTGGGCAGGGCACATTGCTCGTAGAACCGATGGCCGATGGGGCAGTAAGGTTCTGGAGTGGCGGCCACGTACTGGAAGACGCAGCGTAGGAAGGCCCCCAAAAAGGTGGACCGATGACCTGGTGAAGGTCTCGGGAAGCCGATAGATGCGGGCAGTACAAGACCGGTCATCGTGGAAAGCCTTGGGGAGGCCTTTGTCCAGCAGTGGACATGCATAGGCTGAAGTAGAAGAACACCATAATTGCGTAACTAACACACTATTACTATTAATTTGAAGCATATTGCAATTCCATTGCTCTATAATAAAGGGTGTATCTGACATCGACGCACAAACGAGTACCATAGATCCAGTACATGATTCTGAACCCCCTAGTGGTGGAATTTTTCGTCGGCTTATTCATGATTTAAAAAAAAAATGTAGTTTTTTTCATTTTAGACCGTTCATAATTAATTGTTACACTTTTATAACCCCATAAGATTTTAAAGTAAAAATTAATTAATTTACTAATTACACAAAAAAGCGCAATGAAAACAAAACTCGAAAAACTATCTTATCAGCTGATTTAATAGAGTTCACATCAGGGATCAACGTCATACCTACAAACCCGCACGGCGGCACGCTTGCAACGTTCAAAGGCCGAGCCGACACTTTTTTAAATATTGTTATTTCTGTAACCGGTCATTAACGACATAGATGGCTATCATAATTTTGTTAGTGGCATGCGGTCTAGCCTTTTCGCGAAGTTTGCGTTACGATGTCAGATACACCATGTATTTGTTCAAAAAATATGTACCGCCCATTCTGTAATCTATATAGTGTACATAATAAAGATGATGATGTCTGGTGAAGCCTTTCGGAGGACGGGTCTGAGCAGTTGTGTTACGATGTGTGCTTACGATGCGCCTAATGTTGTTGTGTTGGGAGTTTGGTCGTGGAGGGTCTTCAGATCAATCTCCCTTTGGCGCAGCATCGTTGGTTGTGTTGTTGGGTTTAACGTTGCATCACCTCGCTCAACTGCCGTCTTCCTTCCTATTCGCTCAGTTTTTCTGAGTGAATAGGCTCTTAATAAACTAGCGCGCTTTACAATCAACGATCGCATCACTGCTTACCATCAGGCGGGAATGCGGTCAAGTGCTAGTTTATAATTATTAAAAAAAAATAATTCTATTCTATTCTATTCTATGTCAGCTCAAAAACGTAAACGAATGTTATTTAACTGTAGTTAGTGACGCCATTACCCAGCTGGTTGACACCAGTCAGAGGAGCTGGTGATTAAGGCAATGGACACGGTTGGCGTAGCGGTTAAATGTTTGACTGCTGCACTGCGTGTCGCGGGTTCGAATCTCGCACGGAACGAATATTTGTATGACCAAGTAATTGTTCCGTTTCTGGTCGTTTGTGTATGTAGGTTTATATGTTTGTAAACGCACCCACGATACAGGAAAAAATCCTAGTGTCGGAAAAGGTTTTTTTTTAAAGTAAAAAAAAAAAATTGGAAAGGTGTCATCCTTGAAAATACAAAAATGTCTTTAATAGGGTATTTGACTAAAAAAATAATTTGTCCATCAGCCAGATTACCAAAAAATACTAGACACGTATTTTTACCTTTTTCATATAAACAAATATAAACAAAAAATGAAGACGACACAGTGCGTTAAAAACTCGTGTGACGTCACTGCACGCTACACTTTTTACCGAGCAGTGACGTCACCAGCCACCACTCCGATCTTGGATGCTTTTTATATCTGTCAATTTTTATTGTTTTGATAAAACAAAAAATACGTGTCTAGTATTTTTTGGAAATCTGACTGACGGACTAATTAGTTTTTTTAGTCACATACCCTATTGGTTTAAGATTTCTTGCAACTACTTCATTAGAATCCTTACTTACTGTTCTAAGTAAGCATATAGTTATCATAACAAACTATTAAAAAAACGTAATAGCTGCCTGCCTTCTCCCAACGATGTTGGGGTCAGCTTCCAGTCTAACCGGATACAGCTAAATACCAATATTTACGTGGAGCGACTGATCTGTCCTGCACAACCCAGTTACTGGCAATATGACCACCAGTTCATTGTAGGACTGGTGGTCAGGTCACTTCCAGGCTTCAGACTACAAGTAACCACTGTCAAAGATTCACGGCGTAACTTGAATTAAATATGATTTTGATTTTGTATGTAAAGATGGTCATCCATCCAGACACCGACCGCGGCTAGTGTATCTTAACCTGTTATTTCTAAGCCACAAATCTTTAATAGTTTTTTTTTTTTATATATAAATTATAAACTAGTGTATGACCGCAATCCCGCCTGATGGTAAGCAGTGATGCAATTGTTGATGATAAAGCGCGCTAGTTTATTAAGAGCCTATTCACTCTAGCCTTGAAGAAACTCAAATTGCAATCCGACGGAAACAACGCTGGCAAATTGTTCCAGACCCTCGATGTACGCGGTATAAAAACGACGCGAAACGCTTCGTTCGGATCGTTGTGGTGTCAACAACGTAAGGGTGGAAACTCGCCGTACGACGGGTTGTCTGATGATGGAACGGAGAAGCGAGAATTAAATCATACATGTTTTTTTTTTATAATTATAAATTAGCGCTTGACCGCAATCCCGCCTGATGGTAAGCAGTGATGCGATCGTTGATGGTAAAGTGCGCTAGTTTATTGAGAGCCTATTCACACAGAAAAACTGAGCGAAGAGGAAGGAGGCAGTTGAGCGAGGTGATGCAATGTTAAACCCAACAACATGACCAACGATGCTGCCCCAAAGGGAGATTGATCTGAAGACCCTCCACGGCCAAACTCCCAACACAACAACATTAGGCGCATCGTACCCGGCACACATCGCAACACAACTGCTCAGACCCGTCCTCCGAACGGCTTCACCAATTCAATTGCAATTCCCTCGCACACTCTCCAAAATGCATCCTATAGAACACTACAGTCTGGCTACTCTTCGCCTGTGTTCCAGGCTTTGGAGACCGTTTTGAGCTAAATCTGGGTTACTAATTAGCCTTTTCGTGGCATTTTGTAACATCAGCCCAAAGTCGCCCCTCCAAACCTAATTTAAAAAAATATTATTAGATATATTCACAAGAAAATCAGTATTTAAGATGACACGTACAACCTATGTCTCTGTTGACTCTATAATAGGGAAATAGCGTGAAGCGCCGTTGTTCAGCGGTTTGAAGAGAACGTACAGCAGTTGGGCGAACGCGCCCGTCCAGTTATCACGCGCCGCGGGACATAGAAGGTCACAAGAAGAAAAAAAATACGATTTAGTGAAGTTTCGTAATAGTTTTTTTGTGAAAAAAACATTTTTTTTGTTTTTTTTTTTTGTGTTTTTGAGGTGTTTGTTTTTTTTACTTGAAGTGTCTTTCTTTGTGGATTTTTTTGTGGAGCTCCTGTTGTTAAATCTGGGATTGTTCATTAAAGGTAGGTTTTAGTTATTTTTAATGTTTTTAAATATGCGCTTATATAATTATATCAATTTTTTATATTATTAAATTAATTTTTCTTACGTAATAAATTAAATAATACATTTTAAAATACTCGTAATAACAAATAAAACCCACTTTAAAAAACATATTTTGCATGCTACAACATTATTATTCGAACCACGCTAAAAATTATTCAAAAAATTTTTGATTATTCCAAAACTCGGTCACTGCCTATTATTACAAAAATGGAGTAATAATAACCGATTATTAAGACCGCATTTGCATATGTTATGCGTTATTATGTCACATTATTATATTTGCAGGTATGTTCGCTTTCACTATAAAGGGGGGGAGGGGGGAATTAGGGCAGTGTGCCATGAAAGTATCTTTAAGATGAACAAGAAGTCGTTTACTTGAGATTTACTTTCATTTTCTTGTAATGTGCGCACGTATCTGCGAAGCCTTTGGATTAGAAAATGTTTCTTTTTTCGAATAATCATGAAAGAAAATTTTACAAAATTCAAATGCGACTTTTTCTTTTTAAATTTCAGGGCCTTTTATCCTCGTAAAGGACTTTCTGATTATTTATAATGTGGTTTTATTATTAATTGTGTGTAATATACATTGTTCAATTTTATTATCTTCCTGTAAATTTCATTTTTTTTTTCTAATGATTATTCTATTAAGAAAATGTGTATTTTTATTCAACAAAAATAAACATATATCAATGTATATATCTTTTATGCAGTTTAAATTATAATTTAGAAAATTAATTCAAAAATGCTTATGAGTATTTATTTATTCTACGGCGAGGAAATATTCTTGTATTATGATGCCCAAAGGCCGAACCAAGCAGGGGTATGTCGCTAGTTAAGCATAAATATGTTAGTTAAAAAAATACAATACCCAAGAAATTCAATCAAATCTTTAAAAAAATAACAATTTCATCTGTACGTAATTATGTAGATACTTTGTATCATATATTTTCTTATACATGAATTAATTATGTATGTGGTAAATATAAAATAAATACTATTAGGTTTATGAAAAATTGGAAAATTACTTGCAACACTTGTCCAACGCAAAAGTACTACATACAGGTTGTATCTGACATCGTAACGCAAACTTCGCGAAAAGGCTAGACCGCATGCCACTAATAAAATTATGATAGTGATTTATGTCGTTGAACGAACGGTTACAGAATTCACACTGTTTAAAAAAGTGTCGGCTCGGCCTTTGAACGTTGCAAGCGTGCCGCCGTGCGGGTTTGTAGGTATGACGTTGATCCCTGATGTGAACTCTATTAAATCAGCTAATAAGATAGTTTTTTGAGTTTTGTTTTTTGCGCTTTTTAGTGTAATTAGCGAATTTATTAATTTTTACTTTAAAATCTTATTGGGTTATAAAAGTATAGCAATTATGAACGGTCTATAGTGAAAAAACTACATAATTGTTTTTTTTTAAATCATGCCGATGAAAAATTCCACCACTGGGGGGTTCAGAATCATGTACTGGATCCATGGTACTAGTTTGTGCGTCGATGTCAGATACACACTTTATACAGTATGTTAAGAAAACCCTGTCCGACCCGTGAAGGTGTTGTTAGGTATCGATAACTGATTCTACTAATGGATACAAAAACGGGCTAAACTTAAAAAAAAATCCCCCTAAAAAAATAAATATTATTTCGCAAAAAGAGGTAACTTAATAAATGTGCGTAAGCACCCTTCCGCGGGCGGCGGGCGGCAGGGCACGCGGCACGTGGTCATCAGCATCGCTATTCGCTCATAATAATACCGGTGTTGTCACTTTTTACAAATTACCAAATTTCGGGGAATTTGGAATTAATTCGCGGGAAAAAAAGATTATTTCAAAATTCATTTGTATTGGTACTATGATGATTACGTAAAATTTTATATTATATTTGGTCATGTGTTTACCTAACCTTTATTATCCTTATGGGTCGCACAGGGTTTTCTTAACATACTGTATACATAACATACATAATATTTCCTCTCCTGGGACACAGGCATTCTCTCCTTGAGACGGAGTGGGCCGTAATCTACCACGCAGGATCCGTGCCGGTTGGTAGATGACACATTGTTTTCCAAGAGTTTTAACTCTAGAACATGTCTCTGTGAGAGGTAACGGGAGAGGAAATATATATCCATTGCTTATGATCTACCTAACCGTTCTTGGCATGCAAGAAGATCACACATCCATGGTTCAACCTAACCAAGTGTAGCTTAACCTCATCGCTCGACCCTAGCGGCTGTAATTAATTACCCACAAGACCCTCAAAAAAAAAACTGTTGACGACACAGTTAGCTCATTGGCTGAAAGAAGGCATGTTGGGATGCGTGTTGCGGGTTCGTTAACCGCGCGGAACAAATATTTGTATGGCTTATAAGCAGTTGTCCCGGGCCTGGTTGTTTGTTTAAATGTTTGTAGATCCACAATATTTTTTTTTTTATAAACTAGTGCTTGACCGCAATCCCGCCTGATGGTAAGCAGTGATGCAATCGTTGATGGTAATCACGCTAGTTTATTAAGAGCCTATTTACTCAGAAAAACTGAGTGAATAGGAAGGAAGACGGCAGTTGAGCGAGGTGATACAATGTTAAACCCAACGACACGACCAACGATGCGGCGCCAAAGGGAGATTGATCTGGAGACAATCTCACCAGACATCAAATCAAAGCATTTATTTCAAATAAACCAGTTACAGGCACTTTTGAATTGTCAGAAGGTCGGTCAGTCAGTAAGGTGAAGCTAGTCGCCCATTCCAAAGAGTCGGTACCTATGGAGAAGAACGGGCAAGAAACTCCATGGACACTCTTTTAAATTATCAGGCTATTGATACAAATATATGATTACATCATTCATTTTGAAATCAATCGTGTGAGAACGATGCAGATATATATTGTACGCTAACAACAAAAAAAGACTAACCCAACAAATAGATGCTTTACAGCAAGTACATTGTGCTCACACGTGTGCCATGCAATTATACATCATGCCAGAACACGACGAATCGCTTGGCGGCAAGACTTTGTCTGGTAGATAGTAACTTCTGCCGATGGCAGCCGATGTTATGGCATGAGTAATTCCTAGTCAGGGACGACAACCTTAAAAAAAAAAATACCTCTTACTATAATTTTTATTATATCATTTGAAATTTGCATGACAAGTCGCAAAAAAAACTGGTTGATCTTTAGAATTCAGAATTATTTAATATACTTGTTCATGTTTCTGGACTAGATGAGCTGACGTAGTAATTATTACCTGTTCCATCTTCTTTTTGGTAGTTAGGAAGATGACAAAGCGTTTTTAACAAGAATGTAGATGCTGTAGGGGGAAGACAATCGACACACCGAAATTGAAGATATTTCATCATCATCACCTCTAGTTGATCTCACGACATGAGCTTACTTTTCATGCTCAGTTTTGCTATCTCTGTGAGCTGATTGTGGAAAAATAATGAGCTCTGGTGTTGTGAAAAATAATCTGAACAGCATCTAATATTATTAATAATTATAAACTAGCGCTTGACCGCAATCCCGCCTGATGGTAAGCAGTGATGCGATCCTTAATGGTAAAGCGCGCTAGTTTATTAAGAGCCTATTCACTCAGAAAAACTGAGCGAATAGGAAGGAAGACGGCAGTTGAGCGAGGTGATGCAATGTTAAACCCAACAACACGACCAACGATGCTGCGCCAAAGGGAGATTGATCTGAAGACCCTCCATGACCAAACTCCCAACACAACAACGTTAGGCGCATCGTACCCGGCACACATCGCAACACAACTGCTCAGAG
Organism: Sesamia inferens; assembly: GCA_037179545.1. Taxonomy (NCBI): domain Eukaryota; kingdom Metazoa; phylum Arthropoda; class Insecta; order Lepidoptera; family Noctuidae; genus Sesamia; species Sesamia inferens. Next base: position 14,472,501 of record CM073951.1, on the reverse strand, counting down.
CCGTCCTCCGTAGACCAGGAATGCTATTTAGACCTGTAGGAATGAATCAAAATAAGTGGGAGGACAAATAATAAGTTATACACTCACTATATGTGTCATAATCACCACCATCATCAGCGTTAATCCTAGTCGCATCGGAAGCTATTAACCTTTAGAGTCTGGGGTCCGCTTTACCGTTCTAACTGCTGATTTTGGCTAAACTTCGATATTTTTCCTGAAGCGACTGCCGTCTAACCACTACAATCCGAAGGCGATATCGAAGTATTGCAGTTAGATCAATTGTTGGACTTTTGAGGGCTCCAACAACCCGTAACGACTGCCATTAGATGTTCGTATGGCAACCAGGACCAACAGCTTAACGTGCTTTCCGAGGCACGACCAGACCGGTACAAATATTCATATTCATGCATACAAATCTTCAACAATCATCCTTCTCTGTATGAAAGGAGACCTGTGCCCAGCAGTGGGACGATAAAAGATTGATGATGATGCATACAAATATTTGCACTATTGAAACCGCGCCTCCTGCGCAGCGGCCGCGATCGCTACATAAATACGTTTCCGCCGTTTAACAAAAGTTGTCCTCATTAAGAGGTTTCGTTGAAATTGTCAGATGTAAAATATGATATCGTAAGTTGTGACATCTGATAATAACATATACTAAGGTCAATAAAACTCAAGCTCTATTTAAGATTGGTTCAAACTAATTTTAAGTAATGCTTAAACAGAGATCCATGTTTGAGTTTCCTTCTGTAATACGGACTATATAGTATTAGTGACTCTGTATCAGTATTAAATATTTATTTTTGTGCAAAATTGTCAAGTATTGTACCGAATAATAGTCATTTGCGGGAAAAATCATTACTTGTTTAATTTGAAGATATCTGCAGCTGAGGCCCATCGTTTGCTTATGGTGAAGCTGCTTTGAGAGAGAGAAGTTGTCGTGAGTGGTAGTGGTGGAGCGTAGTGGAAGATCGAAATCATACGAAGACACGGAATTGGAAGCATTATTGGAGGAAGATGGAAGAGGAGAAACGCCCCATTACTACTGCAGATACGACAAAATTAGTCTTCTACGTCATAATGCTCTTCCACATGTCCAAAAAATGGCGGAAACTTATTTGTACTTATACCTTTCAACTCGAGAGGGTCTCCAAAGCCTAGAGCACAGGCGTAGAGTAGCCAGCCTTTCGGTATTCTATAGGATGCCTTTTGGGGAGTGTGCGAAGGAATTTCATGATTTGATTCCCCCATCTCCGTTCCACCATCGGACAACCCGTCGTACGGCGAGTTTCCACCCTTACGTTGTTAATACTACTACGATCCGGACGAAGCGTTTCGCCTCCTCCTTTATACCGCGTACATCTAGGGACTGGAACAATTTGCCAGTGTTGGTGTTTCCGTCGGATTACAATTTGAGTGTCTTCAAGGCTAGAATGAATAGGCTCTTAATAAACTAGTGCGCTTTACCATCAACGATTGCATCACTGCTTACCATCAGGCGGGATTGCGGTCAAGCGCTACTTCATAATTTATAAAAAAAAAAAACTATTATTACTCCAGATTCAGCCCAAAATTCCGCTACTTGTTTTCTACCATCACCAGCGTTCATTAAGTGTCCTATCGTTTGTGGAGTAACACGACATTTACACTTCATGCCGAAATTCGATTTCTTCGGTTCTAGGCCATAAGATCGGCTGCCGGCAGAACTTACCACCCACCAGGCAAAGTCTTGCCGCCAAGCGATTAGTCATGTTCCGGCAAGATATCTGGTGAAGCCGTACGGAGGACGGATTGAGCAGTGGTGTTGCGATATGTGCCAGGTACGGTGCGCCAAATGTTGTTGTGTCAGGAGTTTGGTCGTGGAGGGTCTCAAGATCAATATCTCTCTGGCGCAGCATTGATTGGGTTTAACATTGCATCGCCTCGCTCAACTGCCGTCTTCCTTCCTATTCACTACGTTTTTTAAGTGAATAGGTTTAATAAACTAGCGCGCTTTACCATCAACGATTGCATCACTGCTTACGTACTATAAACTAGTGCGTAGTAGTAATTATTTAAAAAAATGTCTATGAATCTCTGCCTGACCACATTTTTCTTGTTTCGGCCAAGCTGAGTCCGGAGACTGTTAAAATATTTCCAGGTTACTTAAAGTACATATGGGCGTTTTGTTTGGAAGTGACGTATGTTTACAACTATCTTGGTACTTTTTGTCTCTGTGTTCTTTTGCATGCGTCATATTGGTCGGTTTCGTTTGAATTTAAACGGAAATTGGGTTGTGTCCTAAAAAATAATTTAATGTTCATCAGATAGATTTATAAAAAAAATATTGAACACGCATTTTTTTTATTTTTTCTTTCATTCAAATACTTAGGAAGATATATTGATTTGAAATGTCGCATGACGTCACGCCGTGGTACAAAATATACCACGGCGCGACGTAATTAGTCGCAGTCCGTAACTTTAACACTCTATATCTCAACAGTTTTTGGAAATTTCGACAAAAAAAGGGTCTTAATTTTTTTATTATCTATAAGACGGAATAATAATTTGTTTGATTTTCATACCTAGGATACTTCCCTATTGTCGAGTTATTTTCTAAACAAATAGGGTTGAGTCATTTCTACACCTCTCCCTTCTGATATAGCATTACATCATCATCAACAACCTTCTTATCGTCCCACTGCTGGGTACAGGTCTCCTCTCATACAGAGAAGGATTGAGCGTAATCACCAAGCTTGCTCAAAGCGGCTTGGCGATTTCAGACTTAAAGTTCAGGTTTCCTCAAGATGTTTTCCTTCACCTTGTAATCAGTCATTGGTGTCCAAGATAAACTTAGAAAGTACATATGACTTAGAAAAATTACATTGGTACCTAGGTACTTGTCTTACCTGGAAACGAATCCGCACACTCATATTGAGAGGCTGGTGTTTTAACCACTAGGCCACCAGTGTTCACTGTTACATAATACGAAAAGAGTGCGTCTCTACTGACTGCATTGGATGACTTAAAGCAATTGTAATACGACGATGTTTACACTATTTTGATGACCTCAATCAGATATCACATTTCAAGATTTTAAAACGTGATAATATTCAATTTTCTGTAATTCTGTTAGCTATGCTAAATTCATATTTTATGTATTAAACATGTTTAATTTAATTTTTTTTTTTTAATAATTCTAAACTAGCGCTTGACCGCAATCCCGCCTGATGGTAAGCAGTGATGCGATCGTTGATGGTAAAGCGCGCTCGTTTATTAAGAGCCTATTCACTCAGAAAAACTGAGCAAATAGGAAGGAAGACGGCAGTGGAGCGAGGTGATGCAATTTTAAACCCAACAACACGACCAACGATGCTGCGCCAAAGGGAGATTGATCTGAAGACCCTCCACGACCAAACTCCCAACACAACAACATTAGGCGCATCGTACCCGGCACACATCGCAACACAACTGCTCAGACCCGTCCTCCGTACGGCTTCATCAGACATCATGCCGGAACACGACGCGATAGATACGCAGTTTATTAGTTTTTTTATATACAAACAGTCGTGGTGGCCTAGTGGTTAAAACACCAGCCTCTTAAGTATGAGTGCGCGGGTTCGATTCCAGGTCAGGCAAGTACCAATGTAACTTTTCTAAAGTTATATGAATTTTCTAAGTATGTATATCTTGGACACCATTGACTGAAGGTGAAGGAAAACATCTTGAGGAAACCTGGACTGAGGAAGTCTGAAATCGGCAACCCGCATTGAGCAAGCGTGGTGATTACGCTCAATCCTTCTCTGTATGAGAGGAGACCTGTGCCCAGCAGTAGGACGATAAAAAAGGTTGGTGATGATGATGATACAAACACAAACAATCTTATATTTCCGTTCATTAGCCTGTCATGTCCCCATACCTGGTACACAGGTCTCCACTCCGTGAGAGGGAGTTGGCAGCAATCTACCACGCGGGCCCAGTGTGGGTTGTTAGATTTGAAATGTCTTCGAAGTTTTGCCAATCGGACATGCCGATTTCCTCACCATTTACGGCAAAGGCTTCCCCGAAGGCTTTCATTGCATTGGAGGGTTCGTCATAATCCCCACGCTTATCCGTTGGGTTGGAGATCGCAGTAATTTGATATTCCAAAGAAGAAGCGCTGGTGAGACTCCCCTTAGTCGCCTCTTACGACACTCACGGGAGGATGTGAGTTTTGAGAGCAGCTATAATGAAATAACGTACTCAAAGTAAAGCACCTGATTGGGTTGAGATCTACTACCTTTTAAGTCGCGGCCTACATCACTAGGCCACAGATACTCTCAGTTTCCGTCCATCTTTCATGGGCGTCCTCTTTTATCCCTATCTGTATTTTTAAAAACAAATAAAGCAATAAACATTACCTCATTCTGCCTTATAATCACCATCCAGAAATGACTTAAACCCAAAGATTATCCCCATACCACTAAAACATGGTTAAGGAGCTTTTAAGTTTAACCGCGTCAAGAAGTTTTGCAGTGCTGTTTTTAGGTTTCATACATTTCTCGAAGAACCGTTGCAGCGCCACTATTCATTACCCAAATACTCTTATTTTTAAATAATAATTATAAACTAGTGCTTGACCGCAATCCCATCTGATGGTAAGCAGTGATGCAATCGTTTATGGTAAAGCGCGCTAGTTTATTAAGCATATTCTCTTAAAAAACTTAGTGAATAGGAAGGAAGACGGCAGTTGAGCGAGGTGATGCAATGTTAAACCCAACACATTACCAACGATGATTCGCCAGGGGGAGATGGATCTGGAGACCATCCACAACCAAACTCCCGACACGACAATATTTGGTGCATCGTACCCGGCATACAGACCCGTCTTCCACACGGATTCACCAGACATCATGCCGGAACACGACGAGTCGCTTGGCGGCAAGACTTTGTCTGGTGGGTGGTAACTTCTGCCAGCAGCCGATATTATGGCCTACTGCCTAGGAAAACTCTTCCGTGCTGTAATCGAATCCACAACACGCGACGCAGCAGACAACCGCTTAACCATTCCACCAATAGTACTGTCAAGATTTGCGTGATGTCACATTTGTCATTGTACAGACGACCGAACATCAAGCTACTACAATCTTCTTTATTAGATTTTCAACTTTATCGCTTAAGCATTAAGGCTGAAAGTTGATTTTTTTTAATAATTATAAACTAGCGCTTGACCGCAATCCCGCCTGATCGTAAGCAGTGATGCGATAGTTGATGGTAAAGCGCGAAGTTTATTAAGAGCCTATTCACTCAGAAAAACTGAGCGAAAAGGAAGGAAGACGGCAGTTGAGCGAGGTGATGCAATGTTAAACCCAACAACACGACCAACGATGCTGCGCCAAAGGGAGATTGATCTGAAGACCCTCCACGACCAAATTCCCAACACAACAACATTTGGCGCATCGTACCCGGCACACATCGCAACACAACTGTTTCGTCTGTACATGGGTAAGAAACTCTACCGACATTCTTTTTAATTATCTATATAAATATTAGTAGAATACTTAATAAAATTGTGTCTGTAAGAGCTGTATTTATGTAAAAGAAAGTTTTGCTAACGATAGAAATTTTTAGAAAACTATTAGAAATGACGGCTCTTTTATTTCTGATCACAGTTTCCTCTGCTTAGACATGTCCCATGTTGGGTCGGCTCCAATCAAACCGCCTATTTAACCTCCACAACTCATTTGCTGGGTAAAACATCACCATCACTTCGTATAAAACAAAGTCACTTTTACTTTCCCTATGTCCCTTTGTATGTATCAATCTTTAAAACTTCGCAACGGATTTTGATAGGGTTTTTTTTAACAGATACATTGATTCAAGAGTAAAGTTTATATATATTTTTTTAAATAATAATTATAAACTTGCACTTTACCGAAATCCCTCCTGATGGTAAGCAGTGATGCGATCGTTGATGGTAAAGCGCGCTAGTTTATTAAGAGCCTATTCACTCAGAAAAACTGAGCGAATAGGAAGGAAGACGGCAGTTGAGCGAGGTGATGCAATGTTAAACCCAACAACACGACCAACGATGCTGCGCCAAAGGGAGATTGATCTGAAGACCCTCCACAACCAAACTCCCAACACAACAACATTAGGCGCATCGTACCCGCCACACATCGCAACACAACTGCTCAGACCCGTCCTCCGTACGGCTTCACCAGACATCATACCGGAACACGACAAATCGCTTGGCGGCAAGGCTTTGTCTGGTGGGTGGTAACTTCTGCCGGCGGCCGATGTTATGGCCTACCACCGAGAAACAATATGATAAAAACAACATCCATCCGATATGTATAATAACATTTATTAAATAGTGGGGAAATACTGTTATTTTTGTGGTTTCTAATGTGATGTCGTAAATAATTACATTTTTTTCCGCGTTCGCAGTGAAACGCTGGCTGAACCCTACGAGATTTATCAAAATAATGTATTAAATACGCTGACGATGGTATATGTCTATCTGTTATGGATATGCCACAATAACATTTTTTTTATTATTTACATTTTACGACAAATTCCGGCTAATTTTCGAAGCGATTGTATCCAATACAGCATTAATCCTTATCCAATTTAATACCTTAAATAAATTTAAAATGAATATTTTCGAAGATATTACAGATTTAAAAATTGCGGGCATGAGCGGCTAGCCGGATGTTTTTTACAGGTTCACAGTTTTTCTGTAGTGTATTTAGTATCAACATTGTACCAGTGCGAAGCCGGGGCCAGTCGTGATGTTATACCCAGCAAGTAAGTTCAAGACCGTGTTTCTTATTTATTAATAACTTACTTGATCGTGGCTTTGTTCGTGTGGAGTTTGGAAATTCTGCAAGGAAACATAAAAAGTACCTATTTTATGTGATATCAACTGGTTATCTGACTTCCACAATCCGTACTGGTAATGGTTAGAACTCCAGAGATAGGAACCTCCTCACGATGCGGACTGTATCGAGGAGTACTGCCTTTTGAATCAGGCCTTTGATCCAAGTGCCTAAAGAGAGCCTCAATAGATGTTGGTCGAGGCTCTTGGCTATCAAACCATTGGCCTATGCGACATTCTATATTATTATAAATTTGTTTTTAAAAAGTTATCAGGTAATTAAAAAAATTGCAATTTAAAAAAATGTTCCAGTGAGATAATTTCGTGAAAAACCACGCGGCCGAAGCCGTGATCAGAAGCTAGTGTATTTGCAAATACAAACAGGTCTATCATAATTTTCTCAAGAACGATTTTTATAAAGCAGAATGTTATAATAATGTAAATATATGTATTTAGGAAAATTATGACACGTGTTTTAAAATAAAAAGAACCCGTTCCGTTAAAAATTGGTATTGGAGAATTTACATAAATAAGAAATAACATCACATACGGATATTAAAAACTAGAGTCAGTTTGTTTGAACACGTTTATATCCAGAACTGCTGGTCATCATCATCAACCTTTTTATCGTCCCACTGCTGGGCACAGGTCTCCTCTCATACAGAGAAGGATTGAGCGTAATCACCACGCTTGCCGTCCGTCATTCAGATTATAGAAAAATATTGGATACGGATATTTTGTTTTATCAAATCAATAAAAATTTACAAATACAAAATAAGGCATCAAAGATCACGAGTGGTGGCTGGTGACGTCACTGCTCGCTAAAAAGTGTAGCGTGCAGTGACGTCACACGAGTTTTCAACGCACTGTGTCGTCTTCATTTTTTGTTTATATGAAAAAATAAAAAATACGTGTCTAGTATTTTTGGAAATCTGACTGACGGACTAATTAGTTTTTTTTAGTCAACTACCCTATTGTCCAGCTTTGCTAAACAGTTCATCACTTGCTACGCTAGTAGGCAGGGCAAAGAAAAAAATATTTGCTGCAGGCCTAAGAGCATCTTATAAGGTGAACGAGGGTTCTTATAAGACGGAGAAAAAGAAACTCAAAAGTATCAGCATTTCTTTGCAGTTTTGGCTCTCAAAGAAAGCTACTTCCAGTCTCTGAATATAAATATTTACACTGGTCTGGTCGTGGGTACCTCGGAAAGCACATTAAGCCGTTGGTCCCGGTTGCCATAAGAAAATCTAGTGTCAGTCGCTACGGGTTGTTGGAGCCCTCAAAAGTTCAACAATTGGTCTAAATGCAATGCTTCGATATCTCCTTTTGGTAGTGGAGGTTAGACGGCAGTCGCTTTACAGAAAATATCGAAGTTTAGCCAAAATCGAGGAGTGTGCGAGGGAATTGCATGATTTAATTTCCCTTATTTCCGTTCCACCATCGGACGACCCGTCGTACGGCAAGTTTCCACCCTTATGTTGTTAACACCACTACGATCCGGACGAATCGTTTCGCCTCCTCCGCGTACATCGAGGGACTGGAACAGTTTGCCAGCGGCGGTGTTTCCGTCGGACTACAATTTGAGTGTCTTCAAGGCTAGAGTGAATAGGCTCTTAATAAACTAGTGCGCTTTACCATCAACGACTGCGTCACTGCTTACCATCAGGCGGGATTGCGGTCAAGCGCTAATTTATAATTTAATAAAAAAAAACAGCAATTAGACTGGTAAAGCGGACCTCAGACTCCAAAGCTGAAAAAGCTTTGGATGTGACTGGGATTAACGCCAGATGCTATGGAACAACGAAGGGCTGGCTACCATTAATGCCTGTGGTCGTGTTTTCTGCTCTGCAGTATGTAAACCATGGGCTAATATTATTTCTTGCCAAATCTAGAATTGATTTATGGGTGAAGGATATTTGTAATTATGTAATAAAGCCTTGAACGAAGATGCTCAAACTAAAATATTTTGTAATATTTTTCTTCATATCGCATGTCTATGCATAACTTTAATATTAATTGTGAAATAACTATGACCGGCTCGTTGATCCAGTGGTCGAAAGAGCCACTGTTGAGCATATTTTCCGGGGTTTGAATCTACCAAAGTGTTATTAGCATAGGTCGGAATAGGTAGAGTGAATTGGGGTCATTGATTGGAAACGTCAATATTAATATGGACATTCCTCCGGATTTACGGAATTGGTTAATTATTTAAAAAAAAAATCGGAATTTTATTGTTTTTATTTTTCTACAAGTAAAAAATAAATTCGTTTAGTTTTGTTACCTTCCTTTAAATGAATTGAGTAGTAATAATGTCACTACCAACATTAACAATATTTACTTGGATCCGGAATTACATTCCGGGAAATGGCTTATCCACGTTATTCTTTCTGTGAACATTTATGATACAAGTACCAAAAATCACTACCTATTCCGACCTGTGGTTATTAGAGTGCCATTAGGAATTTCTTAGTAAGTCTGGATTTTTTTTTTCTAATAATTATAAACTAGTCCTCGGACCCCAACGGCGAGGTCGATATTTCGATTTTTTGTATAGGGTGCTGGTAGTTCTATTGGCCTCTTGGAGACGGGTTATGGGGTCATCGGGGTCAGTGAGGGCGTGCCGAGGGCGGCGAAGTTGGGAGATGGTGGAAGAAGTGTAGTTGATAGCTGCTGCTAATCCGTACGAAACGTTTCGCCTCGTCTTTTATACCGCGTACTACATCGAGGGACTGGAATTATTTGCCAACGGGCGGTGTTTCCCTCTGATTACAATTTCAGTCTTAATAAACTAGCGCGCTTTACCATCGAGGATTGCATCACTGCTTATCATCAGGCGGGATTGCGGTCAAGCACTAGATTATGCTGTATAAAAAATGAAACAAATTGTGCACTGTAATATATCCGATGTACGGATAACGTACGACAGCAGGTCAAGCTACACGAAATTGTCAAATGTTCCCAATCAACATTGAGCCTTAATGCTTTAGAAATAAAGTTGGAAATCTAATAAAGAAATCTGATAGATTGTAGTAGCTTGATGTGCTGTCGTCAGTACAGATAGGGCAGTCCACTAAGACGCGCCCCTCCAACTTTTGGTTGAGGGTGTGGAGGAATGAGGAACAGGGAGTAAAGTTCACTCATCCTCCATAGAAAAGGGAGGATCCTCCGACCAGACTGGTTGTCTGGCGGGCCACTTTGCCCACCGGTTTATGTGGTGAACTTGTATGCGTGCTAGTTGCACTTTTACAACAAGCTTCCCATGGACATTCGAAACTTACCCATTAAACGATATAAAACCTATATAAAGTCCAAACTTTGCAAAAAGGGGTATTATAAAATCTCAGATTATTTAGAGGATAGAGAGGCTTGGGACTGAGCTGCTCGCTCTGTTAAACATTGTTATTAAGCAATATGCGTAATTATAACGTAAATTATTGTAAACATTTTCATTTTTAATGTCTGGACTTTAAAAAAGACGATGATCCCTGAGTTTGTTTCGGCTATTTCTTCTCAGAGGTAGTCAGTTAGGAAATGCCGGCTTCATCTAGTTTAAAAAAGAAGAAAAAAAAAACATATGACGTGTAAAAGTGATCGGTGATCCTACTTGCTTAATAAACGATTTCATTTCATTTCATTTCATTTCATTTCATTTCAGTTGCACAGAAAACTTTGATTGCGAGATGCAGGATTCGCGTGACGTCAGTATGACGCGTTGTACGCATGTTGCGTTGTAGGCATCGCTACAAGGGTTCACTTTAACCACGTCATACTCTCCTGATTAGTCTATTTATCGTAGTGTGGGTGTGCACTCATAGGTAAATAATGTTTGCCAATAACACTCAATAACAAAAGCTTCTTCTTCAGCCTATGGATGTCCACTGCTGGACAAAGGCCTCTCCCAAGGCTTTCCACGCTGACCGGTCTTGTGCTGCCCGCATCCATCGGCTTCCCGCGACCTTCACCAGGTCATCGGTCCACCTTGTTGGGGGCCTCCCGACGCTGCGTCTTCCAGTACGTGGCTGCCAGAACCTTACTGCCCCATCGGCCATCGGTCCTACGAGCAATATGCCTTGCCCACTGCCACTTAAGTTTAGCGACTCGCAGAGCTATGTCGGTGAATTTGGTTCTTCTGCGGATCTCCTCATTTCTGATTCGATCACACAGAGAAACTCCGAACATAGCTCTTTCCATTGCCCTTTGTGTGACTCTGAGCCTTCGTATGAGGCCCATTGTGAGCGACCACGTTTCAATTCCGTAAGTCATTACTGGCAACACACACTGGTCAAAGACTTTAGTCTTGAGACACTGTGGTATATTGGACGACGAGAAGATGTAGCGTAGCTTCCCGAACGCTGCCCAGCCGAGCTGGATTCGACGAGACATCTCTTTCTCGAAGTTGGATCTACCTAATTGGACTGTTTGTCCCAGGTATATATACTCGTCAACAACTTCGAGCGCAGAGCAAAGCTTACACATATAATATTGATAACGTTTAGGAGAAATAGTGCAGAAATAATTGCACTATCTATACCTGGATAAACTTCGTTGAGTTTGTATTAATAATAAAATATCCTCTCAACTATCAAGACAAGGTTGTGGCGTGATGTTAATTAGCCGCTGACCGTCCTCACTATGCAATCAAATATAAAAAAAAAAACGTTTCCAACTGGCAACACTAAAGATTAGCGCATTTAAATATATGAACAAAAAATAACACAAGCTCTTTAGCTATATTATTCGTACAAAATATAATTTATTGAAAGTAAAACCAAATATAAACTAAAACCAATTCAAAAATAAGGTGGGTGGACCATGGATGGCCACTCTAACGAGTAAATACTTGTAATTCGTTTATTTATTGGATAAATGAAGGAAACAAATTATTAAGTAATGCTTTGTTTTATTGTCCACCGTATAAAATCTTTTTTTTTTTACCTAACTTTAAACGACATTTATTAAATTTTGGAATTAGCTGTTTTTGTAAAACAGAATAAGCATGAGTTTGTAACAGTGTCAGAAACTAGGAAAAGACCTATAAGAAGCCAATATAAGAATTTATTAAAAATTGACGGATGCAATACTGCATTGTTTAAAAAAAGTATTTTTGGCATGGCTCCAATTGTTTTTAACAAGATTCCCAGTGAAATTAAAAATTACCCAATGATAACTTTTAAAAAGGAACTTACAGCTCTTTTATTAGACAAATGTTATTACTCTGTAAATGATTTTTTAAATGACTCCTCTCTTCCCAAATAAATATAAAATGTTAATAATAATAATGATAGACAATGTAATAATTTAATTTTAATGTAACTATTCAAAATTTGCATGCCTAATTTAAGGTAGATAGTATAAGGGTCTGACATTATGTAAACATCATTATTCTGTATACCTACTTTCTTTGCAAATAAATATAATTGAATTGAATTGAATTGAATTAAGTTTTGTAAAGCTCTTCCAAATGGCTTTGCATGGAACAGGGCTCCAAACAAGGCCAATATTATACATCTGTCGTTAAAGTTAAAAATAGAGTTGTAACATTAAATATATCCGCTTTTACTAAAACTACATAATAAGCTCTATTATTTAAGCGAAGCATTAAATGCTCAATATATTTTTATCATCTATAAAAAACTCTACGAACATTACTTGAACACCATTCTATAACTAAGAATCTATTAATATAAATTATTTAAAAATATTAGTAATGAGTATTATATTGGCCTTAAATAACTTGCCATCACGTTTTATTATGAAATTACAATCTTTAATTTTTATCAAAAATGGCCTTGTTATGGGTCCGTTCTTTGTAAGGCCAAAATTGATAATTAAGCCTTTAAATTTGTCCTAATAATTATAATAAATAATAGATACTACAAACTACTATAATTATAACAATTTTTCATTATTTATAACAAAAAGTAAGTGTTCATTTGTTCAGTATTGTGAATGTTCCTTGTGGTCCCATGCACCATAGCAAGGCCAACCGTAAAATTTTTGATTGGCCTTATAAGGAACCACCGGCATTCCTAGGAACACTACCAATATTTTAATGTAAATTGAGACAAAGCTTTGTTTTTTTTCCTCTAGTACCATTAACATGTACTAATATGACAATTCACAATAAAAAAAACATGAAATAATAATAGGCTATTGACTTTTTACGGTTTGTTGTGCGCGCGAATAACAATTGTAACGTCGACGACCGAAGCCTACGAAACGTTGGATCGCACTGCCACAATAGCAACACGATGGACACACCGCCACGTTTTTGGCCTTTAGTTTGTAGGATCTTAGTGTGTAGTAGAAGGAATATGTATTTTAATGTCAATAACTACGATTTTTTAATAGTTGGCCTTCAAAGGAGCATGGCCTTCCATGGTCCACCCACCTTATATGGACGAGAGCAGGTAAAGCTATATCATCAACAGTATTGCTCACTCGGTAATCACACTGCAACAATTTCTAAATACATGGTGTATCTGACAACGTAACGCAAACTTCGCGAAAAGGCTAGACCGCATGCCACTAATAAAATTATGATAGTCATTTATGTCGTTAATGAAGGGTTACAGTATTTACAGTGCTTAAAAAAAGTGTCGGCTCGGCCTTTGAACGTTGCAAGCGTGCCGCTGTGCGGGTTTGTAGGTATGCCGTTGATCCCTGATGTGAACTCTATTAAATCAGCTGATAAGAGAGTTTTTCGAGTTTTGTTTTCATTGTGCTTTTTTGTGTAATTAGCGAATTAATTAATTTTTACTTTAAAATCTTATGTTATAAAAGTTTAGTATCGTCGATGTCAGATACACCCTTTATATTGTGAAAAAATATAACATGGTGTAAAAATGATTGGAATCGATTCAGTTGCTTATTCTGAACAAACTATATTCAGGTTTCGTATATAGAAAAAATAACTTTATAGGTATACAGACGACACAAATCAAGTAATTGCAATCTGTCTGATTTTTTTTATTAGATTTTCAACTTTATCTCTAAAGTATTAAGGCTCTGTTGGAGACAAATCGTAGCACCGTTGTCGGACCGTGCGACCACAGGAGGACGACAGCGGCGAGGGGGGGGCCGGGGGACGAGGGATCGGTTTCGCCGGTGGCCGCCGGCCGCCTGAAGCGTCTCACTCGCCAAAAAATCTACGGACCAAGCACGCGTTCTAATAGCTGTCCTATATAATTACAAGCACCTATTTATGCAGTCCTCTATTTTATTTCTACCATCGATAATCCCCAACAGCATGGGAATATTTGACAGTTTCGGGTAACTTGACTTGCTGTCGTCAATACATGACACATCTCATGAACAGGATAATCTCCAAAATAATCTACAAATAGGCGAGTTCAAATGCAATTGCAAGTCTTGTATTAGGAAAATTAACGTTTAATTTTCTGAGAAAAGAGTTAAAAAACAAGAAAATAATTTTAATATTGTGGTTTTCCTGTTTATGACAAGACCAGAGTTTTTGCAGTATCTTACTGAGACTAATGTTATTATTTTTTGTGACAAATAGTAGATTAAATAAACAAAAAATCCTTTTTTAGGGTTCCTTAGCCACATCGCTAAAAACGGAACCCTTATAGATTCGTCATGTCTGTCCGTTCGTATGTCACAGCCATTTATTTCCGAAACTATAAGAGCTATGTCGGTGACTTTGGTTCTTTTGCGGATCTCCGCATTTCTGTTCGATTCGTTCACGCAGAGAAACTCCGAGCATAGCTCTTTCCATTGCCCTTTGTGTGACTCTGAGCCTTCGTATGAGGCCCATTGTGAGTGAGCGCGTTTGGAGGCTATATAGGAGAAGATCATTCCACCGGGACATCACGACCCTCAATAATGAGGAGAACGACTTGAGGGCGAGGGGGAAACCCCTAAGATCATCATCCACATACTGGAGAGTTTGTTGCGTCCCTTCTTCCCAGCGAAAGCACTATTATAGGATCTGGTGAATTATCAGCTCACAATGTCCCCACAGCTGGAGCACAGACTTCTCGGTGAGAGGAAGTGAGCAGTAGAATCTACCACGATGGCCCGGCGCGGGTCTAAGGCATGTGACATCTACCAAAGATGTCACATGCCTTAGACTTTTTGAAGAAAGTCCACAATCCGTAGCTTCAGTTGGAATGCAAGCTCACTCCACGACCAGAGTTATATGGACATGGAATCTCTTTCTTTTTAAACATATACTAGTGCTTGACCACAGTCCCGCCTGATGGTAAACAGTGCTGCAAACGTTGATGTTAAAGCGCCCTAGTTTGTTAAGAGCCTCTTCACTCTAACTTTGGAGAGACTTGAGTTATAGTTAGACGGAAAGACCACATATCATCACCATCATCTCAGTCTTAATCCCAGTCGGATTCGAAGCTTTTCGGCTTTGGAGTCTGGGGTCCGCTTTACCAGTCTAACTGCTGATTTTGGCTAAACTTCGATATTTTCCGTGAAGCGACTGCCGTCTGACCTCCACAACCCGAAGGCGATATCGAAGCATTGCAGTTAGACCAATTGTTGGACTTTTGAGGGCTCTAACAACATCCAACTTAGGATCGCAACCGGGACCAACGGCTTAACGTGCTTTCCGAGGGACGAACTTACCAGTGTCAATATTCATATTCATGCATACAAATGTTTGCACTGCGCGGGGATCGAAACCGCGCCTCCTTGCGCAGAAGCCGCGTTCGCTACCGCTACGCCACGGAGGCTGTAAAAGGAAAGACCATACATCAAAGCATTCAATTCACTCATGGCGTCATAACACTGGATGTGTCCAGCAGTGGACTACAGCAAGCTGGTATATATCCCAAATCCAGATTCATACCCGACTTGAACTCAGAACCTGTTAGCAAGCTACAAAGTACAAAGGCAATTAAGTCTGTATGTTAAGTAATTCATTGCTTAACTGGTGCTTAAAGGTCGCGAGTTCGAATCTGACTGCTTAACTGAGACCTGTTATAAACACGTGGGGGGGTTAACAGGAATATTTTGAAATTCTTCTGTTAAATGCAGGTAGGTTCAAATAAACAGGCCTCGTGGATAAGTAGTAACAGTTTTCAAGGTAAGCTGTGCTTGCCGCGGTTGGTATGTGGATGGGTGACCATCTGTTGTAGATAATGAAATTACGCTGTTGGTCACAGCGACTTTCGAGCTTCTGGTGAATGACATCCAGGACCAAATTTTTTTTTTTTTCATTTTAGTTACATATTATTCTTATTGTATGTGGAGGCTAGGGAATGCAATTCACGTCCCGCAAGATTAAAAATATCAATCCGCAGGATCCCCAAATTTTCGGGATCTCACCTCATCATTATCTTCATCAACCTTTTTATCGTCCCACTGCTGGGCACAGCTCTCCTCTCATACAAAGAAGAAGGATTGAGCGTAATCACCACGCTTGCTCAATGCGGGTTAGCGATTTCACACTTAAAGTCTAGATTTCCTCAAGCTGATTTCCTTCACCTTTTTTATCAGTCATTGGTGTTCTAGTTATACTTAGAAAATATATAAATAAGTTAGAAAAGCCTGACCTCGAATCGAACCCACACACACATACTTGAGAGGCTGGTTTTTAACCACTAGGCCATCACGACTTGCGGTTCTCGTCTTGTTTAAAAAAATCACATGACTAAATGCAAATACACACATCAAAAGTGTCTAGGGATCAACATATATTTTTGCAATAACTTTTCTCCTGATTGATATTAATTAAAATTTTCTTTAAGGATTCATCAAATAAAGTGTTTTCGTTTGTCACAATAACGATAAACCAAGTCACCTTTGCATTAATAAAGAAATTTGCCATTTTCCTAATAAAGGGATATTTGACATTTGAACCACAAACACAAAAGTTCGAAAAAAAGACTGAAATAACAGTTTTCTCTAAAATTTTATTGGGTAACTTAAACAATTAATAATCCGTGTTTCTACCGCGAACACTAACAACACAAGAACATCGGTTTGGCATACTCAAAATGAGTTCATCCAAATCACGCTGTGGAATGGCCGCCCATGTTCGTTGCAACAACAAAAAAAGGTCTTCTTGCGACTGGATACCCTCCATATTCGGCAGAGCTCTTCTCTGTAGCAGATCCCATGCATGCTCAATCGGGTTCAAGTCTGGCGACTGAGCAGGCCAGGGCAGGACATTGATGTTAGCTGCGGCGAGAGTCTGTCTTACAACTCTTGCGGTGTGCGGTCGTGCATTATCATGCATTAACTGAAATAAGGGACCGATTTGCACTTGTAGAGAAACGATGACGTCTGATACAATCGTCTCAGCATAAATTTGAGCGTTGAGGTTGCCTCTGATCCAAATCAACTCAGTTCTTCCGCCGATCCAAATACCCGCCCATACCATGATGGTTCCACCACTATAAAGATGGACTTCCTGGCAGGATTTTAATCGCTGTTGGCGTCCAGGGGTTCTCCAGTGTCGTATACGTCTTGTATCCGGTCTCATACCAAAACGAGACTCATCAGAAATATTACAATGCCACATCTCAATCTCAAGAAATCCGCATAAAAATTCTTGATCCCTAGACACTTTTGATGTGTGTAAAACGACGTGTTTGTGATACTGAGGGTAATTAAAACAAAACATTATTGTAAACAGCCTAACTGATTTTTTAATACTACTAAATAAACTTATTAAAAAAACAAAAGTAGGTGTAGCTGAAGAATATTAAAAAGTCGTAACGAGATTTTTTTTTATTGTTATAAACTAGCGCTTGACCGCAATCCCGCCTGATGGTAAGCAGAGATGCGATCGTTGATGGTAAAGCGCGCTAGTTTATTTAGAGCCTATTCACTCATAAAAACTGAGCGAATACTAAGGAAGACAGCAGTTGAGCGAGGTGATGCAATGTTAAACCCAACAACACGACCAACGATGCTGCGCCAAAGGGAGATTGATCTGAAGACCGAAGGGATCTTCAGATTCAGATTAAACGACCAAACTCCCAACACAACAACATTTGGCGCATCGTACCCGGCACACATTGCAACACAACTGCTCAAACCCGTCCACCGTACGGCTTCACCAGACATCATGCCGGAACACGACAAATCGCTTGGCGGCAAGACTTTGTCTGGTGGGTGGTAACTTCTGCCGGCGGCCGATGTTATGGCCTACCGAGAGCAGCAATTGTGTGCAAACTGCAAAAATCTCCCTCTTATTAAAGACTCAAATAAATCCGTTTCTTTTTTTATCCCGTGTCCCGAGCTAATAGGGTAGTTGACTCATCTCAGCGTATAATCCCGGTTGCATCCGCAACTTTCGTGTTGGAGCCCAGGGTCCGCTTTCCTACACTTACTCCTCCATTTCGCACGATCTCTAGCATCCCGTGGTGCGAGATTGTTGGCACGCATGTCATCTCTTACAACGTCAAGCCAGCACTTCTTTGGTCTACCTCGCTTTTTCCGGCCTGGCGGAGGCGCCATGGCAAGACATTTGTTACCCACGTAACATGCCGGTTTTCGTAAGACGTGACCGTACCAGCGTAGGCGGCCCTCTTGCAGTTTGTCTGCTATGTCACGGACACGAAGACTGCCACGGATGCGGTAAGTTCCTGATGCGATCTTTCCGCGTAACTCCACACATCCACCGCAGCATATTCATCTTCGTGACACGCAGCTCCTGCTTGTGTCGCTCAGGCCACGCCTCACTGCCATACAGATGAACACTGTTGACTAAAAAACTAATTAGTCCTTCAGTCAGATTTCCAAAAAAAACAAGACAAGTATTTTTTCATATAAACAAAAAATTAAGACGATGTAGTGTGTTGAAAACTCGTGTGCCGTTACTCCTTGCTACACTTTTTAGCGTATCCAATATTTTTCTATAATCTGAATGACGGACTAAATAAAATCTTTTCTTTTTTACCCAGGAACACCGCTAATAGGGGCATCCCTGGCCACACAATCCCGTCAATCTCGAACGGGATATCGTCATATTATGCTCCGGGATTGATCCCGAAAATATACAGGAAATCGAATCTTTCTTTCTTAAAAATACACGGTTTTTGAAGTTTTTTAATTAATAGGTAAATTCCCGCTCTGCGTAAGGTCAAAGACTTTGGTGTATTTTTGTGTGCATTCGTTAAAATAAGTTGAAAACAAAGAGAAAATTGTTTGGCCACATTGTATTTTCCGGGTTATTAAAAACATTCTCACGGTTACTTACTATGCTTTGTAATGGACAACTAAGTTTATATTATAAAATAAAATATATATTAAAAAAAAAAATTTACAAAAAAAAAACTGTCTTCCAAAAAACACTAAGTACTTACAAAGTGAAACATAATTAATTTCAGAAGTCGGTGTCTTTGGTTTTTGTATATTAGTTTCTGATACCGACTTGCGAAATTAGTTATTTTTCACTTTATAGTGTTTTTTGGAAATCGGTTGTTTTTTTTTTTGGAAAAAAGTTTTTATTTTACACTTTTTAGTTGTGAAAAGTTCTGTTCAGGTGCATCCGGTTAGACTGGATGCTGACGCTAAAATACTAAATGAAAAAACTTACAAACGCACTGGTTGCCGCTACGATTTTTGAAAGTTCCCCTTGATTTCTCTGATCTTCCACCATCAAACCCTGATGTCCTTATCATGAGACCACCTTGGGAATGTCTACTATCCAACAGAAAAAGAATTATCAAAATCGTTTCATAAACAACGAAGTTATCCGCGAACAAACATAAACAAAGAAGCATATGTACCGGTCCAATTAAGTAACCTCCTCCTTTTTGAAGTCGGTTAAAAATACTTTACTCTGCATACACAAAGCGTACATTGATAATAATAATAAAGCCATTTTATTTCCATTCAAAACAACATTTCTTAAAAATCTATTTATATGTTTATTCAAGGTTGATATATTTTCCTGCTTAGTATATAGTTTTCATGCTTATGCACTCATGCATGAATGTTATATGTATTCTATGTAATATATAACATTTATAGTTGTGCATTTTATTTAATCATGAAATTATTAATTAAGCATGGAACACAGTCGAAGAGTAAGCCAGCCTGTCAGTGTTCTATGGGACGCATTTTGGAAAGTGCGCGAGGGAATTGCATTATTTAATTCCCCCATCTCCGTCCCATTATCGGACGACCCGTCGTACGGCGAGTATCCACTCAGACCTTATTGACACTATTAGGATCCTGACAAGGTACTTCGTCTCGTCTTTTATACCGCGTACATCGAGGGACTGGAAAATTTTACCAGCGGCAGTGTTTCCGTCTGACTACAATTTTCCTAAAACATTCAAGGTTACAGTGTATAGGCTCTAAAAAAACTAGCGAGCTTTACCATCAATGATTGCATCACTGCTTACTATCAGGCGGGATTGCGGTCAAGAACTAGTTAATAATTATTAAAAAAAAAGTTGCTGGTGTTATGTTAGTATGTAGTAACATTTATACAATCAATCTCAATTTATTACTCCCACCTTTAATTACTATTGATCTGCGCGCGCGCAAGTTATTCATTCAACAGTAGCTATGTTTTATGCTTTTTGTTCTGTCATTGTATGCAGTTGTTACAAGCAATTATGACTTGATATTATCTTGCATCATGCGAATATACAGGGTGTATCTGACATCGTAACGCAAACTTCGCGAAAAGGCTAGACCGCATGCCACTAATAAAATTATGATAATCATTTGTGTCGTTAATGAGCGGTTACAGAAATCACTGTGTTTAAAAAATGTGACTAATCGGCCTTTGAACGTTGCAAGTGTGCCGCCGTGCGGGTTTGTGGGTATGACGTTGACCCCTGGTGTGAACTCTAATAAATCAGCTGATAGGATTGTTTTTCGAGTTTTTTTCACATTGCGCTTTTTTGTGTAATAGGGTAGTTGACTAAAAAAAACTAACTAGTCCGTCAGTCAGATTTCCAAAAAATACTAGACACGTATTTTTTCTTTTTCATATAAACAAATAATGAAGACGACACCGTGCATTGAAAACTCGTGTGACGTCACTGCACGCTACACTTTTTAGCGGCCAGTGACGTCACCAGCCGCCACTCCGGATCTTTGATGCCTTTTATATTTGTCAATTGTTATTGATTTGATAAAACAAAATATATGTATCCAATATTTTACCTGAATGACGGACTAAATAAAATCTTTTTTTTTTTACCCAGGAAACATCACTATTAGCGAATTAATTAATTTTTACTTTAAAATCTTATTGGGTTATAAAAGTATAGCAATTATGAACGGTCTAAAGCAAAAAAAACTGCTTATTTTTAACTCAGAAGAAAGCCGACGACAATTTCCACCACTAGGGGGTTCAGAATCATGTAGGTACTGGATCCATGGAACTCGTTTGTGCGTCGATGTCAGATACACCCTTTATGCAAAAGATTGAGTACTGAGTTGATCTAAGTGTTTTAGTATGAGAGGTAAGCTGCGCACCGGTTTCACCCGTGTATGTTGCGATGCTGTGAGAATATCGGAATAAAAGTATCCTATGCGTTCTTTTGGGGCCCTAGTCTGTTATCTTTATAAATTTGTCATCTCAACATGTTTCTATTGTCATTGTGCTAAAAGATCGTAATCTGCTTGCTATTAATATGGAATGGAGTGTCTGTGATTGACGAAAGTCATAATCTGGAGGCATGAGGAATAGGGAGTAAAGTTCACTCATCTTCCGTAGAAAAGGGGAGGTTATGTCTGGCGAGCAATTGCCTAATGCTTGAGATTGGCAAGTTGTATGTATGTTGCACGGTAAACTTTGATTGCGAGATGTAGAATTCGTGTTTATTTTGTTGCGTTTTGTAGGTACTGCTACAATACTGACGCCATTTTGTTAATAGATTACCAAACTTGTCAAAATCGATCATTTTGAGATCACTAATCGACATTCTGACACTATTGTAATACCAAACTAGGGCTCCTGTTTATAATCTATCTGTGTGGCAAATTTTATTCAAATCCGTTCAGCAGTTCTTGTGTGAAAGGGTAACAAACGTATAGGATACATTCTGGGGAGTGTGTGAGGGAATTGCATGATTTGAATCCCCCATCTCCGTTTCACCATCGGACGACCCGTCGTACGCGAGTTTCCACCCTTACGTTGTTAACACCACTACGATCCGGACGAAGCGTTTCGCGTCCTCCTTTATACCGCGTACATCGACGGACTGGAACAATTTGCCAGCCGCGGTGTTTCCGCCGCACTACAATTTGTTTGTCTTCAAGGCTAGAGTGAATAGGCTCTACGATTATATCAACGATTGCGTCACTGCTTACCACCAGGCGGGATTGTATTCAAGCGCTAGTTTAAAATTTATATATAAAAAAAACAAACATGCATGCATCCATACTTACAAAGTTTCGCATTTATATTAGTTGGATTTTGTTTAAGAGTTTTTGTATTAGCTATAGGTACTCAATTTCTAATATGTATTAATCTAACCTTTCTTACAGTTCGTTTAACCAATTTCGACTTCTATTGCGTTAGTGGCATGGCAAATGGTAACTG
This sequence comes from Sesamia inferens, assembly GCA_037179545.1. NCBI lineage: Eukaryota > Metazoa > Arthropoda > Insecta > Lepidoptera > Noctuidae > Sesamia > Sesamia inferens. The sequence goes on along the minus strand of CM073951.1, from coordinate 14,450,167 downwards.
CACTAAGTACGTGGCATTGTAACCACTTTATTTTTTCTTTTAATAGCATTTTTATGTGTACGGAATAGGTGTCAAAATCGGTTGAACTGCCTGAAAAAAAAGTTTGCTATCTCTAGTCTTATTTCGAATAGAGTTTAATGTAAATTTGTGTAAATTTGCCCGAAGAATTGCAACAGATAATTAGTGGCAGTGGGTTGGGCATATTGCCCGTAGGACCGATGCCCGATGGGGCCGACGGATTCTCGAGCGGCGACCACGCACCGGAAGACGCAGCATGGTAGACAAGGTGGACTGATAAAGATCGGTTGTCGTAGAGATGCTCGGGGGAGGCCTATGTCCAGCAGTGGACGACTTTCGGTTAAAATGACGATGATTTTCATGAAATTTGTGTCTGGTTGTTGACAATTTACGGATAATAACTGGTAAACTCTTATATTTTCTTTCTTTTTTTTTCGCTGATGAGTTTTTTTTTAATGTATATAAACTAGTGCTTGACTGCAAGCCCGCCTGATAGTAAGCAGTAATGCAATCGTTGATGGTAGAGCGGGCTAGTCTATTAAGAGCCCATTCACTCGAAAAAGCTGAGTGAATAGGAAGGAAGACGGCATTTGAGCGAGGTAATGCAATGTTAAACCCAAACCATCAAATGACCTCTCCCGTCTTCGCGCAGCGGAAGGGCGTGTCAGACTTTTACTGACTAAAACCCACCCGTGTCCCTTTACTTGCCTGTGGCCAGGGCCACGGTATCTTTTTCAATCAAGCCATAGTACTGGCAAGTATATAAGTACTAAACCCTGGGTTAGCTACATATCATTGTCTCGATCGTAGGCTATAACATCGACTGCCGGCAAAAGTTACCACCCACCAGACAAAGTGTTGCCGCCAAGCTTATTCATCGTGTTCCGGCATGATGTCTGGTAAGGCCGTACGGAGGACGGGTCTGAGCAGTTGTGTTGCGATGTGTGCCGGGTACGATGCACCAAATGTTGTTGTGTCGGGAGTTTGGTCGTGGAGTGTCTCCAGATCAATCTCCCCCTGGCGCAGCATCGTTGGTCGTGTTGTTGGGCTTAACATTGCATCACCTCGCTCCACTGCCGTCTTCTTTCCTATTCACTAAGTTTTTTTAAGTGAATAAGCTTAATAAACTAGCGCACTTTACCATCAACGATTGCATCTCTGTTTACCATCAGGTGGGATTGCGGTCAAGCACTAGTTTATAATTATTAAAAAAAAAAATGTATCTATTTAACATTTCTAGATATTATAGCGTGATGTTAAATTATAACTTTTCCTCATTGATTACCTACCGTCTCTAATTGAAAGTAATTATAAATTCCCAATGACACGGCTAAGACTTGCTACTTTAGTATGAATGCCATCTGTCTACCGTATTCTTAGTAAGTTTTTTGTCTGACTTCCGGCTTAATTCGGAAGTTTCCATTAACAGAACGAATTGGTTATTTATTTGCACTTTTTTGTGCCCAGAGATTTAATGCACCTTGCCACGGACAGGCAAAGCCGTTGATTCAATAGAGCGACTTTGTTATCATGTCGTTGTGAAAACTTAGGAGAAATGACCGTGGAGTGAGTTGTCAATCTAAGAGACTAAGCTTACTTCATACAACTTATACGTATCTAAGAGACTAAGCTCAATTCACACAACTTATACGTATCTAAGAGACTAAGCTCAATTCACACAACTTATACGTATTTAAAAGACTAAGCTCACTTCACACAACTAATACGTACCTAAGAGACTAAGCTCAATTCACACAACTTATACGTATTTAAGAGACTAAGCTCAATTCACACAACTTATACGTATTTAAGAGACTAAGCTCAATTCACACAACTTATACGTATTTAAGAGACTAAGCTCACTTCACAAAACTTATACGTACCTAAGAGACTAAGCTCACTTCACACAACTGCTGGACATATCACATAGGCCTCAACTAAGGATTTTCAAAACGAATGGTTGGACGCGGCCTGCATCCAGCGCTTCCCTTTGATTTTGGTCATGTCATCCGACCACCTAGTCGGTGGGTGTCCGACGCTGTGATTGCCGGTACGTGGTCGCCATTAAAGAGTTTTTGTACCCCTTCGGCACTTCGCCCACTGTCACTTCAAAGAGCTAATTCACTGGGCCATGTCGGCGACTTTCGTTCTTCCACAAATCTCCTCATTCCTGATTCGATCACGAAGAGAAACACCTAGCACAGCCCTCTCCATAGCTCTCTGTGCGAACTTGAGCTTCCTTATGAGGCCCATAATGAGGGACCATGTTTCTGATAAATATGTCATCACCGGTGACCCACATTGGTTAGAGATTTTTGTCTCTAAAGCCTAAGCACTGAAGTATTTTGGACGAGAAAACACTACAGAGCAACTAACTTATCAATCGGCTAATGTCTTCGATTGTGTTGGAGTTCGTAAAGTAAAGGGACAGACAGTACACCATTAATCATAATAATATAAATTATTCATACAATTACATGAGGAGCTCGTGGATAAATAATAACAGGTCGATCGGTCAGCTACGCTTGCCGCGGTTGGTTTCTGGATGGGTGAACATCTTTATATCCGCAGACCCCTCCGTGCCTCGGAAAGAACTTTAAGCCATTGTTTCATTTCAGATCATTCAGTTGTCATTTGTAGATCTTTGACAGTCGTTATGGGAAGTCAGAAGGCCGAAAGTCTGATAACCAATTTCTCGGTGGTAGGGCATAACATCGGCTGCCGGCAGAAATTACCACCCACCAGACAAAGTGTTGCCGCCAAGCAATTCGCCGTGTTCCGGCATGATGTCTGGTGAAGCCGTACTGAGGACGGGTCTGAGCAGTTGTGTTGCCATGTGTGCCGGGTACGATGCGCCTAATGTTGTTGTGTCGGGAGTTTGGTCGTGGAGGATCTCCAGATCAATCTCCATCTGGCGCTGCATAGTAGGTCGTGTTGTTGGGTTTAACATTGCATCACCTCGCTCAACTGCCGTCTTCCTTCCTATTCACTTAGTCCATAATGCTTAAAAAAATTGATTGTAAAATCACTTAAACAAATAAAAAAACTAAATCTTACTAATTTCTGTTGATTACCCACAATAGGGATGTATCCAAGATATGAAAATCATAAAATAATTAGTCCGTCTTATAGATAATAAAAAAAAATAAAGACCCGCATTTTTTGTTTTGTCGAAATCACCAAAAACTACTGAGATATAGCGTATTAAAGTTACGGAGTGGGGGCTAATTATGAATAAACCCCTTACACTATGGTGTTTATTCATAAACGATGATTAAAGTTAAGTGACGTGCAAACGTCAAAAATATATAGTTAAGCTGTCACTACTCACAAGTTAACTTTAAGCATTTATGAATAAGGGAGATAAAAACACAGTGACGGAGTATCTGGCAGAAGTTAGCCGAGCATAATAAGGTCATCAAGTACTTACCTACATGTCTTAACATATTGAGGAATCGTGTTCAAGAAAACCCGTTTCTTGTTATATAATACTTGGTAAGCTGATGATACTTTCACTAGATGGGCTAGCCTAGATTTAAACCTAGATTTTATTGACTTGGCTAGATTTCCTTGCTTGATTTTTCCTTAAGTCTGCAGTCGATCAGCAGTGTTGCAATGTTTAGTTCGCACACAATTTCATTTACACGGTGTAACCCAACACCATGAAAGCGCCCGCTGCGCAAAGAAGCGCGTGTTCGATCCCCGCGCAGTGCTAATCTTTGTATGCATGAATATAAATATTTGCACTGGTCTGGTCGTGCCTCGGAAAGCACGTTAAGCCGTTGGTCCCGGTTGCTATACGAACATCTAGTGGCAGTCGTTACGGGTTGCTGAAGCCCTCAAAAGTTCAACAAGTGGTCTAACAATGCTATGGCAATGCTTCGATATCGCCTTCAGGTTGTGGAGTTTAAACCGCTGTCGCTTCACGGAAAATATCGAAGTTTAGCCAAAATCAGCAGTTAGACTGGTGGATCGGACCCCAGACTCCAAAAGCTGAAAAGGCTTCGGATGCGACTGGAATTAACATTGAGATGATGATGGTGTACACAAAGAACGGCCGTCAGTTCTTCAACAAACATGATCAGCCCATTGCCATGTCAGAATACTTATCCTTTTCTGTTCTTTTGTTGTATAGAAATCGTCTCCAAGGAAGAAAGAGAGAAAAAAAGCGAAGAAAAAACAACATTCAGCATAGATTAAAGGCACACAATACACCAGACAGCAACAAACAAAAATCAAATAGAAAGTGTAAGGTTAATGTAAGAAAATAGCAAAGTGTGACTCGTGGCTGCACAAAAAATGGCTAAGTTCATCAAAAATAGACAACTATATAGTGCCTGATGCAGATTTTCTATCGAACGGAAGAAGGATGGAGCGTTATGAGACTCTTTTTCTTCAGTCTAAAAAGGTCTACTGTTGGACAAAGGCCTCCCCAAGCTTTCCACGATACTTGATCTTATGCTGCCCGCATCTACCGGTTTTCCGCGACATTCACCAGGTCATCGGTCCACCTACGCTGCGTCTTCAGGTACGAGGCTGCCACTCCAGAACCTTACTGCCCCATCGACAATCGGTTCTACGAGCAATGTGCACCGCCCACTGCCACTTAATTTTAGCTACTCGAAGAGCCATGTCGGTGACTTTGGTTCTTCTGCGGATCTCCTCATTTTTGATTCGATCGCGCAGAGAAACTCCGAGCACAGCTCTTTCCATCGCCCTTTATGTGACTCAGAGCCTTCGTATGAGGCCTATTGTGAGCGATTACGTTTCAGATTTTCGTATGAGACTCATACCGACTAAACCAGACCAGACCAGACCAGTTTAAATACTTGGGGTCTGTACTCCACGCGTCCGGCGACATTGATTGCGACGTCAGGGCACGTATTTCCACAGTTTGGGCAAAATGGCGTGAGGTGTCAGGTGTCATTTGTGACACCAAAATGGCGGTTAAGCTTAATTGGCAGGTCTATAAGACCATCATTAGACCTGTTCTCCTGTATGGCAGCGAGGCGTGGCCTGTGCTTGAGCGACACAAGCAGGAACTGCGTGTCACGGGGATGAATATGCTACGGTGGATGTGTGGAGTTACGCGGAAGGACCACATCAGGAATTCCCGCATCCGTGGCAGTCTCATGTCCGTGACATAGCAGACAAACTGCAGGTGGGTCACCAACACTGGTACGGTCACGTCTTACGAAAACCGGCTTGTTACGTGGGTCACAAATGTCTTGCCATGGCGCCTCCGCCGGGCCGGAACAAGCGGGGTAGACCAAAGAGGTGCTGGCTTGACGTGGTAAGAGATGACATGCGTGCCAACAATCTCACACCACAGGATGCTAAAGATCGCGCGAAATGGAGGAAATTAAGCAGGAAAGCGGACCCCGGGCTCCAACGCGAAAGCCACGGATGCGACCGGGATAAACGCTGAGAGGATGATGATGACTCATACCGACTAAAATCCTTTCTAAAACTAAGACTCGTGAGCGCGTGAGATACTTGTACGTGCAATCGCCGCACCCCAAATTTGTGCCTACCTACCCCCACGCCTATCGGGCCCCATGACCAAACTACGCCCTTCCAATACTACTGCAAGCTGTAACGCTACTGACAAACTAGTTCATAGTCGCTAGCTTCACTCATTTCTCTTTTAGCAGGTGCCAGCAGAACATTAAGGTCGTGTTCGCAATCGTCAGCATACTTTACTAACCACACATTTCGGGCAACGCCTAAATCCGAGCACTGCTAAAGTTGTCTCGTTAAAAATGACGACATTAAACAGATGTATGCAGTAGGTCAGGTTCTTACGACGATCGAAAATGTACGCACACATACATATGGAACCTTATTTTTAATAAAAGTGGATTTATTTTACTATAATAAACAGAACTTCAGAAAACGAATAGTGGAAACTATAGACGCAGATAAGTGACAAACAGCTAATCTTTTTCATCTTTTTCTTCTATCTTCTGCTATCAATGTCCTACCTTATTTGTTTTAAGTTTAATTTCAAAATTGCCATATATTGTTTTTTTTTTTGTTGACGTCCTTTCTCTTCTTGCTTGTCAAGAATTCTTTTTTGTCCTTTTTTTTTATGTCTTCTCTTTTATTCTTTTACCGCTTTGCCTTTTTTGCGGCTTGTCACTTTTTCTTGGGTTGCTCTTTTCCCACGTCTATATATTCTTTTCTTGGTTATTCTTTTTTATACAATTCCTAATATATTAATCTTATTTCTACTTATATAATCTATCTTACTTCTATACAGTTCTTCCATACTTTTAAACAATTCTTGCCGACGGCACGGCGCTTGGCAGTGCCGCCCTTGTCCTCTTCCTTTCTAACGACTGTTTAGCCACTTTGAGACACAACCGCTCCAGGCACGGCCTGGAGTGTTTGAAATCATATATTGTTAACTATGTTATATATTGTATAACCTTCTGTATTGTTTTATTATTTTGAATTGTAACTATTTGGTATTAGTCTGTTCGCATGCTTTAAAATTATTAAGTAAAGAAACAAAGTACAAAATTTCAACACGATATCATGAAAAACCACAAAGTTATGAGCTTGACCCTACCTGGTTGTCGTAACAAAGATATGGTCAACGTACCGCACGCCAGCTCACGTCACTGTTGGCGCGGCGCGGGGAGGCCTTGTAGTCTGCAACTGCAACAATTTCTAAATTTATTTTGAAAAAAATATAACATGGTGTAAAAATGATTGGAATCGATTCAGTTGCTTATTCTGAATAAACTGTATTCAGGTTTCGTATAAACAAAAAAATACGTTGTGTAAAGTGTGGTTATGGAGAGTTATAGAAAGACCACAGTAAACATTAGCGTGGCTTATTTTCTGCTTTTGGTTTGCTGTCGTTTTCTTCTGGGTCCGTTAATTAGAACTAAGTCACTGTCTCGGCAAATGACGATCTTTATGTAAGACGGTGGATGGATTTAGAACTTTCGTTGTTTCCTGGGAAAGAATAAAAATGTTAGTAAATAAAACAGCCTGTTGAATTTTGATGTCCCATGCGATTCCAGAAGGTTCCATCCAAGTCTAAATTTTACATCGGAGTCAAAAATTGCCACACTTGGGCTGGTGTTGCTAAGTGTCACCAGGCCACTTTGGATTCAGTGGAGAGGCGTGGGAAGAGGCTGATTGGTGACCCTGATTTAACTCGAGTTGGTCTCCAAAGCCTAAAGCACAGGCGTAGAGTAGCCAGCCTTTCGGTGTTCTATAGGATACATTTTGGGAAGTGTGCGAGGGAATTGCACGATTTAATTCCCTAATCTCCGTTCCACCATCGGACGACCCGTCGTACGGCGAGTTTCCACCCTTATGTTGATAACACCACTACGATCCGGACGAAGCGTTTCGCCTCCTCCTTTATACCGCGTACATTGAGGGACTGGAACAATCTGCCGGCGGCGGTGTTTCCGTCGGACTACAATTTGAGTGTCTTCAAGGCTAGAATGAATAGGCTCTTAATAAACTAGTGCGCTTTACCATCAACTATTGCGTCACTGCTTACCATCAGGCGGGATTGCGGTCAAGCGCTGGTTTATAAATTAATAAAAAAAAGAGGGTTCCAGAAAGTTCCCGGCGAGTCTGGAACTTTTTAGAACTTTACTGAACTTTGAACTTTAGAGTTTTTCTTTTGTTCTGAGTGGGACATCATTAAATGAATGAAAAGTGATCAGTGATCCTACTTGCTCAATAAACGATTTCATTTCATTTATGTCCGTACATACAAAATGGACCTTCTGTAGTTCTCTGTCATACGACCGGCGATATGGTTTACGTCCGTCGACTCAATATTTCGCCACTACAGTTGCGACAGAGACCATCGGACCATGTCTTTCTTATATATCTCCGTTATGTCATTTATGGTCGGTTTAAAGCGTAAAAATGAATTTTATGTTATACTTTACACTAGCTTTCCGCCCGCGGCTTCGCCCGCGTGGAAATCGGTTACATCGCGATTTTTAGATTCCTCACTTTCGGGATTAATTATCTTGCAATCCATACTATTATTATAAATGTGAAAGTGTGTTTGTTTGTTTGTTTGTCCTTCCTTCACGCCGTAGCTAAGCAATCAATCGACCTGATTTTTGGCATACCGTTAGTTGAAAAGATGGAGAGTAACATAGGCTACTTTTGGTCCTAAAAAAATTGGCTGTCTGTAGAACTCCGTCTACTGCCGATATTTGAACGTGATAACGTCTATTACATGGTAATTTTTTCTGGGTGCAATGAAATTATTTAAAATAAAGTAATGTATAACATTTATATTTTTATTTAATAGTTTGTTTAAATTTTCTAAAAAATAAAAAAAAAAGCAAAAAGAAAAAGAAAAAGAAAAAGAAAAATTAAAAAGGAAAAATTTAAAAATTAAAAAGGATAAAAACGTCCGTTGCCGTCAGGAATCGATCCGTGGCACCTCTTGAGTGAGTTGATATTAATCCGAGCGTTTCACCACTCGGCTATCAATGCTTTAATCATGTATGCGAAAAACTGCTACTAATTGTTTACAACCGTGCTTTTAGGTAAATAATATTGCACTCTAAAGCTACAAGGCTAAGGTTAGTTTTAGTAGGCGTGGACTCCGTGTAGCGTCAGATTCGGCCGTTACGCAATTTTCGCGAATGACTCCCAGCATACCGATTTAATAGACGTTATCACGTCAAAAACATCAAGTTCCCAAGGGAGATTACTGGTATATTTGTATGTGTACACCAAATATCCTAATATTAAAAATTGGAAAGTGAGTTTGTTAACGCCGTAACTATTAAGCCGATTGTTTTGAAATTTTGCAGACGTAAAGTTAGAAGTCCGGATTAAATAATAGGGTACTTTTTTATCCCGGAAAAAAAATATATTCACGAGGGAAATCTAAAAGCGCGATATAACCGATCTCCGCGCGAGCGAAGCCGCGGGCGGAGAGCTAGTATATTATATTGTTTTAAACAACACACAACGCCATTTGTCACCGAACCGGTATGAAGCTAACAATATGTTTGTTTTCCTTCGGGAATAGAATAGAAAAGAATACTCTTTATTATGGACACCATATAGATTACAGAAACATAAATATAAAGATTTTACAAAGGGTGACACAATGGAAATATCAAATTTTTCCGGGATAAAAAGTACCATATTATTTCCGATTTGAAAAATTATTTTTGCATTGGATAGCCTATTAATCCAGGAAGGCTTTGGACTATATAATACACACTGCGATCAATAGGAGCTGGGTATATAAAAAAACGTGGGTGAAACCGCGAGGCGCAATCAGTTCTATACAGTATGTTAAGAAAACCCTGTCCGACCCGTGAAGGTGTTGTTAGGTATCGATAACTGATTCTACTAATGGATACAAAACCGGGCTAAACTTAAAAAAAAAATCCCCCTAAAAAAATAAATATTATTTCGCAAAAAGTGGTAACTTAATAAATCTGCGTTAACCACCCTTCCGCGGGGCGCGGGCGGCAGGGCACGCGGCACGTGGTCGCATCGCTATTCGCTCATAATAATACCGGTGTTGTCACTTTTTAAAAATTACCAAATTTTGGGGAAGTTGGAATTACATCGCGGGAAAAAAAGATTATTTCAAAATTCATTTGTATTGGTACTATGATGATTACGTAAAATCTTATATTATATTTGGTCATGTGTTTACCTAACCTTTATTATCCTTATGGGCAGGGGCGTGCACAGAGATTTTCTTGAAGGTATGCATAGATATACCTACTACCCAAATCTCTGTGCTTATATATGGTAAAACTTAAAAAACGTAACGTAGACGTAGTTTCAATTTAACATAGTCGCGTACTTTTTCGCATGTCAACATTGAATTGATGTTTGTGCGTGGCTACAATGAACATCTAAGTATGTGATTGATGATAAGAACAAGTCAAATAAATGATATACGTGGGGTGTTAGGTATTTTTTTTTGCCCAAATGAATACAATGAAATCATCATCTCAGGGTTAATACCAGTCGCATCCAAAGCTTTGGAATCTGGGGTCCGCTTTTCCAGTCTAATTGCTGATTTTGGCGAAATTTCGACATTTTCCGTGAAGCGACTGCCGTCTGACTTGTGGGCTCCAACAACCCGTAACGACTGCCACTAGATGTTCGTATGGCAACCGAAACCAACGGCTTAACGGGCTTTCCGAGGCACGACCAGACCAGTACAAATATTCATATTCATGCATACAAATATTTACACTGCGCGAGGATCGAACCCGCGCCTCCTTACGCAGCGGCCGCGTTCGCTACCGCTACGCCATGGAGGCTGTCAAAATACAATGAAATGGTATTACTAACTGAACTGTAAATAAGTAATAATTTATTTCTCAAAAAACTAAAAAAATATATTTTACTATCTATAAATTAAATCAACGCGCCTATCTATTTTTAAATAACTCTGTAAAAATTAAATATATATAAGATCGTTGTGAAATCGCTAAAAGTTCTTTTAAAATGGAAATATAGACAAATCTTTCATAAATATGCGTAATGCACTACTCATTGGAATCATAACTATTAAATTTTGCTAATTTGTAAACATCAGGAAAATTATTACAATATAAAGTATAGTATTGAAATTCAAAAGCAAGTAGGTTGAAAAACTTAAGGTCTTTTAAGTTTTTATAATGACGAACTGTCAATGCCGTGTTTTAAAATAATATACCAACACGAGAAACAAAACAATTTATTTGTGTGTACACACTACACAGCCTGCTAACCACATATAATTATCATAATACTTTTTATAAAGACAACCTTTCTTTTGTGTTAAACCAAAAACTCTAAAATAAATGAATATTTAATTCCGCTTAAAACAACCAATATTGAAACAACATAAGCTGCTAAAATAAAAAGGTATTTGAACGAACAACAATCATGCTATATTTCTGAACTTCTTAAATTCGTCGCATTATTAGAAGCTGCGCTTATCGTGCCCTTAAAAGTCAATGAAATTTCACGCACACGTACACAACAATTTAGGCACACAAGCAAATAATTTTATACACAGACATATATGGAAGAGGCACATTTTGTTTGTGCTTACGGCCGCTACGAGAAGTGGCGCGGCCGTCGCGACGAAGGCCAGTGATATTTCGTAGTTAGCACTAGGCCCAATAGATGGCAGTGTTCTCACTAACTGATTAACAAAGTCTTTCAGTTTTAAGTTTGTAGTATATAAATTATTATATATTTTTTTAGAAAACTATTAGGGTATGCAGAGCTTTTCTGCTTGTATGGAGCGCACGCGCCTGCTTATGGGTCGGACAGGGTTTTCTTAACATACTGTATGTTTCCAAACGCACCCACGACACAGGAAAAAATCATAATATGGCGCATCGTTTTTTTTTTAATGTATTCGTATTGATAGTATTTAATAGTGAATAATAATCCAATTATTATTAACACGATGGCCCATTGCAAAACTGATTATAACTTATAGCTACAGATAATGTGGTAAAAAACCCATAGAGTCGATTAGTATTCTAAATTTATTTATAATGTCATAGATTATTAATAACCAGTGATTTTCCATAAACAAACTTTAGCTAAATCTATAAAAAAAACGTGTTAGCTAAAATAACTAACGAATTATTTTAATACTGGTCAAGCAATTTCGGAGATTAATAAGACCATACAGACATACCTACATATTATACAAAATTATTATTTATTTATGCAAAATCCGAAACACCTGTCGAGTACTGTTAAGTAAAGAATCTATGTATGTACAAAATTTCTAAAAGATATCATGAAAAACGAGATATAATAAACAGCAAGCGGTGCATTGACCTGTGGCGTTAGCTGTTGCGCATACTATTATCTACCGTAAGCTGCGTGGCGCGCTCGGTAGCTCATCATCATCATTTCAGCCGAAAGACGTCCACTGCTGGACATAGGCCTCCCCCAAGGTTGTCCACGACGATCGGTTCTGCGCCTCCCGCATCCAGCGGTTTCCCGCGACCTTCACCAGGTCGTCGGTCCACCTTGTCGGGGGCCTACCCACGCTACGTCTTCCGGTGCGTGACTCGACTCTTCGCCACTCGAGAACCCGTCGGCCCCATAGGGCATCGGTCCTACGGGCAATGTGTCCAGCCCGTTGCCACTTCAGTGTTGCAATTCTTCGGGCTATGTCGGTTACTCTCGTTCTTCTGCGGATCTCCTCATTTCTGATTCGATCGCGCAGTGAAACCCCAAGCATAGCCCTCTCCATTGCCCTTTGAGTGACTTTGAGCCTTCTCATAAGGCCCGTTGTTAGCGACCAAGTCTCAATTCCATAAGTCATCACTGGCAACACACACTGGTCGAAGGCTTTTGTCTTGAGACACTGCGGTATTTCGGACGAGAAGATTCTTCGTAGCTTCCCGAAAGTAGCCCTGACGAGTTGGATTCGACGATTGACCTCTTTCTCGAAGTTGGACCTTCCTAACTGGATAGTTTATCCCAGGTACACGTAACTGTCAACAACTTCGAGAACAGAGTCTCCAATCTTTATAGGAGTCGGTACAACATGGGCATTAGACATGACTTTCGTCTTACCCATGTTCATTTTAAGACCGACTCGCTCGGAGGCTCTGCTGAGGTCTTCGAGCATTGTACTCAGGTCCTTCGCGGTCTCAGCCATGACTACGATATCATCAGCAAACCGAAGGTGTGTCATGTACTCGCCATTGATGTTGATGCCCAGTCCTTTCCAGTCCAGAACCTTGAAGACATCCTCCAATGCAGCGGTGAACAATTTCGGGGAGATAACATCTGCCTGTCTGACACCACGCTGCAGAGGTATTGGTTTCGAGGTCTGGTCCTGTATTCGGACTAACATAGTGGCGTTTTCGTACAAACCCTTCAGCGCTTCAATATACCGATAGTCTACTGGGCACCGCTGGAGAGACTGCAGTACAGCCCAGGTCTCGATCGAATCAAAGGCTTTTTCGTAGTCCGCAAACGCCAAGCAAAGGGGTAGGTTATACTCCTCGGTCTTCTGTATAACCTGCCGTAGCGTATGTATGTGGTCTACTGTGCTGAAGCCCTTTCGGAAACAGGCTTGTTCGGGTGGCTGGAAGTCGTCAAACCTGCAGGCGAGACGATTCGTGAGGACTCTCGAAAACAACTTATAGACATGACTCAGAAGTGAGATGGGTCTGTAATTTTTCAAAAGGGTGTTGTCACCCTTTTTGAAAAACATACCACCACACTTCTGTGCCATGCCTGTGGCGTTTTTCCCTTGACTATGACGGAATTAAATAACTTCTTAAGGGCCCTAAGGTTCGGTTCACCACCCGCCTTCAGTAGCTCTTCCGTCATCGCCCGGCGCCTTGTTGTTTTTAAGCTGTTTCAGAGCCAATCACCTGGTCGCTCTGATTTTTTTTTTTATAAATGTTAAACCAGCGCTTGATCGCAATTCCGCCTGATTGTAAGCAGTGATGCGTTCGTTGATTATTAAGAGCCTATTCACTCTAGCCTTGAAGACACTCAAATTGTAGTGTGACGGAAACACCGTCGCTGGCAAATTGATCCAGTACCTCGATGCACGCGGTATAAAAGATGAAGCAAAACGCTTCGTCCGGATCGCAGTGGTGTCAACAACGTAAGGGTGGAAAGTCGCCGTACGACGGCTCGTCCGATGATGGGACCGATAAGAGATGGGGGTATTAAATCAAGCAATTCCCTTGCACACTCACCAGAATGCATCCTATAGACTAATAACTCAAAACAATGTTTGTGTTCTTTCTCCAGAATTAACCTACTGACACTTTATTTATATTGAGTTCATATATTTTGCATTTTTACAATGCAAAAATATAATGACATATTTAAAGAGAGAAGAAGCGCTTTGCAATGGATGAGAATAGCATTAAAATGCTATAATATTATAAATGTAAAACTAAATTTGTTACGCATAAACGGCTAAACAGATTTTGATGAAATTTGGCAAATGATTTGACCATGATCTAGAGAAGAACATACGTTATTTTTCTTCGAAGATCACAGACAAAGTCGCAGGAAAAAGGTAGTAAAAAATAAGTTACCACAGCGATCCAAACGAAGCGATTAGCCTCGTCTTTTATACCGCGTACATCGAGGGACTGGAACAATTTGCCAGCGGCGGTGTTTCCGTCGGACTGAAATTTAAGTGTCTTCAAGGCTAGAGTGAATAGGCTCCGCACTTTACCATCAAAGATTGCATCACTGCTTACCATCAGGCGGGATTGCGGTCAAGCTCTAGTTTGTAATTTATAAAAAAAAACTTATTGTTTCCAGACATACACACGAACAAAGTTGCATGCGCCGGCGCACTTGTACAAATAAATCAAGTTGATAACTGTAATGGTCCAGTGATGGCCTCAGGGTTAAGGCCGCGCTCATCAAGGTTGCGGGTTCAAATCCTGGCAAGAGCAATGTAACTTATTCTTTTTGATATTATTTTCTGAGCTTATCACGGACGGTACCGGCTTCGGTGAAGGACGGACGTCGTCACGAACCCTGAGCTTTATCTGTACTAATAATATAAGTGGACAGTTAGTTTCTTTGTTTTCTTCAACGGGCTGATCTGAACGGGGTAATTGTGACTGCTTCTGTCAGCAGCAGTTACAACCCACCGGACAAAGTCTTGTCGCCAAGCGATTCATAGTGTGAAGCCTTACGGAGGACGGGTCTGAGCAGTTGTGTTGCGATGTGTGCTGGGTACGATGCACTAAATGTTGTTGTGTCGGGAGTTCGGTAGTGGAGGGTCTCCAGATCAATCTCCCTCTGGGTTTAACATTACATCACCTCGCTGAACTGCCGTCTTAATTCCTGTTCACGTAGGCTTTTTTGAGTAAATAGGCTCTTAATAAAGTAGCGCACTTTACCATCAACGATTGCATCACTGTTTACCATCAGGCGGGATGACGGTCAAGCAGTTTATAATATATATTTTTTTTTGGTAAATATATTTTGCATTTAATAGCCCAATTGTTAAGGGAGGTTAAAAAGTATTTACTAAACTGTCAAATATTGCCAACCAACCTTCCATAATACTTAAGCGATAAAGTGAAAAATCTAATAAAAACATTTGCCAGCTTGTCAGATCGATGTAAAGTCATCTGGGAAATCTTTTTTACTGAGAAAGATATCTTATTAACATCGAAACTAGAGTACCTAAATAAATATGAAAATAAAATAGATATTTAGACACATTTTATGACAAATTAAGCAAAACAAACACCATCTCACTCGTTAAAACACCAGCCTCTCAAGAACGAGTGCGCGGGTCCGATTCCAGGTCAGACAAGTACCAATGTAACTTTTCTAAAGTTATTTGTACTTTCTAAGTATATCTTGGACACCAACGACTTACAAGGTGAAGGAAAACATCTTGAGGAAACCTGGACTTTAAGTCTGAAATCGCCAACACGCATTGATCTTCTCTGTTTGAGAGGAGACCTGTGCCCAACAGTGGAACGATAAAAAGGTTGATGATGATGATGACAATGCAACAAAAGAAAGAAAACCCCAAAATAAATATTAAATGTAGCAGTACCTTCAATCGCCACATGGAACAACGCGTCATACTGACGTCACACGAATTCTACATCTCGCAAAGTTTACCGTCCAACTAGCATACATACAACTTCCTAACATCAACCGTTGTACATGTTTGTGTATGTAAATTAAAATGTTTGTAAACGCACACACGATACAGGAGTAATTCCTAGTGTGGGACAAAGTAAAAAAAAAAAACTTTTGTTGCCGACTGTACAAGTACAGGATGTATCTGACATCGTAACGCAAACTTCGCGAGAAGGCTACACCGCATGCCACTAATAAAATTATGATAGTCATTTATACCGTTAATGAGCGGTTACAGAAATGACAGTGTTTAAAAAAATGTGTCGGCCTTAGAACGTTGCAAGCGTGCCGCCGCGCGTGTTTGTGGGTATGACGTTGACCCCTGATGTGAACTCTATTAATTCAGCTGATAGGATAGTTTTTCGAGTGTTGTTCACATTGCGGTTTTTTGTGTAATTAGCGAATTAATTAATTTTTACTTTAAAATCTTTTTGGGTTAGTAAAGTATAGCAATTATGAACGGTTTAAAGTGAAAAAACTGCGTATTATTTTTTTTTTATCAGGAAAAAACCGACGAAAAATTCCACCTGTGGCGGGTTCAGAATCATGTACTGGATCCATGGTACTCGTTTGTGCGTCGATGTCAGATACACCCTTTATATTCACTAGACAAAGTCGTCACTAAAACCGAATCTCTTATTTAAAATCTAAACCTTAGCGGTCGTCGTAGAGAAGTCCGAAAGTCTGATCACCAGTCTGACCAAAGGTTATTACCCAGTAACTGGGTTGTGGAGGTCAGATAGGCAGTCGCATTATGTAAAAGATTGGTTTCCAGTAATCCAGGTCAGACTGGAATCTGACCCAATATATATGGAGCTGATGATTTATACACCTTACATTACACTTACGATGTTTTGTTTACGGTTATGCTTCGTTCGAAAGTAAGTACATAGTTACTAGCGCAAGTTCATTAGACCAGTCGCTGTTGCCATAACCGGTGTCTTACGACAGACACTACTAGTAGGTAATGCTAGTTTGCTGGTTTATAAGTAGATTTTATGTATAATTTCGTATTTCTTTCCGTTTCATTTAGAAAAGGAGATAACCTTTTAGTTTACTCCTGTCCAATTAAGATACGCCATAGACAGTTTAGAGTGAGATCAGAAAGAGAGGGTATTTTTTATATTATAAAGTCTTAAAACTATAATAGGGATGTTTGCTGGGTAAAAAAAAAATATATATTCTATTTAGTCCGTCATTCAGATTATAGAAAAATATTGAATACGTATATTTTGTTTTATTAAATCAATAAAATTTGACAAATATAAAAGGAATCAAAGATCAGGAGTGGTGGCTGGTGACGTCACTGGTCGCTAAAAAGTGTAGCGTGCAGTGACGTCACATGAGTTTTCAATGCACTGTGTCGTCTTCATTTTTTGTTTATATGAAGAAAAAAAATATACGTGTCTAGTATTTTTTGGAAATCTGACTGACGGACTAATTAGTTTTTTTAGTCAACTATAGGGTAGTTGACTAAAAAAACTAATTAGTCCGTTGTGAAAAAGGGATAGCGCTATGCGCGAACAATGTAATTTTTTGTATAAAATGCGAAACCCGAAGCACGTGTCTAATATCTTTATATAAAGAATTTATGTACAAAATTTCAAAAATCTATCATGAATAATCACAAAATTATGGGCTTGTTATGTAACTTGGTTCTCCCTACAAAAATATGTTCAACGCGCCGCTCGCCCGCTCGAAAATATAACATGGTGTAAAAATATCGGAATCGATTTAGTTACTTATTCTGAACAAACTATCTTCAGGTTTTGTATACAGAAAAATTAACATTGTATAGCTCCATCTTTATCTAACACTTACCAATCATTTGGTTTTAAGATGTCATAGTAACATTATATGACATGGTATGCGTGTATTTGTGATGTATGTGTGTGTGTCTGGTGATAGTGGGTGTATGTAGGTGTGTGTTAGTTTCATTATGCTTCGTTTAGTTAAGAAAGAAAGAAAAATTGTGTTAATTGGCATTATAGCCAAATAACACCTTAAAACTATAAAACAAAACCAGACATTGTTATTTTATAATTTCGCCAAGCGATTCGTCGTGTACCGTCGTGTCTCTAGAGGACGGGTCTGAGCAGTTGTGTTGTGATGTGTGCCGGGTACGATGCGTCAAATGTTGTTGTGTTGGGAGTTTGGTCGTGGAGGGTCTTCAGATCAATCTCCCTCTAGCGCAACATCGTTGGTCGTGTTGTTGGGTTTAACATTGCATCACTTCGCTCAATTGCCGTCTTCCTCCTTATTCACTCAGTTTTTTTTAAGTGAGTAAGGCTCTTAATAAACTAGCGTGCTTTACCATCAACGATTGCATCCCTGCTTACCATCAATAACGAAGAAATGGCTCAAATGTGTTAGCAACCAAGCCAAAAACTCCTATAAAAAATAATATTAATTGATATTGACAATATAAATTGATCCGTGATGCGTGTGAGCGAGGTGTAATCTTATCACAGCAAAAAATACCTTAAAATTGAATAACAAGATTTAAATCGCTTGTTAACTTAACAAGCCGCGAAGAAATGATTTTATCGTAAATTATAAATATATCTACTAGCACCGTTTATTCATATTTAGGTATCCAATTGATGTTATTACAGGTTAAAAGTAATGTCAACCTTATTGCACTGAAAATTAGGTTGATTTTAGTATGACTAGTACTGTTGGAAAAGTTATAAAAGCCGTTTAAAGTTGTATTGTAAACAGAATTATATATTGTAGGTATTAAAGTTAATTTTCCAATTACTCATAGGTACGTGTTTACTTGTTTGTTTACTAAATTGCGAGATTTTTTTTTAAATTATAAACTAGTGCTTGACCGCAATTCCGCCTGATGGTAAGCAGATGAGCACGCCACAGCAGTGGCGGTAAGTCCCCTCTTTGAGGAGTAGCTAGAGAGGCGCCACGGCGCCCTCGCCTTCCGCCTGACGCAGGTCCTTACCGGACACGGTTGTTTCAGGAGGTTCTAGTTCCGTATAAGGCATGAGGAAACGCCAGGGTGTCACCGTTATGTGGATCAACCTGAGGACACGGTGGAGGTCTGCCCGGCTTTGGTAGAGCACCGCCGTGTTCTCGTAGCGGCGATCAGCGACGATCTCTCGACCCTGATTCAGGCCATGGTTCGGAGCGAGAGTGCATGGCAAGCCTTCACCTCCTTCTACGAAGACACATCGAACTCCCAGCCACCGTAGGCGCGGGCCTGCGGTTGCTGAGCAGTGGGCAATTCGCCGCCCGGTAAGGACCAGGCTTGAATCGACGGCGCGTTGTGTTGCAGGCGCGCCTCAAAGCGATGTCAGCACATCGTGACAGGGTCCACGAAGACCGATGGATGCCAGGGCTACGAGTTGTTCGAAAGAGATACCATATCCCTGGTGCACAGACAAGTGAAGGAACACGGGTGGGTTTTAGTCAGTAAAAGTCTGACACCCTTCCGCTCCACCCAGAGCGGGTGACGTTATTTTATGATTTCCCATCACAAATAAAAAATGTTACGATACCCCGTGTTAAGGCTGATTGCCAGACTTTCAGACCCGTAACGGCTGCGTTTGACTGATTTTTGAGAACTAAACAAATAATGAAGTATTTATCATCATTTTGTTTGACAAGGATACCAAGACAAACGTACCTTTTTTTACTAAAAATGTTGATAATAAGACTTGCATTTGTTTGGGCCAAAACAAGCAGTATTTACTTTTTTTTCTATCCCGCCTTATGGTAAGCAGTGATACAACCGTTGGTCGTAAAGCGCGCTAGTTTATTAAGAAGCTATTCACTAAAAAAAACTGAGTAAATAGGAAGGAAAACGGCAGTTGAGCGAAGTGATCCAATGTTAAACCCAATAACAAGATCAACGATGTTACGACAGAGGGAGATTGATCTGGACCCTCCACGACCAAACTCCTGACACAACAACATTTGGCGCATCGTCCCGGCACACATCGCAACACAACTGCTCCGACCCGTCCTCCGTACGGCTTCTCCAGATATTATGTTGAGACACAACGAATCGCTTGGGGGCAAGACTTTATCTAGTGAGGGGGAACTTCTGCAGGCAGTCGATGCTATAGCCTACCATCTAGGATTATATTTTTCAGGACTTCTGTGATAACGTACGCTTAATTTCATAGCAATCGGTTCAGTAGTTTAGGCGTTAAAGCCCACAAACAAACAGATTCACTTTCACATTTATAAAACTAGTAGGTAATGATTGGTTTATTTAAGCTAAGTATTCGATACTCAACGTTTTATCACAACAATATGGTCAGATGGAATTGCGTCATTTGTTTATGTTATTAATAATTAATAACTAATAATAACATATTGCACGGTATGTCCGCATTTTTGTGCATATTTTATTTCCTAACACTGGCGACACGCATGGCGCAGAGGCTGTACTTATAAGTAATTCATGGAATGGAATAGTAATTCATCCCAATGAAATGAAACGACGTGCCTTGACGAAAGGCCTTGGCGAGGCCTTTGTCCAACAGTGGGCCTCTGTAGGCTGAGAACACGAGTTGTGTGAAATAAATTCAATAATCAAAATCAAAAGTCAATTATTCAAATTAGGCTGAGAATCAGCACTTTTTAAACGTCAATATTACATAAGACAGTCCCCCGAAACGCCCACCCATCGACTCTTCCTAGTGCTTTCGCTGGGAAGAAGTGGCGGAACAAACTCCCCAGCAGCATAGCTATTTGTTTATTTAAAAAAAAAACATGACTTTATACAATACTATGTATTATAATGAACACAAGAAGATACAACAACAATGAAATTATTGACATATGCCAGCTAGCCACGCCAAAATACTAGCAAAGCAAAACAAATAAAAAAAATAAAATATCATAAAAATGGAAATATAAGTAAGTAAAAACTTTATATCTAAATAAAAGCCCCAGGTATAAAGGGCGTGACAGTTCATTATCATATTTATGCATTGTAAAAAGTAAATTATGTGAACTCATATAACGTGTCAATAAGCTGATTCCGGAGAAAGAACACAAACATTGTCTTGAGTTAATCAGAGCGACCAGCTATTCTTATCATTTAAATAGTCATTTATGGAATAACAAGCCTTTGAATAAAGCTTGGATTTGATTTTATGCTTTAAATGCATTGTAAGGCAAGTCTAGCAAAGCAGATGGCATCTTGTTATAAAAAGTTATACCATGTACCTAATTAATAATACTATTTGATAAGCTGCAAAATGTCACCTGGCCACTTTAGATTCGGTGGAGAGGCGTGCGTAGAGGCGGCTTGGTGACCCAGATTTAACACTAATCGGTCTCCAAAGCCTAGAGCACAGGCGTAGAGTAGCCAGCCTTTCGGTCTTCTATAGGATGCATTTTCGTGAGTGTGCGAGAGAATTGCATGATTTAGTTCCCCCATCTCCGTTCCACCATCGGACGACCCGTCGTACGGCGAGTTTCCACCCTTACGTCGTTAACACCACTACGATTCGGACGAAGCGTTTCGCCTCCTATTTCATACCGCGTACATCGAGGGACTGGAACAATTTGCCAGCGGCGGTGTTTCCGTCGGACTACAATTTGAGTGTCTTGAAGGCTAGAGTGAATAGGCTTTTAATAAACTAGTGCGCTTTACCATCAACGATTGCGTCACTGCTTAGCATCAGGCGGGATTGCGGTCAAGCGCTAGTTTATCCATACTATTATTATAAATGTGAAAGTCACTCTGTCTGTTTGTCCGTTACGCTTTTCCGCTTAAACCTCTCAACCGAGTTTGATGAAATTTGGCACAGAAAATCTTTAAACCCTGAGAAAGGACATAGGCTACCTTTTATTTAAAAAAAAAATTGATATTCCCGAGGGAAATCTAAAAAGCGCGATATAACCGAATTCCACGCGGGCGAAGCCGCGGGCGGAAAGCTAGTAATTTATAAAAAAGGCTTCAATATATGTATGTATAATAAAAATTTCGTTTTTCTTGTTCCAGGTAAACCTTCTCTTAACCCTTCAAAGAAGATAAAACCAAACCACACCCAAAAAAAAGTTGATAAGTGATCATTAATCTGGCCTTTTCACAAATATTTTGGGGTTGGCTTCCAGTCTACCCGGTTCCAGCTGAATACCAGTATGGATAGATATGGAGCGACTGTCTGCCTGGTCTACACAGCCCATTTACTGGGTAATACGATACCCCTTGGCAATTGTAGCGTAGGACGCCCTTAGTTGTGGCTAGCGGAGAACTGCTCAGGATCGAGCTTGTTGGCGTGCCATGGAAGAGGCCTGTGTCCAGCAGTAGGCGAGTAGAGGCTGATGATCATGATGATGATGATGGTAAGACTATCGAAGATATAGGAATAAGTACCGGGACCAACAGCTTAACAAGCTTTCCGAGGCACGGCCCCTCCATGCTTGGGCCATTCCTTGCTGGGTTTAACATTGCATCACCTCGCTCAACTGCCGTCTTCCTTCCTATTCACTCAGTTGTTTTGAGTGAATATAACAGGCTCTTAATAAACTAGCGCGCTTTACCATCAACGATTGCGTCACTGCTTACCATCAGGCGGGATTGCCGTCAAGGACTATTTAAAAAAAAAAACTAATTTTGGTGTTCGACAAGTGTTAATTCTCCACCTAATCTGAATAAATTACTTTTAATTGATTGATTGGCCGGTTCTGTGTGTCTCGTATCCAACGTAGTCCTGTAGATTTCACGTGGTCTTCGATCCAACTTATGAGAAGTCTTCCGAAACCTACATCTTTCTGTAGACGGTCACCATTTCAGAACCTTTTGACCCCATCGGTCATTCGTTCTGCTCCTTAGAGAATTACATTTTGCAATCGGCAAAGCTTTCTGAGCAACTGGCCGATTTTGGACCTTCAAAGGTAATTTTTTATATATAATTATAAACTAGTGGTTGATGCAATCGTTGATGGTAAAGCGCGATAGTTTATTAAGCCTATTCACTTAAAAAACTTAGTAAATAGGAAGGGAGACAAACAATTATACGATACCCCTTGAGCAGATTGATTGACTTCAGTCAGTAAAGAAGTCAGAAATCATTAAATCTTATGCGGGTCTGACCCGTATCGGCTGCGTTTGACTGATTTTTGAGAACTAAACAATTAATTAAGTGTTGTACTTACTTCATTTTATTTGTTTTTTGTTTGACAAGGAGGACAATACAAACGTGCCTTTTTATGAAAAATTTTGACAATGATTCTACATTTAAAGTGTTTGTTTGGGCAGAAACAAACAGTATTTACTTATTATTATTTTTTTCAATCCCGCTTGATGGTAAGCAGTGATGCAATCGTTAATGGTAAAACGGGCTAGTTTATTAAGCGCCTATTCACTCAATAACACTGAGTGAATAAGTAGGAAGACGGCAGTTGAACGAGGTGATGCAATGTTAAACCCAACAACACGACCAACGATGCTGCGCCAGAGGGAGATTGATCTGGAGACCCTCCACGACCAAACTCCCGATACAACAACATTTGGCGCATTGTACCCGGCACACATCGCAACACAACTGCTCAGAAACGACCACGACTTTCACCAGGTCATCTGTCCACCTTATTGGGGGCCTCCCCAGAACCTTACTGCCCCATCGGCCATCGGTTCTACCAGGAATGTGCCTCGCCCACTGCCACTTAATGTTAGCGTCTCGAAGAGCTGTGTCGGTGACTTTGGTTCTTCTGCGGATCTCCTCATTTCTGAATATATCGCGCAGAGAAATTCCGAGAATTGCTCTTTTTATTGCCCTAGGCTTTGTGTGACTCTGAGCCTTCGTACGAGGCCCATTATGAGCGACGACATTTCAGTTCCGTATGTCATTACACATTGTCGCTAACAATGGGCCTTATAAGAAGGCTCAAAGTCACTCAAAGGGCAATGGAGAGGGCTATGCTTGGGGTTTCACTGCGCGATCGAATCAGGAATGAGGAGATCCGCAGAAGAACGAGAGTAGCCGACATAGCTCGAAGAATTGCAACACTAAAGTGGCAGTGGGCTGGACACATTGCCCGTAGGACCGATGCTCGATGGGGCCGACGGGTTCTCGAGTGGCGACCACGCACCGGAAGACGTAGCGTGGGTAGGCCCCCGACAAGGTGGACCGACGACCTGGTGAAGGTCGCGGGAAACCGCTGGATGCGGGAGGCGCAGGACCGGTCGTCGTGGAGAGCTTTTGGGCAGGCCAATGTCCAGCAGTGGACGTCTTTCGGCTGAAATGATGATGATGATGTCATTACTGGCAACACACACTGGTCAAAGACTTTAGTCTTGAGACACTGTTATCAATGTGTGACACCCGTAGCTGGGCTTCTAATAAAAATTTACAATAATTAATTTCCTATTCCACGAAGGACACCTACGAAAATCACTCGAAATTATATTTTTACCTGAAGCGCAGCTTTGGGTGTGCTAAGTGGAATAATTTTGATCTGCTTCGTTTGGGTGTGCTTCGTGGAATACGTCACTGTAATATATTCTAAGCCTGTTAAACTCATTTCTTGCTGACCGGTTCACACGTTTTATTGCGAGTCTATTTGTGAAATAACGTTAGCAAATTCAAACTCGTATGTATTTCAATGAATATTATTACAAAAACCGTTTCAATTATTATCAAAGAGTCGTTCATTAGATCTCTGTTAAGAAGAACTGACAAGAAACTTTAAGGATACTTTTCAAAAATTACAAAATCTTATAATCGCCAACCTAGTCGTTGGCGATTTCAGACTTAAAGTCCAGGTTTCCTCAAGATGTTTTTCTTCACCTAGTAACCAGTCGTTGGTGTCCAAGATATACTTAGAAAATACATTAACTTAGAAAAGTTACATTTGTATTTACCTGACCTGGAATCGAACCCGCACACTCATGCTTGAGAGGCTGGTGGTTTTTTTTTTAAATATTTTAAATCGGAAAGCGAGTTTGTTTGTTTGTTTGTTCCGCTTTCACGCTGTAATTACTGGACCGATTGCTTTGAAATTTTGTAGACGTAAAGTTAGAAGCCCAAATTAAATAGTAGGGTAGTTTTTATCCTGGAAAAAATTGATGTTCCCGAGGGAAATCTAAAAAACGCAATATAACCGAATTCCACGCAGATGGAAAGCTAGTAATATTATAGAAGCCAAATTTCGTGAGTATGTAGAAATAAATAAATATATACGGACAAATCACACAGTTTGTGCTAGCCCCAAAGTAAGTTCGAGACTTGTGTTATGGGATACTAACTCAACGATACTATATTTATAATAGATACATATATAGATAAACATCCAAGACCCAGGCCAATCAGGAAAAGATCGTTTGCCATCATGACCTGGCCGGGCATCGAACCCTGGGCCTCCATGTCGCAGGCAGGCCTGTTGACCGCTGCGCCACGGAGGCCGACAATGGATGTTTGTTACTCTTTTAGGCAAAACCTACTGAACAGATTTAGATGCAATTGGGCTCACAGGTGGTTTATTACTAGGAATAGTATATAGGATACTTTTTATCCGGATATTCCCACGGGACCATAACTTACTCGGGTGAAACCGCAGGACGCAGCTAATGTAGTATATTTGCGAAATTGAAACTAAAGACACTTTTTTATTTAAGTTAAATAAATATGAAGTAAAATAATACCTTGAAACATTTAGTCGTATCCGAAATAAGAAAAAAATAGATATGGCAATTATTTCTGTACTTGTTGCGGTGGTTATAGAAAGAAAAAAAGAAAATTTGTTCCGCACTTGGAACAGAACGCACATTACAATAAAAATACACTAAAATAACAATAAACAAAATATTTAAAAAAAATATACTAAAAAGCCTCGTACTCAAATTATTATTTTTTTAATAATTTTAAACTAGCGCTTGACCGCAATCCCGCCTGATGGTAAAGCGCGCTAGTTTATTAAACCCATTCACTTAAAAACTTAGCGAATAGGAAGGAAGACGGCAGTTGAGCGAGGTGGTGCAATGTTAAACCCAACAACACGACCAACGATGCTGCACCAGAGGGAGATTGATGTGGAGACCCTTCACGACCAAACTCCCAACACAACAACACTTGGCGCATCGTAACCGGCACACATCGCAACACAACTGCTCCGACCCGTCCTCCGTACGGCTTCACCAGACATCATGCCGGAACACGACGACATCGCTTGGTGGCAAGACTTTGTCTGGTGGGTGGTAACTTCTGCCGGCAGCCGATGTGGCCTACCACCGAGAAAAATATATATGAATAAAATATAGCTGAATATCTATTTCGTCGCAACAGATTTTGCGAACACAAACCGCCTCCATAATTCTCAGCTCTCAGACACAAAAACAGGTTTAAAACTAGGCCAATAGCTTTACTATTTCAATAATTAATACACTAGACTCGGGAAAAAACTTCTTGACCCTTGATAGTTAACTGAATGTCAATAGGAAGATATGTTTTGATACTGTTGTGCCATAATATCGGCTAACGGCAGAAGTTAGCACCCACCAGACGAAGGAAGTCTTGACGCCAAGCGATTCGTCGTGTTCCGACATGATGTCTGGTGAAGCCGTAAGGAGGACGAGCCTGAGCAGTTGTGTTGATCGGAACAAAGGTGCGCTGGGTACTATGTGCCACATATTGTTGTGTCGGGAGTTTGGTCGTGGAGCGTCTCCAGATTAATTTCCCTCTGGCACAGCATCGTTGGTAGTGTTGTGGGGTGAACTTTGCACCACCACGCTCAACTGTCGTCTTCATTCCTATTCAGTAAGTTTTTAAGTGAAAAGGCTTAATAAAACACCGCGCTTTACCATCAACGATTGGATCACTGCTTACCATCAGGCCAGATTGCAGTCAAGCATTAGTTTATAATAATTTAAAACAAATACTGTAGCTGTTTCTACCAAAGACTATCCTACCTCTTGCAGCAGCAGAGTTTGTCTTGCAACTAGCATATACGACTTCCCAACATCAAACGTTGGGCAAGTAACAGAAATCTGCCTGTTAACTCTGCAGAGTGGGTCTTCTCAGACCCACTCTGCAGAGTTAACAGGCAGATTTCTGTCTAATGATGTGGTAAACCGCATCGAAATATGTTTGTGCAAACATATTTGATGCACTGCAACTTCGGAGCAGCTCCATCGTCTTCCTAAAACCGTTATTATAATTGGCAAAAAACCGTAAGCGATAAACGTTGACTTTATTAATTTTAAACACATATAAATAAAATTAAATAAGAATAATATTTATTGTGACTCATACGGGAAGAGCCAGCCTTTCAAGTATGAGTGAGCTGGTTCGATTCCAGGTCAGCCAAGTACCAATGTAACTTTTCTAAGTTGTATGTACTTTCTAAGTATATCTTGGACACCAATGTCTGATTACAAGGTGAAGGAAAACATCTTGAGGAAACCTGTACTGTAAGTCTGAAATCGCCAACACGGATTGAACAAGCTTGATGGTTACGCTCAATCAGACCAATTCAATTCAAGAGAAGACCTGTGCCCAGCAGTGGGACATTAAAAAGGTTGATGATGGTGATACAGGAAGATTATAAAACTAAACTAAATTAAATACTATTAAAAATAAACACAAATTGTATTTAAAAGAAAGTTAAAAAAAATAAGAAAGTCCTTTCCGAGGCCAAAAGGCTGCTTTCTTAGCATAATGCTTCGACATTTAAAAAAAGGTCGCAGCGCATTAAGACATCCGAAGTATACTAAAAGTAACGGCTTTTTATACTGCGGTGCACGTTCAGGTTAAAGTTTATATAACTGCCTTTAACTGTGCTACAAGTCAAAGGCCTCGTGTCCCACACGAGCAATGAAGATGCTGCTTCTTCAAGATGAATAATAGTAACAATGGGGTACATACGAAGGCTCAGAGTCACACAAAGGGCAATGGAAAGAGCTATGATCCGCAGAAGAACCAAAGTCACGGACACAACTCCTCGAGTCGTTAAAATTAAATGGCAGGGCACATTGCTCGTAGACCCGATAGCCGATGGGGCAGTAAGGGTCTGGAGTAGCAGCCACGTACTGGAAGACGCAGCATAGGGAGGCCCCAACAAAGTGGACCGATGACCTTGTGAAGGTCGTGGGAAGCTGATGGATGAGCCACAAGACCGATTATTGTGGAAATCTTTCATACAAATAACTTAAATCCTTTAATTTCATAAATCAATGGTACGAAAAACCAAGTGAGTGTCGACTTAGCCGGTTTTTATTTAACAAAGCCAAGCCCCTCGACTAAGTACTGTAACTATTCTTCTTATTTAGCTTATAGAGGTCCACTGACAAATGCCTTCCACGAGGCTTTCCACGATGACCGGTCTTATGCTACCGCATCCATCGGCTTCCCGCGACCTTCACCAGGTCATAAGAAGTATGAAAGTCCGACAACAATGATCAAGGGACTTCGTATTTCCCAGGGTTGTGAAGGTCAGACAAACATTGGCTCAATGTGAAGTACTTGTACACAGTTCTATTCAGTTAATCTGGAAGCTGACCTTTTTACGTACGGATGACAGCAGGTCAAGCTTTTTTTTTTTTTAATAATTATAAACTAGTGCTCGACTGCAATCCCGCCTGATGGTAAGCAGTGATGCAATCGTTGATGGTAAAGCGCGCTAGTTTATTAAACGCATTCACTTAAAAAACTTAGTGAATAGGAAGAAAGACGGCAGTTGAGCGAGGTGATGCAAATTTATAAACCCAACAACACGGCTAATGATGCTACGCCAGCGCGAAATTGATCTGGTTGGACCATGATCAAATTCCCGACACAACATCATTTGGCGCATCGTACCCGGCAAGGTTCACAACACAACTGCTCAGACCCGTCCTCGGTACTGCTTCACCAGACATCACGCCGGAACACGACGAATCGCTTGGCGGCAAGGCTTTGTCTGGTGGGTGGGTTCCCTATCAATCTTGAGCCTTAATGCTTTAGAGATAAATATGAAAATCTAATAAAGAAGTCTAACAGATTTCAGTAGCTTGAGTAAGTAAAATAAACCAGCCAAGTGCGAGGCAAATGAAGGATTCCTTACCATTATGTATACAAATTGAAAAAAGTATATACCAAATTATTTTTACTTAATACGAAACCTGAATATAGTTTGTTCAGAATAAGCAACTGAATCGATGTACTGACTGAAGGGATGTATCCAAGGTATGAAAATCAATAAAATAATTAGTCCGTCTTATAGATAATAAAAAAAAATTTAGACCCGTATTTCTTATTTTGTCGAAATTACCAAAAACTACTGAGATATAAACGTATTAAAGTTACGGGGCGGTGGCTAATTACGTCACGCCGTGGTATATTTTGTACCACGGCGTGACGTCATGCGACATTTCAAATCACTATATCTTCCTAAGTACGCGTATTTTTTATAAATCTATCTGATGGACATTAAATTATTTTTTAGGATACAAACCAATTGTAGTGTGGTTACGGAGCGCGCAACACAGCTGACGTTAGATCATAGTACTAGACCATATTTTAATCAAGTAAGATTACACACAAGCTTATAAGTTTGTGGTTTTCATAATGTTTTTTTTTAATAATTGTAAACTAGCGCTTGACCGCAATCCCGTCTGATGTTAAGCAGTGATGCGATCGTTGATGGTAAAGCGCGCTAGTTTATTAAGAGCCTATTCACTCAGAAAAACTGAGCGAATAGGAAGGAAGACGGCAGTTGAACAAGGTGATGCAATGTTAAACCCAACAACACGACCAACTATGCTGCGCCAGAAGGAGATTGATCTGAAGACCCTCCACGACCAAACTCCCAACACAACAACATTAGGCGCATCGTACCCGGCACACATCGCAACACAACTGCTCAGACCCGTCCTCCGTACGGCTTCACCAGACATCATGCCGGAACAAGACAAATCGCTTGGCGGCAAGTCTTTGTCTGGTGGGTGGTAACTTCTGCCGGCGGCCGATGTTATGGCCTACCACCGATAAATATAGTCATTTTTTTTTGTTTTTTGGTTATAGCGGCAACAGAAATTTGTCAACAGAAACCCATCAGATGGTTTTACGACGAAATAACCTTTATAAATACCTTATTACAACCTTACTTAGGATTAAAATTACTTTGTAAGAGCATCAATACTACTCAACCATCGCCACGAACAAATCTCACATAAACTAGCACTTCATTAAAAAATAATCAAATTTAAGAGATTTTCCTCACAAGATGCACTTTGATGAGTTATAAAATGATTTTATCTTAAAAGATCGACATGAATTTGTAATAAAACGCTGATACGTGGTAACAAGGTCTGCTTATGAGGTCTTGGTCACAACCTAGAAAAATGGAAGCCTTGACGACTTTGATTACTATAATTGTAAAGGAGTACCCTGATCCATTCATAATAATAAAAAGAGCTAAAGTTTGTAAGATTGTAGGAGGCTAATCATTGGATCTACTGAACAGATTAATTTTTTTCTGAGTTTCGGGTGAGGTTCTGTAATACGGACCTAAGAATTGTGACATATCATACCAATCCGTACTGGACCCACGTGGTACGGACCATTCTCTCACAAAAATGAGACGTGTATCAGTGGCAACGTCGTAATCTCACTATTAACTGAGACTAAGAAAACAGGCAATCAAAATAATCTACACCGCTGGAGATTGAAAATTGTCGTCATGAGCGTTCTGAAGCCTAAAGCTCTGGAGTCAAAACAACCAGTCTCATGGGCAGTCGCTCCGTGTCAAAAGCTGGTATTGAGCTGCATCCGATTATCCTGTAAATCCAACCCTTACTAAATCAAAAGTTATTCAAATTAGGTAAAGAATCAGAACTTTTCGAACATCAAAATTACATGAGACGATCCCGCAAAACGCCCTCCAAACGTAAGCAGTGATGCAATCGTTGATGGTAAAGCGCGTTAGTTTATTACGAGCCGATTCACTATAACCTTCCGCGCTGGCAAACGCTTCGTCCGAATCGTAGTAGTGTCAACAACGACGGGTCGTCCGATGATGGAACGGAGATGGGGGAATTAAGTCATGCAGTTCCCTCGCACACTCTCCAAAATGCATCCTATAGAACACCTACAGGCTGGCTACGCCTGTGCTCCAGACTTTCCAACTCCTCCTGGGCTCCAGGATTCTTTTACTAATAGAAAGCCTCTTTGTTTGTGAATGTCATAGGCTATACAGTATGTTAAGAAAACCCTGTCCGACCCGTGAAGGTGTTGTTAGGTATCGGTAACTGATTCTACTAATGGATACAAAACCGGACTAAACTTAAAAAAAATCCCCCTAAAAAAATAAATATTATTTCGCAAAAAGTGGTAACTTAATAAATCTGCGTTAACCACCCTTCCGCGGGGCGCGGGCGGCAGGGCACGCGGCACGTGGTCACATCGCTATTCGCTCATAATAATACCGGTGTTGTCACTTTTTTAAAAATTACCAAATTTCGGGGAATTTGGAATTAATTCGCGGGAAAAAAAGATTATTTCAAAATTCATTTGTATTGGTACTATGATGATTAC
Organism: Sesamia inferens; assembly: GCA_037179545.1. NCBI lineage: Eukaryota > Metazoa > Arthropoda > Insecta > Lepidoptera > Noctuidae > Sesamia > Sesamia inferens. The sequence goes on along the minus strand of CM073951.1, from coordinate 14,419,028 downwards.
GTAAAATTTTATATTATATTTGGTCATGTGTTTACCTAACCTTTATTATCCTTATGGGTCGGACAGGGTTTTCTTAACATAGTGTATAATGACCCTAAAATGGAAAGATTTTGTCGTGGTAGGCGGATTTCTTTATAAGAGAAAATAATTATGTGTCGGGTCAGTTGGTAATTTATAACTTGTGTGTCAACCATTTTTGATCAAGTTACTTGAGTGTATCGATTACTTACATTCTACTTTCGACCTTTAGAAATCCTAGGTTTCTCTGCCTAGCATAATCTACTTATATTACTTCTACAGTTGGAATACAAACCTCATCTCTTTTTGAGAGAGAATGGGCGGTAAACCACCAAGCAAGCCCAGTGTGGTTAATCGATAGATCGTCAGGTGTCTTCAATTTTTCCTTTTGTAGAATATTAGGTTCCTTCACGGTTTTGAGAGCAGTGATGAAGAAATATTTTATTCAAAGAAAAGTGTCTTTTTTGAGGATGCGAAATCTTCCAATATTAATGTTCTTCACACACTAAGAATCTGCGTTCTTCTAACAATTTTCTCTTACTCTGTCATTCACATACGTCTGACTTTGTTCACTCTTCATTTCATATTCAATCTATTCTTCTGTGGAATACGCTTCCTCTTGATATCAGGATGGCTACCAGTCGGTTTGCATTTAAGCGGAAATAGCAGAGTTATTTTCGCAACAATTAGGGTAGAGTCATTGCAACACCTCTCTCCCAAATTTTGTATATATTATAAGCGTATATTTTGGTATGTGTACATAGCTTGTTTAAGTATTTTTTTAAATAGTGTTAAGAGCTTTTTTCTTTTATATTTTTTTCAACTAAAGCACCTGCCATCTAATCTCTTCACCAACTGTGGTTGACTGGTAGAGAATGCCTAAGGCATTAAGTCCGCCTCTGTACAATTCTTGTGCGAAAGATTAAATAAATAAATAAATCAAATAACCTCTCCCGCTCTGGATAGAGCGGAACGGCGTGTCAGACTTTTACTGATTAAAACCCACCCGTGTTTCTTCACTTTCCTATGCGCCAGGGCCACGGTTTATTTTTGGAATAACGCCTATTTGGGTTCGAACTCTCGACCTGCTGCACTGCCGCGTTTTTTACTGATTATGCTATTCATACATATATGTCGACGTGGCCTAGTACCTAGTTAAAACACCAGCCTTTCAAGGATGAATGTGCGGGTTCTGTTCCAGATCAGGCAAGTACTAATTTTGTACAAAGCACAGGTCTGGTCGTGTGTGGAGTATTGCAGCCACATTTGGGCTGGTGCTGCGAAATGTCACCTTGCCACTTTGGATTTAGTGATGAGGCGTGCGAAGAGGCTGATTGGCGACCCACACTTAACTCGAAACGGTCTCCAAAGCCTGGAGCACAAGCGTAGAGTAGCCAGCCTTTCGGCCTTCTATAGGATGCATTCTGGCGAGTGTGCAAGGGAATTGCATGATTTAATTCCCCCATCTCCGTTCCATCATCGGACGACCCGTCGTACGGCGAGTTTCCACCCTTACTTTGTTGACACCACTGCGATCCGGACGAAGCGTTTTGTTTCCTCCTTTATACCTCCTTTATACAATTTGAGTGTCTTCCAGGCTAGAGTGAATAGGCTCTTAATAAACTAGCGCGCTTTACCATCAACGATCGCATCACTGCTTACCATCTGGCAGGATTGCGCTCAAGCGCTGGTTTATAATTTATAAATATAAAAAAATAAAAAATAAACCAATGTAACTTTTCCAATTTATATGTACTTTCTAAGTAGATCTTGGACACCAATGTCTGATTAAAAGGTGAAGGAAAAGATCTTGTAGAAACCTGAACTCTAAGTCTGAAATCGCCAACCCGCATTGAGCAAGCGTGATGATTACGCTCAATCCTTCTCTGTATAAGAGGAGACCTGTACCCAGCAGTGGGACGATAAAAAGGTTAGTAATGATGCTATTTATTACAAAATGAAAGCAAACAGTATGTTATGTAAATGGACACACAGCCTGCATATCCGTGTATTGTGTAAAATATTTATCCAAATAATTTGACACGACATTTTACTATATTTGTACATATGTCACAATGTCTTCTCGCCTCTCGAACGAGTGGATCCGTACCATAGCGGAGGGGAGGGGGGTGGGGTGAGGGGGGGGGGGGTGAGGGGGGGTGATGCCCTTCTCTTTGGTAAAATATCAACATCATTATCATTTCAGCCGAAATTTCACTGCTGGACATTGGATGTCCACTGCTGGACAAAGGCCTCCCTCAAGTCTTTCCATGCTGACCGGTCTTGTGCTGCCCGCATCCATCCGTTTCCCGCGACCTTCACCAGGTCATCGGTCCACCTTGTTGGGGGCCTCCCTACGCTGCGTCTTCCAGTACGTGGTCACCACTCCAGAACATTACTGCCCCATCGGCCATCGGTTCTACGAGCAATGTGCCCTGCCCACTGCCACTTATGTTTAGCGACTCGCAGAGCTATGTCGGTGACTTTGGTTCTTCTGCGGATCTCCTCATTTCTGACATAGGTCTTAGTTAGGCTAATTCTTCGATGTAAGCGGCATAAAAATGTCGATACGCTTCGTCCAGGTCATAGTGGTGTCAACACTGTCAACACTGTAAGAGTAGATACGTCTGATGATGGAACGGAGATGGAGCAATTAAATCATGCAATTCCCTCGCACACTCCCCAAAATGCATCCTATAGAACACCGAAAGGCTGGCTACTCTACGCGTGTGCTCCAGGCTCCAAAAATTATCTGTCATTACTTTCACATTCTTCTGACTATGGAGCAGGATAAAATAGGCATCCGTCGTTATTTCATCATCATTGTTTTAGAAGAAAGACGTCCACTGCTGAACATAGGCCTCCCCCAAGGATCTCCACGACGACCGGTCCTGCGCCTCCCGCATCCAGCGGTTTCCCGCGATCTTCACTAAGTCATAGGTCCAGTTTGTCCTGTCGTACATAGCTGGGTTGGGGGAGACCCCTATACAGCCTCCCCAGAGATGTGTCCTAACAGGCGTTGCACGGCAGGGGCTCCGGATCGGTCTTTTGAGAGGTAACGGTGCCCCTGGTGTGTGCAGATGGAGACACCGGAGTGGTTTTAGCGAGGTAAGAATCCCACACTCCCTGGTCCTATCCCCAAGGAACAGGGGCCTTTAGAAGGTTTCCCCCCGATAACAAAAAAAAAGGGTCCAGTTTGTCGGGGGCCTCCCCACGCTGCAAAGATTTGTGACCCCCAACTATGTTGAGGTCGGCTTCCAGTCTGACCGGATCCAGCTGAATACCAGTATTTTCAAGAAGCGACGGCCTATCTGACCTCCACAACCCACAGTTACTGGGTAAGACAATACCCCTTGGTAAGTCTGGTGGTCAGACTTTCAGACTTCTAGCGACCTGTAACGGCTGTCAAAGATCTACAAATGATGGTCAGAACCATCGACTTAACGTGTTTTTCTAGTCCCGGTATTTAAAGATGGTCACCCATCCACAGACCAACCTCGGCAAGAGTAGCTTAACCTGACCGATCGACTTGTGAGACAGTTTTACAAACATATAAACTTGTGATGTATGTATTGAGGGTAGATTAAGATTTATATTTTGCCTTTAGATTTTTGTAGGTAGTCAGTTTGTCTTTTGTCTTCGAATACAAGTAATTAAGAACGGACGTGTTTTAATTGCGAACCTTATAAGACCTAGTCCTACGGGATTTCTCAGTGGCGACGAGGATTTACAGAACTCACTAGTGCTATGTTGTACTAGTTAATGAAGTAATTTTGTTGTTGAGATGTCGATCGGCAAGTTGGAAACTTTTGATCTGGCCCGAGACAGTTGGGACGTGTACATTGATAGACTGGAGCAGTATTTTGTGGTCAACGACGTCAAGGAGGCGTTGAAAGTAGCAACCCTCATAACTGTGATTGGCGGTGAAGTTTATGAACTACTTGTGAATTTGTGTACGCCAGCGAAACCTTCAAGCAAAACTTATAATGAGCTTGTATCAATACTAAAAGGTTATTTACAACCCAAACCTAGCATACTAGCAGAACGTTATGTTTTTCGCCAACGTTTTCAACGCAAAGGTGAAAGTATTGCTGAATACCTTGCAGAGTTAAAAAAATTAACGAAACACTGTGGCTTTACTTCACAAAGTTTATTGGAAAATTTACGCGATCAGTTCGTTTGTGGCTTGTTAAATGACAGCATAAGACTGCGGCTGTTTACGGAGGAAGATGTCGGGTTCGATGAAGCATTAAAATTAGCAATTAGCATCGAGGCCGCCGAGGTAAATGCAGCTTTAGTGGAAAAACACGCAAAAAGAAGCGAACTATCATCTGTCATAACAAGCGAGGTAGCGGTGCATAAGGTGGCACCTGTGAAAAGCAATGAATCACGCTGGGACTCAAAGCGCAGGAGCGGCGGTAACGGTGGCGGGAGTTGTGGCGCGGCCGGTTACAGCGGTCGGCCGAGCGCCCGCAAAGTCCGCGGCGTCAACCCGGCGGCGACAGCGACCGGCGGCGGCGGCCAAAGCAATAACAGGGGTGGAGCGAGTAATGCAGCGCGGCAGAACAGGAGCCACATGACGAGAAGCCAGGGCAATTGTGAAGCGTGTGGTGGATGGCATAATTCCAGTTCATGTCAGTTTACGGCTTATGTTTGTCGCGTTTGTAATCGGCGTGGACATTTGAAGAGAGTGTGCCCAAACTTGCAGGCGAAGTCGACATATAATATGATGGAGGAAGTATTGGATGTCAACTCAGACGAAGGGAGCGATGAGGTACATACTTTTTGTTTACAAACATGTAAAAAGTTAGCTAATGAACCATATAAAGTGAATGTTTGCGTCAATAATGTGGACTTAGAAATGGAGATTGACACGGGGAGCGCAGTGTCATGTATTAGTTATGACTGTTATAAAAGATATTTCAATCAGTGCCCGTTAACAAAAAGTGACTTGTCTTTACGTTACTACACTGGTGAACGTGTCGAACCGATCGGTATGTTTGTAGCGGAGGTTGTTTATCGAAACAATAAAAAGTCATTGAATTTATATATTGTGAATAAAGGAAATGTTAATTTAGTGGGTAGACAATGGTTAAACGAGCTATCTATAGATTTGTCTAGAAGCAATTGTAATCATATCAATAAATCCGATAGTGTATTCAACTTAGAGAGATTCAGTTCCAGATACTGTGAAGTGTTCTCAGACGGCCTGGGGCGGTATACGGGCGGCACGGTCGGGTTCCGGCTGCGCGAGGGAGCACGGCCGGTGTACCTGCGCGCGCGGCCGCTGGCGTACGCGCTGCGCGAGCCGGTGGAGCGAGCCCTCAACTCGTTGGTCAGAGATGGAGTGATCACGCCTATTAGTACCTCGGACTGGGCGACACCAATTGTGCCGGTAATGAAGAAAGATGGCGATATACGGGTATGTGCCGATTTTAAAATTACGCTCAATAAAGTGTTAGAGGTGGACCGTTTCCCGTTGCCGCGGGTGGAAGATTTGTTAACAAAATTACATGGGGGTGACAAGTTTACAAAAATTGATTTATCCCAAGCTTATTCTCAATTCGAATTGGATGAAGAATCCAAACAATACGCGGTGATTAATACTCACCGGGGATTGTTTAGATATAACCGATTAGTTTTTGGTTTAGCATCAAGTCCCGGTATTTTCCAACGGAAGCTAGAGCAGTTATTTGCTGACATGCCCAGGGTGGGGGTGTTCTTAGATGATCTCATCATTACGGGTCGAAATGACCAAGAACATTTGGAAACCTTACACGAGGTTTTCAGTAGGTTGACGCAGTATGGTCTTAAGATTAAAAAAGGGAAATGTTCATTCTTTACTGATTCGGTAACCTACTTAGGATTTGTAATAAATAGGGACGGGGTACATACTTCACCGGAGAAAATTCAAGCCATTTTAAAAGTGCCGGTGCCACAAAGCGTGTCGGAGCTGCGCTCTTTTCTTGGTTTAGTGATGTACTATGCGAAGTTCGTTCAAAATATCAGCACGTTATTAGCACCACTGTATAAACTACTTCGCAAGGAATCTAAGTATAGGTGGGATGATGATTGTGACGGCGCTTTTAATAAGGTAAAAAAGATGCTGGTGTCGAGTGAGGTGCTGGCCCACTACAGTCCCGAGCAGCCGCTGGTGCTGACGACGGACGCCAGCAGCGTGGGCGTGGGCGCCGTCATCTCGCACGCTACCGCACAGCGTGAACGCCCGATTGCCTACGCGTCGCGCGCTCTTAACTCGGCGGAAAGGGCGTATTCGCAAATAGAAAGGGAAGCGTTAGCTATCATTTTCGGAATAAGAAAATTTCACCAGTATTTGTATGGCAGGAAATTTGTATTGAGAACAGATCACAAACCGTTAGTGGCCATTTTCGGTGATAAGTATGGCATTCCCGTTATGGCCGCCAGTCGGATGCAGCGCTGGGCGGTGTTATTGTCTGGTTATGATTACACCATCGAATACGTGAGTAGCAAAAAAAATTCAGCGGACGCGTTGTCTCGTTTACCTGTGGGGCGACCACTGAAGGAAAGTCGGGAGACCACTTACGTAAATTTTGTGCAAGATTTCTTACCAGTGACTAGGGAAACAGTACTCGAGCACATGCGTAAGGATACGGTGTTACAAAAAGTAGTGTTGTACATACGATCAGGTTGGCCTAATAATTGTGAAGATAAATGTTTGAATGCGTATTTTAACCGGCGCAACGAGTTGTATAGTGATGGAGGTTGCATTGTATGGGGTTACAGATTGGTAATTCCAGCGACGTTACGCGAGAAATTAATAAAAGAACTTCATATAGGACATCTGGGCGTGGTAAAAATGAAAAGTTTGGCTCGAAGTGTTATGTGGTGGCCGGGCATCGACGCAGACATAGAGCGAGCGTGTCGTGAGTGCGCCACGTGCGTCGCCGAGAGCACCGCGCCGCCGCGCGCGCCGCCGCAGCCGTGGCCCTATGTGGCCGAGCCCTGGTCTAGATTGCACCTAGATTTCCTAGGTCCGCTTGGAGGAAAAACTTTCTTAATCATTATTGATTCATCAACGAAATGGTTAGAAGCATTTCACATGCCAAGGACAACAGCTAGTTCTGTCATTAAAGTGTTGAGGGAAACTTTTGCTCGTTTTGGTCTTCCTAGGGAGGTCGTTACGGATAATGGCCCCCCTTTCACCAGCCAGGAGTATGCGCATTTTATGGCTAACAACGGGATCAGAATATCCTATTCGGCAGCGTATCACCCATCTTCAAATGGAGCAGCAGAGGGCGCTGTTAAGCTATGTAAACGGGCTATTAAAAAAGCAAGTAGGGACCGATGTGATATTGATGTGGCCTTGCAGACTTACCTTATGGCATACAGAAACGTTGAGCATGTTGGAAGTAATCTCAACTCCTTTGTGAGAATACTGGCCGAATCAAGGATTGCGTGTTTTTAAATAGTGAATGTCATAATAACTAGAAGGTTTGTACTGCGTCAAATTGACGCAGTTCACTATAAACCATATTGTTGTAAAGATGTCTAAATTGTAATAATTATTTCTAGTAATATATATGAACAAAGGATGGCATGTAATAAAGGGGTTTGAGTCCTAACTTTCATCTTTCATTTGTGAGCCCTGCAAGAGACCTGTAAGGTTCAACAGGTTATGGGCCCAGAACGCAGGAACGCGAAGAAAAGTAATACGGTTGTAAGATGGAACAATTGAAGATGGAATAAATGAAGGGCGCACAAATGAAGGGCGCTCAAATGAAGGGCGAACAAATGAAAGTGATTCAGAGAATGAAGAAATAAGTGAACAAATAAATGAGTGTAGGGAACAAAACACAAGGATACAGTTGGACAACCAAAGGGAAACCAGTATTGGGAGAAATTTTGGAGATAGAGTTGAAAGTTGAAATAAATCATGAGATTGATAATGAAGCTGATACAGAGGAGCTGCGAGTCAAGAGATTATTGAAGAGAGAGTTAATGAGTGTGAAGAAGAATCTAGTGTACCCAGGAGGAATCCTTATAGAGAGAGGAAGGTTCCTAATAGATTTAATGAGTTTGAGATGGATTTCTTAGCAGAGTGGCGCAGTTGGAAGTTATAGATAGGGAGTTTGTTGAAGTTATAGATAGGGAGTTTGTTGAAGTTATAGATAGGGAGTTTGTTGAAGTTATAGATAGGGAGTTTGTTGAAGTTATAGATAGGGAGTTTGTTGAAGTTATAGATAGGGAGTTTGTTGAAGTTATAGATAGGGAGTTTGTTGAAGTTATAGATAGGGAGTTTGTTGAAGTTATAGATAGGGAGTTTGTTGAAGTTATAGATAGGGAGTTTGTTGAAGTTATAGATAGGGAATGGTTAGAAGCAATAGAGGAGGAAAAGTGTTCGTTAGAGAAGAATGGGACATGGGAATTAGTAGACGAAAAAGAAGCTTACGGAAGAAAATTAGTGACTTGTAAGTTAGGTTAGTTTAAGGGGGTGCACTTAAGTTTTGTGATAATCAAAGATTTTTTATTAAGGGAGGAGAAACACTGCGTTAGCACAGTGGAAGCGTGAGCATAATAATATTGGAATAGGTTTGTGAAACATTGGAAAAGGTTTGTGAACTCTTTTTTATGCGTTTATAGGTACGATTTATGGGATTATGTATATGTTTTTTTAGATTTATGTGGTTGTGTATGATTTGTAGTTTTTCTTTGTTAAGGTTGGTAGAGTGTTTAGTTTTTGTCTTATTGTTGTGAGGTTTAGGGTTAGTTTTGTGTTTGGGTTTGGTTGTTTAGAAAGTTTTTGAGAAAATGGTGTTGTCCAAAGTGTTAAAAAAATTTAATGTATTTAAGATGTTTAAAGTGGTTCTGGATGTTTTCTCTCCAAAGGGTTGAGATTAAGGGGGTGTGTTGGAAGTAATCTCAACTCCTTTGTGAGAATACTGGCCGAATCAAGGATTGCGTGTTTTTAAATAGTGAATGTCATAATAACTAGAAGGTTTGTACTGCGTCAAATTGACGCAGTTCACTATAAACCATATTGTTGTAAAGATGTCTAAATTGTAATAATTATTTCTAGTAATATATATGAACAAAGGATGGCATGTAATAAAGGGGTTTGAGTCCTAACTTTCATCTTTCATTTGTGAGCCCTGCAAGAGACCTGTAAGGTTCAACAGAGCACAGTACCACTGGCGCGTCACCAGCCATGCTGCTGCAGCGAAGACAACTTCGTACACGTTTAGATCTACTAGGAAGTACGAGACAAGTAGAAGATAGGGTGCGGAAAGCACAGGAAAGACAGGTTTCTCAGGCTGGGGGTGTTATTAGGCACTTCAAAGAGGGGGATAAAGTACATATTCGAAATTTTACGGGGGGTGAAAAGTGGGTTAGTGGTTGCATCAAAAAAAAACTAGGTTCGCGTAATTATTTGGTTAGCAGGGAGAACGGTCCACCAGTCGCGAAACATGTTGATCAATTAAAACGCAAAACGGTACACCGATATATGTGGTATATATATCTTTACCAGAACCGAACTCGGTAGGTTCAACCGAGACCGAGACGCGAGATGTTGGTGACCCAACTAGTGGTGGGGCGCTGGCTCCTCCGTCTAGTAGTAGTGCCCAGACCACCAGTCCGACCGTCCCGCCCGCCGAGCCCCGACGTGCAGGTCTTAGACCTAGACACTTGCTCCGGCCCGTTGTAAGATACGGTTATGATGAAATTGATTGATACCTACTATGTCATGTTGTATAAGTATTATATATAATTATTATTGTATAATTGTTGTATTAAGGTCATTGTTTCCTATAAGTATAGTTAGATAAGGGTGAGGGTGTGATGTATGTATTGAGGGTAGATTAAGATTTATATTTTGCCTTTAGATTTTTGTAGGTAGTCAGTTTGTCTTTTGTCTTCGAATACAAGTAATTAAGAACGGACGTGTTTTAATTGCGAACCTTATAAGACCTAGTCCTACGGGATTTCTCAAAACTCACATACACAATCAGCCAGAAATGGAACAAGTACCTGTAGGCCATGCAAATACTCTGCGGTCGGACACTCAGTCACTTCACTAACCCTGTCTTCAAAATTAAATCAGTATCTTCTTCTTAATATTCTTCAGCTTATAGAAGTCCACTGCTGGACAAGGGCCTCCCCCAAGGCTTTCCACGATGACCGGCCTTATGCTGCCGGCATCCATCGGCTTCCCGCGACCTTCACCAGGTCATCAGTCCACCTTTTCGGGAGCCTCCCTACGCCGCTAAGTTAGTACAGTATAGTTGAATCAGGCATAAGTTTTAGACTTCACTACAACTATTTTACATAGTCATAACTATTGCACTATAAGATCAACGCCAGTCTTATGTAACAGTAGTTTCGTTACGTAAGCCTGTGACACACAGACACACATTTTACCGAAGCGTTAGGTAAACGAATAGGCTTTGGACCAGTCGTGTTGAAAGATAATCATATACATATCTTTATGTTTATATTGATTTTCGTGGGTCATGAACGGAGGATATGAAGAAGACGTCGACATAGGAGATACATAAATGTATTAAATTATTTCCTGTAAGTTTGGTATAAACACTTTTACAAGCAAACGTGTTCCGGCATGATGTCTGGTGAAGCCGTACGGAGGACGGGTCTGAGCAGTTGTATTGCATGTGTGCCGCAAGAGATTTGCGTGAAAACCTGCGCTGGACTCTGCTTTGACAGCCGTTTTGCTTGGATATGACGTATGTTTTCTCAACAAATACATTTTTTCTTTTTATAATTTTTTAATGTGTGTTTTGTTAGTGCTGAATAAAAAATGTTTGTTTGTATCTTTCTCGGTGGTAGGCCAAAACAATGGCTGCCGGGAGAAGTTATCACCCACCAGACCAAGTTCCGGCATGATGCAGTTGTGTTGCGATGTGTGCTGGGTATGATGCACCAAATGTTGTTGTGTCGGAAGTTTGGTCGTGGAGGGTCTCCAGATCAATCTCCCTCTGGCGCAGCATCGTTGGTCGTGTTGTTGGGTTTAACATTGCATCACCTCGCTCAACTGCCGTCTTCTTTTCTATTTACTCTGTGCTATTGGGACTGCCGAGCTACTGCAGCGCCTCGGTAATGTTTGCAGCGGCTGATACGGTCGGCTTTGCGGCGATCTGAAGCCGCACGCGCGACAGTCCCAATACCATCCTGAGCGCGTTGGTGGGCCGATGGTGCTCTCCGATGCTGCCTCGCTGGGTAAGCCTGCACGCAGTCTTATAGCGATTTTCCACCATCATTGGGGACTCCACTCGACCCACTACATATTAAATATAACAATAGTTTATAAGCTCAAAATTCTACTATCAAATGAATTATTATTACTACTTACCTTATGCAATACAAGCGTAAAGAACGAGATTAGTTGCTCAAACCATGATAATAAAAACAATGTTTAATGTACCAAGCTCCAATTTGTACATAGTTACAAAATTAGACATGAGCTGTTGAGTTTGCGCGCATTCTTAACCAACCAAATCAAATCAAACCATTAATTTCAAACTATCTGCTAACTAGGCCCAATTTCGAGAAAGAGGTCAATCGTCGAATCCAACTCGGCTGGGCTGGTTTCGGTGGTAGGCCATAACATCGGTTGCCGGCAGAAGTTACCATCCACCAGACAAGGTCTTGCCGCCAAGCGATTCATCTTGTTCCGGCATGATGTCTGGTGAAGTCATACGGAGGATGGGTCTGAGCAGTTGTGTTGCGATGTGTGCCGGGCACGATGCGCCTATTGTTGTTATGTCGGGAGTTTGGTCGTGGAGAGTCTCCAGATCAATCTTTCTCTGGCGCAGTATCGTTGGTCGTGTTGGTCTGGGGTTTAACATTGCATCACCTCGCTCAACTGCCGTCATCCTTCCTATTCCTAAGTTTTTTTAAGTGAATAGGCTTAATAAACTAGTGTGCCTTACCATCAACGATTGCAGCTCTGCTTACCATCAGGCGGGATTGCAGTCAAGCACTAGTTTATGATTATTAAAAAATAAAAAAAAAACTACGTCGAATCTTCTCTTCCGAAATACCGCAGTCTCTCAAGACAAAAGTCTTCGACCAGTGTGTTGCCAGTAACTTATGGAACTGAAACGTGGTTCCCTAACAATGGGCCTCAAACGAAACCTCAAGGTCCGGAGACCCGCAGACGATAGCACATGAAGCTAAAACAGTCTGGCAAAGATTTCTGTATTTGATATTCAACTTTATCTCTATAACATTCAGACTCAAGATTTGCGATACCTATTATTGGAATCAATTTTACCTACTTAGGACCCATTAACTTAACCATTAACTTAATCAAATTTTATTCCGTGGTGCTTGGCAATCTGGGCTTCTCCCAGTTGCAATAATGTCCCTTTGTGCCGATTGGCCTAGTTCTGTTCTGTCTTCTGCTTGTTATGGAGGGAAGTGGAAAAAATATCTTTTTTATTACTCCTCCGCTATTCTTTTCTGATTAATTTCGTTGCGGGACCCAAGACAGTTGAAGCGTTTCTCCGGGACTCGTCGAGCTTCATTGCTCGGCGTTTTTCTGGCGGTCTCCACTGTTGATTCTGGATTCTAGGAGTTGCAATGGGTATAAAAAAGTGTGGCGGGTTTTGTCCCAAAAAAAAAAAGACTCAAAATTTATTGGTAATATTCTGCAGTTTTGGAAAGTTTGACCTGCTGTCGTCTGAACATTTTAAAAAGACATTCCAATAAATATATTTATAATAATGACAAATATGTTTGTGGTTCAGTTATCAGCGCTCGTTAGTGTGTGTGTCTTTCTCTCTGGAGAGCAATCTTATAAACTTTCTATTCACTTGAAATGTATGTTCAAGCTTCATTTTTATAATTGCGTGTCAAAGGATTTCTTGCGTACCGTTAGTGAGGTTTGACAAACCTTTTTGCTTCAAATTGAATGCATGTATTTCAAATGGGCAGATAAAAACACTTTCGAAAATCAAAAATATCAGTAAAGAATAATTCATTCTAGGAGTTTTGGTGGCAAAGTCGAGCTGAATGTCACGCTCGTTTTTCATTGGACTTTTAAAATTATTTATAGTGTTGTATACTAAATAAAAGTGCGAGATTTATGTAGTTAAAAGTGCATTTAGTAGATAGTTCATAAAGAACAGTGAAATATCGCAGCATAGTGGCCACATCATGACTTTGCTCCAAACCTCACTCGTAAGACGGGTCACGTGGCCGTCTTTTTCGACATGAATAATTCATAATTACGTGACATTGGCTAAATGCACAAAGTCAAAAAATAAAGAAAGCAAAGAATTGATTCTTAGAATTAATCAGTGTTTATAGATTTTAAATGAAACAGCGAAATTCTGCATACGTTTTCCAAACTAATAAGAATGAAACCGCGAAAGAAGCTTAGTAAACAGTATTTTTACGATGTGTTAATTGGCGCTTAGCCTGTTAACACAGTTTGTGTTTTTATCCAACGAAGCGATGCATCTTTCTCTCGTAAGGAGGTCTCTTATCTAATACTGCGTACATCGAGGGATTGCAACAATTTGTCATTATTTTTTGTTTATGCGAAACCCGAAACATATGTGCAGTATTTTTAAGTAAAGGATTTATGTACAAAATTTCAAAACAATTTAATGAAAAACCACAAAATTATGAGCTTGCTATTACTTGGTTATCCTAACAAAAATATGGACAAAGCACCGTTCGAGCGGGCGAGCGCAGTGCGTTGACTTCTGACGTCAGCTGTTGCGCACGCGCAATTACTATGATCTATCGTAAGCTGTGTGCGCGCACTCGGTATCTATATAGCAACAAATTCTAAATACAGTATGTTAAGAAAACCCTGTCCGACCCGTGAACGTGTTGTGAGGTATCGATAACTGATTCTACTAATGGATACAAAACCGGGCTAAACTTAAAAAAAAATCCCCCTAAAAAAATAAATATTATTACGCGAAAAGAGGTAACTTAATAAATGTGCGTTTTGCACCCTTCCGCGGGCGGCGGGCGGCAGGGCACGCGGCACGTGGTCGCATCACTATTCGCTCATAATAATACCGGTGTTGTCACTTTTTAAAAATTACCAAATTTGGGGGAAGTTGGAATTAATTCGCGGGAAAAAAAGATTATTTCAAAATTCATTTGTATTGGTACTATGATGATGACGTAAAATTTTATATTATATTTGGTCATGTGTTTACCTAACCTTTATTATCCTTATGGGTCGGACAGGGTTTTCTTAACATACTGTATATTTGGGAAAAAATATAACATGGTATAAAAATGATTGGAATCGATTCAGTTGCTTATTCTGAACGAACTATATTCAAGTTTCGCATAGACAAAAAATGTAATTGTGTAGTCGTTATATGTATAGTCGTGGTGGCCTAATTAGTGGTTAAAACACCAGCCTCTCAAGTATGAGTGTGCGGGTTCGATTCCAGGTCAGGCGAGTACCAATGTGACTTTTCTAAGTTATATGTACTTTCTAAGTATATCTTGGACATCAATGATTGATTAAAAGGTTAAGGAAAACATTTTTAGGAAACCTGGATATTCAAGTCTGAAATCGCCAACCCGCATTGAGCAAGCGTGGTGATTACGCTCAGTCCTTCTCTGTATGAGAGGAGACCTGTGCCCAGCCGTGGGACGATAAAAAGGTTGATGATGATGATAAACAAAAAATAACTTCCCAACATCAACTGTTGGGCAAGTGTCCCCCAGACACAACCACACATCTGGTCGGGGGATCCTCCCATTTCTATGGAGGATCAGTGAACTGTACACGCTGTTCCTCATACTTCCATAGTACTATCCAGTGGTTTGTGGAAGTCAGATGAGATTCATTACATAAACATAACATAATGAGCCAATAATTCCATTCTATTTTTGTTTATGGCAATGGTGCCCATGTCGACAATTCTGCCAATGTCTAATGTGATATGAGAAAACATACGAAGGCATCTAAACAAAAAAAATAAATATAAAAAAAACGTTAAATATATTATGGTTAAATATAATAAATATGAACATAAACAAATACACAAAAAAAAACGAGTGTGCTTATGACCACACGACTGAAGTGAAACTTCTTTTGCTACAATATATACATGTATACACATATACATATATTAATTTTCTGTAAATATTTAAATTTATTTCATGGTTTCATTGGTAAATTAATATTTTTGCATAGATCTTCTATTTTTATTGAAAAAAATAAATAAAACTCGTTGTAGACCTTGTAGTACCAAGTTCGCGCCACGGGCGCCTCTGTGCTTATATCCCCCACTTAACTTCCGTTCGCCTTGCCCGATCACTTTTCGTAACGCTTACGTCACGCGTTCGCCAGCTTACTCCCCAAGTCAAGCGTGCGTAAAGAAGTTTCACTTCAAAAATCATAATTTGAGGTCATTAATACGGATAAAAATCATCAAAGCTCCATATAGCTTTGGGAAAGAATGAGTTAGTAAACACGGAAAGTTAGTTGGGACAAGGATATGTAACTTGGCGCGCGCTAGTGTCGGCGCGCGCCTCTGAGGCGATGCACGGGGTAGTTTGACATCCCACTACCCCGTGCAGGAGATGAGGCATAGACAGACCGGGCTAGTACGAGGGTGTGGCGCCGTGGAAGAATTTAGACTCCCGCGGCACCACACGCGCTCATGATAGAAGATACACCGGCGTGGTTTTAGTCAGTAAAAGTCTGACAGACCCCGTCGCCCACCCCAGGGCGGCGGATATCCTATGAGGATTTCCACCCCGCAATAAAAAGCTGGCCCAGTGCGGGTTGTTAGATAGGTATTCACTTCAAGTAAATTACTAGTATTAGTAATTTATTGATATCAAAATAATTACACATTGTAGTATTGCATAAACAGACTTTGACAGCCTCGATGGCGTGTAGCGGTAGCGAACGCAGCCGCTGCGCAAGGAGGCGCGGGTTTGATCTCCGCGTAGTGAAAATGTTTGTATGTATGAATATGAATATTTGCACTGATCTGGTCGTGCCTCGGAAAGCACGTTTAGCTGTTGGCATACGAACATCTAGTGGCAGTTGTTGCAGATTGTTGGTGTTCGGCAGCTCAGAGCGTGGGACGCGGCGGTGTCCTTCTGCGAGGACGTGATGTCGCAGAAGGAAGCTGCGGAACGGGAGAGGGAGATATCAACTCCCTTCCTGGGCCGCAGAAGACGCACCGGGCGCCGAGGAAGGGCGGATAACGCCCTCTTCCGCCTCCCATGAATGGATCCAGGGGCGAGGGACATGGGGAAGTCCCCGCCCCCCATTGATGGACCCCGAGGCGGAGGCGCGCGCGAGTGTCGGCGCGCGCCTTTCGTGACGATGCACGGGGTAGTTTAACACCCCACTACCCCGTGCAGGAGACGAGGCCCGGACAGACCGGGACAGTACGAGGGTGTGGGGGTCGTGGAAGAATTTAGACTCCCGCGGCCCCACGCGCGCTCGTGATAGATGACACACCGGGGTGGTTTTAGTCAGTAAAAGTCTGACATACCCCGTTGCCCACCCCAGGGCGGCGGGCATACTATGAGGATTTCCACCCCGGAAAAAAAAAAGGTTGTTGGTGTTAAGGTTGAATTTTAATGTTGTCTCTGGCTGATATGTATTATAAAGAAAATTAATTCCAGTTTAGAAGACAGATTCGGTAGACAAGAGAAAAAAATGTTTTGTTGTTTTGTAACCAGTTGTAAAAATACGGTCGAAAAGAATGGTGTGGTTTTGGTATATAGATACTGAAATTAATAAGGTGTGTGTGAACGTAATGTGATTTTATATAAAGTCGGTGGTAGGCCATAACATCGGCCGCCGGCAGAAGTTACCACCCACCAGATAAAGCCTTGCCGCCAAGCGATTTGTCGTGTTCCGGCATGATGTCTGGTGAATCCGTTCGGAGGACGGGTCTGAGCAGTTGTGTTGCGATGTGCGCCGGGTACGATCCGCCTATGTTATTGTGTTGGGAGTTTGGTCGTGAAGGGTCTTTAGATCAATCTCCCTTTGGCGCAGCATCGTTGATCGTGTTGTTGGGTTTAACATTGCATCACCTCGCTCAACTGCCGTCTTGCTTCCTATTCGCTCAGTTTTTTTGAGTGAATAGGCTCTTAATAAACTAGCGCGCTTTCGATCGCATCACTGCTTACCATCAGGCGGGAATGCGGTCAAGTGCTAGTTTATAATTATTAAAAAAAAGTCTTTTATTAAAATATAAAGTAAGAATAAACGAAGAATGAATTATATTGGATTTTATTTATTTTGAAGCATATACAACAGGATCCAGAAGAGGTACTGCATCCCATCTCATCATATTTTTCACATCTCTACAACAGTTGGAGCCCTCAAAAGTCCAACAATTAGTCTAACTGCAATGCTTCGATATCGCCTTCGGGTTATGGATGTCAGACGGCAGTCGCTTCACGCAAAATATCAAAGTTTAGCCAACATCAGCAGTTAGACTGCTAAAGCGGACCCCAGACTCCAGAGATGCAAAAATTTCGGATCCGACTGGGGTTAACGCTGAGATGATGGTGATGTTAAGTTAGGCTAGAAACTTACCCCAACATGAGAAGCCAGGCTTATGATAATTGTACTAATTATTCTGTAATAAGGTTTAAAAACAGATCCATGATTTAAATCTTTGACCCTAAATTAGGTTATAAGTTGAACTCAAGGTCGTTTTACCTAGAAAACTCGTTGGTTGAGTAATGTGTTTGTTTTTTTTTTTTATAATATCCGGTTTTTTGGAATGTCGTTACAGTTCGGGGCTAAGTTAAATTATTTAAATATGTATCGTTTTTAAAGTTATGTGGGACACCGCAAAGTTCATATAATCTCACTGTACTTTTCCTTGTAATTTCAAAATCAAGAATCATTTATTGAATCAGCACTTTTTTAACTTCAAAATTACAAAAGACAGTCTCTGAAGACACTCACTCTTCACCTTACCTAGACCTTTTAATTCATCATCAGGTTTTTAGTTCGGGATCAAACACAGCTGATTATGGGCCTTTCGTGTGCCATATTCCCGGTTCTATGTATGAGACACGCATCTCAGTATTTCCAGTGACTCTGATGGTATCATTAACCCCGCGCGCTTTTCACCGACACTGGTTTCTTTGACCTAACCTTTTCTATCATTCGATCCCAACCGTACCGTAAAATTGAAGTCAAAGTCAAAGGCAATTCAATTTAGGCTACATCAGGACTTTTTAGACATTAAATTTTAAAAGCCGTCCCCCAAAATGGCCACTTCTATTTGTTGATTTAGAAATTAATCATCATCATCATCTTCAACCTTTTTACTGTCCCACTGCTGGGCACAGGTCTCCTCACATACAGAGAAGGATTGAGCGTAATCAGCACGCTTGCTCAATGCGAGTTGGCGATTTCAGGCTTAAAGTCCAGGTTTCCTCAAGATGTTTTCCTTCACCTTCAGTAATTGGTGTCCAAGATATACTTAGAAAGTACATATAACTTTAGAAAAGTTACATTGGTACTTGCCTGACCTGGAATCGAACCCGCGCACTCATACTTGAGAGGCTGGTGTTTGTACCACTAGGCCACCACGACATTAATAATCATCATATTTGTACAGTTTCTCTTACAAAGACTTTATTTTTTATATAAACCAATAGTCATTTATTCAAGTTTTGACTGAGAATAATCATTTCTTCAATGTCAGTATTACATAAGACAGTCTCCCAAATCGCCGGCCCTTCGTCACTTCCTTATAGTACTTAAGTAAAACTTTAAATCTACACAACTTCTTTTTGGCTTAATAAATCACGGTTGGTAGCTATTGGTTGTAAATTCTAAAAAAACCTTCACAAACAAAATAAATGACAAGTTTAACAAAGTTATAAATTAATTATAAATTTAACAACTTTATTAGAGGCCAAACAACATAATGTTTTTGGTTAATACTCTAGCAACAGAACAATAAAATGTGGCTTAACAATCTTTATTATGACAAACACATTATTGATGATACATAAAACCAGATGTACAATATAATATGAAATATCTACACGAATCTATAAAGATCATGTCACCCTGTCTCCTAAACTAGGTATTCCTGTATCTTAGCAGACAGTGTTGCGGTTTCGATTCCCGCACGGATTAAAGGGTGTATCTGACATCAACGCACAAACGAGTACCATGGATCCAGTACATGATTCTGAACACCCCAATAGTGGAATTTTTCGTCGGCTTTTTCATGATTTAAAAAAATATGTATGTAGTTTCTTTCACTTTAGACCGTTCATAATTGCTGTACTCTTATAACCCAATAAGATTTTAAAGTAAAAATTAATTAATTCGCTAGTTACACAAAAAAGCGCAAAGAAAACAAAATTCACATCAGGGAACCGGTTTAAGTAAGTAAGTAAAAGTACATATAACTTAGAAAAGTTACATTGGTACTTGCCTGGCCTGGAATCGAACTTGCACACTCATAATTGAGAGGCTGGTGTTTTAACCGCTAAACCATCACGACTACACGTGTAGCCGTGATGGTCTAGTGGCCTATTGCGCTTTATCTTTAACTTATTTTAAAATTTATCATTCTGCCTGAATATTACAAACTACGTTGGAGTAATTTTCCAATCTAACCGAATGCAGCTAAATACCAGAATTTTATTTATTTATCACTCTTACAACTGTCCTTACAGGCCTTAGCCTAATGCGACAGTGCAGATATCCACGAATACTTAAATATACACTAATTCTTAAATATAACTAACAATATTTGATAAAACTCTTGCGAGTTTACTCAAAGAACACGAAAATATATCCAGTCTTTCATGGATTTCGTTCACCACACGGATTGCACGGGTTCGCCAATAGGTTGGTTCTGGCCACAGGCACGTTTAGCTACGTTTCTCTAAGCTGTAGCTGAGTTAGCACTCCCGGGTTATGTGCTACGCCACGCAATAACTTAACTACATAACTTAAGCGATTTTAACTATAAGCGATTTGTCGTGTTCCGGCATGATGTCTGGTGAAGCCGTACGGAGGACGGGTTTGAGCGGTTATGTTGCGATGTGTGCCGGGTACGATGCGCCTAATGTTGTTGTGTCGGGAGTTTGGTCGTGGAGGGTCTTCAGATCAATCTCCCTTTGGCGCAGCATCGTTGGTCGTGTTGTTGAGTTTAACATTGCATCACCTCGCTCAACTGCCGTCTTCCTTCCTATTCGCTCAGTTTTTCTGAATGAATAGGCTCTTAATAAACTAGCGCGCTTTACCATCAACGATCGCATCACTGCTTACCATCAGGCGGGATTGCGGTCAAGCGTAGTTTATAATTATTAAAAAAAAGAAAAAAAAAAACATATGCAGCACACTGGTCCACTAGAAGGACTAAGTGCAAAAACCGAACCCTTAACATATGCAGCAAGACTGCACTCTCGGCGAACCCTGAGCTAATTATACCCACCATACCAAGTACAAACAGTGTGGGGTAGATCAACGATAAGAACGGATACACTTCATATAGTTTAAAATACAAAAGTCTTGTAAACTTGTCCTGTACCCGTTCCAACATGACACTATGGAAGGACTGCATCTGACCTCCACAACCCAGGTTTTGATAACGATATGCCCTGGTAAGATTGATGATCAGACTTTGGGCCTCTGACGACCCCTAACTACCAAAGATGCTCGAATGACACGACCGTGTGTTGAATGAAGTAATAAAATTTAACAGAAACATAAATCGTTCGTAAACGGGAATGGAACTCGTGACCCTGAGCACAGAAGCCGACATGCAGTTACTGAGTCATCTGGGTCATCGTCTGTCATAATATTTATGAATGTCGCAAACTTTCATTAAATATTTTTAAAGCTATATTGGCAAATGTAGGTACGCGACGTGTCTCTTGCATATTTAACATTCGCAATCATTTCAATAGCTTCCGAGGCGACGATGACGTATTTTTGGCTAACCAATTTACTTCTTTTTTTATAATTATAAACTAGTGCTTGACTGCAATTTCGCCTGATGGTAAGCAGTGATGCAATCGTTAATGGTAAAGCGCGCTAGTTTATTGAGAGCTTATTCACTCAATAAAACTGAATAATACGGCAGTCGAGCGAGGTCATTCAATGTTTAACCCAACAACACAATCAACGACGCTGCGCCAGAGGGAAATTGCTGCTCGCTCTGTTAAGCTTTGTTATTAAGCAATATGCGTAATTATAAGGTAAATTATTGTAAACATTTTCATTTTTAATGTCTGGACTTGAAAAAAAGACGATGATCCCTGAGTTTGTTTTGGCTATTTCTTCTCAGAGGTAGTCAGTTAGGAAATGCCGGCTTCACCTAGTTAAAAAAAAAAAAAACATGACGTGTGAAAGTGATCGGTGATCCTACTTGCTTAATAAACGATTTCATTTCATTTAATTTCATTGATCTGGAGATCCTCTACGACCAAGCTCCCGACACAACAACATTTGACGCATCGTACCCGGCACACATCGCAATACAAGTCCGCACGGCTTCACCAGACATCATGCCGGAACACGACGAATCGCTTGGCAGCAAGACTTTGTTTGGTGGGTGGTAACGTCTGCCGGCATGCCGATGACCTACTACCGAGAAAGAAAAAAACAAACATTGTTTATTCTGCGTAAACAAAACTCACATTACGTTTCCCCCTCCTCCTTAAGTCGTTCTCCTCATTACTGAGGGTCGTGATGTCGCTGTGGAATTATCTTCTCCTTTACAATAGTTCGCCATCTGTTACGATCCTTGGCCGCGAGTATAGCATCATGCAGGTCGGTGTCCAGATATGAACGAATTTGGTCGACCTTTAGGACGTCGTCCATCCACCTTCCTAATAACCATCAGATGTTCAAGGCTGTCTCCATTTTTTCTGGCAATATGGCCAAAATATTCTAAAATTCTTCAAAGGCAGATAGAGGAGAGTCTTATTGTGACACCCAGCTCTCGAAGGATTTACAGATTTGTGCGGAATGCTGTCCAAGGAATTAGAACATTATGTGTAATTAATTTCTAATAAAAATACATGAAAAATAATAATGTCAAAAGCCTTGTACTCAAATACGAAACTTATAAACAATGTTGGCTTAATGTCAAAGCCAGGGTCATAGGCAGTGTTTTTTCACCGTGTTCATCGAGGGACTGGAACGATTTGCTAGCGGCGGTGTTTCCGTCTGATTACCATTTAAGTTTCTTTAAGGCTAGAGTGAATGGGGTCTTAATAATCTAGCGCGCTTTACCATCAACGATTGCATTACTGCTGACTATTATGCGGGATCGCGGTCAAGCACTGTTTATAATTATGAAAAATGCAAACAATGTTACCACGTACACTTTTAGAGTAGGTCGTGGCTGGTCGCATTCTTGATTGCTGTCAAAATAATTTAACCCCGTTAGTTCATGACTTGAGTTGTAGACATTTAAGACATTCAGAGACTTTCTTACAAATAATATTTACAATGTAACCTCGAATCGGTTGGTCTTGGTAAAGAAAGATTTTCTCGGTGGTAGGCCATAACATCGGCCGCCGGCAGAAGTTACCACCCACCAGACAAAGCCTTGCCGCCAAGCGATTTGTCGTGTTCCGGCATGATGTCTGGTGAAGCCGTACGGAGGACTGATCTGAGCAGTTGTGTTGCGATGTGTGCCGGGTACGATGCGCCTAATGTTGTTGTGTTGGGAGTTTGGTCGTGGAGGGTCTTCAGATCAATCTCCCTTTGGCGCAGCATCATTGGTCGTGTTGTTGGGTTTAACATTGCATCACCTTGCTCAACTGCCGTCTTCCTTCCTACTCGCTCAGTTTTGAGTGAACAGGCTCTTAATAAACTAGCGCGCTTTACCATCAACGATCGTATCACTGTTTACCATCAGGCGGGATTGCGGTCAAGAGCTAGTTTATATATATTAAAAAAAAAAAAGAAAGAAAGGTAGAAATAAAGAAATCATGAAACAAAGACAGAGATAAAGAAAGCTTTCTTTCTTTCTGCTTGCGAGTTCGTCCGAAAGAAACAAAGGTAGAAAGAAAGAAATACAGCAAGAAAAGAAACAAAGAAAAAATAAATGTTAACATGATACAAAAAATTATAAAACAACCTTCGACCTACCCAGACAGACCGGTTCCCGTACCCAAAAGGTGAACTTAACATTAAAATCCCACTGTCTCTTTGTTAGTGTTCAAACTGTATCTCTTGAACTGTGACAGCTAAACAGTTGAAATATTGATTTATTTAAAGCACAGAAGAGCAGCAGAGGAGATCCGCAGAAGAACGAGAGTAACCGACATAGCCCGAAGAATTGCAACACTGAAATGGCAATGGGCTGGACACATTGCCCGTAGGACCGATGCCCGATGGGACCGACGGGTTCTCGAGTGGCGACCACGCACCGGAAGACGTAGCGTGGGTAGGCCCCCGACAAGGTGGACCGACGACCTGGTGAGGGTCGCGGGAAACCGCTGGATGCGGGAGGCGCAGGACCGGTCGTCGTGGAGAACCTTGGGGGAGGCCTATGTCCAGCAGTGGACGTCTTTCGGCTGAAATGATGATGATGATGATGACAGCCACATCACGTACATACATTAAACTTGTGCTAGAATAATCTTAATAACTAAAGGACTAATCATCATCATCATCATCTCAGCGTAAATCCCAGTCGCATCCGTAGCTTTTTCAGCTTTGGAGTCTGGGGTCCGCTTTACCACTCTAACTGCTGATTTTGGCTAAACTTCGATATTTTCCGTGAAGCGACTGCCGTCTGACCTCCACAACCCGAAGGCGATATCTAAGCATTGCAGTTAGACCAATTGTTAGACTTTTGAGGGCTCCAACAACCCGTAATAACGACTGCCACTAGATTTTCGTATGGCAACCGGGACCAACGAGGCACGACCAGACCAGTGTAAATATTCATATATTTGTATGCATGCAATACAAATATTTGCACTGAGCGGGGATCGAACCCGCGCCTCCTTGCGCAACGGCCGCGTTCGCTAATGCTACGCCACGGAGGCTGTCAACTCATCTCGTCATGTACATTAGAACTAAAGGACTAATGTACTTACATGACAATTAAAGCGTACCTACATAGTATTCATTTACATATTATCTATCTTGCTGCCTTGACGATTATGTTACACTAGGTAAACTAAAACTAATGCAAATAAGTTAGTCTAAAGTGAGCTAGACAGTAACAAATATTAAGAGCAAAAGTTAAGAACATATAAAAAAGAATAATTGAAAATAAAAAGAATAATATATTAAAGAAACTATGTTAAAAAAAAAATAAAGTTGAAATTAAATAGAAAGATTAGAAGTTAACATTAAAAGAGAAATGAAAAGTTAAAATTAAAAGATAAATATTTACAGATGATATATTTCTCTGCCTGCTATAACAAAATACTAAAAATAGTTCTTTCTACGGATAATGGTATGGAAGACATCGTGCACGACTCGCATTTGGGAATCGAACCTAGAACCCCATACATAGCAAGAGAGCTTACTGTCACTAAAATAATAAGCTAAATTGTCACACAAATATGTGAATAACGTTTTTCTAATTTTTCTGGGCTAAACAACTTTACAAAATTCCAACAAAAATCGGTCTGTTAGTTTAGCTGTAAAAGGATATGACCATTTTCTACCGCGTAATTCATTTTTAACTTTCGTTTTTAAACCGAACATTCAAAATCCAACAGCGCGATAAAAAAACACTGTTGGAATTTCAGCTCTCGCTAACTATCCAGAGAGTTCAAAATCCCATGCTCGAAAAATGTCTCCCGTGGTTACGGCAAAAAAAAAAACGAAATAACTGTATTTCAAATTCGGATAATTAAGGTGATGGTTGTCTAAAAAGGTCGTTAGTTTTATTACTAGCTAGTGCTAATTGTTTTAAGGATGTTTTCCATAGGCCGAATTTGAAATATATGTAAAAAAATAAATAATAAGTAGTTTAGGCCCGTCAAATTAGTCCGCGCTTGTCGTAAGTTGACATATTTTTGGACGCCATATTTTTGGACCCATATTTTTGGACGCCATATTTTTGGACCCATATTTTTGAACCCATATTTTTGGACCCATATTTTTGGACCCATATTTTTGGACCCATATTTTTGGACCCATATTTTTGGACGCCATATTTTTGGACGCCATATTTTTGGACCCATATTTTTGGACGCCATATTTTTGGACCCATATTTTTGAACCCATATTTTAGGACCCATATTTTCGGACCCATATTTTTGGACGCCATATTTTTGGACGCCATATTTTTGGACCCATATTTTTGGACGCCATATTTTTGGACCCATATTTTTGGACCCATATTTTAGGACCCATATTTTCGGACCCATATTTTTGGACGCCATATTTTTAAAAACGTCTCAACATTCAATCATCAACATCATCTCAGCGTTAATCTCAGTCGTACCCGAAGCTTTCCAGCTTTGGAGTCTGGGGTTCGCTTTACCAATTTAACCGCTGATTTTGGCTAAACTTCGATATTTTCCGTGAAGCGACAGCCGTCTGACTTCCACAACCCGAAGGCGATATCGAAGCATTGCAGTTAGACCAATTGTTGGACTTTTGAGGGCTCCAACAACCCGTAATAACGACTGCCACTAGATTTTCGTATGGCAACCGGGACCAACGGCTAAACGTGCTCTTCGTGGCACGACCAGACCAGTGCAAATATTCATATTCATGCATACAAATATTTGCGCTGCGCGAGATTTTAATAACGTCTCAACAGTCAATGGAATGTCTTAATTTGACATGATTAAACTAATAATGTTTTCTTCGGTCCTTTTCTTAATGACTTAAAAAGAAAAAGTTGCACTAAACTTAAATTTATTTTAGTTTGTGAATCGACGACATTGTTAATTTTTTTTTTTACTAAACAGATAGCTGTGCTGCTGGGAGTTTGTCCCGCCACTTCTTCTTCCCAGCGAAAGCACTAGGAAGAGAAGTAAGGGGCGAGTGTTTCGGGGGAACTGTATTTATAATTTTGCATTTTGGTTCTCAGCCTAATTTGAATAACTAACTAATAATTTTAGATGTTTTTTAATTTTATTATGACGCAGTTAATAAGATACGGTTCCCACCATTGTGCAGCGTACATGACCTCTAAAATGTTCACTGCAATAATATCATAATAATTGTGGCAATAGACAGAAAAAAGTGTGAAATCATTCCACCAGACAAATTCTTGCCGCCAAGTTCGTGTGCCGGGTACGATGCGCCAAATGTTGTTGTGTCGAGTTTGGTCGTGGAGGGTCTCCAGATGAATCCCCCTCTAGGGCAGCAACCTTGGTCGTGTTGTTGGGTTTAATATGGCATCACCTTTTTTTGTCGTTGTGGAAAATGACAATTACGCATCCCCGAAGGGTATGTGGGACTCCCCGGGAGATAGCCTCCCGGTATACCCCCTAAAAACCACAGCGGCACACCGACATCGCCTTAGTAGCGGGTTCATAGGAAACCAGCAGAGCTTGCGCTACCAATCCCCTGCCGGCGGTTCCCGTCTAAAAGGCGGGCCCACAGTGGGTCCTCCATAGAGAGGAGCCGTTCTGGATACGTCTTTTTGTGCGAGAAGACGCAGCAGCCAAGAGTTTTTTAGCGAGGTGTCCTTCCTCTTAGCCCCACTCGTTTGCACAAATGCAAAAGGGGCCCCCAGCTCATCTCAGTGAGGAGACCGGGTTGTCCGACGGTGACCCGTGGTTCGGGTCACGTCAGCTACCTGGAGCGGTAGCTAACCCGTCGCACGTGTGACCGCAGAAACGGTCCCCGCATATGGCTTTGGCCCGCGCCGGTAACCTCCATATCTGGGGGCCGTTCCCCTATCCGCCACCTGGGAACGCGTCCGATGGCAGGCCAAAAACTGCACACGGAAACATTGCATCACCTCGCTCAACTGCCGTCTTCCTTTCTATTCACTCAGTTTTTTTGAGTGAATTGGCTCTTAGAAACTAGCGCGCTTTACCATCAACGATTGCATCACTGCTTACCATCAGGCGGGATTGCGGTCAAGCGCTAGTTTATAATATATAAATAAAAAAAATGTTTTCAGTTACCTACTATCCATAGTGACTGTTAAAGATATACTAATGGCAGCCGGGACCTATGGCTTTAAGTGTTAGGCTAAGGACTCACGACGCGGTTTTCACCCGCGCTCGCCGCGGTGGCGGAATGGAGTTTTATTTTCAAAACTCACGCGACCGGAGTTTTGTGCGGTTACGCAGCCGTCGCGAATTATTGCAAGACCCGGGCGGTTGCAAGGCGGGCCGTTAAACGATCAGTTGAGTTCCAGACTACGAGCAGTTTCTTGTACTAAATTAAATAGAAGATCAACTTCAATATCGTTATCCATTTTGTTGACAAACGTACACACACGCGTCACTACCAGTCACTACGCTACGAAAAATAACAAGTCACTAATTGAATGGCGTCGGATTTCTGTTAACCCCCCGTCCCCCGCTGCCGACGCGGTCACCCGCCAACTGATCGCAGAACGCGCGGGAGCAAAACGCCGCGGCTGTGGGACCGCGAACCGCGCCCGCCGGTACAAGATGACCGCCGCTGCAGCGGAACCGCAAACAAACGCGCACACCGCGGGCGTAAAACGCGTCGTGAAATGTGCTTTAATATTTTACCTATATATCTGCATTCTACAGAAAGCTGCGGGCCCGCAACCACGGCGGATGCGAGTGAAAACCGCTCCGTGAGTTCTTAGCCTTATCCGAGGCACGCAGAGGTCTCGATGTCTTAAGATCGTCACCCATCCATAGAGCAGCCGCGGAAAGCGTTACTTAACCTGACCGATCGACCTGTTCGGCTGTTATTATTTATCTAGTACATACATAATCAGCTTATGTTTCCCACAGTTGGGACACAGGCCTCCTCTCGGTAAGTGAGTTCCTCACGACGTTGTCTTTCATCGTTTTGAGAGCAGTTGTGATGAAATAATTTACAGAAAGTAAAGTGCCTCATGGGGTTCGAACCTACGACCTACAACCGCTGCACTAGTATACAGTATGTTAAGAAAACCCTGTCCGACCCGTGAAGGTGTTGTTAGGTATCGAAAACTGATTCTACTAATGGATACAAAACCGGGCTAAACTTAAAAAAAATCCCCCTAAAAAAATAAATATTATTTCGCAAAAAGAGGTAACTTAATAAATGTGCGTTGAGCACCCTTCCGTGGGCGGCGGGCGGCAGGGCACGCGGCACGTGGTCGCATCGCTATTCGCTCATAACAATACCGGTGTTATCACTTTTTAAAAAATTACCAAATTTCGGGGAAGTTGGAATTAATTAGCGGGAAAATTCATTTGTATTGGTACTATGATGATTACGTAAAATTTTATATTATATTTGGTCATGTGTTTACCTAACCTTTATTATCCTTATGGGTCGGACAGGGTTTTCTTAACATACTGTATAATAGACAATATTCTATTCTATCTTCGGTATTTATTTAAACATATACAAATATTTACTTGTGCTTCAAAGAAATCTATATGAGTGTTTCGGAGAATAGATAGATAATCACTTTCATTCACTTTCGTTCATCACAAAAGACTTTTTCAAGTGGAGTTGCGCTTGCGCATCTGACCTACATTCGTACCGTTGTCTCTTAACTATCGCCTTAGAAAGTTACGGATAACTGTGAACTTGATGGGCGTAGTTTTTAAACGCAGTTTTGTGTAACTTTTTTGTTGTGTTAATTTTTTTTCTATATAATCATAAACTAGTGCTTGACCGCAATCCCGCCTGATGGTAATCTGTGATGCTATCGTTGATGGTTAAGCGCGCTAGTTTATTAAGAGCCTATTCAATCAAAAAAAAAAAACTGAGTGCATAGGAAGGAAGACGGAAGTTGAACGGATGCAATGTTAAACCGAACAACACGACCAACGATGCTGCGCCAGAAGGAGATCGATCTGGAGACCCTCCACGACCAAACTCCCGACACAACAACATTTGGTGCATCGTACCCGACACACATCGCAACACAACTGCTCAGACCCGTCCTCCGTACGGCTTCACCAGACATCATGCCGGAATACGACGAATCGCTTTTATTGTTCCAATGGAAGCAATTTTGAAGACGTAAATCTTATAATAAATCCTGAAAGGAGGTCAGTTTTACACATCATAACGAAAAACTTTTACTAAAGCGTTTTGCCTCCTCTTGATGACATTCCATCCTGAAAAAAAAGACTGATACCAGACTGCTAACATACTTAAATTTAAATTTACTCCGATGATCGTATGATTCAAAAATTATGCAATTTTGAAAGTGTAACAGCTAGAAAACTCTCTGCACAGAAGTAATTATGTTTCGTCAGTTATTCGTATTATCATATTTTATGTATTTTGCTTAACTTTTATTGACGATATTTTGCAAATCCTTCCAATTTAGATAAATGCAGTTAATGAGGATCATTTCATAATGGTATATGTGAATATCATCATCAACCTTTTTATCGTTCCATTTAGTGTTGCAAAACACCGTTTCTTTTTGTAATGTGAAAAAAAATTTCTTTTGCAAGAGCATGAAATCTGAAACTTTTATGGCATTTATAGTTAAATACGTAATTAATACTTAAGAGTACATAAGAGAGATACAGAGTCTTAGGTTTATTCTTGAGCGTACGGTACTTTTCCGATAAAATAGTACCAAAATTTCATAAAGATACTGGCAACATTCATTGATATTAACATCAACGAAAGAGAAGTCCCCAAATCATATATTTGTGTTGTATACGGGAAAATTGAAGATAAAGAATAAATGGAAAAAATGTTGAGTTGTGATTTATTAAGTAGTGTGGAAGTAGTGAATTATGTATAAATAATGTGTTGATTTATTACATAAAGTACAAATTTAATTTATAATTGAACTAAAACGTAGGCTATAAAAAAATCAAATTTAGAAAACCGTGAAAAAAAAACAGTTTGTTTTTTTTTTTATTTTACGTCACTAGTTCCACTGCTGGGCACAGGTCTCCTCTCATACAGAGAAGGATTGAGCGTAATCACCACGCTTGCTCGATGCGGGTTGGCTTGGAATATATTTATTGATAAATGATTTTATGTTGTTAGTAGGTTACTGACCTACGACTGAAAGTTACATTGGTACTTGCCTGACATGGAATCGAACCCGCACACTCATACTTCAGAAGCTGGTGTTTTTACCACTAGGCCACCACGATTACTTATGTAATATTGACGTTGAAAAATACTGCTTTGAAAAAGATTGCTTATTCTTAACCTAATTTCAATAAATTACTCAGATTTTGATTACATTAACCGTCGGTTTGTTAATGCTGGCTCATCAGTATTCCATTGCAAAGTTGCTATACAACCACGCAATAGTGTTTTTTAACATCTGCAATAAAATCAAAGATTAATTGCATAAAAAGTTAAGTATGATAATTCCGGATAACAAGAAAGAGTCAAGTTTTAACTTAAATTATGTATTTTATTAATACAGTTTACTGTAATTTAAATTGTATATGACAAGTTACCGAGAATCACAAATATGATGATCAACGTGTTATTACCTATTTTTTTTTTAATAATTATAAACTAGTTCTTGACCGCAACCCCGCCTGATGGTAAGCAGTGATGCGATCGTTGATGGTAAAGCGCGCTAGTTTACTGAGAGCCTATTCACTCATAAAAACTGAGCGAATAGGAAGTAAGACGGCAGTTGAGCGAGGTGATGCAATGTTAAACCCAACAACACAACCAACGATGCTGCGCCAAAGTGAGTTGATCTGAAGACCCTCCACGGCCAAACTCCCAACACAACAACATTAGGCGCATCGTACCCGGCACACATCGCAACGCAACCGCTCAGACCCGTCCTCCATACGGCTTCACCAGACTTCATGCCGGAACACGACAAATCGCTTGGCGGCAAGGCTTTGTCTGGTGGGTGGTAACTTCTACCGGCGGCCGATGTTATGGCCTACCACCGAGACACCGAGAGATATGTTTTCCTTCGCCTTTTTAATCAGTCATTGGTGTCCAAGATATACTTTGAAAGTACATATAACTTATAAAAGTTATATTGGTACTTGCCTGAACTGGAGTCGAACCCGCACACTAATACTTAAGAGGCTGGTGTTTTAACCACTAGGCCACTACGACTACTTTACACATATTTACTGAACTATATTCATAAAATATGTCTTTTGTTATAGGTATGTATCCAGTTGAAGAATTCTCAACAGTTACTAATCTTATGGAGAAGAATAAGCAAGAAATTCATAGAACCCGACATTCTTCTTCATGGCTTCGAGTATCGGTAATGTTCTCACTCGTATGTCAATCAATAATTAAATTTATGATGACGAGGTATTCTTAATGATCAGTGTGGTTCTGTAACCATCTCATTACTAATACTCAGTTGAAGTGTGTTGAAGCCATCAATCCAACTAATTCTAGAGAATAATTGAAATAAAAAAAATGACTGTTTCAGTATAAAAAACTGCAATATACGACTTTGTTCATAATAAGTAACTGAATCTATTCCAATCATTTTTACACCATGTTATACTTTTTAGCAAATACATTTAGAAATTGTTGCAGTGTGGTTACTGAGCGGTTACGATAGATCATCATAGTACTTGCGCGCGTGCCACAGCTGATGCCAGAGGTCAACGCACCGCGCTTTCCCGCCCGAGCGGAGCTTTGCACATATTTTTGTTGAGCCAATCAAGTAGGATAACAAGCTCATAAACTTAGTGATTTTTCATGAAATCTTTTTGAATTTTTGTACATAGATTCTTTAAGTATTTAAAAATACTGGACACATGTTTCGGGTTTGGGAAAAACAAAAAATAATGTTTTATAGTCAGGCAAGGAGTATACACTACAAATATCATCGATGCTTACTATCGCTTCTGCTTATCTGCTTAAAATAAGCTGGATCGCCGTCAAGTACTACTTTATAATGTTTAAAAAAGGCTACAGTAAATTCAACATTACTTCCTCATACAATAAAGATTATGTTTAAGTATTAATAGCAATATGGAAAATGTCTCATCATCTTCTATATCCTTCTCGATTGTCTCGTAATGAACTTAGTTTTATTATAAGAACGCGTCTTATTATTTTATGAGAAGGGGTGACAGCCCTAAAGGTCAGATTCACAACTTACTATTATTCATTATGGTTAAGATTATTTTTAATGTTATGAGCTAGTGCTTCACCGTGATCCTGCCTGGTATTTAGCAGTGATGCAAATCGATGATGGTTAAGCACGGAAGTTTTATCATCATCAGCATCATAATTTCAGCCGAAAGACGTCCACTGCTGGACATAGGCCTCCCCCAAAGTTCTCCACGACAACCGAACCTGTGCCTCCCGCATCCAACGATTTCCCGCGACCTTCACCAGGTCAGCGATCTACCTTGTCGGGGGCCTACCCACGCTGCGTCTTCCGGTGCGTGGTCGCCACTCAGGAACCTGTCGGGTCCATCGGACATCGGTCCTACGGGCAATATGCGCTTCCCACTGCCACTTAAGAGTTGCGACTCGTCCTTCTGCGGATCTCCTCATTCCTGATTGGATCACGCAGTGAAACCCCAACAATTTATATAGTGCGGTTCTAAATCGAAACCTTTCGAGAACGCATGCATTCGGAATAAATTCCTTAGGTTTTTTCCAATATCGTATCGAACGTCAAGGTTTTTTCCATTTGGAATAAATCAGAACGTGTGTTGTTTTGCCACATTGTGTATTAACCAGAGCATTTAGTTTTCTGAATCTGTATTCCTGATCATTAAACCCGACTAGGAAAGCGGACGTGTGTAGCCGGCATTATTAGACTATTAAGAGGGAACTCTGGTAGTGCTTTCTCTACACAAATGTATTCCACTGTTTTCTTCGTGGTTAATGCTTTTAGAGCAATTAACCGAAACTTAATTAATAAAAGAAATACGATACTTCGAAATCGCGAAAAATGACCCATTTTTACCGTGACGTTCAGATGACTATTATGTTTTTGACAAAAAATATTAAAATAGAAGCATAGGTATACCTACTTTTCCTCTAAATTTTAATATTTATACAATATGTAAAGAAAACCCTGTCCAATCCGTGAAGGTCTAATAAGGCCCACAAAGCCGGACTAAACTTAAAAAAAATCCCCCTAAAAAAATAAATATTATTTCCAAAAAGCGAGGTAACTTAATGTATGTGCGGCAGGCAACATGTCAGGCATACACGCGCGGGTGAAGGGGGGCAGTGCACGCGGCACGTGGTCGCATCGCTATTCGCTCCGTCGCAAAATGTGTAGACACTTTTTTAAAAATTACCGAATTTTGGGGAGTTGTAATTAATTCGCGGAAATAAGAGATTATTTCAAAATTCATTAGTATTGTTACTGTGATGATTATGTAAAATTTCATGTGTATACCTAACATTTATTATCCTTTTAGGTCGGACGGGGTTTTCTTTACATATTGTATAATAAAAATAATTGAGATCTGTCGTGTTTCGAAAAAGAAAACTGTGGAATACGAAACGTCTTTTGGTCAACGTTTTTGTAGGTAAAATCAGCCTGAGTTGCAACTGTCCTTTTCGCACTTTACCGGGAGAGGTTGGAAGCAGCGCGATGGCAATATGTAGTTTCTTCAAATACCTGTTTTCCAAATTTCTCGGCAATAGAATCCCCTCTTAAGCTTTCGTTAAAATATGTTCATTGCCATTATAGCTGACGTCTCTGCCGTCCATCTGGGCACAGTTCCAGATGACAGCTTTGTTATTA
The DNA here is from genome assembly GCA_037179545.1 of Sesamia inferens. Lineage (NCBI taxonomy): Eukaryota > Metazoa > Arthropoda > Insecta > Lepidoptera > Noctuidae > Sesamia > Sesamia inferens. The sequence continues at coordinate 14,385,249 of CM073951.1, read as the reverse complement.
CAGCAGCAACAAAAATCATTTAGTCCAGGTTGAGAATCAGCAGTTTTTGAATTCAATATTACATAAGACAGTCTCCCAAAACGCCCGCCCTTTGACACTTCCTAGTGCTGTCGCTGGGAAGAAGTGGCGGAACAAACTCCCCAGCAGCACAGCTGTCTGTTCATTTAAAACAAAAAACACATGACATTGTATAATACTAACATAGAACATAACACTTTAGTTTAAACCAGTCAAATTAAGTTACTACAAATCGGATTTAATAATAATATTCAAATAATTTAAAATGTCTCAAAAGTCCAATAATTGGTCTAACTGCAATGCTTCGATATCGCCTTCGGGTTGTGGAGTCAGACGGCAGTCGCTTCACGGATAATATCGAAGTTTAGCCAAAATCAGCAGTTAGACTAAGCTGTAAAAGTTTCGGAGGCGACTGGGAGTAATGCTAGAATGATGATAATGATGATTTACATAATTTAAAAAGTTTAAAAATAATATTATTTACAAGTCTATAAAGTAGGAAATAATATATCGTCTTTGACGTAAAAATACAATTTTTTTTTTTATTATTTTGAGTTAGTTTTTTTCAATTAATAGTTCAAAAATAGTTCGTCATTTAGGCCCGTCATTTTAATTTAGAAACAATAATAGGGATGTTTCCTGAGTAAAAAAAAATGATTCTATTTAGTCCGTCATTCAGATTATAGAAAAATATTGGATACGTATACTTTTTTTTTTATATAAATTATAAACTACCGCTTGACCGCAATCCCGCCTGATGGTAAGCAGTGATGCGATCGTTGATGGTAAAGCGCGCCAGTTTATTAAGAGCCTATCCACTCTCTCTTTCTTTCTATTCTCTTTGTTTTATCAAATCAATTAAAAATGACAAATATAAAAGGCATCAAAGATCAGGAGGAGTGGTGGTGACATCACTGCTCGCTAAAAAGTGTAGCGTGCAGTGACGTCACACGAGTTTTCAACGCAATCTGTCATCTTTATTTTATGTTTATATGAAAAAAGTCTTGGTGACCTAGTAAGTCGTGGTGGCCTAGTGGTTAAAACACCAGCCTCTCAAGTATGAGTGCGTCGGTTCGATTCCAGGTCAGGCAAGTACCAATGCAACTTTTCTAAAGTTATATGTACTTTCTAAGTATATATTAGGCACCAATGACTGAAGGTGAAGGAAAACATCTTGAGGAAACCTGGACTTTCAAGTCTGAAATCGCCAACCCGCATTGAACAAGCATGGTAATTACGCTCAATCCTTCTCTGTATGAGAGGAGACCTGTGCCCAGCGGTGGGACGATAAGAAGGTTTATGATGATGATGAGAAAAGCAAAAATACGTGTCTAGTATTTTTTGGAAATCTGACTGTCGGACTAATTCGTTTTTAAAATACATTCTTAGAGTTTAAATTTTTTTTATCATCCAGTATCAGCTTGGTGACAGACAGACAGACAGACGGCTGTGGAGTCTTAGTAAGTAAAGGGAGGTTTTAATTTTTATATTAGTATTGTGAATAATTTATAATACTTATTTCTCTAGAATATTAAATTGGCTTTTTATTATGTTCATAGACTAGTTACAAGTAAACTCCAATTACTGTTGAGTCGTTAATTTATAATAACACGTAGGTACTTAATTAATTTCTAGTGCAATCATTAAATTTTAACCGACAACAGACGAGCGGTTTTGAACCGCGTTTACAAATTCATTTTGTTTATTTCCACCAGCAAATCCATATGTTAGTGTAAACTCATCTTATGTTAATAGATAACAAAGAGAATTATTTAAAAAAACATATTTGGTAACACCTCCGTGACATAGCGGTAGCGAACGCGGCCGCTGCGCAAGGAGGCACGGGTTCGATCCGCGTGTAGTATATTTGTATACATGAATATAAATATTTGCACTGGTCTGGTCGTTCCTCGGAAAGCACGTTAAGGCGTTGATGACGGTTGCCCTACGGCCATCTAGTGGCAGTCGTTACGGGTTGTTGGAGCCCTGAAAAGTCAAACCATTGGTCTAACTGCAATGCTTCGATAACGCCTTCGCGTTGTGGAGGTCACACGGTAGTCGCTTCACGGAAAATATCGAAGTTTAGCCAAAATCAGCAGGTAGGCAGGTAAAACGGGCCCCAGACTATAAAGCTGAAAAAGCTTTGGATGCGACTGGGATTAACGCTGAGATGATAATTTGGTGACATGAACATGTTCATACATATCCCAAATCCCAATTCTATATAAAGCTAAAATCCTATAAGAATGACCCGATTCCCTCGTTCATTAGCGATAAGGCCGCCCATTGTACGTTTTATGTGTTGAATGTTTTTGTTCAATGATTGATTGGTCTTCAATAAAGAATACAAACTTATAAAACTAAATAAATACAAATTACTAAATAAAGCTAATTAAAACTATTAATAAATTACAATACAACATCAAAAAATTCTTCGTCATCGCTGTCGACTGGTAATGTACCCAAGAGACTGGCAGCATTGCCGCGTTGAATGGCAATACTTAGTCTCTGGCCAAGGTAAAAGCCAGCCCTTGGGTCACGGGAAGTGTCAACAAGCCGTTTGGACAGTTCATTAAAAAGGCAAAGAGCACTCGGACCCCACGGCCCAAGAGTTTCAACCCCAAACGGCTCGAAAATATAATTTCCGATAAGGTTGTTATATTTAAAGAATATATAAATAAATAAACTAAATTTAAGTTCAATGCATCTTTTGTTTTCTTTTTCATTAAGAAAATGACAATGAAATCGTGTTAAACGTGTCCAACACGATTCCATTGCCTTTGTGCTAAAAGTTCGTAATCTGTTAAATTCATAATGATCGATCAATTATCGGACAGGCGTCTCGTAATAAAATGATAATAGAATGGCATTGTCATTATTATAAAACCCGTTAGTAGAAATTTTATTCTAAAAAATACCATTCGATTTGAAGATTAAATATGAAGTGGAGCGTCAGTGATTGCTGCACTGGATAGTCATAATGAAGCTAATTTGTTAGTAGATTACGAAACTCGTCAAAATTGATCATTACGATATCACTGATCGACCATTCTGACACCATTATATTAGCAGAGTAGTATTTTTGAAGCTCAATATTCTTTGATCCTCTTTTTTAACATCTCATTCCAGCGTTCCCACCGCCACTACAAGCGTTTCAACCGCCCGTCTCTACCACCACTAAATTACGCTCATCGTAATAAAATCTACCTTTTAAAATACAACGCGTGTAAATATGGAGCAAATATTCCCTTTAACAGCACTTTTAGTAATTTTGCAACATAATGTTTAGTTCAGTTTTAGTCCAACGATGCTGTTATATGAAACCATGGACTTTGAAATAAATATTTCGTAAGGCAATAAAAATTTTATTGTAATAAAACAATTACGCCAACGGTTATCGGTCCTGCGGCATATGTGACCAGCCCATTGCCACTTCAGCTTGCTAATCCTCTCAGCTATGTCGGTGACTCTGGTCCTCTGTCAGATCACCTCATTTCTGATACGGTCCTTCAGAGAGACGCCCCATAGCCCGCTCCATAGCTCGCTGAGCGGCTTTAAACTTATGGACTAGTCTGACCGTTAGTGTCCACGTCTTGGCTCGGTAAGTCATGACGGGTAGGACGCACTGGCTGAAGATTTTAGTCTTCAAACATTGGGGTATGGGCGATGAAAATACCATCCCAGCTGGATCCTTCAACGAGTCCTCGAGTGGAGACCGCGTCTCGGTAAACGTAGTGTAGGACGCCCTTGGGCGAGATGGAGCGACGACATCAAAAAGGTGGCTGGTAGTGGCTGGCGGAGAACTGCTCAGGATCGAGCTTGTTGGCGTGCCATAGAGGAGGCCTATGTCCAGCAGTGGACGAGTAGAGGCTGATGATGATGATGAATAAAACAATGAAACCCAATACACGACGTTTTTTTGTTTTCTTTATTCGAGTCCTGAATATAGTTTGTTCAGAATAAGCAACTGAATTGATCCCAACAATTTTTACAGCATGTTATATTTTCCCAATACATTTAAGTAGAAATTGTTGCAGTGTGGTTACCGCCGATATTACCTTCGGGTTGTGAAGGTCAGACGGCACTCGCTTCATAGGAAATATCGAAATTTAGGCAAAATCAGCAGACTCCAAACATGATTCTGGGATTATTAACGCTGAGATGATGATGACTTGCTCATTTCAAAACAGATCTTTATGGCTCAATTTCGATTTTTACCTATACAGGGTGTATCTGACATCGTATCGCAAACTTCGCGAAAAGGCTAGACCGCATGCCACTAATAAAATTATGATAGTCATTTATGTCGTTAATAAGCGGTTACAGAAATCACAGTGTTTTAAAAATGGTGTCGGCTCGACCTTTGAACGTTGCAAGCGTGCCGCCGTTTGTGGGTGTGACGTTGACCCCTGATGTGAACTTAAATCAGCTGATGAATAGTTTTTCGAGTTTGTTCTCATTGCACTTTTTGCATTAATTAATTTTTACTTTAAAATCTTATTGGGTTATAAAAGTATAGCAATTATGAACTAGAATTATATTTTTTTAATCAGGAAAAAGCCGACGAAAAATTCCACCACTGGGGGGTTCAGAATCATGTACCTACTGGATCTATGGTACTGATTTGTGCGTCGATGTCAGATGCACCCTTTATATAAAAAGAGTATAAGATCTATAAGCAAATTCCAGTTAACTATAATTTCAATTCTAATTGGTCCACTGTGGTTTTTGGTCATACTAATTAAATTCAACCTAACTTCATGCTCTATAAGTAACAAGGTAAGCAGGTATGGAGGTCATATTTACTTTTGAAATATCAACAAGGGCAAGGAATAAGTCTGTTTTTCATTCTATTCTTCTCTTGTGTCGACAAAATGGTGAAGGATGTTCATTGTGAGGAAGATGGGGTGTCCTAGAATCAAGAATATGACGACATGTGACAGTCATGATGAAACTCAAATGGTGGATAGCAGCCCACTCTTTCTCATTGACAATAAATCTTTGTCCCAGCCCTAGGAGCATATCTTGCAGGAGGTCAGATTCTTATCTAACCTACTTCATGTAGGTCAGATAAGAATCTGACCCTGGGTGATGAGGTCAGATTCTTATCTGACCTACTTCATGTAGGTCAGATAAGAATCTGACCTCCTCATCCTTTTTCTTTTTCAGCCTATTGAGGTCCACGGCTGGACAAAGACCTCCCCAAAGCTTCCATTGCTTTGGGGGGGTTTGCCATAATCCCTACGCTTGGCAGGCGGGTTGGGGATCGCAGTAATTTGATATTTCACAGGAGAAGCGCTGCTGCCTGCTTCTCTGGCGAGAGTTCCCTTAGTCGCCTCTTACAACACCCACGGGAGGATATGGGTTGGTACTATTCAAGCCCGGTACCACACAGGTTACCTCACCCTAGTTAGTGAATACCTCTTGGTACCACTGGTGGTCAGACTTTCGGTCTTCTGATGACCGAACGACTATCAAAGATCTACAAATAACAGCCGTAAGCTATTGCTTAACGTGAGTTCCGAGGCACGGATGGGTCTTTTATTATAAATTATAAACTAGCGCTTGACCACAATTCCTCCTGATAGTAAGCAGTGAAGCAATCGTTGACGGTAAAGCGCGCTAGTTTATTAAGAGCCTATTCACTCTAGCCTTGAAGACACTTAAGTTGTAGTTAAATGGAAAGACCGCCGCTGGCAAATTGTTCCACTCTCTCTATGGACGTGGTATAAAAGACGAGACGAAACGAGATCTACGGATCAACGCGCAAGGGTGGCTTAACCTGCTCGATCCACCTGTGTTGTTCTTACTTAGCCATCAAGCACTTCTCATATATACAATATGTAAAGAAAATCCCGTCCGAACCAAAAGGATAATAAATGATAGGAATACACATGACCAAATAAAATATGAAATTTTACTTAATCATCATAGTGATAATACGAGTAGTAATGAATTTTGAAATAATCTTTTTTTTTTCCGCGAATTAATTCCTACTTCCCCAAAATTTGGTATTTTTTAAAAAAGTGTTAACACCATTTGTGACGGAGCGAATAGCGATGCGACCACGTGCCGCGTGCCCTGCCCCCCTACACCCGCGCATGTACGCTTAACGTGTTGCCTACCGCACATGCATTAAGTGACCTCGATTTTTCAAAATAATATTTATTTTTTAGGGGGATTTTTTTTAAGTTTAGCCCTGCTTTGTTGGCATTATTAGAATCAGTTAACGATACCTAACAGGTATTGTTAGGTATCGTTCACGGATCGGACAGGATTTTCTTTACATGTATATTTAAATACGCAGTATTAACTTCCAAGGGCTTCTTGTGAAACTTCCGTCAAGATAATTAGTAATTACTCACTTTAGTTAGTCGATAATAATATAATCGACATATCTGTAATTACGTTTATAACAATCCATTTAAATCGATTCAGTTAATGAGATATTTTTCATTGTTTTTTGTTTTTCTAAGACTTCAATGGTCAGGTCATAAAGCTACCACGCTCTGGTAAATTAATTTGATCGAATTTCAACTTTATAGCTAGAGCGTTAAGTTACACGGTTTTTTAGGAACATTTGGCAGTTTTGGGTAATTCCACCAACTAGAGTCTGTACATTGCAGAGATAATCTATCGTTTTTTTTTTTTTATTTAAATGTAGTGCTTGACCGCAATCCCGCGTAATGGTAAGCAGAGATGCAATCGTTGATAGTAAAGCGCGCTAGTTTATTAAACCTATTCACAAAAAAAAACTGAGCAAATAGGAAGGAAGACGGGATAAATGACAGCCGAACTCTTGAAAGAGGCCATAGATTCAAGAATCAATGCCCATTTTGTGCAAACACAAATTTTCATTCATCGATTAGAAAACTAGAAAAAGAAAATCGTTAATTAAATACAGTCGTCGAACATGAACATTACGTAAACCATCAAATAATTGTAAAAACCGTTACGAGTATGTTCAAATATGGAACGTAGCGACGGCCAATCGGAGGCGGGCGTCGATCCTTGACCACATTGCGCGCACGCAATAATATCTACTCAAATACGTTGCGTAGACTATGTTTATGTAGAGGGATTTACGTGCATTATTTTTGTGCTAAAAATAAACTAAAGTATTGCAGTGCATCTTGTGAAAGACGCACTTATGAAATTAGCTCATGGATGTATAAAATAATATCACCTCAAAGCTAATAACTCCGCTACTAACTAGTAGTCTAATATATTAGTAGTTTGTCATGGTGGCCCAGTGCTAAAAACACCAACCTCTCAAGTGTGCACGTGCGGGTTCGATTCCAGATCAGGCAAGTACCAATGTAACTTTTCTAAAGTTATATGTACTTTCTAAGTATATCTTGGACACCAGTGACTGAAGGTGAAGGAAAACATCTTGAAGAATCCTGGACTTTATAAGTCTAAAATCGCTAACCCGCATTGAGCAAGCGTGGTGATTACACTCAATCCTTATCTGTATGAGAGGAGACCTGTGCCCAGCAGTGGGACGATAAAAAGGTTGATGATGATACTTTCGTACATAAGATACGTTCGAGGTCGAAAATTAGCTTCGGTCTATCAATGGTTGACAATTGTTAGTATCTTCTTCTTTTTCATCTGCCTTTCTTCCACAATGACCGGTCTTGTGCTACCCGCATCCATCGGCTTCCCGCGACCTTCACCAGGTCATCGGTCCACCTTGTTGGGGGCCTCCCTCGCTGCGTCTTCCGGTAGTGACCGCCACTCCAGAACCTTACTACCTTACCTATTATTAGTACCAACGACAGGCTCATTTGTGGTTCGGGAGAATCTGTCCATTCTTTGGTTGTCTGGAAGAGATCGCTTTAGCGATAAGGCCGCCCATTATAGGTTTGTTGTGTTGAACGTATTTTTTTCGAAGTTTGATTGGTGTACAATAAAGAATATATAAATAAATAAATAAACAAAATTCGACAGAAGATTTAAGAGCAATCGAAAAATAGAAGGAGGTAGGGAGAATTTTTGACAGTTCCTAGTTAAACAGTTCCCAGTTCTTGCCAGTTTAAAAAAAAATCTTTATAATACAAACTTTTTAGGAACCGTTCCCGCCCGTAAAAAATACTTTGTCCGTCCCACACACAGCCAGAATTGTTTATTTTAGTTATTTTCATAGTCTTATGACTTATGGGATTCTTCTCTGGGGAACTTGTGCGGACATCAATACCATCTTTGTTTTACAGAAAAGGGCTGTTCGAGCCATTTACAACCTTGGTCCTAGAGATTCTCTTAGAGAAAAATTCAGGGAGGTGAACATTCTGACTGTAGCTTCGCAATATATATTTGAAAATCTTATGTATGTACATAAAAATATATCTAATTTTAAGAAAATAAGCGATATTCATAATATAAATACCAGGAACAAACACAATCTTGCTGTACATCACACTCGTCTCCACAGAGTAGGCAACTCGTTCATGGGTCAATGTATACACTTTTACAACAAGCTTCCCATGGACATTCGAAACTTACCCATTAAACGATATAAAACCTATATAAAGGCCAAACTTTGCAAAAAGGGGTATTATAAAATCTCAGATTATTTAGAGGATAGAGAGGCTTGGGACTGAGCTGCTCGCTCTGTTAAGCATTGTTATTAAGCAATATGCGTAATTTTAACGTAAATTATTGTAAACATTTTCATTTTTAATGTCTGGACTTTAAAAAAGACTATGATCCCTGAGTTTGTTTCGGCTATTTCTTCTCAGAGGTTGTCAGTTAGGAAATGCCGGTTTCAACTAGTTTAAAAAAAAAATTGAAAAAAAAATAGACATGTGACGTGTAAAAGTGATCGGTGATCCTACTTGCTTAATAAACGATTTCATTTCATTTCATTTCATTTCATTTCATTTCATTTCATTTCATTACACTAGGAGTTAAACCTGTATAGTGGGAGCCTTTACAAACATTTAATCTCACATACACAAACATCCAGACCCGGTACAATTATTACCTGTAGGTCATACGAATATTTTCTCGTCCGAAATACTGCAGTGTCTCTAGACAAAAGTCTTCGACCAGTGTGTGTAGAATAAGAAAGCTCAAGGTACTCAAAAGGCAATGGAGAAGGCTATGCTTGGGGTTTCACTGCGTGATCGCGTGATCAAATCAGAAATGAGGAGATCCGCAGAAGAACGAGAGTAACCGACATAGCCCGAAGAATTGCAACACTAAAGTGGCAGTGGGCCGGGCACATTGCCCGTAGAATCGATGACCGATGGGGCCGACGGGCTCTCGATTGGCGACTACGCACCGGAAGACGCAGCGTCCCCGACAAGGTGGACCGATGACCTAGTGAAGGTCGTGGAAAATCGATGGATTCGGGAGGCGCAGGATCAGACGTCGTGGAAATCCTTTGGGGAAGCCTATGTCCAGCTGTGGACGTCTTTCGACAGAAATGATGATGATACAAATATTTATTCCATGCGGGAATCTAACCTACCGCACGTAGACTCAGTCACTGCACCACACATTGTTGCGTAAAAAACTCAGTATTCAAACATTAGGACCACATGTAGGGAAGACCAGTCATCAGCATCTCAGCGTTAATTACACTCGCATCCGGAGCTTTTTCAGCTTTGGGGTCTGGGGTCCGCTTTACCAGTCTCACTGCTGAGCTGCGATATTTTCCGTGAAGCGACTGCCGTTAGAGATTGCAATGCAGTTAGACCAATTGTTGGACTTCCAACAACCCGTACCAACTGCCACTAGATGTTCTTCGAACGTGCTTTCCGAGGCACGACAAGACCAGTGCCAAAATTAACATTAATGCATACAAATATTTGTAGGGAAGACCATTCTGCTATGAAAAATGTCATGAAAAATGTTATAATGAATTCGAAATGACGTCAATAGGATTCGGTATTATAATAAATAACTTGTGACAAGGTGACACTTTAGAAAAAATATAATTTAGATTTTAGGCAACGGTATCTTGGCAAAAACTTGGTATTAAGAATAATCTAGGTGCATTTATTAATCAGATAAGCGTAAACAACTGCCATTCAGCTGCATCCGGATAGACTGAATGCCGACCTCAATACATTAAGAAAAATGGCTAGGTAAGTGCTAGCTGTAGCCGTACTTACAAAACTACGCGCCATACTGACGTCACACGAATTCTAGATCTCGCAGACAGAGTTTAACATGCAACGATTCCCTTTTGATTGCGATTCGTCGTGTTCCGGCATGATGTCTGGTGGAGCCGTACGGAGGACGGGTCTGAGCAGTTGCGTTGCGATGCGTGCCGGGTAGGATGCGTCAAATGTTGTTGTGTCGGGAGTTTGGTCTTGGAGGATCTCCAGATCGATCTTCCTCTGGCGCAGCATCGTTGGTCGTGTTGTTGGGTGTAACATTGCATCACCTTGCTCAACTGCTGACTTATTTCGTACTCAATCAGTTTTTTTGAGTTAATAGGCTCTTAATAAACTAGCACGCTCTACCATCATCGTTGATCGTAAAGCGCGCTAGTTAATTGAGAGCCTATTCACTCATAAATAAAACTGAGTCAATAAGAAGGAAGACAGCAGTTGAACGAGTTGATGCAATGTTAAACCCAACAACACGACCAAAGATGCTACGCCAGAAGAAGATTGATCTGGTGACCCTCCACGACCAAACTTTCGACATAACAACATTTTTTCAACGAATGCACCTGTCATCTAATATCTTCACCACACTTGGTTGACTGGTGGAGAATGCCTAAGATATAATAGGTATTAAGTCCGCGTCTGTACATTTCTTTGTGCGAAAGTATAAATAAATTTCATCATCATCATTACCATATCAGCTAAAAGCCGTCCAACGGATTTGAGACGGCTCTAACAAGATCGACGATCCAACTTGTGTGAGGCCTTCCAACGCTAAATCTTCCTGTACGCGATCCCCACTCCAGAACCTCCCAGCCCCATAAAATATCAGTTCTACGAGCTATGTGCCCTGTCCACCACCACTTTAATTTGGCAATTACTCCGCCTATCTCCAGGAGATCTGCTGGAAAACCAAGGTGAGCGATTCACTTTTGTTTTCCAGCCGATCTCTTTAAACTGGTTATTCTAAATATGAATGTATGGAGACACTAATCGTTTAGGATTTTGGGAAGCCCCTGTTTGACCATTGGTATTATTATTTCCTTTATTTATTTACATTCATATTAAGTTACATTTTTAAACATTTTGTTCCACCGATAACGGGAGCAGGATCGAAGCTACCGGTGGTTAGGGCTCCAGAGACAGGAACCTCCTCACGATGCGGACCATATCGAGGAGTACTGCCTTTTCGAATCAGGTGCTTGATTCAACTGCCTAACGTGAGCCTCAATAGATGTTGGTCGAGGCTCTTGGCTATCAAACCATTGGCCGATACGTCAATCGGTACAGCTGAGTTCACATTCCACATGTCAACAATCTCGTGTCAAATCGAGATATTTAATTTGTTTCTTTTTCTCAGCTTTGACGAGATTCCCGTCATGTGGAATGGTAACATCTACAATCATTGCGAGGCGAGTATTATTATTATAATTAATTTCTATTCAGTTACCGTTTGCCGGAATCTAGATTTTTTTTTCTAAACTGTTCACTTGTCACTTCGTTATTGATTAATACCGAATCTCATTGAGGTCATTGCGAATTATATTATTTTTCACGACAGTTATAAATAACAACGTATGGCTCGCGACCTCGTTTCCGCGAAATGTCTTGTTTTAACATCCAATAAATATAATATATTACTTATACAGAAAACGTTAAACGTTTTTGTTTGTTTTGTAATTATAAACTAGCGCGTGATGGTAAGCAGTGATACAATCGTTGACGGTAAAGCCCGCTAGTTTATTAAGAGCCTATTCACTAAGTGTATAGGAAGCAAGACGGCAGTTCAGCGAGGTGATGCAATGTTAAACCCAAAAAAACGACCAACGATGCTGCGCCAGAAGGAGATTGATCTGGAGACCCTCCACGATCAAAATCCCGACACAATAACATTTGGCGCATCGTACCCGGCACACATCGCAACACAACTGCTCAGACCCGTCCACCGTACGGCTTCACTAGACATCATGGCGGAACACAACGAATTGCTTGTTTTGGCGGCAAGACATAAATGGGTAGATAAGAAGTGAGTACAAAATAAAAGTCGGAAAGTGGCATTAGTAACGAAAACGATAAAACTATTGACCGGTTTTGCATGAAATTTGGCACATTGGTAGGTCTCAATCTGAATTAGGATATAGGATATTTGTGTCCCGATATTTCCACAAGTGACACACCAGTGACTGAAGGTGAAGGAAAACATCTTGAGGAAACCTGGACTTTAAGTCTGAAATCGCCAACCCGCATTGAGCAAGCGTGGTGATTACGCTCAATCCTTTTCTGTATGAGAGGAGACCTGTGCTCAGTAGTGGGACGATAAAAAGGTTATTGATGATGATGATAATGATGATTTCCACAAGATCGACACTTAAACGGATGAAATATAATCAAAATCAGGTCTTTTTAAGGGCAAAATTTACATAAAGTTAGATTTTTTGTCCTACCAAACGGTATCTTAACGGAGAAAACAGCAAAAAAACGCCACCGTTACTTTAAAAAAATATATGTTTGATACTCTTTTACGCAAAAATTACTAAACGGATTTGAATGAAATTTGGCCATTTTGGATCAACATCTACAACCTAATATTTTGTTTTTTCGAAACCAGAATATAGTTTGTTCATAATAAGCAACTGAATCGATTCCAATTATACACCATGTTATATTTTTTCACAAATACATTTAGAAATTATTACAGTATTGTTACTGAGCGCGCTACGCAGCTAACACGTACGCATGCCCGCGCTCAGCTGTCGCCACAGGTTAATGCACCCGGCTTACCCGTCCAAACGGAGCGCGGTCCACATTTTTGTCGGGACAAACAAATAGGATTACAAGCTCATAATTTTTTGGTTTTTCATAATATCTTTTTGAAATTCTGAACATAGATTCTTTGCTTAAAAATACTGGACAAGTGTTTCGGGTTTGATCCTGCTTATAAAGACGGGTAAGTTTTTCTTTTATCCGGATAATCCCTTAAAAACTTACCCGCGTGAAAACACAGGGCATAGCTACTGTAGATTAAAATTACTATACCACAACAGGTAAACCGCTTAGCGAAGTAAGTAGTAACATAAAAAACACGGTTTTTTTTATACTTTCTGACGTTTATTTTTATGTGATGATAACTTTTACTTTACTCAGTTTTTTGGTTAAGTTTTTACCGTTAACTGTGATTGAGCTGCAACGGTTACATCATAATAGTTAAGTAACCACTGCTAAAATAGTATTATGTCTGTGAGCACCAGAGCGAGACAGCAAAACAGGTGTTTGTAATCCGAGTTAGTTTGTGTTAATGATCTGTTAACAGCGGATATAGCGGTAAAGTCGGGGTGATTAATTTTTGACAACACGTTTGGTGGTTGCTGCAGTATGTGTTCGGTTCCCGCACGGAACAAATTTATATATATTTTTTTATCTATATCCATACTAATATTATAAATGCGAAAGTAACTTATCTGTCTGTCTGGCTGTTTGTTACGCTTTCCGGCTTAAACCTCCCGATCGATTTTGATGAAATTTGGCTCAGAGAATCTTTAGAACATTGGCTACCTTTTATTGAAATTGAAAAAAAAAATTGATATTCCCGGCGGAAATCTAAAAAGCGCGATATAACCGAATTCCACGCGGGTGAAGCCGCGGGCGGAAAGCTAGTTTACTAATACAGGATGTATCTGATCGTAACGCAAACTTCGCGAAAAGCTTAGACCGCATGCCACTAATAAAATTATGATAGTCATTTATGTCGTTAATGATCGGTTGCAGAAATTACAGTGTTTAAAAAAGTGTCGGCTCGGCCTTTGAACGTTGCAAGCGTGCCGCCGTGCGGATTTGTAGGTATGACGTTGATCCTTGATGTGAACTCTATTAAATCAGCTGATAAGATAGTTTTTCGAGTTTTGTTTTCATTGCGCTTTTTTGTGTAATTTGCGAATTAATTAATTTTTACTTTAAAATCTTATTGGGTTATAAAAGTATAGCAATTATGAACGGTTTAAAGTTAGATCGTTATATAGTTCACATTAAAAAGTATGAACTTAGTAGTATATATATACTTCTATATCTATGTTGGGGATCGCAGTAACTTGATATTCCGCAGGAAAAGCGCTGCTGGCCGCTTCACTGGTGAGAGTTCCCTTAGTCGCCTCTGACGACACCCACGGGAGGATATGGGATGGTTTTATTCTAAGCCCGGTACCACACGGCAACTAACAACATCAGATAATCAGCCTATATTGTATATTATTCCATTCAAGACTTTCTTGATGATAAAATATGAATTTTTATTTTCATTTACTTGACTACTGTAATATAATCACATCGACAGACATTTTTATTTTGTTTTTGAATGTATTTTTTATTAAATTTTTATTTATTTTTTTGGCCATGTATTGTAATGATTTAGCTGACTTTATTAATTTGTATCATTGTCTTATTATTATTATTTTATCTCGTATTATTGTATTTTCACGTTTGACATTCATAATTTATACTTACTCTTATTTTATAATTATTAGATACTTAATACTACATATTTTTGCACGCCTAATTTAAGGTAGATAGTAAAGGATCATTGTATATATTGAACATCTTCATTGTACCTACTATCTATGCAAATAAATTATTATTATTATTATTATTGTCCCCACAGTTGGGATCCAGGCCTCCTCTCGATAAAATTTAGTGGGCCGTAATCCCACGCTGGTCTAGTGTGAGTCATTCATCCCTAGTGGATTCCAAGTGGACATTCCTAGTGGATCTGTAGATGTCACATGCCTTCGAAATTTTTGTCTCTAGGACCTGTCAGTTTCCACACGATGTTTTCCTTCACCGTTTTGAGAGGAGTGGTGATGAAATAATCTACGCAAAGTTTAGCAGCTGATGAGATTCGAACATACGACCTGCAACTTGCAAATTGCGGCCGATATCACTAGACTACCACTGCTCTAATCATATTCACTTCTCTCCAATAAAATTAAAGACAAAACCTTGCCGCCAAGCGATTTGTCGTGTTCCGGCATGATGTCTGGTGAAGCCGTACGGAGGACGGGTCTGAGCAGTTGTGTTGCGATGTGTGCCTGGTACGATGCGCCTAATGCTGTTGTGTTGGGAGTTTGGTCGTGGAGGGTCTTCAGATCAATCTCCCTTTGGCGCAGCATCGTTGGTCGTGTTGTTGAGTTAAACATTGCATCACCTCGCTCAACTGCCGTCTTCCTTCCTATTCGCTCAGTTTTTCTGAGTGACCTATTCACTCTTAATAAACTAGTGCGTTTTAACGTCAACGATCGCATCACTGCTTACCATCAGGCGGGATTGCGGTCAAGCGTTAGTTTATAATTATTTAAAAAAATAAAATATAATAAAACAAAAACTAAGCGTTTTCGTCACGTACCAGCAAAACTAATTTTATTATCATAATAATTCGAGATCGGGCGTGAGCCAGGGCAGCAATGTAGGGCCTATCGAGTTTGTTATAATGATAAATGATTTACCGGAAGTTGTCAGACACGGGACTTGTTTATTGTTTGCGGATGACCTGAAATTGCTGCTCGAGGTTCGGGATCACTCGGATTGTGAGCGCCTGCAGGATGATATCAACAGAGTAGTTGAATGGAGTAATAACAACAAACTGCATTTTAATGTTGCTAAATGTTCGGTGATGTCGTTCACTCGCGCGCGAACTCCTTTGAACTATCCATACAAGGTTGAGGATGTGCCGATGCAACGAGTAGCTCAGGTACGAGACTTAGGGGTAGTCTTCTCTCAGGAACTAACCTTCCGTGAGCATATCAATAAGATATGTAAGAAGGCATACCGAAACCTGGGTTTCGTACTCAGGCAGTGTCAGGGGTTCACCAACATCACAACACTTAAGGTGTTATATGACGCATTAGTCAGAAGTCACCTCGAACATAGCGCATTCATCTGGGCTCCTCATGAGGCGAAATATAGTGGTATGTTGGAACGTATCCAAAATAAGTTCACTAGACACTTGTACTATAAGCTGTATGGAGTATATCCAATGTACCCATTGATGTACCCTACATTATTCGTTCTGGGTATGGTAGGGTACAATACTTTAAGGGTGCGGCGGGAGTTCTCACTCGTAGCGTATGTGGTGAAGTTACTACGTGGCGTAGTGCAGAACCCGGGAGTGCTACGGCACCTACAGCTATGCGTGCCCGACCAGTACGTGTGGAGGCGGCGCCGCCCGCCCCTGCTCGCTGTGCCTGCGGCCAGGACCAACCTACTGGCGAGAACTCCTCTCACTAGAGCCATACGTGTGGTGAATGAGGTTTATGAGAGGGTTGATGTATTGTGGTGCAATATGAGTGAACTTGCTAAAGTTACATTATATATAATAAGTTACTTAGACTAATTGATATTGTTGCTTAGACTAAGAATTAAGTACCCACTTAATTCTTGGTCTAAGTAACAATATCAATATCAATATCAATATGAATATTTTTATAATGTGTATATTTAGAATTTAGTTTATACGGCCAATCTGTCGCATTGGATCATGGATCTGTAATGATAGAGATAGGTGAGAATAAATAAATAAATAAATTCAAGACTGATATTAATTGATATGCTAAGAAAAAATTCATTCAAAAAACTAAAATAAACATTTGTATTAATTTGCAACTTGGCTTTAAACAAAAACTAGATCATATGTTAATAAAATTCAAGAGGTCTTTGGTTTGAATTTTTTCGATTTTGAATCCGTTTTTATTCAAATTAGACTGAATTTATTTAAAAGAATAAATTAACTGATTATTGAGCTAGATAAACTCCTAGTACCTACTAAAAAAACAAACAGGATTTTATAGCGCGTACATCGAGGGAATGGAACAATTTGCCAGTGGCGGTCTTTGATTACAATTTAAGTGTCTTCAAGGCTAGAGTGAATAGGCTCTTAATAAACTGGCGCGCTTTACCATCAACGATTGCATCACTGTTTACCATCAGTCGGTATTGTGATAAAGCACTAGTTTATAACGTTGAAAAAGACTCATCTTCATCTAGACTTCACCAACTATGTTGGGGTTAGCTTCCAGTCTGACCGTAGGCAGCATTTTAGCTAACTCTGAAAGAATAATAAACATCCATTCATCCACACGCACAAACTTTCTTCTGTATGATTGTTTGTTTTTCACTTCTTTACGCTCAAACGGCTAGACCATTTATGATAAAATAGGACTTTTATCCCATAATATAGAAACCGCGGGCCACCGCCAATTTGAAATCAATATTTTGAGTTTGAGTTTGAACGAAAAAACAAGAAACAAACATAAAAATCGACTTTAATTTAGGTAAATCTATTAATATTTATGTAAATAAAGATATGATTTTAATCATGCGTCAGAAATATGGCCAATTTAGTAATAAAATATAGTCATTTCGGTAGATAGCTCACATTTATAAACGTTAACGATTTTCAATGTAATTGTGTATCAAAAAAAGTATGGCTCCATTTGATCAGTATTACAGAGAATTATTATGTAGTAGATTAAACATATATAATATCATCATCTCAGCGTTTTCACGTTGGAGCCCGGGGTCTGCTTTCCTGCACATTCTCCTCCATTTCGCGCGATCTTTAGCATCCCGTGGTGTGAGATTGTTGGTACGCATGTCATCTCTTACAACGTCAAGCCAGCACTTCTCTGGTCTACCCCGCTTGTTCCTTCCATGGCAAGACATTTGTGACCCACGTAACATGCCGTTTTCGTTAGACGTGGCCGTGCCATTGGAGGCGACCCTCTTGCAGTTTGTCTGCTATGTCACGGACACGAAGACTGTCACGGATGCGGGAGTTCCTGATGCGGTCTTTCCGCGTAACTCCACACATCCACCGCAGAATATTCAATTGTATCGCTCAAGCACAGGCCACGTAAGAACAGGTTAGACCTCTTAGCTGTTGGTTGAATGCCGTGAAATAGGACAGGCCTATGTCCAGGAGTGGACAGCTATAAGCTGATGATGATGCTGAAATCTGAGGAAATGATGTTTGTTTTTCTTTTTTTCTTTAAACTTTAGAACAAAGACATTCATTTATTTTGGGTCTATAATTGATATTTATTTTATTAATAAACTTTAGAAAAAAGACATCCATTTATATTGGTTCTATAATTAATATTTATTTTATTAATAAACTTCAGAAAAAAGACATCCATTTATTTTGGGTCTATAATTGAAATTTGTTATTTATTTTATTAATAAACTTTAGAAAAAAGACATTCATTTATTTTGGGTCCATGTTGATATTTGTTATTTATTTTATTTGGATAATAATATTTGATTGTGACTAATCATTGCATCTTTAGTACTATGCGGGTTTTTTTTTTTTTTAAATAAACGTGATTATTTTTAGATCATTTTTCATTCCTTTTTCTCAACTATATTGCGGTCAGCTTCCAATCTAGAATACCAGTATTTTACATGGAGCGGTGGCCTATCTGACCACTACAACCCAGTTACTGGGTAATACGATACCAGACACGGTCAGACTTTCGGACTTCACCTGTAACGACTGTCAAAGATCTGCAAATGGTACCCAGGACCAACGGCTTAACGTGCTTTCCGAGGCACGGAGGGGTCTCGTCCATATTCCAACCGCGGCAAGCATAGCTTATCCTGACCAATCAACCAGTGCGGCTGTTATTATTTACCGTATAATTTTCTTCTCCTTCTTCAGCCTATGAATCCACTGCTCGACAAAGGCCTTCCCCAAGGCATTCATTGCATTTATATTCCCATAATCACCAAGCTTGGCAGGCGGGTTGAGGATCGCAGTAATTTGATATTCCACAGGAGAAGCGCTGCTGCCCGCTTCACTGGTGAGAGTTCCCTTAGTCGCCTCTCTAGACTTCCACAATAGTGGCCGGCAGAAGTTACCACCCACCAGACAAAGCCTTGCCGCCAAGCGATTTGTCGTGTTCCGGCATGATGTCTGGTGAAGCCGTACGGAGGACGGGTATGAGCAGTTGTGTTGCGATGTGTGCCGGGTACAATGCGCCTAATGTTGTTCTGTTAGGAGTTTGGTCTTCAGATCAATCTCCCTTTGGCGCAGCATCGTTGGTCATGTTGTTGGGTTTAACATTGCAGCACCTCGCTCAACTGCCGTCTTCCTTCCTATTCGCTCAGTTTTTCTGAGTGAATAGGCTCTTAATAAACTAGCGCGCTTTACCATCAACGATCGCATCACTGCTTACCATCAGGCGGGATTGCGGTCAAGCGTTAGTTTATAATATTAAAAAAAAAAAGGATGGAACTGTTCTAAGTAAGTACCACACGGAGTCTAAATTTTAGGTTAAAAAAATTAACGGATAATTTAAATATCGTTCTATCTCTTTTTGCGAATCTGTTATAATTAATGTATACAACTAAAATAACGTCATTAGGACCAAGTTTTTTTTTTTTTTTTTTATTTAAATCTATAATATATAATGTTATATAGACCGGTTACGATACGTCAGTAACAGATGCTAAGAAGGATTTTATTAGGGTTTCGCAACAAAAAAACGGAACGTATAAAAGATAACTTCGTTGTTAGTTTATGAAGACATTTTTTATTAGGAAGGCGTGGAGTAGTAGTAAGAAAAAAAGAGAGAAAAATATTAATTATGACTCTTACAGGAAAATTAAAAAAAAAAAAAATTAATTTATTGCATGATTTCATGATTTAATTCCCCCATCTCCGTTCCACCATCGGACGACCCGTCGCCCGGCGAGTTTCCACCCTTACGTTGTTAACACCATTGCGATCCGGACGAAGCGTTTCGCCTCCTCCTTTATACCGCGTACTTCGAGGGGCTGGAACAGTTTGCCAGCGGCGGTGTTTCCGTCGGACTACAATTTGAGTGTCTTCAAGGCTAGAGTGAATAGGTCCTTAATAAACTAGTGCGCTTTACCATCAACAACTGCGTCACTGCTTACCATCAGGCAGGATTGCGGTCAAGCGCTAGTTTATAATTTTATATAAAAAAAAAATCTTCTTCTTTCTTCTTCAGGCTATAGAAGTCCACTATTAGACAAAGGTCTTCCAAAGGCATTCATTACATTGTGAGGTTTGTCATAACCAAGTATCCTATCTCAGCATAATGCTCAGACATTTAAAAGTAAATGTCGCAGCGCTGGTTAAGTAAATTAATATCAGATATTATCATCATCATCATAAAGCTATAGCAGGCCACTACAGCTCTTCAATATCTCGCCATTCAACTTGCTTTTTAACCGACTTCAAAAAGGAGGAGGTTACTCAATTCGACCGTAGGTATATATGATTTCTGCCCGGCTTGGGTAGAGCACCGCCGTGTCCTCGTAGCGGCGATTGGCGGCAATCTCTCGCGTCCGACCCTGGTCCAGGCCATGGTCCGGAGCGAGAGTGCATGGCAGGCCGTCACCTCCTTCTGCGAAGCAGTGATGCTGGCAAAGGAGGAGGCGGAGCGCGTGAGGCATCGGGAATCCCAGCGCCCTCACGCCACTAGCCGCCGTAGTAGACGCCCTGGTCGGGAGACGACACCTAACTCCCAGCCACCGTAGGCGCGGGCCTGCGGGCGATGAGCAGTGGGCAGCTCGCCGCTCGGTACGGACCAGGCCCAAGTCGACGGCGCCTTTTGCACCCATTGGGTTAAAATAATGCTCTGCAGTAAATCTGATGATGAAGACCATAGGCAGTCGAGGGAATTCTTCAAAATACTCAATACTCAATACTTTTATTGTTTTCCACGTGTATTCTTAGAGGGTAATACTTAAAATTAGTTCATGTGGACCCTGTCGGGCACAATAAAATAAGTGAAGTTAGGAGAGAGGGAGCACTTTTTTACGCTCTACTACGTTGCTTGCTAACGGGTGCGTGTGTGGGTGTGTGTGTGTGTGTCAGGGTGCTTGTGCGTGTGTGTGTGCGTGTGTGTGTGTGTGTGTGTACGAATGTGTGTATGTCGATTTAAGTTTGTCTTTATATTTCTATCGTTGAGGTATTCGTTGACGAAATTGCGGGTAAAAATTAAAGTAAACAAAATTACGTCGATTTCCAAATATATTTGCGTCAGCTAATACTTTGCACAACTAAAAACTGTAAATATAAACTTTTTTTTACAAAAAAAAACAACCGACTGACAAAAACGAATATACAAAAACCAAAGACACCGACTTTCGAAATAAATTTTTTGGAAAATAAATTTTTCGGTAACTCTCCTTCAGCTACTACCAGCCATCCTGAAAAGATATAAGTATGTCAAATATAGAAGGCTATATTAAATTAACGCAGCGAAAAATCCATTTTTTAAGATACATAACGTAATCACAAAATAAGGACGTGATGTGTTTTGTTTATGCCGCGTATTTAGACACTCACAAAGGAATCAAAGCCTATAGGATACTTCCCATTGACCCGCCAAGATGCAATATCACTTTACACAAATCAAGGAAAAAATCCATAATGCAAAAATTTGTAGTATAACAAGAATAATAAAATATTCTTTTAAACTTGTTCCTTCCCCTTTGTGTCAGTGTTCAACATTGAACTGTGAATTTGAATAGTCCGCACATCACATCTTGTGGGAGTGTGTTCTTTGGCAGAATGAACGCAATATTATGTTGGATAGTGTACAAGTTACATCCGGAGTCATTTATTATACGGACCTTGTAGAAACTAGAACCAATTAGAAGAATCCGTGCGTTCAGGCGCTTTTGCCATACCTATTATTTGAATCAATTGTAACAGCTAATACCTACTTAGGACCCATTAACTTAATCAAATTTTATTCCGTGGTGTTTGGCAATCTGGGCTTCTCCCAGTTGCAATAATGTCCCTTTGTGCCGATTGGCCTAGTTCTGTTCTGTCTCCTGCTTGTTATGGAGGGAAGTGGAAAAAATATCTTTTTTCTTAAAATATCTATTCTCTTCTGATTAATTTCGTTGCGGGACCCAAGACAGTTGAATCGTTTCTCCGGGACTCGTCGAGCTTCATTGCTCGGCGTTTTTCTGGCGGTCTCCACTGTTGATTCTGGTTTTCAGAAGTTGCAGTGGGTGGGAAAAGTGTGGCGGGATTTGTCCCAAAAAAAAAAAAGAATAATAAAGCCCTTTTCTTGTCCCTTTTTCTTAATAAAACATTAAGCAAAATTTACAAAAGAAAATTACTTAACACGGTTACTCTATTTAAATCAGTAATTTATAACACATTTCACCAATTCATATTTTTTTAAATTGTTGTGTATTTATCTTCTTCTTCTACTTCAGCCTATGGATGTCCACTGCTGGACAAAGGCCTCCCCCAAGGCTTTCCACGATGACCGGTCTTGTGCTGCCTGCATCCATCGACTTCCCGCGACCTTCACCAGGTCATCCACCTTGTTGGGGGCCTCCCTACGCTGCGTCTTCCAGTACTTGGCCTCCACTCCAGAACCTTACCGCCCCATCGGCCATCGGTTCTGCGAGCAATGTGCCCTGCCCACTGCCATTTAATTTTAACGACTCGAAGAACTATGTCGGTGACTTTGGTTCTTTTGCGGATCTCCTCATTTCTAATTCGATCACGCAGAGAAACTCCGAGCATACCGTGTTTTACGATTTTTTGTTTTTTTTCCTAATGAACAGACACCAGTGCTGCTGGAGAGTTTGTTCTGCCACCTTTTCTTCCTAGCGAAAGTACTAGGAAGTCTCGATGGGCGGGTGTTTTGGGACTGTCTTATGTAATATTGACGTTCTCGGTGGTAGGCCATAAAATCGGCCGCCGGCAGAAGTTACCACCCACCAGACAAAGCCTTGCCGCCAAGCGATTTGTCATGTTCCGGCATAATGTCTGGTGAAGCTGTACGGATGACGGGTCTGATCAGTTGTGTTGTGATGTGTGCCGGGTACGATGCGCCTAATGTTGTTGTGTCGGCAGTTTGGTCGTGGAGGGTCTTCAGATCAATCTCCCTTTGGCGCAGCATCGTTGGTCGTGTTGTTGGGTTTAACATTGCATCACCTCGCTCAACTGCCGTCTTCCTTCCTATTCGCTCAGTTTTTCTGAGTGAATAGGCTCTTAATAAACTGGCGCGCTTTACCATCAACGATCGTATCACTGTTTACCATCAGGCGGGATTGCGGCCAAGCAAGATTATAATTATTATTTAAAAAAAAAACCCTTCAAAAGTTCTGATTCTCAGCCTAATTTGACAAAATGACTTTTGATTGATTTTGATACATTATTTTAAATTATTAAATGACAGTTGGTTTAATCAAAAAATTAAATGTATCTAAAATTATCTTTTAAGTTCTAGTAATGATCTGCAAACTTCTACGAGGAACCCTTCGGCGCGAATTTGACTCGGACTGACCGGTTTTTTTTTAATAAGTAATAGAATTTTATAAGCTTTTTTACAAACGTGTCTGATTTAATATCGTCTGATTTTTGGACCCGGATCTTGTTGATTATTATCTATATAAATAAGTATTTTTAGTCTTAAAATAGGTATTTTAGTCTTAAGGCCAAATGTAATCTAGGATTTTTAGGCAAACGTGTTGGGTTTGTGTTAGGCAGAAGTTACCACCCAGCAGACAAAGCCTTGCCGCCAAGCGATTCGTCGTGTTCCGGCATGATGTCTGGTGAAGTCGTACGGAGGACGGGTCTGAGCTGTAGTTGTGTCGGGAGTTTGGTCGTGGAGGGTCTCCAGATCAATCTCTCTCTGGCGCAGCACCGTCGGTAGTGTTGTTGGGTTTATTTAACATTGCATCACCTCGCTCAACTACCGTATTCCATTCTATTCACTCAGTTTTTTTTAGTGAATAGGTTAACAACATTTGGCGCATCGTACCCGGCACACATCACAACACAACTCTTCTAGAAAAGCTGGAATACATAGGCATCAGAGGAACTCAGCTTGCTTTCTTTCAAAGTTACCTGACAGGACGCCGACAACGCGTTAAGATCAATGACTGCGTCAGCGATGAGCTTTCTGTTACATATGGGGTTCCCCAGGGCAGAATCATTGGCCCTACTCTATTTAATCACTACCTTCAAAACGGGAAAATTTTTACTTACGCTGATGATACTGCACTAATCTTTCATGGTAAGTCATGGACAGATGCCTTCAGTCATGCGCAGTCGGGATTCAATTTGGTCTCAAAATGGCTCTCTAAACATTCACTAACATTGAATATAGACAAGTCGAAGTATATTACCTTTTCTCTTACTAGCTCTGGCCAACCATCATCTAATTCCTTCACTATTGTAGCCCACAACTGCAAACCAAACGCGCGCTGCCTTTGTCCGAGTTTGAGTAGCACAGACTCTATTAAATATCTAGGCGTCCAGATTGACTATAGACTAAAGTTTCATCAGCACATTGAATCACTCTCATCCAGATTACGTAAGTTCATTTTCATCTTCAAAAACCTAAGTCACATTGCGGACATATCAGTGATAAAAATGGTATACCAGGCTCTATGTCAATCAATAGCATCGTACTGTATACTTTGTTGGGGTGGTGCTGCAAAGACATCACTTCTAAAATTAGAAAGAGCGCAACGCTTGATACTAAAGGTTGGATGGCGTCTCCCCTTCCTATAACCGACGACCGAACTTTATTCTACTTGTAAAATATTAACAGTCCGACAACAGTTCATTCTGAGTGTAACATTGAGATCGCATTCACTAACGCCATATGACCCACTCAAGCTGGCCGACAAGCGACGCAAACACAATGTCTGTTCCACCAGTTCCTTTACCACACTCCACGCACGAACTAGTTTCTGCTATCTTGGAGGTCTTGTTTATAACAAAATAAACAAAATCCTAAATATTTACCCTAAACCTAAAAAGGAATGTAAAATTATCGTTACCAATTGACTCCTTCAACAAGATTATGAAAATACTGAAATTCTAATAAAACCTTAATTATAACTCCAATTAACGTACACCACATGCACACAAACACACACACCCTCACACGCGCACACACACACACGCACATGCACCAACACACATACACACAATAATTACAACATACTCACTACACAACATAGTTTAAGTTTTATAAATATCGTCTTCACTTCAATGTAGTTAGTTAACAATTATACTTAACACGTGATATGCACGTACCATACGCTAGCTCACTACGAGGCGGCGGGAGCCTGGTGATCTGTACTACAGGTTTTCCTGAAACCTACTTCAGACACCAGCTCTCACAAAGGACTTATAAATATTTAAACTGTTAGCTTTAAGTAGAATTGTAACTACCTTTGTGGAGAAATAAATAATATTATTATTATTTCTTTATTTCACTGTATATACATATAAATTACATTTTTAAATATTTCTATATAAACAATACATAAAAAACATTTAAAAATATAAAAAAATAGTAGCCCACCGGCATCGGGAACAGGGTCCAAGCTACCGGCGGTCAGGGCTCCAGAGAGAGGAACTTCCTGACAATGCGAGCCGTGTCCAGAAGTACAGCTTTCTGAATCAAGCCTTTGATCCAGCTGCCTAACGAGAGCCTCTTGAGGTGTTGGTCGAGGCTCTTGGCTATTAAGCCATTGGCTGTCACGACTATCGGTACAATGATTGCTGAATCCACCTCCCACATGTCGACAACCTCGTGAGCCAAGTCAAGATACTTGATTTGTTTATCTTTCTCGGCTTTCACGAGGTTCTCATCATGCGGGATGGTTATGTCAACAATCATTGCACGCCGCTCTGATCGATCCACCATCACTATATCAGGCTTATTGGCAACAATAGTCCTGTCAGTGATGATGGATCGATCGCAGTACAATGTGATATGGCCATTTTCGAGAACTGGGTCGGGCATATACCTGTAGTACGGCACCTCCGATTCCACAAGGTTGTATTTGAGAGCAAGTTGCTGATGAATTATTCTGGCTACAAGGTTGTGTCTATGCAAGTACTCTCCGTTAGCTAGACGAGAACACCCGGAGATAATATGCCTTATTGATTCCCCCGGCCGGTGACATGCCCGACAGATGTCAACTGTGCCGTCTTTCACAATAAATCTCCGGTAATTGTTCGTCATCATAACTTCGTCCATAATTGCACATACAAAACCTTCGGTTTCCCCAAAGAGGTCACCGAATCGTAGCCAGGCCACGGACGCTTGTAAATCTACATCAGGCCCGTGTAGGGCTCTGAAACAGCGTCCGTGAAGCTCCTTGTTCTTCCATACCTCCATGCGATCATTGGTGTCAAGCACTGCTGGTTTACGCCAGTTCTCTTTAGCCAAGGAGAGCGGAGTGAGGCCCTTGTCAACCGCGACCACATCTCGATGCATCCCCACGTCGGTTTCTAGAAAATATTCCCTGAGACTGCATACCTCGCGATTGTGGAGGGTCTTAGCGTTTAAAAAGCCACGACCTCCACATTTTCGCGGGATATACAGCCTCATAACCGATGATCGTGGGTGATGCAATCGATTTGCAGTCAGCAGCGTACGGACCCTCTGATCCAGGGCGTCAAGTTCGGTTTGAGTCCAAAGTCATTTATTATTATTATTATTAGCTGCTCAGACCCGTCCTCCGTACGGCTTCACCAGACATCATGCCGGAACACGACGAATCGCTTGGCGGCAACACTTTGAACTGGATTGGTTGTCAGACTTTCGGACTTCTGACCACCTTCTGAGGTACGGAAGGGTGTCGGTATATAAAGATGGTCACCCATCCACATACCAACCCCGGCAAGCGTTGCTTAACCTGACCGACCGACTTGTGCGGCTGTTATTGTTTTAGCCAAAAACACCGGTTTTCCACCATTCATTAATAAAATTGCTAAAATTAAGTGACTGGTATTACAAATAGTCGGTTCACTAAGTCACGTGTTTTATTTATGTGTATTTTATTCATAATACAACAATATTTTTTATTTATGGTTTATCCGAAACCCGAAACACGTGCTCAGTATATGTAAAGAATTTATGTACAAAATTTCAAAAATCTATCATGAAAAATCACAAAGTTATGTGCTTGTATGTTATCTGGTTGTCCCAACAAACATACGGTCAACACGCCGTTTGCCCGCTCGCATCTGCACCGGCGCGGCGCGATTGGGGCTAGTACACTATGTTCCCTTGTAAACTGTCGTGCGCTCGTAAACCACACTGCATCATTTTTTGTACATATTTGGGAAAAAACAAATTACATGGTGATATGAATAAATTATATTCAGGTTTCGTATACAGAAAAAAATAACGTGGTATACAGTATGTTAAGAAAACCCTGTCCGACCCGTAAAGGTGTTGTTAGGTATCGATAACTGATTCTACTAATGGATACAAAGCCGGGCTAAACTTAAAAAAAGATCCCCCTAAAAAAAAAATATATTATTTCGCAAAAAGAGTTAACTTAATACATTTGCGGTTAACAACCCTTCCGCGGGCGGCGCCGCGGCGGGGAGCGGGGCACGCGGCACGTGGTCGCATCGCTATTCGCTCATAATAATACCGGTGTTGTCACTTTTTAAAAATTACCAAATTTCGAGGAAGTTGGAATTAATTCGCGGGAAAAAATGATTATGTCAAAATTCATTAGTATTGTTTCTATGATGATTACGTAAAATTTTATATAATATTTGGTCAAGTGTTTACCTAACCTTTATTATCCTTAAGGGTCGGACAGGGTTTTCTTTACATATTGTATATTTGGGAAAAAAATTACATGGTGTAAAAGTTATCCAAATCGATTAAGTTGCTTATTCTGAATAAATTATATTCAGGTTTCGTATACAGAAAAAAATAACGTGGTATATATCAGTTGACTTAAAGATATTCATTTACCTGTCATCCTTCATCATAATTAACAGCCTATATCAGTCCACTTCTGGTCATAGGCCTCCTTTATTGCACGCTATTCAAGTCGATTTAATTTTTTCCTTATAAATAAACTCAACCTAATAAATTAAGTTTTTTGAATGTTAAAAACGAAAAGTTCAACCAATCACGTGCCAACATGTATTTGATTAAAACGTGATCTTTGAATTAATGGTCATTCTAACAACTACCATTACATACAGATCTTTTTTTTGGGTATGTGAAATCATCAAATGACCCCTCCCGAGCCGGGCGGAGCGGAAGCGCGTGTCAGACTTTTACTGACTACACATGTGTTTTTCTATAATAGGGTATTTGACTTCCGTCAGTCAGATTTCCAAAAAATACTAGACACGTATTTTTTGTTTTATCGAAACAATAAAAACTGACAAATATAAAAGGCATCAAAAATCAGGAGTGGTGACTGGTGACGTCACTGGTCGCTAAAAAGTGTAGCATGCAGTTACGTCACACGAGTTTTCAACGCACTGTGTCGTCTTTATTTTTTGTTTATATGAAAAAAGAAAAAATACGTGTCTAGTATTTTTTGGAAATCTGACTGACGGACTAATTAGTTTTTTTAGTCAAATACCCTATTATAAACTAGTGCTAGACCGCAATCCCACCTGATGGTAAATAGTAATGCAATCGTTGATGGTAAAGCTCGCTAGTTTATTAAAAGCCTATTCACTAAAAAGAAAAACTGAGTGAATAGAAAGGAAGACGGCAATTGAGCGAGGTGATGCAATGTTAAACCCAACAAAACGACCCATGATGCTGCGCCAGTGGGAGATTGATCGGGAGACTTTCCACGACCAAACTCCCGACACAACATCAATTGGCGCATCGTACCCGGCACACGTTATAATACAACTGCTTAGACCCTTCCTCCGTACGGCTTCAACAGACATCATGCCGGAACACGACGAATCGCTTGGCGGCAAGACTTTATCTGGTGGGTGGTAACTTCTGCCGGCAGCCGATGTTATGGCCTGCCACCTGTTCCTTCACTTGCCTGTGCGCCAGGGCCACAGTATCTTTTTTAAACAACACAAAGTCCTGGCAGGCATCGGTTTTCGTGAACCCCGTCACGATGTGCTGACATCTCTTTGATGCGCGCGTGGAATACAACGCGCCTTCGATCCGGGCTTGATCCTTACGTGCGGCGAGCAGTGAGCAGCTCACGTTTACCTACAGACCTGAAAGAAAATTAAAGTCGCCGCAACTTCGTTCCAGTGGAGTTAGTTAATTAAACATTTTATTTTTACCCCAAAATATACAGCATACATTTTAAATTTTTGTTATGCTCCGCTCCTATTGGTTGCAGCGTGATGTTATATAGCCTAAAGCCTTCCTCGATTACTGGTCTATCAAACGCAAATAGAATTTTTCAAATCCGACCAGTAGTAGGGGAGCGAGGGGCTTGTTGTAACAGTTTTCATGAAAACTAATATATCTTCAGATCTATTGATTTAATTGCTATTAAATAAAGATGAATGGATGCTTTAACTCTTCCTCTACCAAATCAAGTAAAAATAATACCATAACTATTGGTCATTATTTTACAATCAATTATTTTCTAGAAGAAATGCGGTGTTACAACTTACCTCGTGCTTGGGGCAAGTTGTAACGTCTACTGGGGCAAGTAGTAACGACAAAAAAAAACGACAATAATACGTGTAATCATTTATTCTTTGTTGATTTTTTAACAAAATTAAAATTTTTCTAAAGTAGGTATTATGTAATTCTTATTAAAAATCAACTCAGATACACTTTTTAAGTAATCAACACCTAAAAATTAAGTAATTACCAATTATCTTTACTTAAACACTACTTATAATCATAATGGCACTTTTAAATCATAGTAAGTAATCTTCATCTGAGTTACAATTAATGCAAATAAAAGATACAGTGTCTCCTGTAACACACCTTACATGTGCCCACATCTTACAAATGATATAATCCGAAAGTCTGACTAGCATTCCGAATACTGCATTTTTTTTCTAAAACTTCAGCTGCCGCTAACTTGTACAATTCTTGACTGTGTGTTGCCCGCTCTGACTTTCTTTTATACACCCTCATTCTAGAAGATAGAAAAAAGATGTAGGTATCTAGATCATAACTTGGGGCATGTTGTAACACGTTACAACAAGCCCCGGGATTTCGTTACAACTCATGGTATGATTTTTAACATTTATCAAGATAACTATTTAAACATTTTAGCAATCTTAAAAACTTTTACACATTATTAGGGATAGATAAATTTGAATCTAAGTAAGATATAAAAAATTTGAAATTAGTCGATAATAATAACGCAAACTAAAATTTTACGACAGTACAATTTTATATTACCAGGAAAAAATTAATCGCGTGCACACTCCCACTTACTGCACCGGCCGGCGGGACACTGGCTATGACAACATGATGCGTCGTGGTTTATAGAATTATAGAGTCAAAGAAATACTTTCATAAAGTTTAAGGTCGTAGTGAAAAGAGCCTGTTACTACTTACCCCTGTTACAACAAGCCCCTCGCTCCCCTACCTGTGATTGACACGTCCAAAGAAACAAACTCTTCAGCTTTATAATATGTACTTACTAGCGGCCGCCAGCGACTTCGTTCGCGTGGAGTTAGTTATGCTCCACTCCTATTGGTCGCAGCATGATGTTAAAAAGCTTAAAGCCTTTCTGGATTACTGGTCTATCCAACGCAAAGAGAATTTTTCAAATCCGACCAGTAGTACTTGTGATTAACACGTTTAAAGAAACAAACTTTTCAGCTTCATTTACTTACTAGCGGTCACCAGCGACTTCGTTCGGGTGGAGTTAGTTATGCTCCGGGCCCATTGGTCACAGCGTGATGTTATATAGTCTAAAGCCTTCCTAGATTAATGGGCTATCTAACACAAAAATAATTTTTCAAATCGGACAATGAGTTCCTGAGATTAACGCGTTCGAACAAACAAACAAACAAACAAACTCTTCAGCTTTATATATTAGTATAGATATAGATTAAGTATAGATTATTTTATTTTATAGATTTTTCTCTTTTTTTCCAGATTAAACCACACATGTAGCACAACTCCGCGTTCATCTACTACCTCTGCAGACCACGTACAACCCCGCACAACCATGACACGAATCACGGTGGCCCAGACGGCCCGTAACAGGCTGTTCGGTTTGGCTCCAACCCCTGATAGAAGAGTGCCTCTAAGCATGCTCATCTCTCAGCAGAAGAAATTAAGCTGTGGTATGTATGCCTTAATTTTAATACACCCTGAAATTTCGAAAGTGAAGTCTTTTTTGACATCAATACGTTATTATTGCACATAACACATTTCCACGTTTTTTCCCCTTCAACCTCATTGCCTAGCGGAGTATTCAATCGGCATTAAGGAATGGAGAACTAACGGAGCGCAAGAAGTTTCATTCACCATCAGTAAAGTGTGGTTCTTCCTCTGTAACCCTGGTTTGTACTACATCAAGTAACCGAAATCCAAACCGCCACCGATCTGTGAGCTTATCAGCAAGTTTACAGCGCTAAGTTAACATGAACAGCGACATGTGAATGATAACAAAATCGGGGGATACAGTTTGGTGTTTTAGCTTCATAACTGCGACTGCTATCCTAAATTCAATTACACTACTGGATTGCTAAAGAATCAAAGAATTTTTAACATCGTAATGACGGGCATACGGTCATGTGGGGTAGAGGAGGAAATGGTGCCTCTTGGAAGTCATTGAGCTGCTTTTTGATAATTCTATATTATAATTATTATAACTTTCGACCCGGAGATCGAAGACGTTCGTTCTTGTTTTAATTGATAGCTCTTGAGGAAATCTATTGATTAATTATAGGTGGAACTTTAGTATATTATCGTAACAGTGACTATAATAAAAGTTAATAATATAAAAAAAGTATAACAAAAAAAAAATAAAAAGCCAGATAGTAATACAAAGTTACTAGGACTTCTCAAAAGCAATCGAATCCCCATAATAATATGACCGTGATTTTATATTAAAAATATCAACTGTCACGTGAACTACTCACGTTAAAAGGCAGGCTTCTAATCTCTCACCAGAGTCACCAGCCTTAGGCAATCTCAACCAGTCCACCCTTGTACATTTCTTTGTGGGAAAGTATAAATAAATAAACAAACAGATTTTCTAAAAACTACAACACAATTTGAACATTTATTAATATGGAGTGAAGTGTCTGTGTTTGATCAATGAAAAGTCATAATAACGCCATTTTGTTGACACGCAGCACAGTAGTAGATCGTGCAAGAACTGCGCTAACCGTGAATAGACCAGTTTTAATTTAACCTTTAGTTAAAGGGATCTCAGCAGCGCTTCTCCTGTAGAATATCAAACTAATGCTATCCCCACCCGCCTGCCAGACATGGGGATTATGGAAACCCCCTCAATATAATGAAAGCCTTGATGGAGGCCTTTGTCCAGCAGTGGACAAAAAACTAGATGTTTTTGATTCCCACCATATGGTTCAAATCAAATAAGTTTTGTTAGTCAGAAAAAACGCACAGACTCTTGTGTCTACATTGTGCTGTTCATACTTAGGATTACACAATTCTGTGTATATTCCAAGTATATGACTAATTTGCGTCAAGCAACACAATCCGCGGTCAAAAACAAGATGGTCGACCTTGCATGACATGTATTTCCGAAAATCTACGAGGTTAACATATCTAATAAAATATTTTGGAAACTCTTATGGCAATAGCCGAGGTTACGAAAGTGATGGGTGGCATTTGATGGGTTATTTTGTGTTGTAACTTCTGTTGATATTGTCATCGCAGTTTTATATATCACTATATAGTACAAAACTAAGTCGCTTTCTCTGTCCCTTTATCCCTATGTATGCTTAAATTTTTAAAACTACGCAACGGATTTTGATGCGGTTTTCTTCAATAGAAAGAGTGATTAAAGAGGAAGGTTTATATGTATAATAACATTCATTAAATAGTGGAGAATTACTGTTATTTCTGAGGTTTCTAATGTGATGTGGTAAATAAGAACATTCTTTCCTCTTACATTGCAAACGCAGGCTCAACCTGCCCGCGTGGTAGGCCATAACATCGGCCGCCGGCAGAAGTTACCACCCACCAGACAAGGTCTTGCCGCCAAGCGATTCGTCGTGTTCCGGCATGATGTCTGGTGAAGCCGTACGGGGGACGGGTCTGAGCAGTTGTGTTGCGATGTGTGCCGGGTACGATACGCCAAATGTTGTTGTGTCGGGAGTTTGGTCGTGGAGAGTCTCCAGATCAATTTCCCTCTGGCGCAGCATCGTTGGTCGTGTTGGTCTTGGGTTTAACATTGCATCACTTCGCTCAACTGCCGTCATCCTTCCTATTCCTAAGTTTTTTAAGTGAATAGGCTTAATAAACTAGTGCGCTTTACCATCAACAATTGTATCACTGCTTACCATTCGGGATTGCATTCAAGCACTAGTTTATAAATATTTAAAAAAAAACCTCTACAAGATTTATCAAAATAATGTACACATTAAAAAGGTCTACAAAATACTCCACGATATGTCAATCTCTTATGGATATCCCACAATAACATTTTTGTCATTTACTCTTTACGACAAATCTAGGTATACTTACTAATATATAAAGCTGAAGAGTTTGCTTGAACGCGCTAAACTCAGAAACTACTTTTCCGATTTGAAAAATTCTTTTTGCTTTGGATAGCTCATTAATCCAGGAAGACTTTAGACAATAACATCACGCCGCGACCAATAGGAGTTTAGCATATTAAAATAAACAAATCGAAACCTACGCTGGTGGAACCGCGCGATCCAACTAGTAATAGCTAATTTTCGAAGCGATTTTAACATGTGTAAAATATCTGTAACAAATGTTGGTGAACCTTAATTAAATAAATAAACATGCGTCACATCCACGCAAAACTGGTGTCGCTTAGCATTATGCTGCGACCCTACAACATTAGCCTGGTTGTCTCACCTCTCTGCTTATCCTACTTCAGAGTAGTGTCAGCATATTATAATCACACTAACCTCGTACTAAATGAAATATAACTCGTACGATTTGTGCAATTTTTGCTTACAACACTCTACCATCCGATTTTCGTAATAATAACCAATGGTGCAAGTTACAAGAACTGGCTAATACTCGTGTCCATTATTTATTTATGTAGTACTAGCCGCAATATCACCCGTGAAATCTCTTTCTTCTACGTCCGATAGAAGTTCTGCTGGACAAAGGCGTCCCCCAAGGCTATCATTACCTTTGGAGAGCTTTGCCTCACAATAGTTTGATATTCCACAGGAGATGCGCTGCTATCCGCTTCCCGGTGAGAGTTCCCTTACTCGCCTCTGACGGCACCCACGAGAGGATATGAGTTGGTACTATTCTAAGCCCGGTACCACACGGAGCAGTACCCGGTACCCAAGAAATCAATTCAGTCAAACTCTCCACTACGCTTCCAGTAGGAAGAAGAAGTGGCGGAACAAACTCTCCAGCAGCACAGCTGTCTGTATTATATAGAATGTATCTGACATCGTAACGCATACCTTGCGAAAAGGCTAAACCGCATGCCACTAATAAAATTATGATAGTCATTTATGTCGTTAATGAACGGTTGCAGAAATAACAATGTTTAAAAAAAAGTGTCGGCTCGGCTTTTGAACGTTGCAAGCGCGCCGCTGTGCGGGTTTGTAGGTATGACGTTGATCCCTGATGTGAACTCTATTAAATCAGCTGATAAGATATTTTTTCGTGTTTTGTTTTCATTGCGTTTTTTTTGTAATTAGCGAATTAATTAATTATTGCTTTAAAATCTTATTGGGTAATAAAATTATAGCAATTATGAACGGTCTAAAGTGAAAACAAACTACATATTTTTTTTTAAATCATGAAAAAGCCGACCAAAAATTCCACCACTGGGGGGTTCAGAATCATGTACTGGATCCATGGTACTCGTGTGTACGTCGATGTCAGATACACCCTTTACAATACTATATACAAATATTTGTTCCGTTTGGGAACCGAACATGCATCCTCAGCTCAATCGCTTAACCACTGTGCCAAACGTGCCGTCACGCGTCAGCTTATTCGTCAGAACGATTCATAGTGTTAAATTTCAGTTAAGTTACAATTGAATCTCTAATCTTTTACCAACGTTGCTTTAAACTCATAACTTAAAACAGCTAATCAGCGCACACGCAAATTGAAATGCATGCTACTTGCAAGTCGGTTCAGTTCGGTAATAGCTCAAATTAACATTAGCGACGCTTCAGTCGCGGTTGGAAACCGCTAAATACGATAATTGTTATGAATTTCCTCGGTATAGGTAACCGAAACACAGACATAAATTATTATAGTACTAGTAATCGCGCTAATAAAACAGTAGAAGTTAAACTTTTGTTTTTATCTAAGCCAGTTAAAGTTATGGTTTAGTTTTGATCACATTTCGTATCGCGCTAAAGTCTTAACTTCGACTGAAGTAAAAAGGTATGAGTGATACATTTGGACAGATATAATAATTAAAACTAAATAAATTATAAGTAAATCCAACCATTAAGACGTAAGTTTGACAAATTGCACAGATTAAGATACCTAGCTTTGTTTCAATTTTTTCATTTGACAGCGGTTACAACAAAGTTCTCCGTGGTAGGCCATAACATCGGCTGCCGGCAGAAGTTACCACCCACCAGACAAAGTCTTGCCGCCAAGCAATTCGTCGTGCTCCGGCATGGTGTCTGGTAAAGCCGTACGGAGGACGGGTCTGAGCAGTTGTGTTGCGATGCACCAAATGTTGTTGTGTCGGGAGTTTGGTCCTGGAGGGTCTCCAGATCAATCTCCCTCTGGGTTAAACATTGCATCACCTCGCTCAACTGCCGTCTTCCTTCCTATTCATTCAGTTTTTTGAGTGAATGGGCTTATTAAACTAGCGCGCTTTACCATCAACGATTGCATCACCGCTTACCATCAGGTGGGATTGCAGTCAAGCACGAGTTTATATTTATAAAAAAGTCACGTGAGTTTTTGTTTTAAACCAATGTAGGTAATTAAAATAACTGGAACTATAAAATCATTGGGTCGAAACTATAATTTAATGATCGATCATATAATAATTATGTAAGTAGTGACTTGGTAACCTCAGCTTGGGGTCAAAGTTAAGTTAAACTATTAAGTAGGTAGTTTTAATTAATTATTTATACTAAGGACAAATATTGACGTCAAACTAGACCACCTCGGTAGCTAGGTAGCCTCGAGCCTCTTGAGTAGTAAGAGCTGCATGGTCGTTCCGTGGATGGACACGATTTTTACATGCCAAGACTCATCCGAGCCTCGAATTCTTTGAAATTATTGATTTTAAAGTGTTTTTATATCACGGATAGTTTTATTAGAAATATGCGGTGTACATAATAATAATAATAATAATAATATCATTGTACCGATTGTCGTATCGGCCAATGGTTTGATAGCCAAGAGCCTCGACCAACATCTATTGAGGCTCTCGTTAGGCAGTTGGATCAAAGGCCAGATTCAAAAGGCAGTACTCCTCGATACGGCCCGCATCGTGAGGAGGTTTCTGTCTCTGGAGCTCTAACCACCGGTAGCTTGGACCCCGCTCCCTCCATCGGTGGAACACTATCTTTTATATTTTTAAATGTTTTTATGTTTTTTTATAAATATTTAAAAATGTAAATGAATATGTATATGTATAAAAATAAACGAAATAATAATAATAATAATAATAATCAGTTTATTTCATATAAATTTGTCTTACATTACATGTCAAGGAGTCTCCATTTAGGCATAGAAATGCCTGTAGTTGAAGGCTCCATTAATTGTAAATATGAAAGTAACAAAAAGGTAAACGAGA
Source organism: Sesamia inferens (assembly GCA_037179545.1). NCBI lineage: Eukaryota > Metazoa > Arthropoda > Insecta > Lepidoptera > Noctuidae > Sesamia > Sesamia inferens. The sequence goes on along the minus strand of CM073951.1, from coordinate 14,348,422 downwards.
AAAAATAATAATAAATAACATAATGCGACTAATTGTATGAGTGCGTGCGTGTGGGAGGTGTGTGTGCATGTTGGTGTGTGTGTGTGTGCCTGTGTGTGTGTGTGTGTGAGTATTGTAACATACATACATAACCAGCCTACAACATTCCCACTGCCTTCTCTAGGTGAGAATGAGTGGGCCGTATTCTACCACGCTGGCACAGTGCAGTTTGATAAATGTCACGGAATATAGATGGAATCCAAATGGAACATAAGCGGAACAAGACCGAAAAATACGCGCTACATAAGCGCAATATAAGCGGAACATAAGCAGAACATAAGCGGAATATAAGCGGAACATGTGCGGAACATAAAAGCTTAGCTTTTGATTGTGTAGACTTAGTAGTTTCACTTTTTAACGGATGAAACGTCTATTCTGTGAGACACTATAAAAACTATCTTTTTTTTTTAATATAATATAAACCAGCGCTTGACCGCAATCCCGCCCGATGGTAAGCAGTGACGCAATCGTTGATGGTAAAGCGCACTAGTTTATTAAGAGCCTATTCACTCTAGTCTTGAAGACACTCAAATTGTAGTCCGACGGAAACACCGCCGCCGGCAGATTATTCCAGTCCCTCGATGTACGCGGTATAAAAGACGAGGCGTAACTCTTCGTCCGTATCGTAGTGGTGTCAACAATGTAAGGGTGGATACACGCCGTACGACGGGTCGTCCGAGGATGGAATGGAGATGGGGGAATTAAATCATGCAATTCCCTTGCACACTCCCCAAAATGTATCCTATAGAACACCGAAAGGCTGGCTACTCTACGCCTGTGCTCTAGGCTTTGGAGACCAACTCGAGTTAAATCAAGGTCACCAATCAGCCTCTTCGCACGCCTCTCCACTGAATCCAAAGTGGCCAGGTGACACTTAGCAGCACCAGCCCAAATGTGGCTGCAGTACTCCACACACGAACTTTTAAATAATAAGCACTTCCTCTCTCGTTAAATACATATTATCATTATTGTTTCATGTTTATTAATATACATATAATAAAGTTTATTGTATAATATAAATAGTATACCGTAGACTACTTCGTTATTTCTCTCTCCTTCCCCTTGGTATTTCATCCAAAGGTTGTCTGTAAAAGATCGCTCTTAGCGATAAGACCGCCCATTGTATCACCCTTTGTAAAATCTTTATATTTATGTTCTGTAATTTATATGGTGTACATAAAAAGAGTATTATATCCATCTATCTGACTAACTTAACATATACGAAATATTACAAGGATATTGAAAGTTAGTTTTGTTAGATAACATTAGACATAACTTGAAGCTTATGCAAATTAGTTTGTAGAAAACTATGTAAGTAGTTGCAAGGTGAAGGCAGCATTTGGCGTTGGAAAGTTGATTTTATATGAAGAGTTCCGTAGCATTAACAGTTGTGGATTTTAAATTACTTGATGACGTGCGGTGTTCATTAATTTAATTATTTATGTACACACAATACAATAATTAAGGGTATGACAAAATTAAGATCTGAGTACAAAGACGCTGTATTTTTCTTAAGACATTTCTTGCAGCAGATCAGCTAAAGGAGAAGAAAAACAGAAATGTAGACAATAGTGCGTAAGAATAAGGAGCAAAATATGGTTGTGTTGAATCTAAGTAGTAATAATATTAAATATACATACACATATGATAAATAAATAAATACATATGTTTGCTTTTTACTTTTTGTTGTTATATATTGTATTTTTGCATGACTCCAGAGGGTTTTAGCGTGATGTTAAGTAATACGATATACACGGCGTATCTTTTTTTTTATAATTATCTCGCCTGATGGTAAGAAGTGATGCAATCGTTGATGGTAAGGCGCGCTAGTTTATTATGCCTATTCACTCAATAAAAACTGAGTGATTAGGAAGGAAGACGGCAGTTGAGCGAGGTGATGCAATGTTAAACAAAACAACAAGACCAACGATGCTGCACCAGATGGAGATTGATCTGCAGACCCTCCACAACCAAACTCCAGACACAATAACATTTAGCGCATCGTACCCGACACACATTGCAACTCAACTGCTCAGACCCGTCCTCCGTACGGCTTCACTAGACATCATGCGACGAATCTCTTGGCGGCAACACTTTGTCTGGTGGGTGGTAACTTCTACTGGCAGCCGATGTTATGGCCTACCACAGAGAAAATCTATGCATATGCAAAATATTAAGGGTCTGAGTATCGATATCTGCCTGTCAAGGGTGCAGTAAAAAGGTGCTTATGCATATCCCATCCCCCCACCCCCTCCCCCGGCCATCAGTGGAAGTGAAACACCACGCTGGCTTTACCCGGTAAGAGACAGAAGAAATAAGGAAAACACATTTATTTAGCGCAGACTAAAAGACACACAATACACATACAACAGATAGCAACAAATTAAAAGTCAAATAGAAAGTATACAACACTATGAAAAAAAAGGCAAGAAAGTGTGCCCCGCGGCTGCACCAAAAAGGCCCTGTCTAGCCCCCTTATACACTGGTGTTTATTCATAAAGGATGATTTAAGTAAAGCGACGTTAAAAGGTCAAAAATGTATGGTTAAAGTTTCGTTAATCACTAGTTAACTTTAAGCAGCGTTTATGAATAAGGCGGCTAGTGCCTGACGCTAGTTTTTTTTATATATAAATATAAACTAGTGCTTGACTACAATAATCCCGGCTGATTTGGCGCCCAACATTTGGCGCATCGTACCCGGCACAAACCGCAACACCGTCTTCCTTCCTATTCACTATTTTTTTTTTAGTGAATAGGCTAATTAAATAATCTAGCGCGCTTTACCATCAACGATTGCATCACATCAGGCGGGATTGCGGTCAAGCACTAGTTTATAATTATTAAAAAAAAAAAAATAGACACGTGTTTCGGGCTTCGCATATACCAAAAATAGGGTTATATATAGATGACACACATTGCATCAATTAAAACCTTCACTTCTAACACATAAGTGTGAACTAAAAGCCAATATAACACTTAGCGCATAAAAAAAAAACAACTGACTGTGGTCTAATTTCCCCACAGAGCCGTCAAAAGTGAAATGTTGCCAGACAAGATACATTTATTTAACCATTATCAAGGGCGTCATTGGCTGTTTTAGTCAATTATAATAACTATATTAATTAAGTAGTTAGTCATAGTAATTGTAGTTTTGTATAATTCAGATGGGCGGGGGCGGTGTCCATATGGACATGTTCCCTGAGGCGAAATATTCAAATTCTCTTAATCATGAGAACTTTCACAGTCAGCAGGATAATTCTATAACACACTATCAGTAGCAAAGGATTTCATTTTGACAGTTCAACAACACTCATTGCGTTATTTACGTTTTTGAGCAGACACACTTTCCGAACATATGAAGCAATGATTTAGCAATTGGCTTCAGAATGATTTTAAATGCTAGTAATAGATTCTTACTCAATTGGGGTGCTGATCTCGACCTCAATCTCTCGAAAATATTTCTTTTAAATAGTTCCGTACCCGTTATTTCATATATCCTTACTAATATTTATTATAAATGGGAAAGTGAGTTTAGTTTGTTTGTTTGTTTGTTCCGCTTTCACGCCGTAACTACAGAACCGATTGCTTTGAAATTTTGCAGACGTAAAGTTAGAAGTCCGCATTAAATAATATTGTACTTTTTATCCCAGAAAAATTTGATATTCCCGAGGGAAAACAAAAATATTGTTAGCTTCATACTAGTTCGGTGATAGATGGCGCTGTGTGTCGTTTAAAACAAGGTAAATTATTGCAAGTGAATATGCACGTGTAAACTTAGAAGCTATATGATACAATAATTAATTCCTGAAAATGAGGAATCTATAAAGCGTGACATAACCGAATTCCACGCGAGCGAAGCCGCGGGCAGCAAGCTAGGGTATAGTAAATTATTCAAAAGGAATTACCCCTGTATTGTGGGTGTGTTTACAAACATATAAACGCATATACACAAACATCCAGACCCGGAACAACTACTTGTAGGCGACACGCAGCGCAACATTCGCTCAGCTACTGCACCTACCAACAAATTTATATTATTAGTAGAATAGTAGGATTAGTAGAATAGTAGAATTAGTGGAATAGTAGGATTTATTATTTTTATAAAAACCTTAGAATCTTGTCAACAAATATGAAACGACAATTACTTTTAATTGGTTTGTGGTTACTAGTTTTTATTACCATTGGTTTAATTACGGGGAATCTAACAGAGTTGATGTCAGACTAGGAAAACTTGTTACATTACAAAATAGCATACTTATTATGCATACTTGTCATCGCGTTTCTAGATTTCCGCTTAAGGGAGGGCACGTGCTGCCCTTTGAGGAAGCTACGGAATTCCCTAAGCCTTGTAAAAAACCTCCTTTTTTGTTTGGGATGGGAAATCAACAAATGACCTCTCCTGCTCTGGGCGAAGCGGAAGGGCGTGTCAGACTTTTACTGGCTAAAACACACCCGTGTTTCTTAATTTGCCTGTCCGCCAGACCGACGGTTTCTTTTTTAAGCAACCCGAAACCGTGACCCAGGAGGGTCTTCGTGGACCCCGTCACGATGTGCTGACATCTCTTTGAGGCGCGCGTGAAACACAACGCGCCGTCGACTCTGGCCTGGTCCTTAACAACCTCCTTCAATGTACTCCAGGCAATGCCCAACACAAATTTTAATAATATTCAACATTTACAATAAAATATTATTAATTCTAGTCTAAAAACCTGTATCAAGATATCTTGCTGTACATCACACTCGTCTCCACAGAGTAGGCAACTCGTTCATGGGTCAATGTATACACTTTTACAACAAGCTTCTCATGGACAATATAAAAACTATATAAAGGCCAAACTTTGCAAAAAGGGGTATTATAAAATCACAGATTATTTAGAAGACATAAAAGCTTGGGACTGAGCACTGAGCAGCTCGCTCTGTTAAGTATTGTTATTAAGCAATATGCGTAATTATAACGTAAATTATTGAAAACATTTTCATTTTTAATGTCTGGACTTGAAAAAAGATCCTACTTGCTTAATAAACGATTTCTTTATTTGCCTTCAAGGCGTAAATTATTTAAGAACAATATTGGTGATTTAAATTAACAATTGAACATTTCTTTATTTTATACTTTTATCGTCTAAAAACTCATTGATGGAATAGTAAGCTTTGTCAAGCAATAATTTCTTTAGTTGTGATTTAAAACGATTTATGTTAGTCAAACTTTTTGGTAGTTTATTAAAAATTTTTGGAGCCATGCCGAGACAACTCTTTGAAAATAGTGCAGCGCTATGTTTTTTTATCTTTAGTGTGCTTTGCCATTATCCCTTTCAGAGATCTCCGGCGTCATGGTGCATTACCTTTTTTCCTCGATGGCTTCAATATTCAATCCACTGTTTTTCAAAATCAATTCAACTAACTACTCAATACTATAAAGAGTAACATTATAGCCACAACAACCAAGACGTTGCTTAATGCAAGCCGCATCGAAATTGGGTCAGTCGGCAAGCAGACGTCATATCCGGCGTTTATACATACTTGTGATGTATTAGAGGTCGAATTGAAGGTAATATTATATATAATGTACTTGAAGAAAACTTGTTAAAAATCACTAAGTGATATGCAAGATATTGAAGACAATTTATTCATCCATTTATTTTTAAAGAAAACCCTGTCCGACTCAAAAGGTTAGGTAAACAATTCACCAAATATAATATAAAATTTTACGTAATCATCATAGAAACAATACTAATGAATTTTGAAATAATCTTTTTTTCCCGCGAATTAATTCCAATTTCCCCGAAATTTGGTAATTTTTAAAAAAGTGACAACACCGGTATTATTATGAGCGAATAGCGATGCGATCACGTGCCGCGTGCCCTGCCGCCCGCCGCCCGTGGAAGGGTTGCTTACCGCACATGTATTAAATTACCTCTTTTTTTGCGAAATAATATTAATTTTTTTAGGGACATTTTTTTTAAGTTTAGCCCGGTTTTGTATCCATTACTAGAATCAGTTATTGATACCTAACAATACCTTTACGGATCGGACAGGGTTTTCTTTACATATTGTATACAATACTATATTAAAATGATCATCATCATCTCAGCCACATGAAGTCCACTACTGCACGTAGGCCTCCCCCAAGGATAATCAAAAAGAACGTTTAGACGCGGCATGCATCCAGCCCTTCCCTGCGATTTTGGTCAGATCATCCGACCCCCTAGTCGGTGGGCGTCCGACGTTGCGCTTGCCGGTACGTGGTCGCCATTCAAGAGCCTTTCTGCCCCATCGGCCATCGGCTCTAGGAGCTATGTGCCCCGCTCACTGCCACTTCAGAGAGCTAATTCGCTGGACTATGTCGGCGACTTCTATGAATCTCCTCATTCCTGATTCGATCACGTTGAAAAACACCTATCACAGCCCTCAACTATAATATCAGTGAGATTAGCGCGTTCAAACAAACAAACTCTCCAGCTTTATATTATATTCTCTAACGTCTATTTCTTCTAACGTTAGTTACTTTACACGTCTAGTACATATTGTATGAAAACAGCTGTTTTCTAACTTACATAAAAAGGCAGCTGTGCTGCTAGCGAGTTTGTTCTGCCACTTCTTCCCAGCGAAAGCACTAGAAAGTTTCGAAGGGCGGGCGTTTTGGAGGACTGTCTTATGTAATATTGACGTTCAAAAAATGCTGATTGCCAGCCTCTTTTTTTGCTCCACACTAGGAATTCCTCTTGTATCGTTGGTGCGTTTACAAACATATAAACTCAAATACACAAACAGCCAGACCCGGAACGGCTAATTGTAGATCATACATATAACCCGCGACATACAAAGAAACCACGACACTCCACTCCACTCACCGCGCAGTCTAATTTTAAATGACTTTTGATTTTTATAGTTCCCAAGATTAGCACGTCTAAAACAAGCTCTTCAGACTGTTTAATAATACTTACTATAGACTTCTGTAAAAGATTTGTAGTTCTTATTTTAATTAGATACATGTAAAAACCCCAATGTCAAAATAACTCCATATCTGCTAACTTTAGATATTATAAAACATGCGTCAGTGACATTCCAAGGTACATGACCTAATGGTGGGGTTAAATTATGTAAGGTAACACGTGACGACCGTGTAATCTAAGCAACTAATCATTCCTCTGAACCTCACCTTGGTATCTAGTTAATTAAAGTTTTTAAAACTTTTTCGTACAAAAACTACTCAATGGTTTTTTTATATCTGTATACAGTATGTTAAGAAAACCCTATCCGACCCGTGAAGGTGTTGTTAGGTATCGATAACTGATTCTACTAATGGATACAAAATCGGGCTAAACTTAAAAAAAAAAATCCCCCTAAAAAAATAAATATTATTTCGCAAAAAGAGGTAATTTAATAAATGTGCGTTAACCACCCTTCCGCGGGCGGCGGGCGGCAGGGCACGCGGCACGTGGTCGCATCGCTATTCGCTCATAATAATACCGGTGTTGTCACTTTTTTTAAAATTACCAAATTTCGGGGAAGTTGGAATTAATTCGCGGGAAAAAAAGATTATTTCAATATTCATTTGTATTGGTACTATGATGATTACGTAAAATTTTATATTATATTTGGTCATGTGTTTACCTAACCTTTACTATCCTTATGGGTCGGACAGGGTTTTCTTAACATACTGCATGACCGCAATCCCGCCTGATGGTAAGGAGTAATGCAAACGAATAATGGTAAAGCGTGCTAGTTTATTAAGAGCCTATTCACTCAAAAAAAAAAAAAATGAGTGAATAGGAATGAAGACGGCAGTTGAGCGAGGTGATGCAATGTTAGCTGCGGAAAAATCTAGACTCCCGCGGCCCCGCACCCACGTGAAAAGAGAGACGCCGGGGTGGTTTTTAGTCACTAGGGGTCTGATAGACCCCGTCGCCCGCCCCAGTGCGGCGGACATCTATGAGGATTGTCCACCCCGGAACAAAAATAAATGCTAATGCAATGTTGAACCCAACAACAAAACCAACGATGCTGCGCCAGAGGGAGACTGATCTAGAGACCCTCCACGAACAAACTCCCGACACAACAACATTTGGCGCATGACACACGAACACGACGAATCACTTGGCGGCAAGACTTTGTCTGGTGGGTGGTAACTTCTTGGTAAAAAATATGGCGTTCAAACTGGTTACAACCAGGACATAAGATACTTTTATCCCGATATACATAAAAACTTGGGGTCAACTACAGACAGACAAAGTCTTGCCGCCAAGCGATTCGTCGTGTTCCGGCATGATGTCTGGTGAAGCCGTACGGAGGACGGGTCTAAACATTTGTGTTGCGATATGTGCCGGGTACGATGCGCCAAATGTTGTTGTGTCGGGAGTTTGGTCGTGGAGGTGGATCGTGTTGTTGGGTTTAACATTGCATCACCTCGCTCCACTACCGTCTTCCTTCCTATTCACTCAGTTTTATTGAGTGAATTAGGCTCTTGATGCGCGCTTTACCATTAATGATTGCATCACTGCTTCCCATCAGGCGGGCTTGCGGTCAAGCACTAGTTTATTATTGTAAAAAAGAACCTTTACAAGAATATTGTCATGGGCTAGGGATACTAAAACGCCGGTTAAGGGTTGCGAAGTTTATTGGCAACGAAGGTACAGTCGATCGTAGGCAATGACAAGTAGAATGTTGCTGATGTTGTACCGAAGTCTTCCCTTACGTCCACGAAGTTCGTATTGTAAACACACAATAACACTACAGATGTTACTTCACGTAGTACTCAAAGTTCTCGTTACAGTTGTCGCAGTAGGTATTCTCAAAGATCGCTTCTTAACTGTCGCTGTTTTCGTATCGCTAGTCGAATGCAGACTGACTGCCCGCTGGCGTCACGGGACTTTATATACAGCTGATCGATCATTCCAGATTCGTCTAGACGTAATAATAATAGCGCATAATTTCGAGTACGTTCAGCAAGTGCCTACAGGTATTTCCCGGAAACGAGCTTCTAGAAATTTTGATGTCGTCACTTTGTTGACAAAATTGTTGAAACCTGTACCATTCGATAGGTCACCCTAGGTCTAGCTATGCGTTTTATACGGTACCTAAACAATGTCTAGATTTCGAGTTAAAGGGCTTAAAAGTTACGCACTGCATGTCACGCGATATTGAATCTTATGCCATCGACATAAGGTGCATTCGTAACAATATTTTTGTTATATTTATAAGCTTGCGTCAAATATGTGTCATGGTCTTCCATGATGCTTTATAATCGTCCTACCATAACAAAATATGCTAATTCTTCAACAGCTTCCTATCACAGTAGGAAGTTACCTAATACGGTGTCAATGTTTATTGTTATCTATACTAACATAACTAAACTTGTAGTCCAGCCTCTCAAGTACGAGTGTGCGGGTTTGATTCCAGGTCAGGTAAGTACCAATGTAACTTTTCCAAGTTATAAAGGGTGTATCTGACATCGACGCACAAACGAGTACCATGGATCCAGTACATGATTCTGAACCTCCCCAGTGGTGGAAAATTTCGTAGGCTTTTTCATGTACATCAACATCGGTATACCTTCTTGGGGGCATCTCAGCTGCGTCTTTCGGTACATGGTTGCCACTCCAAAATCTTACTGCCCCATCGACCATCCATGTCCCCTGCCTACTGCCACTTAATTAAAGTTTTCTTACTGTAGTATAAACCCTACCAAGTTTGACTTGCCGAAAAGAGCTGATAACTTAGGCTCTAGCCAGCTAAATGCCAGTTGGATTAACTGTAGTTACGTGCAAAAGATTGCACAGAAAATGGTATAAAAATATTATTTACTAAACCTCGCTGGGCTCGCATGATGAGCTCAGCCCTGGGCACTCCTTCTCACAAGGAGGAGTCCTGTGAACCAGGAGTGGAAATATTGTAGGATGTTGCTGCTAATCTCTAGAACTTCTCCTACCATGCGTATTTACTTATTTCAAATCAAATCAAAGCATTTATTTCAAATAACCACTTACAGGCACTTTTGAATTGTCAGAAGGGCGGTCAGTCCGTAAGGTGAAGCTAGTCGCCCATTCCAAAGAGTAGCTACCTATGGAGAACTCAAGCTATTGATAGAAATATTTGATTACATCATTCATGTTGAAATCAACCGTGTGAGAACGATGCATAAATATATTGTACGCTGAGGGCGTCCATTATGGAAAACATAAAAAAACAACAATTTACAAATTAAAATAACCCAACAAATAGACACTTTATAGCAAGTATATTGTGCTCACACGACGGGAGAATGATCCTAGCACATGTATGTTCGATGTCCAGAGCGCGCTGCTCACACCGCTCTTGGAGGTGTAGTTTGCGCCACCACAACGAACTCAGGTTGGACTCTGTCATGGGTGTAACCAGGGAGAGGGGGTTTCAACTGCAAATGCAACAAAATGTACGGAGTGATTGCCAAAAGATCGCACTTCACATTAGCCACTGCAAAAACTTGACTTGCCCACAAGGTCCGACTTGCTTTCCCATAGGCCTGACTGGCCCCCTCCTAGGCCAGAAGCTTGGGTACGTCCATGGACGACACGAACGACACATGGACACGAGATGGCGCTGGCGTTCGGAATATTTAAATGAAAGACTCCTACATATTGATTTTACTATTTACCCGCGACCGAGGCCAAACGGCCAGAGGCTAGTCACAAATATTATTTATTAGATTAGGTAAATAACTACGGTATATAAATTAAGATTGATGTAAAACATGGTAGTGCTATTCAAAGAGGAACAAATAATAACAATGTTTACCAAACAAGTTATTCTGACGACTTTTAGGAAGGTCAAAGGCCTCTGACCATCGATTTTATATCAAGAACTTTCTGCGCTTTGGAAAACATGTTACGCCGTTGGTTTTGGCTGGTATTTGTAGATCTTTGAGGTCGTAACGCGTGTTTAGAGGTTCAGGTAGAAAGTCTATCAACCACTCCTTTTTCTAAATATAGACTAATGTCTAACCGCAATCCCGGCTGATTGTAAACAGTGATGCAATCGTTGGTGGCAACGCGCGCTAGTTTATGAAGAGCCTATTCACTCAAAAAACTAAGTGAACAGAAAGGAAGACGGCAGTTGAGCGGGGTGATGCAATGTTAAACCCAACAACACGACCAACGATGCTGCGCCAGAGGGAGATTGATCTGGGGCCCCTCCACGACTAATCTCTCGACACAACAACATTTGGCGCCTCGTACCTGGCACACATCACAACACAACTGCTCAGACCCGTCCTCCGTACGGCTTCACCAGACATCATGCCAGAACACGACAAATCGCTTGGCGGCAAGGCTTTGTCTGGTGGGCCTACCACCGATCTCATTAATAGGATTCTGTTTTATCTTTTAGGTGCGGAACCCTAAAAACAACAAATAATCTTAAGGACACTCCGCATCCTCTACCACTCCACGCCCACTAACTTGATAAGGGCGGTGCACAGTGTATAGATAAAATCAAGTTCATTGACAACGCTATCAAAGCAGGATGCCGCCATTTTTGTTTCATTTTATTGTAATTTCTAATCATATCCCGTCGGATAGGGCTTTCGTTGATTTGAAAGCAACTGTGATTGTGTCGTCATTTTTAACCTACTTTATAATAAAAATGAGGTTTCAATATATTCAGGATTTTGGACCTAACTGGTAAAAATTTGGTGGGTCCCCCAATTACTAAGACTTAGTAATTGGGGGACTAAGACTTGATTTGGGGGGTTATTACTAGGACTGATTGTCTGTCTGCTGTCACCAGGCTGTATATCAATAACTGTGACAGCTAGACAGATGAAATTTTTACAGGTAATGTATATCTGTTGGCGCTATAACATCAAAAATATTAAAAGAAGTTTTTCTGTGTAGATAATAGTACGGAACCCTTCTTGCTGTGCTGGCTGACTCGCACTTGGCTGGTTTTGTTTTTAATTTAGGTAATAAGCTATTACTTTGATTTATAAATATAGTTTTTTGTTACTTTGCTGGTGTATTTAAAAAAACAATATTGCTTTGCCCGACCTGAGTTCAGCAGTCGGACTTACAACCGCTAGACTTAGAAGTTATGTTATATAAATGAAATCAATTTAGAATTTAGAACACAGTTTTCCACATAAAAATAGATGTTGTACACAATGTATTGAGTTCCATGTATTATGTATTTATATATACAAATATACATAATAATGACATGGAGGTTAGGTCTTATTGTAAGCGGCAAATTATTCATTTTTTTTTTATTTTTATATACTAGTGATTGATCGCAATCCCGCCTGATGATAAGCAGTGATGCAATCGTTGATGGTGAAACGCGAAGGTATGTGAAGAGCTTATTCACTCAAAAGACCTCAAGAGACTCAGACCACCAGTCAGACGGAAACACCGCCGCTGGCAAATTGTTACAGTTCCTCGATTTACGCGGTATAAAATACTAGGCGAATTGATTCGACCGGATTGTAGTGGTGTTAACAATGCATGATGGGTGGATTCTCGACGTACGACGGATCATCACAAGATGGGGAATTAAGTCATCCAATTCCGACACCACACGCCCCAAAATTCATCCTAACTAACATCGACAGGCTGGCTACTCTTCGCCTATACTCCAAGCTTTGGAGACCGCTTTAAACCAAATCTGGGTCGCCCATTTTAATTTAATAATCAGTAAAGAAACACGCACGCAAACAAACAAACCGTCATCAAAAACAAGTTTTCTGTTGTAGGAAACTTTAATTCCTTTACGCAAATCTATTTATCTGCAATCCACTGACATATTGTATTTTAGTACAGTCCATTTCTATGAACTATTACATTCTCATCATCGACAGCCTCCGTGGCGTAGCGGTAGCGAACGCGGCCGCTGCGCAAGGAGGCGCGGGTTCAATCCCCGCGCAGTGCAAATATTTGTATGCATGAATAAGAATATTTGCACTGGTCTAGTCGTGCCTCGGAAAGCACGTTAAGGCGTTGGTCCCGGTTGCCATACGAACATCTAGTGGCAGTCATTACGGGTTGTTGGAGCCCTCAAAAGTCCAACAATTGGTCTAACTGCAACGCTTCGATATCGCATTCGGGTTGTGGAGGTCAGACGGTAGTCGCTACACGGAAAATGTCGATGTTTCGCCAAAATCAGTAGTTAGACTGGTAAAGCGGACCCCAGACTCCAAAGCTGAAAAAAAAACTTTGGATGCGACTGGGATTAAAGCTGAGATGATGATGATGATTACATTCTCATCATGAAGCGTTTACCATCAACGATTGCGTCACTGCTTACCATCAGGCGGGATTGCGGTCAAGCGCTGGTTTATTTTTTAATAAAAAAATAAATAAAAATAAACTAGCATTGCAATTTTGGTGATAGGCCATAACTTCGGCTGTCATGCCGGCAGAAGTTACCACCGACCAGGCAAAGTCTTGCCGCCATGCGATTCGTCGTGTTCCGACATGACGTATACTAAAGCCGTGCGGCGAAGCGCGTTGTTGTGTCGGGAGTTTGGTCGTGGAAAGTCACCAGCAGGGGGGGCACACTTAGTACTTTATGAATTTCTACAGTCGACAGCGACATCTAAAGAAAAGTGTGTGAACAACTGGGCAGCCATCTTATTGACCTATAAAGGTCTTGGTTACCAGGTCGTAAAATTTCAAAAAAAAAAAAGCAGCCATCTTATACCAAGTCATATTTTTTAATTTCAATTTTCAAGCTATGGAAGCAAGATGGCGGATAGAGAATCAAACAATTTTATTTTATTTATACTAGTGTTGAATGAATATATGAAATATTGATATGATGTACGCACGTGTTATTGGCAAAATTGTGGTGTCTCTTCCACAAAGGCCATTGATCAAGGCTTGAAGTTGAAGTTCAATTTTCATGATTTGTTGTCATGTTTCAACTCCCAAGAAAATATTGTATTTTTGACTATGATGCTTTAGGTAAGTGTTTATTACTGTACCCTACCGTATTATCTATATAAGTAAAAAGGTTTTTATGTTCTATAATATGTTTTTTTTTTGCCCAAATTCTGATAAGTAATTATTCACAAATTTCATTCCAATTTCAGTTGCACACGGTGTACCCATTCTCCGACTCCCAAACCCTGAAAAGGACCCTGATTAGTTCGCTACTTTGATAGCCGCTGTTGGCAGCCAAGTTAGAGAAAGTGATCATATGAAGATTTATAAGAATATGTTCAAAAGAATATGTGATCACCATTTTGATCAATCAAGACAGCTGGAGGTCGTCTTATTTGTTCAGGAGCACCAACAGTTAATAAGAATCGTAAGTAGAATTAAGTTAGCTCAATATTTGTGTGAACACAACATTTATTACCATACCAAATTGTTCCAATTCATATTTACAATCATTTGTGGGGTGACTTTTAAAAAGGACTTATTTCTGTGTGAACTCTAAAGAGAAATAGCCCCTTATGACTTTGTGAAAGGGCTTATTTCTGTATGAATTCTGCAAAAAAAATGCAGTCCTTCCGAAGAGTCTCTCCTCAATTGGATTTTGCTAATCAGTAACTTAAAAGTACCTACTCTGAAAATTGTGGAAGAAGCAGAAGTGTGTGTCTGACTTTTACTGACTAAAACCCACCCATGTTCCTTAACTTGCCTGTGTGACGGCCAGGGCCACGGTTTCTTTTTTAAACAACCCGCAACGCTGACCCAGGAGGCATTGATCTTCGTGGACCCCGTCACAATGTGAACTGGTAATAACCTTGCATTGTATGTTACAGGTATTCAACAAATAATCAGTACCTTTGTGGAGACAGACCATAAATACTAATTTCCAAACTGTTAATTTCTGACACTTTCGGCTAATTTGTAATATTATTTTATTTCTGTGTACTTCATAATTAACGTAATGTTTTATATAACGATTTTATGTTTACATACTATCAGCTGTGAAGTTTTCACTCATAAAATAAATAAATTACTGAATACTTTGTTTTAATCATCTGAAAACCCAGACCTATAATATACATTACATAGCTACGTACGCATAGATACGTAGCTATAACATACATAGCTACGTATGCATAGGTACGTAGCTATAATATACATATCTACATACGTATAGCTATGTACCTGTATCATTCAGCTACATACGTATAGCTACGCACCTACATTCACTAGTAGTTGTTCACCTATTAATCTGAAGACGGCAGCACTTTCCATACATGCATATTTTACCGCAGAGTTGGCACTCTTTAATTATATACTTACTATACTCTTTGGTCACCAGATCAATCTCCCTCTGGCGCAACATCGTTGGTCGTGTTGTTGGGTTTAACATTGCATCACCTCGCTCAACCGTCTTCCTTCCTATTCACTCAGTTTTTTTGAGTGAATAGGCTCTTAATAAACTAGCACGCTTTACCATTCACGATTGCATTACTACTTACCATCAGGTGGGATTGCGGTCAAGCACTAAGATAAGCATCCGCTCCACGTAAAATGCTTCAAGACTTTATTCAGATCAACTGGAATATGAAGCTTCCGCATTGGCGGTGGTGAATCATTCGATAGGGACTGTGCCGTAATCTACCAAAGCGGGCGCAAAGCGGGTTGGTAGATCTGCCATATCTTCTTTTTTTTTTTTTGATATGGCATCTCGTAATTGACCTTGAGAGGCCGTGACTACTTAACCGGACTTTCCTGTGGATGCCTTAAATGAATTTAAAGCATCCAGCCAGGGCTACTAAAAACTAAGCGACTACGCGCTAAGGGCACCCCCTGTGGGGTACGAGCCTCGGCTTAGGGCGTCGCTGGTGAGAACAGCAAGGGAAGGCTGGATCGAATATTTGTTAGCCATATCTTCAAATGGTTTTATGACACGCCGGTTTCCTCATGTTTTCCTTCACCGTTTTGAGAGCAGTGGTGATGAAAAAATTTACACAATGTACAAGACTGTCTTAGTCCGAACGTACTAGCTTAGGGTCCAAATCGAAAAGGAGGAGGCAGAGCGCGTGAGGCAGCGGGAATCCCAGCGCTCTCACGCCACAAGCCGCCGCAGGAGACGTCCTGGTCGAGAGAAAACATCGAACTCCCGGCTACCGTAAGCGCGGGCTTGGGGGCGGTGAGCAGTGGGCAGCTCGCCGCCCGGTAAGGACCAGGCCCTAGTTAACGGCGCGTTGTGTTTCACGCGCGCCTCAGAGAGATGCACAGCACATCGTGACGGGGTCCACAAAGACCGATATCTCCTGGGTCAGGGTTGCGGGTTGGTTAAAAAAGAAACACATGCAAGTGAATAAACACCTGTGGGTTTTAGTCAGTAAAAGTCTGACACGCCCTTCCGCTCCGCCCAGAGCGGGAGAAGTCATTTAATGATTTAAAATCAATATGCATCAATAGCCTACGGCTCAATTTATATCGCTGAGGAACGAAATGGAATCGTTTTTTTTTAATACAAATCATAATGAGCTCTACATCAACAGCGTAACGCTCAAATTAGGTACACATATACGTATAAGTCGCGCTTCTTCTGGAAAACTCACGCATTCTCGGGAATTCCAACAGTATTAACCTCGTAATCTAATTTGAACGTTAGCGCACTGACATAAATTTCATTATGCTATACACGAAAACTCAATTCTCTTCCATTGCCAGGCAATATAAATTAAAGCGTACACTCTCTTGGCGGTCTAAACCGCAAGATTTACATGAATATTGATATATTTACATTTGTATTTTTCCAAGATGACCTAGGAATGAAGGGAAAAAAACTTGATATTAATTATAAATCAGCTGACTTAAATCATGGCCGCCATTTTACCTATTCTAAGTAACAGGTCTATCTAACAAGGTTAAAATTCTCTTTTGATTGGTGATCTTCCATTTTATACCAAGACTCCTTGTCTTAAAAGCACTTTGACCTGTTGGTCCCGAAAACGAGGCAAAAACAGTCTTAGCAAGAGGTATTATAGTATATTCAGTGTTGCCAACCTTTTGTTCAAGAAATATATTATGATCAAAGTGGAAAAGGTAGTCGTGGTGGCCTAGTGGTTAAAACACTAGCCTCTCAAGTATAGTGTGCGGGTTGAATTCCAGGTCTGGCAAGTATCAATGTAACTTTTTAAAATTATATGTACTTTCTAAGTATATCTTGGACACCAATGACTGATTATAAGGTGAAGGAAAACATTTTTTTGGAAATTCATGGAAGTTGGAATTAAAATTACTTCAAAATTCATTAGTATTGTTACCATGATGATTATGTAAAATTTCATATTTTATTTGGTCATATGATTCATCATTATCAATCTTTTTTTTTATCGTCCCACTGCTGGGCACAGACCTCTCATACAGAGAAGGCGTTGAGCGTAATCACCATGCTTGCTCAATGCGGGTTGGCGATTTCAAACTTATAAAGTCCAGGTTTCCTCAAGATGTTTTCTTTCACCTTCAGTCACTGGTGTCAAAGATATACTTAGAAAGTACATATAACTTTAGAAAAGTTACATTGGTACTTGCCTGACCTGGAATCGAACCCGCACACTCATACTTGAGAGGCTGGTGTTTTAACCACTAGGCCACCACGACTGCCTAGACTGGTTATATGATTGCCTAACCTTTAACCTTTAACCTTATGGGTCGGACGGGGTTTTTTTACATATTGTAGAAACCTTTATAAATAACACTATAGAGATTAGATTTTTGTGTTTTTTCGATGGTAGGCCATTACATCGGCCGCCGGCAGAAGTTACCACCCGCTAGACAAAGCCTTGCCGCCAAGCGATTTTTCGTGTTCCGGCATGATGTCTGGTGAAGCCGTACGGAGGACGGGTCTGAGCAGTTGTGTTGCGACGTGTGCCGGGTACGATGCGCCTAATGTTGTTGTGTTGGGAGTTTGGTCGTGGAGGGTCTTCAGATCAATCTCCCTTTGGCGCAGCATCGTTGGTCGTGTTGTTGGGTTTAACATTGCATCACCTCGCTCAACTGCCGTCTTCCTTCCTATTCGCTCAGTTTTTCTGAGTGAATAGACTCTTAATAAACTAGCGCGCTTTACCATCAACGATCGCGTCACTGCTTACCATCAGGCGGGATTGCGGTCAAGCGTTAGTTTATAATTATTTAAAAAAAAGAAAATTTAATGGATAAAACAACTGTTTTAAAAACGCAGACTTATTAAAAATTACAGTTTCATACAACATTCCACAAGTATTTTAATGTGCGTTCGCAATTGATTTGACAAAAATGTAAACAAATATGAGTTATTGGAAATAAAACATTAATACATATTTAATAAAGTTCAATTTACAGTAGAACTTCGAATATTTTAAGACTTTAAACAATCCTTGTGACTCTGAAACCAACTTAATTACTTACTTTTTTTTTTTAATAACGTTGCCCCACACTAGGAATTTCTCCTATATCGTGTTCGTGGGTGCGTTTACAAACAAACTCACATACACAAACACCCAGACCCGGAACAACTTCTTGTATGTCATACAAATATTTGTTCCGTGCGGGAATCGAACCCGCGACACGCAGTGCAGCAGTCAGTAGCTTAACCTACTACTACTACCTTTTTTTTTTTTTTGCCGGGGTGGAAATCCTCATAGGATGCCCGCCGCCCTGGGGTGGGCGACGGGGTATGTCAGACTTTTACTGACTAAAACCACCCCGGTGTGTCTTCTATCACGAGCGCGCGTGGGGCCGCGGGAGTCTAAATGCTTCCACGGCCCCACACCCTCGTGCTGGCCCGGTCTGTCCGGGCCTCGTCTCCTGCATGGGGCAGTGGGGTGTTAAACTACCCCGTGCATCGCCTCAAAGGCGCGCGCCGACACTCGCGCGCGCCTCCGCCTCGGGGTACTACTACTACCTACTTCAACTCTTCAATGGCCTCTGTGGTTAGATACCACAAATTATAGAAATTCTTTAAAAATATTATTTCACAATAATAAACTTTGTTATTATCTTTGTTTAGTTTATTTCTACTTAATATTAGTACTTACATTTATTTACTTTAAGTTACCACTTATGTCCGTGAATTTTGTTTCACCTGTTTTTGGCAACTGTACAGGATGTATCTGACATCGTAACGCAAACTTCGCGAAAGGGCTAGACCGCATGCCACTAATAAAATTATGATAGTCATTTATCACGTTAATGAACGGTTACAGAATTCACAGTGTTTAAAAAAATGTGTCGGTTCGCCCTTTGAACGTTGCAAGCGTGCCACCGTGCGGGTTTGTAGGTATGACGTTAATCCCTGATGTGAACTCTATTAAATCAGCTGATAAGATAGTTTTTCGAGATTTGTTTTCATTGCGCTTTTTTGTGTAATTAGCGAATTAATTAATTTTTACTTTAAAATCTTATTGGGTTATAAAAGTATAGCAATTATGAACGGTCTAAAGTGAAAAAAAACTGTATATATTTTTTTTTAATCATGAAAAAGCCAACGAAAAATTCCACCACTGGGGGGTTCAGAATCATGTACTGGATCCATGGTACTCGTTTGTGCGTCGATTTCAGATACACCCTTTATAAGCCTTTTACTCATAACTACTCTATTTGTTAATTTATATACAGAAGCTGTTATTGTACCTTTATTAATAAATAAATAAATAAATAATGGCGGATATCGCCGATAACATTTTCATTATAAAAATGATTGCTTTTCCTGTTGTTGCTTGTTTGAAAAACAAATTCTAAATAATACTGTTTAACTACTCACAGAAAATACTGTGTTAGTTTATTCCTGTTAAATTAAGACACTCCATGGACAGTTTAGACGATTTTTGGCTTCGCACGGTTTGTGCACTTAGCCAATGTCACGTAATTATGAATTATTCATGTCGAAAAAGACGGCCGCGTGACCCGTCTTACGAGTGAGGTTGGGGCAAAGTCATGATGTAGCCACTATGCTGCGATATTTCACTGTTCTTTATGAACTATTTACTAAAAGCACTTTTTACTACATAAATCACGCACTTTTCTTTAGTAAACAACACTATAAATAATTTTAAAAGTAGAAAGACGAGCGTGACACTCAGCTTGACTTTCCCGCCAAAAACCCTCCTATGACTTGTCAAAACCATCATAGTTCCAATGTCAGACAAAGATGGAGCTATACAGGTTGAATAGCGGTATCCCATTTTCACAACGTTTTAACGATGATTTTCACACGTGAATCCGTACTATTGTCTGCATACCTCCATGGGAAGAAGACGTATGTTGTTATACTAAAGACATTGACCCCGATCTCTTATTCCCAAACTAAACTAAATTACGTTTAGTTCATCTTTTCTTTCACTCTGGGCAAGTATCCAGACTCCCCACAACCTTTCAGACCACGGCCTGCTTGCACGAAATGTCAGTGTTTGTAGCCGACGTTCCAGTCTACGCGTTATTGTGATTCAATGGCAAAATAGTTATGATAAGTTTTTGTTGATTTAGACAACTGATGTCTTAACTGTTTTGCGAGAAATACAGACTTTTATATTTTATTTATTTTATTAAGAGCTATGCTCCGAGTTTCTCTGCGTGATTGAATCAGAAATGAGGAGATCCGCAGAAGAACTAAAGTCACCGACGTACTGGAAGACGCAGCGTAGGGAGACTCCCAACAAGGTTGACCAATGACCTGTTGAAGGTCGCGGAAAACCGATGGATGCGGGCAGCACAAGACCGGTCATCGTGGAGAGCCTTGGGGGAGGCCTTTGTCCAGCAGTGGACATTTATATTCTGGAGAAGGTGCTCTGGCGGTCAAAAAAACAAGAAGTTTGCTTTTATACATAAATAGAAGTAGTTCTCTCCAAATTTTGGGCACTTTATTATAAAAGACTTGATTAATAATTCCGAGGGCTCTGGACCCCAATACGTTAAAGACGGCCCTGGTGATGTCATGCTAACAAGAAAACCACAATAAATGACGAACTGTCAAATAATGTGGAATAATTCAAAACGGCTGTAGGAAGTGTGAAAACAAAGGGTTTGTTGACTCGTTTAGTCATTTTCCTGGCTGTTAGCCAGGCGACTGCCTGTCAGTCAATAGACACAATGGTTGTTCCTTGATTAGTTAGACAGGAATAACTGTAGAGTTGATAATATTTTCACACCGCTGCGATACTTACTTTGATTCCAATAACGCTCAACTTTGATCACTTGAAATGCATATTTATGTTTTACAATATTTTGGTCTAGCTCGGTCATGGAATGACTTGCCCGTGTCCTTAAGGCGTGCTCAAGCTCTCTCCACTTTTAAAACTATGATAAAAAAAGCACTTCCTCTCTCTTTTAAAATACCATTATATTTTATTTGCTCTTGTATGATGTTTTTTAATTAGATGTACGAGTATACAGTATGTTAAGAAAACCCTGTCCGACCCATAAGGATAATAAAGGTTAGGTAAACACATGACCAAATATAATATAAAATTTTACGTAATCATCATAGTACCAATACAAATGAATTTTGAAATAATCTTTTTTTCCCGCGAATTAATTCCAACTTCCCCGAAATTTGGTAATTTTTAAAAAAGTGACAACACCGGTATTATTATGAGCGAATAGCGATGCGACCACGTGCCGCGTGCCCTGCCGCCCGCCGCCCGCCGCCCGCGGAAGGGTGGTTAACGCACATTTATTAAGTTACCTCTTTTTGCGAAATAATATTTATTTTTTTAGGTTGATTTTTTTTTAAGTTTAGCCTGGTTTTGTATGCATTAGTAGAATCAGTTATCGATACCTACCTAACAACACCTTAACGGGTCAGACAGGGTTTTCTTAACATTCTGTATATGTATTTATTTAAACTAGTGTGATACACTTTACGTACTTATTGATTGTATAATTTATGTAAATAGTAGTAGTCCTTCGCACGCTCATGGAATTGCATGATTTAGTTCCCACATCTCCATTCCACCCTTACGTCGTTAACACCACTACGATTCGGACGAAGCGTTTCACTTTCTCTTTCATACCGCGTACATCGAGGGACTGGAACAATTTGCCAACAGCGGTGTTTCAGTCGAACTACAATTTGAGTGTCTTCAAGGCTAGAGTGAATAGGCTCTTAATAAACTAGTGCGCTTTACCATCATCGATTGCGTCACTGCTTACCATCAGGAGGGATTGCGGTCAAGTGCTAGTTTATAATTTATAAAAAGAAAACACTGTATACATACAAATGCACCCAAATTATTTCTCTCTCCTTCCCCTTAGTATTCCATCCAAAGGTTGTCTGTAAAAGATCGCTCTTAGTGATAAGACCGCCCATTGTGTCACCCTTTGTAAAATCTTTATATTTATATTCATAATCTGCAGAGTGTATCTGACATCGTAACGCAAACTTCGCGAAAAGGCTAGACCGCATGCCACTAATAAAATTATGATAGTCATTTATGTCGTTAATGAACGGTTACAGAATTCACAGTGTTTAAAAAAAAGTGTCGGCTCGGCCTTTAAACGTTGCAAGCGTGCCGCCGTGCGGGTTTGTAGGTATGACGTTGATCCCTGATGTGAACTCTATTAAATCAGCTGATATGATAGTTTTTCGAGTTTTGTTTTCATTGCGCTTTTTTATGTAATTAGCGAATTAATTAATTTTTACTTTAAAATCATATTGGGTTATAAAAGTATAGCAATTATGAACGGTCTAAAGTGAAAAAAACTACATATATATATTTTTTTTTTTAATCATGAAAAAGCCGACGAAATATTCCACCACTGGGGGGTTCAGAATCATGTACTGGATCTATGGTACTCGTTTGTGCGTCGATGTCAGATACACCCTTTATATGGTGTAAATAATAAAGAGTATTCTATTCTATAAAAAAAAATCCTACGGAAATAATACTTAGTTTCTCAAGTCTATAGTTATTGTAAATAATATTCAATAACCATGACCTTTGAATTATAAAGATATAGTAAATACTATGTTTACATATTATTATCCATAGTACAAGGTATATTTACTATTAATTTGATAAATTAATTATAAGTACAATATGTAAGGAAAACCCTGTCTGATCCGTGAAGGTACTGTTAAGTATCGATAACTGATTCTACTACTAAACCGGGCTAAACTGAAAAAAAAATCTTATTTTGATTGTGATTTGGAGAGGGAACGCAGGGCGCTGTCTGTGCGCTGTAACAAGCTGGCCCGCAGGTTTGCACGGTGTACCGAGCAAGTCAAGGTGACTTTATTTAAGGCCTTCTACCAGTCCT
Organism: Sesamia inferens; assembly: GCA_037179545.1. Taxonomy (NCBI): domain Eukaryota; kingdom Metazoa; phylum Arthropoda; class Insecta; order Lepidoptera; family Noctuidae; genus Sesamia; species Sesamia inferens. The sequence continues at coordinate 14,325,203 of CM073951.1, read as the reverse complement.
TCTAAACTTGCAGCCTGTGGACTAAGTACACGCAGCGTACACGCACCGCTCTGCGAGTCCAATATAATAATGCGTTCAGAATACTGCTCGGACTACAAAATCCGCCATTACAAAATAATGTCACAGTTTTTTTGAGTGGATAGGCACTTAATAAACTAGCGCGCTTTACCATCAACGATTGCATCACTGCTTACCATCAGGTGGGATTGGGGTCAAACACTAGTTTATAATTAAAAAAAAAAACCAGTAAAAATACAATGTGACGGATTCTATATGTTTACACGTTGCCTGTACATACATAGCTCGTTATATAAAATGCAAACAATGTGATTTTCTCAAGTCAATAAAATGCATATTACGAGCATAATTTGTTTTGCCATTTATGTCGGTACCAAGGTTTGTAAGTCATTAAAACGCTGAGTTCCTTATTTACTAATTAACAAAGGGTTAAACTACGCTAGGCGCGGCTGGTTTGTGGATGGGTTACTACCTTTTCTTACTGAGACTCATTCTTGCCTTGGAAATCACGCTAAGCCGTTGGTCCTGGCAAACACGCAATCCCGCCTGATGGTAAGCAGTGATGCAATCGTTGATCGTAAAGGGCACTGATTTATTAAGAGCCTATCCACTCAAAAAAACCGAGAGAATAGGAACTAAGACAGCAGTTGAGCGAGGTGATGCAATGTTAAACCCAACAACACGACCAACGATGCTGCGCCAAAGCGAGATTGATCTGGAGACCCTCCACGACCAAAATCCCGACACAACAACATTTGGCGCATCGTACCCGGCACACATCGCAACACAACTGCTCAGACCCGTCCTCCGTACGGCTTCACCAGAGATCATGCTGGAACACGACAAATCGCTTGGCTGCATCACTTGGTCTGGCGGGTGGTAACTTCTGCCGGCAGCCGATGTTATGGCCTACCAACGAGATAGCAATTAGGCTTATCAACGGTATCATATCACCCACTTACTGGGTCGTGGACATCAGAAAGCCAGTAGGTAGCTGGAAAAAGTCGAGGCAGACGTAGACGATCAATACTTATATTTATCGACCATTACTGGTCACTACTCAAGCTCATGTCCGTGACGTATTTCCTAGTACCTAATTAGGTTGTCGAGGTCAGATATCCAGTAACTCCATGGTAATAAATATGGTGTTCATCTGCATCCGGATAGAATGAACCGACCTTATCATATTTGGATAAAGCCGCGTTTCCGGCCATGTCCCAAATATGCTAAGGGCGCTGACGCGGTCCTGGGCAGAGAGGAGCGGTAAAGAGCCGTGAAAAGTGGTCAGGGGGGCAATCGCGCTAAAATAATTCAAGCAAAATAGAATTGGATCGCAACCAAACCATAACTTTTCTTATGTTTCGTAACGCGCTAACCTTTTGATACATGGTTTAACCATAACTGGATCACAATTGGAACATAACCGCTGTCAAATGTAAAAGTTGAAACAAAGCTAACTTTTGTTCTTTGTCAAACTTACGTCTAAACGATTATATTTACTTATAATTTATTTAGTTTTAACTATTATATCTAACGAAATGTATTATACATTGATTTTACTTCAATCGCAGTTAAAACTTTAGCGCGATACGAAATGTGATAAACCATAAATTTAACTGGCTTAGATACGAACAAGAGTATAATTTATGTCTGTGTTTCGGTTACTTAGACCGTAGAAATTCATAACAATGATCGTATTTAGCGGTTTCCAACCGCGACTGAAGCATCGCTAATTCTAGTTGAACTTCTACTGTTTTATTTAGCGCGATTACCCCCCAGTGTTTCCACTGAAGCGGAGCTGGGCGGAGAGGCGTGGTGAAGAGCCGTGAAAAGTGGTCAGTGTTTTCACTGACCGAAACACCAATACACCACAATCTTAACCACTGGACCAATTTTCCAGCGGCGGTGTTTCCGTCTGACTGCAATTTAAGTGTCTTCAAGGCTATAGCGAATAGGCTCTTAATAGACTAGCGGGCTTTACCATCAACGATTTCATCGCTGCTTACCATCAGGCGGGATTGCGGTCAACCACTACTTTATAATTATTTATTAACTGTGCTTTATTACAGTTAAGATTGATGCTGATTTTATTATAATCAACTTATATGTATATTAACTGTTATACATAAATAAATTCATTCGAACTATCTGTCTTCTGAATTTATGAGGTGTTTAATTAAATAAATGGCGTGTTAAAACCAACTATAGGCGTACCCAGCTTCTGACCTTGGGCAAGTCAGGGCTAAGGGGGGCAAGTAAGATTTTTAGACTCAAATCATCCCCAGCTACTTTCTCTTAGAAACTACACAAACACATCTACATGGAACATTAGATATTTATAGTGTAATGTGTAGGGCAAATAGACGCAAATTTGCGAGATTTGCAGGGGCTGCTGCCCTCCCTTGCCCCTTGGTTTCATGGGTACACCCATGAAACCACCATTGTTCCGTATTGTGAAAAAGGAATAGCACTATTCATCCTTTATAGCTCCATCTTTATCTGACACCCGAATAATGATGATTTTAAAACGTCATCGTAACCCCTTTTTTGGGTGGGAATTTATCAAAAGACGTCCCGCTTTGGGCGGAGCGGAAGGGCGTGTCAGACTTTTACTGACTAAAACCCACCCGTGTTCCTTCACTTACCTGTGCGCCAGGAAGCACGGTATCTCATTTGAACAATGCTTGACGTCATAGTAACCCCAAAGTCCCTCATTTTTTTTTATCTTATCTCAATCATCTGCATCGATATAAACATGTCATTGACCTTGCACGGAACTTCAAACCGGTCCCAATAATTTCGAAGCAAGGTGGGCAGAGATGGATGTACTTTCACTTTCTTCGTGCCTAAGATGAATTATGGGTTTATTATCTGTCATTTATATTGAATAGTGGATCCGTTATCTTGGTACCTAGCGGTCAAATCGTCAAATGGAAATCAGTTATAAAACGCTATTAGGTAGAACTGTTGTTTTATTTCTGTGAGTAGCAAACGTTAATAACATCATTTGCCTAGTGTTTTCACAACTATGCCGAGGTCAACTTCATGTCTTACTGCTGCTGAATACCCGTATTTTGCTTGGAGATACTGCCGATCTGACTTCCATAACCCAGCTGTATAGTAATTAATACTGGTTGTCTGACACATTGTTGGGCTAGTGTCGATTCTTAAGGACCATCAGGATGACAGACAGGTCCACCAGCTTAATGATGACCCGAAACGAATATCAGGATGACAGACGGGTCCACCAGCTTAATCATGACCCGAAGCGACTATGGATCGGACGGGTCCACAGGCTTAAGGTGCTTTCCAAGGCATGGAGGGATCTTGGTCTGTTATCCAGATCAATCAACCCGTGGAGCTATTATTTCTTAACCACAACGATAATATTTTGAAAATATATAGAGGCGGTATTTTCATCCCGGGCAATTGTAAACATCAAAGCTCGCTCGCCTCTTTTCTATAAGCAAAGAGGTCTTGCAAAAGAGGAAAAGAATGAAAATCCATTTACAATTGCATGATTTAATTCCCCCATCTACGTTCCATCATCGGACGACCCGTCGTACGGCGAGTTTCCACCCTTACGTTGTTGACACCACTGCGATCCGAACGAAACGTTTATGTTTCGCCTCGACTTTTATACCGCGTACATCGAGGGACTGGAACAATTTACCAGTGGCAGTGTTTCAGTAGGACTACAATTGGAGTGTCTTCAAGGCTAGAGTATTACCGTCAACGATTACACCACTACTTACCATCAGACGGGATTACGGTCAAGCACTGATTTATAATACGTTTAAAAAAACATTTGCCTATATAGCCCAGACTAAAAACACACCCATTCATTTTCATCTTCAGTCTATAGATGTCCACTGCTGGACAAAAGCCTCCCCAAGTCTTTCCACAAAGACCGGTCTTGTGCTGCCCGCATAAATCGGCTCCCATCCCATCTCAGCGTCAGACAACTGTCTTAAACTTGTCAAAATGTAGGAAAATAGGAATTATTTTTTGATAAATTGAACCTGAAATCAGGATCGGAAGGATCTGAGAGAGAAGATCGTGGCGTTTTCTAGTTTTTGCCAATCCATAACAAGTCATTAACCTCAACTTTTTTATCGCATAGAGGCTTAATGCCTCCGCTATGAAGCAACACATCAGAGTTCGCGTGATGAGCACTTTCTATGGAACTTTCATATTTTACATCATAATTCGAGTTATCTTACATGTTGTAAATTGTTCTTACAATGTTTCCTTTGAAAGAATTACAAAATTATTTGCGAATTGCAATTTAATTGTTGCTATCCTATCTCTATAATCACCCCCTTTCTAACTATATAATCATTCATCATCATTTCATCCATCGTTTTCTTGGTCTTCCCCATCACACTGAAACCATGACTTTTTCCTTCGCGCTTCTCTATCTGCCGTATTTTTTTTAAATAATTATATACTAGAACTTGACCGCAATCCCGCCTGATGGTAAGCCGAGATACAATATGTAAAAGAAGACAGAAGGCAGCTGAGCGAGGTGATGCAATGTTAAACCCAACTCGAAAATGATGTTGCGCCAGAGGGAGATTGATCCGCGGAGATCCTTCACGACCAAACTCCTGAAACAACAACATTTGGCGCAACGTACCCGGCACACATCGCAACACAACTGCTCATACCAGCACCCTTATTACTTAATACCCTATTACTGTTAATTGGAATCATTTCGAAGCTTATTGCTAATTCATTGCTCCAATATGATGGATGTTGTTGAACTGTCAAAATTAAATGAAACTCATTGCTCCTGATACTGTGTTACGCGATTACCCCGTGGTTCTCCGTACAGTAATCGCGCTAATTAAAACAGTAAAAGTTCAACTCCTGTCCGTATCTAATCCAGTTAAAGTTATGATTTAGTTTCGATGACATTTCGTATCGCGATAAAGTTTTAACTTCGGTTGAAGTAAAATCAATGTAGGTATAAGTGATACATTTCATCAAATATAATAATTAAAACTAAATAAATTATAAGTTAATCTAATCTTTAAGACGTAAGTTTGACATGACATAGAAAAGTTAGCTTTGTTTAACTTTTTCATTTGACAGCAGTTACGTTCCAATTGCGATCCAGTTATGATTAAACCATCTGTCAAAAGGTTAGCGCGATACGAAATAAATATAAATATATACGGACAAATCACACAGATTGAGCTAGCCCCAAAGTAAGTTCGAGACTTGTGTTATGGGATATTAACTCAACGATACTATATTTTATAATAGATACATATATAGATAAACATCCAAGACCCAGGCCAATCAGGAAAAGATCGTTTCCCATCATGACCTGGCCGGGGATCGAACCCGGGGCCTTCACGTCGCAGTCAGGCGTGGTGACCGCTGCGCCACGGAAACCGACAAATAATAAATATAACGAAAGTTATGGTTTGGTTGCGATCCAATTCTGTTTTGATTGAATTATTTTACCGCGATTGCCCCCCAGCTTCACCAGACATCATACCGGAACACGACGAATCGCTTGTCGGGAAGACTTCGTCTGGCGGGTGGTAACTTCCGCCGGCAGCCGAGATATGGTCGGTGGTAGGCCATAACATCGGCCGCCGGCAGAAGTTACCACCCGCCAGACAAAGTCTTGCCGCTAAGCGATTTGTCGTGTTCCGGCATGATGTCTGGTGAAGCCGTACGGAGGACGGATCTGAGCAGTTGTGTTGCGATATGTGCCGGGTACGATACGCCTAATGTTGTTGTGTCGGGAGTTTGGTCGTGGAGGGTCTTCAGATCAATCGCCCTCTGGTGCAGCATTGTTGGTCGTGTTGTTGAGTTTAACATTGCATCACCTCGCTCAACTGCCATCTTCCTTCCTATTCGCTCAGTTTTTCTGAGTGAATTGTAGGTGGTAGGCCATAACATCGGCCGCCGGCAGAAGTTACCACCCACCAGACAAAGCCTTGCCGCCAAGCGATTTGTCGTGTTCCGGCATGATGTCTGGTGAAGCCGTACGGAGGACGGATCTGAGCAGTTGTGTTGCGATGTGTGCCGGGTACGATACGCCTAATGTTGTTATGTCGGGAGTTTGGTCGTGGAGGGTCTTCAGATCAATCTCCCTTTGGCGCAGCATCGTTGGTCGTGTTGTTGGGTTTAACATTGCATCACTTCGCACAACTGCCGTCTTCCTTCCTATTCGCTCAGGTTTTCTGAGTGAATAGGCTCTTAATAAACTAGCGCGCTTTACCATCAACGATCGCATCACTGCTTACCAACAGGCGGGATTGCGGTCAAGCGCTAGGCCTACCACGGACCATATCTCGGTAACCATCCTTTTTCTAACCATATTCATCATTAACGAGGACATCTCTCATCTATCATTTCTTCGGTGTTCGCCTATTTTTAGACAGCAACTTTACGACAAAACGTTTTATTTAATGATAAATCTCAATATTTACATTCCATTCACCGCGAAACCTCGTGAATCCAACAATCACTTTGACTGCACAAAGATGCAAGGTGCAAAAACTTTATCGTAACAATTATCGCTCAGTAGGTCACTGGGCTATTGACAATGTTCTGAGCTATTGTACCTGTAGCCCGAGGCACTAACTTTCTAAATAATACACGAAGCAACTTTGTACCCATATAAAGGGTGTCTCTGACATCGACGCACAAACGAGTACCATGGATCCAGTACATGATTCTGAAACCGTCAAAGGTGGAATTTTTCGTCTGTTTTTTCCTGATTACAAAAATAATAATATGCAGTAATTCGCTAATTACACAAAAAAGCGCAATGTGAATAAAACACGAAAAACTGTCCTATCAGCTGATTTAATAGAGTTCACATCAGGGGTCAACGTCTAACCGACAAACACGCGCGGCGGCACGCTTGCAACGTTCAAAGACCGAGCCCACACATTTTTTTAAACACTGTTATTTCTGTAACCGCAATCTAAAGAAAAAGAAAGAAAGCTATAATAAAAATGTATATCTAGGGTGGAGACCCTGGTGGCCTGAAATACAGGCTTCGGCTTAGCTTAGGCACCAGTCTCCTACAGTATTTTTGTATAAGCCCATAACTGGACAACATTATTTTTATTTTGTTATTATTTTATATGGATATTGTGGTGAGAAAATAAATAAATATTATTATTATTATTATCATTAACGATATACTCGTAAATGACTATCATTATTTTATTAGTGGCATGCGGTGTAGCCTTCTCGCGAAGTTTGCGTTACGATGTCAGATACAGCCTGTATATACTTATTGATGACATTCAAATAAACTAAAATATCCTAGTAATGTTAAAAATGAGAAAGTTTGTGAGAACATATGGAACAATGTTTGATACTCTTTCGCACTAATATCGTATTTGGATGAAATTTGGCATAAAGATGGTTTATGATTAGAAATAACACATATAGGATACTTTTAATCTTGATATTCTTACTGGGTCGAAAGTTATGCGGGCGGAAACGCGGGGTGCAGTTAGGAGTAAGGGTCAAAAGTGGAGTAGCACTTTTGACACTAATTGTTAGTGCAATAAAGTTCAAATGTGGTAATGCACTTTTGACCCTTCCTGTAAATATTGAGAATCATCTCCATTATTGTAGTTGAATTAAAAAAAATGGAGCCGTCACGGGACGCCTGGTAGATGTGAAACATCGACGTTATTTCGTAAAAGTAGTATGCAGAAAAGAACAGATTGTGGTAGGAACTAAAAATGTCAATAAAAAACATGATATGCAATGAAATTTATGTGAATTTTAATCTACCTAGAGAGTAGATTTTACATTTACTGGCGCTCAATACACACCAAATATACGCGTGCTAAATGCACAGATAAATGCATACTTTAATTATAAAAATATAATTAACTTACTGATGACTTGATAATGTGTCATAGTGTGATTTTGCTTTCTTTGCAGGAGGCTGATCACTTCCACTCTCTAAATTATCACGGTCAGACATTTTATTATCAGAACAGAAAAATGATTTATTTACCAGAAAAACACAGGTTATGAGTACTGTAATAAACAGAGTATACACTATAGGTATCCGAGCTCAGTGGAGCGAAAGAGATGGCTTAACGCCGGATCGAGTGAGAGAGAAACGCACAGTCGACTCAGTGGAGCGAAAGAGATGGCTTAACGCCGGATCGAGTGAGAGAGAAACGCACAGTCGATTGCGCGTGGCGACGCGTCGCCACGCCAGAAATCGGTCTCACGTGCGCCTATAGATGTTTCACATCAAAATTGGACACGCCATTTTAAGTTTGTACAGTCTCCTCTTTGTTCACGCGGGTTGTTTTGAATCTTTCTCAAATACATCTTCTTATTCTTCAGGCTATAGAGATCCACTGTTAGATAAAGGTCACTCCCTAGGTTTTCCACATTAACCGATCTTGTGCTGCCCGCATCCATCGGCTTCCCGCGACCTTCACCAGGTTATCGGTCGACCTTGTTGAGGGCCTCCCTACGCTGCGTCTTACGGTACGTGGCTGCTACTCCAGAACCTACTAGCGACTCGGAGAGCTATGTCGGTGACTTTGATTCTTCTGCGGATCTCCTCATTTCTGATTCGATCGCGCAGAGAAACTCCGAGCATAGTTTTTTCTATTGCCCTTTGTGTGATTTTGAGCCTTCGTATGAGGTCCATTGTGAGCAACCAGGTTTCAGTTCAAATACGTACGTAAATAGATTTAATATTCAATTCAAATCTTTCACCCCTTGACTGGCAATGGCGTCAGACCTTTTTATCTTCAGTCTGCGCAACATGTCACAAATTAAGTTTAACAATTTTTTTGCTTCCTGTATAATATATAATAACATGTTATCCATTTTAACGGACATTATTGCGCCGTGGCATGACAGGCGCTTGCGTCAATGATCTATCTACCAAGGATTTAGTTTTTCTTTTAGATTTTTTTTATCTATTACAGTCAAGTAGATAATTGTTTAATGGCAATGGAATGTGTTTATATGAGACTAGCTTTCCGCCCGCGGGTTCGCCCGCATGGACTTCGGTTATATCACGCTGTTTAGATTTCCCTCGGGAATGTCAATTTTTCCAGGATAAAAAGTGCCCTATTATTTGATCCGGACTTCTAACTTTACCTGTGCGAAATTTCAAAGCAATCGGTTCAGTAGTTACGGCGTGAAAGTGGAACAAACAAACAAACTCACTTTCCCATTTATAATATTAAGTAAGGATTTCATAAGTTATTGGAAAAAAACTTTGTGATCTACATACATAATGATGTTTACTTTAAACTACAATATTAAAAACATTCCCCCTTATTCATACACGTTACTTAAAGTTAACTAGTGATTAGCGATTGTTTAACCATACATTTTTGACGTTTTAACGCCACTTTACTTTAATCATCGTTTATAAAAAAAACCCTTAAACACTATGATTAAAATGAAGTGACCTGCAAACGTCAAAAATGTATAGTTAAACAATCGCTAATCACTAGTTAACTTTAAGTAACGTTTATGAAAAAGGAGGATTATGATTACTAGAGGAATTACTAACAAAATTTCTCCAATTTGCCGTAAAATTTCTAGAATTTAGAAATTAATGGAATTTAAAATATGTAAGTATTTATACAGACAATTATACGAATTGTATTTTATGTTATAATACTTCTTTCTACTAACATTAAAATCGTGATTGTTTGTATGTATTGAACGGATTTTGCATGACGATGATGAATTAAATACAACATAACATGGGCGTCAGGTTATTCCCTTGTAAATACCTACGTCAAAATGACTCATATACAGGTTGTATCTGACATTGCAACGCAAACTTCGCGAGAAGGTTTACACCGTATATCACTAATAAAATTATGATAGTCATTTATATCGTTAATGAGCGGTTACAAAAATCACAGTGTTCAAAAAAATGATTGAATTCTGATTTGGTTAAACTTCGATATTTTCCGTGAAGCAGTCGCCGTCTGACTTCCACAACGCGAAGGTGATATCGAAGCATTACAGTTTTTTAGACTTTTTGATGGCTCCAACAACCCGTAACGACTGCCATTAGATGTTCGTATGGCAACCGGGACCAACGGCTTAACGTGCTTTCCGAGGCACGACCAGACCAGTGCAACAAATATTTGCACTGCGCGGGGATCGAACGCGTCCACTACCGCTACGATACGGAGGCTGTAAAATAACGGACACCATTCTTGCAAACTAGTTTGAACCATAGATGACAAAATTTAACTTTTAATTTATGTTAGTGTAGAATATAAAATAAATTAATTTCGTATTCACTATGAATAATTTAAATGTGTTCAAAGTTCGCTTCGTTGTACTAATTTGTCGAAGCTAAATTAATTCCGTTGTCAATCTTCAGAAATAAATAAAATTAATGTGTCTATTTCTAATACTAAGATAAAAGCTTGAAACTAAACCCATGTGAAAGTATTTAATATACGGTAGTTTAACAAAAAAAAAAAAAACTATTTTAAATTTGTCTGTCAGGGACTGGAACAATTTGCTTGTAGCGGTCTTCTCGTCTGAGTACTCCACTCCAGGGTAAATAGACGTTTAATAAACTAGTGGCTTTAAAAAAAGACAATTATTTATTAGGCTTATACTTAGTTAAAAATTACAAGAAATAGCATGCAGTTAAAACAGCAGAACAGCTTTTCATTTAGTTCGCACTAGGAAGTGTCGATGGGTGGGCATTTTGGGGGACTGTCTTATGTAATATTGACGTTCAAAAAGTGCTGATTCTCAGACTATTTTTTTTTTTATTATAATTATTATAAACTAGCGCTGACCGCAATCCCGCCTGATGGCAAGCAGTGATGCGATCGTTGATGGTAAAGCGCGCTAGTTAATTAAGAGCCTATTCACTCAGAAAAACTGAGCGTATTTGAAGAAAGACGGCAGTTGAGCGAGGTGATGCTATGTTAAGCCCAACAACACGACCAACGATGCTACGCCAAAGGGAGATTGATCTGAAGACCCTCCACGACCAAACTTCCAACACAACAACATTTGGCGCATCATACCCGGCACACATACGTACGGCTTCACCAAACATCATGCCGGAACACGACAAATCGCTTGGCGGCAAGGCTTTGTCTGGTGGGTGGTAACTTCTGCCGGCGGCCGATGTTATGACCTAGCACCGAGGAAAACTAATTTGAATAAATGACTTGATTTTGATTTTCGAATTAACAGTGGGTCCCAAACTAGGCACAGCCTGTATCTAGGTGACCCCAACACTACACATACTTACTAAGTAAGTTCTGCTAGCGCAGCAAAGATTTTCATTGGATACATTCATCGATCACTCAGTGGATGGATACTTTATTATTATTATTAAATATTAATAGTTTTGGTTTGTTATAATTTGACAGTTTTATTTAACAATTTGAAAAGCATAAAATTACAAGAGATTTGAAAGAGAGGAACTACATAAATTGACATCCAAAGACGGTTAAGGTGTGTGTGTTTTTATTGGTGTGTGTGTATGTTGGTGTGTGTGTGTGCAAGCCACAGTTACCATCAACGATTGCAGCACTGCTTACCATCAAGCTTAATGACGGTCAAGCAGTAGATTATAATGTTAAAAAAATGCGGTAGTACGCAATATAATCGTGCTAATGGGTGTGTGCAATATTACCCACATGTATGCAGCGACCTCATAGTGGCCACGTTTGACGTCAACGCTTTTTTTTTTACCTAAATCATGTTTTTAGTAGCATATATTGTGTCCGTGATACAGCAGACAAACTGCAAGAGGGTCGCTTACGCTGGTACGGTCACGTCTTACGAAAAACATGTGACGTGGGTAGCAAATGTCTTGAAATCCACCTCCTCCGCCGGGCCGGAACAAGTTATCATCATCATCTCAGCGTTAAGCCCAGTCGCATCCGAAGCTTTTCAGCTTTGGAGTCCAGGGTCCGCTTTACCAGTCTAACTGCTGATTTTCGCTAAACTTCGATATTTTCCTCGAAGAAACTGCCGTCTGACCTCCACAACCCGAAGGCGATCTCTAAGCTTTGCAGTTAGACAAATTGTTAGATTTTTGAGAGTTCCAACTACCCGTAACGACTGCCACTAGGTCGTATGGCAACCGGGACCAACGGCTTAACGTGCTTTCCGAGGCACGACTAGACCAGAGCAAATATTCATATTCATGCATACAAATATTTGCACTGTGCGGGGATCGAACCCGCGCCTCCTTGCGCAACGGCCGCGTTCACTACCGCTACGCTGACAAGGCTGACAAGCCGGGCCGGAACTAGTGAGGTAGACCAAAGAAGTGCTGGCTTGACGTTGTAAGAGATGACATGCGTGCCAACAATCTCACACCACGGGATGCCAGAGATCGTGCGAAATGGAGACGTATATGTAGGAAAGCGGACCCTGGGCTCCAGCGCGAAAGCCGCGGATGCAACCGGGATTATACGCTGAGATGATGATGGTTAAGCCACGTACTACAGTCTGATAAATTACATTAATGGTAGTAGGCCATAACATACAACAACAACAACAAATAGGCTCGGTGGTAGGCCATAACATCGGCCGCCGGCAGAAGTTACCACCCACCAGACAAAGCCTTGCCGCCAAGCGATTTGTCGTTTTCCGGCATGATGTCTGGTGAAGCCGTACTGAAGACGGCAAGCCGTCTGGTGAAGCCGTACTGAAGGAAGACAGCAGTTCAGCGAGGTGATGCAATGTTATACTCAGTAACACGACCAACGATGTTGAGCCAGAATGAGATTAATCTGGAGACTTTCCTCGACCAAACTCCCGACACAACAACATTTGGCGCATCGTACCCGGCACACATCGCAACACAACTGCTCAGACCCGTCCTCCTTACGGGTTCACCAGATATCATGCGGGAACACGAAGAATTGCTTGGCGGCAACACTTTATCTGGCGGGTGGTGTTAGGGTACAGATTAATATGGTCTTCATTCTAGATTGTCATATGGAGCAGAACCAGCCTGATTCCAAACTGATTGAACCTGCTCGTAACCTATGACCTAAATCCTTTATTTATTTATTTTTATATTCTTTATTGTACACTAATCAAACAGCCAACATAATATATTCGGCATAAAAGACATACAATGGGCGGCCTTACCGCTAACAATATATATCTTCCAGCCAACCATAGAATGGAGAGATTCTCCCGAACCACAAATGTGACTGTCGTTGGTGCAAAAATTATCAATACAATAATACTAAAATAGAGACACAAATACATACATATACGTTAATAAATACATAGATACTGAATATAACAGGTAAGCAAATTAGCCAAAAAGTATTTGTTGAGCAAGATCATAACGACAAGTAGTGTTCCTTCACAAGTCTCTCGAATTCCTGCAAGGACTGCGCGTGGTTTATTATTACAAAACATAGATTTTCTTTAAATCAGGTTTAAACCTTCTATATGGTTATTGAATTATGCACCTAACCGTAATAGAAATGCAGTTCTTTATATAAAAATGACAGCTTAGTTTGGTACTAATAAGTCACTTTTAAATTAAGAAATTGACTTAACCTCAATAAAGTTCGAAATACAAATATTGACGAAATCTAACTTTAGTTCCAGACTTAACCTTCGAGGTTAAGTCTGGAACTAAAGTTAGATTTCGTTTTGTTGTAAGGGGCAGGGGTCTTAGAATAACACCTCTAAAAACCCTTGAAGTTATACAAAGTCGTTTTTTGTTTATGCGTAACCTGAATACAGTGTGTTCAGAATAAGCAACTGAATCAATTCCAATTATTTTTACAGCATGTTATATTTTTCCAGCATGTAGATCATAGTATTGCGCACGCCGGCAACAGCCACGCTCACCCGCCTGAGTGGAGCGTGGAGCATATTTTTCTTGGGACAGCCAAGTAGCGACGTAGCCAAGTTCATAACTTTGTGGTTTTTTATGATATCTTTTTGAAATTTTGTACATAGATTCTTTAGTTTAAAATACTGGACACGTGATTCGGATTTCGCATATAGGTAATCCCCATTGCAATAATAAATAATAAAGGTAATTAAATGTCATGCGGTCTCGTGTATAATGTGCCTACACGTTTATGTATAATAGATTCTGGGTAAATAGTAATTGTAATCAAGATATCTTCTGTTTCCTAGGTATTTACCCATAGACTCGTGGAAGGCTGAATGTCAAAGGTTATCTATGGAATCTACAATTATAGTTGTTAGCCATAACTGCTCATACATAATATAGCTGAAGAGTTTATTTGAACGCGCTAGTGTCTCTAATTAACACTCGGATTTAAAACTGCCAAAATTCTAATTGCCTTTGATAGCTCAATTTCCTCGGTGGTAGACCATAACATCGGCTGCCGGCAGAAGTTACCACCCACCAAACAAAGTCTTGCCGTCAAGCGATTCGTCATGTTCCGGCATGATGCCTGGTAAAGCCGTACGGAGGACGGGTCTGAGCAGTTGTGTTACGATGTGTGCTGGGCACGATGTGCCAAATGTTGTTGTATTGGAACTTTGGTCGTCACAGAAATAAAGCTAAGCGAAAATGAAGTAATAACGAGCAAGAAAAAGAGGTACATAAAACTAAACTTAACATAATCAAATATAAAGCGAGACTTTTTACAATCGCTCCCACCATGATCCATGCGCTTCTGGCAGAAACGCCTTTCGTTCCCGCCCGGCCAATGGGCCAGTCGAATCTTCTAAAACATTCTCGAAACTTCCATTAAAAATATATGATGGGCGCCCCTTTTTGTTTTTGACAAAGGTCGACTGGCGTCAAGAGGGCTTACCTTATACAAAGCTCAGGTCTGTTCGTGTATGGGCACAGGCACAATTGGGCTGTTGCAGCAAAATATCTCCTGGCTACTTAGGACTCAATGGGGAGGCGTGCGAAGAGGCTAATTAGCGAGCCTTATTTAGTTAAGAACAATTTCTATAGCCTAGAACACAGGCGTAAGGTAGCCAGTCTTTCGGTGATTTTTTTATAGAATGCTTTTTCATGTGTGTGCGCGGGAAACACATGACATAATTCCACCATCACAATCCAAATCAAGCACAAAAAGGGGAAAGCAAAACAGTTAAAACTGAACCGGTTCGGATATCACATCATTGTCGGTCGAAGTGGCAATACCCCTAGCATTACCTTTCGACGCCTACGTCCAACAGTGGACATCTTCTAACTGCAATGATGAAACTGTATACCTATGTAAGTTCGACCCGTCCGTCATCTCGAACTTGTCAGAGGCGTTCATATCTGGGCCATTAGAGAGAGAAATCGAGCCATACTTATAGGTATGGACAGACACGTGCCTCGATCTAAACGTGAGTTGATAACTGCGGTGTTTATACCTACAATTAATCTAATAGTTAATTCGCCTGTGATGTATGGCCTAATTTATAAGCTGAAGAGGAAAGAATGGAAGTAAAACTATATACATGGGCGTACCCGGGGAGGGCAGGTGGAAGCAGCTGCCCTCGGAAATCTTGCAGAACATGTCTGAACTCCCTAATTACTAATTAAAGTATAAACGGGGAGTTATACAAGATCATTTGTGTCTATTTGCACTACACACTACACAACCAATAGGTTAATATTTTATGTAGATGTGTTTGTGTAGTTTGTAAGACAAAATAAATGGGTGATTCGACCCTAAAAATCTGACTAAAAATCTGATTTTTTAGTCACCGTCCAAATTTTTTCTAGGCAATAGGTATCATTCACCAATTCCATTTTTGAAAAAAAAAAAATCGATACGTAAAATTTTCTTATTAAATCATTTTCTCGAAAGAATCACTCACACTCTGCGTGGTCAATGATTTAAAACGATTGTGTTCAATGAACTTTGGCGGAGCGTTAGGCGGGCTGGCCGATGGCACGGCACAAACTTTGATAACTTTGTGATATGATATCTCAATATTTTTGTATTGAGTGATGCTAAAAGAAAAAACACGTATTCAATGATTTTCGCCAAAGATTAATATATCGAAATTTGGACGGTTCTTAAAAACTCGTCCTGCCCCCTAATTGGCGAATACATTTTTGTCAAATGATTGCGACTAGTTGGTATCGTGTAGACCGAACGTGCCAATTGGCGGTCCGAACGACCCCAACTGATGACTGATTAGGGGGCTGTATTATTTACAAACAAAAAACCCGCCTATATTAAAATCCAACGAACTGAAAAGGCAGAAACAAGGTGAACAATCGCAGTTGGGTGAACTTCTTAGCTAGATAAACAAGTGTTTCATAGAACAATCATCATCATCAACATCCATGTTCCTCATCACATCTAAACTGTCAATAAAAGTAAAAGGAAAAGTGTAATAGAAAGATGTAATGAAATTAAATTTGGTTTGGTTTATGAAGAAGACAATCCTTATATTTTTCCTTAAACCTAAGTAAACCAAGAAAAAACATACATACAAGGCAAATAGTGGTTGTATTTCTGTAAATACTTATTTATTTAAAACACACTTTGCAAGGAAATATTTGAATAGACGTTTTTTCTGTTGACAACTATCTAGAGACAATTCTATAAACATAAACATTGTTTTTCAATAATAATTATAAACTAGTACTTGACCGCAATCCCGCTTGATGGTAAGCAGAGATGCAATCGTTGATGGTAAAGCGCACTAGTTTATTAAACCTATTCACTCAAAAAAACTGAGTAAATAGGTAGGAAGACGGCAGTTGAGCGAGGTGATGCAATGTTAAACCTAGCAATACGACCAACGACACTGCGCCAGATGGAGATTGATCTGGAGACCCTCCACGTCCAAACTCCGGACACAACAACATTTGGCGCATCGTACCCGGTACACATCGTAAAACAACTGTTCAGACCCGTCCACGACGAATCGCTTGGTGGCAAGACTTTGTCTGGTCGGTAGTAACTTCTGCCGGTAGCCGATTTTATTGCCTATCACTGGCTAAACATATTATTCTATTTAGCCAGAATATAATGGAATACTCTTTATTAATGTCCACCACATAAATTACATAATACAAATAATTATGAAGATTTTACAAAGGGTGACACAATGGGCGGTCTTATTTTTAAGAACGATTTCTTACAGGCGAATTTTGGATGGAATACCAAAGGGCAGGAGAGAAAAATACAGTCATTGGAATAACTATACAGTATGTTAAGAAAACCCTGTCCGACCAGTGAAGGTGGTGTTAGGTATCGTGAACTGATTCTACTAATAGATACAAAACCGGGCTAAAGTTAAAAAAAATCCCCTTAAAAAAATAAATATTATTTCGCAAAAAGAGGTAACTTAATAAATGTGCGATAAGCACCCTTCCGCGGGCGTCGGGCGGCAGGGCACACGGCACATGGTCGCATCGCTATTCGCTCATAATAATACCGGTGTTGTCACTTTTTTTAAAATTAACAATTTTCGGGGAACATGGAATTAATTCGCGGGAAAAAAGATTATTTCAAAATTCATTTGTATTGGTACTATGATGATTACGTAAAATTTTATATTATATTTGGTCATGTGTTTACCTAACCTTTATTATCCTTATGGGTCGGACAGGGTTTTCTTAACATACTGTATAAGGGTGTTGGCCTTTGTGAGTTGAATAATGAACCATAACCAATCTTGGAAGAGATTAGCAATTGCGTAACAGACTATCAGCAGGAATGCGTTTCATTTTGACAGTTCAACAATATCCATTGCGTTATTTACCTTGTTGAGCAGACACATTTTTCGAACACATGGAGCAATGAATTCACAATATGCCTGAACATCCCAATTGATAGTAATTTATTACTCAATCAGGGTGCTGTATCATCACTCATACAAGATCTCGAGTTTTAAAACCGCTTCACGTTCATTGCTTTAACATTAATGAAGCAAATAATAATTAATCGCTACCGTTGTTATTACTCGTTTTCAGTAGTTTCACGAATCACTCACACTAATGCAAGTAGTCAATGGCCCAGATTGCCTTATTCACAAGCTAAACTAAATTTAAGTTTCATGAATCTTATCTTTATATTTCGCTGCAACGCACGGTTTCACCCGCGTAGATTTCGATATGTTTTTTATATGCTCCGCTCCAATTGATCGCAGCGTAAGGTAATATAGCCTAAAGCCTTCCTGGATTCATGGGCTATCCAACGCAAAAACAATGTTTCAAATCGGAGTAGTAGTTCCTGAGATTAGCGCATTCAAACAAACAAACAAACTCTTCAGCTTTATATATTAGTAGCGGCCGCCAGCGACTTCGTTCGCGTGGGGTTAGCTATTCTCCGCTCCTATTGGTGGCAGCGTGATGTTAGATAGCCTACAGCCTTCCTGGATTAATGGGCTATCCGACGCAAAAAGAATTTTTCAAATCGGGCCAGTAGGTCCTGGGATTAGCGCGTTCAAACAAACATACAAACAAACTCTTCAGCTTTAGTACGAGATATTAGTATTAGTATATAGTATAATATAGATTAAGAAACGGACACTACATAATATGTTAGTTTATACGCAATCCCGCCTGATAGTAAGCAGTAATGCAATCGTTGATGGTAAAGCGTGCTAATAGTTATTAAGAGCCTATTCACTCAAAAAAACTGAGTGAATAGGAAGGAAGACGGCAGTTGAGCGAGGTGATGCAATGTTAAACCCAACAACACGACCAACGATGTTGCGCCAGAGGGAGATTGATCAAGAGACGCTCCACGACCAAACTCCCGACACAACAACATTTGGCGCATCGTACCCAGCACACATCGCAACACAACTGCTCAGACCCGTCCTCCGTACGGCTTCCCCAGACACCACTGCCTCTCTGACTGTATATATTTGTAATATATATTTCTGTTCCTCAGGAAGCGTGTTAAGCCGCCGGTCCCACCTTCCATTCTTCTCAGATCTTTGACAGTCAATACGGGTAGACAGAAGTCCAAAAGTCTTATCAAGAGGTATCATCATCGTCATCATTTCAGCAGAAAGACGTCCACTGCTGGACATAGGCCTCCCCTAAGGATCTCCACAACGACTGGTCCTGCACCTCCCGCATCCAGCGGTTTCCCGCGACCTTCACTAGGTCGTCGGTTCACTTTGTCGGGAGCTTACCGACGCTGCATCGTCGCCCCATCGGACATCGGTCCTACGGGCAATGTGCCCGGTTCACTGCCACTTAAGTGTTGCAATTTTTGGGGCTATATCGATTACTATCGTTCTTGAAATGAAATGAAATGAAATGAAATGAAATGAAATGAAATGAAATGAAATGAAATGAAATCGTTTATTAAGCAAGTAGGATCACCGATCACTTTTACACGTCATGCGTCCGTCTTCTGCGGGTCTCCTCATTTCTCATTTGAAGTCCAGTAACTGGTCAAATAGGCAGCTGAATCGGGTTAGACTGGAAGCTGACTTCAACATAATTGCGAAAAGGCGGAGGAACATAACGAGCTCTTTATGAAATATTCTAGGTATTTTTTTGTTCTGAGTATTTAATATGAGGTTCGATGACCTCTGATCAGTGCAGTATTCTGACCGCCAAATGATACAAAGATAAAAACACTGCCTAGGTATGTAATCATTTTTGTGGTTAGTTCAAAAACTAATTACAGACACATGATACTTCAGATAACACTTTTTATTGCACTATTTAACGTTTGTCTTGCAAATTAGTTGGTCTCACTAACGTAACGTGGGTGTAACGTTTTTGACTATTAAGTTGACTTATAAATCATTGTTGGATTATTTTAAGTATATTACAATCATCTCCTTAGCTTTTTATACATACAGTATGTTAAGAAAACCCTGTCCAACCTGTGAAGGTGTTGTTAGGTATCGATAACTGATTCTACTAATGGATACAAAACCGGGCTAAACTTAAATAAACTAATCCCCCTAAAAAATTAATATTATTTCGCAAAAAGAGGTAACTTAATAAATGTGCGTAAGCACCCTTCCGCGGGCGGTTTGCGGCAGGGCACGCGGCACGTGGTCGCATCGCTATTCGCTCATAATAATACCGGTGTAGTCACTTTTTTAAAAATTACCAAATTTCCGGGAAGTTGGAATTAATTCGCGGGAAAAAAAGATTATTTCAACATTCATTTGTATTAGTATAGTACTATGATGAATATGATGATTACGTAAAATTTTATATTATATTTGGTCAAGTGTTTACCTAACCTTTATTATCCTTATGGGTCGGACAGGGTTTTCTTAACATACTGTATAGTGGTATTTTACTATACATAAACTATGGTAAAGATCTCTTTGTAGCAATCCTTTGTTTTGTTTTAACCTGGATTGGTAACCAGGTCTGAGCTGTGGTGTTGCTATGTATGCCGGGTACGATGCGTCAAATGTTGTTGTGTCGGGAGTTTGGTCGTTGAGGGTCTACAGATCAATTTCCCTCTGGCCCGGCATCGTTGGTCGTGTTGTTGGATTTAACATTGCACCACCTCGCTCAACTGCCGTCTTCCTTCCTATACGCTTAGTTTTTTTTTTTTTTTTTAAGTGAATAAGCTCTCAATAAACTAGCGCGCTTTACCATCAACGATCGCATCACTGCTTACTATCAGGCGGGATTGTGGTCAAGCACTAGTTTACAATTATTAAAAAAAACCCAAAATCCCAAATTTTAAACGAAATCTGGGGTTCTAGGTTTTTGAAGTGAAACTTCTTTACGCACGCTTGACTTGGGGAGTAAGCTGGCGAACGCGTGACGTAAGCGTTACGAAAAGTGATCGGGCAAGGCGAACGGAAGTTAAGTGGGGGATATAAGCACAGAGGCGCCCGTGGCGCGAGCTTGGTACTACAAGGTCTACAACGAGTTTTTTTTTTTTTCAATAAAAATAGAAGATCTATGCAAAAATATTAATTTACCAATGAAACCATGAAATAAATTTAAATATTTATAGAAAATTAATATATGTGTATGTGTATACATGTATATATTGTACACACACATATATATATACATACAGATGGAGCGAAAGAAGTTTCACTTCAGTCGTGTGGTCATAAGCACACTCGTAATTTTTTTTTTATAAGTTTTTATTATTATTTTCCCATATTTTGTAAAATTATGTTTGTTACAGACACTAAGCACCACACTTTTTTTAAATTACCTACTAATATTATTTACTTTTTAAAAGTCGAAGCATTATGCTGAGATATGAGCCTTTTGGCCTCGTAAGGTACTTTTTTATATAAGTACCTATATAACTTGTTTATATTTATAATTGGGTCTAATATAGTTCAGTTTTACGATCTTGCTGTACGAGTCACAATAATAATTTTAAACAACAAATTATTTATTTCCTTGTTTCAAATAATAAATAAATTACTATTATCTATTTGCAAGTCCCGACTCGCACTTAACCGGTTTTTTTTCTTTTAACTGCGTAATCACTTTGCCAAAAAAAAGCCATCAAATCATTTACTTACCGCTTGTTAACATGAAAAATTAATTCAAATGCGACATTAGTAGGTATTTATTTATTTAATCTTTCGCACATGAAATGTACAGTGGCGGACTTAAGGCCTTAGGCATTCTCTACCAGTCAACCAGAGGAGGTGAAGAGATAAGGTGGTATGTGGTTTAGTTGAAAAAAAAATGTAAAGAAAAAAAAACTCTTGACACTATTTAAAAAAAATACTTATATAAGCTAAATATACATACATATTGTTACCAAAATATATACTTATAATATATACATACTATACTAAAATTTGGGAGAGAGGTGTAGCAATAACTCTACCCTAATTGTTGCGAAAATAACACTGCAATTTCCGCTTGAATGCAAACCGACTTGGGACCGTCCTGATATCAAGAGGAAACGCATTCTACAGAAGAATGGATTGAATATGAAATGAAGAATGAACCCTCAGTGGCGGTAGCGAACGCGGCCGCTGCGCAAGGAGGCGCGGGTTCGATCCGCACGCAGTGCAAATATTTGTATGCATGAATTTGAATATTTACACTGGTCTGGTCGTGCAACGGAAAGCACGTTAAGCCGTTGGTCCCGGTTGCCATACAAACATCTAATGCTAGTCGTTACGGGTTCTTGGAGCCCTCAAAAGTCCACCAATTGGTCTAACTGCAATACGTCGATATCGCCTTTAGGTTGTGGAAGTCAGACGGCAGTCGCTTCACGGAAAATATCGAAGTTTAACCAAAATCAGCAGTTAGACTGGTAAAGCGGACCCCAGACTCCAAAGCTGAAGAAGCTTCGGATGCGGTTGGGATTAACGCTGAGATGATGATAGCGACACATGCAATATGCACACAATAACTAAGTATTATTCATTTACATTCGACGAAAAATCAAGCATTTAACGCCCCGCTCTCCGCTTCGCTCTCCCAAACCCACAACCCAACCCTAATGACGTATTAAACTCACTAATACCCAGAACTGCCTTGACTGTATAACCCGCTGTAATTAGAAGAATTATATTGTTTACTACTAAGTAATTATGTTATATATAAGTTATTGTCAGTGGTCCAGAGGTCAGACAGGTGTAATACAATCAAAGACACTGATTGTCAGGAAAAGTCAAAGTCAAGTCAACAACTAAAGAAAAGCAAATTATCTGACAATAAGTTTCTAAGAAGTTTATTATGGATTTATTATCTAGTTTGAAATCAAAGGTTATGTCGAGTAATTCAAATTGTTTGTTGTTATTTGTTGTTTGTTGCCGCAATTTACCAAGTTGTAGGTCGTAGGTTTGAAATTCGTCAGGCGCTTTAATTTGTGTACATTGTTCATAACCACTGCTCTCAAAACGGTGCCGGCCGGTATTTTTTTTTTTCTAGCAAAAATATTTATCTAAGGCATGTAACATCTACTAACCCACACTGGGTCAGCATGGTAGATTATGCCCCACTCCCTCTCTCCAAGGGAAACCCTACATCCCGGGAGTGGAAACATTTATAGGCTTATGTTATGTATGTTGTTATTTTAGCCAACTAATGGAAAAATATCATGATTTGAGCAATTTTTCCTATACCATGGACGAGCCATAGCCATAGCTGTAACACTAAAGAGACTTGATCAGTCTAAGGAGATCATAGCTAAGTAATTAACAACCTAACGGATCCATAGATTCAGTTAAAATACGTTTGTCTCGGTTGGTTCATGGATCCATCTTTATAAAACACTATTTTTTGTACATGCGAAACTCGAAACACGTGTCCAATGTTTTTAATTTAAGAATCTACGTACCAAAAAGATATCATGGAAAACCACAAAAGTATGGGCTTGTTATCTTACCTTGTTGTCCCAAAAAAATATGGTCAACGCATTGCTCGCCCGCCCGCGCTTGCAGCGGCGTGGCGCGGGGGAGCCCTGTCTCACGCGCCTTGTAATATGAGATACCGTCAGCTGTGTTGCGCGCTTGGTAACCACACTGCAACAATTTCTAAATGTATTTGGGAAAAAATATAACATGGTTTAAAAATGATTTGAATCGATTCAGTTGCTTATTCTGAACTAACTATATTCAGGTTCCGAATAAAGAAAAAATAACGTTGTGTAGCACACTTTTAATTGACGTACTGTTTACACTTTTTGACATAGTTATTTTGACCCTGTTTTGATTTTTTAAATATATTTCTGTTTGGAATTATTAAAATTCTTACTAATGTGACCATATTTTGACATCTTTTAATACAAATATATATAATATTCCTTGTAATTCCAAAGTTCTTTAGCTTAAATTTTGAATTGTGAACATTTGCATGCCCATGTGTCGGTAAAATATGGAGAACTATTTGTAAAAAAAAAAAACACCTGTGTGCAATGAAATAAATGTTTGCAAAGAAATAAATACTTTACTTTACTTTACTTTACTTCACGACCAAAGGATCCCGGTTGTCATTCCTGCATCTTTGATGATCATTACGAGTCATCAGCAACTCGAAAGTGTATCCAACAGTATAACCACCTTTATCGTAATGCTCTCTAACTGGGTGGTGGAGATCAGATAGGCTTCTTCTTCTTCTTCAGCCTATAGGACCTGCTGGACAAAAGCCTCCCCTAAAGCTTTCCACCATGACCGATCTTGTTCTGTCCGCATCCATCCGCTTCCCGCGACTTTCACCAGGTCATCGATCCACTTTGTTGGGGGCCTCCCTACACTGCGTCTTCGAGTACGTGGTCGCCTGTCCAGAAGGCTGGTAGGCTTTGCTCCATGTAAAATATTGGTATTACGATATCTGGTTGGATTGGAAGCCGTCCTCTACATAGTTGACTAAGCAGGTGACTGAGTTTCAAAACCGCAAATAGAGACTTTTAAGACATTGATAAACAAAGTTCTTGCCAACAATGTAGGAGACGTGGTCCAAAAATAATGCCCTGTGGCACTCCAGAAGAAATGAAAGCATTTCTTATACAAATATCTTTACATGACGTGTCCCCGCAATTCAACAGGAAAAAGAACACAATAAATAAAAAAACATACACGTATCTTATCATCTATCGCTGCAAATAAAGATAGAACTCAGATAGAGTGTCATAAGCTGAGCAATTTCAACAAATTATGCGTTTTTAGTTTATCAGATTTCAATAACTTAGATTTAGATATTCAAATCCAATATGTATATTTATTGACATCACAGGAAATCCAACATGGCCGACAGTGTGCGCTAAGTATGCCGTTGTAATTGTAACACATCATTATTTTCTCATGTCGGAAAAAACTACAATGTCGGAGGAGGTCATCGAGCCGTAGTTAAAAATGCAAGTCAGCAGTTTACGGCAACGATTTGACATTGATAGTACCTTAATGTCATAGCATTAAGAGTGATTTTCTTATTGAAATATTACCACTGATGTAGTGCTGCTATATTTTCTTAATCTGAACATTGAACAATATTTTCCTTAAATCTTTGATATTGTTTCTAATGTTATTTTATTTCTGATGTTAATTTGATTGTTAATATTTATTTATTCTATGTTTTTAATTTAAAAACAACTCTGTAGATCAAGTTATGTGAAATAAATCAAAACCCGAAAAGGGATCCCCGAACCGGCAATTTTTTTAAATATTTTAATAATGTATTTATTTGGGTTTCTATTGTTACAGGTCGCTTGGCTGTGATTATGTTCAGTATATGCACCGTGGTACTAGGAATTGTACTGTCTTTCGTACCATGGTTGGACTATATTATATTTAGAGTAAGTATAATTTCTATATTTTATCGCCGTACCGTTCACATCATTCATCATCAACCGTGTTTTTTATCGTCTAGCTGCTGGGAACAGGCTTCCTCTCATACAGTGAAGGATTGAGCGTAATCACCACGCTTGCTCAATGCGGGTTGGTGATTTCAGACTTAAAAGTCCAGGTATCCTCAAGATGTTTTCGATCACCTTGTAATCAGTCATTGGTGTCTAAGATATACTTAGAAAGTACATATAACTTAGAAAAGTTACATTGGTACTTGCCTGACCTGGGATCGAAACCGCGCACTCATACTTGAGAGGCTGATATTGTAACCACTAGGCCACCACGACATGTTCATAAACTAAATTAATTTCAAATTCAGTGTATCTCTTTCTGTTTATTTCATTAAGAAAAGGATAGAAGATAACATTTTATGCATAGTAGTAGTTTTTGGGTTGACATAGTGGAATGGTTATCTCGAAATATGGAATGATCACCTCTGTATCTTATATCTGTTGTTTTTTCTGGTTATTTTAATAATTATAATAAATAAAATAGCATTATCTGGTAAGTGTCTTTCGAGTTTTCTAATTCTTTCAACTTTGTTACAGGAATTAAAACTCTGGAACGGCTCCCTTAGCTACAGCTATTGGCAAAAGCCGGGGGTCGTCAGGCTCACGAAGGTCTACATCTTCAACGTCACCAACCCGCAGGCCTTCCTGGAGACGGGCGAGAAACCCAAGCTTGTGGAGGTCGGCCCTTTTGTTTATAGGTTTGTTCCTGATTTTCTTATTAAACCTGCTTCTATTATTCTAGTATGACTCTTATATTACTGCGCTATTAAAATTTCGCGGATAGATGTTTGACACTCTTTCACGCAAAAACAGCAGAACAGATTTGGGTAAAATTCCGCACACAGATGGTTTATGACTCGAATATAACATTCAGCATCGTTTTTAAGCGGATATTTCCACGATATTAAAATTTATGCAGGTGTAACCGCGGGGCGCAATTATTTCCATCGCACTACAATTTAATAGTCTTCAAGGCTAGAGTGAATAGGCTTTTATTAAACTAGCGCGCTTTACCATCAACGATTGCATCACTGTTTACCATCAGGGAGAATTGGGTATTTGACTAAAAAAAACTAATTAGTCGGTCAGTCAGATATCCAAAAAATACTGGAAACGTATTTTTTGTTTTATCAAAACAATAAAAATTGACAAATACAAGATTAGGAGTGGTGGCTGGCGACGTCACAGGTCGCTAAAAAGTGTAGCGTCTAGTGACGTCACACGAGTTTTCAACACACTGTGTCGTCTTCATTTTTTGTTTATATGAAAAAAGAAAAAATACGTGTCTAGTATTTTTTGGAAATCTGACTGACGGACTAATTAGTTTTTTTGTAGTAAAATACCCTATTGAGATCGGGCACTAGTTTATAATTTATAAAATACCAGGAACAAACACAATCTTGCTGTACATCACACTCGTCTCCACAGAGTAGGCAACTCATTCATGGGTCAATGTATACACTTTTACAACAAGCTTCCCATGGACATTCGAAACTTACCCATTAAACGATTTAAAAAGTATATAAAGGCCAAACTTTGCAAAAAGGGGTATTATAAAATTACAGATTATTTAGAAGACAAAAAAGCTTGGGACTAAGCTGTTCGCTCTGATAAGCATTGTTATTAGCAATATGCGTAATTATAAGATAAATTATTGTAAAAATTCTCATTTTTAATGTCTGGACTTGAAAAAAGACGATGATCCCTGAGTTTGTTTCGGCTATTTCTTCTCAGAGGTAGTCAGTTAGGAAATGCCGGCTTCATCTAGTTAAAAAAAATATATATGACGTGTAAAAGTGATCGGTGATCCTATTTGCTTAATAAACGATTTCATTTCATTTCATTTCATTTCATTTATTGACCCTGGTGTCAAAATTAGCAGTAAAGTGTGCCTCACGGCTGCACCAAAAAAGCCTAGTTCAGTAAAAATTACCGTCAACTAGCGCCTGGCGCTGGTTTTTAACTGAACCTGATATGAGGTAATGGATGTAAATTTGACACTTCAACGTGACGTGGGTATACTTAAATAAAATAAATACATGTCATATAAAAGACAGTAACAAATGGGAATGTACGGACGTCAGCAGGTCAAACTCAAATCAATCTGGGTAGATTAATGGTAGTTCGACCTGGTGACGTCTTTGACACTTTGACAGATAAATGCGGTATTTTACACAATATTTAAAAAAAAAATGTGGGCGTGTACTAGTGTACACACGTACCTAAGAAGTGAAACTTCTTAGAAAAAGATGGCGCGTAACGGAAAAATGTGACGCTAAATTTTTTTCCAACGCCGATAAAGAAGTTTCACTTCAAAAATCCTATCACACGAATATATTTTGTTAGTGCTCTCATAACACTATTCATCCGTAAGATTAATGAAATTATATAAGAACGCATCTATCCATAAAAGAACCTGTTTTCTAGTCTGTCAAAGTTACCGTCATTTCATGTGTAACTTTGACACACATCAAACCATTGATAGAAAAGCAGTATTAATTATATTTTGGGGGTTTTGACAGGGAAGCCAAGATGTCACACGCATTTTTCATTGGACTTTTAAAATTATTTATAGTGTCGTTTACTAAATAATAACGCGTGATTTATGTAATAAAAAGTGCATTCAGTGAATAATTCATAAAGAACAGTGAAATATCGCAGCATAGTGGCCACATCATGGGTTTGCATCAAATCTCCCAGTAGGCGGCTCACGCGGCCGTTTTTTCAACTATCATTGGCGATATCCGCCATTATTGTGTAATATTTTTTTTAAAGAATTTCTATAATTTGTTACACGTGTTATTGGCAAAATTGTGGTATCTAACCGCAGAGGTCATTGAAGAGTTGAAGTAGTTATTCACTCTAAAGAAAAGAAAAGAAGATTTATATTTTGAATTAATTAAGGTAACATTGGTTTATGTTTTTCTTGTAAATGGGAGTAACTGACGAAATAAAACCATTAATTTCCACTTTTGTCTTTTAAAGGTATTTTATAAAATAATCAATAATTAGTCTAAGACGTTTGGCACTGTTATACAAATTTTAAATGCGTGTATTAAAACCACCATTTGAGACTATTTTTTGCAAAACTAAATAGAAAAGAAGCTAAAATAATAAAAACAAAAAAAAAATATTCAACATCGGCCGCCGGCAGAAGTTACCACCCACCAGACAAAGCCTTACCGCCGTGCGATTTGTCGTGTTCCGGCATGATGTCTGATGAAGCCGTACGGAGGACGGGTCTGAGCAGTTGTGTTGCGATGTGTGCCGAGTACGATGCGCCTAATGTTGTTGTGTTCGGAGTTTGGTCGTGGAGGGTCTTCAGATCAATCTCCCTTTGGCGCAGCATCTTTGGTCGTGTTGTTGGGTTTAACATTGCATCGCCTCGCTCAACTGCCGTCTTCTGAGTGAATAAGCTCTTAATAAACTAGCGCGCTTTACCATCAACGATCGCATCACTGCTTACCATCAGGTGGGATTGCGGTCAAGCGCTAGTTTATAATTATTAAAAAAAAATGAAGTCAAAATTCTAATAAAAAGAAAATGACAGTTTGTATTAACATGATGTTCTGTCATCTGTACATAAATAGTGTGACATTGATTGCAAAAAATCAACCAAGAGAACAAATGCTGATTAGGTAATAATACCCCCGTATGATACCTACTGCATTTGACATATATATACAAGTCTATATATTAAATCAATGGTCGTGAATTCAAATAACGAAAAAACAATGGTGACACGGACTGCAATGTCAAATTCAAAACAAAATAAAAACTTATTCTTTAACACTTTGTTATTTTGATGTAAGGCCCCTTATTAAAAAACAAGGATTTTATTTCAATCAGGTTTAGGCTCAATTCACACGTACCACATTTTGCCGATGTTATCGACCACCTGTGTAATACGACCACATCGCAACCACATCGCGACGGCAAAACCACCACCGGCGGCGGCACCGTGGCGACGGTGCGACGTGGCGACATGACGTCATCAACACGCCTAGAGGGCGCGCGCTTGCGACAGCGACAACGCAACCACATCAACATTTTGTCGTACATAAGCTTGACCACATTTTGACGCTGCGTCGTGGTGTGGTTGTGGTACGTGTGAATTGACGCTAAGCTTGACCACATTATGACGCTGCGACATGGTGTGGTTATGGCACGAGTGAATTGTCCTTAACCGTCGAAAGCTGCTTACAAGTTTTAGGTCGTAATATCGAGCCTTATCATGCACTTTACTTTGTGTAAATTATTTCACCACCACTTCTCTCAAAACTTTCAACACTTCTTCATGAAGGAAAACTTCATGAAGAACCGGCATGTCCTAGAACCTAAAAAGAAAATATCTACGACATGTGACATCTACCAAGACGCACTGGGCCAGCGTGGTGGATTACGGCCCACTCCGTCTCGCCGAGAAGAAGGCCCGCGTCCCATCAGTGGGAACATTATAGCCGATTGATATGATTATATTTTGTTGTTATTATATTGAACCATCTAAACGGTTATTGAATTATGCACCTAACAATTAAAGAAATACAGTTCTTTATATAAAAATGACAGCTTAATTCGGTACTAATAAGTCACTTTTGAATTAAGAAATTGACTTAACCTCAATAAAGTTCGAAATTCTCTTGCACCCTGCCCCCTAATCGGCGAACACATTTCTGTCAAATGATTGCGACTAGTTGGGATCGTTTGTACCGAACGGACCAATGGGCGGTCCGAACGATCTCAACTGATCCCAACTAGTCGCAATCATTTGACAAAAATGTGTTCGCCGATTAGGGGGCTGGTTCGATGATAGTACGTTAAGTAGAAGCGACATTAAGTTAATTTTAAGACTTCGTTCGGGACACTACCCGTCAGCAAAATTTGCATTTCTCATGAAAAAGACCGAGTCTCCTAACTGCTCGACTTGCAATCAAATGGAGGATGTGCAACATTTGTTGATGGGGTGTACTAGGAATAAAAATGAACGGGAGCTATACATAAGGGAATTTAACTTAAATCAATTAGTTATAGGTTTAATACAATCCATTTTGTCAGTACCATTAAGGTTCTATATGAATAGCTCTAGTTTTTATTTTTATAATTAAGTAGTTTATATTTATACTATATTTAGTTTATATAGTTTATATTTATATTATTAGATTTTATACTGTATTTAGTAAGTAAGATCAGTGTAAAGGGGACGATGGGGCTGACATATATCAGATTTAAAAAAAAAAAAGTTCGAAATACAAATACTGACTCGATGGTTAAGTCTGGAACTAAAGTTAGATCTTGTTTTGTAATTAGCTGATAATGTACTACGGCTTTATTTAGGAGTCCATTAGTATATTTATTGCTTTTCTCAGTGTGAATCTTCAACATTGTTTCTTGAACATTGTTTTATTTTGACTGCGAGGCTTTTTAGTAAATTACATTCCTTTTTTTCTTCTTTATTTTGTGTTTATTATTATTTCAGTGTCTTATTAGTGTAATGTGCGTTCTGTTGGTGCAGAATAAACAATTTTTCTTTCTTTCTTTCTTTCTAATCTGCACCCTAATTGCGGTACACCCTAATTACAAATCCGTTGCTCCATATGTTAGAGAAATGTGTTCAACAACTCAAATTACGCAATGAATATTATAGAAATGTCAAAAAAAACCTATTATTGCCGATTTGACAACTTGAACCTAATGCTAATCTTTCAGCTAATACTAATAAATATAAAAACAATCGTGACCAGTTTATTAAAGAAACTACCGTACCGTAATCATGACTGGTTTTATTTACGTCAATCTGCGGTAAAATACCAGCAATAAAATAACCACAGACTATATTTAACATGACAAAGAAAAAAAAATCTTCAAAATCGATGGTTTTTTTTCTATGAATCAATTCTTTTCCGGTTCCATGTTATAATTTTTCTTATAATTTAAAAAAAGCTATTATACTCGTATGTAACCAGTCGTAAATTAAAATATATACTTACATGTACTTACCCAAAAAGCACGAGAGGAAATAATCAAAAATTTCGTTTATATCACTGTCAATATGATTTTTTTTTTTAATATTATAAGCTAGTGCTAGACCGTAATCCCGCCTGATGGTAAACAGTGATGCAATCGTTGATGGTAAAGCGCGCTTGTTTATAAAGAGTCCATTCACTTCAGCTTTGAAGACTTGTCTGTGACTTGACTAGAATTGTAGTCAGACGAAAACACCGCCGCTGGCAAATTGTTCCAGTCCCTCGATGTATGCGGTATAAAAGACGAGGCGTAACTCTTCGTCCGTATCGTAGTGGTGTCAACAATGTAAGGGTGGATACTCGCCGTACGACGGGTCGTCTGATGATGGAATGGAGAATGGGGAATTAAATCATGCAATTCCCTTGCACACTCGCCAGAATGCATCCTATAGAAGACCGAAAGGCTGGTTACTCTACGCCTGTGCTCCAAGCTTTGGAGACCGTTTTGAGTTAAATCTGTTTCGCCAATCAGCCTCTTCGCGCGCCTCTCCACGCGCCTCTCCACTAAATCCAAAGTAACCAGGTAACATTTCGCAGCACCAGCCCAAATGTGGCTGCAGTACTCCAAACACGAACGGACCTGTGCTTTGTACAACATTAGAAGCTGCCCTGGTGTAAAGTACCGCCGGACCTTTGCGGTGACATTTATATATCCAAAAGGAACAAAATACAGAAAGTTCTACGCTAGGCCAAAAGGCTTCTATCTCAGAAGACCAATTCGTAATTTAAAAAAGTAAAAGTCGCAGCGCTGGTATTCTGATAGAACCGATTTCCCGCGTAGTGACGACTCGATATTCTAAATGAGCACTCAGACTCCATGGCTTGTTACTAACCTCGAAATGCTGGAACAAATAAATATAATAATTTAATATTTTTTTCTCGGTGGTAGGCCATAAGATCGGCTGTCGGCAGAAGTTACCACCCACCAGACAAAGTGTTTCCGCCAAGCGATTCGCGTGTTCCGGCATGATGACTGGTGAAGCCGTACGGAGGACGGGTCTTAGCAGTTGTGTTGCGATGTGTGCCTGGTACGATGCGAGAAATGTTGTTGTGTCGGGAATTTAGTCGTGGAGGGTCTTCAGATCAATCTCCCTCTGACGCATCCTTGGTCGTGTTGTTGGATTAAACATTGCACCTACTCGCTCAACTGCCGTCTTCCTTCCTAGTCACTAAGTTTTTTTTTTAATGAATAGCCTTAATAAACTAACGCGCTTTACCATCAATGATTGCATCGCTGCTTACCATCAAGCGGGATTGCGGTTAAGCACTAGTTTTTAATTATTAAAAATAACAAAGGAGATTGAAGACATTTGTGCCGGTTGAGGATTTCCCTAGTTACATAATGCGATGTAGTCATTTATGTAAATTTAAATGTGTCATATATTATATTGAATGATTATTTGTTTGTCAGTATCCGGCGGAAAAACTGGAAAACCGATGTGGTAAGGTGATAATTTTTCAGCGGTATTTATTTTTGTCATCTTTGATGGTACCTGTCTGTAAATCTCCTGAAATAAGCCTTTCATGGTTTTTCAATCCTTACTAATACTATATAATATGTAAAGAACACCCTGTCCGATCCGTGAAGGTATTGTTATGTATCGATAACTGATTCTACTAATGCCCAGAAAGCCGGGCTAAAGTTAAAAAAAAATCCCCCTAAAAAAATTAATATTATTTCGCAAAAAGAGGTAACTTAATACATGTGCAGTAGGCAATCCATGCGCGGGCGACGGAGGACAGGGCACGGGGCACGTGGTCGCATCGCTTATATATCTTTTTTTCCCGCGAATTAACTTCAACTTCCCCGACATTTGTTAATTTTTAAAAAAGTGACAACACTTTTTGCGAAATACAATTTATTTTTTTAGGGGGATTTTCTTTTTAATTTTAGCCCGGCTTTGTATCCATTAGTAGAATCAGTTATCGATACCTAACAATGCCTTCGCGGATCGGACAGGGTTTTCTTTACATATTGTATACTATACGACTTATTAAGTTGGAAAGTGCTTTTGCGGAGCAACATTTTCGTAATTTCGTATAACTTTTCTTTCACTTATGCTTTATGCTTATTTATTTAGTTGCTTTTGCTTTTCTGCTTTGGCAGATTCTTCGAATCAGTTCAACTTATTGAATTAGTGAATTATATTTTTCTTTAATTTGGATGCTTAATGGTCAGTGTTGATAAGCGTTTGATTATTGTTTTGTGACTATAGTGTGTTTTTAAATTGTGAAAGATTATAGGTATTAATTGAGTAGTTTAATTAAAATGTTCGTGCATTTTTAGGTGAAGTGTAAAATACTTTGTAAAAATATTCTTTCATTTAAGTAGACTTTTAGAAAATATCTCGCAATCGTAATAATAACGAGATTTGGAACTTTTTTAAAAGAAGTTCTCTTTCTGAAAAAGTCGCGGAATGTAACTATTGTACAAAATCGTTTTCGTTAAAAAAGCATAAATAAAATAGCAAACAGCAATCATTATCATATACTTTTTGCACTAGAAATTACTTTCAAAGTTTATAAGCAAATAAGCAGTTAACAAAAGCTGCTTTTTGAAATAAGTAAAAAGCATAACTGCTTTTTACTTTTAAGCACTTAATCCCAAGTCTACATACTGTATATATATGAAAGTGAGTTTGTTTGTTCCGCTTCCACGCTCAAACTACTGAACAGATTTGGATGAAATTTAGCACACAGATGGTTCATAACCAGGAATAACACATAGGATAGATACTGTTTACCCCGATAATATCTCAAAATTAAAACTTATTCGGGTGAAACTATGGGACGCAACTAGTTCACTATAAATATTTAAGTTATATTACATCATAATTTTGTTTATAACAAAAAAACTATATAATGAGGCTTTTAATTTTTATATTACAATACAAGTGAACCAAAAAAAAAGAACATCATTAAGGTAATTTGTTTGAAAAGTTTTTTATTTACAATTTTGGTTTACACACGTGTTACGTATCTGTACCAACACATGTCCCCTCAACGTGACCAGCACCTTGTCACGAGGCCCAAATCAGCCGAATCAGGATATTATACCTATGTTCATGCAACTGAAGCTATGCGGAGTATTACAACATCCCAACGGCTGAGTCGTCTCCTCGTGTCGCCGCCTCGTGCCCAGCCGCGAATCGCTAAATCATCAGTCACCCCATTAGACGTCACCACGATAAAACACATATATAGAGGAATCTCGAGATGCAGGGGCGATTATTAAGCGTTAGACATAATGTAGGATAGTAGAGTGTAGCAGTGTCGTCCTAACTTCGGAGGCATTCGCACTTAGGTTAAGTAGATTTAAGAGTTACCATGTAATCGTAACTAAAATAAATGTAGTATAAGTGATTATAGTTTCCATTTGCACCCTCCGTCGTGGCCGAAAATGTAATTGGCGCAGTCGGTAGGATACTCGCGGGCCGGTTCGCGAGCGCGTTAAAATTATCTAATATCGATATTTGTGATCGCAAGCTACCCGGGTCGCTATCAAGCACCGTACGAGTATCCAGAATCTACGTGAAGCCACAGCAGAGGATATCCAAACATCGATAGCGCAATTGGAATCAAAAAATCATCCAACGTAAAAAAAAAAACATAAAAAAGAAAATATAGTAATATATTATAATTAGAATAATTTAGTACGCAGAATAACTACCCCGCCGGCGCAGGCCCATCATACGGCGCAGCATCCAGGAAGTCTTCCTCCTCCAGAGCCACCAGAAGCAGATGACACCGATAAATATGAGCAAGGCCCAAGGCATTCGCGAAAAGGTGCAGATCAGCAGCAAGCTACCCAGGAAAGCCTCTTATAGCCATTATCCTCCGAATTAGAAAACTGGCGCAACTAAAGACGTATCCAGGCATCGAGACAACGAAGAAAACCATATTTATGTAAGTCCTTGAACCCTTCTTCAAGTGTTGCTACCTTGTCCTTCCCTTTTACCTATATTATATTTATTAATAACCTATATTATATTATAATTATTAAGACAAGATTTTCATCCACAAAAAGTAGGATGAAATCTGTCTCTTTCAGACCGATAAATAGGACTATTCTGAGTATTAAAACCACGATCAAAACGACCCAAATTATTACCAATACTTACAGGATAACTCTCAATCTAACGCTAAATGCCTAGACGCTCCACAACCATCTACTTCTCCTAAACCCGATCAGAATATCTAGTCTATGCTCGCGTAACTAGTAAGCATAACCATTCCATTACTATCCCGCATTTTAGTGAATTTAATAACCCTGTAAATGTTAAGTTGTTCATCCATAGATTCCATAATTATTTCGATGGTCTAGAATTGCTAACCGGAACACAGATTACGGATTTTTGTCATACGTTTATATCAATCTGGAAAACCTAATTATCAAGAAACCATTCCCGTAATTATATTACGCGTTCTGCCTACACCAAATCAGCTGCATAGCGACATGATAGCTATTTACGTCAAACGGATGTTTCCACATTCCACCGCACTCTGCTGACTCGACGCCTAGTGTCGCCGAACACCTACTTCCATCGCGCTGACACCGCATCCCGTTTCAAATTAATTTTCGCAATTGATCATTAAAACTGCAATTATAAAATCAAGTCTTAGCCAAGTTAATAATTAGTTATTGTAAATCTTGAATAAAATTAATTAATATTCCTACTTATAGTCGAGACAGCGATGTTTCGATTGCTCAGCAATACACTATAATTGCATTACTCGCGTTATCGATTACACAGGCATTGTAGAAATCAAAAACCCGATGAAATACGAAATAAATATTACGTTTGACCATCCTTTATACGCCAAGATACCTAATACTGAGTACACTAGCACCGAACAAGACCTTAAGCGCGTTAAAAAGGTTCTATCTCGCTTGCGTACAGTTCATTTAAATATCGAAGAAAAGACTAACTTAGAGACATTGTGTGCACGATATGCTGACGTGTTTTTATGTTGAGGGAGAGCCCTTAACTTTTACAAATAAAATTAAACACCGTATTAGAACGACTGACGAACTTCCCGTTTATACTAAAAGCTACCGCTACCCTTTCGTACATCGACAAGAAGTTAGGGATCAGATTACTAAGATGTTAGACCAAGGTATTATACGACCTTCAGAATCAATTTGGAGCTCACCTATCTGGGTAGTTCCTAAGAAAGCCGACGCATCAGGCAAACAGAAATGGCGCATCGTAGTTGACTTTCGTAAATTAAACGACAAGACTATAGACGACAAGTACCCCATTCCTAACATTAATGACATACTTGACAAGCTTGGTAAGTGTCAGTATTTCAGTACCCTGGACCTTGCCTCAGGATTTTATCAATGCGAAATGCATCCCGACGACATTCCTAAGACAGCTTTCAATGTAGAGCATGGGCACTTTGAGTTTCTACGCATGCCCATGGGTTTAAAGAACTCCCCGTCCACTTTTCAACGCAACGCGTTATGGACAATGTTTTCAGAGGATTACAGAACGAAATATGCCTCGTGTACCTTGATGACGTCATAATCTTTAGTACGTCATTGCAAGAGCACATGATTAACTAAGAAAAAGTATTTAAGAGGCTGCAAGAATCTAATTTCAAGATTCAAATGGATAAGTCCGAGTTTCTTAAATTGGAAACAGCGTTCTTAGGACATATTATCACTAGCGAAGGCGTTAAGCCTAGCCCTGAAAAAATAGCAGCAATAGAAAAGTACCATCTACCCAAAACCACTAAAGAAATAAAACAGTTTCTAGGATTACTAGGTTACTATCGGAAATTTATCCCCGACTTTGCTCGCATTACAAAGCCAATGACAAAATGCCTGAAAAAGACAAATAAGATAACTTTTGACTCTGACTACATTGACTGTTTTAACAAATGTAAGACTTTATTGACGAATGACCCGGACTTTTACCTTTCAACCTGGGACAAACGAGACTTATCACACATTACCATTCCTTTCTGCAATACATAGAGTTAATTGACATCGAGAATAGACTAGACTCTGTAACGGATCAGCTTGACCTCTTTCAGAATAAGTTAGATAATCGTACCTTTATTTTACACGAACTTCAAATTAACCACTTATCTTACAAGTTAGCTAAAATTAGGCTTCAATTAAAAACGCTAGAACCCAATCGTAGTAAACGAGGTCTCGTAGACGGTTTAGGTTCCGTAATAAAAAGCATTAGGTACCGGTAACTTAGATCAATCGGATGCCCAAACTTATAATAACGCCATTAAACTTTTAGAAACCAATGATGATAAGATATTATCGGAGTTAAATGAGCATATCAGTCTTATTAAAGTCTGGATGTCTCGATACAGTGACATACTTTCAAAAATAGTTTCAAATCAAGAGCGAATTAATAGTACTTTAGGGTTACTTTTAGATGAAAAAGCTTCTGCCGCATCTGATCTTATTAGATACGCAAAATTTGCCCAGCTGTTAGGTGTAATTAGTACCGACGATTTATTTCTAGAAATACCTAGAAGATACTTTAGCTTTTATATGTGCCTCGAGCACTCATCATAGCATGTTAAGTATAGACAACTTAATTAATATGACCAATCGATTGAAATCTATATATGGCTCAGATCAATTATTAGATGCAGATCTAAAAGAATATTACACAATTATAAAACCTGGCTATACTATACAGATAAAAAGATAGTTATCATATTTAATCATATTATATTCAATTTATCATAAAAAGTTTCTTTCTTTCTTTCTATATTTAAATCCCCAGTAATTTCCCCTGATAAGTTTCAACTATATAGGTTAGCAATAGTCCCCAATAAACATATGTATACTTTTATTCCTCCCTATCCTTTCACTGCAACCAATGGGAAAGTCTTCAAGTACATAGAGGCAGAATGCCCGAAGTTCAACCAGTATCATCTCTGCGAAGAAGGAGTCAACCATGAACCAACGAAAGGACATCTGAACTGTATCCAAGGACTCATCTACAGCCAATCTCTGAAGAAATCATGCCGATCCACGAAACTCACACTGACCGAAGAAGCCATGGAACAATGCCGTCAATGAATTAGAATCCTGAAAATCATAATCCTGAAAATTATCGAAATGAAGATGCAGAATCAACCACAGATAAGAGACATGTACCAGCAATATTCTCGACGTTAGTCTTCGAATAGTTGCTGTTCTGAGGGTGGAGATGTTACGTATCTGTACCAACACATGTCCCCTCAACGTGACCAGCACCTTGTCACGTTGAGGGGACATGTGTTGGTACAGATACGTAACACACGACAGAATGAGAAAGGTTTTTTATTTATTTTGCTAATCATTTTGGATACACCTATATATACATCTATAAAAAAACACTAATTAGGTAATGTAGTCATTTGTGAAACAATTTCACGTTTAAGAAATATCAACCTTATTTCAATGAAGGTAAAGTTGATTTCAGAGTGATCAGGACTATTGAAAAAGGTGGAAGTTGTATCGGAAACTGAGCTTTACTGTGTATGAATTAACGTTATTTTTCCAATTATTCATATTTGCTTACATTTGTTATAAAAAATAAATAGCGAACGCCGGATGACCCTTAGCAAGGATACTTCTTCGCTAATTAGACGAATTGCAGACAGGTCATACAAAATTATAATAACTACGCTGACATACTGTTGTTTTTTTTTGTAATTATAAATTAGTGTTTGATCGCAATCCCACCTGGTGGTAAGCAATGATGCAAACATTGTTGCTAAAGCATGCCTGTTTATTAAAGCCTATTCGCCCAAAAAAAAACTGAGTGAATAGAAAGGAAGACGGCAGTTGAGCGAGGTGATGCAATGTTAAACCCAACAACACGACCAACGATACTGCCCCAGAGGGAGATTGATCTGGAAACCGTCCACGACCAAACTCCCGACACAACAACATTTGGAGCATCGTACCCGGCACACATCAAAACACAACTGATCAGACCCGTCCCCCGTACGGCTTCACCAGACATCATGCTGGAACACGACAAATCGCTTGGCGGCAAGACTTTGTTTGGTGGGTGGTAACTTCTGCCGGCAGCCGATGTTATGGCTTGGCACCGAGTAAAATGATGACGAACAAGTACTTACCAGTAAAGGAGTCTGTAGAGAGAAGCCCCGCGCCTATCTGACTGATCGGCGTTGATCCTTGCACTACTAGTGATGCTGCAAACAAAGAAAGCTTTATAAATAACACAAATTAAATAAATATATACGGACAAATCACACAGATTGAGCTAGCCCGAAAGTAAGTTCGAGACTTGTGTTATGGGATACTAACTCAACGATACTATATTTATAATAGATACAAACATCCAAGACCCAGGCCAATCAGGAAAAGAACGTTTTCCATCATGACCTGGCCGGGGATCGAACCCGGGGCCTCCACGTCGCAGGCAGGCGTGTTGACCGCTGCGCCACGCCAGGACGAAGCTAATTTTTTTTTTTAATTTAAATTATAAACTTGTGCTTGAAATTTACATTAATTTAATTACGTAACAATTTAAAAGTCAATGAACCCGATTCCCTTGTTCATAAACTAAACTAAGTGAATTGAATTTCAGTGCCTCTTCTTCTTTATATTTCATTAAAAAAGGACAGAAGATAAATTATTACTAGTCTTGTCAAATTATGAGACTCCATAGACTGTTTTGACGTGATTATAAACATTTTAGAGTTATCTACAGATGCTACAAGCTCGCAAGCAGAGATTACCGTGCAACTAACATACATACAACTACCCAACATCAACCGTTGGGCAAGTGCTCGCCAGACATAACATTCGTCTGGTCGGAGGATCCCCCCTTTTCTATGGAGGTTGAGTGAACTTTACTACCTCCTCCTCATGCCTCTATAACATGACTATTAAAACATGCTTATCTAAGTACGTCAAGCACGAACTAATTAGAGAGGACTAAACTTATGTTATCTTCAATCCGTTTCGTAATTTAGTTTGTAAACAAGAGATAATGCGCCATAAGCATCGCAGATTGACCTTTCGTAGACTTAAATAAAAAAACATTTTTTTCTTTTTTTTTTTTACAAAAGTATTAACAAAAAGTTATAATACCTACTCGGATTATTACGAAGTACATCAATTACATTTAACTTAATAGAAAAAACTATGTTTAGGGTTCCGTATCCGGGTCACTGATCACTTTTACACGTCATATTTTTTTTTTTCTTAAACTAGCTGGAGCCGGCATTTCCTAACTGACTCTGAGAAGAAAAGCCGAAACAAACTCAGGGATCATCGTCTTTTTTCAAGACCAGGCATTAAAAATGAAAATGTTTATATCAACAATATGTGCTTGCTTTGTACGTAACAATCAATTTAAGTGATTAAAAAAAATGTCATAATTGTAGCATAATTACGCATATTGCTAAATGACATTGCTTAGCAGAGCGAGCAGCTCCCAAGCTTTATTGTCTTCTAAATAATTTGAGATTTTATAATACCCCTTTTTGGAAAGTCTGGTCTTAATACAGCTTTAAAATTTTTTAATGGACAAGTTCGTGTGTCTCAGTGTGAATATCGCATATTTTCTTAAAATTCGATATATTTTTATGTAGGTACATACGTGTGTAAGTGTCTCAAGACAAAACTCTTCGACCAGTGTGTGTTGCCAGTGATGACATACGAAACTGAGACGTGGTCGCTAACAATGGGCCTTATAAGAAGGCTCAAAGTCGCTCAAAGGGCAATGGAGAGGGCTATGCTTGGGGTTTCACTGCGCGATCGAATCAGGAATGTGGAGATCTGCAGAAGAACAAGAGTAACCGACATAGCCCGAAAAATTGCAACACAGTGGCAGTGGGCTGGGTATATTGCCCGTAGGACCGATACCCGATGGGGCCGATGAGTTCTCGAGTGGGGACCACGGTGGACCGACGACCTGGTGAAGGTCGCATGAAACCGCTGGATGCGGAAGGGTCGTCGTGGAGTTCCTTAGGGGAGGCCTGTGTCCAGCGGTGGTCGTCTTTCGGCTGAAATGATGATGATGAAATGATGTAATCATCAGTCACAAAATTTTCAGTGTTAATTTAATCTTCAAATAAAGGGTGTATCTGACATCGACGCACAAATGAGTACCATGTATCGAGTACATGATTCTGAACTCCCCAGTGGTGGAATTTTTCATCGGCTTTTTCCTGATTTAAAAATATATATATATGTGGATTTTTCACTTTAACCCGTTCATAATTGCTATACTTTTATAACCCAATAAGATTTTAAAGTAAAAAATAATTAATTCGCTAATCAGTTCTGCTTAGCTCTGAATCCTCTAAGCACACTGCTGGAGGATTCAGGTCTAGGCTATCGATTGAGGAGAGGTGGTCAGGTCATATCTCACTTCCTCTACATGGATGATTTGAAACTCTTTTCCCCCAATAAATTGCATCTGATGTAGCTACTGAAGGTAACAGAAACTTTTAGTAGTGGCATCAAAATGGAATTTGGTGTGGATAAATGTGCAGTATGTAAAGCGAGGGCAGATTATGGAATCCGAGGGAATTACACTCCCGGATTTCATACACCTTAGATTCCTCTCCTCATTCGAGAGCTATAAATATTTTGATATGTCGGAAGCGTTAGGTATCAACGATGCTGACATGAAGCAATCGTTGAAGGAGCGCTTCTTTGGTCGCCTGAGGAAGGTATTAAATAGGCTTCTTTCGGGCAGAAATAAGGTGCGCGCCTTCAACGGGTGGGTCATGCCTGTTTTGATGTACTCTTTCGGCATACTTTAATAGACTCAGACCGAACTCGACGCCCTGGATAGAAGGGTCCGTACACTGCTGACAGCAAACAGGATGCATCACCCACGATCATCGGTGACGAGACTGTATATTCCGCGGAAGTACGGGGGTCGAGGCTTTTTAAATGTGAAGACCCTCCACAACCGAGAGGTATGCAGTCTAGGAGAACATTTTTTTTAAAACCGTAGTGGGTATGCATCATGATGTGGTCACAGTAGACAAGGGGCTTACCCCGCTATCCATGGCGAAAGAGAACTGGCACAAGCCTATAATACTTACCATAGATGACCGCAAGATGGTATGGCAAAGCAAGGAACTTCACGGGCGAATTAATCTGGCTCTTCATGAGCCTGATGTTGACTTTTTAGCTTCCGTATCCTGGCTACGATTCGGTGACCTTCTCGGGGAAAATGAAGGTTTCGTGTGTGCAATTATGGACGAAGTTATCATGACGAATAACTACCAGAGATATATTATGAAGGACGGGACGATTGACGTGTGTCGGGCAAGTCACCATCCGGGTGAGTCTATCAGACATATTATCTCTGGTTGCTCTCGATTAGCTAACGGCGAGTATTTGCACAGGTATAACCAAGTAGCTAGGATCATCCACCAGCAACTTGCTTTGAAATATAAACTTGTAGATTCTGAGGTACCATATTATAAGTATGTGCCCGACCCAGTTCTTGAAAATGACCATGTCACGTTATACTGGGATCGCTCTATCATTATTGACAAGACTATTGTTGCCAATAAGCCTGATATAGTGGTGATAGATCGATTAGCGTGCCTCGCAATGATTGTCGATGTTACCATTCCACATGACGGGAATCTCGTGAAAGCTGAGAAAGAGAAACAAATTAAGTATCTCGACTTGGCGCACGAGATTGTTGAAATGTGGAATGTGAACTCGGTAGTCATTGTACCGATTATCGTATCGGCCAATGGTTTGATAGCCAAGAACCTCGACCAACATCTATTGAGGCTCTCGTTAGGCAGTTGGATCAAAGGCCAGATTCAAAAGGCAGTACTCCTCGATACGGCCCGCATCGTGAGGAGGTTCCTATCTCTGGAGCCCTAACCACCGGTAGCTTGGACCCTGCTCCCGCCATCGGTGGAACAGTATTTTTTATATTTTAAATGTTTTTGTATGTTTTATATAAATATTTAAAAATGTAAAACAATATGTACGAGTATCTATAAAAAAATAAAGGGAATAATAATAATTTAATTCAAGTAACACTGACTCATATACTATTAAAACACACATAGTCACATTACACATACAACACTCAAATCAAAAATATTAATAATTTCAACAAATTTTACAATATTAAATCAACAATTATTAAATAAATTATTATTATGATTTATCCTGGATCGCAGACGAAATCGCGGGCAACAGCCAGTCCATAAAGAAA
The DNA here is from genome assembly GCA_037179545.1 of Sesamia inferens. Classification (NCBI taxonomy): domain Eukaryota; kingdom Metazoa; phylum Arthropoda; class Insecta; order Lepidoptera; family Noctuidae; genus Sesamia; species Sesamia inferens. The sequence continues at coordinate 14,281,751 of CM073951.1, read as the reverse complement.
TCAATTGTTTGATGCCGCGGAACCCTTCACGTGCGAGTTAGACTCGCACCTGGCCCTATAAATTTTTTGTTCAAACCTCGTGATGACCCCGAATTGATGTGAATTTGACTACCTAGAGGTCATCAACAATTTTGGAGGGCTGAGAAATTGTAGTTTCGATTACCCTATCCAATTCTCCTATCCCACCATCCTATCGTACCATCCTATCTTACAATCCTTTCGTACCATCCTATCTTACCATCCTGTCCTATCATCCTATCTTACCATACAATTTACCATCCTACCTTACCAAACTATCATACCATCCTATCTTACCGTCCTATCTTACCAAACTATCATACCATACTATCTTACCATCCTGTCCTACCATCCTACCTTACCATACTATCTTACCATCCTGTCCTACCATTCTACCTTACCATACTATCTTACCATCCTATCCTATCATCCTATCTAACCAAATCATCATACCATTCTATCTTACCATCCTATCTTACCATCCTATCTTACCAAACTATCATACCATCCTATCTTACCATCCTACCTTACCATCCTATGCTACGATCCTCTCCTACCATCCTATCTTACCATCCTATCTTACCAAACTATCATACCATCCTATCTTACCATCCTATGCTACGATCCTCTCCAACCATTCTATCCTACCCTCCTATCTTGGTACGATTCATAATTTTTGATGTTTTTGTAATGTTTTGCGCCTTGTCTATAGCAAATAAACGTTTTTTCCTTTCTAATAATCCTGGTATGGTGCTCTGGTTAAATTGGAATCCGATCCAAACATTCGGATACATATTTCTGTCTCAAGTTGAAATCTATGTTAGTTCTTTACTTAATGCTACAGTTGTTGGTGTCAAGGAAATATCTAAGACGGTAAATAAAGTCCAACGTAAATAGACGTAGGTAGGTACATATTTGAATCGTATGACCTACATTTTACTTTGTGTTTGAAACCGGCTTTTTATTGTTTGCAAATAACTCGTGATATGTTTTCTATAAAGGAGATAAAAATATATATTTGAACTGGATATACTTTTCCCACTCAATTAACTATGAAGCTATTAAAATAAAACTATTATATTGTTACGGTCTAAGGGTACTAAACCTTATAGTCCGTATAGTCTAACCGTATAGTCATGGTGGCCTAGTGGTTAAAACATCAGCCTCTCAGGTATGAGTGCGCGGGTTCGATTCCAGTTCAGGCAAGTACCAATGTAACTTTTCTAAAGTTATACATACTTTCTAAGTATATCTTGGACACCAATGACTGAAGGTGAAGGAAAACATCTTGAGGTAACCTGGACTTTAAGTCTGAAATCGCCAAACCGCATTGAGCAAGCGTGGTGATTACGCTCAATCCTTCTCTGTATGAGAGGAGACCTGCGCCCAGCAGTGGGACGATAAAAAGGTTGATGATGATGATGATGATGAAGGGTACTAAAACGCCGGTTAAGGGTTATTGTCAACGAAAGTACAGTCGATAAAAGGCAATGACAAGTAGAACGTAGCTGATGTCCCACCGATAAAAGGCAATGACAAGTAGAACGTAGCTGATGTCCCACTGAAGTCTTCCCTTATCTCCACCAAGTCCGTGTCGTAAACACACAACAACACCACAGAAGTTACTTCACGTAGTACTTGAAGTGCTTGCTGCAGTTGTCGCTGTAGTGTTCTCAAAGATTGCTTCTTCTTTATCGCTCGTTTTGTTACATAAGACATGTCACGCGTAATTGAACCTTATGCCATTGACATAAGGTGCATTCGTAACAATGTCATACTATACATAATATAAAATTACATATGACAACAGCGGATCACCTTTTGAGGCCTGGTGAATGCTTGTACGGATCCCGCAGCCCTGGATATAGATGGAGGTGAAACATCATGATGGTTTCAGATGGTAAAAATCCCGGTATACCCTTAAGATGGAGAGAGTCCATGATACATTTTCATGAGTATTTATGAGTTCATCCATCAATCAAATCAAATCAAATCAATGCATTTATTTCAAATAAACCAGTTAGAGGCACTTTTGAATTATCAGAAGGTCGGTCAGTCAGTAAGGTGAAGCTAGTCGCCCATTCCAAAGAGTAGTAGCTATGGAGAAGAACGGGCAAGAAACTCCATGGACACTCTTTTAAATTATCAAGCTATTGGTACAAATATTTGATTACATCATTCATTTTGAAATCAAACGTGTGAGAACGATGCAGAAATATATTGTACGCTAAGAACGTCCATTATGGAAAACACACAAAAAATAAAACAACAACAACAAAAAGACTAACCCAACAAATAGACGCTTTACAGCAAGTACATTGTGCTCACACGTGTGCCATGCAATTATACAATACTAAAAAATTCAATCTACACAATGCAAAGATAGTTTTGTCCAAGGTTCAGCAGCTCCAACAGTGTTCCTTAATACTAAGTTTAGCTCCTGTGTAGCTGTACCAGTGCCGAATACCCCTGTCAGCGATGCAATTCCGTAACGTACAATATGCTTGGCTACATAGTGTGTACTGGCTTTGAGTAAAAAAAAAGAACAATCAGTGTAAATATAGAAATCGGACGCAGCTCAAGCCCAAGCCTCTTTGTCCTCAATATAAACCTTAACACTATAAAATGCTTTCTGACACAACTTACGTTTAATGAAGGATTTGAATTTATTCAGGCTCAGATCTTGAACCACCTCTGGAAGTCTATTGTAAAAATGTATACATTGACATCTAAAAGAGCCACCTATTTTCTTGAGCCTTGTTGTAGGTACAATAAATTTGTGCCTGTTCCTAGTATTTATATTATGGACATCACTGTATTTTTTAAACAGTTTTGTATTTTTATGAGCATACAAAAGATTTTCATAAATATATTGAATCTCAATATCATTTCATCTTTTCAGTTCTGAATCTCAATATCTTGAAATTAGGCCCGCACGTGGAATGGAATCTCGCAACGTATGGGCTCGAGAAATTCCAGATTGAAAAACTCAATAACAAATAGAGAAGAAAAAATGTTATTCTCAGGAACTGTTGGTCAATGCTAAGTCAAGTTTTGCATGGCTGGGTGCATTGCGCATGATTGTGTTTTGAATCATTGACTAGCATTGTGTCTATCTTTGACCATGGTCATGGAACATCAGACATCATAAGGCATTGCCGAAAGACCGTATAACGCTCAGTTTTTTAATAGTACGCACGGCTTCACAGTAAGCTTTATATAACGAGCATACCTTGAAAGATGATGCCTCGGAAAGCACGTTAAGCCATTGGACCCGGTTGCCATACGAACATCTAGTGTCAGTCGTTACGGGTTGTTAGAGCCCTCAAAAGTGCAACAATTGGTCTAACTGCAATGCTTCGATGTCGCCTTCGGATTGTGGAAGTCAGACGGCAGTCGCTTCACGGAAAAATATATGCGGGAATGCAGGGCGTTGTCAATCTGGGCGAACATACATAATGATCCGCAGGTTCTCTCGTCATATGGCCGCAGTTAAAATAGCCATTTTATGTCGTATTGCATAGCTACACTCGGAGATTGTGTGGTTCAGATATACCCAAAGGTTTTACAGCGCATATCCAATAGAACAATGCGTTCAGGGTGCTATTTACGATGGCCCAGTGTGAGTTGATAATGTCACGTGTCTCTGAATTTTTGCTTTGTGAAGACATAATTTACTAACAGCTTGGGTTCAAACCCACAACAGACAACTCGTAAGTCAGGGCCGGTACCAGTGGGGCAACACTGGTCTTAGACATGGAGCGACTACCTAACTGACCTCCACAATCCAGTAACTGGGCAAGAGGATTCCTTTCAGGAAGACTGGTTGTCCAACTTTCGTGCGATCTACGAATGACAGCTGGGCTTGAAGGCTTAAAGCGCTTTCTGAGGCATGTTCACTCATCCACAGCCTGTCCGCGGCAAGCTATTTAACCTTCGACTAGCATGTGAGGCTATTATTATGAAGCCCTAAATCCATTATGATGGAGAAAGAAATATATTTTCGCCTCTTTCTTGATAGAAGAAGAAACGTTGTATATTATGCATCATTCTGATTACATAACAAACTTGGTTTTGAAGAAAATTGCTCGACAAATATTGACATACATTGTCGGTCAAAGTTATAACGAAATCCGTTGTGTGTAAGAGGTTACAATGGAGCTGTTTTTTCACAAGTTTTGGACGGTTATATCACCCACTTGTGGATGTCAGATAAGGAAGTCGCTTCAGCCGTTACCGATAGTCAGGAACTGAATAGTCTGACAAATGCAGGGTAGTTACGTAACAGAATTCCGACAGAAGTTACCACCCACCAGACAAAGTCTTGCAGCCAAGCGAAGCTCTACGGAGGACGGGTCTGAGCAGTTGTGTTGCGATGTGTGGAGTTTGGTCGTGGAGGGTCTCCAGATATTAATCTGGGTCTGCTTCCTCTGGGTTTAACAATGCATCACCTCGCTCAACTGCCGTCTTCCTTCCTCTACTTAAATTTTTTATAATAAATAGGCTCTTAATAAACTAGCGCGCTTTACCATCAACGATTGCATCAAAGCTTACCATCATGCGAAATTGCGGTCAAGTAGTAGTTTATAATTATAAAATAAAAAACAGACTATCAGTAGCAATGGTTTTCATATTGACGGTTCAACAACATCCATTGCGTTATCTACGATGTTGAGCAGAAACATTTTCGAACATTTTGAGCAATGGTTAGCATGTTTGGAAATGATTCCAAGTGATAGTTATAGTGTGTTCGAAATCTCAGGCTGGACAAAGTTTTAATAGGTTTAAACTTTGTCCAGCCTGTTTTATAGATGATAAAACGTCAAATGACCACTCCAGCTCTGGGCGGAGCCGAAGGGCGTGTAAGACTTTTACTGACTAAAACCCACTCGTGTTCCTTCACTTGCTGGGGCCACGATATCTCTTTGGAAAAAACCGTGTAGTAACAGCCCTTTTCTTAGATTGGAAAATAAGACCAATCTTCAAAGCCTGCAGCACAGGCTTAGTGTAGCCAGCTTTACAGAATTTTACCCCCACCGATCCATCATCGGACAACCTGTCGTACGACGAGTATCCATCCGCCCTTACGATTTTAACATTGCTATCTGGTCAAAGGGCGATGGAAAGAGCTATGCTCGGAGTTTCTCTGCGCGATCAAATCAGAAAAGAGGAGATCCGCAGATGAACCAGTCAGCGACATAGCTCTTCGAGTCTCTAAAATTAAGTGGTATTGGGCGGGGCACATTGCTCGCAAAACCGATGGCGCAGACGCAGCGTAGGGAGGCACCCAACAAGGTGAACCGATGACCTGGTGAAGCCTTGGGGGAGGCCTTTGTCCAGCATTGGACCTCAATCGTTTTTTCGTAGATCTATTACATCAGTTACGGGGAGTCAGAAGCCCAAAAGTCTGACAATCATTATTACCCAGGGGTATTGCGTTATCCAGTAACTGGGTTGTGGAGCTGCATCCGGAGCTGCATCAGCCTAGATGGATGATGACTAACCCCAACCACAGAACTCTTGACTGTGCGTGGTTCGACACGCGTCTGGCGGATGTTTTGTCTGTTTTAGTCTGGAAATTGAAAACAACACTTAAGCAATTTAAATCAAATAGGTTTAAGTTAATATTGATAAACTAAATATTTACTTTAGTCTTCTAGAACAAGAACCATAACCAAGATATGACTAAACAATAGTTGTTTTGTTATAATACAACAGTATATTCATACAAATATGAAGAGTCCGTTCTGTGTCAAAAACGTTACAGATTCGCCGGGAACTTTCCGGAACATTCTAAATTCAGATGGAATATTCTAGTCTCGCATGGAACATTCCAGACTCCAATGGAACATTCTAGGCTCGGACGAAACATTTGTGGAGGCATGAAGAACAGAGAAAAGTTCACTCATCCTCCATTGCACGGTAAACTCTGATTGCTATAGTATATAGGGGTTTTGGAGAATAACACGACTTCCTTGAATGCAGTATATGGTCGACTGGCGAACCGTTTATTAAGAGGACAGCGATCGATGCACACATAATGTTGAGGGTACAATGTTGAAACATTTTATAACACTACCTACTTACAACATACATTACACCCTACCACTTATTCTGAACTGCTCTTATACAAACTAATTTACAATTAAGTATATTATTCATGGCTGGTACCTTGTGACCGGTTTCCTTACACGTTTACTTCGGGTCTCGGATGCTGTTGCTGGTGGTGGTGGTGGTGTCAGTGAACTTACTCCACTATCAGGTTCGCCAACGTCAGTTGGGAGTGGACAAGTTAACATAGACCGTGGAGACTTTCTCCAAATTTGCCTCCATCGCCACTGCCAACTGGAGCGCCTTACTGAACGTCGGTACCTCTCCCTCGAACAAGCGTTGCCGAATGACGTCATTTTCAATACCGCAAACAAATTGATCCCTGAGATTATTATCCAGAGCTTCCCCAAAATCACAGAACTTCGTCAACTTTTTCAGTTCAGCTACATAAGTTGCGATATTCTCCCCTTTCAACTGTTTCCTTTGTCTGAATTTAAATCTCTCGGCCAGTACATTTGGTTTCGGTTGAAGATGACTTTGCAGTATCGTAACAATCTCATCAAATTTTAATGTAGAAGGCTTCTTCGGCGTACATAATGTGACTAATAATTCGTAACACGCACTTCCCATGACCGTTATCAATGTTGGTACTTTTAAATCCACTTTCACATCATTCACTAAAAAGTACTGCTCCAACCGCTCAATGTACAAAGTCCAATTATCAGTTTCGACGTCAAAAACTTCCAATTTTCCCAAAGGCATCTTGTATTAACCGCAGTATAACACGCTATGGTCCACCTCGTCGCCAAATATAGTATATAGGGGTTTTGGAGATCGATCGATGCACACATAATGTTGAGGGTACAATGTTGAAACATTTTATAACACTACCTACTTACATCATACATTACAATTGCGAGATGTAGAATTCGTGTGACGTCAGTATGACGCGTCGTTCATTTTGTGGCGTTTGTAGATACTGCTACACATTCTAGACTCCGATGGAATATTCTAGACTGTCATCCAGTTACGACCAGTCATCCTGCGAACACTGTCGCCTCACCTAGCCTGAGGGCGTCCCACCTTACGCCTACCGATTCACGATCTCCGCTCAAGAACACACCTACTCCAACGGACATCGGTTCTACGGTTAATATGGCTCCATTGCCATTTCAGTTAGCTTATTCTGTGAAGCGTTCCACATTTTTTTTTACTCGGTGGTAGGCCATAACATCGGCCGCCGGCAGAAGTTACCACCCACCAGACAAAGCCTTGCCGCCAAGCGATTTGTCGTGTTCCGGCATGATGTCTGGTGAAGCCGTACGGAGGACGGGTCTGAGCAGTTGTGTTGCGATGTGTGCCGGGTACGATGCGCCTAATGTTGTTGTGTTGGGAGTTTGGTCGTGGAGGGTCTTCAGATCAATCTCCCTTTGGCGCAGCATCGTTGGTCGTGTTGTTGGGTTTAACATTGCATCACATTGCTCAACTGCCGTCTTCCTTCCTTTTCGCTCAGTTTTGAGTGAATAGGCTCTTAATAAACTAGCGCGCTTTACCATCAACGATCGCCTCACTGCTTACCATCAGGCGGGATTGCGGTCAAGCGCTAGTTTATATATATTAAAAAAAATAAAATAAACAATAACCCACAGTATCTTTGCTACGTTTTGTACTAATAAACTACTTCACCAATTTGATTTGATTGCCGTGCTGCTGGAGAATTTCTTGCGCCACTTCTCCCCAGCGAAAGCACTGGGAAGTTGTGTAGGATTTTTATAAATATGACGTTAGAGAAGTGCTGATTCTTAGCCTGAATTGATTTGAATTTTGGGTCAATTCCGTATTGATATAAGTCAGGAGGCTATAAGCTTGCTTTAAAAAGCCTTGTTGTTATTCATTGTCTGCTATTCCACCGCAGGTGTGCTAAGCTGCTTGGGGAAGAGTAGGAGCCGTGATCAATCAAATCTTATTGATAGATGTTCATAGCTTCATCATAATCAGTTCACTGCCGGACGCAGATCATCCATCGGATTCTTGAGGCCTTAAGTCTATATTTTATATAAATTATAAACTAGCGCTTGATTGCAATCCCGCCTGATGGTAAGCAGTGACGCAATCGTTGATGGTGAAGACACTCAAATTATAGTCCGACGGAAACACCGTCGCTGGCTAATTGTCAAGTCCACGTTTTCGGGTCGTTTATTATAACTTAGCTTGATTCTGCTGAAAACGGGCTCAAGAAGAGAAAAGAGAAGAGAAGGAGGAGTGAAAGGGGGAATGAAGATTAGTTTTTAATCCATGCATGTAATGTTCTCTTTCCTACTAACATAATGAACATATAACTTTGTCTGCATAAACGAATATATCAATGTTTGTAACTCTTTCACGCAAAAACTACTGAACATATTTGGATGAAATTTGGCACACAACCTGTTTATAACCAAGACTATCGCAGACAATAGTTTTTATCCAGATATTCCACATCGATACTTATGAGATAGAAAACCATGGAGCGGTACAAAGTGCAACGTGTAATGATATAAAAACGGTTGATGTTATCTAAAAATACCTTGAATTCAAACATCTTGAGGTTAGTGTGGGTTCATATAATTATTCTGTGAAATATCTACAATGTACTTTTATATGATCCTATCGCATTGAATAATAAAGATAATGGCCAAGATCGTCTTATTCACAAATTATCCCTACTAATATTATAAATGCGAAAGCAACTCTGTCTGTCTGTCTGTCTATCTGTCTGTTGTGCTTTCACGTCTAAACCACTGAACTGATTTTATTGAAATTTGGTACAAAGATAGAGTTGACCTTGAGAAATAACATAGGATAGTGTTGATTCCGGATTTTTGAAGAATTCCCTTGGAAACGCGATATAACCGAACTAAACGCGGGCAAAACCTTGACAGAAAAATTAAATTAAGTTAAATTTGACAGAACTTGTATTTATTGTATCTTCTGTCCTTTTCATAATGAAATAGAAGAAAGAAAAAGATTTCTCGGTGAGAAAGAAGTTTCTCGCCATAACATCGGCTGCCGGCAGAAGTTACCACCCACCAGACAAAGTCTTGCCGCCAAGCGATTCGTCGTTTTCCGGCATGATGTCTGGTGAAGCCGTCCGGAGGACGGATCTGAGCAGTTGTGTAGTGATGTGTGCCGGGTACGATGCGCCAAATGTTGTTGTGTCGGGAGTTTGGTCGTGGAGGGTCTCCAGATCAATCTCCCTCTAACGAAGCATCGTTCGTCGTGTTGTTGGGTTTAACATTGCACCATCTCGCTCAACTGCCCGTCCTACTTCCAATTCACTCAGTTTTTTTTTTTAGTGAAAAGACTCTTAATAAACTAGCGTGCTTTACCATCAACGATTGCATCACTGCTTACTATCTGGAGGGATTGCAGTGAAGCACTAGTTTATATTAAAATCCTTGCATTTTCCCGATAACTAAATCACCTCTTCTGTTTCAGAGAAGACATGGAGAAGGTGAACATAAAGTTTCATGATAACGACACGGTGACTTATCAGCACAACAAGATCCTTCGCTTCGTTCCTGAGTTATCAGTCGACAAGAATCAAAAACTTGTAGTGCCAAATATTCCATTACTGGTAAGTAGATCTGAATTCGTCCAAAACAGCCAGTCGTGGTGGCCTAGTGGTTAAAACACCAGCCTCACAAGTATCTCGATTCCAGGTCAGGCAAGTACCAATGTAACTGTTCTAAGTACATCTTGGGCACCAATTACTGATTAAAAGGTGGAGGAAAACATCTTGAGGAAACCTGGACTTTAAGTTTTACTGAAATCGCCAACCCGCATTGAGCAAGCGTGGTGATTACGCTCAAGCTTTCTCTGTATGAGAAGAGACCTGTTTCCAGCAGTGGAACGATACAAAAAAAGTTTGATGATGATTGAAGAGGCCGTTGTCTAGCATTGGATTACGATAGGCAGAATTGGACGGTTGTTTCGCTTCCGAGGTGGAAAATCCTCATGAATGGCCGCCGCCCTGGGGCGCGTGGTATATCTGAATTCTGACTCTTATTAACTAAAAACCTCCCCTGTGTTCTATCTCACACCTACGCTGGGGGAAACAAGAACGTACTATACTTCCGCAATCAGCTCGTGATTGCAGACCTTTTCCGGTCAGGGTTTAGTTTGATGCATCCCACGATGTCTAAGAGGAGCACGCATGGAACCTCGTGCACCTCGGTTCCTGATATCTAGGACGCGAAAAAAAAAATTCTTTTGTATGGACAACAGCAGTTAAGCTACCCAAAACTGTCGAATATTCCCGATGAACCTTGAGCCTTAATGCTTTAGGTATAAAGTTGAAAATCTAATAAAGAAATCTGAAAGATTGATGTAGCATGATGTGCTTGTCATCTGTACCACAAAGTAGTGTGTATAAGTTATTTAGAATAAACAGTCTTTAAAAACAACATAATTACACGAACTTTGACATAACACTGAGATTACACACACATTGAACATGTGTTTAAGTTTTTATATTAAAACCCTATTGTTACCACCACAATAGTAGTTCTTTAAGCTAAACACGACATTTATTTATTTATTTAAAGCACATCAACATTACATACATTAATCTTATGCTTGAATAATCTTAATAACTATAGGATTAATGTACATGACAATTAAATAAATATACAGTATGTTAAGAAAACCCTGTCCGACTCATAAGGATAATAAAGGTTAGGTAAACACATGTCCAAATATAATATAAAATTTTACGTAATCATCATAGTACCAATACAAATTAATTTTGAAATAATCTTTTTTCCCGCGAATTAATTCCAACTTCCCCGAAATTTGGTAATTTTTAAAAAAGTGACAACACCGGTATTATTATGAGCGAATAGCGATGCGACCACGTGCCGCGTGCCCTGCCGCCCGCCGCCCGCGGATGTGTGGTTAACGCATATTTATTAAGTTACCTCTTTTTGCGAAATAATATTTATTTTTTTAGGTTTTTTTTTTAAGATTAGCCCGGTTTTGTATGCATTAGTAGAATCAGTTATCGATACCTAACAACACCTTCACGGGTCGGACAGGGTTTTCTTAACACACTGTATACGGAAAAATCACACAGATTGAGCTAGCCCCAAAGTAAGTTCGAGACTTATGTTATGGGATACTAACTCAACGATACTATATTTATAATAGATACATATATAATATGTAAAGAGCATAGCAGCATAGCGATATTTTTTGTATAAACAAAAAATATTGTTGTATAAAACAAACTGTGTATATTGAAAAAAAAACAATTAAAAGTAAGTTGGCAAGGATAACATTATATGGACTTTGACATAACACTGACACTAGACATGTCTTTAAGATGTGTTTAAGTTTTTGTGACCAGACCCTACGTTTGAATAAACATTTTTCTTGTTTTTAGACGGTGACGTCTTTCTCTCCAAATCTGGCGAGCTGGGTGTTTAACCTACTGGTCTCCGGCCTGGCGATCACGTACAGAGATCGAGCTAAACCCTTCGTTCATGTAACTGCTGAAGAACTCGTGTTTGGGTAAGATTTTTCTTTACTAACTTTTAGCCAACTTTTAATTCCCTTAGAAGTACGTACACTCTCCCATACACAACACTCATACACTTACATACAGGATGTATCTGACATCGTAACGCAAACTTCGCGAAAAGGCTAGACCGCATGCCACTAATAAAATTATGATAGTCATTTATGTCGTTAATTAACGGTTACAGAAATAACAATGCTAAAAAATGTCGGCTCGGCCTTTGAACGTTGCAAGCGTGCCGCCGTGCGGGTTTGACGTTGATCCCTAATATGAACTCTATTAAATCAGCTGATAAGATAGTTTTTCGAGTTTTGTTTTCATTGCGTTTTTTGTGTAATTAGCGAATTAATTAATTTTAACTTTAAAATCTTATTGGGTTATAAAAGCATTGCAATAATGAACGGTCTAAAGTCAAAAAAGCTACAATTTTTTTTTAATCATGAAAAATCCGATGAAATATTCCACCGCTAGGGGTTCAGAATCATGTACTGGATCCATGGTACTCGTTTGTGCGTCGATGTAAGATACACCCTTTATACATACTTACACTCCCTCTCAAATTCCTAGGCTGTTGTTATACCTACATGACTAGACGTCCTCTATGCTCCAACACTGTCTCCTAAGATACAGGAATATCTATCTAGTTTAGGAGACAGGGTGACATGAGATTTATGAATTCGTGTAGATATTTCTTCATATTATATTGTACATCTGCTCTTATGTATGAATCATGTGTATTGTCATAATAAAGATTATTATTATTATTAATTCCTAGTGTGGAGCAACAATAAAAAAGTAGTATCATCCCTTTTAACATACAGACTCTTGTGGGTATTTTTTTCTCTGTTCTGTCACTTTTTGTCATGGTCTGGTAGTTTAAGTAATTTGAGAACATTTGAGGATACCACATGGCCTTTTTCAATCTTCAAGGTTCAATCCCCGCGCAATGAAAATATTTGTATGCATGAATATGAATATTTGCTCTGATGTGGTCGTACTGGAAAGCACGTTAAACCGTTGATCCCGGTTGCCATACGAACATCAAATGGCAGTCGTTACGGGTTGTTGGAGTCCTCGAAAGTCCAATAATTGTTCTAACTGCAATGCTTCGATATCGTCTTCGGGTTGTTTGCCACGCGAACATCTAATGGCAGAAATAAATAGTTAACATTTTAATATGAATGATGTGCGTGTCAAGTGCTATATTTAAACAGAACTGAAATATTCATGATTGCTTTTTGTACTACTTACCCACCAAAATAAATCGTTGGAAAGCATTACCGAAATATATAAATAAGTATCCAGGACATCTTCTGAACAGGTTTTTAAAACTGTTATAGTCTTCCAAGCCATGAATTTCGGCCACGGTGACTACTAAAGGTGACCAACCTTTGGCGCGAGAGATATTTTAGTACACAAGTGTGTAAGTTTGTGTGGCTGTGTGCAGGAACAAATGGGGGTTTTCTAAGTAAACCTTTCTGTATGAAAGTTTTTATTCATGAACATGTACCTAAACGCAGGCCTCGCAATGATAGACATCCTATTTGGTTTACGCGTGATCTAATACGGGTTCTGAGGGAGAAGGACAGGTTGCGGCATAGATATCGTAAGTATAATAATCCCCGAGATAAGCTCGAATACGACTCGGTCAGTCGGCAATGTGATAAACTGTTGAGTGATTGTTATGCTAACTATATGGATACTATTGAAAACAACCTCAAAACGAATCCCAATACGTTCTGGACTTTCATTAAAAATAAAAGGTCGACATCAAACGCGTTACCTTCAGTAATGCACGACAATAACGATAACCATTGCTCGGGTGGTCCTGACATTGCTAATTTGTTCGCATCACATTTTGGTTCGCTTTACTCTGGTGCGGCTTCTGCAGCGTCCTCTGCCAACGTCACTAGCCCACCCGCTGATTCGTACAACGGTAGACTCACGTGCCTCAGCATAACTGAAAAGGATATCATCTCAAAATTGAAGACGCTAGATACTAACAAAGGAGCGGGGCCCGATGGGATTCCTCCACTCTTCATCAAAAGATGTGCGTCGCTTTTGTCTTACCCGTTAAAACAAATTTTCAATAAATCACTTACAAGCGGTACCTTCCCTACTGTATGGAAGCGAGCCCGCATAGTTCCGGTCCTAAAGAAGGGAGACAACGATAACGTGAGGAATTATAGACCCATCTCAATACTGTCATGCTTTTCTAAAGTGTTTGAAAGTATCATCTGTCCAATATTAACAAGGCATACCAAATCTCTGATACGGGTGGAACAGCACGGTTTTCAGGAAAACAAATCTGTTCTTACCAATCTCGTCGCATATATCACGCCTATCATGGACAAAATCGATGGGAACCAGCAGGTTGATTCTGTCTATACCGACTTTGCTAGCGCTTTTGACAGTGTCGACCACAAACTCTTAATAAGTAAGCTGCATAGTCAGTTTGGTGTTTGCGGATCGATGCTGAGCTGGTTTGAATCATACCTCAGAGATCGGGAGCAGATAGTGGTCTTGGCTGGATATGAGTCTAAAAAATACTTTGCCACATCCGGAGTACCTCAGGGGTCCCATCTGGGCCCAATAATGTTCTTACTCTTTGTTAACGATATTGTAGCCGAAATCCACCACTGCCGGTGCTCCCTGTTTGCCGACGATATGAAAATCTCGCGACAAATCAGTTCAGTAGATGACGTGGACTTAATGCAGGCTGACTTGGACCGAGTTTCTGCATGGTGTCGCATCAATAAAATGAAGCTCAATGCCTCAAAATGCCAGCATATACGTTTCACACGGAAAAGAAAAATTATCAAAACGGCAGTCCACATAAACAATGAGGAAATCACTGTTGTAACGGAAGTTAGGGATTTAGGCGTAATTCTTGACTCCGGACTGAATTTTATCTCCCACTATAGCAGCATTGTAAAAAAGGGAGCAAAAATGTTGGGTTTTATCAAACGCACTACTAAAGACTTCAAGCGTCCTACTTCGCGCATAACGTTATTCAATGCTTTGGTTCGGAGTGTGCTTGAGTTCGGCAGTGTCGTCTGGAATCCACATTATGCAGTTCACTCCGATCGTATCGAGGCTATTCAACGGTCGTTCACTAGGCATCTGGCTTTTGTCACACCTGGTGTCAGCATGAGGTGTTCGTACGATGAGAGGCTGTCTCGTTTCGGACTTCATACCCTGCTGCATCGCAGACGTATGCTGGACTTGCTCTTTTTCCAGAAAGTTGTACGATGCCATGCGTTATGCGAAAACCTGTTGGAACGCGTCGCAATATGCGTCCCTAAAATAAACGCGCGAAGAAAATGTAGCGACTTGTTTAATGTCCCCCGATATAAAACGAATCTAGGGTTGAATTCCCCAATTGCAAGGCTGCCATCAACCTATAACGCTTGGTGCAACATTCTCAACCTGGATATTTTTCATGACCACCCCACTCGCCTCAAACAAAAGTTGTTGGAAGGGAAAGGGAAATCTAAACCCAAACAAAATTGTATTTAGTGACATATTTAATGTGCATTCTCATATTTCTTCATCATTGTACAGAATTTTACTATAAATATATTTTTTTTACTATAATTTTTTTTTTGTCACATATTCTTATTATTTTATTATAGGTATTCAATGTTAATAAATTAATCCTCAATTATTATTGACTAGATTTAAATATTATTAGGTATTATATTTTTTGACATATTATATTCAATTTATTGTTATTGTATCTAGTTGTTTATTTTTCATAATGTAAGTTTTATTTTTACGTGAATGTTGTGCACGTCTGTTATTGACACAACACTAAAATAAGACCGTTGAAATGTTAAATGTCCATGTTTGTGTTGTGTTGTTGATGTGCCTTAAATAAATAAATAAAAATAAATAAATAAATAAATAAAAGTCGATTTTCATAAATAAATGAAGGAATTAAACATAAGTTGTGTACAGACGACAGCAAAATCAAAAGTCATTTATTCAAATTGATTGCGATCAAGCCCTAGTTTTTAATTATTTAAAAAAGAACAGGCGAATTTGGGTCATTTTAACACGGAAGACGTAACGTTGGAAGACCACCCACAAGTGGAACGATGGCCTTGTTAAAGCTGCTGGAACCCGTTGAATGCGATAAGCATGAAACCGGTTGAAGTGTAGGTGCTGAAAAGAGAATAATAAACATACATTTCAAACCTGTAAGCCTATTGCGTAACCCACCATCAACAGCAATTGGTTTCATTTTGGCAGTTAAGTAACATTCATTATATACTATGTTGAGCAGACACATTACCCGAACATATGGATCAATGTATTAGCAATATGCTTCAAAATGATTTTAGTTGATGGTAATAGTGTTTTACGCACTTACTCCCCCCGATAATAACGCATCGTGAGGGGGGTGAGCTATTATGAAGTGTAAAAGATAAGTTTGAGAACCAAGTGACCACTCACAAACCCCTCTGTTTGGGTGGTCCGAATTTAATTAATAAAACCTAATTATTAATTATGTTATCGGTGGTAAGCCATAACATCGACTGCCGGCTGAAGTTGCCACATAATGGCTCCGATCCGGCATGATGTCTGCAGAAGCCGTACGGAGGACGGGTCTGACCAGTTTTGTTGTAATGTGTGCCGGGTACGATGCGCCAAATGTTGTGTTGGGAGTTTGATCGTAAACTGTCGCCAGATCTATCTCCCTCTGGCGCAGCATCATTGGTCGTGTTGTTGGGTTTAACATTGCATCACCTCGCTTAACTACCGTCTTCCTTCCTATTCACTCTGTTTTTTTTGAGTGAACAGGCTCTTAATAAACTAGCGTGCTTTACCATCTACGATTGCATCACTGCTTACCATCAGGCGAGATTGCGGTCAAGCACTAAATTATAATTATAAAAAAAGCTATGAGCATGATATTACATTGATAATACCGCCCATTGTGTTTCCCCTTGTTAATGATCATGCTTGATTAAAAGCCGCTCATTAGTTCAACAAAATATATCTATTTCTCAAAAGTTTACCCAAAATATAACTAGATGGCGTTGACGTCGAATTAGAAGTCGCAAGCGTTGTGTGATATGAACAATATTACCTGCTATGCCCACTGCATAGCTGGTAATGTTTTTTGTTAAAACAACCAGAATTTCAGACCTTAGCCCCGTGGGGGTTCCTCCCGAGGGTGTCGTAAGAGGCGAGTAAGGGAACTGTCACCAGGTAAGCGGGCAGCAGGTCTTTGCCTGTGGAATATTAAATTACTGCGATGCCCAACCGCCTGCCAGCGTGGGGATTATGGCAAACACTAGAAATGGAATGAAAGCCTTGGGGGAGGCCTTTGTCCCGCAGTGGACTTCTATAGACTGAAGAAGAGGAAGTTTCAGACCTTCAACCCTATTAGTATACACATAATGTCAACATTCATATACTGAGCACCTCACCAGGAGACACAGTTAACACCCCTTGTAAAATATTCATATTTATCTGTAATTTATATGGTATACAACAGCACATAACCAATCAAAAACAAAAGTCATTTATTCTAATTGCATAAATGACTTTTGCTTTTGATTGGTTAATAAATTAAGGAATTAAACATAATTTATGTACAGACGACAGCAAAATCAAAATCAAAAGTCATTATTTCAAATTAGGTTGAGAATCAGCATTTTTTGAACGCTAATATTACATAAGACAGTCCCGCAAAACACCCGCCTTTCGCCACTTCCTAGTGCTTTCGCTGGGAAGAAGAAGTGACGGAACAAACTCCCCAGCAGTAGGCCTAGTATGAGTTTTCATTACGAAACTCGTTCGTCGATATCGAGAGCGTTTGACTCATCGATTGGCCCGCTTCAAGGTCGTAAGAACTCTCAACCAATGAGAGCGCCAAACGCGCTCAATATCGACGATAGAGTTTCGTATTGAAAACTCATACTAGGCCTACTGCACAGCTGTCTGTTCCTTTAAAAAGACACATGACTTTATACAATAATAAAGAGTATTCTATTCTATTCTATATTAACTCTTATTTCCAGATATAACGACCCGCTTGTGAAACTGGCCCACTATTTCTACCCAAAAGGAAAAAGGCCTAATAGTCAAATGGGTCTACTGCTAGCTGTAAGTATTCCAGTTAATTTTATAAGTTCATCATCAGCATAGGGTTTAAGAATAATAACTATGTCGCAGTCAGCGACAGCGGAGCGATTGGGTCGACAGGATCTTGGTGTGGTGGCACGGGCTTCGTTTCGTAGGTGTAGTTTTGAATTAAAAGCACGAAGTGTAAATATATCCTCCAATCTTGACAATAACAATCTGTGTACAAACCGATAGTTTCGCCTCGGAGATGTGCCCTGGTCTGGGTCTCAATCTGAAGTGATCATTCGACAGTCCCCACTTTCCAAAATGACTTTTTCCATGTCTGCCATCACAAAACGTCATAGCGTCTACCCATAGTCTACCCCACTACTATGTAACTCAAATGAGCAATTTATCTTCAAATAATTTCGACGATCCAGGACAACACTATCCCCTTTATAACTAGTGATTATTTTTATTTTTTTTAATAATTATAAACTAGCGCTTGACCGCAATCCCGCCTGATGGTAAGCAGTGATGCGATCGTTGATGGTAAAACGCGCTAGTTTATTAAGAGCCTATTCACTCAGAAAAACTGAGCGAATAGGAAGGAAGACGGCAGTTGAGCGAGGTGATGCAATGTTAAACCCAACAACACGACCAACGATGCTGCGCCAAAGGGAGATTGATCTGAAGACCCTCCACGACCAAACTCCCAACACAACAACATTAGGTGCATCGTACCCGGCACACATCGCAACACAACTGCTCAGACCCTTCCTCCGTACGGCTTCACCAGACATCATGCCGGAACACGACAAATCGCTTGGCATCAAGGCTTTGTCTGGTGGGTGGTAACTTCTGCCGGCAGCCGATGTTATGGCCTACCACCGAGAAAAAGATTAGCGACTGTTTAACCACACATTTTTGCTGTTTGCACGTCACTCAACTTTATCATCGTTTTTGAATAAACCCCTTAAACACTATAGTGCTTATTCACAAACGATGATTAAAGTTAGGTGGCGTTAAAACGTCAAAAATGTATTGTTAAACAGTCTCTCATCACTAGTAAAGTTTACGAATAAAAGGGAATGTCAATAGCAATGGGGTTTCATTTTAACAGTTTAACAAGATTGCGTTTCTAATTCAAAGTAGTCTCATCATCGATACGCAATCAGAAAGGCAAATTACAAGATTTAATTCCCCCATCTCCGTTCCATCATCAGACGACCGTCGTACGGCGAGTTTCCACCCTTACGTTATTGACAACACTACAATCCGGACGAAGCGTTTCGCCTCCTCCTTCATACC
Source organism: Sesamia inferens (assembly GCA_037179545.1). Taxonomy (NCBI): domain Eukaryota; kingdom Metazoa; phylum Arthropoda; class Insecta; order Lepidoptera; family Noctuidae; genus Sesamia; species Sesamia inferens. The sequence goes on along the minus strand of CM073951.1, from coordinate 14,262,739 downwards.
GCCTACATCGAGGGACTGGAACAATTTGCCAGCGGCGGTGTTGCCGTCGGAATACAATTAGAGTATATTCAAGGCTAGAGTGAATAGGCTCTTAATAAACTAGTGCGCTTTGCCATCAACGATTGCGTTACTGCTCACCATCAGGCGGAACTGCGGTCAAGCGCTAGTGTATAATGTATAAAAAAACGTTCATAATCTAGTAGCAATATCTCAGCAACAATAAGTGTCAAAAACTTGTCAAAAATGTAGGGTAGTTGGGATATTTTTAACTAATTTGGAACGAAATCATAAAATTTAGAAAATTGCCCCTCTGTTACTATGGATTTAATACAGACCGATAGCACAACAAGCTACTACAATCTGTCAGATTTCTTTATTAGATTTTCAACTTTATCTCTAAAACGTTAAGGCTCAAGATTGATTGGGAATATTTGATAGTTTCGGGTAGCCTGACCTGTTGTCATCCGCATATGATTCACTATTCCAGTTTGGAATTCAGCACATTCACCCCGCATACATCATCCAGCGTTGAATTTTTTCGTCTGTTTAATCTATACTATTATATAAAACTGAAGAGTTTGTTTCTTTGTTTGAACGCGCTAATCTCAGGAACCACTCGTCCGATTTGAAAAATTCTTTTTGCATTGGATAGCCCATTAATCTAGAAAGGCTTTAGGCTATATAACATCACGCTGCGACCAATAGGAGCGGAGCATAACTAAGACACGCGAACGATGTCGCTGGCGGCCGCTAGTAAAAAATAAAATACCGTCCACTTACGAGTTGGTATTCAAGTAAAATTTATTGTTAAACGCCCAATGAAGTGGATACGGGTCTTCTAGTTAATAATAAATGAAGAACAGTCAGGATGCAGCTTAAGACAGTCAGTCAATCTCAGTGGTAGACCATAACATCGGCTGCCGGCAAAAGTTACCACCCACCAGACAAAGTCTTGCTGCCAAAGGTTTCGTCGTGTTGCGGCTTTATGTCTGGTGAAGCCGTACGGAGGACGGGTCTGTGCAAATATGTTGCGATGTGTGCCGGGTATGATGCGCTAAATGTTGTGATCGTGGAGGGTGTCCAGATCAATTTTCCTCTGGTTTTAACATTGTATCACCTCGCTCAACTGCCGTCTTCCTTCCTATTCACTCAGTTTTTTTGGGTGAATAGGTTCTTAATAAAGTAGCGCGCTTTACCATCAACGGTTGCATCACTGCTTATAATTATTAAAAAAAAAAATAAGTGTAGATCCGAACCACGAGAGGCGCTTTCACTCATCGTCGGAGCAGTGGTTACTCATTGGCAAACGGACCCAACTTATGAATGGGTTTAAAACCCAAAAAAATTATATCATCATCATTATCAACCTTTTATCGTCCCACTGCTGGGCACAGGTCTCCTCTCATCAGAGAAGGTTTGAGCGTAATCACCACGCTTGCTCAATGCGGGTTGGCGATTTCAGACTTAAAGTCCAGGTTTCCTCAAGATGTTTTCCATCACCTTCAGTCATTGGTGTCCAAGATATACTTAGAAAGTACATATAACTTTAGAAAAGTTACATTGGTACTTGCCTGACCTGGAATCGAACCCGCGCACTCATACTTGAGAGGCTGGTGTTTTAACCACTAGGCCACCACGACTTAACTAATAAAAACTATATACTTTGTGTAAAATCATTACATCACTTTTACTCTCAAAACGGTGAAGGAAAACATGAAAAAATAGGAATGTCTTAGAATACAAAGTCATGTGAAATCTACCATCATTTTGTTGTGGAGTCCGGCCCACTGCCTGTTCCAGCAGGGGGGACATTATATGCTGAACAAGTACCTAATTATGTTTATTAAAAAATCTAATTGTTTACAGAGAAACGGCACCCTCGATGAAGTCTCAACGATATACACTGGACAGAAAAGCATGGACAGATTCGGCTACATTGACAAGATCAATGGATTGGACCATCTGCCTCAATGGAAGGACAGGCCTTGCAATGAAATTCGGTAAGTCAGCTTAAAATGATATACCTATAACTTTATTTGTTGTTTATACGACACACGAAACACGAGTCCAGTATTTTTAAGTTAAGATTCTATGTACAAAATTTCAAAAAGATATCATGATAAACCACAAAGTTATGAGCTTGTTATTTTATTTGTTTGTCCCAACATAAATATGGTCAATGCACCACTCGCCCGCCCGCGCCTAAAGCGGCACAGCGCGGGGGGAGGAGGGGTGTCTTACTGTGCTCTGTTCTACCGTCAGCTGTGTGCGCTCGATAACCACACTGCAACTTATAATTTCTAAAATTGTTTGGGAAAAAATGTAACGTAGTGGAAAAATGAATGGAATCGATTCAGTTGCTTATTTTGGACTAACTATATTCAGGTTTAGTAAAAAACAAAAAATAACGATAATGTACGGAGTACGTTTTCGTACGGAGGACGGGTCTGAGCCGTTGTGTTGCGATGTGTGCCGGGTATGATGCGCCAAATGTTGTTGTGTCGGGAGTTTGGTCGTGGAGGATCTCCAGATCAATCTCCCTCTGGCGCAGCATCGTTGGTCGTGTTGTTAGGTTTAACATTACATCACCTTGCTCAACTGCCGTCTCCCTTTCTATTCACTAAGTTTTTTTAGTGTATAGGCTAAATAAACTAGCGCGATTTACCATCAACGATTGCATCACTGCTTACCATCAGGTGGGACTGCGGTCAAGTACTAGTTTATAATTATTAAAAAAAAAAATGTTGTAGGTACAAAGCTCATGTCCGCTCGTTGTGGAGTACTGCAGTCACATTTGGGCTGGTGCTGCGAAATGTCACCTGGCTAAAGTAGCCAGGATTCAGTGGAGAGGCGTGCGAAGAGGCTGATTGGCGACCCAGACTCAACTCGAGATGGTCTCCAAAGCCTGGAGCACAGGCGTAGAGTAGCCAGCCTTTCGGTGTTCTATAGGATGGATTTTAGGGAGTGTGCGAGGGAATTGCATGATTTAATTCCCCCATCTCCGTTCCACCATCGGACAACCCGTCGTACGGCAAGTTTCCACCCTTACGTTGTTAACACCACGAAGCGTTTCGCCCCCTCCTTTATAGCGCGTACATCGAGGGACTGGAACTATTTGCCAGCGACGGTGTTTCCGTCAAACTACAATTTGAGTGTCTTTAAGGCTAGAGTGAATAGGCTGTTAATAAACTAGCACGCTTTACCATCAAGGATCGCATCACTGCTTACCATCAGGCGGGATTGCGGTCAAGCGCTAGTTTATAATTTATAAAAAAAAGGCTGAGAATCAGCAATTTTTGGACGTCATAATTACATAAGACAGTTCGTGTTGCCAATATGCTGGGTTTTGGAGGTCGTCTGCTAGACAGGTTCCCCGGACGTAAAACTGGTGCACAAGGTAATCAGCTTCTACCAAAACTTAACTAGAATATTATATAAGATTAATAATTTTATTAAGTATCAAGTTCAAAGAAGTAATTACATATTTGTATATAAATTAAACGTCCTCGTCTACCGTTTTGCATATTTCTTTCTTTTTTTCATGGCTTCGCACGGTTTGTGCATTTAGCCAATGTCACGTAATGAATTGTTCATGTCGAAAAAGACGGCTTGATCCGCCATACGATGGAGGTTTGAGACAAAGTCATGATGTGGCCACTATGCTGCGATATTTCACTGTTCTTTATGAATTATTTACTGAATGCACTTTTTACTACATAAATCACGCACGTTTATTTAGTAAACAACACTATAAATAATTTTAAAAGTCCGATGAAAAATGAGCGTGACACTCAGCTTGACTTTCCCGCCAAAACTCCCTTTTGCATATTTTGGAACACTTGTTAAAACTATGGTAAGTATAAGGCCGCGTTTCCACTGACTTGGAGCTGGGCGGAGAAGAGCTTAGCTTAAACACCATACCCCCTTATTCATAAACGAGTGGTTAGCGATACTTTAACCATACATTTTTGTCCTTTTAACGTCACTTAACTTTAATCGTCGTTTTGAATAAACACCACAGTGATGGTTAAAGTTAAGTGATGTGCAAACGTCTAAAATGTATGGTTAAACAATTGCTAATCACTAGTTAACTTTAACCAAGAATTATGAATAAGGGGGTATGTTCGAAATCTCCGCTCCGCTTTAATGGAAACAGCACGAGCGGGGTGGAGCAGGGCTGAGCAGATATTCTTAATAAAAGTACAGTGAGGCGATGCGGTGCAGAGCGGACGACAGCGGGGCGGTGCGGAGCGGGGCGGTGCGTGACTCGCACGCAGTTTCTCTGTTATCATCGTTAAGCCATTAGGATTTAGGTGCATACGTAAACGGATGAGAAGTTCAAAAGTATGCTCCGCTCCATTCCACTCTACTCCACCCCGCTTCAGTGAAAACACTGACCGTTTTTCACCGCTCCTCTCCGCCCTGCTCCGCGTCAGTGGAAACGCAGCCTAATAATAACGGCAAGGGCGCATTGGTAACCAGTGGCATTTTTTTTTTTTGGGACAAAACCCGCCACACATTTTCCCACCCATTGCAATTCCTGAAAGCCAGAATCAACAGTGGAGACCGCCAGAAAAACGCCGAGCAATGAAACTCGGCGAGTCCCGGAGAAACGATTCAACTGTCTTGGGTCCCGCAACGAAATTAATCAGAAAAGAATAGCGGAAGAGTAAGAAAAAAGATATTTTTTCCACTTCCCTCCATAACAAGTAGGAGACAGAACAGAACTAGGCCAATCGGCACAAAGGGACATTATTGCAACTGGGAGAAGCCCAGATTGCCAAGCACCACGGAATAAAATTTGATTAAGTTAATGGGTCCTAAGTAGGTATGTGCTGTTACAATTGAATCCAATAATAGGTATGGCAAAAGCGTCTGAACGCACGGATTGGTTCTAGTCCCTACAAGGTCCGATAATAAACGACTCGACTGGTAACCAGTGGCAGTAACTCACGAAGTCTCCCTAAGGATGTACCTTACAGGCGCTGGTACTAGGACCCTAGACCACCCCTATGTGCGGAAAATGATCACCGGGGTGGTTTAGTGGGGTAAAAATCCCACACTCCCCGACCTCGGTCCCCAGAGGTCGGGTGCCTTTTGAACTTTTGAAAGTTTCCCACCGACAACAAAACAGGTCAAAAAAACCCCACTAAACACAAGTTTTTTTTTTATATTATTAACTAGTGGTAAACTGCAATCCCGGCTGATGGTAAACAGTGATGCAATCGTTGATGGTAAAGCGCACTAGTTTATTAAGAGCCTAATCACTCAAAAAACTGTGGAATATCAAATTACTGCGATCCCCAACCCGTCTGCCAAGCGTAGGGATTATAGCGAGGAGCCGGGGAGGCCATTGTCCAGCTGTGGACTTCTATAGGTTGAAGAAGGTGAAGAAGAAGACGGCTAAGAATTATAAATACAACGTAATACACCAAAGAAAATTTAAATATCGGGGCATCCTTTAATAATAAAACTTCCTAAAAGAAACCTGATCAAAACCAATCTCCAGAGTCTGGAGCGCAGGCGAAATGTAGCCAGCCTTTTGGCATTCCACACGATGCATTTTGGAGAATGTGCGGGGGAATTACGTGACTTAATTCTTTCAAAATAAAAAACAACCGACTTCCAAAAAACACTCCCGAGTGAAAAATAACTAATTTATTGCCTTACATTTTTTTTTTCTTGTTTTTAATCTCTCTTTCCTCGTTTAGGCACCAAGAAACAAGTTATACCTGGCCCTTTGACGTCAATACACACTATAACTACATATAATAATACGTATAATACAATTTCAACTAAGGAGTGTTTGAACCTGTTAACCTCTGGAAACATATAGTCACACTATATCAGACTCCAGTACATTGGGAAAAAGCTAGCAGTTAAGACGCTGACTGAATAGCCAAATAGGCTCGCCTCAAACAACTTTTTAGCCAAATCTATCTTTATTAAAGCTAAATTGGATAAAGAATAGAGCTAAATAAACCGTTGCTGGACAAATACTTGTTTACACCTAAAAGGAACATGTTAACAACCTTTTCTAGAGAGATGATTTTCATACAAGTAATAATCTAATCCTACTTCCTACTAATGTAAACAGTTTATTTATGTTTACATATTTATGATTTGTATAGAACGCTCAGCCAATTTGAATGAAATATGACACACATGTAAGCTAATTTCCTAATACGTTAAATGCTGAAGTAGTTAAATACGCAAAATTGTTTATAAATGCCTCATCTTTATTCATTGGCTGAATTCCACAAAATGTGTTTAATACTTGGATTTCATCCATGTTTATTTTTTTTTTTTGTAGGGCTATCACATAAAATTAATGTCGATTTTTTGATATTTTTTCGAAATAGCAAGTTATTTAAGTGATTCTATTGAAATATGCTGCAATAGGAATTGTTACAACAGGAATAGTTGTAACAGCAAAAGGGCGTGTCAGACTTTTACTGACTGTGTGACTTTTACCCGTGGTCCTTCACTTTCCTGTGCGCCAGAGCCACGGTATCTTTTTTTGAACAACCCACAGCAATGTCAGGAATGTATTTTTTTTAATAATTATAAACCAAGCGCTTGACTGCAATCCCGCCTGACGGTAAGCAGTGATGCAATCGTTGATAGTAAAGCGCGCTAGTTTATTAAACCCATTCACTTAAAAAAACTTAGTGAATAGGAAGAAAGACGGCAGTTGAGCGAGGTGATGCAAATTTATAAACCCAACAACTCCCACACAACATCATTTGGCGCATCGTACCCGGCAAGCTTCACGACACAACTGCTCAGACTCGTCCTCCGTACGGCTTCACCAGACATCACGCCGGAATACGACGAATCGCTTGGCGGCAAGACTTTGTCTGGTGGGTGGTAACTTCTGCCGGCAGCCGATCTTATGGCCTACCACCGAGTAAAATAGTATCTAGTTTGAGATTGGAGAAAAAGTTTTAATTAATCTTGGCCATTTTTCTGAAAACCCTGTTGTCTTCAAAACATGTTTTAGATAAGTTTTCTCGTTTAATAATATGCAAAAGTGAGCTCGCTGGAGCAGCGGTGGCCCTATGGTGTCGGCTGTGACTTGCAAGTTGTAGGTTCGAACCCAATCAGGCGCATTACTTGGTGTAAATTATTTCATCACCACAGCTCTCAAAACGGTGAAGGAAAACATGGTGAGGAAACCGACAGGTCCTAGAGACAAAAACTTGGAAGACAGGTGACATCTACCACCCCGCACTGGGCCCGCGTGGTGGATCACGGCCCACTCCCTCTCACCGATAGGAGGCTGGTGTCCCAATAGTGAGAACAAAGTCTTGCCGTCAAGCGATTCGTCGTGTTCCGGCATGATGTCTAGTGAAGCCGTACGGAGGGCGGGTCTGAGCAGTTGTGTTGCGATGTGTGCCGGGTATGGTACCCGGCACACATCGCAACACAACTGCTTTGCACTTGTAGAGGAACGATGACGTCTGATACAATCGTCTCAGCATAAATTTGAGCGTTGAGGTTGCCTCTGATCCAAATCAACTCAGTTCTTCCGCCGATCCAAATACCCGCCCATACCATGATGGTTCCACCACTATAAGGATGGACTTCCTGGCAGGATTTTAATCGCTGTTGGCGTCAAGGGGTTCTCCAGTGTCGTATACGTCTTGTATCCGGTCTCATACCAAAACGAGACTCATCAGAAAAGCACACGAAACGCCATTGTTCTTCTGCCCAATTTCTGTGTTCAAGAGCCCATTGATATCGAATCCTACGATTGTGCATTGCTATAGGTGGTATCGTAGCGGTCTTCGGGAATGAAGGTTCACTTGTTGTTTGGTTTAATATTGCATCACCTCGCCCAGCTGTCGTCTTCCCTCCTATTCACTAAGTTTTTTTTAAGTGAATAGGCTCTTCAATCCATCAATCATATACTAACGCACTTTACCTGATGGTAAAAGCAATCGTGGATACGATTGCCTCACTGCTTACCATCAGGCGGGATTGCAGTCAAGCAAATTTGTAATTATTTAAAAAAAAACAGTCGAGTTCGGGCTGGTTGGGGATCGCAGTAATTTGATATTTCACAGTTTTTTGAGTGAATAGGCTCTTAATAAACTAGCGCGTTTTACCATCAACGATAGCATCACTGCTTATCATCAGGCGGGATTGCGTTTAAGTACTAGTTTATAATTTTTTTAAATAATGTAAACACTTAAAATTATCTTCCAACTAAAATATCCGTACTACTTATCAGCGTCTGTTAGTAAAATTTAAAACGTATCAAATTTAAATACAGAACTAACTTTGTTTTATTTTTGAAAATTTAACTTATTTATAAGTAATTAATTATTTCATGGTCCTCTTATTCAAAATAAAAATACTTAGTTGTGCCTGACAGGGTTCATAATTTTTCCAACCGTTAGGTGGTGGCCTAGTGGTTGAAACATCAGCCTCTCCAATATGAAAGCGCAGGTTCGATTCTAGGTCAGGCAAGTACCAATGTAACTTTTCTAAAGTTACACCAATGACTGAAAGTGAAGGAAAATATCTTGAGGAAACCTGTACTTTAAGTCTGAATTGGCCAACCCGCATTGAGCTAGCGTGGAGATTACGCTCAATCCTTCTCTGTATGAGAGGAGACCTGTACCCAGCAGAGTAACCCCGGGCCAGTGGGACAAAAAAAAAAGGTTGATGATGAACCATTACGAAAACATTATGGAATGCAATAAATTATTGAGTATCGAGTATTATGTACATATTATGGAATGCAATAAAAAAGTTACGAGCGTCGCGTCAAGAAAATCGCAGACGACTTAACCAGAGTTCAACACAACCTCGTGATTTTGAAAATGGCTCACCGACGGCCTTACGGTGGGCGACAAACTCGTCTCGTGTAAATGAGCATTTTAAGGCCAAATGCGTCACACCATACGCATAATTATAAAACCAGTCAAGCGCGAGTCGAAGCCACATGCGAACACCTATGGAAAACAAAAACTGTGTTTAGTATTTTTTGCTATAGCAAAAGTCAAAACCAAAGGTCATTTATTCAAATTAGGCTGAGAATCAGCACTTTTTGAATGTCAATATTACATAAGACAGTCTCCCAAAACGTCCGCCCTTTGTCTCTTCCTAGTGCTTTCTTCTTTTTTTTTAATAATTATAAACTAGCGCTTGACCGCAATCCCGCCTGATGGTAAGCAGTGATGCGATCGTTGATGGTAATGCGCGCTAGTTTATTAAGAGTCTATTCACTCTGAAAATCTGAGCGAATAGGAAGGAAGACGGCAGTTGAGCGAGGTGATGCAATGTTAAACCCAACAACACGACCAACGACACTGCGCTTTCGCTGGGCATAAGTGGCGAAACAAACTCCCCAATAGCACAACTTAATGTTTATAAAAAAAAAAAAAAAAAAAACATTTTATACAATACTGTGTGCATAGTAATTAACACATGAAAACACTACAACAATGAAATTATTTACCATATGCTAGCCAAAATACCAGAAAATTAAAAGAAAAACATCATTAAAATGGAAATATAAGTAAACACTTATCCTTACTCCTTACTAATATTATAAATCGGAAAGTGAGTTTGTTTATTCCTCTTTCACGCCGTAACTACTGTATCGATTGCTTTGAAATCTAGCAGACGTAAAGTTAGAAGTCCGGATTAAATAATAGGGTACTTAATTCGGGATACTTTTAATGCCGAAAAAATTTGATGTTCCCGAGGGAATACAAAAATATTGTTAGCTTCATACCAGTTCGGTGATAGATGGCGCTGTGTGTCGTTTAAAACAAGGTAATATATTGCAATCGAATATGCACATGTCGCTAACAATGGGCCTTATAAGAAGGCTCAAAGTCGCTCAAAGGGCAATGGAGAGGGCTATGCTTGGGATTTCACTGCGCGATCGAATCAGGAATGAGGAGATCGGCAGAAGAACGAGAGTAACCGACATAGCCCGAAGAATTGCAACACTGAAGTGGCAATGGGCTGGACACATTGCCCGTAGGACCGATGCCCGATGGGGCCGACGGGTTCTCGAGTGGCGACCACGCACCGGAAGACGTAGCGTGGGTAGGCCCCCGACAAGGTGGACCGACGACCTGGTGAAGGTCGCGGGAAACCGCTGGATGCGGGAGGCGCAGGACCGGTCGTCGTGGAGAACCTTGGGGGAGGCCTATGTCCAGCAGTGGACGTCTTTCGGCTGAAATGATGATGATGATGATGATGATGCACATGTAAAATTAGAAGCTAACTGATACGATAATAAATCCCCGGAAATGAGGAATTCCCGAGGGATGACGTACAATTTGGTTTATCGTTCCTTACTATTCTTATCCTTATATCAAGTCAAGTCATGTCTGGTGAAACCGTACGGAGGACGGGTCTGAGCAGTTGTGTTGCGATGTGTGCCGGGTACGATGCGCCTTATGTTGTTGTGTTGGGAGTTTGGTCGTGGAGGGTCTTCAGATCAATCTCCCTTTGGCGCAGCATCGTTGGTCGTGTTGTTGGGTTTAACATTGCATCACCTCGTTCAACTGCCGTCTTCCTTCCTATTCGCTCAGTTTTTCAGAGTGAATAGACACTTAATAAACTAGCGCGCTTTACCATCAACGATCGCATCACTGCTTACCATCAGGCGGGATTGCGGTCAAGCGCTAGTTTATAATTATTAAAAAAAATACTATCTATAACCTCTCTTGAAGTACCTGCAGCCTGATGATACAGAGAGAGTGGATGCATAGCAATTGGATCCCATTATTACCTACTCGTGGTACGATATCTATGGTGGTACGAAACTTTCTTTTTATTGGATTAAGGAAAGGACAGACGATATAAAAACTTTTAAAATAACTAATTTCGGAAGTCGGTGTCTTTGTATATTAGTTTTTGACACCGACTTCCGAAATTAGTTATTTTTCACTTTGTATTGTTTTTTGGAAGTCGGTTGTTTTTTTTTTTTTTGTAAAAAAAGTGTTTATTTTACACTTTTTAGTTGTGAAAAGTACTGTTCAGCTGCATCCGGTTAGACTGGATGCTGACGCTAAAATACTTATTGAAAAAATTTACAAACTCACTAGTTAACCCTACGATTTTTGAAAGTTCCCTTTGATTTCTCTGGTCTTCCACCATCAAACCCTGATGTCCTTATCATGGGACCACCTTGGGAATCCAACTCTCTTCTTTCCAACAGAAAAAGAATTATTAAAATCGGTTCATAAACGACGAAGTTATCCGCGAACAAACATAAAAAATAGCATATATACCGGTCGAATTGTACCCTCCTCCTTTTTGAAGTCGGTTAAAAATTTTACTCAGTTTAGATGGTTTAATTGTTTCTTTTTTTTACTTTTTTAACCGACTTCAAAAAGGAGGAGGTTACTCAATTCGACCGTATATATGCTTTTTTATACTACATGTAAGTATATGTCAGTCCGATCACCTGAGTCCACACACACAGACACACACAAAGGTTTACAGATAGATTACTATCATTAGTTTAACTTAACTGATAATAGCTTAAACAAAATACAAGCTTCTTCACTATTAGGGTTCGAGAGTACTGAATTCATGACTCAAACCTGTAACAAATGGTACCTATACATCATTATGAGTCCCAGTAATTGTTCCAGTCCCTCGATGTATGCGGTATAAAGGAGGAGGCGAACCGCTTCGTCCTGACCGTAGTGGTGTCAACAACGTAAGGGTGGAAACTCGCCGTACGACGGGTCGTCCGATGGTGGAACGGAGATGGGGGAATTAAATCATGCAATTCCCTCGCACACTCCCCAAAATGCATCCTATAGAACACCGAAAGGCTGGCTATTCTACGCCTGTTTTTATTTTTAAGCCGGAAGACGCAGAGTGAGTAGGCTCCCGACAAGGTGGACCGACGACGACCTGGCTAGACGCGGGAGGCGCAGGACCGGTCGTCGTGGAGATTCTTGGGAAGGCCTTTGTCCAGCAGTGGACGTCTTTCGGCTGAAATGATGATGATATTGATTATGATGAGAGCAGGAATGGGAAGTCATAGGTACCAAAGTTTCTTCTCCAAAATGTTATACGTGTGGAATACCTAGTAATGGAGATGAAACTTTTCCCATTAATAGTTTAGATGTGATTAAAAACATGGCGGCCAAAAATACGTCAAGCGTTGACTGATTTGAGAGGACTAAATTAATTTTATATTCTGTCCTTTTCTTAATGAAAGAGAAAAAAGATGCACGGTCCTAAATTTAGTTTAGGTTATGAGCAAAAGAATCTGGGTCGTTATATAATACCGATATTAAATTTAGTCCTTATCCTTGCTAAGAAGTATCTTATTTCCGTCAATATGGTTGATCTAGGTCAATACCGTAATCATTTTTACGCTGTTATATTCATTTAATTTAGATCGAGGTTGTGTGCCTTAAGCTCAATGCTCCAATGACATTCATATTTTTGACATAGTTCCTTATTGCGTGTTTTTTCTACACTCTTAGCCAATCAGAGTTAGTACGAAAAACGTTTAATATTTTGACACGTTTAGGCCAGTGACTGGGTAATATCATACCCCCTTTTTTTGCGGATGGGGAAGACATGTCAGACGTTTACCAGCTAAAACCCATCCGTGTTCTTTTACTTACCTGTGTGCCAGGTCCAATTTCGAGAAAGAGGACAATCGTCCAACTGGGCTGCTTTTGGGAAGTTACGTAGAATCTTCTCTTCTGAAATACCGCAGTGTCTCAAGACAAAAGTCTTCGACCAGTGTGTGTTTCCAGTGATGACTTATAGAATTGAGACGTGGTCGCTAACAATGGGCCTTATAAGAAGGTTCAAAGTTACACAAAAGGCAAAGGAGAGAGCTATGCTTGGGGTTGCACTGCGTGATCGAATTAGGAATGAGGAGATCCGCAGAAGAACGAGAGTAACCGACATAGCCCGAAGAATTACAACAATAACGGCGCAGTGGGCCGGGCACATTGCCCGTAGGACCGATGTACGATGGGGCCGACGGGTTCTCAAGTGGCGACCACGCACCTGAAGACGCAGCGTCGGTAGGCCCCCGACAAGGTAGACCAGCGACCTAGTGAAGGTCGCGGGAAACCGCTGGATGCGGGAGGCGCAGGACCGGTAGTCATGGAGATCCTTAGGGGAGACCTATATCCAGCAGTGGACGTCTTCCGGCTAAAATGATATGCCAGGAGCCACGATATCTATTTCAAACAACCCACAGCCCTGGCACACTTTTGCAAACTTGACTCTGAGTATGTAAATAGTTTCACCACTGCTCTCAAAAAGGAGATAGAAAACATCGGTATATGTGGTGTTACACGAATAAATAGAAAAAGAAATGAGTACATAAGAGGAAGTCGACGGTGACGGTGTAAACGACTGAAAGATTGTCTGGAAACCGGTTGCCAAAGTATAGAATTTCTCCGTGGTAGCCTATAACATCGGCTGCCGGCTGAAGTTACCACCCACCAGACAAAGTGTTGCCGCCAAGAGATTCGTCGTGTTCCGGCATGATGTCTGGTGAAGCCGTACAGAAGACGAGTCTGAGCAGTTGTGTTGCGATGTGTGCCGGGTATGATGCGCCAAATATTGTTGTGGTCGGGAGCTTGGTAGGAGCGGAGCGTCTCCAGATCAATCTCCCTTTGGCGCAGCATTGATGGTCGTGTTGTTGGCTTTAACATTGCATCACCTCGCTCAACTGCCGTCTTCCCTCCTATTGAAAGAAAGAAAGAAAAACGTTTATTTGCAATAAAAATGACGCAAGAGTTTATAAAAACATAAAAAATAAGAAATAGTTGGAAACATGCGTCACATCCACGCAAAACGGCTGTCGCTCAGCATTATGCTGCGACTCTATGCAAAAACAGAGCCCAGCGCTGGTTTTCAGCGTCAGCCGGCGTCGATGTACAGACGTCACCCGATGCAACAAACAATTAAAAGCAGCACCAAACCGGTAAAAATAAAAAAAAGGTAATAATAAAAAGATATAAAAAGTAAATCCAATTGTAAATGGTGAGAGTACAGTTTAAACAAACATAAACAGAAATATAAAAAAAAAAAAATACGGGATATATAAAAACTACGAGAATATCATCCTCAAAAGTGACATACATCTGGTTCCGATTTGAAATTCAGCATTTCCTAACATAGTCTGTGGACTGGTTTGTGGTTTGTCGCACGCGCATCCAAGCAAACATGCATCAATGTTATATAATAAACTATTCTATAATAAACTAGCGCGCATTACCATCAACGATCGCATCACTGCTTACCATCAGGCGGGATTGCGGTCAAGCGCTAGTTTATAATTGTGGATCTTTCAAATATTTGTGCCGGTACCCACAAGTAGTTGTTCCGGGTCCGGCATTTATGTAAATGAGTTTATAAGTTTGTAAACGCACCTAAGATACAGGAGAAATTCCTAGAGAGGGGCACGTTTAAAAAAAAAGCCTATAACGTTCGCACTCTTGGGATGCAGGCGTCCTATCAGTAAGAGGGATGTTGTAATCCACCACGCTGGTCCAGTGCGGGCTGGTTGATGTCACATGTCTTCCAAGTTTTGGCTCTAGGACATGCCGGTTTCCTCATGATGTTTTCCTTCACCGCTTTGAGAGCAGTTCTGAAGAAAAGTGGATTCCCTCGGGGCCAAAAAGTCGGGCTCCTCCTCCTGATTCAGGGGACCCCAAACTCGGGTAGTCCACGACCTCTGGTTCCCGAGATAATCCACGGGGGGGTGAGGTAATCAATGAGGGGGTCGTGCGGGGGGGGGTTAGTTTCGTGAGGATATTAAGGGGTGAGGGGGGGGAGTAAGGGAGGGGGGGATACAGGAGGGACTGTGAAGTAGGCGGTACCAAATTTTATGTTAACTGACCCCCTTAATGGTTGTCAGTCAACATAAAATTTAATGTATAGTGTTAAGTGTAAATAAATAAATAAATAAATGTATCCGTGTCTCAAAATTTAAAAAAAAATGCATAGATCTTCTATTTTTATTGAAAAAAAAAAAAAACTCGTTGTAGACCTTGTAGTACCAAGCTCGCGCCACGGGCGCCTCTGTGCTTATATCTCCCACTTAACTTCCGTTCGCCTTGCCCGATCAATTTCCGTAACGCTTTCGCCAGCTTACTCCCCAAGTCGTAAAGAAGAAAAGGAGAGGCGTAAAGAAGTTTCACTTCAAAAATAAATATTATTTCGCAAAAAGAAGTAACTTTATAAATGTGCGTTAAGCACCCATCCGCGGGCGGCGGGCGGCAGGGCACGCGGCACGTGGTCGCATCGCTATTCGCTCATAATAATACCGGTGATGTCACTTTTTTTAAAATTACCAAACTTCGGGGAACTTAGAACTTAACTTATTCGCGGGAAAAAAAGATTATTTCAAAATTCATTTGTATTGGTACTATGATGATTACGTAAAATTTTATATTATATTTGGTCATGTGTTTACCTAACCTTTATTATCCTTATGGGTCGGACAGGGTTTTCTTAACATACTGTATCTTGGACACCAATGACTGATTACAAGGTGAAGGAAAACATCTTGAGGAAACCTGGACTTTAAGTCTGAAATCGCCAACCCGCATTGAGCAAGCGTGGTGATTACGCTTACTCCTTCTGTGTATGAGAGGAGACCTGTGCCCAGCAGTGGGACGATAAAAAGGTTGATGATGGTGAAAGCGTCTGACTGAGTTAAAACCTACGACTTATAAGTCCTGGCCGAGACCACTACACCACCGCTGCCATCCCTTAGCGGTTTGAACTAACCAATTCTTTCTACATTCCAGTGCATCCGAAGGCTCCTTCTTTCCACCTCGATCGGTGACCAAGTCTGACATAGTCCACGTGTATGATAAGGATCTCTGCAGGATCCTGCCTCTTCAATACCAGGAAGATGTCTATAAAGATGGTAAGAGAACGACAATTTCTATCAAAATAAACTTAAAAAAAGAAATTAAGAATTCGTGGGTTCACAGACCCACGAATTCTTAATTTACAAGTTACAAAACACAGAATACACAAATAGTAAAAACGAGAAACGATCACGGTGTTGGTCGGGTCGGTCTACCTCACGCGAATTCAATGCTTTTCCCCCATCGAACAAAAATACCCAATAATAATTCATTCATTCAGACGATGATCCCTGAGTTTGTTTCGGCTATTTCTTCTCAGAGGTAGTCAGTTAGGAAATGCCGGCTTCATCTAGTTTAAAAAAAAAAAAAGGAAAAAAAAAAAAACATGACGTGTAAAAGTGATCGGTGATCCTACTTGCTTAATAAACGATTTCATTTCATTTCATTTCATTTCATTTCATTTCATTTCAGAGTTAATGTATTATTTAAGTTTTTAGGATAATTTTTCATTGCTTAGTCTTAAATAACTACTTTTGTCATATGTTTATTATTATTATACTATAGCCATCAAATATCCTTGCTGATGATAGCCTGAAAGACAGGTTTAAATAAACCTAGTTCGGGTGGTCCCAACATTAGTTATAGATCCTAACTTTAAAGATTTATATTATGTATTAGACTACAGTAAGTTAGCTTTTACGATTGTTATTATTAAGATTTTTATTACTATACAAACAGACTTTTTGTACATTCATTGTTGTTCTATGTTTTTTAATAAATTTCATTTCATTTCATTTATTTTCTCTCACAACGGTTTTGTAAGAGGTACTTAACATTTTTGAACAATATCATAAATTCACATTGTGAGAGCTGGTGATAAGTTGATTATAATAAAATCAGCACCAATCTTAACTGTAACAAAACACTTCATTTATATTTAACTTTTACCTATTAAAAAGTGTATAAAACAACCTTTTTTTAATTTCTGCCTATATTCTATATTTTTTATCTTCTGGCTATCGCGAATCTTGATCTGTACTTTTTAGGGTTCCGTAGCCAAATGGCAAAAACCGAACCCTTATAGATTCATCATGTCGGTCTGTCCGTCTGTCCGTCCGTATATCACAGCCATTTTTTCCGAAACTATAAGAGCTATACTGTTGAAACTTGGTAGGTAGATGTATTCTGTGAACCTTTAAGATTTTGATGCAAAAATAGAAAATAAGATGAATATTGGGGGCTCCTCATACTTGGAACTGAAACTCATTTTTCTTCTTCATCAAACACATACGTGTGAGTTATTTATCTATGGATAGGTCTTCAAAAATGATATCAACCGAATAGTTTGCGTGACAGAGTAAAAGTTAAAAAGTTAGTCCTCCCTACACGGACACCCCCACCCCCCCAAAATGAAAAATCTAAAAAAAACATACGATGTACATTATTATAAAAATTACCAACGAAAATTGTTTTGAACGAGATCTAGTAAGTAGTTTTTTTTTAATACCTCGTAAATCGTCACCGCTTATTACCGCGTAATCTTTAATACGAATTACTTAAATCCTTTAATTTCATAAATCAATGGTACGGAACCCTTTGTGCGTGAGTCCGACACGCACTTGGCCGGCTTTTGTTATTAAAAAAAAGATCTTACTGCAATCAGTTGAGGAAAAGTGGAATGTCCTATGCAGGTATTTAATTGCTTAAAATGACGCTTGTATTAGATAGATACTACTTCTTTTACTGGACTGGAGGGGCTGGAAGAATTGCCAGCCATTTTCGTCTAGACTGAATAGGCTCTTAATAAACTAGCGCGCTTACCATCGACGATTGCATCACTGCTTACCTTCAGGCGGAATCGCGGTGGACACTAGTTTGTAATATTTTAAAATAAGCTTGTTAAAGAAATAAACTATTTTGTGTTTATGAGAATGCCAGTGACTGCTATTTTTTTAAATGAATTATATATCTACTAGTGCTTGACCGGAATCCCGCCTGATGGTAAGCAGGACCTTTGCGATAACGCCAAGTTTCCTGGCAGCCGCCCTGGCCTTGGATCCAATAAACCGCCCAAAGTTTAGGTTCGAGGAAATCACAACTATCAAAAGCTGAAGGCGGTCGGTGCACATCAAGGATATATTCCGAAAAGTAGAAGCCAAGTGAACGGGCTCCTTTTGACGGTGAAAAATTTCCTAATCATACGTCTTTTGTCTCCCTCAGGCATCAAAGCAGGTCTCTACACGCCACCACCTTCGACCTTCGAGAGTGCAGACGTCAACCCTGACAACAAATGCTACTACCCTGGAGAGAAGTGTCCTCCAAGAGGTTTGCAGAACATCAGCCCCTGTCAATATAGTAAGTGTCGCTATCTTTTTTTTGGGTTGGGAAATCATGAAATAACTTCTCCCGCTCTGAGTGGAGCGGAT
The DNA here is from genome assembly GCA_037179545.1 of Sesamia inferens. Taxonomy (NCBI): domain Eukaryota; kingdom Metazoa; phylum Arthropoda; class Insecta; order Lepidoptera; family Noctuidae; genus Sesamia; species Sesamia inferens. The sequence goes on along the minus strand of CM073951.1, from coordinate 14,244,474 downwards.
AGGCGTGTTAGACTTTTACTGACTAAATATAAATAAATATATATATACTGACAAATTACACAGATTGAGCTAGCCCCAAAGTAAGATCGAGACTTGTGTTATGGGATACTAACTCAACGATACTATATTTTATAATAGATACATATATAGATAAACATCCAAGACCCAGGCCAATCAGGAAAAGATCGTTTTCTATCATGACCTGGCCGGGGATCGAACCCGGGGCCTCCACGTCGTAGGTAGGCGTGTTGACCGCTGCGCCACGGAGACCGACTAAAACCCACCCGTGTTTCTTCACTTGCCTGTGCGACGGCCAGGGCCACGGTTTCTTTTTTACCAACCCGCAACCCTGGCCCAAGAGGCATCGGTCTTCGTGGACCCCGTCACTTAGTGCTGACATCTCTTTGCGTTGCGCGTGAAACACAACGCTTGTCGACTCGGGCGTGGTCCTTATGGCGGCGAGCTGCCCACTGCTCACCGCCCGCAAGCCCAAGCCTACGGTGTCCGGGAGTTCGATGTCGTCTCCCGACCAGGGTGTCTCCTGCGGCGGCTAGTGGCGTGAGAGCGCTGGGGTTCCCACTTGCTCACGCGCTCCGCCTCCTCCTTTGCCAGCATCACTGCTTCGCAAAAGGAGGTGATGGCCTGCCAACATTCCAGTTAGGCTGAAAGCTGACCCCAACACCACCCCATCTCAATTTAGTCGAGATCAAGATTATATCTGGACTTTAAAAGATTTGAACTGATCTTTTATACCGCGTACGTCGTATGACTGGAGCAATTTGCCTGCAACGGTCTTCCTAAGGGCACATTGCACGTGGGACCGATGCCCGATAGGGCCGACGGGTTCTCGAGTGGCGACCACGCACCGGAAGACGCTGTGTGGGTAGGCCCCCGACAAGGTGGACCGACGACTTGGTGAAAGTCGCGGGAAACCGCTGGATGCGGCAGGTGCAGGACCAGTCGTCGTGGGGATCCTTGGAGGAGACCTATATCCAGCAGTGGACGTCTTTCGGCTGAAATTATGGTCTTCCTGTCTGATTACAATTGGCTTGTATCCTAAAAAATAATTTAATGTCCGTCAGATAGCTTTACAAAAAATATTGAACACGTATTTTTTATTTTTTCTTTTATTCAAATACTGAGGAAGATATATTGATTTGAAATGTCGCATGACGTCACGCCATGGTGCAAAATATAGAACGGCGTGACGTAATTAGCCCCCACTCTGTAACTTTAATACGCTATATCTCAGTAATTTTTGGTAATTAAGACAAAATAAAAAATACGGGTCTTAATTTTTTTTATTATCTGTAAGACGGACTAATTATTTTTTGATTTTCTTACCTTAGATACATCCCTATTTAAATGTCTTCGAGGCTAGAGTGAATAGGCTCTTAATAAACTAGCACGCTTTACCATCAACGCTTGCATCAGTGCTTACAATCAGGTGAGATTGTGGTCAAACACCAGTTTATAGCGTTAAAAAAAAAAACAGTTTTCTGAGTAACCAATTGTTACCAACTTACTTCAATATTTTACGCTTTTATTACAGATGCTCCAGTGTACCTCTCCTTCCCCCACTTCTACGATGCCGACCCAAGTCTTCTGCTGCCCTTCGACGGTCTCAAGCCGATCAAAAAGAAACACGAAAGTTACTTCATGATACAACCTGTAAGTAATAATAACCCATACTAATTTTATAAATGCGAAAGTATCTCTGTCTGTCTCTCTGTCTGTCTGTCCGGCTTTCACGCCAAAACTACTGAACCGATTGAAATGAAATTTGGTACAAAAATAGCCTAAAGTCTGAGAAAGGACATAGGCTATATAACATCCCGCTATAACCAATAGGAACAGAGCAGTAACAAAAAATGTTGCGAAAACGGGAGCACACGCGGACGTACAAATTGCTCCCATTATTTTAACAGGCGCTTCTTTTATATCAACTGAGCTTTTTTAATTTTTTTCGGAATGTACATTCCCATGGAAACGGGAACCACCGCGCGCTATAAGCTGAAGCAACAGCTAGTATACAATATGTAAAGAAAACCCTGTCCGATCCGTGAAGGTATTGTTAGGTATCGATAACTGATTCTACTAATGCCTACAAAGCAAGGCTAATCTTAAAAAAAATCTCCCTAAAAAAATATTATTTCACAAAAAGAGGTAACTTAATACATGTGCGGTAGGCAATACATGCGCGGGTGAAGCGGCACGTGGTCGCAACGCTATTCGCTCATAATAACACCGACAAAAACGGTGCTGTCACTTTCTAAAAAAATACCAAATTTTTGGGGAAGTTGGAATTCGTTTACGGAAAAAAGAGATTATTTTAAAATTCATTAGTATTGTTTATTATCCTTATGGGATTTTCGAACGGAGTTTTCTTTACATATTATAAACCGCCTACAATCCAGTTCAAGGAAGCCATGCCACCAGCCTCTCAAGTATGAGTGCGCGGGTTCGATTGCAGGTCAGGCAAGTACCAATGTAACTTTTCTAAAGTTATATGTACTCTCTAAGTATATCTTGGACTGTTTGTCTGTTGATTCTGTTTAGCGGTTCTGGAGATAAAATGTAATAAAGAATACTTATTACATACAAAAAATCGCACTAAAAACATAACCCTTCCAGGCAGTCGGGTAAAAAAGACAAAGCAGAGTAACAATATAAACGGAAATAAAATAAAACAGAATAAACAAATTAATTAAATTTTGTTTTTGCAAAACCCTAAACAAGTGAGCATAAAAAAAAACAGAAAATGCCGCAGATGAAATCGCAAGCAACAGGCTTTGGACAAGCACATTGAGACCGCTTGGTGAATTACAGCTTATTCCCTCTAACACCGGAGGCCTGCTAGCAATGGGAACACCATAGCGTGATATGCTACTTTATACTAATTTTTTCTCTTTCATTTCCAGAAAATTGGAGTACCCATAGAAGGCTTCGTGAGGGTACAATTGAACCTGAAAGTAGACCGCGCACCGAACATACCGATCAACAATATTAACAATTTTCCGGACATCATTTTCCCTGTCATGTGGATTGAAGAAGTAAGTAATATTTTAGTTAAAGTGCTTAACATTGATTACTATTACTACTTAACATCCATTACTATTACTACTTAACATTAGCCTAAAATATTCCCACTGCTGGAATACATGCCTCCTCTCGGGGAGAGGGAGTGGGCAGTAATCTACCACGCTGGCCCAGTGCAGGTTGGAAGATGTCACTTTTTTTTTTAATAATTATAAACTAGCGTTTGACCGCAATCCCGCCTGATGGTAAGCAGTGATGTGATCGTTGATGGTAAAGCGCGCTAGTTTATTATGAGAGAGAGAAGGAAGACGGCAGTTGAGCGAGGTGATGCAATGTTAAACCCAACAACACGACCAACGATGCTGCGCCAAAGGGAGATTGATATGAAGACCCTCCACGACCAAACTCCCAACACAACAACATTAGGCGCATCGTACCCGGCACACATCGCAACACAACTGCTCAGACCCGTCCTCCGTACGGCTTCACCAGACTTCATGCCGGAACACGACAAATCGCTTGGCGGCACGGCTTTGTCTGGTGGGTGGTAACTTCTGCCGGCGGCCGCTGTTTACGACATGCCGGCTTCCTCGCGATGTTTTCCTTCACCGTTTTGAGAGCAGTGGTAATGAAATAATTTACACAACATAAAACGCCTGATGGGGTTCAAACCTACGACCTGCAACTTGTAAGTCGAGGCCGATACCACTAGGAAGGCTGGAAACCCATCAGTTTGTGTAAATTATTTCGTCACCTCTGCGCTCAAAACGGTGAAGGAAAACACCGTGAGGAAACCGGCATACCTACCGCCAAAACTTCGAAGACACGTTTACTAACAAGCACTGGGCCAACGTGGTAGAATATAGCCCACACCCTCTTACCGAGTGTAGGCCTGTGTCACAGGAGCGAGAACATTATGGGCTGATTATGTATGACACTTCAAAACTGACAACACCAAAGTCTGCCAAATACAAAGTCATTAACTCTTTGTCTTTTGTTTCCAGGGCCTCCAAGAGCTCTCAACACCGATCTGGAGATGGATCTACCTCGCCACCACCGTGGGACCCGTCATGGCACCAGTCATGACCTACTCTATGATCATAACCGGATTTCTAACCCTCGCATACATATTTTTAAAAGGATACAAGAACTTGGTCATCGGTGAAAATTCGCTCGAAATTGTTGAGTTAGGGCGTCAAACTATTCGAAGAAGCTCGACTTTGATAATAAACAGCTCACATAAAATAATGCCACATCGAGAATCAGCTTATATACCCTTAAATCAATGTGAGGATACGCCGCAAGAACTCCGCTATGTCAAATCTGATTGTAGTTTAGAATTTAAAAATGTATTACGAAATGAATTCGTAAAATCTAGTTTTAATGATGCGGAAAGGGAATCTTTAATTAGATCTGATAATAGTTTTATTATGTCGGAACATTCGTTTAATCAAGATTAGGGGGTGCAGGTATTTTATTTTTATTTGCTGTCCCCCTGTGCTTTTCCAATGGGTCTGTGATTTCACTTTGCTTTTGTCAGAGTTTTTGACAAACTGTACTTTAAGTTAGATCAAGTAAATTTTCAGTGAAGCTCTATGGCTTTTCCAACAATATATTTATAAGAAATAACTATATAAAAAAAAATATATATATATATAACAACATATTTTTTTATGGTTGTCATAATGTCAGAGTAGTATAATCAACTCTGACAAATCCAAAGTGATTGACAAAAGCAAAGTTGATAATAAAATATTGTGTATCAGGGTATTAAATACATTTTAAACGCTTTTGGGGGACGGCTTGACCACAAACTGACAAAACACAGCTACCAAAATAAATGATCACTTTTAAATCATGTAACTTTATGACCGTCACATATTTTTAGAAGACATCAAAACGACTGCAGTTGAAAGTTCCAAACGTCGTTACGCTAACATCAAATAGTTTTAGAATAATTAATTATAGCTAAATAAAAACTGTGAAGGAAAACATTTAAGGGAGAGGATTGCGTGGTAGAATAGGGTTCACTCTTCTCACCAACAGGTCTGGGTCTCAGCAGTGGGAACATAACAGAATCTAAATGAGAGCTCAATCAGCTTTGCTTTGGGAAGGCAACAGGCGTTTACGATGCCTCTGCAGATTTTGAAGACACAGTTGGGACAATGATTGAGCCATCGATTGCTCTGCTGCATCTCATAGATTTTATTCTGACAGGAGAGGAATATTTGTATTACCTCCAGCTAGTTTTTCCGAGTTCTGTTTGTGTATGTAAGTGTAAATTTTTGTAAACGCCCCCACGATGTAGTGGAAATTCAAAGTGTGGTGCAACTTTAAAAGTTATAAAATACATGACAATAATGTGTATCTGCTAAGTTAAATAAAACCTGTACTTTGTCCGTTTTGTGGTTTCTAGGCTATTTTAATTTTATATAGGGTTGTGTCGACGACTGATAGTAAGGATTCCGATTTTGACGGAATTCGCTTAGCTTTTAAAGGAATATTTGCTCATTTATTGTTTTCTGTCTTTAATGTAACTTCTAAATAGGTCCTGATTTAAATTGAATAATATAATAAACTGGAGTAAATAGGCTTATAATTAACTAGCGCGCTGTACCATCACTGCCTACCAGGCGGGATCGCGTGATAACATACTAAAAAAATATTGTTCGTTCGCTAAATTAATGCCATGCAGGGGCATTATATAAGTCCCCAGATGCTTCATAGTTTTCCTCCTGCATTGACTACCTAAATCGTTTCTAAAAACATTCTGACAAAGCTAAAGTCAACTTTTTAAATGTCAGTAAAACTTATTTTCTACATTATAGACAGAAAATATCTTAGACATATTGGCCAAAATACCTTAAAACTTTGCCTTGATAAAACTCTAAAGTTACTTAAATAAAATTAATGAAATACTTTTATACTTGCCAATAAAACTGGTCTAAAAGGCCGAGGGCCTGGTTTAAAAAAAATCAGGGTGGTATAATAATGACTCGAAAAGTAGATAGTAAACGGGGTCGTATTAAAAAAAAAAAAAAAACATTCCAATTATTTTGATTACAAATCAAAATACATTCCTTCGTAAGAAAATATGCTCAAATAATGTACTTATTTAATTAAAAATTATCTTTCTTGAACTTCTTTAACCGCCGGTTTCTCAAACGACGCTTTTAACACGTTCTCAAATCTTTTTGTCATTACATCATTACCCCTAACGTCATAGATAATTGCACACGAGACTCAAAAGTGACATTTGAAAATTCGGGCGTTAATTTTTTATTTGTTAAATTTTCTTTCTGGTTTCCTAAATTTTACTTATAGTATTTATAAGAAGGAACAAAATGTTTGAACAAATGTTTTTTAATGAAATTGTAAAGAGATTAAAAGGATGTTTTCCTTTATGATAGTTTTTAGGTCATTCTAAGCGGTATATGCACCCAGCGGCTACCGATTTTCACAGTTAAGAATTTATGATAAATGATTAATTTTGACAAACATGTCATTTGTAGCAAACCTCGAACTGTGAATTTGACAGACTTCTCAGTGGTGGCAAACCAATAGCAACCTTATTGCAACAAACCGACTTCAAACAAAACACTCTAGAAGTCGGTGTCGAGCTAAACAACAGAAACCTCGAGATACCGACTTCTAAGAGCCATAACAAAAGTAAAATATTTTTTTCCTTTTAAGTGTTTTTTTGAAGTCGGTTTCTATTTTTTTGTAAAAAGTTTTTATTTCATAATTTTCAGTGTCTTACTCGAAATTCGAAAATTTCTTTTTCACCTCATAACAACAATGGCAGCCATAACCAATGTTAGAATGAGTTCTCATCAACGCGAAAAAATTTCCTATCTCAAAAACTACTAAACCGATTTTGATGAAACTTGCAATATACTCTAAGTTGAACCATGCTTAGTACCTACAACAGAAAAAGAATTACTTAAATCGGACTTGTAATTCCGGAAATATGCGAACACAAACATAAAAACATACATACATACACTTTTGAAATTTGACATTTGTCCTAACTCCAACTATAGACTAACATATACGAAAACTGGGCAGTTCTGGAAATATTACATACCTACATACGGATCGAATTGATAACCTCCTTTTTTGAAGTCGGTTAAAAAATAAACCTCGCTGTGATATAGACAGTGGCCTGAGCTAGCAAAAACAAAATCGTCATTCATTTTGGCAAAAGGTTCTTGAAGCAAATTATAATAACTGTGAAAGGAGTAGTAGGCAACCAAATGGCAGAATTTTGATCATACTTCAAGTAATTAGTCGATTAAAAAAACATCTATTTAGTCTATTCCAACCAAACCATAAATTAGAGTTTACTCAAGCTTTAATGTGTAAAGACTTTTTAAACATTTTTTTTTTTTACTAAAAAAAGGAAAATCGGTGGTTCTTTAAATAGTTTTATAAGAATTTTAGTTAGTAATTGTAAATAATAGTTAAAGACTTTTGTATCTAAATATATTGTTCAATAAAAATATTATAAAGTTTAATTTTATTGTTTTTTTTCTTACCTACTTATATTGTTTTTGCCGCAAATGTTTTTGGAAAACAAAATTTAAACGCGCTTACTACGCACGACTGGCAAATTGAAGACATGGCAGCATAGTCTCTGATCCTAGCCGGTTCCAAATGAAACGAACAAACAAAAAAAAGCACGGTTGGCAACGTCGCAATAATGTCATATTTCGTGGTTTTCAATAGTTATTATTTATTCGGACCTACGTTTTATAAATGTGTTCTACTAACTATTGTACGTAGTTATGCAACCCACAAAAACAGTTTTATGAGTTAGGTACTGTCATAAATGTCTAAAATGTACACATCAACTTAAGCAAAAATATATATCAAAGCCGCAAAAAAGTACAGGAAAATAGTCATTATTTAAAAGGAAATTAAAATCTAATGTCGTGTTATTTTAATATACAATATGTAAAGAAAACCCTGTCCGATCCGTTAAGGTATTGTTAGGTATCGATAACTGATTCTACTAATGGATACAAAGCCGAGCTAAAGTTAAAAGAAATCCCCCAAAAAAAATAAATTTTATTTCGCAAAAAAGAGATAACTTAATACATGTGCGGTAGGCAACCCTTCCGCGGGCGACGGGGGGCAGGGCACGCGGCACGTGTTCGCATCGCTTATAATAATACCGTCAAAATGGTGTTGTCACTTTTTTTTAATTACCAAATTTCGGGGAAGTTGGATTTAATTCGCGGGAAAAAAAGATTACTTCAAAATTCATTTGTATTGGTAGGTAGGTACCTACTATGATGATTACGTAAAATTTTATATTATTTTGGTCATGTGTTTACTTAACCTTTATTATCCTTATGGGTCGGACAGGGTTTTTTTTTTTTTTTTTTTTTTTTTTTTTTTTTTTTTTTTTTTTTTTTTTTTTTTTTTTTTTTGACACAAATCACACAGATTGAGCTAGCCCCAAAGTAAGAATTAATTAATTGAAACGTTTTTAGTGAGATAACCCTTCATTAAGGTAGCCATGACAGTGGTTATGACGTTTGATTAATGACTTTGACAGTTCTATTTTCCCGATATGTTCGTGGCGAGTGTTGATTGCGTGTCGAAGCTTTTATGTTTTTGTTTTGTATGCCATATGTCCGGAATTAATGTTTTGTGTTTGTTTTGCAGTCGTCTGGTAGATAATATAGATACGATAGCCTTAAATACATGACACGTCAATCAAATGTCACTGTCAAAATCTTATTTCGTTTATTGCTGACCATCATATTTATCAGTAGTTGTGTTGCACTCCTTGGCAGAGTTAAATTGAATTTGTATAAGAACTGAGCCAAAGTATATATATAAATTAACATAAAAAACAGTTAACTATAATGTATACTAATATTTACATTACGTGTGTACATAGTGCTGGCTCAAGCTCCATACACATCTCCTTTTAATTCATCTCAAAAGCAAGTTTGCTGGCTGGATCCTTTTTGCATAACTACGTCCTATTTAGAATTAGGTAAACAGTATGTAAAAGGCAAGAAATAATTGCATTTATACTTATAGTTCTATTTATGTGCAAATAATGCATTGGAAATTTTAAGGCGTTATTTTCATAGTAAAATAACTGTAAATAATACGGTTACTTGCTTTTTATCCACTATTAACCTAATCTTAAAAAGTTAGTAGAACACACTTAAAATATCATCATCGTCTTTCAATAAGATGAAGCTTTATGAAGTTGCCCATTCCCAAGCGCAGTAATTTCCTTGTTGGATGTTTTTTTCTTACAAATACTTAAACAGAGTGGTGCTGACAATACGACAATAAATGAAAACACGAACAATGTTGGTTCATAGGAATAATCCTAAACCATAGAAAAAAACCTAGCATGAAAAATAAAAAAGTTAAAATTTCAAACAAACTAAATCGCTTAAAATTGCAAACGGAATAGAACATCCTTTAAAAATATTGGTTCACTGACCTCCGATCGGCGACAGTGCGATCTTGTATCGACTTGCATCTTTCGCGCCATTATTATTAAAGTTTGGTACCGTAGGATGCGGCAGTCATTAACCTGTATGCGCTTCCTTATCAACAAAACATCATGTAGAAAATGTGAAAAATTTCCTGTGACTAAACTAATGGACATATTTATATGATTTTTTATGGGTAGACTGAGAACGTGTTGGGATACACGGTGTTTAATTTATTGTCGTATTAACAGCACCACTCTGTATGTATAAGTGATAGTGAAAAAAAGGAAGAGGAAAGAATACGAAACACAGAAACGGTCTCCAAAGCCTGGAGCACAAGCGAAGAGTAACAGCCTGTCGGTGTTCTATAGGAAGCATTTTGGAGAGTGTGCGAGGGAATAGGGATGTTGCATGGGTAAAAAAATTGATTATATTTAGTCCGTCATTCAGATTATAGAAAAATATTGGATACGTATATTTTGTTTTATGAAATCAATAAAAATTGACAAATATAAAAGGCATCACAGATCAGGAGTGGTGGCTGGTGACGTCACTGCTCGCTAAAAAGTGTAGCGTGCAGTAACGTCACACGAGTTTTAAACGCACTGTGTCGTCTTCATTTTTTGTTTATATGAAAAAAGAAAAAATGGGTGTCTAGTATTTTTTGGAAATCTGACTGACGGACTAATTAGTTTTTTTTTAGTAAACTACCCTACTGCATGACTTAGCGTTCCATCATCGGACGACCCGTCGTACAGCGATCCACCCTTACGTTGTTAACACCACTACGATCCGGAAGAAGCGTTTCGCCTCCTCTTTTATACCGCGTACATCGAGGGACAGGAACAACTGATTACAATTTAAGTGTCTTAGTGTCTTCAATGCTAAAGTGAATAGGCTCTTATTAAACTTGCGTACTTTACCATCAACGATTGTTTCACTGCTTACCATCAGGCGGGATTGCAATCAAGCATGTTTATAATTAAGTATAACACACACATATTCATTTACGTTATTCAATATTTTAATATATGAGTACATAAAAAACATTTGAAAATATACAGGGAGTATCGGACATCGTAACGCAAACTTCGCGAAAAGGCTAGACCGCATGCCACTAATAAAATTATGATTGTCATTTATGTCGTTAATAAATAAATAAATAAATAAATAAAATGATTTTTATTTCGGACCAGATAATCCATAGAGTGTTAGTAACATCAAAAAGAAAAAACTACTTATTATCTACATAGTGTTAGTACCCACCATCCTCTGTATACAATGCTTTACAATTGGAGAGCCGAAACTCTCCGATACCGTTCTTAGTATACTGTTGGGACTGTCTCTCACTCTCCGCAGAAGTGACGCTGTTTTTTTGCGCATAATCGCGTGAAATCAGTCGGTACGAGCAAGCGCAAACATTTCCGACGCGCTGCAGTAGCGAGGAAGTCCCAACAACATCCTGAAGCCATTGTTGTACTGGACGCGCAGGACATCCAGCGACTTGTTAGTGTAATTGACCCATAGACTACCCGTGTACAGACTCTGGCAGTACGCCTTGAAAAGAGTTATTTTAACTAGATCCGTACACCGAGCAAATCTACGGGCCAACATATTACACCGGACAGCAAGTGCCCTGCGCTCCCTTTCTATATCTACATGGTCCTTAAGGTCTACAGAAAGAAAGTGGCCTAGGTATTTAAGGGTGGATACCCTTTCAATTACCGACCCGTTTAGAAGTAGTTCGGGTCCCACTTCACGGCATTTGCCACCGACCTTAAAGACCATGTACTCACACTTCTTTACATTATATATTAATCCATGTTTAGCAGCAAAGGCTTCACAAGTCTTGAGCAACTCTCTGATTGATCCCGCTGACGGACCCAGCAGCACCATGTCGTCAGCATAGCTGATGTTGTTAATGCTAACGCCATCAACACTACATCCGACACGCATACTGCTGAGTCCCTCTGTAAGGTCATTGACATAGAGGTTGAAAAGCCTGGGAGACGTAAGTCCCCCCTGTCTCACACCGCACTCCAACCTATACGGTTCAGAGAGTACACCATCCCATTTCACATGATTGGTTTGATTACTATACCAATGCCAAAGTAGTCCACATATTTCCGCCGGTATACCTCTACCTACCATTTTCTCCCAGAGCACATCATACGAGACAAGATCGAAGGCCCTGGAAAGATCAAGGAAACAGGCGTACACCGGCGTCCCACGATCTTTATAGTATTGAACGGTATGCTTGAGTCCCAGAATAGCGCTTTCAGTTGAAAGTTCAGGACGAAACCCGAACTCCGCATCATGAACATTAATATAGGTACTTATTTAAAGAAGCATCAAGCAAACCGTCCAACACCTTTGCTATTATTGTCGCAAGGGAAATGGGACGGTAGTTACCCTTCTCTGAGATATCACCCGTCTTGTTCTTCACAATGGGAGTCACGATGGTCTTCATCAGATCCGCAGGTAAGTGCGTATGACTGACACACAATGTGAAAAGCATAGACAGGACTCGCGGCAGATGTACACCCGCATATTTCAAATGCTCAATATTGAGGCCATCATGTCCCGGAGATTTGCCTCGACTCTTACCGTCTATGATTGCCCTCACTTGCTTAAATGAGAAACTCATCAGAGGTTTATCTCCGTGACTGCCGGGCCCAGAACTTTCCCTCACGATTGAGGGACCGAGAGGCGAACGAACTTGAAAGTGCTCTTTGAACATTTCCGCAATTCCTCGGGGATCACTCATCCCTCCCACACTGGCAGGTACACCCGGCCTACTGTCTAGCTTGCTGGTGGATTTCCAGAAATCCCCGAACTTTTTAGTAGCCCGCTGTTCAGCTAGCCTATCCATGATAATTTGCTCAGCATTGTTTTGACAGAACTTCAGCCGGCTCTTAAAAACTTTTCGCATATCATCATAGACAGGACCCGAAGAGGGACGCTTGTTAAGCACCCAGGCCTGAAAACTAGACCTGGCCTCTCGATGAGCATCCCTTACATGCTCATTCCACCCACAAACGCGCCTACCCCGTCTCGGTCCCCCCTCGCGCCTATCTCTAGCCTGCCTAGCCGCCACACATAGAATTTCTACAATTTGTCCGTACAAATTATCCAGAACAACCCTATGCTCAACTAACCTGCAAGGTCCACTCCCGCAACTCTCAAACTCATGAGGGAAATCAACGTCGCGCAGCTTACTGTTACAGATATTATGATAGTTGATTGCTTCTGTCTTAGTTCTTTCACCCCATATAGCAGAATTGCGGCAGCGGTTCCGATTCAACAGTTTAGGACGCACAACTTCTAAATTACACTCTACCCACATAGGTAGATGATCCGACACGTAAATATCCTCGGATACCTCCACATCCACAATTGTATCCCAAGCTGCTACAGATACTAAACAGTGATCCAACCACCTCTTACTACCATGAACTTCACTTATAAAAGTGTATGTATCACTATTTATACCCCGATTTTGTACATCAGCACAAATCCAGGATTGATTAGTACAAAAATTAATTAGCTCTCTATAGAATAACTCGTGAGGGTGAGCATTAAAATCACCTAGTATAAAAACATTTTCTATATCATAGCTTGCTACGGTAGAACTTATCTCACTCAACACATCTGTAAAAATAGGTAAGTTGTCCGGACAATTTGTAGGCATATAAACAGAGAAAACAAGAATAGCACGACCCCTAGACGTGGCCGTGATAGCCACCAAGCGAGAACTGCTACAGTGTACAACAGATACCGACTCAAAGATGCCCCTCCTCCAGAGAATGGCTACCCCACCATGAGGTCTTCCCTTCAAGAGGCTTTGAGATATGTCTACAGCCGATTTACCGGTATATTCAAAATCAGGACTTATTGTTCCTAGCATCGGAATGTCATGGGGAAGCAGCCAGGTTTCCTGCAGAGCCACTAAGTCAGACCATTCACATAAATCCCTAATATTATCTACGGATCGTTTGGCAGACTTACAGTTAAAGCTAATACATTTTAGACACTTACTCATAACTTTTGTACCCATGAAAAACATAATTAATTTACTTTAACTTTAGATTCATGTGATTTCGTTCTATTATACGAGACTTAGGAATCTTGTTTTTAAAAAAAACTATTATTTAAGCTAAAATAGGATTTAATTAATAAGTAGGATTTAGAATACAGAAATAGTAGAAATAGTAAGAGTTAGGACCTCCGACCCGTACCGAGATTTAGAACCAACTGCCCCGCTGGGCTCATGAATGACGTACTGTAACCCATAATGCTGATGTGGCACATCTGAGCGTTGCTAAGCCATTCCTCTAACATTGTAAGGGTATAACAGCCCCCCCCCCCCCCATAAGACTGAAATTCGGGGATAAAAGCCGAAATTCAGGAATTCAAACTATATCACGTAATCTAGGTAAAGGAATTGAAGAGTTTTCGGGTTCAGTACTAATATTATGATTACTGACATCGTCATCGGTATGAGTCATTGGTTTTACACAAGAAATATAGAACTTAGATCTATGTTTACAAATAATTTTGCATAATTTGAATGCTATAAAAGAAGTTAGTATAACTAGAATACATATGGTCAGAATAGAATAGTGTGTCCCGTATTTTACTAGAATAGGTTCTTCATCAATAAGTTTATTTAAATCTGAATATAACTTGTTGTTTTGTTTCTTTAAAGTTAAATCATCTAAGTCAATATTTTGTAGTAAAATAGGGGATATGATATTATTTAAACTAGTAGTAGACTTAGTATCTAATTTACAACATGAATCATTTATAATGCTAAAGTCTAATCTAGGAATAGGAATTTCTACATTGATTGAGTCTTTTGACGATATAAGTCTTGCACTTTTTGTGTAGACTGTACACTGATTTGGAATGCGTAGTATACCAGTTCCGGATACTATGATTTCACGTAATTCGGAGTTATTACAGTCCATTGAAACTTTGCTTGAACGAGACTGCACGAAAATCCATTGATTGTTTATAAGCGATTTCCAAATGTCCAATTCGCCAACAATTGTTTTGGTTTCACACTGAGTAGGAATAGCACTAATTGTTTTAGTTAATAGTTCACTTTCACACGTAGGACTGACGTTTGTCAATAATACCGTAGGTATCTCACATAGAAAGAACTCAGAGTACATTGTTTTACATTTATCTAGGGTATCTAGATTACAGAAGTTTAGCTTATCTTTAGAAATAGCAATATACGAACTAGAAGGTAAAATTAAACTAAAAGTATTAGGATTATCTGACCCATGAGGGGTCGGTAATGCTAAATTATGGTACAAAATAAATTCATCATTAGTAACTAAAGGAATTTGTAAAACGAATACAAGTTTATTCTTATAATAATAACAAGCGACTTCAGATATGCTTAATATTATATGGATATTATCTAGACTTAGCGTTACAGGAATTCCAGTGTCTCTAGGTAGGTGCCTGTCGTTATCAACGAGTTCGTAGTATAATTGCGTAGGACTTATTATGTATGGATGCAGGATGTTTTGACTACACAACAGGATAGCGTTTGTTATGTCTTCAAGCTGAAACGACAATGCTAGTAGAGAACTTTCGAGATTAGCAAGTATGGAATGGAATTTAGTTTCGGATATCAGGATTTTAGAAGTTTCTGTGATATTATTTAATTGTAGTATGAGTTGGCTTAGAGTATTTTTAAGAGAAACTTCGTTATATTTTAATTTGTTAATCGTTTCTTTGTAAGATTCTAGAGAAGTAGTAGTAATTAAGATATTTTCTTTCATTAGTTCCGCGAGCTTTTTCTCGTGGTTTTGAAATGATTCAATAGCAGAATCGTATTTTGATGCGTCATCTTCATCTAGAGTGCCGAAAACATGTTTGAAAACGGTGCCTATTCCGGCGAACCATGCTGAACGTTTATTACGTTTTGACATTAGATGTGAGATAGAGTCAAACTCGCGTTTAATTTCGTTGTACCGAAATGTGAGTGGAGATAGTATATCATCGCATTGAAGGTTGCTTGATTTTTGACATGTTTTCTTAAGTATGCTCATTATATCATCGAGGTTAGAAAGGTGAGGATTTATAAGAGAAATGTTTACATGACTAATTATATTTAATTTTCCCTTAATCGTTTTAAGTTTTCCTAGGTTATCGAAGTATATACCGGAACTAGAAGGAAGAGGCTTGATAAGGTCTTGATGCGCATTGACCGAGGCGCTGAAATAGAATTAATGCAATCAGTTAGACTACGTTAAGGACCTATTCTAATTAATAGCTAATACTTACATGTAAATAATTAATGATTAATTATCTTAATCGATTTCTAACAGTAATACGGAGTCGTTAATTACCGCAGGTTTCATTTGATCGAAATGATGAGTCACATGACGTCTGTTTATAAGAAGCGTAGCTGTGTTGTTATTGTGAACTTTAATGATTTTGTAAGGTCCTTTCCAGATAGGCGAGAGTGCCTTTTTGAGCCTCAGATGGGCCTTAAGGTAGACGTAGTCACCAGCTTTGTAGTGTGGTGGTGATTTAGTATGAGAGTCGTAATAGGATTTAGAAGATTCCTTGGATTTTAATATATTTTCCAAGGCTTTTTCTCTAGTGTGTTTAAATTTATGTTGTAACATTCTAATGTAGTCTGAATAGGTTGTGTTAGGTTCAGTTTCATAGATAGAGTTAGGAATAAAGGGTTTATGACCAAATATTAGCTCGTAAGGAGTAAATTTTGTCGTTGAATGTTCCGTTGTGTTATAAGTCAGCATAGCTGTATAGACATAAGTCGGCCAGTTGTCTTGGTCCGTATTTACGAAGGATTTTAAATATTCTTTGAGAGTCGAATGACTGCGTTCTAAAGCGCCTTGCGTCTGAGGGTGGTAAGGCGATGACCATAATTGTTTAATTTTAAGGAATTTGCAAGTAGTTTTAAAAAGGTCGGACGTAAAGTTAGTACCTTGATCAGTTAAGATAGATTTAGGAATTCCGAATAAGGATATAAAATGAATAAGACAATCGCTAGATTCTTCGGCGGTTGTACTACGTATCGGGTAAGCGATTGAATATTTAGTTAGATCATCTTGTAAGGTGAGTATATACTTAAGTTTAGCAGGACCGGACTCGGGTAAAGGTCCTACTATGTCCAGTGCTATTCTCTGAAACGGTGCTGTGGATGTAGTAGTGATTTCCATTGGGGCCTTATTTAATTTTCTCAGTGCTTTATTTTCCTGACATAGTTTACATTTCTTGACATAGTCTTCTATGTCGCTTCGCATGCCTTTCCAATAGAATTGTTCTCGTATTCTGTTGTACATTCGTGTCGAGCCTAAGTGTCCGGCTGTAGGAATATCGTGGTTTTCACGCATGATTTTGGGTCTTTCACTCAGAGTAGGGTATATTGTTTTATTTAGGTAAACGTGGATTTGAATGTTTGTGTTGTGAAAAATATGAGTTAGGATATTGTAGATTTTGACATAGGAGTGATTATCAAATGGATTTTTGAAATCGGAGATAGCAACGTCTGTTATTTGTTCGAATTTCAGGATTTCGTTTCTAATTTGTTTCAGGGTATCATAAATAGCATGATAAGGTAACTCGTCAAAGTGGTGAACTTTTGTAAAGATGAAGTAAACAGTTTTGCCGTCGTATTCAGTTTTTAGAAAGTGGTATAATTCTTTTTCTGAATTAAGGATTTCGTCTTCGTTGCCAGAATTTAGGAGAATTTCGGGGATGTAGGGATTTGATTCGTCTAAGTCAATTGATGTAGGAATTAATATTACCTTGCATGTTGTTTTAAGGAGGCTTTCGTTATGTTCTTTTAGAATTGTGTTGCAAGTATTATTTTTATTTGATTTTAGGAATTGGGAATAATTCTCCTCATTTAGATTTGATTGCTCATTTGGTGAGGGAATTTGTAGCGAGTCGAAGTCAAGGTTAAGATCAGCACTGTTAGGGCTAGTCTCAAGGTAAGGTAAGTTTGGCCCTAGATCTATGAGATCTGGAGATAGTATTGGTTCATTTTGTGGTATAGGATTTTGTAGTATATTAGAGTCGGGATTTATTTCGTGATTTAGTAGGTCATTATCTTCGAAAGAGAACGGAATGGGAGTTGGAAAAATTATAAAAGGATCCTCTAAAGGATCATCGAATTCAGTGTCAAGGTCTAGTAATTGAGGATCAGAGGTTGTCGAAGGTTTACCTTGGATAGGGTTAACTGGAAATCGAGACAAAGCATCAGCGTTAGTATTCATTTTCCCTTTCTTGTATACAATATTATAGTCAAACTCTTCTAATTTGAGTCGCCAGCGTACTAGCCTAGAGCCGGGATCCTTGCAGTTAAATAACCACTGTAGTGGTTTGTGATCAGTGACTATGGTAAATCGATTTCCGTACAGATAGGGTCGGAAGGCTTTAGTTCCAAAGATAATAGCTAAGCATTCTTTTTCAGTAACGCTATAATTACACTCAGCCTTATTGAGTGTTCGAGACGCGTAAGCGATTGGACGGTCCTTTCCGATTGGACCTTGGGATAATAGGGCTGAAACAGCGAAGTAGGAAGCGTCACAGGTGAGGATAAAGGGTTTGGTAAAATCGGGATATGCTAACACCGGTGACGTCACTAATTTAGTTTTTAAGTTTTCGAAAGCGAGCTGTTGTTCATTGTTCCAATTGAACGGTGTGTCCTTTTTTAGGAGAGATGTTAATGGTTTTGCTAGTTTGGAAAAGTCAGGTATGAAACGTCTATAGTAAGATACGAGTCCAAGAAAAGATTTTATATCTTTTGGGCATTTTGGTTTTGGAAATTCAGTGATACATTTGACTTTTCTAGGATTTGGTTGAACACCGTCTTTGTTGATGAGGTGACCAAGATACGCCACTTCTTTGCATAGAAACTCGCATTTGTCTGGTTGGAGTTTCAGGTTATAGTTCCTGAGCCTATCGAAAACAGCGGACAGATTTTGAATGTGACTTGGTAAGTCAGGTGAGTACACTACAATGTCGTCTAAATAAACAAAGCATCGTGAGCCTTGAAGTCCACACAAGCATGTGTTCATTACTTTTTGAAAAGTAGAAGGGGCATTTTTTAACCCGAATGGCATTCTTGAAAATTGGAAATGACCTTGTGGTATAGAAAAGGCGGTTTTGGGAGCGTCTTGCTCGGACATAGGAATCTGATGGAAGCCTGAGGCTAAATCTAAAGTTGTGAAGTATTGACTTTTCCCCAATTGATCTAAAATTTCAGTTATTTGTGGAATAGGATATGTTTCTCCAATAGTAACGTCATTGAGTTTTCTATAGTCAATAACGATTCTCCATTTTTGTTGTCCCGAAGCATCCAGCTTTTTGGGCACAACCCAAATGGGTGAGGACCATGGTGAATTAGAAGGTGTTATGATGTTTTCTTCAAGCATTTTGTTAATTTGATTTTCGACTTCCTTTTTATGACATTCAGGAAATCTATAAGATTTAGTTTGAATAGGGATATCTGTATTTGTTCTGATATTGTGTTCGGCGATTGTAGTGTGTGTGAGCTTATCGCCAGGAAGATGGAAGATATCGGAAAAGTCTGTACAGACTTGTAATAGGGCATTATATTCCTCTTCATTGAGATGAGACATCCTAAGATGCTGGAGAACCTTTTTAGTTCTTGTAGAAACGTGCATAGGAGACAATGATTCTTGAGGTTTCGAACAAGCTTCAGTGCCTAAAGGTTCTAGTGTTAGATTAAGGTTAGATTGGAGTATAACGGACTCTTCGGAGATATTGACAACTGTAATGTTAATACGGTTGTTTTCTTTCACGCTTACAACGCAGTTGGCTACTAATAATGAATCAGAGATGTATTGGTCTATGAGCAGACCTTCCTTTATATGTGGATTGCTTACTGTGCATTCAATTACAGTTTCAGTACGAGGTGGAATGTTATATAATGGTTCAGCGAATTTCAAGTCGATATAATATTCATCTATCTGTAAAGTTCCTTGAAGATAGTCGATTTGGCAACCTAAGTTTTTCAGGAGGTCGTTACCTATGATGCCGTCGAAACTTAGGCTAATATCTTTGACAACGTGAAAATTATGGATATAAGGTTTTCCATCTTTTTTGAATGTTTGCATTTCAAAACTGCCTAGGGTTGAAGTTGTTTCGTCTCCAGGATCAATTCCTTTGAGGATTATTATATCATCACTTAACTTTGGGACTTTGGACATAGAATCTAATTTCAGCAGACTTATGCAGGAACCTGTGTCAATTAAGAAGGATAAAGGGTTATCGGCAACTGGAGTATCGATTATTACGTGAGGTAAATATCTTTTCTCTGTGTTTTGATGTATTTTATAGATTTTCACGTTTGTTTTCTGTTTCAGATGTGGTGAGTTATCGGAGGATGTGTTACGATTTGGCATGGAAGTAGAGTCAGTCGATTTCATGTTTGGATTTTGCACTTTACAGGATTTGGTAGGAATAGCGGATTCAGTGTGTTCAGTGAGTAATTCAGTAGATTTAGTAGTGGGTTTTTTCTTAGATTCAATGGATTTAGTAAGCGATTCAGAGGATTTAGTAGGAATAGCGGATTCGGTGAGTTCAGTGAGTAATTCAGTAGAATTAGTAGTGGATTTTTTCTTAGATTCAGTGGATTTAGTAAGCGATTCAGAGGATTTGGTAGGAATAGCGGATTCAGTGTGTTCAGTGAGTAATTCAGTAGATTTAGTAGTGAGTTTTTTCTTATATTCAGTGGATTTAGTAAGGGATTCAGAGGATTTGGTAAATGGTTTTTTCATAGATACAGTGGATTTAGTATGTGATTCAGCGGATTTAGTAAGCGATTCAGAGGATTTGGTAAATGGTTTTTCCATAGATACAGTGGATTTAGTAAACGGATTTTTCAAAGATACAGTGGATTTAGTACGCGATTCAGCGGATTTAGTAATTGATTCAGGGGATACAGTGAAGAGAGAGGCATCGGCTTTAGTATGGTAAGACGAATTTCCTGCGCGATACCGTTCAGGAAATTTTACTCGTTTAAATCATTTTGATTGATTTCATCTAGATTATCTTCCTCGTTTCGCTTTAAGACGAAAACTTTACGAGTTGGCCTAGAACTTGAAGTTTGTGTAGAATTAGGTTGACGGCCATCGGAAGTAGAAGCAGTAGATTGATTTCTACTGTTGTTGTATTGTCTTTTGCGACAATTTTCAATAGTATGGCCTATGTTTTTGCAGTAACGACATATCATATCGTTGGTATTTACCTTTGAATGATCAGATTGGTAATTCCGTGGATTTGGAAAACGCGACGATTGGGAATCACGGCGATAATTAATGTTTTTTAATCTGTCATTACTGGAGTGAGTACTGGATGCGGATCTTTTATAGATGCTAGATATAATTTTCTCTTCTTCGACTGCGAAACTTATAGCGGAATTTAGCGAGTCGGGGTTGCGACATCTAACGACTTGTGATATCCGTGGTAAGAGACCTATTATGAAGGTGTGAAGTGCAAGATCTTGCATTGCAGCTACACGACCTGCTAACTCTGTTTTACGTTTCGTTGGAATAGAAATGTTTATTTCCGTAAGTAATTTCGCTAAGCATGTTTCTATTTTTAATGCAAACTGATTAACTGTTTCAGAAGAGTTTTGTTTACAATCCTGAAGTTCAGTGAGTAAATGAGCATAGTGTTTTCTTTCACCAAATTGGTGTTTTAGGAACTCGATGAATTGATCAAAGGACTCGAACTCTTTGACACTACATGTAGTTTCAGCTTTATCTGTTAATTGACTTAGAATATATTTAAATAGGATAGATTTTTGAGTTTTAGTAGCTATATCAAAAGCGCTCTGGCAATTAGTGATAAAGGGATTTAACTTTTCCCTGGAACCATCGAATGGTTTGATGAATTTGAATAGAATACCGAGTTCTATTTTTTCTTCAATTTCGGCCCTTGTATTCCTAGGACCACTGGAATTTTCTTCTTTTGTTTCGTGTTTAGAAGCCATGATTTGATTTTACACAATAAAATACAACTTATCTTAATAATAAGAAATCACCTCTAGCTTATGCTACTTTGTATAAGTGACTCAGTGTTATAGACGCGTAATCGAAACGCGTAGTCTAAACAAAATAATCAGTAACGGTACAATAAGGTTTTATCGGTTACAATGTATGAGCAGTGTATAATAAAATTATGGTATTAAAATAGTTAGATAGGACTATTTAGACTCTGAGTTAATTCTAGTATTCGTGCTAGGATGTAATAACGGCCAAGGTAGATGTAGTTGACTTTTAGATCACTCACAGGAACGCCATCATTGTGAGGATATTCAGGAACATCGTGACCGCTTCTCCAGCGGTAAACAGCTGAACAGCAGTTGTAGTAGACCTCTGGACCAGCAGAGGGTGAAAGCCGGTCTCAGTTGCGGGATGCAACACTCAAGACAGGGTGTCGGTTGAGCACTTCGATTTCTTGCACTGACACGACACTTATTTTATTATACTGGTTTTGGAACTTGCTTTAACTTTTAGCACTTTCGAAATAGATTTAGAATATTTATGAACACTTGATTTCACTGGCACTTTAGTTTTCTTCGAAGACGTATTCGGGTAGGGGATTTTCGTATCCCACCGCTGCCACCAAATATTATACGAGACTTAGGAATCTTGTTTTTAAAAAAAAACTATTATTTAAGCTAAAATAGGATTTAATTAATAAGTAGGATTTAGAATACAGAAATAGTAGAAATAGTAAGAGTTAGGACCTCCGACCCGTACCGAGATTTAGAACCAACTGCCCCGCTGGGCTCATGAATGACGTACTGTAACCCATAATGCTGATGTGGCACATCTGAGCGTTGCTAAGCCATTCCTCTAACATTGTAAGGGTATAACAGTTCGATACATGAAATGCACGAAACCTCTAAAAACAATGCCGCTTGGCCATAGTTCATCATTTAGGAATAACTCAACTTTATACTTGGAAACATATAGTTTAAAAGCATTGTACTTCTTAAATGACTTAATGTTTATCTTTTTTAGCGTTACAATCTCATTTGTTTTGTCTTTTATGTAGTTTACAATATCATCTTCACTTGCTTCTATACTGACATTGGAAATGAGCAACGGCACTTTGATATCCGCGGCCCGAAATTAACCCTCTGGTGCAGTTGAAGCCCTTCCCTTTTGACTAGTTATTCTATTTTGTTTATAGCGTTTATTTTGCACTACCTTCCATTCCGTATTCACATTGAATTTATTTTTATTTGAACGGTTACAGAAATAACAATGTTTGAACGTTGCAAGCGTGCCGCCATGCGGGTTTGTAGGTATGACGTTGATCCCTGATGTGAACTCTATTAAATCCGCTGATAAGATAGATTTTCGACTTTTGTTTTCATTGCGCTTTTTTGTGTAATTAGCGAATTAATTAATTTTTACTTTAAAATCTTATTGGGTTATAAAAGTATAGCAATTATGAACGGTCTATAGTGAAAAAAACGACATTTTTTTTTTAATCATGAAAAATTCCACCACTGGGGGGTTCAGAATCATGTACTGGATCCATGGTACTAGTTTGTGCGTCGATGTCAGATACACCCTTTACAATAGTGATCCACAGCTGTTGGGAGCAGGGTCCAAGCTTCAGGTGGTTAGGGCTCCAGAGATAGAAACCTCCTCACGATGCGAGCCGTATCGAGGAGTACTGCCTTATTATTATTATTTACTTGTGCCTTTTGTTTGTGCGGAACAAACAATTTTTGTTACTTTCATTCTACTGTATAGCCAGTAACAAAGAACCGTGTAAGGGCAAATAAGAAAGAAAGAAAGAAAAGAAGATAGAAAGACAGAAATAAAATACATTTATTCAGCACAGACTTAAAGACACACAGTCATCATGATCATCATTATCAACCTTTTTATCGTCCCACTGCTGGGCACAGGTCTCCTCTCATACAGAGAAGGATTGAGCGTAATCACCACGCTTGCTCAATGCGGATTGGCGATTTCAGACTTAAAGTCCAGGTTTCCTCAAGATGTTTTCCTTCACTTTCAGTCATTTCAGACATACCTACAATACATCTAGCAGAAACATACACAAAGTAAATTATAAATAAAACACGAAAAATCAGCCTAAAAATTATTTTATTGACTAGCAAAATTATGCTGTACCGTTAAGTATAACATGGAAGTTATTCTTAATTCTAAACAAGCGCGTATAACTATTGTATACTAGGTCTGGACTTGACTTCAAATAGTTTACGAGCTTGGAAAACGTGGGGTTGCCCACTGGTAGGCAAGGTGTGGTGGGGAAAAAGGACGCTTTGATTTTTTGAAAAGTTTATTCTTGAACGGTTGGTCAGGAACGCGTGGAGTAAGAAGATCTTAAAATTGTGGTTTAGCAATAATATTAGTTATTTACAGTAACCTCAATTACATCAATATTGAATGAATAAATTATACTTTATTGACCTCCGATATTTTACTTCCATATGGCATTTCGTAGTTGACCTTGAGGGGTAGTGGCTACTTAACCGGACTATCCTGTGAATACCATAAGTAAACTTAAAGCCTCCAGCATCCATAAAACGTTTGTAGCTGCAATTGACATTCGAAAGATAATAGGGATGTATCCAAGGTATGAAAATCAAAAAAGTAATTAGTCCGTCTTATAGATAATAAAAAAAAATTAAGACTCGTATTTTTTATTTTGTCGAAATTACCAAAAACGACTGAGATATAGCGTATTAAAGTTACGGAGTGAGGGCTAATTACGTCACGCCGTGGTAAAAAATATACCACGGCGTGACCTAATTAGCCCCCACTCATGCGACATTTCAAATCAATATATCTTCCTAAGTATTTGAATGAAAGAAAAAATAAAAAATACGTGTTCAATATTTTTTTATAAATGTATCTGATGGATTAATTATTTTTTAAATACAACCCAATTATTATGTCTAGTAAAACTTTAGTTAACGAATGTTAACCCAAACAAAAGTTGTACAATTTTTAATTGCCTTAGGTAAAAAAAAATATGTCGAATACTGCCAAAAATCGCTGGACATCATGGGAGTTTAATAGATAGGTCTGGTATTCCCCTATCATCGGTGTGGCTACCATGAGTCTTCATTACGAAGACTCAATTATCGATATCCCGATTGGCCTTTCAAGGTTGTAAGAACTCTCAACCAATGAAAGCGCCAAACGCGGTCTATGCGTAGGATCGAGTCTCGTTATGAAAACTCATGATAGCCACACTGCAGTCTAATTGCGTACCACACTATTAGCATCAATTGGAATCATTTTGAAGTATTTTGACAATCCATTGCTCTATATGCTCGAAAAATGACGTACCTTTAGAACAATAGAGATCTAATTCTAAATTTGAAGATTTCAATGTTGCCTTATAAAATTACCTTGCAAGACCATCTTCATCGACTGTTTATAAAACAGACGGTTGCTCAACATTGTTGCAACAAGTTCAACATCGCACCTTTAGAACAATAGAGATCTAATTCTAAATTTGAAGATTTCAATGTTGCCTCATAAAATTACCTTGCAAGACCATCTTCATCGACTGTTAATGAAACAGAGATGGTTGTTCAGAAAATGGGCGAGTCCTTTTCCTGGACAACCGTCTGTGTTTTATTGTTCAACATTGTTGCAACAAGTTGCAACAAGTTCAACATATCAACATTGAAATCTTCAAATTTCGAATTAGGTCTCTATTGTTTTAAAGGTGCATTGTGTCTACTCAACAACATAAATGACGCCAGAAATGTTGTTGAACTGCCAAAATGAATCCAATTCACATCTCAGACCCCTGTAATATTTAACATTTTGGATACTAGAACACTGTAATGATTACATTATGTAAAAAAATATAGAATCAATTTTTTAAGCGAATATTTCGAATAACCTTTTTACCCACGTTTTTTAACATTGTAAAGCTATATTTTTCTGTAATAATTTCTTTTCATATTAAACAATAATCAAAGCGTCCACTTTTCAAAATCAAAACGCAACCTCTTTTGGCCAACATTGGCCTCTTATGGCCATTATCCGACAAAAGTTGGCCCATTTCAGCCACTTTTGGCCTTTATTGGCCACCTTTGGAGTACAATCGACCTATTTTTGGCCTGCTGGCCTCATTAACGCTAAATACTGGCGATTATTCCAAGTCACAGTTCCGTTACATTTAAAATACATTATTATCACTACGCGATGTATGTATAAGTATAATGTATAATATGTACTAATACATAATAATATTATCATAAAAAAATCTTATTTTTTTTTAACTTCACCTTTCCTTTTACGTATATCCGTTTCTTCGTATAACAGAATAATCACTGTTTCTTTTTTTTTATTGGAAACTGGAGTTTTGGAAACCATTTTTTGCTGATTATTATTTTTATTAAAAAAATTCATTAACTTGTCAAATGTTTAGAACTGAGTTCGCGCCCTGCAATATGCTTGCTCTTTAAAAAACTATAAATTGTTATTTTATTATATCTGTGCCGGGAGTCGGGTTGTCAAGTTATTTCCGTTACGGAATTTCAGGATTCGGTCTCCACGCTCAAGGCCCGCGATGCAATAGCTTAAAAATAATTGTTAGAAAACTAGTTCTTGGATTAAAATCACTTGTGTTGAGTTTTTCTGTTATTGGAATAACTACAGTATTTATTTAATGACTTTATAGCAAACTTCGCACAAATCAGTCAATCCTTCGAGAGCTGGGTGTCACAATAAGACTCTCTCCCTCTCTCTCTTTGCCTTGGAAGAATGTTAGAATATTTTGGCCATATTTCCAGAAAAGATGGTGACAACCTCGAACATCTGATGGTTACTGGGAAGGTGGATGGACGACGTTCTAGAGGTCGCAGTCCAATAAGGTGGATTGACCAAAACCGTTCAGCTCTGGACACCGGCCTGCATGATGCTATACTCGTGGCCAGGGATCGTATCAGATGGCGAACTATTGTAAAGGATAAGATAATTCCATAGGGACATCACGACCCAGTAATGAGGAGAACGACTTGAGGAGGAGGATTCAGGAACCATTAATAACAACTAATTTACGAATTCATTTTGAAATAATACGAATTGTATATTTTGACTGAAATTTAAATTTGTTTTACTACTCTATAAAAATAAGTATTTAGTATATTTTTAGTAAAAACTTTATGATATGACATGTTCCCATAACTCCAGCTTCTGAATCCATTCTTAAGATCAAAAAATATCGTATTTATACTACGTTTTTTTAACTTAATATTAAAGATTTATTTTTAGACAATACTAATGAGATGCAAGAAATTACTTATTAGGAAGACATTGATGTATTAAAAGCATCGTCGCAAATTCTACACAAGAAGCCCAAGTACGATTCGATTATTTCTCAATCGATATTTTTTTTTTTTTTACAAAAATCGTTTACGCGAGTCGTACCTAACAATAAACGGGTTTTAATTTAAAAATAAGTCTCCCGCTGGTTTTTTGGCGGGAAAGTCAAGCTGAGTGTCACGCTCATTTTTCATTGGACGTTTGAAATTATTTATAGTGTTGTTCACTAAATAAAAGTGCGTGATTTATGTAGTAAAAAGTGCATTTAGTAAATAATTCATAAAGAACAGTGAAATATCGCAGCATAGTGGCCACATCATGACTTTGTCTCAAACCTCCATCGTAAGACGGGTCACGCGGCCGTCTTTTTCGACATGAACAATTCATTACGTGACATTGGCTAAATGCACAAACCGTGCGAAGCCATAAAAGAAAGAAAGAAAGAAAGTGTCCCGCTGTTGACAAAAACCATAGAAAAGTAGCCATTGCTAATTATATTACTATCGAGCACCTCAATAATACTACCGAAAAATCTAAATTGGAAGTCCATTTTAAAAAACATTGCTTAAAACAAACATCATTATTGTATTTCTTACGATATTTTTTAATCTACAACCGTTCACTTTTCCCGCCATCGCTTTACATCTAAATAGAGATGGGAAACCAATAATCGACTAAAAGTTTTTAGTTTAACTGACTGATAATACAAGCGACATACTAAATGATAGAAGCTTTGCAAATACGAGTAGGGGTTCATTTATTAGTAAAATTATTTGAGAGGGATGAGAGGGATGAGAGGGGTGTAAATTATTACTACGCAAGATCACAGAAGTAAGCAAAAAAATGTTTACTTTGCAATTTTTGTAGACTTACATAGGATCCAAAGGGGGAGGAGGGGTGTATTTTTCAGGGTCTGTAATTGCATAAAAATATTTTACATAAAATGAAGAGCCCCGTAGGCTTACTTATAATAAACATGTTAGTAACAAAATAGAACGAGGAGTTTTAATTTCTGTGGCGCCGCAGCCAGATGTGGCCATGCCAGAGAAAAAAATAAGATGATCTTTTTTTTTTCAGAAATAATCTAAATATAAAATATGTAAAGAAAACCCCGTCCGACCCATAAGGATAATAAAGGTTAGTTAAACACAAGAACAAATATAATATAAAATTTTACATAATCATCATAGTAAGTAAATATTAATGAATTTTGAAATAATCTTTTTTTCCCGCGAATTAATTCCAACTTCCCCGAAATTTGGCAATTTTTAAAAAGTAACAACACCATTTTCACGGTATTATTATAAGAGCGATGCGACCACGTGACGCGTGCCCTGTCCCCCGTCACCCGCGGAGGGGATGCCTACCGCACATGTATCAAGTTACCTCTTTATGCGAAATAATATTTATTTTTTTAGGGGGATTTTTTTTAAGTTTAGCCCGGCTTTGTATCCATTAGTAGAATCAGTTACCGATACCTAACAATACCTTCACGGATCGGACAGGGTTTTCTTTACATATTGTATATTTAAAAATAACTTTACTGGTAATTTTGAATGTAATGTGCGTATTTGTTTTATTTATACATCTTAGACTAGAATAGTACGTTCTATTGTATTTGTTGTCAAACTGCAAAGCTTCAGTGATGTTTAGTGATGTAACTACCTC
Organism: Sesamia inferens; assembly: GCA_037179545.1. NCBI lineage: Eukaryota > Metazoa > Arthropoda > Insecta > Lepidoptera > Noctuidae > Sesamia > Sesamia inferens. Next base: position 14,215,943 of record CM073951.1, on the reverse strand, counting down.
ACTATAATTTTAGTCGATTATTCGATTAACATTCTTTTACTAAATTTTAAGTGTCAATTACGATTTTAATACTTTTTTCGCGTATACAATTTTGGATTGAACGTTTAAGTTTTTCGAAGTATACTATATTTAAAGGGAATCGTATAATTTACAATCGTATATTCGTTTTTTTTTTAATTCTTAGAAGCTAGGGTGGTTGGTGTGGAGTTACTGGTATTGTTGCGCTGAAAAATTGTTTTATTTTTCTCAAAAATAATTAAAAATATATATAAAAATCACATTTAAAGAATACAGCCATAAAAATATAATGGTTATTTTTTCCTTACAGTCTATCTTAAAAATAAAATACAGCAGAAAACACTTGTTATCTTGTGTTTCATACAAAATTAAACGACATAATATATTCAAGTGACTTAACTCATTGTGCTTATTTCTCTGTAGTTTTTGCCAGAAAAAAAAATGATTTTTATAATATCGGTTCTCCACACCAATCCAGAAGAAACTTATCACTAATATGGCTGTGTAAGAAATTAAAGAAAATTAACAATGAGTATATTTAAAAACTAATTACTTTTTATAAATAAAATACATACAATATCTCAGTGGACGGTTTTATACTAGTGTGTGATTGTAGAAAATATTTTTAGCATCTATTTCTTGCGTCAGTCGGTCAAATGGGCGAAAAAATTATAAAAGTGTTTAATTCACAACCGGCTTGTAAAATTGACAAAACGCTAAACAAAATGGCCTCTTTGAGGGCTTTCGTCTATATAAGAGATTGTTTTAGCGCCAATTTCAGCAATGAAACTGAACTCGATCACCACATTTATCTACATATATATACTTCATTAAGAAAAGGACAGAAGATAAATGTTTTAATAAAGTCCTGTCAAATTAGTCAGCGCCTGACGTTAAAGTAACGTCTTTTTAGTCGCCATGTTTTTAATCGTGTCTAAATTGTCAATGGACAATTTTGATTTGACAGGACTCAATTATAATATTTTATCTCCTGTCCTTTTTTTTGTATTATAGAAAGAAAAAGATGCAATGATTTTAAAATTCGTTTTTCGATAAACCGGGGCCTTTGTCAGCTTTTGAAAGTGTTTAAAAGTGTTAACCGATAGTTTCATTGGTGAAATCAGCGTTTAGTTGCTCGTTTTTGACAAAATCGCTTGTGTAAAAGTTAATATTTTTCAAAAATGCTGCGAAGAAATGCGAAGATTTATTATTTTACATAAGATTGTGTTTCAACAAAAGCGGAATTGCCAAAAAACGAGTGGTGCTTTTATAAAGTTGGTCTTTTTACCTATTTTTTTTTTTTATATGTAACATACATATTACGACGACCTCCGTGGCGCAGCGGTCAACACGCCTGCCTGCGACGTGGAGGCCCCGGGTTCGATCCCCGGTCAGGTAATGATGGAAAACGATATTTTCCTGATTGAGTCTTGGATGTTTATCCATATATGTATCTATTATAAATATTGTATCGTTGAGTTAGTATCCCATAACACAAGTCTCGAATTTACTTTGGAGCTAGTTCTCTGTGTGATTTGTCCATATTTATTTATTTATATGGTACACGGACTTTTAATCAACTGCTATAAGGACGAGGTGATCTGGCAGAAAACTTACTAACTAACTTTGGCGACATAATCCAAGGAATAAGCAAGCTGAAGTGGCAATGGGTCGGCCATATTAGCCGTAGAACCGATGACCGTAGACGTGTATGAGACCGCGAATCTGTCGACGTAAGGAGGTCGCCCTCAGGTTAGGTAGGCTATCTGACGTCCATAAACCAATTACTGGGCAATCCCAGTAACTGGGTTGTGGAGGTCAGATAGGCAGTCGCCCCATGTAAAGTACTGGAATTCAACTGAATTCGGTCATATAGGAAATTGACTCCAATATATTAAAGAAGAGCAGACAGCTTGAAGATTTTCAATAACTGATATTAATATCGAATCTGGTAATTGGAACAGCGTACCAGTAAACCTGACTGGAACAGAAAATAGATAAAAAGACCACCTATTAGTGTTGCATTCCGTTAGTTTTGTCGATATAATGAATAGTTTTTTTTTTATAATATTTGAGGTATGGATTACGTATACAAAGTTCTAGCTTAAATTTTAGGTAGTAACATTGTGTTATAGACGAATTGTAGTGAGTTAGTGACTGCAGTGTGAGTGTCTACATAAATAAATACATTTGAAATGTGCGAAATCACCCTTATTGTAGATCAAATCAAATTTATTACTGATCCAAATTATTTTACATTAGTTAGTGATGGAGCCTCCTGTTAAGCAAGTTATGCCTGTGTTAGGAGACTATGCACTTTTTCAATAAATTATGGAAAACAAAGTCGATTTTCGTATTTGTCTAAGCAACACAGTGGATATGTCTATAATGGCTTCGATTTTTTTGTTAACAAATCAAACTTAATTTAAAATCAATGTACCTTTAAATAAACAATTAAAAAAGAACAGAAGATAAAATTTTTGTTTCGTCCTGTCAATTAAGTATACTTCAGTTACAATTTAAAATATGGCTACTAAAATTACGTCAGGCACCGACTAATTTGAGAAGACTTAACTAACTTCTGTCTTTTTTTAATTAAATAGAAAGAAAAAGGTATACTGAACTAAATTTATTTTAGTTCTTGAGCACGAGAATCGGATCAATATTTAATTTAGATATAGAACTTAATATTTTGACATGTCTGTCAAAACGTTAGGTATTTGACATGTCAAAATATTGAGTTTTCTCATCTAACACGTGCACTCGTGCACAGGAAGTACAAGTCTCCCAAAGTGATAATGCGCATAGAAATCTTTGTCACTGTTCGGCAACGGTCGTATTCCCCGAGCGTTCCGAAGAAGATATGTATATAGAGTGGTTAAGTGCATAAAAAGTGGTTAAGTGCACCACTCTATATAGAAATCTTCTTCCGAACGCTCGGGGAATACGACCGTTGCCGAACAGTGACGAAGATTTCTATGCGCATTATCACTTTGGGAGACTTGTACAAGCTAAGTACATAACAGTGCACCTGTGAAATATCGCTAGTTAGAGAAAAGAGGTACATAATTTTACTCAAAAGGGATATTATTTTATAGTTAAGCGTGATTATGTTACCAGATAAAGTCAAATTGTTATTTTTTTCCTATAGTTAAAATTATCGTTTATCTTTTTCTTTTAAAACAAAATAACATATGAATAAAGCAGAATGCTGAAACCTGTACCAAACGCTTATAATAAATTTTATTTCCCTTAAATACTTAAACACTTTTTGACTAACATCCCCAAAATATGAATCATTACTAAATCCGCGTTCGATAGCCCAAGTTCTTGACTTTCAAATGCATTTCCGGTAGTCAAGAATTTGATTGATGCCATTGCCTGCACCAAAAAAAAAGATTCCAAGCAACAAAAAATCGTTAAGAGAAATCGATCACAGAAGGATTGCTTAAACGATTAAAAAAAAGATTTTACATTCGTTAGAAGGCACAGATAGTGGACAAAAAATCTGTTTTTAGTGACTTTTTAATAGAAATAGGTACACATAGCCGCACATCAAGTTCTACATGTCCTTGAGAGTGCGCTTGCTCGAAATAAAGGCCGTTATCGTTGTGCAACTGTATATCGTGATGTGCTACTGCCGTATATCGATTTGGCTACTAAACTTAATTTCAGACTGAATAATCAATTTATTTATTAATCGATTATTTTTTAGCCGATATCGATTTTAGACATTTTAAATCGAGATAGCAACACTCCTACACAACTGTCAAATGTCAACTCCCTCACAACAGCTCGTTGCCGTTCCTTTGCGTTTCATCAAATAATTCCTTTGCCGTCATGTTGGCACTAATGCAAATTAGTGTGCGTCTACCTTGTTTACGTTATTGAAAGACAACAAGATGCCAATATGACGGCAAAGGAACTATTTGATGAAACGCACTATCGTCGCTTATGAATTGTTCGTGTTTGTGTTGTTATTTTGATTTGTTGCTGGTTATTTTTGTCCTTTTTGTCTTTCCCTTATATATTATAGTGAATGGTATCTTTGAAATATTTTAGGCGAGTTTTTTAAAAATATAGTTATGAGGAAAAATCTCAGTACTGCAAATTCGAAAACAAAAACGCTTAATACCAATAGTAATATTAAACAATAAGCTGGATAAATATGGTTATTTAATCTAAAAGCAATTGGTACAGGCTTCTATACAAAAACCGGCATTCTCCTTTAAAGATTATAATTTTATACAAAACTGATATCGTATAAGTTTTTCGTATACAAGTTGTTGATAATTATTTATAATAACTTTAGCAGCCTAGGATTTCGTTTTCTTGAAAACAATAAATATATTCTTTCGAAAAAAAATTACCTACATTAAAGTAAGATATATTTAAAATTGTAAACACCTCAGCAATTCTAAATAAAAAGTACACAATAAATGTATTTTTTTTTTTCAATAGCGCTTTTTTTAAATCTAATCGATAAAAAATAATGAACAGAGGTTTTTTTAGTCTTAACACACTGTTACTACCCAAAATTATTCTATTCTACTCTTAAACTCATGGTATACTGTCAATATATTTTATATTATGTCTTTTTTATATAAATAAATGAATTTCATTGTGACATGGCGTTTGTCATGAAAAGATTATTTTTAAAATTAATACGTATACATTGAATCGTAGCTGGGAATCGAGTTATTCGATTTAAATTGTTTCATTCGATTATGCGAGCTTTGGGAACCACTCTAGTGGTGTGTGAATCTGTCAACTGTCAAAATTATTATCCCGCGTATGCTTTTGTTGTTATAGCTATTTTATGTAATGTTAAACGAAAGGAACTTCACTCAATCCCCTCTATTCATAAACGTTGCTTAAAGTTAACTAGTGATTAGAGAATGTTTAAACATACAGTTTTGACGTTTGCACGTTGCTTAACTTTAATCATCGTTTATGAATAAACACAATAGTGTTAAAGGGGTTTATTCATAAAGGATGATTAAAGTTAAGTGACGTGCAAAAATGTATGTTTAAACATTCGCTAATCCCTAGTTAACTTTAAGCAACGTTTATATGAATAAAGGGGTATATGTTTAATTCAATGAAAGTGTCAAAAGCAATTGTCAAAATTCTGTTTCAGGTCGACGAAAAATTCGTTGGTTGTCATTTTACAAAATATGGATCAGCTTTATATTTGAAAAAAATCCTGCATGTTCATCGTCTTCTTTCATATTCACCGAAATCGGAGTCTTTGACAACCACCAAATGTCAACTTTGAAAGTCAGAAAATATCTACTATGGCAGTCAAAAATTTCAACTTTGACAGTCAGAAAATATAACTATGGCAGTCAAAAAATTTCAACGTTGTCAGTCAGAAACATATCAACTTTGGCAGTCAAAAAATTTCGACTTTGACAGTCAGAAAATATCAACTACGGCAGTAAAAAAATTTTCAACTTTGACAGTCAACAAATTTCTTACAAAAGACATCAGAACCAGTTCCCAAAGCGTCACATTACCTTCTAATGCATGGGCTGCTGTATAGGGTAGCTGGTATGTTCCGGAGCGTCGCTTGTCGTATCCTGTTCGTCCCCAGAAGGCTCACCTTCCTGGTCCTCGTCTTCTGATGATGAGAGAAGACCTGGAAACGTAATGGTGGGCGTTTCAGAACTCAAGTGCATATTGTGACATACACAAACTAAAAACAACTTTTTCTTTATATTTCACTAGCTGTGTCCCGCGGTTTCGCCCGCGCAATGTTCGAATCGAAAGACCTCAGTTGATACTAGAATAAGTGCCTGTTAAAATAATGGGAGCATTATGTACATACGTCAGCGTTTGCTCCCGATTTTGCAACATTTTTTGTTACTGCTCTGCTCCGATTGGCCATAGCGGGATGTTTTATAGCCTATGTCCTTTCTCAGGCTCTAGACTATGTGTGTACCAAATTTCATTACAATCGGTTCAGTAGTTTTGGCGTGAAAGCCGGACAGACAGACAGACAGAGATACTTTCGCATTTATAATATTAGTAATTCACATCTGTGACTTTGTGCTGTTTGCAGATGATAGTTCCCTAATTTTTAAAGTAGAAGGAATGGACATAATTTTGACGAAGTAAACAGTGCACTCTCAACAGTTACGGATTTGTTTACGTCAAATAACCTAGTTAATACTAAGAAAACGAAATGTGTAAAGTTCCCCTTGCCTAACGTTAGAAATCTAGGATCCAACATTGTTTTAGACAAAGAGGTGCTTGAAACTGTGGGCTCGGCAGTTTTTCTGGGAATAACAGTAAATGGCAAACTTCAGTGGACACATATCAACCTTAGCAGGAAGGCTCAGTTTGACCGCTTACGCCGTCAGGAAAGTAAGACAATATACTGGCGTTGATACAGCTCGTTTAGTTTATTTTAGTTATTAATGTCCTACGGTATTCTACTGTGGGGCAAAGCCGCTGACATACAAAATATATTTGTACTCCAAAAACGAGCTGTCCGAGCAATTTACCAGCTCGGTGTCAGGTTTTCTCTGAGAGATTTCTTTAAAGATATTGGTATTCTCATAGGCTACCTTTTATTGAAGAAAAATGATATTCCCGAGGGAAATCTAAAAAGCCTGATATAACCGGATTCCACGCGGGCGAAGCCGCTGGCGGAAAGCTAGTAGATAATAAAATAAATTAAGACCCGTATTTTTTATTTTGTCGAAATGACCAAAAACTTCTGAGATATAGCGTATTAAAGTTACGGAGTGGGGGCTAATTACCCGTGGTATATTTTGTACCACGGTGTGACGTCATGTGACATTTCAAATCAATACACGCTGGAATTTTAATGGTTGTTTTCCCGCGGCAGAACGATTTGCTTTAAGGAGTAGGTACTTACGATGAATACAGTAAAAGACAAAAATAAAAAAATTTGTGTTATAAAATAATAAAAAATAATTGAAAAAAAATCATCAACTCGAAAAAGTGAGAAAAGTTAGTTGCGCCAGACACAACTTGTAGGGACTCGTAAGGGACATGAAACGGCTTCAAAAGAAAGCAATGCATTAATTGTTCAAACCATAATAAGCTCCCGCGCATAGTGATACAGCATAAAATAGCTTGTAGGCAACAATCCATAAATTCAACGATATAACGACAAAAGAAAAAAATGTTCAAACCAAAAAAATCTGCCATGTGCGTGTCATACGGTATAAAATAACTTACAATAAATTACCGCTAAGCGTTCAAAGGCGAAAGGCCGCTTTATAAATTTTCAAAGTAAAATAAGCTCTCGACTCTAGTGCTACGACATAAAGTTGTCTGCGCGCAAAAATTACAAACAATTATCTTGGATAATAATTTTATTTTCGTGTTCAGTAAATTGCAGCTAAAAAGTATTTATGGTAGTCCTAAGCCCGTAAAAGTATGAATGGATAATTGTTGAAGCAAGCCGGTCAGTGGCCCCGCGCCATTCAGCTGTAGATTATCAGGAGGTTACTATTATTTCCTGCTCACTTTCGAGTTTTTTTTTATCACTATGTCAAATCTGCTATTTCATGTTTCTAATATTTTATTTATTGATGAAACGATTATATTACTAAGACAAAACCGTTTCGCTGCGGGAAAACAACCATTAAAATTCCACGCTGTGTATCTTCCTAAGTATTCGAATGAAGGAAAAAATAAAAAGTACGTGTTCAATAATTTTTATTAATCTATCTGATGGACATTAAATTGTTTTTTAGGATACAACCCAATTGGGTTCCGTTTTACCTTTTAGGTACGGAACCCGAATAAAGTAACCAAAAATCAGAAAGTCCCTTATGATGCCAAAAGGATTCAATCTCAGAATAATGCTTCAAAAGTTAAAAAGTAAATGTCTCAGCGCTGGTATTTCTGGCCGTGTGATGCCACGGGCAATCAGAGCATCGAAAATTCACGAAACGTTGTTTTTTTTTTATTCTTTTTTTTTGTGACATTTCTAATCGCAAAAAAGTGTAACGCTAGGTCAATCTGCAAAATCTTAGCAAAAAGGTTTTAGCATATCATGATTTTGCAGTTCCAACATTTGACAGCCTCCGTGGCGTAGCGGTAGCGAACGCGGCGGAAAAGGAGGCGCGGGTGCGAACGCGGCGGAAAAGGAGGCGCGGGTTCGATCCCCGCGCAGTACAAATATTTCTAGGCATGAATATGAATATTTGCACTGGTCTGGTCGTGCCTCGGAAAGCACGTTAAGCCGTTGGTCCCGTTTGTCATACGGACATCTAGTGGCAGTCGTTACGGGTTGTTGGAGCCCTCAAAAGTCCTACAATTGGTCTAACTGCAATGCTTCGATATCGCCTTCGGGTCGTGGAGGTTAGACGGCAGTCGCTTCACGGAAAATATCGAAGTTTAGCCAAAATGAGCAGTTAGACTGGTAAAGCGGACCCTAGACTCCAACGCTGAAAAGCTTCGGATACGACTGGGATTAACGCTAAGATGATTTTGCAGTTCCAAGAGTTATATTAGTATCACTCCGACCCTACGGGTAGCGAACAAATAAATATTTTGAAAGCCTACTAAACTTGCGCGGGCCCTAAAATTCTTTCTTCGGGCCTGGGATTGAGCAGCCTTGAATTAAAACATTGTTAAGCAGATATTTTTTTTCCGAACATATGAAGTAATATAAGCGCGTTGAGAGCATACATAGAGCGTTCACTCGGCATCTAGCTTTTAATTCTAGTGGTTTTTCCCACAGAAATCCTTACAAAGAGCGTCTAATTAAGTTTCGTATGCATTCTCTTCGTGAACGGAGACTTTTATCAGGCATGTCCTTCTTTCATAAAATAGTGAGCGGTCAATATCAGTGTAGCTACTTTCTAGAGAACATGCCTTTAAAGATTCCTCGTACCTATCCTCGCGGGACACTCAAATATATTTTTTATACCCCACCTGTAAAATCTAATTTGGGACGGCAAGCACCTCTCCGTAGAATAATTGATGTGTTCCCTAATCACGGTAATACCCGATCTTGATGTGTTCCGTTCCTTTTTTTAGAAGCAAAATAATAATGCATCTTAATTTTAATTGTTAATCATTGCTTGTTATATTTTTTTGTTTTATATCTTGACTTATTGTTACTTGGTATTGTATTGACATTTCTTCTTTTTTTTTATATGACATATTATTTATTAGAGATTCTTATTAATGTTTCAACAATTATTACTGTATTATATGTTAAATTTTAAAGTGTATTTTATTAGGTATTATTTTATTTTGTCTCTATTGTATTATATCTTCGAGCCGATGAACTGCCAATGCTATGTACCTACGCCATTATTGTCGCATGCATCAGGCCATAAATTGAATAGTTTTAATAATTTTCAATGTTTAATGTTTGTGATGTGGCAGTACTTTTTAAATAAATAAATAAAGAAATAATATGCTTCAAAATGATAGTAATATGTAGGTTACTCAGTTAGGATCCAGAAAATGACGAGAAGCTTACCGGCTGTGAACTGAGGGTTTGAGAGCGCATCGGGCCAGTACCGCTTGCTTATAGACGAGCCATTCTTGCCCTTTTTACCACCTGTATAACAAAAGCATGTATTAAAAAAACAGCTGTTTCTTAAAAAAGGGATGTTTCCTGGGTAAAAAAAAATATTCTATTTACGGATTGATTAGGTCCAAATCAATAAAAATTTACAAATATACACACATCAAAAGTGTCTAGGGATCAAGCATTTTTATGCGGATTTCTTGAGATTGAGATGTGGCTTTGTAATAAATTTATGATTTTATAAATTTATATGGATCCTTTTTGGTGCATTTCATAATTTGAATCAGGAACTGTGAATCAAATTCGAGTAAAAGATGAAAATCAGCTGTCAATATTTTCCCTATAAAAACATACAACGCATTGAAGACATTATTAGTGCTACTGTTTCCCTACTACTGATTAAAACCAACGTTATTATGGAGCGGCGACGTCATTTAAGCAGGGAAGAAATGCTCAGAGCCGTGGGAATGATAGAAGCTGGTTCCCGGCAACGTACTGTGGCTTTAGCTCTGAATACAAGTCAGAGTGTTATCAGTCGACTTTGGACACGTTACCGAAGCACTGGTACCGTGGCTGAGCGCCATGGAGGACGGTATCGCTGCACCACACGGAGACAAGACCGATACATTCAAATCTTAACTCGAAGAGCTCCAACAATAACCGCCACGATGTTAGCCGTGAGGCTTCATCACTCTTCAGGGAACTTAATTAGCGACCAAACAGTCAGAAACCGCTTGCATGAAGTGAACCTTCATTCCCGAAGACCGCTACGGGTACCACCTATAGCAATGCACAATCGTAGGATTCGATATCAATGGGCTCTTGAACACAGAAATTGGGCAGAAGAACAATGGCGTTTCGTGTGCTTTTCTGATGAGTCTCGTTTTGGTATGAGACCGGATACAAGACGCATACGACACTGGAGAACCCCTGGACGCCAACAGCGATTAAAATCCTGCCAGGAAGTCCATCCTTATAGTGGTGGAACCATCATGGTATGGGCGGGTATTTGGATCGGCGGAAGAACTGAGTTGATTTGGATCAGAGGCAACCTCAACGCTCAAATTTATGCTGAGACGATTGTATCAGACGTCATCGTTCCTCTACAAGTGCAAATCGGTCCCTTATTTCAGTTAATGCATGATAATGCACGACCGCACACCGCAAGAGTTGTAAGACAGACTCTCGCCGCAGCTAACATCAATGTCCTGCCCTGGCCTGCTCAGTCGCCAGACTTGAACCCGATTGAGCATGCATGGGATATGCTACAGAGAAGAGCTCTGCCGAATATGGAGGGTATCCAGTCGCAAGAAGACCTTTTTTTGTTGTTGCAACGAACATGGGCGGCCATTCCACAGCGTGATTTGGATGAACTCATTTTGAGTATGCCAAACCGATGTTCTTGTGTTGTTAGTGTTCGCGGTAGAAACACGGATAATTAATTGTTTAAGTTACCCAATAAAATTTTAGAGAAAACTGTTATTTCAGTCTTTTTTTCGAACTTTTGTGTTAGTGGTTCAAATGTCAAATATCCCTTTATTAGGAAAATGGCAAATTTCTTTATTAATGCAAAGGTGACTTGGTTTATCGTTACTGTGACAAACGAAAACACTTTATTTGATGAATCCATAAAGAAAATTTTAATTAATATCAATCAGGAGAAAAGTTATTGCAAAAATATATGTTGATCCCTAGACACTTTTGATGTGTGTATTTTATTTGTTGAACATAGGTCATATAACTAACACATGGTTATAAGACCCGCATGTTGATGTTGCGATGGAACTTTGTCACAATAACAGTTGCGTTACGTCATCCGTCGCACAAAACAGTAGGCCTAGTATGAGTTTTCATTACGAAACTCGTTCGTCGATATCGAGCGCGTTTGACTCACCGATTGGCCCGCTTCAAGGTCGTAAGAACTCTCAACCAATGAGAGTGCCAAACGCGCTCGTTATCGACGATCGAGTTTCGTATTGAAAACTCATACTAGGCCTACAGCTAGCAAAACAGTTTTTAACACAAAGTTAATAAGCTAGGATTATGGATTCATTTCTATTTTATATTTTTTTATATACACACTCTTTATACCTACTCACCCATATTCTGACAAATAAACTTACATTTCATTATAATGAATTACAAGAGAAGGAGTATCTTTTTATTACTATCTATAAGATTTTTTTCTAACCATATTTATATTCTGTTTGCTTTGCTTGAATTTCGACTGTTAATTAATTTAGGTAACAAAACCAAACAAAAAAAAACTCAAGAACAACAATAAAATAGGATAACAGAAGCTAAAACTGCCAAAGATCTGGGTGTAGTTATAGACTCCAATCTATCGTGGCGTGCTCATGTCAGTGAGGTCAGTCGAAAGGTACATTTTTCCTTTCATTCACTGAAATGCCTCCAGGGTCTTCTGCCCTTGAAGACTAAAATTTCTTTAGCACAAACCCTTATTCAGCCGATTATAGATTATGCCGATGCCTGTTACCTGGATGCTACTGAGGAGCTGTTAAACAAGCTTGAGCGCTTGCAAAACCTGTGCATTCGCTTTGTTTTCGGTCTTCGTAAGTATGACCAGGTTTCTCACCTTCGCAAGGAACTCAAGTGGCTCCCAATTCGCCTTCGCAGAAATACTAGGATTTTATGTCTCCTTTTCAACATCTTACACAACCCGTCTTATCCTTCCTACCTGCGTGAGCGTTTTTCTTACGCGCGCTCTAGCGACGCAGCCTGTAGATCACACCTAAGATCCATCCTTAAATCTCATCCTCATAAAACGATTTACTATTCCTATTCCTTCTCTCTACATGCTGTAAGATTGTGGAACTCACTCCAGCCTAACATCCGTGATTTAAACACTATTTCTAAATTTAAACGTCGATTAAAAGAGCATTACCTTTCCTCTATATTGTGAGAATTTGTTTATTATTTATACATATTTATATATTTTAGTATTATGTATGTATTTAAGTAGTATACATACTTATTTTTGGTTTTATTGGTTTGGCTTATATAATTATTTTAGGTTTATATGTTTAGGTATATTTAATATTATTACTTTAATAGTTATCATATTCATATTTTATTTCCTCCTTGTTCTTACACACTATTGTCTACATTTCTGTTTTACTTCTCCTTTCGCAGGTCTGCTGGAAGAAATTTCTTAAGAAATAAGCAGTACCTTTGTACTCAGATCTTCATTTTGTTGTATCTATATGTATTTTATTGTGTGTACATAAATAATAAAATAAATAAATAAAACAAGTATTCGATGCCTATAAGCACGTAAGCACAAGCTGACCTTGCGCACGGCACTGACGAGTGACGACTAGACGTGATCGTTATTCCACGTAACTAGTTTTAATAACCAGCGACGCGATGTGTAACTGAATCACTAGTTACGAGTCAAATTACAGTGAAACTTGGTTAAGTGGGACCTGGATAAGTGAGAAACGGTGGTAGGCCATAACATCGGCTGCCGCCAGAAGTTACCACCCACCAGACAAAGTCTTGCCGCCAAGCGATTTGTCGTGTTCCGGCATGATGTCTGGTGAAGCCGTACGGAGGACGGGTCTGAGCAGTTGTGTTGCGATGTGTACCGGGTACGATGCTAAATGTTGTTGTGTTGGGAGTTTGGTCGTGGAGGGTCTCCACATCAATCTCCCTCTGGCGCAGCATCGTTGGTCGTGTTGTTGGGTTTAACATTGCATCACCTCGCTCAACTACCGTCTTCCTTCCTATTCGCTCAGTTTTTCTGAGTGAATAGGCTCTTAATAAACTAGCGCGCTTTACCATCAACGATCGCATCACTGCTTACCATCAGGCGGGAATGCGGTCAAGTGCTAGTTTATAATTATTAAAAAAAAAAAAAGAAACCTTCATAACTGGAACTCATGCTGAGGTCCCAACACTTTGGCACTGAATCACCTCTGTTAGTGGGACGAGGTAAGCCTCTATATCTGGGATTTGTTCTTTCGATTTATCATCATAGTTACCTCTATAACTGAGACAGCGAGTAAATTTTATATGCATTAACCTCTGTAACTGAGATAATATTGTTTTGCTTTATGATAGTAAAGCAGATGTTTATTTGAAAAATGCCAAAGGAACCTCTGTAAATGAGACAGATATTTATTTATACCTGTATATCTGAGACACTGGGTAAGTGGAATACCTCTATAAGTGAAACGACATTGCAGGTTAATGTCTCACTTAACCAGGTTTCACTGTATAAAGTAGTTATTTTTGTAAATGCGTTATTTCATACACACGTTATGCCGTAGCGGATAGCCGTATCGTGCATCACACCGGCGGCGCGTGTCGCTGGTTATTGTAACTAGTTACGTTAAATAACGACCACGTCTAGTTTCGTTTCGCGTGTAACTGTATAGTTGGTTATAATTATGTAAACAATCCCAGTAGCTGAATTAAAATAACTAGGTACAAAAATAATTTGTTTTGTAACAGGTGACGCCGAACAAGTAGCTGGTTACGTTAAGTTTCTTGAAAAAGGCGTTATGACCCACATCTATACCAACGCCAAGCTCCATAAAGAATAGAGGTAAACAAACCAATTTAGGGTTATCACAACTTACGTTTTACAAATCTCCTGTTATTTATATGATTATCGACTTTTACATGCTAACTATTTATTAACAATTCCTATTGCAGCATATTTCAATAGAATTACTAAAGTAACATGCATAATAAGTTGGTATTTCGAAAAACCATTAAAAAGTCGACATTAATTTTACGTGATAACCCTACAAAAAAAGAAAGATGGATGAAATCCAGGTATTATCTAAACACATTTTGTGAAATTCAAGCAATAAATAAAGTTGATGCATTTCTCAATACAATTTTCCGTATTTTAATTACTTTCAAATCAACTACATAACACATGCATTGTAATACTTTCAAGTATGGACTAATTATAATATATAGGTATGTATCAAAATGTAACCTATTAGGAAATTAGCTTACATGTCTATCATATTTCACTCAAATCGGTTAAGCGTTTTATGCAAATCATACATTTCTAAACATAAATAAACTGTCTAGTTTAGTAGGAAGTAGGATTATTATTTTAGGTAAATCATCTATCTAGAAAAGGTTGTTAACATCTATCTTTTAGGCGTAAAGTACTCGTTGCCTAGCAACGGTTTGTTTACCTCTATTCTTTATCGAATTTGGCTCAACTATAGTGACGACTGACGGTGCGACTTCGACTACGTCATCAAGATGGCCGCCAATCGCAATATCAACTTGAGGGGCTAGTACAGATGTTATAATTATTAATGAACGCCATGTCAAGCCGTCATCGGCGTACAAACATTTTGGTACAAGCACGCTGTTTTGTATAGGGTCGTAACATAATGCTGAGCGACAGCCATTTGCGTGGATAAAACTCATGTTTCAGTCAACCATTTCTTATTGCTTCATGTTTACCGCAAATAAACGTTTTTTTTTTTCTTCCGAGACAAACTCGATATGTAAAAACGGTCACCAATCCAAAGTCCAACTGTGGCAAGCGTAGCTGAACCTGATTGATGGACTCATCATCATTTTAGCCGAAAGACTTCCACTGCTGGGATATAGGCCTTCCCCAAGGATCTCCACGACGATCGGTCCTGCTCCTCCCGCTTCCAGCGGTTTCCTGCAACCTTCACCAGGTCGTCGGTCCAAAAGCGTCGGATGCGACTGGGGCTAACGCTGAGATGATAATGATATGGTTATTCTTACCAGGTTTGTCAGCGCAGTCTAACATGGGTTGCAGGATCCGACGGCGGGCGTTGATAAACCAGTTGTTGACTTGTAGCAGAGTGAGCCTGGTTTGCGCTGCCAGGGTACGCTTCTCTTCTTCTGTGGGGTATGGATGCTGAGGAAGGAGAGAAGATTTTTGAAATGAAAATTTCTTCAGCGACGTTGAGGACTTTTGCTAGATGGGGCAAAAGCAAGCGTGAACGTGACCGACACAAGACACAGTGATCAGTTTGTGTATTCTATTTTTTGTGTATTCTGTGTTTTTTTATATAATTATAAACTAGTGCTTAACTGCAATCCCGGCTGATGGTAAGCAGTGATGCGATCGTTGATGGTAAAGCGCGCTAGTTTATTAAGAGCCTATTCACTCAGAAAAACTGAGCGAATAGGAAGGAAGACGGCAGTTGAGCGAGGTGATGCAATGTTAAACAAAGATGCTGCGCCAAAGGGAGATTGATCTGAAGACCCTCCACGACCAAACTACCAACACAACAACATTAGGCGCATCGTAAGTATATATCGTAATATAATTGCTCAGACCCGCCCTCCGTCAACATCCTTACTAACGTTTGACTTGGGGAGTAAGCTAGCGTACGCGTGACATAAAGGTTACGGAAAGTGTGATCGGACGATGCGAACGGGAGTTGAGTGGGGGATATAAGCAAGAGAAAGCAGTGCGCACACATTTTCTTTCTCTCTTCCTCTCATAGCCATATACGTTCCGTATCCATTTGTATCACAGTGTCAAAGCAATAGAGAGCAGTGTACGCACACATTTTCTTTCTCCCTTTCTCTTGTGGCTAGTAAATGAAATATGTATACGTAAGATTTTTTTGTTACTTTGTCACTTGGTATTTTCATCTGTTATTTGCGAGTTGGAACAAAGGTTAGTTTGAATGTTACCAAGTTAGTTAGTTTCTAGTTTTGAGTTTATCATTTATAATGTTAGTGTGTTGTTTGCACGATTAAATGCGGGTAGTTTCGAATTTTTGAAATTGTCAATTGAAATGTTTATGTGTCTGAATGTTTGTTAGTTTCGAGTTTTGTGTTAGTCACTTTGAGTATTTGTGTCTTTAGTATTTATGACTGGGAATGTTTGTGTGTTGTTTGTAACTTTAAGTGTAATTAGTCTCGAGTCTTTCGAGTTTGTCACTTGTGTTTGTGTTAAGATTGTTAGTTAATAAAATTGAATTTATTGTGGAGGCACGAGAAGCTGGGAGTAAAGTTCACTCATCCTCCGTAGAAAAGGGAGGATCCTCCGACCAGAGGGTGTTTTGTTTGGCGGGCACTTGCCCAACGGTTGATGTTGAGAAGATGTATATACAATATGTAAAGAAACCCCTGTCCGACCCATAAGGATAATAAGGATAATAAAGGTTAAACCCGCCACACTTTTCCCACCCACTGCAACTCCTGAAAGCCAGAATCAACAGTGGAGACCGCCAGAAAAACGCCGAGCAATGAAGCTCGACGAGTTCCGGAGAAACGATTCAACTGTCTTGGGCCCCGCAACGAAATTAATCAGAAAAGAATAGCGGAGGAGTAAGAAAAAAGATATTTTTTCCACTTCTATAATAAAGGTTAGGTAAACACTTGACCAAATATAATATAAAATTTTACGTCATCATCATAGAAAAATTACTAATGAATTTTGAAATAATCTTTTATTCCCACAAATTAATTCCAACTTCCCCGAAATTTGGTAATTTTTAAAAACGTGACAACACCGGTATTATTATGAGCGAATAGCGATGCGACCACGTGCCGCGTGCCCTGCCGCCCGCCGCCCGCGGAAGGGTTGCTTACCGCACATGTAGTAAGTTACCTCTTTTTGCGAAATAATATTTATTTTTTTAGGGGGATATTTTTTTTAAGTTTAGCCCGGTATTGTATCCATTAGTAGAATCAGTTATTGATACCTAACAATACCTTTACGGATCGGACAGGGTTTTCTTTACATATTGTATGCCAGTTATACGGAAAAATCTGTTTGAAAGATGTAGAATTCCTGTGACGTCAGTATGACGCGTTGTTTATTGTGGCGTTTGTAGGCACCATTCCTTTTTTATGTGCCATGGTACTTACCACAAGATGTTGGAACAGCCAAGCCCTCATGACCTGCGTGGCATGCCTGGGCAGCACGCCCCGCTTGCCGCTCGAGTCCTCGGTGCACTCGTCTTCTGGAGGCGGTGATCCTGACACTGATGAGCAGGAGTTGTTTGAATTTGTGCCTGTCGAAGGAGAAATATCTTGTTGAGAAAGTTTAGCACCATATACTGTTTTTTTTTTTTAATCTTTCTAATTTTTTTACTAGTGTTTGACCGCAATCCCGCCTGATGGTAATCAGTAATGCAATCGTTGATGGTCAACCGCGCTAGTTTATTAAGAGCGTATTATTATCACTCATTAAAACTGAATGAATAGAAAGGCCGTGGCGTAGAAGGCGTCGTGTTCCGGCATGATGTCTAGTGAATCCGTACGGAGGACGGGTCTGAGCAGTTGTGTTGCGATGTGTACCGGGTACGATGCACCAAATGTTGTAGTGTCGGGAGTTTGGTCGTGGAGGGGCTTCAGATCAGCCCTTTGGCCCAGCATCGTTGGTCGTGTTGTTGGGTTTAATATTGCATCACCTCGCTCAACTGCCGTCTTCCTTCCTATTCGCTCAGTTTTTCTGAGTGAATAGGCTCTTAATAAATTAGCGCGCTTTACCATCATCGATCGCATCACTGCTTACCATCAGGCGGGATTGCGGTCAAGCGCTAGTTTATAACAAAAAAAAGACGGAACACGACGAATCGCTTGGCGGCAAGATTTTGTCTGGTGGGTGGTAACGTCGGCCGACAGCCGATGTTATGGCCTGCCACCGAGTAAAATGATGATGAACAAGTACTTACCAGTAAAGGAGTCGGTAGAGAGAAGCCCCGCGCCTATCTGACTGATCGGCGTTGATCCTTGCACTACTAGTGATGCTGCAAACAGAGAAATCTTCATAAATAGGTACACAGATTACGAAGTTAATTTATTAAATACTAGTAGCCGCCCGCGACCTCGTTCGCGTGGAGTTGGTTATTTGAACATTTTATTTTAACCCCAAAAGTGTTATTTTAAAATTGTAGTATCTTATAAGATGTTAATCGATATTAAGTGATGCCAAGATCAATTTTATTCAAAATTAAATACTATTAATTTTATTTTTATATTTTTCCTATTCGGCGCAGATTGATGTTATATAGCCTAAAGCCTTCCTGGATTAATAGGCTATCCAACGCAAAAATAACTTTTCAAATCGGACCAGTAGTTCGTGAGATTAGCGCGTTCAAACAAATAAACTGCTCAGCTTTATACATTAGTATAGAAGTTTATAATTACAAACGAGGTTTAGGGCAGATGCGACATTCTTTATTATTCTTTTTTTTTAAGTGATACATTTCTACGCAAGCTTAACGTGGGGAGTAAGCTTGCGAACGCGTGATGATTTTTGAACATTAAGAAAATTGTGATCGGGCGCGGCGAACGGGAGTTGAGTGGGGTATATTAGCAAGGGGGTGCGTGGCAGAAAACCTCCCCGAGTGCTCAGTGCCTGCTGGTCCTCTGGTTTTGAGACCCGAGGACGAGCAGACGCTGGGCCGGTGCACCCTGGGCGTGGGCAGCAATCTCTTCGTGAGTACTGTGCAGGAGGAGATTATTGTCCACGGCGAATTTCTGCCGGAGCGGAGGAGGCGCTCCCGAGGGCTCCCTATCTGCGCTCTGCATCTCTGTAGCGGAGCGCACGAATAGGGAGTGAGGTGGTGTGGACCGCGGGCCGTCTTGACAGTCCACGGTCTAGGGGTCACGTCGCGTGACCGAGTTGGAGAAGACCGTGGGTTTCTCCTCAACCTGCGGTCTACGGGCATCAGTGGCCATTGGAGGTTTACGGCCACGGTGCCGGGTGGTGGGTAGGTTAGGTTAGGTTTAGGTTAGTTTTTCGTCGGGCCGTTCCCCGTTTCCAAGGTGGGCTCTGACCCACCTGGATCGGGAGGCGGCACGGGAGGCCGCGTTCGTCCAGGACTGGCTTTGGCCAGGTCCCGGCGTGGACGTCCTGGACGTGGACGCGGCGGCGGCCCGACTGAGGGGGTCATTGACCGAGGTGTGCAACGCCAGCATGCCTCGGTCGAGACGTCCACCTCCCCGACGCGCCGTGTACTGGTGGTCGGAGGAGTTGGCGGAGCTGCGGGCCACCTGCGTGGCGGCACGGCGGGCCTACACCCGATCGCGTCGGCGGCGCCGACGGGACGAGGCCGAAGAGGACCGCCTCTACTCCACATACGTGGGGGCGAGGGCGGCCTTTAAGTCGGCCATCGGCGCAGCCAAGGACGCGGCGAGGGCTGAGTTGCTGGAGGGTCTCGACAACGACCCATTCGGGAGACCATATAAGGCGGCGCGGAACAAACTGCGTCGCATTGGTCCCCCGGTTGCCGAGACCCTGGAACCAGCGCTCCTGGATGGGGTGGTGCGGTCCCTGTTTCCGCGCAGGGATCCGCACTTCACCCCACCAGCGATGGGCCCGCCAAGACCAGCGGCTCTACCGGAGGAGGAAGCTCCTCCTCCTCCGGTTTCAGAGGAGGAATTTGGCGCGGCGACGCTCCGTCTCCGCGCCAAAAAGACGGCTCCTGGCCCCGACGGCGTTCCCGCCAGGGTGGTGGCCATCGCGGCCACCGAGATGGAGGGAAGGTTTCGGGACCTCTTCGACGCGTGCTTCGCGTCGAGGAGGTTCCCGAAACCTTGGCGGGAAGGCCAACTGTGCCTCCTCCGGAAGGAGGGGCGGCCGGCGGACTCCCCCTCGGCTTACCGGCCCATCGTCTTGCTTGACGAGGCCGGTAAGATGTTCGAGGGGATCATCGCCGGCCGCCTGAAGTGTCATCTTCGGAGCGTGGGACCGGACCTGTCGGACGCCCAGTTCGGTTTTCGAGCTGGGCGTTCTACAGTGGACGCCCTGGCCCGTCTCAAGGGCCAGGTGACAGAGGCGGTAGGAGTGGGGGATGGAGTGTTGGCTGTGTCATTCGACATTGCCAACGCCTTCAACTCCATCCCCCACTCCACCATCCTGGAGGCCCTCCGGTTCCACGGAGTGCCCCAGTACTTGCGGGGCCTCCTGGCCAGCTACCTGGAGGACCGTGCTGTCCTCCTCGTAGACGGGGCTGGCCAGCTCCGGAGATACGCTGTGGGAACCGGCGTTCCACAGGGGTCCGTTCTAGGGCCTCTTCTGTGGAACGTCGGTTATGACTGGCTCCTGCGGGGAACCCTCCTGCGAGGCACGAGTGTCATCTGCTATGCAGATGACACTCTCCTCACTTCCCGCGGGAGCAGTTACAGGGAGGCGGCCAGTTTGGCCTCGGCGGGCGGATCCTTGGTGGCGGGGAGGATCCGCCGCCTGGGCTTGAGGGTGGCGCTGCACAAAACGGAGGCCGTGTTCTTTCACGGCCCCCGGCAGCGCCCCCCACCCGACGCCCACATTTATGTGGCGGGGGTAAGGGTTGGGGTTGAGGCCCAGATGAAGTATCTGGGCCTCATGCTGGACAGCAGGCTGCGCTTCGGCCCGCATTTTAGCGGGCTGTCGACGCGCCTGCTGAAAGCCGCGGACGCCCTCTCATGGCTCATGCCGAACATGGGAGGGCCGAGCAGTCGTTGCCGGCGGTTATACGCCGGCATACTGCGGAGCATGGCCCTATATGGGGCCCCGATTTGGGCGGACTCCCTCCATAGGAGGGAGAACGTCCCCGCTCTTCGGGCGCCCCAAAGGGCCATTGCCCAGCGGGTAGCGCGGGCCTACCGCACGGTAGGCTTCGCTTCGGCATGCGCTCTGGCGAGCACCCCGCCTTGGGAGCTCGAGGCCTGGGTGCTCGCCAGAGTGTACGAGTGGACGGCGGGGCGCAGGGCGCTGGGCGAGCGTCCGGCCCCGGAGTTGAGGGAGGCCGTCCGCCGGGAGGCGAGGGACGCCATCGTCCAACATTGGACGCGCGACCTCGCCTCCGCGGTGTTCGGCCGTCGCACCCTCGACGCCATCGGGCCAGTCCTGAGGGACTGGCTCGACAGGCGTCACGGGTTCCTCTCCTTCCGTCTGGTGCAGGTACTCTCCGGTCACGGCTGCTTCGGCAGGTACCTGCACCGGATAGGACGAGAGGAGACGCCGTCGTGCCACGGTTGCGGCGCGGCGGAGGACACGGCGGACCACACCCTCGCGGTGTGCCCGTCGTGGGCCGTGCCGCGCCGCGATCTTGTCGCAGCGGTAGGAGGGGACCTCTCGCTGCCCGCCGTCGTCAGAGCGATGGTGGGGAGCGAGGGGGCCTGGGCGGCGATGGCCTCCTTCTGCGAGGTCGTGATGTCGCAGAAGGAGGCCGCGGAGCGCGAGCGGGAGGAGGATCCCCTCGCTCCGGCGCTCCGCAGGCGGCGTAGGGGCATGAGAAGGCGGGATTTCGCCCGCTTTCTCCCGCCCTGAGGTGAGCGGCGGGCGTGAGGCACGGGGGTGCCCGCGTCCGCCTTGCACAGCTCACCATGTGGGAGCTTCGGTCCCCCTCCTAGGAGGGGCAAATGAGGGTCCGCCTAATTAGGCGGGATTCGCCGGCGGGGGAGAGGAAGCCCAGGCTGTGCCACTCCCCCACTCCCCCGCCACTATGGCGATGCCGGAGCGCCGCTGGGGTTTTTAGTGGGTATACCGGGAGGCTCTCTCCCGGGGAGTCCCACATACCCTGCCCGTCCCCCGACGGGTGGGGATGCGTAATTGTCATTTTCCCCAGCGACAACAAAAAAAAAAAAAAAAAAAAAAGGTTTAGGTTAGTTTTAGGTTTAGTGTTAGGTTTAGGTTTACTTTATCTATTAAATTAAGGGGAAAAAAAAAAAAAAAAATACAAAATATAAAAAACCAAAGACAAAATACTTAAAAAAAAAAAAAAAAAAAAAAAAAAAAAATAGCTTTAGTTACTTAGTTTTAGATACCGAATAGCGGGCGGTATATCCTGCACCGGAGGCAACCGCGGGCCTCGGGAGGATTAATACCCTCCCAAAAAGAGCGGCCGCATCGCCTTGGGGAAGCGATGTGCGTACTACCCAATATCGTAAATGAAAATGGAGAATACGGATAATGTTTTGTCATGCGATCCGGCTGACGCCCGGCGCTCGCAGGTTTCCGGGCCTGCGAGTGGTAAATTGGTTACCGAAGAACGCGCAGGGGTAGGCGACCAGGCCCCTGCTAACGTTATTGCTACTGGAAGCGATGCGATGATGGATGCAAGAAATGCGGACAATATTGATGAGGGGCCGCGTGGACCGGCTTCCGTAAGGAAGCGACCACGCGACCCTGCTCAGAAGGCAGGTGGGTCGGCGGAGCTGACCTCTGAGGAGGAGGGCCTACCAGCCCCGAAGGTGCCGACTGCGAGGAGAGGTCGGCAAAACTCCAGGGGAGTTACTGCTTCGCGGCCGCGGAGGGACGGACAGGGTAGGTTCCTGCGTACCCCGGCGGCCAGCGAAGCAGAAAGTGACATGGGGGTCACTTCAGAGGACCCCGGTGGCGAGAGCTGCGCCTCGCTGGGGAGGTCGAAGGCGGAGCTCAACGCCGCCAGGAGGGAGCAGCGCAAAGCCGTCGCGGCCGACGAAGTGTCGGAAATGGCCCGACGCGCTCGAGAGCGACGCGCTGCTCTATCGGCGGAAGGGGGGCAACCGTCGGCGGTGGCCCTTAGTCGGCTGGCCTTCGACGGGGTGGACCTGGTCCTTAAGGTTGCCACAAAATCTGGCAACCTAAAGAGCACCTTCGTTCGCGGTCTCAAGGAGGCTGCCGCGGACATCAGGGAGGCGGTTGGCACCCTCCTCAACACGACGACCTCAGACGAGGTCGTAAAGTTGCAGGAGGAGAACAACCGCCTCCGTGATGATCTGGAGGACCTCCGGCGACAAGTCGCTGCACTGAGCGAGCAGCAGCAGCGACACACGCCCACCGATGCCGCTCCCGAAGTGGCTCCAGCTCCCGCACCAAGACCGGCACGTACGGATGATGAGCTGAGCGCATCGTGCCTTGAGCGCTTCGTCCGTATGTGCATGCTCCAGTGCGGGAGCATGGTCAAAGCCCAACTCGAGGCGCATTCCCGGCGCCTCCCTGAGGAAAACCTCCGCCCGCCCCTAGCGGCCGACAAACGGCGTAGGGCTGAGGGAACGCCGGGAACTGCGCCTCAGCGAGCTCCAGAGGGCGAGGAGCCCACGACTGCCGGGTCTAAGGGTGAGACCTGGGCGACAGTCGTGGGTCGCAAGAAGGCCCGCAAAGCCGCTAAGGCCGCCAAGGCGGCCTCAGCAGCACCGGTGCGCGCCTCCGGTAAAACCGCAAAGGCGGCTCCGGAGGCTGCGCGGCGGACTGGCAAAGGCGGTCGCAAACGCGGTCGCAAAGGACCGGCTGTGCGTGCCCCGCGTTCCGAGGCTGTGACGCTCACGCTTCAGCGTGGCGCTGCGGAGCGCGGCGTGACGTACGGCTCGGTCCTTACCGAGGCCAGGGTGTGACCAGCGCGTGCGGGTAGCTCCCGCACGTGCATTGCACAACGGTCACCACGTCTGGGGATTATTCCGTTACCGGGTAATCCCCCTTTGGCGCGGAAACCGGCCCTACAGGGGAGGGCCGGCAAGCCCTGAGGGTGTCACGGAGTACTTGGCCTTCGGGTCGGCCCCGTGACACTCTCAACACAGGGCCCGACGGTAACCGGGTGGTTTTAGTGGGTATTCCCGGCTACGGCCGGGCGAGTCCCACACACGCTCGTCGCCTAGCTAGCGACGGGTATGGTGCGTAAAGGCATTTCCACTCGAGAAAAAAAAAAAAAAAAAAAAAAAAAAAAAAAAAAAAAAAAAAAAGGTGCGCAGCTGTTTGAGGTAGCTGGTGCTGCGAGCGGCAATGCCGAGAAGGCGGACGCTCTGGCCGCCAAGTTGAGGGAGGTCCTCAACCCCGAGGACGTCCGGATTTCCAGGCCGGTTAAAACCGCAGAGGTGCGGATTGCCGGCCTGGACGAGTCCGTGACTTCCGAGGAGGTGGTGGCGGCCGTTGCCCGAAGCGGAGAGTGTCCGCCGGACAAGGTGCGGGCCGGCGATATTCGCACCGACGCCACCGGACTCGGCGCGGTCTGGGTTCGGTGCCCTGTGGCGTCGGCGAATAAAATCGCCGCAAGTGGCAGAGTGCTGGTAGGCTGGGTTGCAGCGAGAGTTAAACTCCTGCAGCCCCGGGCTTTGCGGTGCTTCCGGTGCCTGGAGAAGGGGCACGTCCGGGCCAAGTGCACCGCTGAGGTTGACCGTAGCGATCTTTGCTATCGCTGCGGTCAGCCCGGCCACAAGGCGGCCCAGTGTTCCGCGGCGCTCAACTGCAGCTTATGTTCGGCTGCAGGGAAGCCAGCGGGACATAGAGTGGGCGGAGGGGCCTGTGGCACGCCTGCCAGCAAGAAGGCCACCAGGAAGAAGAAGAGGAGCTCTAAGCCTGCCGGGGAAATCTCGCCTCCCCCGCAGGCTAACAGCTCCGCGGCCGACTCCCGGCCCAGGACCGTTGCCGAGGGAATGGAGTGTCAATAATGGCACAGCTCCGTTTCCTCCAGGGCAACATCAATCACTGCGCCAGAGCTCAGGATCTTTTGTTCCAGAGCATGGCGCAGTGGTCGATCCAAGTGGCTGTGGTCGCCGAGCCGTATTTCATCCCTGCCCGTGACGACTGGTTGGGATGCATTGACGGCTTGGTGGCCATTATTGGCGGGACTCTGATCGATCCGTCTCGGGGCCGCGGCTGGGTTGCTGCGGTCACGGATGGCATCGTCATCGTGGGGGCGTATTTCTCCCCCAACAAGAGTCTCGCCGACTTCGAGGGGTTCCTTGTCGAGTTGGGCACCGTCGTAGGCCGCTATCACCCTCGTCCCGTTCTGGTGCTCGGGGATCTCAACGCCAAGTCATCGGCGTGGGGATCTCCGGTCACTGACCCTCGGGGCGAGGTGCTGGCGGAGTGGGTAGTGACGACCGGCCTGGTCGTCCTGAATCGGGGTTCGGTATACACGTGCGTGCGGCAGCGGGGCGGGTCGATAGTTGACGTTACTTTCGCTAGCCCCTCTGTCGCCAGCCGTGTCCGTGACTGGCGTGTCGCCGTGGAGGTGGAGACGCTGTCGGACCATCGGTATATCCGGTTCGACGTCTCCGCCCAGACCGCGAGCGGCCGCCATCCAAGAGCCCCGATTAACGCCGGCCCGCGCTGGGCGCTTAAGCGCCTCGACAGGGAACTACTCGAGGAAGCTGCCATAGTCCAGTCCTGGATTTGGGAGTCGGCGACGGACGGCCCTGTCGACGTCGAAGCGGAAGCGCTGCGGTTTCGCGGGGCGATGACGCAGATCTGCGACGCGTCCATGCCCCGCGTCCGCCAACAGTCCGCAAGGCGCAACGTGTACTGGTGGAACGACGACATTGCGCGGTTGCGCGTCCAGTGCGTCGCGGCTCGCCGCCAGTACACGCGCTACCGGAGACGACGTCGACGGGATCCCGTCGAGGAGGCCGCGCGGTATGGGGTGTACCGCGCGGCCCAGGAGACTCTGTGGCTGGCCATCGGCGACTCCAAGTCGCGGGCCAGGGAAGAGCTGCTGGGGTCCCTAGATCGGGACCCGTGGGGGCGCCCCTACCGTTGGGTACGGGGCAAGTTGCGTCCCTGGGCGCCCCCACTGGTGCAAAGTATGCAACCCCAGCTGCTGGAGGCGGTGGTATCCACCCTCTTCCCTGAGCGGGCGGGACATGTTCCCCCGGCGATGGTTTCACCCTCAGCCACAGACTCTCCAGAAGAAGAGGGCACCGATGTCCCCGTGGTGACGCAAGCAGAGACGGGAGCGGCCGTGTCGCGGCTCCGGGCCAAGAATAAAGCGCCCGGACCCGACGGAGTTCCTGGCCGAGCTCTCGTCCTTGCTCTGAAGGAGCTAGAGCCCCAGCTGAGGGGGCTCTTCACGGCATGCTTCGAGCAGGGTCAGTTTCCCAGTGTGTGGAAGGAGGGGAAGCTGGTCCTGCTCAGGAAGGAGGGGCGCCCCGCGGACTCGCCGTCCGCGTATCGGCCCATAGTGCTGCTCGACGAGGCGGGCAAACTTTTTGAGCGCATAATCGCAGATCGCCTCGTCGGCCACTTGTGCGGAAAGGGGCCGAACCTGGACGACAAACAGTTCGGCTTTCGTCGGGGGCGCTCCACCATAGACGCCATCATGCGCGTGAGAGCCCTGGCGGAGGATACGGTGTCCCGGGGTGGGGTGGTGTTGGCGGTGTCTTTAGATATTTCCAACGCCTTCAACACCCTACCCTGGAGCTGTATTAGGGAGGCCCTGAAATACCATCGGGTGCCTCCCTACCTCCGCCGCATAGTAGGGGCTTATCTGGAGGACAGATGCGTCATCTATCGGGGACGTGACGGTGCCGGTCGGCACCAAATGTCGTGCGGTGTTCCACAGGGATCGGTCTTGGGACCGCTCCTGTGGAACATCGGCTACGACTGGGTGCTGAGAGGCGAGCTCCCGTCGGGCGCCGACTTGACGTGTTATGCGGACGACACGCTTGTCACTGCCCGGGGGAGCTCGTACAGGGAAGCGACGTTGATAGCCACGGCTGCGGTGTCACAGGTGGTGAACCGCATCCAGCGCCTGGGCCTGGAGGTGGCCCTTGACAAGTCGGAGGCCATGGTTTTCCATGGCCCCCGGCGTGCGCCGGCGCCGGGATCACATATCGTGGTCAGTGGGGCCCGGATAGCTGTCGAGTTCACCATGAAGTACCTGGGATTGGTGCTCGACAGCCGGTGGGATTTCGGACCCCACTTCCGGCGGCTGGCGCCCAAGCTGATGGGTGCAGCAGGCGCGCTATCAACGCTGCTTCCCAACATGGGGGGCCCGAGCGCCGCCTGTAGGCGGTTATACGTAGGAATCGTGCGGTCAATGGCCCTATATGGGGCCCCTGTGTGGGCGATGGACCTGACGGCCGGAACACTCGCCATTCTGCGCAAGCCGCAGAGGGCGATGGCCGTCAGGGTCGTCCGCGGGTATCGCACGATATCCTACGAGGCGGCTTGCGTCCTGGCCGGATCCCCGCCCTGGGACCTAGAGGCGAAAGTACTCGCGTCATTGTACCGATGGCGCGAGGAAGAACGGACACGGGGCTCCAGTCCGGTGCAGCGGCAGTTAGAGCTGCGCCGAGAGGAGCTCCGTCAGGTCCTGGTGGCGGACTGGCGGCAGAGGCTTATGCGCCCTACCGCCGGCCTCGCTACCGTCGAGGCGATCCGGCCAGTACTCGACAACTGGCTCGGGAGGAGGAACGGCTCCCTGTCGTTCAGGGTGACGCAGGTACTGTCGGGGCATGGCTGCTTCGGCAAGTACCTGCGTCGCTTAGGCAGGGAGCCGGACGCTAGGTGCCACCACTGCGTCCAATGCGGGGAGGACACGGCGCAGCACACGCTCTCCGAGTGTGTAGCTTGGGAGGAGCAGCGCCGTGTCCTCACAAATGAAGTAGGAGGCGACCTGACGCTGCCGGCAGTAGTGCGGAGGATGGTCGGCAGCTCAGAGTCGTGGGACGCGGTGGTGTCCTTCTGCGAAGACGTGATGTCGCAGAAGGAAGCTGCGGAACGGGAGAGGGAGATATCAACTCCCTTCCCGGGCCGCAGAAGACGCACCGGGCGCCGAGGAAGGGCGGATAACGCCCTCTTCCGCCCCCCATGATTGGGTCCAGGGGCAAGGGACATGGGGAAGTCCCCGCCCCCCATTGATGGACCCCGAGGCGGAGGCGCGCGCGAGTGTCGGCGCGCGCCTTTGAGGCGATGCACGGGGTAGTTTAACACCCCACTACCCCGTGCAGGAGACGAGGCCCGGACAGACCGGGCCAGCACGAGGATGTGGGGCCGTGGAAGAATTTAGACTCCCGCGGCCCCACGCGCGCTCGTGATAGAAGACACACCGGGGTGGTTTTAGTCAGTAAAAGTCTGACATACCCCGTCGCCCACCCCAGGGCGGCGGGCATCCTATGAGGATTTCCACCCCGGCAAAAAAAAAAAAAAAAAAAAAAAAAAAAAGGGTATATTAGCAAGAGAAAGCAATGGCTCATAGCCAAATACGTTCCGTATATCTATCTAAGCACAGTGCAGGACTATTGGGTTGTATCCTAAAAAATAATTTAATGTTCATCAGATAGATTTATAAAAAATATTGAATACGTATTTTTTATTTCATTCAAATACTTAGGAAGATATATTGATTTGAAATGTCGCATGGCGTCACGCCGTGGTACAAAATATACCACGGCGTGACGTAATTAGGCTCCACTCCGTAACTTTAATACGCTATATCTCAGTAGTTTTTGGTAATTTCGACAAAATAAAAAATATGGGTCTTATTTTTTTTATTATCTATAAGACGGACTAATTATTTTTTTGATTTTCATACATTGGATACATCCATATTGTTTGTATCACAGTGTCAGAGCAAGAGAGAGCAGCAGCGCACACATTTTGTTTCTCCCTTTCTCTTGTGGCTAGTAAATGAAATTTATTTTATATCTCAGTCAGTAGTTCTTTATACAGTATGTTAAGAAAACCCTGTCCGACCCATAAGGATAATAAAGGTTAGGTAAACACATGACCAAATATAATATAAAATTTTACGTAATCATCATAGTACCAATACAAATGAATTTTGAAATCATCTTTTTTTCCCGCGAATTAATTCCAACTTCCCCGAAATTTGGTATTTTTTTTAAAAGTGACAACACCGGTATTATTATGAGCGAATAGCGATGCGACCACGTGCCGCGTGCCCTGCCGCCCGCCGCCCGCGGAAGGGTGATTAACGCACATTTATTAAATAACCTCTTTTTGCGAAATAATATTTATTTTTAGGGGGATTTTTTTTTTAAGTTTAGCCCGGTTTTGTATCCATTAGTAGAATCAGTTATCGATACCTAACAACACCTTCACGGGTCGGACAGGGTTTTCTTAACATACTGTATACATACAGATGGAGCTAAATATGTTTTTTTTTCATTTCAGTAGTGTACTCATAAGCGAACTCACTTTTTTCTTCATTTATTTCAATATAAATTAGGTATATTTTTGAATACAAGAAGTATAAAAACATAAAACGGCGAAGTGGTCCTGCAGAAAACCAAAATAGGGATGTACCCAAGGTATGAAAATCAAAAAAATCATTAGTTCATTTCATTTTTTTATTTTTGATGCAAGGTTTTTTTCTATGGTTTAGGATTAATTCTAATAAACCAGTATTGTTAGTATTTTCATTTATTGTCGTATTGTCAGCACCACTCTGTATATAATGCATCTATTATAAATATAGTATCGTTGAGTTAGTATCCCATAACACAAGTCTCGAACTTACTTTGGAGCTAGCTCAGTCTGTGTGATTTGTACGTAAAAAAAATCCATTGCTCCATATCCCGATGAGTGTCTTATGTACACACGTTGGAACATAAGAGATTTGCGCCCGACGTGCCTTATGTTCCGACGTCGGAACATAGCAACATGGCTGGCTTCACGTCGTTAAAACCTATTCCTACTGTGACTGGTTCAAATAAAAATACTTCTATAGACAAGTGTGACACTTCAGCCATCATAATAACTTAAATTTTTACTACTTTTCAAGCGACAACATTTAAAAATTTAATTTTATCTCGTACTCGGAAAAAGTCGTCCGCCATATTTCAAAGCCGGTGAACTCGGTCGGGTTTGGTGCTTTTTAAGTTAGGAAAGTGTGTCTGCTCCAAGATCGTAAATAACGCAATGAATGTTGTTGAACTGTCAAAATGAAACGCATTGCTACTGATAGTGTAGGTATTACGCAGTTACCCTGCTGATGAAGAATCTAGTAACTCACGTGTGTCCCGTGCGGCGGGCGCGTAAGGCAGCTCGCTGTGCGGCGGGTACACCGCCGGGAACGTCGCCGTCGGCAGCGGGGCGGGGGGCGACTGTATACAACACATGTATCATTTAAATAACAGTCTTATTCGCATAAAAAGGAAAAAAAACGTTATAAAGGGTGTCTCTGACATCGACGCACAAACTAGTACCATGGATCCAATACATGATTCTGAAGCCCCCAATGGTGAAATTTTTCGTCGGATTTTTCCTGATTTAAAAAAAATATATATGTAGTTTGTTTTTCACTTTAAACCGTTCATAATTGCTATACTTTTATAACCCAATAAGATTTTAAAGTAAAAAAATAATAAATTCGCTAATTACACAAAAAAGCGCAATGTGAACTAAACTCGAAAACTATCCTATCAGCTGATTTAATAGAGTTCACATCAGGGGTCAACGTCATACCCACAAACACGCGCGGCGGCACGCTTGCAACGTTCAAAGGCCGAGCCGACACATTTTTTTAAACACTGTTATTTCTGTAACCGCTCATTAACAATATAAATGACTATCAGAATTTTATTAGTGGCATGCTGTGTGGCCTTCTCGCGAAGTTTGCGTTACGATGTCAGATACACACTGTATAGTCGTTCTATTTATCTGTTCCGTAGAAGTTTTTAATAAACATTTGCACAAATTATCACTCAAATCGTAACCTATATCGGTCCCCGTAGTGGGCAGGCCTCTCTTAGACAGGCTGGGGGCAGGGCTGTAATTGTGCTGCCAGTCTTGAAACCCACTACCTAAATACAACTCGTCAGCCGTTGCCACTGGACCACCACTACTCTCATTATTACTATTTTTCGTGCTTTTTTTTTTCATGTTTTAATAGTTATTCTACAATCCTCTCGGTGGTAGGCCATAACATCGGCCGCCGGCAGAAGTTACCACACACCAGACAAAGTCTTGCCGCCAAGCGATTTGTCGTGTTCCGGCATGGTGTCTGGTGAAGCCGTACGGAGGACGGGTCTGAGCAGTTGTGTTGCGATGTGTGCCGGGTACGATGCGCCTAATGTTGTTGTGTTGGGAGTTTGGTCGTGGAGGGTCTTCAGATCAATCTCCCTTTGGCGCAGCATCGTTGGTCGTGTTGTTGGGTTTGACATTGCATCACCTCGCTCAATAGCGGTCTTCCTTCCTATTCGCTCAGTTTTTTTTCTGAGTGAATAGGCTCTTAATAAACTAGCGCGCTTTACCATCAACGATCGCATCACTGCTTACCATCAGGCGGGATTGAGGTCAAGCGCTAGTTTATAATTATTATTATTAAAAAAAAACAATCAAAACCGCAAACCCGCCTGATGGTAAGCAGTATTGCAAGCGTTGATGGTAGGTAAAGCGCTCTAGTTTATCAAGAGTCTATTCACTGCCTATTCGCAGAATCCTTCTCTGTGTGAGAGGAGACCTGTGCTCAGCAGTGGGACGATACAAAGGTTGACGATGATTCACTCCAGTCTCGAAGACACTCAAATTTTTCTCCGACGGAAACACCACCGCTGGCAGTTTTGTTCCAGTCCCTCGATGTACGCGGTATCAAAGAAGAGGCGAAACGCTTCGTCCAGATCGTAATGTGCACGATATGTTATTTAGACCAGAAAATCTATTGATATCCTTAAGCATTAAAGATAACAGCTGGCTTACCAACTGTTTTTTTTTTTTTTTTTTGAAACTATGTATAGTCATCATCATCATCATCTTAGCGTTAAACCCAGTCGCATCCGGAGCTTTTTCAGCTTTTGGAGTCTGGGGTCCGCTTTACCAGTCTAACTGCTGGTTTTGGCTAAACTTCGATATTTTCCGTGAAGCGACTGCCGTCTGACCTAGTCCGGGTTGCAGTCGCGAAGCATTGCAGTTAAACCAATTGTTGGACTTTTGAGTGCTCCAAGAACCCGTAACGACTGCCATTAGATGTTCGTATGACAACCGGGACCAACGGCTTAACGTGCTTTCCGAGGCACGACCAGACCAGTGCAAATATTCATATTCATGCATACAAATATTTGCACAGCGCGGGGATCGAACCCGCGCCTCCTTGCGCAGCGGTCGCGTTCGCTACCGCTACGCTACGGAGGCTGTTGAAGCTATGTATAGTGATCTTTAATATTAGTCCTGCCTAAAGTCAGCGCCTGACGTAAATTGACTTATGTTTAGTCCCCATATTTTCAATCGAGACTAAACTGTCTATGGCATCTTAATATAACTGGAACTAAAATTTAAACTAATATTTTATGTTCTGTCCTTTTCTTAATTAAATAGACATAAAAAATGCGTTGAACTTAAATTTAGTTTAATTTATCATGAATTACGTATTTTCAGTGGCC
The DNA here is from genome assembly GCA_037179545.1 of Sesamia inferens. Lineage (NCBI taxonomy): Eukaryota > Metazoa > Arthropoda > Insecta > Lepidoptera > Noctuidae > Sesamia > Sesamia inferens. The sequence continues at coordinate 14,183,383 of CM073951.1, read as the reverse complement.
AAATTTTTAATCACATCTGAATAGGCTATTTGACAGTATGATTTTTTTGTGATTATTTGCTTCAAATGTATAAAGTGAGGGTTCTTTATGGCACTGACATAAGTTTTAATAAAAATAATAACAATTAATATATCCAAAGACACAAAAATATATTTGACTTTTTGTATCTCGCGGTCGCGGCACATATTGTGAAACGATCCGGATTGGCTAATGTCACGATGACGTCATACGCGCATCAGCACTTGTTGTTGTTCTATGTGTTCTCATGTGTTTTATCGATGTATTTGTATAACCCGGTACAGCACTCCACTTGTAAACCATTTTACTAGATAAACAACAACAAATAACAGATAAATACAAACACCACTGCGGAACCGAAAATCGTTTAATGCTTGTGACGTCACTTACAAAGCGCGACGCCATATTGCTAAATAAAGCGTTTCGGCGGCTTATTTGAATTTTTATTTTTATGTTTCTTATGAAATACGTATTTAAAATTTAAAAAAAAACTTTCGGTGAACTTCTCAACCGCAACCAAGTAATTCAAGATAGAAATTATAAATCTGTCAAATAGCCTATTGTCTGTCATATCTAAATATTAATTTGACAGTACTAAACTAATGTCAACGATTCCCTTGTTCGCGATCTAAATTAAATGAGAGGGAGGGGAAGGCCCCCAACTACATGGATGACCAATGTCCGCAAGGATACGAAGCAATCGGGGCTTTCAGACGATGTATACCAGCGGAATAAGTGACACCTCAGCACCAGGAAAGCCGACCCCGCGTCAAAAACAAGAACAAGGATAGAATACTAAATGTTAGTTTAGACTTGTCAAATTAGTCCATTCCTGACGTAAATTGACGCATTTTTAGTCGCCATGTTTATAATCGCGTCTAAACTGTCTATGGAGTATCTTATAAATTAAACTAAAATATTATCTTCTATCCTTTTCTTAATGAAAAAGATGCACTGAACTTTAAATAACTTTAGTTTGTGAACTAAACAATCAGCGCCAATGTGTATTTTCTGCTACAGGACTAAACTAATAAGTATCTTCAATTTAATTTTAGTTTAGTTTTGAACAATTCCCTTATCATTGCCGGTGCCATTGTAAATTATCTAAGTCCGGATTTTCAATTAAGGTATGTTGTTACAACTCGCGCGAGTTAACTGTGCACCTCGCTCTGTGACGTCATTCGGACGGTACCGTTTGAAAAAATAAAAATTATTAAAAAAAAATTACAAATAATTTTTTTTTTATAAAAGATCGTTTTGATGATAAAGCGTCATAATACCAGGTCATTTAACACATTACGTTTGGCAATTAAACTGATACATATGGACTGAAATATAATGTTGGTGCAACCAACAGTCTTCACTAACGAAAATGTAAAAAACAAAAGCAAACTTAACAAAGCCAGAAACTCCACAGAAACAGTAATAACAACAGGGGATTTAAACTGTATTTAGACAATTGTAGCAAAGATGCTATCGCTACTCATCGCTTACGGCGAAAGCGGGGCGCCGCGAGGGGGAGCGGGAGAGGGGTCGTATTCCAGCGAGGTACACAGTTAACTCGCGCGAGTTATACAGTATGTTAAGAAAACCTTGTCCAACCCATAAGGATAATAAAGGTTAGGTAAACACATGACCAAATATAATATAAAATTTTACGTAATCATCATAGTACCAATACAAATGAATTTTGAAATAATCTTTTTTTTCCCGCGAATTAATTCCAACTTCCCCGAAATTTGGTAATTTTTAAAAAAGTGACAACATCGCCACACACCACATTATGAGCGAATAGCGATGCGACCACGTGCCGCATGCCCTGCCGCCCGCCGCCTGCGGAAGGGTGGTAACGCACATTTATTAAGTTACCTCTTTTTGCGAAATAGTATTAATTTTTTTAGGGGGATTTTTTTTTTAAGTTTAGCCCGTTTACCGATACCTAACAACACCTTCACGGGTCGGACAGGGTTTTCTTAACATACTGTATGTGTGAAATAAATTATTCAAAAGTTAACATACATTTCATACCTGATATTGTGGCGAGTTTGACGTGCTGGAGTGCTCGTCTATCGAGCCCGACAGGTTATTGTTGCTTTCTACACCACCTGTAAGCATAAAGTAGAAAAATATTATCCTCAACTGCTCTACAACGTGAATTTACACGTCCCCTTTCTACCTCTTCAAGACTCTGAAACATTCAATAATTTTAAAGAGAGACTTTACTTTCGATTAAACGATGTCACAACAGCAGGCATGAAAATCCACAACCTTTTAACGTCACTGTCGGTTTTGGCGGGAAATCTAAGATGATTGTCACGCAAATTTTTCATTGAATTTTTAAATTACTTATAGTGTTGTTTACTAAATAAAAGCGCGTGATTTATGTAGTAAAAAGTGAATCCAGTAAATAATTCATAAAGAACGTTGAAATATCGCAGCATAGTGACTATATCATAACTTTGCCTCAAACTCCGTCGTAGGCGGTTCACGCGGCCGTCTTTTTCGACTGTCATTGGCGATATTCGCCATTATTGTAGAGTTAAAATGCGTATATGGAGCGTTCAAGTATTACGTAACGCAATTTTGGAAGATCTGTACCCCCTCCACTTCTCTAAACGTTAGGTAACACTCAAGTGATCAATTTTATCCTAAAGTCGTAAAAAAATATATAATAGGGATGTATCCAAGGTATGAAAATCAAAAAAATAATTAGTCCGTCTTACAGATAATAAAAAAAATTAAGACTCGTATTTTTTATTTTGTCGTAATTAACAAAAATTACTGAGATATAGCGTATTAAAGTTACAGAGTGGGGGCTAATTACGTCACGCCGTTCTATATTTTGCACCATGGCGTGACGTCATGCGACATTTCAAATCAATATATCTTCCTAAGTATTTGAATAAAAGAAAAAATAAAAAATACGTGTTCAATATTTTTTATAAAACTATCTGACGGACATTTAATTATTTTTTATGATACAAGCCAATAGTTTTTACACTTGTTATAGTTTTAATTTACTAAATATTTTTTTAGAAACAATGTTACGTAGTGTTTTAAGAAAGACCCCCTCCCGACACTGTAATGCATCGTAACGTTTTACGAGACCAAAAATTACGTTACATAATACTTGAACGCTCCCAATAAAATAAAAACTTTTTTTACAAAAAAAAAACAACCGACTTCCAAAAAATGTCGGTGTCAAAAACTAATATACAAAAACCAAAGACACCGATTTCCGAAATTAGTTATTTTTCACTTTGTAGTGCATTTTGGAAGTCGGTTGTTTTTTTTTTGTAAAAAAAATTTTTATTTTACACTTTTTAGTTGTGAAAAATACTGTTCAGCTGCATCCGGTTAGACTGGATGCTGACGCTTAAATACTTAATAAAAAAACTTACAAACGCACTGGCTGCCCCTACGATTTTTGAAAGTTGCCCTTGATTTCTCTGATCTTCCACCATCAAACCCTGATGTCCTTATCATGGGACCACCTTGGGAATGTCTTCTTTCCAACAGAAAAAAATTTATCAAAATCGGTTCATAAACGACAAAATTATCCGCGAACAAACATAAAAAAGCATATATGCGGTCGAATTGAATAACCTCCTTTTTGAAGTCTGTTAAATAAATTGTAACATATGTAAACGTTTTTGTAAATTGGCACAAAGTCATAACTGCCACCACACTGCAAAAAAAACGTGACTGTCACCAGAGCTACACGCATGGGCATACCCAGCTTCTGGACCATGGGGCGCGCAAGTCAATTTTTAGAGTGAGTAATCATAGCGCTATAATCGCACGCGGTTTTTTGGTAATTCCACCGTACTTTTTGTTACTGTCTAATGCGTAGTCTATTTAAAAGTTAGAGATAAGTCCTTGTTTGTACATTGTTTAGTAATTAGGTTCTGTGAGATTTCCAGGGGTTCTCATCATTGCCATCGGACGCGTCCCCAGGTGGCGGATAGGGGAACGGCCCCCAGATATGGGGGTTACCGGTTTACCGGCGCGGACCAAAACCAGAAGTGGGGACCGCTTCGGCGGTCACACGTGCGGCGGGTCGGCCACCACTTCAGGTGGCTGACGTGACCCGAACCCCGGGTCACCGTCGGGCAACCTGGCCTCCTCACTGAGAGGAGCTGGGGGCCCCGTTTGCTTCCGGGCAAACTAGTGGGGCTAAGAGGAAGGACACCTCGCTAAAAAACCCTTGGCTGCTGCGTCTTCTCGCACAAGAAGACGTACCCAGCCGGGCCCCTACCTATGGAGGGCCCACTTGGGCCCGCCTTTTGACGGGAATCGCCGGCGGGGGATTGGTAGTGCAGGCTCTGCTATTTCCCATGACCCCGCCACTAAGGCGATGTCAGTGTGCCGCTGTTTGGTTTTAGTGGGTATTCCCGGCTTGGGCTGGGCGAGTCCCACACACGCCCTTCGGGGTATGGTGCGTAAAGGCATTTCCACAGCGTCAAGAGAGAAAAAAAAATAGGGGTTCTCATCATGTGGGATGGTTATGTCAATCATTGCACGCTGTTTTGATCGATCCACCATCACTATAATATCAGGCTTATTGGCAACAATAGTCTCATGTCTCTTTACTCGGTGGTAGGCCATAAGATTGGCCGCCGGCAGAAGTTACCACCCACCAGACAAAGTCTTGCCGCCAAGCGATTCGTCGTGTTCCGGCATGATGTCTGGTGAAGCCGTACGGAGGACGGGTGTGAGCAATTGTGTTTTGAAGCTTGCCGGGTACGATGCGCCAAATGATGTTGTGTCGGAAGTTTGATCATGGTCCATCCAGATCAATTTCCCTCTGGCGTAGCATCATTGGTCGTGTTGTTGGGTTTATAAATTTGCATCACCTCGCTCAACTGCCGTCTTTCTTCCTATTCACTAAGTTTTTTAAGTGAATGGGTTTAATAAACTAGCGCGCTTTACCATCAACGATTGCATCACCGCTTACCATCAGGAGGGATGGCAGCCAAGCACTAGGTTATAATTATTAAAAAAAAAAAATTGTCCTGTCAGTGATAATGGATCGATCCTAGTACAATATGATATTGCCATTTTTGAGAACTGGGGTGGCCATATATACCTATAGTACAGCATCTCTGATTCCACAAGGTTGTATTTAAGAGCAAGTTAGCAAACTATCCAGTTGAAGGTGCAACTTCGAGAAAGAGGTCAATCGTCGAATCCAACTCGACTGGACTGCTTTCGGGAAGTCACGTAGAATCTTCTCGTCCGAAAAACCGCAGTGTCTCAAGACAAAAGCCTTCGAACCAGTGTGTGTTGCCAGTGATGACTTATGGAATTGAGACGTTGTCGCTAACAATTGGCCTTATAAGAAGGCTCAAAGTCGCTCAAAGGGCAATGTAGAGGGCTATGCTTGGGGTTTCACTGCGCGATCGAATCAGGAATGAGGAGATCCGCAGAAGAACTAGAGTTACCGACATAGACCGAAGAATTGCAATAATGTACCTATATTATTATATTCATTATAACATACAATATCTTTATGATCTTAATAAAACTCTCATTTTGTTTGATATAGTTAGGTACAAAAAATCTAAAGAAACCTTCTTAATGTTATAAATGTGATATAATGAGTTTCACTTTCATGCAAAAACGACTGCACGGATTTGGATGGCATCAGGCGCACAAATAGTTTATAATCACCAGTGATCGGAATAGGTAGAGTGAATTGGGGTCATTGATCGGAAACGTATATATATTAATATGGACATTCTTCATTGACATTTCTCATTTGATTCTTTTTATTTTTCAACAAGTAAATAATAAATTACAGTTTAGTTTCGTTACCTTCCTTTAAATGGATTTAGTTTGAGATTACTTGAATCCGGAATTACATTTCGAGAAAATGGCTTATCCACGTTATTCTTTCTGTGAATATTTATGATACTAGTACCAAAAATCAATCTACCTATTCCGATCACTGATAATCATACTGATACCGCCGCGTGTCTCCAACCAATTGTGGGTATGCCATGCATAGAAAGATACCTATTTTATACACTGAACACATATTTATTTACGATTTATGATTTATCACACAAACACAATAATTAAATAATTATGCTCTCATTACAAGGTTCAGTTGAAAACCAGCGTCAGGCAACTGCTACGTAGTTGTCTGACATTTATGCTGAACTGGACCTATTTGGCGCAACCGTTGGACTCACATTTGTTGATTGTCTTTTTTATCTGTTTCTCTCTTTTTTTTTTCTTTTTTTTTTTTTTGTTCTGTTTTCTTTGTTTAAAACTATTATTAGTCTACCATTACTGTCACTACATATACTGTATGTATTTATAAGGGTGTGCGCCAAATAAATGGTTTCTTTTCTTTTTTTTTTCTTTTCAATAACACATTGAATACGTTTATCCCAATATTCCTACAGAAACGAAATTCACTCGGGTGAAACCTCGTGGCTCGGCTTGTATATACTAACCTGAAGAGTAGTCAGTCCTGAGCAGGTTTTCACTCTGCATCTTCGTCTTCAGGCACGCGATGTACCGGCCGCAGAAGTCTCGACATAGCTCCTGCACCTTCTCTAGTTCTAGCAGGTGGATTCTCAGCACCTGGAAATTCAAGAAGATGAATAAGGCAAAGCTAACAGGCGTTTATATAGAAAAAAAAGAAAGAACTAAAACACATTTATTTAGAGAATGGAGATTGAGACAGGTTATGTCGCTTAATCCTTTTCATTATTCCACAACGCAACTATATTCTGACGGCAAAGTACTTTGCCCAGACCCAGGCTCCATACATTTCTGAAACATCTCCTTTCTCCATTACGTCTCTGATCCACACACACAAACAGGCAAACAAACACACACGCACGCACACGCCTACGCACTCACACACGCAAACACACACACGCACACACACACACACACACGCGCGCGAACAATTTGTTTTTAATTCACATTGCTCTATCTTCTCGCGAAAAAAAGAAAATAAAAAAGTGGTAACATAATCTAAAAAAATCCTTCTCTGTATGAGAGGAGACCTGTGCCCAGCAGTGGGACGATAAAAAGGTTGATAATGATGATGATGATGATGAACATATTCTAAATGTAAAAATAGAAGCAGTCAAACAGTGAACGGTGAGTGTATATGTGACCGGTGGTGAATGGTGAAGGTGAGTGGTGGCTGTATGTGTATGGAAATGGTGAATGATAGCTATTTAAAAATATAATATATGTGAATGCTACCTCATAGAATCTTTAACGCATCTGATTCCAGGAGTGGACCTCATACCTGAATGCTCTTAATCATAAGTCCATCTATCTCTGGGTCGTCCACTAGGAAGGGCCTCCTGTCTCTTCTCTGGTGCTGTACGAAGGCCTGCAGATCCGCGCCGAAGGCCTCGGCCGCCGGGGACTCGGCCCCTGCCGTGGCTTGCTCGCAACGCTCCAGTAGGAGCGCCAAAAGTGGGAATAGGGGGTGTCTGGAAAATTAGAAAATGATTGTAAGTTTAAGTACTGATTTTTGGTGCACTGTCAGTTGCTTAACCTCATAGTCTGATGGGACGGCAATCCGACACGAACGGGGAGAGATCAGACGCTTTCTTTCAAACTCGGAGCTGTTACTAAGAAATTCCTAAGGAAAACCCAAGGACACTTCTGTCCGACCTGAGAACCTCAACACCCTAATTGAGTAACACACTCATCATCGTCTCAGGGTTAATCCCAGTCGCATCCGAATCTTTTTCAGCTTTTGGAGTCTGGGGTCCGCTTTACCAGTCTAACTGCTGATTTTGGCTAAACTTCTATATTTTCCGTGAAGCGACTGCCGTCTGACCTCCACAACGCGAAGACGATATCTAAGCATTGCAGTTAGATCAATTACCATGGAATAAACAAACTATTACTATCAAATTGCGCCATTTTGAAGTCTATTGCTAATCCATTGCTTATTGTATCTTATACAGTATGTTAAGAAAACCCTGTCCGACCCGTGAAGGTGTTGTTAGGTATCGATAACTGATTCTACTAATGCATTCAAAACCGGGCTAACTTAAAAAAAAACCCTAAAAAAAATAAATATTATTTCGCAAAAAGAGGTAACTTAATAAATATGCGTTACCACCCTTCCCCGGGCGGCGGGCGGCAGGGCACGCGGCACGTGATCGCATCGCTATTCGCTCATAATAATACCGGTGTTGTCACTTTTTTAAAAATTACCAAATTTCGGGGAAATTGGAATTAATTCGCGAGAAAAAAGATTATTTCAAAATTCATTTGTATTGGTACTATGATGATTACGTAAAATTTTATATTATATTTGGTCATGTGTTTACCTAACCTTTATTATCCATATGGGTCGGACAGGGTTTTCTTAACATACTGTATGTACGTAAGCTACGCAATGAATGTTGTTGAACTGTCAAAATGAAAACCATCGCTTCTCATTACGCAATTACTGTGCAGGATCTCACGGTTGACAGCCGCACTTGCAATCATGAGAATGATCAGGCATTTGTCATAATCAGTACCCAAAGAGTAAAATTGGGAAAGAGCAGGTAAAGGAAAAATAAGCTCACAATAAACATGTGTGCTTTACTATCAACGATTGCATCACTGACTTAACTCGAGACGTTCTCCAAAGCCACAGAGAGCACAGGCGTAGAGTGGCCAGCCTTTCGGTCTTCTATAGGATGCATTTTGGGGAGTGTGCGAGGGAATTGCATGATTTAATTCCCCGATCTCCGTTCCGCCATCGGACGACCCATCGTACGGAAAGTTTCCACCCTTATGTTGTTAACACCACTACGATCTGGACGAAGCGTTTCGCCTCCTCCTTTATACCGCGTACATCGAGGGACTGGAACAGTTTGCCAGCGGCGGTGTTTCCGTCGGACTACAATTTGAGTGTGTTCAAGGCTAAAGTGAATTGGCTCTTAATAAACTAGTGCGCTTTACCATCAACGATTGCGTCACTGCTTACCATCAGGCGGGATTGCTGTCAAGCGCTAGTTTATAATTCAATAGTAAAAAAAAACTGCTTACCATCACTCAAGCCTTTATCCATCCATTTTTAATGTTTATTTATTTATTCATTAAGCATGGAGGACTTAAAGCTAAACAAATCAGTTAAGAAACAGTAAGATGGACTGACGGCCAATAACAAGTCCTCTAAACTAATGCTTGTCCGAGATCCCGCCTCATGGTAATCAGTGATGCAATCGTTTACAGGTTAAGCGCACTAGTTTATTAAGAGTCTATTCCCTCTAGCCTTGAAGACAGATCGGAATCAGACGGGAAGATCGACGTAGGCAAATTGTTCGTCCTTCAATGTAGGCGGATCTATAGTTATCACGTGCTTTATTTTGATCCCTAATTAAGGACCAATTTGGAAATCAAATCCCATGCACGTGATGCCTACAGCTGCGTCTATATGTTAAACTAAAGAAGATCCTTTCAAGTTCGAAAATGTTGTTTTGCCGGGAGTTTTGTCGTGGAGGGTCTCCACATCAATCTCCCTCTGGCGCAGCATCGTTGGGCGTGTTGTTGGTTTTAACATTGCATCACCTCGCTCAACTACCGTCTTGCTTCCTATTCACTCATCTTTTTTTAGTTGATAGGCTTAATAAAATAGCGCGTTTTACCATCAAGGATTGTATTACTGCTTACCATCAGGCGGAATTGTGGTCAAGCACTGGTTTATGATTATTAAAAAAAAAGACTAATAATTTGCGCTGCAAGCTGGTACCTACAGTCCTAATGGGGGTCAGGAGTGCGATTCTGTAATCATTCCATTCACACATATCCTTCCAACTAACGGTGTTCTTCCACATCCTAGGACTCCTCGCTGCCGACCAGCGACAGGCCTACTACGGAGATGAGGGCACGGCACTGCTCCCCAAACGGCATACTCTGCCAACGCATGCTGCGCCGTGTCCTCCCGGAAGTCGCTCGAAGCTCACTTCACTCAACTTTTTACTGTGAGATATTTACAAAATCTTTTGGCTGGAAAAGTCCTTAGTAGAAAGAATGTGTGGAGGCATGAGCAACATTGTGTAATGTTCACTCATCCTCCATAGAAGAGGGAGGATCCTCCGACCAGACTGGTATTGTCTGGCGAGCACTTGCCCACCAGTGGATGTGGTGCTACTTGTACAGTAAATTCTGCTTGCAAGATGTCGGATTTGCGTGACGTCAGTACGACGCTTTGTTCGCGTGTAGCGAACAGAAGAAAATACGTTTATTTAGCAGCAGCAAATAAAAACCAAATAGAAAGTGTCAAGGCCGATGGAAGAAAATAGCAGGAAATTGAGCCTCGCACCTGCGCCAAAAGGCCCAAAAATAACTAATTATAATTTAGCAAAATTGCCAGCCAACCTTTAATACAAAACGAAATCTAACTTTAGTTCCAGACTTAACCTTTGAGTCAGTATTTTCTATTTCGAACTTTACTGGGGTTAAGTCAAAGTTCTTAATACAAACTGACAACTTATTCCGAACTAAGCTGTCATTTTTATATAAAGAACTGTATTTCTATGTCTAAGGCTTAGATTCATTGGGTACGCCACAAAAGTCAAAAGTAATTCCTCTCTTTGAGGAGTGGCTACAGAGGCGCCACGGCGTCCTTGTCTTCCGGCTCATGCAGATCCTCACCGGACACGGCTGTTTCGGGAGGTTCCTGTTCCGTATAAGGCGGGAGGAAACGCCAGGGTGTCACCACTATGTGCATCGCCCTGACACGGTGGAGGCCTGCCCGGCTTGGGTAGAGCACCGCCGTGTCCTGGCGGTGACGATCAGCGGCGATCTCTCGCGTCCGACCCTGGTCTAGACCATGGTCCAAAGCGAGAGTGCGTGGCAGGCCGTCACCTTCTGCGAAGTAGTGATACTGACACTAGCGCGGGAATCCTAGCGCCCTCACGCCTCTAGCCGCCGCAGGAGACGCCCTGGTCGGGAGAGAACATCGAACACCCAGCCACCGTTGACGCGGGCATGCGGTCGGTAAAAAGTGGGCACGCCGCCTGGTAAGGACCAAGCCCGAGTCGACGGCGCATTGTTACACACGCGCCTCAAAGAGATGTCAGCACATCGTGACGGGGTCCACAAAGACCGATGCCTCCTGGGTCAGGGTTGCGGGTTGGTTAAAAAAGAAACCGTGGCCCTGGCCTATTGGCAAGTGAAGGAACACGGGTGGGTTATAGTAGGAAAAAGTCTGACACGCCCTTCCGTTCCGCCGGGAGAGGTCATTTGATAATTTCCCAACCAGAACAAAAAAAGTTACCTTTTTTAATAGGGTAGTTGACAAAAAAAAAAAAATACTAATTAGTCCGTCAGTCAGATTTCCAAAAAATACTAGACAAGTATTTTTTCTTTTTTTATATAAGCAAAAAATGAAGACGACACAGTGCGTTGAAAACTCGTGTGACGTCACTGCACGCTACACATTTTAGCGAGCAATGACGTCACCAGCCACCACTCCTGATCTTTGATGCCTTTTATATTTGTCAATTTTTATTGATTTGATAAAACAAAATATACGTATCCAATATTTTTCTATAATCCGAATGACGGACTAAATAGAATCATTTTTTTTTTTACCCAGGAAACATCTCTATTCAATAACTATTTAGATGACTAAAGAGAACTATTTACAAAATCAGGATTTTGTAATAAGAAGTCTTGTATCTGATGCTGGTTCTCAACTTCTTCTTCATCTCAGCGTTATCTCGGCGTCAGCAGGCATCCATAGCTTTTCAGCTTTGGAGTCTGGGGTCTGCTTTACCAGTCTAACTGCTGATTTTTGGCTAAACTTCGATATTTTCCGTGGAGCGACTGCCGTCTGACCTCCACAACCCGAAGGCGATATCTAAGCATTGCAGTTAGACCAATTGTTAGAATTTGAGGGCTCCAACAATCCGTAACGACTGCCACTAGATGTTCGTATGGCAACCGGGACCAACGGCTTAACGTGCTTTCCGCGGCACGACCAGACCAGTGCAAATATTCATATTCATGCATACAATTATTTGCACTGTGCGGGGATCGAACCCGCGCCACCTTGCGCAACGGCCGCTGTCAAAAGGTGGCTGGTTCTCAACTAAACCAACTAATACAATACGTACTTATACACGGCTCGTTTGTCCGCCTCAAACTGCGCCTGGTCGGCGTCCGCGGCGGGCGCACCGCCGCCCTGCATAACGCCAATATCACCAGCTTGGCTGCCTCATCTGAAACCAAGAGGAAAAACCGTTTTTTGAGTTACTGTCATAAATGGCATCTACATATTATCAACTTTAGTACATACAGAGTGTTAAGAAAACCGGAAAATACCCATTATTTAAAAGGAAATTTAAAACAAACTACTGTCATGTTATTTCAAGATACTTATCAATTTTACAGTTCGACAATATTTAAACAGAATTATTTAATTAATTATTTAAGCTTTTATGTAAGTTATATGTACTTTCTAAGTATATCTTGGACACCAATGACTGAAGGTGAAGGAAAACATCTTGACGAAACCTGGACTTTAAGTCTGAAATCACCGCTTGAAGCAACTGCCGTCTGACCTCCACAACCAAAGGCGATATCTTAGCATCGCAGTTAGAACAATTGTTGGACTTTTGAGGGCTTCAACAACCCGTAACGACTGCCATTAGATATTCGTATGGCAACCGGAACCGTGCTTAACGTGCTTTCCGAGGCACGACCAGACCAGTTCAAATATTCATATTGATGCATACAAATATTAGCAGTCAGCAGGGATCGAAACCGGGCCTCCTTGCACAGCAGCCGTGTTCGCTACCGCTACGCCACGGAGACTGTCATTTTGTTACACGTTGTATACGTAGATTTCTCTGGCTAACTCTTCAGAGACGACAAACGCAAAATAATACATGTAAAACAACGAGAAAATCTCGATATTATCCATTCTAAAAGTTTATTATCTAAGTTAACCTACTAAAACACCCCATCCAACAAAAACAACTCACAAAATAAAACCTCAACTTGAAAAAGCAAACCAATAAACAAAATAAACAGAAAACAAGAAAATAAACAGTAGAAATAACAGACACCGTAGCAAACCGTCGGCAGGCAATAAAAAGAGATATTAAAACCGGGCAACACATTCATCACAAGTGTTGCCAGTAGATTGATATAAAATACCACTTATATTTTCTTTACTGTTTCGCTAAAGTAATAGTGAGGGTATCTTTTTAATATCTAAGGGGGAGCTAGGAACTGTTTCGTAGAGCATAAATTATTATAATCTTGTCAGAAGGTGACCCGGAGAATATTATATGTATAATATTATTTTATTTATTAATTTGATTCGATCACTAGGGCCCATAGAAAATTCAATAAAAACTATAACATAAAAATACAAGTAAGTAAACTAATATACAGAGTGGTGCTGACAATACCACAATAAATTAAAACACAAACAATACTGATTCATAGGAATAATCCTAAACCATAGAAAAAAACCTAGCATCAAAAATTAAAAAAAGAAAATTTCACGTTACTACTTTCACGTCACGTTAATTTACGTAAGGTGTACGCTAAGTATTTATAGTATTTTTAATAGTATAGTATTGTATTTGTTGTGATATTTTTTATACAGAGTGCTGACAATACGACAATAAATTAAACATCGTGTTCCTTAACACATTCTCAGTCTACCCATAAAAAATAATATAAATATGTCCATTAGTTTAGTTACAGGAAATTATTTTTCAGTTTTTCACATTTTCACATGATGTACATGTTGATAAGGAAGCGCTTACAGGTTAATGACCGCCGCATCCTGCGGTACCAAACTTTATAATAATGGTGCGAAAAAAGCAAGTCGAGACAGGATCACGATGTCGCCGATCGGAGGTCAGTGAACCAATATTTTAAAGGATGTTATATTCCGTTTGCAATTTTATGCGATTTAGTTTGTTTGAAATTTTCATTTATTATTTTTGATGCTAGGTTTTTTTGCTATGGTTTAGGATTATTTCTATGAACCAGCATTGTTGGTGTTTTCATTTATTGTCGTATTGTCAGCACCAGTCTGTAGACACATTATTACACTTCTAGATCATAACATACAGCATACAATTTTATTTTTTGTAATGCTTCGCTCCTATTGGCCGCAGCATGATGTTATATATCCTAAAGCCTTTCTGGATTAATGGGCTATCTAAAGTAAAAAGAATTTTTCAAATCGGCTCAGTAATTTCTGAGATAAGCGCGTTCAAATAAACAAACTCTTCAGCTTTATATGTTAGTATAGATGGATTGGCAATATGCTTCAAAATGATTCCAATTGACAGCAATTAAAGTGCTGAATTGCCACTCTGCCCTCATAATCATATTTTTCTCCAGTTTAAATACATTTCCGCAATTTTCAACCAAACAGGGAACACATTCCTTTAACCCGGCTCTAAATAGCAACTTTGCATGGGATTTACTTTCCCCTCGCAAGATAAAGCAAGAACATAATTAATCCCAACCGATTTGGCTAAAATGAGGCCGAGGCAAAGAAAAATGTTTACTTATTTCGCTAAAGATTCCGTACAATTTGCTAAAGATTTTCGGTTACACGTATCCCCTGGTATGTGCTATGTGCATGTAAGATATAGTAAAAGGAGTAACTGTAGAGCTTCTTGTCTGTTCTTCTCCATAGGAAACCAATTGGAACTGTGCACCTAGCCTCTGACGTTTCATAGAAATCCATGTATGTAGGTTTATCATCATCATCTCGGCGTTAACCCCACTCGCATCCGGAGCTTTTTCAGCTTTGGAGCCTGGAGTCCGTTTTACCTGTCTAACTGCTGATTTTGGCTAAACTTCGATATTTTCCCTGAAGCGACTGCCGTCTGACCTCCACAATCCGAAGGCGATATCGACGCATTGCAGTTAGACCAATTGTTGGACTTTTGAGTGCTCCAACAACCCGTAACGACTGCCACTAGATGTTCGTATGGCAACCGGGACCAACGGCTTAACGTGCTTTCTGAGCCACGACCAGACATGCATACAAATATTTGCACTGCGCGGGAAAATATCGAAGTTTAGCCGAAATCAGCAGTTAGACTGGTAAAAGCGGACCCCAGACTCCAAAGCTAAAAAAGCTTCAGATGCGACTGGTATTAACTCTGAGATGATGATAAGCTGCATATGCACCATAATCAAATAGGGTGTTACGCAACGTAACACCCTATTTCTAATTTGAAAGATTTGGAAGCATATTGCTAATCCATTGCGTCATATGTTCGAAAAACGTATTTGCTCAACAATGTAAACAACGCAATGAACGTTGTTGCTCTGTCAAAATGAAACGACACGGTTGACGCAGTGGTTAAGTGATTGACTGCTACGCTGCATGTCGCGGGTTTGATTCCTGCACGGAACAAATATTTATATGACCTACAAATATCTGGGTCTGGCTGTTTGTGTATGTGAGTTTATATGTTTGGGGTCGTTCAAGTAATACGTAAGCACTATTGGGGGGCGGAGGGGTCTTTGCTTTGTTTATTTTGGATGACATGGGGGGGTAGGGGAGTCTGGATGATGATTACGTCATCCGTAGTTATTTACTTTTTTACACGAAGTGCAACCCACACATTATCTATGCTTGAAAATGTTTTGTTCATAAGATTATAATATTTTTGTCCCTTACTCTATGTTGAATACTGTATAAGTGAAATCTAATATCTATCTTAAATCTATTTTCTTATTTTTAATATTATATAACATTATAATTTAAAAAAAATTGATACATTAATAATTGAATTTTTTTTACATAAGCATAGGGGAAGGGGGTAAGAGTTTTGCTTACTTTTTTTTTTAATAATTATAAACTAGTGCTTGACCGCAATCCCGCCTGATGGTAAGCAGTGATGCGATCGTTGATGGTAAAGCGCGCTAGTTTATTAAGAGCCTATTCACTCAGAAAAACTGAGCGAATAGGAAGGAAGACGGCAGTTGAACGAGGTGATGCAATGATAAACCCAACAACACGACCAACGATGCTGTGCCAAAGGGAGATTGATCTGAAGACCCTCCACGACCAAACTCCCAACACTTGGCGCATCGTACCCGGCACACATCGCAACACAACTGCTCAGACCCGTCCTCCGTACGCCTTTTGCTGACATGGGGGATGGGGGGGTAAATAATTGTAATAAATCTGTTTACGTAATATTTGAACGGCCCTTTTGTAAACGCACCGTTGATACAGGAGAAATTCAAAGCGCGGGGCAACGTTTAAAAAAACCCGATGTTTCCGAAGTTCTGATATTATGTTAAGCAATTTCCCTGCTGTCTAGACTACCATAGTTGGGAAAAGGCCAGAAGGTGTCCAAAACGCAGCATTTCAATGAGATGGTTTCCGTTAGATATGAAAGTTGTATTAATTAAGTTTGAATTGGGTTTCCGCTTTGTTAACACACTTTGAACCCCGTACAAAGGGCTGTCTACCGAAATAAGGAAGTATGAATGCAGAATTGTAGACCCTATAGGGATGGTGAGATTTTAATTTGATAGGGTGTTATTGACACCTGCTTACGTAATTACCTTGTGTTTTGATTCAAAGACAGTGGCGCCGTATCTCTAGTTCAAAAACTAAACTAAATTAAAGTTTAGAACGGACGACAGCCGGTCAAGCTACCCTAAACTGTCAGATATTTTCAATCAACCTTGAGCCTTAATGCTAAAGATATGAAGTTGAAAATCTAATAAAGAGATATGACAGATTGTATTAGGTTGATGTGCTGTCGTCTGTACATGTTTCTCTTTCTATTTTTCATTAAGAAAAGGGCAGAAAATAATTAATATTAGGTTAGTTCTGTTAAATTACTCAGCATCCGATATAAAATGACGCATTTTTTGTTGCGTTGGCCAATTTTTGTTGGGGCAACCAGGTTAGATAACAAGCTCATAACTTTGTGGTTTTACATGATATCTTTTTGAAATTCTACACATAAGATTTTTTACTTAAAAGTACACGTGTTTCGGGTTCCGCACATACAAAAAATGACGTTGTAGGTATTTTAAAAGTGCTTGCTTGTCTGGGTTCAAACTAGTGTTGTAACGGAGGCCTTTTTAGCGGAGGTGGAGGCGGAGGTGAAAGTAGTTATAGAAAAAAATGAAATTTATGGTTAAAATTTTTATTTTAAATACGTAATTAATAGTAGTACACATAGTAAAAAAGTATTACCTTCTAGTTATGAAAATTAAGGAGAAACAAATTGTATTTGCCGTATTCCCGTCTCGCACTAGTTGATTCTTGAACATTTCGCGCTCCAACGCGTCCGGATGATTGTCGAGCGTCGCAGCTTGCGCGTTATTTATTTTATAAATACGTAAATAAACCTCCGTTATAACTCCGCAAAAATTGTGCGGAAGCGGAGGCGGAAGCGAAGATACGATTTCTTGCGGAACTACCGCAGTAACGGAAGCGGAGGCGAAGCTCCTTTACAACCCTAGTTCAAACCTATGAACTACATCTCGTAAGTCGAGCACGACACCATTGGGCTCCTCAGGACTTAATATTGTTTATACGTGATAACTGCAGTCGTCATTTGTCATTCCACTAACGTAATAAAACTCAAAATCGGCTGCGCCGAGAGCAACGATGAGGTTGTCAAAAGTTATTTGGAACGGAGTATAGGTAATGTAAAAAAAACACCTCCAGTCACTTGAAACCTTGGATTTTGGTACAAAATGTGAAAACACGGTGCAATTTAATTGCCTATGGTATATAATAAAATTGATGCTAGAAATTACTTGCATCGTCTAAATGGTGTTTAGACAACGCAACTTTTATTGTTGCTTCAACTTAATTACAGTCATAGGCAATTAAATTGAACCGTGTAAATCAGTCTTTATGTTGTATTCTCGCATTAGGGACATAATACATCATATCACCTAAAGATTAATACCAAGACCTACCCTCTCACAAATACTCAAGCATAACAAATCGTATATCAATAAATAGCAAGTTTTCAACGTATATGTACGTGAGCTGTATACGAGCCGGCTACGGAGGACGCATCGTAATGTTGGACTTATTTCCCGCGCTTTTGCTCAAGTGTTGCCAAGTGTCGATAGGGTTGCGACGGGAAAAAAGAATATACAATTTATTTTTTTATTTAAAATTTATTTATTTATTCTCTTTAGTCTGCTTAACTTAATGGGACAGAAAGGATACATACTACATATGAAAATATTTACATTATGAGTATTATTAGTCTGAGCAATTGTGTTGCGATGTGTGCCGGGTACGATGCGCCAAATGTTGTTGTGTTGGGAGTTTGGTCGTGGAGGGTCTTCAGTTCAATCTCCCTATGACGCAGCATCGTTGGTCGTGTTGTTGGGTTTAACATTGCATCACCTCGCTCAACTGCCGTGTTCCTTCCTAGTCGCTCAGTTTTTTTGAGTGAATAGGCTCTTAATAAACTAGCGCGCTTTACCATCAACGATCGCATCACTGCTTACCATCAGGCGGGATTGCGGTCAGGCGCTAGTTTATAATTATTTAAAAAAATTCAACTTAAAACACACATAGGTATCCAAGTTCCCTACATGAAAATAAAAACTAATCTTGAACACATATATATACACTTTAGGAACATTTTCTAAAACACATATTATAAAGAATACATCAATTTACGTCAGGCGCGGATTAATTTGACAGAACTAAACATTTATTTATCTTCTGTCATTATCATAATGAAATAGAAAGAAAAAAACGCATTGATAAAGGACGACACCACATATTCTAATAAAACAAACGATGAACTGTAAGAAATCCTCTCAGTGCGTTCCGTGAAAGGTTAATTTCGTTAGGGTAGGTTCCTAAGGGTAGAAATAGGTCATGTCAATTGTCATTGGTGCTTGATTGGATAGTGTGACAAGAATATGTTGCAAAGACTAATTGCGTAATCCTATGATCCATATGTCCGCAAAGTGTGTCTGCACAACAACACAAATAACACAATGAAAGTTGTTGAAATGTCAAAATGAAAGCCATTCCTACTGATAGTGTGTTACGTTATTACATTACAGGATTGATCAGGTATAGACGACAGCACATCAAATTTAATAAAATTATAAACTAGCACTTGACCGCAATCCCGCCTGATGGTAAGCAGTGACGCAATCGTTGATAGTAAAGCGCACTAGTTTATTAAGAGCCTATTCACTCTAGCCTTGAAGACACTCAAATTGTAGTCCGACGGAAACACCGCCGCTGGCAAACTGTTCCAGTCCCTCGATGTACGCGGTATAAAGGAGGAGGCGAAACGCTTCGTCCGGATCGTAATGGTGTTAACAACGTAAGGGTGGAAACTCGCCGTACGACGGGTCGTCCGATGGTGGAACGGAGATGGGGGAATTAAATCATGCAATTCCTTCGCACACTCCCCAAAATGCATCCTATAGAAGACCGAAAGCCTGGCTACTCTACGCCTGTGCTCTAGGCTTTGGAGACCGTCTCGAGTTAAGTCAGGGTCACCAATCAGCCTCTTCGCCCGCCTCTCCACCGAATCCAAAGTGGCCAGGTAAATAAATCAATAAAGTAAATAATAAAAATATCTATTTACCAAAAAGTAGGTAATTACGGATTAGGCATAAGGTGGTTAGGTCATAAAAAACAAATTATTTAACTAAATCTATATAATTAAAAATTATAAACCCTGCCTCTTAAACTAGGGGACTTGTGTGTTTGGGCAAACAGTTCATTTAGTTGCTTTAGTTTAAAGAGAAGGAACGCGTATTGAACTACCAAAAGAAGTGTAATTTAAGACGTGCATTAATTATTTATTTATGTTAATACGGCTTTCAACAACAAGAACAACGCGTTCAGGATGTTGTTGGCGCTCCCCCGCTACTGCAGTGCGTCGGCTATGTTTGCGGAAGCGCGCGTGGATTGCTTCCACGCCACTATGCGCAAGAGAAGTGCGTCGCTGGTGCGGCGAGTGCGGGGGAGCGCAAACAGCTTATTGGCTGCGCTTGTGGTAAGGTCGGATTGTTCCATCATCTCCCACTGTTGTAAGCGGCATGTGGTTGGCTAATGTGACTCGATTGTCATTGTATCTTTTTATTGTTTTATTTTATAATTTTTGATTTAATACTGTAATATTTATTGAATGTATTAATATTTTTGATTTGATTGTGGTAAGCGAAATGTCACTATGTGTGTTTTAATTGTATATGAGTCAGTGTTACTTGAATTAAATGATTATTATTATTATAAACAGAAAAAAGACAAATCAGAGGAACAATAAAAACAGGAATAAAATAAAAACTAAAAAAATAAAAAAAATCACAGTAAACGAACTAATTAAATTTTGTTTTCGCAGATTATGTATTAATAAGAAGGAGAGATTGCATTTTAATGGGTTTTGACCGAGTAGTATATCCACCATGGATAGGTGTGTGTGTGTTGTGTGTGTGTTATGTGTGTGTGGTAAAGCGTGTGTGATACATATAGTGAAGTGATAGTGTGATTATAAATAATAACGTGCCTGAATGTTGGTTAGGGAGGTTTTAAGTGACAAGACATTATTAGATTTTCAACTTTATCGCTAAAGCATTAAGGCTCATGGTTGAGTGGGAATATTTTACAGTTTGGGGTAACCTGATCTGCTGTCATCTGTACTTCTGCGTCAGTAAAAAGCAAAGCGCACTGAGTAATTTTTAAATATGGTTCAAATTAAGTGTAATAGTATGTTTCGTAATTAGGGTGCAGATAAATTAGGGTGCCGATAAATTAGGGTGCAAATAAATTAGGGTGCAGACAAATCTGATTGAAATAATAACATTTTATTTCACATGAGCAATTATGAAGCGTCAGTAGCTAGGAACACTTCCAATTGGTTGTTTGCTATTGAGAAGCTCCAACAAGAATTAACGTTGTTGACATAGCTCACAGAATAAGTAAACTGAAGTGGCAATGGCCCGGCCATATTAGCCGTAGAACCGATGAGGTTAAACGTTAGGAGCTAGCAATTTTGGACTCAGTGGAGAGGCGAGCGAAAGGCGAATTGGAGATCCAGATTTGGTTAAGAACAATCTCCAAAGTTTGGAGCACAAGCATAGGGTAATTCTGTAATCACCGTTACTTATGGCGAGTATCCACCCTTACGTTGTTGACACCGTTACGATCCGGACGAAGCGTTATGCCACGTTTTTTATACCGCGTACATCGTAGGACTAGAACAATTAGCAATTTGTCTGTAGCTGTCTTCGTGTCAGATTACAATTTAAGTGTCTCCGTGGCTAGAGTGAGTCAGCTGCCGGCAGAAGTTACCACACACCAGACAAGGCCTTGCCGCCAAGCGATTCATCGTGTTCGAAGTCTGGTGAAGCCGTACGGAGGAAGGGCCTGAGCAGTTGTGTTGCCATGTGTGCCAGATACGATGCGCCAAATATTGTTATGTCGCGGGAATTTGGTCGTAGAGGGTCTCCAGATCAATCTCCCTCTGGGTTTAACATTACATCACCTCGCTCAACTGCCGTCTTCCTTTCTGTTCAATTAGTTTTTTTGAGTGAATAGGCTCTTAATATAAAGGGTGTATCTGACATCGACGCACAAACGAGTACCATGGATCCGATACATGATTCTTAACCCCCCAGTGGTGGAATTTTTCGTCGGCTTCTTCATGATTAACAAAAAAATATATGTAGTTTTTTTTTCACTTTAGACCGTTCATAAATGCTATACTTTTATAACCCAATAAGATTTTAAAGTAAACATTAATTAATTCGCTAATTACACAAAAAAGCGCAATGTAAACAATATTAGAAAAACTACCCTATCAGCTGATTTAATAGAGTTCGCATCAGGGATTAACGTCACACCTACAAACACGCACGGCGGTACGCTTGCAACGTTCAAAGGCCGAGACGACACCATTTTTTAAACACTGTTATTTCTGTAACCGCTCATTAACGACATAAATGACTATCATAATTTTATTAGTGGCATGCGGTCTAGCCTTTTCGCGAACATTGCGTTACGATGTCAGATACACCCTGTATATCCCCCAACATAAAAAAGGAATCATCGAAATCGGTTAAGTTAGGTTAATTAATTCAATATTGAGTTATAGGTTAATATTTTGCATACATACTTTTAGTCCGAGAGCTGGCACGAATTTTTGGGTAGGTATTTGAGGCAAGCTGAAAACTTGTCCTATACCTCTCCTATCATACCCCAACAGGGAACTGCTGACCTGGCTGGTGAGTAGCGGGGCTAAATTAACCCCTAAATTTTTGAAAATATTATTTTTTTATTTTGAAAAATATATTTGAGACAATATGCAATTTTTATATGTTGTAGTTTAATGTATAAAGAATAAAAAAAAAAAATTAAGCCAGACGATTTGGTCGGGATTTTATAATTGCCAGACGCGTGCAAAAATATTTTGCAAAAAAATATAAAAAATATATTTGAGGCAACTTGAAATTTTAATAGAACATTATTTATAACTAAAAAATAAGATCCTCAAAAAGACAGGTCATTTCTGTGGGACTTTCTACCTGCCAGGTGATCCAACAAGTTATGTATAGGTACGAGGGCGTAGCGCTATAGACAAGCTGTAGAGTGAGAGAGAGAGTTTATCGGCAGCTGTCTGCGTTCTTGCTTGCCGCGTTATTATTGGCTCTGGCAAGGTCACGTGACTTACAATAGCCACGAGGTTCCAATTCAAAATTTCGGAGTAAAAAATAAAAAAATTTGTGAATTTCTACTAAAAACGGTCCATATAAAAATGATTGTGTTGATTTGTGCGTGTTAAATGGATATATTTATTTTGTTATATTTTTTTATCATATAAAATTTGTTATCTAGTCAATTTAAATATAAATCTAAATGTAATGGTTTTTTTAACAAATCATAAAAAACATTTTCTTTAGAAAATTAATTTTCCAAAAACTTTTGTTTCAATATTTTTTTAATAGGATTCATATTTTCGCCACGATATCTAAAATTAAAAAAAAAATACTTTTTTTGAGACAGTATTCAAATTTAAAATTTATACAGAAATTGAATATTTTTTTCAAGTTGAAATTAATAATGGCTAACGTATTAAATAAAAAAAGTAACGATTTCAAAAATACAAAATCACAAAATCAGATTTATTGAGATATAATAATTATACAACTGCAGAATTATGAGTACAAAAATATAAATTTAATGCATCCCACGTCACAAATAAATTTTTATTCATCATCTGAGGATGCTCCTTCATCAGAGCTATCAGAATCTTCTTCCGATTCATCTGCATCAGATTCGGCTACCTCTGCATCATCTGCGAAAAGTAATATATATTGATTTTTTAAATTAATCACAGAAATTTGAATTTTGAATGCAGCAGTTATTGAAGAAAAACTATTTATACGCGCCTTCAGTAACATTTCCAATATCATTTTCTTTATTTTCTTCATGAACAACAGCGTCGAATACTGATTGCGGTATACAGTCTCCGTCAAACCAGTGAAAATCTAGCGTATCTTCATTAAGTGTCCATCCGTTTCTATCCGGTGTCAAAGAGCTGGGGAATCGTAAATATGCATTTCTCCAAATACTCGTTATATATTGTGTTCTTAAAAGATGTTGTTGCAATTCAGCTTTGCACGGTGGTTGGTAAAGTAGAGGGATCACAATTTTTTAATGCTTTCTTGAAAGGTTCATCTTCAGTGTCGGCTTTGTAAGTTGTACAAAATTTTTGAAGTCGTGCTGCATTTATACTTGATATATTTTTATATCCATAAATTTCGCAAACAAATTCTTTCAAAATTGGCAAAATTTCATCACGCGCACCGGTAATATGTGCAACTCCAAGATCCGTTAATGCTGTTTGATGACGTTTATTTTTTATCAATATTTTATATGGTCTTACCTTGCCTTTTTGAAAAAATGATGGATTATAATCGCATCCTGTTAATGCATGGAAGCCAGGTAAACTCGTGCATAAAGATGGTCTTAATTCCATGTGCATTTTTTACCAGACATTTTAAAATTATTTACCTTATAAAACGTGTAACACCAATATTAAAATTCTACGACTGAGAATAACGACTCCGAAATTCCGACTGAAAACCTCATGGCTATTGTAAGTCACGTGACCTCGCCAGAGCCAATAATAACGCGGCAAGCAAGAACGCAGACAGCTGCCGATAAACTCTCTCTCTCTCACTCTACAGCTTGTCTATAGCGCTACGCACTCGTACCTATACATAACTTGTTGGATCACCTGGCAGGTAGAAAGTCCCACAGAAATGACCTGTCTTTTTGAGGATCTTATTTTTTAGTTATTTATAATGTTCTATTAAAATTTCAAGTTGCCTCAAATATATTTTTTATATTTTTTTGCAAAATATTTTTGCACGCGTCTGGCAATTATAAAATCCCGACCAAATCGTCTGGCTTATTTTTTTTTTTTATTCTTTATACATTAAACTACAACATATAAAAATTGCATATTGCCTCAAATATATTTTTCAAAATAAAAAAATAATATTTTCAAAAATTTAGGGGTTAATTTAGCCCCGCTACTCACCAGCCAGGTCTGCAGTTCCCTGTTGGGGTATAATAGGAGAGGTATAGGACAAGTTTTCAGCTTGCCTCAAATACCTACCCAAAAATTCGTGCCAGCTCTCCTACTATTTATGCAAAAAGAGTTATAAAATCATAATCAGACGTCATTTATTCAAATTGGCGCCAAAAAGCCCGCCCTTTAGGGTTATAGCCCTAGTTATAGGGTTTTCGTAAGGATGATATTGTCAGAACTGGACCTCAAATGGGAACACAGGAGAAGGTCCAGCTTTCAAATCAAAAAGAGATAACAACTAAAAAAGAATGTGGTCAAATTGAAAACCTCCTTTTTTGCAGTCTTTTTAAAATAAAATATTCTAGGAATTGATACTAAATTTTAGATTTCATATTTAGAATTCAAATTGAGAACCTCATCCTTTTTTGACGACTGTTTAAAATAAAATATTTTAGGAATTGTTACTAAATTTTAGATTTCATGTTTAGAATTCAGATCTTAACAAACGTTTCCCCGCACTATATAGGTCAATGAGTAAACATTAAGACCGATTTACACGATGCAATTTAATTGCCTATGGCATACAATAAAATTGATGCAGCAAATGACTTGCATCCTCTAAATGGTGTTATATGTCATCAACCTTTTACCAACCAAGATATACTTAGAAAGTACATATAACTTAGAAAAGTTGCATTGGTACTTACCTGACCTGGCATCCAAACCACACATCCATACTTGAGAGTCTGGTGTTTTACCACTACGCCACCACGACTTTACTATTATGACTATACTTTTGGTGCTTCAACTTAATTGAAGCCATAGGCAATTAAATTGCACCGTGTAACTCAGTCTTAACACTTCTCGTTACTTGCCAATAGAGCAAATTTCCCCTTTTCACTAAATAAACTGCGTAAATTTAATATAAATATTCCTTTAATTTCTATAAACTTAACTTTACCTCCGTCCCTTTATAAACTAGGACGTTCATTTTAACTAAAAGATATGCCCGAAGATGCCCCTCGAATTCAAATTATAAAATGGTAAAAACTGTGGACCATAAAAATATAGAATTTAAGCAATAAAAATATATAAAATAAATAATAACTTTGAAATAATATCCTAAAATAAAATAGTGTGTAAGGGTATGTGTGTGTGTGTGTGTGTGTAGGTAAGATGGATGTTTTTTTTATAATTATAATCTACTGCTTGAACGCAATCCCGCCTGATGGTAAGCAGTGATACAGTCGTTGATGGTGAAGCGCGCTAGTCTATTAAGAGCCTATTCACTAGACTTGAAGACACTTAAATAGTAGATAGTCAGACAGAAACAGCGCCGCTGCAAAAATGTTGCAGCCCCTCGATGAACGCGGTATAAAAGGCGAGGCGAAACGTTTCGTCCGGATCGCAGTGGTGTCAAAAACAATAGGGTGGAGACTCGCCGTACGACGGGTCGTCCGATGATGGAACGAAGATGGGGGAATTAAGTCATACAATTCCCTCGCACACTCTCCAAAATGCATCCTATAGAACACCGACAGGCTGGCTACGCTTCGCCTGTGCTCCATGCTTAAAATATAGAATTTAAACAATAAAAAATTTAGAAAAGGAATAATAACTGTGAAATATATCCTGAAATAGTATGTTCGTGGGTGAGAGGATGAATGCAATACGGAACCGCCAAGATAGATAACTTTTTTAATAAAATGAACCTTTTGCCAACCCCCTGTACAGTCGGCTCACTATCTTTGTTAATAACGCCTTTCCTTCCTTTGTTCATATCGCGACCCTAATTCCGTACCTTTCCTGTTAGCCACATCGCTAGCAGGAAAATTGTGGAAAATTTTATAAAATATGAAAGTATTGTGAAACTTTTCGCATTCATGTGGAATGTTTTGAGGTGTTTGTGGAATGGTATTTTTATGTTCATTATGCGGGTAGTTCGGTGTTTGTTGCTAATTATGATGCTTTGTATCGTGATAACAGCAGAGATAGAAGCTGAAGAACTGGACTAGATCGGTCTAAGTAATTAACTAAAGGTAAACAAAGAAGCGTTTTGCAATTGATGACATACGGAACTGAAACCTGGTCGCTTACAATAGGCCTCATACGAAGGCTCAAAGTCATACAAAGGACGATAGAAATAGCTATGCTCGGAATTTCTCCGCAATGAGGATATCCGCAGAAGAACCAAAGTCACGACAGCTCTTCGAGTCTCTAAACTTAAGTGGCAGTGGGCGGGGCACATTGCAGGTCGAATCGATAACCAATGGGGTAGTAAGGTTCTGGAGTGACGGCCACGTACCGGAAGACTCAGCGTAGGGGGACCCCCAACAAGGTGGACCGATGACCTGGTGAAGGTCACGGGAAACCGATGGATGCGGGCAGCACAAGACTGATCATCATGGAAAGCCTTGGGGGAGGCCTTTATCCAGGAGTGGACCTCTATATGCTGAGAAGAAGAAACAATGAAACCACAAGACTTATTTAACTGGCTGCCGAATTGCATAACACACTATTGCTCTCAATTTGAATCATTTTGACGTATATTGCTAATACATTGCTCCATATGTTCGAAAAATGTATTGGTTCAACAACGTAAATAACGCAATGTATTTTGTTGAACTGTCAAAATCATCAGCTGATAGTGTGTAAAAGCACAACAATGTTTACTCCGATATAGGGCACGGGTACGAAACTTATGAGGAGAATTGTACCTCAGGTTTCTACAGACATAATTTTTGTAGGGCTATCTTCACGGTTGTATGATCAGCGCGTGTGGGTAGCCCCTGCACGCGCATTGCACCGGTCACCACGTCTGGGGATTACTCCGGTACCCGGGTAATCCTTTGGCCCCCTTTTTACCCGGTAAGCCCTGAGAGTGGCACGGTGATTAGGCCTTCGGGCCGATCCCGTGTCACTCTCAACGCAGGGCCCGAGGTAACCGGGTGGTTTTAGTGGGTATTCCCGGCTTCGGCCGGGCGAGTCCCACACACGTCCGTCGCCTAGCTAGGCATTTCCACTCGATAAAAAAAGGGGCTATCTTCACGGTACAACGCTATGCTCCACTTCTCGGTTTATGGGACGAAGAATTCAGTATGAGATACTGCCCTCTTCGTCCCAAAATACAGTCAGAGTGACCTCTGAACCGTAGAAGTGGCGAAATTTTGGATCTACAAGTTAAAAAATTCAGTCGCACCATCGACACTAAGAAGAAGTGTCGATAATCGAAGTGGTCTATAAAATCTATCAATATGTAATGTCGCATCACTAGACGCATAGCTAACGACACCGCGTCGGCAAAATAGACGCTAGATATATTCTGAATGCAACCGTGAATCGGCGAAATGTCTCCAACTTTACATTTCAAAACGTATAATTTATACCATTTTGTATTTTTTGTTTGAAACGGTTTTTGTTCAAAATAGATGCTTTGAACAGCCTCACTGTTTGATCGATCAAGGGTAAGCTTTGCTTGCCGCAGTCGTTCTCAGTGTGTGTGTGTAGTGGTAATAGTCGTGGTGGCCTAGTGGTTAAAACATCAGCCTCTCGAGTATAAGTGTGCGGGTTCGATTCCAGGCCAGGCCAGTACCATTGTAACTTTTCTAAGTTACCTACATATATGTACTTTCTAAGTATATCTTGGACACCAATGACTGATTACAAGGTGATGGAAAACATCTTGAGGAATACGGACTTTTAAATCTGAAATCAATCATCTTGCTCAATAGCAAGCGTGGTGATTACGCTCAATCTTTCTGTATGAGAAGAGACCTGTGTCCAGCAGTGGGACGATAAAAAGGTTGATGCTGATGATGAACACTGCGAATCTAGTCGACCTAGCCATCGACCTAGTCTCCACATTTACACGATATATTATAACAGTCCATAATCTTAAAGTCCCAGAAAAGGGCCCGTGGCAAATAAATAACAGCAGCACAGAGGTTCTAGTCTGCTTTAACTATAGTGTTAAAAAAGTTGATCAGTGACCTCATCCTCACCTAATCGATTTTGGCAAGTTTCGTAGACTACTAAGATTTTTTTTTAATAATTATAAACTAGTGCTTGACCGCAATCCCGCCTGATGGTAAGCAGTGATGCAATCGTTGATAGTAAAGCGCGCTAGTTTATTTAGCCTATTCATTAAAAAAACTCTCAACCAATGAGAGGGCCAAACGCGCTCGATACCGACGATCAAGTTTCCTATTGAAAACTCGTACTAGGCCTACAGACCCGTCTTCCGTACTCTGTGGCTTCACCAGACATCATGCCAGAACACGACGAACCGCTTGGCGGCAAGACTTTATCTAGAGGGTGGTAACTTCTGTCGGCAGCCGATGTTATGGCCATCATTATGACTTTCCAGTGGCCAATCACTGACACACCGCTCCATATTAATAATGTTCAAATCCGCATCTTCTATGGGTGCAGGGGCACTGAGCGATTCTTCCTCTTGACGCGCCAAATCCATCGCTGCTTGTCGTCGCGTGCGAACTCTTTCGTCTTCCCTTGGCGTGACCGGCATTCCGCTTCTGGCACCAATTGTTACGGGCTAGGGGTACTAAAATACCGGTTAATGGTTACGAAGTTTATTGACAACGAAGGTACAGTCGATTGTAGGCAATGACAAGTAGAATGTTGCTGATGTTGCACCGAAGTCTTCCCTTACGTCCACGAAGTCCGTGTCGTAAACACACAATAACACTACAAATGTTACTTCACGTAGTACTCACAGTTCTCGTTACAGTTGTCGCAGTAGGTATTCTCAAAGATCGCTTCTTAAGTGTCGCTGTTTTCGTATCGGTAGTCAAGTGTAGACTGACTCGGCGCCGGCGTCACGGCGCTATATATAGTCCAGCTGATCGAACATTCCAGAGTCGTCTAGACGTAATAATAATAGCGCATAACTTCGAGTACATTCGGTAAGTACCTACGGTAATTCCCGGAAACGGGCTTCTAGAAATTTCGATGTCGTCACTTAGTTGACAAAATTGATGAAACCTGTGCCATTCGATAGGCCACCTTAAGTCTAGGAATGCGTTTTTATATTACCCCTAGATAATGTCTAGATCTCGAGTTACAGAGCTTAAAAGTTACGCACTGCATGTCACGCGATATTGAACCTTATGCCCTCGACATAAGGTGCATTCGTAACACAGACAACCTTTGAAAGTAATACCAAGGGGAAGGAGGCAAATAGTAGTCTACGGTGTACTATTTAGATTACAGAATAAGTATATCATACTAATTGAAATAAATATATACTTACGAGTACATCCGTTAATAAACATGAAACAAGAGCAAATCTATACTAAAGTGTTGATAAAGGGCGAAGAATTGGAATCTGAAGACAGCACAGTGTTCTTGGGTATAACTCTGGATGCTAAGCTTCAATGGGGTCCCCATATAGAAAAATTGTCAAAAAAAACTAAGTTCTGCTGCATACGCAGTTAGAACAATTCGTAATTTGACTGATATTGAGACGGCCCGTTTAGTGTACTTTGGCTATTTCCATAGCGTAATGTCGTACGGCATTCTGTTGTGGGGAAATGCCACTGATATTCAGACAATATTTGTTTTGCAGAAACGAGCTGTTCGTGCAATTTATAAATTAAGTCCAAGACACTCTCTCAGAGAAAAATTTAAAGAAATTAATGTACTGACCGTGCCGTCTCAATATATTTATGAAAATCTTTTGTATGCTCATAAAAATATAAAATTGTTTAAAAAATACAGTGATGTCCATAATATAAATACTAGGAACAAGCACAAATTTATTGTACCTACAACAAGGCTCAAGAAAATAGGTGGCTCTTTTAGATGCCAATGTATACATTTTTACAATAGACTTCCAGAGGTGGTTCAAGATCTGAGCCTGAATAAATTCAAATCTTTCATTAAACGTAAGTTGTGTCAGAAAGCATTTTATAGTGTTAAAGATTATATTGACGACAAAAAGGCTTGGGCTTGAGCTGCGTCCGATTTCTATGCTTACACTGATTGTTCTTTGATTTTTCCTCTTGTAGTTAAATTTGCAATGGTTTGTTTTTTTTTTTAACTTAAAGCCAGTACACACTATGTAGCCAAGCATATTGTACGTTACGGAATTGCATCGCTGACAGGGGTATTCGGCACTGGTGCAGCTACACAGGAGCTAAACTTAGCATTCGGGAACACCGTTGGAGCTGCTGAACCTTGGACAAAACTGTCTTTGCATTGTGTAGATTCAATTTCTTAGTATTGTATAATTGCATGGAACACGTGTGAGCACGATCTACTTGCTGTAAAGCATCTATTTGTTGGGTTAGTCTTTTATTGACTTGATAGTGCTATGGCTGTTGAGAGTATGTCATGCTCACTCAAATGTCTCGCTGGTGGTGGCGTGTGTGTTGGATCATTAGGTTCCCTTCAATATGGTTGAGCTGAATGATGCTGATCCATACGTCATGTTCGTGAACGGACGCCGTCAGAGGGGACTGGTCATCTCTTAGCTGCTACGGCGTATTTTAATTTCTGTTGTTTTTTTTTTTCCATAATGGACGCTCTCAGCGTACAATATATTTCTGCATCGTTCTCACACGATTGATTTCAAAATGAATGATGTAATCAAATATTTGTATCAACAGCTTGATAATTTAAAAGAGTGTCCATGGAGTTTCTTGCCCGTTCTTCTCCATAGGTACCTACTCTTTGGAATGGGCGACTAGCTTCACCTTACTGACTGACCGACCTTCTGACAATTCAAAAGTGCCTGTAACTGGTTTATTTGAAATAAATGCTTTGATTTTGATGATTTTGATTTTTTAATATACATATAAATCTGAAGAGTTTGTTTGTTTGAACGCGCTGGAACTACCGATCCGATAATGCGGGTTGCTAGTTTATTTCATATTTTCTGATTTGTTGACGGAGTCGTCACGATGTTTCCTTTCACCGTTATGTAAAATCAAAGTAAAACCTTGTCCAAATAAAAATACGGACATTGACCCTGATTTCTAATCTCCTGAAGGAAACTCAACACAATGCACAAAACCCTATCTCAAACTAGGAATAGACAGAAAAGCAAACGTCATACAAATTCGTTCGTTAGCCAATCACGGAAATAAAACAAATAGAAAAAAAAAACATAGAGTCCCTTTCCCGCCATTTCATTCTCCCTTAGAGGGCCCTTCAATTTAAACTCGTTTCACTCGAAAACGATAATTAAAAAGGAAAAATCACGCCATCTTGCTTTTACGTTCGGAAATCCTCTCGACGTGTTTCCCGCCTTTTGCAATTAGCTCAATTTCTGAACATCGCGTCCCGTATTGCTAAAGTGCAAAATTTAATTTGTTTGATTTTTCTCAAGTGGTCATTATTTTAATCCCTACTAATATTATAAATGCGAAAGTAACTCTGACTGTCTGCCCGTCTGTCTGTTACGCTTTTATGTCTAAACCATGGAACTGATTTTATTGAAATTTGGTACAAAGATAGAGTTGACCTTGAGAAATAACATAGGATAGTTTTGATTCTGGACTTTTGAAGAGTTCTCTTGGAAACGCGATATAACTGAACTCCATGCACGCGAAACCGCAGGCGGAAAGCTAGTGGAATTATAATTGTGAAGTGATATTGTGAAATTGAATTTTTACTCTTCAAGTAGGCCCTGAATTAGTAAGTATAGAATTATTCACACTTCATTTCTTGTGTTTTCTTTACCTCCTTATTTTAAACTTATTTTCTTTTTCGCTTTTTATTTACATAAATTTGGATTACTTATTTATGAGGCTATATTATAAGCAACCATCTTTTTTGTGTGGTTGGCATAAGGTTGTTCTAAAGATCGAAACTTTAGTAGTAAAATTCGTCCCTGATGCTGTTTACACAGTCCTCATTTCGCAAGCCATTAGATAAAAGAGCTTCCAATGGTTAAGTGGCACAGGACCGTTGATAAGTCTAATACTCTAATTACATAACATTTATTGGGTAAAGAGTACTATTAAACACGATCTAATTCATTTTGAAGGATATTGCTAAACCATTGCTCAATCCTTCTCTGTATGAGAGGAGACCTGTGCCCAGCAGTGGGACGATAAAAAGGTTGAGGAAGGATTGCTCATGGGCGTACCCAGGGTGAGGGCAGAGAGGCGCTCATAGTATTGCGCACGGTACAACAGTTGACGCCAGAGGTCAACGGCCCGCTCGCGCGCCCGAGCGGGCGTGGGCCATATTTTTGTTGGGACAGCCAAGTAGGATAACAAGCTCATAACTTTGTGATTTCATTAAATCTTTTTGAAATTTTGTACATAGATTCTTTACTTAAAAATACCAGGACACGTGTTTCGGGTTTAGTATAAACAAAAAAAAATGTTATAGGTATATAAGTATAAGGGATATAGTTTATACCACAACACGCTTTTTAAATGTTTATGTGAACAATACTGAGCCTAAAGACGTACGCCATTTTATAAATACTAGTCCTATTTCACCGAGAAAGGTCAGGTTCACGACCTTTTAATGCAAATCTTTTTCTTCACAGTTCTATTTAAATGGGTACCTACTAGTATAGATTGGATTCAAATTTTAAATCAGTTACGCTTTTTTCAGTATTGACTTTTGTGAATGTAAAGTGCCCGCCAGACAATACTAGTCTGGTCGGAAGATCCTCCCTCTTCTATGGAGGATGAGTGAGCTTTACACGCTGCTCCTCATACCTCCACAGACTCATTTCAAAACCTAGAAAAGAATAAACTATAAATTTAATAAAAAAACCGGCCACATGTGTGTCGGACTTCTGTGCCATTAACTACATGAAAACAAAACTGTTTTACAAATGATCTAAGATATCTTATCTTAGATCATTTGTGATTTCAACTGTCTAGTTATCACGGTTCGTGAGATGCATTCTATTGGCATACAGACAGTGGATTCTTCTTTCTTTCTTTTATGGCTTCGCACGGTTTGTGCATTTAGCCAATGTCACGTAATGAATTGTTCATGTCGAAAAAGACGGCGTGATACGTCTTGCGATGGAGGTTTGAGACAAAGTCATGATGTGGCCACTATGCTGCGATATTTCACTGTTCTTTATGAATTATTTACTGAATGCACATTATACTACATAAATCATGCACTTTTATTTAGTAAAGCACACTATAAATAATTTTAAAAGTCCGATGAAAAATGAGCGTGACACTCAGCTTGACTTTCCCGCCAAAACTCCCAGTGGATTCTTAGTAATTGGGCCACATTTTCACCATTTGAATTCGGAACGCTAAGAACCGACAAATCTGCAGTTTCATTTTTAATTTTGATGCTTTGTGAAGCAACACGTATTGTTAAAATGCATGGAACTAGTAATTACTTTTTTATACGACCAAAAACAATTACATACTAATCTTAACTAGATAATTTTAAATTATCACAATACTTAGAAATAAATTTGTAAACAATCTCTTCTATATTTATTTTACTACACATATTATATGGAGAAAAGATAGCATACTCTTTTATAAAGTATACCACAAAAAGGTGACCAATTAAAAAAAAACATGACAAATATTTCGCATTGCCAGTTAAATTAAACCGGGCCGTGGTCGCCATTTTTGACTATTACTAAACCAATATTCAAAACAGATCAGCAGTATTAGAAACACGTACGACCTCCGCACTAGCTGACTTTATTGTATATTTATGCTAAACATTTGATTTGTAGCGCTGTCTGTATGTGGCCGAGTTGACAGTTGCTAACGAATGTAAAGAATAACTACTCTCGTAATCATAGTTGCATATGAAATTATGTATTGCTGTCTCTTTTCTTTCGCATGGTAACGACAAAGACAGGAAGATGAAGGCGTACAGTCAAGATTCTGAACACAGGCAAAAAAGGCAGCGTGGCTAGCCGACGTATACAGGGTGTATCTGACATGGTAACGCAAACTTCGCGAAAAGGCTACACCGCATACCATTAATAAAAATATGATAGCCATTTATATCGTTAATGAGCGTTTACAGAAATCACAATGTTTAAAAAAATGTGTCGGCTCGGCCTTTGAACGTTGCAAGCGTGCCGCCGCGCGTGTTTGTGGATATGACGTTGACCCCTGATGTGAACTCTATTAAATCAACTGATTAGTTTTCGAGTTTTGTTCACTTTGCGCTTTTTTGTGTAATTAGCGAATTAATTATTTTTTACTTTAAAATCTTATTGGGTTATAAAAGTATACCAATTATGAACGGTTTAAAGTGAAAAAACTTCATATTATTATTTTATAATCAGGAAAAAACCGACGAAAAATTCCACCTGTGTCGGGTTCAGAATCATGTCTGGATCCATGGTACTCGTTCGTGCGTCGATGGTCAGAGACACCCTTTAAGAGAAATAGTGAAAAGTTTCTCATATTAAACAATGTTATTATTTTTTGTTATTCGACCTGAATATAGTTTGTTCCGAAAAAGCAACTGAATCGGTTCCAAACATCTTTACACCATGTTATATTTTTTCCCAAATAGATTTAGAAATTGTTGCAATGTGGTTACCGAGCGCGCCCGCACAACAGCTGACACGACGAGCGGAGAGTGGTCCATATTTCTGTTGGAACAACCAGGTAAGACAACAAGCTCATAACTTTGTGATTTTTCATGATAGCTTCTAGAAATTTTCTACATAAAAATACTGGACACGTTTCGGGTTTGGTACATACAAAAAATAAAGTACTATGGTATAAAAACATGTTTTTCCAACAGATAGCTGTGTTGCTGGAGGGCTCATCGCTAAATAATAACCGCCGCACAGGTCCATCGATCAGGTTAAGCTACACTTGTCGCGACTGATATGTGGATGGGTGACCAATTTAACATAGACATCACAAATATTTTATTTGTGATACATAGGTACAGTGGTTATTCAGATTTGAGAATAAAGTGCGCCAGCCTCTTATAGGCATTTTCTCCATGGTAGGCCACATCGGCTGCCGGCAGAAGTTACCACCCACCAGACAAAGTCTGGCCGCCAAGCGATTCGTCGTGTGCCGGCATGATGTCTGGCGTACGGAGGACGGGTCTGAGCATTTCTGTTGCGATATGTGCCGGGTACGATGAGCCAAATGTTGTTGTGTCGGGAGTTTGGTCGTGGAGGGTCTTCAGATCAATCTCCCACTGGCGCAGCATCGTTAGCCGTGTTGTTGGGTTTAACATTGCATTACCTCGCTCAACTGCCGTATTCTGTCCTATCACTCATTTTTTCTTTTTTTGAGTGAATAGTCTCTTAATAAATTAGCGCGCTTTACCATAAATGATTGCATCACTGCTTACCATCAGGCGGGATTGCGATCAAGCACTAGTTTATAAATATAAAAAAGCACTTTTGCTTCCCAGCCAAAGCACTAGTATGTGGTGAAAGGCATTTGCTGGGTCCGTCTTACGTGATATTGATGTTCGAAATTCTGATTTGAATAAGTGATTTTGTTTTTTTTTTTTTTTTTTTTTTTCAAAGATGTGAGGCACAGTGAATGCTAGTCAAATAAATAGGCTTTATTCCATCATCATCAATCTTTTTTATCGTCCCACTGCTGGACACAGGTCTCCCCTCATATAGAGAAGGGTTGAGCGTAATCACCACGCTTGCTCAATGCGGGTTGGCTGCTGCAGTACTCCATACATTAACGGACCTGTGCTTTGTATAACATTAGAAGCTTTGCTCTTTCCTACTCTTAGTCACCGGCATCCATACTAAAAACTTCCCTCACGTAATTTCTTCATTCCACCGCATCATATGTCCATAACAATCGATTTCCAGACAACTTTGCAGCTACCGGGGTCATTATCAGACTGTCTCTTATGTGAAAATTTCTTATTCTGAACATCCGTGTAAAACCACACATAACAACTACTTACGTAATACACAATAAACTCAAAACAACTCGAACTAACAAAACGGAAAACCACATTGATCCCAAAGTCTACAATGCTAAAATATTCAAGAAGGGCGCCCTCAATTGCCAGCAATTCGACCAGCTCTGCTAAGGGCGAAGCGTTAACATATGTATAGATTTACAGTTTTCTCCGAAAGAAGGGTAAATAAACAGTCTGAAGACAATACTGTATAAATATGATAAGATCCAATTTTCGGAAGGGTTAGGGTTGCCCTCAAAAGGGGTTAAATTAGATTCTAGATTATACTGGATGAAGGCGATAGAAATGTACTATATTTATAAGGGGTTCGTGGAGCGTAATAAAACAAAAGTTCAATTCATCATACAAATACACACATCAAAAGTGTCTAGGGATCAAGCATTTTTATGCGGATTTCTTGAGATTGAGATGTGGCTTTGTAATAAATTTATGATTTTATAAATTTATATGGATCCTTTTTGGTGTATTTCATAATTTGAATCAGGAACTGTGAATCAAATTCGAGTAAAAGATGAAAATCAGCTGTCAATATTTTCCCTATAAAAACATACAACGCATTGACATTATTAGTGCTACTGTTTCCCTACTACTGATTAAAACCAACGTTATTATGGAGCGGCGACGTCATTTAAGCAGGGAAGAAATGCTCAGAGCCGTGGGAATGATAGAAGCTGGTTCCCGGCAACGTACTGTGGCTTTAGCTCTGAATACAAGTCAGAGTGTTATCAGTCGACTTTGGACACGTTACCGAAGCACTGGTACAGTGGCTGAGCGCCATGGAGGACGGTATCGCTGCACCACACGGAGACAAGACCGATACATTCAAATCTTAACTCGAAGAGCTCTAACAATAACCGCCATGATGTTAGCCGTGAGGCTTCATCACTCTTCAGGGAACTTAATTAGCGACCAAACAGTCAGAAACCGCTTGCATGAAGTGAACCTTCATTCCCGAAGACCGCTACGGGTACCACCTATAGCAATGCACAATCGTAGGATTCGATATCAATGGGCTCTTGAACACAGAAATTGGGCAGAAGAACAATGGCGTTTCGTGTGCTTTTCTGATGAGTCTCGTTTTGGTATGAGACCGGATACAAGACGTATACGACACTGGAGAACCCCTGGACGCCAACAGCGATTAAAATCCTGCCAGGAAGTCCATCCTTATAGTGGTGGAACCATCATGGTATGGGCGGGTATTTGGATCGGCGGAAGAACTGAGTTGATTTGGATCAGAGGCAACCTCAACGCTCAAATTTATGCTGAGACGATTGTATCAGACGTCATCGTTCCTCTACAAGTGCAAATCGGTCCCTTATTTCAGTTAATGCATGATAATGCACGACCGCACACCGCAAGAGTTGTAAGACAGACTCTCGCCGCAGCTAACATCAATGTCCTGCCCTGGCCTGCTCAGTCGCCAGACTTGAACCCGATTGAGCATGCATGGGATATGCTACAGAGAAGAGCTCTGCCGAATATGGAGGGTATCCAGTCGCAAGAAGACCTTTTTTTGTTGTTGCAACGAACATGGGCGGCCATTCCACAGCGTGATTCGGATGAACTCATTTTGAGTATGCCAAACCGATGTTCTTGTGTTGTTAGTGTTCGCGGTAGAAACACGGATTATTAATTGTTTAAGTTACCCAATAAAATTTTAGAGAAAACTGTTATTTCAGTCTTTTTTTCGAACTTTTGTGTTAGTGGTTCAAATGTCAAATATCCCTTTATTAGGAAAATGGCAAATTTCTTTATTAATGCAAAGGTGACTTGGTTTATCGTTACTGTGACAAACGAAAACACTTTATTTGATGAATCCTTAAAGAAAATTTTAATTAATATCAATCAGGAGAAAAGTTATTGCAAAAATATATGTTGATCCCTAGACACTTTTGATGTGTGTATTTGCGAAACCGCGTCTCCTTGCGCGCGCGTCTCCGCGCTCGCTGCCGCTACGGAAGCTGTCGTAATTCTAATTGGTTGGAATAAAAACTGCAGAAGATTTTTATATGGACTGCCATCACGTTTGGAAGAAATAATTTTAATTTACTAGCTGCTGCCCATGTCCGCGATAATTTCTGTTCAAAAATCAAATCAAATCAAAAGTCATTTATTCAAATTAGGCTGCGAATCAGCACTTTTTGAACGTCATTATTACATAAGACAGTCCCCCAAAACGCCCACCCATCGACACTTCCTAGTGCTTTCGCTGGGAAGAAGAAGTGGCGGAAGAAACTCCCCAGCAGCACAGCTGTCTGTTCATTTAAAAAAAAACACATGACTTTATACAATACTACGTATAGTGATGAACACGATAAAATACAACAACAATGAAATTATTTACCATATGCCAGCTGCGACCAATAGCAGTGGAGCATAACCAACTCCACGCGAACGAAGTCGCTGGCGGCCGCTAGTATTAAAATATAACTCAAAATGAAATAAAATGTCGAAAGCCTTAAAAGCCATTTCTAGTGGAAAGTCCAATTAGGCAAAAAAAAAAATCACTGCACCCCAGCATAAACTTTTTAGCACGCAAGCCCAAATTATCTCCCTCATCAACGCTAATATCGATTGGAGAATTAGGTAATATATACATAATCAGCCCATATTGTTCACACTGTTGGAATACAGGCTTCCTTTCGATGACAGGTAGTGAGCCATAATCTACCGAGCTGGCCCAATGAGGATTGGTAGATGTCACATTTCTACGAAGTTATTAAGCTCTAAAACGTTTCCTCGCGATGTTTTCCTTCACCGTTTTTTTTTATATAATTATAAACTAGCGCTTGACTGCAATCCCGCCTGATAGTAAACAGTGATGCAATCGTTGATGGTATAGCGCCCTAGTTTATTAAACCCATTTCCTTAAAAAACTTAGTGAATAGGCAGGAAGACGGCAGTTGAGCGAGGTGGTGCAATGTTAAACCCAACAACACGACCAACGATGCTGCGCCAGAGGGAGATTGATGTGGAGACCCTCCACGACCAAACTCCCGGCACAAGGCGCATCGTACCCGGCACACATCGCAACAAACTGCTCAGACCCGTCCTCCGTACGGCTTCACCAGACATCATGCCAGAACACGACGAATCGCTTGGCGGCAAGACTTTGGTGGGTGGTAACTTCTGCCGCCAGCCGATGTGGCCTACCACCGAGTAAAAGTTTTTTTTTTTTTGCCAAGTTTTGAGAGCAGTGGTAATGAAATAATTTGGACAAAGTAAAACGCCTGCCGGGGTTCGAACTTACGACCTACAGCTTGTAAGTCGAGGCCGATACCACAAGGCTACCAAATACATAACCAGCCTATAATTTTTCCAGGAGTTTTGACAGGAAAGCCAAGATGAGTGTCACGCGGATTTTTCATTGGCCTTTTAAAATTATTTATAATGTCGTTTACTAAATAAGAACGCGTGATTTATATAGTAAAAAGTGCATTCAGTGAATAATTCATAAAGAACATTGAAATATCGCAGCATAGTGGCTTTGCATCAAATCTCCTAGTAGGCGGCTCACGCGGCCGTTTTTTCAACTGTCATTGGCGATGTCCGCCATTATTGTGAAATAATGTTTTTAAAGAATTTCTATAATTTGTTACACGTGTTATTGGCAAAATTGTGGTATCTAACCACAGGGGCCATTGAAGAGTTGAAGTAGTATTCACTCTAAAGGAAAAAAAGAAATTTTCCACTCCTGTGACACTGGCCTCCTTTCTATGAGAGGGAGTGGGCAGAAGTTACCACCCACCAGACAAAGCCTTGCCGCCAAGCGATTTGTCGTGTTCCGGCATGATGTCTGGTGAAGCCGTTCGGAGGACGGGACTGAGCGGTTGTGTTACGATGTGTGCCGGGTACGATGCGCCTAATGTTGTTGTGTTGGGAGTTTGGTCGTGAAGGGTCTTCAGATCAATCTCCCTTTGGCGCAGCATCGTTGGTCGTGTTGTTGGGTTTAACATTGCATCACCTCGCTCAACTGCCGTCTTCCTTCCTATTCGCTCAGTTTTTCTGAGTGAATAGGCTCTTAATAAACTAGCGCGCTTTACCATCAAAGATCGCATCACTGCTTACCATCAGGCGGGAATGCGGTCAAGTGCTAGTTTA
Source organism: Sesamia inferens (assembly GCA_037179545.1). Lineage (NCBI taxonomy): Eukaryota > Metazoa > Arthropoda > Insecta > Lepidoptera > Noctuidae > Sesamia > Sesamia inferens. The sequence goes on along the minus strand of CM073951.1, from coordinate 14,142,839 downwards.
TAATTATTAAAAAAAAAAAAAGTCTTCCGCGCTCGCCGAGCGCGGGTTGGTAGTGTCACATGTCCTCGATTTGTTTTGTGCTCAAACTTCCTTTCTGTTCTTCCTTATGTTTTCCTTCACAGTTTTCAGAGTGTATTTAGGCAACAGTAACCTCCATTTTGGTACTTCACTGCAGTTTCAGTAACACGGAAAAAGGAACAAAGATGCTCCTCCCAAGGCACTTATTAACTCTCTCGGAATACGCAACGAAATTAACCGGAAAAGGAAAGAAAATCATGTTTCCTCCTCGGTAATTAGCAAAGAGGTGCGTTCTACTGGGAGATAACAATTCTGATTGTTGTTTTTTTCGGGATGTTTTTGAAAGTAACCTTTTGACCTGAAAAAGGGAATCGAAACGTCGACTCTTTGTGGGCCTTTTGGCCCAAAAGAGGAGATAACATGTCTTCTGAAAAAAATTCTACTAAGATTATAAAATTCAATCGTGTTAGTGTGGGGGACACCAACCCCAACAAGCAGCAATTGATTTGATTACATATTATACTAATAAAACAAAATAACTCTTCTTAAGAAATACGCAGCACCTCTGTACTATACAGTGAAAGCTCAAATAAATGTTGTGTAATGCTAACTGAATATCTACAAACCCTCAGTTACACAGACACGGAAAAAATGCTGGAGGTGTTAAAATGAAACGAGTAGTTTAGTAAGTTATGTTATATACTAATAAATAAGTAGAGTTAATGTATTATTTAAGTTTTTAGGACAATTTTTCATTGCTTAGTCTTAAATACCTACTTTTGTCATATGTTTATTATTATTATACTATAGCCATCAAATATCCTTGCTGATGATAGCTTGAAATACAGGTTTAAATAAACCTAGTTCGGGTGTCGCAACATTAGTTTTAGATCGTAACTTTAAAGATTTATATTATGTATTAGACTACAGTAAGTTAGCTTTTACGATTGTTATTATTAAGATTTTTATTACTATACAAACAGAATTTTTGTACATTCATTGTTGTTGTTGTTCTATGTTTTTTAATAAATTTCATTCAAAAAATTTCATTTCATTCAAAACTCAGATCTTAATTTTGTCGTAACTTTATATATTTTATTGTGTGTACATAAATAATAAAATAAATAAACTTTTACTAACCGCCGCCCACAACTTCCTTCACGTGGAGTTGGTTATTTGAACATTTTATTTTAACCCCAAAAGAGTTAGGTATTTTAAAATTGTAGTATCTTATAAGATGTTAATCGAAATTAAGTGATGTCAAGGACAATTTTGTTCAAAATTAAATACTATTAATTTATTTGGATAAGGATTAATATTTGTTTTTTTTATATGCTCCGCTCCTATTGGTCGGAGCGTGACGTTGTAAAGGGTGTATCTGACATCGACGCACAAACGAGTCCCATAGATCCAGTACATGATTCTGAACCCCCTAGTAGTGGAATTTTGCGTCGGCTTTATCGCAATTAAAAAAAAATATGCTGTTTTTTTACACTTTAGACCGTACATAATTGCTATACCTACTTTTATAACCCAATAAGATTTCAAAGTAAAAATTAATTAATTCGTTAATTACATAAAAAAGCGCAATGTGAACAATAATAGAAAAACTATTCTATCAGCTGATTTAATAGAGTTCACATCAGGGGTCAACGTCACACCTACAAACACGCGCGGCGGCACGCTTGCAGCGTTCAAAGGTCGAGCCGACACCTTTTTTTAAACACTGTAATTTCTGTAACCGCTCATTAACGACATAAATGACTATCATAATTTTGTTGTGCGCGACAGACGCTTCCAAAGTGGAAAAAGGTTGGTCGCTGGTTATTGTAACTAGTTAGGTGAAATAACAACCACGTCTACTTCACAATCTAAACTAAACTTAAATTCATTGCATCTTTTTCTATTTCATTAAGAAAAGGACAGAAGATTAATATTTTAGTTTAGTAAAATTAAAAACTCTATAGACAAAAGTCGATAGTCGTAAAATGAAACTGGTATTAATACACAAGCTGTGAGTTCCAAGATGTCTTTTGATTTTCGAAGGCTAGAAAGCACCAATTTGCTTTATATTGCCTACGCTTTTGCTTGCAAATTCACCCGCGTGAAATGTCTGGGTCCCCCGACACACGCCGTCCCATCGCATCGCCTGCCCGCCTGCTTCTAATTACTCGGCCTCCAAAGGGCCCTAGCTCGATGTTTAAGGTGATAGATACCCGTGAGCGTCCAAAACCGCTCACCTTTGGAAGTTTATTCCTCAAGAATGACTTGATCAAAAATTTTGAAAAAAATATGTTATGATCATAGATTCAAGCACAACATATTTATTGTTTATTATTTTCTATACGGCCTATATTTACGTCAAAAAAAAAAACATTTCTACACCACGTTTTTGACCTTTAAATCGATATTTCTCTTAAAGCGCTTAGGCTTTTTTAAATATTCTTAGTCGCAGTAACGTGTACCTGTAAGAACTATAGAATCATAGTTTTGTTTTAAAATTAATGAAATATTTAATAAGAAAAGTAATAAAAATGAGGTTCCGGCCGAGTTTCCGCCTTACGAAGTTCAGAGGGGCTCTATGCGGGACGCGGGCGCGGGTGGCCGGCAGTCGCGCGCCAGCGCTCGTGAGAGGAGACTGTGTCACTTTTTGCTCCGCGCAACGAAGTATTTTTAGTGATTTTGTGTATGATTATTGAATTTTTGCATTTATTGCTGCGCTTGGACGCTTTACGTCATTTTATATGACGTTTTATTTCGATATTCTGATCAGTGTAAATAGTTTTGTTACTGCGGGTATATAACTAGATGTGCCGTTGACTGTACCTATATTTTTGCCTGTAGTCTCATCCGCTTAATTTTCCCGTTTCGTTTCGTTTACTTATAACACGATTATTCTAACTTGGCGCATGAAGCTGTGAAAAAAATCAACCGCGCGCGTAACCGGTCAGAGCGTCGATTTCAAAGCGGGTTGTTGGAGTTGGGGTATATGCTTCAGGTATACGCTCCTTGGAAAGGGAGATATCAACTCCCTTCCCGGGCCGCAGAAGACGCACCGGGCGCCGAGGAAGGGCGGATAACGCCCTCTTCCGCCCCCCATGAATGGGTCCAGGGGCGAGGGACATGGGGAAGTCCCCGCCCCCCATTGATGGACCACGAGGCGGAGGCGCGCGCGAGTGTCGGCGCGCGCCTTTGAGGCGATGCACGGGGTAGTTTAACACCCCACTACCCCGTGCAGGAGACGAGGCCCGGACAGACCGGGCCAGCACGAGGGTGTGGGGCCGTGGAAGAATTTAGACTCCCGCGGCCCCACGCGCGCTCGTGATAGAAGACACACCGGGGTGGTTTTAGTCAGTAAAAGTCTGACATACCCCGTCGCCCACCCCAAGGCGGCGGGCATCCTATGAGGATTTCCACCCCGGCAAAAAAAAAAAAAAAAAAAAGGTATACGCTCCTTTTATGAAACGCAAAGAAAAAGAAGAAAACAATTTTTGGGAACAATTTTTTTTTGAGTTTTTAAATTACAAAAAAAAATTATTGCATCGTGTAGAGGGCGTCAAGAGGGTAACTTTTTATTTTGGTCATTTTATAATTTCGGGTCATTTTTAACGGGTGGTTAAAACCAAACTCGAAATTTTTCCAATTTTTTTTGGCGGAATGAATAGGTGAAGGTCTAAGAAAGAACTTTGTATCCTAGCACTTTTTTCGCTGCGACGTACCGTTTTCGAGATAAAACGGCTCACGACGTGGGGGTCGGACCCCCACATTATATTCATTCATTCCGCCAATAAAAAAAAACAAGACGTAGGTATATTATTCTATACATTGCTACGCGTACAATTCAGAATATTGCAATTTTAGTGATGTATATTATGCTATACATTGCTATGTTTAGGGAAAAATCCAAATTTTGCTTTTTACTAACGAAAAGATACGTTTAGTCTTCTGTTACATTGTCTTTCTATTTTTCATGCAACGATGGCAGAAGCTTTGGGTTTCATTTTTGAGCGCGCGACAAAGTTGATTAGAAGGCAAAGATAAAATTTAAGGTAGAGCGTCATAATTACTTTCTGATATATTAGGAAATACCTTAGTAACAATAGGTGTAAGAGGCACTTCGGTTGTATCGGCATAAATATCATCTCTACGCGTTCCTATTTCATGATCAGTTTGTGGGAGGTTTAACACATGAGATTGGAATTTATCAATGGTGCTGAAAAACTTTCTGCTGATCCAAAGATTCTACTACATCACCGTCACACACTAGCTCCGTCTTGTGTCAGAGTCTTCATCCTTTTCAGGCACCAAGGCTTAAATGTGCCTAGCTCATAGCAGTCTAAATTAAGCCAAGGCAAAAGAAACATGCAAAAAAACCACCACCATAGCAAAACTAAACCATATTGTAATATAGCTAGGCAGATAATATGTGTATTGTCTATTAAATTGTAATAAATTTTATTACATTTTATTTTATTTTATTTACATGGTTTAGTATATAAGACAATACACATGCAATTAAAATGTTATACTATAAATATAACGGAAGGTAAATTACTGCAACTCTAGCGATGTCTAGTATAATTCTCACAGCAACAACAGCAAATATATCAAAATGTGTAGGAACAAACATTCAGGCATACGTATTTTATAATAAACATACACATATAAAAGTCGTGGTGGCCTAGTGATTAAAACACCAGTCTCTCAAGTATGTGTGTGCGGGTTCGATTCCAGGTCAGGTAAGTACCAATACAACTTTTCTATAGTCATATGTACTATACCCAGCAGTGGGGCGATAAAAAGGTTGATCAAAATCAAAATCAAAGCATTTATTTCAAATAAACCAGTTACAGGCACTTTTGAATTGTCAGAAGGTCGGTCAGTCAGATGATGATACACATTTAGGGGTATAAACAAAAATAAAATAAATCTTACCTTAAATAAAACTGAGAGTCGCATCTAGACAGTTACTTTTCACAGCTGATTTAAAACTATGACAGATAACCCAATATTTTTATTTTTGACGAGAAATGACATGTGCTAAATAAAAGTGAAAAATTATTTTATAGTGATCGAATATTTTTATAAAGTTGTATGTATGGTATACTATACAAAATGAAGATAAAGGACATCTAAAAAAAAAATCCTCAAATTTTTGCTAAGTCCAAAACATTTTTTTTCCTTCCTTAAAAAAAAATATATAATTGATACTTGTAATTTAATCCACGAAATTTGATTAACATTCACCATTATTTTTTTTCTAGTAAACCAAAACAAATTCTTTTTTCATTTTATAAGTTCATTAGTCTCAGGTGTTTATTACCTAAAATTTGGTTAGCTAAATTTTTAAACAATAATAATATATATAAATTCCAATTTTTCAATGGGAATTATACCAAAAACGCTAAATGCTCAATAATAACTTTAAATAAAAGAATAAACCGGTTCCCGTTTTGCATTAATCATTTTTATAAATAAATATTTGTTTTCCCTTTTTTAAATAAAAAATCCCTGCAACGCGGTACCGAAAGCAACATAATAAAAGAAATTACCTAATATGTTTCATTTTAGGGCATGAGTTTAGATACCACGTAATTTTATATTAGGTACTTTATAGGCAGAATACTATGAATAGTATACTTTTTAGACATGTTATGGCATTCTACGTTTGTTGCGAGACGTCCGCGCTCGAAGCAAGGGAGTAGGAAATGTGCACGTAAATATGTTGCGGGGTGCGCGGGGGGTTTCTGGCTAGCCCCGCCCAGATGCGCAAGGTCATCGTCGTAACTAATCGCCTTAATAGCCTTCGCGAAGAATTGGGCTATCAGATACGAAAAGAATCTGTTAAAACAGACTGATTACATAACATACATAATCAGCCCACATATACCCCCTTATTCATAAACGCTGCTTAAAGTTAACTAGTGATTAGCGATTCTTTAACCATTCAATTTTGTCCTTTTAACGTCACTTTACTTAAATCATCCTTTATGAATATACACCACAGTGTTTAAGGGGTTTATTCATAAACGAAGATTAAAGTTAAGTGACGTGCAAACGTCTATAATGTATGGTTAAAGAATCGCTAATCACTAGTTAACTTTAAATATCTTTTATGAATAAGGGGGATAATGTTATTAGCTTCCTCTCGGTGAGAAAGTGAGTCGCAAATAGAGATCATAAAAAAGTATAAAGCAATAAAAAAGCATGCTTTTTTTAAAAAAAGCAAAATAAGTTGCTTTTTAAAAAAACCATATTCAACTTTTTGTGATGGTAATCCTACCAATATAAATATACGACTTATTAAGTTGGAAAGTGCTTTTGCGGAGCAACTTTTTCGTTAGTTCGTATAACTTTTCTTTCAATTATGCTTTATGCTTAATTATTTAGTTGCTTTTGCTTTTCTGCTTTGGCAGATTCTTCGAATCAGTTCAGCTTATTGATTTAGTGAATTATGTTTTTTTTCTATTTGGATCCTTAATGGTAATGGTCAGTGTTGATGTTTTGTGACTATAGTGTGTTTTTAAATCGTGAAAGACTATAGATATTAATTAAGTAGATTTTAATTAAAATTTTTCGTGCATTTTTAGGTCGGTTGAGTGTAAAATACTTTGTAAAAAATTCATTTAGACATTTAGAAAACGTCTCGCAATCGTAATAATAACAATATTTGGAACTTTTTTTAAAAGAAGTTTACTTTTTGTAAAAAATCTTTTTCGTATAAATCGTCGGTTACTAACATTCGTATTTAATAAAAAAAAAAAAAACATAAATAAAATAGCAAAACCATCATTAACATATACTTTTTGCACTAGAAATTGCTTTACTCGGTGGTAGGCCATAACACCGGCCGCCGGCAGAAGTTACCACCCACCAGACAACGCCTTGCCGCCAAGCGATTTGTCGTGTTCCGGCATGATGTCTGGTGAAGCCGTACGGAGGACGGGTCTGAGCAGTTGTGTTGCGATGTGTGACGGGTACGATGCGCCAAATGTTGTTGTGGTGGGAGTTTGGTCGTGGAGGGTCTTCAGATCTATCTCCCTTTGGCGCAGCATCGTTGGTCGTGTTGTTGGGTTTAACATTGCATCACCTCGCTCAACTGCCGTTTTCCTTCCTATTCGCTCAATCTGAGTGAATAGGTTCTTAATAAACTAGTGCGCTTTACCATCAACGATCGCATCACTGCTTACCATCAGGCGGGATTGCGGTCAAGTTTATAAGCAAATAAGCAGTTAACAAAAGCTGTTTTTTGAAATAAGTAAAAAAGCATAGGTAACTGCTTTATTACTTTTAAGCACTTAATCCCAAGTCTAGTCGCAAATCTAACACGCGGGCCCAGTCGGTGTTGGTAGATGTCACATGTCTTCGTAGTTTTGTCTCCAGGACACGCCGGTTTCCTCAAGATGTTTTCCTTCACCGCTTTGAGAGCAGTGGTGATGAAATAATTTGCACAAAGTAATAAACCTGTTGTGTAATGAAGAGTAACCTGATAGACCACCGCTCTCGTTCCACAGATCAGCACGTCCAAATAAAAAACAACTATTCGGCTTTCCAGGTCAGGCAAGTACCAATGTAACTTTTCGAAAGTTATATGTACTTTCTAAGTATATCTTGGACACCAATGACTGAAGGTGAAGGAAAATATCTCGAGGGAACCTGGACTTTTAAGTCTGAAATCGCCAACCCGCATTGAGCAAGCGTGGTGATTACGCTCAATCCTTCTCTGTATGAGAGGAGACCTGTGCCCAGCACTGGGACGGTAAAAACGTTGATGATGATGATTCAGCTTTTTAAGGTTCCGTACCTAAAAGGTAAAACGGAACCCTATTCATGAGACTTCGCTGTCCGTCTGTCCGTCCGTCCGTCTGTCACCAGGCTGTATCTTATGAACCGTAATAGCTAGACAGTTGAAATTTTCCGAGGTTATGTATTTCTGTTACCGCAATAAAACAAATACTAAAAATAAAAAATTAAAATATGTAGATACTTAAGGGGGCCTCCCTATTCAACAAACGTGATTATTTTTTTGCCGTTTTTACGTACGGACACTTTGTGCGCGAGTTCGACTCGCACTTGGCCGGTTTTTTAATAGTAAAGATTAAAGAAAAAATAAACCCTGCAATATGTTTAATATCGAATTGATTTATTTTTTATAAACGATGATTTAAGTCACGTTTATACGTTAAAAATGAATGGTAATAGGCAGACTTCTTGAAACGTAGTTAAAGTCAAACATTTGCTAGAAATAGTTTTTTTTTTTTAAATAATTATGTTTTTTTTTTATTTTTAAACCGCTAATAGTCAAATAATGAACTGGTTTAAAAAAAGTCATTCAAATTTCAATTCAGTCAACAAAAAAAAAAGATAAATTTTAATTTTTTAAATGGAGTGACCATTTAAAAAATTAAAATTTATCCTTTTTTTTTGTTTAATAAATACATTTTTTATTCAAATTGAACAAAAATCAATGTTGCAAGTATTTACCTTTTAGTTACCTACAATTTTCAACATTTTTTAATAGCTATTAATGCCCCACTGCTGCAATTGTAGGACTTTTGAGGGCCCGTAACGACTGCCATTAGATGTTCGTATGGCAACCGGGACCAACGGCTTAACGTGCTTTCCGAGGCACGACCAGACCAGTACAAATATTCATATTCATGCATACAAATATTTGCACTGCGCGCGGATCGAAACCGCACCTCCTTGCGCAGCGGACACACTACACCACGGAGGCTGTCGAATCGCTAATTAATATAAGACTTAAAGAAAAGTTTATGAAATAAAACCGTTAATGTTGGCATCTGCAAAAATGCAAGCGCTTTACCCTAATAATTTCATTAACGAAACTTGTTACATTTTAATTTGACAAACGCCACAAGCATAGACATACTAATGGACATGCCTTAGAGATGAGAATTGTGGCACACCGATAGAAAGAGATGAAACGAAGTTTCGTCTATCTGTATCTCTCTCAAAATCATCACGAAATCATCTATGAGGAAAGAGATAGTGCTAGACCGAAAGCATAGGCCATCTCTCTCACTCTTTCAAACCAAAAATAATACTCCAGATTATACGCGTACGGCATGTCCATTAGTGTATGTCTATGGCCCACAAGCTTCATAGAGTCGATAGCTCGCGAAAGGATATCGTAATTTCCCCTTTTTTTTACTCCCAGAAACCTTTTTCCTTGCTCCAGCCCAGCCCTGCTCCTGACTTAGCAAGATATTCCTATCGTGTAGCCTGCACAGTACTCAATATTTGAACAGATGCGCAAGGGTGGCGGCTACGTTATTTTTATGCGACCTACATGAAAATGTAGCTACCCCCTCTTAGTGTGGGGACGGTATCAGTGTGTCGATAAGTGGGCGATTCTGCGTTACAACGATTTTTTGAGTTCAACAAGTTTTTATTTAACATAATAATATATGGAAATATTGTATTTGGAAAACAGACGCGAAAATTCAATGTTATTGACAAAATTACGTAAATGCAACAAAAAATACATGTTTGTGGCCAAAAAGGCTCCTATCACAGCATAATGCTGAATACCATACATATCATCACGACTTATTCTCTTGGGTTAAGAAGAAACTACATAAGGCCACCCGCTACGACTTCCATACTCTTTTGGCTAATATTCACTGTTAGGCTTAGATAATAAGCAGTTTTACGATACCATTACTTTTGTTTTTTTTTCTTTGTTTTGTTGCTGTTACTTATAATTTAGTATATGGCAAGAAAGAACTGACCGTGATAGAATGTCATAAGTCATATTATGATTGATTTAAACAAATCTCAAACAAATAAACGACGTTTGAGGTGGGGTTTTTTGACAGGAAAGTCAAGATGAGTGTCACGCGTATTTTTCATTGGACTTTTAAAATTATTTATAGTGTCGTTTACTAAATAAAAACGCGTGATTTATGTAGTAAAAAGTGCATTCAGTGAATAATTTTAAAGAACATTGAAATATCGCAGCATAGTGGCCACATCATAGCCAGAAGGAAAGAAAGAAAGACGTTTGACGTGTGACGTTTTAATTGACGTTGTAAGAGATGACCTTCGTGCCAACAATCTCACACCACGGGATGCCAGAGATTGTGCGAAATGGAGGAGTAATTGTAGGAAAGCGGACAATGGGCTCCAACGCGAAAGCCGCGGATGATACCGGGATCATCTAAGCGTATAATCCCATACGCTTAGATAATGATGATGATGCCGTACGCGTGTAATCTGCAGTATTTTTTGGTTTGAAAAGAGTGAGAGAGGTAGTCTATGCTTCCGGTCTAGTACTATCTCTTTTCGTCATAGATGATTGATGATTTTAGAGACAAAGATACATGAAACTTCGTTTCCTCTCTAATTTTCGGAGCGCCACAATTCTCATCTCTAAGGCATGTCCGTTGATGCATGTCGATGTCTATTACTGAAAGTGCCGGCTGCCCCATCTAGCAAGTTTTAGGATAAATCCTGAAAACTGCTCATTTTTAGCTCAGGGCAAGTTAAGCGAAATTCTGAGGTCATCTATGACGTTGCCGCTATTGCGGTTTTCTTGCCTAGACCTCAATTTGGTTTTCTTACTAAAAGTTTTCAGCAGATTGGCGACCCACCCAGATTTAACTCGAAACGGTCTCCAAAGCCTGGAGCACAAGCGTAGAATAGCCAGCCTTTCGGTCTTCTATAGGATGCATTCTGGCGAGTGTGCAAGGGAATTGCATGATTTAATTCCCCCATCTCCGTTCCACCATCGGACGGCCCGTCGTACGGCGACTTTCCACCCTTACGTTGTTAACACCACTACAATCCGGACGAAGCGTTTCGCTTCTTCTTTTATACCGCGTACATCGAGGGGCTGGAATAATTTGCCGGCGGCGGTGTTTCCGTCACACTACAATTTGAGTGTCTTCAAGGCTAGAGTGAATAGGCTCTTAATAAACTAGCGCGCTTTACCATCAACGATCGCATCACTGCTTACCATCAGGCGGGATTGCGGTCAAGCGCTAGTTTATAATTTATAAACAAAAAAAAAAAGATTTTGTTAAGGCAAAGGCGAATCTGATAAAAGCCTCAACAATGTGGAAAAAAATTGCAACTTTTGGAATTATTCTTGGCCCTTAGATGTAGCTCACTAGGTACATGTTCACTTCCTACTATGGAGCAGAAGTACGTGTTTGAATGAATTATTACAGGCGAAGAATAGCCAGTTTGTCGGTGTTCTAAAGGATGCATTTTGGAGAGTGTGCGCGAGAATCCATCATCGGGCGACTCGTCGTAAGGCGAGTTTCCACCCTTAAGTTGTTGACACCAGTACGATCCGGACGAAGCGTTATGCCTCCTATTTTATACCGCGTAAATCAAGGGACTGGGGCCATTTTCCAGCGGCGGTGTTTCCGTCCAAAAATTTAAGTGCCTTCAAGGCTAGAGTGAATAGGCTCTAAATAAACTAGCGCGCCTTACCATCAACGACTGCATTACTGCTTATCATCAGGCCTGATTACGGTCAAGCACCAATTAGAAATTATTTAAAAAAAATCCTATTCTTTTATTGATTGGTTCACTATAAAGAGAAGAATAAATCTAGGTCTAAGTCTGATAATCATGTCGCCTTTTCCTGTGCCTCATCAATCATACAATCATCATCATGAAGACAATACCATTATTCAAGGAGTTTTTCCATGGCGCGGCGTTGGCACTTGTTCAAACCAAACATATATGGACTATCATCAATAATGAATATTTAATAACTGTTACTAATACGTCAGCTTAGGCATGGTGCTAAGTATGGACGTCCTACTGACCTATAGGTGCCAAGAACGATTAATAAACTAGTCACCTCATCGGAATTTCCCCGTCCCATGATCGGACGACCCGTCATCGTCAACGAAGAGAGAATCCGGATGAAGAGTTTCGATTCATCTTTTACACCACATACATCGAGACACTGGAACAATTTGCCAGCGGCGGTGTGTCCGTCTGACTACTATTAAAGTGTCTTTCAGGCTAGAGTGATTATGAGGCTCTTAATAAACGAGCGCGCCTTACCATCAACGTTTTCATCACTGGATGCCATTAGGCGGGATTGCGGTCAACCATTTTTTTTTTTTTGGTGCTGTGCTCCAAATACTACTCTGAAGTCTTCGTGAAAATTTTTGGAAGCATAGCAATTAATTGTTATTTTTTTTGTGACCTTAACTATTTTAACCGGAAAGTAGCTATTTTAAAGACTCAATAAATCAAAAATAAACATATATATGAGGTAGCAACAAATAAAATTCAAATAGAAAGTAAAAACCCCAATGTAAAAAATAGCATAAAGTGTGCCTCGCGGCTGCACCAAAAAGATCAAGTTGAGCAAAAATGCCAGACAACTAGTGCCTGACGCTGGTTTTCATTACGAGACTCGATCGTCAACATCGAGCGAGTTTGGCGCTCTCATTGATTGAGAGTTCTTACAACCTTGAAGCGGACCAATCGATGAGTCAAACGCGCTCGATGTCGACGATCGAGTCTCGTAATGAAAATTCATACTAGGCCCCCTGATGTGAGGTGAAGAATGTAAATCAGCTTTATACTACAACGTAACGTGTGAATGCATACTTAAATAAAAATAAATACAGGACCGTTGCCGAACAGTGACGAAGATTTCTATGCGCATTATCACTTTGGGAGACCTGTACGTGTTAGATAGCAAATGATAACAAATATGTACAGAGGACAGCACATCAAGCTACTAAATCTGACAGATTTCTTTATTAGATTTTCAACTCTATCCCTAAAGCATTTTTTTTTATTCGGAATATTTGGCAGTTTGGGACAGCTTGACCTGCTGTAATCCATGCATAAATAGTATGACGTTGATTAGTATTGCAAAAAAAAACATAATAATAAACCAAGAATATCGTGTTCCGGCATGATGTCTGGTGAAGCCGTACGGAGGACGGGTCTGAGCAGTTGTGTTGCGATGTGTACCGGGTACGATGCGCCAAGTGTTGTTGTGTTGGGAGTTTGGTCGTGGAAGGTCTTCAGATCAATCTCCTTTTGGCGCAGCATCGTTGGTCGTGTTGTTGGGTTTAACACTGCATCACCTCGCTCAACTGCCGTCTTCCTTCCTATTCGCTCAGTTTTTCTGAGTGAATAGGCTGTTAATAAACTAGCGCGCTTTACCACCAACGATCGCATCACTGCTTACCATCAGGCGGGATTGCGGTCAAGCGCTAGTTTATAATTATTAAAAAAAAATGAAATGATAGAGTTTCACTTGTACGCGGTCTTATTGCGTTATTTCTGACTAATTTAGTTAATATATTTAATAAGCCAGTCTGAAGGTCTGTACCACCATTAAATTTGGCTGACCTTTGAAATCCTCGGAGCTTAGAATAGTACCAACTCATATCCTCCCGTGGGTGTCGTAAGAGTCGACTAAGGGAACTCTCGCCAGGGAAGCGGGCCACAGCGCTTCTCCTGTGGAATATCAAATTACTGCGATCCCCAACCCCAACCCCCAAACCCTCCCAACTGGAAAACCTTGGGAGAGGTTGTCCAGTAGTGGACCTCTATAGCCTGAAGAAGTATCTTTGAAATCTAACCCTGCATATCTTCACCAAACTTTACTATATACTACCAAAATTTTTCATACAACATAATTTTAAAACGATATTAAATACCTGCCAATTACGTGTGGTTCAGGGTCAACCACGTTATCAACACCCAACACGACTTAAGTTAAATTATAATTATAGGCATCTAGCCATAACAACATAATTTTCGACATTGATGATGTCAAGATGAAAATGACTCAAAAATTAAAATGATTTCGCCATCTTAATATGGCAGAGAAATATTTAAATTGATTAACAGGATCGTACCTAGGAATCTAGCTAAGAAATTTTATAATTCCAGGCAAATTGTAAGGAGATATACAATATGTTAAGAAAACCCTGTCCGACCCATAAGGATAATAAAGGTTAGGTAAACACATGACCAAATATAATATAAAATTTTACGTTATCATCATAGTACCAATACAAATTAATTTTGAAATAATCTTTTTTTCCCGCGAATTAATTCCAACTTCCCCGAAATTTAGTAATTTTTAAAAAAGTGACAACACCGGTATTATTATGAGCGAATAGCGATACGACCACGTGCCGCGTGCCCTGCCGCCCGCCGCTCGCGGAAGGGTGCTTAACGCACATTTATTAAGTTACCTCTTTTTGCGAAATAATATTATTTTTTTTAGGGGGATTTTTTTTTAAGTTTAGCCTGGTTTTGTATCCATTAGTAGAATCAGTTATCGATACCTAACAACACCTTCACGGGTCGGACAGGGTTTTCTTAACATACTGTATATATATATTTATATAATTATTAACTAATGCTTGACCACAATCCCGCCTGATGGTAAGCAGTGATGCAATCGTTGATGGTAAAGCGCACTAGTTTATTAAACCTATTCACTCAAAAAACTGAGTAAATAGGTAGGAAGACGGCAGTTGAGCGAGGTGATGCAATGTCAAACCCAACACGACTAAGCACTACTTTATAATTATAAAAAAAAAAAAACATATTTCGATCGCTGTCAGATAGATTTTCAGGCTTCTAACTATCCGGAACGAGAGTTCAAAATCTACAAATGCTGCAAATGCGGCTCAACGCACCAAGAAGTCTCGATATGTAATGAATAGTCACCCATCTACAAGCCGACCTCGGAGTGCATAGCTTAACCTTTAAGCGACCTATGTGGCCTATCATCAAAATCATCAACATATAATTTTAGAGATTATATTAAATTGTTTTAGTTTGAGGTTAATCGTGATCTAATTTATTTTTGAAGGCAACTCAGAAATTATTTTTGAAACTACTGGAATCATTTTTAGTAGCTTCACTTCACTTAACATTAGGACGCAATATAAATTAAGCCAAGACGCAGATACTTATAAAAGTAATGTAAAAAATACTTGCTAAACGGACCTACTTAGCTGGTCATGGCCCACGCACATAATTTACACCGGAGGCTAATTTTAAAGCAACCAATAGATCAGATAATAATCGATCAATAAATCAGAGAATTGACAAGTCGTGGTGGCGTAGTGGTTACAACACCAGCCTCTGAAGTATGAATGTGTGGGTTCGATTTCAGGTCAAGCAAGTACCAATGTAACTTTTCTAAAGTTATATGTACTTTCTAAGTATATCTTGGGCAGCAATGACTGAATTTGTATTTAGTCATTGCTGTCCAAGATATGTTTTTCATCACCTTGTGGTGAAGAAAAATTTCTTCTCAGAGATTCTTCTTAGAAAAGATCCTTAAAAACGACGTCAAAAAACACAAAACTATCGACATGTGTGTATCGATATTTTCCCAGCACCAAGCCAAAAGACTCACCCTTTCCTATTTTGGCGCCCTCGGAAAATACACGAATTTGTATCTCAATGCCAACCTCTTCTATTATTTAACTAATATTAACATAAATTCTTTGGGAACAGATGGAAATTCGCCTACATTCACGCCACGAACATTTAAAGGGATCGGCAGGTGAATATGTTGTATATTTAGCTTAATTTCGATTTATTTTTTGCGGGAGGGTTGAGCTTAGAGATGGTTAATATAGCGCGTAGCGCCATTCAATAGCACGCTATTTCCTCATAGCGCATAGCGCACGCTATGTAGGTGGACGTTACGACGCTATGACGCTATTCACGCTATAAATGAAATTGATCGAATAACTCGCACAGCGCGCGCCGGCGCTTAGCAGGCAGTCAGTCATCGCGTGAGCGCTGTGGACTATATGTATGCTTTTTGTCCCAGCACGCTACGTCATCAGTTGGAGCACGGGACCTTAGAAGTCCCCGTGCTACACCCAGGTGGAGAACTTGGGTGAAGCACGGGTCCGGACTCCTATTTTCGTCGCGCGCGATCTTTCTTGTTATTGTGTAAATATTATTATAAAATTCTGTTGCATTGCAAAACGAACTACTTTGTGACGACTATTTAGTGTGTGCAAAGGTATTGTTAGTGTGTAGATATTAGTATAAAATTCTGTTGCAAAACGAACTAGTGACGATTATTTAAATACGCCTATAATTGATTTACGATTTATTTAAATTAATGTTAAAATAACCTTTTACCAATTATAGACAGTCCTAAGCCTGAAAGTATGAAGGAGAGTTCATTGATATCTTTTATATTGCTTTTTTACATTCCGTTATAGCATGCGGTCTGTGTAACGAAGAACGATATGTAATGTAACGCGCTACAAAATTTAGCGTGTTGCAATAATAATCGCGCCTGCTGGACGCCCACGTGCTTTCTTATTTATAGCGCGCTATAACATAGCGCATTTAATAGCGCGTTAGCATTTAATAGCATATAGTCTGTAGCGTGCTATTGTTTTATAGCCGTTTTGAACAACTCTGGTTGAGCTTATGGCTGATTAATAACAGCCGAACGGGTCGCTACTCGCTACATAAGATTAAGCTATGCTTACCGCAAATGCTATCTATGCTGGCTTGGGTGCCTACAACTTGTAAGTCGTAGGCGATACCAGCACCACCGCGGCTCTTAAAGTTGAAACATTATAGGCTCATACTACATTATTAGACGATGTTGGGTTGCGATGTGTGTGTGAACAGCCTCCGTGGCGTAGCGGTAGCGAACGCAGCCGCTGCGCAAGGAGGCGCATGCACGAATATGAATATTTGCACTGGTCTGGTCGTGCCTCGGAAAGCACGTTAAGCCGTTGGTCCCGGTTGCCATACGAACATCTAATGGCAGTCGTTACGGGTTGTTGGAATCCTCAAAAGTCCAAAAATTGGTCTAACTGCTATGCTTCGATGTCACCTTCGGGTTGTGTAGGTCAGACGGCAGTCGCTTCACAGAAAATATCGAAGTTTAGCCAGAATCAGCAGTTAAGACTGGTAAAGCGGATCCCAGACTGCAAAGCTAAAAAAGCTACGGATGCAACTGGGATTAACGCTGAGATGATTATGTTGTTGTGTTGCGATGTGTGCTGGGTATGATTCGCTAAATGTTGTTGTGTCGGGAGTTTGGTCGCGGTCTCGAGATCAATCTCCCTCTGGCGCAGCATTGTTGGTCGTGTTGTTGGGTTTAACATTGCATCATCTCGCTCAACTGCCGTCTTCTTTACTAAGTTTTTTTTTTGGGTGAATAGTCTTAATAAACTAGCGCGGTTTACTGTCAACGATTGGATCTCTGCTTACCATCAGGCAGGATTGCGGTCATGCATTAGTTTATAATTATTACAAAAAAAAAACCCACGACCTACAACAAAGTCACAGCCGGATACCACTACCACCGCACTAAGTCAATTATCATTATCATAGCACTAGCGACTTCGTTCGCGTGGAGTTTATTTAAACATTTTATTTTAACCCCAAAATATACAGCATACATTTTAAATTTTTGTTAATCTCCGCTCCTATTGGTTGCAGAGTGATGTTATATAGCCTAATGCCTTCCTGGTTTAATGGAATAATTATATTTGAGATTGCTGACGATATTGGTTGCAGCGTGATGTTATATAGCCTAAAGCCTTCCAGGATTAATGGAATAATTATGTTTGTGATTGCTGACGATATTGGTTGCAGCGTGATGTTATACAGTATGTTACAAAAACCCTGTCCGACCCGTGAAGGTGTTGTTAGGTATCGTTAGCTGATTCTACTAATGCGTACATAACCTGGCTAAACTAAAAAAAAATACCCCCTTAAAAATAAATAACTTAAATAAAATAAATAGGTAATTTCATGGCAACACAGGCACAGGTCATGACCTCAGTTGACCTCATGCATGTAGGTATTGGTAGTCTAACCACGTTTATCGACTCTAGAAAGAAACAATGATACCTACTTAGGCAGCTCGTGAAAAGAACTTTTTTTTAAGTAGAAAGGTCGTCTGACCCTCCGAATGTATCTTCGAATTTCATTCGATGAGCACAATGGCTGTGGCGGAGATGTTGTTCCATATTTCGTTCACTAAGAACGATACCGGCCTGGCACCGTCCCACGAGATTAGCACGGTGTTTCACAACGTTAGTCCACTCCTACCAATCCACTGCTCGCCGAACTGATAGTGGAGGTACTCACGTACAGGTCGGCAAAAATGTGGTGGGGCACCGTCATGCTGGAACCACATTGACCAAGAAGTAGTCACATCCGAATCGTTCAACACCTGATCACAACACAACACAATTGCAGTTTCACTAGGTACCTTCCATCAGCAGGTTACATTACGTTAGAAAACTATGTGATCACACAATAAACGATACGTCTACACGGACGCCATGTCTACGCCAAACTAATAAATTTAAAATAAAAATGATTTTTATTTCATAAAAATAGGTACTCTAACTGCACGGCGGTGCCCTTTGACTAGAGGTGTGAAAGTATTCAAAATATTTCTCGTATCGATTTTTGGTATCAATTTTGTATTTCAGAATTTCACGCATCGATTCAACATCGCATGGCATTCTTTAGATTTTAGAACTTTCACATAACTTAAATCAGGTGAACTTAAATACTTTATATTGTTTATAATATTCTCCTAAAATCGTATTTCATAAGACCTTTCTAGTTCCTATTTACTAATAATAGGTACTTGTGTTACAATATTGTTATGAGTAATTAATCGATAATCAAAAAAAGTACTTTTACCATTAGGTAATCTGTGTTTTTACAACAAATCATTCGGCCAGGTACAGTTTCGAATAATAGCGACAAAAACAAAACGTTATTACGCAAAAATTAGTACAGCTCTAATTATTCCTTTGCCGCCGTCGGCGGCTAGACACACTGACGCCGCTAAAGAACCTAAAAAAATAATCAAAAGAAAGCCGACAATTATAAGGTCTAAAATGGTGTTTACACTTTTTTAAATTTCCCGAATTTTGGGGAAGTTACAGGGTAAAAAAGATCATTTCAAAATTCATTAGTATTGTTACTATGATGATTATGCAAAATTTTATATTTTATTTGGTCATTTGTTTACCTAACCCTTATTATCCTTGTGGGTCGGACAGGGTTTTCGTAACATACTGTATACCCTTAAGCCTTCCTGGATTAATAGAATAATTATGTTTGAGATTGCTGAAGATATTGGTTGCAGCGTGATGTTATATAGCCTTAAGCCTTCCTGGATTAATGGAATAATGATGTTTGAGATTACTGACGATATTGGTTGCAGCGTGATGTTATATAGCCTAAAGCCTTCCTGGTTTAATGGAATAATTATGTTTCGAGATTGCTGACGATACTGGGTTGTTTAAGTGAACAAGCACACTATAGCTTACTAATGACACTTCACAATGTTATTATACGTCGATTAATTATTTTCACTATGAGAGATAGAGAGTTCGTAAGAAAGAGATGAATGTAAATACTATAAATTAGTATGGCAATACTAAACATTCTCACGCCCTCTTTTAACAAACTGAAACTGCAATACTTGAAAATTTACAAAGCAAGTTGTTTTACAGTTAATTAAGTGAGTAGGTATATTAATCTACAATTTAGGTAATGACAGGTTATTATTTGGGTATGTGAAGGTAGGCTATGTTACTTAAGTATTATAATTAATACAAAATATGTAATGTGTATGGTATACATTACATAGGTATATATTCTATAGGTATGTAGTACCTATAATAATTATCTATGTTAACTAACTATTCTGTTTCACTAAGTTTAAAGATACAATTCTTAATTATGTAAGCTTTCAAATCAGAAAAATAAAAAAAAATTTTCAAATCAGACCAGTAGTTCCTGAGATGAGCGCGTTCAAACAAACAAATAAACTCTTCAGCTTTATATATTAGTAAGTATAGATTTCACTTTTTTACTATGGCATAAATGAGTCACCAGTAGGCCTAGTTTGAGATTTCATTACGACATTCGATCGTCGAAATCGAACGCGTTGACTCATCAATTGGCCCGCTTCAAAGTTGTGAGAACTCTCAACCAATGAGAGCGCCAAACGCACTCGATATCGACGATCGAGTCTCGTAATGAAAACTCATACTAGGCACACTGGACTCATTTATGCCAAACCTGTCAAATTAGTGCGCTCCTGACGTAAACTAGCGTATTTTTAGCCGCCATGTTTTTAAACTGTCTATGGAGTATATTAATTTGACAGGAATTAACGGACATTTTATCTTCCGTCCTTTTTTTAACGAAATGGAAAGAAAAAGAAGCACATAACTTAAAATTAGTTTAGTTTGTAAACAACAGAATCGGCGCCATTGTCTTACTTTTATTAGTACTAACATAGGCTTTAGATTTTTGTAATACTAACCGAATATGGATACCTACTGTCCGAAATAAATTATTATTATTATCCTTTATTTCATTGTATATACATATAAATTACATTTTTAAATATTTCTATATAAACAATACATAAAAAAACATTTAAAAATATAAAAAATAGTAGCCCACCGGCATCGGGAACAGGGTCCAAGCTACCGGCGGTCAGGGCTCCAGAGAGAGGTACTTCCTGACAATGCGAGCCGTGTCCAGAAGTACAGCTTTCTGAATCAAGCCTTTGATCCAGCTGCCTAACGAGAGCCTCCTGAGGTGTTGGTCGAAGCTCGCTGTCACGACTATCGGCACAATGATTGCTGAATCCACCTCCCACATGTCGACAACCTCGTGAGCCAAGTCAAGATACTTAATTTGTTTCTTTCTCGGCTTTCACGAGGTTCTCATCATGCGGGATGGTTATGTCAACAATCATTGCACGCCGCTCTGATCGATCCACCATCACTATATCAGGCTTATTGGCAACAATAGTCCTGTTAGTGATGATGGAGCGATCCCAGTATAACGTGACATGGTCATTTTCAAGAACTGGGTCGGGCACATACTTATAATACGGTACCTCAGAATCCACAAGTTTATATTTCAAAGCAAGTTGCTGGTGGATAATCCTAGCTACTTGGTTATGCCTGTGCAAATACTCGCCATTAGCTAAACGAGAGCAACCAGAGATATTATATTATTTATTATTATTAAAGCTGAAGACAGCGCGTTGTTTCACGCTCGCCTCAAAGAGATGTCAGCACATCGTGAGGTGAGAGAGAAAGAACTAATTAGTCCGTCAGTCAGATTTCCAAAAAATACTAGACACGTATTATTTGTTTTATCAAAAAAAATAAAAATTGACAAATATAAAAGGCATCAAAGATCAGGAGTGGTGGCTGGTGACGTCACTGGTCGCTAAAAACTTTAGCGTGCAGTGACTTCACACGAGTTTTCAACGCACTGTGTCGTCTTCATTTTTTGTTTATATGAAAAAACAAATAATACGTATCTCGTATTTTTTGGAAATCTGACAGACGGACTAATTAGATTTGTTTCGTCAAATACCCTATTATAATATACTACACCAGCCTCGAGCTTCAAATACAAACAAGGTAAAGTAACTACTTTCCACTAGACGGCGGGTTAACAAAAATGCAGTAAAACAAATAAAGTGAAATAGTACATTAAAATTATCATTAATTCACGCATGTTAAAATGCCCATAAACGGAGGGCCGCTAAGTGAGCGGGATGGGCCGTGTGCGGCCTAGACTAGTTGTGGTGCAATTTAGGAGCGAAAGCGGGCAATAGTGGATTTTATAAAAAGAATGAAAATCATAAAGAAATGAATAATCATAATCTTTATTGTCATTTACCAAGCCGCAATGAACCCGCTGTCGCCCGATGTAGCTGTGGTGGCCTAGTGGTTAAAACACCAGCCTCTCGAGTATGAGCGTGTGGGTTCGATTCCAGGTCAGCCGTCAGGCAAGTACTAATGTAAACTTTCTAAGTATATCTTGGACAAGGAGAAGAAAAACATCTTGAGGAAACCTGGACTTATAAGTCCAGAGCAATGCTTGCTATTGAGCAAGATGATTGATTTCAGACTTAAAAGTCCGTATTTCTCAAGATGTTTTCCTTCACCTTGTAATCAGTCATTGGTGTCCAAGATATACTTAGAAAGCACATATCACTTAGTACTAAAGTTACATTGGTACTAGCCTGACCTGGAATAAAGAATGAAAAGAAAAGAAACCATTTATTTGGCGCACATCCTTATAAATACATACAGTATATGTAGTGACAGTAGTGGTAGACGAATAATAGTTTTAAACAAAGAAAACAGAACAAAAAAAAAAGAGAGAAACAGATAAAAAAAGACAGTCAACAAATGTGAGTCCAACGGTTGCGCCAAATAGGTCCAGTTCAGCATAAATGTCAGACAACCCGCACACTCATATTTAGGAGGCTGGTGTTTTAACCACTAGGATACCACCATATGAATATCAACGTAATATAAATGTCATAAAATAAAAACTAAACAAAGAAACAAAGTCTCCATCACCCACTACTTGCACCACACGTCAACTACACTTGTTTTCCTATTAATTACTGACATAACTGGTTCTGTTTCACACCGGCAGCTAACGGGGGTAAACAATTTGAAGGTAGATCGTGACTGCCAACATTAGTAGCAATCATCATTTTTAAACAGACCACACATTTGTAGGTAAATGTCGGTCCCCAAAGCCTGGAGCACAGGCGAAGAGTAGCCATCCTGTCGGTGTTCTATGGGATTCTTTTGGAGTGTGCGAGGGAACTGCATGATTAAATTCCTCCATCTCCGTTCCATCATCGAAAGACCCGTCGTATGAAGAGTTTCCACCCTTACGTTGTTGACACCACAACGATCCGGACGAAGCGTTTCGCTTCGTCTTTTATACCTCGTACCTCGAGGCACTGGAACAATTTCCCAGCGGCGGTGTTTCCTTTGGACCACAATTTGAGTCTCTTCAAGGCTAAAGGGAATAGGCTCTTAATAAACTAGCGCGCTTTACCATCAACGATTGCATAACTTCTTACCATCAGGCCGAATTGCGATCAAACACTAGTTTATAATTTACTAGCTGCGCCACGCGGTTTCACCCGCGTAGGGTCGATATGCTCCGCTCCTATTGGTCGCAGCGTGATGTTATATAGTCTTTCTAAATTAAGGAGCTATCCAACGCAAATAGAATTTTTCAAATCGGATCAGCAGTTCCGAGTAGAGAGTAGCGCGTTCAAGCAAACAAACAAACTATTCAGCTTTAGTAAGTACAGAATGATAAAAAGAAACAAATGTATTCTCATTGATCATTTATCAATTAAATGATGATCGTTGTTCGCCACAGTGATTGTTTCTTCCAAAGTACATCAATTGATCTTTAACTTGGACCAATGTCTGCGTCAGAGTCATTATTGTATGGAGTAGCATCTAGTAAGTATTTAAGATAAGTTTATATTCATTAATACATCGACAGATAACACAGCCTATATTAATTCTGTCAATATTCACGGTCTGTCAATTATTCATATGTCAATATTAACTTAGTTCTGTCAAATTAAGCTACTCCATATACAGTTTAGACGCGATTAACAAAAAGACAACTAAAAATACGCTAATTTAAATCAGGCACTGACTAATTTGACAGGATCAGAGTAATATTTATCTTATGTCCTTTTCTTAATTAAATAGAAAGATAAATATACACTGAACTTTAGGTAATTTAATTTAGTTTGTGATTTATAAGTAAGTATGGATATCTAGACTAATACTGAAGAGTTTTGTGTGTGATTGAACGTGCTATCTCGTAAACCGCCCGAAAAAAAATTTATAATTATACACTAACGCTTCACCGCAATCCCGCCTGATGGTAAGCAGTGATGCGATCGTTGATGGTAAAGCGCGCTAGTTTATTAAGAGCCTATTCACTGAGAAAAACTGAGCGAATAGGAAGGAAGACGGCAGTTGAGAGAGGTGATGCAATGTTAAACCCAACAACACGACTACCGATGCTGCGCCAAAAGGATATTGATCTGAAGACCCTCCACGACCAAACTCCCAACACAACAACATTAGGCGCATCGTACCCGGCACACATCGCAACACAACTGCTCAGACCCGTCCTCCGTACGGCTTCACCAGACATCATGCCGGAACACGACAAATCGCTTGGCGGCAAGGCTTTGTGTGGTAGATGGTAACTTCTGGTGGTAATCCAATTCTTGAAAAAGGATTAAGGCTTTATAACATCTTACTAGGACTTTTAAGAGTCGATCAGAAAAAACCTGCCAAGTGCGTGTCGGACTCACGCACAAAGGGTTCCGTACCATTGCTTTATGATATTAAAGGATTTAAGTTATTTGTATGAAAGATTACGAGGTAATAAGCGGTTTACGATTTACGAAGTATTAAAAAAAACTACTTACTAAATCTCGTTCAAAACAATTTTCGTTGGAAATTTTTATAGTAATGTACATCATATGTTTTTTTTTTAGATTTTTCATTTTCTTATTTTAGAAGTTAGAGGGGGGGACCATCTTTTCACGCAAACTATTCGGTTTAGAAAAAAAATATTTTAGAAACCTCGATATCATTTTTGAAGGCCTATCCATAGACACCCCACACGTATGTGTGTGATGAAAAAAAATTTTTGAGTTTCAGTTAATATGGGGAGCCCCCAATATTTATTATTAGATATTATTTATTTATTTTTTTTTGCATCAAAATCTTAATGCGGTTCACAGAATACCAACCAAGTTTCAACAATATAGCTCTTATAGTTTCCGAAAAAAAATGGCTGTGGCATACGGACGAACAGACGGACAGACAGACATGACGAATCTATAAGGGTTCCGTTTTTTGCCATTTGGCTAGGGACTCCGATGCGATAACGGTGTCGAACATGGGACGAAATGTTTACGCGGTTGATATGGCAAGCAGAAGCTAATCAATACTACACTAAATTAATGAACGAACCTACAAACATGAATAAATGAACATACTCGTAATAATGAATTAACCTTACAACGAATGAACCTAATAATAAACGAACTTATTAACAAGTTAATTTGCGATAGCAAAAATTACATGAAAACCTAGAAACTATAAGTACCTACATGTGAAGTCGTTGAAGGAAAACATCGTTAGGAAACCAGCATACATACCTATCCTAGAGCCAAAAACTTCGAAGAGATGTGTTATCTACCAAACCGCACTAGGCCAGCGTGGTAGAATACGACCCACTCCCTTTCACCTAGAAGAAGCCTGTGTCCCAACAATGGGGACATTATTGGCTGATTATATATTTACAGTAAGTGCATTACCCCTTTTGAACTTTATTGCACGAACAATAAGTGTCAAAAGTGGTTCTCCACTTTTGACCCTTACTGTACATACAACAGTGTCTCATGACCAAAATCTTTGACCAGTGTGTGTTGCCAGTGATGACTTACGGAACTGAAACGTGGTCGCTCACAATGGGCCTCATACGAAGGCTCAGTCACACAAAGGACGATGGAAAGAGCTATGCTCGGAGTTTCTATGCGTGATCGAATCAGAAATGAGGAGATCCGCAGAAGAACCAAAGTAGAAGCCCCCACAACAAGGTGGACCGATGGCCTGGTGAAGGTCGCGGGAAGTCGATGGATGCGGGTAGCATATGACCGGTCATTGTGAAAACCCTTGGGGGAGGCCTTTGTCCAGGAGTGGACCTCTGTAGAGGAGATTTTTTTCAATCTTTTTGTTACGCTGTCACGCTAAAACGGCTATATGGTTTTGGACGAAATTTTGCACATGGATAAACCAAGCTGTAGGTTAGTAAATAGGATACTTTTTAACCCGAAACTAAAACGGAATCCACACTTATGTGGATGAAGCTGCGAGATGTGGCTAATCTCTATATATAGAAAGGCTGAATGGATCTTGTATCTACTTGCAATGTTCGTGGAGGTTTAGGGAAGATTTAAAAGGTGAGAAAAATTCGAAATTGCCAGGAAAACCATAAAAACAGCCCTTTTCTATTTCCCATACAAATGTGCTTTTTAATTTATACGGATTGGTTGTGATTGTTTTAAAGTTATTTTAAGCAAACGTTTAGGTTTTTTATTTATCAATTAAGACAGTAAAAATTAAAAAAAAGGCAGTACGAAATCTGCCGAATCAGCTAGTATTTTATATAACGTAAAAATACTCCCATAAACCGTCCAATTTATCACGTTTCTGGTTCGATTATATTCATTTTTATCATGTGGTCTTCAAGATTATTTATTTGACATGAGCACTTGTGAAACGTCAAAAAATAGTTGCGCAATTCCAATTGGTTAAAACGAGCCGGCAAGATACTCCACGATTACCCTGTAGAAAAATTAATTTTGCTAAAATAATTCTAATAGGAATCTTACATCAAATACCAACTGTCTCAATCACTCATTAGGACCCAAAGCCCAGTAAAAACACCAAAAATTTCCTCTTGCAAAATTTCTTTTATTTCTACCGGGTCCCTTAGTTAGGCTACCCTAAAATAAAGGGTCCGAAGTCCGCTATAATACAGCATTACGGACAGGGCCGGTGCGGGCTGATTGTGCTATTTCTTAGTCATTCCATTTTAAATTTTTTAAATTTCTGGCGCAAATGTCCCAGCTTGACTTTTCCTTTTCTCGTTAGGCGGGGTCCCGGAGAAATGAGATTTTTGGAAGCAAAACAGCTGGGATATACGAGGTCCCTGTGGGTCAAGTTTGTGCAATTAGTAGAATAGGGATGTCCTGGGTAAAAAAAATTGATTCTATTTAATCCGTCACTCAGATTATAGAAAAATATTGGATACGTATATTTTGTTTTACCAAATCAATAACAATTGACAAATATAAAAGGCATCAAAGATCAGAGTGGTGGCTGGTGACGGCACTGCTCGCTAAAAAGTGTAGCGTGCAGTGATGTCACACGAGTTTTCAACGCACTGTGTCGTCTTCATTTTTTGTTTATATGAAAAATTAACAAATACGTGTCTAGTATTTTTCGGAAATCTGACTGACTGACTAGTTTTTTTTTAGTAAACTACCCTATTATGGAAGAGAAGTTAGTTTCATCTGATAAAATGAAATAAAATAAAAAAAGGTTATTGGAGCGGATTCCCTCGTTCACAAACTAAAACAAAATTCACTGCATATTATTCTTTTTATTGCATAATGAAGAGGAAAATATTAGTTTAGTCCTGTCAAATTGACATATTCTATAGACAGTTTAGACGTGATTAAAAATACGCCAATTTATGTCAGGCATGGACTAATTAATAAGTCTTATTTGATTAAAACATCAGCTTCACAAGTATGAGTGTGTGGGTTCGGTTCCTGGTCAGGCAAGTACCAATGTAACTTTTCTAAGTTATATTGCAGAAACGAGCTATTCGTGCAATTTATAAATTAGTCCGAGACACTCTATGATAAATATTTTAAGACATTAATGTACTGACCGTGCAGTCTCAATATATTTATGAAAATCTTTTGTATGCCCATAAAAATATAAAATTGTTTAAAAAATACAGTGATGTCCATAATATAAATACTAGGAACAGGCACAAGTTTATTGTACCTACATCAAGGCTCAAGAAAATGTGTGGTTCTTTCAGATAACGTATACATTTTTACAATAGACTTCAAAAGGTGGTTCAAGATCTGAGCCTGAATAAATTCAAATCCTTCATTAAACGTAACCTGTGTCAAAAAACATTTTATAGTGTTAAGGATTATATTAAGGACAAAAAGTTTTGGGCTTGAGCTGCGTCCGATTTCTATACACTGATTGTTCTTTGATTTTTCCTCTTGTAGTTTTAATTTGTAATTGTTTATGTTTTTCACTCAAAGCACACATTATGTTGCCAAGCGTATTGTACGTTACGGAATTGCATCGCTGACAAGGGTATTCGTCACTGGTACAGCTACACAGTAGCTAAACTTAGTATTCGGGAACACTGTTGGAGCTGCTGAACCTTGGACAAAACTATCTTTGCATTGTGTAGATTCATTTTCTTAGTATTGTATAATTGCATGGCACACGTGTGAGCACAATGTACTTGCTGTAAAGCATCTATTTTTTGGGTTATTTTAATTTCTGAATTGTTGTTTTTTTTTTTTTGTATTTTCCATAATGGACGCTCTCAGCGTACAATATATTTCTGCTTCGTTCGCACACGGTTGATTTCAACATGAATGATGTAATCAAATATTTGTATCAATAGTTTGATAATTTAAAAGGGTGTCCATGGAGTTTCTTGCCCATTCTTCTCCATAGGTACCTACTCTTTGGAATGGGATGAAGCTAGCCTCATCTTACTGACTGACCGACCTTCTGACAATTCAAAAGTACCTGTAACAGGTTGATTTGAAATAATTGCTTTAATTTTGATTTATATGTACTTTCTAAGCATATCTTGGACACCAATGACTGATTAAAAGGAGAAGGACAATATCTTGACGAAACCTGGACTTTCAAGTCTGAAATCGCCAACCCGTATTGAGCAAGCGTGGTGATAACGGTTAATCCTTCTCTGTATGAGAGGAGACCTGTGCCCAGCAGTGGGACGATAAAAAAGGTTGATGATCATGGACGAATTTGAGAGGACTAAACTAATATTCATCTATTATCCTTTTCATAATGAAAGATTGAATGGACCGAAGAGTTTAGTTATTCAACATGGGAATAGACACCACTAGCAACTTCCGTGCTTGCTGAATATTTAATATTCCTAAGTTGATGAAGGAAATACTAAAGGAGAGCAACTGTGGTCCTATGGTATCGGCCGCGACTTACCAGTTGTAAATTATTTCATCAGCACTGCTCTCAAAACGGTAAAGGAATACATCGTGAGGAAACCGGCAAATCCTAGAGCCAAACCTTCGCAGACGTGACAACTACCAACCCGCACTGGGCACTGGTAGATTACGGCCCACTCCCTCTCACCGAGAGACCTTTTTTTGCCAGTTGACTATCCTCCGGTCGGGGACGCGGAGGGGTGTGACTCTTAGGTTATAAAAAACCACCTATGAGTTCGTCGTCTACCTTTCCGTGGTACCGGGTCCTCCTAATTCTGTGGTACCCTTCCAATTCTACGGTACACCGAGAGGAGGCCTATGTCCCAACAGTGGGAACATTATAGGCTGATGGAGGCCTGTGTCCCAACAGTGAGAACATTATAGGCTAATGGAGGCCTGTGTCCCAACAGTGAGAACATTATAGGCTAATGGAGGCCTGTGTCCCAACAGTGAGAACATTATAGGCTAATGGAGGCCTGTGTCCCAACAGTGAGAACATTATAGGCTGATGGAGGCCTGTGTCCCA
This sequence comes from Sesamia inferens, assembly GCA_037179545.1. NCBI lineage: Eukaryota > Metazoa > Arthropoda > Insecta > Lepidoptera > Noctuidae > Sesamia > Sesamia inferens. The sequence continues at coordinate 14,113,623 of CM073951.1, read as the reverse complement.
ACAGTGAGAACATTATAGGCTAATGGAGGCCTGTGTCCCAACAGTGAGAACATTATAGGCTAATGGAGGCCTGTGTCCCAACAGTGAGAACATTATAGGCTAATGGAGGCCTGTGTCCCAACAGTGAGAACATTATAGGCTAATGGAGGCCTGTGTCCCAACAGTGAGAACATTATAGGCTGATGGAGGCCTGTGTCCCAACAGTGAGAACATTATAGGCTAATGGAGGCCTGTGTCCCAACAGTGAGAACATTATAGGCTAATGGAGGCCTGTGTCCCAACAGTGAGAACATTATAGGCTAATGGAGGCCTGTGTCCCAACAGTGAGAACATTATAGGCTAATGGAGGCCTGTGTCCCAACAGTGAGAACATTATAGGCTGATGGAGGCCTGTGTCCCAACAGTGGGAACATTATAGGCTGATGGAGGCCTGTGTCCCAACAGTGGGAACATTCTAGGCTGATGGAGGCCTGTGTCCCAACAGTGAGAACATTATAGGCTAATGGAGGCCTGTGTCCCAACTGTGAGAACATTATAGGCTGATGGAGACCTATGACCCAAGTGGAACATTATAGGCTAATGGAGGCCTGTGTCCCAACAGTGAGAATATTATAGGCTGATGGAGACCTATGACCCAAAAGTGGAACATTCTAGGCTGATGGAGGCCTGTGACCCAAAAGTGGAACATTAGAAGCTGATGGAGGCCTGTATCCCAACTGTGGAACATTATAGGCTGATGGAGGCCTATGACCCAAAAGTGGAACATTATAAGCTGATTATGTTGTATGTTATGTAAATATGTAAATAATCAAGGTAAGCTATGTCTGTTGTTGCCGCGGTTGATCCGTGGATAGGTTTTTTTTTGTAATGATAAACTAGGGCTTGACCGTAATCCCGCCTGATGGTAAGCTGTGATGCAATCGTTGATGGTAAAGCGCGCTAGTTTATAAAGAGCCTATTCACTCAAAAATAACAGTGAATAGGAAAGAAGACGGCTGTAGGCCTAGTATGAGTTTTCATTACGAAACTCGTTCGTCGTAATCGAGCGCGTGTGACTCAGCGATTGGCCCGCTTCAAGGTCGTAAGAACTCTCACCCAATGAGACCGCCAAACGCGCTCGTTATCAACGATCGAGTTTCGTATTGAAAACTCATACTAGGCCTACAGTTGAGCGAGATGATGCTATGTTAAACCTAACAACACGACCAACGATGCTGCGCCAGAGGGAGATTGATCTGGAGAGCCTCCACGGCCAACCTCCCAACACAAAAACCTTTGGCGTATCGTACCCGGCACACATCGCAACACAACTGCTCAGACCCGTCCTCCGTACGGCTTCACCAGACGTGACGAATCGCTTGGCGACAAGACTTTGTCTGGTGGGTGGTAACTTCTGCCGGCTGCCTATGTTATGGCCTACCATCGAGACAAGGTGAATTGAGTTTAGTGGCCTCTTAATAGTGTCAATCCATTAGTTGGAATGACAGCTAACTTTTTTTTTTTGTTGCGAGTTGGTAAATCCTCAATGGATGTCCGCCGCCCTGGGGTGGGCGAAGGGGTATGTCAGACTCCTACTGACTAAAAACCACCATGGTGTCTCTTCGGTCACGTGCGCCTGGAGCCGCGGGAGTCCTTGATTCTGCCGCGGCCCCACACTCTCGTGCCGTCTGACCGGGCCTCGCCTCCTGCACGGAGTAGTAAGGTGTTAAACTACCCCGTGCATCGCCTCTGAGGCGCGCGCCGACACTCGCGCGCGCCTCCGCCTTGGGGTCCAACGAATAGGGGGCGGGGACTTCCCCATGTCCCTCGCCCTGGACCCATTCATGGGGGCCGGAAGAGGGCGTTATCCGCCCTTCCTCGGCGCCCGGCGCGTCTTCTGCGGCCCGGGAAGGGAGTTGAGATCTCCCTCTCCCGTTCCACAGCTTCCTTCTGCGACATCACGTCCTCGCAGGACACCACCGCGTCCCACGACTATGCGCTACCGACCATCCTCCGCACTACTGCCGGCAGCGTCAGGTCGCCTCCTACTTCATTTGTGAAGACACGACAGCTAACTTCCTTTAACTTATCACGCAGAGATGGTTACAGATTTGCACTGCTGCCATTTTTTTCTATCTTGATTTCGGAGTCCCAAGTTGGAAATTCAAACCGCGATTCACAAAAAATCAGGTCATCCGAACCCTAAACAGATGTTGTCATACCTATAATACCTTTTACATGTCACAAGAAAGCCTCGTCGTCGTATAACACCACATAATCCTCAATTAACTCCCTCGACGCGAGATAAGACCCCATGCAGACATGTCATATCTGCCGGAAGTTGTCTATTATGGAGCAAAGACCTCCCTATAGATCCCCGTAATTTACCCTTGCTATATCAGAAACTAAAAGCCTTGGAAATTTCTTTAAAAAAAACAGTTTGAAAACACTATTGCGTGTACTTTCATTTATGAAATTATCCAGACATGTATACGAATGTTCCACGAGATTTGATTAATACCCGAAGAGGAACCAATTTTGGGTTAAAATTTTAAGAAAACAAGAAGTGTTTGCAGATTTTAATGAGCGTTCTAAAGTATCATTCCATTCTCACAATATTTACGAGCCTTCCCATTTTAATACCATCATATTTTCCCCAAAAACAAATCATACGCGTAATAGCTAATACATCAAAGCTGTTGTCTTTTACCCACAAATACACAGGCCACGAACTTACATTTCGGCGTTATTAAATTCATCCATAACTTGTGGACACCAATTATACAACGGCCTGGCGTCACTTGCTAGTAATGGCGCCCGTTCCCGCCTTTTTCGCTGTCAAAGCGGTTTTTTCGCGGGAAAATACGTACGATATTCGCCCCTCGAGTTTCTGCATTCTTGACAAAAATCTTGGCTACGATATAAATTTTAAGTTGCCAGACCTTTTTTAGAATTTTTTGATAAAATATTCTTTGGGGCATATTGAAGTGGGAATAGGGAGATCGGGCATCCGAGGCTCCATAAATTAATATTAGATGTATGTAGCTACACCGGCTACGTCTTGAAAATTGTCTTGTTGGTAACATTCAGCTGTAATTAAAACTTCACACTACTTAATATTTAACTAATGAAAATTGCCAATTAGCAATGAAAGTGTGTATTAGCAGAAATTAATGAATCTTACGACATATATAGCATAATGTTGCCATCTAAATAACATTTGATGTATGTATATCCGCCATACATGGATACAAAATGTTACTTAGTATAACAACTATAGCCTGTCATTATAAAAGTGCTAAATGGTTTTTAAAGTTCAACGAGGTAGTAATGAAGAGAGCTTAAAATAGTAACCGTTAATTTAGGAACTCGTGTCTCGCAGTTAAGTGTATTGACCCTGAGATCATAGTGCATACAATCATCTTCCTAATTTTTCTCGAACGAAATTAAAAATAAAACGGTACTATGAACAAATACTTTTTTTTTTTTTTTATTTATATGGTGAACATATTAAAGAGTGTTCTATTATATTCTTTTAAAAATATTTAGCATATTTAGCGAACCTAATTTATGGTTTCAGTCAGTAAACTCATAACACTATTTGGCAGAGAGCAATTAGTCTATAGTCGACGAGAAGAAAATAGCAGCTAACACGTGTCCTGTAATAGTGAAAATGTATATTTTTCCGCGTACTTTCTTTTGACTATGCGTTGATATAATATCCTAACCGTTGCTTTTTTTTTCAAGAAATCATGCCTTGACATAAACTTTTGGCTTTAGCCAAGTTGGACCTTAGAAATATGTCTCATTGAAAGGGACACAAACAAACTTTTCAAACACAATGTCATGTTTTTCTTTATAGAGCCACAGCACATGAAAAACAATAAAAAATATTCAGGTTCCTGGTACTTTAGCTCTTGTTTAAATACTTTTGTACGGGCGACCACAAGTCAAACTACCCGAGACTGTCAAATATGCTGAATCAACTTGAAAATCTAATACTTACAAGAAATTTGACAGATTATAGTAGTTTACTGTGCGGTCGTTACTAGCTAGAGCATACATGATTTTGCAGATTCCAACACACATTTTTACATAGTATGAGAACTGAATTCAGTCAAACACGAGATTTTGACTCTCAAAAAATCTCTTCATGTTTGTGAAGAGAATGTATGAGGGTGTATTGAAAGCCATTGGCGTACCCAGGTGGGGGCAAGGGGAGGCAGCTCCTGGAAGTCTCGCCGAACATGTATGGACTCCCCTAATTACCAAAAAAAGTATAAACGAGGACTTGTTTCTAACTTTTTAATAAACCACGTAGTAGACACGCGCACAAAGATTAGCCGCTCTAAAAAATTTAAAGAAAAAAGAAATTTTTTTTATTCTGCACAAACAAAACGCACCTTACAACTAAATACAATAAAAACCAAACAAAATACAGGAAAAAAAAAAATAATATCATCAAAAATCTCCTATCCTAACATGCAAAACTATAAACAAAGTTAATTTGATGTCAGAGCCAGAGCCATAGACCATATACGATGGAAGTAATAAGCACTACGCAAAACGTAGTACTTACAACCTCCATGCCATAGGCATTAGACAGCACACATTATTTGACAATTCGATCCAAGAATAGTACAAGGCCTGATTTACCTTCCCCCAGGCTTGACTTGCTCCATGTAAACAGCTTAAGCCAAACAGTCTTCTAGTTAATAATTCCACAAACACATTTTTGTTAAGGATATCAAAAAAGTTTCAGAGCTAGTGGTAGTTAAACCTCATCCGTTCCGCTTCAACTTTTTAGGTTAGCAACCCTCTGCCCTTTCCGTGTGTCTGTCGCCTTCCTAACATTTCCTTCGCATTTTCCGGTTGGGTATGTTGCAAAAATATATATTTTTGGAGGTTAAACGGTAATTTGTATGTTGTGAAGGTACACTGTTGGTTTAATTTAGACATATATTTCAGCGCCCCGCGGTTTCACTCGCATCCTATATATAAGTATGTACACACATCAAAAGTGTCTAGGGATCAAGCATTTTTATGCGGATTTCTTGAGATTGAGATGTGGCTTTGTAATAAATTTATGATTTTATAAATTTATATGGATCCTTTTTGGTGTATTTCATAATTTGAATCAGGAACTGTGAATCAAATTCGAGTAAAAGATGAAAATCAGCTGTCAATATTTTCCCTATAAAAACATACAACGCATTGACATTATTAGTGCTACTGTTTCCCTACTACTGATTAAAACCAACGTTATTATGGAGCGGCGACGTCATTTAAGCAGGGAAGAAATGCTCAGAGCCGTGGGAATGATAGAAGCTGGTTCCCGGCAACGTACTGTGGCTTTAGCTCTGAATACAAGTCAGAGTGTTATCAGTCGACTTTGGACACGTTACCGAAGCACTGGTACAGTGGCTGAGCGCCATGGAGGACGGTATCGCTGCACCACACGGAGACAAGACCGATACATTCAAATCTTAACTCGAAGAGCTCTAACAATAACCGCCATGATGTTAGCCGTGAGGCTTCATCACTCTTCAGGGAACTTAATTAGCGACCAAACAGTCAGAAACCGCTTGCATGAAGTGAACCTTCATTCCCGAAGACCGCTACGGGTACCACCTATAGCAATGCACAATCGTAGGATTCGATATCAATGGGCTCTTGAACACAGAAATTGGGCAGAAGAACAATGGCGTTTCGTGTGCTTTTCTGATGAGTCTCGTTTTGGTATGAGACCGGATACAAGACGTATACGACACTGGAGAACCCCTGGACGCCAACAGCGATTAAAATCCTGCCAGGAAGTCCATCCTTATAGTGGTGGAACCATCATGGTATGGGCGGGTATTTGGATCGGCGGAAGAACTGAGTTGATTTGGATCAGAGGCAACCTCAACGCTCAAATTTATGCTGAGACGATTGTATCAGACGTCATCGTTCCTCTACAAGTGCAAATCGGTCCCTTATTTCAGTTAATGCATGATAATGCACGACCGCACACCGCAAGAGTTGTAAGACAGACTCTCGCCGCAGCTAACATCAATGTCCTGCCCTGGCCTGCTCAGTCGCCAGACTTGAACCCGATTGAGCATGCATGGGATATGCTACAGAGAAGAGCTCTGCCGAATATGGAGGGTATCCAGTCGCAAGAAGACCTTTTTTTGTTGTTGCAACGAACATGGGCGGCCATTCCACAGCGTGATTTGGATGAACTCATTTTGAGTATGCCAAACCGATGTTCTTGTGTTGTTAGTGTTCGCGGTAGAAACACGGATTATTAATTGTTTAAGTTACCCAATAAAATTTTAGAGAAAACTGTTATTTCAGTCTTTTTTTCGAACTTTTGTGTTAGTGGTTCAAATGTCAAATATCCCTTTATTAGGAAAATGGCAAATTTCTTTATTAATGCAAAGGTGACTTGGTTTATCGTTACTGTGACAAACGAAAACACTTTATTTGATGAATCCTTAAAGAAAATTTTAATTAATATCAATCAGGAGAAAAGTTATTGCAAAAATATATGTTGATCCCTAGACACTTTTGATGTGTGTATAAATAAAGAAGATTATAACGGACAAATCACACAGATTGAGCTAGCCCCAAGGTAAGTTCGAGACCTGTGTTATGTGATACTATCTCAACGATACTATATTTATAGTAGATACATATATAGATAAACATCCAAGACCCAGGCCAATCAGGAAAAATCGTTTTTCCATCATGACCTGGCCGGGGATCGAACCCGGGGCCTCCACGTCGCAGGCAGGCGTATTAACCTATGTGTTAATTCTGGTTGGTGGTGGCCTAATAGTTAAAACACTAGCCTCTCAATGAGTGTCCGGGATCGATTCCAGGTCAGGCAAGTAACAATGTAACTTTTGCAAGTCATATGTACTTTCTAAGTATATCTTGGAAACCAATAACCGATTACAAAGTGAAGGAAAACATCTTGAGGAAACCTGGACTTTCAAGTCTGAAATCGCCAACCCGCGTTGAGCAAGCGTGGTGATTACGCTCAATCTTTCTCTGTATGACCTGTGCCCAGCAGTGGGACGATAAAAAGGTTGATGATGATGATGCTGGATAGAATAGAATACTCTTTAATCTTTATTATGTACACCATATAGATTGTAAGTCTGAAGCCATAATTCGTAGAAAACCGTTCAGCAGTTTCCGCATGAAATTATAACAAACTAGCTCCGCCCCGCGGTTTTACTGTCGCGGCTTTCGATCCCGCGGGAATATCGTGATAAAAAATATCCTATGTGTTATTTAACTTCCAAGCTGTAGGTCGTAGGGTTGAATCCAATCATCTTTTTTTTTCATTATCAACCTTTTAATCGTCCCACTGCTGGGCACAGGTCTCCTCTCATACAGAGGATTGAGCGTTATCACCACGCTTGCTCAATGCGGGTTGGCGATTTCAGACTTAAAGTCCAGGTTTCCTCAAGATGTTTTCCTTCACCTTCAGTCATTGGTGTCAAAGATATACTTAGAAAGTACACATAACTTTAGAAAAGTTACATTGATACTTGCCTGACCTGGAACGACCGCGCACTCATACTTGAGAGGCTGGTGTTTTAACCACTAGGCCACCACGACTTATTCAGGCGCTTTACTTTGTGTGAATTATTTCATCACAACTGCTCTCAATACGGTGACGGAAAACATCGTGAGGAAACCGGCAGGTCTTAGAGCCAAAAACTTCGAAGACATGTGACATCTACCAACACGCACTGGGCCCGCGTGGTAGATTACGGCCCACTCCCTCTTACCGAGAGGAGGCTTGTGTCCCAATAGTGGCATAAACATTACGTAAAGGCTGATTAAGTTATGTATATGCATACTCGGTGGTAAGCCATAACATCGGCTGCCGGCAGAAGTTACCACCCACCAGACAAGGTCTTGCCGCCAAGCGATTCGTCGTGTTCCGGCATGATATCTGGTGAAACCGTACCGAGGACCGGTCTGAGCAGTTGTGTTGCGATGTGTGCCGGGTACGATGCGCCAAATGTTGTTGTGTCGGGAGTTTGGTCGTGGAGTCTCCAGATCAATCTCCCTCTGGCGCAGCATCGTTGGTCGTGTTGGTCTTGGGTTTAACATGGCATCACCTCGCTCACCTCCCGTCATTCTTCCTATTCCTAAGTTTTTTAAGTGAATAGGCCTTAATAAACTATTCAACGAACTGCTTACCATCAGGCGGGATCGCAGTCAATCACTAGTTTATAAATAATGTAGGAACGTGGTATTATTCATGGTGGCTATGACTGTGTGCCAATTTTTATTTATATCCGTGCAATAGTTTTGGGTGAAAGAATAGTAAAAATCCATTACATTTTTATGTGATTCTGTTCAAGTTTTTCTATCATTTGGATTACTATTATTATAATATATCATTTATATTATTGCAGACTGTGTTTTTGTAATTCTAGCGTATGGCACGTGGGTTGCAACTGAAAATCAGCGTCAGATGGTACACTTCGTGTTGTCATCTGACATTATTGGACTACAATATTACTTGCATACTTGGAAATTGATAGAATTTAAGACGTTTTGTCTCAAAAAAAAATGCCTATAAAAAAACAAATACTTCCTTTTATAAAATCAAAAGTCATTTATTCAAATTAGGTTGAGAATCAGCACTTTTTGAACGTCAATATTACATAAGATAGTCCCCCAAAACGCCTTTGATTTCCCTGATCTTCCATCATCAGATCCTGATTTCCTTTTCTTTTTTTTTTTACGGACAAATCACACTGATTGAGCTAGCCCCAAAGTAAGTTCGAGACTTGTGTTGTGGGATACTAACTCAACGATACTATTATTTATAATATATACATATATAGATAAACATCCAAGACCCAGGCCAATCAGGAAAAGATCGTTTTCCATCATGACCTGGCCGGGGATCGAACCCGGGGCCTCCACGACGCAGGCAGGCATGTTGACCGCTGCGCCACGGAGGATCATGGGACCACCTTGGAAGTATGTATCTTCTTTCCAATAAAAAAAGAATTATCAAAATCGGTTCATAAACGACGAAATTATGCGCGAACAACATAAAAAAAAGCATATATACGGTCGAATTGAGTAACCTCCTCCTTTTTGAAGTCGGTTAAAAATGCGTGCCAGCTGATAAGAAACCAGGAATGACTGACCTGAAAAAACGAGCAACTGAAGGTAATTTTTTCCATCAATACAGCAATATGGATTAGGTTTTTATCAATAAGAACCTGATTAAGAATGACCCCCTATTATCGGTCATAAGAGACAAGCAATTGTCTAATGTAAGTTACATTCAATTATAAAGAAAAGGACGTAGATAGATAGGAAGCAATTACAAACAAGGTCGACGCATAAAAAATATCTAAATCACAGGAATATTGAAATAGAATTGGATATTTAGAGATCTTATAAAAAAAAAAAAAGCTCAAGGTCGCTCAAAGGGCAACGGAGAAGGCTATGATGAACCGATGCCCGATGTGGCCGACGGGTTCTCGAGCGGCGACCACGCACCGGAAGAGGCAGCGTGGGTAGACCCCCGATAAGGTGGACCGACGACCTGGTGAAGGTCGCGGATGCGGGAGACGCAGGACCAATTGTCGTGGAGGCCCTTAGGGGAGGCTTATGTCTAGTCCAGAGCAATGGAAGTCTTTCGGCTGAAATGATGAAGATGAATGATTTAGGTGAAACGCAGGGCGGTGTCAGGCCTATGTAAGATGTTGGCTCGTAGGATTGCAAGTTGTAGCAGGGCAGCCAAAATCTCCGTGTGCAGTTTCTGGCCTGCCATCGGACGCGTCCCCAGGTGGCGGATAGGGGAACGGCCCCCAGATATGGGGGTTACCGGTTTACCGGCGCGGACCAGAACCAGTCACGCGCGGCGGGTCGGCCACCACTCCAGGTGGCTGACGTGACCCGAACGCCGGGTCACCGTCGGGCAACCCGGTCTGCTCATTGAGAGGAGCTGGGGGCCCCGTTTGACTTCGGGCAAACGAGTGGGGCTAAGGGGAAGGACACCTCGCTAAAAAACCCTTGGCTGCTGCGTCTTCTCGCACACGAAGACGTACCCAGACTCCCTATGGAGGGCCCACTGTGGGCCCGCCTTCTGGCGGGAATCGCCGGCGGGGGATTGGTTGAAAGGCTCTGCCATTTCCCATGACCCCGCCACTAAGGCGATGTCGGTGTGCCGCTGTTGGGTTTAGTGGGTATTCCCGGCTTCGGCTGGGCGAGTCCCACACACGCCCTTCGGGGTATGGTGCGTAAATGCATTCCCACAGCGTCAAAAAAAAAAAAAAAAGTGCAGCCAAAATCACGCTGTTCGTAAATGTTTTTTATGCATGGAGTCTTTGGACCAACTATACTTTAGCACCCTACGACTCCAATATAATAAGGGGTTCAGGATGGTGATGGGGCTGCCTCGTTTCTGCAGTACATTAGGTATGATTGTACAAGCACACGTCCATGGTTTCCACGCCATCTTTAGACAGAAGTCTGCCTCTTTGCTCTGCAGAGTAAAAAAAGCTCTAACTCTATCCAGAAGACCATAGCATAGGGCGTGAAGTTGTTCGAAGATGTATTTCGAACAACAGTCTTGTCTCGAAAAATAAATATAGAAAACTTTAGTTTTTGTTTACTAATTCATGTGTTCTATCGTACATCGAAGTCTCTCTTGACAAGCGAACGAGCAGACTGACGGACAACGACCAAAAAAAAACTTAAGCTCACAAGTTCAACGTAAACGGGAGACTCCAGCAAAAAGTTCCACTCCTAAGCAAGAGCTCGATCCTATAAAACTCTCAGTATAAAAAGTTGACACATGTACTCCAATTTTTGGTTCTTCGTTTCATCACGACATGTCCTTACCCGTTTTGGGAGCAGTGGTGATGAAATCATTTAAAAAAATTAAAGCTCCTCCCTGGCTCTCAAACCAACACTAACACGGGCCGTTCATCCACTAGAAACCTGCAACTACTTCCGCCAGCAATAATGACTACACACTGCATATACCTCCAGCAAAAGTGAAGTGAAATGCGATGAATAGTCGCAATCCTAGCATTCATCTTCAGCTTATAGAGATCAACTGCTGGACAACGGCCTCCCCCAAGGCTATCCTCGATAATCGGTCTTGTGCTGCCCGCATCCACCGCCTTCACGCAATGTTCACCAGGTCATCGGTCTACCTTGTTGGGGGCTTCCCTACGCTGCGAGATCCGGAAGATCCTAGCCTATTTGGAATGAAAGCTCAATCCATGCTTCAGGGTTGAGGGTTGGTTAAAAAAGAAACCGTGGCCCTGGCGCATAGGCAAGTGAAGGAACACGGTTGGTTTTTAGTCAGTAAAAGTCTGACACGCCACTCCGCCCAGAGCGGGAGTTGATGAAAAAAAAAACATGCGAGCCCCATACGGGTTCGTGGATGTCACATGTCTTCGAATCTTTGGTTTTAGATCATGGCTGTTTCCGATTAAGGATAATGATCTATAGTTAATTACAGAGGTAAGCAGACTTGATTAGATTGCTTAGATAATTTTACGACATCAATGACCCATTTTGATTATCACTCCAGCATATATACATCTACACGAATAAACTGATTACGCTACGCTTGACCGAAACCACTCCGTGCCTAAAAGCACGTTAAGCCGTTGGTGTCGAATCGAAAAGAATATCTAAAAGATATAAAATCGTAAGTCTTGCCATAGACTATCACGAAGTATCTGGTTGCGTGTTACAGATCATGCTATGACATAGGTATGTCACAGAAATTCCAGAGATCTGTGGAGACTCCGATTAAAATTTTGATGCAATATCTCCAATGACGTTTTAGGTAGGTACCTACATAATATGCGTATGCAGTACGGGTAGTATCATCTTTAATGTGACGAAACAGTTTTTTCTTGCCCAAATTTTTGATTTCACCCACAGAAGACTCCAGTGGATTGATTCTATAAAAATGTTATGGTAAAAAATCTGAATCCCTCACTCCACACTGCAAGTGTTCACCGTAAGATGATTACAGAATCCCACTGCTGGACCTGAGGTACCTTGGGTAACCTGGAAGCCTTTAAGCAGACTCCTGGGGAGTCTGTTGCGTCACTTCTTCTACCCAGCGAAAGCACTAGGAAATGGTAAAGGGTTTGAGCGGAATGTGCTGATTTTCAGCCTAGTTTTATTTTTTTTCTACAGACACTATACAGATGACAGCACATCAAGCTAATACAATATGTCTGATTTATTTTTTGGTTGGTTGGGAATATTTGACAGTTTATGGTAACTTGATCTGCTGTTCTGTCCTGGAACAAGGTATGATATTACATGACAGTAGACTTTTGACTACTGTGATAAACTTCACAAAGTAATTCTTTAGTAGTGTTTGTAGTAATGGCAATCATATCATTCGCTTTTAATAGTTTTTTTATAATATTATTTTCTAAGCTGTTGTTTGTGGCATATCCTTGATATGCCACAAACAACAGCTTAGCTTTTCCCAACTATAATGAGGTCAGCTTCCAGTCTTAATTGGATACGCGTGATATCAAAAAGGGCAGATTAAACAAATTTTTAGAGATAACAACTGCCAAAGAGGAAATCAAAGTTGGAATCATACTTCACCAGAATAAAACTTCATCTGAATGAATTGGAAGGTCATAAGACTGAAAACTCCCAAGACATACAACCAGCATGAAGAAGCTACACTCAGCTACAGTATTGATCTTTTGGGGCATAAGATGCCTACCATACAAGATCACCGATTGCTGAATGTCCCAGATTAGATTTCATTAAAAAGTAACCTACCTTTTCGGTACATGTTTCTTTCTTTTTATTTTATAAAATCACAGCATTTTTTTTAATAAACCAAATACAGTTACTTTTGTATTGTCAGTCAGTAAGATAAAGCTAGTTGTGTAATACCTCATTTCACTAAGCAGACCACAGAACAATAACTTGTGCCACATTGATGCACAAGTGTTTTTTTTTTTATGGTATGAATCATACACACCCAGAACCACATACCTAGTTGAATAAATTAAATTTACTGTTTTTATAAGAAATGGCTTAAATCTTTGCTGTTAAAAAAGCATATTACAGCATTCTAGATTTTTATAGATATAATGTAAGTTCTTGTTTATGGCCTTAGTACTCTTGTCCTAGTCTGTATCAATTTTTAAAATTAAATGTGACTTTTTTTTATTACCTATTTGTATATTTTTCCTTTAGAGATTTACTATATTTTTCACTATTTTTATTTTTGCCAAAATCAATACATGCATTACCTTAATGTATATTTGTTATAATCAGTTTTAATGTCAATAATGACAAATGAATATTTCTTTTGCCTTCAGATATAACAAAGCGCTTTTGTAATTTTTATAACAACTATTTATTGTAACTCGCTCAACTGCGGTCTTCCTTCCTATTCACTTAGTTATTTTGAGTGAATAGGCTGAATAAACTACCAGATTTTACCATCATCGATTTCATCACTGCATATCATCAGGCGAGATTGCAGTCAAGCACTAGTTCATATTAATTTAAAAAAAAAAATTACTTATGACCAAGGAACTTACATCTAAACTGGAATGTGAACTATTAATCTAAACGCGGTCGGAGGGAGATAGCTTCACAGTAGCTATGTATACTTGTTGTGTAGGGTGACTATTATAATAGAATTTATAAGGAATGTACGTAAAATATATATTTTTTTCACTTATATTACCTGAGCTTTAATGAATATTTAATCTAATATATAAAATTCTCGTGTCCCTGTGTTCGAACTTAAACTCCTCCGAAACGGCTCGACCGATTTTGATGAAATTTTTTGTGCTTATCCGGTATCTATGAGAATCGGCCAACATCTATTTTTCATCCCCCTAAATGTTAGGGGTAGTCCACCCCTAAATTTTTTTTATTATTTATATGGCAAAACAACGTTTGCCGGGTCAGCTAGTATATTATAAAAGTCACTTACTCATTATGCACACAATGACTAAGTGCATATTTCTTAATTATTCCGAAATTTATGGTCACCCTACATACAAACAAAATAACTTTTATATGATTACTGCAAAAAACTTACTTAAAAAATGATATTCCACACCCATAGTATGACTCACTATTGCAGCCATTAATGGCACCCTTTTTCACCATCTTTTTTCTAAAAATTTTTTTTTTTTAAATTATATATATGGATAACACTTAGAAAGATACAGAGGGCTACTGGGACGCTTTCTCCCTCGGACTGTGTTCTCTTCAAATAAAGTTTTATTTCCGATCCACCTTATTGGTCTTGCGATAGAGTCTTCTTTTAAATAAGAGACTTATGCAAGTTCACATTCCAATTTAGATATAATTTCCTTGCTTATGACTTTACCCTTGACTAGGGCTTAATAATTTTAAATCTGTATGTATGAACATATTTTTTTTTAATATGTGCGTGGTATTTGTTGACGAGACTGTGCTATTCTCTAATACCTACTGTAATTTGGTAACACAGTAAAAGTCAAATATTTTGAAGAGTACACATGAAGTTTCTCTCTTGCCCTTCTCCATGGAAAACAACCAATTGGAACCTAGCTTCTCACTTTTCACAAGCGCCCGTGTAAGTTTATGTAAAAAAAAACCTTTTGGTTTGTGTAAAATACTAGTAGGTATTCTACTGGATTCAGTTAGACTGGAATCTGACCCCATCATAGTTGGGCAACGCTTCTTATTCATTAGACACGTAAAAAATATTATGTAAATTATTTAAAAAGTTATATTGTAAAACAATGTCTGTTTCAATGCTTTTTATTTAGCATGAAAGTGTCTTCTTCAAGTCGATTCTTTCAAAAACAAAAGAATGTAAGTAGGTACTTACCTAATCATTATTTACGTCAGTCGATAGGCAAATCCATGTTATCGCGAAATCCGAGCTCGAATGGGCGATCTTTATCTTAATTTCAACAATATAAAATAGATTTCTATCCTAACATCTAAAATGTAAACATAAGGCAACAAAATCTTTAATTAAAAACACACCAATAAGAATAGAAAAAATGTAGAATTAAAATAATGTTTCCTTAGAAAGGCACGAATTTCTTATTTTTTAAAAATAAATAAACGTCCATACACGGCGTTGCCAACACACACAAAAAATTAATCGATTAAAAAAATCGATAATCGATGTCAACTTTTAAACAAAGAAGAAAGCACAAAAGCCTGTAAACCACGTGGAGCGCCAAGGTCGAATTTATGTTTTCAACTTGTCAAGCGCGGCGTGTGATAAATTAATTCTACGGGCCGTTATCGTTCCAAGAGTTACGAAACTTTCAACCTTTTTCCTCTTGTGGTAAGGTTGGTTTTCGCCTGCGCATAAAGCCCACGCATAGTCGCCAACCCAGGCAATATATCTTAGGCCGTGTACTGCCCCTGACAGTTCGTAAACAAACTGGAGCTACCGCAACAAAGGGCTACTGTCATTTAACGCTGTAAATATTAAGTTCACACCGATTAATATTATGCATGAATCAAAATATGCTTCCAGTTATGTCTGTTTTATCGAACGCTCACCTATTATTGACTCCAATACACCCAAATAACAAAATTTAAATGCACTTACCAGAAGAAATCAACACAAGGTTGAGTAATGCAGAGTCATCTGTGGTAAATCTTGCACATATCGATCAGCCTTGCAGTTCTCAAAAACACTGACGGGAGGAAAAAAAAAGAGAACGAAGAGGTTAGCACCAAATTTCGTCAACTAGCCGTCTATCACTCGTCACTGTTGTAGTAAATAGAGTTTTTATTGCTAACCGACGCGTAACGAGTCAGAAAACGTAGTCTGGTCGTTAAATGATTCACTATCAAAATAAAAATAATCCGGCAGACGCTGCGTCGACGACCGCGCCACTGTCTGTCTGCCGTGCTGTCAATATTCGTCAAAACGAAAATGGCGACACCCTCGACGGAATACGATCAGCACCGGCCTGCCTGCTATACCTATCTCTCTCGAACACGAACGACTGACAAGGATAGGCTTTAGACGTGTTGTCTTCGGCCCGACCGGACTGATTTGTGATGTCACGCCCAGCGGCGTAACGTTTTGCGTAATTACACGTTCATGAACGCTTGTAAACTTGTTTTAATAACATTAATTTACGATCGTTTCGTATATGAGGTCGCCAGATGAAAGTGTTGGCTGATAGATAGATTAATTACAGTGAAAACTGACATATTTTTTAGTAATACGTCTTTGCGCATGCTAGGCCCATCCCACTACTCAATATCTGTCGTTCGAGCGCCTCCTACTTCTTCTTATTTTATTCAGTACTGTTTTTTTTTTGGATGTTCATCTCGACTGCATTAATACGACGCGAAAGCAGTCGCAATGCAGTTTGATTAATAATAGAGTTGAGTCTATAAATTTCTTTGTCTCTACCCGTAATTGAGTTACCTACGTTGAGTTGTAAAATTTCATTTTTGTCGCACGCTTGCGTACTGAACTTGTGCATCGTGTTTATAAATTTTAATTGACTATTGTTCTATTTTATTTTTGTACGATGTTATAATGCAATGAGCACATGTCTCCTGGTTTTAATTTGAATGCAATCTATTAGCAATCCCATTCTTTTATAAGGCACATAATTGTAGATATGAAAAACACCCTCGAAATTTCAAAATGGGAAGTTGATTTAATTTAAATTGATAATAAATAAACTATGATGAATGACATGTGACTCAATGGTTTTGCATTAAAATCTAATTCGTGGGTGATTGGGGGCTATTGGAATTATAAAAAAAAGAGATTAACTATCAATATCATTCAAATAATTTACAATCACGAGAGATTGTAACCATAAAACCACTGTCAAATGTCAACATAAGCATCAAGTATCAAATGCAAATGTGACACTGACAGGTAGGATCAACGACAGTCAACTTATTGAATTAGAGATTAACCTTGAACCTTGATCTAAAATCGATTTTAATTAAATTGATCTAAATCGATTATTGTGCTATTCCCTAATTATAAAGATACCAACATAAAGAAAATACTGTTTTATCTTCATTTTCATAATTTAGTTGCCATCACAGAAAAGCCAGATATATTTTAATTGCTTTTAATCTATAAATAAATATTCTGTGAAACAGTCTCTTACAGTCTTTGTTTTTCTTTAATTAGAAAAGATTCTACCAAATGTATTGTTATTTTAATTAACCCACTTTTGCTATGAAATAAGGAACATCTTGTACATATTCATTTTAGAGCTGCCCACACAGGCTTTATAATGTCAAAATCTAATGATTTTGAAATTGTGAACTTCCGTCCGTTGCTCTTTGAAAAGTTTTTTGTTATTTGCACGCAAGCAACAAAATTTTGATATCGCTACTACGTTACGCTATTATTTGAAAAGTTTTTAATAATTATTCGCAATGTCTGAAAAATCCCATATTTCTCGTTCTCGTTTGTCGTCCTACAAGAATGCTGGACAAGGAACGACGGTGAGTGATACATTTCGAATCTTTATTCTAAAATCGAAAAAGTTCCAGTTTGTAAAACACGTTTTTTTTGTTTTGATCTAAATGTAAATTATTTACATTCTATTTGCAGTCAGTTATTTTAATTCACGTGATAAACTAAAGAAAACAAAAATCTTTCAATTTTTGTACAAATTAATAACACACCTTCAATTTCCCAAAAAACAAAAATATTGAAAATGTTTAATAAATTCATCTTTTTATTTTATCAGCGTAATGTAAAAAAGTTTGAAGAAAGAAAAGTGTCTCTAAATTATAACTTACATGCTTACTAATTAAACATTATTTTAAGTACGGTCTTACATTCAATGTTCTCTTTCATATTTGAATCCACCTTGTCATAATATTGAAAATCAGGGTGTATTGTTATTAGGTACCTCTTAAGGATCATTTTCCCCTTAATTCTTTCTGTATAATTATATCTTCAACTAAATCTAAGTAACTTGTAAGTTTAGCTCCTGAATGATATAGATAACTAAGAGAGAATGTCCAGCGATGAGTAAGCATGTTAGTTGAGGTTCTAAAGCCTGAGTTGAGCTGCATGATTACTGAAAAATGATCTGACTGGAGACAGGTCCATTTTGTGTGGTTCCTAAAAAGACTAGACTAAATGCCCATCTACATGATCTGATTAAGATTATTTCTGGACTTTAAAAGAGATCCTGACCTCTGAGAGATTCTTTTGGCCTTTTTTCTCAGAGTAATGAGTTAGGGTACCCCAGCCATATCTATTTTTTAAAAATATAATTCATGTGTAAAATGTTCTTACAATCCTACTTCATCTACATAGCCTTCTGACAATGTTATGGTTGGCTTCCTGTCTAACTGGATGTAGCTGGATATCGGTATCATCATCATCAACCTTTTTATCATCCCACTGCTGGGCACAGGTCTCCTCTCATACAGAGAAGGATTGAGCGTATTCACCACGCTTGCTCAATGCGGGTTGGCGATTTCAGACTTATAAAGTCCAGGTTTCCTCAAGATGTTTTCCTTCACCTTCAGTCAATGGTGTCCAAGATATACTTAGAAAGTACATATAACTTTAGAAAAGTTACATTGGTACTTGCCTGACCTGGAATCGAACCCGCGCACTCATACTTGAGAGGCTGGTGTTTTAACCACTAGGCCACCACAACTTGTAATATCAGTATCAGTATAACCTCCAATACCCATTACCTGTAGGTTCTTCTTACCTACACACTTAAGTAAGACTTTTTCTTCATCATCTCAGCGTTAATCCCAGTCGTATAGCAAGTCAAATTTTTAGAGTAATCGCACACTGTTTTTTGGCAATTACACCATACATTTTGTATACTTATCTTAAACTTTTAAATAAATTATTTAAAAGTTAAAGATAAGTACTGCAGCCACATTTGGGCTGGTGCTGCGAAATGTCACCTTGCCACTTTGGATTCAATGGAGAGGCGTGCGAAGAGGCTGATTGGAGACCCAGACTTAACTCGAAACGGTCTCCAAAGCCTGGAGCACAGGCTTAGAGTAGCCAGCCTTTCGGTCTTCTATAGGATGCATTCTGGTGAGTGTGCAAGGGAATTGCATGATTTAATTCCCCCATCTCCGTTCCATCATCGGACGACCCGTCGTACGGCGAGTTTCCACCCTTACGTTGTTGACACCACTGCGATCCGGACGAAGCGTTTTGCTTTCTCCTTTATACCGCGTACATCGAGGGACTGGAACAATTTGCCGGCGTCGGTGTTTCCGTCACATTACGATTTGAGTGTCTTCAAGGCTAGAGTGAATAGGCTCTTAATAAACTAGCGCGCTTTACCATCAACGATCGCGTCACTGCTTACCATCAGGCGGGATTGCGGTCAAGCGCTGGTTTATAATTTATTAAAAAAAAAAAGTCCACATTTATACTTTGTTTAGTAATTAGGGGAGTTCATACATGTTCTGCGAGATTTTCAGGGGGGCAGTTGCCCCTCTGGGTATGCCTGTGTGGGTCGCCTCTGTTATTTCAGAATTTTTGAGTCATTAAAGGTCATCAAAAGCCATACAGCTTGTCAACCAGTCTTACTCTTTCATCTCAGCCTATAGAAGTCCACTGCAGAACAAAGGCCTACCCCAAGCCTTTAATTTAATTGGGAGGCATTGCCATAATCCCCACACTTGGTAGGCTTGGGGATCGCAGTAATTTGTTATTCCACAGGAGAAGCGCTGCTGCCTGCTTTCATGGTAAGAGTTCCCTTAGTCGGCTCTTACGACACCCACGGGAGGATATGGGTTAGTACTATTCTATGCCCAGTACCACACGTGCACAAGATTACCTTATTACTCAGTAACTGGGTGGAAGAGCTCAGATAGGCAGTTTTTCCATATAAAATACTGATATCCGATGCATCAGATTAACCTAGAAGGTGATCTTAATCCTAGTTAGGAATAGGCATTATGGATTTTTTTAAATATATTATAAAGTAGCGCTTGACCGCAATCCCGCCTGATGGTAAGCAGTGATGCGATCGTTGATGGCAAAGCGCGCTAGTTTATTAAGAGCCTATTCACTCTAGCCTTGAAGACACTCAAATTGTAGTGTGGCGGAAACACCGCCGCCGGCAAATTGTTCCAGTCCCTCGATGTACGCGGTATAAAAGAAGAAGCGAAACGCTTCGTCCGGATCGTAGTGGTGTCAACAACGTAAGGTTGGAAAGTCGCCGTACGACGGCCGTCCGATTGTGGAATGGAGATGGGGGAATTAAATCATGCAATTACCTTGCACACTCGCCAGAATACATCCTATAGAAGACCGAAAGGTTGACTACTCTACGCCTGTGCTCCAGGCTCTGGAGACCGTTTCTAGTTAAATCTGGGTCACCAATTAGCCTCTTCGCAAGCCTCTCCACTGAATCCTACAAGATTGGCTTTGCCCCATTCGGAGACTGCCTGTAGTGCAGCACTCGTACGCTCTACCATAGCCTCTCTTTCGGACCGGATTTATTCCTTACTAGCCCGAGCTTCCGGCAGGTATCTCTCCACAACTGTGCTGTCATCTGCATACCATCCGGATCAGATACCGGGCATCAGCAGATCGTTAATATGCAGCAGGAACAAAGTTGCAGAGAGAACAGACCCCTGAGGAACACCGGCATTTGTCGACATGAGCTCCGATGAGCATCCGTCGACAACAACTCGGAGAGACCGTTCAGTCAGGAAGTCTTTTACCCAGCCAGTCAGGCCAGCGGAAATGCCGTAGGCTGGAAGCTTACTCAAAAGGCCAGCGTGCCATACCCGGTCGAAGGCCTTCGAGACATCAAGGGAGACGGCAATCGCTTCCCCATTTTTCTCGAGGGCCTCGCCCCACAAGTGAGCGACATACACTAGGAGGTCAGTGAGGAGATCGTTACCTTCCAGGTAAGCCAAGAGGCGCGAGTTCAATACACGCTCCATAATCTTGCAGAGTATGGAGATTATTGAAATCGGCCGATAGTTGGTAGGATCGGCACGACTACCCTTTTTGGGCACGGGCTGCACGTTGGCAAGCTTCCAGGACTTGGGCACTGTACCAGTCCTAAATGAGAGGCGATACAAGCGCGTCAGTACAGGAGACAACTCGGGCGCACATGCCTTAAGAACAATCGCTGGTATACCATCCGGACCACTAGCACTAGCCTTATTCACTTAATGATAAGACAATAATGTCTTAATACCTATACATATGTATACAATACACAATATTTGATATAAATTATTTTCCACATATCAGCTATCACACTTCAGTAAATAATATTATGCTAGATAGTGTAATAACAATAATAATATTTATTTATTTTCTCACTAAAATATCCTTATAAAATAATAACAAAAGAAAAATAATGTTGTTTAGTTATGGGCTTGTAGATAAATATTGTGGGAGACTTGTGCCTAAGCTAAGCCAAAGCCTGTATTTTAGACCACCAGGTCTCCACCCCAGATAGGTATACATTTTTATCATAGTTTCCCATATACTACAACTAAACAATGATTTAAATTTTACTAATACATAGGAGTTTTCGTGGGGAATGTGTGGATATGTGTGTGGGAGGGTGAGTGTGTGAGTGTAGTGTTAGTGATGAAAAATCGGTGATTGTTCACATAGCTGCTACAATTTTTGTACTACAGGATCTTAAGTAAGTGTGTAGGAGGGTGAGTGTGTGACCTATGTGAGTGATGAAGTCAAATTGGTGATTGTTCACATAGCTGCTAGAATTTTTTTTCCTACAGGATCTTGGGTAAGTGTGTGGGAGGGTGAGTGTGTGAGGTGTGTGAGTGATGATAAATCGGCGATTGTTCACATAGCTGCTACAATATTTTTTTCTACAGGATCTTGGGTAAGTGTGTGGGAGGGTGAGTGTGTGAGGTGTGTGAGTGATGATAAATCGGTGATTGTTCACATAGCTGCTACAATATTTTTTCCTACAGGATCTTTGGTAAGTGTGAGGGAGGGTGAGTGTGTGAGGTGTGCGAGTGATGATAAATTGGTGATTGTTCACATAGCTGCTACAATATTTTTTCCTACAGGATCTTTGGTAAGTGTGAGGGAGGGTGAGTGTGTGAGGTGTGTGAGTGATGATAAATCGGTGATTGTTCACATAGCTGCTACAATATTTTTTCCTACAGGATCTTTGGTAAGTGTGTGGGAGGGTGAGTGTGTGAGGTGTGTGGGTGATGATAAATTGGTGATTGTTCACATAGCTGCTACAATATTTTTCCCTACAGGATCTTTGGTAAGTATGTGGGAGGGTGAGTGTGTGAGGTGTGTGAGTGATGATAAATCGGTGATTGTTCACATAGCTGCTACAATATTTTTTC
Source organism: Sesamia inferens (assembly GCA_037179545.1). Classification (NCBI taxonomy): domain Eukaryota; kingdom Metazoa; phylum Arthropoda; class Insecta; order Lepidoptera; family Noctuidae; genus Sesamia; species Sesamia inferens. The sequence goes on along the minus strand of CM073951.1, from coordinate 14,091,309 downwards.
CTACAGGATCTTTGGTAAGTGTGAGGAAGGGTGAGTGTGTGAGGTGTGTGGGTGATGATAAATTGGTGATTGTTCACATAGCTGCTACAATATTTTTTCCTACAGGATCTTTGGTAAGTATGTGGGAGGGTGAGTGTGTGAGGTGTGCGAGTGATGATAAATCGGTGATTGTTCATATAGCTGCTACAAATTTCTTTCCTACAAGATCTTATGTAAGCGTGTGGCCGGGTGAGTGTGTGAGTGTAGTGTAAGTGATCAAAAATTGGAGCTTTTTCCCGTAGCTGCTACAATATATTTTCCCCACAGGATCTGCGCCGCAAGCGAGCTGAGCTGAGCGTGGCTCTCCGCAAGCAAGCTCGTGATGAACAGCTCCTCAAAAGAAGGGCGCTGTCTCCTGAAGCAGGAGAAGAAATCCAGGAAAATGAAAAGACTTTTACTCCAGAGGAGATTGTGAACGGTAATTTAAGAATAAGATATGGTATTAACTGAAATATGCGAATATCATACCTACACACACAAAAATACAAATACATGTATCGAAGGTCTTAAACAAGAATGGCAACTTGTGGTGTGCAAAGTTTTTAGGTACATTTTTGTTGAAGAATCTATGACTGAACTGGGTCTACATCCACTTACACTAGGTTGTAGTTGACTTTGGTATTTTAAAGTCTGATTATCGACATGGTAATCATTGTGAACTTAAAAAAATCCATATTACAGAACCCAACTCAAGAAACTCCAGCTTTCCTTTTTATCTTTCAATTATTATTGCAATCTGTCTGGGAGACGTTCAACAATACTTAAAATCAAAAGTCATTTATTCAAAATAGGCTGAGAATCAGCACTTTCTGAACGTCAATATTACATAAGACAGTCCCCCTAAAACGCCCGCCCTTCGACACTTCCTAGTGCTTTCGCTGGGAAGAAGAAGTGGCGAAACAAACTCCCCAGCAGCACAGCTGACTCTTCATTTGAAAAAAAAAAACACTGACTATACAATGTGACGCACAACACATGGCTTATGGTATGTGAGGTACACATCTAGTAACTTACTTTTTTAAATAGTGTTTTAAATTAAATCTTGAGGAACTCTCTTCTTTAGTCTCCTGCCACTGGGAAGTATATCGTCCACAAGGTGTGCCAATATTGTAGGTGCTGTTACACTCTGTCTTTTACATACATATGTTGTGTGACTCTCTCCTTCATTCCCTCTTGTAGACTTTCGATGCCAAGCTCTCAATGAACTCTTTTGTTAGTGATATATCATGGTCTACTATCATCCTTAGATTTTTTAATTAACAAACCAGCTTTACATAAAACTAATTTTAACCAATTAAATAGCTGTAATGGGTTTTAAGTTATGTTCTACTTTTGAATGAGCTTTTGTTATATGGACCTTGAATATTTATAATTTATATTCTGTAAGTTAAATTCAAAAACATCTTGGGTGACAAATCTTCAGATTTATTAATAGTGTTACGGGCTAGGGGTACTAAAACGCCGGTTAAGGGTTGCGAAGTTTATTGGCAACGAAGGTACAGTCGATTGTAGGCAATGACAAGTACCTAGAATGTTGCTGGCGTTGCACCGAAGTCTTCACTTACGTCCACGAAGTCCGTATTGTAAACACGCAATAACACTACAGATGTTACTTCACGTAGTACTCACAGTTCTCGTTGCAGTTGTCGCAAGAGGTATTCTCAAAGATCGCTTCTTAACTGTCGCTGTTTTCGTGTCGGTAGTCGAATGCAGACTCTCTCTTCGCTGGCGTCACGGCGCTATATATAGGCCAGCTGATCGAACATTCCAGAATCGTCTAGACGTAATAATAATAGCGCATAACTTCGAGTACATTCAGTAGGTACCTACGGTAATTCCCGGAAACGGGTTTCTAGAAATTTCGACGTCGTCACTTAGTTGACAAAATTGATGAAACCTGTACCATTCGATAGGCCACCCTAAGTCTAGGAATGCGTTTTCATATTACACCTATACAATGTCTAGGTCTCGAGTTATAGGGCTTAACCCTTTAACCGCCAACGCCATAATATTACGTGTTGTAAGAACATTACATCAGGCGCCACGTCAGAATATTGTGTAGAAAGTCCTGTCATTTAAAAAATGTACAATAAATGTTGAATTTGCTTACTGAATCTTAATATATTTCGTGTAATTACTTTATTTTTAACAGTATTAAATACATATTTTAGCTAATTGATTGAAATAATTACATGTTCTCAGTTCGTGATACGTCTAAATATCAACCTACTTCGCCGAACCCATAATTTCATGTAGACTAGTGTTGTACCGCATATGAAACTCCTGATAGTAAATTAATAAAAAACATCCTATTTTTTACAAAACTATCAAGTAAACATTAATCAAAATTTCATAGTTTATTAAACATTTATTTATTTATTCAAAATTCAATAAGCTTTAGTGAAGTAATATGTAGAAATCAACAAATAAGTATAGGTAAATATTAAGTACAAACTAACTCCAGAACGTCACTAGTACAGGCTATCCGCGAACGCCGTCGCCGTAATTTTATGTGCGGCTCAAGGTCAACTAGTCATATTTTGAATAAACGTCAGCGCCATCGCCATGATAACATGTGCTCACATTATTATTACATCTAAGCTAGTGTCGAGAAGTTATCGATGATGTTATACGACGACGAAGAACTATTAAATATATTGCAGCAAGCAAACAATGATATTTATAGTAGTAGCAGTTCAACGGATAGTGATAATAATTCGGTAAATAACTCTTGTTTTCAAGTCTGTTTATTTATCCTCAGTCAAAAGGACAGCTAAATAATAATATGTGTACTTATTTACCCATTTATTTTGTTTTAAAGAAAATACAGTTTATTTAGTTATTTTATTTGTTGTTATTTATTATTATTTGTATCCTAATATTTTAAACGCGTATCATTTTTTTTACATAAATGTCATACCGTCTTTTTGTCCGCGGGATAGTAAACGGACTAAATAAGTTTACTGTTTTTTTAATTTGTTATCTATGTTTCATATAATACTAATCTCATTTTAAATTGCTACAGGAGAAGCTTTATCGCTCAGTGCAACTAGTGTTGTAGGCCTTTTTCGTGTTTCGTGAAGACGAAGAGTTATTAAATATTTTGTAATCATGAATTGCGAAGCGACGACAGTTCTCAACATAGAAGTGATGTTGATTTGATAAGTTTAATTTATTTTTTAAATCGATATTTTAATTTGACAAGTAATTGTGTTTGTTTGTAACATACCTACTAAGGTTCATCATGGATACTAACCAAAATTTAAATGATACATTCATAGGCTGGAATTATTTAATATTAAGAAGGTACATCGGTAGGTAGGGTAAGAACAGATTTTGTAGTGTTATTAAGTTTAGGTATATGCTTACCTATATTTTTATAATAATGCCTCTATATACAGTATGTTAAGAAAACCCTGTCCGACCCGGGAAGGTGTTGTTAGGTATCGATAACTGATTCTACTAATGCATACAAAACCGGGCTAAACTAAAAAAAAAAATCCCTCTAAAAAAAATAAATATTATTTCGCAAAAGGAGGTAACTTAATAAATGTGCGTTGACCACCCTTCGCCTGCAGCTCGCGGGGGCGGGCGGCAGGGCACGCGGCACGTGGTCGCATCGCTATTCGCTCATAACAAAACCGGTGTTGTCACTTTTTAAAAATTACCAAATTTCGGGGAAATTGGAATTAATTCGCGGAAAAAAAAGATTATTTCAAAATTCATTTGTATTGGTACTATGATGAATACGTAAAATTTTATATTATATGTGTTTACCTAACCTTTATTATCCTTATGGGTCGGACAGGGTTTTCTTAACATACTGTATGTATGAGCAGTATAAAAGTAAATATTCTCGAAAGGTTAATATTGTGAATAAATAAATGCATAGATATTGAGTATTCGCAACACTGTTCCAACTTATACCTAAAGTGTCGTGGCGCTGGAGGTTCGTCAAAGGGATCAGTGCCGTGGCGGTTAAAGGGTTAAAAGTTACGCACTGCATGTCACGCGATATTGAACCTTATGCCCTCGACATAAGGTGCATTCGTAACAATAGTACTAGCTGCGCCGTACGGTTTCAACCCCATAAGTTCTAGTGAGAATAACGTAATAAGTATCCTATATGCTAATCCTAGTTATAATTTCTCTATGTGCCAAATTTTATCAAAATCCCGTCAACTAGTTTTTGCGTGAAAAAGTGGCAAGCCTTTTTTCTAAACTTGCTTTCTGATTAATAGGACAGCTAATATACAATTATCATAACTACTTTTCATTTCCTACAGGCCTCCGTTCTGGAGAAGTCGTCAAAATGACTACTTTCGCCCGCGCGGCTCGTCGAATGCTTTCCAAGGAGCAAAACCCACCTATCACTCCCTTGGTCAACGCCGGAGTCATTAAACCTTTGGTGGATGCACTGGACAGAGATGACTGGTAAATATATCATTTTTCCTCAAGCTACCATCATCAACTTGGACTTTACTATCATCAGAACCTATATCTGGCGATTTTGAAAACTAAATCCCGTGTACGTGATGACCATAGCTGTGTCCGTAGGTATAATAAAAGAGGATATTTAGGGTGACTAATAATTTGCGTCCTTACAGTGATTGGAGAGGACTATGTCCAGCAGTGGAGTACTACAGGTACTCCACTGCTGGACATAGTCCTCTCCAATTACCGCCATTCCTCTACCTACCTCATTTAAACTTCAATTCCATACAACAATATTCTTTTGTTTACAGTGCTGATCTCCAGTTTGAAGCAGCTTGGGCCATCACCAATATTGCTTCAGGAACCCATGAACATACCATGGCAGTTGTTGATGTAAGTTAGTTTAGATTTTTGGGTGTATTTCAATGTCCTGCAGTGTGATTGTGCAACCATTAAATCAAGAAAGTTTGAGTGATATGGGCTGGTATTCCAAGTAATGCTAAGGATTCATACTAGTAATGGGATCGAGAGAGGGCAGAACCTGCTTGGAGAAGGAGGCATTGCAGAGGCCTTGGCGCTTAATACACCAAAACCCGCCTACCTAACGAGGTAGGTGGACCTTTGGGGTCGTAACCGCACAGAGCGGGAACTCTGCCAGCCCACTAAGTGATCCTAGGGAAGACGGTGGCACAGTGCTAACGTGCTACTGGGCATAGGAGGCTTCGGAGAGGCCCTCTTAGTCTCTCCAGGGATGTGCCTTACAGGTGTTGCGCAGGGGGGTTCCGGAATTGGTCTTTTAAAAGGAACCGGGACCACCCCTACGCGCAGATGGTGTTCACCGGGGTGGTTTTAGTGAGGTAAAAATCGCATACTACCCGACCTCCTTCCTCGGAGTTCGGGTGCGTTTTAAGGTTTCCCCCCTAATACAAAAAAAAAAAAATAGATTGCCAGCTCACTCTATGTTCACTTCACTTTGCTTTCCACAGTGAGATTTTTTTTCTTTTATTATTATTATCTAGTGCTTGGCCGCAATCCCGCCTGATGGTAAGGAGTGATGCAATGGTTAGTGGTAAAGAAAGAAAGAAAGAAGAAAAAACGTTTATTTGCAGTAAAACATGACGCAAAAGTTTACAAAAACGCAAAAAATAAGACATAGTTGAGGGAAACATGCGTCACATCCACGCAAAACGGCTGTCGCTCAGCATTATGCTGCGACTCTTGCAAAACAAAGCCCAGCGCTGGTTTTCAGCGACAGCCGGCGTCGACGTAAACGCTAGTTTATTAAAAGCCTATTCACTCTAGCCTTGAAGACACTTAAATTGTAGTCCGACGGAAATGCCGCTTAAAAGAGGAGGCGAAACGCTTCGTCCGGATCGTAGTGGTGTCAACAATCTAAGGGTGGAAACTCGCCGTACGACATGTCGTCTGTAGGCCTAGTATGAGTTTTCAATACGAAACTCGTTCGATCGTATCGAGCGCGTTTGACTCAGCGATTGGCCCGCTTCAAGGTCGTAAGAACTCTCAACCAATAAGAGCGCCAAACGCGCTCGATATCGACGATTGAGTTTCGTATTGAAAACTCATACTAAGCCTACTGATGATAGAACGGAGACGGGAAAATCAAATCATGCAATTCCCTCGCACACTCTCCAAAATGCATCCTATAGAACACCATTGCTGGCTACTCTACGCCTGATAGTTTTTAATTTGTGTTGATTGATTTACACAGGGTGGAGCTATTCCAAAGCTGGTAGCCCTCCTCGCTCAAGGCGGCGTGGTCGGCGAGCAGAGCGCGTGGGCACTCGGCAACATCGCCGGCGACGGGCCACAGACACGTGACACGGTGTTGGCGCACGGAGCACTCGCCGTACTGCTGCCGCTCTGCACGTTGGGCACGCCCGCCGGACAGCTCAAGACCGCCGTCTGGACTTACAGCAACTTCTGCAGGTAAAACCAGCTTCTCTTCAACTGCAGTGAGGTTTTCAGCCTTCAGAGCATCTTCTGTAGTGGAATTTCCGGCCGTATTCTGTGTTTCTCGATAAGTTAAACACTACAGTAATTTTTACATGTAAAAATTGCGTTATTTTGATTAAGTTGATAGTTTACACAATAAATGGGGATGTATCCAAGGTATGAAAATCCAAAGATAATTAGTCCGATCTTATAGATAATAAAAAAAATTCAGACCCTTATTTATTATTTTGACGAAATTTCCAAAAACTACTGAGATATAGCGTATTAAAGTTACGGAGTGGGGACTTATTCAGGGTGAAGAGTTGTCAATTGAAAAGATGTAGCATTAAAAGAGAACTATCATCTTACCGCTAATCCCAGTCGCATCCGAATTCTTTTTTTAGCTTTGAAGTCTGGAGTCCGCTTTACCAGTCTAACTGCTGATTTTTGGCTAACTTCGATATTTTCCGCGAAGCGACTACCGTCTGACCTCCACAACCCGAAGGCGATATCGAAGCATTGCAGTTAGGCCAATTATTGGACTTTTGAGGGCTCCAACAACCCGTAACAACTGCCATTAGATGTTCGTATGGCAACCGGGACCAACGGCTTAACATGCTTTCCGAGGCACGACCAGACTAATCAAATTCGATTCAGTAGTTTTTAAGATAGGGATTTATTTCGTATTGATGAGAACTTTACTAACATGGGTTATGGCTACCAGTATTGTTATGAGGTGAAAAAATGTAATCTTCGAATTTCAACTAAGACACTGAAAAGCATGAACAAAAACTTTTTTTTACAAAACAATAGAAACCGACTTCAAAAAAACACTTAAAAGAAAAATGATTTTACTTTTGTCATGGCTCTAGAAGTCGGTGGCGAGCTAAACAACAGAAACCTCGAGACACCGATTTCTACAGCCATGACAGTGTTTTTTTGAAGTCAGTTTCTATTTTTTGTAAAAAGATTTTTGACCTCCAAAAACTGGTGATTCCTCTGATTTTATGTTTATTGAGAGCCCCTTGGAAAGCAGACCACATTCAGATTTCAAATTAGTGTCAAATAAATTCATAACTTTCATTGACAGCCTCCGTGGCGTAGCGGTAGCGAACGCGGCCGTTGCGCAAGGAGGTGCGGGTTCGATCCCCGCACAGTGCAAATATTTGTATGCATGAATATGAATATTTGCACTAGTCTGGTCGTGCCTCGGAAAGCACGTTAAGCCGTTGGTCCCGGTTGCCATACGAACATCTAGTGGCAGTCGTTACGGGTTGTTGGAGCCCTCAAAAAATCTAACAATTGGTCTTACTGCAATGGTTAGATATCGCCTTCGGGTTGTGGAGGTCAGACGGCAGTCGCTTTACGGAAAATATCGAAGTTTAGCCAAAAATCAGCAGTTAGACTGGTAAAGCGGACCCCAGACTCCAAAGCTGAAAAGCTACGGAGGCGACTGGGATTAACGCTGAGATGATGATGATGATGATGAAATTCATAACTTTCATGTGCTATTGATTTTCATATGATTGTGTGTGGCCTAACCCATGACTTGAATAAGCCAATTCGACGAAGAAATTTTCTCCATATATGACTTCTTTGAAAATTCAGGGGTATATCTTTGGGCTGTAATGGTGAAACGGAATTCAAGTTAATATTTTGTTACAGAAATAAGAATCCCTTGGTAAAGTTCGACTACGTGGCTCCCGCTCTGCCATACATATCAGATCTGTTGGAGATCTCTGACCAAGATGTTTTGGGTAAGCTAGTATTTATTTAATTCTAAAACACCTACTCCATAACTACAACATAAAATTAGTATTTCTGTGTATTTTTTAGTAATACACGCCGTATTATAAAGGTGTCTCTGACATCGACGCACAAACGAGTACCATGGATCCAGTACATGATTCTGAACCCCCCAGTGGTGGAATTTTTCGTGGGCTTAAAAAGATATGTATGTGATTTTTTTCACTTTAGACCATTCATAGTTGCTGTACTTTTATAACTCAATAAGATTTTAAAGTAAAAATTAATTAAATCACTAATTACCCAAAAAAGCGCAATGAAAACAAAACTCGAAAAACTAGCTTATCAGCTTATTTAATAGATTTTACAACAGAGATCAACGTCATACCTTCAAAACCGCACAGCGGCACGCTTGCAACGTTCAAAGGCAGAGCCGACACTTTTTTAAACACTGTCAATTCTGTAACCGATCATTAACGACATAATGACTCATAATATTATTAGTGGCATGCGGTCTAGCCTTTTCGCGAAGTTAGCGTTACGATGTCAACATTTATGGGGCGTAAATTTACAGAGATAAGCAGTCTTTATGCAGTTCCCAGGTCCTCAAATATTATCCTTTTTAGCAAAAGACAGATGATATTCCCCCTTATTAATAAATGTTGCTTTAAGTTAACTAGTAATTAGCGATTGTTTAACCATACATTTTAGACGTTTGCGTCACTTAACTTCATCGTTTATGAATAAACCCTTTAAACACTGTGGTATTTTTTCATAAACAATGATTAAAGTTAAATGACGTTAAAAGGTCAAAAATGTACGGTTAAAGAATCGCTAATCACTAGTTAACTTTAAGCAGAGTTAATGAATAAGGACTATTATTAGGTGTAAAAATAAGTTTCCGCCTTTTAACAAAAGATGTCCTCACTAAGAGGTTTCCTTAAAATTGTCAGATGAAAATTGTTATATCGTAAGTTCGGACATCTGAAACATCAGTCCAGTATCACATATCACCTATTTATTTTTGTGCAAAAATAAAAGGTTTGTGCCGAATAAGCGTCATTTGCGGGAATTTTTGTTACTTCTTTAATTTGAAGAAATCTGCTGCTAAGGCCCATCGATTGCTTATAGAAGCTTATGGTGAAGCTGCTTTAAGCGACACACGCGCAACACAAATGCCCAGACCCGTCCTCCGTACGGCTTCACCAGACATCATGCCGGAACACGACGAATCGCTTGGCGGCAAGACTTTGTCTGGTGCGTGGTAAATTCTGCTGGCAGCCGATGTTAAGGATTACCACCGAGACATATCAGGCAATTCAAACCTTCTGCTCACAAATGTTGTAACTTGAATCTTTATCAATCTTTTTATCGTCTCACTACTCTAGGCACAGGGTCTCCTCTCATACAGAGAAGGATTGAGCGTAATCACCACGCTTGCTCAATGCGGGTTGGCGATTTCAGACTTAAAGTCCAGGTTTCCTCAAGATGTTTTCCTTCACTTTGTAAACAATCATTGGTGTCCAAGATATACTTACTTGAATAATTATATTATAAAAGCCTTTTTTCTTCACCTTTCTAGCCGACGCATGCTGGGCGCTCTCCTACCTGACCGACGGACCGAACGAGCGTATTGAAGCAGTACAAATGACTACTCGTCTGCTTCCTCGTGTGGTCAAACTTCTAGGCCACAAGTCTGCTGCAGTACGGACACCAGCCTTGAGAGCTGTTGGCAACATGCTCACTGGCTCTGATGAACAGGTGACTACTATTTAAGTTGGGTCCAGCCTCCATTATAATGGGATATAGCTGGACACTGACTGCATGAGTGAACGTGAGCGTGCGTTTGTGTGTATGTGTGAGGGAGTGTGCGTGTGTGTGTGCCGCTGTGTGCTACTAAACTAGGGCCTGTATTTCAGGGCTCTAGATCTTCCTTTCACAGTGAATAAGTTTGTATCAGTTTGTGAGGTTGTAGAGGGTAATCTCTGGATCTGCAGAACCAATTTTGAAAATACTTTTCCTAATAGAAAACCACGTTATTGGTCACTATCATAGGTGATATATTAACCCGAAAAGTGTAAAGAATTTCATGGTATACACTGTCTATAAAGTCGTGAAAATAAATGAGGTCGCTGCGGTCGTGCATATAGCAACCCTGTTAATGTGATTGAAATCATTTTGATACTAACACATTATTTTGTACTAGAAGCACAATTGGTTTTTTTAAAAGCACAAATCTATGGTCTCTGGCTTTTAAATAAAACAAGTAAAATAAGAAATAAAATCATACATATTTATTATTATATGTTTTAACATGATTTTACCAATGAAAAGTATTCCAAAACGTAACAATTGCTTTAATCATCTGATTCCAAATATTCTTCGTTAAAAAGTATTTTCATTGTCAGCTGTGTCACTAACAACGTCTCCGCTACTGCTATCATCAGCCTGCTATCTGCACTTAAGCGAATAACTAACTCTGTATCTTGATAAAGGGTTTACTCTCACATTTTCCTGAAAGATTAAAAATAATAATATGTAATTTCTATCAGAAGATCGATAGCACTAATTTTAATTCTAAACATGATATAATTCATTTTCAAAATCAGCGGTAAATTAAATAACCTAAAATATGAAAACGCATTACAATATGGTTTGCTTTTTTCTATTTGCAATCTAACCTATAAATGCGCAATGTAAACAATCTTTATTTTAGTCTTAAAATCGAAACTAAATTTGAAACTTCTAGTAGATAAAAACAAACAGTAAATTATTACATACCTGTTTTAGCAACTGTTCAAGCATAAATATCATTCATATTTGATAAAATTTGTCCAGCTTGGTGGACTAACAAACATTGATGATAAACGTTAAAAATAATTTCCCGAGCTCCACTCCGGTTTGTTTTCTCGTATTTAACACATTTCTTCGATGTTTTGTCTAAATAGAATTGAAAATTAATACAAATTTCAATAAATAACAAGTCACAAAACAAATCGATGACTGCCGATGACATTCGATGTACTTGTACTTACTAAGATTTAGTGTTGCCCTTGTCGGCGCATCACATATGCGCGCGATTGTCCTCGGGGACGGCGCGGGGTACGGGGCAGCGAGCTCGGTACCGTCGTCGCGCCTCACCACTAAGCTCACAGACGCGCTCCGCCACGGGCATTTCATCATTCTTATTGTTAATTAAGCTAATACACCTATTTTATACAGTCCGCTTCTTTTATTGCACCACTGAGCCCGAACAGCCCTACTTAAAAATTTTGTAGTTCAAGAAACATTTTCACGACTTTATAGACAAGTTATAGCTGTATATATTTACAACAAAAAATGTTTACTGCTCGATGACGAATAGGGCACTGCAGGATATTATTGCATAAAACACTATCAGTAGGAACGGGTTTCATTTTGACAGTTTAACAACATTTATTGCGTTATTTACGTTGTTGACCGGACACATTTTTCTAACATACATAGCAATGGAATAGTAATATGCTTCAAAATGATTGTAAATCATAGTAATAGTGTGTTATACAGTTAGGGTGCAGGTAAAAATCATCATCTCAGCGTGTAATCCCGGTTGTATACGCGGCTTTCGCGTTGGAGTTCAGGGTCCGCTTTCTTACATACTATTTGCACGAGTCAACTGTGCACCTCGCTGTTAAGCGACTTCTCTCCAGCTTCCCCGCATTCTCCGTAAGCGCTTAGTAGCTATAGCATCTTGGTGTGGGCAAATTACGTCACGCCGTGGTATATTTTGTACCACGGCGTGACGTCATACGACATTTCGTATCAATATATTTTCCTAAGTATTTGAATGAAATGGAAAATAAAAAATACGTGTTCAATATTTTTTATAAATCTATCCGATGGACATAAAATTATTTTTTTAGGATACAACCCAATAATCTAAATACTGTTCATAATTTAAATCCCCAGTTATAATTACTGTTTTTGTGGACTTTTTGCTTGTTAATTATTTTTTTAGATATGTTTTTTACATTTTCGACGCGTTAGTGAAGACTGTTTATTGCATCAACACATTATATTTCAGTCCATATGTATCAATTTAATTGCAAAACGTCATTGGTACAATGACCTACTAAGACCTAAACGACCTTTTATTAACACAAAAAAAAATGTAATTTATATATTTTTTTTTAATAATTCTCATTTTTTACAAACGGTCCGAATGACGACACAGAGCGAGGTGCACAGTTTACTCGCGCGAGTTATATACGCACTTTATTCCGCACAATTTCTGGCATCCCGTGATATGGGATTGTTGTGTTGGAGTTAGGTTGCAGGTAATCTAGTATAAAACATATTATTTTCCTCTCCCCAGACCGACCGCTGCCTCGACGCCGGCTGCATCGAACACATCATAGCCCTCCTGCGTTGCGGCAAGAGTTCCCTCATGAAGGAAGCTGCCTGGGCCGTCAGCAACATACTGGCCGGCACGCAGCCGCAGATACAGCGAGCTATAGACGAGGGCGTACTCCCACATCTCTTGCACGTGCTCTCTACTGAGGATATCAAGTAAGTCATGTAGCGCCATCTACATCGGCTGCCGGCAGAAATTACCACCCACCAGTTGATGATTGGTTGTACGATGCACCAAATGTCGTGTCGGGAGTTTGGTCGTGGAGGGTCTCCAGATCAATCTCCCTTTGGCGTAGCATCGTTGGTCGTGTTGTTGGGTTCAAAATTGCATCACCTCGCTCAACTTCAAAAACTTCATAGTCAAATGCAGACTGACTCTGCGCTGGCGCACGGCGCTTTATATAGGTCAGCCGATCGAACATTCCAGGTCTGTCTAGAAGTAAAAATAATAGCGCATCATTTTGAGTACGTTCAGCAGGTACCTACAGGTACTTCACCGGAGACTAGTTTCTAGTAATTTCGGTGTCGACACTTCGTTGACAATATTGATGAAACCTGTACCATTCGATAGGCCATCCTAGGTCTGGCAATGCGTTTTTATGTCGTACCTCTATAAGCCTAGTTCTCAAGATATAGGGCTTAAAATTTACGTATGGCATGTCACGCAATATTGAACCTTATGCCATCGACATGAGGCGCATTCGTAACATTATTATTTATTGTTACAGAGCGATTCTATAACCACATAGAAAACTTATAAAAGTGCTCTATCTTTCCAACTTATGACTGCACGGTAAGCGCAGTGGTTAAGCTTTAGACTGCTGCACTGCGTGTCACGGGTTCGATTCCTGCACTGAACAAACATTTGTATGACTTACAAGTAGTTGTCCTAGTGTGGGGCAACGTTTTTTATAACCAATAATATCTTTCCCACAGATGTCAAAAGGAAGCAGCCTGGGCGATCACAAACCTCTGCCTCGGAGGAACTCCAGAACAGCTAGACGCTCTCATATCAGCCGGATTCTTGGAGCCCTACTGCCAACTACTCTTCGCTCCGGATCACAGAGCTGTCTCTGTTGTATTGGATGGACTTACCAATTTATTACAGGTAAGCAACCTAAGACTTAAGATCACTTAAAGGCCAATCGAATCAGGAATGAGGAGATCCGCAGAAGACCGAGAGTAACTGACATAGGTCGAAGAATTGCAACACTAAAGTGGCAGTGGGCTGGCCACATTGCCCGTAGGCCCGATACCCGATGGGGTTGACGGGATCTCGAATGGCGACCACGCACCGGAAGACGGAGCGTGGGTAGGCCCCCGACTTTGTGAAGGTCGCGGGAAGCCGCTGGATGAGGGAGGAGCAGGATCGGTCGTCGTGGAGATCCTCTGGGGAGGCCTATGTCTAGCAGTGGACGTCTTTCGGCTGAAATGATGAAGCAACCTACTTGAGACTGAACATCAACTCCGGCTTTTTTATATAATTATAAACTAGTGCTTTATCTCAATCCCGCCTGAAGGCAAGCAGTGGTAAAGCGCGCTAAATTGTAGTCAGGCGGAAATGCCGCCGCTGGCAAATTGTGATAGTCCCTCAATGTACGCGGTATAAAAGAAGAGGTGAAATGCTTCGTCCGTATCGTAGTGGTGTCTCTTTAAGTTTTAAGTTGAACTGTATGATTTCTAACAAATACAAAACCAATATTTGTTTAAAAAAATCATATAGTAGGTAAGTAAAGCATTAAGGCTAAAGGTTGATTGGGAATATCTGACAATTTGGGGCAGCTTGACTTGCTGTCGTCCGTACATAACAATCAATTTACGTGATAAAAAAAAAACAGTGAAAGATAGAAAGACAGACATTTTTTTATTTCGCACAAACAAAACGCACTTTACAACTATGTACAAAATAATAATATCATCAAAAGTCTCGTGCTCTAACATGCAAAACTGCCAAACAAAGTTGATTTGATGTCAAAGCCAGGGTCATAGACGATAAACGATGGAAGTAATAAGTACTGCGTTGTAATAAGTCCTATAACGTAGTACTTATTACCTCCATGCCATAGGCATTAGACAGCATACATTATTTGACAATACGATCCCCATGCCATCCGTAATGCGCCCGCGACACTGGCTAATGTTAACAAACCAAACAACAACTTGTGACTAAACAATCAACAATGATCAACAGTGATTAACTATCCACTCATATTTTTACAGGCGGCAGTCAAATACGGTCAAGTAGAAGCTCTCTGTCTGAAGCTGGAAGAAATAGGCGCTTTGGACCAGATTGAAGCCTTGCAGCAACATGAAAATGAACAGGTACGCATCACAGAGATGATTCTTCTCCGTGTCTCCGAAAAATGTGTGATAAGCATGGGCGTACCCAGGGTAGGTAGGGCAGGGGAGGGGGAGGCAGCGCAGCGCATTGCCCACACATAAAAAAACACAAGTTACCTTTACTTACATAACACCATATTCACATCCAGCACAAGTACAAAATCATACACATACCCACTTAACAAACCATGGTCCACATAGGTAATACTCACATATAATTATATAATCATTATATTTTTGTTCAACTATTAATTATCCAGCGGTAACGTTGACCCGCACGCACAAATAATGTAAATTGTAATTACCAAGTCACAAAAAACGACTGAACACTGCCACCCAAAATACAAGCTTTCGCTTAGTCTGGGAGGTAGCATCAGTACCTATAGCCCATTACATTTACCTGTATCAACACAAAAGTCACCCTATGAACTGTAAACCTTACGACAATAACGATTATTATTATTTTTGTTTTCTACAGATATACAAAAAAGTGCTTCACATCTTGGACACCTATTTTGCGGAGCAGGAGGACGCGGCCGCACAGCCGACAAAAACCGAATCAGAATATCAATTCGGGACATCAGACAACCATAATATCAACTTTTAGTTACAAGAAGCTTACTAGTTAGTTTCAAAATATTCCTTTCTACTAGTATTGGCAATGTTATCATTAATATTCATGTTTTCGCCTTCACATTGTAGAAATCAAGCTGGTCTTGATTATTTTGTTAGGCCGCTGCCTCGAATCTTGTGGGCAGCGGGGCGGCGCGGGTGCCGGGCGGGCATCGAAGACCCGTTCTTGAAACTAGCAGATCGCGCGTCACTATAGCCGCGTAGTGTTGTGTTCACGATTGTGTCGACGAGATATTTGTTTTTATTCGCGAAAGAAATGTCTGAACAATGGCGGCCACATCTTTTTGATTTAAATTTATTCCTAACGCTCGATCACCGCTCGCTGCCCGCCACCGCCCCGCTGTTTTCTAGAACCGGTCCGTTTGATTTCACGCATAAGATCCTGCCGCTCACTCGCCGCCGCCGCCCCGCTGCCCGCTGCCCGCAAAATTCGAGGCAGAGGCCTTAGGGGTAACTTAATTAGCCGTAATAATTAGTGAGAATACACTGATTTTAAGACTGAAATTAGTGGAATATAAACTGATAAACGAAAATCATTTAGGGACCAATTCTTAGGTATAAGGCTCCGATTCCCTGGTCCACAAACTGAACTATATTTAACACGTTCACTATCCACCACGACCAAATTGAATTTTATGTCCAGTCCACGCCTACTTTGGGAGTCGTGTTCCTCATACGTCTTTAGTTGCTTATAACTTCGTTAGACTTTGATTTAAGATTTCAAATTGTTGTGGACGTATGGGGAAAAAAGCTCGTTATTTTGACATGAGATAAAATATTAATTTAGTCGTGTCAAATTAAGATATTCTATGTACAGTTTAGACGTGATTAAAAACACGACGAAAAAACACCAAATTAATGTCAATTTGGAGTTTTTTAGGAAAGCCTAGATGAGTTTCACGCGCATTTTTCATTGGACTTTTAAAATTATTTATAGTGTCGTTTACTAAATAAAAACGCGTGATTTATGTATCAAAAAGTGCATTCAGTGAATAATTCATAAAGAACATTGAAATATCGCAGCATAGTGGCCACATCATGGCTTTGCATCAAATCTCCTAGTAGTCGGCTCACGCGGCCGTTTTTTCAACTGTTTCGATATCCGCCATTATTGTGAAATATTTTTTTTAAAGAATTTCTATAATTTGTTACACGTGTTATTGGCAAAATTGTGGTATCTAACCACAGGGGCCATTGAAGAGTTGAAGTAGTATTCACTCTAAAGAAAAGAAAAAGACATTAATTTGACAGGACTAATGTTTCATCTACTGTCCCTTTCATGATGAGGTAGAAAGAAAAAGACCCGCTGAACTTAAAATTAGTTGAGATTTGTGAACACGGGAAATGGCGCCTATTTTCTTTTTAAAAATATTGTTTAAGACCTGTCAATTGTTCATTGAAAGCCTCTTCAGTGTATCTGGTGTAATATCGCATGTTAAAATCAACTATCATGTCAATCAACAGCAATGACTGATTGAAAGGTGAAAGAAAACATCTTGAGTAAACCTGGACTTTAAGTCTGAAATCGCCAACCCGCATTGAGCAAGCGTGGTGATTATGTACGCTTAATCCTTCTCTGTATGAGAGGAGACCTGTGCCCAGTAGTGGGACGATAAAAAGGTTGATGATGATGATGTCAATCAACCCATAACAGTTTATGAGTTGGTTGACGTGATAGTTGATTTTTGATACAAATACATGTACGGACGATAGCAGGTCAAACTACCCAAAACAGTCAGATATTGCCAATAAACCTATAGCCTTAAAGTTTTAAAGATATAAGTTAAAAATCTAATAAGGGAATCTCACAGATTGTAGTAGCTTGCTGTGCTATCGTCTGTACACCCGTAATCACAAACAATACTAGTTTTAGGGATTAATTTTTCAAACCACCATAATAATTTTCTATGGAACAACGAAAAATTCAAAATTATTCCTCTGATATAATTATCAGGCCTTGGTAAAATTAGCCTTAAAATAGCCAAAGTAGAGCAATACTATGCGAAATATGACATTTCTTAATGCGTTCCTTTTTTATATAATTATAAACTAGTGCTTGACCGCTATCCCGCCTTACGGTAAGCAGTAATGCAGTCGTTGATGGTAGAGCGCGCTAGTTTATTAAGAGCCACTCAAAAAAACCGAGTGAATAGGAAGGAAGACGACAGTTCAGCGAAGTTATGTAATTTTAAACCTAAGGGGCCGTTCAAATATTACGTAAGCAGATTTATTACAATTATTTACCCCCCATCCCCCATGTCAGCAAAAGTAAGCAAAACTCTTACCCCTTCCCCTATGCTTACGTAAACATTTTTCAATTATAAATGTATCTTTTTATATTTATAATTATGTTACATAATATTTATAATTTTAAAATAAGAAAATAGATTTAAGGTAGATATTAGATTTTACAGTATTCAACATAGAATAAGGGACAAAAATATTATAATCTTATGAACAAAACATTTTCAAGCCTAGATAATGTGAGGGTTGCACTTCGTGTAAAAAAGTAAATAACTACGGATGACGTAATCATCATCTAGACTCCCCTACCCCCATGTCATCCAAAATAAACAAAGCAAAGACCCCTCCGCCCCCCAATAGTGCTTACGTAATACTTGAACGACCCCCAACAACAGGACCAACGATGCTCCACGACCAAACCCCCGACACAACAACATTTGGCGTCCGACACAACTGCTCAGACCCGTCGTCCGTACGGCTTCACCAGACATCATGCGGGAACAAGACGAATTGTTTGGCGGCAACACTTTGGTTCCATATGCCTTTAAATTCATGTCTGCCGCATAACGCCGATCGTCATGGAGTATTGTCTATGAATAGGTTTCTCGAATCCTGTGCGCCTGCGCACATTTTGGGACCTCATAGTAATGTTTGTGAATACGGGAATAACGGTTTACTCTATAGTTCTGATTAGACGATGAAATTTATATACTTTGTATGCCTCTGGCAATTGGTTAAGATACTTAAAAATCAGGCTTTTTTATAAGATTATTTTTCAAATATATTTTTTGAAGTTTTTTATTTTGTCTAAGTACAGTCGACAGCACACCAAGGACAAATTTCTTTATTAGATTTTCAACCTTAAGAGTAATCTTTCAACCTTATGGGTAGCTTGACCTGCTGTCGTCTGTACAATATTGTTGAACCTTTTTAAATCAAAATGCCTTGATAAGCTTCATGTCTTGAGCTTATCAGAACTGAAATTGTTATAAACGTATGTAATTTTAAATAAAAAATAATAAATGCGTTATTTTTCGTTAGTATTTTAAAGGGAGCACACAACTATATGGTTACAGAGTTCTGCTCTATCGCTTGTGGATTAGACGGTCCATTTGAATTGCGTATACTTAATGATAATTCGGTACCCACATTTCCCTACGCAGCTGAGACTTGGTCGTTACGAGAAATTGAAAAGCAAAAGACTAGAAATGTGCTGTTGGAGAAAAGTGCTTGGGGTATCATGGACCGAGTTTAGATCGAACGTTTCTATACTCCAAAAACTCAGCATCAAACAGTGTCTTTCAGAATTAGTACAGTCCCGTATATCGGTTTTTTCGGTCCGTGTCAAGGCGCAATAATAACTCCATAGATCGTTTGGTTGTCCAGAGCAGAGTAGAAGGGAACAGACCTCGTGGAAGGTCACCGATGAGGTGGACCGCCCAAATCAAGTCGGCAGTGGGGGGACCTGTAAATGAATGCTCCAGACTGTCGTCCAACAGAAATAGATGGAGAGAGATCATGCAGCGAGCTAAATCAACTTCTCGAATTCAGTCGTGACCACGAACGTTCTGTCAAGAGCGAAACGAAGAAGAAGAACTTATATTTTTCAAGAATTTAGATTTGGAAAATTTAACTTGCGAAAAATCGAATTGGGTTTCGCTATTTCGATTTTTAGCAATAATTCGTAATTTAAAGCATACGAGGGTCAAACTGAAAGTTCTTAGAACTGGCCACTTATAAACAATATAATAAAAAAATAATTCTAAAATTTGAAAATAGAACTCTTTGGCAATATTACTGAGTATATATTTAATTCAATTGTCATTAGTTATACGATTTGGCGGCAAATTGAAAATTGTCTGTGTCACGTCAACATGAATTAAACACGAGAAAATTTTCGTGCAATGATTTTTTATGACTTTCGATGTCATAAGTCAACAAGAAAGTTATGATAGACTACGATTGGCCTTTCACGATGAAGCCCCATCTCGTGCGACTGTTTACAACTAGTTTAATGAGTTTAAACGTGGTCGCACTAATCTTACTGGTGATTTACGTGAAGGACGGCCTTCTACGGCGACGACTGAAGATAACATCTGTGTTGTGCGGCGTATGATAGAGACTGACAAAAGAGTGACCTATCAGCAGATTCGGACAAGCTTAGGCATCGGTATGAGTCAAGTGCACAAAATCCTCCACGAACATTTAGCGGTCAGGAAGCTTTGCGCCCGGTGGATACCTCATAATTTGACTGAGGCTCAAAAACTCCATCGTGTGGATTGGTGCCGTAAAATGATTGAAAGATTTAATGGAGGTGACTCAAATGCTGTGTTCGACATACTAACAGGTGACGAAAGCTGGATTTACTGTTATGATCCTGAAACCAAAAGACGAATCTGCTCAGTGGGTGTTTCCTTTCGAGGAGTTGCCAACTAAAGTGAAGAGAGATTGAAGTGCGGGAAAAAAATGGTGGCCTCGTTCTTTGGAAGGATAGGTCATTTCGCAACAATTGTGTTAGAGGATCAAAAAACAGTTTCTGCAGAATGGTACACTACCAATTGTTTGCCACTTGTCTTGGAAAAAGTTCGAGAGAAACGACCTCGCAGTAGGATCCTCCTTCACCACGACAACGCCTCGTCGCACACCGCCAAGCGAACGATCGACTATTTGGCGACATCAAACGTTGAATTACTGGGTCACGCGCCGTATAGTCCCGACCTCGCGCCTTGTGATTTTTGTTTATTTCCAAAAATTAAAGAAAAACTTAAAGGAACGCGGTTTATGAATGCTGAAGAAGCGGTGGCTGCGTATCGCGATGCCATTGAAGAGACCCCCAAGGACGAGTGGGCAAAGTGCTTTTCCCAGTGGTTCCATCGCATGCAACGGTGTATTGACGTGAATGGACAATATTTTGAAAAGATATAATAAAACTAATAACTGGCTAATGTTATCAGTTTTTGATTTTCTAAGAACTTTCAGTTTAACCCTCGTATTGCTAATCCATTGCTCCATATGTTCGAAACATGTGTTTGCTTAACAACGTAATAAATGTAGAACTGTCAAAACTAAACCCATTGCTAAGGGTAGTGTTAGGTACACAAATACCGTCGCGGAGGCATGAGGAACAGGGAGTAAAGTTCACTCATCCTCCATAAAAAGGGAGGATCCTCCGACCAAACACGTGTTGAATCTGGCAGGCATTTGCCCAACCGTTGTTGTTGTATGTATGCTAATGGCACGGTAAACTCTGATTGCGAGATGTAGAATTAGGGTGATGTCATTATGACGCGTTGTTTATTATTGGCGTTTGTAGGTACCGCTACACCGTGTTGATCAGTAACGCTTTGGCGTCATTACTATTTTACGGTCGGGAAGTTGTTGCGCTTATTGGGCATCTGTAGACTTTATTGGACGAGCATTTAGAATGATATTCTTTAGGTAATTAAAAACACATCTGGAGAGTAAAATGCCCAACAAATACTAAGCTACCAGAAGTTGTTTTTTAGCATATTAATTAAAGTGTTTACTGTGAGAAGTTTCGTGACTTTTGAAATTACCAGCTTATTAATTATAATTGGTCACTGGCTTTTGGTCTATTAGAGTATCTAGAATCATTTCAACCTCTATCCCAGTTTCAGTTCTGTTTATACATATTACATACATTGTTTTTCTTTCAACCAAACCACCTGCCTTATTCCAAGAGATTCAACAATGTGTGATGGAGGCATCACCAATCGTTGACTGGGAGAGAATACCTAAGCCTTTGTGTGAAAGAATAAACAAAATATTCGAAAATCTCGCGGCGTTCCGTAACGTTTCAGCCATGCGTTCCTTTTCATATGTTGATCCATGTAGAAACGGGAGGAGACATTGTTTAAACACTCATGCGAACGAATCAGATTAATCAGTTTTTCCGTATTTTACATGAAAGTAATATTACTATATCGCGTACGCACGTGCTAATCACTGGCCACGCCCAGTCAATGTGAGAGTTTTCTCCCTCCCTTGCCCCCGCGCACCGACCAGACTGCGCCCCACCGAAATGCTGCACAATTTTCAACCTTATTTCAAAAAGCTAGCAATCATAATTCCTCGACCCCGAAGTGACCCATACGTCTCGCGGGATGCAATGGCGCACCGCGGCATACCGTGGAATGAAAAAGCATGACATATCATGCCGCAGCATCCTGTGGCCCGTCGCGGCATCGTGGTATCAAAATAAAGTAACATAAATTCTGAACTCATTGAAATAAGATTCAAAATAACTTAATTAGTATTAAAATCCTTTGCCATGACACACCGTGTCATGCCGGCAGTGGGCGCCGGCCTTAAAAGAGACGTCACCGCTCAACAGACCTGATGGCTAAAGCCAGACATGTTGAAATAAAACGTAATATATGGGATTCTTAGCAGTTTTATTACAAAATGAAAGTGAACCTAAAAATTGTAGGTATTACAGAATTAAATGTAAATTGAGGGAATTACATTTTTGTTGATCAAAAGTTACTTCTATGGTATGGTAGTTTCAATTAATTTTGAAAAATTTAAGGTATTACATTAAGCCTATTATCTCTTAAGAGTTAGGCAGTGTAGCTTCCACATTCCTAGGTCTCATACGACAGAGGACGATCCTACTGCCATCAATCAGGCACAAAACTCCAGGCTGATACTGAGAAATTACAGCTGATAATACCATTAACACTGCCTAACCAGGGATTTAAAGTCCCTCATCCAGAGCTAGGCAAGAGCTCTAGACTAAGCTATTGGGCAGAATTACTCAGTTAATTTGCAACTGCCTACCAACAGAGGATTTTGCTAGGTGAAGACATTTATCATGTTGCAGGGACAATATTCTCCTGGAATTTATTACTTAAGACATTAATTAACTTAATTCTAGATGTAAGTATGCTAAGTTATTCTACTTGGAGGTCTCCTTCAGTTTCTCTAGTTGTTGCCTGGAACAGAAAAATATTTTTTTTAGTTTACATTAAGAAAATTTAAAAGAAGATCTGTAGGTAAATAATAACAGCTGCACAGGTAGATCAATCACGTTAAGCTATGACTGCTGCGTCTGTTCTGTGGTAGCAATCTGTACGCAGGGGCGTGCACAGAGATTTTGTTGAGGGTATGCATAGATCATCATCATCCTCATTATCAACCTTTTTATCGTCCCACTGCTGGGCACAGGTCTCCTCACATACGGAGAAGTATTGTAGTACAAAAATTATATTATAATACGATTCGGGTGTTCCGAATTAGAAAATTATTAGGGTATGCCTCTATGGAGCGCACGCGCCTGTCTGTACGTACCTAGACCCCTCCATGCCTCGGAAAGCATTATGCCATTGGTTTTTGTCATTTATAGATATTTGACAGTTGATATAGAGTTATCAGAAGCTTTAATAGTCTGACAATTAAATTGTACCAAGCGGTATTATATTATCCAGTTACTGGGTTGTGGAGGTCAGATAGGTAATACTCCATGTAAAGTACTGGTAATCAGCCGAATCCAGTCAGACTGGAAGCCAACCCCAACATAGGTGGGAAAAGGGCCAGGCAGATAATGAAGAAGACTAATAATATTTAAAACAAATTGTTTATGTTAGTTAACCCACAATGAATCATAGAACTTAAGAAAATCCCACTGCTGGAGCAATGAGTTCTCTTCGAGATGCAGTGATAGTAGATAACCATACCGACTCCGTGAGGGTTGGCAGATGTCACATATCTTGATATTTTTTGGTTCTAGGACATGCAAGTTTCCTTGCAATCTTTTTATTAACTAATTTGAGAGCAGTGATGATAAAGTCATTTACATCAAAATAAAGCCCTTTCAACTATGCAGATGTCGGCTTCCAGCCTTAGAATGGTGCTGAATATGGGTACTACATGGAGCAACTGCCAATCTGATCAACATAACCCAGTTACTGGGAAAACCCCCTTGGTAAGATTGATTGTCAGACTTCTGTTTTTCTGTAAGTGTGGTATGGGCAGTATACTTTATAGTCACTTTCATCATCATCAACCTTTTTATTGTCTCACTGCTGGGCACAGGTCTCCTCTCATACAGATAAGGATCGAGCGTAATCAGCATGCTTGCTTGATGCGGGTTGGCGATTTCAGACTTAAAAGTCCAGGTTTAATCAAGATGTTTTCCTTCACCTTGTCATCATTGGTGTTCAAGATTTGCTTAGAAAGTACATTTAATTTTAGAAAAGTTACATTGGTACTTGCCTGACCTGAAATCGAACCCGCACACTCATACTTGAGAGGCTGGTGTTCTAACCACTAGGTCACCATGACTTGTCTATAGTAACTATAACTTTAGATCCTAGCAATGAGGTAAAAGGCTCAAAATTACGAAATTCTCTTTAAAGAACCTGGTTTTCAGTCAGAATCGTAATCAAAATGCTTCAGAAGTTTTGACGTCAGAGAATACAAAACAAAACTAACCTCAACTGTTGGTTGAAATCGTCTTGTACGATGTCATCCTCCCAGTTGTCTTCCCAAACAGACACATCTTCATCATCAGCGTCCTCTGTTCCCCAGTCTAGAACAAAAAGCGCAAATTTGAATTTCGAGAAAAATCTTGTAGACCTTTGTAAGAAATTTTAGAGGCAGGAATACTTACTTTCAGCGGGGAATTCTTCAAACTCGTCGTCTTCTTCAAGAAGACCGAGATCTACTTTTTGTTTGTCTGCCATTTCAGAATTTTATATTAACGTATTTCACAGTTAAATTAGAGAATATATAGATTATTTTGCTTGTCGTTGATGCAAAACTGCAAGTTGGATTTGTTTGACAGATCACGATTCCGGTGTTGCCAGGTTATGATAATCAAATTCCTTTTCTTTTAAGTTTTACGGCATGGCTCCTTGTCTTTTGTGACGTTTTTTATTTTTATAGTCTGTGTATAAAGTCATGAAATTAATGTTTAGGGAACTAAACTTGATCAAAAGTAGGGCAACACTAAATCATAGTACATCGAATGTCATCGCCTGTCATAGATTTGTTTCGTAACTTCTTATTTATGCATTTTATTATTAATTTTCAGTTCTATTTAGACAAAACATCAAAGAAATGTGTTAAATATGAAAAAAGCAAATTGGAATGGAGTTCGGGAAATTATTTTTCAAGTTTATCATCAATGTTTGTAAGTACACCAATTTGGACAAATGTTATCAAATTTGAATGATATTTATGCTCCAAGGTTGCTAAAACAGTGTACTGTTTGTTTTTATCTATTAGAAGTTTCTTTACTAAGTATGCGATTTTAAGACTAAAATGAGTATTTTTTACATAGCGCATTTATAGCTTAGATTGCAAATATAGGTAGACCATATTGTAGTGCGACTAGCACAGTTTTGATAATTTGGGTGATTTAATTTACCGCTGATTTAAAAAATGAATTATATCATGTTCTGAATTAAAATTAATGCTATCCGTCTTCTGATAGATACTACATATTATTATTTTTAATCTTTCAGGAAAATGTGTGAGTAAACCCTTTATCAAGACATAGATGAGTCAATTATTCGCCTAAGCGAAGATAGCAGGCTGATGATAGCATTAGCGAAGACGTTGTTAGTGACGCAGCTGACAATGAAAATACTTTTTAACAAAGAATATGATGATGAAAGCATTTTTTATGTTTTGGAATACTTTTCATTTGTAAGAAAACGTTAAAACATATAATAATAAATATACATGATTCTTTTTTGTTTTACTCATTTTATTTAAACGCCAGAGACAATAGATTTGTGTTTTCATTAAAACAGGTTTGCTTCTAGTGCAAAATAATGTGCTAGGATCTATACCTCCCATTAGAAAGGTGGCTCCGGGAACTGACCCAGGTAATTTTTTGCAAAAATCGGCCAAAATAGTAGTTTTTTAAGCTATTTCTCGAGTGTTTTTCACAATATTCCACTGATACTATTTTACTTATTTAGATGAAGGCATATGTATTCGTTGGGGTACAAATGTAAAATAGAGCAAAGACAACCAAGCTTTATTTTATACAATTATTAAATGAAATTTAACATTCTCTTGTGCACTGAGTTGACCTCATCAATCACTTTCTTAATATCTGCATCTATTCGTCGTTCAATTGCCAAAAGAGCCAACGAGGACAGCCTCTCCTGGTCAACCGTGTTCTTGTGTAAGTTTTCAACCTTTTGTACATAATCCATAACCTATGTCGTACTCTTACAACTTAGTTTAAAATGTTAGTATCATTATATTAGGTATATATATTTTTGTTTAAATTTTGGGGTAGCAAAGAATGACATAGAATTTTTTGACTTGTGGGATGGTTGCGTAAGGGTCCTAGTCTGCTATTACAGTAGTGTCATAATGGTCGATCAGTGATGAATGATCGAATTTACATACTAAGTGCCAGTGGTGATAACAATACGATAATAAATTAAACATCCTGTACCTCAACACATTCTCAGTCCAGCCATAAAAAATCATATAAATAAATCCATTAGTTTAGTCACAGGATTTATTTTTCATTTTTCACATTTTCTACGTGATGTACATGTTGATAAGGATGCACTTACAGGTTGATGACCAACGTCTGCCACATTCAGCGGTAGGTACTAAATTTTAATAATAATGGCGCGAAAAAAGCAAGTCTATATAGGACCGCGCTGTCGCCTATGAGAAGTCAGTGAACCAATATTTTAAAGGATGTTCTATTCTGTTTACCTACAATTTTATGCGATTTAGTTTGTTTGAAATTTATTTTTTTTACTTTTGATGCTCGTTGGTTTTCTATGGTTTAGGGCTATCCCTATGAACCAGCATTGTCCGTGTTTTCATTTATTGTCGTATTATGGTGACTGACTATATATTTTACACTCTTGTGGATCAACTAGAGCTATTTTTTTGGCTCATTGGTTCTGTATTTTATTTTTCTTTTTATTATTTCTCACTAAAATGTTAGCATGTACACTATTCTTAATTTTAATGACAACATACACACACACACAAACCCGTCAATCATGTACTTACACGTTCTCTCAGACACACACTAATAATACAAATCTGCATACATACACACCCTCGCGTACCTATCTGTATCTTATACTAGAACATTACACCACCTACCCGCTGCGCTTAGATAAAAATTTCACAACTATAAATTGCTTAAACTGCATTCTGTACCGAAATAATATAATGCTTGTATCATTATTTTTTACATACATACATTTTAGTTATCAGATATGTGTAGATAACACATATATGAAATTATTCTTTTTTAATAATGGATGACGCCCTAAACACGTTAAGTGACCTCGACACTGCAGAGATAGCCAATGCATCCTTTGATGACCTTGTAAACTTTAGTAAAACAATAAATATTAAAGTCGATAATGATCTCACCTTGATGTCACAAAATATTAGGAGTGTGTACAAAAATTTTGATGACTTGCAAGTATTGCTCGCTCAATTAAACTTTAATCCAGACTTTGTGGTGCTTTCGGAATGTTGGATTGACGATGATAAAACAATCCCTAACCTATCTAACTATGTTTCTCATATTAGTACCCGACATTTTAATCAAAACGATGGTGTTATTGCCTATATCAGAAATGAGATTTCTGTAAACGTAAAGGAAATTATGCTGCATGATGCAACACGTCTACAAATTGAGTTTAGCAGTTATACCATTTTGGCTATATACAGATCACCATCAAATACCAATGCGCAAAGATTTATCAACTCATTAAACTCCCATCTTGAATTAATTGAATTAAATAAACTTATAGTTATCGTAGGCGATATAAACATTAATATAATTGATAACCTTAGTGATCAAAGTTACATGAGAAAAAACAGACTGGAATACCTTAATATGCAAAGTATTCACGGTATCATGCCGGGGCACAGATTGGCAACCCGGGATGGAAGCTGCCTTGATCACATTATGCTAAAATTAAATAAATGCAGGACAGCTGCTCGAGTAACAGTACTCGAGACCTCAATAACAGACCATTTAACGACATTTTTACACTTATCAAACGTAAAGACTATTTCAAAAATTGCAAAAATGGCTACTGTGATTGATTATGAAACTGCTGTGAACAGTCTTCTGCACAAAAACATCTCCAACTTACTTCTCTGCGACGATCCTGAAATAATATGTCATAGCTTAATATCTAATATCACTGAAACACTGATAGAGAATACACGCGAGAAACCAGTACCAAAATGTCATCGGATCATTAAGCCTTGGATAACACAAGGAGTCTTACGGTGCATTAGGAATAGAAACAATATGCAGAAAAGGTTATGTTCTAATCCCCATGATGAAATCCTTAGTATTACCTACAGACGTTACCGTAACTACTGCAATAAGCTAATGAAAAAACTCAAACAAAACTATGAAAAACAATTGCTTGAAAAATCAATTAAAAACTCAAAATGCCTGTGGAAAAACATTAAATACATTACTCACTTAAAACAGACTAAAAATGATAACGACAAACTACTTAACATCAAATCCACTGAAAAGGAATCTGTCACCTTTGTTAATAATTTCTTTGCAGGCATAGGGGCGGGTCTTGCTGGTGAGATTACACCATTAAGTCCCGCTCAGGATTTAACTGACTCTCTGTTTCCAAGACAGTCTCAGCTCTCGTCCTTTGTCCTACTGGACACAAATCCACATGAAGTGCACGAAGTCCTGATGAGTTTAAAAACAGATAGTGCTCCTGGATGGGATCGTATACCAGTTCGCTTCCTCAAGTTGGCGAAGCACATACTGATTCCAATAATCTCCCATTTGATAAACACATGCTTTAAAAAAGGGGTATTCCCTACTCTCTTGAAACAAGCGATCATTACTCCAGTATATAAGAGTGGGAGCAGAGAGGATGTGAATAATTATAGACCTATCTCCGTCCTGCCTTCATTGTCCAAAATACTGGAAAAACTAATCAATAATAGATTAATAACTTACCTGAATAAATACAATATTTTATCAGACTCTCAGTATGGTTTCCAACCGGGTAAGTCAACCCAGGATGCTGTATTGAGTGGCGGGAAGGATCCGCCGCCTGGGCTTGAGGGTGGCGCTGCACAAAACGGAGGCCGTGTTCTTTCTCGGCCCCCGGCAGCGCCGCCCAACTGACTCCCACATTTTTGTGGAGGGCGTCAGGATTGGGGTCGAGGCCCAGATGAAGTATCTGGGCCTCATGTTGGACAGCAGGCTGCGCTTCGGCCCGCATTTCAGCGGGCTGTCGACGCGCCTGCTGAAAGCCGCGGGCGCCCTCTCATGGCTCATGCCGAACATGGGAGGGCCCAGCACGCGGTGCCGGCGCTTATACGCCGGCATACTGCGGAGCATGGCCCTTTATGGGGCCCCCATTTGGGCGGACTCCCTCCATAGGAGGGAGAACCTCACCGCCCTTCGGGCGCCCCAAAGGGCCATCGCCCAGCGGGCAGCGCGGGCCTACCGGACGGTAGGCTTCGCTTCGGCATGCGCTCTGGCGAGCACCCCGCCTTGGGAGCTCGAGGCCTGGGTGCTCGCCAGAGTGTACGAGTGGACGGCGGGGCGCAGGGCGCTGGGCGATCGTCCGGCCCCAGAAGTGAGGGAAGCCGTCCGCCGCGAGGCGAGGGACGCCATCGTCCAGCATTGGACGCAGGACCTCGCCTCCGCGGTGTTCGGCCGCCGTACCCTCGATGCCATCGGGCCGGTCCTGAAGGACTGGCTCGACAGGCGTCATGGGTTCCTCTCGTTCCGTCTGGTGCAGGTACTCTCCGGTCACGGCTGCTTCGGCAGGTACCTGCACCGGATAGGACGAGAGGAGACGCCGTCGTGCCATGGTTGCGGCGCGGCGGAGGACACGGCGGAACACACCCTCGCAGTGTGCCCGTCGTGGGCCGTGCCGCGCCGCGATCTTGTCGCGGCGGTAGGAGGGGACCTCTCGCTGCCCGCCGTCGTCAGAGCGATGGTGGGGAGCGAGGGGTCTGGGCGGCGGTGGCCTCCTTCTGCGAGGTCGTGATGTCGCAGAAGGAGGCCGCGGAGCGGGAGCGAGAGGAGGATCCCCTCGCTCCAGCGCTCCGTAGGCGGCGTAGGGGTAGGAGAAGGCGGGACTTTGCCCGCTTTCTCCCTCCCTGAGGTGAGCGGCGGGCGTGAGGCACGGGGGTGCCCGCGCCCGCCTAGCACCGCTCACCACGCGGGAGCTACGGCCCCTCTTTAAGAGGGGCAAATGAGGGCCCGCCTCACTGGGCGGGGTTCGCCGGCGGGGGAGAGGTAGCTTAGGCTCCGCTAGTTTCCCACTCCCCCGTGGCGATGCCGGAGTAGCGCTGGGGTTTTTAGTGGGTATACCGGGAGGCTCTCTCCCGGGGAGTCCCACATACCCCTCCCGTCCCCCGACGGGTGGGGATGCGTAATTGACATTTTCCCCAGCGACAACAAAAAAAAAAAAAACAAAAAAAAAAACAAAAAAAAAAGACAAAAAAAAAAAAAAAGGATGCTGTATTGGCTCTAACCTCCATAATCACCGATCAATTGGACAGTGGTGGTAGATGTTTAACGGTATTTTTGGACTTAAAAAAGGCGTTCGACACCGTCTCTCCCCACATTCTCCTGCAGAAACTAGACAATATTGGAATAAGAGGCACCGCCTTGGATCTGTTTCAGGATTATCTAAGAGGAAGGGTCCAGAAGGTTAAGGTGGGGCAATCTGTAAGTGCCGAGACTAAACAGACCTTCGGAGTGCCTCAGGGTTCGGTCCTGGGGCCAACACTTTTCCTAATTTATATTAATGATCTTTGCAATTTAAAATCTAGCAATACTAAAGTTTTCTCATATGCTGACGATACTGCCATGGTAATAACAGGAAATTCTTGGGACTCCATAAAAAGGGATGCTGAATCTGCTCTAGCTATCACTGCCCTGTGGCTAAGGAAAAATATGCTTACCTTAAATACCTCAAAGACCAACTACATTTGTTTTGCAATTAACGGTAGAACCCAACCTAGCCCCGGTTATAGTCTTAAAATACATGATTGCGTCAGTATTAACAACAACTGTGATTGCCCTACAATAAACAAAATGGGTACCACAAAATACTTGGGAATTATGATTGACGAAAGACTGTCTTGGCATTCTCAGATTGATCTAATCGTTGGTAGAATTAGGAAGTTGATATGGATTTTCAAAATCCTTAGACACTCGGCTAGCATTGAACTACTAAAAAAAGTCTATGTTGCCTTGGCTCAGTCGATCATGATCTACTGCATTCCAGTATGGGGCGGCGCATCAAAAATTAAATTCCTAGAGGTGGAGCGTGCTCAAAGAATACTCCTAAAAGTAATGTTTTTTAAAAAACTAAGATTTCCTACAACCACTCTTTATTCAGAAGCCAACCTTTTAAGTATACGCAAACTGTATATTTTCACATACCACTCTAAGGAAACATAAGTCCCTTACAGTTAAAATAGTAGGATCAACTGTAAGATCCTACTATTTTAACAAAAAGACGAAATTACGAAGTAACTAAAACAAGTGTATGTAGAACTTACTTTGCTAAGCACCAATTTTCAAATCAATCTTTGCATTTATATAACTCTATTAACAAAATTCTTAAAATATATACAAAAACTACTTTGGAGTGTAAACGTATGGTGACAGAATGGCTAAAAACTCTAGACTATGAAGATACTGAAAATATGATTGTCCATATTATTAGCTAGTTTTGTTGTTATTAATAGGTAGTTATATTTCATATGTCAGGTGTACGCTTGTTATAGATACACACATCAAAAGTGTCTAGGGATCAAGCATTTTTATGCGGATTTCTTGAGATTGAGATGTGGCTTTGTAATAAATTTATGATTTTATAAATTTATATGGATCCTTTTTGGTGCATTTCATAATTTGAATCAGGAACTGTGAATCAAATTCGAGTAAAAGATGAAAATCAGCTGTCAATATTTTCCCTATAAAAACATACAACGCATTGAAGACATTATTAGTGCTACTGTTTCCCTACTACTGATTAAAACCAACGTTATTATGGAGCGGCGACGTCATTTAAGCAGGGAAGAAATGCTCAGAGCCGTGGGAATGATAGAAGCTGGTTCCCGGCAACGTACTGTGGCTTTAGCTCTGAATACAAGTCAGAGTGTTATCAGTCGACTTTGGACACGTTACCGAAGCACTGGTACCGTGGCTGAGCGCCATGGAGGACGGTATCGCTGCACCACACGGAGACAAGACCGATACATTCAAATCTTAACTCGAAGAGCTCCAACAATAACCGCCATGATGTTAGCCGTGAGGCTTCATCACTCTTCAGGGAAATTAATTAGCGACCAAACAGTCAGAAACCGCTTGCATGAAGTGAACCTTCATTTCCGAAGACCGCTACGGGTACCACCTATAGCAATGCACAATCGTAGGATTCGATATCAATGGGCTCTTGAACACAGAAATTGGGCAGAAGAACAATGGCATTTCGTGTGCTTTTCTGATGAGTCTCGTTTTGGTATGAGACCGGATACAAGACGTATACGACACTGGAGAACCCTTGGACGCCAACAGCGATTAAAATCCTGCCAGGAAGTCCATCCTTATAGTGGTGGAACCATCATGGTATGGGCGGGTATTTGGATCGGCGGAAGAACTGAGTTGATTTGGATCAGAGGCAACCTCAACGCTCAAATTTATGCTGAGACGATTGTATCAGACGTCATCGTTCCTCTACAAGTGCAAATCGGTCCCTTATTTCAGTTAATGCATGATAATGCACGACCGCACACCGCAAGAGTTGTAAGACAGACTCTCGCCGCAGCTAACATCAATGTCCTGCCCTGGCCTGCTCAGTCGCCAGACTTGAACCCGATTGAGCATGCATGGGATATGCTACAGAGAAGAGCTCTGCCGAATATGGAGGGTATCCAGTCGCAAGAAGACCTTTTTTTGTTGTTGCAACGAACATGGGCGGCCATTCCACAGCGTGATTTGGATGAACTCATTTTGAGTATGCCAAACCGATGTTCTTGTGTTGTTAGTGTTCGCGGTAGAAACACGGATTATTAATTGTTTAAGTTACCCAATAAAATTTTAGAGAAAACTGTTATTTCAGTCTTTTTTTCGAACTTTTGTGTTAGTGGTTCAAATGTCAAATATCCCTTTATTAGGAAAATGGCAAATTTCTTTATTAATGCAAAGGTGACTTGGTTTATCGTTACTGTGACAAA
Source organism: Sesamia inferens (assembly GCA_037179545.1). Lineage (NCBI taxonomy): Eukaryota > Metazoa > Arthropoda > Insecta > Lepidoptera > Noctuidae > Sesamia > Sesamia inferens. The sequence goes on along the minus strand of CM073951.1, from coordinate 14,058,312 downwards.
CGAAAACACTTTATTTGATGAATCCTTAAAGAAAATTTTAATTAATATCAATCAGGAGAAAAGTTATTGCAAAAATATATGTTGATCCCTAGACACTTTTGATGTGTGTAGTTCAATCCACGAAGACGCGCCCCACTATTTCTCCTAACCGTTTATAGTATATGTGTGCAAGCTTCCGTCAATGTTTGAGTGTTATCCGTACACAATAATTATCTATGAGTGCACACCCACACTACAATAAATTGACTAATCAGGAGAGAGCGTCATGGTCAAAGTGAAAGATGCTCTACTTCAATTTTATACTCTTTACCGGACTGCAAGGAAAATTGAGGTGTGGATATTTTATGTGATTATTAGTTAATATACGATTATAATACCATTTTTATATAATAATAGGAGGTAATTAGAGACATAAATTAAATACGTGAAAAAGTTTTATGGAACTTTTTTTATTGAAATAAAAATCGTCAATCACTAGTTTCAGAAATGTCTGATTCAGATTCTGAAGTATCACTGACATTTATAATAAAATTGAAATCAAGATCACAGTGTCTCATGTATTCGTCTTCTATTTTTTCCACGTGCTGACAAGTATTGAACCAGACATCTTTATTTACTCGATCAAATGCTTCATTTAAAATGGGCATAATCGAAGTGTAGTTTTGATTGATATTGCGGCTAGCAACGTCGTTTTTTACAATACCCCAAATGTTTTCGATTGGATTTAACTCTGGGTGATAAGGAGGCAGCCGAAGCACTGTGAATCCATATTCCTTTAATAATTCGTCAACTCTGTACTTACGGAAGTTTTCTTTGTTTTTTAATATAAGGTCATAAAGTTCAGGCTTTTTGTAGGTTGGTACAAAATGGATATTTTTTGCATTCAGCCAAGTCTGCATGTCTAATTTGTTGGAGTTGGATGTGGGTATTTTTTCCGAACTAGTATTGTGATAGGCTGCATTATCCAAGACTACCACGGCATCATTTGGGAGATTTGGTATTAGTTTCTCCTTAAGCCACTTTAAGTAATTATCCGAGTTCATATTATCGTGGTAGTCTCCGGATTTGATCTCTGCTCTGTACGTTAACAACGCATTTGGTACGAAACCCTCAGCACTTCCGGCATGTACTATAATTATGCGCACACCCTTTGTTAAATTTTGTTTCATTGCTGTTTTAGAGCCTTTGTCGGCCCAAGATTTTTTTGCACGTGGTTGGTATGAATATATGATTCATCTGTCTACACTATAGGTCTACCTGCATTACGAAAAGATTTTACCTGTTTTAAATATTTCAATCTTAACATTTGAATATCATGTTTTTCGGTTAGGACCTTCCTATTATTCTCAGTTTTTCTCCATTTATAACCAAGCTTAAGTAACAATGTTCTTAGGGTGGTTCTACATCCAAAATAGTATTAAGTCGTGATAATGTTGGAAATTGATGATGTTCTTTATGGCAGTTTTGGATAGTTCTTCGGACTACACCAATATCAAATTTGTCTAAATTAATTTTTCGTGGTCTTACCCTTCTCTTCTTCATAGGTGATGTAAAAATAGAAGCACTTCTGCCTGCTAAATTCGAATGCGACGTACTCGCTTCATTTTTAGAATCAATATCCATTTCCGTAGTCGGCTCTGTTGTACGCTCTTCACTTTGGACTACAGAAACTATCGCATCCGTCTCCATAGTTATATTAGACTCCATAGTAGATACTGTAGTTTGCTTTATTGTCTCAGTATAAGCCTTTCTTTCGCGTAGAATTCTAGTCACTGTGCTTTCAGATATTCCAACAGCCTGTGCGGTTCTCCATCGAGCATCAGTGAGTTTTTCTGCAAAATTTTGACTTGCTTCTTTTTTCATGAAATCGTAAACTTTAGAAATAATTTCTCTTGCCAACAATTAAAAAAAAAAGAAAAAGAAATAACATTAGTCTTACTTTTAAATATAAAATGAAGTCTAGTTAGTAAAATTTAATTTTGAATTAAACTACTTTTCTTTTATTATTTTATGTGTTTCGTAACAATAATTTACATACCTGGCTTTTAAGTACAACACGCTGAGATTTTTTCGACATTTTAAAAAAATATAAAGTAGAGCAACTTTCGTGTCGAGTCTGGATTTTTGAAATACAGGTTGTACTACTTGTGTGCATCGAACCACTGACGGTCCGTGACTGACGCTCGGAGAAAACTCCCCGCGCCCCGCGATCCCCTCAACCTAAAATTGGTGGGGCGCGTCTTCGTGGATTGAACTATCTATATATAAATATAATAAAAATAATAATTAAAAAGTAAATAAATAAAAGCAAAAGTAAATTCAAATATAGGTATGTCCATGTGTATATTAATATATAAATAAATTATATATTATTATATATAATTATTTATAATTGTTACACACACACACACACACACACATACACACAGTCCAATACACAAATACAGACACACCATACACACAAATACTTACTCACGCTTGCACACACACATGCTTACTTTTAGTTTGTTTGTTTTATATTTCTTAATTTAAAGGTTTCAATTTAATTAAGTTGATAAGAAATATGTAATATGTTAAGGAAGAGCGGCCTCTCCTGGCACAAGTGTTTTCAAACTTAAAAGGAGAGGTCAACCTCAATTTTGTTTGTACCAACTTAGTTTTTAAATAAAATATTTTTCATTTTTCATTTTTTCATTATCAGCAGCACTCTCTATAGATATATAATCTATTAACAAAATGGTGTCACTATGACTTTCCAGTGATCAATAACTGACTCTCCACTGCATATTAATAAATGTTCAAATTGAGTAGTAGTTTTTAGAAAATCATTTCTATTAACGGGTTTTATAAAATACGTCGATGTGCGTGGGAAATCGTTAGCGCGTCTTGCACGTGAACTGTGAATTGGCGCGCTCTCTACACCGACCAGTAACACGCCGCGCTATTCCTTGATCAAAGAATCAACATCGAGAAAGCACCTGCCACCGTGTGGATTTCTGTAGCACAGCAAACTGTTTTCCTATTGGTTACCCCACTATTCCTTAGATTTAGATAACTTTATGTAAGTCAGTGTGTATGAGTCAGCCATCGTACATGACACGCACACATTACCCACATAGATCAGCATTATTCCGTCGCCTTGCACAAATTATAGTGTAAGGCGAGAGTACAAGATCAGCTTTCAAAGACTGTACTCATTTACACATTCATATACAGTATGTTAAGAAAACCCTGTCCGACCCGTGAAGGTGTTGTTAGGTATCGATAACTGATTCTACTAATGCATACAAAACCGGGCTAAACTTAAAAAAAAATCCCCCTAAAAAATAAATATTATTTCGCAAAAAGAGGTAACTTAATAAACGCGCGTTAACCACCCTTCGCCTGCCGCCCGCGGGGGGCGGGCGGCAGGGCGCGCGGCACGTGGTCGCATCGCTATTCGCTCATAATAATACCGGTGTTGTCACTTTTTAAAAATTACCAAATTTCGGGGAAATTGGAATTAATTCGCGGGAAAAAAAGATTATTTCAAAATTCATTTGTATTGGTACTATGATGAATACGTAAAATTTTATATTATATTTGGTCATGTGCTTACCTAACCTTTATTATCCTTATGGGTCGGACAGGGTTTTCTTAACATACCTACTGTATTTTTAGTTACGAGTTAGTTAAATAATCAATAAAGCACCATATTTGGCTATTCGTGACTATCATTCAAATTAATAACCAAGATGTGTGCGAACCATTCAGCAGCGCATACACAGTGCATAGCTTATAAGAGACATTCTTACAAGCTATGCACTGTGTATGCTATTCTCTTGTACATTCTGGTTCACACTCTGAGATAGTCCTGTACACATTCTGATACAGACTCTTGTACATATTGATCTGTACATCACATTCTTATACACGCCATACACATTGTACTCATTTACACACGTACAATACACAACATTCATTCATTTGGAGTTTTAATTACGTAACACGCCCTACGCGCTACATTGGTGAACGGACGTGATACAAGATCGACGTGATCTACTGATACTCGTGATTAGCACATTCTAGTGGCTTCCCACCAGCGTGTCTGACCACTAGGATTTCAAGAGGCTGTATTCACGGTATTGCTAGAAGAGCCCATTCAAGATGGCGTCCAGCAATGCACCACAGGAAGGAGGGAGAGTCGGCACGCTCACACTACAAGCACGGCTGTCTGACTTTTGGCCTGCGTATCCCAGCCTTTGGTTTACGCACTTCGAAGCGGTAATGGCGCCACAGAAGCAAGGTGATAACGCGCGCTATCAAGCTGCCATCGCCCGACTAGGCCTGGGCGCACTTCAGCACGCCCTACGCGCTACACTATTCATTTACAAGACGGCTGAGCAATAATTGATCGATCATTATGAATTTAGCAGATGACGAACTTTTAGCTTAATGACAATGGAATCGGGCGGAACGACAAATTTATTAAAATAGCAGACTAGCGCCCCAGTAGTAGGTAATAGGTTTAATTTTCTCATTTTTCAATGCTCGAAATGTTGCAGAGTGAGTTTGATTTCGTATTCCGTACTTAAGGTTCAATTAGGGTGCATTTTGGTTTGTCTGAAGATAGAAATTCTTCGTGTAAAGTAAAAAACCACTAATATATTTTTCACACATTTATATTTATTGACTTTATCTTAAAAATAGTCATTGAATACATATCACTAGAAACTCCCGTAGTTTGGAGTTAACAAGTTCTAATCAAGTCTTATTGAAGAAAAAAAAATATATCACAAATTATCACATAATAATGAAAAATCAGACTACATTAATACAAAATGACTTGCGATAGTAATACATTACAAACTCTCGCTTTCTTCTTTTTTACAAGAGTGAATTTCCAAGTTTTTGTAAAACGCTCGCATTCGTAGTTTTTGATAAAAAAAAACATGGTTAGCTTTTATAATATGTTCATCAAACTATTATAAAAAATAGACTCCGAAATAATTATGCATTTCTTTTCACTAAATAAAAGTGTTTAAAAAAAATAATGAAACTGAGATTTTATTTCAATTTGATCTTTACGATTATAATTATTTTGTATTATTTAGCGATACATATTAATTATAGAGATAATAATTATGATGAATACAAATAATTTTAAAATATGGATACAACAACACAAACAACTACGAGAAACATATTTAACAGTGCGATATCTTCGTATTGAGGTTATAATTCAATACAAAGATTCATAAAAAATCAGATCAATATTATATTCATAACGTACTTATATCAAAATTAAATTACACTGGCCATACTAGACATAGTTTGACAATAGGTATATCAGCCAAAACATTACACCTTAACAAATCCATCTTCAATTCAACAAATCGAACTCGGTGACAATCAAAATCACCCATTTATCAGGGTATTAAATTCGACTGTCAACACCAAAAACATCTTCATAAAAAAAGATGAAGGCAAAAGAATTTTCGTCTTCAGCCTGAAATGAAACCTTAAAAATACCAAAACTCTTTTTAACGACAGTTAAAAAGTAAATACTGGTGCAGAATTTTGGGTAATTCAATATCATGCACCACATCAACCAGAGTCGTCTTGAAATATCTCCTCAAAAATATCCTGGTTTGGGCAAGCAAGGAAATAGGAGTTTTAGCACGATTAATTAAGGCTTCTTTTTGAATGGCGGTGACGGCGTTGTTCCTCTTAATCATGCACAGATCGAAGGCTTCAGCTGCCTCTAGGAGGAGGTAGAATATGTGCTGGTACTCTTCTGACGTAACATTCTGGAGATGGTTCAAGATACCGTCAGGGTCACGGAACTGAGTTTTCATGATGACCTGTTTAATACAAAGAAAGAAAATACTTTACTTCTCAAGTTTTCTATAAAATTACAATCTATGGCAGACTTCTTCACTATAACTGTAGTATCTAGTATTTTTAGAGTACCTACTTTATAAGGTAAAACCAATTCCTTCATAAGATTAATTAGTTAATACGGCGATGTAACAAGTTTTTCTATATACGAAACCTGAATATATGTAGTTTGTTCAGAATAAGCAAATGAATCGATTCCGATAGTTTTTACACAATGTTATATTTTTCCCAAATACATTTAGAAATTGTTGCAGTGTGGTTATCAAGCACACAACACAGTTGACGGTAGATCATAGTACTAAGAGCGTGTGTATAGCTGGAAGATGATCGGCAGCCCTCCTTATCTACCAGTCTTTTCTCATAAGAGCTCGTGCTCATACAGAAGAAAAAAAATCTATGAGACTTGTTGCACCCTGTGGTTTCATGCGCATAAGTACCGATACCATAGGAACATCGGGATGAAAAGTACCCTATTGGTTTTTCCTGGTTATAAACTATCAGTTAGCATTTATACAGTATGTTAAGAAAACCCTGTCCGACCCGTGAAGGTGTTGTTAGGTATCGATAACTGATTCTACTAATGGATACAAAACCGGGCTAAACTTAAAAAAATAAAAGTCCCCCAAAAAAAATAAATATTATTTCGCAAAAAGAGGTAACTTAATAAATGTGCGTAAGCACCCTTCCGAGGGCGGCGGGCGGCAGGGCACGCGGCACGTGGTCGCATCGCTATTCGCTTATAATAATACCAGTGTTGTCACTTTTTTAAAAATTACCAAATTTCGGGGAAGTTGGAATTAATTCGCGGGAAAAAAAGATTATTTCAAAATTCATTTGTATTGGTACTATGATGATTACGTAAAATTTTATATTATATTTGGTCATGTGTTTACCTAACCTTTATTATCCTTATGGGTCGGACAGGGTTTTCTTAACATACTGTATATTTAGTTATCACCATTTATCATATTACCTAATAGAATTATAATACCAACCCTGGCACCATATCTCAGTAACAACACCACAATCTCAGCGCTAGGCTCCGGATTACTCGCGAGGTACTCTGCTAAAGCTGGACGGAGTTGTGCAGCGTCATCATCATTGTACACCTTCAAATTTGGATCAGCTCCACTTTCTAGTAGAATCTGTGAAGAGGGTGAGATAGTTTGTTAAGGTAGATTCTTCATCATCACCATCATTTCAGTCGAAAGAAGTCCACTGTTGGACATAGGCCTCTCCCAAGGATCTCCACGTTGACCGGTCCTGTGCCACCCGCATCCAGCGGTTTCCCGCGACCTTCACCAAGTCGTCGGTCCACCTTGTCGGAGGCCAACGGTGCGGTTCTTATAAGTAAGCTCAAGGTCATTCAAAGGGCAATGTAGACAGCTATGCTTGTGGTTTCACTGCGTGATCAAATCACGAATGAGGAGATCCGCAGAAGAACGAGTGTAACCGACATAGCCCGAAGAATTGCAACACTAAAGTGGACGTGGACCGGGCATATTGCCCGTAGGCCCGATGCCCGATGGGGCCGACAAGTTCTCGAGTGGCTGCCACGCACCGGAAGAGAAATATTCGAATAACTTATAATCTAATTGGGTTTATCATAATCAGCTTACAGTGCTTGGCCGCAATCCCGCCTGATGGTAAGCAGTGATGCAATCGTTGATGGTAAAGCGCACTAATTCATATAGAGCCTATTCACTGTAGCTTTGGGGACCTTAAATTGTAGTCAGACGCGAAGACCGCCGCAGACAAATAGTTCCAGTCTTTCGATGTATGTGGTATAAAAGACGAGGCGAAACGCTTCGTCCGGATCATAGCGGTGTCGTACGTGTACGACGGGTCCTCTGATGATGGTGGAATTAAGTCATATATTTCCCTCGCACACTCTCCAAAATGCATGCTATAGAATACAGAAAGGCTGGCCATCCTATGCCTGTGCTCCAGGGTTTGAAGATTGTTCTTTGTTGTTGGAGTTATACATAACTTTGTTCGTATCTGTACATATAAATATTCCTAAAAAGTAGATTATAATTACTCAAATACCCACTCGAACAATTTCCTTCCTGTTGGTAATGTTGTCAGAGCACGCGACATGTAGAGGCGACCCGATCACTGAGCTTGAGGCGTTCACCTGCGCACCTGAAAATAAATAATATCTTCACATTAGCTTTAGGTCAGAAAATACGTCTATTTTGAAAATCGTTGAGTGAAACATGCTTAACATCTAAGTACACAAAACGATTGTCGCTCAGCATTATGCTACGACCCTATACAAGACCGAGAGCGTCGACCCTGAGCAGACAGCATTATATTTTTACTTTAAAAATTAATTAAATCACTAATTATCCAAAAAAGCGCAATGAAAACAAAACTCGTAAAACTATCTTATAAGCTGATTTAATAGATATCACATCAGGAATCAACGTCATACCTACAAAACCGCACGGCGGCACGCTTGTAACGTTCAAAGGCCGAGCCGACACTTTTTTTTTAAACTGTCAATTCTGTAACCGATCATTAACGACATAAATGACTATCATAATATTATTAGTGGCATGCGGTGTAGCCTTTTCGCGAAGTTTACGTTACGATGTCAGATACATCCTGTAGGCCTAGTATGAGTTTTCATTACGAAACTCGTTCGATCGTATCGAGCGCGTTTGACTCCGCGATTGGCCCGCTTCATGGTCGTAAGAACTCTCAACCAATGAGATCGCCAAACGCGCTCGATACGATCGAACGAGTTTCGTATTGAAAACTCATACTAGGCCTACTGTATGGCAGGATACGCTGGAAAAAAATGCACTGTAACACCCCTTGTACCGTACAAATAAACATTTTTGATTTGATTTTAAAGAATTTTGACCGTTTGTAGTAGCTTGTTTGTTCCGCCGTGTGGTACTGGACTTAGAATAGTACCGTCCCATATCAACCCGTGGGTGTCTTAAGACGCGCCTAAGGGAACTCTCACCTGGGAAGCGGACAGCAGGGCTTCTCCTGTGGAATATCAAACTACTGCGATCCACAACCCGGCCGACAAGCGTAGGGATTATTGCACCCAGCCTCCAATGTAATGAAAGCCTTGAGAGAGGCCTCTGTCCAGCAGTGGACCTCTATAAGCTGAAGAAGTAGAAGTACCTCTCGGTGGTAGGCCATAACATCGGCCGCCGGCAGAAGTTACCACCCACCAGACAAAGCCTTGCCGCCAAGCGATTTGTTGTGTTCCGACATGATGTCTGGTAAAGCCGTACGGAGCCAGTCGTGTTGCGATGTGTGCCGAGTACGATGCGCCTAATGTTGTTGTGTTGGGAGTTTGGTCGTGGAGGGTCTTCAGATCAATCTCCCTTTGGCGCAGCATCGTTGGTCGTGTTGTTGGGTTTAACATTGCATCACCTCGCTCAACTGCCGTCTTCCTTCCTATTCGCTCAGTTTTTCTGAGTGAATAGGCTCTTAATAAACTAGCGCGCTTTACCATCAACGATTGCATCACTGCTTACCATCAGGCGGGATTGCGGTCAAGCGCTAGTTTATAATTAATAATAAAAAAGTAGCTTGGTCTGCTGTCGTCTGTAAAATAAAATATTTATTAAATAATACCAGGGCTCTTACCAGCAGACAGCAGCATCTGCAGCATGGTCACGTCTCCCTTCAGTATCGCCAGGTCTAACGGACTCGGTTTGCTGAGTTCAGGACACTCGTAGTTAACACGAGCGCCTTGCTTGATCATGAGGTTCACAACATCTGGGTTGCCTGGAAGTAAAATGGAAGATTGGGTAGAAAAGTCTTTTGAGATAGAGGAAATTAGGATGGGTTTCTACCCAGTGTAATCTCTACTAATATATAAAGCTGAAGAGTTTTTGTTTGTTTGTTTGAACGCGCTAATCTCAGGAACTACTTGTCCGACTTGAAAACATCTTTTTGTTTTGGATAGCCCATTAATCCAGGAAGGCTTTAGGCTATACAACATCACGCTGCGACCAATAGGAGCGGAGCATAACTAAACCTCACGAACAAAGTCGCTGGCGGCCGCTAGTAATAAATATTCCTTTCCCTTCCTTTATAAATATTCTTTAACAGCATAAAAATCTATTACTAAATACGGTGCGTACGTTGGATGTTTGAAATAAGAAACGAATAGGAATTTTAGAAGAAATTACGTAAATTGTACCTTTGGGGATGTTTTTTTTTTGGGTATGTTTGTGTACTTATCAATTGTTGGTGAACCTAATAAAATAAAATAAAAATTAATAAATCATATTAATGATCGTTATATGATTAAAAGATAAACCATATTAAGGGTGGTATACTAAGGGTGGTTGTGTCTTCTTTAACAAAAATAGCAAGTGGAACAAAAGCCAACGTATCCGAAACGGCTCGAGTGTCTCCAGAACTAAAATTGATTCCAAACAGCCGTTTTGTTGTTCTTAAGAACTAATTTTAAAAACTTTCGCAGTGTAATCTTATCCCTGTAATCATAAACGTTGTCTAAAGTTAACTAGTGAATAGTGATTAACCATGCATTTTCTTTTAAATCGCCAACCCGCATTGAGCAAGCGTGGTGATTACGCTCAATCCTTCTCTGTATGAGAGGAGATCTGTGCCCAGCAGTGGGACGATAAAAGGTTGATGATGATGATGATACATTTTTGACGTTTTAATGTTACTTAATTTTAAGCATCGTTTATGAATAAACAGCATAGTGTTTAAGGGGTATATTCATAAACGATGATTAAGGTCGGTAATCACTGGTTAACTTTAAACAACGTTTATGAATAAAGGAGTTAATCTCAAACTGTTAAAAAAATACGTTTAATTATTGTTGTCTTCATACCCTGATATTACAGCTCAAAATATCCTTACCACTTAAAACAGCATAATGCATCACGGTTCTATAGTCGTTCCTCGCGTCAGCCATTGCGTTGACGTCGGCTCCGAAGCTGATGAGCAGCAGTACGGCATCCATACCCTGAACAAAAAGCATTACATTTTTTTAGTATTTGATTTGCAGATGTAAGAGATACTATGGCAAGTTCAATGCGTCTCTTTTTTCTATTTAATTATGAAAAGGACACGAGGTAAAATGTTAATTTAGTTCAATTAAAATATTTCTGTCAATTTTAATAAGTTTTAATACCTACCTTACTATCATCATCATCATTTCAGCCGAAAGACGTCCACTGCTGGACATAGGCCTCCCCTAAGGTTCTCCACGACGACCGGTCCTGCGCCTCCCGCATCCAGCGGTTTCCCGCGACCTTCGCCAGGTTATCGGTTCACCTTATCGGGGGCCTACTCACGCTACGTCTTCCGGTGCGTGGTCGCCACTCGAGAACCCGTCGGCCGCATCGGGCATCGGTCCTACGGGCAATGTGTCCAGCCCATTGCCACTTCAGTGTTGCAATTCTTCGGGCTATGTCGGTTACTCTCATTCTTCTGCGGATCTCCTCATTCCTGATCGCGCAGTGAAACCCCAAGCATAGCCGTCTACATTGCCCTTTGAATGACCTTAAGCTTTCTTATAAGAACCGCACCGTTCATCAAAGGGCAATGGAGAGGGCTATCTCCATTGCCCTTTGAGTGACTTTGAGCCTTCTTATAAGGCCCATTGTTAGCGACCACGTCTCAATTACCTACCTTACTATGGAGTATCCTAATGAAGCAGGATCGAACTAATATTTAGCCAGGGGTTGCGATAACGTACAGACGACAGCTGGTTAAGGTCCCCAAACTATCAAATATTTCCAACCAACCTTAAGCCTTAATGCTATAAAGATAAAGTTGGCAATCTAATAAAAAAATCTGACAGATTGTAGTAGCTTCATGTGCTGTCGTCTGTACGATTTTAAAACCAGGGTCAGATGGGGGTCTGACGCTGGTTCTGTTACTGCGACAGGCTCGCACGACATTGATTACAATTGCAATTAATAACTATGATATTAAATATAAATCTGCGATAGATGTGGTTTGCCTAACATGGATTATACAATATGTAAAGAAAACCCTGTCAGACCCATAAGGGTAATAAAGATTAGGTATACACATGACCAAATATAAAATTTTACGTAATCATCATAGTAACAATACTAATGAATTTTGAAATAATCTTTTTTCCCGAGAATTAATTCCAACTTCCCCGAAATTTGGCAATTTAAAAAAAGTGCCAAACCATTTTGACTGCATTATTATAAGCGATGCAACCACGTCACGCGTGCCCTAACCCCCGTCGCCCGCGCATGAATTGTCTATTGCACATGTATTAAGTTACCTCTTTTTGCCAAATTATATTTGTTTTTAGGGGATTTTTTTTTAAGTTTAGTCCGGCTTTGATTAGTAGAATCAGTTATCGATACCTTCAAGGATCGGACAGGGTTTTGTTTACATATCGTATAAATCTACTTTAAATAATCTATGTTTCTGTACGTTACCTTTCTCTGTCTTGCAGCTTTCATAAGCGGAGTCAACCCAGCTCTATCCCTCGAATCAGGATTGGCTCCAAACGTCAGCAGCAGCTCCAAGTACTCAGGGTCGGAGACCAGGTTGATCTCAGCGCCGAAGAAGTAACGTTTGTTGGGGTCTGCTCCGTGTTCAAGGAGAAGACGGGCTACTTCCTGTAAATAGGAAATATGGAATAACTTATCCTTAACCCCGCCTTACTGTCTCAAGGCACTATAGAGTAGTTGACTAAAAAAAAACTAATTAGTCCGTCAGTCAGTTTTCCAAAAAATACTAAACACGTATTTTTTCTTGTTTCACATAATGAAAAAATAAAGACGACACAGTGCGTTGAAAATTCGTGTGACGTCACAGCACGCTACACTTTTTAGCGAGCAGTGACGTCACCAGTCACCACTGATCTTTGATGCCTTTTATATTTGTCAATTTTTATTGATTTACTTATTTGATACGTATCCAATATTTTTCTATAATCTGAATGACGGACTAAATAGAAACATTTTTTTACCCTGGATACATCCCTATTGTTGATGGTATCTATCTAGCTTCGGTTGTTAACTAACATAACATTAATAATCTATACTAATATATAAATAATCTATACTAATATATGAAATGTCGTGGTGGTTAAAACACCAGCCTCTCAAGTATGAGTGCGCGGGTTCGATTCCAGGTCAGGCAAGTACCAATGTAACTTTTCTAAAGTTATATGTACTTTCTAAGTATATCTTGGACACCAATGACTGAAGGTGAAGGAAAACATCTTGAGGAAAGCTGGACTTTAAGTCTGAAATCGCCAACCCGCATTGAGCAAGCGTGGTGATTACGCTCAATCCTTCTCTGTATGAGAGGAGACCTGGGACCATAAGAATGTTGATAATGATGAATATATAATGCTGAAGAGTTTATCTGCTTGTTTGAACGCGGTAATCTCAGGAACTACTAGTCCGATTTGAAAAAATCTTTTTTCGTTGTACAGCCCATTCATCCAGGAAGGCTTTGGGCTATATAACATCACGCTGCGACCAATAGGAGCGGAGAATAACTAACTCCACGTGAACGAAGTCGCTGGCGACCGCTAGTATTGAACACACCCCGCCTAAAGCGCGCTAGTTTATTAAGTGGATTGAAGCATTGGGCATTGCAGGCTTGAAATAATATGCCTGCGGCGGTCTTTCCGTCTGAATGCTATTTAATGTTTTCAAACCTAGACGGTTCTTGTGTCACATCTGGTGTGTTTCCTGATTTGATGAAACTTAGCAAAGTAATTCCACTGTTCAAATCTGGTAGTACAACTGATCCCACGAATTTTCGGCCAATTTCTATATTACCAACTTTGAGCAAAATTTTTGAAAAATTAATTTTGAAACAGTTGTTGAGACACTTCAACTTATATAATTTATTGCACGTGAAACAATTTGGTTTTACAAAGGGTCGTTCAACTACCGATGCGGGCGTGGCGTTGCTAAAGAACATATTTGGGGCCTGGGAGGAATCGCAAGATGCTCTTGGTATTTTTTGTGATTTGTCCAAGGCCTTTGATTGCGTACATCATGATACTCTTATTAGGAAACTGTACCATTATGGTTTGAGGGACAGAGCTCTCGACCTTCTGACTTCTTATCTGAATAATCGAATTCAGAGGGTTGATGTTAATGGCAACAAATCTGCAGGATCTGAGGTCACCATGGGCGTTCCGCAGGGCTCAATTCTAGGTCCTTTCTTGTTTTTAATTTATATTAATGACTTACCTCATCACGTGAGGGATAATCACAACATAGTATTGTTCGCGGATGACACTTCTCTTATTTTTAAAGTCAAGCGTCAGCTAGCAAATTTTGACGAAGTTAACAATGCACTTTCGAAAGTTGTCCATTGGTTTAATGTAAATAACCTTCTTTTGAATGAAAAAAAAACTAAATTCATTAAATTTTCTACGCCAAATGTCAGGCAGTTAAGTACCAATGTTCAACTGAATGGAGTAGAGTTGATCCCTGTCGAGTCGACACTTTTTCTTGGATTGACTATTGACTCCAAGTTACAATGGGGTCCTCACATTGAGAAGCTGTCGGGTAGACTCAGTTCTGCCGCTTATGCTGTTAAGAAAATTAGACAGATAACTGATGTGAATACAGCCAGAATTGTTTATTTTAGTTATTTTCATAGTCTTATGACTTATGGGATTCTTCTCTGGGGAACTTGTGCGGACATCAATACCATCTTTGTTTTACAGAAAAGGGCTGTTCGAGCCATTTACAACCTTGGTCCTAGAGATTCTCTTAGAGAAAAATTCAGAGAGGTGAACATTCTGACTGTAGCTTCGCAATATATATTTGAAAATCTTATGTATGTACATAAAAATATATCTAATTTTAAGAAAATAAGCGATATTCATAATATAAATACCAGGAACAAACACAATCTTGCTGTACATCACACTCGTCTCCACAGAGTAGGCAACTCGTTCATGGGTCAATGTATACACTTTTACAACAAGCTTCCCATGGACATTCGAAACTTACCCATTAAACGATATAAAACCTATATAAAGGCCAAACTTTGCAAAAAGGGGTATTATAAAATCTCAGATTATTTAGAGGATAGAGAGGCTTGGGACTGAGCTGCTCGCTCTGTTAAGCATTGTTATTAAGCAATATGCGTAATTATAACGTAAATTATTGTAAACATTTTCATTTTTAATGTCTGGACTTTAAAAAAGACGATGATCCCTGAGTTTGTTTCGGCTATTTCTTCTCAGAGGTAGTCAGTTAGGAAATGCCGGCTTCATCTAGTTTAAAAAAAAAAAAAAAAAAGAAGAAAAACAAAAACATATGACGTGTGAAAGTGATCGGTGATCCTACTTGCTTAATAAACGATTTCATTTCATTTCATTTCATTTCATTTCATTTCATTTCATTTCATTTCACGGCATAAACTAGTGCACTCTACCATCAACGATTGCATTACTGTTTACCATCTAGCAGGATCGCGGTCAAGTTCTAATCTTAAAAGAAAGTCGTGAATTTTTGGATGTATTATATGTCTGTTACTCTTTCTCGCAAATCTCTTGTCGTGCCTCGGAAAGCACGTTAAGCCGTTGGTCCCGGTTGCCATACGAACATCTAATAGCAGTCGTTATGAGTTGTTGGAGCCCTCAAAAGTCCAACAATTGGTCTAACTGCAATGCTTCGATATCGCCTTCGGGTTGTGGGGGTCAGGAAAATATCGAAGTTTAGTCAAAATCAGCAGTTAGTTAGACTCCAAAGCTGAAAAAGCTTCGGATGCGACTGGGATTAACGCTGACATTATAATGATGACTCTTTCTCGCACAAACTACTGCTGCATGAGATTTACACTTATGCGGATGAAGGGAACTTGTACTTACGTAATGCTTATTCCTGATGGCCAGTCTCAGTGGTTCATCACACAGAGTGGTCCTGGGGAACTCTTCACCAGTATCAGGTCTGTAATCTACTGCCGCTCCGCTTTCTAGTAGTACCTTCACCAGCTCGGTATATCTGGAGGAAAAAAATATGAAGATCAGTGAGTCATTCACCTCGATTCTTAATTCAAACTAAACTTATTTTAAGTTCAGTAATTCATCCTTTTCTTTCTATTTCATTAAGAAAGAGACAGAAGATATGTATAAGTTTAGTCCTTCAAATTAGTTAGCGCCTGACGTGATTTTTATGGAGCACTTTTCCGATAGATTAGTTTCAAAAGTCATCAGGAGATGGCGCTGCTATAATTTATGGTATTTTTTTTATTTAATTTGTTGCAGTTAATTTAGTATATGGCAAGAAAGAACTGACAGTGACAGAATGTCATAATTAAATCATATTTTGATTGATTTAAACAAATAAAAATATGAAAACAACATTCTTCCATGGGGTCATCCATAAAGTACGTCACATATAAAGGGGGGAGGAGGGTGTCGACAAAGTGTGACATGGTGTGATAAGGGGCGGGTGAGGTACTAAGTTTCGTGAAATCACATTTGAAAAATCTAATATATCTAGAGGTAGTCATCACGTTATTTGAAATATTAATTATAAACTAAAAAATATTTCCAACTGTATCTTTGGGACAATACTGTTTAAATCGTTTTCTTTACGAGTTCATACCCGCTCTAGTGACACGCGCCGATCGCCTACGGGCCCTTTGAATTTCTTTTTTTTTTTCTTTATATTCAATGGTTTATTGCTTTGTTATTGTTTCAAAAATTTGATATAATGTTGATTTCATAAAACATACTTTATTTAAATGGAAATAAAACTAAATTCGGAACTGCTGTTTTAATTTAATAATTTTTCAATTTGAAATTGCAAAACTTGTGACGTCACACTTGGTTGGGTCTCAGAAATGTGAATACCTGTGACAAGGACGGAAGGGGGGGGGGGGCTCAAAAAATCATGAAATTCGTGTGACGTACCTTATGGATGGCCCCTATTACCTAATGCTAGGTGAGCCATCCAGCAAGTCATAGGAAAGCTCCTCGGAAACTGCTCATTGCCATGTTTTAATCACGTTTAAACTGTTTATGGAATTTGTCAATTTTACAGGACTACATAAATATGTTATCTTCTATCCTTTTCTTAACGAGATTGAAAAAAAAGATACAATGATCTTAAACTGAGTTTAGTTTCTGAACAAGAGCGGCCACACAAGAAAGGAGGCCAGGTACTAATAATTAGCAAGCTAACAATGACGTAATACGTCATCCATCTATTTGTTACTGAATAAAAAAATATACTTCACTGACCCATGCTCAGCGGCAAGATGCAAGGCACTATATCCACAATCATCCCTGGCGTTGACGTCACATCCTCGGACCACCAGCAGTCTGGTAGCCTCTAGGTAGCGCTGCCAGATCGCGTAGTGTAGAGGTCGAAGACCTTGGGTTACTGGCTCGTTTACCTGATATAGTAAAAAATATAATTTGAAATGTCTGTAACAATCTGACATTGAACATTGGGCATACTTAATAAGCTAAAAATATTTAAAAAACACCTCACGTAATTTATGGACGCCCCTTAGTCATAAAGTAAAGAAATTTGACAGACTGTGGTAGTTTGATGTGCTGCCATCTGTGATGTGTTTTGACGGGAAAGCTAAGATGAGTGTCACGCGCATTTTTCATTGAACTTTTAAAATTATTTATAGTGTCATTTACTAAATAAAAGCGCGTGATTTATGTAGTAAAAAGTGTATTTAGCAAATAATTCAAGAAATATCGCAGCATAGTTTCCACATCATGACTTTACCCCAAACCTTCCTCATAGACGGTTCACGCGGCCGCCTTTTTCAACTGTCAATGGCAATATCCGCCATTATTGTGAAATAAAATTTTCAAAGGATTTCTATAATTGTTACACGTGTTATTGGCAAAATTGTGGTATCTATTCCACAGTTTTGTATTCCAATGTTTTTAAACGCCCGGAGTATTGCTAGTGTGAGGCAACGTTTACTTAAAAAAAAAAAACTTGGCACACAGATTCACTTACCTTTGCACCACAAGCCAGAAGTATTCGTATCTCATCGAGCGGTACCATCCTGATGATGGAGTCTGCCAGCTCCCGCTGCATAGACTTCCCAAGCGCCACCTCTGAAGGCATCGTCACTGGAACAAAAATCATTTCACATAAATAAATTGTTCAAGAATGTTTTATTGCCACGTCGTGTAGTCTTTTTTTGGATGGGGAAATGACTTCTCCCGCTCTGGGTGGAGTGTGAGACTGTTCCTGACTAAATCCATTGATCATTCACTTGCCTGTATGCTAAGGGTCAAGGTGTCTCTTTCGAACAACATTATTATACAGAGTGGTGCTGACAATACGTCAATAAATTAAACATCGTGTACCTCAACACATTCTCAGTCGACCCATAAAAAACCATGTAAATATGTCCATTAGTTTAGTCACAGGAAATTATTTTTCATTTTTCACATTTTCTACATGATGTACATGTTGATAAGGAAACGCTTACAGGTTAATGACCGCCGCATCCTGCGGTACCAAACTTTAATAATAATGGCGCGAAAAAAGCAAGTCGATACAGGAACTCGCTGTCGCCGATCGTAGGTCAGTGAACCAAAATTTTTAAAGGACGTTCTATTCCGTTTACAATTTTATGCGATTTAGTTTGTTTGAAATTTTCATTTTTTTATTTTTGATGCTAGGTTTTTTTCTATGATTTAGGATTATTCCTATGAACCAGCATTGTTCGTGTTTTCATTTATTGTCGTATTGTCAGCACCACTCTGTATATGAAAGTCTGAGTCGTCTACAGCCAATCCTCGTTAGCCAAAACAATTCAAAAGATTAATTTATTTTAAGAATTTATTGAAAAAAATATCATTAAGTCACACTTCACTTCAAGGCAAAAATCGCGCTTTTGAAATTTTAATTAAAAAAAAAAATTGAAGTTATTTATTCAGATTAGGCTGGCAATCAGGTTTTTGAACGACAATAGGTACCTATAATAAGACAGTCCCCCAAAAAATCCGTCCTTCAATACAACGCTTATTCCTTTTGTCATAACTTACTTATAGAAAAATTTAATGATAGGTACAATCCAGACGGGCAAAATAAATCGTGAACACTCAGTAGGTAAGTTTTCAAAGAAAGAAAGAACAATTTTTTTAAGGATTATGCATTAAAATCACAAACTAAAAACAATCTTTAAAAAAAAGTAGCAAACAAAAAAAAAACGGAAAAAGAAATCAAAATCGTCGAACCTCCTTTGGACGCTACTTAATTTTCTTAGGACACACGATCGCCTTCTTCAATAATAGTACAAACCTATACACATATTATCACTAAGTAAGAAAATTAGGTACTAACTTATGAAGGTATGCGGCATATCGTCTCCTCAAAAAAAAAAAACCGCAGTCTATATTCAACCAAAAAACCCCAACACTTCCTCAAAATAAATACTATAATTCACTTTTAAAACAAACACTACACTATCTTATAGAGGATAAATCCCAACTGCAAGATATATCAACACCGAAGCAGTCCAAAACAAATCACTTGGCACTGATTACTAAATAGTTTCACTCTCTAAGCACCGACTTAGATACGTACTCTCTCTGCGAAAGACAATCGACAACTGACTTCCAATGTCTTCTAATGGCACTTTAATATATCACATGGTTGGTCAAAACAATACATTCGTAAATAGAGAGTAATGTATTACATACGCACAATAGCCACGGGTGTATCACTCGTGGCTGTAGGTGCGTACTATCAATCAAAACATGATAATAAAAGAGTTATTGATGCCAACATTGAGTATTGATAAATGGAGACGAAAATTGCTTTTGGAGACGAGTTATACCGTCACGCAGATCTTGCATGTCACAAGAAGAATTTACTATGTAATTAGCATACACAAGACCTGTTGAGGATTTTTTAAAATAAATTGTAAACTAGTTCTTGACCGCAATCCTGCAAAACAACAACGGAACAACAGACGTACTTGTGACCACGACCAACAGCGCAGTCAAAAGTGAAGGAGAGGTAACTACTAAGATTCATCATCATAATCTCAATGTTAATCCCAGTCGCATCCGAAGCTTTTTAGCTTTTGGAGTCTGGGGTCCGCTTTACCAGTGTAACTGCTGATTTTGGCTAAACTTCTGACCTCCACAATCCGAAGGCGATATCGAAGCATTGCAGTTAAGACCAATCGTTGGACTTTTGAGGGCTCCAACAACCCGTAGCAACTGCCATTAGATGTTCGTATGGTAACCAGGACCAACGGCTTAACGTGCTGTCCGAGGCACGATCAGACCAGTGCAAATATTCATATTCATGCATAAAAATAGTTGGATTGCGCGGGGATCGAACTGCGCCTCCTTGCGCAACGGCCGTGTTCAAGTAACTGTTCTGTCAAGGTAACTACTAAGATTTTCACTGATAAAATTAAAAGGAAAGACTATACAACAGCTAGGAATTGTCCTCTGTACTTGTAAACGTATCACCATCTGCCAGCCTTTTCCCGACTATACCAACAGCTGAATACCAGAATTATATATGGAACAGTGGTTCCATGTATAATTGCCAGATTGCCCAGCCCAGCCCAGTTATAGGAAAATACGATAGTTCTTGGTCAGACTGCTTGTCAAACTTTGAGTTTCGGACCTGTTACGACTGCCATAGCTTCTCAAATGACAGCAGAAACCAACAACTCGGCGTGCTTTTCAAGGTACAAAGAGGTTTTGTTATATAAAGATCCCATCCTCGAATTTATTACAGCAAGCGACGCTTAACCTGCTCGACACGTGCGGCGGAAAATTATGTATAATTTATGGGCAGAAGCTCTGTATTTTTCCGCATATACTTCTAAAATAAGATGATAACCCAACTATGTGTCAAAAACACATGACATCGTATTATCGAAGCTTTCTTTGTGTCCTGCGTCATCGGGGTCGTCCTTACTTTCATAATGGGCAACATTCCAAATGATAACAGCAGTTCAGTACGTGTTCGCAACACGTGGTGGGAATAGATTCTAACATCGTACAGACTCATGCTGCATAATTATGAACGCACCTTGGAATAAGTATTTATAAGTAAGTACAAGTACAATTTTTTATTAATTTGGTGCCTCACACTTTCCTTTTATCTTTTTGTTGTCTTCCCATCAGTCCCCATCAGCATACCATCAAGTAAATAAATTTAGACTTCCTTGTTCACAAAGTAAACTAAGGCCAGTGCTTCTTTTTCTTACTATTTCGTTATGAAAAGGACAGAAGGCAAAATATTAGTTAAGGTCTGTTAGTGACTGACGTGATTTGACGTATTGATGTGAATCGCCATTTTTTATAATCACGTCTAAACTGTCTATGGAATATTTTAATTTGACAGTTCCAAACTAATATTTAATCTTCTGTCCTTTTCATAACAAATTTTATAGAAAAAGACGCACGTAATTTATATTTAGTTTAGTTTGTGAGGAAGGAAATCGGCGCCATTTGAATTTCAGTACAAAACATGCTCTTGGCAGCAACTGCAAAATGCCATGTGCGTTTCGGACAGAAATGTTTAGGTACTACAAATGTCGAATAGATTTAAAAGAATGTGCCGTAATTTTGTGATGTACTTTTTCTGCCTCTTTTTCTAGTTTTTGAAGATTTATCGCATATATCTATTTTCAACAATTCGGTAAGTTTCCTTGCCGTATAAAACATCACTGAATATAATGAAAGGATTCAAGGTGGAGACAGTCTGAAAGAAGGACAGATGTTATTCGTCCACCCGCTAAATGCTGACGGAGAATAGCTTAGCTAGTGGCCGTTAAAACACCAGCCTCTCAAGTATCAGTGTGTGGGTTCAATTTCAGGTCAGGGAAGTACCAATGTAACTTTTCCAAGTAAATGTATTTTCTAAGTAGGTATATCTTGGACACCGATGACTGATTGTGTAAAAGGTGAAAGAAAACATCTTGAGGAAACCAGGACTTTAAGTCTGAAATCGCCAACCCGCATTGAGCAAGCGTGGTGATTACGCTCAATCCTTCGCTGTTTGAAAGGAGACCTGTGTCCAGCAGTGGGACGAGAAAAACGTTGATGATGATGATGATGATACGTATTTTTAACCGCCTTCAAAAAAAGCAGGAGGTTTTCAAATCATCGGAATCTTTTTTTTATGTATGTTCACCGATTACTCAAAGACGCCTGGACCGATTTGCATAATTCTTTTTCTAACAGGGTATACTTCCCATGTAGCCCCTAGCCATCAGACCGATAGAAATTGCGGGAGCCCTTAAAATTTTATAGACGTCTTCGGTTTTAACGTTTTTCTTATCCATACTTTGTAAAGTTATTTTTGTCACAACTAAAAAGTGTAAAATAAAAAATTGCTTTTAAAATAAAACAATCGACTTCTAAAAAACACTAGGTACAAAGTGAAAAGTAACTATTTTCGGAAGTCTCTGGCAAAAAGGAATATATACATGTCATGGTCATTATGTCTTCGGTTTTTTTTTTTTTTTTATTTATAAAAGTATTTTTGTATTATTGCTAATGGAAATACGTACCTAATCTTTCTTTTACGTTACAGAACATTACCAGACTAGTTTAACGAGTGATCTCAGAGTCTCACAAACGGAAACTAAGGAATGATGCCCACAATATCTTCAGGCGTTTTGGCAACATACGACATTAGAACAAATGAGTTCACAGACCAAAAATCAGATAATTACTGTCATCGGAGTTTTAAGAAGCTGATTACTCGGAATTGAGGTTTCTGCAAAGAAAATAATAATTTGTCATTAGTTTTTTCGTTTTTGGCACACGACTTACCTTCGGTTTCTTCAGGTCAAAGATGACGTTAGATCAATTAGGTAGTAAGCGTTTTTGTTAGTACCATGCGACTCGACTGTTTAACCGTACATTTCTGACATTTGCACGTCACTAACTTTATCATCGTTTATGAACAAACCCCTTAAATACTATGGTGTTTATTCATAAAGATGATTAAAGTTAAGTAACGCTAAAACGTCAAAAATGTATGGTTAAACAGTCACTTAATTATAAGCACTATGAGTCTTGATGTTGGAAATAAATTGTTTAACTCCAGAAACTTCCGAAATTTTAGGACATGTCTTCACGATGTTTTCTATCACTACTTTGAGAGGAGGAGTTCCACAATCTTTTTTTTTTTCTTCAGCCTATAGAGGCCCACTGCTGGACAAAAGCCTCCCTCCCTCCTCCTAAGGCTTTAATTTGATATTCCACAGGAGAAGCTTCCTGCTTCCCTGGTGAGAGTTCCCTTAGTCGCCTCTTACGACACCCACGGGAGGATATGGGACACACTTGGCTAGCTCATAAGCCCTGATAAAACCTATCGACGACATCCTTTACCCAAAACAAACAAGGTAACACAGGACAGCCTCCGTGCAAGCGGCTGCTGCAATATTTGTATGCATGAATATGAATATTTGCACTGGTCTGATCATGCCTCGGAAAGCACGTTAAGCCGTTGGTCCCGGACGCCATACGAACATTTAAAGGCAGTCGTTGCGGGTTGTTGGAGCACTCAAAAGTCCAACAATTGCTCTAGCTGCAATACTTCGATATTGCCTTCGGGTTGTGGACGTCAGACGGCAGTCGCTTCACGGAAAATATTGAAGTTTAGCCAAAATCAGCAGTTAGACTGGTACAACGGACCCCAGACTCCAAAGCTGAAAAAGCTTGGGATATGACTGGGATTAACGCTGAGATGAAGAAGAAGGAGAAGAAACAAGGTAACACATAGATCCCAATCAAAGCATAAACAAAACGAAATATTATGGGCAGCTTGCCACAAGGGTCGACCTCAATCATGCTTATGCGCACTCTTGAACCAATAACGCAGAAAAATCGTGATTAATATCAAAGTATTGCGTTGCGAAAAAAGTATTTTTGTGTTTTCCGTTACAATAACAAGGTCAATCATGTTTGGGTTGTTGTCTGTATTGCGCAGGCGTTTATTGATGAAATCTTCATAATTCTTCTGTGACCGCCGCATCCTGCGGTACCAAACTTTAATAACAATGACGCGGAAAAAGTCGATACAGGATCGCGCTGTCGCCGATTGGAGGTCAGTGAACCAATATTTTTAAAAGATGTTCTATTCCGTTTCCAATTTTATGCGATTTAGTTTGTTTGAAATTTCATTTTTTTTTATTTTTGATGCTAGGTTTTTTTTTCTATGGTTTAGGATTATTTCTATGAACAGCATTGCCCGTGTTTTCATTTATTGTCGTATTGTCAGTACCACTCTGTATAGAATACTTCTATCCCGATACTCCCAGAAAATCCAAACTTATGCTAACGCAACTAGTTATTAATCAGCAAGTTTGCTTCAGCCCCCGGCACGCGTTTCAAAGATCCGTGACCCCAGTGGTCCTGAGACATCTCAAAGACAAAATAATAATAATTTTATTTTAGAGTATATTATGTTGGGTACAGTTACGTGCGGACGACAGCAACTGTCAAATATTCCCAATAAGCCTTGAGCCTTAATGCTTAAGAGATAAAGTCGAAAATCTAATACAGAAATCTGGCAGATTGTAGTAGCTTGTTTGTACTTTATTCAGTTGGAAGGAAATTCCTTCATCTTAGTAGCCGCAGTTCCTAATTAATTAGGATAAATCATGTCTCAGAAAAGCCCATTACCAAATTTATTAATATAAATCTCCTCCCAGACAGTCTGGTAAAATACATTGTCGTCATTATTTAAAAGGAAAAGCTAAGATGGCTGCCATCCAAAAACGCGGGAAAAGGCGCAGTTTTTGCACCAATTCCGCGTCAGGGAGTTTCCTCGAAGTCTTTCACAACAAATTGAAATTAATTACGTGCGCACGTGGGAAAGAAGGTGAATACCTATTATAATTATTAATACTGAAAATAACTACTTAAACGAAACAGAGAGATTTTGGCGGCTAAGTTCACAGTTATCTGTGGAATGTTTGATTTACTTGGATAGGCAAAGGTACGTAATTAAAACTCACATGAACAGGAATGTCTCTTAGCTATGCACTGACTTAAATAAATTTAGCTAAATCTAAATAATAGTGGGGTAATCAATAGGAAAACAGTTTGCTGTGCTGCAAAGATTCACGCGGTGGCGCGTGCGTTCTCGATGCTGATTCGTTGATCGAGGGAGGCCGCGGCGTGTGATTGGTCGGTGTAGAGAGCATGCTGTGCATTCACAGTTCACGTGCAAGACGACGCGCTAACGATTTCCCACGCACATCGACGATGGTCAGCAGATGTACTTCCTGTGGTGAGATTTATAGGCACCTTCGCTACCACCCGGTAGCGACGCCCGCCATGACTTCTGCGATCCTAATGTGATTTATAGGCATCGAGCACATATCCAATAGAGTAGTAATATGAGCCGTCAAATTCCGAAACATGTCTGTGATTTTGCCATTATAAATAACAACTCACGATTGCACTAAAACAGTACGGCACCAAGTAGTGACCTGTGCGTACGTCTCCCGATACTATTGAAAATATTCAAAGTTTGGTATTGTACCCCATAATGTCGTGTTTTTCTATTCGATGGTGTGGTAAAAACAGCAGAACATCAAATTATAAAACAGACGTAATCTCGTTTCATCGCCAAGTATCAATAAACTATGATTTAATACACTTGCCCCCTTATTCATAAACGCTGCTTAAAGTTAACTAGTGATTAGCGATTCTTTCACAATACATTTCTGACCTTTTAACGTCACTTAAATTAAATCATCCATTATAAATAAACACCACAGTGTTTAAGGGATTTATCCATAAGCGATTATTAAAGTTAAATAACGTTAAAAGGTCAAAAATGTATGTTTAAAGAATCGCTAATCACTAGTTAACTTTAAGCAGCTTTTATGAATAAGGGGGTTGGCGTCCATTTATCATGGCTCAAGTTTAACTGGTCAAGAAAAACCAAACAATAGGTACTTGTCTATGCGTCTTGCTCTTACTAAGTGTAACCGATATTATGTCATCCTTTTCTATCCATTACTGGTTTTATTAGTGTTGCACTGTGTTACTCACATTGTGTATCGATACTAACCAAAAAGGGTAAACAAACAAATTACCTAGTAAATGTAATAAATTGAATACATTTCAATGCAAATTTTAAATATGTTAATTATATTATTATTATTACTTTATAATTTTTAAGAATCGCTAAATAATATATAGATATGAGACTAACATTCCTCATGAAAAGAAAAAAATATGATGAGAAACAATAAATTAATTCACTTTAAAAATCAGTAACAGTAAAGCATAACTAAGATTATAATTTTTCCTTTATTTTTAAAAGAAATCATGATAAAAAAGTTTGATTTACTTAATACAAAAGTGTTATTTAGTTTCAAAACCATAAATGTTCTTATTAAAAGAAAATATTGTTATTTACGATTCCTCGCCTTTCCTAGTAGAGCATCGCTCCATATTTCTTACGTGACAGCACCTGACTAGACCACATATAATATAAATCTGTTACAGTGGCGAAGGGTGAAATTTTGACAAAGGGAAGCCGGTCCAAAAAAATAAACACTTAAACACTTACCTACTGCAGGATATCTTGGAGGAGGTCTTCAGATAAGAATAATATGAAAAGCCCCACCTTCACCTTACAAAAAAGGACTGATGATTTGATAACAATGTCTTTCAAGTATGATAAAAGCGGCTTTGTGAAAAGCCTTTTTCGACGTGCATCTCTATACCACACATGCATGCTTGTTAGTAAGTACTAAGTTAAGTACCTATTGTTAGGGAATAAGAGCCAAGAAAAAATAAAATAAAAAATTATAAAAATAATAAAGTGTTAAAAACCGAACCACACAGACACCGATCCAAAACCAACAAAAATATTAAGCAAAAATAAAGCAAATTATACACAATCACAACGTTATTTATATTCTAATGCAATGCGTCTGTTTTTTTTTAACAAAATGAGCTAAAATGTTGTTATAAAAATTCGGATTACTTTTAATTTTATTAAGCAAATTTTTTTCAATTGACATGATAGCCAAATCGGACAATCTCTGCTCTTTTTGGCAGTTTCGCACATACGTGTGAATGCGTTTTAAAGCAGAAAATGACCGCTCAGCTGAAGCTACTGAAATGGGGAGGGTCAGAATTAAACTGCAAAGAGTCGAAACTTGAGAAAATGCGTCTTTCAAAGACGAATTAACAGTAACAGCACTCTATATGAATTAAAGCCATAATAACAAACAAAATTAACAGTATTTAACCAAATCTGCGATTAAATTACCTTACAGAATCCGTCACAGTTTAAATAACACAAATATTAAAAACAAACGAAAAACTCACGCACCATAGGTATAGAACGCTATCTCGTAGTAGCGTGGTTTCTGTCTCTTTCTAATAGAGGAGAGGAGAGAAATACAAGCCGCTCGCGGGCGGCTTATATTTATCAAGTTTTACCGCGACGGTTAGCGAGAATTAGAAAGAGATGGTCTGACACGCTCTCTCTTTTCGCGGCATAGTAAACCGTTGACATAGGTAAGCTGAAATTCGACGGCTTCCTTCAAGAGAACTACGAAAAGAATTACGAAAAATTGAAGCGCTGATTAATTTACGACTATAAAATGAAATGTGATACTTAGGGTATTGCTAAAAATTGCGATTGCTATTGTAAATCGCGCCGGCATTTGATTAATAATACTTTGTTAATGAAATAGAATGTAAATACTTTTGTATGAATATGGAACTGATTTTTGAAAGGTAACCCGGTGGGAATCGGCTTGTATGGACTCTTCGCCACTGATCTGTTATGATATGATATAAATATCTGTTATTAGGTCTTCTAGTACAGAAACTAGCTATTTATTTAAATTTTGTCTAATGGACTATGTAGTACTATGAAAAATAATATAAAGTATTTTATTTCTCATAGTACTACATGCATACATTTTAATACGCTAAACAAACATTGTAACATTATCGATATCGATATAAACAATTATATTTCTGTTGCCCTACCCTAGTGCAATACGTGACCTTGAGTCGGCCAATCAGAGTGCAGCGGCCGGCGCAGCGATTTTGCGTAATTTGTTTTCGAACAAAACTAGTGGCATTACCACTCTATTGGATATGTGCTCGATGTTTATAGGCGCTTCACAAAGGGTCGTCGGGTCGTCCCGTCCGAATGTGTTGCTGCTACAGTACTTACTTAAAGCTACTACTTAAAGCCCTAATAGTCACTGGCAGGATATTTTTAGAGATTTTTACGTTGTAACTAAAATTAAGTCATACACTCTGCATTGCTTTTGTCCAACTTCACTGAGGCCTTTAAGTCGATTTTCAGTTAAACCAGACAGACTTGTATATTTATTGTATACATGGAACGATTGCCTACGTAGTCCAAAGGCATTTTCCTGTTTCCGACAATATGATTAAAAATAAATTGAAAAACAACGATTTTCGTCTCAGAAAAAAAAACAAACCGTAAACATCACATTCAACTTTTATTGCACTTATTTTGTGTGGGCGAAAGACGAAAATAACTCATAGTGCGCAAAATCAGCATGTTTGTAAACACAAAAGCCGCGTGGCGCCATCTGTTATCCGGTAAACTCAACTCCCCGATCAGTGTCAATGGCCTACAATAAAACCAGCCTAACTTGACCCGTCTTGTTGTTTGAAATGTACCAGAAATTAAAGATTTCAGGTGTCAACTGTTATTCTGGTTATGGTAGTCAATTTGGGATAGTTCCAACTGGGAAAATGCGTACCTTTTCGTTGGTAGATTATACTTTATCGTGATTCAAGGTGAAGCGTTATTTTAGGATCTTGGACATTGAGCTTTCTTTTTGGTAGAATAAAATATCGGCATAGGTAATACTTTTTTTAGGCGATTCTAGGAAAACGTCTTTGAACTAACAAATATGTAATAATGAACACTTTTCTCAAAAGTCTTTGAACTCTCAAGGTTAATATTTAATTATCACTTTGTTCTTTAAATAAGAATTCATAATAATAATGGCGGAAACACACGCTAGACTTTCTCTTAATAACTTTTAGTATGCATATTATGTCGCAGACGGATAATAGATTCCGCTGTTTTACAAAACCGCTAGTGGCTTTACAAAACAGCTTCGTTATGTAAAACAGCTGAATATAAATTGTCTTTGCGCTATGTTTTACCAAAATGCTACCGATGCTAATACCTAAGGCTGAATAACTTATTTGCAGTCACAATGAGTCAAGTTCAGTAATTATGGAAAGCTTTTGAATATGGATCAGTAGTTTTATATAACGGAACTGTTATGTTTTGTAAGACAGCGGATTCAAAAATCGATCTGCGACACATGCGACGCGTACGAGCGTCACGCACGTGATGAGTCGAGTCGGCGACAACCGAGTACATTTGACCATCACGAGCGACACATGTCTACGGCAGCCGCTGACGCGTTGACGGCTGTAGCCTACACGCGTACTCCTTGTCTAAAACCTGGATCACGCAAAATTCCATCTGATCCATCCACGGAATCGCAACATAACTGGCGGATGGTGTAATATGGACGTAGCTAGACGGTAAATGAATGTTTCCAAGTGTGCCATGTTGTTTTATTATTATAGCGACGTCATAACGTCAGCGTCGGCTGTCGCTGAAAATCAGCGTTCGGGTTTTATCTTGCATAGGGTTGTAGCATAATGCTGAGCGACAGCCGTTTTGCGTGGATGTGACGCATGTTCCCTTCAATCATTTCTTATTTTGTAACGCACGGTACCTACAGATATTTCCCGACACGCCGCGTGTGAGGACCGCGTGGTCATCATCGGTCGGCGCAACGCGAGTCGAACGAGACGATCGCCGCGCCGCGCCGGTGCGTCTTAGACAAGTGAAGAACATCCAGAAGCGTGTCTCGTTGTTCATTTATACACAAATAACAAGTTAAATTTGAAACTGTAATAAACACGATTTGAATTGTAATAAACGAGTTAATTTTTATTTCTTGTTATTGTAATTTTTTGCGTCGTATATACCTAACACAAATAACCGTATTTTATTTTCTTTATTTATTTAAACGGATGTTATATCTAAAGTGAGTGTAGTGTGTTTTGTATTGACTTAAAAGCTCTACTTATTTACTAAGTAAAAGATTGTTTTATTCGGCAATGAACTTGGAAGTCAAAATTTGTGTCCTTTTCTTAATGAAATAAGCAGAAAATGCACTGAACTATAATTTAGTTCGCGAACAAGGGAATCTGTGCTATAGACATGTAGCGCCGATGAATTATGAAAATCATCCTAATTTCCACACAGTTCCGGAGATTATAAACTAGTGCTTGACCGCAATCACGCCTCATGGCAAGCAATGATGCAATCGTTGATGGAAAAATGCGATAGTTTATTAAGCCTATTCACTTAAAAAACTTAGTGAATAGGAATGAAGACGGCAGTTGATCGAGGTGATGCAATTTTTAACCCAACACCACGACCAACGATGCTGCGCCAGAGCAGATTGATCTGGAGTCCCTCTAGTCTCTACGACCAAACTCCCGACACAACAACATTTGGCGCATCGTACCCAGCACACATCGCAACACAACTGCTCAGACCCGTCCTCCGTACGGCTTCACCAGACATCGTGCCGGAACACGACGAATCCTTGGCGGCAAGACTTTGTCTGGTGGGTGGTAACTTCTGCCGGCAGCCGATGTTATGGTCTACCACCGAAAATGATATACGAGAATGGTGATACTAGTAAGGTTATAAAATAATTTAAGATATTAGCACAGTATAAAATCATACAGTAGGTCGACGCCTTTGATCTCGTGTAAAATGCCGACATCTTCTAGACAGTAACGCATCTGCCAGGATTATCACAAATAAACAATATTTATGAAATTATTATCAAATTTATCCCAAATTGTTCTCCAATGCCCTCGAGGATATGTTTAAGACGCTGGATTGGCAGGGTCGGGGCATTAACATCAATGGCGAGTACATCTCACACTTGCGATTTGCGGACGATGTCGTTATCTTGGCGGAAATGCAGCAAGAGCTGGAACAAATGCTGGCCAGCTTAGCTGACACCTCCCAACGCATCGGTCTTCGGATGAACTTAGACAAGATCAAAATTATGTTCAATGAACGGGACCGGTTGGCGTAAACGGAATACCGCTCGAAGTTGTTTCAAAATATGTATACCTCGGGCAAACGTTGCGATTAGGGAAAAACAACTTCGAGAAGGAGGCAAGTATAATCCAGCTGGGATGGGCAGCATTTGGTAAACTTCGTCAGGTATTTTCGTCGCCCAAACCCCAATGTTTGAAGAATAAAATCTTCAACCAGTGCGTCCTACCCGTCATGACTTACCGAGCCGAGACGTGGACACTAATGGTCAGACTAGTCCACAAGTTTAAAGCCGCTCAGCGAGCTATGGAGCGAGCTGTGTTGGGTGTCTCTCTGACGGACCGCATCAGAAATGAGGTGATTCGACAAAGGACCAGAGTCACCGACTTAGCTGAGAGGATTAGCAAGCTGAAGTGGCAATGGGTTGGTCACACATGCCGCAGGATCGACAACCGTTGGAGTAACCGAGTCCTCGAGTGGAGACCGCGTCTCGGCAAACGTAGCGTAGGACGCGCTTGGGCGAGATGAAGCAACGACATCAAAAAAATGGCTGGTAGTGGCTCACGGAGAACTGCTCAGGATCGGGCTTGTTGGCGTGCCACGGAGGCGTGATATGTCCAGCAGTGGACGCGTAGAGACTGATGATGATGATGAAATTATTTATTTATTGCTATTATATTATATAATAATATAATAATGTATATTAATATAATAATGAGACAAATTTTTAACCCGCTCTTTACTGCATGTATTATTATGGAGTTGAGTATGATAATTAAAAATGCAGATGAAGCGTATGCTAACTTAACTATGCGTAAGTAACTAGTTATCAAGTCTGTATCAGTTTAATTATTAAATATTTCTTTTAATAATTAAACTGATACAGACTTGATAACTAGTTACTGTGACACTTACTGTACTGTAATATTGTTTAAGTGAAGTTTAAATGAATAAATAATTCAGTTGTCAGTGCAACATCACGGTTCGGAAAAGTTCACGGCTTGAATTCTGCCCGTGACAGTTGTTTTTAAATCTACTAAATTATCATCGTTTTAATTAGATTTCAGGAATTATAACGGTAAGTGATGTCAATAAATCGATGCCATGATAATGCCATAAATAAAAAACAAACACGCGCTTTTTAGTCGCCATGTTTGTAATCGCGTCTAAACTATCTCTATGAGTGAGTTTTGGCGGGAAAAGGAAGATGAGTGCCACGTTCATTTTCATTGAACTTTTAAATTATTTATAGTGTCGTTTACTAAATAAAAACGCGTGATTTATGTAGTAAAAAGTGCATTTAGTGAATAATTCATAAAGAACAGTGAAATAGTGTAACATAGTGGCCACATCATGTTTTTACGCTAAATCCCTCCTAATCGGCTACACGCAGGAATCGAAAGGAGTTAGTTTAGATTAAGTTAAGTTAGGATAAGTTTAGGATAAATTAGGATAAGTTTAGGATAAATTAGGATAAGTTAGGATATAAACTTAGTGAAGAAAAAATACTTAAGACTAGGCTGTATGGCGTACTATGCCTTTGCCTTTTCCGTTCCTCTGAACGGAAAGAAATGAACCAAAAAAAAAATCTCTTTGAGTATCTTCATTTGACAGCATTAAACTAAAATCTTATCATCTATCCTTTTCTTAAAGAAAAGGAAAGAAAAAGATGCATTTAAATTAAAATTAGGTTAGTTTGTAAACAACAGAATCGGCGCCATTATCTACGACTAGCGGCCGCCAGCGACTTCGTTCGCGTGGAGGTAGTTATGCTCCGATCCTTTTGGTCACAGCGTGATGTTATAAAGCCTAAAGCCTTCCTGGATTAATGGGCCATCCAACACAAAAATATTTTTTCAAATCGGACCAGTAGCTCCTGAGATTAGCGCGTTCAAACAAACAAACAAACTCCTCAGCTTTATATATTAGTATTAGGGATGTGGCTGTGATGTGGTGTGTGATTAGGGTGTGTAGACTGCGGTAGGCTATACAGTGTTTTAAGAAAACCCTGTCCGACCCGTGAAGGTGTTGTTAGGTATCGATAACTGATTCTACTAATGGATACAAAACCGGGCTAAACTTAAAAAATTCCCCCTAAAAAAATAAATAATATTTCGCAAAAAGAGGTAACTTAATAAATGTGCGTTAAGCTCCCTTCCGCGGGCGGCGGGCGGCAGGGCACGCGGCACGTGGTCGCATCGCTATTCGCTCATAATAATACCGGTGTTGTCACCTTTTTAAAATTTACCAAATTTCGGGAAAGTTGGAAATAATTCGCGGGAAAAAAAGATTATTTCAAAATTCATTTATTGATAGGTACTCTGATGATTACGTAAAATTTTATATTATATTTGGTCATGTGTTTACCTAACCTTTATTAATCTTATGGGTCGGACAGGGTTTTCTTAACATACTGTATAGATTACCGACTGCAATTTATGTTCGGCCCTAGAGGCTATCATGGAAGTTACTAAATTGATATTTTTTGTCAGTTATCCAATGTCATTTCGAACTGATAATAAATTATTTGGACAAGATCCCGATGGTATAAGCCAAACGACTGTTGTACCTTCTTAGATATGACATAGAATGAAATTAGTTAAAAATTCTTGGTAAGTATCACATAAGCTCGAGACAAGTGGTATTATAAATCTTGAAAGAAAGAAAGAAAGAAAGAAAGAAAATCCTTCACACGATCCTGAACGTGATCCTGTTGATTTTCTTCTTTCTTTAAATCTTGGTGTGCTTTTATTATTGTTTTGATAGTTAACGAGCTCAAGAAACTCCAAAAAAAATATCCTGTCCACCAGCATGCAGTGGTCGCACATTATTGATCGTCGCCCTCAGTCTCATCAGCAGCTTTGCCACAGCACACTCCACTTTTGGAAGTCAACAAGAAAATATCGTGACCTGGTCGGCGTTAGCAATCAGCCACAAGTCGGCTCTGTGCATCCTGAATCACTCATAATAGGGTAGTTGACTAAAAAAAACTAATTAGTCCGTCAGTCAGATTTCCAAAAAATACTGGACACGTATTTTTTCTTTTTTCATATAAACAAAAAATGAAGACGACACAGTGCCTTGAAAACTCGTGTGACGTCACTGCACCCTACAATTTTTAGCGAGCAGTGACGTCATCAGCCACCACTCCTGATCTTTGATGCCTTTTATATTTGTCAATTTTTATTGATTTGATAAAACAAAATATACGTATCCAATATTTTTCTATAATCTGAATGACGGATTAAATAGATTCAATTTATTTTTACCCAGGAAACATCTCTATTGTCACAGATTTTGGATTGACTCTAGGAAAGAAAGCCTCGGTAAATACTGAGGTTTTTTATATAAAACATATACTAGCGCTAGACCACAATCCCGCCTGATGGTAAGCAGTGACGCAATCGTTGATGGTAAAGCGCACTAGTTTATTAAGAGCCTATTCACTCTAGCCTTGAAGACATTCAAATTGTAGTCCGACGGAAACACCGCCGCTGACAAATTCTTCCAGTCTCTCGATGTACGCGGTATAAAGGAGGAGGCGAAACGCTTCGTCCGGATCGTAGTGGTGTTAACAACATAAGGGTGGAAACTCGCCGTACGACGGGTAGTCCGATGGTGGAACGGAGATAGGGGAATTAAATCATGCAATTCCCTCGCACACTCTCCAAAATGCATTCTATAGAACACCGAAAGGCTGGCTACTCTACGCCTGTGCTCTAGGCTAGGGAGACCTTTTTAGGCTTTGTTACTCGATATTATTGGCATTTCTTCTTTTTTCATATGACATGACATTTATTAGACATTCATATTAATATTTCAACTATTATTACTGTATTATTTGTTAAAATTGAATTTCAAAATAAGTTTTCATTAGGTATTATTTCTTAAATTGATTATTATATTCCATCTTCGAGCCGATAAACTGCTTATGTTATGTACGCCATTATTGTCGCATGCATCAGGCCAGAAATTAAATAGTTTAAATTATTTTCAATGTTAAATGTTTGTGCAACATTTTTCTTAATGTCAACCGATTCACTGCGTTATGTCTTCATTAAATCAGTAATAGATAAGTCCAGATACACTTTCCCTCCCTCATTGTACATTGACATTAAGTCCCGTGAGACGGGTCATTTACCAATTACCGGGCACAGTTCCAACTTTCGGGCATAACGGAAAGATTTCTAGCTGAAATGCCGCCATTCTTCGTTCAGTCATTTATCAAAAGTCATTTCTTCAAATTAGGCTGAAAATTAGAACTTTTTGAATCTCAATATTACATAAGACAGTCCCCCAAAACAACTGCCCTTCGCATTCTTCGCGTTCTCGTCAAGCAAGACTTAAGCATTTTAAAGAATTTGTAACATAATAAACAACCCCATAACAATAAAATCGCGCTTAAATTACATATTGACGTAGGACAATAATTTTATTTGACGACAACGCAAGGTTATCGCAGACGTCGTCAATCTTGTGTCTCTGCCAATCACGCGCGCGTTGCTATAGCAACTGATTCTGTTTGACAGCTGCACCGCACGACGTGACCTTACTAGTGCGTTCTCAATCAAAGAATTGATTTATCTTATTCAATTTATTTTGTTTCATTGAGTCTGTCGTACGTGATTAATTGTTTAGTTTTAATCAATTGTGATTATATATCTGTTAATGTGATGAGTGATAGATTGAATGAAATTGTATCAACAACTTATTGATTCAATTGACAGGGTATTCTATTTACTACTGGTTTCTAAAATTATCTTTTATCATGCCTTGTGTCAATTTTTTCAACTACTTAGCTGTTGAGGCTTTAGCCTGTTGTTATTTTTTTTGTATTTAAGTAAGCGCCAATGATAAATAATTTTATTTCTGTATTATGTCTGAGTAGATCATGCTGACTATATACAACTTTGACACATTATTACAGCTCGCATTTTTTCTACGCTGAATAGCCCTATGGAAGCGAACTGTGATATACTTATTCGCAGATGAATTTAAAATTTTAATGCGCTCTTGCTTATAATTTTGCGAAAACAAAATGTCGTTAATTCGTTTATTCTGTTTTATTTTATTTCCGTTTATATTTTTACTCCGTTTTGTCTTTTTTTTTTTCTTCTGTTTATGTTTTGATTTGTTTTATTGTTTGAATTTTATGATGTATTTGTATTATTTAACTTTTGACGGTGAGATTTTTACAGAACCTATGAGCTGGACGCGTAAATACTGTGAGGTGGCATAGACGCGGGAAAAGAGATTCTGAGATTTTGCAGAAACCTTTACCCAGGTATGAGATGGACAGTATTGGATTTAAAAAAAGTTAATGAGATTTGATTACATTATAATCAACCTTTTATCGTCCCACTGCTGGGCACAGGTCTCCTCTCATATAGAGAAGGATTGAGCGTAATCCCCAAACTTGCTCAATGCAGGTTGTCGATTTCAGACTTAGATTACAGATACAATTGAATGTCAATATCATTTGGAAACTGGAGATCACTCAACCTTCGTCTGGTTTTCGAAACTTAAAGATTCAAATTACTATCTTTTTCGTTTCTTGATCCAAAATACAATAACACGAAAAAGTGCCAAAATATTTTCAAAGTATTAAAATAACATAAAATCCATAAACCCGTCGGACCAAATAGCAGGAAAATATAAACATAGGGTCTATTTTCGGCGCTTTTAAGATCTCTGGCCTCGGCAATGACCCCGATATATGCGCATATTGTGCATTTAAGCGGAAAGTACCAGAATATCTTCCAGATACGAACTTTCTGACGCCACGTTTTTATAAAGTGTAACGACCGTAAAATATAAATAAGTGTGGAGTTTTAAGCGTACAATTTAAATTGTGAATATAAAACAAAGTTTATTTTAATTCACAAATTAAATTGTAGACTAAATCTTATAGAGACGCGCCCCGGCTTCGCACGAGTGCAAGCTGATTTATATAAAGCTGAAGAGTTTGTTTGTTTGAACGCACTAATCTCTGGAACTACTGGCCCGATTTGAAAAAATCTTTTTGCGTTGGATAGCCCATTAATCCAGGAAGGCTTTAGGCTATATAACATCACGCTGCGACCAATAGGAGCGCGGCATATTTAAAAAAAAAAACGCATGGCACAGCTAGTACTAAATACAATACGGAAAAACTGTGAACGTTGTATAAAAAACAGAAGCACGCTGGTCCCGCCCCGCAATTTTTAAATCTGTAATATCTTCGAGAATATTAATTTAAATCATATGCTGTAAAAGGCGATATGTATTAATATTAAATCAAAAATTTATTTATTAAGGAATTAAATTGGATAAGGATTAATGCTGATTGGATTTGAAAGTGACTTTATTTTAAGTAAATGAAAAAAAATGTTATTGTGGGATATACATAAGAGATAGACATATACCATCGCGGACTTTTTTTGTAGGCCTTTTCAATGTGTACAATATTTAGTACATTATTCTGATAAATCTCGTAGGGTTCAGCCTGCGTTTCACTGCAAACGCGGAAAAAAAATTAATTATTTACGACATTACATTAGAAACCTCAAAAATAATAGTATTTCTCCACTATTTAATGGATGTTATTATACATATAAACCTTCCTATTCAATCACTCTATCTATTAAAAAAAAACCGCATCAAAATCCGTTGCCTAGTTTTAATGATTTAATCATACAAGTGGATATAGGGAAAGAGAAAGTGACTTTATTTTAGGTATAGCATGTAGTGATAGAAATCACATAGCCTTCGATAGCTGGGTGTCACAATAAGACTCTCCTCTGTCTGCCTTCGAAGCAGGTCAACACGCCTGACTGCGACGTTGAGGCCCCGGGTTCGATGCCCGGCCAGGTCATGATGGGAAACGATCTTTTCCTGATTGGCCTGGGTCTTGGATGTTTATCTATATATGTATCTATTATAAAATATAGTATCGTTGAGTTAGTATCCCATAACACAAGTCTAGAACTTACTTTGGGGCTAGCTCAATCTGTGTGATTTGTCCGTATATATTTATTTATTTATATTTATATTGCCAGAAAGGATTCTCCATCCTAACCTCGAACATCTGATGGTTACTGGGAAGGTGAATGGACGACGTTCCAGAGGTCGCAGTCCAATAAGGTGGACAGACCAAATTCGTTCATCTCTGGACTCCGACCTGCATGATGCTATACTCGCGGCCATGGACCGTAACAAATGGCGAACTATTGTGCGGAAGAGGATAATTCCACAGGGACATCACGACCCTCAGTAATGAGGAGAACGACTTGAGGAGGAGGAGAAGTCAGATAGGCAGTCCTTCAATATAAAATACCTGTTTTCAGCTGCTAACCCTATAAGCCGCACAGGTCCATCAATCAGGATAAGCTATGCTTGCGTCGGTTTACCTCTGGATGAGTGACCATCCGTACTTACCGAGACCTCTCCGTGCCTCGGGAAGCACGTTAAACCGTTGGTCCTAGCTGACATTCGAAGATATTTGATAGTCATTACGTGTCGTCAGAAGATGGACCATCAATCTTACTAAGGGGTTTCGTATGACCCAATAACTGGGTAGTGGAGGTCAGATTGGCAGTCGCTCCATATAAAATATTGATGTTCAGTTGAATCGGATATGACTGGAAGCTGATCCTTATTATATGGTTGGGAAGAGTCCAGGCACATGAGGATGATAATTTAGCTGCTAAGACTTTTTTTTTATAAATTATAAACCAGCGCTTGACTGCAATTCCGCCTGATGGTAAGCAGTGATGCGATCGTTGATGGAAAAGCGCGCTAGTTTATTAAGAGCCTATTCACTCTAGCCTTGAAGATAGTCAAATTTTAGTGTGACGGAAACACCGTCGCGGGCAAATTGTTCCAGTCCCTCCGATGTACGCGGTATAAAAGAGGAAGCAAAACGCTTCGTCCGGATCGTTGTGATGTCAACAACGTAAGGGTGGAAACTCGTCATACGACGGGTCGTCCGATGATGGAACGGAGATGGGGAATTAAATCATGCAGACTACAGGTAGAACTCGATATAATTGGGGAACATAACATAATCAGCTTATAGCAGTTCCCATTGTTGAGACACAGCCTTCCTCTCGGCGAGAGGTAGTGGACTGTAATCTATCACGCTGGCCCAGTGCATCGGCCGCCGGCAGAAGTTACCACCCACCAGACGAAGTCTTGCCGCCAAGCGATTTGTCGTGTTCTGGCATTATGTCTGGTGAAGCCGTACGGAGGACGGATCTGAGCAGCTGTGTTGCGATGTGTGCCGGGTACGATTCGCCTAATGTTGTTGTGTTGGGAGTTTGGTCGTGGAGGGTCTTCAGATCAGTCTTCCTTTGGCGCAGCATCGTTGGTCGTGTTGTTGGGATTAACTTTGCATCACCTCGCTCAACTGCCATCTTTCTTCCTATTCGCTCAGTTTTTCTGAGTGAATAGGCTCTTAATAAACTAGCGCGCTTTACCATCAACGATCGCATCACTGCTTACCATCAGGCGGGATTGCGGTCAAGTGCTAGTTTATATTTATAAAAAAAAAAAAACCTGCGATCAGAGCAGTGGTAGTTCAGTGGTAGTTGCCGCCACT
Organism: Sesamia inferens; assembly: GCA_037179545.1. Taxonomy (NCBI): domain Eukaryota; kingdom Metazoa; phylum Arthropoda; class Insecta; order Lepidoptera; family Noctuidae; genus Sesamia; species Sesamia inferens. The sequence goes on along the minus strand of CM073951.1, from coordinate 14,018,790 downwards.
TACAAATTGTAGATCGTAGGTTCGAACCCCGTCATATTTTACCACCGCTGCTCTTAAAACGGTGAAGGGAAACTTCGTGAGGAAACCGGCATATCCTAGAGCCAATAATTTGGAAGACATGTGGAATCTACCAACCTGCATTAGGCCAACGTGGTAGAATACGGCCCACGTCCTCTCATCGAAAGGAGGCTTGTGTCCCTACAGTGGGAACGATGTAGGCTAATTGTGGAGATTATGGAGTGATGAATAATTTGCACTACTGTGTTTGAGTTTGTGTATAACTATTTCAGAAAATAACAATCGATGGGATTGCATTTATTATTTTGAAAATACACACTTATTACGGTCGGAAAATTTTTTGGGAATAAACTCGCCACACTTTTTCCCACCCACTGCAACTCTTGAAAGCCAGAATCAACAGTGAAGACCGCCAGAAAAACGCCGAGCAATGCAGCTCGACGACTGCCGGAGAAACGCTTCAACTGTCTTGGGTCCCGCAACGAAATTAATCAGAATAGAATAGCGGAGGAGTAAGAAAAAAGAATTTTTTTCCACTTCCCTCCATAACAAGCAGGAGACAGGACAGAACTAGGCCAATCGGCACAAAGGGACATTATTGCAACTGGGAGAAGCCCAGATTGCCAAACACCACGGAATAAAATTTAATTAAGTTAATGGGTCCTAAGTAGGTATTAGCTGTTACAATTGATTCCAATAATACAAGGTTCTAGTTTCTACAAGGTCCGTATAATAAACGACTCCGGATGTAGCTTGTACACTATCCAATATAATATTGCGTTCATTCTGCCAAAGAACACACTCCCACAAGATGTGATGTGCGGACTGTTCAAATTCACAGTGCACAATATGCTATTATCAAAATCAAAAGTCAATATTCAAATTAAGGTGAGAATCAGCACCTTTTGAACGTCGATATTACATAAAACAGTCCCCCCAAAACGCCCGCCCTTTGGCACTTCCTAGTGCTTTTGTTGGGAAGAAGTGGCGGAACAAACTCCCCAGCAGTACAGCTGTCTGTTCATTAAAAATAAAAACACATGACTTTATACAATACTATGTACAGTAATGAACACAAGAAAACACAACAACAGTGAAAGTATTTACTACTAGCGGTCGCCAGCGACTTGGTTGGCGTGGTGTTAGTAATTTGAACTTGTTATGCTTCGCTCCTATTGGTCATATCGTGATGTTATATAGCCTAAAACCTTCCTAGATTAATGGGCTATCCAACGTAAAAGAAATTTTCAAATCGGATCAGTAGTTCCTGAGATTAGCGCGTTCAAACAAACAAACAAGCTCTTCAGCTTTATATATTAGTATAGATATGCCAGCTAGCCACGCCAAAATACCAGCAAAGCAAAAAAAGAAATATCATTAAAATGGAAATGTAAGCAAGTCAAAAAATATTAGATACCTTAAAACATTATTGGCAAATTGCAAGAAATGCAAGAAGAAATCAATTTCACGGCCTGGTGGTTTCCATTCAGCAGAAAGCGTTTCCAGTTCAGACCGATTAATTACTGTTTAATTCACATTTCGAGTAGGTTTCCCTAAATCATTATTCATTGGAATGCTAATAAAGCTAAAAGCTTTTCTTAAACTAAATGAAAATTGAAATGAGAGGGTGAAATCGCACGATTTATGTTCAAAATATTGAGATTATATCAAATCAGTTTATTGTAAGTATTTTTAACCGACATCAAAAAAAGGAGATTATCAATTCGACCCGTATGTATGTAATATTTCATATTCATCAGCGTCGGAACAAATGTGCCAAATTTCAAAAGTGTATGTATGTATGTATGTTTTTATGTTTGTGCGCGCATATTTCCGGAACTACAAGTCCGATTTAAGTAATTCTTTTTTTGTTGTACTAGGTATTGTTCAACCTAGGGAATACTGCAAGTTTCATCAAAATCGGTTCAGTATTTTTTGAGATAGGGATTTTATTTAGGTATTAATGAGAATTTATTCTAAAATAGGTTAGACCGTTTTGAACCAAATCGGGATCTCCGCCGAATCCAATTCGAAAATTTCATAATTTCGTATTTCTAAATATTATTCATAGTATGGAACCCGCACGCTCATACTTGAGAGGTTTGTGTTTTAACCAATAGGCCACTTTCTAAGGGTGTACTCGAAACGGTCTCCAAAGCCTGGAGCACAGGCGAAGAGTAGCCAGCCTATCGATGTTCTATCTATAAGATTCATTTTGGTGAATACGATTGGATAATAGTATTATTAGTCACCACACTGTCGATATTATTATAATACGGGTTTTTTTTTTGGCGGGAAAGTCAAGCTGAGTGTCACGCTCATTTTTCATTGGACTTTTAAAATTATTTATAGTGTTGTTTACTAAATAAAAGCGCGTGATTTATGTAGTAAAAAGTACATTCAGTGTATAATTTATAAAGAACATTGAAATATTCTAGCATAGTGGCCACATCATGACTTTACCCCAAACCCCTCCTAGTCGGCTCAAGCGGGAAACAAAAGGAAATAGGTTAGGTTAAATTAAGTTAGGATAAGTTACGAAGTTAAAATCCATTTATGTATTCGACTGAAGGACTTTTATCCATGGTCATGAAATAAATTATAAAAAATATATGTCGGAGATCGTCGATTAATTTTAATAGAAGTTGCTGATTTGATTTACGTAGTAGAGGGGCGAACGCTTGTGACGTTAGTTTGTGATGGCGTCACATGCACAGAGTCGCTTTGGAAAGTGGGGTTCGTCGATCGGTCACTTGGCATCGAGACGCGGACCAAGGCACTTCTCCGAACCGAAACTGTCGGCTTGCCTACTCAAATTGTTATTATGAAGATTGGAGGGTATATCTACACGTCGTGCTTTAATTCAAAACTCACCTACGAAATGGAACCTGTACCACCACACCAAGATGCTGTCGACCCTACCGCTTTGCCGTCGCTGTCTCCGACATATATATATTATAATACGTCAATTTTAGTCAGGCGTGGACTAATTTGATAGGACTAATCAAATTTTTATCTTCCGTTTTTTCGTAATGAAATGGAAAGAAAAAAAATACATTGAATTTAAAGCTTAGTTGAGTTAGTGAACAAGGAAACTTGCGCCAGCGACTTTCTAAAAGAGTTCACGGTAAAACGGAATGAAGTACTTACAAACACGACCTATTTTCATTCAAACCATTTGCAGTAGGCATAAATCATAATAATTATCATCAAATGCTGCCAAGTATTATATAATAAAAATATTTGACGTCATCCAATCGTAATAGGCAATGGTCTAACTCATTAATTTTATAGAGGTGTGTAGAACACATTTGGGGGTTGCCATAATTCCCACGATGGGCAGGTGGGTTGAGGATCGCAGTAATTTGATATTCCTCAGAAGAAGCGCTGCTGCCCGCTTTCCTGATGAGAGTTCCCTTAGTCGCGTCTTAAGACACCCACGGGAGGATGTGGAAAGCCCAAATGTGGAAAGCCATGAGGGAGGCCTTTGCCCAGAAGTGGATCTCTATAGACTGAAAAAGAGGAAAAGTGTAGAACAGGGTGTAAATAGAATAGAAAAGAAGAATAAAGATGTAAAGACTATCCATTCTCCACAGGAAAGTGACGATTGTGTGGAAGGCGTGCGAAGAGGCTGATTGGCGACCCAGACTTAGCTCGAAGCCTGGAGCACAGGCGTAGAGTAGCCAGCCTTTCGGTCTTCTATAGGATGCATTCTGGTGAGTGTGCAAGGGAATTGCATGATTTAATTCCGCCATCTCCGTTCCATCATCGGACGACCCGTCGTACGGCGAGTTTCCACCTTTACGTTGTTGACACCACTGCGATCCGGACAAAGCGTTTTGCTTCCTCCTTTATACCGCGTACATCGAGGGACTGGAACAATTTGCCGGCGTCGGTGTTTCCGTCACATTACAATTTGAGTGTCTTCAAGGCTAGAGTGAATAGGCTCTTAATAGACTAGCGCGCTTTACCATCTACGATGGCATCACTGCTTACCATCAGGTGGGATTGCGGTCAAGCGCTGGTTTATAAATTATAAAAAAAAAAAAAGATTGTGTCCCGTGGGCCAGAAGATTAACACCGGGACGTTGTAGTCGTTGTATATATGATAACTGCGCGGTAAACTCTGTTTGTGCGATTCAGTTTTTTGCTTGACATCAGTATGATGTACACATTTAAAAGGTCTACAGAAAAGTCCGCGATGGTGGCGAACGCGGCCGCTGGCAGTCGTTACGGGTTGTTAGAGCCCTCAAAAGTCCTACAATTGGTCTAACTGCAATGCTTCGATATCGCCTTCGGGTTGTGGAGGTCAGACGGCAGTCGCTTCATGGAAAATATCGAAGCTTAGCCAAAATGAGCAGTTTTTCGGTTTTCTTGGTGGTAGGCCATAACATCGGCCGCCGGCAGAAGTTACCACCCACCAGACAAAGCCTTGCCGCCAAGCGATTTGTCGTGTTCCGGCATAATGTCTGGTGAAGCCGTACGGAGGACGGTCTGAGCAGTTGTGTTGCGATGTGTGCCGGGTACGATGCGCCAAATGTTGGTGTGTTGAGAGTTTGGTCGTGGAGGATCTTCATTTCAATCTCCCTTTGGCCCAGCATTTTTAACATTGCATCACTTCGCTCAACTGCCGTCTTCCTTCCTATTCGCTCAGTTTTTCTGAGTGAATAGGCTCTTAATAAACTAGCGCGCTTTACCATCAACTATCGCATCACTGCTTACCATCAGGCGGGATTGCGGTCAAGCGCTAGTTTATAATTATTAAAAAAAAAAGTTAGACTAGTAAAGCGGACCCTAGACTCTAAAGCTGAAAAACTTCGGATACGACTGGGATTAACGCTGAGATGAAAAAAGATCAGTGTGGTGTATACTTCGCACGTGGCGATGTATATGTCGCAATTTATTTAGAGTCGACGCAAGTCGTAACAGGTCTTCTTCTTCCACACTTTTCTATTAGACGTCATAGTTACTAGTGTCATCCCCTTTCTAACCTTATCATGCACAAAGTCCATCCATTATTTCTTTGTCTTCCCCCACTCTTATTTCCATTCCAACTAATTTATAGCATAGCGAAATAAAATAGTGGCGAAAAAAATCGTGTATAGGGTTGCCATATGTCCGAAATTTTGCTGTGCTGGAATGTGGTGCCAGGAATTTAAAAACCTAAATAAAAACCTTAACAAATCATAAATTTATGAATCAAGGTTGGCGCACCCGCGTAAAAAAAACACAGAAATTATTTTCGCTTTACAAATGTAGGATTTAATGCGGAGAAATCTGGAAATTTCATCCGATGTCCGGAATTTGCTCCTGAATTTAGACTAAGCCGCCAGGAATTTAAAAACCTAAATAAAAAAAAATATTATGAAACAAGGTTGGCGCGCTTGCGTAAAAAACACAAAAATTATTTTCGCTTTACACATGTAGGATTTAATGCGGAGAAATCTAAATTCAGGAGCAAATTCCGGAGAATTTGCTCCTGAATTTAGATTTTTCGATCTGGGAACCCTAATCCTGAAGAAACTATGTCCTAGAGCCAAGAATTCAAAGACGTGTGATATCTACAAACTAACAATGGATGCACGTGAAGTACGGCCCCCTCTCTCTCACAAAGAAGAAGTCTGTGTCCGAACAGTGGGAGCATCGTAATGGCTGCGGCTTACACATTGTTGGTCTTAGATTAGAACTCCGACTTACACTTTATTGTTTGTAAATTATTTCAGCATCATTGCTCTCAAAACAGTGGAAAAAGCATCATGAGGTAACCGGTATGTCCTAAAAAAATCGAAGACATGTGACAACATGTACAGGGCCCGCGAGGTGATTTTAATTCCACCCCTTTTACAAAGAGGAGCCCTGTGTTTGCTAGTGATTAACTGGTTAAAACTTGGCATTTAAACATTCCCTTGTCTCTGTGATAGGAAGGAACACAGTTGTGACTTCACAATAACAATATATTAAAAAGGGTCTGATATTAATGGCCCATAATAAATTTAATTAATCTCTTCCTTCCTTTTGAATGATATGATATATAATGAATGATAAACGTTAAAACGTAGCCAAGCCGCCATTTTGTGTAACAAAATTTATTGATTCCCATAGACACTCACCTCTACAAAATCGTAGGTCAATTACTTTTGGATTTTGCATCTAACATTGGCAATAACTACTAATCATTCGGCCTATTCAATTCTAAAATAGACATACTGCCAATATCGAAAAGTATAAAAATAAACAATATGACAGATTACGGTGTATTCAATACATGTGATTAAAAACACGAAACTAAAATAAAAAAGAAAGCTGTTAGGTATAATATTTCAGCAGAAATAAGAAAGCGTAGGTACAAATGTACGAAACAATCAGACTTTTGAATTCATAATCATTAACAAAAGTAATTGACCTTTTAAGAGACAAAAGCTTACACATCACTAGCTCATCGAACAAAAATAAAATAGTGATCTATTTAAAATAGCACCTGTATTATTACATCACACTTAAAATTATATTATTACACTAGAAACAGACAAAAATTCTCACCTTTTCACCACCTGCCGACGAAAATAAAATCCACGGAGGAATAGTATCACAAGACCTTTGTCTCTCCGAGAAAGAGGCGCGAAATTTCCCGCTCTGTCAGGTGACAGGTGTCAATCTACAAATTATAACCTCAAATCTATTGTCAATCAATAAATATTGCTTTATTGTTTGTTTTTGTTATTTTACTACTAAAATAACGTCCGCACAGTTAAATAGACGATACTGGACTGTTGTTGAGACGTATAAATGAAACCTGGAGGTTGTCCAAAATGGCAGCTTGCCAAATAAGAAGTGCGTTGCGTCTGCCGAGTTAGGGTGGATGGGGGCTGTTATCGTCCATTCAGTTTTGATCTTTGAACTGTAATGACGTATGGAATGGAAATATGCTTCAAATTGGGTCGATACTTTATTTTTATTGATGACTTTGTATTATTAGCTTACAGCTCTTTATTGGTTTGAGGTTAAAAACAGAATAGTTTGATGGTTTGTGTTCTATTTTAATAGGTATTTTAAATTGTCGATTGGTCATCATTGTCTCAGCGTTAATCCCAGTCGTATCCGAAGCTTTTTCAGCTTTGAAGTCTATTGTCCGCTTTACCAGAGTAACTGAATTTTGGCTAAACTTCGATATTTTCCGTGAAGCGACTGCCATCTGACCTTCACAACCCGAAGGAGATATCGAAGCATAGCAGTTACACCAATTGTTGGATTTTTGAGGGGTCTCTAGTTCCGTCTGCTGGATTTAAAGGAACAGTTTAGTTATGTCAAATCCGCTGCTTGACCTAAATTGACGTATATTCGATGGGTATTTTTTATCACGTCTAAAATTGTCCATGGTGTAGATATCGTTATATCATACACAGGGAATAAATAATAATAATAATATTTTTTATTTTTCGAAAGTACAAAAACCTTACAAGAAAGAAAATTAAATATATTTTGGTAAGGTAAAATGTACAGTAGCAAATAAATTTAAGACAACGACTCCCAAACTGAGACATGCTCGTATCTTAGATAGTCGGCGATCGGCCGTTTTAAATGTCAATATATGTATACATATCTCCGCCTTTTTAAATTTATTTATAGTTAACAATTTAAAAGTAACATTACAAATAACAGTTTTGCAAAATTCAGACACTAATCTTTTTCAATAAGTTTCTCAATTTCGTTATAACTGAACAACGTCAACCAATTATTTAAAAAGAAAGAACGGGTGCACTGTAGGCCTAGTATGAGTTTTCATTACGAAACTCGATCGTTGATATCGAGCGCGTTTGACTCAGTGATTGGCCCGCTTCAAGGTCGTAAGAACTCTCAACCAATGAGAGCGCCAAACGCGCTCTATATCGACGATCGAGTTTCGTATTGAAAACTCATACTAGGCCTACTGAACTTAAATTTAGTTTAGTTTCTGAACAAGGGAACCGCCGATAACAGTTCCTACCACCCTACTCCGTAAAACACCTTGCATCTCTCTTTGTAATACCATTTGAGAACAAAGATTTTAGCGAGACAACGAACTTGTGTTTTCACAAAAATATTGAACTACATATTTGATGGCAACAATTGACAGCTTAGGACAGTTTTTTGACTTAAAATAAATTAAAGTACTTGCTTTTCTTTATGTTTTTGTAAGTACTATGACTTCGTTTGCGTGTCTATAACCTTCATGAAGAATTGGGCTACCAAAAACAAACATATTTCTTTTTAAATCATAATAGGGTATTTGACAAAAAAAAACTAATTAGTCCGTCAGTCAGATTTCCAAAAAATACTAGACACGTATATTTTCTTTTTTCATATAAACAAAAAATGAAGACGACACAGTGCGTTGAAAACTCGTGTGACGTCACTGCACGCTACACTTTTTAGCGACCAATGACGTCACCAGCCACCACTCCTGAACTTTGATGCCTTTTATATTTGTCAATTTTTATTGTTTTGATAAAACAAATAATACGTGTCTAGTATTTTTTGATGGTAAGCACTGATGCAATCGTTGGTGGTAAAGCGCATTAGTTTATTAAGCCTATTCACTTAAAAAACTGAGCGAATAGGAAGGATGACGGCAGTTGAGCGAGGTGATGCAATGTTAAACCCAAGACCAACACGACCAACGATACTGCGCCAGAGGGAGATTGATCTGAAGACTCTCCATGACCAAACTCCCGACATAACAACAATTGGCGCATCGTGCCCGGCACACATCGCAACACAACTGCCCAGACCCGTCCTCCGCACGGCTTCACCAGACATCATGCCGGAACACGACAAATCGCTTGGCGGCAAGGCTTTGTCTGGTGGTTGGTAACTTCTGCCGGCGGCTGATGTTATGAAATTAAAAGAAATTAAAATTAATTTGATTATGATTTAAAAAATATTAATTAAAAGATTAATTAATTATTGCTGTATTTGATGTTGCTATTTTAATATTTTAATTGACATAATAATAATATTTAATAATTTAGCAAGAATGGTATCTCCATGAAGGGTAAAGGCCTCCTCCAGAGAAGACCAGTACCTACTCTCTGTTCTCTGCCGCGCGAGACCAATGTCTTGTCCGATGAAGGCCAGCGCGCGCCGCAGCTGAGCCCGTAAATATCTCAGAGCGAGTACTAGAAAACGCCGCGGTCATCAAACCGAAATAAAACAAATTTCGATCCAGCCGTATTTTAAAGTATTTTTAAGTAAAAAATCTATGTACAAAATTTCAAAAAGATATCATGAAAAACCACAAAGTTATGAGCTTGTTATCTTACTTGGTTATCCTAATAAAAATATGGTCAACGGTCCGCTCGTGCGAGCGAACACGGTGCGTTGACCTCTGGCGTCAGCTGTTGCGCGCGCGATGATCTATCGTAAAGCTGCGTGCGCGCACTCGGTATTCAAACAGCAACAATTTCTAAATGTATTTCTGAAAAAATATAACATGGTGTAAAAATGATTGGAATCGATTCAGATGCTTATTCTGAACAAACTATATTCGGGTTTCGTATAAACAAAAAATAACTTTGTGTATATCGTTAAGAAAAGGATAGAAGATATCATCTTAGTTTAATCATAAAGCTCGGGATTGACAATATTCACAGTTCACCTAAGTTTGCATGGTTACATGGTTAGAGTATCGTACTGCAGCTGTAGCAAGCATTGACGTACACTAATGGACATGCCTTAGAGATGAGAATTGTGGCACTTCGAAAGAAAGAGAGGAAACGAAAATTCGTCTATCATTATTTCTCTCAAAATCATCAATCATCTATAAGGAAAGAGAAAGCAAAGCACAGGTCCGTTCGTGTGTGGAGTACTGTAGCCACATTTGGGCTGGTGCTGCTAAGCGTCACCTGGCCACTTTGGATTCAGTGGAGAGGCGGGCGAAGAGACTGATTGGTGACCCTGACTTAACTCGAGACGGTCTCCAAAGCCTAGAGCACAGACGTAGAGTAGCCAGCCTTTCGGTGTTCTATAGGATGCATTTTGGGGAGTGTGCGAGGAAATTGCATGATTTTATTCCACCATCGGACGACCCATCGTACGGCAGGTTTCCCCTTTATGTTGTTAACACCACTACGATCCGGACGAAGCGTTTCGCCTCCTCCTTCAAACCGCGTACATCGAGTAACTGGAACAGTTTGCCAGCGGCGGTGTTTCCGTCGGACTACAATTTGAGTAACTTCAAGGCTAGAGTGAATAGGCTCTTAGAAAACTAGTGCGCTTTACCATCAACGACTGCGTCACTGCTTACCATTAGGCGGGATTGCGGTCAAGCGCTAGTTTATAATTTAATTTAAAAAAAAAAGATAGTGCTGGACCGAAAGCATAGGCCATCTCTCTCACTCTTTACAAACCAAAAAAATTACTGCAGATTATACGCGTACGGCATGTCCATTAATATATGTCTTTGTTAGGAAGCTATTACGGTCAATCAACAACGTCAAACTTTAAACCTCGCTCAACGCGAGTTAACTGAAGTTAATAGAACTGTTACCGCTTGTGGGAATCGAAAGCTGTTGACACACTAGTCTTATGAACCTACCATTTATGAAGTTTTTTTTTTTTTAATAATTATAAACTAACGCTTGACCGCAATCCCGCCTGATGGTATGCAGTGATGCGAAAGTTGATGGTAAAGCGCGCTAGTTTATTAAGAGCCTGTTCATTCAGAAAAACTGAGCGAATAGGAAGGAAGACGGCAGTTGAGCGAGGTGATGCAATGTTAAACCCAACAACACGACCAACGATGCTGCGCCAAAGGGAGATTGATCTGAAGACCCTCCACGACCAAACTTCCAACACAACAACATTTAGCGCATCGTACCCGGCACACATCGCAACACAGCTGCATCGCAGACATCATGCCGAAACACGGCAAATCGCTTGGCGGCAAGGCTTTATCTGGTGGGTGGTAACTTCTGCCGGCGGCCGATGTTATGGCCTACCTACTACACCTACCTAAAACTAACTAATTTCGGAAGTCGGTGTCAAAAACTAATATACAAAAACCAAAGACACCGACTTCCGAAATTAATTATTTTTCACTTTATAGTGTTTTTTGGAAGTCGGTTGTTTTTTTGTTTTCTTTTTTTAAACTTTTTTATGGTATATGTGTATGGTTTTTTTGTGTATGGCGTTTTAATAGACCAATGCTACAACAAAGTTCAGCAAAAATGCGAGACATCTAGTTTTAGTAAGTTAGAATGTATCCTAGACCCTGCACTTACTATGCTTTTCTCACTTTCATAGGCATGTGAACAAACGTGTTTTCTAACAGAACAGGTGTACCTAAATATATTCAAAAAATTGTATTACCAGACATTCCGATCCATCTTAGTATTTCCAGTATTCATGAGGAATTCAGATGAAAAATTAATAAATAAATTCTTCCGCGCCCTCTCGGTGTGTTTCCACCCGGAATCATCCCTTAAGATCGCCACTTACTCTCGAGTCTCCGAAGTGGAAGCACAAACATCCTGCTTACCAGTTTATAGATAGTTTGATATTAATTTAGTTAATTATACCTGGAAAAACGGTGAGTGACACTATTTAATATAGAATAAATGTCGATTTCATATACAATATGTAACAAAAACCCTGTTGTTCCTTCAACCTATGTTTTAAGAATCGTCATACGGACTTAATAAAGCAAGTAATTTATAAAAATTGTTCAACAAAAATAATTAAAATAAATGTTTAATTATTAATATTTATAATCTGTAACTGATTTCTTAGCTCTGCAATTCTGCATGAAGAAACTAGACATAAGTAGAACGTTCCCGCCAATTTATTTAACTTATAAAATCAGATATTCTAAAAAAACATCGAATTTGTCGGTTTTAATAGGTATTTGATTGTGACTCCTCGACTAGACAATGATTACTGTTTTCTAATTATGACTTCATTAATGATGTGCTTGTAGATAAAATTATATGTCCCTGAAAGGAACAGCAGGGTTTTTGTTATATAGTGTATAAGTATATAAACGCTGCTTAAAGTTAACTAGTGATTACTGATTCTTTAACCATACATTTTTGACCTTTTATCGTCACTTAACTTTAATCATCGTTTATGAATAAACACCACAGTGTTTAAGGAGTTTATTCATAAACGATGATTAAAGTGAAGCGATGTGCAAACGTGTATAAAAAGTATAGTTAAACAATCGCTAGTCATTAATTTATGAATAAGAGGGAACGTGTATAAGTGAAAAAAAAAAAAGATTTTTCGGGGAAATTGTGAATTTATATTAAGTTACGGTTTCTGTGAGCGGTGGCTGCTAGAAAAAAAAAAGACAGTCATGAGACTGACCAACAGAAGTGAAATCATTATTTTACATATTCAGCCTAAAATGTGGGGACATTTTAGGCTGTTGAGATTGAGACACAGGCCTCCTCTCTGGAGTGGGCCGTAGCTAATCCACCACGCGGGCCCAGTGCGGTTTGGTAGATGTCCCATGTCTAGAAGTTTTGTCTCTAAGACATGTCGGCTTCCTCATGATGTTTTCCTTCACCGTTTTGAGAGCAGTCGTGATGAAATAATTTACATAAAGTAAAGTACCGTCGTGGTGGCCTACTGGTTAAAACAAGATTCCAGATCGAAGAGTCGATTTCAGATAAACCAAGTACCAATGTAACTTTTCTAAGTATATCTTGGACACCAATGACTGATTACAAGGTGAAGGAAAACATCTTGAGGACCGGACGGATCTGAAATCGCCAACCTGCATTGAGCAAGCGTGGTGATTACGCTCAAGCCTTCTCTGTATGAGAGGAGACCTGTACCCAGCAGTGGGGCGATAAAAATGTTGACGATGATGATGATAGAATTATGTAAGTATATAGAATGCAGTGCAAATTGAACTATATGTGTGTAGTTTTGAAGTTGTTTTTCCTATAACATATATTTGTTTACATGCTTAGAAAACTAAATCATGAACGCAGTTTACCTCGCTGCCTACTCCCCCTGTGCAAAAAAACTTAATATTATGTTTATTTTACTAAATGCTGATACTCAAACCCCTTTTCTAGATGGTCTTCATCCGTCCTTCAAATATTCCATTCCCAACGACATGGCGTCGGTTCCAAACAGACAGAGGGGCCCTCCGCATTCAGGACCTAACTCCAGATCTACATGAGGAGGCTATGTCATTGCTGACCCGATATTTCATGAGGGATGAACCTCCTTGCAAGTACATTGGTAAGCAAGTCAAAACTTTTGCCAGTTTCTCATCTCTCTATCTTTATCTAACCATGTTGTGGTCAGATTCCAGTCTGACCGAAAGCAGCTGAATACTGGTGCTTTACATGGAGTGACCGTTTATCTGATCAGCCACTGTCCAGCCATTGTTTTAAGCGAGAAATGATACGACTCTACAGTTAATAGTTTAAAAAACTAAGAAAACATGCTTTTAAAGAATATCAAACTAAACAGTTAAAAATAATTTTAAAATTTAATTTATGACAATAGTATATAAACAATACTAGTAAAATGAGAAAAAAGTGTGAGGCGGTTTGTGCCATTATTTTTGTATACAGTATGTTAAGAAAACCCTGTCCGACCCGTGAAGGTGTTGTTAGGTATCGATAACTGATTCTACTAATGGATACAAAACCGGGCTAAACTTAAAAAAAAAATCCCCCTAAAAAAATAAATATTATTTCGCAAAAAGAGGTAACTTAATAAATGTGCGTTACCATCGTCCCGCGTGCGACGGGCGGCAGGGCACGCGGCACGTGGTCGCATCGCTATTCGCTCATAATAATACCGGTGTTGTCACTTTTTTAAAAATTACCAAATTTCGGGGAAGTTGGAATTAATTCGCGGGAAAAAAAGATTATTTCAAAATTCATTTGTATTGGTACTATGATGATTACGTAAAATTTTATATTATATTTGGTCATGTGTTTACCTAACCTTTATTATCCTTATGGGTCGGACAGGGTTTTCTTTACATACTGTATTAAGCGCCTTACATACAAAAATATTCTTGAAAAGCATGTTTTTTTAGTTTTTTTAAACTATATTTATTTTCAACTTTTTAGTTCGATATTCTTCTTTTAAATAATTTACGGATAACACGAACGGTTAAGTGGTGCTCATTTGTTTTTACCAAACTTTTCTTGCTCTCCAACAGACAGAATAGCAAGTGCTAAAATTCGTAATGACGCGTTACACAAGTAACTAAACCTAAATCTAAATGTAAACTATAACAATACTTTGCCTGCACAAATTAATGTAAGGTAAGGTTGAAAAAAATTTTTAGTTAGAGACGGACAAACAAGCAAGCAAGCAAACATGCAAGTGAGGCTAATAAAACGTTTGTTTTTAACAGAAAAAACCGATAGTCTGTCACTCTGTGTAAAATACTAGTCCGCTGCTATTCGCTGACTGTTAGAATTTTTGTAACTCTGTCAAATATGTAATCATGAACAGGTGAGGACCTGGTAACCTGTATCGCAGGTGTTACTACCAACCATAGGCACCAGAGATCAACAACCAAAAGAAAAACGTCAGCGTTTTTGATTTTATTGTTTTTTGGTTTGTGGTGAGAAATAAACACTTCATCGTGAACGTTCTTATCGTCCCACTGCTGGACATAGGTTTCCTCTCGTACAGAGAAGGATTGAGCGTAAGACGATGTCAGATTTAAAGTCCAGATTTCCTCAAGATGTTTTCCTTCACTTTGTAATCACTAATTGGTGTCCAAGATAGATTTAGAAAGTGCATATAACTTAACTATAACGTAGAAAAGTTACATTGGTACTTGCCTGACCTGGAATCGAACCCGCACACTCATATAAACACTTATTATTATTATTCTTACTATCCGGAAGCCGACACTACATAGTTGGGAAAACACCAGGCTAATGAACGAACGTTTTAATAAATTTATTATGGGTTTCTCGGAAGGTATCCAAAACTATCCATCAGCTGTAAAAGAGCTGCAGAACCTCTGGCGTACTCCTCTGAAAGAGAACCTGTCGCTGGTCTGCGTCGAAGACAATGATGAACAGCCTCCCAAGATTGTGGGAATTAATGTGCTGACTGTTGTATGCAAAGATGATAAAGAGGAGCCGTTTCAGGTTGGCTGTGTTATTTATTAACTACACACATCAAAAGTGTCTAGGGATCAACATATATTTTTGCAATAACTTTTCTCCTGATTGATATTAATTAAAATTTTCTTTAAGGATTCATCAAATAAAGTGTTTTCGTTTGTCACAGTAACGATAAACCAAGTCACCTTTGCATTAATAAAGAAATTTGCCATTTTCCTAATAAAGGGATATTTGACATTTGAACCACTAACACAAAAGTTCGAAAAAAAGACTGAAATAACAGTTTTCTCTAAAATTTTATTGGGTAACTTAAACAATTAATAATCCGTGTTTCTACCGCGAACACTAACAACACAAGAACATCGGTTTGGCATACTCAAAATGAGTTCACCCAAATCACGCTGTGGAATGGCCGCCCATGTTCGTTGCAACAACAAAAAAAGGTCTTCTTGCGACTGGATACCCTCCATATTCGGCAGAGCTCTTCTCTGTAGCATATTCCATGCATGCTCAATCGGGTTCAAGTCTGGCGACTGAGCAGGCCAGGGCAGGACATTGATGTTAGCTGCGGCGAGAGTCTGTCTTACAACTCTTGCGGTGTGCGGTCGTGCATTATCATGCATTAACTGAAATAAGGGACCGATTTGCACTTGTAGAGGAACGATGACGTCTGATACAATCGTCTCAGCATAAATTTGAGCGTTGAGGTTGCCTCTGATCCAAATCAACTCAGTTCTTCCGCCGATCCAAATACCCGCCCATACCATGATGGTTCCACCACTATAAGGATGGACTTCCTGGCAGGATTTTAATTGCTGTTGGCGTCCAGGGGTTCTCCAGTGTCGTATACGTCTTGTATCCGGTCTCATACCAAAACGAGACTCATCAGAAAAGCACACGAAACGCCATTGTTCTTCTGCCCAATTTCTGTGTTCAAGAGCCCATTGATATCGAATCCTACGATTGTGCATTGCTATAGGTGGTACCCGTAGCGGTCTTCGGGAATGAAGGTTCACTTCATGCAAGCGGTTTCTGACTGTTTGGTCGCTAATTAAGTTCCCTGAAGAGTGATGAAGCCTCACGGCTAAAATCATGGCGGTTATTGTTGGAGCTCTTCGAGTTAAGATTTGAATGTATCGGTCTTGTCTCCGTGTGGTGCAGCGATACCGTCCTCCATGGCGCTCAGCCACGGTACCAGTGCTTCGGTAACGTGTCCAAAGTCGACTGATAACACTCTGACTTGTATTCAGAGCTAAAGCCACAGTACGTTGCCGGGAACCAACTTCTATCATTCCCACGGCTCTGAGCATTTCTTCCCTGCTTAAATGACGTCGCCGCTCCATAATAACGTTGGTTTTAATCAGTAGTAGGGAAACAGTAGCACTAATAATGTCTTCAATGCGTTGTATGTTTTTATAGGGAAAATATTGACAGCTGATTTTCATCTTTTACTCGAATTTGATTCACAGTTCCTGATTCAAATTATGAAATGCATCAAAAAGGATCCATATAAATTTATAAAATCATAAATTTATTACAAAGCCACATCTCAATCTCAAGAAATCCGCATAAAAATGCTTGATCCCTAGACACTTTTGATGTGTGTATGTACTAGTAGTACCTTTGACTATTTATTTACACTTCAATTATAAGCACAGGCTTTGTTTTTAAATTATTAGTTCCTTTTATGATGTTTATCTATATATGTATCTATTATAAATATAGTATCGTTGAGTTAGTATCCTATAACACAAGTCTCGAACTTACTTTGGGGCTAGCTCAATCTGTGTGATTTGTCCGTATATCTTTATTATTTACCCGCCTGCCAGGAAGGGTTATGTTATTAGCGCGTATCTTGTATGTATGTAGTCTTTATTAACTTCTATCTCCAGAACCGCTAAACGGATTTTAACATTTGTGGTATCGTTAGATTTATCTTAATAGCCCAAGCGTTCTTAGATAGGTGACATTTAAAAAAATCAAAATGGCGGTTGTCTGACGCCATATTGTGAGGTAAAAAAAGAAAAAATCTACCCAGCATATCGAGTAGGGTATCAAAATGAAGGATTTCTAACGAACTGAAAAGGCAGAAACAAGTTGAACAATCGCAGTTGGGGGACCTCTTAGCTACATAAACAAGTGTTCCATAGAACAGTCCCCCAACTGCGATTGTTCAACTTGATTCTACCTTTTCAGTTCGTTAGATTTTTATGCAGGCGGGCTTTTTGTCTGTAAATAATATTTTTTTATTTATAATAAGCATCAATGTCTGCCAATGCTGGCACAAAAGCACTTGACTAAGTTAACAGTCATCATGCTACGTTACAGTTGTAATTTTCAATTTAGCAGAAATATAATTCGCTAACCTCGCTAAATTGAAGGGTAGGTACCTACAACTGTGACGTAGCATCACAGCTGAAGTTAATAAGTATTACGTTAAGTCGTTCGTGTGTAGAATACTGCAGCCAAAGAATATATACTTCTTTCTTATCTTTTAGACTGATGACAAGATCTGGGCCCAACTCTTCGGCGCCGTCGACCTCGTGAGCAAGGGTGTGGACGTTTTTAAGAAATATGGAGTGGACAAGTATCTCACAGCTTACGGGCTGGTGGTAGACCCTGCTTGGAGAGGATGTGGGGTCGGCAAGGAGCTGTTGTTGGCCAGGTGCATATAGAACATGTCGTCCTCCGTGGCGCAGCGGTCAATACGCCTGCCTGCGACGTGGAGGTCCCGGATTCGATCCCCGGCCAGGTCATGATGGAAAACGATCATTTCCTGATTGGCTTGGGTCTTGCATGTTTATCTATATATGTATCTATTATAAATATAGTATCGTTGAGTTAGTATCCCATAACACAAGTTTCGAAATTACTTTATGGCTAGCCTCAATGTGTGTGATTTGTCCGTATATATTTAACATCTGCATTGCCAAGGAAGTCACAAGTAAAATAAGCTATTGATTATATAGCTGTTTAAAGATAAATGATTTATTTTATTTGACTTAATTATATCTTATGTGATGCTCTGATCGCGACATCACACCAGGCCCTGTAAGAATACCAACGCAGAAACATTTACTTTTTTTAAATATGAAGCCTTTTGGCCCCGTAAGAGACTTTCTGATTTTTTGTTACTTTTTGATATATAATTTATTTTTATTTTTAATTTAGTTTAATTTTATGATCTTCCTGTGTGAGCCACAATAAATATTGTTTCTTTATTTCTTTTATTAATTATGTCGATATTGAAAAAATCCAAATACTATTTAGCCTGATTCGGAGATTCAGCCTTTATAAAGGCATCCATAATATTAATCAATCAAATCAAATCAAAGCATTTATTTCAAATAAACCAGTTACAGGCACTTTTGAATTGTCAGAAGTTCGGTCAGTCAGTAAGGTGAAGCTAGTCGCCCATTCCAAAAAGTAGGTACCTATGGAGAAGAACGGGCAAGAAACTCCATGGACACTCTTTTAAAATATCAAGCTATTGATACAAATATTTGATTACATCATTCATTTTGAAATCAATCGTGTGAGAACGATGCAGAAATATATTGTACGCTGAGAGCGTCCATTATGGAAAAAAAAAACAACAATTCAGAAATTAAAATACGCCGTAGCAGCTAAGAGATGACCAGTCCCCTCTGACGGCGTCCGTTCACGAACATGACGTATGGATCAGCATCATTCAGCTCAACCATATTGAAGGGAATCTAATGACCCAACACACACGCCACCACCAGCGAGACATTTGAGTGAGCATGACATACTCTCAACAGCCATAGCACTATCAAGTCAATAAACGACTAACCCAACAAATAGATGCTTTACAGCAAATAGATCGTGCTCACACGTGTTCCATGCAATTATACAATACTAAGAAATTGAATCTACACAATGCAAAGACAGTTTTGTCAATGTATATCCTCATTTTGATGAGGCGGCAGGAACATGAACAATCAACAGGTTAGTTGAGAAACACGCAATCAGTAGCAATGGGTTACACTTTTACATTTCAACAATATGCATTGCCTTAGTTACGTTATTGAACTCACGTATTTTTTTAAATAATTATAAACTAGCGCTTGACCGCAATCTCGCCTGATGGTAAGCAGTAATGCGATCGTTGATGGTAAAGCGCGCTAGTTTATTAAGAGCCTATTCACTCAGAAAAACTGAGCGAATAGGAAGGAATTCAAATTCAAATTCATTTATTAATCTTGTGAACACAGGTTACAGTTATACAGATGTTAATGTACAAAGAATTTTTGTCCATGCTATGTCCCGCCAAAAGGCATACAAAATATCATAGGAAACGAATGTAGATGTCACAGTTTCATGCAAAATAATATGTCAATAAATTAAGCCGGCACATTAACTCAATAGGCAGCAACACACAATAAAGTCTTAGAAACAATAAAATAAAATGTCAACAAATTACAATTTTTAAATATTAAACAAAAAATAAAATATAGTCAACAGAGTCAAGAGTCGTCAAATTTAGATAATATCATACAAATTTATCTTAATTAATAAAGTTTGCCATTAATATATTCATTGACAGAGTAATATGAGCGAGATGATGCAATGTTAAACCCAACAACAAGACCAACGATGCTGCGCCAAAGGGAGATTGATCTGAAGACCCTCCACGACCAAACTCCCAACACAACAACATTTGGCGCATCGTACCCGGCATACATCGCAACACAACTACTCAGACCTGTCCTCCTGTCCTGTATTTATCGGACATAAAGAGCAATAGACTAGCAATATCCTTCAAACTTAAATCCATTGCTACTGGTAGTGTATCATTCAATTAGGGTGTTGCTATTATGGATTCGACCACGCACGGGAAGACGCAACGTGGCCCCCGACAAGAAGTGGACCGACGACTGGGTGAAGGTCGCGGGAAACCGTTGGATACGGGAGACGCAGGATGGATCATCGTGGTGATCCTTGAGGAGGCCTATATCCAGGAGTGGTCGTGTTATGGCTGAAATGATGATGATGATGTACAGGTCTATGGATTAGGAAAAGCACGCTTGACGCGGTTGGTCTGAGGATGTTACCATCTCTAGGTACATACCGAAGCTCCTCCTTGCCTCGGAGAGCACGTAAATACGTTGGCCCTGGCTGTCATTCGTAGGTCTTCGACAGTCGTTAAAAGTAAACAGAAGTCCGAAAGTTGAACAGCCATTCTTATGAAAGAAAGTCGCTCGATAATAATAGCGTTCAGCTGAACCCGGTTAGACTAGAACCTGACCCAAAATATCTGAGAAAAGAAGGCAGATGATAATTTTGTTCTTTTACTGAGTAGGTTCTATATTCTATGTTACTGGTTTGGTTTCCGCACTCAGTCCCTCCAGTGGACCATTGTGCGTTTACTGAGTAGGTAGTTATGGCCCAGTGGTATCGGTGCCCACGTACAGGATGTAGGTGAGTTCGAAACCAACCAGGATTTATTGTTCAGCGCCTCCCGCATCCAGTGGTTTCCGCGATTTTTACCAGGTCGTCGGTCCACCTTGTCGGGGGCCTACCCAGGTTGCGTATTCCGGTGCGTGGTTGCCACTCGAAAACCCGTTGGCCTTATCGGGCATCGGTCCTACGGGCAATGTGTCCGGCACACTGCCACTTAAGTGTTGCAATTCTTCGGGTTATGTCGGTTACTCTCGTTCTTCTGCAGATCTCCTCATTTCTGATTGCCAGACCTGTACAAGTGTTATGATCAAATCTAATCAAATTAAAATTGTTTATTTGAAATTAACCATCCGTTGTTGCTTTTGAATAGCCAATGTCGGTCAGTCCAAGAAAAGTGAAGCTAAATTGCACGTTCCAAAGCGTAGATCTCAATGGAGAAGAACGTGCAAGAAACTCCATGGACACTCTTTTAAAGTCAGAGTGTGGGTTACATTTCTTCGTTACATATTGCTGTTGCTTCTATCATGTGAGCACAATGTATAAATAATAAATAAAAGATAGAAAATGAATTAAGCCCACTGGCAGCTAAGAGATGACCAGTCTCCTTTGACGGCCCCCGTTCACGAGCATGACGCGCGCATCAGCCCCACCCAGGTCAACCATCCTGAAGGGAACCAAATGACCCAACAACACGCGCCACCATCAGCAAGACACTTGAGTGAGCATGACAAACTCTCCACTGCCTATCAAACAAGTTTTATACAGTATGTTAAGAAAACCCTGTCCGACCCATAAGGATAATAAAGGTTAGGTAAACACATGACCAAATATAATATAAAATTTTACCTAATCATCATAGTACCAATACAAATGAATTTTGAAATAATCTTTTTTTCCCGCGAATTAATTCCAACTTCCCCGAAATTTGGTAATTTTTAAAAAAGTGACAACACCGGTATTATTATGAGCGAATAGCGATGCGACCAAGTGCCGCGTGCCCTGCCACCCGCCGCCCGCGGAAGGGTGCTTACGCACACTTATTAAGTTACCTCTTTTTGCGAAATAATATTTATTTTTTTAGGGGGATTTTTTTTAAGTTTAGCCCGGTTTTGTATCCATTATTAGAATCAGTTATCGATACCTAACAACACCTTCACGGGTCGGACAGGGTTTTCTTAACATACTGTATAAAAAAAAACAACCCATAGTCCATGGTGCCTCACATTCACAAATTTGAAAAGTGCTTTTACATTATACAATACTATATTACTTGCAAAATCATGGTAGCAAAATCTTATGCACAATTGAAATAAACAAATAAAAATAAAAAAGGAATATTAGGAACATTGAATATATGAATTAGCCAAGGGCTGCACTTGAAAAACAAAATTAATATATATTTAAAATATTACCTAAACTCAATTTCCTCAAATCCTTTTTAATATCTTCAAATACTTCTCAACGATATCAATGACAATATTATACCGCAAGGCGCAAATAATTAAACCCGGGCTGAGCACATCTCTATTGAAACCCGCCATCCAATTACAGACGTTATTACAGATGCCAGACAGATTCTTTAGTACCGGGGTAATGGGGAATTTATTGGGAATCTATCCCGGAATGCAGAACGTGCTCGCGGCTTAATAATGTTGAATACTAGCTGTTGCCCGCGACTCCGTCCGCGTGGACTTCAGTTTACAGAAGCTGAGTTAATATAAAATAAGCGCCTGTTAAAATAATGGGAGCAATATATACGCCCGCGTTCACTCCGGTTTTCACAACATTTTTTCTTACTGTTCTGCTCTTATTGGTCATAGCGGGATATTATATAGCCTATGTCCTTTCTCAGGCTCTAGACTATCTGTGTGCTAAATTTCATTACAATCGGTTCAGTAGTTTTGACGTGAAAGCCGGACAGACAGACAGAGATACTTTCGCATTTATAATATTGTTACTAATGCACCTTATTTCGATGGCATAAGGTTCAATATCACGTGACATGCAGTGCGTAACTTTTAAGCCCTATAACTCGAAACCTAAACATTGTTAAGGCACCGTATAAAAACGCATTGCTAGACCTAGGGTGACCTATCGAATGGCACAGGTCTCAACAATTTTGTCAGCAAAGTGTTGACATCAAAATTTCCAGAAAATCGCCTCCGGTGAATTACCTACTGAATGTACTCGAAGTTATGCGCTATATTACGTCTAGACGAATCTGGAATGTTCGATCAGCTGACCTATATATAGCGCCGTAACGCCAGCGCAGAGTCAGTCTGCATTCGACTAGCGATACGAAAACAAGCGACAGTTAAGAAGTGATCTTTGAGAATACCTATTGCGACAACTGTAACGACAACTTTGAGTACTACGTGAAGTAACATCTGTAGTGTTATTTTGTGTTTACGACACGGACTTCGTGGACGTAAGTGAAGACTTCGGAGCAACGTCAGCAACATTCTACTTGTCATTGCCTACAATCGACTGTACCTTCGTTGCCAATAAACTTCGCAACCCTTAATCGGCGTTTTAGTACCCCTAGCCCGTAACAATATTAAGTATGGATTGGGCATAGGTAAATTGGTTACTTGATAATAGGATTCTTTGGAAGGTATGAAGTACTATAACGGTTATTAAACAGCAGTGGTGGTTACCAAGGCGGTTGCCTTGAATGACTACTTCTACATCGTAGATTTGAACATTTTGCTAATCCATTGCTCCATATGTTAGAACAATGTGCCTGCGTAGCAACGTTAAAAACGCAATGAATGTTATTGTACTTTTGAGAGCAATGTTCCTGAACCTACGGCCTACAACTTTTAAGTTACAGCCGATATCACTAGACCACCGCTGCCCGCGTAGAGCCACTATGATTGTTTTAAAAATAAGCAGTTGCTACGGCGTAGCAAGGACGGCTACGCCATAGAGTAGAAAGGACATCTGCTTACGCCGTAGTTAGATAGTCGGCTACGGCGTAGTTAGCATCTCTGATACACCGTTGAGTACGTATAATATACAGTTTTCCAGATATAAATTTTATTATTTTTAAGTGTTTATGTGATTTTCGATTCTAAAAAACATCACATTTTATTTAAATATTTATATTAATTATTCATGTCATTATTATATCAATATAGACGTAACATAATATTTATTATGTTAGTTTTGAAGCCTTTATTGTTTTAAAATAACCCTTTTATTTTCAGATGAATTTTTGTTTTTAAAACCGAAAGTTCAAACATCCTTGTTAGTTCATTAAAATGACAATGGAGAACTCAACTAGAAAGTTTTTAATTAACTCTGACCCTTATTACAAAACGAGACCTAACTTAAGTTGTTTTTTTTTATTAATTTATAAACCAGAGCTTGACCGCAGTCCCGCCTGATGGTAAGCAGTGACGCAATCGTTGATGGTAAAGCGCACTAGTTTATTAAGAGCCTATTCACTCTAGCCTTGAAGACAGTCAAATTGTAGTCCGACGGAAACACCGCCACTGGCAATTTGTTCCAGTCCCTCGATGTACGCGGTATAAAGGAGGAGGCGAAACGCTTCGTCCGGATCGTAGTGGTGTTAACAACATAAGGGTGGAAACTCGCCGTACGACGGGTCGTCCGATGGTGGAACGGAGATGGGGGAATTAAATCATGCAATTCCCTCGCACACTCCCCAAAATGTATCCTATAGAACACCGAAAGGCTGGCTACTCTACGCCTGTGCTCTAGGCTTTGGAGACCAACTCGAGTTAAATCAGGGTCCCCAATCAGCCTCTTCGCACGCCTGTCCACTGAATCCAAAGTGGCCAGGTGACACTTAGCAGCACCAGCCAAAATGTGGCTCAGTACTCCACACACGAACGAACCTGTGCTTTGTACAACATTACAAGCTGCCGTGGTGTGAAGTACTGCCGGACCTTTGCCATAACGCCAAGTTTCCTGGCAGCCAACTTGGCCTTGGACTCAATGAACCGCCCAAAGTTTAGGTTCAAGGAAATCTCAATACCCAAAAGCTGAAGGCGGTCGGTACACTCCAAGGATACGTTCCGAAAAGTAGGAGCCAAGGTGAACGGGCTCCTTTTGGCGGTGAAAAGACACGCCTGTGTTTTGGCGGCATTGAATGCTACAAGATTGCCATTGCCCCATTCGGAGACTGCCTGTAGTGCAACACTCGTCCGCTCTACCATAGCCTCTCTTTCGGACCGGATTCATTCCCTACTAGCCCGAGCATCCGGCAGGTATCTCTCCACAACTGTGCTGTCATCTGCATACCCATAGATACCGGGCATCAGCAGATCGTTAATATGCAGCATATACAGAGTTGCGGAGAGAACAGACCCCTGAGGAACACCGGCATTAGTCGACATGGGCTCAGATGAGCATCCGTCGACAACAACTCGGAGGGACCGTTCGGTCAGGAAATCTTTTACCCAGCCAGTCAGGCTCGGGGAAATTCCGTACGCTGGAAGCTTACTCAAAAGGCCAGCGTGCCATACCCGGTCGAAGGCCTTCGAGACATCAAGGGAGACAGCAGTCGCTTCCCCATTTCTCTCTCGAGGGCCTCGCCCCACAAGTGAGTGGGATACACTAGTAGGTCCCCAGTTGACCGATTGCGGCGAAACCCGTACTGTCGATCACTGAGGAGATCATTACCTTCCAGGTATGCCAAGAGGCGTGAGTTCAGTAGACGCTCCATAATTTTGCAAAGTATGGAGGTGATCGAAATCGGCCGATAGTTGGTAGGATCGGCACGACTACCCTTTTTGGGTACGGGCTACACGTTGGCAAGCTCACAGGACTTGGGCACTATACCAGTCCCGAATAAGAGGCTTAACCTTTAAGTCAGTATTTGTATTTCGAACTTTATTGAGGTTAAGTCAAAGTTCTTTCTTTTTCTTTCTTTTCTTTAGAGTGAGTACTACTTCAACTCTTCGATGGCCTCTGTGGTTAGATACCACAATTTTGCCAATAACACGTATAACAAATTATAGAAATTCTTTAAAAAAATTATTTCACAATAATGGCGGATATCGCCAATGACAGTTGAAAAAACGGCCGCGTGAGCCACCTACTAGGAGATTTGATGAAATTCCATGATGTAGCCACTATGCTATATATTTCAATGTTCTTTATGAATTATTCACTGAATGCACTTTTACTACATAAATCACGCGCTTTTATTTAGTAAACGACACTATAAATAATTTTAAAAGTTCAATGAAAAATGCACGTGACGCTCATCTTGGCTTTCCTGTTAAAAAACCCAAAGTTCTTAATACAACTTAGTTCCGAACTAAGCTGTAATCACTACACATTATAAAACAGTCTCTTTCTCTTTCCCTATGTCCCTTTGTATGATTAAATCTTTAAAACTATGCAACGGATTTTCATGCGTTTTTTTTTTAATAGATAGAGTGATTAAAGAAAAATGTATGTCGGAGACAGAGACGGCAGAGCGGTAGGGTCGACAGCATCTTGGTGTGGTGGTACAGGTTCCGTTTCGTAGGTGAGTTTTGAATTGAAGCACGACGTGTAGATATACCCTCCAATCTTCATAATAACAATTTGAATAGGCAAACCGACAGTTTCGGTTCGGAGATGTGCCTTGGTCCGTGTCTCGATGCAAAGTGACCTGTTATAGGGTCCCTTCAAAAAGGCTTTTTAAAAAAAGAAAGAAATTATTAATAGATAATTTATATTTATTTAATCGATTATAACGATTAATTATAAAGGGACCCTTATGTAACCGTTCACGTTCGAGGTTTGAAATAGACTAACTTCAGTACAGTAAATAGAATGGTTAGTGCTGATTATCCCTATTATGCTGAGATGGCTTCTTAGGGTTCGGTGTATGCTTATAACAGACCGTTCGACGAACTCCGCTTTCCAAAGCGACTCTGTCCATGTGACGCGATCACAAAATAACGTCACAAGCGTTCGCCCCTCATCATCATCATCATCATCATCATCTCAGCGTTTATCCCGGTTGCATCCGTGGCTTTCGCGTTGGAGCCCGGGGTCCGCTTGCCCCTCTACTACGTAAATCAAATCAGCAACTTCTATTAAAATTATACCGACGATCTCCGACAGGTATAATAACATCCACTAAATTGTGGAGAAATATACTTACTATTATTTTTGAGGTTGAACAAATAGTAGATTAATTTACGGACAATTGATACTGATACGAAAAACATATCGCAATATTCAAAATTAACCAATCACGTGCCGTTATATTTATACATGCGAAAGTTTGTTAATAATGTATGGATGAATGTTTGATCTTTCACGCAAAAACTACAGAACGGATTTCGATGTTATTTGGCACACAAATGGTTTATAACCAGGAATAGAACATAGGATACTTTTTATTTCATTATTCCCACAGGATCGAAAATTAGGCGGGAGAAACCACGAGTCGCAGCTAATTTAATGTAAATTTTAAACCTGTACAAGTTTTTTTTTTAATAAAAACTTGTTCAGGTTTAAAATCGTGGTGGTGTTTACATACACAGACAGCTAGACCCGGAAAAACTAGTCGTGAGTGACAAAAATATTTGTTCCGTGTGGGAATCGAATCCACGATACGCACCGCAGCAGTCAATTGCTTAACCACTGCGCCAACCGTGCCGTTGTTTCTATGTGCTCCATAACTAAATCAACTTTAACTAAGTGAGAGCGTACGGCGCCTTTAACCATGGGCTCCTACAAGTACTAGGGACAAATTATTATTTGTTTACCCGTGTTTCTATTAATTTTTACTTACCTATGAAAAACCAAAAATAAATAACTCTCTTTTGTGTTAGCAAGTCTTTTTAACTTTGGACCTTTTAAACTAATTTCATACAGTTCTGCTGCGTTTCAAACACAAATCCCTACCATGAAGTAAGATCACGTCACCCCGAGTTCTCACAGTAATGGTTTTAAAGACAAAAGATACATGTGCATTTTGCATTATTTTATTAAATTCAAACAAAAACAAACTTAAAAACATTAATATAGGAAAATACGAAATCACAAGACACAATATATTTAAACATAAAAAAACTAAACTATTTATAAAAAAAAAAAAAACATTAACTAAGGAGGTCAAATCATATTCAAAAATGATTTTTATCAGTTTTATCCAATTTATGTCTTTGTTTGCAATCCATTTTAACATTTTTCTTTTCTGCAATAACGTTCCTCTTTATGTGGTAAATTGGCTGGACACTATTATACTCTAATTCGTTATAATATTTATGCTTATTCCTGTCAGCAGGATTCGGATAATAAGCTGCATAAAGCAATCCATCAACCTCGTAAAGTTTCACATCAATCGTATGTTGAAATAACACACCACTTAGCAACATTCGTTCGATAATAACACAGGAATCATGCGTAATTTTATTCCCCCAAATATTCAAAAACCGTAAAAAGAACGGTTTTTTTATCGTGTTCAAAATATCGATCACACCACTATCTGTCAAATTGTTGCGACTTATGTCAAGGGCGCGGATTTTTGAATATGGCAACCCGAAGCTCAGTGCTCTGGCTCCCGTGTCATTAATACCATTGCCTGCGACGTTTAGAAGGAGCAGCTGAGGCCCTTCTGCTAAGTATCTTGCTAATAATTCGATTCCGTAATCGCCAATTCTGTTAAAACCTAAGTCCAAGAATAAAAGTGTATTATTTCTCCGCAAGCCTCTTGCAAAATATTCCATATCGTGACTAATAAATTGATTCTTTTGCAAATGTAATTCAATTATACTGGAGTTTTTTTCTAATAAATATTCGATATGATAAGCGAACCATTTAGATTCATACGGGTGTCGATTAAACATCGGTATGGCTCGACTAAAATCTAAAACTTTTATTGATGTATTTGCTCCATGATCGATTCTCAAGGCCGTTATTATCTGCGCGATGCTCGGTAATGTTTGATTCGTTTCTCCAATATCCAGGTACTCAACTGAAGTATTGTTAATCAAGAATCTAGCGAAAATTTCACCCCCTTTTGTGCCAAAACGATTGCCATTCAGCCGAAGATATTTAAGCTTTATAAATTTTGCATATTTGGCGAGTTGCTCAATCGATAATCGAGTTAGACGATTGTTCATAATATTTAGGTTGATTATGCTAGATCGACCTTTGACTAGAAGCTTTTTTAAAAGTTTAAAAAATCCTTTATCTGTTATGTTATTGTAACTTAGGTCCAACCTGACGATGCGTCGTGGTGACTGTCTTATGTACCGACATATTGCTCGTATGTCCGTGTCTTGAATTCGACGTCGGTACCTGCCTTCGATGTCCTTCCCTCGGAGAATGAGATACCCAGTCCCATCAGAATTTCGTTCCGTAAACAAATTTAGTCTTATGTCATTTAATTCGGGTTTAGGTAACTTCTTCCTTTCTTCGGTTATTTTGCCAAGAACATCGATAGTGTTGCAGATACATTTGTGGTCCTTGTCCCTACCCATTTTGTGTGTACAAATAATTAAAATGAAATTGTAAGCATAACAAAAATTCTATTTTGACTGTCAAAAACTATGTGATGTGTATGACGTTTTGGTTGTTTTTTTTTTTTTTTTAATTACAACACTTGTAGCAAAAAGTTTTAAATACTTTCCAGCGATTCTTGAGCGACCTTTATTTAAGGTTCGTAGGTAGGATCTTGGTTACCAATTATGTTAATAGGTACAGACGACAGAAAGTCAAGCTACCCCTAACTGTCAAATATTCTCAATCAACTTTGAGCCTTAATGTATTAAAGATAAAGTTGAAAAACTAATAAAGAAATCTGACAGATCATATTAGCTTGATGTACTGTCGTCTGTACATACCATACATTAAGTACTAAATTATAAATTAACTAGCGACCCGCTCCGGCTTCTCACGTGGACAAATGTACCTAAGCCTTAATTAAGAAATGGTAATCCTTCATTAAAATTAATGTCTACTGTGCCGCCCTTCAGCCAATGTCTGCCTCTGCAAGATACATCGACCTTACAATTTGAGTGTCTTCAAGGCTAGAGTGAATAGGCTCTTAATAAACTAGTGCGCTTTACCATCCTAACTTCACTTATTTTGTTTGTGCCCGACAGGGTCCACGTGAACTAATTTTAAGTATTACCATCTAAGAATACATGTGGAAAACAATAAAAGTATTGAGTATTGAGTATTGAGTATCAACGATTGCGTCACTGCTTACCATCAGGCGGGATTGCGGTCAAGCGCTGGTTTATAAATTAATAAAAAAAAAAAACCTTATTGTCCATGGACAGTCACCACCTTCAAACAGAATGAAAGCCTACCGAGGTAGCAAGTTTGTTAAAAAAGGTATACCTACTTTTCTGGCCACAGCTACTTAAATGATAAGAATAGCTGGTGGCTCTGATTAACTCAAGACAACTTCAACTCTTGATTAATGGCCCTTGTGGTACTGAACTGTTAATAAACTGAAGACAATGTTTGTGTTCTTTCTCCAAAATTAGCTTACTGACAGGTTATTCAAAGCGGTGCTGAAAATACGACAATAAATGAAAACACGGACAATGCTGGTTCATAGGAATATTCGTAAACCATAGAAAAAAACCTACCAAAAAAAAAAAATGGCTCCTCTCGCCACTCCCACATGTGGGCGTAGTACCTGCCACTGGATGCGGCGGTCATCAACCTGTAAGCGCTTTCTTATCAACATGTACCTCATGTAGAAAATGTGACAAATGAAAAATATAGTATATTTCCTCGGTGGTAGTCCATAACATCGGTTGCCGGCAGAAGTTACCACCCACCAGACAAAGTCTTGCCGCCAAGCGATTTGTCGTGTTCCGGCATGATGTCTGGTGAAGCCGTACGGAGGACGGGTCTGAGCAGTTGTGTTGCGATGTGTGCCGGGTACGATGCGCCATATGTTGTTGTATTGGGGGTTTGTTCGTGGAGGGTCTTCAGATCAATCTCCCTTTGGCGCAGCATCGTTGGTCATGTTGTTGGGTTTAACATTGCATCACCTCGCTCAACTGCCATCTTCCTTACTATTCGCTCAGTTTTTCTAACTCTTAATAAACTAGCGCATTTTACCATCAACGATCGCATCACTGCTTACCATCAGGCGGGATTGCGGTCAAGCGCTAATTTATAATAATTAAAAAAAAATAGTAATGAAATATATTTATATGATTTTTTATGGGTAGACTGAGAATGTGTTGAGGTATACGCCCCCTTATTCATAAACGCCGCTTAAAGTTAACCAGTGATTAGCGATTCTTTAACCATATATTTTTGACCTTTTAACGTCACTGTCAACCACAGTGTTTAAGGGGTTTATTCATAAAGGATGATTAAAGTTAAGTTCGACAGCCTTCGTGGCGTAGCGGTAGCGAACGCGGTCGTTGCGAAAGGAGGCGCAGGTTCGATCCCTGCACAGTGCAAATATTTGTATGCATGAATATGAATATTTACACTAGTCTGGTCGTGCCTCGGAAAGCCCGTTAAGCTGTTGGTCCCGGTGGCTATACGAACATCTAGTGGCAGTCGTTACGGGTTGTTGGAGCCCTCAAAAGTCTAATAATTGGTCTAACTGCAATGCTTAGATATCGCCTTCGGGTTGTGGAGGTCAGACGGCAGTCGCTTCACGGAAAATATCGAAGTTTAGCCAAAATCAGCAGTTAGACTGGTAAAAGCGGACCCCAGACTCCACAGCTGAAAAGCTACGGATGCGACTGGGATTAGCGCTGAGATGATGATGATGATTAAAGCTAACTGACGTGCAAACGTCTAATCTAAAACATATGTTAAAACAATCGCTAATCACTAGTTAACTTTAAGCAGCGTTTATGAATAAGGGGGACGTCACGCCCTATATACCTGGAGGCTTTTATTTAGTAATTTACTTCGTTACATTTCCAGTTTTAATGTTTTTTTTATTATTATTATGCTTTCTTGGTATATTGACGTGGTTAGCTGGCATATGGCAATTAATTCCAATTAGTGTTATTCGTTTTCTTACTTTAGGTACAATAAAAAGTACCTATTGTACAATATCATGTGTTTTTTTAATAAACAGACAGCAGTGGTCCTAGGAAGTTTATTCCGCCACTTTTTCTTCCCAGCGAAAGCAGTAGGAAGTGGCAAAGGGTGGGCGTTTTGACGTTCAAAAAGTGCTGGTTCTCAACCTAATTTGAATAAATGACTTTGATTTAAAAGTCCTGATTCTCAGCCAAGTTCCTATTAAGCTTTTGATTTCATATATCTCTGTCTTTCCCTTATGTTCTTTTTTATTTTACAGGATTCCATTGTGCAAAGCTCTGAACATAAAGGTGACGGCAACAGTCTTCACGGCTGGAGCATCGCAAGCAGTTGCGAAAAAAGCTGGCTTTGAAGATTTGTACGAAGTAACTTATGAAGAATTAGCCAAAAAAGGTTTTATATTTCCCGGAGTTGAAAAAGATACGAAATCCTCAAAATTAATGGCGTTGGCCATTGAATGAAATAAAAAAAATGCTAAAGGTTGCCATTTTTATCTCAATTTCCCCAGTGTATGGGAAATTTTAAAATGTATGACTCGCAATTGTATGATCTCATTATAATTTTAAGTAAATTTATAAGTTTTTATCAAGTAAATATTATACCCGTATGATATTTTACTAAAAATAGCTATTGTTTACTATATACTGATGTTATTATAATGTAAGTGTATACATATGAATACTTAAAATTACTTAATGCTGCTAGTCAAATGTACGTAATAAAAGTATTTATCTAGTCAAAATATAATCCTGCAAACTTGCCCTGTAGTTTCATTTGTAAAATCTAAGGATTTTTATGCTACGAATAGAAAATATTACTCAAAGTTGACATTTGATCGACAACGATGCCGCGGTATCGTCAGAGAGTTTACATAGTTAGAGAGCGGCTTGCGACTTACAAGTTGTTTGTTTTGGTCATAGGTTTGAAACCCTCTATCATCAGGCGCTTTCCTTTGTGTAAATTACTTCATCATCACAGCTCTCAAAACAGTGAAGGAAAACATCGTGAGGAAACCGGCATGTCCCAGAGCCAAAACTACGAAGACATGTGACATCTACCAACGAGCACTGGGCCAGCGTGGTAGATTACGGCCCACTCGTTCTCACCAAGAGGCGGCCTGTGTCCCAGGAGTAGGAACATTAAAGGCTGATTATGTATTTTATGATGCCGCGATATCCTTATGCATGCCTCGGCGTCATTTAGCATCATCATTGACATTTCAGTAATATCGTCATGCTTTAAAGTTATAAGTAGATATTTCTATTTGTCGCATACAAATCCTTTGCTGTGCTGTGTTGCTAATGGGCGCCAGGTTATGAATATTCTTTATAACAATACAAAATTAAACTGGAAGACCCCGGGCAATCACTAAAGGCGGAGGAACTTAGTAGGTACCAATAGAAAAAGATAGCCCCTTATAGTAATAAAGCTGAGTTAGCAGATTGAGTTTCGCGAAGACAGCTCCTTACTTACATCTTACATCATTACAAAGACGCTAAAATCAGTAAGTACTTTACAAATGATAGCAACGTCAGAACAGTAGGCCTAGTATGAG
Organism: Sesamia inferens; assembly: GCA_037179545.1. NCBI lineage: Eukaryota > Metazoa > Arthropoda > Insecta > Lepidoptera > Noctuidae > Sesamia > Sesamia inferens. The sequence goes on along the minus strand of CM073951.1, from coordinate 13,985,697 downwards.
TTTTCATTACGAAACTCGTTCGATCGTATCGAGCGCGTTTGACTCAGCGATTGGCCCGCTTCAAGGTCGTAAGAACTCTCAACCAATGAGAGCGCCAAACGCGCTCGATACTATCGAACGAGTTTCGTATTGAAAACTCATACTAGGCCTACTGAGCAAAAATCCCCGTAGTTTTAAGAACATTCGCATTATAATCTGTTAAAAATATAAATCTGTCAAGTGCGAATCGCACTCTTACATGATAGTTTATCTACACAAAATTAAAAAATAATGATGATATTTTAAGTTGCTTTTAGCAACTACTTATTTGTTGTAATAGTGGAAACAGAAACACATCGTCTGAAAAAATTTTAACTGTCTAGCTATTACGGTTCATGAGATAGACAGACAGACAGACGGTGAAGCATTAGTAATAGGGTCCCCTCTTATCTTTTGAGTTCGGAACCCTAACCCCTACATTTTTTACATTTATTGTCGCTGATGATGAAGTAGCGAAATTAATTTGAATATGTAGCGCGTATGGCGTGTCATAATAACATCTCATACCCAAATGTTTTTTAGGTATGAGAATTGGCTTTTTGAAGAGATAATACAGACTTCGTTTGTACAACAAAACTGATACACAAACGATGTAATAAATAAACATGATGCTTTTATTTGTAGGTAAAACAAGACAGCACCATCTCTTGTTTAAATACATTTCGTTTATTAAGAGTCCTCTAGTGCGCCATTTTATAAACAGTGTTTCCAAAAAGTGTCGATAGATGACGCTATTCTACTCTTTTAAAATATTCATAAATTTTAAAAAAGACAGAATGAAATTGAGGTGTTATAAAGCAATTTTCATTTTATTTACGATCTGAAATGGTTATGTTATATTTAAATATTCCACTACGGTCAATAATATCTGAATATTAAAAATGGGAGTTTTCACAAATCTACTGGCAATCATTACTAAAATGGCGACGCGTCCAGAGTGCCAGTACCTGTCAAACGGTTGTTGACTTTTCTGGGTGTATCTCTTTCGTACGTGCATCAATTTTATAAATAAAAGCTACCAATATTATCGTTTACAATTAAGGAAAAACAACTATATTTAATTATGTAGCGATAAAATCAATAAATCCTAATCACGCGAATAAACGCTGATAAGGTAAACTATATATTTTGCCTATTTTCCTGCGAAAATAATAAATCGAACTCTGGCGAAAATTGTTTTCGTGATTATATCCTGTTTTGAAAACTCGAAACGTGAATTTTCTATTCGTGAAGTTTCTTGCTGGTTTATTCCCGTGATTTCTATGCGTGTGAGTGAAGTGTAAAAAAAAAGAAACCTTTTTTTTCATATTTAAGTAAGCAATAAAATAATTGTTTAATTTGTGTTAGTGCTAGTGTAAATAAAAATGTTAAACCAAGTGTAATACTATGGATGGATCGCATAGAAAGTTTTGACCCCCTGCATTGAAGGTAGGTAATAATATAATTTCTATTTTTATTATAAAATGTCTATTTATTGACTCATTTCTCCCAACATGTCTGTTTTACTTTGCGTGTTGTATTTTTACTACGTATGTTTGTTTAAATGCTTAGGCTTTGTTTGCATAACATATATATAATATTGTAGGTATTTTTTGCTTCATGTGTAGGCCAGGATTAATAAATAAGTTCCCTTTCGCTCTATAGGCAAAGATGTGACCAATGACTGCACTGTGACTATGTTATATTATTATTACATGAAGTATTTATATAGAAATTCAAAATTATTCTCATGTTTGACAGAACAGTACACAATTTTTTTTTACTATACACTATGTTCACATAATTAATTGAAAAATAATTGTTTGGACTCTTCAACTTAAAATGATTCTCTAAAATAGTACGATCTTTTTTCAGGACTTACTTTTACCATACCTATCTTTGCCAATACAAATTGCTGTGTACAGAAGACAGCACATCAAGCTACTACTATCTGTCAGATTTCCTTATTAGATTTTCAACTTTATGTTTAAAGTATTAAGGCTTAAGATTGATAGGGAGTATCTGACAGTTTGGGGTAGCTTGCTTGACCTGCGGTTGTCTGTACATATTTGATTATGATGGATAATGACAGCTATAAAATATTTCATCATTTCTTTTAAGGTTGTCTTGTTAAAGCAATACAGCTCCCTAATAAGTAAATTTAAACAGGTCTTTTTTTAGTTGGATGTAGACTAATTAGCACACATAATTACTATTATGAATGCCATCTCACAGGTCAACCTAGGAGATTATTGGTTAGGTTGCCCAAAAATTTGGGCCGAAGCTGGACATAAAACTGTGTTTAGTAAACAGTTCATGCCAAGGTCCTGGGCCTGTAGAGTTTGGCCCCTGGCTTAGGGGTAATGCCAGCAAGATAGAGGCTATATTGGATCAAATAAATCAATATTATTATTTTTATTCTTGAGATCCCAATCTAATATCTAAATAAAGTCCATACTTTATTTAGATATTAGACCTTTTATTTAAGTTATTAGTCACTAATTTGTAAAAAAGTGACTTTAAACACTAATTTGCCATCAAATTAATGTTTAAAGTCACTTTTTTACAAATTAGTGACTAATAACTTAAATTAAAGGTGAAGGTAAACATCTTTGCAAAAAAAATGTTTGCTTTTGCCCTGCATCTCAATTTATTTGAATTTGCTGTGGTCTGCTAAACTTCTTTTTATTTTGCTTTTACTGCCTTACTGCTGCTTTACGATTTGCAATGACTGAAGCCGCCAAGCACTTAACATACTATAAATCCACAATTTTGGAACTATATGAAACTATTGCTCTAAATTTTTTTTTTTTTTTTGTTTCCGACCTATCTGCGTAGTCCATTTGGTTACTATATGCACGACTATAGAAACTAATGTTAGTATGTACATCTACCGGAAAAACAACACAAACTATTCATTATTACACCACATTGTACAGTAAGGGTCAAAAGTGGAGTACCACTTTTGGCACTTATTGTTGTTGCAATAAAGTTCAAAAGTGGTAAAGCACTTTTGGCCCGAGTACTGGCTGATGTACATGTAGGCATGCCCAATACTCTACCTATCAGCTATAGTTTTCATACCCTGTTCACAACAAAAAAATGTCTGAAATGATTATTTTTGATCTGTCAAAATGAAAGCCGTTGTTACTTCTAATGTGTTACACAATTACTTACCACTCTATTTTCCAAACAATGCTATTATGCGTCTATTTAAATAATCACTGGGTCAAATACATACCTCCATTACTAGATAAAGAATAATTTTTGTATGATGTCATTCACATACAAAACTCAGAAGTAAATGGCTTTAGTTACGGCTATTAGTGGCATTCCTAGTTTAGTCATATTTGTATAATGAATGGTATGATTCAATTTGTGAGTTGTCTGTCTTGAATTAACTGCTGGCTTGATTGTCTAGTTTAGTCTGTATAATCTTAGTGTGGTAATTTTTGTGTTTATTTATGAAAATCAAAATATTTATTTGCTAGAATATGAAATATTCACACGCCCTGTATTGACAGGGCGTCCCAATCAGCCATGACAAATAATCCAATTTATAAATTCTATTTATTATTTTCCATATAGATTCTATTTATTTGTCTTAAGATAGTCTTTAATAGTATAAATATTAATACAGCCTCCGTGGCGTAGCGGTAGCGATGCGGCCGCTGCGCAAGGAGGCGCGGTTTCGATCCCCGCGCAGTGCCAATATTTGTATGCATGAATATGAATTGGTCTGGTCGTGCCTCGGAAAGCACGTTAAGCCGTTGGTCCCGGTTGCCATACGAACATGTGCAGCCGCCCTCCCTGTAATTCTCGCAGAACGTACAGGATCATTTGCGTCTATTTGCCCTACACACTACACTGCAAACTCCTGATGTTTCATGTAGATGTGTTTGTGTAGTTTGTACGACAAAATAACCGGGCATGATTCGACCCTCTAGCCCTGACTTGCAAGATATAAATGCCGATTTGTATAATCTGCCGCACAGTGTGGTCTATGGTGCTACATCCTCCTCGAAACCCGGCCTGCTCCGGTGGCTGAAATTCGTCGAGTCTTGGCGAACATCGAACTCTCACCGTAGGCGCGGGCTTGCGGGCATTGAGCAGTGGGCAGTTCGCCGCCGCCCGGTAAGGACCAGGCCCGAGTCGACGGCGCGTTGTGTTACACGCTCGAGTCAAAGAGACCGATGCCTCCTGGGTCAGGGTTGCGGGTAGGGTAAAAAAAGAAACCGTGGCGCTGGCTCACAGGCAAGTGAAGAAACAGGCCCTTTCGTTTCGCCCAGACCGGGAGAAGTCATTTAATGATTTCCCATCCCAAACAAAAAAAAAGGCAGTTGATACAACACTTTTTTGTTTCAGCAGTGATTAATATTTTATGCTAATAAGATTTACGTAGTTTGAAAAGCACTCATTCCCAAACTTTCTGTTTTCCTATCTCTAACGAATTTACTCTAATTGAGTTTAGTGGAACACCGTGAAAATTGCAATTTTTCAGAATGGCATAGAGTATATAAGCGACAGAGACCAATACAAGAATAGAACATTCCTTGTTATGTAGACCATTTACTTAAATCTTGTATCAAAAGTCATTTATTGAAATTATGCTGAGAATCAGCACTTTTTGAACGTCAATATTACATAAGACAGTCCCCCAAAAACGCCCGCCATTCGCCACTTCCCATGCTTTCGCTGGGAAGAAGAAGTAGCGGAACAAACTCTCCATCAGCACAGCTATCTGTTCATTTAAAAAAAAACACACGACTTTATACAATGCTATGTAGGTACAGTAATGAAGACAAGAAAACACAACAACAATTAAATTATTTATCATATGCCAGCTAGCCACGCCAAAATACCAGCAAAGCAAAAACAATAAATAAATAAAGAATGAATCTTCTTAATGCTTTATCTGGGAAGAATTGCAACAGTCTCCAGCAACTGTGATGACTATTCAGTTACAACTTGATTCTGTACAATAGTAAGTAATCCGACACTCGGAGGAGTTTCGGGGGAGAGGGGTCGTATGTGAAGATAGTCATCCATCCAAGAACAGACCTAATGGATCGACCCGTACGACTGTAATTATCTCAATAACATACTATAATTAATATAATATAGATGCGAAAATGACTCGTTCTATAATTTACCCCACGTTCTAACTGCTAAACGAATCTCGATGGCAAACCTACACGGATGGACATGAGATATCTTTTCCTGTAGTAAGATTTACACTAGCCCTGAGGACACGGTGGAGGTCTGCCGATTGGGCGTAGCACCGCCATGTCCTCGTAGCGGCGATCTCTCGCGAGCGAGCGAGAATGCATGGCAGGCCGTCACCTCCTTCTGCGAAGCAGTGATGCTGGCAAAGTGGGAAACGACACGCGTGAGGGAACGGGAATCTCAGCGCCCTCACGCCCTGGTTGGGGGACAACGTCGAACTATCGGCCAGCGTAAGCGCCACTCTAGCGACCGGTATGGACTAGTTCTGCGACGACGCGCGACGGCGCGTTGTGTTCAACACGCGCCTCAAGAGATGTTAGCACATCGTGACGTCCACGAGACCGATGCCACGAGCTACATGTTGTTCGAAAAAGATACCGTGGTCCCTGGCGCACAGGCATGTGAAGGAATACAGGTGGGTTTCTGTCATTAAAAGTCTGACAAGACCTTCCGCTCCACCCAGAGAGGAATAGGTCATTAATTGATGATTTCCCATGCTGAAAAAATAGTTTCACGCGAGCAGGCCGTGGGCAAAAGTTGTTTTTTTTTTCGAGATTTTTCGATTATCAGCGTTACTTTTGAAGTTTAGTCTCTGTGTGCTACTCTGTGTTCTGATTATCGCGTTACATTTACCGTTGTAATTAATTAACATTGCGAAACAACTGTTTTTAGCTGTAGCGGTATTTCAAATTAGCAGTGACTGCTAATTTTGGGGAACTGTGGCTAATTTTTGAAGGTTTTAGATATTGACCTAGATTTTGTGTTAGTATTTCGGTAGGTATGACGCGTTAGATCTAAAGCTTTTGTATGTGTTAAGCAAAGAAGCGGGTTATATAACTTAGACTATTTATTATAAATAAATGCTACTACTCTGTCAACGAATACCTCACTGATAGAAATATAAAGACATAAATTTAAATGAACATACACACACACCGTCATACACGCACGCGCTAACACACACATAGATGTAAACTTTATACATATTTATGAAGTATCTTTAATTAATTATTGTATTAAAACTATAACTTATACACTTAAGAACTCTTAAAAATAAAAGTAACACAGTGTTAGTAAGCTACTTAGTAAAGTAAAAAAAAAAATACTTCCTCTCTCCAGACTCACTTATTTTGTTGTGCCCGACAAGAACTAATTTTAAGTATTACCATCTAAGAATACATGTGGAAAGCAATAAAAGTATTGAGTACTTCTGACGAATCCGTACCCGAAGGGTGTGTAGTGGTGATATTGCACAAAAGCGACATGCGAACAATGCGTCACACAGATCCTTCTCGCAAGCAGTTTACCGTGCAACTAGCATATACTGTTGCATAGTATATGCTCATCAACAACATCAACAGTTAGGCAAGTGCCCGCCACACATGACACCCGTCTGGTCGGAGGATCCTCCCTTTTTCTATGTGTATCTGACATCGACGCACAAACGAGTATCATGGATCCAGTACATGATTCTGAACCCCCCAGTGGTGGAATTTTGCGTCGGCTTTTTCCCCGATTAAAAATATAATATGCAGTTTTTTTTTTCATTTTAGACGGTCCATAATTGCTATACTTTTATAACTCAATAAGATTTTAAAGTAAAAATTAATTAATTACACAAAAAAGCGCAATGTGAACAATACTATAAAAACTATCCTATCAGCTGATTTAATAGAGTTTGCATCAGGGGTTAACGTCATACCTACAAACACGCACGGTGGCACGCTTGCAACGTTCAAAGGCCGAGCTGACACTTTTTTTAAACACTGTGATTTCTGTTACCGTTCCTTAACGACATAAATGACTATCATAATTTTATTAGTGGCATGCAGTGTAGCTTTTTCGCGAAGTTTGCGTTACGATGTCAGATACACCCTGTATTGATTTGAAATGTCTCATGACATCACGCCGTGGTACAAAATATACTGACGTAATTAACTCCCACTCCGTAACTTTAATACGCTATATCTCAGTAGTTTTTGGAAATTTCTACAAAATAAAAAATACGGGTCTTAATTTTTTTTATTATCTATAAGACGGACTAATTATTTTTTTTGATTTTCATGCCTTGGATACATCTCTATTGTATAAAAATCATAACTCAGAAATTCTTTAACGAGCCTAATAGGCCCCATGCCCCCATCTCAGTTTGGTGAGTAGGTTTCAACAAAGTAAGGGTGGATATTCGCCGTACGACGGTTTGTCGGTAGTCCATTGAGGATTTCCACCCGGAAACGTTGGTAGGCCTTGTCATCGGCTGCCAGCAGAAGTTACCCCCCACCAGACAAAGTCTTGCCACCAATCGATTTGTCGTGTTCATGATGCCTGGTGAAGCCATACGGAGGACGGGTCTGAGCAGCGGGGTTGTGATGTGCCAAATGTTGTTGTGTCGGGAGTTTGCTCGTGGACGGTCTCCAGATCAATCACCCTCTGACGCAGCACCGTTGGTCGTGTTGTTGTGTTTAATATTGCATCACCTCGCTCGGCTGCTGTCATCCTACCTATTCACTCAGATGTTTTATTAAATAGGCTCTTCATAAACTAATGCGCTTTACCGTCAACGATTGGATCATTGCTTACAAGCACTAGTTTAAAATTATAAAATAATAACACTACGTTCATTAGAACAACGACGCAGAGTCGTATGTACTACCCAAACGCTGTAATCAATAACTCTTCACTGTCTCTGGATTACTATCAGAGTCGTAACTCGTAGGGCACATAAGGGTACCTTTGAGAGTCTCCTCTCAGCTTCACACAAGTGGGCACATGTGGTGCTCCCTAGGCAGTATGCCTCTTAAACATCCGATGCTGACTTGTTAATTTTCACTCTATCGCATCTTGTTAGAATGAAATGAGTCTGGAAAAAAGGACGTACTTAACGCCATAGACGTAAAATAGAATAGACAAATCATTTAGTTCACTACGATGACATCACCAGAACATAAAGTTATGTTAATTGCTAGTGTATTCAATTCAAAACATCGTAGTACAATCGCACAATCCCTAATTAAACAACAAACTGCAGACAGTTATAATTTGATCTAGAAAGCCTTGGTTTGGTTTCATACTTTTATAAGTCCATTTTCTTTTTTGTAAGCTCAAAATCAGCTCTCAGTGGTAGGCCATAACATCGGCTGTCGGCAGAAGTTACCATCTACCAGACAGTCTTGCCGCTAAGCGATTCGTCGTGTTCCGGCATGATGACTGGTGAAACCGTACGGAGGACGGGTCTGAGCAGTTGTGTTGCGATGTGTGCTGGGTACGATGCACCAAATTTTGTTGTGTCGGGAATTTGGTCGTGAAGGGTCTTCAGATCAATCTCCCTATGACGGAGCATCGTTGGTCCCGTTGTCGGGTTTAACATTGCATCACCTCGCTTAACTGTCCTCTTCCTCTTTTGATTCTGTTAAAGTGAATAGGCTCTTAATAAAGTAGCGCGCTTTACGATTGCATCACTGCTTACCATCAGGCGGGATTTTGATCAAGCACTGGTTTATAATTCCCGTTTGCATGATGAGCAGTTAGTTTAATCATGAACTAATTAGTTTCCTACGCAATCATTGTTCTATCAGGCCGCATACTTCGGTATCAGCAAGCCGTAGGTGCGTGCTAGAAATAATTTAGATTCCACACACACGCAAGGCCTTCTCAGTGATTCTATATGCACTAAGTAACATAATAGTCTTGTGCTTTACGTAAGGGAGTAGGTAGGTAAAAGAAAATGTCGCCCAATACCAAGAATTCCTACTGTATCATGGGCCCCCTCACAAACATGTAAATGCACATTACCTAACGACCCAGACCCAGAACACCTATCTGTAGGCCATACAATATTTGTTCCATACGGGAATAGGGTATTTGACAAAAAAAAAACTAATTAGTCCATCAGTCAGCTTTCCAAAAATACTCTTCATATAAACAAAAAATGAAGACGACAGTGTGTTGAAAACTCGTGTGACGTTATTAGACGTTACACTTTTTAGCGACCAGTGACGTCACCAGCCACAACTCCTGATCTTTGATGCCTTTTATATTTGTCAATTTTTACTGTTTTGATAAAACAAAAAATACTTGTCCAGTATTTTTTGGAAATCTGACTGACGGACTAATTAGTTTTGTTAGTCAAATACCCTATTGAACCACCCAATGCCAGGGAATCGAAGCAGCCAATCATCCAGCTGCTGTGGCAATCGTGCCGTCGTTTTAATATCAGATGGCTTCTGCCCGCGGCTGCATCCGCATATTCAAACATACAATATGTTAAGAAAACCCTCTCCGATCCGGAAGCTGAATAACTGATTCTACTAATGCGTACAAAGTTGTGCTAAACTTAAAAAAAAGGTCTTCCTAAAAAAATTCATATTATTTCGCAAAAAGAGTAGGCAATACATGCGCGGGCTAAGGGGGGCAGGTCACGCGGCATGAGGTCGCATCGCTATTTGCTCATAATAACACCGTCAAAAAGGGGTTCTCATTTTTTAAAATTAAGTACCAAATTTTAGGGAAGTTGGAATTAATTCGCAGAAAAAAAAGAATATTTCAAATTCATTATTTAGTGTTGTAGAGTTTGGTCGTGGAGGGTCTCCAGATCAATCTCCCTCGTGCTGTTGGGTTTAACATTGTATCACCTCGCTCAACTGCCGTCTTCCTTCCTATTCACTAAGTTTTTTTAAGTGAATAATCGTAATAAACTAGCGCGCTTTACCATCAACGATTGCATCACTGCTTACCATCAGGCGGGATTGCAGTCAAGCACTAGTTTATAATTATTATTTAAAAAAAAGATGCTTATGTAAAATTTCATATTTTATTTGGTCATATGTTTAACTAACTTTTATTATCCTTAAGGGTCGGACGGGGTTTTCTTTACGTATATTGTATATATTTTTTAATAATGTCATAAATTACACTGCCTATTCAGTTTGCTTACTTACTTTGCAAGCTATGTCGGTCGGTAAATCTAATGGCAATTAGGCAATAATGACAATTACTACTTCAAACATTATCGAAACCCTCTCTTCCCGAGGATGTCCAACAAAAAACAATAAATTCTAACTATATCTGCTCATGCTGCCACTAAATTTCTTTAATCTATCCGTTGATACGTACTAATTGACCTCAATTGGTGCCACAGATAAGCCCTTTGTACTCTAGCTCGCTGAGAACTTTGGGATGGGAGATATTTATAGTGTGCTCAACTGCTCACGTCATTAATTGTTGTGCTTGTTAAATATGGGCGTCCCGGATAGGATAGTTGTAAAAGCAGAAAGAATTGTGAAGATGTGACCACTTAACGCCCTGCCTGAGTATCCTTATTTGGACATTAACTCCGGACGGCTCTCGCGATTTGAATTGCTTCAACAGCTTACGCAGAGTTTTTGGCGCCGTTGGCATCTGGAGTATTTGCACATTTTACAACAGCACGTTAAGTGGTCAGACAAGACGAACCCACCAAGAGTCGGAGACCTCGTTTTGTTAAAGGACCCAAACCTGCCACCCCTCCGATGGCGTTGTGGACGCATTGTTAAATTGTATCCAGGGTCAGATGGTGTTCTCAGGTTTGTCGAGGTCCTGGTGGGGGACTCTGTCTTGAAGCGCGCGATCGCCACACTCTCTCGCCTGCCCTTAGATTGAATTGTCGGACCGTTTGTTACTGTCCGGGGCGGGGGGATGTTTACGCTTGATCGTCTCCAGGCGTCTTTGATTGTTAGTTCGAACATTGTTTGGTAGATGGCGCGACCGAGCGTAATGTATTATAATCTATGGACACTCTCCCCCTCTCTTTTTGTGTAGACATGTTTCGTGTAGTAAAGAAAGTAAGAAAATACATTTATTTACCGGGCATAGTATAGTACCAACTTATATCCTCGCGTGGGTGCTGTAATAGGCGACTAAAGGAACTAGCGAAGAGGGCAGCAGCGCTTCTCCTGTGGAATAACAAATTACTGCAATCTCCACCCCGCCTGCCAAGTGTGGGGTTTATTGCAATGGTAACCAATGGAATGAAAGCCTTGGGGTTGTCCAGCAGTGAAGCTCTGTGGGCTGAGAAAAAGAAAAGACACGTCTACCAGATTTTTTTTTTTTGCGTGGCTAACAAAAAAAATGTTTCTTCAAAAAAGTTACCGTGGCTCCTAGCACACAGGAAAGTGAAGGAATACGGGTGGGTTCGAGTCAGTAAAAGTCTTTTATAATTATAAACTAGCGCCTGACCGCAATCCCGCCTGATGGTAAGCAGTGATGCGATCGTTGATGGTAAAGCGCGCTAGTTTATTAAGAACCTATTCACTTCAGATTGAGCGAATAGGAAGATAGACGGCAGTTGAGCCAGGTGATGCAATGTTAAACCCAACAACACGACCAACGATGCTGCGCCAAAGGGAGATTGATCTGAAGACCCTCCACGACCAAACTCCCAACACAACAACATTTGGCGCATCGTACCCGGCACACATCGTAACAAAACTGCTCAGACCCGTCCTCCGTACGGCTTCACCAGACATCATGCCGGAACATGACAAATCGCTTGGCGGCAAGGCTTTGTCTGACACGCCCTTCCGCTCCACCCAAAGCGGGATAAGTCATTTGATGACTTCTGATTCTCAAAAAAAGCCCATAAATTTGTTGTTTCACGCTACAGTCATCTATCCAACATTGTATATACACGGCTTGTATAACAAGCTATTATATAGCATCGAAAGCACTAGGAAGTGTCGATGGGTGGGCGTTTTGGGGGACTGTCTTATATAATATTGACGTTCAAAAAGTGCTGATTCTCAGCCTAATTTGAATAAATGACTTTTGATTTGATACTATACCAGTTTTAGCTGACCTCGCATTTTATAGGTTTTTCGTACAATCACAGCTCAGCTTATACCGGTCAATTTACAGCCGTGCGTACATTCGCCTTTAAACGCATAACTTTCTCAATTGGCGCTTATCTTTCGTAGACAATGGAGTGACACTTTCAGGATGCCACTGACACGAAAGGAAGTAATCAAATACTGAGCGTTAATTGTTACTGTAACAGTTTGTCAGCATTATGCTGACGTAATGTCTGTGGGTTCATGTGTTAGTGGGCTAGACACAGACGAGGGAGAACATGGAGTGTTGAGCTTTGGTATTCTCGCGATGGTCCTCAGTTGTAGCTCTATTTCTGAAGTTATTATTTAAAATAAATAATATGTGTACACAAATTACATTCATATATTACATAGACACAGACAGCCTATAGCGTTTTCACAACTGAGACACAGGCTTCATCTCTGTGAGAGGGACTGGGCCGTCATCTACCATGCGTGCCCAAACGGATTCGGATGTAATTTTACACATTGGAAAAACATGACTCTGATTAGGACATAAGACACTTTTATCGCGATATATTTACGAAGTCGAGACTTATCCGTGTGAAACCGCAGGGCGCACAAGTGGACAATAGTTTGTAAATAGATGATGCTAGAGGAGCCACAATTTGAGGTGGTTACTCGGTGGTAGGCCATAACATCGGCTGCCGGCGGAAGTTACCACCCACCAGACAAAGTCTTGCCGCCAAGCGATTTGTCGTGTTCCGGCATGATGTCTGGTGAAGCCGTACGGAGGACGGGTCTGAGCAGTTGTGTTGCGATGTGTGCCGGGTACGATACGCCAAATGTTGTGTCGGGAGTTTGGTCGTGGAGGGTCTCCACATCAATCTCCCTCTGGCGCAGCATCGTTGGTCGTGTTGTTGGGTTTAACATTGCACCACCTCGCTCAACTGCCGTCTTCCTTCCTATTCACTAAGTTTTTTAAGTGAATGGGTTTAATAAACTAGCGCGCTTTACCTTCAACGATTGCATCACTGCTTACCATCAGGCGGGCGAGAAACTTATGTCTACCATTGGACTGCTATAGGCTAGTGATGATATATATGATGGTGATACGCCCCGCAACTAGTAAGTCGCGACCGCCATTACTAGGCCACCGCTGGTTCCATACTACATTCTTTAACTAGATAAATATTACTACGTTGACAAATTTGTTTAAAAGTAATAAATAGCATTAATTGATTTTGTGTATGTCGCGAGACCATTTAACGCATCTGAGTCCTGTTAATGATAGTCCATCCACTACTGGATAATGTGCATACTTAAATATAAAAAAAACAATTATTTTTTAGGCTTACACTAGGTTTAAAACGTACAAGGAATAGCATGCAGTTACAAACGTTAAAAAAACTTATCATTTAGATCGAATTAACAGCGGGTCCCAAACTAGGCACAGCCTGATTCTTGGTGGACCACAACACTACAGATTGTTTCTGTGCTAGGATTTTTGTTGCGTAACTTCTTAGCCTTATCCAGATCTGTACTAACATTTATGACGTAATTTTCATGACTGAATATATGAAGTAATGTGTAAAATTGGTTGGCGATCAACGCTAGCTAGACAATCAGAACTTACCGCTCTATCTACTCACTCCTCCTTGGCTTTCGTTCCGACATGTCGGCCTGTATGTGTGCATGCCATTGTGAAGCTTCCATGAAACACTTGACGTGCGCTGTGCTGTCATATGACATGATATTAACACTATTTGCTGACAAATGAGGGTAGATACATATAATATGACGACTTGAAATTCTTTGCTAACAAATGACGGTAGATTCACAAAATGGAATGCTTTTTTTGACTTGTGCTTAGTTCCAATCGGTAGGTTCATATGGAGAAGAGCCGGCAAGCTAATCCATGGTTACATTTTTTTTAAGAATTATAAACTAGTGCTTGACTGCAATCCTGCCTGATGGTAAGCAGTGATGCAATTGTTGATGGTAAAGCGCGCTAGTTTATTAAGCCTATTCACTTAAAAAACTTAGTGAATAGGAAGGAAGACGGCAGTTGAGCGAAGTGATGCAATGTGAAACCCAACAACAAGACCAACGATGCCGCGCCAGAGAGAGATTGAACTGGAGACCTTCCACGACCAAACTCTCGACACAACAACATTTGGCGCATCGTATCCGGGACACATTGCAACACAACTGCTCAGTACCTTAGTTACTTTTTAGTTAGTTAGTTACTTCTGCGGACGGACGGTTTCGGACTGTAAAAAGGGTTGTTTTTATGTGTAATGGCATCCCAATTTCCTGGGTAAAACGAAAATGATTTAATTAGTCCGTCATTCAGATTATTAAAAAATATTGGATACGTATACTTTATGTTATCAAATCAATAAAAATTGATAAATATAAAAGGCATCAAAGATCAGGAGTGGTGGCTGATGACGTCACTGCGCGCTAAAAAGTGTACCGTGCAGTGACGTCACACGAGTTTTCAACGAACTGTGTCTTAATTTTTTTGTTTATATGAAAAAAGAAAAAATACGTGTCTTGTATTTTTTGGAAATCTGACTGACTAATTTTTTTTTTTTTTTTTAGTCAAATACCCAGGAAACATCCCTATTAGTATTTACTTAAAACCTTGAATAAACCCGATCTAATGGGCATATGTTTGGTTCAACCTACAAATATATTGTTTCCAACAACCACAGCGCTTGTGGTCAATATTGTGGTTGGAGTTACAGAAATAACAATCCCTTCGCGTTATAAATGTAGTTGGTGCCTCAATCCGAGAATGATTCAGGTAAGTAGTATGATATATATATCTAATGGGCATAATATTACACTATTCGACCGCCAGGGGGCAGTACTAGCGCATACGGTAAAGAATTTTTTTATAGAGTGTTAAATATCGCTATTACTGAAATGAAAAATTTCTATAATTTTTTCATGTAACCTACCGGAAGACGCAGGATAGGGAAGCCCCCAACAAAGTGGACCGATGACCTGGTGAAGGTCGCGGGAAGCCGATGGATCCGGGGCAGCACAAAACCGGTCAACTTGGAAAGCCTTGGGGGAGGCTTTTATCCAGCAATGGAACTGATAGGCTGAAGAAGAAAAAGATTTCATTCCTTATTATTAGACTAGCTTTCCGCCCGCGGCTTCGCTCGCGTGGAGATCGGTTATATCGCGCTTTTAAATTTCCCTCGTGAATATAATTTTTTTCCGGGATAAAAAGTACCCTATTATTTAATCCGGACTTCTAACTTTACGTCTGCAAAATTTCAAAACAATCGGCTTAGTAGTTACGGCGTGAAAGCGGAACAAACAAACTCACTTTCCGATTTATAATATTAGGATATTTGGTGTACACATACAAATATTCCAGTAATCTCCCTTGGGAACTTGGTGTTTTTTTAGGACTAAAAGTAGCCTATGTTACTCTCCTTCTTTTCAAATAACTGTATGCCAAAAACCAGGTCGATTGATTGCTTAGCTACGGCGTGAAGGAAGGACAAACAAACAAACAAACACACTTTCACATTTATAATATTAGTATGGATTGCATGTTATTTATAATTATTTTTTTCAGTTTCTAATTTGTAAGCTTCACATTCAACCCATCACTAACAAACACTTGCAGAGTTTCGCTTGCCAAATTACGCAGTGCGTCTCTCGTATTTAGGTCAAGGTAATTTGAAACAACATCGCAATACTAGGTATAAACCAGGGTTATGGAAAAACCGTGGCTATATAACTTTATTGGCTTTATGTTATAGGCTACCTTGACATTGATAATTGTTATATATTGCCATGGCATTTGCTTACTTTAAAGGTTGTCTGTAAAAGATCGCTCTTATCGATAAGTCCGCCCATTTTGTCACCCTTTGTAAAGTATTCATATTTATGTACTGTACATAATAAAGTGTCTCAAGACAAAAGTCTTCGACCAGTGTGTGTTGCCAGTGATGACTTATGGAATGAGACGTGGTCGCTAACAATGGGCCTTATGAGAAGGCTCAAAGTCACTCAAAGGGCAAGGGAGAGGGCTATGCTTGGGGTTTCACTGCGCGATCGAATCAGGAATGAGGAGATCCGCAGAAGAACGAGAGTAACCGACATAGCCCAAAGATTGCAACACTAAAGTGGCAGTGGGCTGGACACATTGCCCGTAGGACAGATGCCCGATGGGGCCGACGAGTTCTCGAGTGGCGACCACGCACTGGAAGACGTAGCGTGGGTAGGCCCCCGACAAGGTGGACCGACGACCTGGTGAAGGTCGCGGGAAACCGCTGGATGCGGGAGGCGCAGAACCGGTCGTCGTGGAGAACCTTGGCCTATGTCCAGCAGTGGACGTCTTTCGGCTGAAATGATGATGATGATGATGATGACATAATAAAGAGTATTATATTGTATTCTACAAGTATTCTACAAGTATTCTATTATTTTTATTATGAATGTGAAGATTATGGGCCACGTCTTTTTTCTCTGTTCTGTTAATTTTCTGGCAATTTAAGTAACTTATGTGGCTTACACACAAACGGCATTTCTTTGGTATTGTTCGTCGAATCGTTGAGCTTCATAAATTGAAGGCTATTGACAATCACACTTCTTCTCCTTCTTCTTCATTCTATAGAGGTCCACTGCTAGAAAAAGCCCTCCTCCAAGGCTTTCATTACATTGAAGCGGTTTGCCATAATCCCCACGCTTGGCAGGCGGTTTGGGGATCGCAGTAATTTGATATTCCACAGGAGAAGCGCTGCTGCCCGCTTCCTAGGTGTGAGTTCCCTTAGCCGCTTCTTACAGCACCCACAGAAGAATATGTGATGGTCCTATTCTAAGCCCGGTACAACACTTATTATGTTCGAAAAATGACATACCTTCAGAACAATGCAATGCTGTTATTGAACAGTCAAAACGAAACTCATTACTATTGACAGTATATTACTTAATCAGCTCGCTGATGTAAGAAGACCTTACACGCACAAGGGTTCCGTACCATTTATTTATGAAATTAAAGGATTTAAGTTATTTGTATGAAAGATTACGCGGTAATAAGCGATTTACGAGGTATTAAAAAAAAAACTACTTACTAGATCTCGTTCAAAACAATTTTCGTTGGTAGTTTTAATTATAGTACATACTTAATTACTTTGTACATCATATATTTTTTTTTTTTAGATTTTTCATTTTCTTATTTTAGAAGTTAGAGGGGGGGGGGGACCAACTTTTTTACACTTTGGAAGCGTCTGTCACGCAAACTATTCGGTTTAGAAAAAAAATATTTTTGAAACCTCGATATCATTTTTAAAGACCTATCCATACATACCCCACACGTATGTTTGATAAAAAAAAATTTTGAGTTTCAGTTCTATGTACTTATGGGGAGACACCGATATTTATTTTTTTATTTTTGCATCAAAATCTTAATGCGGTTCACAGAATACATCTACCTACCAAGTTTCAACATTATAGCTCTTATAGTTTCGGAATAAAAATGGCTATGACATACGGACGGACAGACGGACAGACAGACATGACGAATTTATAAGGGTTCCGTTTTTTGCCATTTGTCTACGGAACCCTGAAAAGTACTTAATTTAGTTCAGAGTTCTTATCTCTCGTAGCCTGCTGAGCAGTGGTAGCCTAAAAGTATCAGCCGCGACTCACAAGTTGTAGGTCGTAGGTTAGAGCCCACTGCTGGGCACCCGTCTCCTCTCATACAGAAGGGGATTGAGCGTAATTACCACGCTTGCTCAATGCGGGTTGGCAATTTCAGACTTAAAGTCCAGGTTTCCTCAAGATGTTTTTCTTCAACATGTAATCAGTAATTGGTGTCCAAGATATACTTATTTACATCAGGCGCTTTACTTTATATAGATTATTTCATCAGAACTTTTTTTTTAATAATTATGAACTAGCGCTTGACTGCAATCCCGCCTGATGGTAAGCAGTGATGCGATCGTTGATGGTAAAGCGCGCTAGTTTATTAAGAGTGAATAGGTCACTCAGAATAACTGTGCGAATAGGAAGGAAGACGGCAGTTTAGCGAGGTGATGCAATGTTAAACACGACCAAAGATGCTGCGCCAAAGGGAGATTGATCTGATGACCCTCCACGACCAAACTCCCAACACAACAACATTAGGCGCATCGTACCCGGCACACATCGCAACACAACTGCTCAGACCCGTCCTCCGGTTTCAAAACGGTGAAGGAAAACATCTTGAGGAAACTGGCATGTCTGGAGCTAAAAACTTCTAAGGAATGTGACATCTTACCAGCCCGCACTGGGCCAGCGCGGTCATGGCCCACTCCCTCTCATCTACACGAGGCATGTGTCTCAACCGTGTAAACAATACAGTATGTTAAGAAAACCCTGTCCGACCCATAAGGATAATAAAGGTTAGGTAAACACATGACCAAATATAATATAAAATTTTACGTAATCATCATAGTACCAATACAAATGAATTTTGAAATAATCTTTTTTTCTCGCGAATTAATTCCAACTTCCCCGAAATTTGGTAATTTTAAAAAAAGTGACAACACCTGTATTATTATGAGCGAATAGCGATGCGACCACGTGCCGCGTGCCCTGGCGCCCGTTGCCCGCGGAAGGGTGAACGCACATTTATTAAGTTACCACTTTTTGCGAAATAATATTTATTTTTTTAGGGGGATTTTTTTTTTTAAGTTTAGCCCGGTTTTGTATCCATTAGTAGAATCAGTTATCGATACCTAACAACACCATCACGGGTCGGACAGCGTTTTCTTAACATACTGTATACGCTGATTATGTATGATGTACTATGTATCCTGCACTCGACCGGGAAAGTCTTACCCGCGATAAACACAAATATGTTCTTCAATACAACAAATAGTTAGACTGTTAGTATAATTGGCGCCAACTCTTACTGGCTCATAGGGGTGTACTGAGGTCACACAGGGGCTTGGTCCTGAAGGTCAGACCGGTGAGTCAGCATGAGGTAATACCTCACTTTCACTTTAGTGGAGTGCGGATATTTTTAAGTGCGATGAATGAGTCATTATTGAGTTATAATTAATCGAATTGATGTATTTGTTTCGTCATTACGCAATTACGCAAGACACTTCATCATCATTTCAGCCGAAAGACGTCCACTGCTGGACATAGGTCCTGTGCCTCCCGCATCCACGACCTTCACCAGGTCGTCGGTCCACCTTGTCGGGGGCCTACCCACGCTACGTCTTCCGGTGCCTGGTCGCCACTCGAGAACCCGTCGGCCCCATCGGGCATCGGTCCTACGGGCAATGTGTCCAGCGCAGCCCACTGCCACTTTAGTGTTGCAATTCTTCGGGCTATGTCGGTTACTCTCGTTCTTCTACGGATCTCCTCATTCCTGACACTTTCTATTATAATCATTTTGAAGCTTATTGCTAATCCATTGCTGCATACTTTCAAAAGATGTGTCAGCTCAACAATATAAACAACGCAATGAATATTGTTGAATTGTCAAAATAAAACCAATTGCTACTAGTAGAGTGTGATGCAATTATTACGCAGGGGTTGTAAAGTAGGTACTATTTTTTCGAAGGTAGGCAATAACATCGGCTGCCGGTAGAATTTACCACCAGACAAAGTGTTGACGCCAAGCGATTCGTCGTGTTCCGGCATGATGTCTGGTGAAGTCGAACGGAAGACGGGTCTGAGCAGTTGTGTTGCGATGTGTATCGGGTATGCGCCAAATGTTATTGTGTCGAGAGTTTGGTCGTGGAGTGTCTCCAGATCAATCTCCCTCTGGCGCATCATTATTGGTCGTGTTGTTGGGTTTAACATTGCATTAACTCGCTCAACTGCCGTCTTCCTTCCTATTCACTTAGTATTTTTGAGTGAATAGGCTCTTAATAAACTAGCTCGTTTTAGCATCAACGATTGCATCACTGCTTACCATCAGGCGGGATTGCGGTCGGAAAGAGGCGAAGTGTGAGATATAACTTCTTAATCGTGATCATAATAACAGAAATTAAAACGTTGCGGGCAACAGCTAGATAGCATGATCAGCGTATAATGGTCCCACTCCTGGAAGTTGAGACACAGGCTTCTCAGTGAAAGGGAGTGGGCCGTAATCTACCACGCGGGCCCAGTGCGGATTGGTAGATGTCACATGTCTTCGAAGTTTTGGCTCGTGTGTGGAGTACTGCAGCCACATTTGGGCTTGTGCTGCGAAATGTCACCTTGCCACTTTGGATTTGGTGGAGAGGCGTGCGAAGAGGCTGATTGGCGACCCAGACTTAACTCGAAACGGTCTCCAAGCCTTTCGGTCTTCTATAGGATGCATTCTGGTGAGTGTGCAAGGGAATTGCACGATTTAATTCCCCCATCTCCGTTCCATCATCGGACGACCCGTCGTACGGCGAGTTTCCACCCTTACGTTGTTGACACCACTGCGATCCGGACCAAGCGTTTTGCTTCCTCCTTTATACCGCGTACATCGAGGGACTGGAACAGTTTGCCAGCGTAGGTGTTTCCGTCACAATACAATTTGAGTGTCTTCAAGGCTAGAGTGAATAGGCTCTTAATAAACTAGCGCGCTTTACCATCAACGATCGCATCACTGCTTACCATCAGGCGGGTTTGCGGTCAAGCGTTGGTTTATAATTTATAAAAAAAAAAAAAAAAAAATTTCTTTCACCGTTTTGAGAGCAGTGGTGATGATGAAAGCGCATGACGGGGTTCGAACCTACGATCTATAAAACTGGTAAGTTGCGACTTATACCACTAGGCCACCTCTACTCCCACTCTCTAAACTAACTTTTAAATTACATTAGTTTTTGATTTTTTTTTTAAACCATCCTAATTAACTACGGTCTGGTATAAGTTGCATACTAAACATTAAAAGCGTCACCATACTGGTCCAGTTAGCGCTGCACTCAACTCACGTAGACCGCTTTCCACTTTCGTGCCCCGTTACAGCCTACGCACAGAATTGTGATCAATTACTATCGTTTTAACTACACAGACTCTATATTTCACTTTCCAGTCTGTGACAGTGCGAATTTTCATGGTGAGAGCCATGGAGGGGCTCATGGCTAGGCCGGTCTGTGGATCGATTGGCACCCCAATCGATTTCTCTCGTGGTCTATGGTAGTGTTTTACTTATTTCCCTTAACATCTAGGATTTGTCACACATTTGTAGAAAAGGTGTTTCATTCATAGCGTCTTGATTCCTGCCTAACCTACGGGGCTTGGTGTCATGGTATCCCTGTAATTTTATTCTGGACATATGTACAATATAAAGGGAGGGAATAAAATCAAATCATAACGAACGTGGCATTACACTACATACGTTAATAACTACTCGTTGCACGTCACGTTACTTGCCAAAAATCACGATGTCTTCAATAATTCTGTGCGCCTGGTATGATCGGTCACAGGCGGTGTTCTTCCTAATAACTTCCTAACATAAAGAGATATAGGTTTAAAATACATAATCTCTGAAAATTTCAACTGTCTAGTTGAAATTAACTATTACGGTTAATGAGATACAGCCTGGTTACGGACGGACAGCGAAGTCTCATGAATAGGGTTCCGTTTTACCGTACCCACGGAACCCGAAAAAAGAACAAGTAGACACACGAGCGCCACAAGTTGATACAAGAAGGAACCAAATATTCCGTTTAAAAACTACATGTGAATTGATGTCTAAATTTTCAACAATGAAGCATCACACATTTCTGAGAAATGCATACAATCATGGCGCCTTCCCCCATAACTTAACGTTTCTGTAAAACCAACTGTTTTTTTTTTTTTCGGGAAGGATTCTGGGAAAGTAGACTTGATCTGAATCGTAATTTAGCGTTAGTCACATATTCGCAGAAAATGACATTTATTTCATGGCATCTTCTCCTCCATATGTCGATGTCAAGCTCTTCCCCTATAAAAGTCCCGTTTTCATTTTCGGGACAAATTTCCTAGAATTTTTCCCTTTTCAGTAAGATGAGTCAACTGGTTCTGCGAAAGGATAAATTTATGCGTCCTCCTAATAGCTAGTAGTCACTGCGCCCCATTAAATCCAGCTTAATTTTTAGGATAATTTCTTGTAAAATAAACGTTAGATAGAAACATACTTAGAATAGTATGGAATATTCTTTATTATGTACACCATTTAAATTACTTAAGAAGATTTAACAAAGGGTGACACAATGGGCGGTCTTATTGTAACGAGCGATGTTTTACAGACAAACCTTTGAATGGAATACCAAAGATAAAAAGAGACAAATAGTCATCATCATCGTCATCTCAGCGTTTATCCCGGTTGCATCCTGGCTTCCGCGTTGGAGCCCGGGGTCCCGGGCTTTCCTGCACATTCTCCTCCATTTCGCGCGATCTTTAGCATCCTGTGGTAAAAGCTTGTTGGCACGCATGTCATCTCTGACAACTTCAAGCCAGCATTTCTTTGTCTACCTCGCTTGTTCCGGCGCGGCGGAGGCGCCATGGCAAGACATTTGTTACCCACGTAACAGCCGTACCAGTGTAGGCGACCTGCCTCGGATGCGGGAGTTCCTGATGCGGTCTTTCCGCGTAACTCCACACATCCACCGCAGCATATTCATCTCCGTGACACGCAGCTCCTGCTTGTGTCGCTCAAGCACAGGCCACGCCTCACTGCCATACAGGAGAATAGGTCTAATGATAGCATTTTGGGGTCACAAATGACACCTGTCATCTCACGCCATTTTGCCCAAGCTCCGGAAATACGTGCCCTGGCGTCTCAATCAATTTCGCCAGACTCGTGGAGCACAGACCCCAAGTATTTAAACTGGTCCATGCACTCTACCAGTTCTCCCCCTATGCGCACAGACATGGGGTCTGTCGTGTTGCTGGCCAAGTACACGGTCTTCGCCACGTTGAGTTTCAGACCTCCGTTCTCAAACGAGTCCTTCCACGCATTCACACGCCGCGCCAACCGTTCCCTGTCCGCGTCCACCAGCGCGATATCGCCAGCATACATGAGCAGCCAGGGAGGTGTGCTTAAAGAGAGAGGAAGTGCTTTTTTTTATTAGTGCGTTAGTTAATTTCGTTGTTACTTTTCTTTTCAAATATCATGTATAATATGGCCCCCCTACCCGTTGAGGATTCACTGTGTGTTCCACTGTCAACACCATCTTCATGTTTGAGATCAATTCTTGGAAAATAGTGATTGGCTCTGATTCTATTATTCACAAACTAAATTTAAGTTCTTTTTAAGTCCTATTTCATTATGAAAAGACAGAAGATAAATATTAGTTTAGTCCTGTTAAATTAGTCCGCGTCTGACGTAAATTGACGCCATGTTTTTAATCGCATCTAAACTGTCTATGGAGCATCTTAATTTGACAGACCTAAACTGATATGTTTTCTTCTATTAAGTCAAAAGCACTGCTTGCGTTAGTGTGACAACCAATTACAAATTTATAATCTAAAAGCGAGTGTTCATGTGTGTGCTTAATGCGTTTTCATATTGATCTCTAGCTGAAAGTGGAGTTAAAGAAGGGAGACAAGATGCGACACGAGTTCTAATTAAAACCCTGAAAAGAAGTCTTGTAGAACACTTTGATAGGGACTTTTTACTTACTATCTCAAAATATATTTTGTAAACGCACTATTTGTAGTCGCCAATGATAACGATCGTCAACCAAGGATAGTCTGGAGTTCTGGACCTCTGGGTTTTATAATGTGCAGTAAGTTATATTAAGACACTGGTTATTCTATCTTTGAAAGCCGGGCGTTTTGAGGGGACTGTCTTATGTAATATTGACGTTTAGAAAGTACTGATTCTCAGCCTAATTTGAATAAATGACTTTTGATTTTGATTTGTCATGTCCTAATGAAGTAGAAAGAAATAGATAAGTACACTGAAATAAAAATTGGTTTAATTTGGGAAACAAGAAAATTTGCGCCAATATCTTGTGAAGCAGATCCCTTGTGGGATATCATTGAAGAAGAATTCTCGAAGCATTTATTATTCAAGTTAAGGGAAGGCACCGTGGGTCCACCTTATGTAGTGGTGGTATGTACTCATGGTCCCCTGAGAAATGTGTTTTTGTATCTTGTAATTTGGGTGACGTGTCCAGGGGAATTTTTGCTTGATCCAATCAAGAATGAGATGCGTGATCCACTGCCTATTGTTAAATCTATTTATACTAATATTAAAGCTGAAGGGTTTTAGTTTTTGTTTCTTTGATTTTCTTTGTCACCCTAAGACCCTTAGATGCCTAGAAAATTAAGCATTAAGGGACAACGAATTATTTGAAAGTAGGTAGAAAGAAAATACGTTTACTTGCGGTAAACGCGGGTTGCGTCAGATCCACGCAAAACGGCTGTCGCTCAGCAGCATTATACTGCGGCCCTATGAAAGATAGAGAACCAACGCTGGTTTTTAGCAACAGTAGAACAATGCGGCAGGCGATGCGATGCGATGGGGTAGGTAGGGAACCAGAAATATCACTTGAAGGAAGTTGTGGCCAGAAGCTCGCAGATCGCGATCAAGCGCTAGCTTATAATGGCGCCAACTCTGTAGTTCAAAAACTAAACTAATTTTAAGTTATGTGCATCTTTTTCTTTCCATTTCGTTAAGAAAAGGATAGAAGATAACATTTTAATTTAATCCTGTCAAATTAAGATACTCCATAGACAGTTTAGACGCGATTATAAACATGGCGGCTAAAAATACGCCAGTTTACGTCAGGAGCGCACTAATTTGACAGGTCTAAACTGACATTTTATCTTCTGTCCTTTTCTTAATGAATTAGAAAGAAATACAACGTAATGGTGTACAACATTACGTTCCATTATCGTTTGCTATAATCATAACCTTTTACAACGCTCCATCAAATAGGAGTTAATTTTTATTTGCTATTATAGCAAAAAGCATAAAATTATAATACAAAACTAGTACACGCGAACTTTATTGTCGCTACCCTCCATCCACCCCGACGAGACGACGCCTGGCCACCCTCCTAGACGACTGACGCCTTATTGGTGACGTCACTACTAATGTCTGTATCAAAATTATCTGAAGATAGTAAACGACCCGAACATACATAGTTGTGAAAAGCAATCTGCAATCGCAAATTAAATTATTAGACAAAAATGTAAACAAAAACAAGTTTATGGAAAAATGACTTTTACTCCTACATTATAAAGTTCGATTTATGCTACAAATTCAAATATTATTACTTTGTTGACATTACTACGATCCGGAAGATGCGTTTCGCCTTGTCTGTCATACCGCGTACATCGAGAGATTGGAAGAACTTGGCAGCGGCGGTCTTTCCGTTTGATTACAATTTTAAGTGTCTTCAAGACTAGAATAAATATACCTACTATTAATAAATTAGCGCTTTACCATCAACGATTGCATCACTGCTTACCATCAAGCGGGATTGCGGTCAAGCACTATAATATTTAGCCACAAATAACGATGATTCTTTAGTTTTTCTGGAACGTTGCCAGGATTTCTCCCCCTTTTCCTTAGTAAGGGGTTCTTTTGGTTAACCAATTAAAGAATTGCTTTGAGAAAACTATGTGATTGTGTTTTATCTATGTGATTGCCTTTCCTTGTGCTATTTCTTTCACTAAGGGGTAGAATAGGACTGATTTTCTTTTTTTTTTTTTTTTTTTTTTTATAA
Source organism: Sesamia inferens (assembly GCA_037179545.1). Taxonomy (NCBI): domain Eukaryota; kingdom Metazoa; phylum Arthropoda; class Insecta; order Lepidoptera; family Noctuidae; genus Sesamia; species Sesamia inferens. The sequence goes on along the minus strand of CM073951.1, from coordinate 13,959,989 downwards.
TTATAAACTAGCGCTTTACCGCAATCCCGCCTGATGGTAAGCAGTGGTGCGATCGTTGATGGTAAAGCGCGCTAGTTTATTAAGAGCCTATTCACTCAGAAAAACTGAGCGAATAGGAAGGAAGACGGCAGTTGAGCGAGGTGATGCAATGTTAGCCAGGGAAGAGCTGCTGGGGTCCCTATATCGGGACCCGTGGGGGCGCCCCTACCGTTGGGTACGGGGCAAGTTGCGTCCCTGGGCGCCCCCACTGGTGCAAAGTATGCAACCCCAGCTGCTGGAGGCGGTGGTATCCACCCTCTTCCCTGAGCGGGCGGGACATGTTCCCCCGGCGATGGTTTCATCCTCAGCCACAGACTCTCCAGAAGAAGAGGGCACCGATGTCCCCGTGGTGACGCAAGCAGAGACGGGAGCGGCCGTGTCGCGGCTCCGGGCCAAGAATAAAGCGCCCGGACCCGACGGAGTTCCTGGCCGAGCTCTCGTCCTTGCTCTGAAGGAGCTAGAGCCCCAGCTGAGGGGGCTCTTCACGGCATGCTTCGAGCAGGGTCAGTTTCCCAGTGTGTGGAAGGAGGGGAAGCTGGTCCTGCTCAGGAAGGAGGGGCGCCCCGCGGACTCGCCGTCCGCGTATCGGCCCATAGTGCTGCTCGACGAGGCGGGCAAACTTTTTGAGCGCATAATCGCAGATCGCCTCGTCGGCCACTTGTGCGGAGAGGGGCCGAACCTGGACGACAAACAGTTCGGCTTTCGTCGGGGGCGCTCCACCATAGACGCCATCATGCGCGTGAGAGCCCTGGCGGAGGATACGGTGTCCCGGGGTGGGGTGGTGTTGGCGGTGTCTTTAGATATTTCCAACGCCTTCAACACCCTACCCTGGAGCTGTATTAGGGAGGCCCTGAAATACCATCGGGTGCCTCCCTACCTCCGCCGCATAGTAGGGGCTTATCTGGAGGACAGATGCGTCATCTATCGGGGACGTGACGGTGCCGGTCGGCACCAAATGTCGTGCGGTGTTCCACAGGGATCGGTCTTGGGACCGCTCCTGTGGAACATCGGCTACGACTGGGTGCTGAGAGGCGAGCTCCCGTCGGGCGCCGACTTGACGTGTTATGCGGACGACACGCTTGTCACTGCCCGGGGGAGCTCGTACAGGGAAGCGACGTTGATAGCCACGGCTGCGGTGTCACAGGTGGTGAACCGCATCCAGCGCCTGGGCCTGGAGGTGGCCCTTGACAAGTCGGAGGCCATGGTTTTCCATGGCCCCCGGCGTGCGCCGGCGCCGGGATCACATATCGTGGTCAGTGGGGCCCGGATAGCTGTCGAGTTCACCATGAAGTACCTGGGATTGGTGCTCGACAGCCGGTGGGATTTCGGACCCCACTTCCGGCGGCTGGCGCCCAAGCTGATGGGTGCAGCAGGCGCGCTATCAACGCTGCTTCCCAATATGGGGGGCCCGAGCGCCGCCTGTAGGCGGTTATACGTAGGAATCGTGCGGTCCATGGCCCTATATGGGGCCCCTGTGTGGGCGATGGACCTGACGGCCGGAACACTCGCCATTCTGCGCAAGCCGCAGAGGGCGATGGCCGTCAGGGTCGTCCGCGGGTATCGCACGATATCCTACGAGGCGGCTTGCGTCCTGGCCGGATCCCCGCCCTGGGACCTAGAGGCGAAAGTACTCGCGTCATTGTACCGATGGCGCGAGGAAGAACGGACACGGGGCTCCAGTCCGGTGCAGCGGCAGATAGAGCTGCGCCGAGAGGAGCTCCGTCAGGTCCTGGTGGCGGACTGGCGGCAGAGGCTTATGCGCCCTACCGCCGGCCTCGCTACCGTCGAGGCGATCCGGCCAGTACTCGACAACTGGCTCGGGAGGAGGCACGGCTCCCTGTCGTTCAGGGTGACGCAGGTACTGTCGGGGCATGGCTGCTTCGGCAAGTACCTGCGTCGCTTAGGCAGGGAGCCGGACGCTCGGTGCCACCACTGCGTCCAGTGCGGGGAGGACACGGCGCAGCACACGCTCTCCGAGTGTGTAGCTTGGGAGGAGCAGCGCCGTGTCCTCACAAATGAAGTAGGAGGCGACCTGACGCTGCCGGCAGTAGTGCGGAGGATGGTCGGCAGCTCAGAGTCGTGGGACGCGGTGGTGTCCTTCTGCGAAGACGTGATGTCGCAGAAGGAAGCTGCGGAACGGGAGAGGGAGATATCAACTCCCTTCCCGGGCCGCAGAAGACGCACCGGGCGCCGAGGAAGGGCGGATAACGCCCTCTTCCGCCCCCCATTATTGGGTCCAGGGGCGAGGGACATGGGGAAGTCCCCGCCCCCCATTGATGGACCCCGAGGCGGAGGCGCGCGCGAGTGTCGGCGCGCGCCTTTGAGGCGATGCACGGGGTAGTTTAACACCCCACTACCCCGTGCAGGAGACGAGGCCCGGACAGACCGGGCCAGCACGAGGATGTGGGGCCGTGGAAGAATTTAGACTCCCGCGGCCCCACGCGCGCTCGTGATAGAAGACACACCGGGGTGGTTTTAGTCAGTAAAAGTCTGACATACCCCGTCGCCCACCCCAGGGCGGCGGGCATCCTATGAGGATTTCCACCCCGGCAAAAAAAAAAAAAAAAGGTGATGCAATGTTAAACCCAACAACATGACCAACGATGCTGCGCCAAAGGGAGATTGATCTGAAGACCCTCCACGACCAAACTCCCAACACAACAACATTAGGCGTATCGTACCCGGCACACATCGCAACACAACTGCTCAGACCCGACCTCCGTACGGCTTCACCCGACATCATGCCGGAACACGACAAATCGCTTGGCGGCTTTGATTTTTTAGTAATAAGTAATTAAGCAGGACTAATGGATCGCATGGATGGAATTGATTTGGATAAAATTAGGTACACCGATGGTCAATAACCAGGATTAACGTATAGGTTAGTTGTTATCCAAATATCCGACGGGAGCAGACCTGAGCAGACCAGACCTTGAGCAGTGGTGTCCTACCTAGTAGTATCGGCTGCGACTTACAAGTAGGTCGTATGTTCGAACCCAATCAGGCACTTACTTTGTGCAAATTATTTCATCACCACTGCTGTCAAAACGGTGAAGGAAAACTTGGTGAGGAAACCGGCATGTCCTAGAGACAAAAACTTGGAAGACATGTGACATCTACCAATCCGCGTTGGGCCCGCGTGGTGGATCACGGCCCACTTCCTCTCACCTGAGAGGAGGCCTGTGGCTCAACAGTGGGGACATTATAGTGTGATTTGATTATACAACATGTAAAGAAAACCCTGTCCGACCCGTAATCATAATAAAGGTTAGGTAAACACTTGACCAAATATAATATAAAATTTTGCGTAATCATCATAGAAACAATACTAATGAATTTTGAAATAATCTTTTTTTCTCGCGAATTAATTCCAACTTCCCCGAAATTTGGTGATTTTTAAAAAAGTGACATCACCGGTATTATTATGAGCGAATAGCGATGCGACCACGTGCTGCGTGCCCTGCCCCCCGTCGCCCGCGCACGGATTGCCTACCGCACACGTATTAAGTTACCTCTTTTTGCGAAATAATATTTATTTTTATAGGGGGATTTTTTTAAGTTTAGCCCGGCTTTGTGGGCATTAGTAGAATCAGTTATCGATACCTAACAATACCTTCACGGATCGGACAGGGTTTTCTTTACATATTGTATATCCTACGGGATCGAAATTTATATGGGTGAAACTGTTCAATGTTGTTTCAAATTTCGTTCTGTTTCCGCTATTTTAACAACAAATACCTACTAAAAAGGTGAAAGTATGTGAGGATCGCGGGAAGCCAATGGATGCAGGCAGCCACAAGACCGGTCATTGTAGAAAGCCTTGGGGTAGGCTTTTCTCCAGCAGTGGACCTTTATAGGCAGGAGAAGAATGGTGCGGAAGCCTTCATACGCCAGTTTGACTCATACTTGCTCTTTTTTTGTAAAATGTTAGTACTTAATGCCGTCTTTGCTGTGCCGGCTTCATACATACATAAAAAGTGTATCTGACATCGACGCACAAACGAGTATCATGGATCCAGTACATGATTCTGAACCCCCCAATGGTGGAATTTATCGTCGGCTTTTTCATGATTTGAAATAAAATATATGTAGTCTTTTTTCAGTTTAGACCGTTCTTAATTGCTATAATTTTATAACCCAATAAGATTTTAAAGTAAAAATTAATTTATTCGCTAATTACACAAAAAAGCGCATTGAAAACAAAACTCGAAAAACTATCTTATCAGCTGATTTAATAGAGTTCACATCAGGGTTCAACGTCATACCTACAAACTCGCACGGCGGCACGCTTGCAACGTTCAAAGGGCGAGCCGACACTTTTTTTAAAACACCTTTAATTCTGTAACCGTTCATTAACGACATAAATGACTATCATAATTTTATTAGTGGCATGCGGTCTAGCCTTTTCGCGTATAATATTGTTAAAAAAAAAATAATTTTTAACGTTTTTTTTTTTTTTTTTTTTTTACGTAATTTTTAATATACCTCGATAAATACCCTAAAACGATAAATTTCCTTTTGTTCTCAAACTAATTTTGGTCCTCCCTTACGAGTGTGCGATGTCTGAGCAATTTTTATGAGTGTACTTTTTAGGAGTTTTGAGTCATCAAATATTCAAAATCCGACTCGATTTCTTTGTTGTGTTATCTTCACTGAAACTTGGAAAAGTGGCTAAGCGTGTCTTATACTCCTACACGACGGTTTCCGTAGCTTCGTGTAATATTTACACTACGTATTTTTCTTGTAAGGGATCGCACCAACCCTCCTCATCCAGTTGTAGATTAGATAGATTTACGATTTGTGGGTTCAAACAGTTGTTATCAAGTACTTGACCGCAATCCCGCCTGATAGTGACGCAATCGTTAATGGTAAAGCGCGCTAGTTTATTAAGAGCCTAGAGGTGATGGAATGTTAAACCCAACAACACCATCAACGATGCTGCGCCAGAGAGAGATTGATCTGGAGACCCTGCACGAACAAACTCCCGACACAACAATAATTGGCGCATCCTACCACACATTGCAACACAACTGCTCAGACCCGTCCTCCGTACGGCTTCACCAGACATTATAGAACACGACTAATCGCTTGGCGGCAAACCTGTCCTGGTGGGTGGTAACTTTTACCGACAGCCGATGTTATTATGGCCTACCACAGATAAAATGCTTGGTGTAAAATTATTTCAAATCAATGCAACTAAACATTGTGAGGAAACCAGAATGATCTAGTTCTCTGAAGACATTCACCAACCCCTATCTTAATTGTGTAACACACTATTAAGTAATATTAATCGTAAAAATTTTGAATATATGATTTTTATTAGTAATCCATTGCTCCATATATTCAAGAATTTACGTTGCTGAGCAGACACTCTCAGCAATGTAAATAACGCTATGAATCTTTTTGAATTGAATTGTGCCTAAGTCTAACAGGGTCCCGTTGTTACCCTATACGGAACACCAAAAAGGGTGTTACAGATTCTGCTGTGTGGGATGTTGTGACTTTTTCATGAGTCACTGTGTTGTTGTGACTTTGCAGAAAGATGACATAAAGGACAGACGACAAACTTTTTAAGAAATTGGCAATTCATTGTTGTTTAACGGTTTGGTTTTAAAAGATTTTATCTAAAGTTCAGCGGCCGCTAGCGACGTTCGCGTGGAGTTAGTAATGCTCCGCTCCTAATGGTCGCAGCGTGATGTTATATAGCCTAAAGCAGGGGTCACCAAATGGCGGACCGCGGTCCGCATCCGGACCGCCAACCCATTTTGTGCGGACCACAAAAACACAGCAACTTGCACTACAGAGCACGAAATTTAATAAAAATGTATCTCCCGCACTATCTTTGTTAACGTCAATTCGACAAATTTCGACAAACCACTGCAACATCGTCAATTGAAATCATTTCTTGAAGAAGTTGATGCACAATATGACGATCTACTGTTGCATAAGGTTTAGCAAAGGCTGCGTTTTAGAAAGATACTTCAGCATTTTAGAGCACTTAAAAATATGCCTTTTTAATAGTGATCAAACTTCAGCAAACGCTTATTTAAGTTTCCTAAAAGAACAAGAAAATGTAGCTGCCATTGCTTTTTTGACGGATATTTTTAAACATATCAATGACCTGAACCTTAAGCTTCAAGGCAAGGGAAAGTTTGTATGGGAGCTCATGTCGGAAGTAAAAAGTTTTACGAGAAAACTTGATCTCTTTATTAATGATGTTGGTAGTGAACGCTTACACTTCCCTAATTTAAATAAAATAATCAGCAGCGACAGTGAGATTGATGTCGGCCAATACAAGACGTTCATTACAGATCTGAAATCGGAATTTGAAAACAGGTTCGCAGATTTTAAGAAAATTGAGAATGTTGTAGAAATCCTCAGCAGCATTTACTCTCTGCATCCTGATGGTGAATGGAGCAACGAAGCTGCAAATGTTTTCGGGAGTGATAAAGCTACTCTGCAGATAGAAATGATCGATTTCCAAGAAAACACAGTTTTAAAACACACACAAATTTTATCCAGAACTCTTCACAGGAAACTTCTGGATAAAATTTGTGTGTGGTAATAAATATCCAGAACTAAAAAAAATTGCTATGAAACTTCTTACTTTGTTTGGATCAACATATATTTGTAAGCAGCATTTTCAAAGATGAATTTCATTAAGAATAAATTTCGATCTCAACTTACTAATGAACATCTCTAGGATTTAATGACAATAGCGTGCACCAATTATACTCCAAACTTCAGACAGATACTTAGTCCACAACAGAAAAAATCATTTTACCCATTGAAAAGTACTCGTAAAAAATTATCTTTGTTATTTCCGTAACTACATTTCTTCAATATATATTTTTTTTTTCTATAAATGTGCGGACCGCGATGGTCATTTCATTTCTTAAAACGGACCCCGAGCATAACTAATTGGTGACCCCTGGCCTAAAGCCTTCCTATATTAATGGGCTATCCAATGCAAAAAAAAAATTGAAAACGGATTAGTAGTTTCTGAGATTACCGCGTTCAAACAAACAAACAAACTCTTCAGCTTTATATACGAAGTCTCACTTATTTCCACCAACCCAGCAACAGAGTGTGCATCAGAACGTTCAGAGTGCAACCGCATACGTCCACTAAATGGTCCAGCATGTCTGCCACGCACATTTAATGGTCCTTCGAGTATTATTTTAATTTTTATTTATTTATTTATTTTATTATTTATGTACACACAATAAAACATATAACCCACACCAATGTCCACGGAATCATATTGATTGTACAAGACATAAGGACACTGACGTATCAGAAGGGGACAGTGAGAAAGTAGCGAATGATAAAACTAAAACTAAACCCTAAAAATCACTCAAACCAATTCAAGACAGCGTGCCCCGTCCAGATATGGTCCATGGGCACAATCAGGTCACACCAAACATCAGCAAGAAACAGTAAGAGTTAAGGATTACCAGAAAGTAAACCAATAACCATTTTTCTGAACTCGCTCTGGTTAAGAGCGAAATTATCCAGATTTGCAAAATAGGAATTATTGTAAATTTCCAATATCGGCGAAGAGGAGCCCTCTCCCCAGCATTTGTTCTACATTGCTATAGTACATTGCTACATTAGTATAGAAAAAAAAAGAACAAAAGAAAATACGTTTATCTATACTATAGATAAACGTATTTTCTTTCGTTCTTTCTAACACTACCACCTGGCTGTACGCTCTTTAAGCTTCAATTATTTCTTCACGGCTACTTGACATACTCGTACTAGCATATGTCGTTCACTCGTGTTACATTACTTTCCTCACGGGATCCACTGGACGGGCTACCATAATGATATGACAGATGGCTAACGAACAGCCATACTTGCAGGTAAACCACATACTTTTGACAATCTTGTAGGTTTAATAAATAGAACAGAAAGCTCTTTATTGTGGCCGTCCTGGCCGGTTGGTACCGCCGCAAACGCTACGTCCCGTAATTTTCTCTCAGAATTTTAATCTGTAAATCTAAAATATTAATTTAAATCATCAGATTTAAATGTATATTTGGGCGAGGGCTGAGTAGATCTATAATTACTTATATCTAACTATGCTAAGTATTTAAGGTATGTAATTGGATAAGGATTAATGGATTTATTTACTGTATTGGTTAAAATCGCCTCGAAAATTAATAATTATTTGTCAAAAATAGTAATTTATGACAAAAACATCACTGTGGGATATCCATACTCTTATGGATATCCCACAGTGATGTTTTTGTCATAAATTACTATTTTTGACAAAAGGTCAAAAGGTTAAAAGGTCTACAAAAAAGTCCGCGATGGTTGGTGAATGTCCATATCTCTATGGACATTCACCAACCATCGCGGACTTTTTTGTAGACCTTTTCAATGTGTACAATATTTAGTAACATTATTTTGATAAATCTCATAGGGTTCAGCCTGCGTTTCACTGCAAATGCGGAAAAAATATAATTATTTATGACGTCACATTAGAAACCTCTAAATAACAGTGTTTCTCCAATATTTAATGGATGTTATTATACATATTATAAACCTTCCTCTTCAATCACTCTTATCTATTAAAAAACCGCTTCAATATCCGTTTCGGAGTTTTAAAGATTTAAGCATACGTAAAGGCTGTATCTAACATCGACTCACAAACGAGTACATACCATGGATCCAGTACATGATTCTGAACCCCCCAGTGGTGGAATTTTGCGTCGGCTTTTTCCTTTTCCTTAAAAAATAATATGCAGTTTTTTCACTTTAGACCGTTAATAATTGGTATACTTTTATAACCCAATAAGATTTTAAAGTAAAAGTAATTACTTAATTCGCTAATAACACAAAAAAGCGCAACAATACTAGAAAAACTATCCTATTAGCTGATTTAATAGAGTTCACATGAGGGGTCAATGTCATACCTATAAACACGCACGGCGGCACGCTTGCAACGTTCAAAGGCCGAGCCGACACTTTTTTTTAAACACTGTGATTTCTGTTACCGCTCATTAACGACATAAATGACGATCATAATTTTATTATTGGTTCGCGAAGTTTGCGTTACGATGTTAGATACAGCCTGTATGAATATAGGGACAGAGAAAGCGACTTTGTTTTAAAAAGTCTTTGTTTGTAAAGTCTAGAAACCTACCTAAGACATGGGCTAAGAAAGATGACGAAGGCTCGGCAGATGACGTTGATAAGGCAGCAGCTTTTGTAATCTCAACTGTCCGTACTAATAAGCTGACTTTTAATAGCATCAAAAGCAAGTTTAAATGTTTTTTATATCAAAGTGTTGACCCCAAAAGTAACTTTAAATAAGCATACCATCCGAATTTTTGGCACTCGGCGCACCATTTTCGTGAAGTTTATGAATATTTTCATCCGCCACTCGCTTGCAATGTGACTACAATAAATTAACTTTATAATTTAAAAGCCCAAGCAAAATTCAGTCTTATTACTAACGGGACTAAATGGATTTTGGCTTGAATAAAAAGCTCAAGTCTTGCAAACAGACCACGTTACATCAGCTCGATCTAAAATGGTTCGTATTTCTTGGAATATAAATCACATTTTTGCTTTGACTTCAGAAATCAACCTTATGTTTTTAACATACGCCATGTTTTATTTTTTTTATTTTTTAAAGAAGATTTGGCGAATAAATTTTTTACATTGGTTTTAAGGAACTTATATCGTATTGCTACTGAAATAAGAATGAGTTTTGTGTGTATAATGTTTTACACCAGATGGACATTGAATAGGAGAAGAATAGTCGAGTTCAATCAACTGTATCGTATATTATTACTCCGTTAGTCAGTGAAGTTAATAATATCAAATTTCTTGACCCTTCGAGTAACATGGGACGATGAACACGAGATATTTATCTTAATAAAAATTCAATTTTACCAGAAAAATCTGATTTTTGGTCGATAATAATAATTTTGGTAGATGAAAAAATTATTTTCTGCAGGAAAAAGTATGACAAAAGATTTCGCCCAACGTGGGGCTCGAACCCACGACCCTGAGATTAAGAGTCTCATGCTCTACCGACTGAGCTAGCCGGGCTGTGGAAGTGCTTCCGAAATTATCGAGTGGTATCTAGTACAGTGTAGTCATTGAAGCATTATTGCTCAGACTTTTTTTTTCTGTGAACCGAATTACATACAATTTTGGAATTAGGTTTATCTTACCCTTAACTTCAATAGTGAAAATGATTTGAACTCCGCAACCCCTTTTCGGGGAGATTTTTTTTTTCTAAATAACCTTGGGTACCTATCGATAGAAGGCCTAATTTTGTCGGTCTCCGTGGCGCAGCGGTCACCACGCCTGACTGCGACGTGGAGGTCCCGGGTTCGATCCCCGGCCAGGTCATGATGGGAAGCGATCTTTTCCTGATTGGCCTGGGTCTTGGATGTTTATCTATATATGTATCTATTATAAAATATAGTATCTTTGAGATAGTATCCCATAACACAAGTCTCGAACTTACTTTGGGGCTAGCTCAATCTGTGTGATTTGTCCGTATATATTTATTTATTTATTTAAGCAAAAAAATCATCTATAAACTTTAAAAAAAAAATGCATTACTTATTGAAAATTCGCAATTTTTTCACGTTTTTCGTCGGTTTTTTTGCAAATATCTCCAAAAATATACGTAAAATGTATATGTATCAAATAAAAAAATATATATTGTGAAAATTTGCTTGAAAAAATTGTGTAAATTAGCTTACATGTGTGTCATATTTCATTCAAATTGGTTAAGCGTTCTACGCAAATCATAAATATGTAAACATAAATAAACTGTTTACATTAGTAGGAAGTAGGATTGAAAATCATCTATCTAGAAAAGGTTGTTAACGTCTGTCTTTTAGACGTAAAGTACTCGTTGCGTAGCAACGGTTTGTTTACCTCTATTCTTTATCGAATTTGGCCCAAATATAGTGTTCATTATAATGACGATGATGAGTAATAAAAACTTGTTTTATTTTCGTGTTTATTATTAATTTTTTTTTTTTTTTCAGGTAACTATAGTGGAAATCTAAGCTATGATAAAGTATGGTATATTATTCGTAAGTACATGTAGCTGGCGCTCACGTCTAGTATTATAGATATTATTATTAAAATTACTTTATTCTATACATTTTTGACTTTTAAACATCACTTCACTTCACTCTAAACCACAGTGTTTAAGGGGTTTATTCATAAACGATGATTAATGTTAAGTGATGTGCTAACGTCTAAAATGTATGGTTAAACAGTCGCTAATCACTAGTTAACTTTAAGCAACGTTTATGAATATAGGGTAAGTGACCAAACGTCCCGTTTTAAACGGGACTGTCCCTTTTTTAAATTAAGTGTCCCGGTGGCCCCACACGAACACTGGAACGCAATATTGTCCCGTTTTCGGAAACCGGGCGAGCATTTGAGTGGCAGAAAATCAAGGTGATTATAACAAAAGAACCTGCTGTTGTATCATACATCACTACTCTGTAGTCGAGTAACTAATACCATCTCTATGTATTAGTGTCTATGAATATAGTCTATTGTCTTGTCATTGTAACTTAGGATCTGACCTGGAAGAGGTCGTTTCCAATAATATAATTCTACAAGTGTAATAAACCAGTCTAATTATCTAAAGTCTTTAATATTTACCAACCGAACAATCATACATGGTGTCAGGTGTGGGGTGAAAAAACCCAATACGAAGAAAGAAAATTCATAAAATGCAAAAGTCGGATGGCGTCGGTGGCGGCCATGACACCGGAGCTGCAATGAACAGTGGCTTGAAGGCGCTTAAAATATCGTCAGATGCAACAAACATCAATTACGAAACCTGGAAGCGCTGGTGGCAACAGTTCGAATTATACTTGTTGGCAACGGGTTTAGACAAGTCCGGTGAGAAACGCAAGATCGCCATTTTACTACATCACATTGGTGAAAAATGCTTAAATATTTTCAACACATTCAACATAAATATTGGAGAAAGCACATTACATGACGTCAAGGCCAAATTCGACGAATTTTTTCAACCTAGAAAAAATATTACCATGTATCGTTACATGTTTTTTACCACACGTCAACAGAAATCGGAAAGCATCGAGGATTTCTTAACCGATCTCGAAAATAAGAGCCAAGATTGCGAATTTGGAACGCTCAGAGAATCTCTTATCAGAGATATTTTTATCGCCAACTTGAGTTTGGACTTAGCACATGTACGTCAGAGACTGCTGCAGGAACCTGATCTGACATATCAGAGGATGCGAGAGCTAGCTAGGACACTCATCGTCGCACAGCAGGATGCAGACCAAATTGTCAAGAGGTCCACTAGTCAAGAGTCTGAAAAAGTCATGCATCTGCGTCGGAGGAGCCGTGGTCAAGCGGAGCGTCAGCGACGGCGAGCTTCACCAGTCAGTCAGCAGGGATCCAGCGCAGGGAGGTCAAAGTCAAGTCCCAGTCCTGAGAAGCGCTCGAAGACGTGTAGCCGCTGTGGACAACACCACCGCTACAAATGTCCAGCGCAGGGAGCTAAATGCAGGTCATGTAACTCTTATGGTCATTTTGCAAAATTTTGTTACTCCAATAATAAAAAAGTCAGTCATTTAGAGTCTTTTAGTTCAACTGGTAGTCAAGATAATTTTGTTGGAATTTTAAATTGTCATAACTTCAGTCATAGTCATAAGTATAGTCAATATAATTGTCATTTAGAGTCACAAAGTCATCACAATCAAAATCATTACAGACATAGCAGGTTGTCATACACCCAGTCAGATCATAAGTTACAATCAACGGTCAGGTCGCACATAGGCCAGTCGCAGTCAATGTCTAAGAGATCTCATGAAGACTCATCTTGTCATAAAAAATATCCTGTGTCATATTTCTGTGATGAAAGTGGTGACAATGCCATATCTGAGAGGTCTAATAAAAAATGCCTCAGTGATGAAAAAAGGCTGGTGACTGATAAGTCTAAGAGATCTCATGAAGACTCATCTTGTCATATGTCATATCTCAATGATGAAAACACTAAACAGTCTGAGAGATTCACAGTCAAGTCAAAAAAGTCAAAAAGTCTTAGTCGAGATTCATATCTTAATGATGAGTACAGACACAAGTCTGAGGAATCTCACACAACAAACACTTGTAGAATTATTACAGCAAAGTCAACACATAGTAAACAGGTGAATACAGTCGAGTCAAAGGAAAACAAATACTATTCTAAACAGTCATGGAACATAAACATTTTAGTTGGTCATACACAAATTAATTGCATTATTGATTCAGGAGCTGAGATCAATATTATGTCAAAGAAAACTTTTCAATCTTTGAAATGTCAAAGTCAAATGTCACTTGAGAAATGTCAAATAAACGTTAGTGGGTTTGGTGGTATATCAATACCCATTATGGGCAAAGTCAATGTAAAATGTAGTTTATCTTTAAATAATAGCACTATTAGTGTAAATATAGTGTTTATAGTCACAGATTTAGTTTGTCCGAATGTTTTAGGTCTACCAACTTGTGAAAAATTAGGTATAATTCAAAGAGTTTTCTCTGTGTCTCAACAAAATTTTAGTGAACAAATTCTTACACAATACAATGATGTATTTCAGGGTCTTGGATGTCTACCTCAAGTCTGTCGCCTGAAACTCAAACCTGAAGCAGTGCCATGCGTGGATGCTCCGAGAAGAGTACCCTTCGCTTTACTGAACAAACTGCGCGATGAATTGGATCGCATGGAGAAAATGCAGGTCATTGAAAAGGTTTTTAAACCTACAGAATGGGTGAACAGTATAGTGATAACAGTCAAAAGCACGGGTCAGTTACGAATTTGTTTAGATCCTAGAAATTTGAATAAGAATATTATAAGGGAAATTTATCCACTAAAGTCAATAGATGAGATCAGATCTCAACTAGCAGGAGCTGTTTGTTTTTCTCATTTAGATGCATTTTCAGGATTTTGGATGCTTAAACTAGACGAATATAGTTCTGATTTATGTACATTTCAAACACCTTTCGGTAGATATAAATATTTAAGGTTACCTTTTGGTATTAATGCATCGTCTGAAATTTTTCAAAGAGTCATGATGAATTTGTTCGGTGATTTAGAAGGAGTTCTAATATTCATCGATGATATTTTGGTATATGGACCAAACGAGTCAGTACATAATGAGAGAGTACATAAAGTCATGCAACGAGCACGTGAAGTCAATTTAAAGTTCAATAAGTCTAAATGTAAATTTTTAGTATCAGAAGTCTGTTTTTTAGGGTATGTTTTTAGTAAAGATGGTGCTAGGGTTGATGAAGAGAAAGTAAAAGCAATTGTCAATATGCCCACACCAAAAAATGTCAAAGAATTGCAAAGAATATTAGGTATGATCAATTATTTAGGTCCCTTTATTAGCAATTTGTCTCAAAAAACTCAAATTTTAAGAAATCTTTTGAAGAAAGATTCAGTCTGGACTTGGGATGAAAATCATAGTCAATGTCTTAAGAGTTTAATCGATGAAATTACAAATTCACCAGTTTTAGCTCATTATAATCCCAATGTACCATTAGTCTTGTCAGTCGATTCGTCAAAGTCAGCATTAGGAGCAGTCATTATGCAGAATAATAAACCTATTGCTTATAGTTCCAAAACATTAACTCAAACTCAGTCAAGGTATGCTCAAATTGAGAAAGAATTGTTAGCCATTCAGTTTGGTTGTGAAAAATTTCACCAGTATGTGTACGGTCATAAAGTAACTGTTCATACTGATCATAAACCTTTAGTCTATCTTTTTAAAAAGCCATTACATGATGTACCAGCAAGATTGCAACGTATGATGTTAACTTTACAAAAATATGATTTGGAAGTTATACATGTTCCAGGTAAAGAAATGTTTATATCTGACACTCTGTCTAGAGCAGCATTGAAAGAACATTATATACCTGAGAATGAGTCAGAAATATCTTGTCATGTCAATTTAATGCATTCAAGTCTAGCAGTCACAAAGGAGTACTGTACAAAATTGTTACAGAACACTAAGAAAGATGATACTTTGCAATTGTTAAAAAAGTATTATTATGAAGGTTGGCCAAAAAATAAAAATAATGTCAGTCTGTCAATAAAACCATTTTGGAACATACAAGCTGAAATTCATGTAGTCAAAGATTTGTTGTTCAAAGGGTCAAAATTAATAGTACCACAGTCAATGTATAAGGAAATGTTAGGTAAAATTCATGAAGGTCACCAAGGTATAAATAAATGCTTAAAACTGGCTAGAGAGTCTTTGTACTGGCCAAGCATGTCAGCTGATATTAAAAACTTGGTAGAACAATGTTATGTATGTGCACAATTTAAACCTAATAATCCAAAGGAACCACTAAAAAATTTTGAAATAAATAAATATCCATGGCAACAAGTAGGTGTTGATTTAATGTATTTTGATAACCTTACTTATTTAATTGTCACAGATTATTATTCTAAATTTATAGAAATAGCTTTGTTAAATAAAAACAGTACAGCAAAGAATGTAATAACACATTTAAAGTCCATTTTTGCTCGTCATGGAATACCTTTATCTTTAGTGTCTGATGGTGGTCCTCCTTTTCAGTCATTAGAATTTAAGAATTTTATGCATGAATGGGACATAGAACACATTGTAACTAGCCCATATCATCCACAGTCAAATGGTCAAGCAGAGAGTTCAGTCAAAATTATCAAAAATATGTTAAAAAAATGTAAAAGAAACTCATCTGATCCATACATAGCTTTATTACAGTATAGAAACACACCTAAGAATAATTTACCATCTCCAGCTCAATTGTTAATGTCCAGGAATTTAAGAAATAACATTCCTATGTCTTATAAGAAATTAAAACCAAAAGTGGTTACATTCAAAAATTATGAAGAATGTGTCAAGCAAAATAATAAAAATAAGTCTAAATATTATAATAGAAATACAAAGTCATTGTCATTACTGTATCCCAATGATCATGTATACTTTAAAAGAAAGCCTGATAGAAATTGGGAACAAGCCATTGTCAAGCTAAGGTTGGCTAATAATAGGTCATATGTCGTTGAGGATGTCAATGGAGTTAGGTATAGGAGGAATAGGGTTCATTTAAGACACAAATATTCTCCTATGCTATCCAATTCGTCGCAGGGGAGAGAGGAAGGTAACAGGCAGGAGTCTAGACCTCAAGAGCTCTCATCTCAATCCTCAGTCAGTCAACATGTAACTCGTTCTGGAAGAGTTGTAAAGCCAACCAGAAGGCTAATTGATGAAATAGATTAAGTAGAACATTGTATCCTAGATTAAGACCTAACCATAGTCTTAAGTCATTGTCTAAATTGTAACTAAGTCAGGTTTCTATAACATTGTTTGTCAAGGGTTAATTTAAACTTAAACAGGGGGGATGTTGTATCATACATCACTACTCTGTAGTCGAGTAACTAATACCATCTCTATGTATTAGTGTCTATGAATATAGTCTATTGTCTTGTCATTGTAACTTAGGATCTGACCTGGAAGAGGTCGTTTCCAATAATATAATTCTACAAGTGTAATAAACCAGTCTAATTATCTAAAGTCTTTAATATTTACCAACCGAACAATCATACACCTGCCAAGAGTTTTATTTTACATTAAAGTCATCACCAGCTATATTAAAGCTTTTGTTCTTCTGATAAATATAACTAATTATCGAAAATTTTCGGGTACAGTACCTACATTTAATTATACGTAACTTTTCCATCTTCTCCATCGGTCCAGATCGTTAACTAAAGTTTAAGAAAAAAAAAACTCGTTACCTAACTCACGTGGTTTTTTTAGTAACCTTTAGTAAATCAACTAAACGTCAGTCACTTCTTTTCATTATATGTCACAATTGTAGGTACTCTTCAATTTAGCGAACATATACTTAACAATATCTACAGGTGACTTTTTATTGATAACAATTAATTTAAATGCACTTCCTTTCTTTTGTCGCATTACCCGTATCCTTGTCAAAAATAAAAGTCCTTGCCAGCCCAAAAATAACAAATTCCCTCCAATAATGTCAATATCAACAAGGAGGTCTTAACCTCGCATTAAAGAGTTCTTTTTTTAAATTACCCAAGACTGCTTCCCGTCAAGTTCATTGGCGCTTCCGTTCGATGTCAATTGTTGTAGGGACGTGTCTGTATCGATTTAATAAATCGATTATTTCCTTGTTGGATTTTACTTATGGTAGTTTATCTATAATTGTTTTCGGTTTTTAATGTAAAACGCGGATTGTGGACGATGACCGAAGTAACCGAGCTCAATATGCAATAGAAGGTTCCACTCCACACCCTTTGCTGGTACCTAGTGTTTTTGGTTACGGACGAACGTCCACGAACAGCTCCCGACATAACAACATTTGGTGCATCGTACCCGGCACACATCGCAACACAACTGCTCAGACCCGTCCTCCGTACGGCTTCACCAGACATCATGCCGGAACACGACGATTCGCTTGGCGGCAAGACTGTCAGGTGGGTGCTAACTTCTACAGGCAGCCGATGTTACGGTGTACCACCGATTTTGTAATACTCTCACCGTGAAAAGCTATGTGAAGCTTAAAATGAGCTGTCAGTAGTGTAGTTAAGTAAGTTTTCACAGTGAGCTGGTCACATAATCACACCGTGTCCCACGATATTCTCCTTCATCGATATTAATGATGTTACTCCAGTATGTCGATACTATATAGTGTTGTACAGTTAGTTTGAGACGAAACTATCGACTTATAAATAAGAACATATGCATGCGTAGGCGACCGATTACTTTGGCCTCATTATTATTATCTTTGTAATTTGAACAAATAACTTTTGAATGTCAGTGACACAAGTGCGTATGCATCTTGAACTCTTCATTTAGTTATGGACTAGCTTCTGTCCGTGGTTTCGCCCGCGGTGCTGTAACTAATCTTTTTGTTTGGTATGACCTTGTCAGGCACCTTGCGGGAGGCCTAGCAGTAGAAGTCTTTCGGCTGAAATGATTAATGATTCGCTGACTCTCCCTTTCCTGTCTGAATCATCAATTAACTCTTATTATGAGCATTTTTGACGGCAATGTCTTATAATTCGATGGAGCCGGCTACACACACGAAAAAACATAACTCATGCGGCGTTACCCCGTGCCATTTAAGGCTTGAAGTGCAAATGAGAGCGCGGAAGGAGCGACAAAGAGGCACAACCAGCCTCCTCGTTGGCCAGCGTTCAACATCTGTTTCTTACTTGAGTGAGTGATGCGCCCGCGTGGACAGCTGCTATACAATAATACATTTACACGTTTTGGTCAAGTATGAAGTGCAGTGAAAATTGAATGTGGTGTCAATTGTTTATAGCAACGATAATTGCGGCGATAAAGGTTTGAAAAACGCAACTATTCCATCAGCATTTTCTTATGACGTTGTCACGTTCATTTAATGTTAGTGAAACCGACCATATGTGAAGGTGAACCGACTTGACAGACAACCGATTTTTACAAGCTGTTCTTGGCATAATGATGACTGTGTTATTTACAGTTATAATTGCCATATCTTCACTAGTCTTCACTTTGATATTGATATACCGTTTCAATATCACATTGACGTGAAGATTGTAGCTTTTTAAAAGCCAACAAAAAAGTTGATTTGAACATCATGGATGTTCATTACGCTATTAGTTTTTATGACTGTCTATTATTATTTGCAATCATTTACTAAATAGGTTTTAAGATTTATTGTTGGCAACGTTTTTAGAGGTATGAGGAACTGGGTGTAAATTTCACTAATTTTATACAGAAAAGGGAGGATTCTCTGACTAGACGGGTGTTGAGTCTGGCGTGGACTTGCCCAACGGTTGATGTTGGGAAGTTGTATGTATGCTAGTTGCACGGTAAACTGTGCTTGCGGGATGTAGAATTCGTGTGACGTCAGTATGACGCGTTGTTCGCGTGTGGCGTTTTGTACATAGAATATAGGTAATAGAATACTCTTTATTATGTACATCATGTAGATTACAGAAAATAAAGTATTTTACAAAGGGTGAAAGGGCAGTTTCATCCCTAAGAACGCTACCGTTTAAAAAATACTTTTCTAACTATTAATATTTAAAATATAACTTTTTTATGTAAAAAAAAAACGTTGCCGCAAACTAGGAATGCGCAGCGCACCAGTGAATAGCTTAATCACTGCGTCAACCGTGCCGTTTTACTTTTAGTGTATTCTGTGGCTTTTAATGATTTCAGTTTTCACTTCAGCTGTCGGTCAATTCCGCAACTCCTATTTTTGTTTTGTGTTTGTATTCTTATACATACGTCATGTATGCCGCGAAGAAAGCGTATTTTCTTACTTGTCCATCTATTTTTTTTTTTTTTTTTAATTATAAACTAGCGCTTGACCGCAATCCCGCCTGATGGTAAGCAGTGATGCGATGGTTGGTAATAAAGCGCGCTAGTTTATTAAGAGCCTATTCACTCGGAAAAACTGAGCGAATAGGCAGGAAGACGACAGTTGAGCGAGGTGATGCAATGTTAAACCCAACAACACGACCAACGATGCTGCGCCAAAGGGAGATTGATCTGAAGACCCTCCACGACCAAACTCCCAACACAACAACATTAGGCGCATCGTATCCGGCACACATCGCAACACAACTGCTCAGACCCGTCCTCCGTACGGCTTCACCAGACATCATGCCGGAACACGACAAATCGCTTGGCGGCAAGGCTTTGTCTGGTGGGTGGTAACTTCTGCCGGCGGCCGATGTTATGGCCTACCACCTACTACTATCTATTTATTAATATGCCATGATGGTCAGACGGCAGTCGCTTCACGGAAAATATAGAAGTTTAGCCAAAGTCAGCAGTTAGACTGGTAAAGCGGACCCCAGACTTCAAAGCTGAAAAAGCTTCGGTTGCGACTGGGATTAACGAGAATGAGATGGTCAACCATAAATGATGGATCAAATGTTACCAATGCTTTCAAAGTATAGTGCGGCTGATGAGAAAATATGTTCTTGAGTTTTGACAAGTTTTAAACACAATCCATGTTTTGCGAATCGAATCTTTTTTTTTATGCTTTGCCCCACACTAGGAATATCTTTCTCCCTTTTTTTATAAATTACTAGCTGACCCGGCAAACGTTGTTTTGCCATATAAATAATAAAAAAAAAATTTAGGGGTGGACTACCCCTAACATTTAGGGGGATGAAAAATAGATGTTGGCCGATTCTCATAGATACCGGATAAGCACAAAAAATGTCATCAAGATCGGTCGAGCCGTTTCGGAGGAGTTTAAGTTCGAACACCGTGACACGTGAATTTTATATATTAGACTAGCTGACCCGGCAAACGTTGTTTTGCCATATAAATAATAAAAAAAATTTAGGGGTGGACTACCCCTAACATTTAGGGGGATGAAAAATAGATGTTGGCCGATTCTCATAGATACCGGATAAGCACAAAAAATGTCATCAAAATCGATCGAGCCGTTTCGGAGGAGTTTAAGTTCGAACACCGTGACACGAGAATTTTATATATTAGATAAACTTGTGCTTGGCCACAATCCCACCTGATGGTAATGGAACGGAGATGGGGGAATTAAATCAGGCGATTCTCGGACACTCCAAAATGCATCCTATAGAAAACTGACAGGCTGGTTACTCTTCGCCTGTGCTCTCTTCCCTTCTCCAGGCTTTGGAGACCGTTTTGAGCTAAATCTGGCTCATCAATTAGCCTCTTCGCACGCCTCTCCACTGAATCCAAAGTAGCCAGGTGACATTTTGCAGCACCAGCCCAAATGTGGCTGAGGTTACAAACACATACACATACAGCAACATTGCTCGTTCTATCTGCGTAGGCGCAATGATGGAGACTCATCCTGATCGTTATCCGCGCGATGGCAATGACTGCTGATTTCAATTACTACGTATACTGCTACTAAAAGTGGGAGGACAATGTTGGAATTCTCATTAATCATCGTAGGTGGAATCAAGTGTTTTAACACAATGACACATCTCTTTAACAACATCATGGTCATTATAAAAACCGGTTGACGCCGAAAACACCGCTAGGGCTCTGTCTCGTATAAGGTATTAGCATTATGCTGAGCGAAGCCTGTTTTGTGTGGGTGTGACGCATATTTTACCCCAATTAATTGTTTTTTAACCGGCTTAAAAAAAAGAGGAGTTTTTCATTTTGGCCTTTTTTTTAAATTATAAACTAACGCTTGACCGCAATCCCGCCTGATGGTAAGCAATGATGCGATCGTTGATGGTAAAGCACGCTAGTTTATTAAGAGTGAATAGGTCACTCTGAAAAACTGAGCGATTAGGAAGAAAGACGGCAGTTAAGCGAGGTGATGCAATGTTAAACCCAACAACACGATCAACGATGCTGCGCCAAAGGGAGATTGATCTGAAGACCCTCCACGACCAAACTCCTAACACAACAACACTAGGCGCATCGTACCCGGCACACATCGCAACACAACTGCTCAGACCCGTCCTCCGTACGGCTTCACCAGACATCATGCCGGAACACGACAAATCGCTTGGCGACAAGGCTTTGTCTGGTGGGTGGTAACTTCTGCCGGCGGCCGACAAATTTTTTTATGTTCTTTACGTTAGAACTTTCGAATTTTTAATGGATTTGGATGATTCTTGTATTTGAAAACTAATGTTTCCGGTGTGGTTCCATTTCACTTTATGTATAAATCTTGAATTCGTTTTAATTATGAACGAATAACTCTATATCACGCCAACCGATTTCGAAGATTATGATTAATATGTGAAAGGATATGCATAGCTTCAGTTTGATCTAATAGAAATTTTATCAAAATCGGTTCAGTAGTCTGGTTTTTAAACCAAAATTACTACTACAATTTGCTTTTCGCTCCTAGGTCGCTATCAATGGGCCGTATTAGAAAGTTCAAGGTCACGCTAAGGGCAATGGAGAGGGCTATGCTTGGGGTTTCACTGCATGATTAAATCAGAAATGAGAAGATCCGCAGAAGAACGAAAGTAACCGATATAGCCCGAAGAATTGCAACACTTAAGTGGCAGTGGACCGGGCACATTTCACGTAGGACCGATGCCCGATGGGGCCGACGGGTTCTCGAGTGGCGACCACGCAGCGTAGGTAGATCCCCGACAAGGTGTACCGAAGATCTGGTGAAGTTCGTGGGAAACCACTAGATGCTAGAGGAGCAGCAACGGTTGTCGTGGAGGCCGGCAGGCCTATGTTCAGCAGTGGACGTCTTTTAGCTGAAATTATGAATATGATGATGATTCATCATCTAGCTAGTTTTTCTCAACTATGTTGAGGTCAGGATTCAATCTGACTGGATGCAGCCGAGTACCTACCAGTATTTCACATTCAGCTATTACTTTTGACAACAAAAAAAAAAGAAAATATTTCTTATAAATGTAAAATAGTTTTTGCTTTTGTGATGATTTTTCACTTCGTCATGTTTGCCGCACATAAACATCATCATCATCATCATTCCAGCCGAAAGACGTCCACAGTTGGATATAGGCCTCCTCCAAGGATCTCCATGACGACCGGCCCTGCGCCACCCGCATCCAGCGGTTTCCCGCGACCTTCACCAGGTCGTCGGTCGACCTTGTCGGGGCCCTATCCACGCTAACACGTAAACGTATTGTCTTTATTTCTTAAAATTTGAATTACGTGAACCATACTGTTTCGCCATTGATACCACGTAGGTAGATTTTGACGCATCATTCACCTTTTACGTGATATTTATCGCACATCAATGCAAAGGAGCCGAACGGCATTATATTCACAGACCTGACCTTCTAACCTTTTCAAGCATTGTTTGTAGTTGAAGATTTGCATTCACCGTATTTGAACTCACTTACCTACAAGCGTGTACATGTACACATAAACACAGGCCTTCGTCCCGTCGGGGTAGGCAGAAGTCTTGTTCACAAACTAAAATAAAGGAGATGTTTCAGAAATGTATGGAGCCTGGGCCAGCACATTGTACAGTTAAGGCTAGGTATAGTTACGCTATAGTTAACTGTTTTTAGTGTTAATTTCCTATATTTTGGCTTAGTTTTTATATAGATTCAATTTAGCTCGGCCAAGGAGTGCAACACAACTACTAGTAAATATGGCGGTCAGCAATAAGCGAAATAAGATTTTGATAGTGACATTTGATTGACGCGTCATGTATCTAAGGCTATCGTAGCTATATTATCTACCATATTACTGCGAACAAAACAAAACATGAATTCCGAACGTACGGCCCATTAAATACCTAAACACAATCAACTCAAATCAACACTCGATACGAACACAACGGGAAAATAGAACTGTTAAGGTCGTCAATCAAACGTCATAACCACTGTCATGGCTACCTTAATAAAAGGTTATCTCACTAAAAACGTTTGAAATAATTAGTTACATGTATATACTTATATTTTTGACGTGACAACGTCTTAAATTAGGTTGCGGCTGGGAGTCACTTATGAAAAAGTGTAACGCTCGGTAACGTTACGATGAGTCACCGATGTTTTAGTAAACAAAATATATTTCTATAGTTAAAATTTGTGCAATTCTTATTTTCATTCAATTCCTTGTTCCTATTGTGCAATTTAATTATATTCATATCAATAAATATTCTACCGAGAAAAAGACGTTGTCACGTAAAATCTTCGCCCGTAAAACCGACTTTACAGGCAACCATTTTTTTTTTTATTCAAATTAATTTAGTAGTTCCTTTTTTACCTATATAGCGTACATAGTGATGGCCCAAAATGAAACATCTCCTTTAAGTCCCGTTCTTCTTTTTCTTTCTATTTCACCAAAATCACTACATTATAAAACAAAGTCATTTTTACTTTCCCTGTGTCGCTTTTTATGATTAAATCTTTAAAACTACGCAACGGATTTTGATAGAGTTTGTTTTGATCGATAGAGTGATTCAAGAGGAAGGTTTTTATGTATATAACATGCATAATATATAAGAGAAACACTGGTAATTTTTGAGGTTTCTAACACATGTCGCAAAATAAACCCATTTTTTTGAGCTTACATTGCAAACGCTGACTGAACCCTATGAGATAGATCAAAATAATGTACTACAGTATTGTAGACCTTAAAAATTCCTACAAAAAAGTCTGCGACACCATATGTCTATCTCGTTCTGTCTAGTTTCTTCATTATGACTACTTTAATAAAAGTAGTCATAATGAAGAAACTGTTTGTAAAGTTAATTAAAATGCCATTCGAAATCAAAGTCCAATATTTGATCCTTATTTTTAATCCTTATCCAAATAAATTACGTCATATCAAAGGTAATTTCAGTAGCAGCAGATCTCTTTTTGAATTATTGGAATTGGTTGTTTTATTCGGGAAATATCACGATTTATTCAAAACTAAACACCAGAAAAAATCCGCGAGTCGCTCGCGCCTGCTACTTGAGTGTTTCTTTGCCTAAATCGCGGAGGAAGTGGGCTGGAGCGGGAGACCATTATTTCGAACAAACTTGCTACCCCGGTAGGTTTTCATTCTTTTTGAAGGTGGTGGAACTGGCTATCCATGGACAATAAGGTCGATGTATCTTGCAGAGTCAGATATTGGCTGATGGGCGGCATTACCTACATTATTTTTTTTGAAGGCCCACCGTTTCGTAAGGAAGGCTCAGGTACCTATATCATTTATCCACGTCCGAAGCCGGGGCGGGTCGCTAGTATAAGATAAATATTAGTTCAGTCCCACAACTGGGATACAAGCTTCCTCTCGGTAAGAGGGAATGGACCGTAATCTACCACGCTAGCCCAGTGCGGGTAGATGTCAGATGTCTTAGATATAGGTATTTTTATTTTCTCACGATGTTTTTCTTCAACGTTTTTTTTTTTTTTTTTGTTAATTTATAAACCAGCGCTTGACCGCAATCCCGCCTGATGGTAAGCAGTGACGCAATTGTTGAAAATAATTTACACAAAGTATTTCATCACCAGCTCCTGATGGGATTCGAAACTACGACCTACAAAAGACGCGGCTAATACCACTAGGCCACGGCTTGCTCTATTTGACAAGACCAAACTGATATCTTGGATACGTATCAGTTTCCTTGTAATAATGAAATACACACAAAAAGACGCATTGAACTTAAATTTAGTAGTTAAATAGGGCTTCGGCCATATTAATATGTTTTGCGTTGCCACCATTCAAAATTAAGTTACAAATTGCCGAAATCCGGGAATGACACAGCACTAACCATTAATTAACCGTTATAAAACAGTGTCACTGTATGACAGTAAAGTGCCACAAAAAGGTCTGTTCGTACGTTAAAATCGGCGAGTAACTGACGTTGGATTTACTGTTAACTGTCAAAGTTAGCGTAACTGCAGTTTGGGGCCAGTGGTTCTGTATCACGATAATAATGTAGCTTATAATTTGTGTCTTATTAAATTCCTCATTTTCGGGGATTAATTATCGTACCATTAGGCTTCTAAGTTTACATGTGCTTATCCGTTTGCATACATTACATTACCTTGTTTTAAACGACACATAGCGCCATCTATCACCGAACTGGTAAGAAGCTAACAACATTTTTGTTTTCCCTCGGGAATATCAATTTTTTCCGTGATAAAAAGTACCCTATCATTTAATCCGGACTTCTAACTTTACGTTTGCAAAATTTCAAAGCAATCGGTTCAGTAGTTATGGCGTGAAAGCGGAACAAACAAACTAACTTTCCGATTTATAATATTTTAGTAAGGATTGCTCGTCCGAAATACCGGAGTGTGTGTTGCCAGTGATGACTTATGGAACTGAGACGTGGTCGCTAACAATGGGCCTTATAAGAAGGCTCAAAGTCACTCATAGGGCAATGGAGATGCCTGGGGTTTCACAGCATGATCAAATCAGAAATGAGGAGATCCGCAGAAGAACGAGAGTAACCGACATAGCTCGAAGATTGCAACAGTAAAGTGGTAGTGGGCCAGGCACATTGCCCGTAGGACCGATGCCCGATCGGGCTGACGGGTTCTCGAGTGGCGACCACGCAGCGTAGGTTGGTCCCCGACAAGGTGGACCGACGACCTGGTGAAGGTCCGGTGAAACCGCATGGATGCGGCAGGCGCATTACCGGTCGTCGCATCGTTGTACAGACAACAGCAGGTCAAGCTACCCCAAACTGCCAAATATTCCCAATCAACCTTGAGCCTTAATGCTTTAGGGATAAAGTTGAAAAAGTAATTAAAAAGTCTGTACGTAATAGACTGAAAAGGCCAAGTCTTCTTAAAATAAACTTACCTATGTCGCTCGTTTTTCATATTTTACAGACAGACGGATCAAAGATCTTATAATATTTTGAAATTAATTTACCTATATGTTTATTTTACTTTTTCCAAAGATTCTTGCATACAGGGTGTATCTGACATCATAACGTAAACTTCGCGAAAAGGCTAGACCATAAGCCACTAATAAAATTATGATAGTCATTTATGTCGTTAATGTACCGGTTACAGAATTCAGTGTTTAAAAAAAGTGTCGTCTCGGCTTTTGAACGTTGCAAGCGTGCCGCCGTACGCATTTGTAGGTTTGACGTTGATCCCTGATGTGAACTCTATTAAATCAGCTGATAAGATAGTTTTCGAGTTTTGTTCACATTGCGCTTTTTTGTGTACTTAGCGAATTCATTATTTTACCTTTAAAATCTTATTGGGTTATAAGAGTATAGCAATTATGAACGGTCTAAAGTATAAAAAACTGCATTTTTTTTTAAATCATGAAAAAGCCGACGCAAAATTCCACCACTGTGGGGTTCAGAATCATGTACTGGATCCATGGTACTCGTTTGTGCGTCGATGTCAGATACACCCTTTATACTTGTAATCAAACACAGTGTGCAACGGGTTCGAGGTACTTGTATAGAAGCTATCAATATTACGGATATGTAATAAACCCAGTTTCACATTTTTTGCCGATGTGCCAATATATTACTAGGTGAGCTATATCCTCCGTTGCGTAGCGGTAGCAAAGGCGGCCGCCGCGCGTGTTCGAACCCCGCGTAGTGCAAATATTTGTTTGTATGCATGAATATGAATATTTGCACTGGTCTAACCGTGCTTCGGAAAGCACATTACGCGTTTGGTCCCGGTTGCCATACGAACATCTAATGGTAGTCGTCACGGATTGTTGGAGCTCTCAAAAGTCCAACAATAATTGCTCTAACTGCAATCCTTCGATATCGCCTTCGGGTTGTGGAGTCTGACAGCAGTCGCTTCATGGAAAATATCGAAGTTTAGCCAAAATCAGCAGTTAGACTGGTAAGGCGGACCCCAGACTCCAAAGCTGAAAAAGCTTCGGATACGACTGGGATTAACGCTAAGATGATGATAATGAATACCTATAGTTTATAATAATCTGTTAAGAGGGAACTCTCGTGGTGCTTTCTCTATACAAACGTATTCCACTGTTTTCTTCGTGGATAATGGTTTTAGAGAAAAAAAAATTCTACAATATTATATTATCTCATCATATAGTCTGTCTATAAAGTCGTGGAAATAAATGAGGGCGCTGCGGTCGTGCATATAGCAACCCTGTTGACTTCATTGAAATCATTTTGATACTAGCACATTATTTTGTGCTAGAAGCACAACTGGTTTTAATGAAAACACAAATCTATGGTCTCTGGCGTTAAATAAAATGAGTGAAACAAAAAATAATATCATACATATTTATTATTATATGTTTTAACGTGTTTTTACCAATGAAAAGTATTCCAAAACATAATAGTTGCTTTCATTATCTGATTCCAAATATTCTTCGTTAAAAAGTATTTTCATTGTCAGCTGCGTCACTAACAAAGTCTCCGCTACTGCTATCATCAGCCTGCTATCTGCACTTAAGCGAATAACTAACTCATAAGTCATATGTATCTTGATAAGGGGTTTACCCTCACATTTTCCTGAAAGATTAAAAATAATAATATGTCATTTCTATCAGAAGATAGATAGCACTAATTTTAATTCCGAACATGATATAATTTATTTTCAAAATTAGCGGTAAAATAAATCACCTAAATTTTCAAACTGTGCTAGTCGCACTACAATATGGTCTACTTATATTTGCAATCTAACCTATAAATGCGCAATGTAAACAATCCTCATTTCAGTCTTAACATCGTTTACTTAGTAAATTTGAAACTTCTAGTAGATAAAAACAAACAGTAACATGATTACATACTTGTTTTAGCAACTGTTCAGGCATTAATATCACCCATATTTGATAAAATTAGTCCAGATTCGTCTTCTAACAAACATCGCCGATATACTTTAAAAATTATTTCCCGAATTCCACTTTTATTTGTTTTGCTCATTTTTAATACGTTTCTTCGATGTTTTATCCATGAAGATTTGAAAAGGAATACTAAATGCAATAGATATCGAGTTACAAAACAAATATACTACAGCCGATGACATTCGATGTACTATGATTTAGTGTTGCCCTACTTTTAAAATGTTTACTTCCAGAAACATTCATTTTCATGACTTTATAGACAAACTATACGTGCCCTTATCATTTGTTTTTTCCGAAACTTAATTTATAAAAGAAATACGATACTTCAAAATCGCGAAAATAACCCATTTTTACTGCGATGTTCGGATCACTATTAGATAAACGTCATAGGTTTTTGACGAAAAAATGAAAATAATAGAAGCATACTTTTCCTCTAAATTTTGATATAAAAATAATATTCAGATCTGTCGTGTTTTGAAAAATAAAACAGCGGAATACGAAACTTCTTTTGGTCAACGTTTTTGTAGCTGTAAAATCAGCCTGAGTTGCAACTGTCCCTTTCGAACTTTACCGGGAGAGGTTGGAAGCAGTGCGAAGGCAATAGTTTCTTCAAATGATTGCTTGGCACTAGAGTTCCCTCTTAACCACGCAATTTAAACCAACCTACATATCTTTTACATAATCTGGAATAGTCCATTTCGAAGACAGCTGTCAAGAAATGATCAAACTAATGGCTAGGTTATTTTAACAATAACACACAACACAGAATCCTAAAAAAACTAGTGAGTCATTGAAAAAAAAATGGCTAGTCACTGCCAAGGTCCACCAGCCTATAGCGGTATTACCCATTGAGTACTTTGTTCATTTTAAAACGTTATTATTTAGAACATTTTAAGAAAAATAACATGTTTAAAAAGTGAATAAAAATGGTTGATTAGGATTTTTTCCTGGGTAAAAAAAAATATTCTCTTTAGTCCCGTCATTCAGATTATAGAAAAATATTGAATACGTATATTTTGTTTTATCAAATCAATAAAAATTGACAAATATAAAAGGCAGCAAAGATCAGCAGTGGTGTGGTCACGGTTCATGAGAGACAACTGATGACAGAGACAGACAGTGGTGTTTTAATAAAAGGGTTCAGTTTTAAGTAAGACCCGACCTAGATTTCAGTCTCGATTTCGGCATTCTCGGCTACAAATCCAACCGAGAAATTTAGTCTCGGTTCTCGGCCAATTATAGCCGAGATTCTCTGCAAAGAGCAATTTTTCGGCATTTACGCCCTTCAAAGAGTGTCGCCTCTCGTCATACAGTTGTCCAGCTTTGTTGTTCACTTGTTGCGCTAGTAGGCGGCACGGATAAAAACTTATTTGCTGCAGGCCTAAGGACCTTAAAAGGTTAAAAAAGCCAATACTTAAAAATATTAACATTTCTCTGCAGTTTTGGCTCTCTAAGGAAACTACTCGTCTCGGTCTTGAGTCTTGACCGAGCCGTCTACTAGCGTAGCATTTGAGGAAATGTTTAGCAAAGCTGGACAATTAATTGTACGACGAGAGACAACAATCTTTGAAGAGCGAAAATGCCGAAAAATTGCATATGTATAATATTGTAATTTAATAATAATACTTAACTTCGATTCTTAAAACAGTTAATTTTGAGGATTTAATTTTTTTTGGGCCTCATACGAAGGCTCAGAGTCACGCAAAAGGCAATGGAAAGAGCTATGCTCGGAGTTTCTCTACGTGATCGAATCAGAAATGAGGAGATACGCAGAAGAACCAAAGTCACCGACATAGCTCTGCAAGTCGCTAAACTTAAGTGGCAGTGGGCAGGGCACATTGCTCGTAGAACCGATGGCCGATGGGGCAGTAAGGTTCTGGAGTGGCGACCACGTACTGGAAGGCGCAGCGTAGGGAGGCCCCCAACAAGGTGGACCGATGACCTGGTGAAGGTCGCGGGAAGCCGATGGATGCGGGCAGCACAAGACCGGTCAGCGTGGAAAGCCTTGGGGGAGGTCTTTGTCTAGCAGTGGACATCCATAGGCTGAAGAAGAAGATTTTTTTTTCACGCTTTTTCAGTTTTCGCTCTCGGCCGAGAACGAAAAACCTATCTCGGTCGAATCGAGCCTTTATATACGGAATCCAAAAAAGTTGTGAGTCATTGAAACAAAATGTTCGGTCACTGTCAAGGTTAGAACACGCCTAGCGGTATTGGGAACTGTGTTAATTTGAGTTTTTTATTACTGTAGGTGTGGTAAGGAGTAAAGTGGGTATATTCCCTCGTGGGTAATCACCACTGCTCTTTAGCTCTACCGGTTTATTTTGAGAACTTAAGTCAGCAGTTTCTTGGTAATTGTTTGAGAGCGAATTTCGGTTTATTACTTACCATTAAATCTTTAAAAGAAGCAATTTTTTTGTCTAATCTGGCAACATCCTAGATAGGCTGTCAAACGTCAGAACTGTTATTGGGTTGTATCCTAAAAAATAATTTAATGTCCATCAGATAGATTTATAAAAAATATTGAACACGTATTTTTTATTTTTTCTTTCATTATAATACTTAGGTAGATATATTGATTTGAAATGTCGCAGGACGTCACGCCGTGGTATATTTTGTAATTAGCCCCCACTCGGAAACTTTAATACGCTATATCTCAGTAGTTTTTGGCAATTTCGACAAAATAAAAAATACGGGTCTTAATTTTTTTTTATGTATACTAATATACAGTATGTTAAGAAAACCCTGTCCGACCCGTGAAAGTGTTGTTAGGTATCGATAACTGACTCTACTAATGCATACAAAACCGGGCTAAACTTTAAAAAAAATCCCCTAAAAAAATGAATATTATTTCGCAAAAAGAGGTAACTTAATAAATGTGCGTTACCACCCTTCCGCGGGCGGCGGGCGGCAGGGCACGCGGCACGTGATCGCATCGCTATTCGCTCATAATAATACCGGTGTTGTCACTTTTTTTTAAATTACCAAATTTCGGGTAAGTTGGAATTAATTCGCGGGAAAAAAAGATTATTTCAAAATTCATTTGTATTGGTACTATGGTGATTACGTAAATTTTTATATTATATTTGGTCATGTGTTTACCTAACCTTTATTACCCTTATGGGTCGGACAGGGTTTTCTTAACATACTGTATATGGTGGTATGAAATACTCTTTTTATCCCGCGAATTAATTCCAACTTCCCCGAAATTTGGTAATTTTTAAAAAAGTGACAACATCGGTATTGTTATGAGCGAATAGCGATGCGACCACGTACCGCGTGCCCTGTCCCCCGCCGCCCACGGAAGAGTTGCTTACCGCAAATGTATAAAGTTACCACTTTTTGCGAAATAATATTTATTTTTTTAGGGGGATCTTTTTTTTAAGTTTAGCCCGGCTTTGTATCCATTAGTAGAGTCAGTTATCGATACCTAACTATACCTTCACGGATCGGACAGGGTTCTCTTCATCTTTACATATTTCTCGGTGGTACATATTTCTCGGTTCTTGCCGCCAAGCGATTTGTCGTGTTCCGGCATGATGTCTGGTGAAGCCGTACGGAGGACGGGTCTGAGCAGTTGTGTTGCGATGTGTGCCGGAAAAAAACGGATTGACTAGCATTATTGGAAGAGTTACAAAAGTGTCGAGGTTTTAAACTGAACTTCATTTTGTGGGAATAAGTTATTTTCTCATGAACTCATAATCGTTTTATTTTTTAATATACAAGTTTGTCACTGAAAGAATTTGGCGAAAAGTTTTCCTAATATTGTGTAATAAATAGGTTAGGAAAGGCTGTCACGCGACGCCATTAAAATGACACGTAAAGTGACACTTACCCCAAAAAACGGGGAAAACCAGCATAATTACGTAGGGAAGTAGGTTATAAGGGAAGTACGCCCATCGCGTCTGTCTGTCTGAACGCGATAAACGGCCCCTACTAGACGAACCGACGTCCTTTAAAGGTGGGTTTAGACTTGATGCGAGAGTGGAATTGGGTCAAAGAGTATTGTATCGGGGCCTGGCAGACGCCTATGACTAGCTGCGGTTTGCGATTTCAAGCAAAACGTCTTTAGTACAATACTTAAAATATATACATTTTTTTTTTTTAATAATTATAAACTAGCGCTTGACCGCAATCCCGCCTGACGGTAAGCAGTGATGCGATCGTTGATAGTAAAGCGCGCTACTTTATTAAGAGAATATTCACTCAGAAAAACTGAGCGAATAGGAAGGAAGACGGCAGTTGAACGAGGTGGTGCAATGTTAAACCCAACAACACGACCAACGATGCTGCGTCAAAGGGAGATTAATCTGAAGACTCTCCACGACTAAATTCCCAACACAACAACATTAGGCGCATCGTACCCGGCACACATCGCAACACAACTGCTCAGACCCGTCCTCCTTACGGTTTTACCAGACATCATTTCGGAACACGACAAATCGCTTGGCGGCAAGACTTTGTCTGGTGGGTGGTAACTTCTGCCGGCGGCCGATGTTATGGCCTACCACCGAGAAAAAGGTTTCCCCCGATAACAAAACAAAAGGCCACCGCTGCACTCACTTTTTATGTTTACTTTATTGTACACTAACAAAATACATACATTACATAAAAAAAATAATTCACCACTTCAATTAAGTACAACACTATAATAATACCATGTACTACATCGAGGGATTTGGAGGAATTGCAATCTAATGTCCGTATTCCAGAAGGAAACTAAAGCACTGATTTCTGTTTAAACATTACTTAAAACTAGTTTCAACCAATCAAATGGCTTGAAACGAGACTTAGTAGAGCTTGAGTTTTGAGTGACGTTCTGTAATACGGATCTTAGTGTCTTCAAGCCTAGAGTGAATAAGCCCTTAATAAACTAGCACGCTTTAGCATCAACAATTGCATCACTGCTTACCATCAGCCGGGATTGCGGTCAAGCACTAGGTTAAAATGAAAAAATAAAACAATGGGCGACCTTATTGCTAATGCAATCTCTTCCAGGCAACCAAAGAATGGACAGAGATTTTATGATAGATATTTTGACTTGCGCTAGACTTTCACTTTATTTATTTATTTTTTTAATAATTTTAAACTAGCGCTTGACCGCAATCCCGCCTGATGGTAAGCAGTGATGCGATCGTTGATGGTAAAGCGCGCTAGTTTATTAAGAGCCTATTCACTCAGAAAAACTGAGCGAATAGGAAGGAAGACGGCAGTTGAGCGAGGTGATGCAATGTTAAACCCAACAACACGACCAACTATGCTGCGCCAAAGGGAGATTGATCTGAAGACCCTCCACGACCAAACTCCCAACACAACAACATTAGGCGCATCGTGCCCAACACACATCGCAACACAACTGCTCAGACCCGTCCTCCGTACGGCTTCACCGGACATAATGCCGCAACACGACAAATCGCTTGGCGGCAAGGCTTTGTCTGGTGGGTGGTAACTTCTGCCGGCGGCCGATGTTATGGCCTACCACCGATAGATGATGATGCACCAAAATAATCCTGAATTTGATCCCCCATATCTATCCTAAAATAGCGTATTGACAAGCCGTCTATTCTTATACAGCGTGACACCAATAATTAAGTTTATTTCCGTACTAAAGAGATTGTTAAGATGTTGTCATTCCGGTTAATTATGGATGACGGTTGTTTTAAACGGTTCTGGAACATTTGTTGGCTTTTTCGATTGTTTTTGATGGAGAAGACGGCAGTTTTATGAGATGCAACGTATGTGTTTTGTTTCGACACGGAAATAGTTATCAATCGGGACTTGGGGTGGTCAGGAGTTTCTATAATTACCGGAATCTACTTACCATACCACTAGGTAGGCCACATCGGCTGCCGGCAGAAGTTACCACCCACCAGACAAAGTCTTACCACCAAGCGATTCGTCGTGTTCCGGCATGATGTCTGGTGAAGCCGTACCCAGGACGGGTATGAGCAGTTGTGTTGCGATGTGTGCTGGGTACGATGCACCAAATTCTCCAGATCAATCTCCCTCTGGCGCAGCATCGTTGGTCGTGTTGTTGAGTTTAATTTTGCATCACCTCGCTCAACTGACGTCTTCCTTTCTATTCACGTAGTTTTTTTTTTGTGTGAATAGGCTCTTAATAAACTAGCTCGCTTTACCATCAACGATTGCATCATTGCTTACCATCAGGCGGGATTGCAGTCAAGCACTCGTTTATAATTATAGAAAAACTACACACGCCCCGCAGTTTCACCCGCACAAGTTTCCAACCAGTGGGAAGATGCGTATAAAATCTAACAAATATGTTAAGCCTAGTTATAAACCATTCGTGAGCCTTCACAATAGGGCACCGTATTTAGACTTCCATACCTAAAAGATAAAACGGAACCCTATTCATGAGACTTCGCTGTCCATCTGTCCGTCCGTCTGTCACCAGGCTGTAGCTCTTGAACCGTAATAGCTAGACAGTTGAAATTTTCAGAGATTGTGTATTTCTGTTGCCGCTATAATAACAAATACTATAAATTAAAAAACAAATTAAGGGGTCTCCCATACAATCAACGTGATTTTTTTGTCCGACTCGCACTTGGTCGGTTTTTTTCCTTTTGGTTACGACCCCAAAAGACGTAAAATAACTCTCGAGCTTAGATGCATTAGGTCGTATGTATTTTTCGTCGGACCTATACATACGCTTCTAAGGTCGAAAACCCACAAAATGATACAACGGCAAGTTGGAATATGATTTAATATTTAATAGACTCCTGTCAATTCATTCAAATCGCCGTCAATCAAGTTAATTCACTTATTCAATTCTTCATCAATAGCTTTTTAATTTCTCTTTGAAATCACGATAAAGCGTTAATGAATCGATATCTACTTTGTAAGGAGAACAACTACTTGTAGGTCAAACTTAACAGCGGTTAAGTTACAGCGCAGCAGTCAATAACTTAACCACTGCGCTGTGTAATAAAAGAAATAGAAAGAAAAATATGCACAGAACTGAAATTAAATTTTGTTTGTAAATAAGGGAATCAGGGCCATTGTCTTGAGTTAAACAGATCAGCCATTCTGATCATCTACCTCAGCATTCAATCCAAACACCTCTGCTCACCTTCCGACCGGTATCGACAGCTTTCTAATACAATAATAACCTAATCTATAGATACTAATATATAAAGTTAAAGAGTTACTAGAATTTACTGGTCGGATTTGAAAAAATCTTTTTGCGTTGGATAGCCCCTTAATCCAGGAAGGCTTTAGCCTATACAGGGTGTATCTGACATCGTAACGCAAACTTCGCGAAACGGCTAGACCATGTGCCACTAATAAAATTATGATAGTCATTTATGTCGTTAATGAACGCTTACAGAATTCATAGAGTTTAAAAAAAAGTGTCGGCTCGGCCTTTGAACGTTGCAAGCGTGCCGCCGTGCGGATTTGTAGGTATGATGTTGAAACCTGATGTGAACTATATTACATCAGCTGATAAGATAGTTTTTCGAGTATTGTTTTCATTGCGCTTTTTTGTGTAATTTACGAATTAATTAATTTTTACTTTAAAATCTTATTAGGTTATAAAAGTATAGCAATTATGAACGGTCTAAAGTGAAAAAAACTACTTATATTTGTTTTTTTAATCATGAAAAAGCCGACGCAAAAATCCACCACTGGGGGGTTCAGAATCATGTACTGGATCCATGGTGCTCGTTTGTGCGTCGATTTCAGATGCACCCTTTATAACATCACGCTGCGACCAATAGGGGCGAAGTATCACAAAAATTTGAAATGTATGCTGTATCTTTTGAGGTTAAAATAAAATGTTCAATTAACTAACTCCATGCGAACGAACTCGCGGGCGGCCGGTAGTAGAAGATAAATTTATGGATCCTATTTGTGGTTTTAGTACTAAAACCGTTTGACTCAATCAGGCCAAAATCTTGTTTCTTTTTTTATTAGGGTTCCGTAGCTAAATGGCAAAAAACGGAACCCTTATAGATTCATTATGTCTGTCTGTCCGCCTGTCCGTCTGTATGTCACAGCCATTTTTTCCGAAACTATAAAAGCTATACTGTTGAAACTTGAACTATGAAGCACATTAAGATTTTGATGCAAAAATAAAATAATAAATATTGGGGGCTGCCCATACTTCGAACTGAAACTCATTTTTTTTTTCATCAAACATACGTGTGGGGTATCTATGGATAGGCCTTCAAAATTGATATTGAGGTTTCTAAAATATTTTTTTTCTAAACCGAATAGTTTGCGTGATAGACTCTTCCAAAGTGGAAAAAAAGTTGGACCCCCCCCCCCCCTCTAACTTCTAAAATAACAAAATGAAAAATTTAAAAAAAGACATATGATGTACATTACTATAACAACGAAAATTGTTTTGAAAGAGATCTGGTACGTAGTTTTTTTAATACCTCGTAAATCGCAAACCGCTTATTACCGCGTAATCTTTCATGTAAATAAGTTAAATCCTTTAATTTCATAAATCAATGATACGGAACCCTTTATGCGTGAATCCGACACGCACTTGGCCGGTTTTTGGTGATTGGATGTTTGATGTTGTTAATAAATTGACTAGTTATTTGATAAAGTAGAGCATGTTTCTTAGGTAAATGAATCGATTGTATTCTTATAATAAGTCACTCAGAAATCAACTTTTTCGAACCCCGGCAGTGCAAATATTTGTATGCATGAATATGAATATTTGCACTGGTCTGGTCGTGCCTCTGTAAGCACGTTAAGCCGTTGGTCCCGGTTGCCATACGAACATCTAGTGGCAGTTGTTACGGGTTGTTGGAGCCCTCAAAAGACCAACAATTGGTCTAGTTGCAAAGCTTCGAATCGCCTTCTGGTTGTGGAGGTCAGACTGCAGTCGCTTCACGGAAAATATCGAAGTTTAGCCAAAATCAGCAGTTACACTGGTAAAGCGGACCCCACACTCCAAATCTGAAAAAGCTTTGGATGCGACTGGGATTAACGCTGTGATGATGATTATGAAATGAATCTTTGTGTTAACATATTTCTTTTATTGTTCTAGGTAAGCACTACGGCTCCACATTGAGGAGTTTTTAACTGAATAAATATTGGAATTGACAAAATTCATCCACAGTAAGTACCTACAATTTGTTAAAAAAAAAAAAAAAAAACGTTGCTCCACACGAGGAATTACTCCTGTATCGTTGGTGCGTTTACAAACATGTAATCTCATATACGCAAACCATTATTCACAAATTGCTTAGTAATAATTTTATTTTTAATTAAAGTTTCCTTTCTCGTGGCAATAGTTCCGCTCCTGTGAAAATATCGGGATAAAGGTATACAGGCTGACAATACAATAGGCGTAGAGTAGCCAGCCTTTCGGTGTTCTATAGTATACATTTTGGGGAGTGTGCGAGGGAATTGCACGATTTAATTCCCCCATCTCCGTTCCACCATTGGACGACCCGTCGTACGGCGAGTTTCCACCCTTATGTTGTTAACACCTCTACGATCCGGACGAAGCGTTTCGCCTCCTCCTTTATACCGCGTACATCGAGGGACTGGAACAATCTGCCGGCGGCGGTGTTTCCGTCGGACTACAATTTGAGTGTCTTCAAGGCTAGAGTGAATAGGCTCTAAATAAACTAGTGCGCTTTACCATCAACGATTGCGTCACTGCTTACCATCAGGCGGCATTGCGGTCAAGCGCTGGTTTATATTAAAATAAAAAAAATAAAAACAATACGACATTAAATGAAAACACGAACAATGCTGGTTCATAGGAATAATCCTAAAGCATAGAAAAAACATAGCATCAAAAAAATAAAATGAAAATTTCAAACAAACTAAATCGCAAAAAATTGCAAACGGAATAGAAGAACACCTTTAAAAATATTGGTTCACTGACCTCCGATCGGCATATCGACTTGCTTTTATCGTGCCATTATTATTAAAGTTTGGTACCGCAGGATACGGCGGTCATTAACCTGTAAGCGCTTCCTTAAAAACATGAAGAAAATGTGAAAAATGAAAAATAATTTCCAGTGACTAAACTAATGAACTTACATGATTTTTTTATAGGTAGACTGAGAATGTCTTGACGTACACGATGTTTAATTTATTGTCTTATTGTCAACACCAGCTCTATATATCCTATGGTTGTAGAAAGTCGTGGTGGCATAGTAGTTAAAACACCAGCCTCTCAAGTATGAGTGTGCGGGTTCGATTCTAGATCAGGCAAGTACCAATGTAACTTTTCTAAGTATATCTTGGACACCAATGATTGAAGGTGAAGGAAAACATCTTGAGGATACCTGGGCTTTAAGTCTGACATCGCCAACCCGCATTAAGCAAGCGTGGTGATTATGGTCAATCTTTTTCTGTATAGAGGAGTTGATGATGATGACGATCCTAGGGTTATTTTTTAAATAATAATTATAAACTAGCGCTTGACTGCAATCCCGCCTGATGGTAAGCTGTGATGCAATCGTTGATGGCCTATTCACTCAGAAAAACTAAGCGAAGAGGAAGGAAGACGGCAGTTGAGCGAAGTGATGCAATGTTAAACCCAACAACACGACCAACGATGATGCGCCAGAGGGAGATTGATGTGGAGACCCTCCACGACCAAACTCCCGACACAACAACACTTGGCGCATCGTACCCGGCATCGCAACACAACTGATCAGACCCGTCTCCGTACGGCTTCACCAGACATCATGCCGGAACACGACGAATCGCTTGGCGGCAAGACTTATAAATACTTATTCCTGGTTATAAACTATCTGTGTGCGAAATTTCACAAAAATCCCGCAAAACGTAAGAGGTTTTTTGCGTGAAAGAGTAAAAATCAGGTAAGTTGTTCCAGTCCTTCAAAGGAAGCGTTATAAAAGACGAGGCGAAATGCTTCATCCTTCTTTCATTTTCGTTCTTCGTCTCCTTAGCGTGTCATAAGCAATCTAAATACCACCACCCACCAGAACCCAGAACTCGGCCGCTTGTTCGGCACCATTACGCTGGCTAAATCTGGTAACCTTTCGGCATTACGCCTCATTTGTTCGTGATAGGTTACCCATGGTGTCCCTTGACATTTGTTGCAAATATTTGACGGGGATTTTATACAATGGCGTGCTGTTACGGACTTATGTACATGCCTTGCCTACAATGTTTTCTCTAATGGTACTCACACCTATCGGTCGCCGTATGGGCCGTAATCCACCACGCTGGCCTATCTTTTCCAAGTTTCTGGCTTTACGACAGACCTATCTGCCGTCCACGGGCCAGTTACTGGATAACTCTGGTAACATTACACAAAACATGACAAACAGCTTTACGTACTTTCCGAGGAACGGAGTTGTCTCGATATGTTATGGATACCCATCCACGAAAACGACTGTAACATACATAAATAAAGTGTGTATCCTGACATCTACGCACAAACGAGTACATTGGATCCAGTACATGATTCTGAACCCTCCAGTGGTGGAATTATTCGTCGGCTTTTTCATGATTTAAAAAAAAATAATAAGTGGCTTTTTTCACTTTAGACCGTTCATATTTGCTATACTTTTATAACCCAATAAGACTTTAAAGTAAAAATTAATTAATTCGTAATTACCCAAAAAAGCGCAATGAAAACAAAACTCGAACAACTATCTTATCAGCTGATTTAATAGAGTTCACACCAGGGATCAACGTCATAGCTTCAAACCCGCACGGCGGCACGCTTGCAACGTTCAAAGGCCGAGCCGACACTTTTTAAACATTGTTATTTCTGTAACCGTTCTTTAACGACATAAATGACTATCATAATTTTATTAGTGGCATGTGATCTAGGGTTTTCGCGAAGTTTGCGTTACGATGTCAGATACAACCTGTATATAATCAGGCTATAATGTCCCCACTGTTGGGACACAGGTCTCCTGTCGGTGAGAGGGCGTGGGCCGTAGTTAATCCACCACGTGGGCCCAGTGTGGGTTGGTAGATGTCACATGTCTTCGTAGTTTTGCTTCTAGGACATGCCGGTTTCCTTAAGATGTTTTCCTTCACCGTTTTGAGAGCAGTGCTGCTGAACTATGTATAGCGCCTGGTGCGGGTCGAGTCTTTGTTTTGTTTGGGATGGGAAATCATCAAATGACCTCAACAAATTTTTCCACACAAAAAGTAAGAACGGGACATTTACTCTAAGACTCAGAGGTCTGTATATTTATGATCTAGACAGTGTAGTACCGGGCTTAGAATAGTACCAACCCACATCGTGCCGTGGGTGTCGTAAGAGACGGCAAAGAGAACTCTCACTAGGGAAGCAGGCAGCAGCGCTTCTCCTGTGGAATATCAAATTACTGCGATCCCCAACCTGCCTGCCAAACGTGGTGATTATGGCAAATGCTCCAATGCAATGACTGATCATTGTGCGAGGCCTTTGTCCAGTAGTGGACATCTACAGGCTGATGGAGAAGAAGACAGTTGATCACTGATTATGTATTTCTGTGGCCGCTATTACAATATACAGGGTCTATCTGACATGGTAACGCAAACTTCGCAAAAAGGCTACACCGCATGCCACTAACAAAATTATGATAGTCATTTATGTCGTTAATGAGCGGTAACTGAAATCACAATGTTTAAAAAAGACTGTCGGTTCGACCTTTGAACGTTGCATGCGTGCCGCCGCGCGTGTTTGTAGGTATGACGTAGACCCCTGATGTCAACTCTATTAAATCAGCTGATAGGAAAATCGGGAAAAAGCCGACGCAAAATTCCATCACTGGGGGTTTCAGAATTATGTACTGGATTCATGGTACTCGTTTGTGCGTCGATGTCAGACACACACTTTATTTATGTATGTTACAGTCGTTTTCCGTACCCTCGTACCCTTTATACTAAAACAGGAGTGAAATGTACAGATTCATTTGTGCTACGACTCTCACTTTTCCCCATTAAAACACAAATCAAAAATTAAAACTAAAAACAGTATTTTCTATAAGTTACCGTTTTAGAAATGATAGACTATGGCCGTTGGCACATATTTCTATGTATTTCATTGAATATTAAACGGCTGAGAGAAATCTAACATAATACCGGTTTGTCTGATAAAAATACCGGTTTTTCGAAGCGATGCCTCTACTCTAATGTTGCGTAGGGCTGTGATTAGGATGTTGTTCGATTTTTTTTTGAAGTGAAAGCTTTTTAAAGATGATCAGTACTTTTTTTGGATGGGGAAAAAGGATTCCATTCGCGTGAGCATGACCGACCCGAAACAGTGATCGTTATTTGTTTTTACTTTTGTGTATTCTGTGTTTTTTAATCATCATCATCAATCTTTTTATCGTCCCACTGCTGGGCACAGGCCTCCTCTCATACAGATAAAGATTGAGCGTAATCACCACGCTTACTCAATGCGGTTTGGCGATTTCAGACTTAAAATCCCAGGTTCCTTAAAATGTTTTCCTTCACCTTGTAATCAGTCATTGGTATTCAAGATATACTTAGAAAGTACATATAACTTTGAAAAGTACTGCTTGGTACTTGCCTGACCTGGAATCGAACTTGATAGGCTGGTGTTTTAACCACTAGGCCACCACGACTTGTTTTTTCATGGTTTTAGTTTTTACTTTTATGGATTAGTCGACTGTTTTTTTTTTAATACCTTCATACCTTATACCCGATAGCGGTAAGCTGTGGTGTGTAGCACAAACTAGAGTCATACTTCGCCAGAAGTGATATAAATCGTATATATTTTTATATGCGACAGTTAATTTGATTTCATGTTTTGTAATGTTCTTTGCTTATTTTTTTATGGAATTCAAAGTCAAATTAGGCTGAGAATCAGCGCTTTTCGGAGGTCTAAATTACATAAGACATTCCCCCTAAACGCGAGCCCTTCACCAGTCTTCCTAGTGCATTCTCTGGGGAGAAGCAAGTGGCGGAACGAACTCCCCAGCAGCACAGCTGTCTGTTCAATTGTGGCCTGCTTCCAGTTTAACTAGACACAACTGAATACCGGTACATTCTATGGAGCAGCTACCTAACTGACCTCCACAACCCAGCTACTGGATAATATGGTACTCCTTGGTAGCTTGCCAGCTTTTTGGGTTATCCGGAACGACTGTCAAAGATCCACGTATGACAGCCGGAACAATGGCTTAATGACCTTACCGAGCCACAGCCGGGCTTGGTTCTCTGGTCGGGTGACAACATCGAACTCCCGAGCACCGTAAGGCTTCGTGGGCCCCCCACGAAGACCGATGCCTCCTGGTTCAGGGTTGCGGAATGGATGAAAAGGAACCGTGGCCCTGGCCTGCAGGCAAGTGAAGGAACATGGGTGGGTTTTAGTCAATAAAAGTTTTGACTGAAGTCAGGTCTTTCGCTCCTCCCAGAGCTGGATAGGTCATTTGATGATTTCCCATCCAGAAGTAAAAGAAAAAAGAAAGGCGGGCTTGGTTTGCGAAAATCGCCACCCGTCTACGAATCAACCTCGGCAAGAGTAGGTTCTGATCAATCAACCTCTACTTCAATATCGGCAAATGTTCGGTGATAACGTTCACTCGGGCGCGGACTCTAATATGCTACGAGTACAAAGTAGAGAGAGCATCAATGCAACGTTTGTCGCAGGTCCGTGATCTAGGAGTGTATCTCACTCCAGACCTTAATTTTCGCGAACACATTATTAAGATATGCAAGAAGGCGTACAGAAACTTAGGTTTCGTATTGAGGCAGTCACAGGGTTTTTACGAACATTACCACGTTCAAGGTATTGTATGAGGCACTAGTTAGAAGCCATCTTGATTATAGTACGGTAATTTGGGCACCGCATGAAATCAAATATAGTGTCATGTTGCAACGGGTACAGAACAAGTTTACAAGGCTTTTGTATTTTAAACTATATGGAGTGTATCCGTTCTAATCGTTGATGTACCATGTACCCCACACTGTTTGTACTTGGTATGGTGGGGTATAATGAGCCCAGGGCTCGCCGATAGTGCAGTCTTGCTGCATATGTAGTTAAGTTATTGCGTGGCGTAGCACATAACCCGGGAGTGCAACGTCAGCTAGAGCTTCATCTGCCGGAACGGTACGTGTGGAGGCGGCGAGTCCCGTAACTGCTGAACGTGCCTGTGGCCAGAACCAACCTACTGGCGAAAGCACCCCTCACCCGTGCAATCCGTGTGGTGAACGAAATCCATGAAGATACCTATATTTTCGTGCTCTTTGAGTGAACTCGCAAGAGTTTTATTATGTATTGTTAGTTATATTTAAGAATTAGTGAATATACTATACATATAATAAAACAGTAGGACCCGGTGTGTCTGTACATTGAAGATAATTGACAAAAATGGAG
This sequence comes from Sesamia inferens, assembly GCA_037179545.1. Classification (NCBI taxonomy): domain Eukaryota; kingdom Metazoa; phylum Arthropoda; class Insecta; order Lepidoptera; family Noctuidae; genus Sesamia; species Sesamia inferens. Next base: position 13,916,393 of record CM073951.1, on the reverse strand, counting down.
TCAGGGCGATAAAAGAAAACCAATGAAACACAAAAAATTTTTTTTTGAATTTTTTGTCTGTCTGTCTGTCTGTCTGTCTGTTTGTTCGAGCACATCTTCGTAACTACTGAATGGATTTTTATGCGGTTTTCACTAATGAAGAATGCACACTCCCGGGCAGTGTATAGGCTTTGTTTCATCAAAATCGGACAACAGACAAAAAAGTCAGTCTAGGTAACAATATTTGGAAAATCACTTAACTACCATTTGCTTATCGATCAACTCAGTTCAAGTATAAGTACTTAATGCACATATGAATTTACTAACAAACAAACAAACTAACTAACAAAAACTGGCCTCATTGCATTTTTATCATCAACATAAAGTTTTAAGCAAAAAGTTTTAACGATCACTTATCATTTCTAATTCGTATCCATCAATCGAAATATAGTTTCAAAATTAATTTTATATTTGTGCTTTTTAATAGGTAAAATATCTCAAAAAAAAAATTATTGATTATCGAAAATTTCAAGTAACAAAAAGAAACAAAAGAAACTATTAGGTGCGCTGCTCACGTTTTTTAGTACATATAAAATCCAATAGATGTCACTGTGCGATTTTATCATGTCTAATTCGTATCCATCAATCGAAATATAGTTTCAAAATTAATTTTATATTTGTGCTTTTTAATAGGTAAAAAATCTCAAAAAAAATTTATTGATTATCGAAAATTTAAACAAAAGAAACTATTAGGTGCGCTGCTCACGTTTTTTAGTACATATAAAATCCAATAGATGTCACTGTGCGATTTTAAAACGCGCTATCGTTATGTTTTCGCCAGTCTACTTAAGTATCACATCGCGGCTGACATACGTACTTAAAAGTTAAAAAAGGAAAACAATTATTGGTGTGGATTTAGATTGTGGATTTAAATATAACAACTTACCTGCTACGAATACGGATATTTAGAGATTGCTTTGCGATTTGGATTACTTGGTTTAGAGGATATAAATAGGATTGTGTTTAACGTTTTTAATTGGCTTTCTTCTTCGAAATTTTTATTTTGTTAAAAATAATAATACAATACTTAGAAAATGACCCGAAAAAGGTCTAATCTATCTACCTACACCAGAGCATCGAAGCATTTGGATTACTATCCAAATCGCAAAGCAATCTCTAAATATCCGTATTCGTAGCAGGTAAGTTGTTATATTTTTTGAGATTTTTTACCTATTAAAAAGCACAAATATAAAATTAATTTTGAAACTATATTTCGATTGATGGATACGAATTAGAAATGATAAAATCGCACAGTGACATCTATTGGATTTTATATGTACTAAAAAACGTGAGCAGCGCACCTAATAGTTGTAGTGTTATGTATTTACCTACAGATACTTACACTTATTTATTTATATTCTTACATTTATATCATTCATTTCTGCAGGTCATAATACGCATTATAGTACAATGAGGCGCTGTTCTGATAACATTTTACTTCACCAAGACTCGTTATCCAGCTTACAGACACGGTGCTCAACTTCATGCCTAAGTTTCAGCGACTTGGTGATATCTTAGCGTAAGAAGCTGTAGCTATGCTGTGCTGTATTAATTTTTCTACTCAACAGTACGCTATAATTTAATATATTTACATATTACACTAATATTTTCATTGTTATGACAGTTTTTGACAACGCTGTTGATTATGTCTCTATGACAACCTTTTCTTCTAAAGCTATGGTAGTTAAGTGATTTTCCAAATATTGTTACCTAAACTGACTTTTTTGTCTGTTGTCCGATTTTGATGAAACAAAGCCTATACACTGCCCGGGAGTGTGCATTCTTCATTAGTGAAAACCGCATAAAAATCCATTCAGTAGTTACGAAGATGTGCTCGAACAAACAGACAGACAGACAGACAGACAGACAAAAAATTCAAAAAAAAAATTTTTGTGTTTCATTGGTTTTCTTTTATCGCCCTGACTCCATTTTTGTCAATTATCTTCAATGTACAGACACACCGGGTCCTACTGTTTTATTATATGTATAGATTTCAGCATTAGTGGATAACTGCATTGTCGCATTAGGTTAAGGCGATTAGTTACGACGATGACCTTGCGCATCTGGGCGGGGCTAGGCAGAAACCCCCGCGCACCCCGCAACATATTTACGTGCACATTTTCTACTCCCTTGCTTCGAGCGCGGACGTCTCGCAACAAACGTATAATGCCATAACATGTCTAAAAAGTATACTATTCATAGTATTCTGTCTAAAAAGTACCTAATATAAAATTACGTGGTATCTAAACTCATGCCCTAAAGTGAAACATATTATGTAATTACTTTTATTATGTTGTTTTCGATACCGCGTTGCAGGGTTTTTTTATTTAAAAAAAGGGAAAACAAATATTTATTTATAAAAATGATTAATGCAAAATGGGAACCGGTTTATTCTTTTATTTAAAGTTATTATTTAGCATTTAGCGTTTTTGGTATAATTCCCATTGAAACAATGGAAACTTATATATATTATTATTGTTTAAAAATTTAGCTGACCAAATTTTAGGTAATGAATACCTGAGACTAATGAACTTATAGAATGAAAAAAAAAAAGAATTTGTTTTGGTTTACTAGAAAAAAAAAATGGGGAATGTTAATCAAATTTCATGGATTAAATTACAAGTATCATTTATATATATTTTTAAGGAAGGAAAAAAAATGTTTTGGCCTTAGCAAAAACTTGCCGAATTTTTTTTTTGAGATGTCTTTTTCTTCATTTTGTATAGTATATCATACATACAACTTTATACAAATATACGATCACTATAAAATAATTTTTCACTTTTATTAAACCCATGACATTTCTCGTCAAAAATAAAAATAGTGGGTTATCTGTCATAGTTTTAAATTAGCTGGGAAAAGTAACTGTCTAGATGCGACTCTCAGTTTTATCTAAGGTAAGTTTTATTTTATTTTTGTTTATACCCCTAAATGTGTATCATCATCAACCTTTTTATCGTCCCACTGCTGGGCATAGTACGACTTTAGAAAAGTTGTATTGGTACTTGCCTGACCTGGAATCGAACTCGCGCACTCATACTTGAGAGACTGGTGTTTTAACCACTAGGCCACCACGACTTTTATATTGTATGTGTATGTTTATTAACTAATACGTATGCCTGAATGTTTGTTCCTACACATTTTGATATATTTGCTGTTGTTGCTGTGAGAATTATACTAGATATCACCAGAGTTGCAGTAATTTACCTTCCGTTATATTTATAGTATAAAATTTTAATTGCATGTGTGTTGTCTTATACAGTATGTTAAGAAAACTCTGTCCAACCCATAAGGATAATAAAGGTTAGGTAAACACATGACCAAATATAATATAAAATTTTACGTAATCATCATAGTACCAATACAAATGAATTTTGAAATAATCTTTTTTTTCCCGCGAATTAATTCCAACTTCCCCGAAATTTGGTAATTTTTAAAAAAGTGTCAACACTGGTATTATTATGAGCGGATAGCGATGCAACCATGTGCCGCGTGCCCTGCCGCCCGCGGAACGGTGCTAACGCACATTTATTAAGTTACCTATTTTTGCGAAATAATATTTATTTTTTTAGGGGGATTTTTTTTATGTTAAGCCCGGTTTTGTATCCATTAGTAGAATCAGTTATCGATACCTAACAACACCTTCACGGGTTGGACAGGGTTTTTATAACATACCGTATACTAAACCATGTAAATTAAATAAAATAAATTGTAATAAAATGTATTACAATTGAATAGACAGGTGTATTAATGTTTGACAGCCTCGTTGAAATAGTGGTTGTAGAAAGTGACACAAAGTTGTGGGTTGGATTCCCACAATAAATACTAAATAATATTATTATTACTGCATGACTACCTAATAAAGGTAATGGACAAATAACGTTACACATATTATCTACCTAGCTATATTACAATATGGTTTGGTTTTGCTATGGAGATGGTTTTTTGCATGTTTCTTTTGCCTTGGCTTTAGACTGCTATGAGCTAGGCGCATTTAAGCCTTGGTGCCTGATGAAGGATGCAGACTCTGACACAAAACGGAGCTAGAAGCGGTGATGAAGTAGAATCTTTGGATTTGCAGAAAGTTTTCCAGTACCATCGATAAATTCCAGTCTCAAGTGTTAAACCTCCCACAAACTGATCATGAAATAGGAACGCGTGCAGATGATATTTATGCTGATACAACCGAAGTGCCTCTTACACCTATTCTTACTTAGGTATTTCCTAATATATCAGAAAGTAATTATGGCGCTGTACCTTAAATTTCATCTTTGCCTTCTAATCAACCACTTCCATCCACGCCTGTCGGCACAACTTTGTCGCGCGCTCAAAAAATGAAACCCAAAGCTTCTGCCATCGTTGCACGAAAAATAAAAAGACATTGTAACAGAAGACTAAACGTATCTTTTCGTTAGCAAAAAGCACAATTTCAACACAAGGCTGAAATAGCAATAACTACATTTTTGGAAAATGTGCCTTCCGATTGGTCATGATTAGATTATTTTTATAGATTTTTCACTGAAGGCTTAGTAAATATTATCACCAGTCACACAAATTTATACAGCGTACATAGAACAGGAAGATCCAGAATAGTTTCAAGGGAAGAAATACTAGATTTTTTGGCAATAAGTGTCATCATGGGTAATGTAGTTATGCCATCCTAGAAAGATTAATGGTAAAAATATTTTCGTTATGCAAAGCATTAGCATACATAATGCTCCTAAAGAGATTTGATAAAATCAGGCGATTTTTACATTTTACCAACAGTTCTGAAGCCGATACATCAGATAGGTATTAGAAACTACGTCCTGTAATTGATCGTATTCCAACACAGTGTTTATCCGCAGCAGAAGAGAATGCTTTTAGTATCGACGAAATTGTTGTACCGTACAAAGGGAACAAAAATATGATCATTGGCCACAAATAACTGGATATCAGAGGTGCAAGTACTGCAAAGCTGGCCAGGCAAGTACGATGTGCACAAATGGAAGGTTCATCTTTGTTATGTGAAGAATAGAAACGTTTTTGGAGTACCACCGCAAGCAATAGGATATCTGAATTATTATGTTATATATATTTGTAAAAAAAAAAATTGTTTAAGAAACATTTATTTTATTAAACCAATTTTCTTCCACTAAGACAGTTATTTTTGTTTAAAATCATGTTATTTACAATGATATTTTAGTAAATGTTCAAAACTGCCAGTAACATTCAAACTTTCCATAGAGTCCATGGAGTTTCTTGCACGTTCTTCTCCATAGAGATCTACGCTTTGGAACGTGCAATTTAGCTTCACTTTTCTTGGACTGACCGACATTGACTATTCAAAAGCACCAACGGGTGGTTAATTTGAAATAAACAATTTTGATTTTGATTTTTGCCTAAACATAGCAATGTATAGCATAATATACCTCACTAAAATTGCAATATTCACTGTACGTGTAGCAATGTATAGATTAATATACCTACGACTTGTTTTTTTTTTTAATTTTCTTCTTATGATTTTTTTCCCTTATTTTTTATACGTTCCTTATAGCCCAAAAAAGCTACTATATATATATATTTTTTTTGCTTTTCTTCGAACAAAGAATCTTGCCACGATAAGGGTAAATTTTTATTGGCGGAATGAATAGGGTGTGGGGGGTCCGACCCCCACGTCGTGGGCTGTTTTATCTCGAAAACGGTACGTCGCAGCGAAAAAGTGCTAGAGTACAAAGTTCTTTCTTAGACCTTCCCCTATTCATTCCGCCAAAAAAAATTGGAGAAATTTCGAGTCCGGTTTTTAACCACCCGATAAAAATGACCCGAAATTATAAAATAACCCGAATAAAAAGTTACCCTCTTGACGCAATTTTTTTTTTTTCGAAAATTTAAAAACTCAAAAAAAATTTTGTTCCCAAAAATTGTTTTATTCTTTTTCTTTACGTTTCATAAAAGGAGCGTATACCCCAACTCCAACAACCCGCCCTGAAATCGACCCTCTGAGCGGTTACGCGCGCGGTTGATTTTTTGACAGCATCATGCGCCTAGTTAGAATAATCGTTTTATAAGTAAACGAAACGAAACGGGAAAATTAAGCGGATGAGACTACAGGCAAAAATATAGGTACAGTCACCGGCACATCTAGTTATACACCCGCAGTAACAAAACTATTTACACTGATCAGAATATCGAAATAAAACTTCATATAAAATCACGTAAAGCGTCCAAGCGCAGCAATAAATGCAAAAATTCAATAATCATACACAAAATCACTAAAAATACTTCGTTGCACTCGAAGTCGGTATCCAAGGGTGCGCGGAGCAAAAAGTGACACAGTCTCCTCTCACGAGCGCTGGCGCGCGACTGCCGGCCACCCGCGCCCGCGTCCCGCATAGAGCCCCTCTGAACTTTGTAAGGTGGAAAGTCGTGCGGAACCTCATTTTTATTACTTTTCTTATTAAATATTTCATTGATTTTAAAATAAAACTATGATTCTATAGTTCTTACAGGTACACGTTACTGCGAGTAAGAATATTTACAAAAGTCTAAGCGCTTTAAGAGAAATATCGATTTTAAGGTTAAAAACGTCGTGTAGAAATGTTTTTTTTTTTTGACGTAAATATAGGCCGTATAGAAAATAATAAACAATAAATATGTTGTGCTTGAATCTATGATCATAACATATTTTTTTCAAAATTTTTAATCAAGGCATTCTTGAGGAATAAACTTCCAAAGTTGAGCGATTTTGGACGCTCACGGGTATCTATCACCTTAAGGCCTGTAAGGACAGCTGTAAGAGTGATAAGTAAATAAATCTAGGCGTACGGCTGTTGCCTCAAACGAGAGCAGTACACGTTCATTAATATATTGATCCAACATTGAAATCATAGAAGAATGAATAATAATTGCTTATTGGAAGAAACAAAGGGTTTGAAAAGATTAACTCATGTTTTTTCTTCTTGAGAAATGTTTTGTAAACAGTCGTAAATATCAATGATAGTGGTTCAGTCATAGATTTGCAACGTGTTGCTACAATGGCGACAGTAATTTATCAACACAATTTTCTCGGTGGTAGAGCAATAACATCAGGTGGCAGAAGTTACCACCCACTAGAGAAAGTCTTTCCGCCAGACGATTCGTCGTGTCATGGTGTCTGATGAAGCTGTACGAAGGACGGGTCTAAGCAGTTGTGCCAAATGTTGTTGTGTCGGGAGTTTGGTCGTGGAAGGTCTCCTGATCAATCTCCCTCTGGCGCAGCATCGTTGGTCGTGTTGTTAAGTTTAACATTGCATCAACACGCTCAACTACCGACTTCCTTACTATTCACTCAGTTTTTTTGAGTGAAAAGGCTCTTGATAAACTAGCGCGCTTTACCATCAACGACGTCGCATCACTGCTTACTATCAGGCGAGATTGTGGTCACGTACTAGTTTTTAATTATAAAAAAATGGGTACAGATAGTGGCTAGTAAACGTAAAAAATATATTTTAAAAATAACTCTTTAATAAATATATAAATATCAATAGCCTTCACGTCTGCAGAGTTTCTCTGGGCTATTAAATCTGACTCTGCAATTATTTTGCTCAGGATGTAATAGGAATTCACACAACCTTGACCCAATGACTAACGGGCATAATTTGTTTCAATTTCTACTGAAACAGTCGACTGTCTGTCACATTTAGTGAAGTTGAGTAACATTACGTGACAGTCTAAATAAATTAATTATTTCATACAAATTAAGACATAATTCCCTGATCGAAACAAAGCACGTTTTGATTACAGAAATATCTGTTCTTACGTTCTAAAGAAAAAGATGCTTAACGCATTCATTAAATATATACATACAAATGAAAAATCTTAAATACAGTATGTTAAGAAAACCCTGTCCGACCCGTGAAGGTGTTGTTAGGTATCTATGTGTAAGTGATAAATGTGCGTAAGCACCCTTCCGCGGGCAGCGGGCGGCAGGGCACGCGGCACGTGGTCGTATCGCTATTCGCTCATAATAATACCGGTGTTGACACTTTTTAAAAATTACCAAATTTCGGGGAAGTTGGAATTAATTCGCGGGAAAAAAAGATTATTTCAAAATTCATTTGTATTGGTACTATGATGATTACGTAAAATTTTATATTATATATGGTCATGTGTTTACCTAACCTTTATTATCCTTATGGGTCGGACAGGGTTTTCTTAACATACTGTATATGTTAAAAGAACGTACATGTTTTGCCCGAAGAGGCGTCCAAAATATTTTTTTTAACAAAAACTATCGTAATTCCAAAAACTGAAGACTGCTTCATTAACTTCTATCTTTAATCTTATTGTTTTAGTCTTCATGTATATTTATTTATAGTGAATTAACAGCAACAATAGGGGTGATTCTTGGGTAAAACAAAATTGATTCTATTTAGTCCGTCATTCAAATTATAGAAAAATATTGGATACGTATATTTTATTTTGTTAAATCGATAAAAATTTACAAATATAAAAGGCATCAAAAATCAGGAGTGGTGGCTGGTGACGTCACTGCTCGCTAAAAAGTGTAGCGTGCAGTGACGTCACACGAGTTTTCAACGCACTGTGTCGTCTTCATTTTTTGTTTATAAGAAAAATGAAAAAAATACGTATCTAGTATTTTTTGGAAATCTGACTGACGGACTAATTAGCTTTTTTTAGTCAACTATGGTATTATATTATTTAATATAAAAACAATAATTACGTTGAGATTAATATAACACACCTTAGAACTAACATGGAACAGTAAATTCCCTCGCATACTTTCTCTCTCAGAACACGAGATATAAATTCATATATTTAAACCATTCATTCGCAAACACGTCGCATTCAGGGTTGGCAGGCAGAATACGGCAGACCGGGGATGCGGCTGGCTACAGCTTTTGCTGGCAGTTGTGCAAATACATTGTGCCAGCGGGTCTGACGGTGTCCCATGTATTTGCCGGCTAAAAAGGTCATAGATCCCTGGGTTGCCCATACATCATCATCATCATCTCAGCGTTAATCCCAGTCGTATCAAAAGCTTTTGGACTCTGGGGTCCGTTTTACCAGTCTAACTGCTGATTTTGGCTATATTTCGATATGTTCCGTGAAGTGCCGTCTGACCTCCACCACTTGCGATATCGAAGCATTGCAGTTAGACTAATTGTTGGACTTTTTGAGGGCTCCAACAACCCGTAACGTTGCCACTAGATGTTCCTATAGCAACCAGAACCAACGGCTTAATGTGCTTTCCGAGGCACGACCAGATCAGTGCAAATATTCATATTCATGCATATAAATATTTGCACTGCGCGGGGATCGCACCCGCACCGCTTTCGCAACCGCTACACCACGGAGGCTGTTCCTGGGCGGTTCATACGACGTTGATAAATCAGATTATCCAAAGTCTAAGATCACAAATGTGTAAAACAAAACTAAACGTTGCATGCAAATTGCCTAACAAAATCTCCCCATTCATCGTCATCAACCTTTTATCGTCCCACTGCTGGGCACAGGTCTCCTCTTATACAGAGAAGGATTGGGCATAATCACCACGCTTGCTCAATGCGCGTTGACGATTTCAGACCTAAAGTCCAGGTTTCTTCAAGATGTGTTCCTTCACCTTGTAATCAGTCATTGGTGTCCAAGATATATGTACTTAGAAAGTACATATAACTTAGAAAAGTTACGAACCCGCACACTCATACTTGATAGGCTGATGTTTTAACCACTAGGCCACCACGACTTACTTTCCCCATTTTAAGTCCAATAATTATTTTATAAATGGCAACCCTGTACTGGAGCTGTCATAACTAGTAGTTGATGTGACAAGTATAGTTCACACTTCACAGTTATTACGACTTTAAGAATTATGCAAAGAGAAAACTCACGGTACAAGTAACTGTTGCACAATGACTAATAAATCACTGGCTTAGGAACTGGTTTGATTGAGAGGTTACTTTACTGTCACATTTGGAAAGATTGAGGACTAAACAGTATATGTACTATCTTTCTTAGATAGAATAGATTTATTTGAGTGCATAGCTTTGTGCTCTGCATTTGGCCTTATTTACGTCATAAGTACAGGCGTAGAGTAGCCAGCCTTTCGGTGTTCTATAGAATGCATTTTGGTGAGTGTGCGAGGGAATTGCTTGATTTAATTTCCCCATCTCCGTTCCACCATCGGACGACCGGTCGTACGGCGAGTTTCCACCCTTACGTTGTTAACACCACTACGATCCGGGCGAAGCGTTTCGCCTCCTCTTTTATACCCCGTACATCGAGGGACTGGAACAATTTGCTAGCGGCTGTCTTTCCGTCGGACTACATTTTGAGTGTCTTCAAGGCTAGAGTGAATAGGCTCTTAATAAACCAGTGCGCTTTACCATCAACGATTGCGTCACTGCTTAAAATCAGGCGGGATTGTGGTCAAACGCTAGTTTATAATTAAAAAAAAAACAATTTCTTCTCCTTTCTTTCTTTTTTGGTCGTGTTGTTAGGTTTAACATTGCATCACCTCGCTCGACTACCATCTTCTTTCATAATTTCCTATGCCCTTAGTTTTTGGGTGTGTGATTAGGCTGTTAATAAACTAGCGCGCTTTACCATCGACGATTGCATCACCGCTTACTATCAGGTGGGATTGCGGTCAAGCACTAGTTTATAATTATATCCATCTAATCTGACTATCTTACTTTCTATTAATCTTATAATGCGAAAGTGTGTATGGCAGGATGTTGTTTTATTGTACGGATTTGGATGGAATATGGCACACATATAGTTTATAACCACGAATAAATACATACGTTAATTTATATCTCCATATACCAACGCCGGCATCGAAAGACTCGAAACCGCGGGTTGCTATTAGTAATTTATAATCATCAAAACATCTGACGGCACAAGTCAAACCACGCAAACGCTTATATAAAACAAACAGCTTCAATAACGTTTTAACCGTTACACAATAGTAACGTAAGCCACAAGTTTTTTATAAGCATTGTTACTTGTTATCAAGCTAATCTAGTCCGTAATCCAGTTTGTAATGTTAAGTAATGGACAATGGAGGTTTATTTGGTCGTGTCTGTGTGGGGGTTTTGTGTTTAATAAGTTCGGCACTGTTATGATTGCGTCATCCAAATTATCGCGATTTTCTAAGTCACAGTACCACAGTGACACATCATCATCATCATCTCAGCGTTCTGTCCCTGTTTCATTCGCGGCTTTCGCGTTGGAGCCCGGGGCCTGCTTTCCTACTCCATTCTCCTCCATTTCGCGCGATTTTTAGCATCCTGTGGTATGAGATTGTTGGCACGCAAGCCGTCTCTTTCAACGTCAAGACAATGAAGTGCTCTTTTGTCTACCCCGCTTGTTCCTTCCATGACATTTCTTACCCACGTAACATGTCGTTTTCGTAAGACGAGCCCGTACCAGACGAGGCGACCCTCCTGCAGTTTTTCTGCTATGTCACGGACATGAAGACTGCCAAGGATACGGGAGTTCCTGTATCACCACAGTTACACAGGAAAATATTATGAAGTTCTTCAAACCGAATATTGGTCTTGACGGCCAATGTCAACGAAGGCCATACTTCGGCGCGGCAGATATTATTATATACGTAGGTAATGCACACTTGTGCAGATACTTGTCTACCCAGATAGGTGCTTTCTCTCTTCCCACAGTCTCGTAACGCGAATCAGACGCGACCAGAGAGATCATGCGCAGAATATAAGTTCCTAGAAATTGTCCATTGGTTCAGCTGAAACTACGGAATTCGGAGTTACGGAGTAGACATTTTTTATTGGAGAGCAAGGGTGGGCCAGCAGAGAGGGCAGCGGTTGTAGATTTGAACCTTACATCACCACTGATGTCTAATGCCCATGTTGTACAGACTCCTATAAAGATTGGAGACTCTGTTCTCGAAGTTGTTGACAGTTATGTATACCTGGGGTAAACTATCCAGTTAGGAAGATCCAACTTCGAGAAAGAGGTCAACCGTCGAATCCAACTCGGCTGGGCTGGTTTCGGGAGGCTGCGTAGAATCTTCTCGTCCGAAATACCGCAGTGTCCCAAGACAAAAGCCTTCGACCAGCGTGTGTTGCCAGTGATGCCTTATGGAATTGAGACGTGGTCGCTAACAATGGGCCTTATAAGAAAGCTCAAGGTCACTCAAAGAGCAATGGGGAGAGCTGGGCTTGGGGTTTTACTGCGTGATCAAATCAGGAATGAGGAGATCCGCACAAGAACGAGAGTTACCCACATAGCCCGAAGAATTGCAACACTAAAGTGATAGTGGGCCGGGCACATTACCGGTAGGACCGTTTTAGCATACGAAGCCCTAAATCACACAACTACTTTTTCTAATAAGCATATAATTTAAGCATTAATATAATCTTGCATCATAAAGTCCTTACATATTATAAAATAATAAGCCATTAAATGTCACGAACGCGATCAATTACTTTAATTTATTCCGAACGCGTCCGTAGGGCGACGGTGTTGCCAGATATAGAAGCTAAATTACCCCACGTGCGTTTTAATATTAATGTTTTATCTGTTCCGCGCATCTTTGACAGGTAGATAAACGGTATTACTTAAAGCGGTATGATATAAGGGAAGACCAAAGAAACGAATGGAATGTGTTAAAGATGATATAGTTATAAAGGCGTTATCTTAATAATCATCCACTGAGATGACACTTAATAGACAAGTATGGAAGAAAGAGATTGCTGTGATAACCCCATTTATAAAGGTCAAGTGGATGATGATTCCATTCAGAGCTCTCATTTAACAGCTTTTAATCGAAAAGTTCAAAATTTTGATGATAGGATTCACTTTCAGTCACCGAATGGCATCAACGTAAAATAAAAGCTTAATAGTGACGATTCGCTCGCTTCATAATCGTGGAAATCAACTAATATGCCAAAACAAATGTTAAGTGAGTTTGTAAATTTAACGGCTTTGAACGATCTTTTATAAGTACTTGAATAAGTCGTTGACCTTTTGCTAGTTAACACTGATAAATACATGTTTTTTATTTGCTAAAGTTGAGGCCGTGAACCCTCAACTCAATTCATAAGCCTGGCGCGAAAGTGTAACCATTTTTTCCTTATGATTAGTGCCAGTAATAACAGCCCTACCGATCGATCGATGAGATCAAGCTACGTTTGCCGCGGTTGCTCCATGGATGGGTGACCATCTTTACGTATCAATACAACTAACTCTGTGCTTCGTAAAATACGTTGCGCTGTTGGTCACGGCTGTCATTTGTGGATATTTGAAATGGTAGTCAGAACTCCGAAAGTCTAAGCAAGAGATTACGTTTTGCCCAGTAACTGGGTTGTGGAAGTCGTTCCATGTTAAATGCTGGTCTACATCTGGTTAGAATGGATGCCGGTTCCTTTATAAACTAGTACTTGACCGCAATCCCGCCTGATGGTAAGCAGTGATGCAATCGTTAATGGCAAAGCGCACTAGTTAAGAGCCAAGCTAAGCTGCTAAGAGCCTTTTCACTCAAAAAAACTGGGTGAATAAGACGGAAGACGGCAGTTGAGCGAGGAGTTGGAATTTTAAACCCAGCAACACGACCAACGATGCTGTGCCAGACAGAGATTGATCTGGAGAACCTCTACGACCAAACTCCCGACACAGCAAACAAAATTTGGTGCATCATACCCGGCCCACATCGCAACACAACTGCTCAGACCCGTCCTCCGTACGGCTTCACCAGACATCATGCCGGAACACGACGAATCGCTTGGCGGCAACACTTTGTTTGGTGGGTGGTACCTTCTGCCGGCAGCGAGATAAAATGCATTTACACGTTTTAAAGCAATTGTCCTACCTATTAATAAAGACGCTGATTCCTTTGTTCTCAAATGTAAACTAAATTTAAGTTCTGTTCTTCTGTTTCTTTCCATTTCATTAAGAAAAGACAGAAAATAAATATTCTTCTTTAGTTCTGTCAAATTAGTCCGCGTTTGACATAAATTGACGTAATTTCAGTAGCCATGTTTTTAATCACACCTAAACTAATTTGACAGCACTAACATACTTCTTTTACTTCTGTCCTGAAATAGAAAAAAAGGTGCGCTGAACTTAATTTTAGTATAGTTTATGAACAAGTTAATCGACGCTTCTACTATCATACTTCATCATCACCAACCTTTTTATCGTCCCACTGCTGGGCACAGGTCTACTCTCATACAGAGAAGGATTGAGCTTAATCACCACATGCTCAAGGTTTCCTCAAGATGTTTCCTTCACCTTGTAATCAGTCATTGATGTCCAAGATATACTTAGAAAGTACATATAACTTTAAAAAGTTACATTAGTACTTGCCTGACGTGGAATCGAGGCCGCTCACTCATACTTGAGAGGCTGGTGTTTTAACCACTAGGCGACATACATACTATAACACATAATCTTGCTTAATTAAATCTCAACAATAAATACTTGAACGACCACGTTCATGATCTTGCTCTTTCAGTCGTAGTCCACAGCGTGACATGTATTACCAACACGCATGCGCGTGGAGCGTGACGTGAGTACACTTCCGCGTATTATAGCGTGCATTGCATATGATTCATGTGAAAAACGTGGTTCTCATAAACTTGTATTGTCTCTTTGTGGCCAGCAGCGTAATTGCGTCAGTAGCGAGGGGGTTCAATTTGACAGTTCAACAATATTCATTGCGTTCCCTTGTTGAGCGGACACATTTTTCAAACATGTGAGTAATGGATTAGCAATACGCTTTAAAATGATTCAATTTGAGAGTGATATTGTGGCTGCCGGTGGAAGTTACCACCCACCAGACAAAGTCTTACCGCCAATCGAATCCTCGTGTTCCGGTATGATGTCTGGTGAAGCCGTGCGGAGGTTGTGTTGCGATGTGTGCCTGATAGGATGCGCTAAATGTAGTTGTATCGAGAGTTTGGTCGTGGTGGGTCTCCAGAACAATCTCCCTCTGGTGCCGCATCGTTGGTCGTGTTGTTAGGTTTAACATTGCATCACCTCACTCAACTGTCGTCTTTCTTCCAATTCACTCAGGTTTTTTGAGTGAATAGGCTCTTAATAAACTAGCGCGCTTTACCATCAGCGATTGCATCACTACTTACCATCGGACGGGATCGCGGTCAAGCGCCAGTTTATAATAATACAAAAAGCCTGCCGGGACGTCGTTTGTCATCAAACGGGATTAGGTCGTAAGTTTGGCCCATTGATCTTATGGTGTGCGACAGATGTGTCCAACCCAATTCCAAGCGTGGCAGATTTCTGTCTGACATCAGTTATTTTTAGTACCTAATGGAACGGATTGTTGTATTCTGAATCCACAATTTGAAGAACCAAAATAGACCGTTCCATCGCTCTCAAGCTTTTCAGCGTTTTCATTAATAGGCTTAAATCAGTCGCCAGACGCCCACAGTGGCGGGCCAGCACCAATCGGGGGTTGCAGAAGCAGTGTTCTCGTAACCCCCGATGTAGGTGTGAGATGGAACACCGGGGTGGTTTTTAGTCAGTAAGAGTCTGACAGGACATCAATGAGGATTTTCCACCCCAGAGACAAAAAAAAAGAGTGATGCCAATTGTAACGTCGCCAGCGAAATCAGAACACCAAATGTCATTTACCGACCTTTACACGGCTGTGTCGTGAGAGCCAGAATGAGAGTAATGTTTTTTTATTCCGTTCTTAAAGTTGTGTTTCTGGTGTTGCAATAACAATAAATGCTAATAACAAACATGTTTTCTGTTAACTTAACGGTTACGGTACTAGTACAGGGGGAAGGGGGGCTATCGCGCTAAATTAAACAGAAGAGAACAGAATTAAACTCTTGTTTGTATCATTGATCTATCTGGATGTATCTAATCCAGTTAAAATTCTGGTTTAGTTTCGATCCCATTTCATATCGCGCTAAAGTTTTGACATTGAAGTAAAATCAATGAATGAGTGATATATTTCATCAGATATAATAATGAAAACTAAATAAATCTAATCGTTTAGAGTTTTAGACGTAAGATTGACAAATGGCACAGAAAAAAATAGCTTTGTTTCAGCTTTTTCATTTGTATTGGTACTATGGTTAAACCATCTGTCAAAAGCTTAGTGTGATACGAAATATAACTAAAGTTTTAGTTTGGTTGCGATGCGATTCTGTTTTGGGTGAATTATTTTAGCGCGATTGTGTCCGGCTGTCACTTGGCCGATTTTTACATTATCATATAATAGTATGTGTAATATGATAACTATGTAATGTTGTACTTATATCATCATCAACCTTTTCTTATCGTCCTACGGCTGGGCACAGGTCTTCTCTCATACAGAAAAGGATTGAGCATAATCACTACGCTTGCTGAATGCGGGTTGGCGATTTCAGAGTTAAAGTACAGGTTTCCTCAAGATGTTTTCCTTCACATTTTAATCAGTCATTGGTGTCCAAGATATAGTTAAAAAGTAAGTACATATAACTTAGAAAAGTTACATTGGTTCTTGTGTGACTTGGAATCGAACCCGCATACTCATACTTGAGAGGCTCGTGTTTTAACCACTAGGCCATCACGACTACACGACTATTGTTCTTAAATCGTTATGCTATTTGTGAACTTAACTCGATGTCTCGAGTTCTGCTTACCCCTTTGTAATCGTGATAACAAAACGAAATACATCGTGACGAGTAACACTTGTCAACTTCCGCGCATTGTCGCCTGTAATACCATGGGAATCGCATTTTTCTCACATGGCAACACTTGGAAAGACGTACCTTGTGTTTTAGATCTTATGTAAAAGGATTAAGGTTGAATTTTCATTGCGATGTGTAATGTTAGTGCGTTCTTGTAAGACAGTTTTTGCTGCTGAGGGAATTGAAGTCGTATTTAACATTACAAATTGGATCGGTTCATGTTGGTAGACGAGTACAATGTTTATTGTGTGAGTTTAGGGTAAATTTTTGAGTGGCAAATATGTGTAGGCGATACCAATGATTTTTAGTTCTTATTATACGGTTTTAAGGTTCATTTTTATTTGGACTATTTTTGAAGATGGGTTTTTTTTAACTGTTCTGTCCATATGAGAATTTTTTTTTGTTAGTGTTGATTGTAAGTACCTAGTTTAATGCTAATATTGTGGTCAAGTTTTTTTTGTGTACGTATTTTGATATTTCTGCAGTTCACTGGCTCTTTGATTGATTTAAGATGACTTGTGCAAACAGTAGACCTTTTTGTTATTTACATATGTCATTGAACTTTGATCATCATCATCATAATTTCAGCCGAAAGACGTTCACTGCTGGTCATAGGCCTCCCCCAAGGATCTCAACGACGACCGGTCCTTCGCCTCCCGCATCCAGCGGTTTCCCGCGACCTTCACCAGATCGACGGTCCACCTTGTCGGGGGCCTACTGCGTCTTCCGGTGCGTGGTCGCTACTCGAGGACCAAAGAATTGAACTTTGATGATGTTTTAATATGGGGATTACTGATCACTGACAGACTTTTTTTTGAGAACGGGAAATCATCAAATGTGCTTTCTCGCTCTGGGCGCAGCAGAACCGCGTGTCAGATTTTGCCTGACTAAAACCCACTCGCGTTCCTACACTTGTCTGTGCGCCAGGAACCAAGGTATCAATTTCGACCCACCCGCAGCTCGGTCTTCTTTGTGACAACATCATCATCATCAACCTTTTTTTTTTCATCGTCCAACTGCTGGACACAGGTCTCCTCTCATACAGAGAAGAATTGAGCGTAATCACCACGCTTGCTCTATGCGGATTGGCGGTTTCAGACTTAAAGTCCAGGATTCCTCAAGATGTTTTCCTTCACCTTTTAATCAGCCGTTGGTGTCCTAGATATACTTCGAAAGTATACACTTAGAAAAGCTACATTGTTATTTGCATGACCTGAAAGCTCACTCATACTTCGTGACAAAGACACGACTGAATTTTGTTTTTCCTAAAACTTCCATTTTCATGACGTTGTTGGTGTCAGCTCAGAGGTCTCTTTGACTGGATATTTTGGGACACAGAAGGCATTATAGAAGGTGGAGCATGCTTTGTGGCATAGCTCCTAAATCACACCTTACAGCGCTACCTTCGAGGTTTTTTTTTATAAATTATAAACTAGTGCTTGACCGCAATCCCGCCTGATGGTAAGCAGTGATGCAGTCGCTGATGGTAAAGCGCACTAGTTTATTAAGAGCCTATTCACTCTAGCCTTGAAGACACTTAAATTGTAGTCCGACGGAAACACCGCCGCTGGCAAATTGTTCCAATCCCTCGATTTACGCGGTATAAAACGCTTTGTTCGAGTAGTAATGGTGTTAACAATGTAAGGGTGGAAACTCGCCGTACGACGGGTCGTCCGATGGCGGAACGGCGATGGGGGAATTAAATCATGCAATTCCCTCGCACGCTCTCCAAAATGCATCGTGTAGAACACCGACTTTACATCTTTCCTTTTGGGCTTGGAGATCATTCAGAGACTTTCGAATGGACCAAATAAGATTACACTCAGCAGGAAGATGGAAAACCTCTCCCATGATTATCAGTAGGGTCCCTCAAGTCTCAACCCTTTCCTATTTATTTTGTGTTTTTGTAAAGTTTGCGTCATGTTTACCGCAAATAAAGGACTTTTCTTTCTTTTTTTCTTACATAGTAAAGAATATTCTATTCTTGATTTTGCTGGTAGATTGATTCTTAATTTGTTCATTTACAAAAAATTCAGGTCTCATCAGTCTGACTACGTTTTAAAACCTAAACATCCGTGAAACCTAATAATCGAACTATCAAATCTCCATAGCAAACTATAAAATCGATTCCTGTCCACTTTTTCCGCCGTATTTATACATAAAAAAAAAAGAACTTGAATAGACTAAGTACAGTTTCATGGTGTTTTACTATAATTTGTTATGCTCTACTGGGCTGGTGTTGGGATTTGTTCTCATGTGCTGTTTACAGCGAGTCTAGTGAATCGTTGAATTCCTAAATGTTATTTATTTAACATTTAAAGAAAGAAGAAAGAAATATTTTTATTCAGCACAAACAAAACGCACGTTACAACTAGATACCATAAAATATACAGTATGTTAAGAAAACCCTGTCCGACCCGTGAAGGTGTTGTTAGGTATCGATAACTGATTCTACTAATGGATACAAAACCGGGCTAAACTTAAAAAAAAATCCCCCTAAAAAAATAAATATTATTACGCAAAAAGAGGTAACTTAATAAATGTGCGTTAATCACCCTTCCGCGGGGGGCGGGCGGCAGGGCACGCGGCACGTGGTCGCATCGCTATTCGCTCATAATAATACCGGTGTTGTCACTTTTTTAAAAATTACCAAATTTCGGGGAAGTTGGAATTAATTCGCGGGAAAAAAAGATTATTTCAAAATTCATTTGTATTGGTACTATGATGATTACGTAAAATTTTATATTATATTTGGTCATGTGTTTACCTAACCTTTATTATCCTTATGGGTCGGACAGGGTTTCCTTAACATACTGTATAATATTAATAAAAAAAAAAAAGAAAAAAGTACATAGAAAAAATATCACCAAAAGTCTCGTACTCGAACATGCAAACTACCAAAACTATGCAATGCAACGTTGATTTGTTGTCAAAGCCAGGGCCATAGACAGCACAAATTATTTGACATTTGACAATTAGATCCGGCAGCGGCTGTCATCTGTAATGCGCCCGCGCCACTAGCTGATGACAACAAACCAAACAATAACATAAAAATATAAAAAGAGAATTGCAGAGTGAGTTGCATGATTTAATTGCCCCTTCTCCGTTCCATCATCGGACGACCCGTCGTACGGCGAGTTTCCACCCTTACGTAGTTGACACCACAACGATCCGGACGAAGTGTTTCGCCTCTTCTTTAATACCGCGTACATCGAGGGACTGGAACAATAGACTTTTAATAAACTAGTGCGCTTTACCATCAACGATTGCGTCACTGCTCACCATGAGGCAGGATTGCGGTCAAGCACTAGTTTTAATTTATAAAACAAAAAATTGAGATCCACGATTCTTGTCAAATGCTTACACTGACTGGTAGCTCGCTGTGTGATTAATTTTCTCAAAAATCCATTTCAGGCACTAACCTCATATCCTCATAATCATATTATGATCTGACATATTTTTTGTTTAATATAAACCATAAAAAAACTTATTCTACCCCACAAATTATGAAATGCAATGTAATGCTGGTATTTTCTCCTAAAATATTTTTTCCCCATCAATTTCCCGTAATTTTTCAACTGGCAATATAGTTTTATACCTTTTGTAAGCTGGCCACTCACAAAACTGGTCGTGCTTTGAAAATTGTTTTCCAAGGACTGTGGAAGAGATTGTGCTTCCTTCCTCGCTTTCACAATTAACTTTTGATGATTAATCAATCAGCTCCATATTTCTTTGGTTCCAAGGTATACCAGCAAGTAATTACGTAACACAATACCAGTAGCAATGGATTAAATTCTTAATTTTGACAGTTCATCATAATTCATTGCTTTATTTACGTTGTTGTGCAGACACTTTTCTTGAACATATGAAGCAATGGAATAGCAATACCTATGCTTCAAAACGATTCCAACTGATAATAATAGTGTGTTACGCAATAAGGGTGCCGATTTTATACAAAGTGGTGCTGACAATACGACAATAAATTAAACATCGAGTACATCAACACATTCTCAGTCTACCCATAAAAAATCATATAAATATATCCATTAATTTAGTCACGGGAAATTATTTTTCATTTTTCACATTTTCTACATGATGTACATGTTGATAAGGAGGCGTTTACAGGTTGATGACCGCCGCATTCAGCGGTAGGTACTAAACTTTAATAATAATGGCGCGAAAAAGGAAAGTCGATACAGGACCGCGCTGACGCCGGTCGGAGGTCAGTGAACTAATATTTTATAGCATGTTCTATTCCGTTTAGAGTTTTATGCGATTTAGTAGGTTGGATTTTTTTTTTTTCATTTTTGATGCTAGGTTTTTTTCTATGGTTTAGGATTATTCCTATGAACCAGTATTGTCCGTGTTTCCATTTATTGTCGTATTATCAGCACCACTCTGTATTTCATCGTACCCGGCACACATCGCAATACAACTGCTCAGACCCGTCCTCCGTACGGCTTCACCAGACATCATGCTGGAACACAACGAATCGCTTGGCGGCAAGACTTTGTCTGGTGGGTGGTAACTTCTGCCGGCAGCCGATGTGGCCTACCACATACCATATTCTGATTTATCTGTCTTTTTCTCCCATACTTCTCTATAAGTCGGCATCCCGATGGTCACTTCCAAACCAGCCTTATCGCCCGGTTGCATCTGCGGCTTTCGCATTAGACCCCGTGGTCCGCTTTAATACATATACGCCTCCATTTCGCACGATCTGTGGCATCCCGTGGGGTGAGATTTTTGGCACGCATGTCATCTCTTACAACGTCAAGCCAGCACTTCTTTGGTCTACCTCGCTTGTTCTAGCGCAGTTCCAGGTGATGCCATGGCAAGACATTTGTTACCCACGTAACATTAGTTTATTCACCACATACAATCATATTCAAAACATTCCTTAACACGTTTTCGGTAATCCTCCGGAGGGATAATATGTAATCTTAAGTACGTTCGCAGTCTGATCTGTCTTTGACAAGTTTTTGTGTCGCCGAGATGAGCCTGCTACTAACTTTAGAACCTTTGATATTACGTGAAGTAAACAATCGACCTTCTGATCTAACGCAGGTACCTGTCATCAGTACACCTGCTCGATCTTTTATCCGAATCTCACTTTTTATTGCAAACGGAAGCTGTTTTTGTGTTAAAAGCGTGAAATAACAATCCGAAAGGCAAAAACCGTCTAAATGCCTTTTACAAAAATTCGCCATCTTTTTCCTACCCAACCGAACAATGTGCACTCGGCCTAACAATAGACTAAACAGTTAACTTTTTTTACACGTAAAGCAATGATATGTATCCGTCACGCAGTCTCTGGTTAATTGAAGGAGGTTTTTATGCGTTTAATTATCTGTGCTTATTGATTTGTTTGGTCGTTATATAGCTTGATAATTACTAACAAGTGTGTTTTATATTAATTATAAACGACAAGGTTTTATATCGTATATGTATAGACGACAGCACATCAAGCTACTAGAATCTGTCAGATTTACTTTAGATTTTCAACTTTATCTCTAAAGCATTAAGAGTCAGGGTTGATTTTAAATATCTGACAGTTAGGTGTAGGTTGACCTGCTGTCGTCAGTACATAGATTGCGTTCAAATGTGTAATGACGATGTAAGGTAAGTTTAAAAGTTTTATTATAAAAATGTATTGTAATCTTGTTAAGGCATTTAAATAAAAGCTTGTTTTTTTACGTTTTTATTTACTTTTATTTGTCGTAGTATGGTTAGCTAATAACGTAACTTTCCGAGGTAAGTAACTATTTAAATTGATTCCTTGGGCGGATTTATTGTAATCTTAAAAGATCTTGTAAGCTTAAAAACCTAAAAGCTTGTTTTAACCTTCAAGCGGGCGCGCGTAGTCGAATCGACCGCGCTTATTACATTTACGTTCATATTACTATTATTACCCATTACATTTATTTGTCACTTCTAGTAGCCTGTTACTATATCATTGGGAGTAAAACGAAGTATAAACCGTCGCTCGGGGTGCTCCCCCCACTCCGCAGATCGCAATTGTTTTAGTCCCGGCGCAGTCGTCGAAAAGACTACACGCGCCTGTCGTCGAAAAAGTTACGCGCGACGCTCAACGTGACATAACCTCGTTCAGGCTCATAGTAGTTCTTCGGCCATCATTCATTATTATTGAATTAAGTTTGGATTTTTTTTATATAAAATGAGTCGTGGACGGTTATCACAAGCTGCAGTACTCCAGGAATTACTAAATGAAGATGAGGAAGAAAGTGAATCGGAGCTTAGCGACCAAGGCTCTGAAACTTCCGACCACATCGTTGCAGAGGAACCTCTACCTGCTGAGGAATCAAACTCCTCGGACTCAGAAGAGGATGATTTGCTACTTTCAGAAATAAGTAGTTGCTTTACAGGGCGCGATAAAGTAACGCGGTGGCAAAAATCTAACAGTAACAGAGTGAGGCGTCGAGTTCAAAATATTCTAACGAAAGATGCGGGTATTCGTAGGAATGGTGTGGGTGTGAAGACATTTACGCAAGCCTGGAGTTTATTCATTTCTGAGAATATTATTGAAGCAGTTGTTAGACATACGAATGAATTTATTCAAAAGAAAGTGGCATCGTATAACAGAATACGTGACTGCAAACCGACAGATGCGGTGGAAATCCGAGCACTTTTCGGATTATTGTACATAGCGGGATCCTTGAAGACATCACACGCCAATTTAGTAGATTTATATGCGAGTGATGGGACAGGTATACCTATTTTTCCTACTACTATGTCAGTGAAAAGAGTGAAATTTCTACTGAATTCATTGCGGTTTGACGATGCTACTACGCGACAAGCACGTCGTACTTTAGACAAAGCTGCGCCAATAAGAGAAGTTTTAGATATATTTACACAAAACTGTCTTATGCCATATTCAGTGGGAGAGAATGTAGTAATCGATGAGATGATGGTTGGCTTTCGAGGAAAATGTCCTTTCCGACAGTACATGAAATCAAAGCCCGACAAATACGGAATCAAACTTTATCCACTAGTAGATGCTGCTAGTTTTTACGTCCTAAATATTGAACTTTATGCTGGTAAGCAGCCTGAAGGCCCATATCAGGTGAGTAATGCTGCGTCAGACGTCGTAAAGAGGCTAATTACACCAATTTCTGGCACTGGGAGAAACCTTACCGTTGACAACTGGTATACCAGTGTGCCGCTGACGAACGATTTGGCCAAGGATCATAAGATTTCTATTGTGGGTACCGTCCGCAAAAACAAGAAAGAAATACCGCCTTGCTTTATAGATCAAAATCAACCTGAATATTCAAGTCAATTTGGATTTTCAGATACAGCAACTCTCGTATCTTACGTGCCTAAAAAGAAAAGATCTGTAGTTCTTATATCATCACTTCATTGTGCTGCAGAAATTGATGAAAGTACAAATGAAAAGCGTAAACCCAGCATCGTTACTTTTTACAATAAAACAAAGGGAGGTGTCGATGAAGTCGACAAAAAAGTAAAAATGTATTCAGTTTCAAGGAAGAATAATAGATGGCCATTGACACTATTCTTTCGTCTTCTTGATATTGCAGGAATAAATAGTATGGTGATATTGAGGGCAAACAATTTGACTCTACGGAAAAGGCGAATGTATTTACGGGCATTGGGCATTGAACTGACAAAAGAGTACGTCCAAAGAAGATCAACGATAGTAGGCCTTCCAAGAAAACTAAAAAGAAACATAAGGGAGCATTTGAATATGGAGGTTGATGCTGCTGATACAGAAGCAGTTAGTTCTAGCACATGCAGAGGAACATGTAAAATATGTCCAGCCAAAAAGAGGAGGCAATCAAAAACGCAATGTATGCAATGTAAGAAAAATATTTGCAGAAGTCATACAACATTTATTTGCAATCAATGTTATATGGACAAAGAAACTGATTCTGATGAAAACTAAACCAAAGTTAATTATTTTTTATTCTTAATTTTGTATTTTTTATTATTAGATTAGGTATATTCACTAGTCTGAGATATGAACAAGGGTTTTGTATTCCTATTTTTGTTTTGATCCAAAGAATATTTGAGTTATGTTAATTAGTTTAATAATTGTTTTTTTTTTTTTCATAATTCTAATTACTTTTTTTGACAAATTAGACTTTAAGGACAATGATAACATATGTTATTACAAATAAATAAATAATTACTGAATAATAAGTGCTTTATTTCTTTTATTTGTCCTTAACGTCTTTTCGGTTACGCGCGCCCGCTCCCGTTACAAATGACCGCGCGCCCGCTTGAAGGTTAAAAAGGGTTTACTTTTATTAGACTTGGTACAGTTACACAATTACATAGCTTTTCGAGACGGATACTGTTACGGGCTAGGGGTGCTAAAATGACGGTTAACGGTTATAGTAGCCTCAATGACCTTGTGCATGTGGGCGGAGCTAAACGCCGTACTCCCGAATTCGTAAAATGCGCGCGGTGGCGCGCTAAACTAAAACGACAATCAAAGAATATCCAGAGATGCAGACAAGCCGCGTGTAGGTCGCGATTTGTGCCTACGATTTCAGACGGGGGTATGGATGCAAGACGATAAATGTATATTTTGCATTGATAAATGGTAATATCGTACTATAATATATTTTTAGTATTCTTGATCAATGTTTAAATAAAATCAAGGAGTGCTCGTTACACAGTTTAATGGCCGATCGCAGACTGACAGACATTTGTAAAACAAGTACCCACACATTATAATATATCATAACATTAACATAAAAATTAATGGTAGATGGTAATATCTATCGATTCAACATATTTGAATTTTTTTTTTTCACTACTTTTCAGTATATGAGTATCATGTCTTTGCAGTGTCCTTGAATTAATTACTAATGCGAATAACATAAACGAGTTCATCGCGTTAACGTAAAACAAACGCGCACTAGGCACTTTGTGATATTTTTATTAAAAAAAAAACGTTGAACCACACTAGAAATTACTTTTATCGTGGACCCGGAACAACTACTTGTAGGACATGTTCTGAATATTTGTTCCGCGCGGGAATCGAACCCGTGACACGCAGCGCAGCAGTCAATAGCTTAACCGCTGCGCTAACCGTGCTTTATATAGATGCCTTGAGATTACAAAGCGCGTAGTTTCGGCCGTTTTCCATAAAGAGATAGTACCCTATTTATACTGTGTCAATGACGTCGGATTGAATGTACTTCGTCGTAATGAGGTTTCAAATAAAACACGAGTTATTTTAAAATCTGTAAATTTTAATTCTTCGATCCAATAAATAACATGCGAGATTATAGGCATATCTAAAGCTGCAGAAATTTCTTGCAGTTGAGAATGGCCACAGTCTATTTCTATTGTTCCTACAACTGCACAGCTGATATTGATTTCTGTAGGATGTGCAAAATGTTTCCATACACATACGGCATTTAAAAATAAATAGGGAATGTAGTCCCACTTGTCGTTCTCCAACAATATCCACAGATCCTAAACCACAGTCTATAATTCTCCGTGCTTGGCAATTTTCTTTAGTTCTGAATAAAAGTAAGCAATATTAATTATGCGTCGCCCTTCGAACTGCGTTATTGTTCGACCTAAAAAGCAAATTAAACTTTTAAGTTCTGTCGATTGGTTTCTTTCTCTTCTTTTCTGTAAGTCGAAAAATGTTATTACAATATTATTTGTGAAAAACAGAAAATATTTAAGAAAACCCTGTCCGACCCGTGAAGGTGTTGTTAGGTATCGATAACTGATTCTACTAATGCATACAAAACCAGGCTAACTTAAAAAAAATCCCCCTAAAAAAATAAATATTATTTCGCAAAAAGAGGTAACTTAATAAATATGCGTTAAGCACCCTTCCGCGGGCGGCGGGCGGCAGGGCACGCGGCACGTGGTCGCATCGCTGTCGCTATTCGCTCATAATAATACCGGTGTTGTCACTTTTTTAAAAATTACCAAATTTCGGGGAAGTTATTTCAAAATTCATTTGTATTGGTACTATGATGATTACGTAAAATTTTATATCATATTTGGTCATGTGTTTACTTAACCTTTATTATCCTTACGGGTCGGACAGGGTTTTCTTAACATACTGTATATATACGGACAAATCACACAGATTGAGCTAGCCCCAAAGTAAGTTCGAGACTTGTGTTATGGGATACTAACTCAACGATACTATATTTATAATAGATACATATATAGCTAAACATCCAAGACCCAGGCCAATCAGGAAAAGATCGTTTTCCATCATGACCTGGCCGGGAATCGAACCCGCGGCCTCCACGTCGCAGGCAGGCGTGTTGACCGCTGCGCCACGGAGGACGTCAAAAAAATTTACTGATAACTGTGACATTCCAAGCCCGCCAGCCCGCGTCCATCGGCTTCGGCTACTTTAAACAATTACATATAGAAATAAAATATTTACAGGAAGAATCATTTAAAATAATCCAAGTAAGAGTTTTTATTACACATTTTTGCTAATATCGCAAAAACTAAAAGTCCTATCAACTCAAAACTTTTTGTAAAACTGTTTTTACACCAAAACCTTTAATTGAGTCCTAATTTTTGGTTTATATCACCATAAACAAAAAATCACATTTTCAAGTTACGTAAATTTCTAATAAGATTTTTATTTTTAAATCTCCTTACAAACCTATAAATTATAATCTAAGTGCGAGTGTTTACTTACCTGAATAGAGTCTTCTATATTATCAGCGGATGTAGTTAGTCGGATTATTGCCTTTCAAGTCTAAAGATTTCTTTCTAGATTTCCTGGAACAATTCGTAATTGTTTAACTTCAATTGTAAAAGAAAAATGGTTCAAAAGCTAATAGTAATTATAAAGAAAAATACAGTAATATGTAGGTATAAATACAAGAGTATAGGTAGATAGATACTTACGCCACCAGACGCATCTTCAATTCTCATTTGCGAGCTAATCTATGAATGTACACTGACACGATTCGCTCGTAAATATTTGCACTCACACAGACAACCACGCGTAGTCGGCGATAGCCGGAGCAGAGCAGCAAGCGACACAACCCTCCCGTCTGAATGCTAACGCACGACTGCCGCCCGCGCCCGCGCAGAGCACCTCTAAACCTATGTTTCAAAATAATTATATTTTCACATGTCACATGACATATGTGTAGTACTTCTAACCACGAATTTTTCAGTGTAAAAATATTTCCACACATCAATGCCGTTTAGAAGTAACGAATATTAGCCAAAAATAGCGTTTTGGTAAATATTTTTTTAAGGCAAAAGGCAAAATCCTACGAAAAAATTATCTTTAGTAAATGTTGTACATGAATCAATAGACAAGATATATTTTTTTCAAATCTCAAAACTAAGCCGTTAATTAGAAATTAGCTTCCTAAAGTGACCATTTTACGCTACTAAATGAGAGTAAGGCCCTTAAGGCGTTGTGTTTCACGCGCGCCTCAAAGAGATTACGAGGTCCATGAAGACCGATGCCTCCTGGGTGAGGGTTGCGGGTTGGTGAAAAAAGAAACAGTGACCCTGACCTACAGGCATGTGAAGGAACACGGGTGAGTTTTAGTCAGTAAAAGTCTGACACGCCTTTCCTCTCCACCCAGAGCGGGTCAGTGAGAGTGTTACGAAGTTTATTGACAACGATGGTACAGTCGATAGTAGGCAATGACAAGTAGAACGTAGCTGATGTCGCACCGAAGTCTTCCCTTATCTCCACGAATTCTGTGTCGAACACACACAACAACACTACAGAAGTTATTTCACGTAGTCCTTGGAAGTACTCGTTGCAGTTGTCGCTGTATATGTTTTCAATATTGAACATTATGCCATTGACATAAGGTGTATTCGTAACAATACGATTCCTTGCGTTGCCTTGCCTTTTTTATAATTATAAACTATCGCGCCTGATGGTAAGCAGTGATGCAATATTTATTGGTAAAGCGCGCTAGATTAATAAGAGGCTATTCACTAATAAAAACTAAGTGAATTGGAAGAAAGACGACAGTTGAGCGAGGTGAAGCAATGTTAAACCCAACAACACGATCAACGATACTGCGCCAGAGGGAGATTGATCTGGAGACCCTCCACGAACAAACTCCCGACACAACAACATTTGGCGCATCCTACCCGGCACACATCGCAACACAACTCAGACCACTCCTCCGTACGGCTTCACCAGACATCATGGAACACCGGAACACGACGAATCGCATAGCGGCAAGACTTTGTCCGGTGGGTGGTAACTTCTGCCGGCAACCGATGTTGTCGCTGTAGCTGTTCTCAATATTGAAACTTATGTCATTGACATAAGGTGCATTTGTAATAACACGATTCCTAGTGTGGAGCCTTTTTCCAAGTGTTTTACTTATCCTACTGATAAAGCCATCCTTATTCATATTTGTCTACATTGTAACTTAGACAATAATACAGTTTGTGT
Organism: Sesamia inferens; assembly: GCA_037179545.1. Lineage (NCBI taxonomy): Eukaryota > Metazoa > Arthropoda > Insecta > Lepidoptera > Noctuidae > Sesamia > Sesamia inferens. The sequence continues at coordinate 13,887,278 of CM073951.1, read as the reverse complement.
CGCAATATTATGGTTCAATTGTTAATTCTTAGTAGGTAACAATATCTTTCAACTATCGTTTCATTGTCGTCCTATGCTATGTTGTGGCTATCAATTGTGTAGCATTTGTATAAGTTAGATCTGTAAGCATATCTGTCGTGTTTGTCCAATATTGATACTTTATCTACCATTGTGTTCTATTCGATAGACATTTGATAAGCAGGAGTGCACTAATAAAGCCATCCTGCTAATGTTATAATCGTGAAACTTCCCCTCCCCCCTGATACATGAATTTGTTACTGCGCATCTTCGATCAAATTAAATATGAATTATATTATTCCCGCGCACACGCTTCAAAATGTATCCTATAGAACACCGAAAGGCTGGCTACCCTATACCTGTGGCGACCCTGATTTGGTTATGACCTATCTCCAAAGCCTGGTGGATATTGTTCTTAACCAAATTAGGGTCGCCAATAGGGATGTATCCAAGGTATGAAAATAAAAATAATAATTAGTCCGTCTTATAGATAATCAAAAAAATTAAAACCCATATTTTTTATTTTGTCGAAATTACCAAAAACTACTGAGATATAGCGTATTAAAGTTACGGAGAGAGGGCTAATTACGTCACGCTGTCGTATATTTTGTACCACGGCGTGACGTCATGCGACATTTCAAGTCAATATATCTTCCAAGTCTTTGAATGAAAGAAAAAATAAAAAATACGTGTTCAATATTTTTTATAAATCTATCTGATGGACAATAAATTATTTATTAGGATACACCCCAATTAGCCTATTCCCACGCTTCTTCACTGAGTCCAAAATAGCCAGGTGGCATTTTGCTGCACCAGCCCGAACATGAACATGGAGTTCTGTAGACTCCACGCACGAACGGACAAGAGAATTAAACACAGAACACAATATAGTTATACTAACAACAAACTAGCATTACTAATCTATTGTCTTTTCACACACGTCGAAATTTCTAATGACGTGCAAAAACAGATTAAAATCAAATGTGAAACGGATAGCTCTCAAAAGATCTCGTGTCAAATCGTAGGTAACAATCAAATCGAACTTTCTTTTTATAACGCCGGTACTAGTACATCTATCATTATTATTATTGTTAACCTCGTGACGCAACGGTCGAGATTAAAAGGTCAAGTGCCAGACACTGAGGCATGTAATTCGATGGGTGTGCGAATGTCAGCTAATTATGCAAATGAGAAAGTTGTGACCGTTTCCTGTGATATGTGCGCGTATGAATCTGGCGTTCTATTCTGTGAAATTCTCACCGTGTATGTTGCGGTGAATTGGTTTGTCAACATTTTTTTTTTTTTTAATTAATATAAACTAGCGCTTGACCGCAATCCCGCCTGATGGTAAGCAGTGATGCGATCGTTGATGGTAAAGCGCGCTAGTTTATTAAGAGCCTATTCACTCAGAAAAACTGAGCGAATAGGAAGGAAGACGGCAGTTGAGCGAGGTGATGCAATGTTCAACCCAACAACACGACCAACGATGCTGCGCCAAAGGGAGATTGAATAGTCATAGTCAATAAGTTAGCTTTAGGTCGAATGAAAGCCGCCTTCAACTATGTTCTCATGGATTTTTAGGATTCCGTACCTAAAAGGTAAAACGGAACGCTCTTTATGAGACTACGCTGTCCGTCCGTATGTCATGAACCGTAATAGCTATACAGTTGAAATTTTCAGAGATTATGTATTTTTAGTGCCGCTATATCAACAAATACTAATAATAAAAATATTTAAGGGGGGCTCCCATACCACAATCGTGATTTTTTGCTCCATTTTAATAATGGAAATAGATAGACACTTGAAATGTTAACAGTATATTTGGTGATATATTAAAATTAAAAATAAATAATTAAAATAAAATAAATATTGAAGGGGGGCTCTCATACAACAAACGTGATTTTTTTTTTGACGTTTTTAAAGACGGAACGGTACGGAACCTTTCGTGCTCGAGTCCGACTCGCACTTGGCCGGTTTTTCTTTTATATAATTATAAACTAGTGCTTGACCGCAATCCTGCTAGAGTGTAATAAGTGATGCAATCGTTGATGGTAAAGCGCTCTAGGTTATTAAGAGCCTCCACACTCTAAGCCTTGAAGACACTTAAAGGAATCTGTGCAAAAATGAAAATCAGTGTTTGAGATTGGACCATGATGTGTACGTATAATGTCGATTTAACTCTTAGCGTCATACGATTTGAAACATGTACATACACGAAACTCACGTATGACCCCAATATCAGTACTAGTACGCAGCTTAGTAACCACTACAATAGTTTATTTTAGTAATTAAGGATCTTAATATAAAATCTCTTCAAGAACGCTATACGGCTGCGTATAGATAGGCCTATTGATAGTATGCAATATTGAGGTGAATCAACTGGCTGTGAATACAGGTACATACAAAATCTATAAGGATCACACAGGCTGGAGATGCTGTCCGCGACGTCGAGTCCATGGATTGATCTACATTGGGGTAATGTAACATACCCATTATAGGTAAGTGTTAACCAAAACCATCTTATGAACAGGGGGCAATCGCGCTAAAATAATTCAACCAAAACAGAATTGGATCGCAACCAAACCATAACTGGATCGCAATTGGAACGTAACAGTTGTCAAATGAAAAAGTTGAAACAAAGCTAACTATTTCTATGCCAAGTCAAACTAACGTCTAAACGATTAGATTTACTTATAATTGATTTAGTTTTAATTATTATATCTGATGAAATGTATCACTCATACCTACATTGATTTTACTTCAACCGAAGTTAAAACTTTAGCGCGATACGAAATGTTATCGAAACTAAACCATAACTAACTGGATTAGATACGAACAAAAGTTGAACTTCTACAGTTTTATTTAGCGCGATTACCCCCCTGCTAAATCATAGTGTCAGACACGTGTACGCCTAGCATCCATTAAAGTTCTTGGGAAGACTAAATCCTAATTTGTTTTATTCCAATCAAGACCTCGTGCGCAACATACCCAAGTCTCATGAAAGTGCTCCGATGAGCTAAGCCGGTGGTAACTGACCCCTAGGTAGTTACAATTAGATTATTTCCCATCCAAGTTTGTACATAAGTCAATAATCATTCAGGGTGTATCTGACATCGTAACGCAAACTTCGCGAAAAGGCTACACCGCATGCCACTAACAAAATTATGATAGTCATTTATGTCGTTAATGAGCGGTTACACAAATAACAGTGTTTAAAAAATAGTGTCGGCTCGGCCTTTGAACGTTGCAAGCATGCCGCCGCGCGTGTTTGTAGGTATGACGTTGATCCCCGATGCGAACTCTATTAAATCAGCTGATAGGATAGTTTTTCTAGTATTGTTCACAATGCGCTTTTTTGTGTAATTAACGAATTAATTATTTTTTCTTTAAAATTTTATTAGCTTATGAAAGTATAGCAATTATGAACGGTCTAAAGTGAAAAAACCAGCATATTATTTTTTTTTAATCGAGAAAAAGCCGACGCAAAATTCCACCCCTAGGGGGTTCAGAATCATGTACTGGATCTATGGCATTCGTTTGTGCGTCGATGTCAGATACACCCTTTATGTACAAAACTATATAGAAAATGTTTTCTATCTACACCGCATATTATGAAGACATTAAATCGCCATTTAATGCAGAACTCTCGAACAAAAGCGTTTTATAATTACCAAAAGAATAACATAAAACACAATAACAATTATATGTCTACATTTCATCTCAGCTATACTATTTAAAAAGCAATGCATGTTGATGTTCAATTATATAGTAGTCATACACAACAGCAAGACAAGAGCGGAAAACCGTGGCGGAATTTTGTAAGTGTAAATCCGCTGATAAGATGTATAGAACCAGTTGTAGTGACTGTGGTACAGGGAGGGCTTTGTCCAGCAGTGGGCGTTTTTCCACTGAAATAAAAATTCGACTAATTGTCACAAATGCGGCATATTTTTGCCCAGCTAATGCCAGTTTCGAAAGATTTTTGCTAGCTGTGCAACGAGCGAAATTATTTTTTTTCTGTGTTAGTGGTTTGTTCGCCCAGTCAATGCATTGTTAGAACTTGTTTTAACCTTACTATGACGAAGCGGAATTTCTCCATAGGTTTTAACTGCCTTGAACTTTTGGAATATTTGCTCTTTCTTGTCTTGTTCTAGAGATAAATAATTGGAATTCCTTTCGACACCAGGCGAGTTGCAAATCACTAACAGGATCAACCCGCAATAAAATAAATGAGCGGGATTTCGCGTTTTTTTTCGTTCATAACATGTACCCTGTATAACTTCGTCAACGCGCCTCAGAGGCAAATTTAACATTAATGGTTATCTGTGCTATTTAAATTCTTATCATCAATACTCTATACTCATAGATAAAGCTGAAGAGTTTGTTTGTTTAAACACGCTAATCTCAGGAACTACTGGTCCGATTTGAAGAAATCTTTTTGCGTTGGATAGCCCATTAATCTCGGAAGGCTTTAGGCTACACACACACAAACTCACATCACGCTGCGACTAATAGGAGCGGGGCATATAAAAAATCGCGGGTCAAACCGCTGGACGCAGCTAGTGAGAAATCAAATATCTTTAAACTTACGTGTCCCGAATCATGCTTGTGTCTGTCATCTCAACAAGTGCCATACGTGATTCGAAGTATATCTACACGCGGGTAATTAATTAGTAACTGGTTGACATTGAGGTACCACGTGCCGAGCTATATATGTATTGACAACATACATAATTATGTATGGATAGAATTATGTTTATGCTGCAAGATGAATTAATTACCTGAAAAAATGACTTTAGCTGTCAAAGGTTAAAATGGCACTAATTGACGTTGACAGATGGAGTGGAGTGATTTTTGGGGTTACCAGCTTATAATATTTATTAAAAAGAATTTTGGGAAAATTGTTGTTTTCCTAAGTCATATTTAATGGGTGAGAATGGACATTGTTCAAGCGTTGAACTTTTTATAACAAAAAATGTGCTGGCTAAAAAAATTGTGTTTTAAACATAACATTAAAGAAATACTAGTTGTTCATTGAATTTAACATCTAGAACTGTAAACTTGTTATTAAAATATGATTCTTCAACATTTTCAATATTAAATAGCTTTAATGATAGACTATCGTTGTAATACTCAACTAAAACTTATTTAAAAAAATCTCAAGATATCTGTTACCATAAAGTCGTAATTGTCTATGAAAGTCGTAGTTGCACTAAACTAAAATTTATCTTCTGTCCTTTTCTTGGTGGGATGGAAATAAAGAGATGCACGTAACGGAAATTATGTTTGTGAATCAGCGCCAACAATTACTGCGCAAATAACGAACATTTTTCCTTTATTCCAAACTAGCTTTCTAGCCCAGTCATATTAGGTAAAAAAAGGGGTCAACCTCGGAATGAAAGATAATAAGCTGCAAATTGGTATGAACCTTTGTTTTGTCATTCTAAACGTTGTCTCAAAAGTCACAATCGTTATCGTGTCCGCGTCTCAAGATATTCAAGGTCAAAGGTCACAAAAATCGGTTTTTCGCGAATATCTGGCTTCCTATCGGTTAAATGAGATTTGCATTTATTATAAAAGTTGTAGGCTATAAAATTCCCTACAACTTTTGTTTAAACTTTTTTTTCATACGACCAACCGTTTTGAAGGTAGAGCGCGAAGAGTGCACATCGTACAGTCATATACGGCCTAATGCAAGGTCAAGCGTGAGTTATGGTTATCAGTACGTTATAAAGTCAATTATTTACTTGGAAATTATAATTATTAAACAATGCCCATTATTTATGTACTAACTATTAATTATTTATATTTAATTAAAGTAAGTAACTTGATTATTTATATATAATTATTCATATTTAACTATTTAAGTATAAAATATTATTAATTCTGGATTATATATTTTAGTTTGTAGGCTACTTACCTAACCTACATACCTACCTACTTACCTAAAGCTTTACCCACACTATCCAACAAACCTACCTAAATACCTAAACCCTATACCTACACTATCCAATATCCAATATCCTCGTACTAAAAAGCACATTTTATTTTTACACGCATTCAGTGGCTGTGACACGACTTCTGCGCTATTTAAAAAAGGAAAAATAACTGTTACTAGAGCATTGGAAAAAATTCCTGATTTAGATAAACTGGTGGAAGTATTTCAACAAGAAAACTGCCCAAAACAAACATTATTAGAAAATGGAGTGCGCATCTTGTTGGCATTATATAATGCTCCAAAATCTGAGGACAACATTGATCATTTCCGCTACACGCAATTCATCAAATTTACAAAACTAAATAAACCTGTACAACTGTCAACACTTCCACCAACAAGAGTAGCAGCTCATCAACACATAAAACGTGTCTACTACCAGATTCAAACGTGGTTTGGGAAGGACTTAGAACCTCAAGAATGGGGCTGGATGCTTGAAAATGAAATCCTGGAGCCCATACGAACGTTATTACCTCCAGCACCAGCCGAACTACTAAACGTAATATTTTGCAATTGCAAAAATGGTTGTGGTTCCCGCTGTGGATGCAGAAAATCAGGGCTACAATGTTCTTTAGCTTGCGGCCAGTGCAACGGACAAGCTTGCCTCAACGCTTCACTGTATCCAAGTAATCCCGATGAAGAAAATACATATGATCCCGATATTCTGGAAGGTTTGGAGATGAACATGACAGATAATGAGGATGATGACAATGAATCGAACATTTTTGAGCGACAAGAAGAAGAAGACGACGAAGAAGAAGAAGATAATTAGCTTCCATTTCCAATTTCATTACAATTAAAATCAACAAAGATACTTTTGATATTTGAACTCACATTTTGATAAATGTATATTATGCCGTATTTAATAATAAATAAAAATATGTGTAAAATATATACTCTTACTATCATTTTAACTTAAAATAAAACTAAAATATATAATCCAGAATTAATAATATTTTATACTTAAATAGTTAAATATGAATAATTATATATAAATAATCAAGTTACTTACTTTAATTAAATATAAATAATTAATAGTTAGTACATAAATAATGGGCTTTGTTTAATAATTATAATTTCCAAGTATATAATTGACTTTATAACGTACTGATAACCATAACTCACGCTTGACCTTGCATTAGGTCGTATATGACTGTACGATGTGCACTCTTCGCGCTCTACCTTCAAAACGGTTGGTCGTATGAAAAAAAAGTTTAATCAAAAGTTGTAGGGAATTTTATAGCCTACAACTTTTATAATAAATGCAAATCTCATTTAACCGATAGGAAGCCAGATATTCGCGAAAAACCGATTTTTGTGACCTTTGACCTTGAATATCTTGAGACGCGGACACGATAACGATTGTGACTTTTGAGAGAACATTTAGAATGACAAAACAAAGGTTCATACCAATTTGCAGCTTATTATCTTTCATTCCGAGGTGAAAGCCCTAATATGACTGGGCTATTCCGCCCGCGTACAGTTCGGTTATATCGCGCTTTTTAGATTTCCCTCGGGAATACCAATTTTTTCCGAGATAAAAAGTACCCTATTATTTAATCCGGACTTCTAACTGTACGTCTGCAAAAATTCAAATCAATCTGTTCAGTAGTTACGGCGTGAAAGCGGAACAAACAAACAAACTAACTTTCCCATTTATAATATTAGTAAGGAAGTAAGGATGGACTGTGAAAGGAGCAGACTTTTGATGGCCGAAACAAAAACCTATATCCTACGCTTTTATATTGTCATAGAAAACGAAACCCCGTGTGGTACTGGGCTTAGAATAGTACCATCCCTCATCCTCCCGTGGGTGTCTAGAGAGTCAACTAAGGGAACTCTCACCAGGGAAGCGGGCAGCAGCGCTGATCTCCAATGCAATAACCAATTGGGTTGTATCCTAAAAAATAATTTAATGTCCATCAGATAGATTTATAAAAAACATTGAACACGTATTTTTTATTTTTTCTTTCATTCAAATACTTAGGAAGATATATTGATTTAAAATGTCGCATGACGTCACGCCGTGGTACAAAATATATCACGGCGTGACGTAATTAGCCCCCACTCCGTAACTTTAATACGCTATATCTCAGTAGTTTTTGGTAATTTCGACAAAATAAAAAATACGGGTCTTAATTTTTTTTATTATCTATAAGACGGACTAATATTTATTTGATTTTCAAACCTTGGATACATCCCTATTACTGCGACCTGCCTGCCAAGCGTGGGGATTTCGGCAAACCCCCAATGTGGATAGCCTTGAGGCAGGCCTTTGTCCAGCAGTGGACTTATTTAGGCTGATGAAGAAAACAAAACAATTTGATTTGAAACAAAGATAAACACGTAAATGACAGACATAGTTTGTTTTCGCATTCACGTTTTACAAATGCATCTCTCCAGCTAATTTCAATCTTGTCGCCACGAAACGTTTGTTAACAAAAGCGCTGAAAGTTACAACGTATTGTTGCGTACTGAGTTTTATGACTCATTGCGGAGAAACTGTGGAGAAACAGCGTGATTGTCACTAGGAAACCTGTACAAATATTATCTTCACTCTCGACTCTCGTTTCTATATTGCTTTGCATGACATGACATTTCCGTAATACAGGGTGTATCTGACATCGCTAATAAAATTTTTATGGTCATTTATGTCGTTAATGAACGGTTACAGAAGTAACAATGTTTAAAAAAAAGTGTCAGCTCGGCTTTTGAACGTTGCAAGCGTGCCGCCGTGCGGGTTTGTAGGTATGACGTTGATCCCTGATGTGAACTGTATTAAATCAGCTGATAGATAGTTTTTAGAGTTTTGTTTTCATTGCGCTTTTTGTGTAATTAGCGAATTAATTCATTTTTACTTTAAAATCTTATTGGGTTATAAAAGTATAGCAACTATGAACGGTCTAAAGTAAAAAAACTGCATATATTTTTTTTGATCATGAAAAAGCCGACGAAACATTCCACCACTGGGGAGTGAAATCATGTACTGGATCCATGGTACTCGTTTGTGCGTCGATGTCAGATATACCCTTTATAGCAATAGAAAAACCTTTCTTTTTTCATAATTATAAATTAGTGCTTGGCCGCAATCCCGCCTGATGATAAACAGTAATGCAATCGTTGATAGTAAAGCGTGCTAGTTTAAGAGCCTATTCACTCAAAAAAACTGAGGGAAGGAAGACGGCAGTTGAGCGAGGTGATGCAATTTTAAACCAACACGACCAACGATGTGGGCCCAGAAGGAGATTGATCTGGAGGCTCTCCACGACCAAACTCCCGACACAACAACATTTGGCGCATCGTACCCGGCACACATCGCAACACAACTGCTCAACCCCGTCCTCCGTACTGCTTCACCAGACATCATGCCGGAACACGACGAATCGCTTAGCGGCAAGGCTTTGTCGGGTGGGTTTACATGTAACAATTGCCAATCTGATTCCAATTCTTGCAGCTTCTATATGTGAAGTAGTTACAATATGACCAGTCTCAACCGACAGCTTCACTTTACGAACATGACACATGGATCAACAACATCAACAATTTAAATGTACGCTAGCTAGATGGTCCGACGAACTTGAAAACTAGCTGGGATTTACTGAATATGGAAGGCGGATAACAGGATATACAAGTGCAGTCTGGGAGAGGCCTATATCTGCCAATATCCAGCAATAGATAGGCTGGTTAGTTTGATGCTGAACGAATAAGCAGTTTTGAAGGTCATAATGTCTTACAAGCTAATTTTTTTAGTGTAAATTATTAAGTAACTAGTGTTTGACCGCAATCCCGCCTGATGGTAAAGCCTAGATAGTTTATTAAAAGCCTATTCACTCTAGCGTTGCAGTCACTTAAATTGTAGTCCGTCGGAAACGCCGCCGCTGGCAAATTGTTCCAGTCCGTCGATGTTCGCGGTGTAAAAGAGGAGGCGAAACACTTCGTCCGGATAGTAGTAGTGTCAACAACGTATCTCACCCTGGAACTTAGGTGAAATGAGCCTGAAGTGAGCTGTCGTTCTAACTTTTCCTCGGTAGTAGGCATCGGCTGCCGGCAGAAATTACCACCCACCAGACAAAGTGTTGCCGCGAAGCGATTCGTCGTGTTCCAGCATGATGTCTGGTGAAGTCGTACGAAGGATGAGTCTGAGCAGTTGTGTTGCGATGTGTGTCGGGTACGATGCGCCAAATGTTGTTGTGTCGGGAGTTTGGTCGTGAAGGGTCTCCAGATCAATCTCCCTCTGGCGCAGCATTGTTGGGTTTAACGTTACATCACCTGACCCTGCTCAACTGCCGTCTTCTTTCCTATTCACTCAGTTGTTTTGAGTGAATAGGCTCTTAATAAATTAGCGCGCTTTTCCATCAATGCTTGCATCACTACTTACCATCAGGCGGGATTGCGGTCAAGCACTAGTCTATAATTTAAAAAAGGGGCGGAAACTAATATCAATCGATGAAGTAAGTATTTGTCAATAGTCCTTTCCCCAATTGACTTGAGTTCTTATAACATCATTTTTTACATAAGACTGCAGTGTAATGTCAATGCTTTTCATACGTCTTATGTAAATGCCCACTAGAATACTAGTTATGTTGAAATTAGGATTTGACACAGTAAAATGAATTGTGTAGTTGCGTTATGCCATTAGTGTTTAGGTGAGAGGATGGTCTGAATGAGTTGGTTTCGTTTAAGTTAAATTTTATATCTTAAGTTTTGCGTCAGTTTTATGGTTTGTAGCTCACATAGAAGAGAAGGACAATTTTGTCATATTTGTGGTTTAATCATTTCTGCCAATCTTATAACGTAATCATGGCTATATTTTGGGCGAAATTTATTTGAAATGTTGGATATCGTATCGATATATTGACATAAATGAGAATTACTTCGTGTTTAGGGTTCCGTTTTACCGTTTAGGTACGGACTGAGACTTCGCTGTCCGTCTGTCCGATCGTGTGTATCTCATGAACCGTAATGAAATGAAATGAAATCGTTTATTAAGCAAGTAGGATCACTGATCACTTTTACACGTCTTGTTTTTTGAAGTGAAACTTCTTTACACACGCTTGACTTGGGGAGTAAGCTGGCGAAAGCGTTACGAAAATTGATCGGGCAAGGCGAACGGAAGTTAAGTGGGGGATATAAGCACAGAGGCGCCCGTGGCGCGAGCTTGGTTCTACAAGGTCTACAACGAGTTTTTTTTTTTCTATAAAAATAGAAGATCTATGCAATTTTTTTTTTTTTTTTTTAATTTTGAGACGCGGATACACTTATTTATTTATTTATTTATTTACACTTAACACTATACATTAAATTTTATGTTGACTGACAACCATTAAGGGGGTCAGTTAACATAAAATTTGGTACCGCCTACTTCACAGTCCCTTCTGTATCCCCCCCCCCTCACCCTTTAATATCCCCACGAAACTAACCCCCCCCCCCCCCCTCATTGATTACCTCACCCCCCCGTGGATTATCTCGGGAACCAGAGGTCGTGGACTACCCGAGTTTGGGGTCCCCTGAATCAGGAGGAGGAGCCCGACCTTTTGGCCCCGAGGGAATCCACTACCCCCCCTCTCTGAAATAATCTTTTTTTCCCGCGAATTAATTCCAACTTCCCCGAAATTTGGTAATTTTTAAAAAAGTGACAACACCGGTATTTTTATGCGCGAATAGCGATGCGACCACGTGCCGCGTGCCCTGCCGCCCGTCGCCCGCGGAATGGTGCTTATCGCACATTTATTAAGTTACCTCTTTTTGCGAAATAATATTTATCTTTTTAGGGGGATATTTTTTTTAAGTTTATCCCGGTTTTGTATCCATTAGTAGAATCAGTTATCGATACCTCACAACACCTTCACGGGTCGGACAGGGTTTTCTTAACATACTGTATATATATACATACAGATGGAGCGAAAGAAGTTTCACTTCAGTCGTGTGGTCATAAGCACGCTCGTTTTTTTTTTTTTAATAGTTAGACAGTTGATTTTCAGGGATTATATATTTCTGTTGCCTTTATAACAACAAATATTAAAAATAGAAAATATTTAAGGTGAGCTCCCATACAACAAACGTGATCTTTTTTGCCGTTTTTTTTTGCTCCATATTAATAACGAAATTAGATAGACGCTTGAAATGTTCACAGAATATAGGGTTTTTTTTTATATTATAAACTAACGCTTGACCACAATCCCGCCTGATGGTAAGCAGTGATGCGATCGTTGATGGTAAAGCGCGCTAGTTTATTAAGAGCCTATTTACTCAGAAAAACTTAGCGAATAGGAAAGAAGACGGCAGTTGAGCCAGGTGATGCAATGTTAGACCCAACAATACGACCAACGATGCTGCGCCAAAGGGAGATTGATCTGAAGACCCTCCACGACCAAACTCCCAACACAACAACATTTGGCGCTTCTTACCCGGTACACACCGCAACACAACTGCTCAGACCCGTCCTCCGTACGGCTTCACCAGACATCATCCCGGAACACGACAAATTGCTTGGCGGCAAGGCCAATTAAAATAAAATAAATATTGAAGGGGGGCTCCCATACGAAAAGATAATGGTACGGAACCCTTCGTGCGCTATTCCGACTCTCACTTGGCCGGTTTTATTTAAATTAGTTTTGAGGCATGGCTCCGTGGCCTTTGTGCCATTGCGTATTTCCTATTAGTTCTTATTGTTGCTAGAATTAAAATTTCCCCACGTTTTTTCATCTACCTACTCGTTTCGTTGTTTTGTCAAGTTTTGATTTAGCCCATAAAAATAAGACTTATTATATTTTATCTTTATTACCTTATTATGTAGACACGCACACACACCCACATGCACACACACACCCTCACACACACTATAACGCACACACACATCCACACACACACCCACTCAGACAATGCAAACAATACTCACGATTCTCAGTTACACACACAAGTTATCAACCCGCGACACAGTCATTTTTTGCTTACTTTTTTTTTTTTCGGTACTGTTTTTACTTTTTGTTTATCACTTTTCTTTTACTGTGTTTTCAAATGCAATATGTATAGTAATATATTTTCCTGAACAATATCAGCTTACCAGAATGTCATTCTAGTGGCAGAACACTGACTCCTAAGTCACAGGTAATTCCTAGTTTGGGAGTCAGGATTCCAACTTTTGTGCGCCTTTAATCTTAGCTAGATATTAAGCTTCTCTGTAAGGTTTTGCACCAATAAACATTATTATTATTTTATTATTGAAATCTCTAGCGATTTTAAAAATTTAAAACGCTCCTATTACCACAACGGACGAAGCGTTTCGCTTCGTATTTTATAACGCATACATCGAGGGGCTGGAAAAATTTGCCAGCGGTCTTTCCGTCTGACAACAATTTAAGTGTCTTCAAGGCTAGAGTGAATAGGCTCCAGTGGCGAAGGGTGAAATTTTGACAAAGGGAAGCCGGTCCAAAAAAATAAACACTTAAACACTTACCTACTGCAGGATATCTTGGAGGAGGTCTTCAGATAAGAATAATATCAAAATCAGTCCTTTTTTGTATGGTGAAGGTGGAGACCTTCACCATACAAAAAAGGACTGATGATTTGATAACAGTGTCTTTCAAGTATGATAAAAGCGGCTTTGAGAAAAGCCTTTTTCGACATGCATCTTCATACCACACATGCATGCTTGTTAGTAAGTACTAAGTTAAGTACCTATTGTTAGGGAATAAGAGTCAAGAAAAAATAAAATAAAAAATTACAAAAATAATAAAGTGTTAAAAACCGAACCACACAAACACCGATCCAAAACCAACAAAAATATTAAGCAAAAATAAAGCAAATTATACACAATCACAACGTTATTTATATTCTAATGCAATGCGTCTGTTTTTTTTTGAACAAAATGAGCTAAAATGTTGTTATAAAAATTCGGATTACTAAATAATAATATAAATATAAATAAATATAATATTAATAACGCTAATTCTTTTTAATTTTGTCGTGTTTCCTTTCTCGTAGTGGCGTGGTTTCTTTGTCTCTTTCTAATAGAGGAGAGGAGAGAACTGCAAGCCGTTTGGCATTAGCCTATATTTATCAAGTTTTACCGACGGTTAGCGAGCATTAGAAAGAGATGGTCTGACACGCTCTGTCTCTTTTCGCCTCATAGTAAAACCTTGACCGAGGTAAGCTGAAATTCGTCGAGTTGCCTTCAATGTAATGTACGAAAAATTGAAGCGCTGATTAATTTACGACTATAAAATGAAATGTGATACTTAGGGTATTGCTAAGAATTACTATTGCTATTGTAAATCGCGCAGGCATTTGATTAATAATACTTTGTTAATGAAATAGAATGTAAATACTTTTATATGAATATGGAACTGATTTTTGAAAGGTAACCCGGTGAGAATCGGCTTGTATGGACTCTTCGCCACTGATAGGCTCTTAATAAACTAGCGCGCTCTACCATCAACGATTGCATCACAGCATACTTACTTTCCGTCAGGCGGAATTGCAAAAGATGAATAATAGTTTCTTCTTTTTCTTGTTCAGCCTATAGAGGTCCACTGCTGGACAAAGGCCTCCCCCAAGGATTTCTTTGCTTTGGGGAGGTTTGCCATAATCCCCACGCTTGGCAGGCGGGTTGGAGATCGCAGTAATTTGATATTTCACAGGAGAAGCGCTGCTGCCCGCTTCCTAGGTGTGAGTTCTCTTACTCGCCTCTTAAGACACCCACGTGAGGATATGGGTTGGTACTATTAAAAGCTCGGCTCAAGTACTCCATAGACAGTTTAGTCGTGATTAAAAAACCGGCCAAGTGCGTGTCGGACTCACGCACAAAGGGTTCCGAACCATTGGTGTATGAAATTAAAGGATTTATTTGTATGAAAGATTACGCGGTAATAAGCGGTTTACGATTTACGAGGTATTAAAAAAAAACTACTTACTAGTTGGTAGTTTTTGTAGTAATGTAGTACATTGCTTTTTTTTTACATCAAAATTTTTAATGCCGTTCACAGAATATTTTCTACCTACCAAGTTTCAACAGTATAGCTCTTATAGTTTCGGAAAAAGTTGACAGACAGACATGACGAATCTATAAGGGTTCCGTTTTTCGCCATTTGGCTACGGAACCCTAAAAAGGCGTCGTGAATTTACATCAGACGCTGAATAATTTGATCTAAATATTTATCTTCTGTCCTTTTCTCAATGTAATAGTAAGAAACAGCTGCACTGGACTTTTAGTTCAGTTCGTGAACAGAGGAATCGGGCCATTGTCGACATTGTCGTCCACAAGTGGCCGCCATACTTGTGACGTCATCGCACCCGTATGGAGAACACATGGGCCAGTTTTTACACACTTAACATTGTAATTTTTTTTTTTTGTTGTTCGGCCTCTATTAACGCGTAGAAGCTTCTTTGACACTTGTTTTTGTATTTGTAGTCTACATGGTAAGTATGTGTGTCCTTAATGAGATGCATCATGATTATTCGTTTGTATTTTAATGAAATTGTTAATTAAGTAGTTGTTCTTGATTTCCATGAACTTGTCTCGTTGAGTCTTTTCTTGAAGTCTCTTTGAGGTACTTATTTGCAACGAGGTTCAAAGTTATCGATATAGCTCACAAATTAACAACCTGATGTGGCAAGGGGCTGGCCATATTATCCGTAGAACCGATGACCGTTAGAGCTATATCTCACCGGGACACCATGGTGGCACAACCAACCCGGACGCGTGCACAGAATGTTACTGGTTGCGCCGCCACCATTAATTACTATAGCGCTGTATGGTGTCTCACTCACTCGGCCGCCAGTCCGGCCGCCAGTGACGCCGGGCCATCTTCATTCATTTCTTACAGCCATCGGCTAAATAAGGATGAAACCACCACTGTTTCTTTTATCTTTTAAACTCTTTTTTCCTACGTATGAACATACGTCTCTTCAAGGTCCACTTTGATACTGTCTCAGTGTGGTGTGGCGACTTGGCGTGCGCCCGCGCCGGGATCACATATCGTGGTCAGCGGGGCCCGGATAGCTGTCGAGTCCACCATGAAGTATCTGGGATTGGTGCTCGACAGCCGCTGGGAATTCGGGCCTCACTTCCGGGCACTGGCGCCCAAGCTGATGGGTGCAGCAGGCGCGCTATCAACGTTGCTTCCCAACATGGGGTGCCCGAGCACCGCCTGTAGGCGGTTATACTTGGGAATCGTGCGGTCCATGGCCCTGTATGGGGCCCCTGTGTGGGCGATGGACCTGACGGCCGGAACTCTGGCCATTCTGCGTAAACCGCAGAGGGCGATGGCCGTCAGGGTCGTGCGCGGGTATCGCACGATTTCCTACGAGGCTGCTTGCCTCCTGGCCGGATCCCCGCCGTGGGACCTAGAGGCGAAAGTACTCGCGTCATTGTATCGATGGCGCGAGGAAGAGCGGACACGGGGCTCCAGGCCGGTGCAGCAGCAGATCGAGCTGCGCCGAGAGGAGCTCCGTCAGGTGCTGGCGGCGAACTGGCGGCAGAGGCTTATGCGCCCTACTGCCGGCCTCGCTACCGTCGAGGCGATCCGGCCAGTACTTGACGACTGGCTCGGGAGGAGGCACGGCTCCCTGTCGTTCAGGGCGACGCAGGTGCTGTCGGGGCACGGTTGCTTCGGCAAGTACCTGCGACGTATAGACAGGGAGCCGGACGCTCGGTGCCACCACTGCGTCCAATGCGGGGAGGACACGGCGCAGCACACGCTCTCCGAGTGTGTGGCTTGGGAGGAGCAGCGCTGTGTCCTCACAAACGAAGTAGGAGGCGACCTGACGCTGCCGGCAGTAGTGCGGAGAATGGTCGGTAGCGCAGAGTCGTGGGACGCGGTGGTGTCCTTCTGCGAGGACGTGATGTCGCAAAAGGAAGCTGCGGAACGGGAGAGAGAGATCTCAACTCCCTTCCCGGGCTGCAGAAGACGCACCGGGCGCCGAGGAAGGGCGGATAACGACCTCTTCCGGCCGGCATGAATGGGTCCAGGGGCGAGGGACATGGGGAAGTCCCGGCCCCCTATTCGTTGGACCCCGAGGCGGAGGCGCGCGCGACTGTCGGCGCACGCCTCAGAGGCGATGCACGGGGTAGTTTAACACCTCACTACCCCGTGCAGGAGGCGAGGCCCGGACAGACCGGGCCGGCACGAGAGTGTGGGGCCGCGGCAGAATCAAGGACTCCCGCGGCTCCGTGCGTACGTGACCGGAGAGACACCGGGGCGGTTTTTAGTCAGTAGGAGTCTGACAGACCCCGTCGCCCACCCCAGGGCAGCGGACATCCATTGAGGGTTTTTCCACCCCAGAACAAAAAAAAAAGGTGGAGCGACGATCTTCGTGGCTGGAAGTTGCTGGGTGAGATTTAGTTGTGTAGAGTTGAATGACGTGCATCGGACGACCCGTCGTACGGCGAGTATCCACCCTTATGTTTGTGCGCACATCGATGAGACAATTTGCCTGCGGCGGTGTTTCCGTCGGACTACAATTTGAGTGTCTTCAAGGCTAGAGTGAATAGGCTCTGAATAAAATAGTGCGCTTTACCATCATCGATTGCATCACTACTTACCATCAGGCGGGATTACGGCCAAACACTAATAAATAATGTTAAAAAAATCTTTGAAGTGTTTTTGGTTTCAACGTTTATCTCATAATAAAATTCGCATTCAAAGCTCAAAAAGAAATGCAGCAGCTCATATCAAGAGGCTTCACATTCCGAAGTGGAGCGAAATGCGAACATCACAGATAGAGAGGCATTCCATAAATTCACTGATGCTAAGGCGCGTAACTACCAGTGATCTTGAACTTAGATATTCAAAATACCGGTCCGCGGCCTACCGTTTTGGCACAGTGATGTTCAAAGTTGTATTTGTATTGTATAAAGTCTTGAGATTAAAGCTTATTACATAATCAGCCTATAATGGGTAATATAACTCCTGGGACTCGGGCCTTCTCTCAGTAAGAGGGAGTGGGCCGTAATCTACCATGCAGGCCCAATACGGGTTGGTACATGTCACATGTCTTCGAAGTTTTGCCTGTAAGACATGCACTGTTCATCATGTCACTGTGAGAGCAGTGGTGATGGAATAATTTACCCAAAGTAAAGCGCCTGACGAGGTTCGAACTTACCACCTACAACTTTTCAGTCGCGGCTATTACCACTAGGCCGTAGTGCTCTCGAAACGGTGGGATAAAGCGGATTATCTCGGATTTAATCGTATAATACGCAGTCATGATGATAAGCTGACGACTCAACTTCGAGACAAATTTTTAAACATATTTTTTTTTAAACAATGGGTCTTTCATAAAGATTCAAATTTTTATTGGCACTAGGTATTTCGGATTGACACTATTGACAGCTCACTTGAAGTTTTTTTTTCTCCCAGGGGCTATGGTACCTTGAACTCGCTTCATATTTTATTAAATTAACGTTATTTTAAGTTAAACAAATATCAGTTCTATTTTAATGGTAATTAAGTTTATTTTAGAGTGACTAGCACTATTGCCAAAATTTATAAAAAAATGTGAATTGTAGTGAAAACCGAACGTTATTTTGTAGGAATTTAATTTTTTTTATTCTGTTTTTGGACTCTTATACTATATTTAGGTATATGTCAGTCCGATTATTATCATTAGTGCACAGGACACTACATCATTAGTTTAACTTAACTGATAATAGCATAAACGAAATACAAGCATCTTCACTATTAGGGTTCGTGAGTACTGGATTTATGACTCCGACCTGTAATTTGTCTAAATCAAATTTTTCAAACCATTCCTATGAACTCATTTGTTAACATTTTGGCGATTATGTCACAATATAGTTTTCATGGCACAAATGAAATAATAACAGAACACATCGACTGTATTATGGGTTGTATGTATTTCGGCACAAAAGTTTGAGAAGCACTGTTCAAAATCTCGAATGACACATTAGTATGTAAATTGTTTTATATGAGATAAATGTTTGAAATTTTAGTCGAATAGAACTTTCACTTATAGTCGTTCTTCAATTATAATCGATCTATGGTTCGATTTTTTGACATTATGATTTTTATTTTCTACACAAATTATTTCGATCTTAATAATTTCGTCGAAATATTGGCTTGTGATGGCACAAGCCTTTATCGCAAAGCACGTTAAGCCGTTGGTCCCGGTTGCCATACAAACATCAAATGGCAGTCGCTACGGGTTGTTGGAGCCCTCAAAAGTCCAACAATTGGTCTAGCTGCAATGCTTCGATATCGCCTTCGGGTTGTGGAGGTCAGACGGCAGTCGCTTCACGAAAAATATCGAAGTTTAGACAAAATCAGCAGTTAGACTGGTAAAGCGGACCCCAGATTCCAAAGCTGAAAAAGCTTCGGATGCGACTGGGTTTAAAGCTGAGATGATGATGATTGGCTTGTGATAGTACCACAGAACCAATAAACTATTCCGTGGATAGGTCAGTAAGCTGTTGGTCTTGCACCCTAATCGCCTAACATCCTATTACTATCAATTAGAAACATATTGCTAATCCATTGCTGTTAATATTCTAAAAGTGGCTCTGCCCAACAACGTAAATAACGCAATGAATGATGTTTAACTGTCAAAATGAAATCCATTGCTACTAAAAACGAGTGTGCTTATGACCACACGACTGAAGTGAAACTTCTTTCGCTCCATCTGTATGTATATATATATATATGTGTGTACAATATATACATGTATACACATATACATATATTAATTTTCTATAAATATTTAAATTAATTTCATGGTTTCATTGGTAAATTAATATTTTTGCATAGATCTTCTATATTTATTGAAAAAAAAAAAAAACTCGTTGTAGACCTTGTAGTACCAAGCTCGCGCCACGGGCGCCTCTGTGCTTATATCCCCCACTTAACTTCCGTTCGCCTTGCCCGATCACTTTTCGTAACGCTTACGTCACGCGTTCGCCAGCTTACTCCCCAAGTCAAGCGTGCTTAAAGAAGTTTCACTTCAATAATTTGTTACGCTATTATTATTGCTGATCAGTCGTGGTTCTTAAACAGCCGTTACTGCTAGTTAGAAGCCCGAAAGTCCGACTACCAGGCTTACCAAAAGGAATCATTATTCCCAGTAACTGGGTTGTGGAGGGAAAATGGCCAGTCGCTCCAAATAAGATACTGGTACTTAGCTTATTTGCCTAATGGGCTAAGTACGGGAAGTCGACCCACAATATTTTCGAAAAACTGAGCGAATAGGAAGGAACTGCCGTCTTCCTTCCTATTCGCGCAGTTTTTCCGAGTGAATAGGCTCTTAATAAACTAGCGCGCTTTACCATCAACGATCGCATCACTGCTTACCATCAGGCGGGATTGCGGTCGAGCGCTAGTTTATAATTATTAGAAAAAAAAATATTTGAGATTTTGATGCCCGTCACGTTTGTTGGGTCCGCCAACAAATTGAATTTGACCCGATATGTATAAACATAGGACAGGGTGGCATGGAACACGGGTCAAGAAAGAGGGACATAACCTTTTTTTTTTTTTTTTTTCCGGGGTGGAAATCCTCATAGGATGCCCGCCGCCCTGGGGTGGGCGACGGGGTATGTCAGACTTTTACTGACTAAAACCACCCCGGTGTGTCTTCTATCACGAGCGCACGTGGGGCCGCGGGAGTCTAAATTCTTCCACGGCCCCACCCTCGTGCTGGCCCGGTCTGTCCGGGCCTCCTCTCCTGCACGGGGTAGTGGGGTGTTAAACTACCCCGTGCATCACCTCAAAGGCGCGCGCCGACACTCGCGCGCGCCTTCACCTCGGGGTCCATCAATAGGGGGGCGGGGACTTCCCCATGTCCCTCGCCCCTGGACCCATTCATGGGGGGCGGAAGAGGGCGTTATCCGCCCTTCTTCGGCGCCCGGTGCGTCTTCTGCGGCCCGGGAAGGGAGTTGATATCTCCCTTTCCCGTTCCGCAGCTTCCTTCTGCGACATCACGTCCTCGCAGAAGGACACCACCGCGTCCCACGACTCTGAGCTGCCGACCATCCTCCGCACTACTGCCGGCAGCGTCAGGTCGCCTCCTACTTCATTTGTGAGGACACGGCGCTGCTCCTCCCAAGCTACACACTCGGAGAGCGTGTGCTGCGCCGTGTCCTCCCCGCATTGGACGCAGTGGTGGCACCGAGCGTCCGGCTCCCTGCCTAAGCGATGCAGGTACTTGCCGAAGCAGCCGTGCCCCGACAGCACCTGCGTCACCCTGAACGACAGGGAGCCGTGCCTCCTCCCGAGCCAGTCGTCGAGTACTGGCCGGATCGCCTCGACGGTAGCGAGGCCGGCGGTAGGGCGCATGAGCCTCTGCCGCCAGTCCACCACCAGGACCTGATGGAGCTCCTCTCGGCGCAGCTCGATCTGCCGCTGCACCGGACTGGAGCCCCGTGTCCGCTCTTCCTCGCGCCATCGGTACAATGACGCGAGTACTTTCGCCTCTAGGTCCCAGGGCGGGGATCCCGCCAGGACGCAAGCCGCCTCGTAGGATATCGTGCGATACCCGCGGACGACCCTGACGGCCATCGCCCTCTGCGGCTTGCGCAGAATGGCGAGTGTTCCGGCCGTCAGGTCCATCGCCCACACAGGGGCCCCATACAGGGCCATGGACCGCACGATTCCTACGTACAACCGCCTACAGGCGGCGCTCGGGCCCCCCATGTTGGGAAGCAACGTTGACAGCGCGCCTGCTGCACCCATCAGCTTGGGCGCCAGCCGCCGGAAGTGGGGTCCGAATTCCCACCGGCTGTCGAGCACCAATCCCAGGTACTTCATGGTGAACTCGACAGCTATCCGGGCCCCACTGACCACGATATGTGATCCCGGGGCCGGCGCACGCCGGGGGCCATGGAAAACCATGGCCTCCGACTTGTCAAGGGCCACCTCCAGGCCCAGGCGTCGGATGCGGTTCACCACCTGTGACACCGCAGCCGTGGCTATCAACGTCGCTTCCCTGTACGAGCTCCCCCGGGCAGTGACAAGCGTGTCGTCCGCATAACACGTCAAGTCGGCGCCCGAAGGGAGCTCGCCTCTCAGCACCCAGTCGTAGCCGATGTTCCACAGGAGCGGTCCCAAGACCGATCCCTGTGGAACACCGCACGACATTTGGTGCCGACCGGCACCGTCACGTCCCCGATAGATGACGCATCTGTCCTCCAGATAAGCCCCTACTATGCGGCGGAGGTAGGGAGGCGCCCGATGGTATTTCAGGGCCTCCCTAATACAGCTCCAGGGTAGGGTATTGAAGGCGTTGGAAATGTCTAAAGACACCGCCAACACCACCCCACCCCGGGACACCGTATCCTCCGCCAGGGCTCTCACGCGCATAATGGCGTCTATGGTGGAGCGCCCTCGACGAAAACCGAACTGGTTGTCGTCCAGGTTCGGCCCCTCTCCGCACAAGTGGCCGACGAGGCGATCTGCGATTATACGCTCAAAAAGTTTGCCCGCCTCGTCGAGCAGCACTATGGGCCGATACGCGGACGGCGAGTCCGCGGGGCGCCCCTCCTTTCTGAGCAGGACCAGCTTCCCCTCCTTCCACACACTGGGAAACTGACCCTGCTCGAAGCATGCCGTGAAGAGCCCCCTCAGCTGGGGCTCTAGCTCCTTCAGAGCAAGGACGAGAGCTCGGCCAGGAACTCCGTCGGGTCCGGGCGCTTTATTCTTGGCCCGGAGCCGCGACACGGCCGCTCCCGTCTCTGCTTGCGTCACCACGGGGACATCGGTGCCCTCTTCTTCTGGAGAGTCTGTGGCTGAGGGTGAAACCATCGCCGGGGGAACATGTCCCGCCCGCTCAGGGAAGAGGGTGGATACCACCGCCTCCAGCAGCTGGGGTTGCATACTCTGCACCAGTGGGGGCGCCCAGGGACGCAACTTGCCCCGTACCCAACGGTAGGGGCGCCCCCACGGATCCCGATCTAGGGACCCCAGCAGCTCTTCCCTGGCCCGCGACTTGGAGTCGCCGATGGCCAGCCACAGAGTCTCCTGGGCCGCGCGGTACACCCCATACAACGCGGCCTCCTCGACGGGATCCCGTCGACGTCGTCTCCGGTAGCGCGTGTACTGGCGGCGAGCCGCGACGCACTGGACGCGCAACCGCGCAATGTCGTCGTTCCACCAGTACACGTTGCGCCTTGCGGACTGTTGGCGGACGCGGGGCATGGACGCATCGCAGATCTGCGTCATCGCCCCGCGAAACCGCAGCGCCTCCGCTTCGACGTCGACGGGGCCGTCCGTCGCCGACTCCCAAATCCAGGACTGGACTATAGCAGCTTCCTCGAGTAGTTCCCTGTCGAGGCGCTTAAGCGCCCAGCGCGGGCCGTCGTTAATCGGGGCTCTTGGATGGCGGCCGCTCGCGGTCTGGGCGGAGACGTCGAACCGGATATACCGGTGGTCCGACAGCGTCTCCACCTCCACGGCGACGCGCCAGTCTTGGACACGGCTGGCGACAGAGGAGCTAGCGAAAGTAACGTCTACTATCGACCCGCCCCGCTGCCGCACGCACGTGTATACCGAACCCCGATTCAG
The DNA here is from genome assembly GCA_037179545.1 of Sesamia inferens. Lineage (NCBI taxonomy): Eukaryota > Metazoa > Arthropoda > Insecta > Lepidoptera > Noctuidae > Sesamia > Sesamia inferens. The sequence continues at coordinate 13,863,755 of CM073951.1, read as the reverse complement.
GACGACCAGGCCGGTCGTCACTACCCACTCCGCCAGCACCTCGCCCCGAGGATCAGTGACCGGAGATCCCCACGCCGATGACTTGGCGTTGAGATCCCCGAGCACCAGAACGTGACGAGAGTGATAGCGGCCTACGACGGTGCCCAACTCGACAAGGAACCCCTCGAAGTCGGCGAGACTCTTGTTGGGGGAGAAATACGCCCCCACGATGACGATGCCGTCCGAGACCGCAGCAACCCAGCCGCGGCCCCGAGACGGGTCGATCAGAGTCCCGCCAATAATGGCCACCGAGCCGTCAATGCATCCCAGCCAGTCGTCACGGGCGGGGATGAAATACGGCTCGGCGACCACAGCCACTTGGATCGACCACTGCGCCATGCTCTGGAACAAAAGATCCTGAGCTCTGGCGCAGTGATTGATGTTGCCCTGGAGGAAACGGAGTTGTGCCATTATTGACACTCCATTCCCTCGGCAACGGTCCTGGGCCGGGAGTCGGCCGCGGAGCTGTTAGCCTGCGGGGGAGGCGAGATTTCCCCGGCAGGCTTAGAGCTCCTCTTCTTCTTCTTGGTGGCCTTCTTGCTGGCAGGCGTACCACAGGCCCCTCCGCCCACTCTGTGTCCCGCTGGCTTCCCTGCAGCCGAACATAAGCTGCAGTTGAGCCCCGCGGAACACTGGGCCGCCTTGTGGCCGGGCTGACCGCAGCGATAGCAAAGATCGCTACGGTCAACCTCAGCGGTGCACTTGGCCCGGACGTGCCCCTTCTCCAGGCACCGGAAACACCGCAAAGCCCGGGGCTGCAGGAGTTTAACCCTCGCTGCAACCCAGCCTACCAGCACTCTGCCACTTGCGGCGATTTTATTCGCCGCCGCCACAGGGCACCGAACCCAGACCGCGCCGAGTCCGGTGGCGTCGGTGCGAATATCGCCGGCCCGCACCTTGTCCGGCGGACACTCTCCGCTTCGGGCAACGGCCGCCACCACCTCCTCAGAAGTTACGGACTCGTCCAGGCCGGCAATCCGCACCTCTGCGGTTTTAACCGGCCTGGAAATCCGGACGTCCTCGGAGTTGAGGACCTCCCTCAATTTGGCGGCCAGAGCGTCCGCCTTCTCGGCATTGCCGCTCGCAGCACCAGCTACCTCAAACAGCTGCGCACCCGTGGCAGCATGTCTGATGGTGACGGACTGGAGGCCAAGATCCGACAACTTGATCTTGGCCTTGGCTTCGGTAAGGACCGAGCCGTACGTTACGCCGCGCTCCGCAGCGCCACGCTGAAGCGTGAGCGTCACGGCCTCAGAACGCGGGGCACGCACAGCCAGTCCTTTGCGACAGCTTTTGCGACCGCCTTTGCCAGTCCGCCGCGCAGCCTCCGGAGCCGCCTTCGCGGTTTGACCGGAGGCGCGCGCTGGTGCTGCTGATGCCGCCTTGGCGGCCTTAGCGGCTTTGCGGGCCTTCTTGCGACCCACGACTTTCGCCCAGGTCTCACCCTTAGACCCGGCAGTCGTGGGCTGCTCGCTCTCTGGAGCTCGCTGAGGCGCAGTTCCCGGCGTACCCTCAGCCCTACGCCGTTTGTCGGCCGCTAGGGGCGGGCGGAGGTTTCCCTCAGGGAGGCGCTGGGAATGCGCCTCAAGTTGGGCTTTGACCATGCTCCCGCACTGGAGCATGCACATACGGACGATGCGCTCAAGGCACGATGCGCTCAGCTCACCATCCGTACGTGCCGGTCTTGGTGCGGGAGCCGGAGCCACTTCGGAAGCGGCAACGGTGGGCGTGTGTCGCTGTTGCTGCTCGCTCAGCGCAGCGACTTGTCGCCGGAGGTCCTCCAGATCATCACGGAGGCGGCTGTTCTCCTCCTGCAACTTCACGACCTCTTCTGAGGCCGTCGTGTTGAGGAGGGTGCCAACCGCCTCCCTGATGTCCGCGGCAGCCTCCTTGAGACCGCGAATGAACGTGCTCTTCAGGTTGCCAGATTTTGTGGCAACCTTAAGGACCAGGTCCACCCCGTCCAAGGCCAGCTGACCAAGGGCCACCGCCGACGGTTGCCCCCCTTCCGCCGATAGAGCAGCGCGCCGCTCTCGAGCACGTCGGGCCATTTCCGACACTTCGTCGGCCGCGACGGCTTTGCGCTGCTCCCTCCTGGCGGCGTTGAGCTCCGCCTTCGAGCTCCCTAGCGAGGCACAACTCTCGCCACCAGGGTCCTCCGAAGTGACCCCCATGTCACTTTCTGCTTCGCTGGCCGCCGGAGTACGCACGAACCTACCCTGTCCGTCCCTCCGCGGCCGCGAAGCAGTCACCCCTCTTGAATTCTGCCGACCTCTCCTCGCGGTCGGCACCTTCGGGGCCGGCAGGCCTTCCTCTTCCGAGGTCAGCTCCGCTGATCCACCTTCCTTCTGAGCAGGGTTGCGTGGACGCTTTCTAACGGAAGCCGGTCCACGGGGCCCTACGTCAATAACTCCCGCATCACTTCTAACCGCATCCATCATCGCATCGCTTCCAGTAGCAACAACGGCAGCAGGGGCCTGGTCGCCTACCCCTGCGCGTTCATCGGTAGCCAATTTGTCACTCGCAGGCCCGGATACCTGCGAGCGCCGGGCGTCAGCCGGATCGCACGACAAAACATTATCCACACATTCTGACATTTTCATAGTTACGATATTGGGTGGTACGCACATCGCTTCCCCAAGGCGATGCGGCCGCTCTTTTTGGGAGGGTATTAATCCTCCCGAGGCCCGCGGATGCCTGCGGTGCAGGATATACCGCCCGCTATTCGGTATCTAAAACTAACTGACTACTAATTATTAAAATATTTTTGATTCTTTTAGGAATTTTTAATTTTGTATTTTGTTTTTATTTTTATATATTTTCTCTTTGATTTTAATTTTTTTTTTTTTTCCTTTATTTAATCCTAAACCTAACCTATATTTAACCTAAAACTAAATCTAACCTATATCTAACCTAACCTACCCACCACCCGGCACCGTGGCTCTAAACCTCCAATAGCCACAGGTGCCCGCAGACCGCAGGTTGAGGAGAAACCCACGGTCTTCTCCAACTCGGTCACGCGACGTGACCCCTAGACCGCGGACTGTCAAAACGGCCCGCGGTCTACACCACCTTGCTCCCTATTCGTGCGCTCCGCTGCAGAGCGCAGATAGGGAGCCCTCGGGAGCGACTCCTCTGCTCCGGCAGAAATTCGCCGTGGGCAGCAATCTCCTCCTGCACAATGGTCATGAAGAGATTGCTACCCACGCCCAGGGTGCACCAGCCCAGCATCTGCTCGTCCTCGGATCTCAAAACCAGAGGACCAGCAGGCGCTGAGCACTCGGGGAGGTTTTCTGCCACGCACCCCAGAGGGACATAACCTTGAACAACTAATCGTTATGCTTTCCTGGTATTTTGGCGTGGTTAACTGGCATATGATAAATAATTTCATTGTTTTTGAGTTTTCTTGTGTTCATTACTGTGTACCTACATAGTATTGTATAAAGTCATGTGCTTTTTTTTAAATGAACAGACAGCTGTGCTGCTGGGGAGTTTGTTCAGCTACTTCTTCTTCCCAGCGAAAGCACTAGGAAATAGCGAAGGGCGGGCGTTTTGGGGAGACAGTTTTATGTAATATTGACGTTGAAAAAGTGCTGATTCTCAGCCTAATTTGAATAAATGACTTTTGTTTTCGTTACTGGCAAGGTTGATGGCAAACAATCTAGAGGCCGCAGAGCAGCAAGATGGACTGACCAGGTTCACTCTGAACCCCTCGTATAGATCCATACGAGGGGGGTGGGGTTCCTCCAGTAAATCCAACCTGTATGGCCTCCGTGTTCGGTGGGAAGTAAATTCAATTCTCAGAATAGTCAGATGAATGAGATGACTCAGAAAATGCGGAAATAATGTAGTTCATTAAAAAAAATATTGACTTGTAAAAGTGTTTGTGCAAACCTTACAGAAATAAATCATTTATTGCTATTATCAAATCATTTTTCATAAATCAAACCCATATGCATATACGTATACATTTATCAGTAACAACAGATTATCTTTGTGCCTATATGCCTTGTAAAATAAGTCTCTTTGAGGAAGCCAAAGGAAAGACAAAGTTACACCAAGTGAAGCATATAATCCTAAAGCAAACGAAAAAGACACATAATAACTGTCATTTTATAGTTCATACATTACATTACAGTGTAAATAATTTCTTCAACAATGCTTTCAAAACGGTGAAGGAAAACCTCGTGAAAGATGTGTAGGTTCTCGGTGGTAGGCCATAACATCGGCCGCCGGCAGAAGTCACCACCCACCAGACAAGTCTTGCCGCCAAACGATTCGTCGTGTTCCGGCATGATGTCTGATGAAGCCGGATGGAGGACGGGTTTGAGCAGTTGTGTTGGAATGTGTGCCAGTTACGATGCGCCAAACGTTGTTGTATCGGGAATTTTGTCGTGGAGCAACAACAACATTAGGCGCATCGTACCCGGCACACATCGCAACACAACTGCTCAGACCCGCCCTCCGTAGGGCTTCACCAGACATCATGCCGTCAACAATAAGTCACCGCCTTTACCACTGGACCACCACGACCAATGACTATAACATATCGTTTGTTTTTCTAACATCTTTTTTCTCACTCTAACTTACGGAAATATTTGTTTGTTGCAGGTACATTACTGATAATGATTAGAAAGGTGAAAATCCGGTGCGATCGAGGTCAAGACCGCCTGTCCAATTGGCTATTAAAAAAAACTGGCTAGTATAATGTAGACTCGTGCGCAAAGGGTTCTTTTGTACTATTTTCTATAAAAGATCACTTCTTATATGTATAGAAGATCCCTTCAAATATTTAATTTATTATTTATTTATAAAGTTTATATATGTCTTCTTCATCTCAGCGTTAATCCGAGTCGTATCCGAAGCTTTTTAGCTTCTGGAGTCTAGGGTCCGCTTTACCAGTCTAACTGCTCATTTTGGCTAAACTTCGATATTTTCCATGAAGCGACTGCCGTCTGACCTTCACAACCCGAAGGCGATATCGAAGCATTGCAGCTAGACCAATTGTAGGACTTTTGAGAGCTCCAACAACCCGTAACGACTGCCATTAGATGTTCGTATGGCAACCGGGACCAACGGTTTAACGTGCTTTCCGAGGCACGACCAGATCAGGGCAAATATTCATATTCATGCATACAAATATTTGCACTGCGCGGGGATTGAACCCGCGCCTCCTTGCGCAGCGGCCGCGTTCGCTACCGCTACGCCACGGAGGCTGTCACTGTGTGTTATAAAGTATAAATATGTACCTATAGCTAAATATTCAGCAAATATTTCAAGCGTATAACTGTTGCTGAAATTAATATTGAACAAAAAGCAGCCCCTTATTACTAAGCAAAGTATAAATGAGGAATTATCTCTAACGTTTAAATAAACCACGCAGTAGACACTGACAAAATATACGGCGTAATATTTTTTTTTTTTTTTTTTTTTAATAATTATAAACTAGCGCTTGACCGCAATTCCACCTGATGGTAAGCAGTAATGCGATCGTTGATGGTAAAGCGCGCTAGTTTATTAAGAGCCTATTCACTCAGAAAAACCGAGCGAATAGGAAGGCAGCTGAGCGAGGTGATGCAATGTTAAACCCAACAACACGACCAACGATGCTGCGCCAAAGGGAGATTGATGTGAAGACCCTCCACGACCAAACTCCCAACACAACAACATTAGGCGCATCGTACTCGGCACACATCGCAACACAACTGCTCAGACCCGTCCTCCGTACGGCTTCACCAGACATCATGCCGGAACACGACAATTCGCTTGGCGGCAAGACTTTGTCTGGCGGGTGGTAACTTCTGCCGGCGGCCGATGTTATGGCCTACCACCGATAAAATAAATAAAAAAAAAAAAAAAATAATATTGCCAAAAATAAACACGTGCGACTAATAGCGCACAAAAATTACTCTAAAAATTTGACTTGCCCCCTAGGCCTGACACTCTTTGTCAGTACTTTAATTGCATACACTATCTATAATCTCAAAATATATATATATATATATTTTTTTTTTTTAAATTATTTTTGGCTCGGTCTCTAGACCTTTAAGCCAACTCAAAATAAATAATTCTGAAGGATATTGCCATCCTAAAACATTATAAATACGAAAGTTTGTGAGAAAGTGTGGAACGATGTTACTCTTTCACGCCAAAACTACTGAACGGAGTTGGATGATATTTGGCACACAGGTGGTTTATGAACAGGAAAAACAGATAGGATACTTTTTAACCCAATATTTCCACAGGATTGACACTCACGGGGGTGGAACCTCGGGACGCAGCTAGTTGCTTCTTCTTTTTCTTCCAGTGGCTCGTCAATCCTGAAGGTTGGCCGTCAGCTTCTTGTACTCAGTCTTGTCAACCGCGAGTCGGAACAGTTTTTCGACGCAAGTACCTAATGCCGTCCACTCCCTGATGTTTCGCAGTCACGATTTTCTCTTCCGTACGACGTAGCTTGGGTAGGCCCCCGACTAGGTGGACCGACTACCTAGTGAAGGTCGCGGGAAACCGCTGGATGCGGGAGGCGCCGGACCGGTCGTCATGGAGATCCTTGGAGGGCTATGTCCAGCAGTGGACGTCTTTTGGCTGAAATGATGATGATGATGATGGCAGCGCGCCTCTTCCCTTACTAGTCAGCTTTATTGGAAAGTCACACATATACCCTCTTATTCATAAACGCTGCTTAAAGTTAACTAGTGTTTAGCTATTCTTTAACCTTACATTTTTGAACTTTTAACGTCACTTAACTTAAATCATCCTTTATGAATAAACACCACAGTGTTTAAGAGGTTTATTAATAAAAGATGATTAAATTTAAGTGACGTGTAAAGATCAAAAATGTATGGTTAAAGAATCGCTAATCAATTTTAAGCAGCGTTTATGAATAAGGGGGATTGTTGCTTCATATTATTGAAAGATTCATCAGCTCAATGTAAATAATGCAATTAAGGTGACCTGACAAAATGAAACCCATTCCTACTATTGTTTGTTACGCAAACCCAGGTAACAGAACTAATTTAGAATACCATTTACTCGTGTATTTTTAATTTTATAAATACAAACGTCAAAACTAAACGCGAAACGAGGGCACCGTGGCAATCAAAACAGTCATGACGGCTAGTAAACATAACACACACACGACTACAAGTGTCTAGTATAAACTTACCTCGCATTCTATAGGCTACGTGTGCCATGAGAGGTCAGCTTATATTGGATATGTATACTTTGATTTCGGTAGCAAACACAAAACTAGGGTTACCTCCTTCTCTCTGGATTTCTGGACATGGTAACCCTGGTTTTGAGTTTTTAACCGAAATCAAGCTGAGCATAGAAAATAATAAAAGCACTGTTTTTAATTACATGTTAGAGCGTCAAGAGAAATAGATTTCGTATGGGTGAAAATGTCAACTTTTAAGCTAGGTATCACGTTTCATGGGATCAGCCTGGTGACAGACAGATAATGCATGTTAATATGGTTCCATGTTTTACCTTTTGTTAGCAGAATCCTAAAAACACATTGAAAAATGAAAGTATTTTGTCAGGACTTTTGAAATTTTGATATGGCAACACTACTCGAACCATCTCAATTTTCACACGGAATACTGCAGTGATTAAAAGTTAAAAACCTGTTACATTTCCGTTGAGGGGTGACTGGTTACTGGACATGTTGTTAACGCGTCTTTGAGTCGGTTTTGAAGGGGAGTTCTTTAAAAAGAATTGTCTTTTGTACTGCAAGTCACGAGTGACGGGAATTTCAAGGTTAGCTTGCACTGTCGTCGTATTCGTCGGCTGACATGTAATATAACCGTCGTTCAAGCCAGCCCAAACTTGCTAGCAAAGGCACAGGCAATATACTTCCTACTAAAATAATGTTAACGTTAAAGTTTGAATTAATGTATGGATAGATTTTTATTACTCTATTACGTAAAAAATCATAAACTGATTTGGATGAAATTTGGTACATAGATGATTTATATAGGATACTTTTTATTCCGATATTGTTTTATATCCCATTGAATCGAAACTTATACTCTTGAAATCTTGCTGCGCAGTTAGTATACCATAATTTAGTAATAAGGTGGTTGACTAAAAAAACTAACTAGTCCGTCAGTCAGATTTCAAAAAAATACTAGACACGTATTTTTTCTTTTTTCATATAAACAAAAAATGAAGACGACACAGTGCGTTGAAAACTCGTGTGACGTCACTGCACGCGACACTTTTTAGTGAGCAGTGATATCACCAGCCACCACTGCTGATCTTTGATGCCTTTTATAATTGTCAATTTTTATTGATTTGATAAAACAAAATATACGTATCCAATATTTTTCTATAATTTGAATGACGGACTAAATAGAATCATTTTTTTTTAAATATTATTGTGTCTACAAACTGTACTGATTCTATTAAATATACCTCCTACTAGAAATATTGGCGCAGAATCTCTTGTTCATAAACTAAACTTATTTTAAGTTTAGTTTAGGATAAAAGATAAGATTTAGTTTAGTCCTGTCAAATTAAGATATTCCATACACAGTTTAGAAGCGATTGCGACCAAAAATACATCAATTTACTTTGGGAGCGGACTAATTTGACAGGTCTTAACCAACATTTTATTTTCTATCCTTTTCTTAATGTAATAGAAAGACAAACCATGCACAGAACTTAGATTTAATTTAGTTTATGCAAGAGAATGGGTTGCATTGTCGGTAAAAAACCTTTCCAGTAGCAAATCCATACTAATATTATAAATGTGAAAGTGTGTTTGTTTGTTTGTTTGTTTGTCCTTCCTTGACGCCGTAGCTAAGCAATCGGTCGACCTGATTTTTGGCATACAGTTAGTTGAAAAGAAGGAGAGTAACATAGGCTACTGTTGGCCCTAAAAAAACATCAAGTTCCCAAGGGAGATTACTGGAATATTTGTATGTGTACACCAAATATCCTAATATTACAAATCAGAAAGTGAGTTTCTTTGTTTGTTTGTTCCGCTTTCACGCCGTAACTACTAAGCCGATTGTTTTAAAATTTTTGCAGACCTAAAGTTAGAAGTCCGGATTAAATAATAGGGTACTTTTTATCCCGGAAAAAAATTATATTCACGAGGGTAATCTAAAAGCGCGATATAACCGATCTCCACGCGAGCGAAGCCGCGGGCGGAAAGCTAGTTGATACTAAATCCATTGCTACATCGCTACATTAGGTAGTCAACTATTGTATTTTACTTAACTTGACGCTTTTGAAGACTAAATTATACATTTATGCATTCGTTACGAGCCTTTCCCCTTGGTTGTGCGCTGAATTCAAAGCGGCATTTACTCGCTCAGGTCTTGTTTAACATTTCACTTTAGTTGACGTTTACGTTTTATGTTGAGTATCAAAAGTAAATAAATAGGTTGTTTTGGAGTCACGACTGTATTCTAAATGTTTTCTCTGAATTTAGTCACTTCCACGACGTTGTCGGTGGCAGCGCAGAAGATGGCATTGGAGCATGGGCTCACAAACTAAACTAAAAGAAAATAACATTAGATAAATATTAGTTTCGTCCTGTTAAATTAGTCGACGCCTCACGTAAATTGACGTATGTTAAGTCGCTGTGTTTTTAATCAGGTCTAAACTCATCATCATCATCATCATCTCAGCTTTAATTCCAGTCGCATCCGAAGCTTTTTCAGCTTTGGAGTCTGGGGTCCGCTTTACCAGTCTAACTGCTGATTTTGGCTAAACTTCGATATTTTCCGTGAAGCGACTGCCGTCTGACCTCCACAACCCGAACGCGATATTGAAGCATTACAGTTAGACCAATTGTTGGACCTCTGAGGGCTCCAACAACTCCTTTCCGAAGCACGGCCAGACCAGTGCAAATATATATGAATACTAGCTTTCCGCCCGCGGCTTCGCCCGCGTTAACTTCGGTTATATCGCGCGTTTTAGATTTCTCTCGGGAATATCAATTTTTTTCGGGATAAAAAATACCCTATTAATTAATCCGGACTTCTAACTTTACGTCTGCAAAATTTCAAAGAAATATTTCAGTAATCTCCATTGGGAACTTGATGTTTTTTTAGGACCAAAAGTAGCCTATGTTACTCTCCATCTTTTCAACTAACTGTATGCGAAAAATCAGGTCGATTGGTTGCTTAGCTACGGCGTGAAGGAAGGACAAACAAACAAACAAACACACTTTCACATTTATAATATTAGTATGGATAATATTAGTATGGATTTAATATCATGCATACAAATATTCGAAACCGCGCCTCTTTGCGCAGCGGCCGCGTTCGCTACCGCTACGCCACGGAGGCTGTCTTAATCAGGTCTAAACTGTCTATAGAATATCTTAATTGAGAGGAATAAACTAATATGTTATCTTCTATCCTTTATTTAATGAAATATAGAGAAAAAGATGCCCCTAGCTTAAAAAATAGTTTGTGAATGGAAGAATGGGCGCCAAAACAAAATAGTAGCAATTATTTATCATTACTGTGATTTATGGAGCCAATAAATTGAAGCCACAGACGTGCATACAAGCTGTCACTTTCAAAATGTCTCCTTATTATAGTAACACGTATGTAATTTACAATCATTGCAAGCCGTAATAGATGTTCTGTAATACGCCGTTGGACTGTGACATGGAATAGGAAAATTGTCTTTTTTGTGTCGATGATATTAACGCCATCGACATGAAAACCCTCAAAATCTCTCTATAGAGAGGTTTGGGGAATAAGGTTTAAAGATCACTCTTTTCTCCTCAATAGAAAAGGAACTTGTGGGCCACTGCCCGACTATTGATGTCGGGATGTTGTAATGTTCAGTTTGCGTCGTAAACTTTGCTTACGCGATGCAGAAGTTTGCGTGACGTTAGTTGTGATGTGTAGTAGATATTGTCACACCATGACAGAACTTTGCTTCCGGCATCATCCGTGAATAGGAGTGAATAACAACAATATTGTGACACAAGTCCACACTTTGGTTAGGTAGACTCAGTTTACGAGGTCAAAGTTGCATTTTACTACTTGAGTTCGTCGGAGACTATAACGGAGTTCCAAGTAAACCACGAAATTTTGACGTGACAACGTCTATTAAATTGGTACGGCGTGGAGTCATTCTCGAAAACACCGTAACGGCCGAATCTGACGCCACACGGAGTCCACGCCTACTTTACCCCCACCCCTAGAGCGCCCGAAGGCATACTCGGAAACATAGGCATAGACGTTGTCACGTTCAAATATCGGCAGTAGACGGAGTTCTACAGACAACCAATTTTTAAGGATAACCTCCGACTTCAACTTATGAAAAATTATGTGCCCGGATTTTTCGAATAATTTAAATAAATAAGCCATGAAAAAAAGGATTATAAAGTAGAGTTTTTTTTTACAGACGTCCGGTTTGACTTTTTGTCAGGGCTTTTTACATTTCAAAATAATAACCCTATTTGGAGCGCATTTAAATATTTTTGTTCTGTAAGTGTTGCAAGCTCTCTACGAAACTCTCCATTTTACAAAATTATAGCGAAAAGTGAAACCTTTAATTTATATGCGGAACTGGCAGGCTTCCTTGTCGGGAATTGGCGCCATATCCTCTATGGTTTTGATTTAAAAATTACTGTCAATCCAATGTCCTCCTATCAACAAAACCAGTTAAAATAGAAAACCGAAAGTTCGTTTCAAATTGTTACTTATATAGAGTGGCAGAGACGGGAAGGATATCGCCGCAAAAACTCATAGTAACAGTTTTTGCTGCACAAATCTTTTGTGAAAAGCGCAATATCCACGCGAAATTGAACAGCAATTTCTTTTAATAGCCGACGAATAATACTAACGAAAGAATATTCTGAATCTTGTTTAGATGCAAGTTAATTACTTACCAACAATTTGCCAACGGCGGTGTTTCCGTCGGACTACAATTTGAGTGTCTTCAAGGCTAGAGTGAATAGGCTCTTAATAAACTAGTGCGCTTTACCATCAAGGATTGCGTCACTGCTTACCATCAGGCGTTATTGTGGTCAAGTGCTAGTTTATAATTTATTTAAAGATATTTTGCAGATATAGTGCAGTGCCTGGAGATATAGGGAAATAGATAAGTACCAATGTAACTTTTCTAAAGTTATATGTACTTTCTAAATATATCTTGGACACCAATGACTGAAGGTGAAGGAAAACATCTTGAGGAAACGTGAACTTTAAGTCTGAAATCGCCAACCCACATTGAGCAAGCGTGGTGATTACGCTCAATCCTTCTCTGTATGAGAGGAGAGAGGACGATGATGATGATGATGTTTTACCAATAAGTATAAAACTTATTTCAGAGGAATTAGCAATATTGAATAATTTATAAAATAGTTGAGGCTACACCTCAACTGAATTTTTTTGAGTAGGCAATAAAGTTATTTTTCCATTAACTCGTATTTGTTTACATATGTGTATTCAGTTTTCACCTCTATCCTTCTATTCTACAATTCGAGATACCAACTTTAAAAGGGAGGCGATGAAAAAAATCCATTCCAATTCCATTACTGGCATCCCATTGTGTGCACGATTTCTAGGTGCCCTTTAATATCGCGTTGAATACCTAAGTCATCTGTGTGTGTGTGTGTCGTATTATGCCTATCATGGCGAGTGCATCGTCCGTCGTGTAGAAGTAATTAATTGTTTAATCAAATTTCCTTATTGTTTTCCTACTTTATAAGTATTTGATGTTGAATTACGCCACTGAAGATGTTTTCAGGTTGTAATTAGAAATGTTGGTTCCCATACGTGTTATTGCAAAGATATACATACATAAAAAAAAGTCTAAGCAACACATACAAATTTCAACTTTAAAATGTGGTCCTGCATTAAATCCTTAGTATTTTCTTATTTATATTATTTTTAATGTTTTTTTGATGATAAACAACAATTGTTTTTTTTATTATCTTAATTAACAATACTTAGGTACGTGTAAGTAATTTCTCGGTGGTAGACCATAACATCGGCCGCCGGCAGAAGTTACCACCCACCAGACAAAGCCTTGCCGCCAAGCGTTTGTCGTGTGCCGGCATGATGTCTGGTGAAGCCGTACAGAGGACGGGTCTGAGCAGTTATGTGGCGACATGTGCCGGGTACGATGCGTCTAATGTTGTTGTGTTGGGAGTTTGGTCGTGAAGGCTCTCCAGATCAGTCTCCCTCTGGCGCAGCATCGTTGGTCGTGTTGTTGGGTTTAACATTGCATAACCTCGCTCAACTGCCGTCTTCCTTCCTATTCGCTCAGTTTTTCTGAGTGAATAGGCTCTTAATAAACTAGCGCGCTTTACCATCAACGATCGCATCACTGCTTACCATCAGGCGGGATTGCGGTCAGGCGCTAGTTTATAATTATTAAAAAAAAAAGTACAATTATTTCATCACCACTGCTCTCAATACGGTGAACAAAAACATCGTGAGGAAACCGGAATGCCCTAGAGCTAAAAAGAAATCTTCCAAATCATGTGACATCTACCAACCCGCACTGGGCCAGCGCGGTAGATTACGGCCCACTCCCTCTTACTGAGAGGAGGCAGTATGTAGTACTAAAATGGTTGTACAAAAATTGCATTAATTAATACAAAGTGTGGTCTCCTCTGTTTTTAAGAATTTGCTGGCACCGATTATTCACGGAAACAATGAGACTGTTAATGTTATCCTGCGGCAATTGCTGCCAATACAATTTTAGTAAGTCCATTAGTTGTTGGGTTTGTTGGGTTGTACCTGACCCCGAGGCAAGCGCGAGTGTCGGCGCACGACTCAGAGGCGATGCACGGGGTAGTTTAACACCTCACTACCCCGTGCAGGAGGCGAGGCCCGGACAGACCGGGCCGGCACAAGAGTGTGGGGCTGCGGCAGAATCAGGGACTCCTCCCGCGGCTCCGTGCGCACCTGCCCGGAGACGGACAGACACCGGGGTGGTTTTTAGTCAGTAGGAGTCTGACAGACCCCGTCGCCCACCCCAGGGCGGCGGACATCCATTGAGGATTTTCCACCCCGGAACAAAAAAAAAATGTTGGGTTGTACCTAAGATTGATGTCTTCCCGTTTGCAACATACCTACAGCACTTTGCATTTCATCTGCGGTTAAATAACGTCGCTCCATGTCGTAAACATGTCTCATAATCCATATTTATTCAAAAATGTTTTCAAATCATTGTTTAATAAATCATAAAATTGATATAGAATACTAAATTTTAATAAGCAAAGAAAACGCTAAAAAATTCGAACAAATTCATTTGCAGTCGCTTTTGAATTTGCGAAAAAAAAAGACCAACGGTACTGGTGGCTTATTGTGTATGTATATCTATTTTGAGCCCGGAATCTGACTTCGTGCCTGGTTGATGACAACAGGCTCGACTCCCATTACAGGAGACCTAAACATTACCAACCGTGTGGTACCGGGCATAGAATAGTATCAACCCATATCCTTGGGTGTCGTAAGAGGCGACTAAGGAAATTGTCACCAGGCAAACGGGCAGCAGCGCTTCTCCTGTGGAATATCAAATTATTGCAATCCCCAACCCGCCTGCTAAGCGTGGGGATTATGGCCATAACATCGGCCGCCGGCATAAGTCACCACCCACCAGACAAAGCCTTGCCGCCAAGCGATTTGTCGTGTTCCGGCATGATGTCTGGTGAAGCCGTACGGAGGACGGGTCTGAGCATTTGTTTTGCGATGTGTGCCGGGTACGATGCGCCTAATGTTGTTGTGTTGGGAGTTTGGTCGTGGAGGGTCTTCACATCAATCTCTCTTTGGCGCAGCATCGTTGGTCGTGTTGTTGGGTTTAACATTGCATCACCTTGCTCAACTGACGTCTTCCTTCCTATTCGCTCAGTTTTTCTGAGTGAATAGGCTCTTAATAAACTAGCGCGCTTTGCCATCAACGATCGCATCACTGCTTACCATCAGGCGGGATTGCGGTCAAGAGCTAGTTTATATATATATATATATATAAAAAAAAAAAAAAAAAAGAAATGAAAGCCTTGAGGGAGGCCTTTGTCCAGTAGTAGACCTCTTTAGGCTGAGAAGAAGAGACTGGTGATATGTGTGTGTACTATAGGAACAACAGAATCAATCTATAATGTTGCCACTCCTGGGGTACATGCCTCCTCTCGGTGAGGGGAATGCGCTGTAATCTACTACGCCGACCCAGTTTGGAGTGGTATGTCGATGGTAGTATGGCGATGAAATAATTTATACAAAGTAAAGCGCCTGATGGGGTTCGAACCTACGACCTACAACTTCTAAGTCGCGGCTGGTACCACTAGGCCACCACTCCTCTCGCAGTTTAGGTACATCCCTACTTAACCCTCCACGGAATGTGGGCGTGATATTATGTGTATTATGATTAGTAATAAAACAGAAAATTAATAAAGAACATCAATAAATAACCCATGTCACACTATGGTCTCGCTTTTATGTCTTCCTGACGTCACTAGATATAATGACGTCATAAAATATCGGAGCCACTAACTCGTAGAAATAGAAATGACTAGTGGAAGTAAAATCTATGAATATCTATGTGTACTAATAATTAAAGCTGAAGTGTTTGTTTATTTAAATGCACTAATCTATGGAGGTCATCATCATCATCATTATAATCAACTCAGCGTTTATCTCGGTTGCACCTGCGGCTTTCGCGTTGGTTCCCGGGTCCGCTTTTCTGCACATTCTCCTCCGTTTCGCGTGATCTTTAGCATCCTGTGGTGAGAGATTGTAATCTTTTACAACGTCAAGCCAACACTTCTTTTGTCAACCTCGCTTGTTCCGGCCCGGCACTGATCTATGGAGGTGACTATCATATATCATCATCATCAGCCTCGTCCACTGCTGGACATAGGCCTCTTTCATAGCACGCCAACAAGCTCGACCCTGAACAGTTCTCCGCCAGCCGCTACCAGCCACCTTTTTGATGTCGTCGCTCCATCTCCCCCAAAGGGCGTCCTACCTATGTTTGCCGAGACGCGGTCTCCACTCGAGGACTCGTTTACCCCAACGCTTGTCGGACCGGCGGCATATATGACCAGCCCATCGCCACTTCAGCTTGCTAATCCTCTCAGCTATGTCGGTGACTTTGGTCCTCTGTCGGATCACCTCATTTCTGATGCGGTCCTTCAGAGAGACGCCCAACATAGCCCGCTCCATAGCTCGATGAGCGGCTTTAAACTTATGGACTAGTCTGACCGTTAGTGTCCACGTCTCAGCCATAATGTTTCTACTCCTGGGACACAGGCATACTCTCGGTGAGAGGGATTGGGCCGTAATCTACTACCCAGTGTGCGTTGGTAGATTTCACATGTCTTTGAAGTTTTTTTTTTTTTTTTTTGCTCTAGGACATGCCGGTTTCCTCGCTCACTATTTTGAAAGCAGTGGTGATGAAATAATTTACACAAAAAGCGCCTGATGGGGTTGGAGCCTACAACTTACCACTTGTAAGTCGCCGCTGCTCTCTGAAATGCCAGTCGCATTTGATTTTTTTTTTTATTTGATGGTCCAATTTCGTTACAAGCTGTTTAGCATAACTTTTAGTTCCTCAGGAGCCGAATGAAAAGAAAAAAAAAAAATCAAAGAACTGTATCTGAAACCGAAGTAACACCGGTGGGCGATGCGATGCAACGCGGTGGTTATGTAGAATAAGGGATGTCATATGGACCAAGACGCGGGTAAAAGTTAGTTACATTATATAAGTATGGACTGCAGATAATAAATAACTCTCCAGAGAAAGTCGAAGCAATGAAAATATTAATCGTTTCAGTTTTGAAACTTGCAACTTGAATAAATTTCTAGTATTATAATATAATGGCGCCGATTTCTTTGTTCAGAAACTAAACTAGATTTTATTTCATGGGTCTTTTTCTTTCAATTTCGTTGAGAAAAGGACAGTAGATAATTATGAGTTTAGATACGTCAAATTAAAATACTCATTTTGATCGAAGATAGAAGTAGTCCATACAATTTATGTATATGTGATTAAAATATTGTCTACTAAACAACGTTAATTTATGTCTTGCGCCGACTAATTTGACAGGATCACAGGATTAGACTAATATTTATCTTCTGTCTTTTTCTAAAGGTTCATTGACCTAGGGAATTATCGTCAACGTTTATATGTAACTTGTAAGATTGATAAAAATATAAGCAAGTAATACTTGTCTTCTTCTTTTTTTTTTACCAGAAACATAGAGGCTACTTTTTGTCTTAATATTTCGACGACATCGAAACATAAGCGGATAAAACCGCAGAGCGCAGCTAGTACCAATATCTATATCTTGTCCCATTTCGTGTCTGTCTTTGCTAACATGTTGTTCGTCTAAACGGCGCAACGGATTTTGAAGCACTATCATTTTACAGAAAATATGGATGGATAATATCAAAGTAACATTTTACCAACGTGTAATAGATCGGGCGCATTATGCCAGGCATCAAATTGACATACCATATTCGCAATACCATAATGCGCCCTAAAACAAATTACTGACATTGACTAAAAATCCGCTAAGCTAAGGTGGGACTGGGCTGGCCACATCCGTCGTATGTTCAATGATCTGTAGGCTAAACTTAGCCGGAAGGAGCCCTTAATACGGCGGTATGATCTGTAGAACACGACTAGTGGCCTACTTTAGCCCTGGATTGAAAGAAATGGACGTCATAAAGAGCAGGAAGATTATAATTAAGAAATTTTCGTATTTTGTCAGCTCTTAAAATCGATCCTTGTTTATTATACATATATCAGAGTATGACGAATAAAATCACATCAATAGTTACTATTACATACAGAGTAATGCATGAAGTTGCATTTTTTTTTTATCTCCATAATGTATTTCTAATCGACCTCTTTGATAGCGAACGATTCTTTCGCAATCAAGACTTGATCTAAATTAAGATTGCAGATAGCATTTAAAATAGAAATAACTCGTAAGATCTTTGATATAATAATCTCTTCGATTAAACAGTTATGCTTTGAGAAGCCAACTATTATGTCTATAAACATTTCACCATCGATAGTAAAACTGGATATTTTTGTTGGCACATTTTTTCTTGCGATCTATTTACGAAATAAATCTCCCGCATGGGGAGGGTAATTTCTGTGCGCTGGCAACTCCGTCATCGACCGCAGTACGCCGTGAGCGGGGAGGGGGGCGTGCCGTCTGTCAAATCGAATTACGCTCTTGAGTTACATTCGCGATCATTTTCATTAGAAAAAAGCTTTTTCATGAATTAATTTACGCTATAATAATGTATTGGTCTATTCGCTAACGGTTTGCAAACACGAAAGTTCGGACTCTGGCAGAATATCGTCTGTCCATTGCTTCGCGATCATGGCCATAGGGAATGCTATTTTTGTTTTGTAGCCCAGTTATATTGTAAATATTGTTTTTATGTGTCGAAATAGTGGTGCAGTGTTGTTTTTCACGTTTTTTTATTTACTTTATTCACTGTGATCATCGACGAACCGTGAACGAATTGCGCTTAGACGTTTTAGTTGCAAAAATACTTTCGAAATTCAGTCTTTGAGAAACGTATCGGTGCCAATGGTAGTACAAAAACAGATTTGTGTGGTTAAATGTAGTGCCAAAGTGTTTAAAGTTATGATTTTATAGTGAAACAAGAGAAAAAAAAATCGTCAAAATAAATGAAAACAAAAAATCCAAAAAGTAATTTTGAATTTCGAATATTTTATATTTTTTATTGCGCGAATGAATTGGTGTTTTGACTGTGATTTGAGTTAGTGAATCATACTAAATGGCATTTTATTATAATAAATTGCTCTATATTAGTCTTATACGAGGATGAGGCGGGTTTTCGGCGTATGTACTGACAGCTGGATGCTCTGCGGTCAGAATGTGAGGCGATAATCATTCCAGGCTCTCCTAGATGTTGTCTGTATGTCTTGTTTCTTTTTTATTTATTTTTTTCTTTGACACCCATATTTAACATAGAGTTTCAAATACCAAAGCAGAAAAATGGAAACTTTCTTCTCTTTAAGTAATTGCTTGAATGTAATTAACGTAATTAGTTTCTCAATCTGTCTATAAATTCGGATCTTAATCTTTCTGTAATAACCAATAAAAAATGCACCACAAATCAAGGCTTAAGATAATGCAATACTGATAGAGTTGTCACAATGTCTTTGTAGATTAAAGCAATCAGACAAAGCAAACAGATTTTTTGCAGCTTTTTAGATATCTTACACAAATAAAAAGAGACATGTTATAGGTACTTTAATTAAACTATTTATGGGCACTATTGAATTTAACAAGTACCTAAATCAGTGATATGAAGCTACTTGCCCATACCAAAGCACATTACAGTAGATATTAACTTCTTCGAGCAATCAACTCATAGACAAGTAGATTATGCTTGAAATATACTAATATTATTCTTATGTATTTGTTCTATTTAGTGTCATTTATTTTATGTACCAGAGACCAGTAGATCAAGCTACCTGAAACTGTCAAAGTTGACCAACAAACCTTAATGCTTTAGCGTTTTGTGAATGATTGCCTTTACTGGGGACTGGTCATCTCTCAGCTGTCATTACCTAATGCTGAATTGCATTTGTGTTTTCTCTAATGGATACTTTTAACATGTACATCTTTCTGCATCATTCTCATGAGGATAAAGTCAACATTAATGATGTAAACAAAAGTTTGTATAATTTTTTTTTGTAATTATATCTAGTTGTTGACCCTAATCTCGCCTGATGGTAAGCAGTGATAAAATCTTTGATGGTAAAGCGCACTAGTTTGTTAAGAGCCTATTAGACTGTCCATGGAGTTCCTTGCCCATTCTTCTCCAGAGAGCCTTACTCTGTGACTAGCTTCATCTCCATTCCTTTCAAAAGTACCTGTAATTGGTTTATCTATACTAATATATAAAGCTGAAGAGTTTGTTTGAATGCGCTAATCTCAGGAGCTACAGGTCTGATTTGAAAAATTCTTTCTGCATTGGATAGCCCATTAATCCAGGAAAGCTTTCAGCTATACTATAACATTACACTGCGATCAATACGAGCAGAGCATACACCCATGTAGAATGGTGTTGACATTCCCACAGGATTAAATCTTATGCAGGTGAAACTGCGTGGCACAGCTAGTTTGAAATAAAACAATTTGATGTGCTGTCGTCTGTACATTAGCAATACAAGGAAAAATAATTTGCACCAAGGATAATAGACAACAAAAGTCTATAGTTTATTAGTATATTTAAATATGGGTGTCATTTTACCTCTCTGATGATTTTAAATTGTTATTTAATTTTGTACTATTTGCATGTATGTGTTATTTGGTTTAACACCTGAAGCATTTGTTGTGTCAAGCTAAATTCAGTGCATTTTAATTAAGTAAGATTTTGAAAGAGATTGTGGCCTTTTTTGAACCATTGAATTTGAATCACATACCAAAATATCTCAGTGCCTTTGAAAGCATGTTAAACTATTGGTCCACCATATGCCAGATATGTACAGTTAATCCGGACAGGCAAAAACAATACCCTTTTCGGATTATCGAGTCAACCGAATTATAGTATGCCATATTTAATCTTAATAAAACACATGTTTAACCTTAGTTTCTTTATATTGCCTACAGTTGACTTGCCTATGCCAAACTTCCAAGCAATGACAGGGTAGCTGCACCTTCATCTAATATTGCTTTTACTTGGCGGCACCATGATGTTACCAAGCATGCTAAATTGACACTATATGTTAATACGTATAGTGTTTTCGCTGGTGAGAGTTCCCTTAGTCTCCTCTCACGATACCCACCAGAGGATATGGGTTGGTACTATTCTAAGGATCTCACTGCACTGAATTTAGCTTTAAAGAATGTTAACACTAAATCACTGAGTATTGATGTTGTTGTTGATAATAAATAAATTTGTGTTCACTAATAGGTATTGTTTTAGAACTTGTGTTCAATTTAGATCGTGTTCTTGATATGCTGTGGCAATAATTAGTTTTCATGTTAATGATTTATTTAGTGCATCCGTTAAAGTTTTCATGTGTATGTTAACATACCTAGAAGTGCATTCCTGAAATATTCACATTCCATTTTGATGTTTAATACATTATTTATTTATTTAAACTATTCTTACAAAAAGGTACAAACGCAGACTTGATGGTTTAAGCATCTCTACCAGTCTACCAAGGGTGGTGAAGAGGTGTGGATTACCCTGAGGACACGGTGGAGCATACGGTGGAGGTCTGCCCGGGTTGGGTAGAGCACCGCAATGTCCTCGTAGCGGCGATCTCTCGCGTCCGACCCTGGTCCAGGCCTTGGTCCGGAGCGAGAATGCATGGAAGGCCGTCACCTCCTGCGGAGCAGTGATGCTGGCAAAGGAGGAGGCGGAGCGCGTGAGGGGGCGGAAATCCCAGCGCCCTCACGCCTCTAGCCGCCGCAGGGCGCACGTCTCCCTGGTCGGAAGACAACATCGAACTCCCGGCCACCGTAGGTGCGGGGTTGCGGTCGGTGAGCAGTGGGCAGCTCGCCGCCTGGTAAGGAACAGGCTCGAGTCGACGGCGGTTTGTGTTTCACGCGCGCTTCAAAGAGATGTTAGCACATCGTGACGGGAACCACGAAGACAGTTGCCTCCTGGGTCAGGGTTGCAGGGTGGTTCTCGCCTCAAGAGGTGGACTGAGGCGGCCACAGCGAGGGGTGAGGGTGTAGTCGCGGTGTCGTTAGACATCGCGAACGCGTTCAACACCCTCCCCCACGAATGCATAGAGGCGGCACTGAAGTACCATGAAGTGCCCCTCTACCTCTGCGCCCTCGTGCGGGACTACCTCCGTGAGAGGAGGGTGCTGTACGAGGACGCAGAGGGTCGCGTCCAGTCGTGGGCCGTATCAGTAGGAGTACCCCAGGGATCGGTGCTTGGTCCCCTGCTCTGGAACCTGGGGTACAACTGGGTTCTGCGTGGCGCGCTCTTGCCGCGTATGGACGTCGTCTGCTTTGCGGACGACACCCTAGTCGCGGCCAGGGCGCGTGACTGGGAGGAGGCGGTTCACCTTGCGTCGGTCGGCACCTCATTGGTCGTCCGGCGCATCCGCCTCCTGGGGCTGGAAGTGGCTCTCGAGAAGACGAGGGCCATGACCTTCCACGCCCCACGACGCAGAACCCCACCGGGTCTCCGTATCCGAGTGGAGGGGGTCCGGGTTCCCGTCGAGGTGCATATAAAGTACCTCGGCCTGATCCTGGATCCCCGCTGGAGTTTCGAGGAGCACTTTAGGCTCCTCGCTCCGCGGCTGTGCTCATTCGCAGCCGCACTCGGACGGCTCCTCCCCAATCTTGGGGGGCCGAATTCGGCGTGCCGTCGGCTGTACCAGGGAGTGGTACGGTCGATGGCGCTCTACGGAGCCCCGGTGTGGGCGGAGCGCCTTTCCCGGGCAACAGTGGCCCTGCTGCGGAGGCCGCAGAGGGTCATCGCGACACGGACCGTGCGGGCATACCGCACGGTAAGTCATGGGGCGGCCTGCGTGCTCGCGGGCACGCCCCCGTGGGAGGTCGATGCCCTGGTTCTGTCCCAGGTGCATCGACACCGTGTCGCGGCCCGGGAACGGGGGGAACGACCCGCCTTCGAGGAAGTAAGGCGGGTCAGATTAGCGGCTCAGGGGGAGGCCCTGAGCCGGTGGAGGGAGGCGCTCCGCTCCCCAGCTGCCGGCCACCGGACGATTGGAGCGATTCGTCCGGTGTTGGAGGGATGGGTTGGGCGCCGGCATGGCAGCCTTACCTTCCGCCTAGTGCAGGTACTGACCGGACATGGGTGCTTCGGTCACTACCTGCACCGAGTCGCCCGTCGGGAGGAGTCACCGCGGTGTCATCACTGCGACTCCCCCGACGACACGGCCGAGCACACCCTAGTGGAGTGCCCGGCCTGGCGGAACGAGCGCCGCGATCTCGTTGCGGCGCTCGGAGGCGGACGCCTCTCACTGGCAACCATGGTACGAGCCATGGTTGAAAGTGAGACGGCATGGGAGGCTGCCGCCTCCTTCTGCGAGACCGTCCTCTTGCAGAAGGAGGCTGCGGAGAGGGAGCGGGAAGAGGACGTACTTGCCGCTCCCCTCCGGCGTAGACGGGTGGGGCGAAGAAGGCGGGGGACGAACCCCCGTCTCCTTTAGCCCCAGGGTGTGACCAGCGCGTGCGGGTAGCTCCCGCACGTGCATTGCACAACGGTCACCACGTCTGGGGATTATTCCGTTACCGGGTAATCCCCCTTTGGCGCGGAAACCGGCCCTACAGGGGAGGGCCGGCAAGCCCTGAGGGTGTCACGGAGTACTTGGCCTTCGGGTCGGCCCCGTGACACTCTCAACACAGGGCCCGACGGTAACCGGGTGGTTTTAGTGGGTATTCCCGGCTACGGCCGGGCGAGTCCCACACACGCTCGTCGCCTAGCTAGCGACGGGTATGGTGCGTAAAGGCATTTCCACTCGAGAAAAAAAAAAAAAAAAAAAAAAAAAAAAAAAAAAAAAAAAAAAAAAAAAGGGTTGCAGGGTGGTTAAAAAAGAAACCGTGACCCTGACGCATAGACAAGTGAAGAATCACGGGTGGGTTTTAGTTAGTAAAAGTCTGACACGCCCTCCCGCTCCGTCCAGAGTGGGAGAGGTCATTTGATGATTTTCCATCCCAAACATAAAAAAAAACATTCTCAACCTCAACCAAGGGTGCTGAAGACAGTAGATCTCAGGTACTGTGGTTGAGAGGGACAATGATAATATAGAACGAGTAAGTTAAACAAGTAGTCCTCGTACTTACGGCATGTTAGGTTCTCGAAATACGTTCAGTGGTGGCTGGTGACGTCACTCGTTGCTAAACAGTGTAGCAAGGAGTGACGTCACACGAGTTTTCAACTCGCTGTATGGTATTAATTTTTGTTTATATGAAAAAAGAAAAAATACGTGTCTAGTTTTTTTTTTCTTTTTTGGAAATCTGACCGACGGACTAATTCGTTTTTTTTAGTCAACTACCCTATTAGGATGCGGTTCTGTATGGTGTCTTCGTCAATTTTTAATTTATACCAGTTATTCAAATATTATTGTTGAAAGTATCACTTATGCAGTTGGTCCTTGACTCAGAAAGCACGTTTAAGCCGTTGGTCCCGGCCTTCTGTTAATTGTCGGTCTTTGACAGTCGTTACGGGCCAGGTAACCGAAAGCCATCCATCGTGTTCCGGCATGATGTCTGGTGAAGCCGTACGGAGGACGAGTCTGAGCAGTTGTGTTGCGATGTGTGCCGGGTACATACGATGCGCCAAATGACGTTGTGTCGGGAGTTTCGTCGTAGAGGGTCTCCAGATCAATCTTCCTCTGGCGCAGCATCGTTGGTCGTGTTGTTGGGTTTAACATTGCATCACCTCGCCGAACTGCCGTTTTTCTTCCTATTCACTAAGTTTTTTTTAAGTGAATAGGCTTTTAATAAATTAGTGCGCTGTACCACCAACGATACTCGATATACTGCTTAGCATCAGGTGGGATTGCGGTCAAGCACTAGTTCATTTTTTTGAAAGCCTGACAACATCAACAAATTTAAATTTAAACATGAGCAAAGTCACAACTAACACCCAGACGTCGTATAACTTAGGTAGTAGTATGCCTAACCAAGCAGTATCCTCATTACACAACTCTAATGATCTAAGATTACAGTCCTAGGTACCTAATTGACTCACACACGCATTGTCCTGAGAACTGTCATCGTGTGCGCGTACGCATACTTGTGGAGTTTGAAGCCGTGAACGCACAAACGAACCGAAGCATGGCGAACATGAACAGGGTCTTAAATATTTGTCTTAACCATGTTTTTGTTCGTTCACAGCTTTGTGTGGTACGGACGACATTAGGTCAAGCTACCCTAAACTGTCAGATATTGCCAATCAACCTTGAGCCTTAATGCTTTAGAGATGAAGTTGAAAATCTTCGCGTCTCAAACCCAGAACGGTGAAGGCAAAGATCGTGAGGAAACCGGTATGACCTAGGCCTAGAATAAAAAATTCTAATACAAGAATGCGCAATGGGTCCGCGTGGTAACTTACAACCAATTCCCTCTCGAAGGAAGAGGACCTGTGCCCCAACAGTGGGAACATTGTAAGCTAATTGTACTATCCATCTTCCGAGATAGGAAGGGATTTTGATATCCGAAGATGGTCAGGCATCCTAGGGTCTTCCACGGCAAGCTTTAGCTTAAGTTCTATGGTCTATCGTAAACTGAACTTGTGCGCTCGGTATCCACACTGCAACAATTTCTAACTGTATTTGACAAAAAATATAACATTGTGTAAAAATGACTGGAATTGATTCAGTTGCTTATTCTGAACAAACTATAAGGTTTCGTATAAAGAAAAATATTGTTGTTGGTGACAGAAATGCTTTAACCCAGTTTTTAACAATCCTGGGTTAAAATTCTTCTGTTGTTTGCTGTTTCAAAAACCACTGACCACACATTACATAGTCTATACCAAAAAAGTATGATAATCAAACAAAGCCAAACAATAGACATGCGAACAAACGGTTAGCAGATGCTTTGCCAATGGCGGTCCAGTCTTAAGGACAGTTCACATTAGAGGGATCAGAAATAATACAGACAGCTGGTGGGCGTAGCGGCCACAATAGCCCAGTAATATTGTTGGAAGAGTTCGGTGTGACAAAAAAAAAATAGAAGCATATGAAAAAATGTAGGATGCTTTTTGGAGAGTGTACGAGGGAATTGCTTGACTTAATTCCGCCGTCATCGGACGACCCGTTGTACGGCGATTATACCTTACGTTGTTGGTATAAAACACAAGGCGAAACGTTTCATATACGATTTTTTTTTTATTGTGCATCGAAAGATTTGCCTGCGGCGGTCTTTCCGTCTCACTGCAATTTAAGTGTCTTCAAAGCTAGAGTGAATAGGCTCTTAATAATTTAGCGCGCTTTACCACCATCGATTGCATAATGTTTTACGCGCGCCTCAAAGAGATGTCAGCACATCGTGACGGGGTCCACGAGGACCGATGCCTCCTGGGTCAGGGTTGCGGGTTGGTTAAAAACAAACCATGGCCCTAGCGCACAGGCAAGTAAGGTGGGTTTTAGTCAGTTTCTACTGACTAAAACACACCTTACTTCACTGACATGCCGTTTCGCTCCGCCCAGAGAGAGAGAGAGAGATGCCATTTGATGAGATCCCATTTCTTTTCCCGATTATTTCATTCTTCATATCAAAGAGACTCCGAATGGTTCGAGCTATACCATAGTGCACTGAGCGGATCGAACACGAATGGATAATTTGTGGATATTGGAGGTTGCGCTTAAGTTTAAGAGAAAGTGAAAATATTGGCCATCGACAAGACAATAAGAAAAAGGAAAAAGATGGTTCACTTTCGGTAGCTGACTGCGGGAGCGTGAAGAAACCGTCGTTACCATTTTCTTATGTTTTTGAGTTCCGTGCCTCAGAATTAAAAACGAAACCCTAGGAACTAAAAACTGAACAGTAGGAATTTCTGCTGTATCGTGCGTACGTTTATAACTCGCGCAAGTTAACTGTGCAGCTAGTTGGAATGCGACCCCTCTCCCGCTTTCCCGCACGGTGCGGGCGCCCCGCATTCGTCGTAAGCGCTTAGTAGCGATAGCATGTTTGTTACAATTGTCTAAATACAGTTTAAATCTTCTGTTAATGCTGTTTCTGTGGAGCTTTTGCTTTGTTGATTTTTTTTTATTAAGTTTGTTTTGTTTTTTACATTTTCGTAAGTGAAGCCTGTTGGTTGTACCAACATTATATTTCAGTCCACAGGTATCTATTTAATTGCAAAATGTCATAAGGAAAATGACCGAGTATCTATTATGACGCTTTATCATCAAAACGACGTTTTATTAACATAAAAATAATTGTAATTTATATTTTTTTAACATTTTGCAAAAAGTACCGTCCTAATTACGCACACAGAGCGAGGTGCACAGTTAATTCGCGCGAGTTTTACAGATAGTCATAAAATCAAAAAATCAAAATCAAAGCATTTATTTCAAATAAACCAGTTACAGGCACTTTTGAATTGTCAGAAGGTTGGTCAGTCAGTAAGGTGAAGCTAGTCGCCCATTCCAAAGAGTAGGTACCTATGGAGAAGAACGGGCAAGAAACTCCATGGACACTCTTTTAAATTATCAAGCTATTGATACAAATATTTGATTACATCATTCATTTTGAAATCAATCGTGTGAGAACGATGCAGAAATATATTGTACGCTGAGAGCGTCCATTATGAAAAAAAAAAAAAACAACAATTCAGAATTTAAAATACGCCGTAGCAGCTAAGAGATGACCAGTCCCCTCTGACGGCGTCCGTTCACGAACATGACGTATGGATCAGCATCATTCAGCTCAACCATATTGAAGGGAACCTAATGACCCAACACACACGCCACCACCAGCGAGACATTTGAGTGAGCATGACATACTCTCAACAGCCATAGCACTATCAAGTCAATAAACGACTAACCCAACAAATAGATGCTTTACAGCAAGTAGATCGTGCTCACACGTGTTCCATGCAATTATACAATACTAAGAAATTGAATCTACACAATGCAAAGACAGTTTTGTCCAAGGTTCAGCAGCTCCAACGGTGTTCCAGAATGCTAAGTTTAGCTCCTGTGTAGCTGCACCAGTGCCGAATACCCCTATCAGCGATGCAATTCCGTAACGTATAATATGCCTGGCTACATAGTGTGTACTGGCTTTGAGTTAAAAAAAAACAAACAATTGCAAATTTAAACTACAAGAGGATACGCAAGCCATAACAACTACTTGTAGGTCATACAAATATTTGGTCCGTATAGGAATCGATCCCGCGACACGCTGCGCTGCAGTCAATCGCGTGCCGTCAAAGTTAACTTAGTCGTACATCTGTCAAATTTTTCACAAAGCACTTTCCTTTTTTTACTAGTGAAAAAAACTGTTTTTAGTATTTGCGGCAATAGAAATATGTAGTACATCGATTCTGTGGAACCTTCAACTGTCTAGCTATCACGGTTCATGAGATACAACTTGGTAACAGACAGACAGGGATACGAAAACCTAACAATGGCCCCGATTGATTCCCTTGTAATAAATTAAAGTTAAATAAAAAGTTAATAAATTAAAGTTAAAGTGCATCTTTTCTGTCTATTTCATAAAGAAAAGGACAGACGATAGAATGTAAGCTTAAACCTGTCAAATTAGTCCGTTATTGCCGTATTTTTGGTCGCCATGTTTATAATCGCGTCTTAACTGTCTATGGAGTATCTTAATTTGACAGGATTAAACGAAAATGTTATCTTCTATCCTTTTCTTAATGAAATAGAAAGAAAAAGATACACTTAACTTAAAATTGGTTTAGTTTTTGAAATGGAGAATCTGCGCCAATAATAAACACTGACTCGTGAAAACTTCTTCATATTTTGCGGCTGTCAGATGCGCACGAGTCGGCTGACTCAGCCTCCAATTGTCCCATAAATGTGATTGTTGTTTGTTTGTGCGCACAATGACGATAGTTTGACGATAATAACATCGCGATTCATGTGGCACTTGTGGGCTGAATTGACTTTCTGGTCTCGTAGTGATGACCATGGGGAGGACAGATGTGGTCGTGCGGTGATGATGTACAAAGAAACCAACCATAAGGGCATATCTATATGTCGGCCAAATTCGATAAAGAATAGAGGTAAACAAACCGTTGCTAGGCAATGAGTAGTTTACGCCTGAAAGACAACCACCAACCAACAACTTTTTTTTTTTTTTTTTTTTTTTTTTTTTTTTTTTTTTTTTTTTTTTTTTTTTTTTTTTTTTTTTTTTTTTTTTTTTTTTTTTTTTTTTTTTTTTTTTTTACGCTGTGGAAATGACATTTACGCACCATACCCCGAAGGGCGTGTGTGGGACTCGCCCAGCCGAAGCCGGGAATACCCACTAAAACCGAACAGCGGCACACCGGCATCGCCTTAGTGGCGGGGTCATGGGAAATAGCATGCCTGCCTACCAATCCCCCGCCAGCGATTCCCGCCCGAAGGCAGGCCCACAGTGGGTCCTCCATAGGGAGGAGCCCGGCTGGGTACGTCTTCGTGTGCAAGAAGACGCAGCAGCCAAGGGTTTTTTAGCGAGGTGTCCTTCCTCTTAGCCCACTCGTTTGCCCGAAGGCAAACGGGGCCCCCAGCTCCTCTCAGTGAGGAGACCGGGTTGCCCGACGGTGACCCGGAGTTCGGGTCACGTCAGCCACCTGGAGTGGTGGCCGACCCGCCGCGCGTGACCGCCGAAGCGGTCCCCACTTCTGGTTTTGGTCCGCGCCGGTAAACCGGTAACCCCCATATCTGGGGGCCGTTCCCCTATCCGCCACCTGGGGACGCGTCCGATGGCAGGTCCAGAAACTGCACACGGACCAACCAACAACCTTTAACAACCTTTACAACCGTTAACAACCTTTTCTAGAGAGATGATTTTCATAAAAGTAATAATTCTACCTCCTACTAATGTTAACAGTTTCTTTGTTTAGATATTTATAATTTGCATAGAATACTTAACCGATTTAAATTAAATATGACACATGTAAGCATGCATGTGTTATGCAGTTGATTTGAAAGTAATTAAAATAAGCAAAAATATATTGGCAAATGTGAGGCATTTGTCAAAACTTTATTCATTGGTTGAATTCCACAAAATGTTTTTAATACATGGATTTCATCCATCTTTCTTTTTTTGTGGGGCTATCACGTAAAATTAATGTCGACTATTTAATGGTTTTTTGAAATACCAAGTTATTATGCATATTATTTTAGTGATTCTATTGAAATATGCTGCAATAGGAATTGTTAATAAATAGTTAGCATGTAAAAGTCGATAATCATGTAAATAACAGGAGATTTGTAAAACGTGGGTTGTGATAACCAGGGCCCGATCTAGCTATTTAGCCGCTCCGGGCAAAGATAATTTTTGCCGCCCTTTACATACACAAAACCATATAAGTCATGAGCTAGTGTTGTTGGGGGATGTTAAGTATACAGAAGGCCCATCCCAATAGACTGACGTGAATATTATTATTCACGTGTTCACATCAGTCTATTGGGCCTTTGAAGAAGTACCTGTACGAAAGTTGATGAGTGTTTCTATGTTAGTAACTATACAATGTATATCTTTAAACGAATTTCACAGTAACTACTGAATGGATTGATATGTTTTACCGACATAGTTATGTACCTTTCCACTTTATCATCATTATACACCTATTGCGACTCATTACTTCATATGGCCCTCTTTTTTCTTGTGCTATTTCTTACTGTTTCGGTATAATCTTGCTTATGTACCTATAATGGTCCTTTAACTAAGGGAACAATAAACATTGTTTATTAAAATCGTTTCAGAAGTTAAAAAGCTTAGGTCCAAGCATTTAGTTTGTCGAGTTAATCGGTTCATAATGTATTTAAGTTGAGGTTCATATGGTAGGTACCTACGTTTATAAAAGACAAAACGTGTGCGTTCGCGCAGCGGAATGTTGTTGAATTTAAAGATTTTAGATATGCAGATATTTAGTGTATGACGTCGTATAATTGTGTATGGTAAAAAAAAATTTGTGCACGCAGCCATTGTGGAGAAATTCACAAAATACTGATTCCGCTGGGCGAACGTTGTCCTGGCGGAACTTTTTTTATTCCTTTGACTTTAGAAAAAAGAGATGTGTCCAAAAATTAGTGTGTATTTGTGTGTAATTGTGTATGTATGAATAAAATTTGTGCATGCATAAACTTCGGAGATATTAAAGTTTCCGCTGCGCGAACGTTTGGCCATTAGCTAGTTTTCATATAAAGCGCTTACATAGAGAGCTGTAGATTTTTACATACTTTGTTTTGAATTTGTGTATATTTGTTTAAAAAACAGATTTAGAAAAAATCGTAAGGCTTAAAAGATAAAAATATAAACGTAAAATACGCTTATTTGGTCTTAGTTCTTAAAGTATGCACTTTGGGGCCTAGATTTTCACGTTTATACAAACCTTGTAAGTGTCTGCAATATATTGCCAAGTATCAATGATGTTCCTTTAGTAATTAAAGAGTTATAGGACAATTTACCATGACATAATCACTGTTTACAAAGCAGTCAAATATCACGACATTCTAAAGGAATTGCATGGTAAAATATATGCCAATAATTAGTGTATTCATTCAACTATTCACATGCAAAATTTCATATCATTAAATTCAGTAATTAAAGAAATACAATTATAATACTGACGAAGCATCGAAAACCTACATAACCCGACCAAGTTCGGATAGCTATAAAAAAGCGGCCGTGCAATATATTTAGGTAACATCCCAAAATTTACAGTATAATACCGGTATTGAATTGGTATAGGTGATAACACAATTGTTTCGATATAATATAAAGGTCATTTATTTTTGTACACCTATTTTTTTAATGTATTTGACTATGACAAAGTAGGTACTATTTACATACTTATTTTATTTAAGTATGCGCTTGAGACTTGAGATATAATCTAGATATATTAATTTAGGCAAATAAAATTGATACAGCTAATTTCT
The DNA here is from genome assembly GCA_037179545.1 of Sesamia inferens. Classification (NCBI taxonomy): domain Eukaryota; kingdom Metazoa; phylum Arthropoda; class Insecta; order Lepidoptera; family Noctuidae; genus Sesamia; species Sesamia inferens. The sequence goes on along the minus strand of CM073951.1, from coordinate 13,832,192 downwards.
ATTGAAGATTTCACGCATCAGGATTCTTACTATAGTCCCCCCAGGGATATTAAATAATTATCACAAGTAAGTACTACTGTTTAGGTAAATATTTATCATATTGTAGCTTATAACACTTTTTAACCAATGCACTAGACGAGCGTTCCCCTTTGCAAATTTAGTGGATCAAACAATCTAATAACTTAAAAAAAACTACTTCTTCAATCGATTTTTTAATTGATGGTCTATACTGTTGTACTGGTTGTGACTTATTTAAGTGAGCGTGTTCCCCCGCACCCCACCAAACTATGCAGAATTATTTTGATTGAAGCGGTACGCTTAAGGCTAGTCTTTTGGTTAAATAGTCTAAGGTCCGTATTACAGAACTTTACTCAAAACTCAAGCTTTATTTACTAGTTTTAAGTAATACTTGAGCATTACTTAAAACTAGTTTTAACCTATCAAAAGGCTTCAAACGAGGCTTAAGTAAAGCTGGAGTTTTGAGTGACGTTCTGTAATACGGACCTTACTATTGTAGTTATGAATTGATCAAAAATATTCTAGTGTGAAACAATAGACAACGCGCTGCGCGCAACGAGCGTTAGGCGGCTTCCCGCTTGAAACAGTACTTCCATCCTTGAAGAAAAGAGAGGGCAATATGTTTTCATTAGCCGCGGCCCGCGCGTATTAATTTGCTGTTGTATTTGAACCTGATTAATATATCTAGATTATATCTCAAGTCTCAAGCGCATACTTAAATAGTACCTACTTTGTCATAGTCAAATACGTTTAAAAAAATAGGTGTACAAAAATAAATGACCTTTATATTATATCGAAACAATTGTGTTATCACCTATGAAATGAAATGAAATGAAATGAAATCGTTTATTAAGCAAGTAGGATCACCGATCACTTTTACACGTCATGTTTTTTTTTTATTTTTTCTTTATTTTTTTTTTTTTAAACTAGATGAAGCCGGCATTTCCTAACTGACTACCTCTGAGAAGAAATAGCCGAAACAAACTCAGGGATCATCGTCTTTTTAAAGTCCAGACATTAAAAATGAAAATGTTTACAATAATTTACGTTATAATTACGCATATTGCTTAATAACAATGCTTAACAGAGCGAGCAGCTCAGTCCCAAGCCTCTCTATCCTCTAAATAATCTGAGATTTTATAATACCCCTTTTTGCAAAGTTTGGCCTTTATATAGGTTTTATATCGTTTAATGGGTAAGTTTCGAATGTCCATGGGAAGCTTGTTGTAAAAGTGTATACATTGACCCATGAACGAGTTGCCTACTCTGTGGAGACGAGTGTGATGTACAGCAAGATTGTGTTTGTTCCTGGTATTTATATTATGAACTTTGCTTATTTTCTTAAAATTAGATATATTTTTATGTACATACATAAGATTTTCAAATATATATTGCGAAGCTACAGTCAGAATGTTCACCTCTCTGAATTTTTCTCTAAGAGAATCTCTAGGACCAAGGTTGTAAATGGCTCGAACAGCCCTTTTCTGTAAAACAAAGATGGTATTGATGTCCGCACAAGTTCCCCAGAGAAGAATCCCATAAGTCATAAGACTATGAAAATAACTAAAATAAACAATTCTGGCTGTATTCACATCAGTTATCTGTCTAATTTTCTTAACAGCATAAGCGGCAGAACTGAGTCTACCCGACAGCTTCTCAATGTGAGGACCCCATTGTAACTTGGAGTCAATAGTCAATCCAAGAAAAACTGTCGACTCGACAGGGATCAACTCTACTCCATTCAGTTGAACATTGGTACTTAACTGCCTGACATTTGGCGTAGAAAATTTAATGAATTTAGTTTTTTTTTCATTCAAAAGAAGGTTATTTACATTAAACCAATGGACAACTTTCGAAAGTGCATTGTTAACTTCGTCAAAATTTGCTAGCTGACGCTTGACTTTGAAAATAAGAGAAGTGTCATCCGCGAACAATACTATGTTGTGATTATCCCTCACGTGATGAGGTAAGTCATTAATATAAATTAAAAACAAGAAAGGACCTAGAATTGAGCCCTGCGGAACGCCCATGGTGACCTCAGATCCTGCAGATTTGTTGCCATTAACATCAACCCTCTGAATTCGATTATTCAGATAAGAAGTCAGAAGGTCGAGAGCTCTGTCCCTTAAACCATAATGGTACAGTTTCCTAATAAGAGTATCATGATGTACGCAATCAAAGGCCTTGGACAAATCACAAAAAATACCAAGAGCATCTTGCGATTCCTCCCAGGCCCCAAATATGTTCTTTAGCAACGCCACGCCCGCATCGGTAGTTGAACGACCCTTTGTAAAACCAAATTGTTTCACGTGCAATAAATTATATAAGTTGAAGTGTCTTAACAACTGTTTCAAAATTAATTTTTCAAAAATTTTGCTCAAAAATTTTGCTCAAAGTTGGAATACCAATTGTTGGAAGCTATACCAATTCAATACCGGTATCATACTGTAAATTTTGGGATGTTACCTAAATATATTGCACGGCCGCTTTTTTATAGCTATCCGAACTTGGTCGGGTTATGTAGGTTTTCGATGCTTCGTCAGTATTATAATTGTATTTCTTTAATTACTGAATTTAATGACATGAAATTTTGCATGTGAATAGTTGAATGAATACACTAATTATTGGCATACATTTTACCATGCAATTCCTTTAGAATGTCGTGATATTTGACTGCTTTGTAAACAGTGATTATGTCATGGTAAATTGTCCTATAACTCTTTAATTACTAAAGGAACATCATTGATACTTGACAATATATTGCAGACACTTACAAGGTTTGTATAAACGTGAAAATCTAGACCCCAAAGTGCATACTTTAAGAACTAAGACCAAATAAGCGTATTTTACGTTTATATTTTTATCTGTTAAGCCTTACGATTTTTTCTAAATCTGTTTTTTAAACAAATATACACAAATTCAAAACAAAGTATGTAAAAATCTACAGCTCTCTATGTAAGCGCTTTATATGAAAACTAGCTAATGGCCAAACGTTCGCGCAGCGGAAACTTGAATATCTCCGAAGTTTATGCATGCACAAATTTTATTCATACATACACAATTACACACAAATACACACTAATTTTTGGACACATCTCTTTTTTCTAAAGTCAAAGGATTAAAAAAAGTTCCGCCAGGACAACGTTCGCCCAGCGGAATCAGTATTTTGTGAATTTCTCCACAATGGCTGCGTGCACAAATTTTTTTTTACCATACACAATTATACGACGTCATACACTAAATATCTGCATATCTAAAATCTTTAAATTCAACAACATTCCGCTGCGCGAACGCACACAGACAAAACAAAAGATTTGTTTTAAAATTTAATAGGTAATAAAAAAACAATTATGTTACAACATAACAAAACAGTTATTTTTTTAAATAATGAAATTGTGTAAATTAAACAGTTTTTTGGAGAATAAGTATTAAATCCTATCTTAATTAGAATAATTTTCTTCGCACTTTTTGTTCTGCAAAATCTTTAACAATATTTAATAAATTTATACTGTCGCAAACCTTATGTTCTATTGAAATCATAGCCAATACAGACAATCTATTTTGTGTCATGGTGGATCGCAAATATTTTTTTATTATTTTTAATTTAGAAAAGCTTCTTTCACCACTTGCAACTGTTACCGGTAAAGTTAAAAGAATCCTGAGCGCAATACTGATATTTGGACCAAATCTTAAATCTGTTACAAATTTCAAAACATCTTGAGGAGATAAATTACTATTTAAAAACATACTAAGGACTGACAATTCCTCATAAAGTTCTAATGCATTTATATCGCTCGAGTTCTCATGAGTTAATATAGCCTCGAGGTTCTTACAATGTTCTAACAATTTATCTTTTGGGAGTTCTCTTAAAGCATATATGTTATACAAAAAAGCAAAATGCTTACTATGCTCTGAAATCTGAGAAAATCTTAATTCTAAGGAGTTTATAGCTGTGTCCATAATGTGAAAAAATACTTCAATTTTATATTTTTGACGAGGCTCAATGATTGGTTCGTCAATACACTCATAAGTAAATTGTTTTTTCTTGGATCGTGCACGAGGTCTAGCTACATTTTCAAAGTCTAACACCTCGCAATCAATTTCAGAAGCTAAGGCTTTGGCATCTTCAAGAACTTGAGTAAAATACTCATCTGAACGCGAGTTTTCAAAGAAATCTTTTGTATTTTTAAGTAATTTAATGATGGAAACTAAGTCAAAATCTTTACTTTGCATTAATTTACTAACAGGGTTTATGCGATTCAAAGTTTCGTACCAAATTATAATGGAACATAAGAATTTAAACTGTTTAATTTGGTTCAACAAACTCGAAGCTTCATCTCGTGTGGAGGAATCCATATCTGTGTCTTGGTAAACACTAAACAATGCATCATAAACTTGTCCTACTTGATGTCTTAGTGGTTTTATTGCTTCGATTCGACTTTCCCATCTCGTGGCACTAAGTGGTTTTAGAGTAAGACCTTTTACATTATTCAAAAGAATCGACCACCTTAATGTTGAAGAGGAAAAAAAAAACATATATTTTTTGCACAGTATTAAAAAAAAAAATTGTAGCTTCCAGTGAGGACTTTGCCATGTCGTTTACCACTAAGTTTAAAGAATGACTACTGCAAGGAACGTAAAATGCCCGTGGATTAATGTTTCTAATCCTGGCTTGAACACCACTTTGAATAGGTACCTTTCATATTAGATCCATTATCGTACCCTTGCCCTCTTATGTTTTCTAAAGACAATCCAAGTGCTGATAATTGTTCCAGGATAATTTCTGTTAGTGCCAGACCTGTAGATTTCTCTATTGGTATAAATCCTAAAAAGCTTTCATTTATCACAATCTCTGACGTTCTTGAATGGTTTTGAGATCGAATAATAGAAATATACATAATTATCATGGTCATTTGCTCTGTTTTGCTTGCATCTGGAGTACAATCTAAAATAATAGAATAATATTTCGATGTATTGATAGCTTCCACAATATGTTTTTTATGCCGTCTGAAATTGTTTTAATGAACTCGTTTTGAATTGTTTTACTTAAGTAGGTTGCTTGTTTCTCGTCTTTTTTCAAAACTCTACGTACATGTTCCTGCATAACGGGATCAAATTCGGCTAACAACTCTATTAGTTTTAAAAAATTACCATTGTTATGTTGATACAGATTACACTGAGCAACAAAATAATAGCTTTGTTCTCCCACCTAAGGAAAACATATATCTTTTAAATCTTCGTAACCAAGGGATAAACGCACAGTAAATAAAAAGTCGGAGTTGGCGCTTGTTTTTTTTAAATATTTATATTTATGATTTATAACAAATATAATGAATCTTTACAACTTATTATATTTATATTAGTTTAAAAGGTACCGATTGTTTAGATTTTTTTGCTTTTCTGGTGTAGGACGACTCTGGTGTTTCTCGAACGATGGACCAACAATAATCGGCAAGCATAGAGGGTTCCCATTTGCCTTGGTAGCGTTTTTCATATGACGCGATGTCTTGATGGAACCGCTCTCCATGCTCGTCACTTACGGCTCCCATATTTTGTGGAAAGAATTCAAGATGTGATTGCAAAAAATGTATTTTTAAAGACATCTTGCATCCCATTTTTTGATAAGCTCGTAACATTGTTTTGACGATTTTTACGTACTGCGGGGATTTATGATTTCCGAGAAAATTTTTGGTCACTTCTACAAATGACAACCAGGCTTCCTTTTCAACTTCATTCAGAGCTGCCAGAAACTCAGGATCTTGAATGAGTTTCCTAATGTCGGGCCCAACAAATATGCCTTCTTTTATCTTGGCATCGCTAAGAGACGGAAATTTTTTTTTCAAGTATTGAAATCCAGGACCATTTTTATCCATGGCCTTTACGAAATTTTTTATTAGTCCTAACTTTATATGTAAAGGTGGCAATATAATTTTTTTCGGATCGACTAAAGGTACATTTTTCACATTTTTCTGGCCAGGTTTATAAGCTGTTCGTTCAGGCCAGTGCTCTCGAGTATAATGTTCTGAATGATTCCTGCTATCCCATTCACACAAGAAACAGCAAAATTTGGTGTAGCCACTTTGAAGTCCCAGAATTAAAGCAACTACCTTTAAATCAGCACAGATAGCCCACTGGAAGTCTTTGTAGTTTATTTTGTTTAAAACAAGTCTCATCACTTCATATGTTTCTTTTAAATTCGCACTGTATGCTACAGGAATGGATGGAAGCTTGTTACCATTATTTAGAAGCACGGCTTTTAAACTTGCCTTAGAAGAGTCGATAAAAAGTCGCCATTCGGAAGGAACATGCTCATGACCTAATTTAACAAACAAGCCGTTAACATCGTTACAAAAAACTAGGCCTTCTTCTTTCGAAAAACAACCAACAACAAAACTGTCACGTTTGCGATATTTACTTATAACGACTCCGCGTTCGAGCAAATTCCACTGTTTAAGTCGTGATCCTAAAAGTTCTGCCTTTTCTTTCGTCAGATTTAGATCTCTGGCTAGATCATCGAGTCGCTCTTGGCTCACTAACACTGGAGAATTGCTAGTAAAAGGCGCATGAAACTCTGGATCATCAGAGGACGAGGCTTCCTGGCTGTCTGATGATGTCTTGTTCTCTACTGATGAATGCGTTGGCAAATCCTTACATCGGTAAACTGGTTTGTCAACAGAACTCACGTCGGGATACTTTAGAGTATGTTTCTTTTTCCTGTTCAGCCCTTTGAGGTCAGTGAGACAGAAATAGCAATCACTAATGTGATCTTTTTGTTCACGCCAAATGACCGGTTTCGTAAAGGGCAGCGTCACAATTTTTTTATAAGCCCAATCGGATAAATTTTTGTAGCATGTTGTACAGCAAACATGGGGCACCCACGATTTGTCTAGATTGGCAACTCGAATTTTAAAATAGTTAAAATAACAATCTTGAATATACGGGGTTAAATTCTTTTTTTGGCTATCTGTTGTGAACTTTCCACACACGTAACAAAACTGATCCGGAGAATTTATGCAACTACGCGACATTTTTGTACCTTACTGTATAACCTTTCGAACACGACTGAACTTGTTTCGGTAGTTCGCTTATTTTATGAACTATTGCACTGATCAAAATGTAAACATGGAGAATACTCGCAAGTCGTTTATTTCGATAACGATAGCTAAGCGAACGAAAGTATTATTATTTTTGTGATAAGGTGTACGGTGCCTAACAGAAACAATATAAATCACTTAGGTGGGAGAACCACTGTTGACTAGTTATCAGAAGTACCTTGAAAAGCCAAGCCATTTTTAGCCAACATTTTGATGATTGAGACAATTCGTAGCAATACTCCATTCCAGTGTTCTATTTCTGATTTAATTATTCTCTGTGAATCGGCATCTATCGTACGACACGATTTGAGCCTAAGTAAAAGTTCTACCCAAGATTTTACAGCTTCTACATGGTTTCGTGATGTTTCATGAGATTTAAGCATATCACCTACATGCTTCCAATTTTTGTAGCCATCTTCAGATAGACCGGAAGTTGTAGTTGTATTGAAGATTTTACCGCAAAAGCAATACAATGAATTTTTTGCCACAGAATATACAAGCCAATCTCTCAAAATTTCTTCACCGTTATTAAGCTTTCTCTTGTAGTATCTCGAAGTAAACCTCCGCCCATTGATATCTTGCGGAAATTCAAATTCATGCAGTGGGTCTGGAGGACCTCTATTTACCAAATATATTCTTTCTGCATCTGTTAATCTATTGGGCCACGTAGCTGGGTCGAAATCTAAAATAGATTTTAATTGTGTAGAAACACTTGGAGTTGCAATAGCACCTTCACCAACAATAACAGCTTCACCTGCCATAGCGCTTGACCCAGAAGTAGAAGCGCCAGGTTCACAAATTGTATTGGAATCGGATGTATGTTCTTCTCGAGGTTTAAGCGGAATCTCAGCTATAGCATTGGTTTCTGGTATGGGTGTCGATGGTTTGTTAAGCTCACCTTTCTTCAAAAAGGACTCTAATGCCCCCGCTTGCATTTGTCGTTCTGCATCTTTTTCCAGCCTTCGTTTTTTATATTAGTGTCCCGACAAGCGTGATCTACCGTCAGCCATTCTGTATGGTAAATAAAATAAAAATATGTAATAAATTTAAATAGACGTACCTAATAATATTGCTAATGTTTAAAATTCGAGAGTTATTCTGTTTGTCTGACTCTGACTGCTACGTTTTTTTGATTAAACCAATGAATCAATTTGGATAAATTTTGGTATCTAGATATAAAGGACACTGACATAGGCTACTTTAATTACGCATTCTCACAAAAATAATAATTATGGTGGGCGAGTGGAATTTAACAAGCCGGAAGAGGAGCAATGTTAATTTTCATATTATTTACATACCATTTAGAACATTTTTAACATATCTTGCAGTCAATGTTAAATTAAGAGCTCTTATTAAAGACCCGAATAGCCTATAAGAACTGTCAAACTCATACAAGAACTGTCAAAAAACTGAAAATTTAATTGACGAATAGGCTAACCGGAGATGGTGAAATCGGCACTAAAACTAATAGTTATCTATTTACCAAGGAACAAAAAGTAAGTAAGTACACTTTTTAGCAAGGTGTGTTCAATATTACGTATTTTTTCCTACAATTTACTTAATATAATAGATAAGTACTTACGTAGTAAATTCTTCTTCACTTCAATATTTATATGATTTATCTGTACCACAAAAATCACGTCACTTTTAAGAATAGAACCGACTTGTAGACTTAGCATATATTTCACATAAATGGATAAAACATTTTAATTCTGTATCACTTATTAACCACTACATTACTCATGAATATGACGAAAATTTGCCTCTTTGGCAGAACGTTTTTACTAGGTGGCTTCAAAATCAGTAATGGACAAATAGTTAAATCTTTTACTTATAGTTAATATATAGGGATTCCCCTAAAATGTCACGTTGTAAGAATGTAAATAAAGGGTATTCCCTCGAAAATCTGAGGGAAATTTCCATCAAACGTAAGCAGACTGTGTTGACTCTACGATTGTTTTATCGTAGAGTAGAGGAGCTGATTATGTGGAAAGGTCGGTGAACGAACGGTATAAAGAGACTAAATAATTTGAGATACGTTTATTGCAAGAGAACAATTCTGTTTACTTTGATAGAAGGGTAATTGTCTAGATAAGAATAAGTCAATTTTGCCGCCCTACAATTTTGCCGCTCTGGGCAAATGCCCGCCTGCCCCCCCTCTAGATCGGGCCCTGGTGATAACCCTAAATTGGTTTGTTTACCTCTATTCTTTATGGAGCTTGGCGAGAATATAGTAATATAACGTCCTAAATTTTATCATCAACGTCAAAAATCAAGACGGATAAAAACATTCAATGATTATTAAACACCCGGGTAGGCGATGCGATGCAATGGGGTGAGTCGCCGGACATAATTGCGGGTAGATGCTAATAGAGTCCGCTGCCAGCAGAAGTTACCACCACGGAATAGATAAGGTCTTATATCTGTTCTGTGGTTATCACCCACCAGACATAGTAATGCCGCCAAGCGATTCGTCGTGTTCCGGCTTGATGTCTGATGAGGCCGTACGGAGGACGGTCTGAGCAGTTGCGTTGCGTGAGCATGATGTGCCAAATGTTATTGTGTCGGGAGTTTGGTCGTGGAGGCCAATCAGGCGGAATTGCGGTTAAGCATTAGTTTATAAATAAAAAAAAAATATGACAGTTTCGGATAGCTGGACCTGCTGTCGTCTGTACAATAGAGTTACTTTAAAGGGGTAATTAATGCCTCCTAAATTAGGACAACATACTGTGTTTTAGCAGCCAAAGTTCCTCATACAACAGGTGTGCAAGTACATACTTAGGTAAATTAACATTACATAATCGTTTCTATTTCAATCCACGGACTGATTTGATGTCGTCTTTGATCTTTTAAGATGGCGGCGATCATCATAAAATCCTTCTATCAGAGTTAGTAGTAATATTTGCACCTTTCGAAATACACAATTCTATTAATTTCCAATTTGGTATTGCAAAACTCAGCAGGCCATAAAATCGGCTGCCGGCAGAAGTTACCACCCACAGACAAAATCAGATTCGTCGTGTTCGCCATATGTCTGGTGAAGCCGTATGGAGGACGGATCTGAGCAGTTGTTTTGCGATGTGTGCAGTGTACGATTCGCCTGATGGTGTTGTGTAGAAAGTTTAGTCGTGGAGGGTCTCCAGATCTATCTGTCGCAGCATCGTTGGTCGTGTTGTTGGGTTTAACATTGCATCACCTCGCTCAACTGCCGTCTTCCTATCGAGAAATAATGTTATAATTTAGTTTTTTAATTTCCTTTCGGTATACTATGGGTAAAGTACGTCAATATAAACTCCTTTTTAGTTTTATATTTTTAATTTTTAGATATGAGAGTAGATAAAGATTTTTACGTAGACAGAAAGGCGGTGTAGCGGGGGTATTGTTTTCACAACAAACCTACTACGAAGCGTTTTGATTATGTCATCAATCGTAAATATCTCAGTGATGTCTCCAGACAACGATTGCATGGACGTGCATTTACGTAAACTGGGTTATTTCAAAAATCTTACCGTAGAAACTCGAAGAATAGAAAAGAATACTCTTATTGTACCATATAAATTGCATAACTCGAATTTGAAGATTTTACAAAGGATGACACTATGGGCGTTCTTATGGCTAAGAGGGATCTTTTAGATTATTAGCTTACTGTAAGCATCGTGACGATTAATTCTTATTCCTTATATTTATGAGAATAGGCACTTTCAGTCCATTCAGGCACAGTGGAACAGCTTGACTGCATCCTATATGATTACAGGATCCGAGTAATAATCTAAATAAGAACGGACAGAGTTCTAATGCATATTCTCCCTATTAATTGGGACCCATCATCAATTGCCGGCTTAAACCTCTATTCTATACATCGATCATCACTTAAGTGATAGATGATTCTATACGATAAACATCATCAACAACCTTTTTATCGTCCAACTGCTCTGCACAGCCACATCGGGCACAGGTCTCCTCTGATACAGAGAAGGATTGGGCGTAATAACCACGCTTGCTCAATGCGGGTTGGATATCAGACTTACAAGTCCAGGTTGCCTCAAGATGTTTTCCTTCACCTTGTAATCAGTCATTTGTGTCCAAGATATACTTAGAAATTACATATACTTAAACTTAAAAACTTACATTGGTACTTTTCAGCTTTGGAGTCTGGGGTCCGCTTTACTTGAAGGCTAGAGTGAATAGGCTTGTCATAATGAACTAGTACTGGTGCTAAAGCGGGATAGTGCTAGTTTAAAAAAATGTAATTTGAACTTTCCGAGGAATTATTCTAACCTTTCTGAATAAGTATCACGTTACAAGTCGTCTTCGGCAATATTCTTACTGCATAACATGTTTATGTCTTATAAATGTTGACGTTGAGGTTGGTCCCTTTGTAAGCGCATAGCGAAGGAGGAGCTGGAAGTTGATGAAAAATTACTAGAAGTTTATTGAAAAGATTTCTATGCAAATTTTATTTGTCTATTAGTTTATGCCTGTGACTTCGTCCTCGTGTAATTATTATTTCGTTCGTTTTCGCGTTCTGATTTTTCTTCATACACGGCTTCTAAAGAGAGAAGATGATTGGTCTAATTGATTTTTTCCAGATTCTTCTTGTAATTGTGTAACATACTGACAGCGGCAAAGGCTTTCAGTTTGACAGCTTAACAACATTTGTTCCGTAATTTAGTGTTAGTTTGCGTGTTAGTAAGTTGTCGAGCAGATATTTTTTCGAAGAAACAAAGCAATGGATTAGCGATATGTAGGGTAATTTCCTAACACACTATTAGTAGCAATAGTTTAATTTTGACAGTTCAACAATATTCATTGCGCTATTTACTTTATTGAACAGACACATTTTCGAACATAGCGAGCAATGAAACAGCAATAAGTTTCAAAATTATTTCAATTGATATTTATCATAGTATGTTACGAAATCCGTTTAGTAGTTTTTTTACGTGAAAGAGTAACAACCCAGACATCATTATTTATATACATACATATATTTTATTGTACACGAAAACATACATTACAGAAAAAATACAGTAAACACTACAAAATTAACAATGGGCGCCCTTAATATCTTCCAGGCAATCTTAGAACGGACAAAGATTTTCCTGGAAAATTAACTCAGACTGTCATTGGTGCAAATATTATAAACGCAATACACCAATATAGATACACAGATTATATACATATCTAATTCCAAAGTTATACAAACTTTCACGTTTTTATTATGATTGGGATAGATATCCGCTCACACACGAACCATATTCCACACACAAAAATCATAGAGCCACAGTTAACCCACTTTGCCCACATTTTACGACATTATAAAATGTTATGTCGCACTGTGTTCTCGTTTTATAATACTGATGCCCACATCTTCGTCAGCGTCGCATTGCACCGCGGCGTCTGCCTGTGCTATTATTTTGTGCTCGCACTCTTCTCGTAGTGACTTTTTTCTTCCGTCTCGGCTCCTAATGGCCCTACTGGCAGGTGGGAATTAGAGATCTCAGTCATCATCGGCTTAGCGTAATCTCAACTATGTTGGGGTCAGCTTCCAATCTTACCGGATTCAGTTGAATACCAATGTTTTACATAGATCGACATAGATCTTCGAGTCGATAAAAATAAGTGGCAGTGGGCGGGGCACATTGCTCGTAGAACCGATGGCCGATGGGGCAGTAAGGTTCTGGAGTGGCGGCCACGTACTGGAAGACGCAGCGTAGGGAGGCCCCCAACAAGGTGGACCAATGACCTGGTGAAGTTCGAGGGACGCCGATGGATGCCGGCAGCAGAAGACCGGTCATCGTGGAAATCCTTGGGGGGGAGGGGGGGGCTTTGTCCAGCAGTGGACCAGTGGCCTCTTACAACACCCACGTGAGGTTATGGGATGGTACTATTCTAAGCCCGGTACCACTCGGGGGATTAACCTGTGGGGCTGTTATTATTCGACCATGGACTTCTCGAGCTAGAGATGTCAATAATACAATAAAATATGCAGTTTATTGTCGCTTCAACTCTGCTACGGTGTGGAAAGAAAGTTTATATCCGGAAATGTAAACGTGGTCGTAGTTAGAAACGGGTTTCTGCTGTATTAATGACTTAGGACCGTATTACAGAACGTCACTCAAAACTCAAGCTCTACTTAAGTCTCATTTCAAGCCATTTGATTGGTTGAAACTAGTTTTAAGTAATGTTTAAACCGAAATCAGTGCTTGAGTTTCCTTCTGGAATACGGACCTTAATCTGGAAGATGGTCGTGTGACTTTAATGTCTAGATAATTCTGTTTGTATGAATGCAGTAAATAATCTTTTTTTAAAATAATTATAAACTAGTGCTTGGCTGCAATCCCACCTGATGGTAAGCAGTGATGCAATCGTTGATGGTAAAGCACGCTAGTTTAATAAGCCTACTCACTTAAAAAACTTAGTGAATAGGAAGGAAGACGGCAGTTGAGCTAAGGCGATGCAATGTTAAACCCAATAACACGACCAACAATGCTGTGCCAGAGGGAGATTGATCTGGAAAGCCTCCACGATCAAACTCCCGATACAACAACATTTGGCGCATCGTACTCGGCACATATCGCAACCCAGCTGCTCAGACCCGTCCTCCGTACGGCTTCACCAGACATCATGCCGGAACAAGACGAATCGCTTGGCGGTGGGTGGTAACTTCTGCCGTCAGCCGATATTATGACCTGCAACTGAGTAGAAATGGGGCGAAATGGATCTAGATGCAGATTTATGCAACTTGCTTTTTTGAAGTGAAAACTTCTTTAGAGATATTAAAAGCACTTGGATCCGATACCGTGAACATTACAGAGAAATGTACATATCTATACGGTGTATGAATAGTGTATACAATAGTTGTATATTGCGTCACCATTATAACATTTTTGGTTTTTTTTTTTTTTTTGCTAATATTATTATGATTTAAAGTTTCACTTCCGCCGGTCAGTCCCAGGACTGCCTTTTATTTTTTTGTTTTTGTACCGGGGTGGAAAATCCTCAATGGATGTCCGTCACCCTGGGGTGGGTGACGGGGTTTGTCAGAATCCTACAGACTAAAAATCAAACCGGTCTCTCCGATCATGTGCGCACGAAGCCGCGTGGGTGCTTGATTCTGCCGCGGCCCCGCACTCTCGTGCCGGCCCGGTCTGTCTGGGCTTCGATTCCTGCACGGGGTCGTGAGGTGTTAAACTACCTCGTGCTTCACCTCTGAGGCGCGCGCCGACACTCGCGTGCACCTCCGCCTCGGGGTCCAACGAATAGGGGGCGGGGACTTCCCCATGTCCCTCGCCCCTGGACCCATTCATGCCGGCCGCAAGAGCCCGGCATTATCCGCCCTTCCTCGGCGCCGCGCGCCGGGTGCATCTTCTGCGGCTTGGGAAGGAAGTTGAGATCACGGAGATCTCAACTCCCGTTCCGCAGCTTCCTTCTGCGACATCACGTCCTCAACCTAACCTAAAACCAAACATCGATCAAAACAATTTTGTTTTCTAATTCGGTTAACCATACCAAGATAAGCGTAGTCGTTTAACTCTGATGTTATCTCAAAAATACTGCCAAGTGGCCAGCGTAGTTAGCGAGATGATAACACTCGAGTGCCTGAGGTAGATTATAGGCAATTGTTTGAAGTACCATTAAGTACTTTGTTTAGATTTTTAGAGGATTATAAAGATAGGAAGAGATATTGAATAGACTTCTGTCAACTTTTGACTTTCGGGCAACAGTTACAGTCAGAATAGCCACCTTAACCCATTCCTCCCCACTGTCCTATTTTTAGGACACTATATTCAACATTTTTTTTTTCTATGTTAGGGTTATTATTTTTATTGATTTTGATGAAATTCGTATTTTCACACTATTTTCCCAATAAAATATATTTTTTTCGCTCTTAAAAAAGTTATCGTATTTATAATATACATATTTTTAAATTGAGGAAATTCGTCAGCTTAAAAAGAGTATTATGATTTGATTATAAAAAACCGAAAATAAAAAGTTATCAGCTTCAAAGTCCATCAAATAGATTTTTAGATCTCTACTGAATCTATTATAATTAAAAACTAAAACAAAATATTATTTGGAAGCTTGTGATACTAATTCAAAAAAAGGCGTACTATAAATATGACACTGGGAACATGTCTTTACAAGTAGCCGTGAAAGCGTGTTCGATCCTGTTACGCTCGCTATAAGTTCAAACGTGTCTATTGTTTTGTTTCTTGCAAGTGTTTCGTAAACTTTACTTTTAGTACAGTCAATATGTCGAAAAAAAAGCCGTGAGCTCCGAAAAATGACAAACCGGAATTTGACTTGATGAATCGTTAGAGGGGCGAGTAATAAACTTAATGTTAGATTTCCGAAGTCCCTCCTCCTGCTGTTTTTGAGAAAATCCAAAAATATTTTGAAATTGATTTATCTCAGCAACTATAAGGGCTAGCGACCTTTTTTTTTTTTTAAACTGTTAAGGACACTTAGGACTACATTTTCTTTCATTGAAGTGACATCGTCCGACTTAAACTGCAAAAGCTAGATGGCGCTAAAGTTTGAAAAAATTGGTTTTTTGCCATTTTCATTATGAAATAACAATTTTTTTACAATAATGTAAATGAGAAAGTTGTTTGTCACAAAATTAGCTACAACTTTTGTTTAAAACATTTTTTCGTAAAACTCACCGTTTCCGAGCTGAAGCTTGTTGAAGTGTACAAATCGTACATTATGTGCCTTGCTGTAGGGTGTTTGTCACACAATTCATGGATAGATCAATGAATTGAAATGTTTACATAATTTTCAATTTTTAATTTTTTTTTTTTTTTTTTTTTTTTTTTTTTTTTTTTTTTTTTTTTTTTTTGTACGCTTCTTAGAGCATCTGGCAGATGTTAGAAACCGGTCCATTGTCCAAACTATGCCCACGTATTCGGTGAAAGTGACAAAAGAACCGTTGTTCTGCTCACTGCACTTCTTCACCTATATAGCTCGGAAACGGTAAGTTTTACGAAAAAATGTTTTAAACAAAAGTTGTAGCTAATTTTGTGACAAACAACTTTCTCATTTACATTATTGTAAAAAAATTGTTATTTCATAATGAAAATGGCAAAAAACCAATTTTTTCAAACTTTAGCGCCATCTAGCTTTTGCAGTTTAAGTCGGACGATGTCACTTCAATGAAAGAAAATGTAGTCCTAAGTGTCCTTAACAGTTTAAAAAAAAAAAAAGGTCGCTAGCCCTTATAGTTGCTGAGATAAATCAATTTCAAAATATTTTTGGATTTTCTCAAAAACAGCAGGAGGAGGGACTTCGGAAATCTAACATTAAGTTTATTACTCGCCCCTCTAACGATTCATCAAGTCAAATTCCGGTTTGTCATTTTTCGGAGCTCAAATTGCAGATTGACTGTACTATTTAGTCGATAAGTCTTCGTCAAGCACAACACATCTCGTAATATAAAAAATTGTGATTTTTTTATAAGATTGAGGAAAGCAAAGGAGGTAAGCAAAAATATTAGATTTTGTTTCTTATCAAGTGGTTAACGATATATTTGTTTAGTTTGGGATGGTATATGTATATATATATTTATATATATATAATATAATTTTTATACTTACTATATATGTATAATTATTGTTTATAGATCATGGATGCAGTGAGAAGAAAATATAAAAAAGCATTGATGGTGTCTGAAATCACCGAGTATCTTCAAGATATTGAAGATTGTAGTGACGAGGAGTTCAATGACTTGGAAGTTGCGATATTGCCCCCGGATGAAGTGGATGAAATGACTGATATAGAAGAAGGTAATGACGACGATATGGGAGTTCTGCCAGTGTCAGATGTGGCTGGTCAAGTGGAATTTTCATGTACAATTGATAACGTCGAGGAAGATCTTCCTACTCAAACCACATCTCGGACCAACAAGACAGTCATTTGGCGTAAGTGTGAACCTGTATATTCTGAAATTCAGCCGGAATCTAATACTGCTAAACAATGTTTAGAAAATATGATTACGGAATTGGAAGGAAAATCTGCGGTAGAAATATTCGAACACTTGTTATGTGACCAGATTCTAGAATATATAGTGCATGAAACAGTAACCTATGCCAAAAATTATAAAAATGATTTGAACTTCAATCTTACCGTGAATGAGCTAAAAGTATTCATAGGAATTTTGTTTTTCTCTTCGTATCTCCACTTGCCTCAAAGCAAACTATATTGGTGCAGAGATGATGATGTACACATTCCATTTGTTGAACGAGCGATGTCTCGGAATCGTTTTGATAAAATTAAATCATATTTACATTTCAATGACAATTCAAGAATTGATAATAGTGACAAAGCTTTCAAAATTCGCCCATTTATCGATAAAGCTAATAAATCATTCCAAAAGTTTGGTGTTTTTGAATCCAACTTAGCTGTTGATGAAATGATCGTCAAATACTTTGGTCACCATGGTATCAAACAGTTTATAAAAGGTAAACCAGTAAGATTTGGATACAAGCTTTGGGCACTGTGTGGAGTAAGCGGATATTGTTATAACTTTTCGCTTTATACAGGAAAGGATCCTCAAATATCTTGTAATACTGGTGATGGCTTGGGTTCAAGAGTGGTAAAAAAGTTGCTTACAGTATGTACTGATCCTAGTGCACATGTAGTCTACTTCGATAACTTCTTCAGCAGTATGCAATTGTTGATTGACTTGAAATCTGAAGGGTTCAGAGCTACAGGGACAGTCAGAGACAATAGGACTAAGAAATGTCCAATCATGACCAAACAAGAAATGAAGAAGCAAGAACGTGGTTATTCCGATCATCGTTTCGATAAAAATAATGAAATATTATGCGTGAAATGGCATGATAACAATGTAGTATGTCTCTTAACTAATTTTGATACTGTTGAACCTTTTGTAAAAACTAATAGGTACTCAAAGGTAGAAAAGGCCAAAGTTGCTGTGAATCAGCCAAAGCTTATTCATAATTATAATAAAAACATGGGAGGAGTGGATAAACATGATTGGCTTATTTCTAAGTATCCAATCCGCTTTAGAGGTAAAAAATGGTATTGGCCTCTAGTAATCCGTGTTTTGGACATGACTCTAGTCAATGCATGGATTATTTATAACCAGGTAAATAAAGATGAGACCATACCTCTGCTTGATTTCAGAAGAAGGGTATGTTTTTCTTGGATGAAAAAATCGGAAGGCAAAGTAAATAAGCTTACATCAGGTACTTCAGAAGTTCTTTTACAACCTATAAGATTTGACAACTATGGTCACTATATGACCAAGAGGGACAAACAAAGACGTTGCCAAGGACAAGGCTGTAAAAAAAAGCCTTTAACATTTTGTTCTAAATGTGAAAAAACACTCTGCAGTGATTGTTTCATACCTTATCATACAAAATAAGCTTTTATTACATTATTTCTGATACTGTTACTGGTCCTATTTTTAAATAAAGCTGATTTCCATATAATTCTTATCTTTACTTTTTCCTGACCATATGTTCCCACTGTCCTATTTATAGGACATGCTGAGTCAGCGAAACCGTTTTTTTTTAATTTATTTTTTTGCCATATTATTTTTTCTTAACATATTAAGAGCCCTAATACAAGATTTCATCAAAAAAATCCAATATTTTCAATGCTTGGGAAGTAATGGGTTAATTTGTTTATTTTAGTTTTGTACAAAATATAAATTGGCAAAGCATCGTGCACATGTCTCTTTATACTATCTGTAACCACACCTATATATATTCATCAAAATAAATTATTGATCGATTGAACTTAGCAGTGGTAGGCTTAGAGTTTTCATATATGTGAAAGGAATCTCATCATGCTGGCCTTTGCGAAATCTTGCAAAACGTGTATGAACTTCCCTAATTACTATATAATCAAAGTATAAACGACTTATACATGACCATTTGCGTCTATTTGCCATACGCACTATACTAAAAATCCCTGACTTCCTTCCCCTAGCGCAGAAGCTGGCTACGCCCTTGAATCTCATACATAGTTTTAAGAGGATTCATTAGTAAAACTCTATAAATAGACTACTCCGGTGAGTAGTCAAGTCGGCTATGGTTAAACTTTGTATTGTCTGGCAATCAGTCAGTCAAAGAGAAGGCATTGAATTCTTTAGCAGCTTCTAAAATCCACCATTCTATATGGCCTCTTCTAACAGCACTTCTTCTTTTCTTTACAGGGCTCCCCACACGGATCGGTGATGTCGTGCCAATCGCTCGCCGCTCGTGCGTTCTCCGAGCCCGATAAGGACATGACGCACTGCAGTGGCTTCCACAGGTAACATCTTTATGATAACCCAGCGATATTGGCTTTAGTTAAAAACCATAAGGCGTATGAGTAATGGCTGGCAATCGCCCCTAGTCAAAATCAAAATCACAGTCAGATAAGACAGTCCCCCCAAAACTCCCGGCGTTCTCCACTTGCTAGTGCTTTCGCTGGGTAGACGTGGTGGAACAAACTCCCCAGCAGGGCTGGTGCCAGTCAGGCTGGTTGGCGGAGAGACGCTAGCAAATCAAGCTTTAATTTTTTTTTTCAAGATTTTCAACCTTGTCACTAATGCATTAAGGTTCAAGGTTTTAGATAGATGATCAGCTGTGGTTTCTACTATTCCCTCGGGACGATGTACTGGTTGGAATCTTGGGATTACATTAGGCAGGAAGGTATCAAAGGCAAAATCTCAAACCCAACAAGAAATCCTCCCTCTAGCTTGCATAGAAGCGTGTCTCTGAGTATACACACGGAAATACAGCATTTTTCCTCACGTGGCGATCTTTACTTCCAAATATACCGAAAACTTGCCACTTTAGGGCACCTTTTTGTTTGTATCAATGTCATCTATCCATACAGTAAGTAGTAAATATACAACACAATGCGGATCCCCATGTTCATCATCATCATATCAGCCAAAGGAAGTCCACTGCTGGATATAGGCCTCCCCCAGGAATTTCCAAAAAGACCGGTTGGACACGGCCTGCATCCAGCGCTTCCCTGCGATTTTGGTCAGGTCTTCCGATCACCTAGTCGGTGGGTGTCCGACGCTGCGCTTGCCGGTACGTCGCCATTCAAGAGCCTTTCTCCCCATCGGCCATCGGCTCTACGTGATATGTGCACCGCCCACTGCCACTTCAAAGAAACTCCCATATTATTACAAAACGAAATCTAACTTTAGTGCCAGACTTAACCTTTATGTCAGTATTTGTATTTTGAATTTTGTCTAAGACAAAGTTCTTAATATGAAAGTGACAGTTTAGTTACCGGACCGAACAAAGTTTATCGCATGATTATCTGAAATGAACTTTATCTAGGTGGTCTAAACCTGACCTTAATAAAATCCTTGTTTTATAATAAGGGGACAAAGTTTCGAAAAACAAAAAGTTTAAAAAGTTGACAGATCGGTTATGCCACAAAAGTCCTTGCCAAACCTCCTTGTTGCTGTGTGCTACACATGGTCGTTCTCCTTTGAGTCGTGATGTTATTTTTAAAGCTGATTACCATGACGCTCCATTTAAGGTGATCACGCATTTATCAGCACCACATGTGCTGCTCAAGAACAGGCTTCACGCAGCGAATTTGCTGAAGACCTCGCTTGATTGTCTCCAATTTCCGCATATTATTGGCGTTTTTCAAAATTGTGCAGTAACACATTGTGAGGAAACCGGCATATCTTAGAACTAAAGGTTCGAAGACATGTGACATCTGAGAACACGTACTGGGCCTGCGTGGTGAGTTACGAGCCATTCCTCACACCGGGCGGGAGGCCTATATTCCAGCAGTCAGAACTTTATACTTTTAGGCTGTATGTATAAGGCTGTAGCAGTACCTACAAACGCCACAAAATGAACGACGCGTCATACTGACGTCACACGAATTCTACATCTCGCAATCAGAGTTTACCGTGCAATTCGCATACATACAACTTGCCAATTTCAACCATTGGGCAAGTGCCCGCCAGACATAACACCCGTCTGGTTGGAGGATCCTCCCTTTTCTATGGAGGATGAGTGAGCTTTACTCCCTGTTCCTCATGCCTCCACAAGGCACTGTTTAGCATCTTCGTATTTTTTTTTAACATTATAAACTAGTTCTTGATAGCAATGATGGAATAGTTGAAGGTAAAGCGCGTCAGTTTCACGCTTAAATTCTGGTCAGACGAAAAGATTATCGCAGGCATAATGTGACGTCACGTGAATTCTGCATCTCGCAATCAGAGTTTTCTGTGCAACTAGCACGCATACAAGTTCGCGACATCAACCGGCGGCGGGCAAAGTTGCGCGCCAGACAACCCCAGTCAGGTCGAATTATCCTCCCTTGTCTATGGAGGATGATTGAGCTTTAAACGCTGCTCCTCATGCCTTCACATAGCCATCTACATTTATAGTCATAACTCTACTTACGACTTTTCCCTCATTTCTTCGTAACACACGGCCACACAAAATAGGAGACCGAATTAAATAATAAAAACGAATTTTGCGTTGGGGCACTCAAGTATCATGCTGTAAGCATCGTTTTTCCTTTTTAACGCTATAAACTAATTCTTGACCACGATCCCGCCTGATGGTAAGCAGTGATGCAATCGTTGATTGTAAAGCGCACTAGTTTATTGGTTTATCTATATCTTCTTCATCTTTATTCTATTATCTAACTACCAATGTTATGTGTTCCAGATCAGTGCGGTTCAGTTCGGACTCTCGGAGCTCCACCAGAGCCTCCAATGACCCGGAGAATAAGAGAGAGACACCTGGTGAGTCCACTTTTTTATTCTTATCCAATTCGTACTCGTATTTACAGTTCGGTTTATATAACGTTATTTTTTGTTTATGCAAAACCTGAATTATAGTTTATTCAGAATAAGCAACTGAATCGATTCTAATCATTTTTACACCATCTTATATTTTTTACCTAATACTTTTAGAAATTGTTGCATAGATCATAGTACTTGCGGGCGAGCCACAGCTGACACCAGAGGTCAACGCCCCTGTCATCGGAGCTTTGACCATGTTTTTGTTGGGACAACCAAGTATAATAAATAGCAAGCTCATAACTTATGTGGTTTTTCACGATATCTTTTTTTAAATTTTGTTCATATTATGTACCTAGATTCTTTACTTAAAATACTGAACACGTCTTTCGGGTTTCGTATAAAGAAAATAATAATGTATTTATATTGTATGTTTTAATAAGAGGGACGTGTTATATGATAACAATGGCACAGGTCGGTTGAAGAAGTTAAGCTAAAGTTTGCCGTGGAAGACCCCTGGATGCCTGATCATCTTGGGATACCAAAATCCCTTCCTATGTCTGAAAGCACGTTAGCCGTTGGTCATTTATATGTCACTTTGACAGTCGTTGCGGAAGAAGCAACTAAGTTTTTAGGACTTACAATTGATCGTAGTTTAAATTGGAAGGTGCATATAGAAGTTCTAACTAAAAAGGTTAGCAATAGTGCGTACGCCTTGTATATTTTATCACGCACTGTTAACATAGATGCTTTACTAATTGCTTACTACCGGCTAACTGAATCTATTCATTCATTCATTGTTATTTATTTTCCCTCGGGCTGACATTTATTTATTTTTTTCTAATTCCATTATATTTATATTTTTTTTTTGTCATGAAACTTATAATTAAAATCATTATTGTTCATAATATTTGCACGCCATACTAGGAGGAAAACATGTCTGATGTTATTTTTTTTTTAATATACACACATGTTTGAGTAAATAAAATTATTTTTATCTTATCTTGTGAGTCCGAAAGTCAGAAGGCCGAAAATACACTTTAAAAAAGGGACATTAGAAAGATATTATTTCTGTCCTGTCAAATTTAGTCGGAGCCTGACGGAAAATGACGAATTTTTATGCTTTTAATCACGTGACACGTCTGCAACTGTCTCTGTAGTGTCTTAATTTGACAGAACACTAAATATTTATCTTTTATCCTTAATGGAATGGAAAGAAAAATATGCATTTGCATGCACTTTAATTTGGTTTAGTTTGTGAACAGAGGATTCTGCGCCATTTCTGCTAAGATCATCTCCGCGTTAACCTCAGTCGCATCCGAAGCTTTTGCAGCTTTGGAGTCTGGGGTCCGCTCTACCAGTCTAACTGCTGTTTTGGCTAAACTTCGATATTTTCCGTGAAACGACTGCCGTCTGACCTCCACAACCCGAAGGCGATATCGCAGCATTGCAGTTAGACCAATTGTTGGACTTTTGAGGGCCCCAACAACCCGTAACGACTGCCACTAGATGTTCGTATGGCGACCGGGACTAACGGTTTAACGTGCTTTCCGAGGCACGACCAGACCAGTGCAAATATTCATATTCATATATACAAATATTTGCACTGCATGGGGATCGAACCCGCGCCTCATTGCGTAGCGGCTGCGTCCGCTACCGTTACGCCATGAAGGCTGTCTTTTAAAGACAACTATCAGTAGCAATAGATGATGATTATTATTGGAAGATTCAAACTTTTCTAACAGAACATTACCTTTAATTCCAGGCTCCATATCACTGACGGCGCTGTCGGTAACCCCTGTGACGTCACAGGGTTCGGCAATGAGCCAATCAGCGCCCTCCGCGTCAGCCACATACGATGTCGACGATACGGTAAGTTTTCTGACTGATTTTCTGACTATTACTACTTCATACAGTTATGGAACTGGGCTGGCCTTATCTGTTGCATGTCGGAACTGTAAAAAATACTACTGAGTGGATCCCCAATGCCAGGAAACTGCAACAAAAGACACGAACCGGGATATCAGGATGATTTGAACTCCTTAAAAGATTGGCTCATCGTTGCAGTAGACCGGGAAAAAGGGGAGAGGGAAGGGGGACTTGCCTTAGGCACAGAGGAACAAAGGGTCATAGTGTCGTCACGGAAGCAGAGTTTACTGCACAACTAGCATATATACAACTTCCCGATCAGCTGTCGGGCAGTTGCCCGCCAGACATAACACCCGTCTGGTCGGACGATTGAGAGGATACTCCTCCTCCATTTCTATAGAGTATGGGTGAACTTTTTCTCTGTTTTATTATTAAAGATTATGTGGTCGCAATAGACAAGGGGTACAAATCTACAATACTCACTACTGATGACCGTAAGAAAGTATGGCAAAGCAAGGAGCTTCTATCGGGCTCTTCATGAACCCGATGTAGACTTTTCAGAGTCCGTATCGAGGCTACGTTTTGGTGACCTTTTCGGAGAAACTAAAGGTTTTTTTCATCAGCGTTCCTCATGTCTCTATAAACCCATGTTATTGGCTGCATTATATAAACGTACAGTTAATTTGCTTTCAGCCCGCGCCACCGGTACCATCCTGCCGTTTCCCTAAACTCGAAGAATGCGCGCATTTCCACTACGAACGTGTGTCGCTCGGTGGACTGAGCATAGAGACTGTACAATGCGAAGACAAGTGCCAGAACTCTATGGACGAAGGTGAGAAAGAAGGTAAATAATGGAGCCAATATTTTTGAAAAAGTTCTTTTATACAATTTGTTAAGAAAACCCTGTCCGACCCGTGAAGGTGTTGTTAGGTATCGATAACTGATTCTACTAATGCATACAAAACCGGGCTAAACTTAAAAAAAATACCCCCTAAAAAAATAAATATTATTTCGCAAAAAAGAGGTAACATAATAAATGTGCGTTGAGCACCATTCCGCGGGCGGCGGGCGGCAGGGCACGCGGCACGTGGTCGCATCGTTATTCGCTCATAATAATACCGGTGTTGTCACTTTTTTTAA
Source organism: Sesamia inferens (assembly GCA_037179545.1). Classification (NCBI taxonomy): domain Eukaryota; kingdom Metazoa; phylum Arthropoda; class Insecta; order Lepidoptera; family Noctuidae; genus Sesamia; species Sesamia inferens. Next base: position 13,807,328 of record CM073951.1, on the reverse strand, counting down.
ATTACCAAATTTCGGGGAAGTTGGAATTAATTCGCGGGAAAAAAGATTATTTCAAAATTCATTTGTATTGGTACTATGATGATTACGTAAAATTTTATATTATGTTTTGGTCATGTGTTTACCTAACCTTTATTATCCTTAAGGGTCGGACAGGGTTTTCTTAACATACTGTATAGCGGTCCGTACTGACCCTGGTGTTTTCTGTGAAAGAAAGTATGCGAGAGAGTCCACTTTTCCATTTTAGTTTGAGTAGTCGTTTTTTAAGATAATTAATGTAATTATTTGTTTCTATGTTAATTATTGTAATTGGTGTTGTACCGTTTTAATTAACCATAAATAAGCCCGTATATATATACACACATCAAAAGTGTCTAGGGATCAAACATTTTTATGCGGATTTCTATCTATCTCTATTAGATTTATTTCTATCTATATCTCTTTCTATCTCTACAAAGAGACCGGATACAAGACGTATACGACACTGGAGAACCCCTGGACGCCAACAGCGATTAAAATCCTGCCAGGAAGTCCATCCTTATAGTGGTGGAACCATCATGGTATGGGCGGGTATTTGGATCGGCGGAAGAACTGAGTTGATTTGGATCAGAGGCAACCTCAACGCTCAAATTTATGCTGAGACGATTGTATCAGACGTCATCGTTCCTCTACAAGTGCAAATCGGTCCCTTATTTCAGTTAATGCATAATAATGCACGACCGCACACCGCAAGAGTTGTAAGACAGACTCTCGCCGCAGCTAACATCAATGTCCTGCCCTGGCCTGCTCAGTCGCCAGACTTGAACCCGATTGAGCATGCATGGGATATGCTACAGAGAAGAGCTCTGCCGAATATGGAGGGTATCCAGTCGCAAGAAGACCTTTTTTTGTTGTTGCAACGAACATGGGCGGCCATTCCACAGCGTGATTTGGGTGAACTCATTTTGAGTATGCCAAACTGATGTTCTTGTGTTGTTAGTGTTCGCGGTAGAAACACGGATTATTAATTGTTTAAGTTACCCAATAAAATTTTAGAGAAAACTGTTATTTCAGTCTTTTTTTCGAACTTTTGTGTTAGTGGTTCAAATGTCAAATATCCCTTTATTAGGAAAATGGCAAATTTCTTTATTAATGCAAAGGTGACTTGGTTTATCGTTACTGTGACAAACGAAAACACTTTATTTGATGAATCCTTAAAGAAAATTTTAATTAATATCAATCAGGAGAAAAGTTATTGCAAAAATATATGTTGATCCCTAGACACTTTTGATGTGTGTATTTTAAATTGTTAAAAAAATCAAAAAATCGGCTATTCCAATTTCTTTATCATATTTCCAGGGTGGATATGCCTCAAGGTCCGGTCACACGTGAACTCGACGTGCGAGGAGAGCGCCGACAGTCGAGCGTTAAGCAGCAGCTGGACGGAAGCCAGCGACGTACGCGAGTGGACATTGACGAGGAACAGGGATAACCTGCTGCAGCTCGACGATATGCTCCATAGGTAAGGAGCTACTGCTGCGGCGGTCTCTCCACTATCATCATTATTTCAGCCGAAAGACGTCCACTGCTGGGCATAGGTCCTGTGCCTCCCGCATCCATCGGTTTCCCGTGACCTTGACCAGGTCGTCGGTCCACCTTACTTCGAGTGGTGACCACGCACCGGCAGATATGCTGCGTCTTTCCGTCGGCCACATCGGGCAATGGGCCCGGCCCACTGCCACTTTAGTGTGGTAATTCATCGGCGGGCTCTTCGTCTGACTATAGTTTAAGTGTCTTCAAAGCTCTAGACCTGTCGATCCTCGATCGTGAACATCGAGATATATTGAAATGGAAGTGTGAATACTTCGAACAGATCTCTTCGTTATCAATTAATTGATTTGACGACACGATAGGCGCAGTGGTCAGGCTGTTGTCCACTGCGCTGCGTGTTGCTGGTGCGAATCCCGCGTGGAATAAATATTTCTATGAACTAAAAGTAATTGTTCCGGGTCTGGTTATTTGTTTATGTGAGTTTATATGTTTGTAAACGCGTTTTTTCTAAGAATATAAAAATTAACTTATTAAGAAAACAATACCATTTGAGGCATCAAAATCTACATACATATTTCTTAAGATTAATTTTAACTATTTCCAGATGTATATATGACCGAAAAGTCTCAGGCTTACCGAATCTCCGCGAGAAAATCTCACCGGCTCTCAATCGCTCAGAATCTGAGTACCAGCGACTAATATCGGACTATGTGCACCATCTGTCCATCATAGCTGACGACTCCATCAACTGCGGGCCCGTGCTGAATTGGCTTCAGATGGACAACAAAGGTAAGAATAGAAACTCGAGCCACGCTCAATGTAGGGTTCCGTTGTTTCCTGTTCGTGATAATAAGTGATCCCACTTAAGAGTTAAGATTAAAAAATAGGTTATTTGTAGAAAAATACAAAAAATTAAATTTCATCCAAACATTGTGCTACACTTAAATTGAGGCAGCTCCAGTAAGTTACAATAGTACTTGAGCCGGAGCTGTCTCGCTATTCCCTTTTGTGCTATCTTAACAATGGAAGTGATGAAGCTAATAATTACCGAAAATAAAATGAAAAAATAAAAAAATATATATATAATAGTAGTTTATGAAACTGTTACATAATGAGGGATATTATGCACGAGTGTGAGTTTAAAAAACGAGCGAAGCGAGTTTTTTAATAGTATCACACGAGTGTGTAATACCTAATTATGTACAGTTTCATACACTACTTTATCTAATCTCATACATTTTAAGAAACAATAATAATCAATGATGTGTCCAGCTAAACACAACAACGACTCGCAATGCAAAGAAACGTATTTGGCGCCAAAATTCTGCACCCTGCATCACCGCGCACGCGACAAAGCGCGCGCAGCCACAGATAAAAAATGAAATAGTGGTATCTATGGTTTGTAATCTGTACGGTAATGAAAAAAAAAATTATTATAACATTATTTTGTTAGAGAAATAATGTTATAATTTAATTTTTTAATTTCCTTTCGATATACTATGGGTAAAGTACGTCAATATAAACTCCTTTTTAGTTTTATATTTTTAATTTTTTGATATGAGAGTAGATAAAAACATATACATATCTTATGACCGTGCCATACTTACAGATAGGACTATCCATTACGATAGAGCAGACATAACTCTACAGGATAAAGTAAGAAAAAAAACTTATATAATAGGCATTGCAGTTCTTAACACTCATAACCTACAAGAAACAATAACAGAAAAAATTTGCAAATACACTGAACTTAAAGAATAAATAACAAGAATATGGAGCCAAGAAAAAGTTTATGTCGTTCCTATCGTCGTTTCCACAACAGACTACACACACTAATGACCTAGAAGAAACCACCTATATCAACATTCACAAAGTAACCACCCTAAACATTTGTAGAATAGTAAGAAAGTTCATGCAGTTAGAAGAAAATACAACACAATTAAATACACCACACTGCTATCTTTACTTGGTGTTGGCCCGTAAATGCAGCTAAAACCAGCATTAGAGCTGAGAAAAAAAAAAGAACTGTCTCAGTAAAAATAATTAGGCCAGCTCTAGATGCGTGAAGTATGCATATGTATTCGTAACGAATATTAGTAGTGTGTGTATGTGTGGTTTGTGTGATATTAGCTATCACCGTCTTATAGATAGAGATATAGATTCCAACTAGACTTGGTGAAACTATAAGGGCTCCTCATCCACTACGGAACCCTAAGAACAGTGGTTCGTGTCGGCTCATGTTGACCCAAGTGACTCTCTACATAGTGGCCCATGCTAGCCCATGACACCTTACACACACAGTGGTCCATTTTAGCCAGGTCTATTGAAAACAAGGCCTGTAGCCAATGTAACATCGCAACAATCAACATGACGATATCTGGGACCCTAGCCAATGTAACATCGCTTCGTAGCGAAGCGAAATCGAATATCCAACGAACCAATGGCGAGAACGATTGACCACGTGATTTATCGCGTATTCTATTTCGCTTCGCTACGAAGCGATGTTACATTGGCTAAGGTCCCAGATATCGTCAAACAACAGCGTTTAAAATTGGCCGCCAGCCATCTTTGACGACACTGTTGATTCAGTGGGTAAGCCATCGGCTAAAGCGCGACGTGTTCGATTCCCACACGGATCCTTTATGCACATTGTGAATGAAGAAATTTTCTTTCGAACTAACATAGCGTTATTCATCCTTCAACAGGTCATAAGCTGCTGGTAGCGAATGAAGACTCGTCATCAATCAACACTCCGGCTGTGGCAGCTGCATATTCTGTCAGGAAATATGTGTCACAGGTACATAATTATTTCTTAATTGTCTAATAACTTTAGACGGCATGGTTGGCACAATGGTTAACGATCCGGACGAAGTATTTTATACCCCGTACATCGAGGGATTGGAACAAACGGTCTCACTAGAATTTAAGCGTCTCCAAGGCTAGAGCTAATAAATAGAGTTAATAAACTAGCGAGCTTTATCATCAACGATTGCAACACTACTTTTTTTTATAATTATAAACTAGTGCTGGACTGCAATCCCGCCTGATGGTAAGCAGTGATGCAATCGTTGATGGTAAAGCGCACTAGTTTATTAAGCCTATTCACTTAAAAAAAAACTTAGGAATAGGAAGGATGACGGCAGTTGAGCGAGGTGATGCAATGTTAAACCCAAGTTCAACACGACTAATGCTGCGACAGAGGGAGATTGATCTGAACACCCTCCACGATCAAACTCCCGCCACAACAACATTTGGCGCATCGTACCCGGCACATATCGCAACACAACTGCTCAGACCCGTCCTCCGTACGGCTTCACCAGACATCATCAAAAAAAAAACCGATTGTCTGCTGCGCTGCGTCACGCTGGTTTGGCTCCGGGTAGTTCCGGGTCTGGCTGTTGTGTATGCGAATTTATACGTTTATAAACGCCCCCACGATACAGGGGAAAATCCCAGTGTGGGGCAAAATTCGAAAAAAGAAAGCTCTTGGTTGTCTGCTTCTGGTTGCTAGCTTGAGCTATACAATTTGTAAAGAAAACCCTGTCCGAACCGTGAAGGTATTGTTAGGTATCGTTAACTGATTCTACGTATGCCTACAAAGCTGGGCTAAACTTAAAAAAATCCCCCTAAAAACAATTAATATTATTTCGCAAAAGGAGGTAACTTAATACATGTGCGGTAGGCAATACATGCGCTGGCGAAGGGGGTTAGGGCATGCGGCACGCGGTCGTATTGCTATTCGCTCATACTTAACACCGACAAAAATGGAGTTGTCACTTTTTAAAAAAATACCAAATTTTGAGGAACTTGGAATTAATTCGCGAAAATAAAAGATTATTTCATAATTCATTAGTATTGTTACTATGATGATTATGTAAAATTTCATATTTTATTTGGTCGTTTGTTAACCCAATCTTTATTATCCTTATGGGTCGGACAGGGTTTTCTTTACATATTGTGTAGGAGAGTGGGCCGTATTTCACTAAGATTGTTATTTGAATTTTCTTTTGTTTCAGGCACGAGACGAAATTAGCTTCGAAGTAGGCGATATGATATCAATAATTGATATGCCTGGTAAGTGTTACTATAACAAAAGCCCAGATTCACTTGTTCAACAAAATAAACCGAAGTTAAGTGTATCCTTTTCTTTCAAATTCATTAAGAGAAGGACAGAAAACAAATATAAGTTTAGTCCTAGCAAATTAGTCCACGCCTTAAATCGACATATTTTCAGTCACTTGATACTATTTTTAAGAACATACTTATCAAACTTAAGTTAAACATCCAACCTTTACCATGTCTATACATTTTTGAAACATGCACTATTGTAAAAAGAAATTACAATTTATTTGAAACTTTGGAAGACAGGTCAAATAGCCGAACACGGCATAAAGACAGACTTCGTTTGTAAATGTATATTGTATATCCACAATCAGTTATAATAAATTACCAAATAGTTTACAAGAATTGCCTATGACATTATTTAAGAAAATGTTTTTAAAACTTTTATTATCAAAGAATTACTATAGTATTAAGGACTATTTAGAAGATAAGTCGGTAGAATCTGTACAGTGTAATTTTAATACTAAATTTGCACGCCATATATGGTAGGATACGTTGAAAAAAATGTGCTGTAACACCCTTTGTACCGTATTTTAGCAAATTATCATTTTTGATTTGATATTGATTGAAATAAACATTATATATTAATGGTGCCAAGCTCTGTCAGGTCCGGCGGAGTCGCTGTGGTGGCGAGGCAAGCGCGGGTTCCGCGTCGGGTTCTTCCCGCACCACTGTGTCGCCGTCATCGGAGACAAGGTGCCCCGGCACATGACGCAGCCGCCGCCCATAGTCGGGTAAGTAAATCAAAAGATAAATGAACACAAATCGTTTATTTTCAACTAAATAAGATCAAAGGGCAGTTTCTCTGCGCGATCGAATCATAAAAGAAGAGATCCGCAGAAGAACCAAAGTCACCGACATAGCTCTTCGAGTCGCTAAATTAAGTGGCAATGGGCAGGGCACATTGCTCGTAGAACCGATGGACGACGTGGCAGTAAGGCTCTGGAGAGGCGGACACGTACCGGAATACGCAACGTAGGGAGGCCCCCCAAACAAGGTGGACCGATGACCTGGTGAAGGCCGCGGGAAGCCGATGGATGCGGGCAGCACAAGACCCGTCATCGTGGAAGCCTTTGGCCAGCAGTGGATCTCTATATGCTGAAGAAGAAGAAGAAGAAGAAGACGGATACAATCATAGAAATAGTGAAATGATTTTATTTCGTTAGTAGGTTTGTATGAATGACAGCAGGTTGTTCTCGGTGGTAGGCCATAACACCGGCCGCCGGCAGAAGTTATCACCCACCAGACAAAGCCTTGCCGCCAAGCGATTTGTCGTGTTCCGACATGATGTCTGGTGAAGCCGTACGGACGACGGATCTGAGCAGTTGTGTTGCGATGTGTGCCGGGTACGATGCGCCTAATGTTGTTGTGTTGGGAGTTTGGTCGTGGAGGGTCTTCAGATCAATCTCTCTTTGGCGCAGCATCGTTGATCGTGTTGTTGGGTTTAAGATTGCATCACCTCGCTCAACTGCCGCCTTCCTTCCTATTCGCTCAATCTGAGTGAATAGGCTCTTAATAAACTAGTGTGCTTTACCATCAACGATCGCATCACTGCTCACCATCAGGCGGGATTGTGGTCAAGCGCTAGTTTAAAATTATTTAAAAAAAAAGGTCAAGCTACCCGAAACTGTTAGATATTCCCAGTTAATCTTGAGCCTTAATGCTTTAGGAATAAAGTTCACAATCTAATAAATAAATTTGACAGATTGTAGTAGCTTGATGGTCAGTCGTCTGTACATATATTATTACACGTGAATGATGGTTTAAAATAAAATAAGATTTACAGCCAGTTTCTTCATCAAAAGTAATAGCTAAAGTGACATCCTAAAGTAAAAGTAAACGATCAAATCGTTTCTTCACAATTTTAACTGTTAGTTTAACTGTAACTTTTGCCTTTAACTTTTGCTGCTCATTGAGTGGCAGTAAAAGCTAAAGTCACTGTCAGTTTGACGTAGTTGTAGTTTGCTGTTTCAGTTTAATTTAATTTTAAAATGTTATCACAAACTTCGTCCAGTGAAAGTTTAAGTTCATCGTCTGATGAACTTAAACTTATTGTCAGTTATTTAACGCGTAGACGTAAAAAGTTTAATATTCGCAAAGATCATTTCTTATGGGACAACGCTGATTTTCTGTTTCGATACAGAATTTCAAAGGAAACAGTTACATACCTCAAACTAATATTACAAGATAAATTGACGCCATCCACTGTAAAGTAAGTTTATTTTCAGTTTGTATTTAACAAAACTAAGAATAGGTACTTTATAGAATCAATTAATGTTCCTACTTACCTATTTTAGGAACGTTGCTGTCTATTTAATAAACAGCAGAAAACTTCCTCTCCTTGGAAGTGTCAAAAAAAGTTTCGATTTAAATTCAATAAAAACATTCGGCGTTCGTTTAAGAATAAAGTGACATTTGATTTATGGCATTCCTTGACGGAGGATGTTATGTGTTGTCATAAATAAAAAAGCTCTTCACGTTTTTTTGGGGTAAATACGACGTTTGTCTTGTGGTAACCCTATTGACTTTTAGTTTAGCTGTTACTTTGATGAAGAAACACATTTGCTTCAAAATCAGTAATAGTCAAGTAAAAGTTATACTTTTACTGTTAGTTTTAGTTGTTGATGAAGAAACTGGCTGTAACAGCCAGTTTCTTCATCAAAAGTAATAGCTAAAGTGACATCCTAAAGTAAAAGTAAACGATCAAATCGTTTCTTCACAATTTTAACTGTTAGTTTAACTGTAACTTTTGCCTTTAACTTTTGCTGCTCATTGAGTGGCAGTAAAAGCTAAAGTCACTGTCAGTTTGACGTAGTTGTAGTTTGCTGTTTCAGTTTAATTTAATTTTAAAATGTTATCACAAACTTCGTCCAGTGAAAGTTTAAGTTCATCGTCTGATGAACTTAAACTTATTGTCAGTTATTTAACGCGTAGACGTAAAAAGTTTAATATTCGCAAAGATCATTTCTTATGGGACAACGCTGATTTTCTGTTTCGATACAGAATTTCAAAGGAAACAGTTACATACCTCAAACTAATATTACAAGATAAATTGACGCCATCCACTGTAAAGTAAGTTTATTTTCAGTTTGTATTTAACAAAACTAAGAATAGGTACTTTATAGAATCAATTAATGTTCCTACTTACCTATTTTAGGAACGTTGCTGTCTATTTAATAAACAGCAGAAAACTTCCTCTCCTTGGAAGTGTCAAAAAAAGTTTCGATTTAAATTCAATAAAAACATTCGGCGTTCGTTTAAGAATAAAGTGACATTTGATTTATGGCATTCCTTGACGGAGGATGTTATGTGTTGTCATAAATAAAAAAGCTCTTCACGTTTTTTTGGGGTAAATACGACGTTTGTCTTGTGGTAACCCTATTGACTTTTAGTTTAGCTGTTACTTTGATGAAGAAACACATTTGCTTCAAAATCAGTAATAGTCAAGTAAAAGTTATACTTTTACTGTTAGTTTTAGTTGTTGATGAAGAAACTGGCTGTAAGTCGACGTTTCCTGTGTGTCAAATTCTCCATTTCCGTTAGCTTTAGACAAAAGGGGTTCATAGAAGCAGGGGGCAAAAAATACTTTAATTTAAATAAATATAAAAATGATATTTATTTTGAAAATAAAATGTGGTATTTTATTTTCATAAAAAAACATTTTTTTTTTAAATATTTTGCATTGGGAATGATGTCGGAAAATTACACGAGACCGGGATTGCATTCCCTAGTGACTATCAAAATGGCGACTGAGAAATCTCGATAGCTGATTAGGTACTCTCATGATGCAGACATTTTATTCATAGCTTTCCGAGGCATGACCAGACCAGTGCGAATATGAATATTTGCACTGGTCTGGTCGTGCCTCGGAAAGCCCTTTAAATCGTTAGTCCCGGTTGCCATACGAACATCTTATGGCAGTCTTTACGGGTTGTTGGAGCACTCAAAAGTCCAACAATTGATCTAACTGCAATGCTTCGATATCGCCTTCGGTTTGTGGAGGTCAGACGGCAGTCGCTTCACGGAAAATATCGAAGTTTAGCCAAAATCAGCAGTGGACCCCAGACTCAAAGCTGAAAAGCTTCGGATACGATTGGGATTAACGCTGAGATGACGATGACAAATTTTATTCATGGGATCATTTATATAATCTTTCTCCCTCCAACAGGTCCGTAGCCGTAGCACCGATCAAGCCAGTTCTCCGCAAACACGGCAAGCTGATATCCCTGTTTCGAAGCTTCATACTCTCCCGACCTTCTAGAAGAAGTCTGAAGCAGCAGGGCATACTGAGGGAGCGGGTATTCGGCTGTGATCTTGGAGAGCATCTGTTGAACTGTGGCCACGAAGGTATGTGCTGTTAGTGTGAATTTAGTTCTTTTAATATGATTTCTGCCTTCGACGTGGAGGCCCCGGTTTCGATCCCCGGCCAGGTCATGATAGAAAACGATCTTTTCCTGATTGGCCTGGGTCTTGAATGTTTATCTATATATGTATGATAAACATATCTTATGCCCTCGACATAAGGTGCATTCGTAACAATACGCTATATCTCAGTAGTTTTTGGTACTTTCGACAAAATAAAAGCTACGGGTCTTATATTTTTTTTTATTATCTATATGATCTCCACAAGACCGACTAATTATTTTTTTGATTTTCATACCTTGAATACATCCCTATTGAAATTTTTTATTCATAGGGCCAGATAGAGGTGTATTGTATACCTTTGATGTATGAATATTTTATTGTAGTTACGTACATGTATTCCTGCAATAAATAATTTTATAATAATAATAATAATAAATGTTTTTGTATGTTTTTATATAAATATTTAAAAATGTAGAATAATATGTATGTATAAAGAAATAAAGGGAATAATAATAAATCACCAAACGAACCCTCTCGTTCTGGGCAGAGCGCAAGGGCGTGTCACGCTTTTACCGACTAAACGGCGTTATGGTATCTGTTGATGAAAGTATGATTGTATAAGCTCCACAAGTTGATATTGCGATTGGAGGCCATGTTGGTGACGCAGTCGAAGTCGTTCCGTCAGTACCGTTCGCAAGGACAGCCCGCGCTTACGTGCTTCCCCGCATCTAATACTTGTTATAAGTTTTTGTTCTTGTTACCCTATTTTATTTTATTGTTGCTGTGAATTTTGTTGTTGAAATAATTAACAGTTGAAATTTAAGCATAACAGACAGAATATAAATATGGTTAGAAAAAAAATTCTTATATGTAGATAGTAATAAAAAATACTCGTTCTCTTGGAATTCGTTATAATGAATGAAAGTTTATTTGTCAGAATATGACTGAGTAGGTATAAAAAGTGTATGCATAATAAAATTAGAAAATAAATATAAACCCATAACCCTAGCTTATTAAATTTGTATTAAAAAGTTTTTTGCTAGCTGTCCTTTTGTACGACGCATGACGTCACGCAGCTGTTATTGTAACAAAGTTCCATCGCAATATCAACGTGTGGGGCTTATAAAGGGGGTGTATCTGACAATGACGCACCATGATCCATGTACCATGGATCCAGTACATGATTCTGAACCCCCCAGTGGTGAATATTTCGTTGGATTTTTCATGATTTAAAAAAAAAAATAGTTTTTTGACTTTAGACCGTTTATAATTGCTATACTTTTATAACCCAATAAGATTTTAAAGGAAATTACACAAAAGAGCGCAATGAAAACATAACTCGAAAAATTATCTTATCAGCTGGTTTAATAGAGTTCACATCAGGGACCAACGTCATACCTATAAACCCGCACGGCGGCACGCTTACAACGTTCAAAGGCCGCGCCGACACTTTTTTAAACATTGTTATGTCTGTAATCGTTTATTAACGCCATAAATGACTATCATTATTTTATCAGTGGCATGGGGTGTAGCCTTTTCGCGAAGTTTGCGTTACGATGTCAGATACATCTTGTATTTATGCGGCGAAAATATAAATGTGTGTTTGGAGAATATGGTTATTTTATAAAATATTAATTTATAATTGTAATCTAATAAGTTGTTACAATAGATGCTTATAAAAAAAATAGCAGGGATGAAAAATAAAGGGGTAGGAAATTACATGTCGGTGCAGCTTCAGTTCGTAGTTTGACTAATCGGCTAACTGTAGAACGTCAACAACAAAACAACACGTAATTTATGTAGTACTTTCGAGATTCGGCTAGTATTTGTAGTTTTAATTAATAGTTTTAGAGGTGGGACACGAGATCGAGTTCGTAAGAATTTTATTGCGGAAATCGTAATGTCATTTTCGTTGATTGTCGAATTCATAGCATGACACTCACGTAACGTGTCTTTCTTGGGCATAGGAATTTAATAGGAGTGATACAATACAGGATATATTAAGCATTCATCAAATGTTACTGCGTCAGAAAAAATATAATTTAATGCACTTATAGACAATAACACATTGCGCAAACAGTAGCTCCTTTAAACATCCAAAGGCTTAACAGCTTTCCGAAGTATTGAGGAGTGTCGGAGTGTAAGGATGGCTACCCATCCATAGAGCGAGAGTAAGTTAACTTGATATTTAGCTACGGGTTTGTACCAGGATGTGATTGTAACGTACTCCCCCTGCAGTGCCTCAGGTGCTGGAGTCGTGTGCTATGGCGATCGAGGCTCGCGGCGCGGTGGACGGCGTGTACCGGCTGTCGGGCGGCGCCGGCCTCACACAGCGCCTGCGAGCTGCCTTCGACGCGGGAGACGCGCCCGACCTCACCGCGCCGCCCACTGTCCGGGACCCACATGCCGTGCCATCACTCTTGAAGATGTACTTCAGGTCAGACCGCACTCTTTATGGCCTCCCCCAAGGATCTCCACGACGACCGGTCTTTCTTTTTTTTTTATAATTATTAACTAGCGCTTGACCACAATCCCGCCTGATGGTAAGCAGTGATGCGATCGTTGATGGTAAAGCGCGCTAGTTTGTTAAAAACCTATTCACTCAGAAAAACTGAGCGAATAGGAAGGAAGGCGGCAGTTGAGCGATGCTGCGCCAAAAGGAGATTGTTCTAAAGACCCTCCATGACCAAACTCCCAACACAATAACATTTGGCGCCTCATGCCCGGCACTCATTGCAACACAACTACTCAGACCCGTCCTCCGTACGGCTTCACCAGACATCATGCCGGAACACGACAAATCGCTTGGCGGCAGGGCTTTGTCTAATGGGTGGTAACTTCTGGCGGCGGCCGATGTTATGACCTACCACAAAACATAGTGCTTACAAAAAAATGTAAGGAATCACAGCGAGTTGTCTTCAGCCTGTCGCAAGCTTTCCAAAGGATCAGGGTCCCAAGCAATGTAAAAACAATAATAATAATAACATTTTACTTGTTTACAGAGAACTACCCAATCCCCTGTGCACGTACCAACTGTACGAGAGCTTCGTGAGTGCCGTCCAACAAGGCGATGAGGCAGCGCGCCTGAGGGCTGTCAGAGACACTGTCGTCAAGTTACCTCCTCCACATTATAGGTAAATAACAATCACACTAATATTTTTTATCTACTCTCATATCAAAAAATTAAAAATATAAAACTAAAAAGGAATTTATATTGACGTACTTTACCCATAGTATATCGAAAGGAAATTAAAAAATTAAATTATAACATTATTTCTCTAACAAAATAATGTTATAATATTTTTTTTTTCATTACCGTACAGATTACAAACCATATATAGCACTATTTAATTTTTTTATCTGTGGCTGCGCGCGCTTTGTCGCGTGCGCGGTGATGCAGGGTGCAGAATTTTGGCGCCAAATACGTTTCTTTGTATTGCGAGTCGTTGTTGTATTTCGCTGGACACATAATTGATTATTATTGTTTCTTAAAATGTATGAGATTAGATAAAGTAGTGTATGAAACTGTACATAATTAGGTATTACACACTCGTGTGATACGGTACAGTTTCATAAACTACTATTAAGGGCTAGGGATACTAAAATGCCGAATAAAGGTTACGAGCTTCCCTGGCCGGGAGACTATCGTATTCCCGGCCACCGTTGGCACGGGCTTACGGGCGGTGAGCAGTAGGCAGCTCACCGCCAAATAAGAACCAGGCCCGAGTCGACGGCGCGTTGTGTTACACGCGCGCCTCAAAAAGATGTCAGCTCTAAGTGACGGCGTCCACAAAGACCGATGCCTCCTGGGTCAGGATCAGGGTTTATTAAAAAGAAACTTGCCCTGGCGCACAGACAAGTACAGAAACACGGGTAGGTTTTAGTCAGTAAAAGTCTAACAAGCCCTTCCGCTCCACCCAGAGCGAGAGAAGTCATTTGATGATTTTCCATCAAAAATAAAGAAAGGGTTACGAGGTTTATTGACAACGATGGTACAGTCGATAGTAGGCAATAATAAGTAAAACGTAGCTGTAGGCCTAGTATGAGTTTTCATTACGAAACTCGTTCGTCGATATCGAGCGCGTTTGACTCAGCGATTGGCCCGCTTCAAGGTCGTAAGAACTCTCAACCAATGAGAGCGCCAAACGCGCTCGATATCAACGATCGAGTTTCGTATTGAAAACTCATACGAGGCCTACTGATGTCCCATCGAAGTGTTCCTTATACACAACAACAACAACAAAACCACAAAAGTCACCTGATGTAGTCCCCGTGCTCGTCGCAGTTGTCGCCGTAGATATTCTCAATTGTCACTTCTTACTTATCGCTTTTTTTTTCTTTCTTTTCTTTAGAGAGAATACTACTTCAACTCTTCAATGACCTCTGTGGTTAGATACCACAATTTTGCCAATAACACGTGTAACAAATTATACAAATTCTTTAAAAAAATTATTTCACAATAATGCCGGATGTCGCCAATGACAGTTGAAAAAACGGCCGCGTGAGCTGACTACTAGGAGATTTGATGCAAAGCCATGATATGGCCACTATGCTACGATATTTCAATGTTATTTATGAATTGTTCACTGAATGCACTTTTTACTACATAAATCACGCGCTTTTATTTAGTAAACAACACTATAATAAAAAAATATTTCACAACAATGACGGATATCGCCAATGACAGTTGAAAAAACGGCCATGTGAGCTGACTAATAGGAGATTTTATGCAAAGCCATGATATGGCCACTATGCTACGATATTTCAATGTTATTTATGAATTGTTCACTGAATGAACTTTTTACTACATAAATCACGCGCTTTTATTTAGTAAACGACTCTATAAATAATTTTAAAAATCCAATGAATAATGCGCGTGACACTCATCTTAGCTTTCCTGTCAAAACTCCTTACTTATCGCTTGTTTCGTTTCGATAGTCAAATGCAGACTGACTGGTCTTCATGGAAATCGCGACACCCCTTGTCCTAAACCGAAAAGTTGTGGCGGCAACGTGCTTACCACGAAAAGTTTTAAACAAGATTTAAGTGGACTGTATTTAGGATAGCAATTTGTATATTCAAATTATAAATAAAAATTGGTTAGAATGATGCCTTCGGAGTGTATGGGGGGGGGGGGGGAGGGAGTATATATTGATAGTCGGAGGGCTACTATTAAGGTGTTAATAGCGACAAACCACTTACCTCCAACCTTCTGATGTGTAGTTCGTAGACCACCAGACGAGACAATTCACTGGCAGACTCCCTAACTTTATTTATTTTGAATTTTGTAGCCTACATTCTCCCGGGGGGTTACTTTAAATACTTAAATTTGGTGACCGTTAAAAGATCGTGGCCATGACTCGTTAGCTTGCCAGTTCGACTGGGATTGCGTTCGCCACGTTGTGCGGCAGTCAGCGGAAGCTTTAAGTTTCCGGCAGCCTTCACCGCCGATAAACACTAAACTTAAAGGAGATGAATCAACAATTTTGAAGAAATAAATGATATTTGATAGAACCCTCGCCTACCTGATGCGGCACCTCCGGCGCGTGTCGCTGCTGGGCGAGCAGACCGGCATGACCGCGCGGAACATGGCCATCGTGTGGGCACCCAACCTACTGCGGGCGCCGAGACCGCAGCACGCGCTGCAAGGGGTCGCCGTGCAGGTACATATCACATCATCATGAGCATCGGCCTCCTTCATGGCACGCCAACAAGCTCGATCCTGAGTAGTTCTCTCCCAGTAACCACCAGTCACCTTTTTGATGTTGTCGCTCCATCTCGCCCAAGGGCGTCCTACACTACGTTTGCCAAAAGAAAGGCGATAACTCACATCACGCTAAATACTAAATATTTTATTACATATTCAACTTTTATCTTTAAAGCAGTAACATTCAAAATTAATTGGGAATAGTTGACTGTAAATTAATTGTAAATCACGCTATTACACTTATTTTTAATACAATCCACTTATTTCACCGACTAAGCCCATCTAGTGGTCCTTCGAGCCGGATCACCGGATGAGCTCAGTCGGTTACACACAGTTACGAAATTTATATTTTAAACCTTGCAGGCGGTGGTGACAGAGTTCCTGATTTGCTACGCGGAAGAGTTGTTCGCTCAGGAACAGGGGGAAGATTCGGGCCCCGAGTCATTGGAGCAGGTAAATTTTATGAAAAGAAAACCATTTATTTGCAATAAACATGACGCAAAAGTTTACAAAAACATAAAAAAATAAGAAATAGTTGAGGAAAACATGCGTCACATTCACGCAAAACGGCTGTCGCTCAGCATTTTGCTGCGACTCTATGCAAAAACAGAGCCCAGCGCTGGTTTTCAGCAACAGCCGGCATCGACGTACAGGCGTCACCCGATGCAACAAACAATTAAAAGCAATTATCGTTTTAATGTGTATTTTAAACAATTGTAGGCATCCAAGCAAAATTATCCGTGGTTAAAATTAACTTAGGTGAAGTAAACGTGAGCTATCATTCCAACCATTGCTAAGGACTGACACTTTTTTTTTGTTCTGGATGGGAAATTATGTAAGGATCTCTCCCGATCTGGGCGAAACAGAAGGGCGTGTCAGACTTTTACTGAATAAAACCCAACCGTATTTCATCACTTGCATGTGTGCCAAGACCACGTTTTTTTTAAACTAAATCCGCAGTCCTGACCCAGGAGGCGGCGGTCCTCGTGGACCCCGTCACTATGTGCTGACATCTGTTTGCGTTGCGCATGAAACGCGACGCTTGTCGACTCGGGCCTGGTCCTTACCGGGCGGCGAGTTGCCCACTGCTCACCGCCCGCTGGCCCGCGCCTACGATGTCCGGGAGTTCGATGTTGTCCCTACCAGGGCACCTCCTACTGCGGCTAAAGGCGTGAGGATGCTGGGATTTCCGATCCCTCACGCGCTCCGCCTCCTACTTTGCCAGCATCACAGCTTCGCAGAAGGAGGTGACGCCCTGCCATGCAATCTCGCTGCGGACGCGAGAGATCGCTTCCGGTCGACGCCACGAGGACACGGCGGTACTGTACCCGAACAGACTACCATATGCTCCACCGTGTCCTCAGGGCAATTCACACAATGGTGACACCCTGGCGTTTCCTCCCGCCTTATCTGGAACAGGAACCTCCCGAAACAGCCGTGTCCGGTGAAGGATTGACACTATTGACAACTCGTGAACTGTGAGGTTTTTGCAAAATCGATCGGCTGGTTCGGCGGAATAAATGACTAGTGCTGTGACGGTCAGATTGGTAACTTTGTCGATGAAGCATCTATGTCGACAAGAAGCTGATGAGCTGTTTCACGAGAACCCATTAGAGAGTTAGGACTAATTGCGGTATCTAGAACAGTCAATTGGTAGGCAGGATTGAAAAAGTACCTCAGATTTTCTTTTATCTGATATTTGAAGCTCTTAACATTCGCAAAATGGATGCACAGCCCCGCACTTCAGACTTCAGAATTTTTTTTTCATTACCGTACAGATTACAAACCATAGACAGCACTATTTCATTTTTTATCTGTGGCTGCGCGCGCTTTGGCGCGTGGGCTGTGATGCAGGGTGCAGAATTTTGGCGCCAAATACGTTTCTTTGTATTGCAAGTCGTTGTTGTGTTTCGCTGGACACATAATTGATTATTATTATTTCTTAAAATGTCAAGTGACAATGAAGAAAATTTGACGCCGCCCAATATTTTAGAGGCTGCGACAGCAGTCAGTCTTAATTTACTACCAATTAAGTCAAGGAAATTATACGATAAATGTTATCAAGATTTTTAACATGGAAAATTAATAAAAGTGCTACTTCATGTATTCAATACAATGTATGAGATTAGATAAAGTAGTGTATGAAACTGTACATAATTAGGTATTACACACTCGTGTGATACTATAAAAAAACTCGCTTCGCTCATTTTTTAAACTCACACTCGTGCATAATATCCCTTATTATGTAACAGTTTCATAAACTACTATTATAATCTAGAGCTTCTACTCGAACTCTTTGGCTGGGTGGGAGCGGTTCCAAAAAGAATCGTATTATAAGGTATAACTTAGTTAGCCGTGTGAAGTCATCGCATTGATTTTCAATCGTAATTTTTTAGTATTAGGATCTCTTAGGATCGTAGGACTTGGATCGCGGCATTATTCTATAATCTATAGTAATATATAAAGCTGAAGAGTTTGTTTGTTTGAACGCGCTAATCTCAGGAACTACTAGTCGGATTTGAAAAAAAAAATTGCTTTGATTAGTCCATTAATCCAGGAAGGCTTCAGGCTATATAACATCACACTGCGACCAATAGGAGCGGAGCATATAAAAAAAAAACATATTGAAACATACGCGGGCGAGACCGCCGGCGCAGCTAGTCTCCAATAAAATCACTTGGACTATTATTTGATTTGAGTTTATGTATTTATTTCGTGATTTTTGCTTCAGGAGCGGTGTGAATCTCAAGTGGAATTACGTGGCAACGAGTCGTGTCGACGGCCCAAAAGTCTGCCTATCAACCCACCTACGAAGTTATTGAGGTAATAATATAATTTTCCATTCGTCTCCCTAGCTTTTTCCTATATTGATGGCGTATTCACATTAGCTGAATGCAGTTGAATTTCAGTATGACTGTACATCTTTATTAGAAACAGGGTGAAAGTTCATTCATTCTACTCGGAAAATGGAGGATCCTCTGTCCAAACATGTCGTTAATGAGCGGTTACAGAAATCACAATGTTTATAAAAGAGTGTCGGCTCGACCTTTGAACGTTGCAAGCGTGCCGCCGCGCGTGTTTGTAGGTATGACGTTGAACCCTGATGTGAGCTCTATTTAATCAGCTGATAGGATAGTTTTTCGACTTTTGTTTACATTGCGCTTTTTGTGTAATTAGCGAAATAATTTATTTTTACATTAAAATCTTATTGGATTATAAAAGTATAGCAATCGTGAACGGCCTAAAGCAGGGTTTCCCAACCTTATTTTCGTCGAGCCTCCCCGCATTAAAAATAACATTTTTCATGCCCCCCCATTTTGCAGTAGGTACAATAAAACTAGCTTGAAACGGTGTCCGAGTGATGGTGTTTACTTAACACATTTAGTTAATTTTTTCTTTCGAAAACTCAAACGTCTCGCGCCCCCCTTGACATCCCTCTACGCCCCACCAGGGGGCACGCCCCCCTGGTTGGGAAGTCCTGGCCTAAAGTGAAAAAGCCTGCATATTTTTTTTTATAAATCAGTGAAAATCCGACGAAAAATTCCACCACTGGGGGGTTCAGAATCATGTACTGGGTCCATGGTACTCGTTTGTGCGTCGATGTCAGATACACCCTTTATATGACTTTTCGATGTATACAGATGTATACCGCAACTCTGTTCCTGCTGCATATTAACGATCTGCTGATGCCCACTATCTATGGGTAATATGGGTATGCAGATGACAGCACAGTTGTGTAGATACCTGCCGGATATTCGGGCTAGTATGGAATCAATCCGGTCCGAAAGAGAGGCTATGGTTGGGACCGGGCCAGCACGAGGGTGTGGGGCCGTGGAAGAATTTAGACTCCCGCGGCTCCACGCGCGCTCGTGATAGAAGACACACCGGGGTAGTTTTCTCGGTGGTAGGCCTCACCATCGGCCGCCGGCGTAGTTACCACCCACCAGACAAAGTCATGCCGCCAAGCGATTCGTCGTGTTCCGGCATGATGTCTGGTGAAGCCGTTTGGAGGGCGGGTCTGAGCAGTTGTGTTGCGATGTATGCCGGGTACAATGCGCCAATTGTTGTCGTGTCGGGAGTTTGGTCGTGGAGGGTAGCGGGATCCGAAGCACGGTTTTCCGCTGGCCGACCGCAGGTAGTTGGGGGCCCAAGTAGTGTGCCAGCCACATATGAAAGGCTGCCCCGCCAACTGCGAAAAATCCCAGGGTGGCCCCATCGTGCCGGTTGGCGACCGGACGAGAGGACCCGATGGCGATCCCTGGGGGGGTTCGGGCGTCCCCGCAGTCTCCAGATCAATCTCCCTCTGGCCCGGCATCGTTGGTCGCATTGTTGGGATTAACATTGCATCACCTCACTCAACTGCCGTCTTCCTTCCTATTCACTCTTTTTTTTTTTTCAAATGAAAAAGTCAAATAAGAAAAGTAGGTGTGTACAGCGGGCGCACGTCCTCTCCTTCAAAGTGCACCTCTCTAATATTCGAGGTCTGCACTCCAATCTCATTGCAGTACATCACCACCTTGAGACTGAGAAGCCCCATCTACTTTTCTTGACGGAGACCCAGATCAGATGTCCGTCTGATGCGGCATACCTCAACTACCCGGGATACGCATTGGAGCACCATTTCCTGCAGCGTGCCGGGGTCTGTGTGTATGTCCGCAATGACATTTGTTGCCGGCGCCTCCGTCACCTCGAAGACCCTCATTTCTCGTCCCTATGGCTGTTGGTTGACACTGGTGTGGACAAAATTGTTTACACTTGTGTCTACCGATCGCACAGCGGTGATCAGGAGACAACTCGTTTATTTGACCACCTCAGTGAGGCTGCTGACAATGCACTGCAGCGGCACCCTGACGCACACTTCGTCGCTCTGGGGGACTTCAATGCCTGCCATCAGGACTGGCTTTTCCCGTACCAGAGGACCGACCACGCTGGGAGAGAAGCGCGAAACTTCGCGCTTTCAATGGGCCTTTCCCAGCTGGTAAAGCAAGCGACTAGGGTGCCTGATGTAGTTGGTCATACTGCCAATTGTCTGGACCTTCTGCTGACCACTGATCCGGACAGGTGTGTTGTAACAGTTTCCTCACCGTTGGGAACTTCAGACCACTGTCTGGTGAAGTCTGTGTCGACCTTCTCCCCACCAGATCACGACTCTCGTGGTGAACGGCGAATGTGGCGATACAGGTCAGCAGACTGGGATGAGATGCGCCATTTCTTTGCGTCTTATCCTTGGCAGCAGGTCTGCTTCTCTTCTAGCAATCCGTCGAGCTGTGCGGATGCTATAACCGATGTGGTGCGTCAAGCTATGGAATATTTTATTCCCTATAATGACGTGCCCGTCGGTGGCTCGGCTCGCCCATGGTTCAATGCCGATTGTGCCCAAGCATAACAGCGTAAGCACACGGCATTTCTCACCTGGGTTGACGCTCGTGACCGCGGAGCTCCGGATCTAAGCTCGAAGAAGAGAGCCTTTAACCGTGCTGCCAAGTCCTACAAAAAGGCACTAAAGAAGGCTCGCTTCGACCGTATTACCCATATTGGCAACAAGTTATCTGCGCAGCTTTCCGGTAGCAGATCTTTTTGGTCCCTTGCCAAATCGGTCGAGGCGAACTTCTGTCGGCCCTCACTGCCTCCGCTGGTTAGGCCTGATGGAACACTGGCTCATACGGCGAGAGAGAAAGCAGGTCTCTTTGCATCTCTCTTTGCCCATAATTCGCGTCTTGATACTGGCAGTGCTACTCCACCTATTTTACCCCATTGCGGTACTTCAATGCCTGAGGTTCGCATTCGGAACAAGGAGGTTCTGAGAGCACTGTGTCGTCTGGACGTGAATAAGGCTAGTGGTCCGGATGGTATACCAGCGATTGTTCTAAAAGCATGTGCGCCCGAGTTGTCTCCTGTATTGACACGCTTGTACCGCCTCTCATTTGGGACTGGTATAGTGCCCAAGTCCTGGAAGCTTGCCAACGTGCAGCCCGTGCCCAAAAAGGGTAGTCGTGCCGATCCTACCAACTATCGGCCGATTTCGATCACCTCCATACTTTGCAAAATTATGGAGCGTGTATTGAACTCGCGCCTCTTGGCATACCTGGAAGGTAACGATCTCCTCAGTTACCGACAGTACGGGTTTCGCCGCAATCGGTCAACTGGGGACCTACTAGTGTATGCCACTCACTTGTGGGGCGAGGCCCTCGAGAGAAATGGGGAGGCGATTGCTGTCTCCCTTGATGTCTCGAAGGCCTTCGACCGGGTATGGCACGCTGGCCTTTTGAGTAAGCTTCCAGCGTACGGCATTTCCCCTAGCCTGACTGGCTGGGTAAAAGACTTCCTGACGGAACGGTCCCTCCGAGTTGTTGTCGACGGATGCTCATCTGAGCCCATGTCGACTAATGCCGGTGTTCCTCAGGGGTCTGTTCTCTCTGCAACTCTGTTTTTGCTGCACATTAACGATCTGCTGATGCCCGGTATCTATGGGTATGCAGATGACAGCACAGTTGTGGAGAGATACCTGCCGGATGCTCGGGCTAGTAGGGAATCAATCCGGTCCGATAGAGAGGCCATGGTAGAGCGAACGAGTGTTGCACTTCAGGCAGTCTCCGAATGGGGCAATGCCAATCTTGTAGCATTCAATGCCGCCAAAACGCAGGCGTGTCTCTTCACCGCTAAAAGGAGCCCGTTCACCTTGGCTCCTACTTTTCGGAATGTATCCTTGGAGTGTACAGACCGCCTTCAGCTTTTGGGTGTTGAGATTTCCTCGAACCTAAACTTTGGGCGGTTCATTGAGTCCAAGGCCAAGGTGGCTGCCAGAAAACTTGGTGTAATCGCGAAGGTCCGGCAGTACTTCACACCAGGGCAGCTTCTAATGTTGTACAAAGCACAGGTCCGTTCGTGTGTGGAGTACTGCAGCCACATTTGGGCTGGTGCTGCTAAGTGTCACCTGGCCACTTTGGATTCAGTGGAGAGGCGTGCGAAGAGGCTGATTGGTGACCCTGATTTAACTCGAGTTGGTCTCCAAAGCCTAGAGCACAGGCGTAGAGTAGCCAGCCTTTCGGTGTTCTATAGGATACATTCTGGGGAGTGTGCGAGGGAATTGCACGATTTAATTCCCCCATCTCCGTTCCACCATCGGACGACCCGTCGTACGGCGAGTTTCCACCCTTATGTTGTTAACACCTCAACGATCCGGACGAAGCGTTTCGCCTCGTCCTTTATACCGCGTACATCGAGGGACTGGAACAATCTGCCGGCGGCGGTGTTTCCGTCGGACTACAATTTGAGTGTCTTCAAGGCTAGAGTGAATAGGCTCTTAATAAACTAGTGCGCTTTACCATCAACGATTGCGTCACTGCTTACCATCAGGCGGGATTGCGGTCAAGCGCTGGTTTATATTTTAATAAAAAAAAAAAAAAGTCAGTAAAAGTCTGACATACCCGTCGCCTACCCCAGGGCGGCGGGCATCCTATGAGGATTTCCACCCCGGCAAAAAAAAAAACAAAAAGGAGCTGGCCGTCGGTCGTCGCACAGGCATGTGAAGAAATACGGGTGGGTTTTAGTCAGTAAAAGTCTGACACGCCCTTCCGCTCCGCCCAGAGCGGGAGAGGTCATTTGTTGATTTCTCATCCCAAACAAAAAAAAAAAAATGATAGAGCGTACGACTGTTGCACTACAGTAGGGTTATATGAGTTTTCATTACGAAACTCGACTACTCTACTTTACTCGGTGGTAGGTCATAATATCGGCCGCCGGCAGAAGTTACCACCCATCAGACAAAGTCTTGCCGCCAAGTGATTCGACGTGTTCCGGCATGATGTCTATTGAAGCTGTACGGAGGACGGGTCTGAGCAGTCATGTTGCGATGTGTGCCGGGTACGATGCACCAAATGTTAATGTGTCGGCAGTTTGGTCGTGGAGGGTCTACAGATCAGTCTCCCTCTGGCTCAGCATCGTTAGTCGTGCTCTGTTGGGTTTAACAATGCATCACCTCGCTTAACTGCCGTCTTCCTTCCTATTCACTAAGTTTTTTTTAAGTGCATAGACTTAATTAACTAGCGCGCTTTACCATCAACGATTGCATTACTGCTTACCATCAGGCGGGATTGCAGTCAAGCAATAGTTTATAATGATAAAAAAAAAACATACAGGTAGTCTCGGAATGGGGCAAAGCCAATCTTGTAGCATTCAATGCCGCCAAAACACAGGCGTGTCTGTTCACCGCCAAAAGGAGCTCGTTCAACTTGACTCCTACTTTTCGGAATGTATCTTTCGAGAGCACCGACCGCCTTCAGCTTTTGGGGGTTGAGATTTGCTCGAACCTAAAATTTTGGCCGTCCATTTAGGTGAATGCCAGGAAACTTTGCGTTATTGCAAAGGTCCGGCGGTTTTTCACACCAGGACAGCTTCGAGTGGCTTCCCATACGTCTTCGCCGGAATTCTCATATACTATTTCAGCTCTACAACATTTTGTTTAATCCTAAAACCTTTCCTTTACAAACAGTTCCTTCATGACACACATAATAGATATCTGAGGTCATCGGAAAACCTGATATTAGACATGCCGATGCATTTCACTAGTTTCTGTGATAAATCCTTTACTGTACAAGCAGTTCGGCTATGGAATGACTTGCCCGTGTCCG
This sequence comes from Sesamia inferens, assembly GCA_037179545.1. Lineage (NCBI taxonomy): Eukaryota > Metazoa > Arthropoda > Insecta > Lepidoptera > Noctuidae > Sesamia > Sesamia inferens. The sequence continues at coordinate 13,782,977 of CM073951.1, read as the reverse complement.
TAAGGCATGCTCAAGCACTTTACTTTTAAAACTATGATAAAAATGCACTTCCTCTCTCTTTAAACATATTATTATATTTTATGTGCTCTTGTATGATATTTATTAATTAGATGTATAAATTTATTTAAACTAGTATGATACACTTAACGTATATATTTATTGTATAATCTATGTAAGTAGTACTGTAGACTACCTACATTATTTCTTTATCCTTCCCCTTAGAATTCCATCCAAAGGTTGTCTGTAAAAGATCGCTCTTAGCGAAAAGACCGCCCATTGTGTCACCCTTTGTAAAATATTTTTATTTATGTTCTATAATCTATATGGTGTACTTACATAATAAAGAGTATTCTATTCTATTCTAAAGTCACATAGACTCTTATATGCAGAAGTCCTAACCAAAACATTTGGCACCGTATTCTAAACACACACTTGGATGTGCAAAAGCATACCGTGATACCTTGTTGTCGGCCTGCATTATGTAAAAAGTCGCTTTTGGTGGACAAACTCCACAGTATTGTAAATGGGTTGTAGTGGTATTTACGTCGCCATGCGAATGAAATATTACAAAAGTCCTGTATCTCGCAAGCAGAGTTTTCAGTGCAACTACCATAGATACAAACTTCCCGACATCAACCTTCCGGCAAGTGGCCGCTAGACACAACACTCGGAGGATCCTCCCTTTTCTATGGGGGATGAGTGAAGTTCACACTCTATTCCTCATATCTTTAATGAGTTTGAGAGTTGATAGTAATTGTGAGCTCCCTCGCAGCTTGGAGGAGGCGCGGCGTCGCGGGCAGGCGGGTGGTACGGCGCCGAGTCCGCGTCTACCGGCCGCGTGGGGTGCTATCGCCGCCGCCGCCAATACGCAGCTGCGGCCCTCCTCGCACCTGCGGCCCAAGTACATCGAGGTGAGGTCTCACAGACACTACATTCTGTTACCGTCTCACCGCGTGGGGCGCTATCGCCGCCGCCGCCAATACGCAGCTGCGGCCCTCCTCGCACCTGCGGCCCAAGTACATCGAGGTGAGGTCTCACAGACACTACATTCTGTTACCGTCTCACCGCGTGGGGCGCTATCGCCGCCGCCGCCAATACGCAGCTGCGGCCCTCCTCGCACCTGCGGCCCAAGTACATCGAGGTGAGGTCTCACAGACACTACATTCTGTTACCGTCTCACCGCGTGGGGCGCTATCGCCGCCGCCGCCAACACGCAGTTGCGGCCCTCCTCGCACCTGCGGCCCAAGTACATCGAGGTGAGGTCTCACAGACACTACATTCTGTTACCGTCTCACCGCGTGGGGCGCTATCGCCGCCGCCGCCAATACGCAGCTGCGGCCCTCCTCGCACCTGCGGCCCAAGTACATCGAGGTGAGGTCTCACAGACACTACATTCTGTTACCGTCTCACCGCGTGGGGCGCTATCGCCGCCGCCGCCAACACGCAGTTGCGGCCCTCCTCGCACCTGCGGCCCAAGTACATCGAGGTGAGGTCTCACAGACACTACATTCTGTTACCGTCTCACCGCGTGGGGCGCTATCGCCGCCGCCGCCAACACGCAGCTGCGGCCCTCCTCGCACCTGCGGCCCAAGTACATCGAGGTGAGGTCTCACAGACACTAGATCCTGTTACCATCTTACCGTCAAAACTTAGGTGATGTGAACGATCATTCCAACTAATGCTAGGGATTCACATTGTTTACAGCTCACTCTAAACTCATTTTACCATACTTTTCAGGGTGAATTTTTTACGGAAGAAAAAGATGCATTCAGCTTGAATTTAGTTTAGTTTATGACTAAGTGATTCGGCGCCAATTCGAGTTGACGGTTATGTCCAGCATGGTAATTACCGCCTGCCACGCGTGAGGATTATGGCAATGCCCCCCAATGAACCGCTTGTAGCAGTACCTACAAAACGCCATAAAAATGAACGACGCGTCATACTGACGTCACATGAATTCTACATCTCGCAATCAGAGTTTACAGTGCAATTAGCATACATACAACTTCTCAACATCAACCATTGGGCAAGTGGCCCACCAGACATAACACCCGTCTGGTCGGAGGATCCTCCCTTTTCTATGGAGTTTGAGTGTACTTTACTCCCTGTTCCTCATACCTCCACACGCTGGGTGCAAGATGCACAGGACCGGTCGTCGTGGAGATCCTTAGGGGAGGCCTATGTCCAGCAGTGGACGTCTTTCGGCTGAAATGATGTTAATGTGAACGAATTTAATGATGTTTTCTTCTTGCAGGTCGGTTCGGGTCCCAACAATCTACCACAGTATCACACCGTTTTAGATCTACCCGCTCCAGGTTGGTACATAAGAATTTAAATAATTTAATGAAATCATTGGTTCATCAAGGTTAGAGTGAATAGGCTCATAATAAACTAGTGCGAAATCACCATTAACGATTGCATCACTACTTACTATCAGGCGGCATAGGAGTAAAAAACTGGTTTAAAACATTAAAAAATATTTTTTTTTACTGTGTGTAGACCCACCTTTTTTAAATATAAAATAAAAGTAGGTAAATATTTAGTAAAAAGCTGTTATTTTGATATACAATATGTAAAGTGAAGGTATTGTTAGAATTCGAAAAGAAAAGTCGACGATAATACCGTCGAAAAAGGTGTTGTCACTTTTAAAAATTTACCATATTTTGATCCCCAAAATATGGTAAATTTTTAAAAGTGACAACACCTTTTTCGACGGTATTATCGTCGACTTTTCTTTTCGAATTCTAACAATACCTTCACTTTACATATTGGAGGTAATTCGCGGAAAAAAAATATTAATTCAAAATTGTTACTATGATGATTATGTAAAATTTCATATTTTATTTGGCCATGTGTTTACATGGTTGAATGGGGTTTTCTTTAAATATTGTATAGTATTTTCAGTCTTATGTATTTGTATACAAGGTTGCAATTTGTTTTGTTGTGACGTATTTATTTATTTATTCTTTATTGTACACCAATCAAACATCGAATAAAATACATTGAACAAAAACATACAATGGGCGGCCTTATCGCTAATGCGATTCCTTCCAGGCAACCAAAGAATGGACAGATTCTCCTGAACCATAAATGGGACTGTCGTTGGTGCAAACATCATTATTACAATATACTAAAGTATATACACAAATACATACATAAATACATAGATACTTTAATAGTATAAATAGCCATAAAGTGTTTATTTAACAAGATCATAACGACAAGTAGTGTTCCCTCACAAGTCTCTTGAATTCCTGTAACGATTGTGCTCGTTTAATTTCAATTGGTAATGCAATCCACAAACGAGGGGCCTGAACAGTGAACGATTTATCAAGGAACGTTGTGGAATGCATAGGCATTTTGAGCTTTAAGTTATCTGATGACCTTAACGATTTAGTATGTGAGTTACACAAAAATTGAAAGCGATTCTTTAGATAAACAGGAGTGAAAGGAGAAAAAAGCACATTATACAGAAGGGAAAGAATATGAGCATTCCGACGAAGGCGAATTGGTAACCACTTGAGCTTCACACGAAACCTGTCAAAAATACCTTCTACATTTTGACATCATAATCTTGTCAACATGTAGAAGATATTTTTGCAGATTAAGACTGAGTCGAGCTCACATCTTCTTTAAATTACAAGAATTGTTTCTGTAAAAAAATCGTGTGATTAGTGCATCCCGAGTCTGCATCTGTGGATTAACGTTATTACCATGTTTTAATTAGGCAAACGTGGACTGAAGCGGTCTCCGTCAGGCTGGCGTGGACTGTTCACACGCAGCAAGCAGCAGCGCGCCCGCAGTCGGCGGGACCCCGCGCCTCACGCACCGCGTACTCCCACGCCGCCACAGGTACCATCACATACAGGGGGTATCTGGCATCGTAATGCAAACTTCGCGAAAAGGCTAGACCGCATGTGACAGAAATCACAATGTTTAAAAAACTGTCGGCTCGGTCTTTGAACGTTGCAAGCGTGACGCCGCGCGTGTTTTTAGGTAAGACGTCGACTCCTGAATTGAACTCTAGCAAATCCGCTGATAGGATAGTTTTTCGAGTTTTATTCACATTGCGCTTTTTTGGGTAATTAGCGAATTAATTTTTACTTAAAAATCTTATTGGGTTATAAAAGTATAGCAATTGTGAACGGTCTAAAGTAAAAAAATGCATATTAAAAAAAACAGGTTTAAACCCGACGAAAAATTCCACCACTACCGTTCCGTCCACCGGGACCGTTCAGAATCATTTAATGGATGCGTTTGCGCGTCGATGTCAAATACACCCTTAATAGAAGTCCTCTTTCACATTAAAGACTACTGTCGGCTGCGCTATACCGGCCGCACCTTTCCTATTCACTCAGTTTTTTTTATTGAATACTCTTAATAAACTAGCGCGTTTTACCCTCAACGATTGCATCATTACTTACCATCAGGCGTAATTGCGGTTAAGCACTAGTTTATAAAAAAAACAACTCCAAATATGACGAACTCATTAAACAGCTGTATATTTTGTCAACAGGATATCCCAATGTGTACAACAAGTATCGGGCTGCGTCCAGTGAAGTCGTGTGAATCGCTCGCCTCCGACAGCGACACGCTCGCTCCGCTTGCTGAGCGAGCCGCCATGCCGCTCAAACATCACACCAGGTAAGCGTTTTAGTTTACCGTAGATTTGGGAGGACCCGGTACCCCGGAAAAGCAGATGGCGATCGCATAGGTGGTTTTTTAGCTGATAAGAGTTCGGCGCACCCCTCCGCGTCCCCGAGCGGAGGATATTCCTTGACGATTTTTCCACCTTCGGAAAAAAAAGGTACGCGCTATGGTTAGGAAATGGATATTCAAAAAAACATTGAAATATGATTTGGACATTGAGCCGGAGCGGAGGTTGTTGTCAGTTAGAAGTTGTCCAAGAAAGTAACGAAATTCTAGCGCGATCGCCTATAAAATTAGTATTGGTTCGGAATTTAGTACCGGCTACCTCCCAAGATGGCGTTGGCGTCGAATTAGATCGCGCTACGATTTTGTTGCAAGCAAAAGTATCAAGAGGTTTGGATTTTTGATTTTTTTTAAAGCAGGGCCTCTATTGTGATTTTCTGTAACTAAATTAATGTTATAGGGGTTTTTACAGTAGTATCAATTAACCATCTTCTCCAAGTCGACCCTCGGTGGTATACAGGGGTAATATGATAACGCGTAGGTTAAAACATTAGGGTAGGTTATAAACATTGTTCGAGGAATGTAAAAATAATACTTTTAAGAGCTTACTGTACGTCCCTCCTTGCTTCGCCATTACCTTGGTCGCTACCACAATGACTAGAAATAACGGGGCTGTCCCCGGCAGCCGCAGGGGCCGTTTTAATGTTCTGTCAGTCATATGGTGCGATTACGCCACCGGAAGACGCAGAGTGAGTAGGTCCCCGACAAGGCCGACCAATGACCTAGAGGAGGTTACGAGAGGCGCAGGATCGGTCGTCAATTCTTGGGGGAGACCAATGTCCAGCAGTGGACGTCTTTCTGAAATGATGACGTCCCTCTATACGTGCAGCCTGTGGGCAGATTAGGTATTGTTACGAATGCACCTTATGTCGATGGCATAAGGTTCAATATCGCGTGACATGCAGTGCGTAACTTTTAAGCCCTATAACTCGAGACCTAGACATTGTATAGGTGTAATATAAAAACGCATTCCTAGGCTTAGGGTGGCCTATCGAATGGTACAGGTTTCAGCAATTTTGACAACTAAGTGACGACATCGAAATTTCTAGAAACCCGTTTCCGGGAATTACAATAGGTACCTACTGAATGTTCGAAGTTATGCGCTATTATTATTACGTCTAGATGATTCTGGAATGTTCGATCAGCTGGACTATATATAGCGCCGTGACGCCAGCGCAGAGTCACAGACAGTTAAGAAGCGATCTTTGAGAATACCTACTGTGATAACTGTAACGAGAATTGTGAGTACTGCGTGAAGTAACATCTGTAGTGTTATTGTGTATTTACAATACGAACTTCGTGGACGTAAGTGAAGACTTCGGTGCAACGTCAGCAACATTCTACTTGTCATTGCCTACAATGGACTATACCTTCGTTGCCAATAAACTTCGCAACCCTTAACCGGCGTTTTAGTACCCCTAGCCCGTAACAGTATACTCGTGCGGCATTTAGCGCATTTCGCGTTAAGCTCAATAACTCATTTAGTGCGGTGCTGAGGCTGCCTCAACACTGCAGCGTGAGGACATGTTTGGAGTCGCGTACCCACTGGATTGCCTTTATATCCAGCAACGTTACGGCAGACATATTATTGCAGTGTGAAATTGTTGTTTGTATTGGTGTGTGTTCGGTTATGTTACCTTTTATGTATCTGTTTGTGTGAATGAATCTTGGTATGTGGAGGTATGAAGAACAGGGAGTAATGTTCACTCATCCTCCATTGAAACCATTGTCCGACCAGACGGGTGTTATGTCTGGCGGGCACTTGCCCAACGGTTGATGTTGAGAAGTTGTGTGTATGCTAATTGCACTGTAAACTCTGATTGCGAGATGTAGAATTCGTGTGACGTCAGTATGACGCGTTGTTTGCACGTGGCGGTTGTAGATACATAGGTATAAGTATCTGAAATAAACTAAATTTATATATCTGCTATTCAAATCAAATCAAAGTATTTATTTCAAATAAACCAGTTACAGGCACTTTTGAATTGTCAGAAGGTCGGTCAGTCAGTAAGGTGAAGTTAGTAAGTTACCTATGGAGAAGAACGGGCAAGAAACTCCATGGACACTCTTTTAATTTATCAAGCTATTGATACAAATATTTGATTATATCTTTAATTTTGAAATCAATCGTGTGAGAAGGATGCAGAAATATATTGTAGGCTAAGAGCGTCCATTATGGAAAACACACAAAACAAACAACAACCAAAAAGACTAACCCAACAAATAGATGCTTTACAGCAAGTACATTGTGCTCACACGTGTTCCATGCAATTATACAATACTAAGAAATTGAATCTACACAATGCAAAGATGGTTTTGTCCAAGATTCAGCAGCTCCAACTGTGAGTGTTCCCAAATGCTAAGTTTAGCTCTTGTGTAGCTGCACCAGTGCCGAATACCCCTGTCAGCGCTGCAATTCCGTAACGTACAATATGCTTGGCCACATAGTGTGTACTGGCTTTGAGTACACACTATGTGGTGGTGGTGTAAAAAACAAATAATTACTTATTATTATTAAATCTAACTACATTAAAGCAAAGTTCTCGCTAGATCCTCGTTCTTTTCACAATGGGTGTCCGTTTGTCCAGGTCATCGTCGTGCGACTCGTACTTCGAGCCGTGGCAGGCGGAGCTCGCCGACATGCGCTTGCGACTGTCGCCGCAGGAGAGGGACCATCACATGTTCAGCGAGGAGGACGACACGCAGCTGCAGATCAACCACAAACCGGTATAATAAACCGAATAACAACTTTAATTCCTACACAATAAAGTCTAGTTTGCGTTACAACTGTAAAATAACTTAAACATAAACCTATAGGTCTATCTCTTATGGATATCACACCATCGCGGACTTTTCTGTAGACCTTTTTAATGTGTACAATATTTTAATAAATCTCGTAGGGTTCAGCCAGCGTTTCACTGCAAACACGGAAAAAATGTAATTATTTACGATATCACATTGGAAACCTCAAAAATAATAGTATTTCACCACAATTTATTGAATGTCTATTGAAAAACCGCATCAAAATCCGTTGCGCAGTTTTAAAGATTTAATCATACAAAGGGGCATAAGGAAAGAGAAAGTGACTTTATTTTATAATATGTAGTGATTGTCATTAAGGTAAAGTTGATAAGTGTAAGGGGGTAGAAGTGCTACACTTCGCACTTGTAAACTATAAGCGCGCCGGCTCACCAGTGGAGCTTATTACTAATGATTAACATGGAACGGCTGCCTATCAGACTTCTACAACCCTCTTTCTGGGTAACAAGAGAAAATGGAATATTCCTTTATTATCTACAAGAAAGATGGAAGAATATGACGGGGGATTTTGCCCAGCAATGGGACTAGATAGGCGATAGAAAAAAATTATATACACCATAAAACTTACAAACTCCGTACTAAAGAAAATACCTAATGAAAAACTGTAACGCTTTGTACGACTTGACAAATGAACCCAGACTTCATGCTCAGCAGTTGCGCTTGCAACCGCGAGATCATCCAGGCAGTGTAATCCACCGGTATCGGGAACAAGCTGCCGGTAGTTAGGGCTCCAGATAGAGGAACCTCCTGCCAATCGAGCCGTGTCCAGAAGTACCGCTTAATCAAGGCCTTGATCCAGCTGCCTAACGAGAGCCTCCTTTTCCCGCTCTGGGCGGAGCGGAAGGGCGTGTCAGACTTTTACTGACTAAAAACCCACCCGTGTTTCTTCGCTCGCCTGTGCGCCAGGTTTCTTTTTTAACCAACCCGCAACCCTGACCTAGGAGGCATCGGTCTGAGTCATGGTCTCCCGTGGCCTCACGCGCACATAAGAGGAGAGACACCGGAGTGGTTTTTAGTCAGTAGGAGTCTGACAGACCCCGTCGTTTACCCAGGGCGGCGAACGCCCATGAGGATTTTCCATCCGGGAACAAAAAATAAAGGAGGCATCGGTCTTCGTGGACCCCGTCAACGCGAGCCTCCTCGTGTCTTGGTCGATGATTATTATTTTCTAATTGTTACAGGATGACTCCCTGTGCTCAACGCCTCCTGAGTCCGTTCTATGCAGTGCCGAGCCCAGTCCTCGGAGGAACCTGCGTGTTGATATTCATCAAGCCAACGAGCTGGCAGAACGGTTAGTATTAAGATGATTTGCTTCTATTGGTAACTAGTTGATCCGGTCAAGTTTGTGCTGCCCCCTACCTAACCACAAAATACGCCATTTTGATAAAAATAATAATAATAATAAGACTGACCCATTTTATTTTTTAATAATTATAAACTAGTGCTTGATTGCAATCCCTCCTGATGGTAAGCAGAGATGCAATCGTTGGATGGTAAAGCGCGCTAGTTTATTAAACCTATTCTCTTAAAAAAACTTAGTGAATGGGATGGAAGACGGCAGTTGAGCGAGGTGATACAATGATAAATCCAGAGGGAGATTGATCTGGAGACATTTGGCCCATCGTACCCGGCACACATCGCAACACAACTCCTCCGTACGGCTTCACCAGACATCATGCCGGAACACGACGAATCGCTTGGCGGCAGCAAGACTTTGTCTGGTGGGCGGTAATTTCTGCCGGCAGTCCTTGTTATGGCCTACCTACAACTTACGTTGAGCACTTGTTGGATGGGGGGAAAATCATTGAATACACGTGAACGTGACCGACTCGACTCGTTTTTTACTTTTTGTATATCTCGGAGAGAGCCTCCCGGTATACCCACTAAAAACCACAGCGGCACTCCGGCGTCGCCTTGGTGGCGGGGACTGAGAAAAAGCGGAGCCTTGGCTATCAGCCCCCCCACCGGCGATATGCCCGCCTGATACGGTGGGCCCTCATTCGCCCCTCCACAGGGAGGGGCCGTAGCCCAGACACCCTCGTGGTGAGCTACACAAGGCGAGCGCGTGCACCCCCATGCCTCACGCCCGCCTCTTTCTGCGACATCACGTCCTTGCAGAAGGAGGCCATCGCCGCCCAGGCCCTTTCGCTCCCCACCATCGCTCTGACGATGGCGGGCAGTGAGAGGTCCCCTCCTACCGCACAGGCATGGCCCACGACGGGCACACCGCGAGGGTGTGTTCCGCCGTGTCCTCTGCCGCGCCGCATTCATGGTACGACGGTGTCTCCTCTCGTCCTATCCGGTGCAGGTATCTGCCGAAACAGCCGTGACCGTACCAGTACGACCAGAGTACCTGCACCAGACGGAAGGAGAGGAACCCGTGACGCCTGTCGAGCCAGTCCTTCAGGACCGACCCGATGGCGTCAAGGGTATGGCGGCCGAACACCGCGGAAGCGAGGTCCCCCGTCCAATGCTGGAAGATGGCGCCCTTCGCCTCCCGGCGGACGGCCTCCCTCACCTCTGGGGCGCCGACACAAACTGGCGGCTTATGTTGAAAGAAGCATGTCGGCAACCATCGCACGCGCGTGTTGCGCTTGCCGTCTGCTAGCTTACGCAAGCGCTCAGTTGCCCGGCGACATTTCAGCTGTAGTGACGTGCTAGTATTTTAACTGCCAAATAAGTTTCTGATGTCGAGCCGCCGACTTAATCCGCCAATATAGCCCGCCGGCAAAATGTTACCGACTTATGCCGCCGGCCCGGCGGCATTAGTGTGTAGAGCGCGTTAGGATAAACTGAGTGTGGTTTTTAGTATTATTTGAGAATCATTTTAAAGGCACCACATAACGCTTCACAGTTATTACATCTAAATAATATTCTTTTACAGATGTAAGTTAAAAGAACGTCTGGAGAAACGGTGACAATTATTTTGTTAGTTAATATAAATAAGTCAATTTTATTCATAGTGTTGCTAGTGCAATAATGATATGTAATTATTTATTTATCCATTAATTTACACACGTGTTATATCAATTGGATTGTATGGATCTAGTTATCTGAAATAAATTATATTTTTTCTAATTTAATAAACGGGTACAAAGAAACAGAATAATACGTACAGTTAGCAATAAAAGCTTTTGAACATTTTTTTTATCATAACTAGGTACTGAGTAAAATATTTTATTAAAATTGCTTTCAAATCTTCAGTAGTAGAAGAAGAAGTTAGTTTGTCAAGAAATATTTGTTTTTATTATTTGTCACTTTGTATCCCCCACACTAACATGGGTTCATTCATCTATTTCCAATCACAGTCGCCGCCTCGCCCTGGAAGAGCAGCTCTCTCAAATCGGCTACATAGACGGGGAGTCTCCTCGAGCTCGTCCTCCACCTGAGAAGCGACACTCGGCCAGACCCGCCTCACCCAGGCACACGGATATCGCTAAGAGGTAAATATATAACGGGGAACGACAGGAAGGCGGGACCGAAGATTCAGATAGTTGAGGTGTCTTCTCATCCCATGAGCATGGATCATGGCCGGTATTTCGAGAAAACGTTGAAAAATAACTATAGTGTGAGGTTCTATTATTATTATTTTAACTGTACAGACACTTAGATCAATTTAATCATCATCATCATCATCTCAGCGTTAATCCCAGGCGCATCCGTAGTTTTTCAGCTTTGGAGTCTGAGGTCCGCTTTACCAGTGTAACTGCTAATTTTGGGTAAACTTCGATATTTTCCGGGAAGCGACTGCCGTCTGACCTCCACAACCCGAAGGCGATATCTAAGCAGTGCAGTTAGACCAATTGTTAGACTTTTGAGGGCTCCAACAACCCGTAACGACTGCCACTAGATGTTCGTATGGCAACCGGGACCAACGGCTTAACGTGCTTTCCGAGGCACGACCAGACCAGTGAAAATATTCATATTCATGCATACAAATATTTGCACCGTGCGGGGATCGAAACCGCGCCTCCTTGCGTAACGACCGCGTTCGCCACCGCTACGCCACGGAGGCTGTCCACTTAGATCAATTTAATATTAAAGTATTATAATGATAATCTCGGATTAAAACAGATAATAGCCACGGGGTTTGATTATGCCCAACACACTCGATCGAAGCTTGAGCAAAGAATGCTCGCGCTAACGGTTGCTTGCTATGGCAAACGCAACTCCAGTCGGTGTTACCATTCGCTCCATAGTATTACCCGCTCTTAATAAAAATCATAATTAATTCATATACCGATCGATTAATCGACTTCAAAAAATTTGAATAATTTACGAACAATTGATACTGCTACAAAAGAAATCATAATATTCAAAATTAACCAGCCACGCGCCGCTATATATTATTTCCTTTTAATATTGTAAGAATATCCAAAGTTGGTGACTTTGAACCAGTGTGTGTTGCCAGTGATGACTTACGGAACTGAAACGTGGTCGCCCACAATGGGCCTCAGACGAAGGCTCAGAGTCACATAAAGGTCAATGGAAAGACTATGCTTGGAGTTTCTCTGCGTGATCGAATCAGAAATGAAGAGATCCGCAGAAGAACCAAAGCAGTGGGCGGGGCACGTTGCTCGTAGAACCGATGGCCGATGAGGCTGTAAGGTTCTGGAGTGGCGAACATGTACCGTAAGACGCAGCGTAGGGAGGCCCTCAACAAGGTTGACCGATAACCTGGTGAAGGTTGCGGGAAGTTGATGGATGCGGACAGCACAGGACCGGTCATTGTGGAAAGCCTTTATCCAGCAATAGACCTCTGTAGGCTGAATAAGAATAAGAAAGAGTATAGGGTAGTTAACTAAACAAATCTAATTAGTCCGTCAGTCAGATTTCCAAAAAATACTAGACACGTATTTTTTCTTTTTTCATATAAACAAAAAATGAAGACGACACAGTGCGTTGAAAACTCGTGTGACGTCACTGCACGCTACACTTTTTAGCGCGCAGTGACGTCACCAGCCACCACTTCTGACCTTTGCTGCCTTTTATAAATTTTGTAAATTTTTATTGATTTGATGGCATGCCCTGCCCCCTTTGCCCGCGAATGTATTGCCTACCGCACATGTATTAAGTTACCTCCTTTTGCGAAATAATATTTATTTTTTAGAGCCTATTTTTTAAGTTTAGCCTGAGTTTGTGGGCATTAGTAGAATCAGTTATCTATACCTAACAATACCTTCACGGATCGGACAGTGTTTTCTTTACATATTGTAAAATGGAGGGTATATTTTTACACTTCTTGCTTTAATTCAAAACTTCACCTAAAAAATGGAGCCCTTACCACCACACCAAGTTGGAGACGACCATATCGCTCCGCCATCGCTGACGTTGTCATATATTAATTTAATATTCTATTGTCCACAGATTATGCAAAGACCGAGATAGTCCAATGACCTCTCTTACCGACTTCCCTACTTCACTCGGCAATGTGAAACTCAGGTAAATATACCAAACATTAAACCTGATATGCATATTATACATTATACAGCCACAGAAACTAATTGTTTAGCATATTCACAACTAGAAGGAAAGAAAAAAATATTCATATTCATACGAAGATTATAAAATATAGGAAGATTATACAACTATGAAAGACTAACTACGCCCCGCGGTTTTACATGCTTAAGCTTCGATCCCGTGGGAGTGTGCACCTGTGTGCCAAATTACATCCAAATCCGTTCAGTAGTAGCGTGAAAGAGTAACAGACATCCATGCGTAGATACTTACAAAAAAAAAGAGTAACAGACATCCATGCGTAGATACTTACAAAAAAAAAGAGTAACAGACATCCATGCGTAGATACTTACAAAAAAAAAGAGTAACAGACATCCATGCGTAGATACTTACAAAAAAAAAGAGTAACAGACATCCATGCGTAGATACTTACAAAAAAAAAGAGTAACAGACATCCATGCGTAGATACTTACAAAAAAAAAGAGTAACAGACATCCATGCGTAGATACTTACAAAAAAAAAGAGTAACAGACATCCATGCGTAGATACCTACTTACAAAAAAAAAGAGTAACAGACATCCATGCGTAGATACTTACAAAAAAAAGAGTAACAGACATCCATGCGTAGATACTTACAAAAAAAAAGAGTAACAGACATCCATGCGTAGATACTTACAAAAAAAAGAGTAACAGACATCCATGCGTAGATACTTAAAAAAAAAGAGTAACAGACATCCATGCGTAGATACTTACAAAAAAAAAGAGTAACAGACATCCATGCGTAGATACTTACAAAAAAAAAGAGTAACAGACATCCATGCGTAGATACTTACAAAAAAAAAGAGTAACAGACATCCATGCGTAGATACTTACAAAAAAAAAGAGTAACAGACATCCATGCGTAGATACTTACAAAAAAAAGAGTAACAGACATCCATGCGTAGATACTTACAAAAAAAAAGAGTAACAGACATCCATGCGTAGATACTTACAAAAAAAAAGAGTAACAGACATCCATGCGTAGATACTTACAAAAAAAAAGAGTAACAGACATCCATGCGTAGATACTTACAAAAAAAAAGAGTAACAGACATCCATGCGTAGATACTTACAAAAAAAAAGAGTAACAGACATCCATGCGTAGATACTTACAAAAAAAAAGAGTAACAGACATCCATGCGTAGATACTTACAAAAAAAAAGAGTAACAGACATCCATGCGTAGATACTTACAAAAAAAAAGAGTAACAGACATCCATGCGTAGATACTTACAAAAAAAAAGAGTAACAGACATCCATGCGTAGATACTTACAAAAAAAAAGAGTAACAGACATCCATGCGTAGATACTTACAAAAAAAAAGAGTAACAGACATCCATGCGTAGATACTTACAAAAAAAAAGAGTAACAGACATCCATGCGTAGATACTTACAAAAAAAAAGAGTAACAGACATCCATGCGTAGATACTTACAAAAAAAAAGAGTAACAGACATCCATGCGTAGATACTTACAAAAAAAAGAGTAACAGACATCCATGCGTAGATACTTACAAAAAAAAAGAGTAACAGACATCCATGCGTAGATACTTACAAAAAAAAAGAGTAACAGACATCCATGCGTAGATACTTACAAAAAAAAAGAGTAACAGACATCCATGCGTAGATACTTACAAAAAAAAAGAGTAACAGACATCCATGCGTAGATACTTACAAAAAAAAAGAGTAACAGACATCCATGCGTAGATACTTACAAAAAAAAAGAGTAACAGACATCCATGCGTAGATACTTACAAAAAAAAAGAGTAACAGACATCCATGCGTAGATACTTACAAAAAAAAAGAGTAACAGACATCCATGCGTAGATACTTACAAAAAAAAAGAGTAACAGACATCCATGCGTAGATACTTACAAAAAAAAAGAGTAACAGACATCCATGCGTAGATACTTACAAAAAAAAAGAGTAACAGACATCCATGCGTAGATACTTACAAAAAAAAAGAGTAACAGACATCCATGCGTAGATACTTACAAAAAAAAAGAGTAACAGACATCCATGCGTAGATACTTACAAAAAAAAAGAGTAACAGACATCCATGCGTAGATACTTACAAAAAAAAAGAGTAACAGACATCCATGCGTAGATACTTACAAAAAAAAAGAGTAACAGACATCCATGCGTAGATACTTACAAAAAAAAGAGTAACAGACATCCATGCGTAGATACTTAAAAAAAAAGAGTAACAGACATCCATGCGTAGATACTTACAAAAAAAAAGAGTAACAGACATCCATGCGTAGATACTTACAAAAAAAAAGAGTAACAGACATCCATGCGTAGATACTTACAAAAAAAAAGAGTAACAGACATCCATGCGTAGATACTTACAAAAAAAAAGAGTAACAGACATCCATGCGTAGATACTTACAAAAAAAAGAGTAACAGACATCCATGCGTAGATACTTACAAAAAAAAAGAGTAACAGACATCCATGCGTAGATACTTACAAAAAAAAAGAGTAACAGACATCCATGCGTAGATACTTACAAAAAAAAAGAGTAACAGACATCCATGCGTAGATACTTACAAAAAAAAAGAGTAACAGACATCCATGCGTAGATACTTACAAAAAAAAAGAGTAACAGACATCCATGCGTAGATACTTACAAAAAAAAAGAGTAACAGACATCCATGCGTAGATACTTACAAAAAAAAAAGAGTAACAGACATCCATGCGTAGATACTTACAAAAAAAAAGAGTAACAGACATCCATGCGTAGATACTTACAAAAAAAAAGAGTAACAGACATCCATGCGTAGATACTTACAAAAAAAAAGAGTAACAGACATCCATGCGTAGATACTTACAAAAAAAAAGAGTAACAGACATCCATGCGTAGATACTTACAAAAAAAAAGAGTAACAGACATCCATGCGTAGATACTTACAAAAAAAAAGAGTAACAGACATCCATGCGTAGATACTTACAAAAAAAAAGAGTAACAGACATCCATGCGTAGATACTTACAAAAAAAAAGAGTAACAGACATCCATGCGTAGATACTTACAAAAAAAAAGAGTAACAGACATCCATGCGTAGATACTTACAAAAAAAAAGAGTAACAGACATCCATGCGTAGATACTTACAAAAAAAAAGAGTAACAGACATCCATGCGTAGATACTTACAAAAAAAAAGAGTAACAGACATCCATGCGTAGATACTTACAAAAAAAAAGAGTAACAGACATCCATGCGTAGATACTTACAAAAAAAAAGAGTAACAGACATCCATGCGTAGATACTTACAAAAAAAAAGAGTAACAGACATCCATGCGTAGATACTTACAAAAAAAAAGAGTAACAGACATCCATGCGTAGATACTTACAAAAAAAAAGAGTAACAGACATCCATGCGTAGATACTTACAAAAAAAAAGAGTAACAGACATCCATGCGTAGATACTTACAAAAAAAAAGAGTAACAGACATCCATGCGTAGATACTTACAAAAAAAAAGAGTAACAGACATCCATGCGTAGATACTTACAAAAAAAAAGAGTAACAGACATCCATGCGTAGATACTTACAAAAAAAAAGAGTAACAGACATCCATGCGTAGATACTTACAAAAAAAAAGAGTAACAGACATCCATGCGTAGATACTTACAAAAAAAAAGAGTAACAGACATCCATGCGTAGATACTTACAAAAAAAAGAGTAACAGACATCCATGCGTAGATACTTACAAAAAAAAAGAGTAACAGACATCCATGCGTAGATACTTACAAAAAAAAAGAGTAACAGACATCCATGCGTAGATACTTACAAAAAAAAAGAGTAACAGACATCCATGCGTAGATACTTACAAAAAAAAAGAGTAACAGACATCCATGCGTAGATACTTACAAAAAAAAAGAGTAACAGACATCCATGCGTAGATACTTACAAAAAAAAAGAGTAACAGACATCCATGCGTAGATACTTACAAAAAAAAAGAGTAACAGACATCCATGCGTAGATACTTACAAAAAAAAAGAGTAACAGACATCCATGCGTAGATACTTACAAAAAAAAAGAGTAACAGACATCCATGCGTAGATACTTACAAAAAAAAAGAGTAACAGACATCCATGCGTAGATACTTACAAAAAAAAAGAGTAACAGACATCCATGCGTAGATACTTACAAAAAAAAAGAGTAACAGACATCCATGCGTAGATACTTACAAAAAAAAAGAGTAACAGACATCCATGCGTAGATACTTACAAAAAAAAAGAGTAACAGACATCCATGCGTAGATACTTACAAAAAAAAAGAGTAACAGACATCCATGCGTAGATACTTACAAAAAAAAAGAGTAACAGACATCCATGCGTAGATACTTACAAAAAAAAAGAGTAACAGACATCCATGCGTAGATACTTACAAAAAAAAAGAGTAACAGACATCCATGCGTAGATACTTACAAAAAAAAAGAGTAACAGACATCCATGCGTAGATACTTACAAAAAAAAAGAGTAACAGACATCCATGCGTAGATACTTACAAAAAAAAAGAGTAACAGACATCCATGCGTAGATACTTACAAAAAAAAAGAGTAACAGACATCCATGCGTAGATACTTACAAAAAAAAAGAGTAACAGACATCCATGCGTAGATACTTACAAAAAAAAAGAGTAACAGACATCCATGCGTAGATACTTACAAAAAAAAAGAGTAACAGACATCCATGCGTAGATACTTAAAAAAAAGAGTAACGGACATCCATGCATAGATACTTACAAAAAAGAGTAACGGACATCCATGCATAGATACTTACAAAAAAAAAGAGTAACAGACATCCATGCGTAGATACTTAAAAAAAAGAGTAACGGACATCCATGCATAGATACTTACAAAAAAAAGAGTAACAGACATCCATGCGTAGATACTTACAAAAAAAAGAGTAACAGACATCCATGCGTAGATACTTAAAAAAAAGAGTAACGGACATCCATGCATAGATACTTACAAAAAAAAGAGTAACAGACATCCATGCGTAGATACTTACAAAAAAAAAGAGTAACAGACATCCATGCGTAGATACTTAAAAAAAAGAGTAACGGACATCCATGCATAGATACTTACAAAAAAAAAGAGTAACAGACATCCATGCGTAGATACTTAAAAAAAAGAGTAACGGACATCCATGCATAGATACTTACAAAAAAAAGAGTAACAGACATCCATGCGTAGATACTTACAAAAAAAAAGGGTAACAGACATCCATGCGTAGATACTTACAAAAAAGAGTAACGGACATCCATGCATAGATACTTACAAAAAAAAAGAGTAACAGACATCCATGCGTAGATACTTAAAAAAAAGAGTAACGGACATCCATGCATAGATACTTACAAAAAAAAGAGTAACAGACATCCATGCGTAGATACTTACAAAAAAAAGAGTAACAGACATCCATGCGTAGATACTTAAAAAAAAGAGTAACGGACATCCATGCATAGATACTTACAAAAAAAAGAGTAACAGACATCCATGCGTAGATACTTACAAAAAAAAAAGTAACAGACATCCATGCATAGATACTTACAAAATAAAAAGAGTAACAGACATCCATGCGTAGATACTTAAAAAAAAAGAGTAACATACATCCATGCGTATATACTTACAAAAAAAAAAGAGTAACAGACATCCATGCGTAGTTACTTACAAAAAGGAAGAGTAACATACATCCATGCATAAGATACTTACAAAAAAAAGAGTAACAGACATCCATGCGTAGATACTTACAAAAAAAAGAGTAACGGACATCCATGCATAGATACTTACAAAAAAAAGAGTAACATACATCCATGCATAAGATACTTACAAAAAGTAACAGACATCCATGCATAGATACTTACAAAAAAAAGTAACAGACATCCATGCATAGATACTTACAAAAAAAAGTAACAGACATCCATGCATAGATACTTACAAAAAAAAGAGTAACATACATCCATGCATAAGATACTTACAAAAAAAAGTAACAGACATCCATGCATAGATACTTACAAAAAAAAAGTAACAGACATCTATGCATAGATACTTACAAAAAAAAGACTAATAAACATCCATGCGTACATAATTGCTATACTTTTATAACGCAATAAGATTTTAAAGTAAAAATTAATTAATTCGCTAATGACACAAAAAAGCGCAATGTGAACATTACTAGAAAAACTATCCTATCAGCTGATTTCATAGAGTTCACATCAGGGTTCAACGTTATACCTACAAACACGCGGCGGCACGCTTGCAACGTCCAAAGGCCGAGCCGACACTTTTTTCTAACACTGTGATTTTTGTTACCTCTCATTAACGACATAAATGACTATCATAATTTTATTAGTGGTATGCGGTGTAGCCTTTTCGCGAAGTTTGCGTTACGATGTCAGATACATCCTGTATATGAAATCCCCAAAAGATCAGGCAGAGGGAACTTAAAGCTATCAAAATTTTTATAGTATGGGTGTTAATTCAATTGCTTTACAATTTCTTTCTCTGGCTTTATATACAGTGTCAATAAATATCACACATCGAACTTCAGAGTAACTTGACACATCACATGCAAAATGTCGCACCCGTAGTGTGAGATTGTTGACGCGCATGTCATCTCTTACAACGTCAAGCCAGCACTTCTTTGGTCTACCCCGCTTGTTCCGGCCCGGCGGAGGCGCACGTAACATGCCAGTTTACGTAAGACGTGACCGTACCAGCTTATGCGATTCTCCTGCAGTTTGTCTGCTATATCACGGACACTGAGACAGCCACGGATGCAGGAGTTCCTGATGTGGTCTTTCCGCGTAACTCCATATATCTACATTATCTACCCTAGCATATTCATCTCCGTGACACGCAGCTCCTACTTGTGTCGCTCAAGGCCACAGGCCACGCCTCACAGCCATACAAAAGAACATGTCAAATAATGGTCTTATAGACCTGTCCCTTAAGCTTTACCGGCATTTTGGGATCACAAATGACACCCGTCATCTCACGCCATTTTGCTCAAGCTTTGGAAATGCGTGCCCTGACGTCGCGCGAAGCACAGACCCCAAGTATTTCCCTGTCCCTGAAGCTTAACTTTTAACTTTATCTCTAAAGTATGAAAGTTCAAATTTGTTTAAGAATATTTGGGTAGATTTATCTTTTTGACTGGCAGACCCTTTCACAAGTTAAATAAATATCCTCTGTTTTAATGCAAAACTCTGGAGCTTTTTAATTTTTCTGAAATTCGATGTGCTATTGTTTTAATGCTTTTTTTAAATATATATGTTATGTGTATACTATAAGTTAAATATATACTGAACCTCTGGTACGAGACCGTAATTTAAGCGAAAATGCAATTTTTTAGAAGAACCTTCAGTGCCCCCGACTCACCTTGAGAGTTCACGTGGACTCTCCGGGCGAGTCGGTGGCACTGAATGAGTTAAAACTTTGACATCTCAATAATTCGTGATGCTTCAAGATTTATACATGCCATCTTATGGATGCTATGAAAGTAACGTAGCACTAAGTCAAGGATTGTTTCAAGACACCTATTACGTATTTAAGTCATTGTTTAAATTATAATTGCAAAATTAG
Organism: Sesamia inferens; assembly: GCA_037179545.1. Lineage (NCBI taxonomy): Eukaryota > Metazoa > Arthropoda > Insecta > Lepidoptera > Noctuidae > Sesamia > Sesamia inferens. Next base: position 13,762,362 of record CM073951.1, on the reverse strand, counting down.
TCGTCTCGTACCGTGGTTGTTAAATGTCCACAGAGCATTTAAATAAGAAAGAGATGTTTATAATGATGGGTATTTTGTATATGTGTTTTGGGAATAAAGTATTCAAGTTTTAAGCTAAAATACTCGTAGATTCACAGTTATTAACAGTCGTGGTGGCCTAGTGGTTAAAACACCAGCCTCTCAAGTATGAATGTGCGGGTTCGATTCCAGGTCAGGCAAGTACCAATGTAACTTTTCTAAAAGTTATATGTACTATCTAAGTATATCTTGGACACCAATGGCTGAAGGTGAAGGAAAACATCTTGAGGAAACCTGGACTTTATAAGTCTGAAATCGCCAACCCGCATTGAGCAAGCGTGGTGATTACGCTCAATCCTTCAATCGTATGAGAGGAGGCCTGTGCCCAGCAGTGGGACGATAAAAAAAGGTCGACAATGATGATGACTTGTAAATTTTATCCAACACCGCACAATTTCATCCGAGGATTAATGATTATGTCATAACAGGTCTTCCATATATAATCTATGAGCCGTCAATTTCGTTCTACAAACAAAAATTACCTGTCTTTCATTGAAAAATTCAATACTTCAAAATCTCTGGCGCTGGGAAAATGAACTCTAACACCCTGCCCATTAGGCATACTGTTTCATTTCCATACAAAGCAAACGCGTCCGTTATTCTTTAACTACATTGAACTTATAGCCGTACGGAGGACGGGTCTGAGCAGTTGTGTTGCGATGTGTGCCGGGTACGATGCGCCAAATGTTGTTGTGTCGCGAGTTTGGTCGTGGAGGGTCTCCAGATCAATCTCCCGCTGGTGCAGCATCATTGGTCGTGTTGTTGGGTTTAACATTGCATCACCTCGCTCAACTGCCGTCTTCCTTCCTATTCACTAAGTTTTTTAAGTGATTGGGTTTAATAAACTAGCGCGCTTTGCCATCAACGATTGCATCACTGCTTACCATCAGGCGGGATTGCAGTCAAGCGCTAGTTTATAATTAATAATAAAAAAAAAACTTAATGTTATGTGCTGTGAATGTGTTATGTGTAATGTAGTGGGGTAAATGGCGGGGGTGGTATAGTCATCTCTGTTCTCATTAAATACTCTGTGTACTTGCTCTACGTTTATCTGTCAGTCTGATTTTACATATCTCTTATGTATTAAAAAATAACAACTATATGAAAAAAATTGGCTTCAAACTATATGCTATTTTAAGGACTAGATCTTGGAGACAGGTGGAAACAGGTGTTTACAGACACTTTTTTTTTAATTGAAAAAGGAACGACAGTATTAAATACGTTGAGTTATTTTTATTGAGCCATTTATGCACGGACTACAGCCGGCCAAGCTATCCCAAACTGAAGCTTTAGGGATAAAGTTACAGTAAAATTTACATTTTCATTTAAATATATATATATATATATTGTTTTGCTTTGCTGGTATTCTGGCGTGGTAGCTGGCATATTTTCAATAATTTCATTGTTGTTATATTTTCTTGTGTTCATCACTATACATAGTATTATAGTGTGATCTTTGATGCCTTTTATATTTGTCAATTTTTATTGATTTGATAAAACAAAATATACGTAACCGTTTTTCTATAATCTGAATGACGGACTAAATAGAATCAATTTTTTTTTTTACCCAAGAAACATGCCTATTACAAAAAATGTGAAACTGAGTTAATTACATAATATCCTTAATATTTATTACAGTCTATGTATACTAGTACCTCGAAGCAGTTAATCACTGCGTTTAGTTACTACTATAGACATGAATCTGTAAAAAATGCATAAATTAATTTCCTTGCTGGTATCTCGGCGAGGCTAACTGGCAAATGGTAAATAAATAATTTCATCGTTTCTTGTGTTCATTACTGTACCTACATAGTATTGTATAAAGTCATGTGTTTTTTTAAATGAACAGACAGCTGTGTTGCTGGGGAGTTTGTTCCGCCACTTCTTCTTCCCAGCGAAAGCACTAGGAAGTGTCGATGGGTGGGCGTTTTGGGGGACTGTCTTATATAATATTGACGTTCAAAAAGTGCTGATTCTCTATTTCATTTGAGTAAATGACTTTTCATTTTGAATCAATCATTTATAAGATCTTTGGTCCTAGTGTCTGTAAAATATGAAAAACGTAAATGTGTCGATATATTACTAGGTAAGTGATATGTGTAGGTAATATTTATGTAAGATGTTTGTATTTTAGATTAATATTTATGTTTGTGTAAAATATTTTCTTAGCATGTATATTTCTTATTGCCCATATCTTATTTTACCCATCGACACTTCCTAGTGCTTTCACTGGGAAGAAGAATAGAATAGAATAGAATAGAATAGTCCTTTATTTGCATAGTAAGTAGGTACAAAATATAGATATTAAGTTTTTGAAAGGTCCTTATACTGACTACCTTAACTAAGGCATGCAAACAAAATCTAAAATTAAGAAGAAGTGGCGGAACAAACTCCCCAGCAACACAGCTGTCTGTTCATTTAAAAAAACACATGACTTTATACAATACTATGTAGGTACAGTAATGAACACAAGAAACGATGAAATTATTTATTTACCATATGCCAGCTAGTCTCGCCAAAATACCAGCAAGGAAATTAATTTATGCAATTTTTACAGATTCATGTCTATACTAGTAACTAAACGCGGTGATTAACTGGTTCAAGATATAGACTGTAATAAATATTAAGGATATTATGTAATTAACTCAGTTTCACATTTTTTGCAATAGGGATGTTTCTTGGGTAAAAAAAAAATTGATTCTATTTAGTCCGTCATTCAGATTATAGAAAAATATTGGAAACGTATATTTTGTTTCAATCAAATCAATAAAAATTGACAAATATAAAAGGCATCAAAGATCAAGAGTGGTGGCTGGTGATGTCACTGCGTGCTAAAAAGTGTAGCGTGCAGTGACGTCACACGAGTTTTCAACGCACTGTGTCGTCTTCATTTTATGTTTTTATGAAAAAAGAAAAATTCGTGTCTAGTATTTTTTGGAAATCTGACTGACGGACTAATTAGTTTTTTTTTTTTTAGTCAACTACCGTATTATGTCAATATATATTATACTAGATGAGCGATATATGTAACCGAAACTGAGTTATTCCGCCGAATTAATACTGTCGTTCCTTTAGAATCGTAATGAACGAAAATATCACAAACTCGCATAATTAAAAATACCCTCATTTTGAATAACACGTACATATTTTTCACAAATTGTGTGAGCAGCCACTGTTACTTTGTATTTCATTAATTAGTTATTTAATATGATGTTGTGGGTTTATTATATATATTTTAAGCAATAGCGGCCACATGTAAACGGCTCAAACACAATTTCTTTAGATCCAATTGAACTATCGTTAAACATTAATTATTGCTAAAGTTGTGCGGAATATTTTCATTTAAAATTGTATTTACCTTTAGCATTGAGAAACTTAGTTCGTGACCCTAGTCCTCCACTAAACGTAAAAAAGTACAGAAACGACAAGTATACAATTAAATTGTTCACCAATTCATTGTAACATATCACGAGAAGATAAATAAATAACGATAGAACTATAATATATAAAAACTTTATATATATATATATGTATCTAATATTAATAATCTTCCAAATTACCGTTCTATTGCACATTCAGAGTCACCTATTCCTCGGACATTAGCCGCTGTTAAAGTTCTCCTTGACTCAACATACAGATCAGAATGTTAGAATTTTAGTGAGAAGTATGCATGCCTGTGTTAAATAAATTATATGTTATATTGTTTAAATAGTGTAATTGACTTCGGTCGTTCTGTTTGAAGTAAATTAAAAGAGTAATAAACCCACAACACCAAAATAACACAACACATAAATGTGATAACAATCTAAATTTCCGCTTACACTGACATCTAACACTTTCAGAGAAAGAAACTCCCCGAGAAAATCCAAAACTCGGTACAGCGGCATGCACCTAGACACCGATAAATCCACCAACCGACTAAGTTGGCATGGAAAAGATGGGCATTCTACGCTAATAAAGATAGATTGGCCGAATGAGAACTCTGTGTCCACTCTTACTACAAGCACAATCAATTCTAGTCCCTTAACACCGATAACACCAATATATGACCCGCTAGAAAGCGACTCCGAGGTTAGCGAGTCAAACAAACACACTATCCAAATTAAAAGCGAAGTTTGCAGTAACTGTGATCAAGAAAAATGCCTTAAATGTGAACTCAAAGCGACAGACTACGAAAATTTAAAAGATTTTGCCGAAAATCTCCACGATAGCTTAGAACACAGTCCATTACACTCCACAGATATCAGCTATCACAATTTAAACAGATTGTCAGCTGTGTCAAACTCCTCAAACTCCGAAACTGACAAGAAAAAAGATGACAATGACGTCATGAAAGTCATGACGTCCTCACACGAGAGTTCTTCCAGCTACTCAAATGTCAGCTTGACGAAAGGAGATGAGCTTTACGAATGTTACAATTACACTCGTCCGAATTACATAAACTTACAGTCGTCAAGTACTAGTAAAAGTTCTCCAGGAAGTCCTTTAAAAAGCCCTCTTAAATCTACTATTAGTATCACATTCCGATCTCCTACTAAGTGTAAGAATTATGAAGACACTCCCACCAATGATAGGGACTCCGTGTACGAAGACATTGATTTGGAGAAGAATCTATCGATAGTTGAAGATGCTAGTATACCACAGACTGATGCCTGTCTGCCTACCCAACAGGCTTGCCAACCTGATGATATCCAAGACCTGATAATACTCGAAACTCCGACAGAAACTAACCTTGATGACGTTATTGATGTCTACAGTCAAGTCAAGTTCTTCAAGAAAAGCGTTAATGAAGTGAATGCGATGCTTCTACCCGAAGACAGACATTACGAGAACATGGCGTTTGAAAAACAAAATGATTACGAAAATATTAATGTCGATACTTTAAAAATATGTGATAAAGATTTGATTAATGAAGATGATAATTCCAAAGATGCGACTGAGAACGGAAATTTTAAGAGTATGAATGTCAGGGAGCTAGCTATACGATTCGAAAGCCCTACGGAGCAGAAAGCTGCCTTTACGTTTGACAAATTCAAAGCTGAGATCAAATATCCCAGCTTAGAACGAAAAGACGAGAAAAGAGTTATAGAAATAAAGAAAATAGACTTCAAAACTCCAACCGTATCACCAAAGTCTTATGGGCTTTCCAAAAACTCACACAATGCGAGATCGTTAGACGAAAATGCGTTCATAAAAGAATTTGGTAAAGAACAATCAAATGTAGACAGGAGAAAAAGCCTAGAAGTCAAAACTTCAAGCAAAAAACTGCCAGATTTAAATCTCAATACAGACCATGAACATGAGCACAAAGTCATTATAACGCCTACATCAGAAAACAAAATTTCTCTAATACAAAGATTCGATCGGCCGGACATTAAAAACCTGATCTCAATAGATTGTGACAAAAAACTCAGTCGCGAACGAATAGAAAAATATAAAGAAGAACGCAGGAATTTTCTCCGGGAAAAATATAGTTCGCAATCTTTCCGCTCGAACCCCGAGCAGCTGACCCGGATTAAGATACGGAAAGATAGGGAAGATAAAATTGAGACTTGTGAGAGGCTAAAAGATGAGACGCCCAAGTTTGAAAGGAGAAACACGGTGGATCTGGGACAGAGGCTGAGGTTCAGTCTGGCTAAGAGTAGCAATAACTTAGACTCGATCCCATCACCTTCTAGTCCAGAGAGGGAGTTTCGAGATGAACGGCATTTTGATAGGTAAGTTGGAAACATGACTTGGGAGATTTTTTTTTTTATGGTTCTCTTTTTATAACATCATAAAAAAGGTTTGATTGAGATTGGCTTTCATCTTTTTCTTTCTATTTCAATAAGATAAGGACAGAAGTTAAAACGTTAGTTTAGACCTGTCAAATTCCGCCGAGTCCGCTTCTGAAATAAATTGATGAAATTTTGGTCACCATTTTTATAATCACGTCTTAAACTATTAATAGAGTAACTTAATTTGACAGGATTAAACTAATATGTTGTTTTCTATCCATTTCTTAGTGAAATAGAAAGAAAAAGATGCACTTAAATTAGTTTCTGAAAAGGAGAAGCCGCGTCTATGTCAAAAATGTAGGGAAATTAGAAATATTTTTTGGTGAATTTGAGACCAGTCTGTGGACATTCCTAAAAATAAAAATTCTTGCCTCTCAAATATTTGAGGCATATTGTAGGGTATATAAAAGAAAAAGATAGAGCCATGTTAATAAATATCTTCCAAGACACTTTTGTTTTGTATTTTTTTTGTTTGTTTTAATTTAAATTGGCTTTAAATTGGGCAATATAACATCATAACTTTAGTTTTGCACACAAAATCTTTGTGTTTTTGTTATGTTGTATTATTTGTCTTATGAAGATACATATACACTTAGCGGTATACCACAAGCCAAATACTCGTAATTTTAAAAGGTGAAATCCTGCCGTATTGGGATTTATAACAGCTTGAAATTGAGGTCAGATTACGTTTTTAAAATTACGAGTATTATCCCTCAAATATTGGTATTCATACCTGTAAATTATATATTCCGGTATACTGTTATATGTACATTACCTGTTTATTTATGTTTGGTTTTCAATAATTGGAAAATTTTAAATTGTTAATGTTTTGTCTAATTTGTGTTGTATTAAACGGAACGCATCTTCTTTATTAATTTACTAAAGAATCATTATTTTTTTTTATCAAAAATTATCTCGCAATTTATTCCAGGTTCTTAGTTGTTTTTTTTTTTTTTTTGTAATATATTAATTTCTTTTTTTTTCTGTTTTTTTCCTCTAGGAAGGAAAAGGTCTCGCCCTCGTACAATATACAGGATATGACAGCAATTTTCGAGCAAAAGTCGCATCCAAACACCGGTTGATATACCAACTATTCGTAAGTTTACCATAATCTGTGGTGAGACTCACGGCGATACCTGTAAACTCAGGTAAGATTGCCAAAATTACCAAAAGTTGGTAAATTATGTATAAAAAGTATTGATGTAACTGTCACAGTGATCTGTAACAGGTATGATTACCACAAAATTATGTATTGTACCTATGCGATCAAAAGGCGGTACTGGTAACTCAGGTATGTCTGCTAAAGTTACCAAAAGACGCTAAATTATGTTAAAAGTAGTGGTGGAAATGTCACAATGTTAAAATAATTATGAATTGGTTAACAAAATTATATTGTATATTAAATAAGCTTGCTTTTTTGGTGAGATTTGTTACTAACTATGAAATAAGTTGTGAAGTTTGCTGAAAAAATTATTTATTTTATTTTATGTATTTAAAAGTGACATTGTCGCAAAATGTGAAAAAAAAAAATGAAATTGGTAAGCTTACTGCTATTTACTAAGAATTGTATTGTATTTGTGTCCGGTTGGGGGCAACAGGCCTAAGGGTGTATACACACCTCTGCCTAACCCGCCAGGGCTTGTAGTACAGGCGTGCGGTTATGTAATGTAAAATATAAAAAAATATATGGTAAGATTTTTTCACTAGTTTAGGACGAATAATTAATGAGGTAACTGGGTTGTGGAGGTCAAATAGGTAGTTTCAGGTAAAATACCGATGTTCAGTTACAAATTAATACCGGTATAACGGTATTTCCGGTATCATTGCCAAAGTCTCACCACAGTAGCCATTTATATTGTTATTTTGTATATTAACAAAATGAAACTCATTTTATTGTGAAAATATATTAAGTTGTATAAGAGTATAATTACTTGTATAAATATACATGGATGATAGGTAAATTATTCAACTTCCTTGATATTTTTATTTTTTAGAGATTCTTAAATTAACACAATAGCTATTCTGTTTGAACAGTGGTAACCCAAAAACTAAAACTTTAGAGATGTTTTTCGTATGCACATTTAAACAGCATAATATGTTATACAAAACATAAAAAATAATTCAGATACATATTAAAATAACCCGTGGCAATCTGGGCGGAGCGGAAGGGAGTGTCAGATTTTTACTGACTAAAACCCAACCGTGTTCCTTCACGCCCTTATGCGCCAGGGGCCACGGTATCTCTGTCCTCGGTCGTCGGGTCCCCGTGGACCGTCACAATGTGCTGACAACATCTCTTTCAGGAGCGCGTGAAATAACCCGTCGTCAGCTCCGGCCGCTCCTCTGGCTAGTCTTAATGATAAATTTACCTACTTCGATATATATTATACAAGTAATATATCATAGTTATTATACATAAGTCACTTGTTTCGTTAAATTATTTATTGACGGTTTTTTTTTTACTAATATTATTATTTTGTCGGTTAAACATCACAATTTGTTTGGGTTTGAAGCGGTATGAGAAATACAGGTATGATTACCAAAAAGTTACAGGTATATAAAATAACTGGACAGCGTGCGAGATGATTGCGTAACTTAGTGACAGTAGCTATCCGAATCCATTGCTCCTTATGTTCGAAAAATGTATCTGTTCAACCACGTAAATAACGCAATGAGTGTTGTTGAATGGTCAAAATTATAACTAAATTGCTACTGGTAGTGTCTCATGCCGGTCAGTATGACTATCGGATGTTACGGCTCTTAAATATCTAAACATGATTTGACGAAAGAAAAATCTCGACCTTAAAACATTAGGTCGTATTTACAATATGTAACAAAAACCCTGTCGTTGCTTCAACCTACGTTTTAAGACGGACGTAATAAAGCAAGTAATTTATAGAAATTGTTTAACAAAATTAATTATTTTAATTATTAATATTTATAATCTGTAACTGATTTCTTAGCTCTGCAATTCTGCATAAAGAAACTAGACATAAGTAGAACGTTCCCGCCAATTTATTTAACTTATAAAATCACATATTCTAAAAAAAAAAATCGAATTTGTCGGTTTTAATAGGTTTTTAGGTAATTGTGACCCCTCGACTAGACAATGATTACTGTTTTCTAATCATGACTTCATTAATGATGTGCTTGTAGGTAAAATTATATGTCCCTGAAAGGAACAACAGGGTTTTTGTTACATAGTGTATAGCTCGACCTTAGGAAGCATTAGTTCTAATGTGTACCTCTTCGGACCTATACATACGACCTAATGCTTCTAAAGTCGGACTATAGATACAAACTAATTCTTCTAAGGTCGAGAAATATGGACAAGCCTTTCGGTACACGTAATTAATGAGTATGCCACTAAACGTTTTGTTTATTAGGTAATATTTCTAAAGATACCACCAGATGGCTGATAACATGGTATTTCGTCATTTTTTAAAGAAAAAATTATAAAAACTAAAATATTTTACACAATTGTTAGTTAAGAGGCGGAAAGTTACACAAAACGCCATAACATTATTTTATCGTCGGCATTTTGTGTAAGTTTAGATGTAAAGTGTGTATCTGACATCGACGCACAAACGAGTACCATGGATCCAGCACATGATTCTGAACCCCCCAGTGGTAGAATTTTTCGTCGGCTTTTTTATGATTTAAAAAAAATATGTATGTGATTTTTTTTCACTTTAGACCATTCATAATTGCTGTACTTTTATAACCCAATAAGATTTTAAATTAAAAATTAATTAAATCACTAAATACCCGAAAAAGCGCAATGAAAACAAAACTTGAAAAACTATCTTATCAGCTGATTTAATAGATTTCACATCAGGGATCAACGTCATACCTACAAAACCGCACGGCGGCACGCTTGCAACGTTCAAAAGCCGAGCCGACACTTTTTTTAGACACTGTGAATTCTGTAACCGATCATTAACGACATAAATGACTATCATAATTTTATTAGTGGCATGCGGTGTAGCATTTTCGCGAAGTTTGCGTTACGATGTTAGATACAGCCTGTATAAGCGCCGTAATTTTAGGTCTCAAATTATTACTGACTGATTTCATAGTTGAGACATTCGACCGGCGACATTGAAATTTAGTCCTGCATTCTGTAGGTACGTAATTAAGCTCAGTGGGTAAAATTTTTTTGCTCGGACCTTTCCACATCTTGGTGTATGGTGTACTGTGATGCACCTTTGATGAATCTTTACCGCTACAAAGCCAAATCAAACAAGTATTATTATATTGTAAAAGAATAATTCTCACACTATTGTCTGTTGTTTTACGTGGAATCTCACTATATTTCTCAGGGATATAATGAATATTGACTCTTAATGGCTTGGTATTAGGCACTTTTTTCTATTTTAAAACAGATATCTGGCTAGTTTTGACGTTTTCTGCAGTGTAAAAGATGGATTAATAATTTAGGAGGTGTATGTACAAAAAATCTTCTAATAACTAAAGCTGGTATCAGAAATTCTTTCAAGTAAATAATTCATAAAGAACATTGAAATATCGCAGCATAGTGGCCACGTCATGACTTTGCCTCAAACCTCCCTCGTAGACGGTTCACGCGGCCGTCTTTTTCGGCTATATCCGCCATTATTGTGAAATAAAATTTTCAAAGAGTTTCTATAATTTGTTACACGTGTTATTGGCAAAATTGTGGTATCTATTCCACAGGGGCTTTTGATTAAGAGTTGAAGTTGAATTCATTAAAACGGTGAAGGGAAGTAAAAATTATCGTGGTCCAATGACGACGCATGCAGTAGGCGTAGTATGAGTTTTCATTACGAGACTCTGTCGTCGATTTCGAGCGCGTTTGGCGTTCACGTTGGTTAAGACTTCTTACAACCTTGAAGCGGGCCAATCGATGAGTCAAACGCGCTCGATATCGACGATCGAGTTTCATAATGAAAACTCATACTAGGCCTACAGATGTAAGAATATAAAGTAAGACATGTAAGAGGTAACAAGCAAAGAAACCAATAATAAAAGTGTAGTTCTGTACTTAATTGGTACAAACGACAACACATCAAGCTACTGCAATCTATCAGATTTCTTTATTAGATTTTCAACTATATCTCTAAAGCGTTAAGCTTCAAGGTTGATTGGGAATATTTGACAGTTTCGGGTAGCTAAACTTTCTGTCGTTCGTATATTTATGAAGAAATTAATCCCCTTTCTCCATAAACGTTTCTTAAAGTTAACTAGTGATTAGCGAATGTTTTAACTTCACTTAACTGTAATCATCGTTTATGAATAAACACCATAGTGTTTAATGGGTTTATTCATAAACGATGTTAGCTAGTTAACTTTGAGCAACGTTTATGAATAGAGGGGGATATGGCTGACACCCTCTCATGTAGTGATTATTTACTTTGTAAGCAAATTATTGTTTTTTATTACGTTTCAAACACAATGTCGAATACAAAGCGCCACATCGTTATTATTGTTGTATACAGAGTGTTGCTGATATTACGACAATAAATGAAAACACGAACAATGCTGGTTCATAGGAATAATTCTAAACCATAGAAAAAAACCTAACATAAAAAAAAAAAAAATTTCAAACAAACTAAATCGCATAAAATTGCAAATGGAATAGAACATCCTTTCAAATATTGGTTCACTGACCTCCGATCGGCGACAGCGCGGTCCTGTATCGACTTGCTTTTTTCGCGCCATTATTATTAAAGTTTAGTACGCAGGATGGGACGGTCATTAACCTGTAAGCGCCTCCTTATCGACATGTACAACATGTAGAAAATGTGAAAAATTAAAAATAATTTCCTGTGACTAAACTAATGGATATATTTACATGATTTTTTATGGGTAGATTGAGAATGTGTTGAAGTACACGATGTTTAATTTATTGTCGTATTGTCAGCACCACTCTGTGTAGTTTTTCATAACTCCTCAAAGTATTATTCCATCTTTCCACACTATATATTCAAACATGGTCATACGATCAAGTATTGTGTAGTCTTTAGAGACTGTTTCTCGTCAAGTCTGTTAGCTTTCAAGATCGTTGGCTATAAGAAAGGCGCCGAAAATATTTATTTTATAGGCGTTTGAATGTTTAAATGGCTTTTATTTTGATTTATAATCTTCCGTTGCTTACCCTGATTGAGTAACACACTATTACTATCAATTGCAATCATTTTGAAGTATATTGTTGATCCATTGCTCTATATGTTCAAGAATGTGTCTATTCAACAACGTAAATAATTCAATGAATGTTGTAGAACTGTCAAAATGTAACCGATTGCTACTGATTGTGTATTACGTAACTACCCTGCAATCCATTACGCTTTAGTTTAACCATAATTGCGAACCAATTATTGTATTTTGAACTTTATTCCGAGAGACGTAAAGTTCTTGATTTGATTCAAAACTGACAAGTCAGTGTTGACAATTAAAACTTTAACATAAGGAAATACAGTTCAACATTAAATAACGACGCGATTGTTTAGCCGGTTTCTAAATATGAATCTTATTTTGTCATAAGGTCATCAAGCACCCTGTGATTGACAGAAATTGAACCTTATTTGTATTTAATCAACGTTCATAGTCGTATGACACTCTTGAACAGATATTTTTTTAGAATTACTGCACTAACTTTATAAGAGCAAGGTTCATTTTCGTATGATTTAATGTGAAATCTAAAATCTCTGACAGACACATCAATCTAAACTCGAAGGAATTTTAGTTCCATATTAATTTTAATTGTCTTAAAACTATATTTAAGCCGCTGTCCTACACTTCAAGGAATTCAGTCTTTATGTTACGTTAAAAAGTTATTGTATCAAAGTAAAAGCTATTTAAATATTGCCACCTAAAACGAATATTGTGTTGCCATAATGAAAAATAAATATATAAATAATAAAAATGCATTTATTACTATATTTTTGTAAGCAGTATTTATTCAATAGAATAGAAACTGTATAATATTTGAATCTTATAGAAATTGATAAAAGAAGACTATGTAATACAATATTTAAAAAAATACGTAAGAATAAATCACGGGAACAATTCTGACTTTTCTGACATTTTATCAGACCATTATTTTGTTATTGTCAGAAATTGACTCGAATCTCAAGATAACTGAAGGTTTTTTTTTGCAATAAAATTGAAATTACGTAGTCATATTATATTTAGATTTGTTCGAATAAAAAATAGCTTTCTTTGTATATAAATACGCACCTCTTTTTATGTAAAAAGTCGGTTAATGGAGTCGAAAACATATTTGGTTTGTGTACATTGAAATATTTTATAAAAATAAATAACTTCCTCTGAATGAATTGATTATATTTTTAACATTCTATTGTACTAAAATTAGCTAACATAATCATCTCTCGTTTACATGTTTTTAGTATTTACTAAGCAAGAAAGCACTAAAATAAATTCAAATTAACACAAAACCCCGCTAGGAACACTGCATTGCATTGTGAATATCAAACTTGGTTACTTTGTGCAAAAATCAATGACTCAAATTATCTTGTTCTCAAACTAAACTGAATTCAGAAAGGACAGCAGATGAATATTCATTTAGTCCGGCATGATGTCTGGTGATCAGACGTCATGCCGGACTAATTTTGAAGGTTGAGACTCGTCGGTATGAGTAGTTGTGTTGCGATGTGTATGTTGTTGTATCGGAAGTTTAGTCGTGGATGGTCTCCAGATCAATCTCCCTGTGGAGCAGCATCGTTGATCGTGTTGTTGGGTTTAACATTACATCACTTCGCTCAACTGCTGTCTTCCTTCCTATTCACTCAGTTCTTTTAGTGAATGGGCTTAATAAACTAGTGCGCTTTACCATCAACGATTGCATCTCTGCTTACCATCACGTCCATAATTATTTAAAAAAAATATTGACGTGTTTGCAGTAGCCAGATTTTTAATCACGTCTAAATTGTCTATGGATTATCTTAATTTGAAAGGACTTCACTGATATTTATTTTCTGTCCTTTTATTAATGAAAATAGAAAGACAAAGTTGCACTGAAGTTAACCTTTAGTTTGTGAACTAGGGAAAAATCATTGCTCAGGAAAGATATTTTTTTTTTTTGTAAAAAAAAATACCTATTTACTGATTGCGAGTAATCTAAAGCAAAACATGCAGCTTTTCCAGCATGGAGGGATCTTGAGAGCATTTAAACATCGGCCGCTGGCAGAAGTTACCACCCACCAGACAAAGCCTTGCCGCCAAGCGATTTGTCGTGTTCCGGCATGATGTCTGGTGAAGCCGTACGTAGGACGGGTCTGAGCAGTTGTGTTGCGATGTGTGCCGGATACGATGCGTCTAATGTTGTTGTGTTGGGAGTTTGGTCGTGGAGGGTCTTCAGATCAATCTCCCTTTGGCGCAGCATCGTTGGTCGTGTTGTTTGGTTTAACATTGCATCACCTCGCTGAAATGCCGTCTTATTTTCATTCGCTCAGTTTTTCTGAGTGAATAGGCTCTTAATAAACTAGCACGCTTTACCATCAACGATCGCATCACTGCTTACCATCAGGCGCTAGTTTATAATTGTTAAAAAAAAAAAGCTTTGCCATCATAAAAAAATGGAATTTTAACCTTTAAGCTCTATGTTGAAGCTAGAGCTGCCCATCCCAAAGCGTAGGTCTCTTAGTCTCTATGTAAAAGAACAGGAAAGAACCTCCACGGACACTTTTAAAATCATAAAATTGTTATAAAGCATTTGATTACATCATTCATGTGATGACTGATCCAGAAGAATGTGCACATTGAAACCGTCTGTTGCAGAATCAAAAACAATTCAGTAATCAAAATAAACCGTAGCAGCCTGGGCGGATCAGAATGGTATGTCAGACTTTTACTGACTAAAACCCGTGTACCTTAACTTCCCAGTGCTGTGTTAGAATAATTTTGAATCATATTGCTAATCATTTGTTCGATATATTCGAAAAATGTGTTTGCTCAACAACGTATAAAGGGTGTATTTGACATCGACGCACAAACGGTTACCATGGATCCAGTATATGATTCTGACCCCCCAGTGGTGGAATATTGCGTCGGCTTTTTCCTAATTAAAAAAAAATAATATCCAGTTTTTTTTTTCACTTTAAACCGTTCATAATTGCTATACTTTTATAACCCAATAAGATTTTAAAGTAAAAATAATTAATTCGCTAATTACACAAAAAAACGCAATGTGAACAAAACTCGAAAAACTATCCTATCAGCTGATTTAATAGAGTTCACATCAGGGCCTGTAGCCAATGTAACATCGCTTCGTAGCGAAGCCAAATCGAATACCAAACCAATCAATGGCGGGTAAGATTAACCACGTGATTTATCGCGTCGCGTGATCAATCTTTTTCGTTATTGGTTGGTTTGGTATTCGATTTCGTTTCGCTACGAAACGATGTTACATTGGCTACAGGCCCAGGGGTCAACGTCATACAAGCCCAGGGGTCAACACGCGCGGCGGCACGCTTGCAACTTTCAAAGGCCGAGCCGACACATTTTTTTAAACACTGTTATTTCTGTAACCGCTCATTAACGACATAAATGACTATCACAATTTTATTAGTGGCATGCGGTGTAGCCTTCCCGCGAAGTTTGCGTTACGATGTCAGATACAGCCTGTATAGCGCAATGAATGTTGTTGAACTGTCAAAATGAAACTTATTGCTACTGATGGTGTGGTATGCAATAGGGTAGTTGACTAAACTAATTAGTCCGTCAGTCAGATTTCCAAAAAATACTAGACACGTATTTTTTCTTTTTTCATATAAACAAAAAACGAAGACGACACAGTGCGTTGAAAACTCGTGTGACGTCACAGCACGCTACACTTTTTGGCGACTAGTGACGTTACCAGTCACCACTCCTGATCTTTGACGCCTTTTATATTTGTAAATTTTTATGATTTCATAAAACAAAATTTACGTATCCAATATTTTTCTATAATCTGAATGACGGACTAAATAGAATCATTTTTTTTTTTTTACCAAATTTAGGAAATATCCCTATTACCCTGCTGGTAAGGTCTAGTACGAAACAGCAGTCAAGATGGACTCGCACAGGAAAGGTTCCGTCTAAGGCACAAAAAATGTGTTTATTGTTCGGAAGCCTTCAATTTACATGATGTTATAGCGCCATTACTCACATAGGTATACTCAGTGGTAGGCCATAACATTGGCTGCTGGCAGAAGATAACACCCACCAGACATTTTTGCCGCCAAGCGATTCGTCGTGTTCCGGCTTGATGTCTAGTGAAGCCGTACGGCAGTCGGGTCTGCCGGGTACGATGCGCCAAATGTTGTTGTGTCAGAGGTTTAGTCGTGGAGGGTCTCCAGACTCGCTCAACTGCCGTTTCTCCTTGTAAAAACTCAGTTCTTTTTAGTGTATAGGCTCTTAATAAACTGGCGCGCTTTACTATCAACAATTCCATCACTGCTTACCATCAGGTGGAATTGTGGTCAATCACTTGTTTATAATTAATAGAATAGGTACGTAGAATAAAAAAATTGTTAGTTGAAATGACCCACATACTTACTTATCTAGCCATTACTGTTCAGGTTACTAAATCCTCTTATTAAAAACTAAAAACGTGTGAACAAATTAGTACACTTGCACGGAATTGAATCTTAGTATGTCTTTGACTCGATTGAATTATATACGGACAATAATCATGTATCTAAATCAATGCTTTGTGAAAATCGTCGTTGAAAATGTTTATATGAATTTTTGACGCTAAAATGTCGGTTTAATATTGATAAAATGATTCGTGGTTATATGTATAAATTTTGAAACCATACTGGACTAAACTAAATTTAAGTTCATCTTTTTCTTTATATTTCAGTATGAAAAAGACAGAAGATAAATATTAGTTCAGTCCTATCAAATTAGTCCGCGCTGATATAAATTGACGTATGTTTAGTTGCCATATTTCTAATCACGTCTAAATTGTCTATGTATCTTATTTTAACAGGACTAAACTAATTTTTATTAGTCCGCGGTGATATAAATTGACGTATCTTTAGTCGCCATGTTTCTAATCACATCTAAATTGTCTACAGATCTTAATTTGACAGGACTAAACTAATTTTATCTTCTATCCTATTCTTAATGAAATAGATAAAGATGTACTAAACTTAAAATGAGTTTATGAATAAGAAGATCGACGCCATTATGAATGTAAGTGATTTTGTCTCGCAAGCTTTTATTTTAATATGAATTATCGTCAACTTAGATAATTTTTTTCGGAAACATGAAATGAAAATTTAAAGTAACAGTTAAAGCGCGCACCCGATAAGCTTCCATTTAAAATATTGTAATAGGATTTAACTCTACATCTCTCATATTAATCATACTAAAATATACCATTCGAAGAGTTTTAACTTGATATAAAGGATCCAAAATTGTAATTTGGAATCAACTTGTAAAGAAAAATATTTTGATTAAAACGGTATAAAACCAATTACGATCCGAACGAAGCCTTGTCTATTATACCGTGTACATCGAAGAAGTAAATAATAAATAAATAAATAAATAAATGAATAGGCTCTTAATAAACTAGGGCGTTTTACCATCAACGATTGCATAATTTCATACAAATGCAGTTTTAAACGGTAACTTAAATACAATTACATACAGCACACATAATCTTATAACTAACCGACTGTTACATTGCCAAATCATATTTCTCTTTCAAATAATATTGTAATAAATTATCCTATAATAAGCAACGCGAGATAAGTCTCAGGACGAGATCAATATAAATTGTTTGGTACATACTTTGTCTAAGAAGTGATCACGTGATCACTAAACTAAATTTAAGTTCGGTGCATATCTTTCTTTATATTTTATTAAGAAAAGGACAGAAAATAATATGTCAGTTTAGTCCTGTCAAATTAGTCCGCGCCTGACGTAAATTGGTGTAATTTTGGCCGCCATGTTTATAATCGCGTCTAAACTATCTATACAGAGTGATGCTGACGGTACGACAATAAATTAAACATCGTGTACCTCAACACATTCTCGGTCTACCTATAAAAAATCATATAAATATGTCCATTAGTTTAGTCACAGGACTTTATTTTTTGTTTTTCACATTTTCTACATGATGTATATGTTGATAAAGGAGCGCTTATAGGTCATTGATCGCCGCATCCTGCGGTTTGGACTTTAATAATAATGGCGCGAAAAAAGCAAGTCGATACAGGAACGCGCTGTCGCCGATTGGAGGTCAGTGAACCAATATTTTTAAAGGATGTTCTATTCCGTTTGCAATTTTATGCGATTTAGTTTGTTTGATTATTTTTGATGTTAGGTTTTTTTCTATGGCTTAGGATTATTCCTATGAACCGCATTGTTCGTGTTTTCATTTATTGTCGTATTGTTAGCACCACTCTGTAGAATATCTTAATTTGACAGTATTAAACTAAAACGTTATCTTCTATCCTTTTCTGAATCAAATAGAAAGAAAAAGATGCACTTAATACAATGTTTAACCTACTGTCAGTGAAAGACGGACACGGGAACGTTTCTTAGCCAAAATACTCACGTTAGTGATGTTTATAAATCTCGACCTCAATATTTAAATAATAAGCATATAAATATATAAAAGTATGTAAAATAATAACAGAAAAAAATTGTGTATTTCTGTTGGTTTAGTACTAAGTTTGGTATTTAGGTAGTTTTAACGGCCTTTGTGAAATGAGGGTATTTCGAAACTTTAAAAGATTTTGTTTGTTGAATGATTGATTAAATTGATTTAAAGAATTGGTGTTACTGTTATTTTATTATTATAGAGTTACGTGCAAATGTTTTGTTAATTTAGAAACTGTAACTTATTTCTTTAAAAGTCATATTTGTAATAAATAATTTGTTTTCTTCATTTAAGAAAGGTGTAAATTTGTTTTTTTTTTTTTTTTTTGGTGGATACTAGTTATCATATATTAATACCAAACTAAGTAGCGAAATCGTTATTAATTAAGTATAAAACAGTGAGCTTTAAAGCGTTTCCACTTATGATGGCTATGGGCGCAGAGGGCGCCACTGAGCGTCCCTTGTATTTACAATCTTGTAATATAAATATTTCTTTATTGTCGGCTTGTAGATGTAGGTTATGGACGAATAAAAAGTATTGCGGATTTTTTGCATTTTTCTTTATCCTTACACCACCTGTACGTAAGCACAAGCGGCAATACATCAAGCTACTACAATCTGTCAGATATCTTTATTAGATTTTCAACTTTATGTCAATAGCATTAAGGCTCAAGGTTGATTGGGAATATTTGAGTTTCGGGTAGCTTTACCTGACGTCGCCCGTACTTTGTAACCTGTAAAATATATCATTATCATCATTTCAGCCGAAAGACGTCCACTGCTGGACATAGGCCTCCCCTAAGGAACTCCACGACGACCGGTCCTGCGCCTCCCGCATCCAGCGGCTATCGCGACCTTCACTAGGTCGACGGTCCATCTCGTCGGGGGCCTAACCACGCTGCGTCTTCCTGTGCGTGGTCGCCACTCGAGAACCCGTCGGCCCCATCGGGCCGTGCAAAACTAAAATGGCAGTGGGCCGGGCACATTGCCCGTAGGACCGATGCCCGATCCGAGGCGCAGGACCGGTCGTCGTGGAGAACCTTGGAGGAGGCCTATGTCCAGCAGTGGACGTCTTTCGGCTGAAATGATGATGATGATGATGGTACATTGTGGCCCGTGGTACCTACAACGCCACACGCGTCATACTGATTTCACGCAAATCCAGCATCTCGCAAGCTAAGTTTATTAACATGCATACAACTTCACAACATCCACCGGCGGGCAAGTACCAGTTCACAGGCTCAAGACAGGACAGTTCTGTCGTTGGTCTCAAGATGCACAACAGTTTGGGACCCATCTATAAGACCAGTTTGGTAATTAAAACTATTTTATGGTTTGGTATCATATGCAGGTATCTAGGTGCACCGGCTTTCAGAAAAAATCACCTTTTAAATGTGTGTGTGTGCGTGCTTGCGTGCGTGCGGGCGTGTGTGTGTGTGTGTGTAAAAACCTCGAGAGCTGCTACATACTATGTACTAAAAGGAAAATCTTTTATCGTGGAAAAATTCTAAATCTCTAGTCTATGCTTCATTTGGCCTACTACCAAGGGAAACGTAGAAGTTTATGAATTATAATAAAATAATTGACTTAATATGCCGTGGTGGCTTAGTGGTTAAAACACCAGCCTGTCAAGTATGAGTGCGCGGGTTCGATTCCAGGTCAGGCAAGTACCAATGTAACTTTTCTAAAGTTATATGTACTTTCTAAGTATATCTTGGACACCAATGACTGAAGCTGAAGGAAAACATCTTGAGGAAACCTGGACTTTAAGTCTGAAATCGCCAACCCGTATTGAGCAAGCGTGGTGATTACGCTCAATCCTTCTCTGTATGAGAGGAGACCTGTGCCCAGCAGTGGGACGATATAAAGGTTGATGATGATGAGTAAAATACTGGCCAAGTACGAGTCAAAATCGCCCTCGGTGATACAAAAAAATTGTAGGTGGTGTCACATAATAATACCCCAGACGATTTGACGAAAGTATATTGCGACTGAACGAGCGGCACATGTGATTGGCCGGTGTGGAGAGCGCGCCGTGTGATTGGTCGGTGTGGAGAGCACGCCATGTGATTGGCCGGTGTGGAGAGTGCGCCGTGTGATTGGTCGGTGTGGAGAGCACGCCATGTGATTGGCCGGTGTGGAGAGCGCGCCGTGTGATTGGTCGGTGTGGAGAGCACGCCATGTGATTGGCCGGTGTGGAGAGTGCGCCGTGTGATTGGTCGGTGTGGAGAGCACGCCATGTGATTGGCCGGTGTGGAGAGTGCGCCGTGTGATTGGTCGGTGTGGAGAGCACGCCATGTGATTGGCCGGTGTGGAGAGCGCGCCGTGTGATTGGTCGGTGTGGAGAGCACGCCATGTGATTGGCCGGTGTGGAGAGTGCGCCGTGTGATTGGTCGGTGTGGAGAGCACGCCATGTGATTGGCCGGTGTGGAGAGCGCGCCGTGTGATTGGTCGGTGTGGAGAGCACGCCATTTGATTGGCCGGTGTGGAGAGTGCGCCGTGTGATTAGCCGGTGTGGAGAGCGCGCCGTATGATTGGTCGGTGTGGAGAGCACGCCATTTGATTGGCCGGTGTGGAGAGTGCGCCGTGTGATTAGCCGGTGTGGAGAGCGCGCCGTGTGATTAGCCGGTGTGGAGAGCGCGCCGTGTGATTGGCCGGTGTGGAGAGCGCGCCGTGTGATTGGCCGGTGTGGAGAGCGCGCCGTGTGATTAGCCGGTGTGGAGAGCGCGCCGTATGATTGGTCGGTGTGGAGAGCGCGCCGTATGATTGGTCGGTGTGGAGAGCGCGCCGTGTGATTGGCCGGTGTGGAGAGCGCGCCGTGTGATTGGCCGGTGTGGAGAGCGCGCTGTGTGATTGGACGGTGTGGAGACCGCACCAATGAACATTGCGATCGTGCAGGTTGACGCTTAACGTTTTCCCGCGCACATCGACAGCGGGCAACGGATGTGCTCAAATGCTTGCAGGGGCCTTACTATGACGTGTTAAAACCATCATTAAACCGTTGTGAAAAAGGGATGGCGCCATTCAACCTGTATAGCTCCATCTTTGTTTGATACTGGAATGGAACCATGATGGTTTTAACATGCCATAGTAACCCCCAGACGGCTACCGTCCAGCGGCGCCCTCCACGATGGTGACAGATTTAAATGGCTTGCAGCTGCTACAGAAGCATGTGGTAGAAGTGAAACCTTCAATTATTTTTGTTTCGAGATAATGAGGCGATTGTACAATGCTTCCTATCTCATTTTCTCCCACGTTAAAACTTATGAATTTCTGTTTTGTCTCACTTTACTGTCCCTTTTTCGTTTCATCGACTTTCAAATCCCAGGCTAAAAAAGTTAACACTTCAAAAAGTGCTTTTAGTATTTGTATAAATAAATAATCTGTGAAAAGCTATTAACTATTACGGTTCATGACATACAGCCTGGTGACGGCAGACAGGCTGGTGGCTTGAAACCAATACTGGGGACAGACTTCAATATAAAATTGCTTTAGCGAACTTCTTAACATGACTGCTTATGCGCTTGCAAATTCAAGGGATTGGCGGATTTACCAGCAGGCTGAGTAAGCTTGAGCCTTGGGAAGCAGATCTAAAGAAAAGCAAAATTCCTGGGACCTTTCGTTGCTTTGCACCTCAAATAACTCAATAAGATTTCTCTATGACGGATTTTGTTTCTTGTAAAAATAATCTAGGACATAATTGTAGAGGTAAAATGGCGGCAAAAACCTTACAGACTATACCTAGAATATTTTTGTTAATCGGTCATTAGGGATTCAAAAGATTCTTTTACTAGGCAATAGGTTTAGAGACTAGGTAGGTTTTAAAGAAAAGCGTAACCTGCCGTCTGTCTCCCTTGATCCTCCAGCTGAATAGGGACGCAAACTTCCAAAGCGCAGGGCTCAAGTCAGGCAGTTTTTAATACATAATCAGCCTATAATGTCAGGTCCAGTGCAGGTTGGTAGATGTGACACTTCGACAAAGTATTTTTTCTAGGACATACCAGTTTCCTCATGATACTTTTCTGCACCGGGGTGAAGAAATAATTTACACAAAATAGAGCCCCTGATGGAGTTCGAATCTACGATATAGAAATATTAATCTAAAATTTCTTCATAAGATACCACTAGGCTACCGTTGCTCTTGTAAATAAAAAAAAAATACTTGTGTGCTTATGACCACACGACTGAAGTGAAACTTCTTTCGCTCCATCTGTATGTATATATATATATACAGTATGTTACGAAAACCCTGTCCGACCCGTGAAGGTGTTGTTAGGTATCGATAACTGATTCTACTAATGCATACAAAACCGGGCTTTACTTAAAAAAAAAATCCCCCTAAAAAAAATAAATATTATTTCGCAAAAGGAGGTAACTTATTAAATGTGCGTTGACCACCCTTCGCCTGCCGACCGCGGGGGGCGGGCGGCAGGACACGCGGCACGTGGCCGCATCGCTATTCGCTCATAATAATACCGGTGTTGTCACTTTTTAAAAATTACCAAATTTCGGGGAAATTGGAATTAATTCGTTGGAAAAAAAGATTATTTCAAAATTCATTTGTATTGGTACTATGATGAATACGTAAAATTTTATATTATATTTGGTCATGTGTTTACCTAACCTCTATTATCCTTATGGGTCGGACAGGGTTTTCGTAACATACTGTATATATGTGTGTACAATATATACATGTATACATATATTGATTTTCTATAAATATTTAAATTTATTTCATGGTTTCATTGGTAAATTAATATTTTTGCATAGATCTTCTATTTTTATTGAAAAAAAAAAAAAACTCGTTGTAGACCTTGTAGTACCAAGCTCGCGCCACGGGCGCCTCTGTGCTTATATCTCCCACTTAACTTCCGTTCTCCTTGCCCAATCACTTTTCGTAACGCTTACGTCACGCGTTCGCCAGCTTACTCCCCAAGTCAAGCGTGCGTAAAGAAGTTTCACTTCAAAAAGGTAGAATAAAAACAGAGTAGCAACCTGCTCAACACCCAGTACAAAATGTTGCAAGATAAGTTTGGTAGAAAGGCGCACTAGACACACGAAGTCGCCAATAGACCAGTAGGCCTAGTATGAGTTTTCAATATAAAACTCGCTCGACGATATCGAGCGCGTTTGGTGCTCTCATTGGTTGAGAGTTCTTACGACCTTGAAGCGGGCCAATCGCTGAGTCAAACGCGCTCGATATTGACGATCGAGTTTCGTATTGAAAACTCATACTAGGCCTACAGAATATGCGGCGGCTCCAGGCGAACTGGTACTTACATTCACTTTGTGGTTTCTCAAGACTAACATAATACAATAAAAAAGGAGCGTAGAGTTTGTAGCAGCCCAGCCAGCTGCTACACATATTCTACGACCCGCTGCGAAGGGTTCCTATAAATCACACTAGGATCGCGGAAGTCATGGCGCGCATCACGACCGCCCATCGCGAAGTGCCTATAAATCTCACCCCGAAAGCACATCTGTTGACCATCGTCAATGTGCGTGGGAAACTATAGCGAGCTGTCTTGCACGTAAACTGTGAATTGGCGCGCTTTCTACACCGACCAATCACACGAACGAATCAACATCGAGAACGCACGCGCCATTCCGAGGATTTCTGCGGCACAGCAAGCTGTGTTCCTATTGGTTCCCCCACTATTGTTTAGAGATTTGCCAAGTTATTTAAGTTAGTACATAGCTTGTAAGATACACATTCATATTTACATTCTATTTCTGTTCATACTCTTGTACATATTTATCTTACATCACGTTATTGTACACGTCATACACATTGTACTCTTTTACATACGTGCAATACCTCCACAACGTTAGATTTATCTGAGTCTTAATTACGTAACACGACCTACGCACCTTCAAATATTAAATGAAATCAGCTAGCAAAACATGAAATCTAACATAGGTGGACGGTGGTGTTTTAATATTAGGCTCCTGTTTTTAGCCATTGGATGCGAAATGCTAAATAATACTAGGTAGATAAATAAAGCCTTCTCAGCGATAAGACCGCCTATACCCAATGGTGCCGATTCTTGTTCACAAACTTTCGGTCTTCTATAGGATGCATTTTAGTGGAGTGCGCGAAGGAATTGCATGATTTAGTTCCCCCATCTCCGTTCCACCATCGGACGATCCGTCGTACGGCAAATTTCCACCCTAACGTTGTTAACACCATTATGATCCGGACGAAGCGTTTCGCCTCCTCCTTTACACCGCCTACATCGAGGGACTGGAACAGTTTGCCAGCGGCGGTGTTTCCGTCGGACTACAATTTGAGTGACATCATTAAAGAAGTCTGACCCTCAAAAATCGCTACAACATTATGTTCTGTAATTTATGTGGTATACGGACGACAGCAGGTCACCATACCCGAAACTGTCAGAAATTCCCAATTTTGAGCCTTCAATAACAATAAATTTTGAGAAGTTGAAAATGTAATAAAGAAATTGACAGATTCTAGTAGCTTGATGTGCTATCGTCTGTACATAATAAAGAGTATTCTATTCTATTAAGACTTTTTTGTGGATTAGTTATGTTTTTTGCCTTCAGTTTTGATATCCATCTTATTCACACAAGAACAGACCACAGCATGTGGTCGGGTGCTAAGTTTTATGTTTATTCACATCACATCTCTATTCCGTGATTCACATGGACTAGAGCTCTGCTCATACCGCTCTTGTAGCCTGGAGCTCGTTCACCACCACGAGATGGCGCTAGTATTCGAAAGAGTCAAACGCTAACGCCATCTCGTGGCGTGTACATAATTTAATTAAAAAAAAATAAAACAATGAAGTATAAAAGCAATTTTTATTTACATAGTGAAACTATACATAACTATCTATACAAGAGATAAAATGATAACAGTCTTAGAAACTTGATCATTATGCTACATAATACCGAGTTACACGCTTCGACTTCAGTTGAGCCACGATTAATTCAAAAGCGATTTAAAAAGTGATTTTCTTGCAAGTTTTATTTTATTTATGCAGGGACAATAAACAGCTAAAATATGTGTTATAGCAGAGGAAAAATAATAGATAATATTAGCAATATTGTACTACATTATCCAAAAATATGATGATAAGTGCTACTAGATATGTAATAAATAATTAATCACATCACATTAATAATAACAATAACAAATAGAAACATCAATTAACAATCATTAAATAAATAATCATAAATGTGAGTGGGATGTTAGCAGTTACCACAGATTCCCTAAAGGAACAATTCTTTTGCTGTCCGATAGCAAAATATATTATTACCTACGTTGCACATATCACTCACATAGTAATATAAAACGTTATTTTTTTATTTATGCGAAACCTGAATATAGTTTAACAATAAGTAACTGAATCGATTCCAATAACTTTTACACCATGTTATATTTTTTCCCAAATATATTTAGAAATAGTTGCGGTGCGGTTACCAAGCGAGACACGTAGCTTACGGTAGATCATCGCCCGCGCTACAGCTGACACCAGAGGTCAATGCACCGCTCGCCCGCCCGAACGGACCGTGGACCATATTTTTGTTGGGACAACCAAGTAGGATATTAAGCTTATAACTTTGTGGTTTCTCATGATATATCTTTTTGAAATTTTGTACATAGATTCTTTACTTAAAAATACTGGACACGTGTTTCGGGTTTCGCATGAACATAAAAAATAATGTTGTACATATACACATCTACGTTTGTATTTTATATATTAGATGGATCAAAGACCTCATAAATGTTTGAAATTTATTTCTTTGAAGTTAACTTTACATTTTTTTCGTCTGATTCATGTATACAGGTTGTATCTGATATCGTAACGCAAACTTCGCGAAAAGGCTAGACCTCATGCCACTAATAAAATTATGGTAGTCATTTATGTCGTTAATGAACGGTTACAGAATTCACACTGTTTAAAAAAAGTGTCGGCTTGGCCTTTGAACGTTGCAAGCGTGCCGCCGTGCGTGTTTGTAGGTATGACGTTGAACCCTGATGTGAACTCTTTTAAATCAGCTGATCAGATAATTTTTCGAGTTTTGTTTTCATTGCGTTTTTTTGTATAATTAGCGACTAAATTAATTTTTAATTTAAAATCGTATTGGGTTATGAAAGTATTGCAATTATGAACGGTCTAAAGTGAAAAAAATACATATATATTTTATCATGAAAAAGCCCACGAAAAATTACACCACTGGGGGGTTCAGAATCATGTACTGGATCCATGGTACTCGTTTGTGCGTCGATGTCAGATACAACCTTTATACTAGTAACCAAACGCAGTGTTCAACGGATTCGAGGTACTAGTATTGACGGTAATGAATATTAAGGATATGTAATAGACATAGTTTCATATTTTTTGCAGATGTGCCAATACATTTTATTTTATTTTTTTAATATATACGGACAAATCACACAGATTGAGCTAGCCCCAAAGTAAGTTCGAGACTTGTGTTATGGGATACTAACTCAACGATACTATATTTATAATAGATACATATTAGATAAACATCCAAGACCCAGGCCAATCAGGAAAAAATCGTTTTCCGTCATGACCTGGCCGGGGATCGAACCCGGGGCCTCCACGTCGCAGGCAGGCGTGTTGACCGCTGCGCCACGGAGGACGACGAATTAAAAGTAGTAAGTAATTAGAAAAACATTACTAGGAGAGCGATATGGTAGTGTACATAAAAAAATTGATTTTTTAGAAATTATTTTGTTATTACTTGCGAAAGTAAGCTTGGAGAGATTGTTACAGACAGTGCTTGCAGTAGACAAGTTATTCAAGTATTAATTACAAATCTAAACTTCACTTTACATGTCTGAACAGCAAACGTAACGCGAAATACACAACAATCTGGATCATTCAGAAGCCTATAGCTATTTCCATCGCTTAGTATGTTAGAAAAATGTGTCTTCTCAACAACGTAAAAACGCAATGAATTTCGTTCAACTGTCAATCCTACAGAAAAGCTTAACACTTAATAATAGTTGAAGGTGTTGGCAGAATTAGCTGTGCTTAAACTTTGAAAATCAGCACCCTATTGTGTAATACAATTTTATTATCTATTGTAATCATTTACAAGCTTATTATAATAAAAATAAACAGATATTATATTACTATTAAATTTGTAATAAGCTTATAAGCAAGAAGACATTTTTAATCATTTAAAATTTTAATTTAACAATTTCCATAGCACCTCGTTTCACTGATTGATTTAACTTACTTTTTTATAATATAAGCTTTGGTGCAAATTTAAACTACTTAGGTAATTTTATTAGACTATTAATGTGAATATTTAAGTTACTTTTAGCCACCCGTTCACTATTATCAACAGATACACCTTTGAATGTCGCCCGTACGGAGGACGGGTCTGAGCAGTTGTGTTGCGATGTGTACCGGGTACGATGCGCCAAATATTTTTGTGTCGGGAGTTTGGTCGTGGAGTGTCTCCAGATCAATCTCCCTCTGGCACAGTACCGTTGGTCGTGTTGTTGGGTTTAACATTCCATCACCTCGCTCAACTGCCGTCTTCCTTCCTATTCTCTCAAGTTGAGTTTTGAGCGAATAGGCTCTGAATAAACTAGTGCGCTTTACCATCAACGATTGCATCACTGCTTATCATCAGGCGTGATTGCGGTGAAGCACTAGTTTATAATTATGACGGAATGTCGGGACAGGTTTTCACGCTCTGACGTTTTGAGTGAAACAGGTGCTCTCGGGGCGTGGTTGCTTCGGAAAGTACCTGTGTCACATAAACAGGGAGACGGACGCCCGGTGTCACCACTGTGTCGACTCCCAGGAGGACACGACGCGGCATACGCTAGAGAAAGTCCTGAGATGCGGTGATTTCCTTCTGCGAAACAGTCGTCTCACAGGAGGCTGCGGAAAGGGAGAGGGAGATCTCGTCCTCTCACCCGGCCTGCAGCAGGCGCACCGGGCGTCGACACCGGAGGGCGGATAACGCCTCCTTCCAGCCACCCTAAATGGGTCCAGGGGTGACTGACTCGGGGACGTCTGTCTCCCTCCAAACATCAAGACCCGAAATGGCGGCGCGAAGTGTGCACGGGGTAAGCCACCTCACTCCCCCATGACTCCAAGAGGCCCACAGTGGCGGGCCAACACCAATCTAAGGAAGCAGTGTTAAATCTCACAATCCCCGGCGTGGGTATGAGATGGACGGCGGGGTCTGTCTTACGGAACAGACCGAATGTTGTGACAGGTCAAATGACGCACGCTTGTCAATATGCCATATTAATTTTGAGATAATTTCTGTTCGCTCTTACACTCTTCAAATTAAACCTAAAACACAGAATAGTTTAGAGACATTATCCTATAAATAAATGACTAAGGGCCGATAATTCTGTAGCGGTTGAATCTGCAGCGTAAGCTAACCCCGCCGCTCGGAGCCGCAGCCGAACAGCGGCGAGCCACGCCAGTCGGTTCCGGACACCCTGTATGGTCGTACATATGTAATCCTTCTGATATTTGTATTAGGGCAAAGTTAAGTAAATCATAGTTACAGTGCAAGTATAGTTTCATTTATATAGGGAGTCACCCCCACCCCAAAAGTGGAATCTGCAGCGTAAGCGAACCCCGCCGCTTGAGCCAGTTGCGTCCCGTCCGCGCACCCGGCTACTTGTATCGCGTACACACCTAGAGAAATTATAGTTTCGTATTTTGTGATAATGACTTTCATTTCCAAATAGTAAATAAACCTTCTGACACTTCAGTGATTAGTGACCTCTCCTACTCAAGTAAATATATACACGAGACAGACTCGTGAAAGTGGTGACCCCGATAAAACAGCAATCTTACGAAGAAGAATAAGGACGCAACTCCCTTCCGACGGGGACGGCCTCGGAAGGACGACAGGCGCACAGAGTACTCCAAAATGTTCTCCTTACCTTCAGCGAAGCAGGGCGCCGGACCGGTGTTAGAGTCGGAAACAAAAACCAGTGAAATCGAAGCATCGACCCAGGAAAGACAGGATATGTCGGCTATCACCGTATCATCGAGGATACCTGAATTTTGGACGCACATGCCTCGCCTGTGGTTCGTTCAACTGGAGGGCATTATTAGGTCCCAAAAATTGGGCGACGCAGCAAAGGCAGATCTGATAGTCACCAAATTGAATTGCGAAGCGTTGCAGCAAGTAAGTGACATTCTTTTTTCGCCGCCAGAGCAAAATAAGTACGATGCACTCAAGGAACGGCTAATGCAAGTGTATGAGGAAAGCGCCGACAGACAGTTTCAGAAACTTGTTAGCGAGATAGAACTAGGGTCGCAGAAACCATCCTTTCTCTTGCGACGGATGCGAGAACTCGGAAGAAATACGCAAGTATCAGAGAAAACCTTGCACAGTTTGTGGCTAGCTAGATTGCCACCTAATGTACGAGCCGTGCTCACGGTCAGCCAAAATCAAGACCTAGAAAACCTAGCGAACATAGCAGATAAGATAATGGAAACGATGAATACCGGCGAGATCGCAGCAGTAAGTGGTTCCAGCAGCAACAACCAGTCTCCAATCACAGATTTAATGGCGCAGATGAACAAGATGAGCATCGAAATCGCAGCCTTACACGCGGAGGTCAAAGACCAACAGCAGCGGCGTCGACAAGAGACGTTTAGAGGACGTGACCGTGGACGTGGATATAGGAGTCGCTCGAGATCGCCGTCCAGACCCAGAATGGCACCAGGAGATCCGAATTGGTTGTGCAAATATCATTTTCGTTATCGTGGGAACGCGCGGTCGTGTGAGAAGCCTTGCGCCTGGAAGACGGGAAACTAGCCACGGTACAATTGGCAGCGGTGAACTTTGTGCCGGGAGCTAACCACCGCCTTAGCATAATGGACAGAGGAAGCGGTATGACATTTTTAGTTGATACAGGTGCCAACATTTCAGTTATTCCACCTACAAGTAAACAAAAACTTTCTGGTGAGTGTTCAAACTATAAATTATTCGCGGCTAATGATAGTGAGATTAGAACCTATGGTGTGCGAACTCTAGATTTAAACCTGAATTTACGACGTCCTTATAGGTGGACATTCGTTATTGCAGACGTTAATCAACCCATATTAGGTGCAGATTTTTTAGAATATCACAGTTTATTAGTAGATTTAAGAAACAGGAAAATTGTAGATCGTTTAACTGACCTGAATGTTGCAGGATCAATCGTAGAATATAATGAACAATCAATAAACACTATCGTTGACACACATCCTATGTACGACTTGTTAAGAAAATATCCAGATATTACGAAACCAGTTTCATTTACTAAAAGTTCTGCTCATGCCGTCTACCATCATATAGAAACGACAGGTCCTCCGGTATATGTGCGGTCAAGGCCTTTACCGCCGGATAGGTATAAAAAAGTCAAGGCAGAATTTCAGATCATGCAAGATATGGGCATATGCAGACCATCAAAGAGTCCTTGGGCAAGCCCGTTACACATCGTACCTAAGAAGAACGGCGAGTTGAGGCCAGTTGGCGACTATCGTCGGCTCAACGCCATCACCAAACCAGACAGGTACCCCGTTCCTCGTTTACAAGATTTCACTTACGTGCTAGGAGGAAAGAAAATATTTAGTAAAATTGACATTAACCGCGCATATCATTGTATAGAGGTCGCGCCAGACGATGTAGAAAAAACCGCGATTATTACACCTTTCGGGTTATTTGAATTCCCCCGTATGAGTTTCGGTTTACGCAATGCAGCTCAAACCTTTCAGCGTTTTATGAACACGACAGTATTACAAGGTTTAGATTTTTTGTTTTCATATATTGATGACGTCATAGTAGCTAGTAACAACGCAATAGAACATAAGGAACATTTAGAAATAATTTTTCAACGATTCAATAAATATGGGATTACTATAAACTTAAGTAAATGTGATTTTTGCAAAACAGAGATAGAATTTTTAGGGTATAAAGTGACTACTGAAGGTATACATACGTTAGACGACAAGGTCAAGGTAATCGAAAATCTACCGAAACCTGAAACAGTAGAGCAATTAAGAAGGTTTTTAGGGATGATCAATTTTTACAGGGCACACATACCAAAAGCGGCAGAAAACCAAGCAGTATTACATTCATATATACATGATTCTAAGAAACGTGACAAAACTAAAATAGTGTGGACAGAATCAGCAGAAAAAGCATTCGTAGAATGTAAGCGTCAATTACAGCAGGCTGTAACTTTATCACATCCGTTGCCAGAATGTCAGCTTGCACTTTTTACGGACGCGTCAGACACGTGTGTGGGCGCTGTTTTGCAGCAATTCGTAGGCAATAAATGGCAACCACTAGGTTATTTTTCAAAAAAATTATCAGATGCCCAGACAAAATATAGTACCTATGACCGTGAGTTATTAGCCGTATATCTGGCAATACAACATTTTCAAAATTTTATAGAAGGAAGAGAACTAGTTATATTTACAGATCACAAACCATTGACATACGCATTTAGTAAGAAAAAAAGTGAAAACGAAATAGCAAGGAGAACCCGCCAGTTATTATACATTAGTGAATTTACAACCGACATACGACATGTATCAGGCGAGCAAAACGTAGTCGCGGATTGTTTATCGCGAATAGAAAGCATTAATTGTCAAGGTTTAATCGATTATAGAGAATTAGCGGAAGAACAGAGTAAAGATAAGTTATTGCAGGAAATACGTAAAGACGAAACACAGTTTAGGGAAATTCCAGTACCGACCTGTGATAAGTCTATCGTATGTAATATAGAAGGAAGTAAAGTTCGGCCTTATTTAACAGAAAAGTTTAGAAAATTAGCATTTAATATGATACACAACTTAAGTCACGCGGGCATTCGTACAACCAAAAAAATGATCGCAAACAAGTATTATTGGCCGGGTATGAACAAAGAGGTAGGACAGTGGGCCAAAGCTTGTATTAAGTGCCAACGCGCAAAGGTACACCGTCATGGCAAGTCAGAATTAGGTACTTTTCCATTATGCGATCGTTTCGAACACATACATGTAGACATAGTAGGGCCATTGCCTACCACACCTGAAGGGTATAGGTATTTAGTAACGGTAATAGATCGGAAAACCAGGTGGCCAGAAGCTTTCCCAATAAAGGAAATTCATGCAGAAACAGTGGCAAAAGCGATATACGACGGATGGATAGTCAGGTTTGGATGCCCGACTAGATTAACTAGTGATCAGGGAACCCAGTTCGAAAGCAATCTATTTCAACAAATGATGAAACTATTAGGTATAAACAAAATTAGAACTACTAGTTTTCATCCTCAAAGTAACGGTAAAGTAGAACGGTGGCATAGGTCGCTTAAAGCAGCATTAATGGCTAGAATGAATCATATGAATTGGTTACAGGAATTAAGTACGGTAATGTTTGGTTTAAGAGTAGCTCCACGTGAAGACACTAGTATTAGCGCGTCACAAATGGTGTATGGTACAAACATAAGACTTCCAGGAGAGTTTTTCGAAGACACACAAGAAGTTTTTCGTGACGAACACGAATACGTTAGGCAGCTTAGGAGAGTTATTAGTAACCTAAGGTCAGAGCCAACGCGGCACCACGATAGTAGATCTATTTTCCTTCACTCAGATTTGAAGACATGCGATCAGGTATTCGTTAGAAATGATACGGTTAGGAAAGCATTACAACCCCCCTATGACGGCCCTTACAGCGTCATAAGTCGTGGTGACAAACATTTCTTGCTAAAAATGCCGAATAGAAAAGCGCGCGTATCAATAGACAGATTAAAACCAGCGTATACATTACGTGATCCTCAACTTACAGGTCAGGAATCGATAGAGAATAAGCAATGTGTAGAACAGAAAATGATAAATGTAAACAAACCATTAGAGATTAAGAAGAAAGTTGTATTTTGCGAACCGGCCGCAACGCCTAAAACTTGGACCACACGTAGTGGCCGAGTTATTAAAACGCCAACTAGGTATGTTCAATATAAATAAGTAAATTTTGCAAGTAAGTAATAATAACGTGTTTAAGATATTATAAATAATTATTCTTTTATATTTTGTAAACCATAGAGAGTGGACAAATATAAATTAATTTTTTTTTTTGTTAATGATAATCAAAATGGGCAAAACTTACAGTAAACAAGAGGAAATAATAATTGCCCAAAATGGAGCTAACAATGCGGATTGGACTAACGTAGAAAGTCATATTAAAACTTCAAGCATAATGCTATTGGTTATAATAATAATCATAGTATGTGTTATTTTCTATGTGTTGTGTAGAAAATGTAAAAGAGGAATACAAAGTGGTCTACGGAAAGAAATAGGAACAGTTATTCAGCAGCAAGTCCAGGCTCAAACAGTGTAACGAATATCCCAAAAACGGAAATAAAAGAGTATTCAGTCATGGAGCATGATAATGTAGACACATATATTAGGTATATATAAAAATGAATTTATAACGAAATTGTATTGCATAAATATTATAAGAACATTGTATCCACTAAAATGTATTGTAATTACGTTTATTTTAGATATAATAAAAGGTAAACTAATATTAATGTAATGTGAAATACTATGTGAAAAAAATGAAATGTGTAAAGTGTGTTGTAATTGTAAAATATCCTTTTAAAAAAAATGTAACCATAAATATTTCATATCATAACTTCAAACATAATGTGTACAATTAAATATAGGTCAAACTAAATTCGCAGAAACAGAGAGCGATAGCCGGTAACCAGACCACCACGGCACACACACGAGCAAGTAGCTGAATAAGCAAATAGCAACGGTGTCGTGTGCAGTGGCAGGTATTTTGTTAGTAAGACAATGTATGTACCCAGGGTTCACTCACAGAATATTTTATATTTTTAAGATTCTTGTATTGTAAATTTTTTTTTTGTAAAAGGGGGAATGTTGTAGCGGTTGAATCTGCAGCGTAAGCGAACCCCGCCGCTTGAGCCAGTTGCGTCCCGTCCGCGCACCCGGCTACTTGTATCGCGTACACACCTAGAGAAATTATAGTTTCGTATTTTGTGATAATGACTTTCATTTCCAAATAGTAAATAAACCTTCTGACACTTCAGTGATTAGTGACCTCTCCTACTCAAGTAAATATATACACGAGACAGACTCGTGAAAATTCTAATTTCCGATGACTTCGGAGAGATAATTTTGATTTTTTTTTACAGTTCTTTCATAGAAAACCTGTCAAATTCCAAGAATAAAATTGAGCGGTCTATTGAAAAAAAAAAAACTCCTAAGGGGTAATACCTAAGCTTAAAATCACTTAATAATTTTAAAAATTTAAACTATAATTTTTTAAATGTTTAAAATTTATTTTTATAATCTATAGTCAAATCATTTAAAATCTACGCCTGCCCAGTATAACTGCTTCTTAATTCAAACAAACACGCATTGGTACTTTGCAACAGCACACAAGAAAACTTAAATAATTAATTTAATGTTCTATTTAAAATCGACTAAATCAAAACATCACTATTTATTTTCACGAAACTAAACAGCGACAGCCAGTAAAAAAGAGTTTAAAGTTTATTCTTAGAGAGCATTTTATATACCACTCCGCTACCTTCATTTTCATCACGGAAGCTATGTAGCAGTTTCCGCTGTTCTAGCTAACATTTATATTTATTTATCAAGTCAATACATTTTATAGGAACTCCTTCAAGGGACAATGCAATTGGAAATATTTGTACAAATGACTTAATATAATCAAGTGACCAGTACTTTCTTATAAAATCGAAATAAATTTTTAAACATATTCCCCCTTATTCGTAAAAGCTGGTTAAAAATAACTAAGTTAGCGATTCTTTAACCATATATTTTTGACATTTTAACGTCACTTGTTGCGCCTCGCGATTTCACGCGCGTTTATCTTTATATATTCTTCTCCTATTGGTCGCAGCGTGATGTTATATAGCCTAAAGCCTTCCTGGATTAATGGGCTCTCCAACGCAAAAAGAATTTTTCAAATCCTATAGTTCCTGAGATTAGCGCGTTCAAAAAAGCAAACTCTTCAGCTTTATATATTAGTATAGATTAAAGTTAATTGGTGTTAAAAGGTCAAAAATGTATGGTTAAAGAATCGCTAATCACTAGTTAACTTTAAGTAGCGTTTATGAATAAGAGGGATTATTAATAAAAGCGTACAATCAACACACCTGTACTAAAACTTAAACTAGAAAAATCACCCTTACTACGACGATATAAGAGCGCTTTAATTGTTATCGTGAACTTGAAGTTCACTCTAACTCTTATACCGCTTACATCGAAGGACTCGGAACAATTTGCCTCCAGCGGTCATCTCGTCTGATTACAATTTAAGTGTCTTCAAGGCTACAGTGAATAGGCCTCTATAATAAATCAGTGCGCTTTACCATCACTGATTGCATCACTGCTTATCATCAGACGTGATCACGGTCAAACACTAGTTTAAAACAATTAAAAAAAATACAATTCAATTAATTTATCATCAGCGTTAGTGCCAGTCGCATCTGAAGCTTTTTCAGCTTTGGAGGCTGGGGTCCGCTTTACCAGTCCAACTGCTGATTTTGGCTAAACTTCGATATTTTCCGTGAAGCGACTGCCGCCTGAACTCCACTTCCCGAAGGCGATATCGAAGCATTGCAGTTAGACCAATTGTTGGACTTTTGAGGGCTCCAACAACCCGTAACGACTGCCACTAGATGTTCGTATTGCAACTGGGACCAATTATTCATATCGAAACCGTGCCTCCTTACGCAGCGGCCGCGTTCGCTATCGCTACGCCACGGAAGCTGTCCAATTCAATTAATTAATTAATTTTAATGGTGGTTATAAAAAAACTGTATACTTAAAAACAACAATAATACAAGGATTTTTTTCTTTTTTGACGACTAAAATTCACCATTGTTTATAGTCCCTATCATCACAAATTCTAGGATTCACTCCAGGTTTCTAGAACAAACCAATCATTTTCAAATCTATTCCGTATTTAGACTGTCAAAAGTATCAAACAACCACTGGAACCAATACCCTTTTTCGAAGCTAAACTAAATTTAAGCGCATTCCATCATCTTCTTTCTATTTCATTAAGAAAAGGACAGAAGACAAATATTAGTATAGTCCTGTTAAATTAGTCCGCGTCTGACGTATTTTAGACGTCATTTATCACGTCTAAACTGACTTGTCCGATGAAGGCCAGCCCGCGCCGCAGCTGAGCCAGTAAATATAAACTCCCGACTATGACCTCTGAGTTTGTTTCGGCCGTTTCTTCTCAGAGCTAGTACTAGGAAACGTCGTGGTCATCAAACCGAAATAAAAATAAAATAATTCGATCCAGCCGTCCCTTGCTGTTTTCTCCAGCGACACCCTAAGCCGAGGTTCGTACCCCACAGGGGGTGCCCTTAGCGTTTAGTCATTTTGCTTTTAGTCGCCCTGGCTGGAGGCTTTAAATTCACTTAAGGCAGCCACAGGATAGTCCGGTTAAGTAGTCACGACCTCTCAAGGTCAACTACGAGATGCCATATCAAAAAAAAAAAACTTCTAAACTGTCTATGGAGTATCTTAACTTGACAGGACAAAATTCAAATTGTATCTTCTGTGCTTTTCTTGATGAAAAAGACAAAAAAATAGATGCACTGTATTTAAAATTAGTTGTAGTCTGTGAACAAGACTACCGGGACTTTCATTTCACACTTACCACGCTAGATTCACATTTTTTTGTAAAAGTTATTACATTTAGTGCCACCGCCTCGCCTGGAGAGTCCACGGAACTCTCCAGGCGAGTCGGTGGCACTGAATGTGTTAAAATGATAATTATCCTAAGACATTTTCCCCCTTATTCATAAAAACTGCTTAAAGTTAACGAGTGATTAGCGATTCTTAAACTATACATTTTTTGACCTTTTAACCTCACTTAATTTCAATCATCCTTTATGAATAAACACCACAGTGTTTGAGGGGTTTATTCATAAGCGATTTTTAAAGTTAAGTGACCTGCAAGCGTCTAAAATGTATGTTTAAAAAATCGCTAATCACTAATTAACTTTAAGCAGCGTTTATGAATAAGGGGGACTGTCTATAATCGAAGGTAATTTTTTTTTAAACACAGTATCTTTCCTTATTCTTTAACATTATAAGAAGAGTACTTTATACAAGAATTAAAGAAGATCAAGCAAGATTTTTCATTTTCAGCAGTTTTAGACAAGAGATAAAATACTTACCGCTTTGAGAATGCATAGGGTAATTACCCTACTCGACACAAGCGTAAAAATCTCACTAAACCCCACATTTGAAATCGTTCTGTAGTGCACGACATGAAGTAACATAATTACCCTACGAGATTGGTAAGGGAAATTACCCTTCATTACAAAGGGGTAAAAAGGGTAGTAAACTAGGCTTTTCTTTACAATGGGGTAAAAAGGATACCAAACCAAGCTTTAGGTGAATAAATTCGGTACTTATAGACAAAATAACATTAGTTACCCCACGAGATTTCTAAGGGTAATTATCCTTCTTTAGAAAAACGATTACCAAGTCTGCTATACACATTCTATCATTTCGAACAATTATGACCTTATATGGTTATTTTTTTTTAATTGCTTAAAAGACCATGATATTGTTTCTGGGCGTTCTAGAAAGATTGTCGTCTATGGTCAGATACATGTTAAAAGAGAAAAACATGGCGATGGAAGACAGGAAGTGCCATATGTCGTGAGCGTCATAGAGTTGGAGTAGAGAGCATTGTCGGTTGCTTTGCCGAGACTGGGCTGGGGTGAGCTGTGGAAAAAAAATAAGACTTTAATTTAGTTTACCTTTTTTTTAACAAATAAAACTAAACTTAAATAAATAAATTTAGTTTAGATTCCCCATTCCACAAAATAAACTAAAATTAGTTTAGTTATTTTCAACGGAATTTAGTTCAGTTTATTTTTAAGTAAATTTAATTTAGTTTTGTTTTAGCGCCATTGCCAATTATTATGACCACTGCACTTAAAAAGAAACAACAGGAAACTTACCGCCCAGTTCGTATTCTGATCCAAGTAGAAGTAGCTGGATCCGAACCAGATGGAATACGTCAACGCTATGAACACCCAGCTGAGGAAATAAATAACTTATTAATAACATGACAGTACACTGGCAAATTTACCTTCTTCACAAACTTAACTATTTCTAAGTAATGTGCACCTTTTCCTTTCCATTTCATTAAGAAAATGACATAAGAAAAATATTAATTTAGTCCTGTCAAATTAGTCCACGTCTGACATAAATTGACATAGTTTTTAGTTGCCATGTCTTTAATCACGTCTGTCTATGGAGTAACTTGATTTGATAGGACTAAACTCATATGGATGGATGGTCATTGTGTAAAGTCTTTTTTTTTTTGTTGGGATGGGAAATCATCAAATGACTTCTCCACCTCTGGGCGGAGCGGAAGGGTGTGTCAGACTTTTACTGACTAAAACCCACCCGTGTTTCTTCACTTGCCTGTGCGACGGCCAGGGCCACGGTTTCTTGTTTAACCAACCCACAACCCTGACCTAGAAGGCATCGGTCTTCGTGGACCACGTCACGATGTGCTGACATCTCCTTGAGGCGCGCGTGAAACACGACGCTTGTCGACTCGGTCCTGGTTCTTACCGGGCGGCGAGCTGCCCACTGCTCACCGCCCGCAGGCCCGTGCCTACGGTGGCTGGGAGTTCGGTGTCGTCTCCCGACCAGGGCGTCTACTGCGGCGGCTAGTGGCGTGAGGGCGCTGGGATTCTGCCAGCATCACTGCTTCGCAGAAGGAGGTGACGGCCTGCCATGCACTCTCGCTCCGGACCATGGCCTGGACCAGGGTCGGACGAGAGAGATCGCCGCCGATCGCCGCTACGAGGACACGGCGGTGCTCTACCAAGCCGGGCAGACCTCCACCGTATGCTCCACCGTGTCCTCAGGGCTCCAGCGACACCCTAAGCCGAGGTTCATCGTGAAGAAAACTTTACTTTACTTGGTGTCGTATTGTGTAAAGCCTTGGACCAGCAAGCAGCGGACCTCTATAAACTGAAGAAGAAGAAGAAACTCATATATTACCTTCTATTCCTTTCTTTTTGAAATAGAAAGAAAAAAGAGACATTGAACTCAAATTTAGTATAGTTTATGAACAAGAGATTCAACGCCATTTTTTTTTAACAATTATAAACTAGTGCTTGACTGCAATCCCGCCTGATGGTAAGCAGTGATGCAATCGTTGATGGTTGACGGCAGTTAAGCGAGGTGATGGAATGTTAAACCCAACAACACGACCAACGATGCTGCGGCAGAGGGAGATTGATCTGGAGACCCTCCACGACCAAACTCCCGACATAACAACATTTGGCGCATCGTACCCGGCACACATCTCAACACAAATGTTCAGACCCGTCCTCCGTACGGCTTCACCAAACATGACGAATCGCTTGACAGCAAGACTTTGTCTGGTGGGTGATAACTTCTGCCGACAGCCGATGTTATGGCCTACCACCGAGTAAAGACTATTTATTTAAGTAAAAATAAGTTTAAATGGATTTAAGGATATCAGTATACATACCTGTACCAGCGGATAGATTCTCGATGCAGCAACTTCATGACGATATAAAACAACGTATAGAGGAAGAGATTGCTCATTAATACCAGTAGTAAGTGAGAGGCGAAGTCTCGGCTGTGCTGGGCAACACTGTGGACGAAAATTATATCATCATTTCAGTCGAAAGACGTCCACTGCTGGACATAGGCCTCCCCCAAGGATCTCCACGACGATCGGTCCTGCGCCTCCCGCATTCATCGGTTTCCTGCGACCTTTACTAGGTCATCGGTCCACTTTATCGGTAATATGATATAATACTCGTATGTAAAGAAAACCCCGTCCGGCCCATGAGGATAATAAAGGTTAGGTAATCACATGACCAAATAAGATATGAAATTTTAAATACTAATTAATTTTGAAATAATCTTTTTTTTCTTCGATATAATTCCATCTTCCTTAAAATTTGGTAATTTTTAAAAAAAGTGACAACACCATTTTCGACGGTATTATTATGAGCGATGCGACCACGTACCGCGTGCCCTGCCCCCCTTCGCCCGCACATGTATTACCTATTGCACATGTATTAAGTTACCTCCTTTTGCGAAATAATATTTATTGTTTTAGGGGGAGTTTTTTTTATAATTATAAACTAGCGCTTGACCGCAATCCCGCGTGATGGTAAACAGTGATGCGATCGTTGATGGTAAAGCGCGCTAGTTTATTAAGAGCCTATTCACTCAGAAAAACTGAGCAAATAGGAAGGAAGACGGCAGTTGAGCGAGGTGATGCAATGTTAAACCCAACAACACGACCAACGATGCTGCGCCAGAGGGAGATTGATCTGAAGACCTTCCACGACCAAACTCCCAACACAACAACATTTGGCGCATCGTAGCCGGCACACATCGCAACACAACTGCTCAGACCCGTCCTCCGTACGGATCGGACAGGGTTTTCTTTACATATTGTATAGCTTGGCAATACTGGGGAAGTACCTAATGCATATCATTGTTTTCGTTCGTATTATTGTCTGTAGAGTTTGTTTGATTCCATTTTTAGTTGTTTTTTATAAAGTTTTATTATATATTTGTATACGGCTAAAGGACTTTGAATCCAGGTCAAAATAAATTTAAAAAAATTGCATATCAAAGTGAGACAGACCAATAGCGAAAAAGCCTTTAAGACCTCGTAAAAACATGTTTCCGTCTACAATAATTCAATAATTTAATAGTGTGTGTAGTTCCTCGTACCTCTAAATTAGTATTAAGAAATATTTTACATTTGATTGTTACTGCTATGCAGCTTTGTCCGGTTAGGCTGGAAGCTGACTCCGGCACAGTTGATATGATATTGACTTACCCATACGCTGCAATGGCCCAATTGGCTAGATTAGCGATAACGAGCAGTACACATCTGCCGCAGTAGGTCGGCGTGATGGCCGCGAGAGGGCGCGTCAGTAACTCACGAGCTGCTCGGTAGATAATACCCCCATCTGGAAATTAAAACATGGAAATAATATAAAAAATATAATACTCTTTATAATGTTGGGAAAAGGGCAGACGATAGTTTAAACTTACCCAGTTTAAATCTTCCCAGGTAGTAAATCTGGAAGGTCATTATCAAGCAGGTGACCAGATGCAGCACCGTGAATGCTATCCAAAAGTAGAAGTTCGCGTTGAGCACTCCCACCAGACCTGGAGTATTAAAGTACACAGACTGTTAGTTTTTGGAGTGATTCGACATTTATAGATTTCTTGAGCTCACCATGGAAAGCCATCAATGTGAGTTTAAAGTTAGTTGTCAATGGAGTCCCTAGCACAGTCGGCTCACTTCATCAGACAAAGTGTTGCTGCCAAGCGGTTCGTTGTGTTCCGGCATGATGTCTGGTGAAGCCGTACGGAGGACGGGTCTGAGCAGTTGTGTTACGATGTGTGACGGGTACGACGCGCCAAATGTTGTTGTGTCGGGAGTTTGGTCGTGGAGGGTCTCCAGATCAATCTTCCTCTGGCGCAGCATCGTTGGTCGTGTTGTTGGGTTTAAAAGTGCATCACCTCGCTCAACTGCAGTCTTCCTTCCGATTTACTCAGTTTTTTTGATACGGACAAATCACACAGATTGAGCTAGCCCCAAAGTAAGTCCGAGACTTGTGTTATGGGATACTAACTCAACAATACTATATTTATAATACCTATAGATACATATATAGATAAACATCCAAGACCCAGACAAATCAGGAAAAGATCATTTTCCATCATGACCTGACCGGGGATCGAACCCAGGGCCTCCATGTCGCAGGCAGGCGTGTTGACCGCTGCGCCAAGGTCTTAATAAACTAGCGCGTTTGACCATAAACGTTTGCATCACTGCTAACGATCAGGTGGGATCGCTGTCAAGCACTAGTTTATTATTATAAAAAAAGAGCTGTTAATAGTCGTAGCTGTCAATACCATTACTGTTAATAGTCGTAGCTGTCAATACCATTACTGTTAATAGTCGTAGCTGTCAATACCATTACTGTTAATAGTCGTAGCTGTCAATACCATTACTGTTAATAGTCGTAGCTGTCAATACCATTACTGTTAATAGTCGTAGCTGTCAATACCATTACTGGCTTTTGCCCGCGGATTCGCTCACGTTAAGTTTGGGGTAAAATAGTTCCCCAGAACCACAGAAAAGAACTCTGAAGATTTCTATTCCGTCTTCTTTACGGTTTCACCAGATATCATGCCGGAACCCGACGTACCTATGGCTTGACGGCAACACTGTCTGGTGAGTGGTAACTTCTGCAAGTTGAGTTCGTTGCAGGCTATAGTAATGACCGCACCGGGCGCCGAAGAAAGGCGGATAACGCCCTCTTCCGCCCCCTATGAATGGGTCCAGGGGCGAAGGACATGGGGAAGTCCCCGCTCCCTATAGATGGACCCCGAGGCGGAGGCGTGCGAGTGTCGGCGCACGCCTCAGAGGCGATGCACGGGGTAGTTTAACACCTCACTACCCCGTGCAGGAGGCGAGGCCCGGACAGACCGGGCCGGCACGAGAGCGTGGGGCCGTGGAAGAAGGCCCCATGCGCGCTCGTGATAGAAGAGACACCGGGGTGGTTCTAGTCAGTAAAAGTCTGACAGACCCCGTCGTCCAGCCCAGGGCGGCGGACATCCTATGAGGATTTCCACACCGCAAAAAAAAAGAAAAAGCTATAGTAATGACTTACCAATAAAAATAATGAGCGCCAGAACTCCGAAGGTGGCGTGAGCACGAGCGTTGATGTCAGGATGTCGAGACTGGTAGATCTTAACCATGCAGAGGACTGACGTCACATACATGA
This sequence comes from Sesamia inferens, assembly GCA_037179545.1. Classification (NCBI taxonomy): domain Eukaryota; kingdom Metazoa; phylum Arthropoda; class Insecta; order Lepidoptera; family Noctuidae; genus Sesamia; species Sesamia inferens. The sequence continues at coordinate 13,719,069 of CM073951.1, read as the reverse complement.
ACGAAGTGTCTGTGTAGAGGAATATATTGTTAGAGTTCATTAATGAGCGTATTATATACCTACATATCCTAAAACAAAGTCACTTTCTCTTTCCCTATGTCCCTTTGTATGTCTTTAAAAGTCCGCAACGGATTTTAATGCGGTTTTCTTTAATAGAAAGAGTGATTAAAGAGGAAGGTTTATATGCATAATAACATCCATTAAATTGTGGAGAAATACTATCGTTTTTGTGTTTTCTAATGTTAAATAAAATAAATAAATGTTTCTAACATTTTTTTCCGCGTTTGCAGTGAAACGCAGGCTGAACCCTACAAGAATTATCAAAATAACACATGTTACTAAATACTGTATACATTGAAAAGGTCTACAAAAAAGTCCGCAGTGGTATGTCTATCTCTTATGGATATCACACAATAACATTTTTTTGTACTTTACTTTTTACGACAAATACGGGCTAATTTTCGAAGCGATTTTAACCAATACAGTATTAATCCTTATTCAATTTAATCCATACTAATATTATAAATGCGAAAGTATCTCTGTCTGTCTGTCTGTCCGGCTTTCACGCCAAAACTACTGAACCGATTGTAATGAAATTTGGTACACAGATAGTCTAAATCCTAAGAAAGGACATAGGCTATATAACATCCCGCTATGACCAATAGGAGCAGAGCAGTAACAAAAAATGTTGCGAAAACGGGGGTAAACGCGGACGTACATATTGCTCCCATTATTTTATCAGGCGCTTATTTAAATCAACTGAGGCCTTTTAAATTTTTTTCGGGCTTTGGGAACAACTACTTGATGGATTTTGAGGAAACCTTGTAGGCATTTATCTTGGCATTCGTTTTTTTTTTTAATAATTATAAACTAGCGCTTGACCGCAATCCCGCCTGATGGTAAGCAGTGATGCAATCGTTGATGGTAAAGCGCACTAGTTTATTAAACCCATTCACTTAAAAAACTTAGTGAATAGGAAGGAAGATGGCAGTTGAGCGAGGTGATGCAATGTTAAACCCAACAACACGACTAACGATGCTGCGCCAAAGGGAGATTGATCTGAAGACCCTCCACGACCAAACTTCCAACACAACAACATTAGGCGCATCGTACTCGGCACACATCGCAACACAACTGCTCAGACCCGTCATCCGTACGGCTTCACCAGACATCATGCCGGAACACGACAAATCGCTTGGCGGCAAGGCTTTGTCTGGTGGGTGGCCGATGTTATTCCCACGGAAACGGGAACCACCGCGTGCTATAAACTAGCAACACCTAGTACCGTAAATAAATTGCTGATTTAATATAGATCTATATTGCCCGTTACAGTATATGATTCAAATGAATATTTTCAAAGATATTACAGATTTAAAAATTGCGGGCAGTAGCGGCCAGCCGGGACAGCAGAAGCGGCGGCAGGCCGCAGTGCTTTTTATACTTTCACAGTTTTTCTGTAATGTATTTAGTACAGCATTGCACCGAAGCCGGGCCAGATCGCTAATGAGTTCATATAATTTGCTTTTTTACAATGCCTAAATATGTGAGCTGTCACGCCCTTTATACCTGGGGCTTTTATTTAGGTAACCACTTTTTACTTATTTACATTTCCATTTTAATGATATTTTAGTTTTTGTTTTGCTTTGCTAGTATTGTGGCGTAGCTAGCTGGCATCTGATAAATAATTTTATTGTCGTTGTGTTTTCTTGTGTTCATTACTGTACTTTTTTTTTTTTTTTTTTTTATGGGACAAAGCCCGCCACACTTTCCCAACCACTGCATCTCCTGAAAGCCAGAATCAACAGTGGCGACCGCCAGAAAAACGCCGAGCAATGAAGCTCGACGAGTCCCGGAGAAACGATTCAACTGTCTTGGGTCCCGCAACGAAATTAATCAGAAAAGAATAGCGGAGGAGTAAGAAAAAAGATATTTTTTCCACTTCCCTCCATAACAAGCAGGAGACAGAACAGAACTAGGCCAATCGGCACAAAGGGACATTATTGCAACTGGGAGAAGCCCAGATTGCCAAACACCACGGAATAAAATTTGATTAAGTTAATGGGTCCTAAGTAGTTATTAGCTGTTACAATTGATTCCAATAATAGGTATGGCAAAAGCGCCTGAACGCACGGAAATTGGTTCTAGTTTCTACAAGGTCCGTATAATAAACGACTCCGGATGTAACTTGTACACTATCCAACATAATATTGCGTTCATTCTGCCAAAGAACACACTCCCACAAGATGTGATGTGCGGACTGTTCAAATTCACAGTTCGATGTAGAACACTGACACAAAGGGGAAGGAACAAGTTTAAAAGAATACAGTTTACTTTTAAAGTTGCCATGACCTGTGAGAAATTGGGCAACGCAGTGGTCAACCTCCAGCCATGTCTTAGCCAGCCGATCGCCAACTGATGGAAAGAATAGATGGAGGTGCCGGCCCTTGATGGAATTATCCCACCTACTTTGCCACTCGGATAAGAGGTCCTCCCAGACATCAGTCTGAGGTTTAAATAATCTAGAGATTTTATTAAAGTCGCGTTGTGTAACAAAATTAGTGTCCATGGCCTCCCCCCTCGCGGAGTAGTACATTGAAGCACGTCGCTGTACCTCAAGGTCGACTGGAAGTACACCTGCCAGTACCGGTAAGGCTTCAGTACTGACCGTTCTATACGCCTTGCATAAAAATATCAATGCCAAACGTTGGCTTTGAAGCGGTTTACGTCGTGCCGCCCCTATGCTGGCCCTATCGGCCCAAACAGGTGCACCGTAGCACATACATCCTAAGTAGGCAGCTCCATATATAGTTTTTAAAGTTAGGAATGATAGACCCCAAGTTGCTTTGGATATTCTAGTTAGGGCATAAAAGTTCCTTTTAGCTTTTTCACCAACTATTTTTATATGTTCTATAAATGAAAAATTCCTTTCTAAGATCATACCAAGGTAGCATACGGATTGCTGTTTTTTAATGGGAACGTTATTAAATTTAATAGTAGGCAATGATTTAAGATTACCTTTTAGTAAAAGTTGATAGGTTTTATGTGGCGCAAACGCTAGGCGGTTACGATCACCCCACTGAGATATTAAATTTTGGCAAGTATTGGCCAAGTTCTCAAGTCCAGCTCGGGTACTTGACTGAATGAGCAGTAGGCCATCGTCCGCGTAACCAGTAAGTGAACAGCCGCAAGGAAGCGGGATCGCGAGGAAGTCATCAAAACCCAAATTCCATAAATAAGGACCGACAACTGAACCCTGAGGACATCCCATGGTTAGTGTTTTAGTACTAGAAAAATGACCGAGCTTAAGTACCGCGGAACCGTTTATAAAGTAAGAGTAAACGAGATTATATATGTTTTTATAGCAACCGCGGGTTTTTAATTTTAACAACAGCATAGGCCACCAGGCGTTATCAAAAGCCCCAGAAATATCCAGGAAGATCCCAATTACGTACTTGTTTTCGGATTGGTTAACGGTTCTTCTGACAGAAAGCACCGCGTCGACTGTAGATTTACCTATGGTGAAGCCATACTGATTATTATGGAATTTTGGACCGTTCGGTAGTAAACGTGGAACGATGAGGCGCTCAAGAAGTTTACCCAAAGATGGTAGAAGCGTGATAGGACGATATGACTTCGGATCATCCGGTGGTTTGTCACCACACTTTGGTATTATTCGTATGAAACCGCGTCGCCATTTACGAGGAAAAACGCCTTCAGCAATGCATCGGTTGTATACAGTTAAGATGGCATCACCCGCTGTTTTACACGCTTCTTTAATCATCCTATTAGATATTTTATCTTCACCTGATGATTTGTTGACCGGTAGTTTTCTTACAATATTTATAAATTCGTCATTAGATGGTACGTCTGACATTGGTGATTCAGGTGGCACAGGAGCCCAAGCTGGAATCTGTTGGTGGTAGTCGCTATCGTTAGCCGGTGAATCATCAGGGATAAGTGTATTGATTAGCACTTCTGTTGTTTCCTCTATGCCTGTGGTATGCTTATCATTGACTTTAATGTTTTGAACGTATGCAAGGTCGACCGATCTGTTAGCTTTAAATTCGTGATATAAGGGAGACCACGGACCCTCCCTGTCAAGTTTATCAACGATTTTTCATTACTGTACCTACATAGTATTGTATAAAGTCATGTGTTTTTTTTTAATGAACAGACAGCTGTGCTGTTGGGGAGTTTGTTCCGCCACTTCTTCTTCCCAGTAAAAGCACTAGGAAGTATCGATGGGTGGGCGTAATTTGAATAAATGACTTTTGATTTTGATTAAAAATTTACTGTGCGGACGATATTAGAACAAGGTACCTGAAACTATCATATATTCCCAATCAACTTTGAACCTTAATGCTTTAGGGATAAAGTTGAAAATCTAATAAACAAATTTGAGAGAGTGCAGTAACTTCGTCGTCTGTGCACAGAAAAGGCGATGCTAGTTTCTTTTCCTTTTGAGTCATAAATAGAGTCCAGGCTTAAACATTTTCGTTTTTTTGTATATCCTTTTTCGACCAACCCACGGCACGCCTGACACATGTCACACGTCTTGAAAGTTTTTACTCTAGGACATGCCATGCTATGCTTTCTCCCAATGTTTTCCTTCACCGTTTTTGAGAGCTATGGTGACTGAATAATATACACAAAGTCCCTGAAGCCGTGGTGGCCTAGTAAGTCGTCGTGACGTAAGTGATTAAAACACCAGCCTCTCAAGTATAAGTGCGCGGGTTCAATTCCAGGTCAGGCAAGTACCAATGTAACTTTTCTAAGGTTATATGTACTTTCTAAGTATATCTTGGACACCAATGACTGAAGGTGAAGGACAACATCTTGAGGAAACCTGGACTTTAACTCTGAAATCGCCAACCCGCATTGAGCAAGCGTAGTGATTATGCTCAGTAATAAACAAACAAATAATATTATTAATAATAATAATATTTAATAAACTAGCGCGCTTTACTATCAACGATCGCATCACTGCTTAACATCAGGCGGGATTGCGGTCAAGCGCTGGTTTATAATTTATAAAAAAAAAATCCTTCTCTGTATGAGAGGAGACCTGTGCCCAGCAGTGGGACGATAAAAAGGTTGATAATTATGATGATGATGAAAGTCCCTGACGGGATTCTAACCTGTAACCTACTACTTGGAACTCGGGGCCGATACCACCAGGCCAGCGCTGTTTCAATTGTAGATAACTCACCGAACTGGAAGTTCATGCTATTGGGGCAGACGTGGTATGCCGCGGAGAGAAGGCCCTCGCTGACAAGAGCGATCCCCATGGCGTACAGTAGACCAAAGTGTTGTGGGATACCTAGCTCTTTCTGTGGACAACGAAGAATTAATTATAAACCGAACTTATTATAAACAATGTAACACATACTGGTCTGAGTAATTGTACCGTTTTAGCTATAAACAAAACATTGTGAGGTGAAATAAATAAATTATTATTATTATTAAATGGAATTTGTTTTTCTTATTTTTTTTTAACATTGCCCCACACTAGTAATTATACCTGTATCGTGGGCGCGTTTTACTTTGCTTTCCTGGTATTTTGGCGTGGCTAGCAGGAATATGATAAATAATTTAATTGTTGTTGTGTTTTCTTGTGTTCATTACTGCACCTGCATAGTATTGTATAAAGTCATGTGTTTTTTTTAAATGAACAGACAGCTGTGCTGCTGGGGAGTTTCTTCCGCCACTTCTTCTTTCAAAGCACTAGGAAGTGTCGATGGGTGGGCGTTTTGGGGGACTGTCTTATGTAATATTGACGTTCAAAAAGTGCTGATTCTCAGTCTAATTTGAATAAATGGCTTTTGATTTTGATCTTAAACTTACATACATACACAAACTTCGAGACCCAGAACAACATGTAGGCCAGACAAATATTTGTTTCGCGCGGGAATCGAACCCGCGACACGCAGTGCAGCAGTCAATTGCTTAACCACTCCGTCAACTGTACCGTCAAAATATTAAAAATACTAACATATAAAATACACACGAGCAGTGGAATTTGAAGATAGATTTTCTCCCACTTTACCTGCGCAGGAGTGTAATTGTGATGTTTGGTATGTCGTCTCCACACTTGCATGAGGAACAGCAATCCCAAGACCACGTAGCCCAGGTTGGAGAACACGTGGTTGAAGTCTGAGAGTACTAGGAGAGGATGAGCGCAGAGGAAATTGAAGTAGCACAGGTCCTGGTTTCCGGATTGGTTCAGGAGCTGTAACAATAGGATTCTCGTATACTTTCTATACAGGCTATGGCAGATGCAAACAGCCAATCAATTCGTGTAAAATTCCCACTTTTTTTTTATAAATAGGGTATTTGACTAAAAAAACTAATTAGTCCGTCAGTCAGATTTCCAAAAAATACTAAACACGTATTTTTTGTTTTATCAAAACAATAAAAATTGACAAATATAAAAGGCATCAAAGATCAAGAGTGGTGGCTGGTGACGTCACTGCTTGCTAAAAAGTGTAGCGTGGAGTGACGTCACACGAGTTTACAACGCACTGTGTCGTCTTAATTTTTTGTTTATATGAAAAAAGAAAAATTACTAGATTTGCTTGACAGCAATCCCGCTTGATGGTAAGCAGTGATGCAATCGTTGATGGTAAAGCACGCTAGTTTATTATATTCACTAACAGAGTGAAAAGGAATGAACACGAGCGAGCGAGGTGATGCAATGTTAAACTCAACAACATGACCAACGATGCTGCGCCAGAGAGAGATTGATCTGGAGACCCTCCACGACCAAACTCCCAACACAACATATTTGGCGCATCGTACCCGGCACAAATCGCAACACAATTGCTCAGACCCGTCCTCCGTACGGCTTCACCATAACATCGTCTTGGAATACTATAATAAGTAAATGGTCTGAGTAAATCATTTTTGTGGTAATAGGATACCCCGTATTTTGCGGTAATAGGGTACTCTGTATTTTGTGGTAATAGATTACCCCGTATTTTGCAGTAATAGGACAACCTGTATTTTGTGGTAATAGAGCAACCTGTATTTTCAGTAATAGGGCAACCTGTATTGTGTGGTAATAGAGCACCCTGTATTTTCAGTAATAGGGCAACCTGTATTTTGTGGCAATAGGGTACCCTGTATTTTTTTTAACACAAAGAAAAGTAAATGCAAAGTATCTTATACAGGTTGCCCTGTATTTAGTGGTCATAGGGCAGCCTGTATTTTGCGGAAATGGTCTACCTTGTATTTTGTAAAAGTAATGAATTTTCTTATGTTATTATTAGACTACTTACCCTCTGATACGTGACAACAAGTTGTATGACGGGTAACGTGTAGAACACAGCTACAGTTAGTACGTTCCAGAGATACATCTTAGATCTAGCTGATAGCACACGGGGTCGGCACCTGTAGTAATTCAATAATATTAACAACTGCACGGAAAAAACTAATAATTTGTGTGGGTGTGTGTGTGTTATGCGAGTGTGTGTAGTAGTGTATTGTATTCTATTCCATTCTTAATTTTCTGTTCAAAACAGCCTCGGAAAACAAAAGAAAAATAATTAATTTTCTCTAAGCAGGTTTGTACAAACACTTACACGTCAAACATATTTTTCTTAACTAGAAGCTAGAAGAATTTGGCATTACTTGATCTGGCTACCCTGAGAAAAAGCCCAAAAAAATCAACCAGACCCAGAAAACCTACCTGTGGTCCATACAAATATTTGTTCCGTGTGGGAATCGAACCCGCGACACAGCGCAGCAGTAGATCGCTCAGTCACTGCGCTAACCACGACTGTATCGAATGTTGGTGTTCGAGCATGTTCGAGGAGGTTCGAGACTGTTCGAGATGATAAAAGCATGTTAAAAACAGACTCACCTAGCCAAATTAGCCACGCACAGCTTCCCTCCAAGTCTGTAGACATCTTTATCAGTATTAACATCGTCTAACGTTGAGAAATCTGACTCCGTGTCTGACGAAGAACTGCCGTCTGTTGAAAAAAAATATTATTCTTTATACATATTGTTAAAAATGCACCTTATGTCAATGGAATAAGGGTCAATATTGCGTGACAAGCCTTGCGTAGCTTTTAAGACGAGCAGGCCTAGTATGAGTTTTCATTACGAAATTCGATCGTCGATATCGAACGCGTTTAACTCGTCAATTGGCCCGCTTCAAGGTTGTATGAACTCTCAACCAATGAGAGCGCCAAACGCTCTCGATATCGACGATCGAGTCTCGTAATGAAAACTCATACTAGGCATACTGTATCTTGAGACCTAGGCATTGTTGAGGTGCGATCTAAAAATGCTTTGCTAGACCTAAGGTGACCTATCGAACGGTACAGGTTTCATTAATATTGAATACAACGAAGGGTTGATATCGATGGGCACGCCACAATAGCGGCGGTAAATCCACTCTTCGAGGATTGATAAGAGAGACGCCACGGCGCCCTCACCTTCCGCCGGACGCAGGTCCTCACCGGACACGGTTGTTTCGGGTGGTTCCTGTTACGGATAAGGCGGGAGGAAACGCCAGGGTGTCACCATTGTGTGGATCGCCCTGAGGACACGGTGGAGGTCTGCCCGGCTTGGGTAGAGCACCGCCGTGTCCTCGTAGCGGCGATCGGCGGCGATCTCTCTCGTCCGACCCTGGTCCAGGCCATGGTCCGGAGCGAGAGTGCATAAGAGACCGTCACCTCCTTCTGCGAAGTAGTGATGCTGGCAAAGGAGGAAGCGAAGTGCGTGAGGCAACGGGAATCCGAGCGCTCTCATGCTACCAGCCGCCGCAGGAGACGCCCTGGTCGAGAGACGACACCGAACTCCCAGCCGCCATAGGCACGGGCCTACGGGCGGTGAGCAGTGGGCAGCTCGTCACCCGGTAAGGACCAAGCCCGAGTCGACAAGCGTTGTTTCACGCGCGCCTTAGCCGCAGATGTCAGCACATCGTGACGGGGTCCACGAAGACCGATGCCTTCTGGGTCAGGGTTGCGGGTTGGTTAAACATGAAATCGTAGCCCTAGCTGTCGCACAGGCAAGTGAAGAAACACGGACGGGTTTTAGTCAGTAAAAGTCTGACATGCCCTTCCGCTCCGCCCAGAGCTGGAGAAGTCATTTGATGATTTCCCATCCCAACAAAAAAGAGTTGACGTCGAAATTGCTAGAAACTTGCGTTTCCTATGAACCGCACCGGTAGTAAACAGGAATATTCCGGGAATCAAACGTTATTATTATTAACTTCGCGATACATCTTGAAGATTCACAACATACTATTACAAAAGCAAACTTAGTTATTGCGCTTTAAGAGGACAAGAAATAAAAGTTTTTGTAAATATGAACTTGCTGAAAAAACTACCAAATATTTCCGAAGACTTTTTTTATAATCTGGTATCCCAATAGAAAAGGACGTACTGCTCTAATGCCATCTCAGGCGGCATGACGTAAAATAAGGTTTATTTTAACGTGGTGCGATACATAGTTAAAAATTGTATTCAGAGTAAACCACCAGTCAATAAAATCTGACACTCCCTTCCGCTCCGCCCAGAACGGGAGAGATCACGTGATACTTTCCCATCCATACAAAAACTTTTTACAAAAAAAAGCAACCGACTTCCAAACACACACTACAAAATGATAAATAACTAGCTTCGGAAGTAGTTTTTCTAGTTTTGCATCATCAGAACCTGTACTAATGACTATGGGACTACCTGGGAAGGAATCAAACAAAAAAAGAATTTTGCAAATCGGTCCAGACGTCTTAGAGTAATCAGTGAAAACACATTTAAAAAAATATTCCTTAAGACGAATTATAACCGCCTCCCTCACCAGAGAAGCGGGCAGCAGCGCTTCTCCTGCGGAATATCAAATAACTGCGATCCCAACCCGACGGACAAGCATGGAGACTATGACAAACCCCCAATGTAATAGATAACCTTGGGGGAGGCCTTCGTCCAGCATCTGTCGCCCCCCAAACATCAGGACTCGAGGTAGCGGCGCGGAGTGTTCCACGCGCGTCACACTTAGACTTCCAGGGGGGAGGGGGGGAGTCACACCTCCTGAGGAGGCCCCCAGTGGCGGGCCAGCACCATTCGGGAGTTTCGGAAGCAGTGTTTGTTCTCGCGACCCCCGGTATAGGTGTGAGATGGAACACCGGCGTGGTTATTAATCAGTAAGAATCTGACACACCCCGTCGCACGCCCCAGGGCGGCGGACATCCATGAGGATTTTCCACAAAGGCTTTCGTCCAGCTGTGGAGGAAAAGAAGAAAAAAAAAGGCCGTAAGTAACCAATTACCTGTTCGTGAATTGAACGCGTCGCCGTCTCCAACCAAACATTGTCGCGAGGTGCTCTCCCCGCTCGTGTCCACGACGTTGACGTGACGTTTTCTGGTTGTTGGCAGGTCGCTGATATTAAGCTCATCGTGAGGAACCAAAGGCGGAGTTAAGCGGCCTTCTGTAGATGTGAAAGAAAGGGTGATCAATTCACTGCTCAATCATTTATTTTGTTAAAAATAGATGAGGTTACAGATAGAATAGAATACTCTTTATTATGTACGCCATGTAAATTTATTTATTTAAAAAGTACTACCACATCACAAAGATTCAGCACTGAAAAAAAAAATATAAAACTATTCTCTTTCTGACCAGTAGGCCTAGTATGAGTTTTCAATATGAAACTCGATTGGCGCTCTCATTGGTTGAGAGTTCTTACGACCTTGAAGCGAGTGAGTCGCTGAGTCAAACGCGCTCGATATCGACGATCGAGTTTCGTAATGAAATCTCGTACTAGGCCTGCTGATGCATGTGACAATAATGGCGTACATAACATTGGCATTTCATCGGCTCGAAGATGAAATATAATAATTAATTAACATGCCATATAAAAAAAGAAGAAATGCCAATATAATATCGGATAACAATAACTCAATTATCTATCTCTATTTCTCTCTGTCCCTCTCTCTATCTCTCACTCTGTCTCTCGCTATCTATATCTCTTCTCTCTCTCTATCCCAGTGTAACTCGCCCTCAGACACAAAGGACTAAACAAAAAACAAAACTTACAGACAAAAAAGTTCTGGCTTTAGTAATTCACAACTTCGATCCAATAACTTTGGGTTTAGATCATCATTGTTGTTCAGATGACACCTAGCGTGCAAATGAGCAAAAGCTCAGATAGCTATTACAAAGAATATAAAAATAATGTTAAAATGGACAACTCTTTAAAAACTTATGCGTCGTTATAAATAAAAATACATTTTTCTTCGGTTAAAACCACAATGCTTCATAGTTCCGCTCAAGTGTTATGTAAACAGATTATTAAAATAGCTTTTTTACAAAAAGCTCTTTGGGGGGTAACGTGAATATTTAGGTGTTGTGTCTGACAGGCCCGACGTTTGATGTCGGGAAGTTTTATGTACGTATGCTAGTTGTGCGGTAAACTCTGGTTGCGAGTTCCAGGATTGAAGCAAAGACTCCGCGCCCCCCTATAGTGCTTACAAAAGTTATAGACTTTAATACAGGCGTTTCAAGTTCCTTCATAACACACATAATAGATATCGGAGGTCATCGGAATACCTAATATTAGAGATGCCGAAGCATTTCACTAGTTTCTATGATAAATCCTTTACTGTAAAAGCAATTCAGCTATGGAATGACTTGCCCGTGTCCGTGAGGCGTGCTCAAACACTGCCCACTTTTAAAATTATGATAAAGAAGCACTTCCTCTCTCTATAAACATATTATTATATTTAATGTGCTCTTGTATGTTATTAATTAGAAGTACAAATTTATTTAAACTAGTATGATACACTTAACATATATATTTATTGTATAATCTATGTAAATAGTACACTGTGGATTGCCTACACTATTTCTCTCTCCTTCCCCTTAGTATTCCATCCAAAGGTTGTCTGTAAAAGATCGCCCTCAGCGATAAGACCGCCCAATGTGTCACCCTTTGTAAAATCTTTATATTTACCTTCTGTAATCTACAGGCTGTATATGACATTGTAACGCAAACTTCGCGAGAAGGCTACACCGCATGCCACTAATAAAATTATGATAGTCATTTATGTCGTTAATGAGCGGTTACAGAAATACCAGTGTTTAAATAAATGTGTCGGCTCGGCCTTTGAACGTTGTAAGCGTGCCGCCGCGCGTGTTTGTGGGTATGACGTTGACCCCTGATGTGAACTCTATTAAATCAGCTGATAGGATAATCTGATCTGTTTTTCGAGTTTTTTTCACATTGCGCTTTTTTGTGTAATTAGCGAATTAATTATTCTTTACTTTAAAATCTTATTGGGTTATAAAAGCAATTATGAACGGTTTAAAGTGAAAAAAAACTGCATATTTTTTTTTATCAGGAAAAAGCCGACGAATAATTCTACCTGTGGGGGGTTCAGAATCATGTACTGGATCCATGGTACTCGTTTGTGCGTCGATGTCAGAGACACCCTTTATATGGTGTACTTAATAAAGAGTATTCTATTCTATTATAATACCTTCTTCGCTGGGTTCAGGCGGCTGCACCTTCTTCCGACACAGCACGACCACGATGAACGCCACATAGAACGAGCTGAAGAACGCGAGCGCGGCGCCAGCAGCGATCGCGTACTCCCGATATGATATCGTCTGGATTATCCTGAAACTGTCTCCAAGGATTGTAATGACGGGCTGAATGATTGATGTTGATGGATGGGAGTCAGTTCCAGCAGCATCCTGGGAGTTGATGCGGTCAGACTGGACCGCTGTATTGTAAATCACTGCTTCACTCTCAGCTGGAATGTGGAAGCAGTGATTACCACACGGGTCAGCCTGGTACTACACGGGTAATTTTTATATAAAGCACTTTATGTCTATAATGGTTAGGTTTATAATTCAATAACCATTTAGGTGGTTTAAACCTGATCCAAATAAAATCCTTGTTTTATAATAATGAGTCTCATTGGTACTCACAATAGATACTTTATTATAATGAGGAACCGTGGATCAAATTAGCAGTCTCACAATTTTGATGTTCGAAATCTTAATTATGGAGTAAAATCAATTAAATAAAATTCTCGTGTCGCTGTGTTTGTTACCTCCTCCGAAACTGCTGAACCGATTTGTGTAAGCATATCGGGTAAGTTTGAGAACTGCTGGTACTGTATCTCGGTGGTAGACCGTAACTTCGGCTGCCGGCAGAGGTTACCACCCCCAGACAAAGTCTGTCAAAAGCTTCGGCGTGTTCTGGCATGGTGTCTGGTGAAGCCGTACGGAGCAGGGGTCTGGGGGTCTGAGGGGTCTGAGTGTTGGGATGTGTGGCGGGTACAATGCGCCATATGTTATAGTTGTCTCCAGATCAATCTCCCTCTGGCGCAGCATCGTTGGTCGTGTTGTAGGGTTTAACAGAGGATCACCTCGCTCAACTGCCGTCTTCCTTCCTATTCACTCAGTTTTTTTGAGCAAATAAACTCTTAATAAAGTAGCGCGCTTTACCACCAGGCAGACAAGTTCACACACACACACGACACAGATGGAGACAGATTTAGAGGTAATTCATGTATCTCTAGTACAGAAAAGAGCACAATTTTAAATTTAAATAAAATTACATAGGTACAGCACACATAATCTTATAACCCACCAACTGTTACATTACCAAATTGTATTTCTCTTTCCAATAATATTCTAATAAATTATCCTATAATAAGCAACGCGAGATAAGTCTCAGGACGAGATCAATATAAATTGTTTGGTACATACCATTGATATATACTAATGGAATATTATATTAAAAAATATGGACGCCCCCTTACTGCAAATCATTGTTTTCTTTCTTTCTTGCAAATCAACCAACATTTCTGTGACTTACCTAAAATTCTTAACCCTGCCATCATTGGTGACCAGCTGTACCTTCTCTTCCTGTGTCCAGCCAAGGTACTGAGCCACTTGCGGCAGTGTGGCGTTACCAGTCTTGTCAGTACAGTCCTCATCTGATGTCTTCACTATAAATACTATGTAGAAACCCACGGGGAACGTATCTTGCTGAAATTAGTTTGGGGGATAAATTATAGTATCCATCTAAACGACTTAAGAGGGGACTAGTGCCGAGAAATTTGAAAAAAAGGTATTTGAAGATATTATTGCCGTCGCACCGCTTGCAACCTCTCCGCGTAAAGTTCGAAAGAGACAGTTGCAGCTCAGGCTGATTTTACCTACAAAAACATTGACTAAAAGACGTTTCGCATTCTGCTGATTTCTTTTTCAAAACACGACAGATTGCAATTATTTTATAACAAAATTTAGAGGAAAAGTATACACTACCGGTCAAAAGTTTTTGCCCACCCCATAATCCATTCATTACATTCCAAAATAATACACTTTAGCAAATTTCTCTTTCAAATTGTCAAGCCAAGGTTGAAACGGTGTTTTACAAACTAAAAATAATATTGCCCGTTATTTATTTCCTTTATAGGAGCGCATGTTTCTGTTTTGTCGGTGAGTGCGATAAGTTTGAAACTTCCAAGTACCGGCTGATTTGCGTATTATTCTTTAATTGTGAATTATTTCTTCGATGTTTATGTTAGTTTAGTCCCAGTTAGCCCGATGATACCCAAGAACGTGCTGTGATTTATATTTTTTGAGCCACAAGACATCTTTTTGTGACGTTCGAATACGTATTGTTTTCGTTCTCGGAAATTCAGACTTGTGAGTGGGTAAAACCAAGGAATTATCGGTTGAAACTCGTGCATTAGTCGCAAGTCTTCATAGTCTAGGCAAAAGTAACCGTTCTATTGCCATCAAATTAAATATACCTCGACGTAACGTGAACTACTCGTGAAAAAATATGCAACCACCAGGAGCTTTGGCAATAGAAAACGTACAGGACGACCTCGAAAAACCACAACCGCTGAAGATAAACGTATTTCATAGCTCAGATCAATGAATCTAGGGATCTGCCTTTGGGTACTTCTACAGTGAAAAGGAGATTGAGAGAAGCTGACTTTTTTGGGAGAGTGACAGTGAAGAAATCTCTTTTAAGGCGTCAAAATAAAATTAAAAGTTGCATTGGGCTAATGAACATAAAAATTGGACGCATGAAGAATGGGAGAGAGTTTTGGAGTCATGAGTCAAAGTTTGAGGTCTTTGGATAAAAGAAAAGAGTGTTTGTGCTCAGGTCAAAGGAAGAACGGATGTTATATCCATGTGTGGATCCATGTGTGGTGTTTGGGGATGTTTTAGACGAAGGGCGACTGGACACGTGGTAAAAATTTAAAGCATTTTGAAGAAAAGAATGCTATAAAAAAATATCAAAGGAAAATGTAGTACGTTCTGGCCAGCGCCTGATCGGCAGAAAATTTATTTTCCAGCAAGACATCGATCCCAAGCATTCCTCGAAGCTGTGCAAAGAGTATTTGAAAGAATTGGAAAGGAAGAATGTACTGAAAGTAATGATTTTGCCGTCATAGCCACCCGACCTCAGCCCGATTGAGTTGTTGTGGGACAAATTGGATAGGGAAGTCAGTGTCCTACTTTTTTTTTTTAGTACTTATAAACTAACGCTTGACTGCAATCCCGCCTGATGGTAGGCAGTGATACAATCATTAATAGTAAAGCGCGCTAGTTTATTAAACCCATTCACTTAAAAAACTTAGTGAATAGGAAGAAAGACGGCAGTTGAGCGAGGTGATGCAAATTTATAAACCCAACAACACGGCCAATGATGCTACGCCAGAGGGAAATTGATCTGGATGGACCATGATCAAACTCCCGACACAACATCATTTGGCGCATCGTACCCGGCAAGCTTCACATCACAACTGCTCAAGACTCGTCCTCCGTACGGTTTCACCAGACATCACGCCGGAATACGACGAATCGCTTGGCGGCAAGACTTTGTCTGGTGGGTGGTAACTTCTGCCGGCAGCCGATCTTATGGCCTACCACCGAGTAAAAAAGTTCCAATTCACATATTCGCAATATAGGTACTGAAAACCGAATAGAACCAAATAGAAGATGATTATTTGTCGGAATTGTTACAGAGAATGCCAAAATTGTGCACCGTATAATAATAGCAAAAGGGGATTACATCGATGAATCAAAAATTTAAATATGTAACAATTACAGACTGTAGTTTTATTATTACTATATTCTTATCTATATTATGTTCCTTAAAACATAAATCGATCGTGTTCTTTTTATTTGTTATGTATAGCGCAAACTATAGGGCGGGCAAAAACTTTTGACCGGTACTGTGCCTACTCTTCTATTATTTTCTTTTTTGTCAAAAATGTCACATTTGTTTAAAAATCCTCTGAACATCGCGGTAAAAGTGGATTATTTTTCGGAATTTTAAAGTATCATATTTCTTTTATTAATTACATTTTCCAAACAATCAAATGATATGATACGCATAATGAAGGTATAAAATTTTTGAAAAAAATAATTTATCTAAAAGCTCGAAGAAAACACATGCGGAATACGTTTGTATGGAGAAAGTACCAGAAATCAGAAATCAGAAATATTTTATTTGTGAAACATAGGTACAGTGGTTATTCAATTTGAGGATAAAGTGCGCTATGATCAGCCTATTATAGGCATACAAATTCAAAAAATTCAATAAAAAATAACTAAATAAATGATTACATTATAATATAGGAATAATTAAAGTCAAAAAGTCATAATAATTTCTTAAGTTAATGTCAAAGTTATCCTGATTTAAATACAATATTGTCAAATAAGCAAATTACATAACGTTATCAAAAATGAAGTCAAAACAATTAGTTAAATAAATGTCAATACAATTTGGACGACAATAAGTCAAAGTCAATGAAAAAAAATTACAATTGTACAATGTCAAGATTTATCCAATAAAAAGTCCGATACACTATAATAACATTTTTGACACAGCATACTTCTGAGTTTTAATTTAAATGAATTAACAGGCAATTTTTTAGCTCTTTTGGCAATTTATTATATATAACTGGTGCCATGTGAAATATACTTTTATACATTAAGGCAGTATTCGTTTTTGGAATACACAGACGACTTTCGTCCCTTTGGGTCCGATTGAGAGCTACAGATACTAAGGTAAACAAATGAGGATTTTGTTTAACGAAAGCCGCTACTTCAAATACATATAGTGACCACTCGAGTCCCTTCTTAAATGTTCGATAAGCTCGTAGGTTTGAACACGAAACAAATAAAGAGAGGAGGCGCCCTAAGTAACTGTGCACTGTGATTCTCAACAAGGTCCTCACGGTCCTCAAGGTCATCACAGCGGGCGTAGTTTTCTCAACTCACAACTCTGTAAACGGCGGCGTTTTATTTTCATGTTAATAAATAAAAACCGGCCAAGTGTGTGTCGGACTCACGCCCAAAGGGTTCCGTACCATTGATTTATGAAATTAAAGGATTTAAGTTATTTGTATGAAAGATTACGCGGTAATAAGCGGTTTACGATTTACGAGGTATTAAAAAAAACTACTTACTAGATCTCGTTCACAACAATTTTCGTTGGTAGTTTTTATAGTAATGTACATCATATGTTTTTTTAGACTTTTCATTTTCTTATTTTAGAAGTTAAAGGGGGGGAGGGGGGGGCAAGTTTTTTCCACTTCGAAAGCGTCTGTCACGCAAACTATTCGGTTTAGAAAAAAAATATTTTAGAAACCTAGATATCATTTTTGAAGACCTATCCATAGATACCCCACACGTATGTGTTGGATGAATAAAAAATTTTTAGTTTCAGTTCTAAGTATGGGGAGCCCCCAATATTTATTATTATTTTTGCATCAAAATCTTAATGCGATTCACAGTATAGCTCTTACAGTTTCGGAAAAAATGGCTGTGACATACGGACGGACAGACGTACAGACAGACATAACGAATCTTATAAGGGTTCCGTTTTTTGCCATTTGGCTACGGAACCCTAAAAAAGGATGAAGTGTTGTATGTGTATCTGTATTTGCTCTGTGGGTTCAAACCCCATAAAGCGCTTTGTGCTTTCAAAACGGTGAAGGAAAACATCGTGAGGAAACCAGCATGTCCTAGAAGCAAAACTTGGAAGACATGTGACATCTACCAACCAGCACTGGACCCGCGTGGTGGATTACGACCCGAGTGGGCCAGAGCTAACAATATAGGCAGATTATGATAATTCATCGAAACAGAAATGCCACTTCAGGTAAAAATCCCACACCCTAGTTTTATCTCCAAATACCAGGCAACTTTGGAAGGTTTTCCCCGGATTAAAAAAAAAAAAACGTTTTGTGTTATAGTTCTTGTAATTTACGAGCGCACGTGACTCTTATTTGTGGTATGTTGTGTACATGCACATTGCGTTAGTGTGTGTGCCTGAAGGAGCGTTCAGTTCAGCTTCAGTAGCGAGCGGCCGCCCGCTCAGGTCACTTGTGCTTATTGTCACGTCGCTATCGGCCACGAAGTACCGTCAGCATGTCAAATACAGATAACAACAACAAACAAACTTGAAGATTGTGCATGAACGTTGGAACATTGTGCATTTTTTAATAAGTATTTTGGAATGGTTAGCACTCGGTTGGTTTAGTACTCGAGCCATCAGGGGCCCTAGTCTGTTATTACAATAGTGTCAGAATGATCTATCAGTGAAGACATAATGATCGATTTTGACAAGTTTCGTAATCTACTAACAAAATGGCGTAATTATGACTTTCCAGTGGTCAATCACTGACACTTCATTCCACATGAATAATGTTCAATTTGAGTAGGATTTTTTAGTTAATAGAGTATCATTTCTACTAACGGGTTTTATAGTAATGGCAATGTGGTAAAGTCATTCAAACACCTTTCCATTAAGAGACGACTGACTAGTAATTGATCTACCGTTATGAATTTAGCAGAATACGAATTTTTAAGCACAATGTCAATGGAATCGTGTTGGAATGACAAATTTATAAAAAATAGCAGACTAGGGCCCCTGCTGACAGTCCGTAGAGGCGCGCAGAAGGCTGTAGTACAAACACACATGTACAAGCGCCCTGCGCCGCTTAAACGAAACAGCAAAAGCAGGTATACAATTTTTGCCGCGCGGTAGAAAGAGAAGTGGATATTACGCCGCGCGGTAGAAAGATAAGGGGATATTACACCGCGCTAGCTGAGCTTACGAATTTTCAATCAGGGTCACGTGTCCTCATGCGAGTTTAACATTTTGTACTCATTCCAAAAATGTACACACCGTCGCTAAAGGAGTTTTACTTTCAAAAATGGTATAAAATACTTACTGTGAGAGTAATACCTCCTCTTCTAGTCATAGTTAAGAAATAACCATCGTATAATATATCCCTTTCGTTGTCGAAAACTGGACACTGCAAAAACAACATATTTTATTCATCATCATCATTTCAGCCGAAAGATGTCCAATGCTGCGCATATGCCTCCCCAAGGACCTCTACGATGACCGGTCCTGCGCCTCCCGCATCCAGGGTTTCCCGTGACCTTCACCAGGTCGTCGGTCCACCTTGTCGGGGGCCTACCCACGCTTTGTCTTCCGGTGTATGGTCGCCATTTAAGAACCCGTCGGCGCCATCGGGCATCGGTCCTATGAGCGATGTGCCCGGCCCACTGCCACTTAAGTCGGTTACTACTGTTCTTCTGCTGATCTCCTCTTTTGTGATTTGATCACGCAGTGAATCCCCAAGCATAGGCCTCTCCATTGGCCTTTTAGTGATCTTGAGCTTTCTTATAAGGTAGAGATGCAACGGATATCCGGTAACTATCCGGTATCCGGCCTAATACTATCCGGCCGAACACCGGATAGCTAATATTTGGCCGGCTGTCTATCTGGCCGAATAATTAAAAAAAACTGGATAAAGGAAACATGTTTTTGAGTAATTATTATTTGCTTTATTTGTTAGTATCACTTTAATATAATTAGTTTAAGTTTTAATTAATTTAATACAAAGATAATTAACGAATTAGTACTCATACTGCACTAAAGGCAAATTATGGTGAATGAATACTAATTTCTCTGCATTGGGAGGTAGCAGGCGGTTGCGTTTCTCTTCATAAATAAGGCCAGCTTCAGATAAAAGTCTTTCGCTATACACACTGCTGCAAGGTGCAGAAATGTAGATTTTAGCAAACTTTGTTAAATTTGGATTTTGTTTGGCGTTAGCTACTCACTAAGAATAAGGGTCGCAGTTGCGATCAATTCGCACAGGTTATCGACCCACCGGATATCCACTACCACCACCACTTCGTGCGCGAGTCCGACTCGCACTTGGCCGGGTTTTTTTTTACTTTTGCTTTACCCTAAAAACGTCTACTTACCGAGAAGTTCTGTATAGAGACCACAGCACAAATATCATCGTCCGACTCAATCATTACTATCACACTCTTTGGTCGAGACAGCCAACTCCTGGTCTCCAAGTTAGTTCTTAGCAAATACCTGCAAGATTAAAAAAATCAATGATTTTTACTCCGTCTGTTTAGATAGTTAACTACAAGGTAAACAAAACAAACATATGACTTAGTTAACCAACTAAACGAAAAAAACTAAAACTAAACTAATACCAGTCACTTCAGGGTAGTCCAGCCTGTCTTCAGCCCTAGTCTGCTATTACGATAGTGCCAAAATGGTCGATCAGTGATCTTATAGTGATCAATTTTGACAAGTTTCGTAATCAACTAACAAAATGGCTTCATTATGACTTTCCAGTGGTCAATCACTGACACTCCACTCCATATTAATAAATTTTCAAATTGAGTAGCAGTTTTTAACCGACTTCAAAAAGGAGGAGGTTACTCAATTCGACCAAATATATCCTTTTTTTATGTTTGTTCGCGGATAACTTCGTCGTTTATGAACCGATTTTGAGAATTCTTTATCTGTTGGAAAGAAGACATTCCCAAGGTGGTACCATGATAAGGACATCAGGGTTTCATGGTGGAAGACTAGAGAAATCAAGGGGAACTTTCAAAAATCGTAGGGGCAACCAGTGCGTTTGTAAAATACAAACACTGTTTATTACAAAAAAAAAAAAAAAAAAAACGGCTTCCAAAAACACTACAAAGTGAAAAATAACTAATTTCGGAAGTCGGTGTTTTTTTTTTGCAAAATAAGTTTTTCTAGAAGATCATTTATACTAACGGGTCTTATAATAATAAAATACGGCAATGTCATTCTATCACCACTCCATTACGAGACGACTGGGATAATTGATCGACCATTATGAATTTAGCAGATTACGAGCTTTTAAGCATAATGACAATGGATGGAAAATTAGAGTAACAGCTTGCGCAGACGAGGGACTTTTGTCCGCGGACTTTTTTGTCCGCTAAAATAGTTCGCTTACAACTGTATCGAGTAACGCAAACGAGGGATTAAAAGTACCGCGAACGAAAAGTCCCCCGAATAACCGAGGACATGCAGAGAGCGGACCGGATAAAAGTACGGGGGAGTCCGCGAATAAAATAGAACTCTTTGTGTCTCGGCGAAGCAACGCACATGGCGGACTTAGGCCGCTGCCTCGAATCTCGCGGGCAGCGGGGCGGCGGCGGCGGCAGCGGCGCGGGAGCCGAGCGGGCATCGAAGACCCGTTCTCGAAACTAGCGGGCAGATCGCGCGTCGCTATAGCCGCGTAGTGTTGTGTCCACGATTGTGTCGACGAGATATTTGTTTTTATTCGCGAAAGAAATGTCTGAACAATGGCTGCAACATCTTTTTGATTCAAATTTATTACTAACGCTCGATCACCGCTCCCTGCCCGCAAGATTCGAGCGCGAGAAATACATCGCTCGCTGCCCCGCCGCTGTTTTCGAGAACCGGTCCGTTTGATTTTTTTTTTTTTTTAATAATTACAAACAAGCGCTTGACCGCAATCCTGCCTGATGGTAAGCAGTGATGCGATCGTTAATGGTAAATAAAGCGCGCTAGTTTATTAAGAGCCTATTCACTCAGAAAAACTGAGCGAATAGGAAGGAAGGCGGCTGTTGAGCGAGGTGATGCAATGTTAAACCCAACAACACGACCAACGATGCTGCGCCAAAGGGAGATTGATCTGAAGGCCCTCCACGACCAAACTCCCGGTACAATAACATTTGGCGCATCGTACCCGGCACACATCGCAAGACAACTGCTCAGACCCGTCCTCCGTACGGCTTCACCAGACATCATGACGGAACACGACAAATCGCTTGGCGGCAAGACTTTGTCTGGTGGGTGGTAACTTCTGCCGCCGGCCGATGTTATGGCCTACCACCGAGGAAAATTTTACGCATAAGATCCTGCCGCTCACTCGCCGCCGCCGCCGCCGCCCCGCTGCCCGCAAGATTCGAGACAGAGGCCTTAAGTCCGCGTTGTGTGCTCTCACTTCT
Organism: Sesamia inferens; assembly: GCA_037179545.1. Classification (NCBI taxonomy): domain Eukaryota; kingdom Metazoa; phylum Arthropoda; class Insecta; order Lepidoptera; family Noctuidae; genus Sesamia; species Sesamia inferens. The sequence continues at coordinate 13,696,753 of CM073951.1, read as the reverse complement.
CTACATTTCTGGGCAACAATTGACCGCACATCTTGTGGGTTGAGTTCGCGGTAAATCCGCGGTGGACTATTTATTCTCGGAGCGTACTTTTTTGTCCGCCGCGGAGAAAACTCCGTCGCCTGCGCAGGCCCTAGATGAGAAGCAAAATAAATAACTTACCTTTGACTCTCTGTATCATCCATCTGGTTACACATATACTTCCGTTTCTCATGCTGATAATGCAAGTCTAAATTATTAGACTGATCGAAAGGGAAGAAGTAATACATGGGTTGGCTCGGTGTGGTAGTTAAATTCGTGGTAGAATTTAATCTGACATAGAAGTCAGTTACAGTTTCTACTAAAATGGTAACATTTATGGAGTCCGGGGACGATGAAGTTAGGTGAATAATTGGAGTGTTTTGTGTCGATACGTCTGTAATAGAAATGGAATGTTATTTTTTTTTGTTTTTTTGAGCTTAACTGTAAAGGTAATATTAAAAGAGCCTAACACCATAACGTCACCGTAGAATGAAAACCTCGGGAATGCATTTTTGCTCAAATTTATTTTATTGCGTTTCTTTTTCATTTGGGCAATCTTATAGTACTGAACCGATTTGGGTATGAAAGCGGGTTAAATCTCCATATTAATTAATAAAAAACATATAAAAGTCGCCGTACAAAAATTTTACAGCACGCAGTTTTTTCTTCCTCCTGAAAAGTTACTATTTTTGCACTTACGAGGTTTTCACTCTACGGCGACGATAACGGTAGCTTATAAATATAATAAGGGGTTAAAGTATCCACCCATGGCTAATTGTAGGTGTCATGAATTTCTTAATTTCTTTTAGGAACCTTTAATTTCAACATCCTTTCCAAATATGTAAGTAGCATAGCTTTCAATCTAACCGGGTGCAGGTGAATATCAGTAATGACTAATTTTCGAAGCGATTTTAACCAATACAGCATTTATCCTTTTCCAATTAAATACCTTAAATACATTGTTAATTTAATATAGATCTATATGGCCCTTTACGGCACATGATTTAATTTCGAAGATATTACACACTAGCCGCCGCCAGCGACTTTGTTTGCGTGGAGTTAGTTATGCTCCGCTCCTATTGGTCACAGCGTGCAGTTATATAGCCCAAAGCCTTCCTGGATTAATGGGCTATCTAACTCAAAAAGAATTTTTCAAATCGGACCAGTACTTCCTGAGATTAGCGCGTTCAAAGAAACAAACAAACTCTTTAGCTTTAAGTATAGATTTAAAAATTGCGGGACCGGCGAGCCGCTATGTTTTACTTTCACAGTAGTATAGTCTCTGTAGTATATATTAGTATCAGCATTGCACCTATGCGAAGCCGGGGCGGATCACTAGTAACTAAATAAAAATGAGCCATCTTATGTCTAATCTCAAGTATGTATATAAAATATATATAAAAAGTTACAATATAACAATAAATATTTACATATAAGAGGACCACAGTAGACTCTAATCCTTTTCCCACTGACTAAGATAGCGTGAACAGAAAGAGAAAGAAAATTAAAATGGGGGTCAACAAAGTCAGGCGAGTCCATTTTTTGTAGATTTTTTATAATATAATCTGTGCTGAATTATGAATTGGGTTGCCAGATAAAACAATCTAAAACCTACTAAAAACAACGAAAACGGTATTGCATTATACTATGACGCTTAATATTTTTTTTTTTTAAAGCAGCTTTTTTAATCGCGTACCTTATCTGGCAACCCTTAATATTGTATGTTTTAGAATGTAATTCTTAAAATATAATATTAATTTTACTTATAACATATTAAGGTTTCATTTCATTTACTATTTCATATTTACTTGAAAAACACGAACGCGAATTTAAAACTTATGTACAGACGCCAGATGCAGGTCAAACTACCCGAAACTGCCAAATTTTCCCATTGAATCTTGAACCTAATGCTTTGACGATAAAGATGAAAATATCTTAAAGAAATTCGAAAAATTATGTCCTTTTTCGGATGGCAAATCATGAAATGACCTCTCCCGCCCGGGGCGGAGTGGAAAGGCGTGTCAGACTTTTACTGACTAAAACCCACCCGTCTTCCTTCACTTGTCTGTGCGCCAGGGCCCCGGTATCTTTTTCAAAGAACCCGCGGCCATGACAACAGATTAATGTACTGGCGTCTGTATATTACGTTTCACAAAAAAAGCATTTTATTCCAAAGAATATCTTTAAAAACAAACGATTCTTACATCCATTTTAAAGGAACAAAAAAAAAACAAAAAATGATTGCTTTTTTAAAATTTTCACTCACCACAGGTGTCCTCGTCTTCTGTAAACATATTATTATGAGGACACAAGGTCCTCGATATGTTGGTGAACTGTTCCAGACTGACTGGAGTCTGGACTAGCATGGGTAGCTGCCATGAGAATACTCCTGGAAACAAATAAAGTTAACGTAAGCAAGTTTGGAAAAAGCTATTCTTGGAGCCTCCTCTTTCATAATAGCCTTAAGCCGATGACTTTGTGGTGGACAATGACATGTTCTAAAAACGATGACTTTGGGGTGGACGTATTCTAAAAACGATAACTTTGGGGTGGACGTGTCTAAAAACGATGACTTTGGGGTGGACGTATTCTAAAAACGATAACTTTGGGGTGGACGTGTCTAAAAACGATGATTTTGGGGTGGACGTATTCTAAAAACGATAACTTTGGGGGGACGTGTCTAAAAACGATGACTTTGGGATGGACGTATTCTAAAAACGATATGTTTGGAATGGACGTGTCTAAAAACGATGACTTTGGGGTGGACGTATTCTAAATACGATATGTTTGGGGTGGACGACTTTGGGGTGGACGTATTCTAAAAACGATATGTTTGGGGTGGACGACTTTGGGGTGGACGTGTCTAAAAACGATGACTTTGGGGTGGACGTATCCTAAAAACGATATGTTTGGGGTGGACGACTTTGGGGTGGACGTGTCTAAAAACGATGATTTTGGGGTGGACGTATTCTAAAAACGATATGTTTGGGGTGGACGACTTTGGGGTGGACGTGTTCTGAAAACGATATCTTTGGGGTGGACGACTTTTGGGTGGACGTATCTAAAAACGATGACTTTGGGGTGGACGTATTCTAAAAACGATATGTTTGGGGTGGACGTGTCTAAAAACGATGACTTTGGGGTGGACGTATTCTAAAAACGATATGTTTGGGGTGGACGACTTTGGGGTGGACGTATTCTAAAAACGATATCTTTGGGGTGGACGACTTTGGGGTGGACGTGTCTAAAAACGATGACTTTGGGGTGGACGTATTCTAAAAACGATATGTTTGGGGACGACGACTTTGGGGTGGACGTATTCAAAAAACGATATCTTTGGGGTGGACGACTTTGGGGTGGGGTAGTCAAAATAAATATATATTAATTTAAAATCAGCCCTAAGAGCAGTGTATAAAGTTCTTATCATAAAGCAGTACAAAAAGCCAATAATTTTTTACGACCGAGTCTGACATCAAACCAAATTCAACCTTACACAGATGCATTAAAGTCATAATTATTAAGTAAGCACTAAATGAAAGAAGCACCCAAGTGCTACGTTGTGCGCTTGTTCAGTTCAACCATTTTTTTACGCTGATTGTGAATCTAGTGTATAAGTGATCGATAATAGATCAGTATGAATATTTGCACTGGTCCGGTCGTGCCTCGGAAAGCACGTTAAGCCGTTGGTCCCGGTTGCCATACGAACATCTAATGGCATCGTTACGGGTTGTTGTAGCCCTAAAAAGCCCAACAATCGGTCTAACTGGAATTATTTGATATCGCCGTCGAGTTGTGGAGGATAGACGGCAGTCCCTTCACGGAAAATATCGAAATTTAGCCAAAATTAGCAGTTAGACTGGTAAAGTTGGACCCCAGACTCCAAAGCTGAAAAAGCTTCGGATGCGACTGGGATTAACGCTGAGATGATGATAATGTTTGGGTCTGTATGAGGTATTTGTTTTCCCCTGTAAAGTTATTTACATACCTTTCTGCTGTCTCGCTGTGATAAACAAAGGGTACGTCTTATTTGCAAAGTCACTGGCTACCGTCACCCTGGCTGGAGTATCGTATGTCTCGAGTTCCTGAAACAAGTTCATAATTTAATTAAACGTTCTAGATTCTCGAAATATTTAAACTTTTTGCTGTAAATGTTTCGATGTCGCCGGTAGATGGCGTGGACAAAGTGTACTTTGATGCATTACAGACGGCTTTTTTCATAATTAAGTTACACACCATCTGTTGGTTGACTATCGCATTGTGACATATTAATACAAGTTGTTATCACTAGATGGCGTTGGCAAAGGTTATTCATAATCAGGTCTGTTGATAAGAGTATCGCAACTTGATGTTAATGCAAGATGGCGTTACAAAGGTAACCATCGACATACAGTATGTTAAGAAAACCCTGTCCGACCCATAAGGATAATAAAGGTTAGGTAAACACATGACCAAATATAATATAAAATTTTACGTAATCATTATAGTACCAATACAAATGAATTTTGAAATAATCTTTTTTTTCCCGCGAATTAATTCCAACTTCCCCGAAATTTGGTAATTTTTAAAAAAGTGACAACACGGGTACTATTATGAGCGAATAGCGATGCGACCACGTGCCGCGTGCCCTGCCTCCCGCCGCCCGCGGAAGTGTACATAACGCACATTTATTAACTTTTTGCGAAATAATATTTATTTTTTTAGGGGGATTTATGCATTAGTAGAATCAGTTATCGATACCTAACAACACCTTCACGGGTCGGACAGGGTTTTCTTAACATACTGTATATACAAATGGACATGTCTTAGAGGTGAGAATTGTGGCACGCCGAAATAAAGAGAGGAAACGAAGTTTCGTCTATCTTTATCTCTCTCAAAATCATCAATCATCTATGAGGAAAGACACAGTGCTAGACCGAAAGCATAGGCCATCTCTCATTCTTTTCAACCTAAAATAATGACTGCTGATTATACGCGTACGGCATGTCCATTACTACTCGTATAAATGGCGATGAAGGTAACTTTGTTGCATTGTAGGCTTTTGTTTTGTCATTTAATATTCTATCTGCGACTCCGTAAACTGACATCTGTGAATATGGAGTAGACTCTAAAGTTTTTTTTATTGAGTCAAGCTTACACATAAAGAAAATCCTAGGGTATTTAAAAAAAGAAATTAAGGTATACAAATACAAACTGGTGATGACAATACGACAATAAATTAATCATCGTGTACCTCAACACATTCTCAGTCGACCCATAAAAAACCATTAAAAATATGTCCATTAGTTTAGTCACAGGAAATTATTTTTCATTTTTCACATTTTCTACATGATGTACATGTTGATAAGGAAACGCTTACAGGTTAATGACCGCCGCATCCTGCGGTACCAAACTTTAATAATAATGGCCCAAAAAGCAAGTCGATACAGGATCGCGCTGTGGCCGATCGGAGGTCAATGAACCAATATTTTTAAAGGATGTTCTATTCAGTTTACTTTTACAGTTTATTTATTTTCTAGAGGGATTTTTTTTAAGTTTAGCCCGGCTTTGTCATGGGCGTTAGTAGAATCAGTTATCAGTACCTAACAATACCTTCACGGATCGGACAGCGTTTTCTTTACATATTGACTACATAGTATATAAATGATGATGAATGCCTTACCCCAGCAAATTCTAGGATGTATTCTGTACTTTTATTCACAGCAACTGTGTATGGTATGTTGTATTTGTAACTGTAACAAAAATTAATGTAATGTTCAAAGTTGTTTTTCACAATATTTAAAAAAAAAAACCCTATCACACGAATATATATTTTGTTAGTGCTCTCATTACACTTTTCATCCGTAGAGATTAATGAAATTATCTAAAAAAAAAACTGGTGTTTTTCAGGTTTCTAGTCTGTCAAAGTTACCCATGTTAAAAATAAATAAATAATAATAAATCATATGTATATACGGACAAATCACACAGATTGAGCTAGCCCCAAAGTAAGTTCGAGACTTGTATTATAGGATACTAGTTCAACGATGCTATATTTATAATAGATACATATACATATAGATAAACATCCAAGAGCCAGGCCAATCAGGAAAATATCGTTTTCCATCATGACCTGGCCGGGGATCGAACCCGGGGCCTCCACGTCGCAGGCAAGCGTGTTGACCGCTGCGCCATGGAGGACGACAAATAATAGGTTGTGGAGGCATGAGAAACAAGGTGTAAAGTTCACTCAAGATCCTCCGACCAGACGGGTGTTATGTCTGGCGGGCACTTGCCCATTCAACGACGAACGTTATGACGGTAATACATGGGTAACTTTGACAGAATTGATAGAAAAGCAGTAATAATTATATTTTGAATTAATTTGGGTAACATTGGTTTATGTTTTTCTTATAAATGGGAGTAACTGACGAAATAAAACCATCAATTTCCAGTTTTGTCTTATACGAGTGGTGCTGACAATACGACAATAAATTAAACATCGTGTATCTCAACACATTCTCAATCTACCCATAAAAAATCATATAAATATATCCATTAGTTTAGTCACAGGAAATCATTTTTAATTTTTCACATTTTCTACATGATGTACATGTTGATAAGGAAGCGCTTATAGGTTAATGACCGCTGCATCCAACGGTACCTACTAATCTTTAATAATAATGGCGCCAAAAAGCAAGTCGATACAGGACCGCGCTGTCGCCCACTGATCGGAGGTCATTGAACCAATATTTTAAAGGATGTTCTATTCCGTTTGCAATTTTATGCGATTTAGTTTGTTTGAAATTTTATTTTTTTTTTATTTTTGATGCTAGGTTTTTTTTCTATAGTTTAGGACTTTCCTATGAACCAGTCTGGTCTGTGTTTTTATTTATTGTCGTATTGTCAGCACCACTCTGTATATTTTATAAAATAATCAGTAAAATCAGTCTAAGACGTTTGGCATTGTTCTATAAATTTTACATGAGGATATATAAACCTTTAGAAACACGTTTGAGACAAAAAAAAAAATGTTTACGGAGCTAGTTAAAAAATACAAAGCTACAGGCTAATATTTACATAATTGAAAAAGTTTAAAAAAATTATGTACAAGTATATAAAAGAGGAATGAAAATAACTAGAGAGCATCAAACACACGACTGAAGTGAAACTTCTTTCGCTCCATCTGTATGTACATATATATAAGTGTGTACAATATATACATGTATACACATATATATATATTAATTTTCTATAAATATTTAAATTTATTTCATGGTTTCATTGGTAAATTAATATTTTTGCATAGATCTTCTATTATTATTGAAAAAAAAAAACTCGTTGTAGACCTTGTAGTACCAAGCTCGCGCCACGGGCGCCTCTGTGCTTATATCCCCCACTTAACTTCCGTTCGCTTTGCCCGATCACTTTTCGTAACGCTTACTTCATGCGTTCGCCAGCTTACTCCCCAAGTCAAGCGTGCGTAAAGAAGTTTCACTTCAATTATTAGGGTATGCAATGCTTATCTGCTTCTAAGGAGCGCACGCGCCTGCTCGAAAGCAATTTGTACTTTGTGTCCAATTATCGTATTGTGACGATATCTTCAAACTTCTATACTTTCAATTATATCAGAAATGTTCAGCAAAAATATATAAAACAATATAAAGGCCAGAACAGAACGAAATTTATAAATTATTTGTGCTCTTAGGTAATCAATTGTTAACAAATCTTAAAAAGATCCAAAAAATATATATTGCCTTCGGCGAGATGCGAACTCACAACTTCATACTCGACTCAATTGTTAACAAATCTTAAAAAGATCCAAAAAATATACATTATCTTCGGCGAGATGCGAACCCACAACTTTATACACGGCATGTCATGCAATATTTACATGTGCCAACTGCTTCGTTGTATTACAGACGAAATAGGACTATACTTTGCTTTCCGTTCGCCTTGCCCGATCATTTTTGTAATATTTTTCGTAACGCTTTCGCGAGTTTACTCCCCAAGTCAAGCGTGCCTAAAGAAGTTTCACTTCAAAAATTAATATTATTTCGCATAAAGAGTTAACGTAATACATGTGCGGTATGCAACCCTGACGCGGGCGGCGGGAGGCAGGGCACGCGGCATGTTGGCGCATCGCTTATAATAATACCGTCAAAATAGTGTTGTCACTTTTTACAAATTACCGAATTTCGGGAAAGTTGGAATTAATTCGCGGGAAAAAAAGATTATTTCAAAATACATTAATATTGTTACTATGATGATTACGTAAAATTTTATATTATATTTCATCAACAATCATGCTATATTTGTGAACTTCTTAAATTCGCCGCATTATTAGAAGCTGTGCTTGTTCGGCCTAAAAATTTGAATGAAATTACACGCCCACGTACGCAAAGATTATGCACACAAGCAAATAATTTTATTCACAGACGCGTATGGAAGAGGCACATTAGTAACTGCTTATGTCGCTACGCGAACTGGCGCGAGCGTCGTGACGAAGTTGAGTTGCGCGGACAGCATTGTAATGTGTGTTAGTAGTTTGCATTAGCCCCAATAGATGGCAGTGTTATCAACAGTCTTTCAGTTTTAAGTTTGTAGTATATAAATTATTTTAATGTAATTATTATATATTTTTTTAGAAAATTATTAGGGTATGCAATGCTTATCTGCTTCTAAGGAGCGCACGCGCCTGCTCGAAAGCAATTTGTACTTTGTGTCCAATTATCGTATTGTGACGATATCTTCAAACTTCTATACTTTCAATTATATCAGAAATGTTCAGCAAAAATATATAAAACAATATAAAGGCCAGAACAGAACGAAATTTATAAATTATTTGTGCTCTTAGGTAATCAATTGTTAACAAATCTTAAAAAGATCCAAAAAATATATATTGCCTTCGGCGAGATGCGAACTCACAACTTCATACTCGACTCAATTGTTAACAAATCTTAAAAAGATCCAAAAAATATACATTATCTTCGGCGAGATGCGAACCCACAACTTTATACACGGCATGTCATGCAATATTTACATGTGCCAACTGCTTCGTTGTATTACAGACGAAATAGGACTATACTTTGCTTTCCGTTCGCCTTGCCCGATCATTTTTGTAATATTTTTCGTAACGCTTTCGCGAGTTTACTCCCCAAGTCAAGCGTGCCTAAAGAAGTTTCACTTCAAAAATTCATCCGCATCGCTGTCAACAGGAAACATGCCCAAAAGGCTGGCAGCATTGCCACGTTGTATGGCGATGCCGATTCTTTGGCCAAAAAATAGCCCAGCCCTCTGGTCACGTGTAAAAAAGCTACAAGAAGTACATATTTGTAAATTGTGTTGGTATCATACGAAAAAAAAAATCGAAACTAATTCATGGACCCACTGTCGCTGTTACCCGAATCAATCAAAGTTACCCAGATATACCGTATTATTTTTATATGCTCCGCTCCTATTGGTCGCAGCGTGATGTTATATATCCTAAAGCCTTCCAGGATTAATAGGCTATCCAACGCAAATAGAATTTTTCAAATTGTACCAGTAGTTCCTGAGCTTAGCGCGTTCAAACAAACAAACTCTTAAGCTTTATATTTCGATATGTTTTTTTTTTATATTCTCCGCTGCTATTGGCCGCAGCGTCATTTTATATAGCCTAAAGCCTTCCTGGATCAATGAGGTATCCAGCGCAAATTTACAGAATTTTTCAAATCGAACCAGTAGTTCCCGAGTATATATACAGTATGTTAAGAAAACCCTGTCCGACCCGTAAGGATAATAAAGGTTAGGTAAACACATGACCAAGTATAATATAAAATTATACGTAATCATCATAGTACCAATACAAATGAATTTTGAAATAATCTTTTTTCCCGCGAATTAATTCCAACTTCCTCGAAATTTGGTAAATTTTAAAAAAGTGACAACACCGGTATTATTATGAGCGAATAGCGATGCGACCACGTGCCGCGTGCCCTGCTGCCCGCCGCCCGCGGAAGGGAGCTTATCGCATATTTATTAAGTTACCTCTTTTTGCGAAATAATATTTATTTTTTTAGGGGGATTTTTTTTCAAGTTTAGCCCGGTTTTGTATCCATTAGTAGAATCAGTTATCGATACCTAACAACACCTTCACGGGTCGGACAGGGTTTTCTTAACATACTGTATATTAGTATAGAGTATAGATTAAAATTAAGTATAGAAGTATAGATTAAACGAATACTACTATTTTCCTTGAGCCTTGAGTCATCCAATATTCTTTCAGTTATCTCTTATCAAATAATGAATCATTTAATTGCTTACAAGCAATAATAAAAGAGTACACTGGCCTTGCATGTCTGATAAATTAATAATCATTACATGTTGCATTGTTTATAGATTACCATTCATGTTCTCTTCTTTTTTGTACTTCATCATAGAATAAAAAGCAATGCAGTGCAACTTCTACTTCTACTATAAGAGCTGGTGGTAAGCCCCCAGCAAAGATAGTGGCAAAAGGATGGTCTTCTTGGTATGCAAGGCACATAAAGGGCTTAGCAGTGGATAAATCAAGTGCCCATCACGATGATGATGGTATTTCTGCCTACCTCAAATGGGAAATGTTGTTTTTTTCTTTTTGCTTATATTGTCACAGACATCCGCAGGAGAATCAATGCCTACAGCCCAAAGAACTGCAAACCTTAAGTGGCAGTGGCCCAGTGGGCAGGGGTTGCTTGCAGCACTGATAGCAGTTGGGACCGAAATGTTCTAGAGTGGTGAACACAACCAAAGATTCCGATATGCAGCAGAAAGAGAGTTGCAGAGAGAAGACACTCCAGACCCCGAGGAACACCGATATTAGTCGATGTGTGCTTCGAAAAAACTCGCAGACCGTTCACTCAGGAAGTCTTTTACCCAGCCAGTCATCATCTTCAACCTTTTATCACCCCATTACTGGGCACAGGTCTCCTCACATACAGAAAGGGATTGAGCGTAATCACCACGCTTGCTCAATGCCGGTTGGCTATTTCAGACTTAAAGCCGCACTTTCATACTCAAGAGGCTGGTGTTTTCACCACAAGGCCACCACAACTATGGTCAGCCAGCTGATCCAGGGGAAATCCATTCCATGGATCCCTCCACTGGAACCTTAATCATAAGGCTAACATGCCATTACCAGTCGAAGGCCGAGGCATCTAAGACACGGCACTCACTATCACATTCTTAGGCCTGCCTCAGTGACAAAGCCCATCTTCATGCACCCACTGTGTGATGACTTTGGCCCATGTCTCTCTGACCCTACTTCAGCCTTACACCTCATGTGATACCTGTCTTGGGAGTGTATTGTAGTAATGCGAAAATTATTGGTGTGTTCACTGTTAAGATATTAGTACACTATATTCTCTTAGGCAAATCTTGAGTTTGAGCCTCCCAGCCTTGATTGTCAGGATACACATATAGACAAGCTTACGTTTCAGCGAAATAGAAATGAGTTCCTCAAAAAAGTGTTCACAACAATACATGTGTAGCTAGCGCTACACAAAGGTTGACTATAAATCACACCAGATCACATCGAGGAACGCGGAAGTCATGGCGCGCGTCCCTGCGACCCTGACTCCCGCAGCGAGGGTTCCCATAAATCTCACCCCGAAACACATCTGCAGGACCAACGGTCAACGTCCGTGGGAACCATAGCGAGTCGTTGGGCACGTGACTGAATTGGCGCGCTTTCTACATTAACCAATCATACGCCGCGGCCTGCCTCGATCAACGAATCAGCATCAAGAACGCACGCAACACCGCGTGGACATCGCAGGACAGCAAGCTGATTTGCTATTGGTTACCCCACTATTATTTAGAGATAGTTAGTATTTAAGTGAGTGCATAGCTTGTAAGACATTCAGGGCTCCGTGCTAGCCCCCCTTATATTCACGCTGTACACAAGCGATATCCCGAAAGGTGGTAAGGCCCAAGTCGCTCTGTTCGCAGACGACACCGCCATCTACTGCTCGCGACACAGCCCTGACCGAATTCGACACCATCTCCAAGCCGCAGTTAACAAACTGGCTGACTGGTTCAAGAAATGGAGGATCGAAGTTAACCCCCAAAAGAGTCAAGCGGTACTCCACACGAAGCCGCGACTAAACGTCCCCACCCCACGACCCATCTCCATGTCTGGCGAGCTAATCCCCTGGGGGAAGCAAGCCAAATATCTAGGTGTGATCCTCGACCGCAACCTCAACTTCTCAGAGCACATTAAGGCGGTCCGCTCACGTGCCGCCTACGCTCTGGGTCGACTCCACCCCGTCCTCAACCCGCGTAGCAAACTGTCGCTCAAGTGCAAAATGCGCTTGTACACAGCGTGCATACGCCCGATTATGACATACGCTTGTCCTGTCTTCGCACACGCCAAGCGGCGTCATATCCATAGGATGCAAGTAGTCCAAAACCGTTTCTTGCGTAAAGCCACAAACGCCCCTTGGTTCGTCCGTAATGAGATCCTCCACCTAGATCTCAAAATCCCCACCATTCAGCAGTTCATGAAGCGTCTTTCCAAACGCTTCTTTGACACTGCCTCCAAGCACCGCAATCCCCTGATAGTAGCGGCTGCTAATTACACCCCCTCCACCATCTCCAAGCTTCGCCGCCCAAGGCATGCCCTCACAGACCCAGATGACCCAATAACCCTCCTCCAAGAGGCCAATAGGGCCACCAGCACACTCATAAAACACAGACCGACCTACCGACCTCGCCGCCGAGGTCCATCGCGACGCGTTCAACGTAGCAGCCCCCTCCCCCGTCCCTCGTCCGATGAAGGCCAGCCCGCGCCGCAGCTGAGCCAATAAATAAAAATTCGATCCAGCCATCCCTTGCTGTTCACTCCAGCGACGCCCTAAGCCGAGGTCCGTACCCCACAGGGGGTGCCCTTAGTGCGCAGTCGCTTAGTTTTTAGTAGCCCTGGCTGGAGGCTTTACGCTTTAAATTCATTTAAGGCATCCACAGGAAAGTCCGGTTAAGTAGTCACGGCCTCTCAAGGTCAACTACGAGATGCCATATCATTAGACATTATTATTATATTCTACATCATTATTACATTACAGTCCATTCCTTGATCACACTCTTGTATCGCGTCATTGTACACGTCAAATACATTGTACTCTTTTACATTCGTGCAATACACACAGTTCGATTTATCTGAGTTTTAATTACGCGACACGACCTACGCGCTACACATGTATTGCTAAGAACTGTTATTCTTGTTCACAATTCTGCATATCAGCCTTTATTTGTTTACTTTATAAATACAGCTACATATTTGTATTGTTATTAATACAAAGTAAGATATTTATGTGGACACTCAACAGTCAGACTAGTCCATAAGTTTAAAGCCGCTTAGCGAGCTATGGAGCGGGCTATGTTGGGCGTCTCTCTGAAGGACCCCATCAGAAATGAGGTGATCTGACAGAGGACCAGAGTCACCAACATAGCTCTGAGGATTAGCAAGCTGAAGTGGCAATGGGCTGGTCACATATGCAGCAGGACCAACAACCGTTGGGGTAAACGAGTCCTCGAGTGGAGACCGCGTCTCGGCAAACGTAGTGTAGGACGCCCTTGGGCGAGATGGAGCGACGACATCAAAAAGGTGGCTGGTAGTGGCTGGCGGAGAACTGCTCAGGATCGAGCTTGTTAGCGTGCCATGGAGGAGGCCTATGTCCAGCAGTGGACGAGTAGAGGCTGATGATGATGATGATGAAGAAATTTATTATTAAGTTATGGATGAGCAAAGTTTCCTAACACAGACTATCTGCTTAAAAGGAGGCTTTAATCACACTATTATTAATCACTAGCTTTCCGCCCGCGGCTTCGCCCGCGTTAACTTCGGTTATATCGCGCGTTTTAGATTTCTCTCGGGAAAATCAATTTTTTCGGGATAAAAAGTACCCTATTATTTAATCCGGACTTCTAACTTTACGCCTGCAAAATTTCAAACACATGTGAAAAAAAGATTTATTGAGTAGATAAAGCGTGAAGAAAACAGTTAAAGAGGTAACAGTTAAAGAGGATCCCGCGGGAACAGTAGATACTTTCTTCCGGGATAAAATGTATCCTATATCCTTCTCCGTACCACAGACTAAGTTAAAGAGGTAACAAACATATAAATAATTACACTGTTAGTAGCCCGCCCGTGTTAATTTAGATCCCACGGGAACAGATAAAAGGTGTCCTATGTCCTTTCTCGTTCCGCAGACTATGTGTATGCAAATATTAAATATTATTAAATAATTATATTGTTATTTCTTGCCCGTGGCTCCGCCCGTCGTTGCTCCGTCCGCGTTAATTTCGATCCCACGGGAACAGTAGCTACTTTCTTCCGGGATAAAATGTATCCTATATCCTTCCCCGTACCCTAGACTATGTGTATGCAAATTTTCGTGATGATCGGTGCAGTAGTTTAAGCGTGAAGAGGTAACAAACAAACAAACAAACAAACACACTTTCGCATTTATAATATTAGTTGGGATTAGATTTCTCTCGGGAAAATCAATTTTTTCGGGATAAAAAGTACCCTATTATTTAATCCGGACTTCTAACTTTACGCCTGCAAAATTTCAAACACATGTGAAAAAAAGATTTATTGAGTAGATAAAGCGTGAAGAAAACAGTTAAAGAGGTAACAGTTAAAGAGGATCCCGCGGGAACAGTAGATACTTTCTTCCGGGATAAAATGTATCCTATATCCTTCTCCGTACCACAGACTAAGTTAAAGAGGTAACAAACATATAAATAATTACACTGTTAGTAGCCCGCCCGTGTTAATTTAGATCCCACGGGAACAGATAAAAGGTGTCCTATGTCCTTTCTCGTTCCGCAGACTATGTGTATGCAAATATTAAATATTATTAAATAATTATATTGTTATTTCTTGCCCGTGGCTCCGCCCGTCGTTGCTCCGTCCGCGTTAATTTCGATCCCACGGGAACAGTAGCTACTTTCTTCCGGGATAAAATGTATCCTATATCCTTCCCCGTACCCTAGACTATGTGTATGCAAATTTTCGTGATGATCGGTGCAGTAGTTTAAGCGTGAAGAGGTAACAAACAAACAAACAAACAAACACACTTTCGCATTTATAATATTAGTTGGGATTAAGATATGGTTACAAGGTTCAATTTCCATTCATTTTTAAAAGTAATTCATGCAAAAATATGTCATGTCTTTTATGTAGATTGGGGTGGCAGTGTGAGCAATAATGCATCTAGGGCATGCCTTAAAAGGCCTTATGTCGTAGTGACTTTACCGGTGTTGTTCTTGCCCATCAGATCACCCCCCGAGGGACACAGTTGAAGGCCTTCTGCATATCAAGAAACAGCATATACAGAGGCGTGTTCTTCTATCTGTATCTCTCCATGGTGATCCTTAGTGCGAAGATAGGATCCATGGTTCCGTACCCTGGACTAAACCCGTATTGACAATCCGAGACAACACACTCCTGCCGGATCCGGGAGTCTATAATCCTCTCAAAGATCTTCATGGTGTGGGAAATAAGCTTTATACCGCGATAGTTGCCACATTCCTGTACCGAGCCCTCGCCTTTGATGACTGGAGTAATAATACTCAGTCTCCATTGGTACGGGATTTTGCCGGTCAAGAGCACGCGGTTCAAAAAGCTAGTTAACATGCCCACACCGCGAGGACCCATCGCCTTCCAGGCCTTAATGGGGACTCCATCAGCACCGACAGCTTTCCGATTCGCCATGCGACGAAGAGCCATATGGACTTCCTCAGGCGTTATCGGGGGCACTAAGAAAGATCCAAGATTTTGAGGGAGTTCCGGTGTCTGCACCTCTAGGTGCTGCTTATTCAGCAGCTCGTGGAAGTACAAGCGCCATCTCTCATTAACCACGAGGTCTTCGCATAGTAGGTTGCCAACAGGGTCTTTTACAGATCGGCACTTTATATCCTGTGCCACTTTGACCCTAGAATGTGCTAACTTGTAAATGAGCTTTTGCCCCTCAGACGATTCCAGCTTCTCGTAGAGTGGTTGTAAGTGGTCTCGTCTGGTTCTGGCTACAGCTCTTTTAGTGGCAAATTTGGCAACTTTGTATGTGTCGCGATCTTCAGGGGATCCGGTCGCTTGCCAAGTTTTGAAGAGGGCTTTCGTCACCTTAGTCTCCCTCTGGACTGTGTCGTCCCACCACCAGGTCTCCTTCTCACGTTTGCGGCCGCCTTTGAAGACACCGAGCACCACCTGCGCCGCCCCAGTAATAGCTGCCTGGATCCTGTTCCAGTGTTCTTGAACAGGTGCCCCATCGGTACCGGCGCACTTGTCACCAATAACTGCCGCTAAATCCTGGGACCTGTTTTCATCCAGCAGCCACCACCGGTACTGGCGCGGGCAGCACTATACACGTCTGTGTTGGGCCTTTACGCAGATCCATGATAAGGAGACCGTGTTGTGCAGTAAGACTCTCACCAGGTACGACTTTGCAGTTGGCTACTTTGCCGATGTGGTGCCTTTTGGGGGACTGTCATCTCACACTAATTTGAATAAATGACTTTTGATTTTCATTTGATTTGACTTGACTGTACTAACTAAACATGATACTATAATAACAATGATAGTTTGATATGAGATAATTTCGATATTCTGTTTTCCAGCATGAAGCGCATTAAAGAGATGTTAGCACTATGTGATGGGGTCCACGAAGACCGATGCCTCCTGGGTCAGGGTTGCGGGTTGGTTAAAAAAGAAGCCGTGGCCCTGGCGCAGAGGCATGTGAAGGAACACAGGTGGTTTTTAGTTGGTAAAGTCTGACACGCCCTTCCGCTGCATCCAGAGCGGGAGAGGTCATTTGACGATTTCCCATCGGCAAGATTTCCCAAGGCATCGATATTATTATAGTCAGCAGATAAAAAGAAGGAAATTGCACCAAAAAAGCAGATCCAGAACCATTTTTGTCACTTAGCAGTGTTAAACTAACGAGATCGATATGCTTAGTCAATTAGCAGACAGCTTAAAAGGTCTATGAACTTTCTTTTAACCAGCATAACACTATTTAATCAAATTAATAAATCTATTCCTTACGAAAAATCTGACGACCTTTTTATCGAACCTTAAATCACAAAACGTGGGCAACGGAACGTAATAAGCTACTTAATACAAAAAAAAAACTTACGTATTGTTGTAGTGAAATATTATTCCTTCTTTGTTTATATTCTCTTGCATACATAGGTAAGGCAGACCGAATAACAAAAACACGGTTTTCACCCATCCCAGCAACGCCATTTTATTTCAAACGGCACCAAATTGATAATTGATCAAAGCGTGTCATTTACTTTGAGTTCTGAATGATACTTTACAATTTATAGTAATACAAATAGCAATATAACGGGGAAAACCAAATTGAGACCCAAACACCGAAGATTTTTCAACCAAAACTGATATGTCAATGTCACATTAAAATGTCATCTAGGAATGTACCAGCTATCGTATTGTATTAACTAAATCTTCGAAAATCGACTAATGATTTCATTACACCTTCATATCCTTCTGAAGGATACTCGTTAATACAACTCAATTTCACCTATGACGGTATTAGCTTATTTTCAATAGCCGAATACTACAATATAAATAATAAATCTAAACTACGGGCTAAAAAGAAATAGACATAAACAATATACATTTGTACTCCAAAAACAAGCTGGCCGAGCAATTTACCAGCTCTGTGTCAGGTTTTATTTAAGAGATTTCTTTAAAAAGATATTGGTATTCTCACGGTTGCTTCGCAACATTTATCTTTGCCAACATCTTATATGTTAGGCAAAATATTTACATGTAGGTACACCAAAATCAAGGACATTCATAATGTTAACACCGGAAATAAGGAAAAAAAAGTTGATAAATCCTTTTTTCGGCTTGGTATAACTTTTTATAAGATCAAATCAAATCCAAGCTTTGTTCAATGCCTTATTATTACGTAAATGACAAGAACAGCTGGTCGCTCTGATTAACTCAAGACAATGTTTGTATTCTTTCTCCGGAATTAGCTTACTGACAATACTGACACGTTATATGAGCTCATATAATTTACTTTTTTACTACCTACGCATAAATATATGAGCTGTCACGCCCTTTATACTTGGGGCTTTTATTTAGTTAATTTTTTACTTATTTACAATTCCATTTCAATGATATTTTTTTATTTTTGTTTTGCTTTGCTGGTAATTTGGCGTAGTAACTGGCATATGATAAATAATTTCATTGTTATTGTATTTTCTTATGTTCATCACTATACATAGTATTGTACAAAGTCATGTGTTTTTTTTTTAATGAACAGCTGTGCTACTGGGCAGTATGTTCTGCCACTTCCCAGCGAAAGCACTAGGAAATGGGCGTTTTGGGAGATTGTCTTATGTAATATTGACGTTCAAAAAGTGCTGATTCTCAGCCTAATTTGAATAAATGACTTTTAATTTTGATTTTGAATGGGTTAGGTAAATAACATTTTACCTGACCCAGGATCAAACCAAGGATCTCGTGCTTATTAGTTGTGTTGGCTACACTAACGAGAGAGTTATTAATCGACTATGAACTTTTACTTTACGTTGCTCATTGTATGCATTAGAGAACCAACCTTAGAAAACTTGGAGGCACCTGTATTGTTTTCTATTGTATTAGATAAGTAAGTATGCGACACAAAGCTACGGTCTGGTCCGGGAACGACAGCACTTCAGAAGGAGCGTTTATCTCTTCCTCGTGCTAAATAATTATAGTATTGTAAACAGCAAGTTCAAGATTTACTTCTCTTCTTCGACTGACACCACCTGCAATATGCATAAAAGCAAACAGGTACCTTTTACCTATGTCTACAAAAACTGTTATTTAGTGAAATACAAGACTTGTTTTTTTTAACAAGCGTACATAAACATTAATAACGACTGCATGCTTTTAATGTCAGCTGACAACACATTCTACAAAGTAAACGATTTGTTGAAGAAAGTGGTGGAGTGTTTAGGCTTTACGTTATCTTATTATCATAAAATTCTCTTGCAGGAGTCGTAAAAAACTGACCATAATAAACGGTTATTTTGATAAAAAGTTTACTCAACTACACAAACCTTCAAGACCAAACATTTGAACTTGTGACAATACTACAATGAAATGAATGTTGATCAATTGTCAAAATGAAAGCTATTGCTACTGATAGTGCAAAAAGTATAACAATAATGATAGTGTGTTACTCAATTACACTGCTGTATGTAAAATATAAATATATAACCGTATTACACTCCATCGGTATAACTCAATATAAACTACGTGACTTAATTTACCGACAAACGTAATTCCAGTCACTTGGATTGTCATGTCACGAGTCTGTATGACGATCACGCGATATGTCACGATCGAATCAGGAATGAGGAGATCCGCAGAAGAACGAGAGTAACCGACATAGCCCGAAGAATTGCAACACTAAAGTGGCAGTGGGCTGGACACATTGCCCGTAGGACCGATGCTCGATGGGGCCGACGGGTTCTCGAGTGGCGACCACGCACCGGAAGACGTAGCGTGGGTAGGCCCCCGACAAGGTGGACCGACGACCTGGTGAAGGTCGCGGGAAACCGCTGGATGCGGGAGGCGCAGAACCGGTCGTCGTGGAGAACCTTGGGGGAGGCCTATGTCCAGCAGTGGACGTCTTTCGGCTGAAATGATGATGAATGAGTCTGTATGTATGTAGTAAAATTTTCAACTATGTAAGTTAAGCGAATTTGTGCAGGTGAAATTGTTTCAGTATTACTTCTGTTGTAGACTACTGTTATTGAAAGAATATTTGCAGATGCCAAAGTCAGGTTATTTTATCTTTTTATTTTCTCAGCAAGTTTATGCTGTATCACATATGGTATACGAATATCTACTGAAAATTCAGTTTCTATTATACATGTCTTGTTTATACATGCAATATGAGCGGCACGCTAAATAGATAACATGGTATTACTCTCAACTTGAATAATTTTACAATATATTTCTAATCCATTATTCTATGTTCGAAAAATGTGTCTGCTCGATAAAGTATAAAACGCAATGAATGTTGTTGAACTGTCAAAATAAAATCCATTGCTACTGGTAGTGTATTAATTTTAGGTTAATTGCTTTGAGTAACGCACGACCAGTACCAATAATCCCCCTTATTCATAAACTATGTTTAAAGTTAAGTAATGATTAGTGATTCTTTAACCATACATTTTAGACGTTTGCACGTAATTTACCTTTAATAATCGTTTAAGATTAAAGTTAAGTGACGTGCAAACGTCTAAAAAGTATGGTTAAAGAATCGTTCATCATCATCATCTCAGCGTAAAATCCCGGTTGCATCCGCGGCTTTCGCGATGGAGCCTGGGATCCGCTTTCCTACTTATACGCCTCCATTTCGCACGATCTCTGGCATCCCGTGGTGTGAGTATGTTGGCACGGTCATCTCTTACAACGTCAAGCCAGCACTTCTTTGGTCTACCTCGCTTTTTCCGGCCCGGCGGAGGCGCCATGGCAAGACATTTGTTACCCACGTAACATGCCGTTTTTCGTAAGACGTGACCGTACCAGCGTAGGCGACTCTCTTGCAGACACTGCATTTCGTTTGTCTGCTATGTCAGGGACACTGAGACTGCCACGGATGCGGGAGTTCTTGTTAACTTTAAACATCGTTTAGGAATAAGAGGGATTATTGTTACGAATGTCTATTGAAAGGAATTGTTGAAAGAAAGAATTTTTTTTATTCCGCACAAACAAAACGCACTTTACAACTAAATACCATAAAATTGATCGATCGGTAAGAATGGCGCGATTAAACTATTGGTGTCGAACGCTTAAAGTAATGCGGATTCAACTAAACAAACACGGCAACTTCTAATATGTATGAATGTACTAATGACAGCAGGTCAAGCTACCAGACATTGTCATAAACTTAATTGACGATAAAGTTGAAAATCTAATAATCTGACCTATTGTAGTAGCTTGATGTGCTGTCGTTTGTACAAGTAAGATTAAGTTAAAATATTGTCTTCATCTCAGCATTAATCCCAGTCGTATCCGAAGCTTTTCAGCTTTGGAGTCTACATTTTGGCTAAACTTCAGTAATTTCCAGCGGCGGTGTTTCCGTCGGACTACAATTTAAGTGTCTTCACGGCTCTTAATAAACTAGTGCGCTTTACCATCAACGATTGCGTCATTGCTTACCATCAGGCGGGACTGCGGTCAAGCGCTGGGTTATAAATAAAAAAAAAAAACTTATTACGTGTATAATATTATATTAAACTTTTTAAATTCTGTAAATATGTGCTTACCAGTTAGTTTTTTTCAATCTGAATCAATATCAAACTAAAATATTATATCGAGTAAAACACATTCTTGTGAACGCATCTCAAAATTAATTTCAATTCGAACGCAGTAATAAAACCTCCAATCACAATCAAAGAAGCTACTTCGTTATTTAAAAAAAATAACCTAAGCCAATAGAATTTGAGTATTCAATTCACCGGTCAAATGATTAGCTGTGATTGGCTAATCAATTAAACAGGTGCTATGCGTCATCCGCCATAACGTTGTTAGTGCGTGAAAGTGAGATCGTTTTGTGAATTGTTTAAGAAAATAGTGATTTTATTGTGATATATATTTCTTATAAAAGTGTTTAATGTGTTAACGAAGATGGCCGAGTGGTATAGAATGAAGACGGGCTTCATAAACAAGCACGATTCATCGGAATTGTCAGCAGAAACTTCATGTGAAATGTCAGACTCTTTCAATATATTTTCGGAGAATTTGAGTCCGATACCTTCTTCTATAGTGCCGAGGAAGTTGGATTTTAGTAGCATGGATGACGACGACGGCATGAGGAATGCAGTGCCACCTCCAGTTTCACATAGCCCTCCGTACAAAAGAGTTAGGGCTCTTAGGTATGTAGTACTCAGGTTCCACTTTCAAATTCTGCATGGAAGCATATGATTTTATGGCATTTCAGGCCCCATAGCGTCTCAGAGCTCGTATTTACGAGGTAAATATTGTGTCCCCTAAAAACCCTCGACGGAACGAACTCCCCAGCAGTAGTAAAGTAGATATTATATTACTTTGTATGTATTCCTAAAACAATTAAACTGACTTTCAGATTTATAATATTAGTTAGGAAGTATACTTTTGTGGAATACCTCCCAACTTTCACTTTTTGGTATTCTGATGTGAATGTGAAATTTATTCAAATTGAAGGATAATTTTAGTTTTCTGGTGTATCCAATGTTCTGGCTACTTTTTCGACTCTTTTTCGAAGGTTTTTAGTAAATTTTCGTTTATCGTTACATGTTTTATTGATTTTTTTTTTTGTGTTTTCTCATTCATAAATTGTAGAAGAGTATAATTAATTAATTACACACAAATAGTGTAATAATTAAACTCTAATAAACTTTGTATGGGTGAAATTTCTAGAATAATCATGAATTTTATCCGAATAAACTTTATTTTTAAACAAACATATTTTTTCCCATAGGAATTTTTAAGATTTTATGATTTAGGTATATATTACTTAGGTTCCTACTAACCCCTTGAAATCAGATTACTATGCCACTGACATCAGCAAAACATAGTAAATGCTGTAATGCCTAGAATTTGTTCTGTGTTTTAACTACATACATTCAACCCCTCTTCAGTGGGGATAGGTTGAAACAGAATACCACCTGCTCCATATTCTTTATATATTATATCCTTTTAGATAGAAATGCTTTAAATCAGAATAACTAAATATTCTTCTTAATCAGACTGATTGAACTCAACTATGTATGGGTCCAGTTCAATCCGGATCACAGCGATCGAAGCATATAAGAACTGACTCATCATACAGATTAACTTTTAAGTACTGTGAAAACCTTTAGCCACCACGAACTTAGTAATAATTATATCTTGGACCCAATGACTGAAGGTAAAGGAAAACATCTTGAGGATACCTGGACTTGTAAGTCTGAAATCGCTAACCCGCATTGAGCAAGCATGGTGATTACACTTAATCCTTCTCGGTATGAGAGGAGACCCAGACTGTACCCAGCAGTGGGATGATAAAAAAAAGTTAATGATGATGATGATATGCTTGTACAAACCAACTTATAGGAAATAAATCATTTATTAGTGCGACAGTCAAGCTTTAGACGAAGTTAATGTATTTATTGTAATATAATATATGTATTTAGCAGGGCCCAGTGGTTTCACTACAAATAAGTAGTAGCAGTACCATTATTTATTTAAAAAATGCACTCTGATTATAAGATATAGATAGAAACTTATTCCCAGGCCTAACAAGTTTATAGTTACATACGAAATTTAATAAAAATTGGGTCAGCCGTTTTGGAGGAGTTTGAGGACAAACACTGTGATCGGAGAATTTTACATATTCGTTACATATTGCTAGCTTTGTCCTGTGGTTTCAGCTGCATAAGTAATATTGCACTCATGAAGATAAAAAAAAATTTAAAACCCTATTCTCTAGCCCAATAAATGTGTACAATGAAATTTCATTTCAGAGTAAAAACTCTGTGACTGGTGAATTTTATATAATAGAAGATAGTATGGTTAAGTATATTTCAATAATACAGTCCACTTTAAGCACTGCAGTTTTGCTTGCAACCATAAGACCATTATAAAAGCATTAACTCTGAATATCAAGTTCTGATTTAATCACGGTCATATGGAAAATGTTTTGGTTGTATAACAAGCAGTATTAATGATTAATATTTCTTTAGGATATAAAATACTCATCTTGAAGGTCACTAATCCAACAAATGAAATGCAAATCCAATTTATGTTCACTATACTCCTACATAATAGTAATGAAAAAACATAAGTATGGAAATAAATGCTATGTGTACAAGTGATTTGCAATCTTTAAAAATAACTGAATTCAAACCATCTATAACTGAATTCTACATTTTATAGAATTCTTTATGGAAAGCGGGAGCAGTGGTCACGGCAGCGACTTACGAGTTGTATTTCAAACCCTGACCATTCTTTTACTTTGTGTAAATTATATTATCCCCCTTTTCCAAATACATGAGAGATCTACCATTCTCCAGTGTACCTGCATTATAGTTTTTGGCCCACTCCGTGTCATGGAGAGAAGGCCGGTGTTTCAACTATGGGAAATTTATAGGCAGAGTGTGTATGGAAGTAAAGGACCCAGATGAATTCAATTCAGTTACAAATGCCTGCCTATATTCAGATGAGGACATCCTTCAGCTGAACTGAATATATCTCTAAGCCACCCAAATTCAAGTTTGAACAGGTCTCAACTTGTTTTTATTTCAACATATTACACCACAGGTTTTGACCTGAAGAAAGACCAATCCATTGCTCTTCTCCAAACAGGTTTTCACAAGTCTGGGGGACTTCTTCAAAATAACAAGACAAGACTTGTCACGAATTTTCAAGAATGTTTTATGCAGATGTGTTAAGATTTTACCAGAACTTTCTTAAAGATTATTGTATTATTTTAAATTTTGGTAAGTCTGCCCTTTGTTTAATAAACAGGTCGGAACAGGTCCATATTTATAAATGTTCTATCCATGTCATTTTGCATAGGATAGTATAAGACAGCATTTAAATGAATTCCAAAAAAGTTTAAGAATTTCACTAGAACTTTCTGGAAGATTTTAAGTAGGTTTATTTTTCTTGGTTAAATTTCGTCCTTAATATCCTTATAACACATTGCTATAGCAGTGTTTATAATCTAAAATTAAATACATTCTATTGCAAACAAATCAGTTATCTGCCTTAGTGTAATATCTTCTAAGTTGATTTTTGTCTGAGCATTTGTAACAAGTTTTAATAAGATTTTGGTTTTGGAAATTTGTACAAAAGGAACTCTTAATAGTCTACATATCTTCAGTCTTTTCCCAGACATCTTACTAAAATACCAATATGATAAATCAATAAAAAAATTCTTTCCTCAATACCCAAAGAAATATAGCAAAAGAAAATAAACATGATTTTGCACATGGCTTACCAAACACCAGTACAATTAAATCTATAGAAAGTTCTTCCCAACATCCTGATATATAGAACAAGTCAAAACATGTTGCTGTTCTACGCCTATCACCCTCCAAAAGTCATAGGTGACCTCATTCCAAACTCGTCTGACTGGTTTCTACACAAATACTGTTAGTTGCGTTGTAGCGAAAAAACCTGTTCTATGGTGATTTATAAAAGATTTTTTGAGTACAAATAGAGTTTAATGTAGGTATGTGCAATGAATTTTAGGGGAAAAAGATGCCAATTTGTTATTATTAAAGTGGTTTTGTTATGAGGATATTTTGCATAAAATCTTATGCAGGTTGAACTTACAAACACAAATCAAATTTATTTCTGAGCCAAAAAGTTTTACCTTAGCTAATGATTAGCAGTAAGTACTTAAATTGTAACAAGGAATCCAACAAATGATTTCAATCTCTATTGCATAAATATTTGCTGTCAATTTTTGACTACTAAGTAGCTTTCACATTTCGGTTTCATCCACATAACTTTCAATCCGATGGGATTATCGGGATAAAATACGACGAGATTCGCGTAACTTTATTGCTTCGCACTGCAACTAGGGGTCCAAGGCCAAGTTGGCTGCCAGGAAACTTGGCGTACTTCACACCAAGGCAGCTTCTAATGATGTACAAAGCACAGGTCCGTTCATGTGTGGAGTACTGCAGCCACATTTGGGTTGGTGCTGCTAAGTGTCATCTGGCCACTTTGGATTCAGTGGAGAGGCGTGCGAAGAGGCTGATTGGTGAACCTGATTTAACTCGAGACGGTCTCCAAAGACGTGCACAGGCGTGGAGTAGCCAGCCTTTCGTTGTTCTATAGGATTCATTTTGTGGAGTGTGCGAGGGAATTGCATGATTTAATTCCCCCCCATCTCCGTTCCACCATCTGACGACCCGTCGTTCGGAGAGTTTGTTAACACCACTACGATCCGGAAGAAGCATTTCGCCTCCTCCTTTATACCGCGTACATCGAGGGACTGGAACAATTTGCTAGCGGCGGTGTTTCCGTTGGACTACAAATCAAGTGTCTTCGAGGCTAGAGTGAATAGGCTCTTATTAAACTAGCGTGCTTTACCATCAACGATTGCGTCTCTGCTTATCATCAGGCGGGATTGCGGTCTAACACTAGTTTATAATTTATAAAAAAAATAACAATTCGCCAGCGGCGGTGTCCCCATCGGACTACAGTTTCGAGTGTCTTCAATGCTAGAGTGAATAGGCTCTTAATAAACTAGTGCGCTTTACCTTCAACGATTGCGTCACTGCTTACCAACAGGCGGGATTGCGGTCAAACGCTAGTTTTATAAATAAAAAAAAAACTAGGTAATATTGTAGATAGGACTTTGTTCTTGGGACCCGTCAAAAATATCCTTTAATTTAATCCTGTTCATAAACCAAAATGCCAAATTCATTGAAATCTGTTTAGTAGTTTTTGTGTATAGAAGTAACACATATATTTTTAGTTGCTATGTTTCTAATTACATCTAAATTTATCTATGGGGTATCCAATTTGACAGGACAATTAATATAATATTTATTACCTGTACATTTCTTAATGAAATAAAAAGTAATGCCATATAGTTTGACAATTTATTGCACTATAGGCCTACTTTATCAAGCAGTCTTTTATTTCTAAATAATAATATCATGTTGTTACTCTGAAAACTGCTAAAAATGGATTAGGGATGTTTCCTGATTAAAAAAAATTATTCTATTTAGTCCGTCATTCAGGTTATAGAAAAATATTGCATACATATATAAAGAAAACGCTATGGTTTCCTTAACCTTTTTGGTTATTTGTATTTTTATAAGACATATTAGCACACAACTATCAGCTGTGACTTTTGACACGAAACTATTATAAAAGTATCTTGAAGAACACTTAAAGGAGATTTCACAACCTGAAATAACGGCTTTTAATGTTGTTTTCTGTCTTTACATGTAAATATAAAGTAATAAATTATAGGGACCCATTTGTTAAAAAACAATAGCAATATTAATAAATTATCTGTCTTTACAGAAAACGCGTATTATTTGAAAAAGTGAAATCTCATTATAAAACAACATCTCATTATACATATATTTTATTTTATCAAATCAATAAAAAGTGACAAATATGAAAGGCATCAAAGATCAGGAGTGGTAGCTGGTGACGTCACTGCTCGCTAAAAAGTTTAGCGTGCAGTGACGTCACACGATTTTGCAACGAACTGTGTCGTCTTCATTTTGTTTATATGAAAAAAGAAAAAATACATGTCGAGTATTTTTTGGAAATCTGACTGACGGACTAATTAGTTTTTTTTAGTCAACTACCCTATTCGGCTAGACACACCTGTTGCAGACCGCGCCAAATATACGATCCAGTAGGTTTCGTTTAATGGCAAGCAACATGGCTGCAGGCTGAGACGGGGACGGCCGAATGAACTGGACTCTGTTGTTAAAATTTGGTTTTTGGCTGGACAGAGGGATGTGGAAGGGGAGTAGGAAGACCCAATAGTGGAATTAGTGTCTATGTAAAAAACCTACGCAGTCAAGAATCATATGTGAATTAATCATGATTATAGTTAGTGCCCCAGACAGCCTCCGTGGCTTAGCGGTAGCGAAAGCGGCCGCTGCGCAAGGCGACGCGAGTTTGATCCCCGCGTAGTGCAAATATTTGTATGCATGAATATGAACCTTTGCACTGGTCTGGTCGTACTTCGGAAAGCACGTTAAGCCGTTGGTCCCGGTTGCCATACGAACATCCAATGGCAGTCGTTACGAGCCCTGAAAATTCCAACAATTGGTTTAACTGCAATGCTTCGCCTTCGGGTTGTGGAAGTCAGACGGCAGTCGCTTCACGGAAAATATCGAAGTTTAGCCAAAATCAGCAGTTAG
The DNA here is from genome assembly GCA_037179545.1 of Sesamia inferens. Classification (NCBI taxonomy): domain Eukaryota; kingdom Metazoa; phylum Arthropoda; class Insecta; order Lepidoptera; family Noctuidae; genus Sesamia; species Sesamia inferens. The sequence goes on along the minus strand of CM073951.1, from coordinate 13,668,838 downwards.
ACTGGTAAAGCGGACCCCAGACTCTAAAGCTGAAAAAGCTTCGGATGCGACTAACTGTGATGATGATGAACATAGATTGTGCTTCGATAAACTTGCTAGTTGCTACCCTGTATTTCTACTACGGATGAATTGTTCCTATAATTCGTTCCAAGGAAAACAAAATAGAATCTTCTTTGTGAACAAAATCCGGACCCGTCAAGTACCTTGAACTCTGCTTACCCAAAGGAAACGAAGCGCGCAGCTTACGTCAACAAAAAAAGTACCATTATGTGTGACTCAGTCAAAAGAATTTCGTTGTAAAATCTGTTATAGTACAGTTATATAAGCAAAACATACGTTCGGAACAGCTGACATCTGCCTTTGGCGAAAAAAAATACACCTACGATCATATGTCCTTGTACGTTCAAGGGGAATTCAACCTTGACAGTGTTGAAGATAAGGTTGAATTTATATTAAAGGTGTGGTTCTTTAGTAGAAATGGTTCGCGAAAGTGAATCTAAAAGCGCAAGTTTTAAAGTTTATTTTCGTTTCAAATAAATGCTAATTGAATTGAATTATAGTTACTGGTGTATTTTTTCAATAAAATCGGTTGTGGCTTTTCCGCGTAAACGGAAAGTCACGTGTTTTTAGGTAGGTATGAGTTTCAACGACTTTCTGGTCAGTTCTTTTTTCAAATATTTGAGACGTGTCACGTTCGATTTCGTTCTGGCCAGTTTTAAGACGAATCATGACCATGATATTCTTCGAATATCTTAGTTTTGGGCAAAGAGAATCGTTTATCGAATTTAATTGTTTTCAATAATTGTTGGATTTTGTAATTTCGCCATTACATCCGATTCCCTACCTATGCATGTTGTTTTTGGCTTAATTCTCGAGTCTTTCTAGTGACGACATCTGCCTAAGTGAACGCGCAATTGTAGACTGCAAAACTAAAATCCCTTACTTAATCTTTGAATTTCTGTTTAAAAGTGAAAGAAACTGACCACCTAAGGGGATTGAGGTCCTGACGTGTTGCTGTTAGGAAATTCTATCGGGCACTCACTACCATTTACACTTTCCCAACACGCAGTGGGCGCGCATGCAGGTTATAGCCCTCACCTCATAAAGAGGATACAGATGTCAGGACAATGGAAACACAATAGACTCATGAAGAAAGCTATCCAACTCTTATCTAGAACGATCTAGAAGCATTCCAACTGCAACCTTATTGTTACGATAGTAAGATCTCTGTGGTGTAAATCAGAGGTGCAACGAAATAACCATGGGCGTACCCCCATGGGGCATGGACTGGGGACATTTGGGGGCTTTTTCCTTTACCGTTTTTGAGAGCAGTGGTGATGAAATCATTTACACAAAGCGCTTTGCTTTGTGTGCCTGATGGGGTTCGAACCTGTGACATATTAGAAAGTCGCGGCCCATACCACTAGGCTATACCATAATAGAAAACCAGTTTGTGTTTGTTAACCTGCCATTATTTTTATCATCACCCCCATACTTCATGAAACTGGCTTTTTCTTAACAATGATGACATTGACACCTGGACCAACTTGCATCCTGCTCTCTGTAATCTTAGACGCAAGTAACAATTTCTTACAGGTACTCAAAACATCTCAGGGTCACCCCACCCCATACGTTTTGTAACTTGCAAGTTACACAACAATAGACACACACTTGCACACTTTTCGAATTTGTATTTTGAATTTCGAACACCTGAAGTTTCTTAAAAGAAAAAAAAAACAGGGGTGCGTTCAAAAAGGTGTGCTTGAGATTTTAATTGTGGGGTTTCATCGTATTTTTTTTGGGGACAGCTGTTTTTGATCGCGAATGAAATTGGGCATGTTTCTTAAGACGGCAGATCCAACTCCATACAAGAGAGCTCTATAGTAAGTTTAGACGTATGTAAAACATGGGGAAATACGTGAATTTACGTCTGGCGCTGATTAATATGATAGAACACAAGAGACAGAAGTTAAAAAGGTTGTTTTTAGAGTACATTCGACAGCATAGCAAGCTACTACAATCTGTCAGATTTCTTTATTGCATTTCCAACTTTATCTATAAAGCATTAAGGCTCAAATCAAATCAAATCAAATCAAAAGTCATTTATTCAAATTAGGCTGAGAATCAGCACTTTTTGAACGTCAATATTACATAAGACAGTCCCCCAAAAACGCCCACCCATCGTCACTTCCTAGTGCTTTCGCTGGGAAGAAGAAGTGGCGGAACAAACTCCCCAGCAGCACAGCTGTCTGTTCATTTTTTAAAAAAACATGCCTTTATACAATACTATGTAAACAAACGATACGATAAAATACAACAATGAAATTATTTACCATATGCCAGCTACCACGCCAAAATACCAGCAAAGCAAAACAGTATATTTATATTCAAATGAAAATGTAATTAACTAAAACTTGTTACTTAACTAAGAAGCCCCAGGCATAAAGGGCGTGACAGCGTACATATTTATGTAATGTAAAAAAGTAAATTATATGAACTCATATAACGTATCAATAAGCTAATTACTGAGAAAGAACACAAACATTGTCCTGAGTTAATCAGAGCGACCAGCTATTCTTATCATTTAAATAATCATTCACGGAATAATATGCCTTTGAACAAAGCCTGGACTTAATTTGTGCTTTAAATGCATTGTAGGGCAAGTCTAGCAAAGCAGAGGGTATCTTGTTATAAAAAGCTATACCAAGCCCAACAAAAGAGTTATGAACCTTTTGAAGTCGGTCGCTCAAAGTTGATTCGGAATTTTTGACAGTTTCGGGTAGCTTTACCTGCTGTCGTCCTTACATTTGATAATAAAAGTACGGATGAAAGCGGGTCAAGCTAGGCTTATATGTTGTACTTCATGGGGTGGAACATCAAAATCTATCCTTCTCTACCTCGAACGTGCACCAAAAGCTGTTCTAAAGTAGGAAATTCCCTGCTTTTCCTTTTCCCTACATTCCAGTTATTTAAATCCTGCAAAGTTTTGTCAGTTTGGCAAATTTATATACTGCACATAACACTAAAACAGCATGCTACGCTTAGGTACTTACAACACTAATACAGTATGTTAAGTAAACCTTGTCCGGCCCATAAGGATAATAAAGGTTAGGTAAACACATGATCAAATATAATATAAAATTTTACGTAATCATCATAGTACCAATACAAATGAATTTTGAAATAATCTTTTTTTCCCGCGAATTAATTCCAACTTCCCCGAAATTTGGTAATTTTAAAAAAAGTGATAACACCGGTATTATTATGAGCGAATAGCGATGCGACCACGTGCCGCGTGCCCTGCCGCCCGCCGCCCGCGGAAGGGTTGTTAACGCACATTTAATAAGTTACCTCTTTTTGCGAAATAATATTTATTATTTTAGGGGGATTTTTTTTTTAGTAGAATTAGTTATCGATACCTAACAACACCTTCACGGGTCGGACAGGGTTTTCTTAACATACTGTATATTTACTTTTATTAAAAGTGTACCTACCCTAAAAACAAATTTTTAAAATGCTGGAAGTATAGTAGGCACACAATCTTTGTCTGTATATGTATATATTTCTTTTGGATCAATAAGGTTATTGTTATAACGTATTTTCTCCATTATTTCCAGGTTATTCGACAGTCCCCACACGCCGAAGACGTTGCTGGAGAAGTGTTCGACGCCGTCGCATCATCCGCCGCGATCGAGACTCTTTCCTCCCAAATTAAACGCGCAGTCGGGTAAGTTAGCTTAATCAACTCACAGACAAGGATCTTTTCATCATTACATATTATTACTAAACACTACAGAAAAACTGTGAACGTTGTATAAAAAACATAGCATTGTACAAAAACCGCCACGAACGCCGCTCCATGTGCCACCGCAAACGCGACACCCCGCAATTTTTAAGTATAAAGGGTGTCTCTGACATCGACGCACAAACGAATACCATGGATGCAGTACATGATTCTGAACCCCCCAGTGGTGGGATTTTTTGTCAGTTTTTTCCTGATTTAAAAAAAATTATATGCAGTTTTTTTTACTTTAAACCGTTCATCATTGCTATACTTTTATAACCCAATAAGATTTAAAAGGAAAAATTAATTAATTCACTAATTACGCAAAAAAGCGCAATGTGAACCAAACTCGAAAAACTATCATATCAGCTGATTTAATAGAGTTCACATCAGGGTCAACATCATACCCACAAACACGCGCGGCGGCACGCTTGCAACGTTCTGTTATTTCTGTAACCGCTCATTAACGATATAAATGACTATCATAATTTTATTAGTGGCATGCGGTCTAGCCTTTTCGCGAAGTTTGCGTTACGATGTCAGATACACCATGTAATAAATCAACAATGTATTTAAGGTATTAAATTGGATAAGGATTAATGCTGTATTGGTTAAAATCGCTTCGAAGATTAGCCGGAATTTGTTGTTTAAGTAAATGGCCAAAAAATGTTATTGTGGGATATCCATAAGAGATAGACATATACCATCACGGACTTTTTTGTAGACCCTATCAATGTGTACAGTATATCGTACATTATTTTGATAAATCTGGTAGGGTTCAGCCTGCGTTTCAATGCAAACGCGGAAAAAATTTAATTATTTACGATATGACATTAGAAACCTCAAAAATAATCGTTTTTTTTGCACAATTTAATGGATGGTATTGTACATATAAACCTTCTTCTTTAATCACTATCAAAAAAAAAAAAACTGCATCAGAATCCGTTGCGGAGTTTTAAAGATTTAATCATGCAAAGGGACATAGGGAAAGAGAAAGTTACTTTGTTTTATAATATGTAGTTATAAAACAAAGTCGGTGTCGCTGTCTGTCCGTCCCTATGTATGCTTAAATAACCGATATCATCATCATCATCATCATCATTATCATCATCATCATCATCATCATCATCATCATCATCATCATCATTATCATCATTATCAACCTTTTATCGTCACACTGCTGGGCACAGGTCTCCTCTCATACAGAGAAGGATTGAGCGTATTCACCACGCTAGCTAAATTGGCGATTTCAGACTTTTTTTTTTTTTATTATATATTTTATAAACCAGCGCTTGACCGCAATCCCGCCTGATGGTAAGCAGTGATGCGATCGTTGATGGTAAAGCGCGCTAGTTTATTAAGAGCCTATTCACTCTAGCCTTGAAGACACTCAAATTGTAAAAAATCAATTTTTTCAGACATATCACCGATATTATCTGGTTATATCGATCAAAGCCAAAAGCGTTTTTTTTTATTTGATAGACTGATTTTTAGCAATAAAATCATAAAAATCGTTTCTTCCTACAGGCATGCCATCAGGCTCCAGCCACCATCTCCACCCACCATCTGGAGACGATGATAGTGCACTTGGCAGTCTACCGCCCGACGAACTCGACGAGTCTCGATTAACGCGACGGGCTGTAGCCAACATCAATCCGTTTACACCTGATGGTAAGCACTATTGGGCCATAGGTACGGACGAAAGTAGCTGGGTAATTGCGTAACACAGTATCAGTACGCGTCATACTATTCGTGGCGTAGCGGCAGCGAAAGCGGTCGCTGCGCAAGGAGGTGCGGGTTCGAAAAAATCAAATATCTTGAATTTGAGTCAGAAATCTGAAATCTGACAACCTTTCTTCTTGCAGAAACTTGTAGAGTTAATATTTTCCAATGCTTTTTATTTTTCTACAATGTTTTAACGTGTTTACAGGACAAGCGTTGAACAAAAAGAAGCGTGCGTTATCAAAAACACCGACATGGGGCGATGCGACACCTGAACAGCCAGCTAAGAGACTCAGGGTAAATATCCAATCACTATAATATGTAGGAGGTTCTATGTTACGAGTTTTAGTTTGATCATGTGTGTGTCTTAATGATAGCTATTATGTTATTCTGTTTAAATTGAGAACTCCACTCGGCCCCCTAAGCGATGCCTGGCAATCTGTGCTACAGATTTCTATAAATCTACTTTAGCACCAGCTCTCACAGTGAAATTATATTTAGCCCAAAGCCATTGTGACAAAAAGTAAATTAACGTACTATTATTTTCCACCAGGAATCCAACATATCCCGCTACAACATCGAGTTCGTGGAACTGGGCGTGATCGGGCGGGGGCAGTTCGGGCGCGTGACGAAGTGCGTGAACAAGCTGGACGGGTGTGTGTACGCACTGAAGCGCTCGCTGCGGCCCGTGGCCGGGAGCGCCGCCGAGCGAGCCGCGCTCACCGAGGTCTACGCACACGCCGCGCTCGGCAAGCATCCGCATGTCGTCCGGTGAGCACACTCTAGATCTATAGCTCAACCACGGGACGCTATTACTAACACTGAAGCGCTCGCTGCGGCCCGTGGCCGGGAGCGCCGCCGAGCGAGCCGCGCTCACCGAGGTCTACGCACACGCCGCGCTCGGCAAGCATCCGCATGTCGTCCGGTGAGCACACTCTAGATCTATAGCTCAACCACGGGACGCTATTACTAACACTGAAGCGCTCGCTGCGGCCCGTGGCCGGGAGCGCCGCCGAGCGAGCCGCGCTCACCGAGGTCTACGCACACGCCGCGCTCGGCAAGCATCCGCATGTCGTCCGGTGAGCACACTCTAGATCTATAGCTCAACCACGGGACGCTATTACTAACACTGAAGCGCTCGCTGCGGCCCGTGGCCGGGAGCGCCGCCGAGCGAGCCGCGCTCACCGAGGTCTACGCACACGCCGCGCTCGGCAAGCATCCGCATGTCGTCCGGTGAGCACACTCTAGATCTATAGCTCAACCACGGGACGCTATTACTAACACTGAAGCGCTCGCTGCGGCCCGTGGCCGGGAGCGCCGCCGAGCGAGCCGCGCTCACCGAGGTCTACGCACACGCCGCGCTCGGCAAGCATCCGCATGTCGTCCGGTGAGCACACTCTAGATCTATAGCTCAACCACGGGACGCTATTACTAACACTGAAGCGCTCGCTGCGGCCCGTGGCCGGGAGCGCCGCCGAGCGAGCCGCGCTCACCGAGGTCTACGCACACGCCGCGCTCGGCAAGCATCCGCATGTCGTCCGGTGAGCACACTCTAGATCTATAGCTCAACCACGGGACGCTATTACTAACACTGAAGCGCTCGCTGCGGCCCGTGGCCGGGAGCGCCGCCGAGCGAGCCGCGCTCACCGAGGTCTACGCACACGCCGCGCTCGGCAAGCATCCGCATGTCGTCCGGTGAGCACACTCTAGATCTATAGCTCAACCACGGGACGCTATTACTAACACTGAAGCGCTCGCTGCGGCCCGTGGCCGGGAGCGCCGCCGAGCGAGCCGCGCTCACCGAGGTCTACGCACACGCCGCGCTCGGCAAGCATCCGCATGTCGTCCGGTGAGCACACTCTAGATCTATAGCTCAACCACGGGACGCTATTACTAACACTGAAGCGCTCGCTGCGGCCCGTGGCCGGGAGCGCCGCCGAGCGAGCCGCGCTCACCGAGGTCTACGCACACGCCGCGCTCGGCAAGCATCCGCATGTCGTCCGGTGAGCACACTCTAGATCTATAGCTCAACCACGGGACGCTATTACTAACACTGAAGCGCTCGCTGCGGCCCGTGGCCGGGAGCGCCGCCGAGCGAGCCGCGCTCACCGAGGTCTACGCACACGCCGCGCTCGGCAAGCATCCGCATGTCGTCCGGTGAGCACACTCTAGATCTATAGCTCAACCACGGGACGCTATTACTAACACTGAAGCGCTCGCTGCGGCCCGTGGCCGGGAGCGCCGCCGAGCGAGCCGCGCTCACCGAGGTCTACGCACACGCCGCGCTCGGCAAGCATCCGCATGTCGTCCGGTGAGCACACTCTAGATCTATAGCTCAACCACGGGACGCTATTACTAACACTGAAGCGCTCGCTGCGGCCCGTGGCCGGGAGCGCCGCCGAGCGAGCCGCGCTCACCGAGGTCTACGCACACGCCGCGCTCGGCAAGCATCCGCATGTCGTCCGGTGAGCACACTCTAGATCTATAGCTCAACCACGGGACGCTATTACTAACACTGAAGCGCTCGCTGCGGCCCGTGGCCGGGAGCGCCGCCGAGCGAGCCGCGCTCACCGAGGTCTACGCACACGCCGCGCTCGGCAAGCATCCGCATGTCGTCCGGTGAGCACACTCTAGATCTATAGCTCAACCACGGGACGCTATTACTAACACTGAAGCGCTCGCTGCGGCCCGTGGCCGGGAGCGCCGCCGAGCGAGCCGCGCTCACCGAGGTCTACGCACACGCCGCGCTCGGCAAGCATCCGCATGTCGTCCGGTGAGCACACTCTAGATCTATAGCTCAACCACGGGACGCTATTACTAACACTGAAGCGCTCGCTGCGGCCCATGGTATAAACTGTCTGTGTGGTAAATTTTACCCAAATCCGTTCAGTAGTTTTTGCGTAAAAGAGTAAGACACTTATTAAATAAAGTTATGCATGTAACCTTACACGTTACATGCATAACTTTATTTTGTGTAATCTCAAAATTTGCTACTCTTATTTTTATTTCGGTGTGATGTTAGTTGCGACTCCTCTATCTATCAATATTCATCTTCAAACAGATACTATTCAGCCTGGGCGGAAGATGACCACATGATAATTCAGAACGAGTACTGTGATGGAGGCTCGTTACAACAGAAGATGGAGAATGGTCCGTTGTCTGAACCAGAGCTGTTGTTACTTCTGGCTCATATAGCAGATGGTTTAGCGTGAGTACTATCAACATTTCACTTAAAGCACATCCACTTCTTATTTCGTTTCTAAAGAACTTCACCAACAATGCTTCCCTGTTGTGATGTAATTCATACATCTGAGTCACCTTCTCTCTTTAGTCTCCCTCTTTGTCCCCTCTCTCCCAAATTGAGAGAAAGGGAGTAAGACGAGAGAGGGGCCCCCCCTTACTCTTTTTCTCTCCCTCTCTCCGTCCCGATGGAGCGTTGACCTCTGGAGTCAGCTGTTGCGTGGGTGTGCGCAGTACTATGATCCATTGTAAGCTGCGTGGCGCGCTCATTAACCAAACTGCAACAATTTCTAAATGTATTTGGGAAAATATATAACATGGTGTAAATATGATTGGAATCAATTCAGTTGCTTATTCTGAACAAACTATATTCAAGTATCGCATAAAATTGTATGAATACTTAAGTATATCACCATCTTATTTGCCTTCTCTCAAATATGTTGGGGTCGGCTTTGAATACCAGTAATTTAAAAGGAGCGACTGCCTTCCTGACCTCCACAACCAGTTGACTGGTCTGACTTCCAGTTACCTTTTAGTATGATATGGCTGTCAAAAATCTACGAATGACACCTGAGACCAATGGCTTAACGCCTTTTACGAGGGTAATGGTATGTAAAGGTGGTCACCCATCCACGTACCGACCCCGGCAAGCATCGCTCCCATTGGTTGAGAGTTCTTACGACCTTGAAGCGCGCCAATTGCTGAGTCAAACGCGCTCGATATCGACGAACGAGTTTCGTAATGAAAACTCATACTAGGGCCTACTGACCGATCAGTGTAAATTAATGAGTGTCTTCAATTATTCTCCCACAGATATATCCACTCCCTCCAACTAGTCCACATGGATGTGAAACCTGGTAACATCTTCATCTGCAGCGGTGAAGGGGAACCCTCACACGATTCAGACGACGGATATGATGATGATGAGCCGCTGTATCATCATAAGTATAAAATTGGTGAGTTTTCATCACCGGCAAGGTGATTGTGTAACACACATAGTAGCAATGGGTTTTATTTTGGCAGTTCAATAGTATTCATTGTAGCGATGGGCGATTCCGAGATGTTAAAATAAACTATCGAGTCGACCATCGACTCGCCTTTCTACAAATCGAGAATCGAGATGGTAGAATTTTCTCGGTGGTAGGCTAGATCGGCTGCCGGCTGAAGTTACCACCCACCAGACGAAAGTCTTGCCGCCGAGCGATTCGTCGCGTTCCGGCGTGATGTCTGGTGAAGCCGTACGGAGGACGGGTCTGAGCAGTTGTGTTGCGATGTATGCCGGGTACGATGCGCCTAATGTAAAGTGCGCAAGTGTTGTGTTGGGAGTTTGGTCGTGGAGGGTCTTCAGATCAATCTCCCTTTGGCGCAGCATCGTTGGTCGTGTTGTTGGGTTTAACATTGCATCACCTCGATCAACTGCCGTCTTCCTTCCTATTCGCTAAGTTTTTCTGAGTGAATAGGCTCTTAATAAACTAGCGCGCTTTACCATCAACGATCGCATCACTGCTTACCATCAGGCAGGATTGCGGTCAAACGCTAGTTTATAATTATTTAAAAAAAAAAGATGATTTTTGATTGTTTCGAGTCAATGGAACCAACTTCTGGTTTTCAATTGTTCGAATCATCTCGATTCTTCGAGATGTTTTTTTTTTTTAATAACTATAAACTAGCGCTTGACCGCAATCCCGCCTGATGGTAAGCAGTGATGCGATCTTTGATGGTAAAGCGTGCTAGTTTATTAAGAGGAAGGAAGACGGCAATTGAGTGGGGTGATGCAATGTTAAACCTAACAACACGACCAACGATGCTGTGCCAGAGGGAGATTGATCTGGAGACTCTACACGACCTAACGCCCGACACAACATTTGGCGCATCGTACTCGGCACACGTCGCAACACAACTGCTCAGACCCGTCCTCCATACGGCTTCACCAGACATCATGCCGGAACACAACGAATCACCTGGCGACAAGACTTCGTCTAAAAGTATATTGATTTTTTCCTGACAAGCCTAAATTTAAATTTCATTCAATATAAAGATGTGTGAAGGTTTTCCTAGTCGGATCGTAGACTAATAATTTATTATTATTATTTAAAGGCGACCTAGGACATGTGACGTGCGTATCGTCACCTTCCGTGGAGGAAGGCGACTGCAGGTACTTACCGAAGGAAGTCCTGCAGGAGGACCTAACGCAGTTGACTAAAGCTGATATATTTGCTTTTGGTAAGTCTGTTTAATACAACATGTAAAGAAAGCCCTGTGCGATCCGTGAAGGTATTGTTAGGTATCGATAACTGATTCTATATGCCTACATAGGCGAAAAAAAAATCTCCCTAAAAAATAAATATTATTTCGCATAAGGAGGTAAATTAATACATGTGCGGTAGGCAATACAAGCGCGGGCGAAAGCGGACAGAGCACACGGCACGTTGTCGCATCGCTATTCGCTCATATTCATACGTGTTGTCACCTATTAAAAAAATACCAAATTTTGGGGAAGTTGGAATTAATTCGCGGAAAAAAAAGAATATTTCAAAAATCATTAGTATTGTTTCTATGATGATTATGTAAAATTTCTTATTTTATTTGGTCATGTGTTTATCTAACCTTTATTCTCCTTATGGATCACAATACTAGTTGCGCCCTGGCGTTTCGACTGCATCGTATCGAGCCCGTGGGAAAGTCCGGATAAAAACTACGTATATAAATCAGCCTTTGATGTCCCCATTCCTGGGACAGGCCTCCTCTCTGTGAGAAGGGGCCTATGTCTCTGCGCGCACTCTGACTTGACTGCGGCTCTGTGCATCCATTTCTATTTAATTATTTATTTATTTAGGTAACCCAGAGCTATACAATAATCTTTTATAAAATATGGGTTTTGAAGAAAAGAGGAGGGTTAGCTGCTTGTCATTTGTCGTCTATAGTTTCCGCCATTCGCCTTTAGAATTTGTTTTTTGCGTCATATATATATATATTTGATATGGCATCTCGTAGTTGACCTTGAGAGGCCGTGACTATTTAACCGGACTTTCCTGTAGATGCCTTAAATGAATTTAAAGTCTCCAGCCAGGGCGACTAAAAAAACTAAGCGACTACACGCTAAGGGCACCCCCTGTGGGGTACGAACCTCGGCTTAGGGCGTCGCTGGAGAGAACAGCAAGGGACGGCTGGATCGAATATTTGTTTAAATTCGGTTTGATGACCCCGGCGTTTCCTAGTACTAGCTCTGAGAAGAAACGTCCTAAACAAATTCAGAGGTCATGGTTAGGAAATTATATTTACTGGCTCAGCTGCGTTGGCCCATGCACGGCAAAGGTTTCTCTTCCCTCTTTCCACTTTATCGGATCTACTGCCTCTGTGGGCCGATGCTTCAAGAAGAAGTCTCTTTCTCCATCTCCTTTTGGGCCGCGCAATAGTTCCTGCCATTAGTAATCCATTATATCTTCCGCAAATAAATATACAATATTATTTTTGTTCATGCAAAACCCGAAATACGTGTCCAGTTTTTTTAAGTACAAATTCTATGTACAAAATTTCAAAAAGATATCATGAAAAATAATAAAGTTACGAGCTTGTTATCCTACTTGTCCCAACAAAAATATGGTCCACGCTCAGCTCGGGCGAGCGACCGTTGACCTCTAGCGTCAGCAGTTAGGGGCCATTCATTTATTACGTAAGACTATTTTCGCTAGTTTTTGACCCCTTCCCCCCCTATTATAAGAAAAAATAAGAGTAGGCCGACCCCCTCCCCCTGTTAAATATTTATTACGTAAGAATCTAAAGGAAAAAAAAAACAATTTTTTTGAGTAACAATTTTTAGAAATGTTTATTTGTACTTTACAAAGGTGCTAATAATTTTTAATTTTTGGTAGTAATAAACTTTGGTTTTAAGCATTCATCTTAAAATCAAACATCTGTAAATCTTTACCTACGTAAGATTTTCAGTCCAGGGGCTCAAAACCCACTCGGAAAGTGGATCGGCCACTGGAACATCTCTGATAATAGGCGCTGCTTCTAGTTGGTTATACACGTCGTCGACGTCGTCGACGTCCATCCATTCCACATATTACAATCTTCTTGGATTTTTTGACCGGAACGTCCCGAATACGTATAACATTTTTTGTATGCATCAAATAACCTTTTATATAAATCGGCGTTTGACAAGGAATCCATGATTAAAACACAATAAAGACACAACACTATACTACTGACACTGGGCAATTGACATACATCAATAAAAGAAACTATTCGCACACTTCAATAATTCAATTACTATTTAATTACAATATTAAAATCATTAACGCAATAAACGAGTATTGTTTACGCAAGCAAGTGACGACTAATCCACACAGACCCGCACCTCCCGCACTGCGCCTCGGGGGAACTCCCCGCTTGTGTGGATCCGTTGCCATGGAAATGGATATTGTACCTATACGCATACGCAAATCTCGGCACGCGCGCAGTGTCCCGCGCTTTTTAAAAGTATAATTGCAATTTGCAACATTGCGCATTTGTGATCTTACGTAAGAACTATCAAGACTCCCTCCCGCCTCTTTGTAAGAAAAAATAAGACATGGCCGATACCCCTCCCCCCCTAAATCGTCTTACGTAATAAATGAATGGCCCCTTACTATGATCTATTGTAAGCTACGTGGTACGGTAACCACACTGCAACAATTTTTAAGTATTTGGAAAAAATATAACATGGTGTAAAAATAATTGGAAATGATTCAATTGCTTATTCTGTACAAACTATATTCAGGTTTCGCATAAACAAAAATTAAATTTATATATTTTCTTTCTTTCAATAGCTAATAATGTTAAAATTTCCAGGTTTAACGCTATTCGAAGCTGGCGGAGGAGGAGCGCTTCCTAAGAACGGTCAGCAGTGGCATGACTACAGAGACGGGAAGCTACCGGACCTTCCTAGATTGTCCAGGGAATTCAATCAGCTGTTAAAGGTGAGTTTTATTTATTTATTTTTACCTTTATCAAAACCCCAGAGAACCCCATTTAGGCGCAACGAATGAACTGTTTTTGCTTAAATTCTTCCTTTAAAGGAAAAGCAAAGGTTTAGAGCCCATATAGTCAAGTACAAAGACACTAGCGCCCCTGTAACAGTGAGAAAGACAGTGCAAGAATATAATTTTTCAACGACCTTTTGGCAATTTGCTTAATACATAACCATAATTAGTACTCATTCCTACCAAGTTATGTTACAACGACCATTTCCACACGGGTAAACCGTATTACAAGGAAACTTTGTTTTTATGGCTATGGCATTAAAAAATCAACATATGATTATGCCAAAAAGCGCGCGTATTTGCGTCACGACTAAACATCGCATGTTATTAGGCTGTATGGATGAATTGCCTTAGCCTTTCATTTGTGTGATTATAACAACAAAACAAAATTGCGCGCGCCGCGCTATTTATCTGCAATTATAAATAAAATCGTTTTGAAAATTAGTCATATCATCGATAATAGCGAAATGGACATTATCTTAAAGCCTCCTGAAATGAAACTTTAATATTTATACCATCCAGAATGTAAATTACTATAATTTCTAAGTTCAACATTGACGGTTTTTTGTGTTTATCTATTTTAAGGTCGTAGAAAAAGTTTTGTGTGCCACAGTCGCAAACAGCTATTGTAATACTCGTGCTAATCTAAACTATCACTCATATTACAATAGCTATCATTGCTTGACAGTGGCATAAATAACTATTTTGTATCATATGCATAGTGAATTAACTAATTCACTTTGCATATGTTTACAAATTGACAGAAAATACGTAGATTCTGGGATTAAGGTCCGTATTACAGAACTTCACTCAAAATTCAAACTCTACTTAAGTCTCGTTTGAAGCCTTTTGATTGGTTAAAACTAGGTAGTTTTAAGTAATCTTTAAACAGAGATCAATGCGTGAGTTTTCTTCTGGAACACAGACCTCGTGGAGTCGTAGGTTTCAAGGAAAGACCTAAAATACGTAAAAAGACGTAGAGTTGGCAAGGCCGGTAAATTCGAATGGTGTGGAAGAGTTCTTCTAGTAAACCGTATCATAAAAATAATATGGCATGGCAAGGGGAGTGCTATGAGGACTTCGATTCGAATCAAAAACTCTTTCATTCATCCACACACAATTCACGGTACACCACACAAGTTTAAAATTCTACATAATAAATACATAAATGAGTTGATACATTTTTTCTTTTTTTAGTAAATTTGTATGGAAGAACAAACTGTTCTTGTCACATCAAAAATTAATACCGAGCGATGCCATGTTTAAACCTACTTTCCGTACCTACCTATATTCTCGCCAAGCTCCATAAAGAATAGAGATAAACAAACCAATTTAGGGTTATCACAACTCAGGTTTTACAAATCTCCTGTTATTTACATGATTATCGACTTTTACATGCTAACTATTTATTAACAATGCCTATTGTAGCGTATTGCAATAGAATCACTAAAATAACATGCATAATAACTTGGTATTTCGAAAAAACATTAAAAAGTCGACATTAATTTTACGTGATAACCCTACAAAAAAAGAAAGATGGATGAAATCCAGGTATTAAATACATTTTGTGGAATTCAACCAATGAATCAAGTTGAGGCATTTGCCAATACGATTTTGTGTATTTTAATTACTTTCAAATCAACTGCATAACACATGTATTGTAATACTTTCAAGTATGGACTTAGTATCAAAAAAATTATCCTATTAGGAAATTAGCTTACATGTGTGTGATATTTCATTCAAATCCGTTAAGCATTCTATGCAAATCATACATAACTATTTACATTACTTTTAATCTGTCTAGAAAAGGTTGTTAACATCTGTCTTTTAAGCATAAACTACTCGTTGCCTAGCAACGGTTTCTTTACCTCTATTCTTTATCGAATTTGGACGACATATAGTAATGTTAGACGAAGGAGACTAGTCTCCACGACACAGGGAATACTATTGTGGAGGCTAGTGCTATTCAAATATTGTAATGTTTTTTCTGATCAATAAAGTTTTTATTATTATTATACACAATAAAACTAAAAATCCGCATCAGTGTCCGTCTTCGTGTCCGTGACATAGCAGACAAACTGCAAGAGGGTCGCCTCCAATGGCACGGCCACGTCTAACGAAAACCGGCATGCTACGTGGGTAACAAATGTCTTGCCATGGCGCCTCCGTCGGGCCGGAACAAGCGAAGTAGACCAAAGAAGTGCTGGCTTGAAGTCGTAAGAGATGACATGCGTGTCAACAATGTCACGCCACGGGATGCCAGAGATCGTGCGCAATGGAGGAGTAAGTGTAGGAAAACGGACCCCGGGCTCCAACGCGGAAGCCGCGGATGCAACCGGGATTATACGCTGAGATGATGATGATAATGACAATAAAACTATAAATACTTACTTTTTATTTGTCCACAGAAAATGGTAGACCCCGATCCGTCAATCAGGCCGTCAGCCGCACGACTACGTCGCCACCCCCTCCTGCACCCCGCGGGCAACAAGACCAAGACGCAGCTCCGCAGGGAACTAGCCGCCGCCAAGATGAAGAACGAGCTGCTTGCTAGGAAACTGCAGGAGGCTGCCAGGTGACAACTACAAAATCACACAATCGCTTTGCCATCTACAATTGCATCACTGCTTACCATCAGGCGGATCGCTGTCAAGCACTAGCTTAAAACTTAAGAAAAAAATTAGTCAAACAAAGTCCATAATATACTCCGGTTGCTATATATATACAATACATCATCTCAGCGTTGATTCCAGTCGCATCCGAAGCTTTTTCAGCTTTGGAGTCTCGGGTCCGCTTTACCAGTCTAACTGCTGATTTTGGCTAAACTTAGATATTTTCCGTAAAGCGACTGCCGCCTGACTTCCAAAACCCGAAGGCTCGAAGCATTGCAGTTAGACCAATTGTTGGACTTTTGAGGGCTCCAATAACCCGTAACGACTGCCACTAGATGTTCAAATGGCTACCGGGACCAACGGCTTAACGTGCTTTCCGAGACACGACGTTACACTTATACAATTAACTAAAAGTAAACAATAAAACCACATGCCTTAGATAACCAACTAGTCACTTCAGTTGTCTTGCGAAGTCACAGTTATAGTTTTCAATTTACAATTTGAATTAAACATTCCTTGGTATTTTTACCCTGTAATCCATACTAATATTATAAATGCGAAAGTATCTCTTTCTGCCTGTCTGGCAGGCTGTCACACCAAAACTACTGAACCGATTGTTATGGAATTTGGTACACAGCTAGTCTAGAGCCTGAGAAAGGACATAGGCTATATAACACCCCGCTATGATTAATAGGAACAGAGCAGTAACAAAAGATGTTGCTTAAAAACGCGGACGTACCTATTGCTCCCATTATTTTAACAGGCGCTTATTTTATATCAACACGCGGACGGACTCACGGGCAGCAGCTAGTTTTAGATAATATTCGAAACTTACCCATTAAACGATTTAAAAACTATATAAAGGTCAAACTTTGCAAAAAGGGGTATTATAAAATCACAGATTATTTAGAAGACAAAAAAGGGGTCTGAGCTGCTCGCTCTGTTAAGCATTGTTATTAAGCAATATGCGTAATTATAACGTAAATTGTTGTTTCTTCTCAGAGGTAGTCGGTTAGCAAATGCCGGCTTCATCTAGTTAAAAAAAATTTCATTTCATAAATCTTAATTTGGTTTAATCATGGCATAATGGTGTTACATGCCTTATTTAAATACATGTTTAGCTATACAGAATATGTTTCAATTCCATGCAAAAATAGCCGGTAAAAGTCCGCTAAGAAGACTATCTTACGGCCTCAAACCACCGTGGTGAACCATCACAATCTATAGCAGGGTTACGGGGTTTCATTCACCGTTCCACCGCGGACTGTTACCCGCTTGCCGTCGTGTTCCGGCATGATGTCTGGTGAAGCCGTACGGAGGAAGGGTCTGAGCAGTTGTGTTGCGATGTGTGCCGGGTACGATGCACCAAATGTTGTTGTGTCGGGAGTTTGATCGTGGAGGGTCTCCAGATCAATCTCCCTCTGGGGCAGCATCGTTGGTTGAGTTGTTGGGTTTAACATTGCACCACCTCGCTCAACCGCCGTCGTCCTTCCTATTCACTAAGTTTTTAAGTGAAAGGCTTAATAAAACTAGCGCGCTTTACCATCTACGATTGCATCACTGCTTGCCATCAGGCGGGAATGCAGTCATGCACTAGTTTATGATTTAAAAAAAAAATATATCATTAATCCGCTACTGCTTACTGCTACCGCTGACTGCTACCACTGACTTCCTCGTAACAGCACGCCACATATAATAATTCGTACATATTGCTTTTGCCTCGTTTACACACAGAATTAAAAAAAAAAACATCATTAAAAAACAAAATTCTCATTTTTATCCACAGATATACAAAATCGACCCAATACTAACAGAAGCCCCATTTCGCTCCACAGATGTATAAAGTCACTAACCCCAAACATTAAAGCCAACCAAGAATCTGCCAAGTTCAGGACGAGATCAGCGAAGAAACTTCAGACACCACGCGTGGATACACACATCTCGGAAATTATTCAATCCGTAACCTCACCCATAAGAATAGACAGGACCATGGATCGTTCATTTAGGAGAACAAGAAAGGTATAATTTGTAGTTATATTCCATCGATTTAGGTAATTAACTTAAGATAAAGAAAAAAACACGTGACTTAGTTACGACTCGCCCGGAGAGTTCACATGGACTCTCCATGTGAACTCTCCGGGCGAGTCGGTGGCACTGAATATGTTAACGAATTAAATGTAATACCAGTCACCTCAGTAGTCATGGCTATCTCACCATTGTACTCTTCAATTTAGCAACATTATAATTCCAATTGTTACCTTGCCAAATTAAAGAGTACAGGCGGCAGTACTGGCTACTACAATCTATCATATTTCTTTATTAGATTTTCAACTTTATAACTAAGGTATTAAGGATCAAGGTTGATTGTTAATATCTGAGTGGTCACCGCTAACTAAGTCACGTGGATTTTTTATTTATTTTCAGTGAACTATCTAAACCAATGAAATATAGAAATATTTATTAAATGTCGCTCCTTTTGAGATTTATAAACTATGTTTATTTATAAGTGGTTGAAATAGGAATTTATATCTAACTAGCCTTTAGCTAACTTTGTTGAGGTCAGCATTGTCAGGTTGTGTCAGACCGCATTGTAGATTATGGCTCATTCCCTCTCAGAGAGGAAGTATGCTTGTATCTGAGCACTGGAAAAAGTATAATGCAGTATGTTAAGAAAACCCTGTCCGACCCACAAGAATAATAAAGGTTAGGTAAACACATGACCAAATATAATATAAAATTTTACGTAATCATCATAGTACCAATATAAATGAATTTTGAAATAATCTTTTTTCCCCGCGAATTAATTCCAACTTCCCCGTAATTTGGTAATTTTAAAAAAAGTGACAACACCGGTATTATTATGAGCGAATAGCGATGCGACCACGTGCGGCGTGCCCTGCCGCCCGCCGCCCGCGGAAAGGTGAACGCACATTTATTAAGTTACCACATTTTGCGAAATAATATTAATTTTTTTAGGGGCATTTTTTTTTAAGTTTAGACCGGTTTTGTATCCATTAGTAGAATCAGTTATCGATACCTAACAACACCTTCACGGGTCGGACAGGGTTTTCTTAACATACTGTATACTGCAGCCTAATCGGCGAACACATTTTTGTCAAATGATTGTGACTAGTTGGGATCATTCGACCGAACGATCCAATGGGCGGTCCAAACGATCCCAACTAGTCGCAATCATTTGACAAAAATGTGTTCGCCGATTAGACTGCTTGTTATACAAATATATCGCAATGTTAGTTATTGTGTGTCAACTACTGTCATACGCGTAGCTAGATTAATTGACCATGAAACTCGGCAATACAGTAGCTTTCCAGAGAATGTTCAGATCAGAAGTTTCCCTACATTTCATAAAGGGCTTTGAAGATCTATGCTGTACCCGCTGTAATAATACCACGCATAGAACATAAATTTATAAATAGCTAACATCAATGCCAACTGAAAACACACCTAACGTAATATCCCGTAAATTTAATATAATATATTATTTATTTCAGACACACATTCACGGGATACACACACACGAGACAAAAAATAAATTAAAATCAAAAAAAGCCGACAATTATAAGTTACGTTCCCGAAATAAAAGTCAACCTTACATCCACCATTAATTACCATTTATGAAAAAGAATACAGAAATAAAAATATACATACGGTTATGTTTATTTCATAAGAAATCTCAGCATACCTGCAATAGGACAATAAGTATAGAAATGTAGACTACTGTACTTTAATGCCGGGGCTACATTAGCGGGGTATGGCGAATATTCGGGCTACGGCGATGTATCTGTCCGGGTACATCGATGCAATGGGCCACTGTCGGTAAAGCGGCGCGCTTCAAAGGACTTGTCGCGACAATATTTGCTGGAGTGGCCATACCTACGTCACTTCACTGTCGTCCAGACTTTGAAGCGGGATTGACGTTCTCTTTGCATTTTATTTCGTTGTTTTTATTTGTTTTACAAATGTAATAAATTAAAATTTACTAAAATCTAACAACGCTAAACTGAAGTGGCAGTGGGCAGAACATTGCTCGTAGAACCGATGGCCGATGAGGCAGTAAGGTTCTGGAGTGGCGGCCACGTACTGGAAGACGCAGCGTAGGGAGGCCACCAACAAGGTGGACCGATGACCTGGTGAAGGTCGCGGGAAGCCGATGGATGCGGGCAGCACGAGACCGGTCGCCGTGGGGAGCCTTGGGGGAGGCCTTTGTCCAGCAGTGGACATCCATAGGCTGAAGAAGAAGAAGAAGAAGAAGAAGAACATCTAATGCAAAGCCACTGCTTTCTCCATCGTCTCGACCACACAACTAAACAACGAATATCCGCCGTAGGTCGCTTTCTGAATTTTTGCCTGCCAATGTAGATAAGAAAGTCGTGTATGTCCGACAACGGAAGTTTTGCGCACCAACGGGATACGAATCTTCTTTACCGCTAATGTAGCCCCGGCATTCAAGTTTTAGTGACTTATTTAAAACATACATTTTCCGTTGGTTTGGATGTCAGTTATTATCTTGGGGTACAGCCGTGGCCGTCGAAAATTTCGCGATAGTTTCATTGCAATGTCATGATATTTTTAATCCACATTTAACTATGCAAAGTTTTTTTTTATATACGAAACCTGAATATAGTGTGTTCAGAACAAGCAACTGAATCAATTCCAATCATTTTACGCCATATTATATTTTTCCCAAATATAGTATGTTAAGAAAACCCTGTCCGACCCATAAGGATAATAAAGGTTAGGTAAACACACGACCAAACATAATATACAATTTTACGTAATCATCATAGTACCAATACAAATGAATTTTGAAATAATCTTCTTTTCCCGCGAATTAATTCCAACTTCCCCGAAATTAGGTAATTTAAAAAAAAGTAACAACACCGGTATTATTATGAGCGAATAGCAATGCAATCACGTGTCGCGTGCCCTGCCGCCCGCCGCCCGCGGAAGGGTGCTTAACGCAGATGTATTAAGTTACCTCTTTTTGCGAAATAATATTTATTTTTTTAAGGTAGCCCGGTTTTGTATGCATTAGTAGAATCAGTTATCGATACCTAACAACACCTTCATGGGTCGGACAGGGTTTTCTTAACATACTGTATATTTAAGACATGTTGCAGTGTAGTTACCGAGTGCAACAATATAGTTGACAGCGGATCATATTGTACTAGGGCCCCGACGATGACCATATTTTTGTAAGGACAACCAAATAACATAAAAAGCTCATAACTTTATGATTTATCATGATAGCTTCTTGAAATTTTGTACATAAATTGTTTACATAAATTTACTGGACATGTGTTTTGGGTTTCGCGTATAGAAAAAATATCGTTGTATAAGTTTGATTTTTCTGTTGTTTCATAAACTTTCATAGATCTACATAGTGTTATATTTCGCATAATACAGCCCTGTATAGTAAAATTAGTTGTGATTAATTTTTCCTTCCTTTTTTAACAACGGCGCGGCGATTAAAATATGTTTTTTAAACCTGATTTCCTTCTTCACAATCTAAACTAAATTTAAGTTTAGTGTGTCTTATTTATGTTCCATTAAGAAAAGGACAGAAGATCGACTATTAGTTTCGTCCTATGTAATTAGTCAGCACCTGAAGTGATGTAAATTGACGTATTTTTGGTTTCTTCATCTTTTTAATCACGTCTAAACTGTCTATGGAGCATCTTAATTTGACAGAACTAAACTCGTATCATATCTTTTGTCCATTTTCAAAATGAATAGAAAGAGAAGTGGTAGGCCATAAAATCGGCCGCCGGCAGAAGTTACCACCCACTAGACAAAGCCTTGCCGCCAAGCGATTTGTCGTGTTCCGGCATGATGTCTGGTGAAGCCGTACGGAGGACGGGTCTGAGCAGTTGTGTTGCGATGTGTGCCGGGTACGATGCGCCTAATGTTGTTGTGTTGGGAGTTTGGTCGTGGAGGGTCTTCAGATCAATCTCCCTTTGGCGCAGCATCGTTGGTCGTGTTGTTGGGTTTAACATTGCATCACCTCGCTCAACTGCCGTCTTCCTTCCTATTCGCTCAGTTTTTCTGAGTGAATAGACTCTTAATAAACTAGCGCGCTTTACCATCAACGATCGCATCACTGCTTACCATCAGGCGGGAATGCGGTCAAGTGCTAGTTTATAATTATTAAAAAAAAAACACTTAACTTAAAATTAGTTTAGTTTGAGAACGAGGAAATAGAGGTCATTGTAATCTTATTTCGTAATTATAATACAGTTTTAAACACGGTCCATTCAAAGGATTTTAGCTTCTGAAAGCAGAGATACCAACTCAGTCTTTGACAAAGTCCCATAAAGCGTCCATAATACTGGTCAATAAGTCGAATGATTTAAAATATTTAATATTTTACAAAATCCTTACTCCTGCCTAGTACCTTTTAACACCGCCGTTATCATATTTCCTCTACGTATAAGCGACTAATTTTATTGTAAGTTGATATTAATATTGGCCTCAAAAATCGTCCATATTGGATTCTGAAATGTTTAAGTAAGTACACCGATGCGATGTTGAATTTTGTTTATCCTTTTAATGTAAGGATGTGTAATGTTAATGCAATAAGCTGTGACAGAGTATTGGAACAAAATACACAAAAACACTTTGTCCGGGTTTGATTCCAGTGCGACTGGAAAACCAATGAAATATTGATACCAGTACAATTTAGTGTTAATATCAATGTAGTATCTGATTATCTGACTTATCCACAATTAAGGTTTTGGCTTTACCAACAAGACCACTTCCTTACAATACACAATTTTGGCATAAAATGTCAGATTTATTGGCACATAAGTCAGATTTTTGACATCAATGTCAGACATTTTTGTCAGATTAATTGTCAATAATGTCAGATTTTTATAAGTCACGACAGATTTATGACATCAATGTCAGATTTTATTCAATTGGAGTCGTAATTTTCACAGCAGGTAATGTTAGAAAATGAATAAAATTCGTAAAAAAAAAAGTCGTAGCTGTTTAGCCCTCATTCACCGCTCTCGATTCTCCTGTATAGTTATAGATTTTAATATTAGTGCCTTCTGTAACAAATGTGATTGAAAAGTGCTTTCATATCGAATTTAAAGTATAAAATAATCTTGTATAAATAATAATTAAATGTCCTTTAAATGATAATTGTATCTTCCATTGCACTCTTTGTGATAAATGTTGGAAATAGTAATGTAATTAGATTTTAGATTATTGAGACATGGAAAATTCTAGAACGGTAAAAATGCAAAATACAATATGAAGTGTCAACATTAAACACTACACAACATACAGACGTCAACACGCGAAACCCAAACTACTACAAATCTGTCAAATTTCTCCAACAGATTCTCAACTGTATCGCTTAAAGCATAAGGTTTATTGGAAATATTTGTCAGATTTTGGTAGATTGTTGTGTTGTCTGTAGCAGAAAAGTCTGCTCATATTTAAGGGTGTGGTGCAGAATTTTAGACTGAACAACTTTCTCCATGAAACCAAAAGCGAAAATATATCAGATGTCATTAAGGAGTCTGTTGACTAGAGGACGATTCAGTAAAGGAACGTAAAACCTAGACAATGCAAGGTCAGCTGAAACTGAAAATATAAATAGCTTGACGCTTAGCATATGTTTATTATACTAAGTTGGTGGTAGGCCATAACATCGGCTGCCGGCCGACGTTACCACCCACCAGACAAAGTCTTGCTGCCAAGCGATTCGTCGTGTTCCGGCATGATGTCTGGTGAAGCCGTACGGAGGACGGGTCTGAGCAGTTGTGTTGCGATGTGTGCCGGGTACGATGCGCCAAATGTTGTTGTGTCGGGAATTTGGTCGTGGAGTCCCCAGATCAATCTCCCTCTAGCGCAGCATGGTTCGTTGTGTTGTTGGGTTTAACATTGCATCACCTTGCTCAACTGGAGTGAAAAGGCTCTTAATAAACTAGCGCGATTTACCATCAACGATTGCATCACTGCTTACCATCAGGCGGGATTGCGGTCAAGCGCTAGTTTATAATTATAAAAAAGATGAGTTTGGCGTTTCTCATCCGAGAACAAAGGCCGAAACAAACCCGGAGACCACAGCCTCTTAAAGTCCAAACATAAATTTGATCAGATAATGTGTAGACCATGTATATTGGTGTCTGGAATCGTCTCCTGAGGAAAGAACCTCACATAGTTTGAGTGGACAGTGGGAGTGAATGGTTGTTTTGCTTGGAACAGTTGGTATTTTTTTCGTGATAACAATATTGGTTAATGGAGAAAGATATCCAGTTTTTTTAAGTTGTTCTACACTCTATGGTAGGGATGGCGAACTAATGGCACGCGTGCCGTTGATGGCATGTAACAGAATCATTTCGGCACGGCATAATTACAGAAATTTCAGCAAAAACTACCAATGGGCTTCTCCAAGTTGGTTTCGGCTCCTATAAAAGCCTTCCAAAGGATTGCAGAGTACCGTGAAATGCCAAGAGAGATTTAGAATAACAATAATACGCAAGTATAATTATAGTTTTGTTCTACAGTAAGCCAAGGTTTGTTTGTTCATACCTACAGGAAATATGGTAAATCCAAGGTTCGCCATCTCTGCCATTTGGCAGCTTTTTGATACTTGATATGTGTATTCTTTCATTGGACTAGATTATTCCGTATAATAACTTTGAATACATTCTAATATACCGGACAAATAATCCCTCAAAATTCATACAGCCGTTTCGGAGTAGGTATACATACAAACTGAACATAGTTCTCAGTTCCCTATTCAATTCATGTCTCAATTAGTATTTAAGGCAGCTTTTCTAATCATATGTAATTAAAAAAAAAGTTAATAAATGTAATATTTATATGAAAAAAGAACTTAATTGATTTGTATAGGTGTAATATAATATTATTAATTTTAAGCTAATCTATCAGTTTTAATTATTTGTTAGCGAGATTGATGACTGCGTGACGTAGAGAAAAAAATATGTAGATATTTTTTTTTAATAGTTTTTTTTTCATCTCACGAATCGAAGGTCGTTTTACTTGCGAAAATAAAGTGTAAATGTGTACGAAAATACAATTAGCGTCATGATATAATACAGACACTTCAAACGGCACATTGTCTCCTGCTAGGTAACTAGGTAACCTTGCCGCCAAGCGATTCGTCGTGTTCCGGTATGATGTCTGATGAAGCCGTACGGAGGACGGGTTTGAGCAGTTGTGTTGCGATGTATGCCCGATGCGCCAAATGTTCTTGTGTCGGGTGTTTGATCGTGGAGCATAGTTGGTCGTGTTGCTGGGTTTAACATTGCATCACCTCGCTCAACTGCCATTTTCCTTCCCATTCACTCGGTTTTTTTGAGTGAATAGGCTCTTAATAAACTAGCGCGCTTTACCATCAATGATTGCATCACTACTTGTCATCAGACGGGATGGCAGTTAAGGACTAGGTTTTAATTATAAAAATAAATAAATGAATAAAGTAAGAGCGTTTCGCTTCGTGAAATAAACTAAGCAACTATTTTTTAATAAATATTTTTGAGAATATTGCTCCTACTTCATCGGTTTAGATAGTTATTTAAACGTTAACAAAAAACCAGATGGCCTAGTTAGCCGACGAAACGTAGCATTACAGTTGTAAACTTCAATTTAGCAACTAACCCCCTCTATCCAAAAACGTTGCTTAAAGTTAACTAGTGATTAGCGAATGTTAGCTTTAAGCAACGTTTTTGAATAAAGGGGTAAGTAATTTAAAATAAAAAACAAAAAACGTTAGAGATTGCCAATCAGAGCCTTACAATATAGTTACTGTATAACACAAGCAATTTCAGACTCTCTTGATATTGAAGATAATATATGATAGATTTTTCTGTTAATTGTTTTTTTTTACGTCACGCAATAATCAGTCGCGTTTAGGAGCCCATTGTCAAACTATCTTAGTTAATATACATAGGTTAATGTAATTATTATAAAATTTAAGAATTATTCGTTTTAAGTTTATTTTGTCAAAATTATTGTATGTATGTACAATTGAGTATTGTGGTTTGTTGTTCAAAAATCCAAGTCGAGTTCCAACTGTATTGGGGTTGACTTCTTGACTCAATAATCAGCTGAATATCAGTTTGAAATCCACAGCCCAAAAACTTGGTAAGGCGTCGTCGTCACCTGCCCAGACTTAGGCCAACTATTGCGTTTTACCATCAAAGATTGCCTCACTGCTTACCATCAGGCGGGATTGCAGTCAAGCTTTGTTTTATCATCATCATCGTGTGCGTAGCCTTTTCTCAATTATGCTGGGGTCAGCTTCCAGTCTGATCCGGCTAAAGCTCAACACCATACAGGGTGTATCTGACATCGTAACGCAAACTTCGCGAAAAGGCTACACCGCATGCCACTAACAATATTATGATAGCCATTTATGTCATTAAAAAAGTGTCGGTTCGGCCTTTGAACGTTGCAAGCGTGCCGCCGTGCGTGTTTGTAGGTATGACGTTGATACCTGATGCGAACTCTATCAAATCAGCTGATAGGATAGTTTTTTTTAGTATTGTTCACATTGCGCTTTTTGTGTAATTAACGCATTAATTAATTTTTACTTTAAAATCTTATTGGGTTATAAAAGTATAGCAATTATGAACGGTCTAATTTTAATCGAGAAAAAGCCGACGCAAAACTCCACCACTAGGGGGTTCAGAACCACGTACTGGATCTATGGTACTCGTTTGTGCGTCGATGTCAGATACACCCTTTATAATAGTAATGGTTATTGTTCAACCAATTTAAACAGTTAACTTTAGCCCCTTTATTCATAAACGTTGCTGAAAGTTAACTAGTGATTAGCGACTGTTTAACCATGCATTTATGACATTTACACATCCCTTAACTTTAATCATCGTTTATGAATAAACACCATTGTATTTAAGGGGTTTATTCATAAACAATGTTTACAGTAAAATGACGTTAAAATGTCAAAAATGTATGGTTAAATAGTCACTAGTTAACTTTAAGCAACATTTATGAATACGGGGATTAATCTAACACCATTTCAAAACTATCTAGACTAATAATAATTCTCAATTGTATTTACAAAAAAAAAAAACATTTCTTTCATTTATTATTTTTAACATGTAATAAAATTCCTAATGAAATTATTTAATTTTTAGTATTTAGAATCTTACTAAACTTAATTTTTATTCTGTTCTATGCACCTTTTAATGTATGTTCATTGGCGAAAGAGCAATATTATAAATCTAGTGACTTATTTATAATCCAATCAAACTTTTATAATTTTAAGTGAAAACGAGGCAGATTTTACCCACGTCTGACGATTTTTCGTTTTCAAATTCCCTCTAAAAAAAATACAGTTAATTTTCTTAAAAAATCGTCTTTCGAGGGTTAAATTGTCTTTATTAAAACATGGTTTTGTAACATAGTTCATATAATTTATTAATATTTTAACTAAGTAATTATTACCAAACTGGTTTAGTAAGTCTTAAGCTTCAGTTTTTAAGAGCGGTGGCATCCATGTAGCGGCCTCAATGACCATGAGCGACGGAATTTGACTTTTAGAGTCATAAGTACGCCCTTAATTTACTGTCATAAATAAAATTTTAGTAACGGTAAATTACGGACGCTATGTGGCGGCCAACGCTAGTTTCTATAAAATGTATCGTATCCACGATTTATTTTAATAAACATCTGTTGCGATTGATTCCGCTGTTTTACATAATGGAGCTGTTTTGTAATACAGTGATTATATCATCCATCTGAGACGTATGAATGCGTTAACACATTCAGTGCCACCGACTCGCCAGGAGAGTCCACGTAAACTCTCTGAGCGAGTCGGTGGCACTTGCATCACTGCTAATTGTACCACCGACTCGCCAGGAGAGTCCACGGGAACTCTCCGGGCGAGTCGGTGGCACTTGCATCACTGCTAATTGTACCACCGACTCGCCGGGAGAGTTTATGTGGACTCTCCAGGCGAGTCTGTGGCACTGAATGCGTTAAAATCTCATGCCACAAGTTATATACAGTAATTAGATTTTGTAATTTCTATTATCTAGAAATAATATGAGTATGTGATGAAACCCTTATGTAGTAGGGTGAGGGGACAAGTTGTCGTTCATGTAATTTTAAATAATTTATATCAAATCAGACCTTCCCACATGGTGGGTTGGTTATTATTTAATTTTAGTTTGATCTCATTCTAGTTTTGTTTGTTTATGCTGTAACTTGACTGCGGATATCATCATGTAGTTGCTTACGGGATGGCAGAAATTGTATTATTAATTAAATATTTTGGCTCAAATTCTTGAAAGGCTTTTTCAAGTTTCATTGCAGTTAAAATATTTATATTTCAATTTAATTTTGATTGGAGACGTAACGGTTGTTTTTTTTTAATTTCTTATTTTGTACCTACTAACGGCTTTCTTTTTTTCTAGTAATTTCATTTCTTTTTCTGCTAAATCCGTGAACATCTCGATGAAAATATTATATTTTGTAAAAATATGAATTTCGCAGTTAAGGAGTTGTGCGCTTGTACCAAAATTCTCTTTCTTAACCATTATTATGTAAATATGATTCAAAATTGATTGTTGGACACCACCAAAGCATCAAGATGTGTGGACTTGTATAGTTTGTATGTATATTTGCTTATTGATAATGTAATAAATGCTTGTTTCAATTATTCAAAGTGGTTTTTTTGAAAACTTGACATTTATGTCTGATTAGCAGTGATCAGAATAGGTAGAGAGAATTAGGGTCATTGATTGGAAACGTTTATATTAATATGGACATTCCTCATTCCCATTTCTCATTTGATCGTTTTATTTTTCAACAAGTAAATAATAAATTAGTTTAGTTTTGTTACCTTACTTAAAAATAAGCCTTTCCTTCCTTTAAATGAATTGAGTAGTAATAATGTCACTACCAACATTAACAATATTTACTTGGATCCGGAATTACATTCCGGGAAAAGGCTTATCCAC
Organism: Sesamia inferens; assembly: GCA_037179545.1. NCBI lineage: Eukaryota > Metazoa > Arthropoda > Insecta > Lepidoptera > Noctuidae > Sesamia > Sesamia inferens. Next base: position 13,639,470 of record CM073951.1, on the reverse strand, counting down.
GTTATTCTTTTTCTGAACATTTATGATACAAGTACCGAAAATCAATCTACCTATTCCGATTACTGCTGATTAGACATCCTCTTCTACCGTTTTATCCAGTGTCCGACCGAAACCGAAAACTAATTTCGGCAACGGTCTCAGATTCGGCCGAAACCGAAACTTCCTTACAAGGATCCAGTTTTGGGAGAAACAAAGAAAACGTCGGTTGTCATGTTTGTTTCCTTTTAAATTATAAAGATAAGCAGTGATCGACATTTTCATTTGTTTATAATCAACATAGAAAACTATATTAAAAAAAAAAAATTGTTGCCCATCAAAAATACTCACTGTAAGGGTTTGGTGGGTATGTCCACAGAAAATAAAGCAGATTAACTTGTACCGCACTTGACAGCTCGGCCGCTCCACACTGAGTGTGCGGCTTAGACGTGGATATGCCACAGTCTTTGAGAAATTTGTCAAAGTTATGGTTACAGTATTCTGTTCCATTCTCACTTTGTAGGAATTTTTTCTCGGTGGTAGGCCATAACATCGGCCGCCGGCAGAAGTTACCACCCACCAAAGCCTTGCCGCCAAGCGATTTGTCGTGTTCCGGCATGATGTCTGGTGAAGCCGTACGGTGGACGGGTCTGAGCAGTTGTGTTGCGATGTGTGCCGGGTACGATGCGCCTAATGTTGTTGTGTTGGTTGGTTTGGTCGTGGAGGGTCTTCAGATCAATCTTCCCTTTGGCGCAGCATCGTTGGTCATGTTGTTGGGTTTAACATTGCATCACCTCGCTCAACTGCCTAATAAACTAGCTCGCTTTACCATCAACGATCGCATCACTGCTTACCATCAGCCGGGATTGCGGTCAAGCGTTAGTTTATAATTATTAAAAAAAAAATATTTTGTTTCCTGTAAAGTTTTCTACTAAGCTTTTGTATTCTTTGAATTTTTTCAGTACCTCAGACTTCTTTTTATAAAATAAACGTAACAATAACGACTGAAGTCATCGATAAACGTTACCATATATTTATTTCCATTTAATTTGGTAGTTTGTATAGATCCACAAACGTCACTATGAACTATCTCTAGTTTTTGGCTAGTTCGAATGTTTTCGCTTGGCTTGCTTGGAGATCTGGTCAACTTCCCTTTGATACAGGTTTTGCATTGTCCTAACGATAGTCTGCTATCAAAATCTAGACCGATTATGGAATTGTTTTTGAGGGCATATCTCATGTCTCTTTCACACATGTGACCCAGTTTCCTGTGCCAATTTTTTATCTCATCATTCGTATTAAGCTTTTGATTTTTGGGTCGATTTCAAACAGAGCTAAAAATGTTGTCATCTCTAATAACTTGGATTTTGTTTGCGATTGTTTTTGTTTTATTTTTTAATATCATAGTCTTCATTTACCTTTTTACGTTCCAAAACAAAACAATACCCAAAATTGTACCATTTGCGAGAAAACTAAAACTTTAAAATTTAGTCCCTTAAGAAGATAGCGCTCATTTTCCGGTTACGTTGAAATAAAGTCGTATAAAAACGAAATTACTCGTAGAAATTCTATACATTTAATATTTTATATCATGATAATGTGTAAGCCTTCAAACGTAGAATACATTTTGTATTTGAGGATAATAGAATACTCTTATCCTAGTGTTTTAAACATGAATCAAGGTTTAACTATCATTAGTGTAGCTTAAGTTAATACAGTCATAATATTAAATCCATGGCGATCCTGGAACCCCGCCTCACCCCATACGCCAAAACATCGTCATTGGCCTTGCAGCGTGTCTTCGGAGTGGTGGTGCGTTACATATTTTTTGCAAGATATTCATATTTCTACCGATTTCCGTGCTTTGGACAAAACTCTACTCATTCATGTCTAAAGTGTAATTGCAAAAGGTATTGTAATCAAATATTTATAACCCAGTAATTCTAAGAGCTAACAGGAACGTGCATATTTTAAATGTATTCGATTGCCGCCTAGAAAGGTCTACAAGCTTAAAAATTTTAAGTTTGTCCCAAATATCATTTGTGTTACTGTCATTTGTGTCAATTTCTCAAGTAACACTAATGATAGTGAATGTAACACTAATGAAATATTATAATAATGAATTAAATAAAAGAGCTTTTCCGCCTATAATTCTCCTTTTTTTGTGTAATATGATGAAAATCCACAGTTATACTCATATTTACATGATTATCTACGAAATTTGTTAAATTATTATCGGTGTTTACATTTTGAGATTGAATGTGACTTAGTATAATTAAGTTAGGACTTCTTCTTCTTCTTCAGCCTATGGATGTCCACTGCTGGACAAAGGCCTCCCCCAAGGCTTTCCACGCTGACCGGTCTTGTGCTGCCCGCATCCATCGGCTTCCCGCGACCTTCACCAGGTCATCGGTCCACCTTGTTGGAGGCCTCCCTACGCTGCGTCTTCCAGTACGTGGCCGCCACTCCAGAACCTTACTGCCCCATCGGCCATCGGTTCTACGAGCAATGTGCCCTGCCCACTGCCACTTCAGTTTAGCGACTTGCAGAGCTATGTCGGTGACTTTGGTTCTTCTGCGGATCTCCTCATTTCTGATTCGATCACGCAGAGAAACTCCGAGCATAGCTCTTTCCATTGCCCTTTGTGTGACTCTGAGCCTTCGTATGAGGCCCATTGTGAGCGACCACATTTCAGTTCCGTAAGGCATCACTGGCAACACACACTGGTCAAAGACTTTGGTCTTGAGACACTGTGGTATCTTGGACGACGAGAAGATGTATCGTAGCTTCCAGAACGCTGCCCAGCCGAGCTGGATTCGACGAGACACCTCTTTCTCGAAGTTGGACCTACCTATTTGGACTGTTGGTCCCAGGTATATATACTCGTCAACAACTTCGAGTGCAGAGCAACCTACTAGAATTGGAGTGGGTGCGACATGAGAGCTCGACATGATCTTCGTCTTATCCATGTTCATCTTTAGACCCACTTGTTGGGAAGCTCCGCTGAGGTCATTGAGCATTTTGCCCAAGTCTTCCAGGGTCTCAGCCATGACCACGATATCATCTGCAAAACGGAGATTAGTGATGTACTCGCCGTTGTTGTTGATGCCAAGTCCACTCCAGTCCAGGAGCTTGAAGACATCTTCCAACGCAGTAGTGAACAATTTAGGAGATATGACATCTCCTTGTCTCACTCCACGCTGGAGTTGGATCGGTTTCGAGTCCTGATCCTGAAGACGGACTGACATGGTGGCGTTTTTGTACAAACACTTTATCACCTCAATGTATCGATGGTCAATTTGGCACCACTGGAGAGACTGTAGCACCGCCCAAGTCTCGATCGAATCGAAGGTCTTCTCATAGTCCACCAACGCCAAGCATAGTGGTTTGTTATACTCCTCGGACTTCTGTATAACTTGCCGCAGCGTATGTGGTCTATGGTGCTAAAGCCTTTTCGGAAGCCTGCTTGTTCGGGAGGCTGGAAGTCGTCGAACCTGCGAGCGAGACGATTCGTGATGACCCTAGAAAACAGCTTATAGACATGGCTCAGGAGGGATATCGCTCTGTAGTTTTTCAGGAGGGTATTGTCACCTTTTTTGAAAAACAACACCACCACGCTCCTGTGCCATGCCTTAGGCGTTTCGCCTTTAATAATGACGGAATTAAATAGCTTCTGAAGCGCTTTAAGAACCGGTTTGCCACCCGCTTTCAGAAGCTCAGCCGTAATTCCATCATCCCCAGCCGCCTTATCGTTCTTGAGCTGTTTCAGGGCCATACTAATCTCGTAGAGGCTGACGTCCGGGATATCGTCGGTGTAGTGTCGGGTTCTCAATCTCACCCAAAATCTCGGGCTTGGAAGTGACGATCCTACCATCCCCAGTCTTCAGCTTTGCAAGTAGGCTCTGTCCAACAGACAAATCTCATGCGAACACTTTGGAGCCTTTGTTCCGCTCGATAGCCTCTTTAATACAATTTGTATTAAATTGGCGTATATCAGAGACTTTGAGATTTGTCTGTTAAAGCATCTGACACGCGAAGCGTCATCAGGGGATTTTAAGACCACCTCCCGTCTTTCTTCCATTAGCCGACGGGTGGGACCGGAGATCTTCTTCTGTCCTTTTGAACGGAGGGTTTTGTAAAACTTGGACCTTTCCGTTTGGAGAGTTTCCACAAACCTGTTGTTATAGTCGTCCACATCTACGCATTCACCGAGGCATTCGAAGCGATTTTGCAGTTCGATCTGAAAGCTTTCGGGGTTTTGGAGGTGGGTTGACGTTGGACGGAGCGTAGACTTCATAAGTCGAGAGCGTTCGAGCCTAATGTTGAGGTTCAAGATGCCTCTAACAATACGGTGATCTAAATAAATAATGATTAAAATCAAAGGAAATCAAAGACAAAATCAGCAAAATTATGGATAGATAAATACAAAATATTAATTGAAATATGGAAAACTTAAAAAAGTTTAAAGATTGTTCTTAAACGAATATATTATATTATATTCCTAAGGTTCCTTCTAAGAAGACTGAAAAAATATGTGCGTCCAAATAATATTTTAATGATTGTTATGAGACAATAAACTGATTTAATCTATTTGGGTTGGTTTTATTTTTTTAGTTTTAGTCATATAGAGTTCATTACAATGAGTATGAGGCAAAATTATTACAATGAGTGATTACACTTGTTTTATTTTTGATTATATTTTCATTAGTAGGCATCTAATCTCATTAGTGTTTTACATAATTTCATTAATGTAACAACATCACTCATTCGTGTCACTCTGATTTCAAATTTTCAATAGTTCTATTCAAAAAATCATTAATATTTTATTAAACTTGTGTTAATATAACCCCATAGAATGAGCTTATACCATTAATTACCCAAAAAACGGGTATTTAAGAAATCATGCAAAAAAGTATAAATTTAATTCGAAATTTGAAATCGACCCTTTTAGTCTCATTTGCGACATTAGCGAAGTTATTTTCTGTTTTCAGGTAATAAAAACCATTTTTTGCTCTCTGTGCTTCCATGTATATTTCTTCACTTTTATTTTTTATTAACGCCTTATCTTGAGTGAATAAGACAGTTTTACCAGTGTCAATAATCTTTCCAACTGAAAGCAGCTTTGCACACAAGCTTGGTACGTCAGAAGCAAAAATATGTATACATTGTCAAGGCTCCAAAAATATGTAAACATCTTTGACTTTAAAACTAAGTGCTCAACTTGAAGAGCATAAAATTGTAGCCACCGGTTCACATCATAAATATGTATACGCTCATTGCTTCATTAAATTATGCTCACCACGAAAGGAACAATACTATGTACATAGTATTGTTGTGCCCCTTGGTTCATCCGTAATGAGATCATCCAGCAGTTCATGAAGCGTCTTTCCAAACGCTTCTTTGACACTGCCGCCAAGCACCGCAATCCCCTGATAGTAGCGGCTGCTAACTATACCCCCTCCACTATCTCCAAGCTTCAAAAGGCAATCTGTGAGCATGGGCATGCTTCCCAAGGCATGCCCATGCTCACAGATCCCGATGACCCCATAACCCTCCTCCAAGAGGCCAATAGGGCCACCAGCAAAAAAGACCCACCTACTGACCTCGCCGCCGAGGTCCATCGCTTACTATGTACATAGTATTGTTCCTTTCGTGGTGGGCATAATTTAATGAAGCAATGAGCGTATACATATTTATGATGTGAACCGGTGGCTACAATTTTATGCTCTTCAAGTTGAGCACTTAGTTTTAAAGTCGAAGATGTTTACATATTTTTGGCGCTTTGGCAATGTATACATATTTTTGCTTCTGAATGTACATATAGGACGTTACCGAGATTTACATTCCCTTGTTTAACTCTGATTCGGGCAGATCCTGAACCCTTAATTTCAGCAGTCTTATCTTTTGAAGCTAGTTTTATAGTATTTGTCTGTTTTTTCATATTATTCAACAGTTTTTCAGGGTATGTCAGGTGAGACGTACACCCACTGTCTAGAATTCATCCTTTTTTTATGAGAATTATTGGTGAGAAGGCACGTGAAGTTATTAAATTCTGCGGAGTTTTTTGATTTATAATTCAAATTTTTCTTTTTATTTTTGTTTGTGCTTCCCGTTTTTTTATTTTTGTGCCAACATTTTTCTGTCTTATGGCCTTTCTTTTTGCATATTTTACAAAAAGTATAATTTAAAAACTTCACTATTTTCAGTACTTTAATGCTGGGTTCGTTATTATTTCGACAACGTGCATCAGCTTCTATAATTTTTATCTTTAATTTTTCTGGAGTCAACAGATTTTCTTGAGTCTCTATAGCTATGCGAAAATTTTCATAATCAGCGGATAAACTATACAGCATCATTATGGATAATAAGTAGTTCAGCATTGACCGATATATCAAGATCTTTTAATTTGTCTACCGTGTCCATGAAACTATTAAGATGTTCGCGAATATCATCGCCATATTTAAGTTTAGATAAAACAAGTTTCTTCAATAAAACTCGCAATGGTTACGTTACACTGCCGGGTATATAAACTGATCTGGTGAATCTGATTGATGAACATCCGGTCGTGTCCGGCCGGACTAAAAATGACGATGGATCATAGACTATCGCAATTCCTAAATGCTACTAGCGTCATCTGTTATTTATTAGCAATACTGAATAGAATTTATTATAATAATTCCAAAATTACACGCAAGATAGCGGTGCCTGGTTTTTCCTAGCATGGTGACGATGAAGCACAGCAAGTAAGTTATAATATTTTTATTATTGTTTCACACATAGAGCCCGAGCTTTTGATCCGTTAAGCTTAACCAGTAGTTTACAAAAGTTATTCTAGTAATAGATCTTTCAAGAATCAGATTTGTAGGCCTCACATCTATCATTTAAATATTCAGTAATAAGAAAGTAACCAAATAGAGAAGTATACCATAAAATCATAGTCAAGTTGAATGTAAAGAATCATTCAACTTTGTTCGACGACACCACTTTCCGCATCGCTGCTTCCTTAAGACTAGGAGCTCCTTGCTGTTCTCATCGCTGTCACTGTGGTGCAGATGTCAACAGCCTCGGACGCGACGGTCTGGCTTGCAGCCGAAGTGCGGGTCGCTTAGCTCGGCACGCAAACGTTAACAACATCATTCGACGAGCTCTTGTCACTGTCGGCGTTCCAGCTGTATTAGAACCTAATGGCTTGGTGCGCGATGATGGCAAGAGACCGGATGGCATGTCCTTATTTCCTTGGAAGATAGGTAGGCTTTTAGTGTGGGATGCAACATGCGTCGATACCCTTGCGCCATCCCATCTTTCTGGATCGACGTGCTGTGCTGGCGTTGCTGCTACGACTGCAGAAAACCTCAAACGGGGAAAATATAACAACCTTATCGGAAATTATATTTTCGAGCCGTTTGGGGTTGAAACTCTTGGGTCGTAGGGTCCGAGTGCTCTTTACCATTTTAATGAACTGTCCAAACGGCTTGTTGACACTTCCCGGACCCAAGGGCTGGCTTTTACCTTGGCCAGAGGCTAAGTATTGCCATTCAACGCGGCAATGCTGCCAGTCTCTTGGGTACATTACCAGTCGACAGCGATGAGGAAGAATTTTTTGATGCTGTATTGTAATTTATTAATAGTTTTAATTGGGGTAATAATATAAAAATTAAGTACCTAAATCACAAATAAATTAAATAATGATTAAGTACCTACATCACAATTAAATTCAAAATTATCAACAATAAGTGAGTTCAAATATAATAAAAATCAAGAGATTTTTTTTTAACATAATCATCATTAATAATAAATAACCCGAAGGAATAATAAAATCTAAAGCCACCCACTCTGGCATAATTCACTGGGACACGTGGACACAAAAGAGGTGACTTATATAATGTGTATACAAAGGCTGTGTTGTTAGATTGAAGCAGCAAGGAAACTCGAGAACAATCAATAAACAAAAGAAGCATGAAACGATAACGAAGGCAAAATTTTTATTCAATAGTTCCTTTTAGCTTTATAGATGGCGCTGCTAGTCGAGCCCACAATTTCTAAAACTCGCAATGGTTACGTTACACGGTCGAGTGTATAAGCCAGCTGTAGATCAGGAAATTAGTTACAGGGACGTGTTAATAAACACTACAGTCCCAGATTGCACCATTCTCACGATCCAGAATTTTTGAAAAGTTGAATTATTATATACATTCAACTTTATGATTTTATGGTATACTTCTCTATTTGGTTACTCTCTTATTAGTGTATATTTAAATTAAAGATGTTAGGCCTGCCAAATCTGATTCTTTATGTAGCGAAAAAACTACTTAGGTTACGTATTATTAAAAAAAAAACATTTTTAATGAACATAAAATATATAACTAATATTTACTTTGGTCATACATTAGCACTATTTTTCAGCCTGAATAGAAGTAATTTATATGGTTTTGTTAAAATAATATATTTAGGATGGATACCATGAATTACTTTTTTAACTACTTGTTGAGCTTAATGGATCAAAAGTTCGGGTCCTAGGTGTGAAACAATAATGAAAAGATTATACCTTAAGTTATAATTAACACTTACCTGCTCACCATACCAGGAAAACCAGACACCCCTATCTTGCGTGAAATATTGGAATTATTATATAAAAAAATCTATTCAGTATTTCTAATAAACAACAGATGACGCTAGTAACATTTAGGGATTGCGATCGTTTATGATCCGTCGTCATTTTCAGTCCGGCCGGACACGACCGGATGTTCATCAATCAGATTCACCAGATCAGGGGCCCTAGTCTGCTATTGCAATAGTGTCAAAACTGGCGATTTTTAATGTCATAATGACCGATTTTGACAAAATCCGTAATCTACTAAAATCGCGTGCCAAGTGGTCAATCACTGAACGAAATGGCATAAAAGGGTAATCTTGTCCAAAATGACAAATCAATTACTGACATATGCGGTAATGTGCTAAAATTTTGACAGTTCTTTTGGTCATTCAACTGTTATGATGCTGTCTTTATACAATCATTGCTTTTCGAAGCAAGGCAGCTCGATGGTGGTGGTGGTTTTGTACAAAAAGTGTGATATCTATTGTGTTTGTGGGATATTTGAGAATGTTTTCACTACTAGCAAATATTCTTGAGCTAGCCAACGTAGTGGATGCTAGAGAAAGAATATATGCAGGAGACGTCGAACCTATTCTCTGACGAGTTTGAATACAAATCCCTTTATTGATATTCCCGAGGCGGAATTTGTGAAAACGTTTCGCCTTGAATATGTCTCAGTAAGAAGCTTAATTAAAGAACTCATTCTCCTTATGGCCAGACTGCGTCGAATTGATAGCGTATGGGCAGAAATTAAGGTGAGGAAACGTAATTTGACAGTTGATGTATTATTCTATAGTAATCCATAGCTACAAACACGAAATTGATTGATTAATGTTATATTTTTATTGCAGATTCTAATAGCACTTACATTTTATGCATCAGAGTCCTACGAGAATTTTATTGGATAAGGACATTACCCTCCTTAAAATTTCACAAATTACTGTGTCTAGTGCAATCAATGGAGGAACAAAGACTTTGAAACTAAAAAATAAACCACATTTATTGCAAACATGCCAAAAGCATTATTGCCACCTGATGAAGGTTATGTAGTACTGTTACGAATGCACCGTATGTCGAGGGCATACGGTTCAAAATCGCGTGACATGCAGTGCGTAACTTTTAAGCCCTATAACTCGAGACCTAGACATTGTATAGGTGTAATATAAAAACGCATTCCTACACTTAAGGTGGCCTATCGAATGGGACAGGTTTTATCAATTTTGTCAACTAAGTGACGACATCGAAATTTCTAGAAGCCCGTTTCCGGGAATTACCGTAGGTACCTGTACCTACTGAATGTACTCGAAGTTATGCGCTATTATTATTACGTCTAGACGATTCTGGAATGTTCGATCAGCTGGCCTATATATAGCGCCGTGACGCCGACGCCGAGTCAGTCTGCACTTGACTACCGAGACGGAAACAAGCGATACTCAAGAAGCGATCTTTGAGAATACCTACTGCGATAACTGTAACGAGAACTGTGAGTACTACGAGAAGAAACATCTGTAGTGTTATTGTGTGTTTACAACACGGACTTCGTGGACGTAAGTGAAGACTTCGGTGCAACGTCAGCGACATTCTACTTGTCATTGCCTACAATCGACTGTACCTTCGTTGCCAATAAACTTCGTAACCCTTTACCGGTATTTTAGTACCTCTAGCCCGTAACAGTACAATAGCAGACTAGGGCCCCTGTTCTTTTGACGACACTGTACTTTGCCCCAGTGAAGTGTATATTCCTTCTAAAATGTGAAATATTTTTGGAAAAGTTGAATGACTACATCCAACTTTATGATACACACCTCCCACCTCCACCTCTCTCCCAAATTTTAGTTTTGTATGTATATATTATAAGTATATATTTTGGTAATAGTATGTATGTATATTTAGCTTATTTAAGTATTTTTTTAATAGTATTAAGAGGTTTTTTTTTATCTTTACAATTTTTTTTGCAAACGAAAGCACCTACCATCTTATCTCTTCACCACCTATGGTTGACTGGTAGAGAATGCCTAAGGCATTAAGTCCGCCTCTGTACATTTCATGTGCGAAAGATTAAATAAATATATGTACTCACTAGTTAATTTTCTTATTGATGAATATTTAAATAGAAGACGATTTTTAATGAAAAATCATTTGCTTTTTATTATTATTGTAAGTTCTAGGGCTTGACCGTAATCCCGCCTGATGGTAAGCAGTGATGCGATCGTTGATGGTAAAGCGCGCTAGTTTATTAAGAACCTATTCACTCAGATTGAGCGAATAGGAAGGAAGGCGGCAGTTGAGGGAGATGTAGCAATGTTAAACCCAACAACACGACCAACGATGCTGCGCCAAAGGTGAGATTGATCTGAAGACCCTCCACGACCAAACTCCCAACACAAAAATATTAGGCGCATCGTACCCGGCACACATCGCAACACAACTGCTTAGACTCGTCTTCCGTACGGCTTCACCAGACATCATGCCGGAACACGACAGATCGCTTGGCGGCAAGGCTTTGTCTGGTGGGTGGTAACTTCTCGGTGGCCTACTACCGAGAAATTATAGTTATTTTTGATTATTCTAAGTATAATTATTAGGTAGGTACTTATGTATTATTTAATTTAAAATCAAAAAAATACACAATAAAATTCATAGGTGATCATGATAAAATTAAAAACTGAATACAAATCTGATGCTTATTTTTTTTAAGAATTTCTTTCTAACAGATCTGCGGAACGAGAAGTCCAATAGAAATGTAGACAATAGTGTGAAATAACAAGAAGAGAATATTATGAATCTTATAAGTCTAAAACAAAAAAATTGGTTGTCTGTAGAACTCCGTCTACTGCCGATATTTGATCGTAACAACGTCTATTACATGGTAATAGACCTCGCGCACGAGTGTGACACACGCTCTAGGGGTGGGGGTAAAGTAGGCGTGGACTCCGTGTGGCATCAGATTCGGCCGTTACGGTGTTTTCGAGAATGAGTCCACGCCGTACCAATTTAATAGACGTTGTCACGTCAAAAAAGCATTATTTTATCACACATGTAATAATATATGCCACCACCACCATCATCATACCACTCTGTATAATACATAAATAAACTGTCACAGTATAGAGGAAAGGTAATGCTCTTTTAAACGACGTTTAAATATGGAAATAGAGTTTAAATCACGAATTCTAGGCAGAAGTGAGTTCTACAATCTTACAGCAAGGACAGAGAAGGAAAAAGAATAGTAAGCCAGTTTATGAGGATAAGAATTAAGAGGGGACTTAAGCACCGAGGAATTTCGAAAATAGGTTTTTGAAGAAACTATTGCCGTCGTGCTGGCGTCGTTATAAACTAGTGCTTGACCGCAATCCCGCCTGATGGTAAGCAGTGATGCGATCGTTGATGGTAAAGCGCGGTAGTTTATTAAGAGCCCATTCACTCTAGCCTTGAAGACACTCAAATTGTAGTGTGATGGAAACACCGCCGCTGGCAAATTGTTCCAGTCTCCCGATGTACGCGGAATAAAAGAGGAAGCGAATCGCTTCGTTCGGATCGTAGTGGTGTTAACAACGTAAGGGTGAAAAGTCGCCGTACGACGGGTCGTCCGATGGCGGAACGGAGATGGGGGAATAAAATCATGCAATTCCCTCGCACACTCACCAGAATGTATCCTATAGAAGCCCGAAAGGCTGGCTACTCTACGGCTGTGCTCCAGGCTTCGTAAACCGTTTCGAGTTAAATCTGGGTCGCCAATCAGTCTCTTCGCACGTCTCTCCACTGAATCCAAAGCAGCTAAGTGACATTTAGCAGCAGCAGCCCAAATGTGGCTGCAGTACTCCGCACACGAGCGGACCTGTGCTTTGTACAAAATTAGAAGCTGCCTTGGCGTGAAGTGCCGCCGGACCTTTGCAATGACGCTAAGTTTTCTGGTAGCCACCTTGGCCTTGGACTCAATGAACCGCCCAAAATTTAGGTTCGAGGAAAGCTCAACTCCCAAAAGCTGGAGGCAATAGGTTCACTCCAAGGATACATTCTGAAAAGTAGGAGCCAAGGTGAACGGGCTCCTTCTGGCGGTGAAAAGATACGCCTGTGTTTTGCGGCATTGACTGCTACAAGATTGGCTTTGCCCCATTTGGAGACTGCCTGTAGTGCAGCACTCGTACGCTTTACCATAGCCTCTCTTTTGGACCGGATTGATTCCTTACTAGCCCGAGCTTCTGGCAGTTATCTCTCCACAACTGCATACCCATAGATACCGGCTATCAGCAGATCGTTAATATGCAGCAAGCATAGAGTTGCAGAGAAAACAGACCCTTGAGGAACACTGGCATTGGTAGATATGGGCTCCGATGATCATCCGTCGACAACAACTCGGAGGAACCGTTCAGTCAGGAAGTCTTTTACCCAGCCAAACAGGCCAGGGGAAATGTCGTACGCTGGAAGCTTACTCAATGGCCGGGGTGCCATACCCGGTCGAAGGCCTTCGTAATATCAAGGGAGACGGTAATAACTTCCCCATTTTCCTCGAGGGCCTCGCCCCACCAGTCACCGACACAGCTTTTAGATAGACTAAAATAAGTGGCAGTGGGCAGGGCACATTGCTCGTAGAACCGGTGGTCGATGGGGCAGTAAGGTTCTGGAGTGGCGGCCACGTACCGGAAGACGCAGCGTAGGGAGCCGCCCAACATTGTGGCCCGATGACCTGGTGAAGGCCGTGGGAAGCCGATGGAAGCGGGCAGCACAAGACCGGGCATTGTGGAAAGCCTTGGGAGAGCACTTTGTCCAGCACTGGACTTCTATAGGCTGAAGAAGAAGATGATTATATAAGAGCAATCAAAAACCATTAAGAAAGTTATCAATAAAGGATGTATCTGACATCGACGCACAAACGAGTACCATGGATCCAGTACATGATTCTGAACCCCCCAGTGGTGGAATTTAATGTCGGCTTTTTCATGATTTAAATATATATATATATGTCGGAGACAGCGACGGCAGAGCGGTAGGGTCGACAGCATCTTGGTGTGGTGGTACAGGTTCCATTTCGTAGGTGAGTTTTGAGTTGAAGCACGACGTGTAGATATACCCTCCAATCTTCATAATAATAATTTGAATAGGCAAACCGACACGAACCCCACTTTCCAAAGCGACTCTGTCCATGTGACGCCATCACAAAATGACGTCACAAGCGTTCGCCCCTCTACTACGTAAATCAAATTAGCAACTTCTATTAAAATTATATCGACGATCTCCGACACGGCCAGCCTGACGAGTTGCACGTCCTCGTGCATCTTCATCATCATCATCCCAGCGCCAATCCCAGTCGTATCCGAAGCTCGCTCAGCCCCGGAGTCCGGGGTCCGCTTCACCAGGCCAATGCCGATTCCGGCCAAACTTCGATATTTCTATTTTTTTTTTATATTTTATTTGCCGTCTGTCACTTCTTGCATGGCAAGAATTCTTTTTTGCCTTTATTTTTCTTTTGTCTTTTTCTTTTACCGCTATACTTTTTTTGCGGCTCTGCCTTGTCTTTCTGGGTTTTTCTTTTCCCATGTCAATTTCTTTTTTGCTATTTGCTGTTGTCATTTTCTTTTCGTCTTTTAAATCAATTTTTACAATTCTTATATTCTAACTTATCTATTGTTATATATTATTACACTACTATTGGCAATTCACATTCTTGTTGACGGCACAGCGGTTGGCTGTGCTGCTCTTGTCCTATTTCTTTCTACAGCTTGTTTTGCGACCTTGAGGCAAAACCGCTCCAGGTACGGCCTGGAGTGTTTGTCCGCCATAAGGTCGGCTATAGATGACTCGGTCAATTTTTTGCCAGTGCTTACTTCCAGGTCGTACCTGTCGCGGTCGTGCCTCGGGCATTCTAATAATATATGCTGTACTGTTTCGCTTGCCTGTGTGTCACACACACAGGCCGGACTATTTTTCAATTTAAATTTGTGCAGGTACGCGGCGAAGCCGCCGTGACCCGTCAGAATTTGCGCCCAGATAGACGTCCTGTCGAGGCACTTCAGGACCTTGCGCGCGCGCACCACGTCGGGGAAGAACATCCGCGTGACCCCAGCCGTGGCCCCGCCGGTGTACCTCCCATTCCAGACAGCTACTGTGCCCTCTCTCAAACGTCTCTTGACGTAAGAGACTGGACACCTGTCATACGCTGGGGCGACCCTGGACTGGGCCGCCGCCTGCCTAGCCAGTTCGTCGGCGCGCTCATTGCCGGGGATCCCGACATGAGCTTTCACCCAAAAGAACCGGAAACTTCGATATTTCGCGTTGCACGTCCTCGTGCACGTCTGTAACAAATTAAAAGAAAACACAGAAAACCGACTTTGAAGCATTTTTGAGAACTCGGCCAACCTGACCATCACACGTCACGTTTAGTTACAATGACTATTAGAAAACCAAACAAGATAATCATTTTTGCAACTTAAACGCAAGAGCTTCCTTCAAGCCCCATAATTATCAAAATTCAAAAAGAAAACAAAAGGTTCCTCCAAGCCTCATAATTATCAAATCAAAATCATAATCATAATTGTCAAAAAGAAAACACACCATGGTTCGCTACCACAGTAGCTAGTGACAACTCATAGTTGACACCCATATCGTCATCACCTCTTGTGATACGACCAACTCTTAGAGTCCACGACTCCCAGGTCAACACATGACCGTACAACTAATAGTCTCCTCCGAGACCCAGGTCCCCGCCACATCACTAGCTGCCCATCGCCCCCTGAACAACTCCTCACTGAGTTGCAGTTACGACTACAGACTAGTGCATGCAGTGCGACCATATCTACCAAAGTCCCCGCCACATCACTAGCTGCCCATCGCCCCCTGAACAACTCCTGACTGAGTTGCAGTTACGACTACAGACTAGTGCATGCAGTGCGACCATACCTACTAGTGTCCCCGCCACACCACTAGTTGCCCATCGCGCTCTGAACAACCCCTCACTGGATTGCAGTTACGACTACAGACTAGTGCGTGCAGCGCGACCACATAGCCATGATACGTGTTCTATTTGCTGGCGGAGGCACCCTCCTCACCATCTTCTACATTTTCAAAATCTAACTCAGCAGACATTACTTGGAAAAATCTTTCGTACCTATACGATCGTGGGGTACCTACTTATAAGTTTTGTTTCCAATCAACGACTTCAATAGATAACGATCGCCATTATCGCCATCAAACAACTCACCAATATTAAATTTCATTACTTTAGCTCATTTCTATCAAATCTAGATTTTTCGTATATAGCACTCATTTCTATATTCGTAGCCGCATGCTCTCTTGTCTTGTTGTTGTAGTATTTCTGGTTCAGTATCATCCAATGTTAGGAGATTTTAAGATCTAACCACACGTCCTATCAGAAGCTCAAGTGAGCTCGTAACTACAGGCCACAGTGAACTCTAGTTTTGAAATAATCAAAGACAACCCAGACTTGACGGATGAACCAGACATGGAGTTTCTTGCACGTTCTTAGAGATCTACGCTTTGGAACATGCAATTTAGCTTCACTTTTCTTGGACTGACAAACATTGACTATTCAAAAGCACCACCGGATGGTTAATTTGAATTAAACAATTTTGTTTTTGATTTTAGAAATCATATTTTTAAAAACCTGATTTAAAATTTCTCAGCCCATTATTACAAACAATAATCGGGTAGTACAAGAAATAAAATTTGCAAAAATAACTCTTATTAGTATGTCGCACAGAAATGGTTCAGTACACAACCCTGGTACTACCCATACCCTGAATACGTACTATCGCGTGTGTACGTATACCAATGAAATTACAGATTGTTTGACAAGAGAACATTCGGCCACGGAATCAAAATAAAAATAGTATGACTCACCGGATTATAGCAATTTCCCGCAAACACCTGCCACTTGGCAGTTGTCAACCGTTGCACACCAGACATCTCGGAGCTCTCATAAAACTCCATTACGTTACCACAAACGTTTTGGGTATTTTGACATCTTCTCATCACCTGCAGAGTAGAGGCTCAAGTCTTGAAACCTTGGGCGTTCCGCAAAGCGCACGCAGCTCTGACTCCGCACTACACGCCATTGCCATCATCCACCATCGCCTTGATTTATAACGAGATTGTGAGCAGTGTAGTTCTTTATCCAACTTCTGATGTCGGAGACAGCGACGGCAGAGCGGTAGGGTCGACAACATCTTGGTGTGGTGGTACAGGTTCCATTTCGTAGGTGAGTTTTGAGTTGAAGCACGACGTGTAGATATACCCTCCAATCTTCATAATAATAATTTGAATAGGCAAACCGACAGTTTCGGTTCGGAGATGTGCCTTGGTCCGTGTCTCGATGCAAAGTGTCCGTTCCACGAACCCCACTTTCCAAAGCGACGTCACAAGCGACGAAATGACGTCACAAGCGTTCGCCCCTCTACTACGTAAATCAAATTAACAACTTCTATTAAAATTATATCGACGATCTCCGACATATATATATAGTTTTTTTCACTTTAGACCGTTCATAATTGCTATACTTTTATAACCCAATAAGATTTTAAAGTAAAAATTGATTAATTCGCTAATTATACAAAAAAGCGCAATGAAAACAAAACTCGAAAAACTATATATATCTTATCAGCTGATTTAATAGAGTTCACATCAGGGATCAAAGTCATACCTACAAACCCGAAAGGCGGCCCGCTTGCAACGTTCAAAGGCCAAGCCGACCTTTTTTTTTTTAATAATATTATTTCTGTAACTGTTCATTAACGACATAAATAACTAAGTATCATAATTTTATTAGTTGCATGCGGTCTAGCCTTTTCGCGAAGTTTGCGTTACGATGTCAGATATTCCCTGTATATTTAGGATCCAGAAGTGGAAAATATTTTAAAAACAAAATCTTAACCTCTGTTTATTGATTTAAAAAAATTAAAGTAACAGACAAAAATACAAATAAATCACTAATTTCACAAATCAAAAGTACATACAAATAATAAATAGTCCTTACTCTCATTTACTTATTACATTCACAAGTCGGGCCGAACACAATCGTATACCACGAAGAATGAAATGTGAATGCCCCTTCGGTTCGTGGACTTCTCTGCGACCCCGAGATGGGGGCGCGAGGAGACGGTTTGAAGGCACCTTTATCATAACCGTGGCCTTTTTCTCTCAGTCCCCAAAATTAGGGACACGTCGTTGGGTTGCACCCTAAGGGTGCCGTCTTCGCACAACTAAGCTGTCGCCGTAGGGGTGTGCCTCCCGTCCGCCGGTCATCGGTGTGCCTTGTACCAGGCCCCTGCTGAGTAGGATCTCTAGTTGCCCAGAGAAGGCCCAACAAGAGACGATCAAGCAACAGATCGTCGGTTTTGGTTGGCGCTCCGCTACGGTGGGTGCTTACCCCATCACCTAACAGCTCAACCAGCTATGTACAGTTGACTGCGGGGTGCGGGGGGTGGTGCTGAGTGATGAGCGGTTTGTGGGTGGGTGTTGTCCGCTCGCGTGGAATACTGTATGTGTACCTGCATGTGGAGTTGCGCATGTGTGTATATCGCGCGCATAGCGCCTTTTTTTTTTTTTTTTTTTCTTGACGCTGTGGAAATGCCTTTACGCACCATACCCCGAAGGGCGTGTGTGGGGCCTATATATTAACTTAGTCCGCAATGCACGCGACGGTGTCGTGTTGCGTATGTACAGTTAACATCTATGTCTGAGTAGGCCGCGTGTGAACGTGTATGCTGCCTACCGGGGCGGCAAGTCCAGTGGTGGCGCGACGTCTGCGCAAGCGGTGGCAACAGACGAGATGTCCTACGCTGAAGAACAAGCTCAACCGTATCACAGACAAAGTTAAGGCCCAGTTACAGGCGCACGCAACGGAGAGCTGGGAGAACATTATTGACTCTGCAGACATAGACTGGGCGTCGGTACACCGGCTATGCCAACGCCTCAAGAACATCCCAGCCCCGGTGCAACAGCGACGGGGCGCTACGCTACACGGTGGCCGACCGGGCCGAAATATTCGCCGAGCACCTGGAGCGTCAATTCACGCCAAATCCGACGGACGCCCTGGAACATGTCGCAGCAGTGGAGCAATACCTTGGAGAGGACTTCAAGACACCGGTAGCTCCAAAGGAAGACCCTATCTTTTTCTCCCCGGGCCAAGTACTGGGGGCAATAAGGCACACCAAGCCAAGAAAGGCACCCGGTGCGGACTGCATAACCAACACCGCCCTCCGAAACCTGCCACCAAAATCGGTGGCGGCCATAACACGCCTCTTTAATGGGATACTCCGCACCGGTACCTTTCGCACCTGCTGGAAGCAGGGGAAGGTCATCATGTTGCCCAAGACCGGGAATAACGTGCTGGAGCCGGAAAGTTACCGGCCTATCACGCTCTCCACCACCTCCAAGGTGTTCGAGGCACTCCTGCTGAGTCATCTGACACCGCACACGAAGCCGTGCCCGGAACAATTTGGTTTCCGTGCCAAACACGGCACGACGCTCCAGCTGTCGAGCGTACTGCACATACAGCGGCCATGAACAAGAGGGAGTACCCCGCTGCAGTATTAAAATTTAACATCGCAAACTTGTCGGCGACAAGTTTGCGATGTGTGCGGGGAGCTTGTGATAGCGCCTCTGTGTCGCGGTGGTGGTGCATGTCGCCGCTTCCAAGGCGCTCTGTATGCAAGCGGCGAGTCCCTCAGCCAACGCGTTCACGTCCATGGCGCTGGTGATGGGCCGAGTGGGTGTGGTGGACTCCATGACTTTCCTGAACTTATCCCAATCCCTGTGTCGACGTGGCGCCGGATGGGCAAGTCTGACGACGAGCACCGGCTAGTGGTCGGATCGCAGCTCGTCGTCCAGTCAGTACCTCCTGCGCGATCTGACAGGTGAGGCCTTTGTGCACGACGATTTCTAGTACGTGGGGTATGTGCGCTCGGTTTTCCGGGTAGTGGGTCGGTGTCTCCGGTCCAGACACGTCGTACCCTCTGGCCTCCGCGTCGGCGAAGAGTCGTCGGCCCCCTTGGTTAATAGAGCTGTTGTTCCATGCTGGGTGCTTACAATCATTATCGCCGGCGATGATGGTGGGGTGCGGCGATGCTAGCAACGTGTGTATGTCGCTGGTCATGAGCTTCGTACTTGGTGATTTGTAGGCCGCGTATATACACACGTGCCTGCCGGCGACGTGCAACTGCACACCCAGCGCAGAGATGCTGCTGAGTGTTGGGGGCGGTAGCTCCTGGTGGACAACTCTTCGTTTCACCAGCACGACCAGGCCTTGGAAGTGTCGGCTGTTGGTGTCGTTGGGTTGCTCATCCTTCTTCTAGACGTAGTATCCCGGGAACTTGACAGTATCCGCCACGTCGATGTCTTACTCCTGCAAGAGAGGACGTAGGAGCGCGACCTTCTCCCTGAGGCCGCGGGCGTCTCAATGCAGTATTCTCACGGATTTAGTCATTTCTATTTAGCATAATCAATTCTGTAGTGCTGGTGAGAATAACTGGTATCGGGTCCTGACCTCTGCTGAGCGCTAGTAATATGTCCTGCAGGACCCGGAAAGAGGCCTCTATTATTGTGGACCCGGCGTTATTGTTGTTGCCCCTTCTCGAAGAAATGCCCTGCCTTTTATAGGCAAATGGGTAGGAGAATATGAGCATACCTGACTATATAATAATATACCTTCTCGATCAGGAGTAGAAACAACATCTTTTTTAACCAACTTCAAAAAGAAGGAGTTTACTCAAATCGACCGTATATATCTATGCTTTTTTATGTTTGTTCGCGGATAACTTCGTCGTTTATGAACCGATTTTGATAATTCTTTTTCTGTTGGAAAGAAGACATTTACAAGGATGGTACCATGATAAGGACATCAGGGTTTCATGGTGGAAGACCAGGGAAATCAAGGGGAACTTTAAAAAATCGTAGAGGCAACCAGTGCGTTTGTAAGTTTTTTCATTAAGTGTTTTAGTGTCAGCATCCCGTCTAACCGGATACAGCTGAACAGTACTTTTCACAACTAAACAAAAACTTCGACTTCCAAAAAACACTACAAAGAGAAAAATAACTAATTTCGGAAGTCGGTGTCAAAAACTAATATACAAAGATACAGTTTTTTTTTGTAAAAAAAGTTTTTTGATGTTGGCTACTGATTTGATGATTGTTGACACTTTTCTATACAATTTTGGAGCTATATGCTTTTTTTTTTTAATATTATAAACTAACGCTTGACCGCAATCCCGCCTGATGGTAAGCAGTGATGCGATCGTTGATGGTAAAGCGCAAAGCGCGCTAGTTTATTAAAAGCCTATTCACTCAGAAAAACTGAGCGAATAGGAAGGAAGACGGCAGTTGAGCGAGGTGATGCAATGTTAAACCCAACAACACGACCAACGATGCTGCGCCAAAGGGAGATTGATCTGAAGACCCTCCACGACCAAACTCCCAACACAACAACATTAGGCGCATCGTACCCGGCACACATCGCAACACAACTGCTCATATCCCATTTTCTGAAATGATGCAGTCTTGATTGGAACCAAAGCTCGGATACAACCTTTTTGTGCAATAAAAGCCGTAATTCTCAGATAAAAGAAGTCATTTATCAGATGTTCAATTCTTTAAACGCGATCTTGACTCCCTAAACATATTGGCTTATTTATTTGTGATTTATTTTTTATAAACTACCTCCATAAAGTGTAGTGACACTTGACTAACTCACATATTTTGCGCTCACATAAGTAGATTTAGTTCACACCTGTAGGAATTTCTTAATTATTGGATTCAATTTAATTAAGTTGCTAAGAAACATGTAATCAAGTTAAGGGAGAGCGGCCTCTCCTGGCACAAGTGTTTTCAAACTTAAAAGGAGAGGTCAACCTCAATTTTGTTTGTACCAACTTAGTTTTTGAATAAAGTATCTTTCATTTTGTACTAAAAAGCAAACACCGTTCTGGCCCTTTGTTTATGTGAGTTTAAAAGTCGTTCTCAAACGGTCACGCTAACTAAATTTCATTTAAATTTCATGTAATGCTGTTTAAAGTCATTGAACAATGTTTTTTTCTCATTTAGGCAAGAGTATTTATATACAAAGGCTGTGTTGTTGTATGTCAGTGAATAAGTAAATTGAAGTCGCAAAGAAACGTGAGCAATAATTATTGATTGGTCTCATGTTTCCGAAATTCATCTTTTTAGCTTACACACGTTTCAATGTATACAAGCATGCTCGAAATAATTATCATTTTGTTTTTTTCTAAAACTTTGCCATTTCCACGACGTTGCCGGTGGGAACGCAGAGGTCACTTTGACTGCATGTTTTGGGACACAGAGAACACCGTAAAACGGAAAGCATGGTCAGTGACATACATAGCTTCATAATCACACATTACCGCCGCTCCTACACGCCGCAGCTGCAGTTCAAAGACTTTCAAGTAGACCACGAAAGATAGCAAGCATATGGATTTGTGCCCGGTTAGAAATGACGTACTCGCCCCCTTTTTACATGACGATATGTGAACTTATTGCTAATTAATAACAGCCGAGCCTGTCTACATTTACATAGTGAGTATTTCAATGTATACAAGCATGTAAATTATAATTATAAGAGAAATTGAACAATTTTTCTTATTTTAAAACAATATTAATAAGTCAAAACGGTCTCCAAAGCCTAGAGCACAGGCGTAGAGTAGCCAGCCCTTCGGTATTCTATAGGATTCATTTTGGTGA
The DNA here is from genome assembly GCA_037179545.1 of Sesamia inferens. Lineage (NCBI taxonomy): Eukaryota > Metazoa > Arthropoda > Insecta > Lepidoptera > Noctuidae > Sesamia > Sesamia inferens. Next base: position 13,617,194 of record CM073951.1, on the reverse strand, counting down.
GTGTGCGAAGGAATTGCATGACTTAGTTCCCCCATCTCCGTTGCACTATCGGACGACCCGTCGTACGGCGAGTTTCCACCACTACGATTCGGACGAAGCGTTTCGCTCCCTCTTTCATACCGCGTACATTGAAGGACTGGAAAAATTTGCCAACGGCGGTGTTTCCGTCGGACTACAATTTGAGTGTCTTCACGGCTAGAGTGAATAGGCTCTTAATAAACTCGTGCGCTTTACCATCATCGATTGCGTCACTGCTTACCATCAAGCAGGCTTGCGATCAAGCGCTAGTTTATAATTTATAAAAAAAAAAGCACAAAGTAACTCGCAAACAGTGTCATGCCTCTTTTGCTGCTTCTGCAAACAGTTTCAAAAGCAAAAGATTTATGAAACTGCCAACAACAGAAAAGTTTTTATTCAATAGCTCCTTTTCTCACGATAGATGGCGTTGTTAGTCCAGCCCATAATTCCTAAAACTCGCAAGAGTTACATTTCACGGCCGAATATATATACCAGCTTTTTGACGACACTGTAATTTCTAGTTAACTAGATTTCAGGCACAGTAATTTTTGGAGAGTTGAATGGCAACATTGACCATTCAACTCTATGATTTATATGGTAGGTATACTCACTAGATTATTTTTTTATTGATGAATATTTAAATGAACGATGTTAGGCCTGCCTGGTTTGGAATAATCATTCGCTTTTTATTATTTTTATAATTTAATCATTGTTGATTATTCCGTATTTACCTATGTTGTTTATTTACTTATGTAAGTATTTAAGTATTTTGGATATTCATGACTCTAACCATTAGATTATTATTGATTTAAATAAAACAATTTGAAACAATATGTCATGGCAAAATATGGAGAAGTTTATTATCAGCAGAAATATCTATGTATCTCATATCCGTGTTTACAAATAAATAAATGATTTAAGTAGCATCAGTTTTCAAATAAACAAATTATTGAGGTATTTCATTGAGTTTAATTACGGATCAAAAGTTCGGATCTACCCATTTACTACGCCAGGAAAATCCGAGACAGCGCCAGCCATCTTACGTGCAGTATCGAAACTATTACAAAAAGGTTCTTAGTATTGTTATTGAACAGCAGATGACGCTAGCTACATCACCTAAATGAAAAATTAATGAGTATCATTAAAGAACAGATAACACTAGTGAGATAACCCAACTAAAAAAATAATGATTACCGTTAAACTCATATATAATAAGAATGATGGACATGTTGAGTTGAATTAATTATCATGCAATACTTATACTATAGAGGTTAATTGATGTTTGTCTGGGATGATCTCTATGATACCTACCTACTTAGAGTTATAATAAACTTGGGACAAAGCCTTTATTCTATTATGATTACATTTTCATGTCGCCGCCACGACAGTATCTATTAATTTTGTTCGAAATAATTATCATTTTGTTTTTTTCTAAAACTTTGCCATTTCCACGACGTTACCAGTGGCAACGCAGAGGTCACTTTGACTGCATGTTTTGTGACACAGAGAACACCGTAAAACGGAAAGCATGGTTATTGACTTACATAGCTTCATAATCACACATTACCGCCGCCCCTACACGCCACAGCTGCACTTTACTTGGTTGGACTTAAATCTTCCGGTGACAGTTCAAAAACTTTCAAGTAGACCACGAAAGATAGTAAGCATATGGATTTGTGCCCGGTATGAAATGACGTACTCGCCCTCTTTTTACATGGCGGTATGTGAACTTATTGCTAAGTAATAACAACCGAGCCTGTCTACATTTACATAGTGAGTATTTCAATGTACATATATAAGCGTGTAAATTATAATTATAAGAGAAATTGAACAATTATTCTTATTTTAAAACAATATTAATAAGTCCAAACGGTCTCCAAAGCCTAGAGCACAGGCGTAGAGTAGCCAGCCTTTCGGTATTCTATAGGATTCATTTTGGTGAGTGTGCGAAGGAATTGCATGATTTAGTTCAAAGAGGGAAAAATCTTTATATTTAAGTTCTGTAATCTATATGGTGTACATAATAAACAGTACTCTATTCTATTCTATTCTAATAGGTAAGACAGATACCATCATGATTTGTTGAATCTGATGAAAGAATGAATGGCAAAAATGATCAAAATCATTAGTGTAAAATTCTTTACTTTATTTAACTTACGATGTATGATTGTTTTAAGGAATAATTTTAAGGAAATATAAGTATAAAAAAATCTATTGATTTTGAAAAAAGATCGGAGAAAATATAATTCTATTGTTTATTGTATCAAAAGCTATGCGACTTCGATATGTAAACGACAGCGATAGACTGACATGGAACAAATATTTGTACAAGTCGTTGTTCTATGTCTGGCACTTTGTTTATCTGAGTTTAAAAGTCGTTCTCAAACGGCCACACTTTTAAATGACGTTGCGATATGACTGAATACAGTAACTGCCTCCTGTGGACTCAACGACACATTCAAGTGGGAAATCCGTTAGTTTATTATACACTTATCCACTATAACCCCAATATGTACGGTTAAGTGGACAAGTACCTAAATAACATATTATGAAATTTAAATATATTTATAAGATATGTTGATACACAAGAAATGTATAGCTTTATGTGTAGATCATATTTTTGGCGTTTTTTATCCGATTACGCTGAAATGAAAGGTCGAAACAAACTCCAAACCTTAATATCATAACTTACTAAGAACGAAATATGTTAATAAGACATGTTGATACATACATGTACTACAAAGTCTGCGAGCTACTTTGTGCAATATTGTTTTAAAATAAAATAAGTAAATTGTTAAAAATGTCATAGTGACGCTAGTTTTGCCTAGTATGTCTACGTAGTCTTAAGACAGTCTTCTAAAACGACCGAGCTTTATTTCATCTTTAATTCTTTAAACGCGAACTTGTCATTATAGATTCAGGCTGTGTTTACTTTTACAAACGCTATTGAATCTAAATTAATTTCATTTAAATTTCATGTAATGCTGTTAAAAGTTATTGAACAATGTTTTTTTCTCGTTAAGGCAAGAGTGTTTATATACAAGGGCTGTGTTGTTGTATGTCAGTGAATAAGTAGATCGAAGTCGCAAAGAAACATGAGAGCAATAATTATTATTGATTGCTCTTATGTTTCCAAAACTCATCTTTTTAGCTTACACACGTTTCAATGCATACAAGCTTGTAAATTATAATTATAAGAGAAATTGAACAATTTTTTTTATTTTAAAACAATATTAATAATTCAAAACGGTCTCCAAAGCCTAGAGCACAGGCGTAGAGTAGCCAGCCTTTCGGTATTCAATAGGATTCATTTTGGTGAGTGTGCGAAGGAATTGCATGATTTAGTTTCCCCATCTCCGTTCCACCATCGGTCGACCCGTCGCACGGCGAGTTTCCACGCGTTTCGCTTCCTCTTTCATACCACGTACATTGAGGGACTGGAACAATTTGCTAGCGGCGGTGTTTCCGTCGGACTACAATTTGAGTGTCTTCACGACTAGAGTGAATAGGCTCTTAATAAACTAGTGCGCTTTACCATCATCGATTGCGTCACTGCTTACCATCAAGCGGGCTTGCGGTCAAGCGCTAGTTTATAATTTATAAAAAAAAGCACAAAGTAACTCGCAAACAGTGTCATGCCTCTTTTGCTGCTTCCGCAAACAGTTTCAAAAGCAAAAGATTTATGAAACTGCCAACAAGAGAAAAGTTTTGATTCAATAGCTCCTTTTCTCACGATAGATGGCGTTGTTAGTCCAGCCCATATTTCCTAAAACTCGCAAGAGTTACGTTTCACGGCTGAATATATATACAGTAGAAACTCGATTAACCGGACTAATTGTTGTCGTTAGGCATCCGGATAATCGAATGTATGAAGAAAAGCGGGCTTTATGTATACATATGTAGTACAAATGTACAATAGTGTTATTCAAAAACAACAAATACATATTAACGAAAATCAATGTTTATTAAGAAAGTGTTTGTTAAAAGATACATTTTCAAAATTGTATTTGGTAATTTGAGTTTGGTCATAAAATAAAATATGTAAATACATACGTTTACGTACGTTTACATACGTTTTATCAGCATTATAAACAAAATCCAAGTCGTAGTTATTTTCATCCAATTTCTTCTTAAAATCATCTTTAAAAGATTTTGCTGCGTCTACATTAGCTGACATTTTTTCACCTTGTATTTCCAATTCACGAATTCCATGACGAGATTTAAATCTGTACAACCATCCGCTACTTGCCACAAACGATTCATTGCCACCTATTTTTTTATTTAACTGTAATGCTTTTTCACACAGTAAAGGCCCAGATATCGGTTGCCCAGTTGATCGTTTTTGTAAAAACCAACAATATAAAGCGTCTTCTAAAAGTTCATTTTTCGGTTTCTTCATCATTTTTCTATGTTTACTCCCGTCTTCACTATCTAATTTGCAGGTGTACAACAAAATTGAATCAGTATTCTTCTTAATGTCACTTATCGTGGATGTACCTACACCATACTTATCAGCTAACTTACGACCAGTTTCTCCTTTTTTTAATGAATCAATAATATTTATTTTGTCTTTAAGCGATAGAACCACTCTCTTACGCTTTGACATTTTTGACACGTGACACGCGTGTCCGAGCCCAGTAACAATTGCTAACTAAAACAATAAGTAACTAAACGCGTGGGGAGCGCACTCTGCGGGGCGCGGGGTGCGCGGGTGGGATTAATGCCAGTTCTGACACGTTCATGCTTGCACGAGGTATTTCGTATATTGGTCGTGGTTGGTAGTCCGGATAATCGCGAATCCGTATAACTGAGGGCCGGATAATCGAGTTTCTACTGTACCAGCTTTTTGACGACACTGTACTTTCTAGTTAACTAGATTTCACACAGTAATTTTTGGAGAGTTGAATGGCAATTGGCAACATTGACCATTCAACTCTATGGTTTATAATATATGTAGGTATACTTACTAGATCATTTTTTTATTGATGTATATTTAAATGAACGATGTTAGGCCTGCCTGGTTTGGAATAATCATTCGCTTTTTATTATTTTTATAATTTAATCATTGTTGATTATTCCGTATTTACCTATGTTGTTTATTTACTTATGTAAGTATTTAAGTATTTTGGATATTCATGACTCTAACCATTAGATTATTATTGATTTAAATAAAACAATTTGAAACAATATGTCATGGCAAAATATGGAGAAGTTTATTATCAGCAGAAATATCTATGTATCTCATATCCGTGTTTACAAATAAATAAATGATTTAAGTAGCATCAGTTTTCAAATAAACAAATTATTGAGGTATTTCATTGAGTTTAATTACGGATCAAAAGTTCGGATCTACCCATTTACTACGCCAGGAAAATCCGAGACAGCGCCAGCCATCTTACGTGCAGTATCGAAACTATTACAAAAAGGTTCTTAGTATTGTTATTGAACAGCAGATGACGCTAGCTACATCACCTAAATGAAAAATTAATGAGTATCATTAAAGAACAGATAACACTAGTGAGATAACCCAACTAAAAAAATAATGATTACCGTTAAACTCATATATAATAAGAATGATGGACATGTTGAGTTGAATTAATTATCATGCAATACTTATACTATAGAGGTTAATTGATGTTTGTCTGGGATGATCTCTATGATACCTACCTACTTATGGAGTTATAATAAACTTGGGACAAAGCCTTTATTCTATTATGATTACATTTTCATGTCGCCGCCACGACAGTATCTATTAATTTTGTTTGAAATAATTATCATTTTGTTTTTTTCTAAAACTTTGCCATTTCCACGACGTTACCAGTGGCAACGCAGAGGTCACTTTGACTGCATGTTTTGGGACACAGAGAATACCGTAAAACGGAAAGCATGGTTAGTGACTTACATAGCTTCATAATCACACATTACCGCCGCCCCTACACGCCGCAGCTGCACTTTACTTGGTTGGACTTAAATCTTCCGGTGACAGTTCAAAAACTTTCAAGTAGACCACGAAAGATAGTAAGCATATGGATTTGTGCCCGGTATGAAATGACGTACTCGCCCTCTTTTTACATGGCGATATGTGAACTTATTGCTAAGTAATAACAACCGAGCCTGTCTACATTTACATAGTGAGTATTTCAATGTATATAAGCGTGTAAATTATAATTATAAGAGAAATTGAACAATTTTTCTAATTTTAAAACAATATTAATAAGTCCAAACGGTCTCCAAAGCCTAGAGCACAGGCGTAGAGTAGCCAGCCTTTCGGTATTCTATAGGATTCATTTTGGTGAGTGTGCGAAGGAATTGCATGATTTAGTTCCCCCATCTCCGTTCCACCATCGGACGACCCGTCACACGGCGAGTTTCCACGCGTTTCGCTTCCTCTTTCATACCACGTACATTGAGGGTCTGGAACAATTTGCTAGCGGCAGTGTTTCCGTCGGACTACAATCTGAGTGTCTTCACGACTAGAGTGAATAGGCTCTTAATAAACTAGTGCGCTTTACCATCATCGATTGCGTCACTGCTTACCATCAAGCAGGCTTGCGGTCAAGCGCTAGTTTATAATTGATAAAAAAAAGCACAAAGTAACTCGCAAACAGTGTCATGCCTCTTTTGCTGCTTCCGCAAACAGTTTCAAAAGCAAAAGATTTATGAAACTGCCAACAACAGAAAAGTTTTGATTCAATTGCCCCTTTTCTCACGATAGATGGCGTTGTTAGTCCAGCCCATATTTCCTAAAACTCGCAAAAGTTACGTTTCACGGCCGATGAGCTCTATGATTTATAATATATGTAGGTATACTTACTAGATCATTTTTTTATTGATGTATATTTAAATGAAAGATGTTAGGCCTGCCTGGTTTGGAATAATCATTCGCTTTTTATTATTTTTTTAATTTAATAATTGTTGATTATTCCGTATTTAACTATTAGGTAGCTACTTATGTAAGTATTTAAGTATTTTGGATATTCATGACTAAAAAAAAAATAACTATTAGATTTTATATACGGACAAATCACTCAGATAGCCCCAAAGTAAGCTCGAAACTTCTGTTATGGGATACTAACTCAACGATACTATATTTATAATAGATACATATATAGATAAACATCCAAGACCCAGGATAATCAGGAAAAGATCGTTTTCCATTATACTCATTGATTTTTCATTTAGGTGATGTAGCTAGCGTCATCTGCTGTTCAATAACAATACTAAGAACCTTTTTACAATAGTTTCGATACTGCACGTAAGATGGCTGGCGCTGTCTCGAATTTTCCTGGCATAGTAAATGGGTAGATCCGAATTTTTGATTCGTAATTAAATTCAATGAAATACCTCAATAATTTGTTTATTTGGAAACTAATGCTACTTAAATCTTTTATTTATTTGTAAACACGGATAAGAGATACATAGATATTTCTGCTGATAATAAACTTTTCCATATTTTGCAATGACATATTGTTTCAAATTGTTTTATTTAACAACAGATAACGCTAGTGAGATAACCCAACTAAAAAATAAAGATTACCATTAAACTCATATATAATAAGAATGATGGACATGTTGATTTGAATTAATTATCATGCAATACTTACATATACTATAGAGGATAATTGATGTTTGTCTGGGATAATCTCTATGATACCTACCTACTTATGGAGTTATAATAAACTTGGGACAAAGCCTTTATTCTATTATGATTACATTTTCATGTCAGCGCCACGACAGTAGGTATCTATTAATTTTGTTCGAAATAATTTTCATTTTGTTTTTTTCTAAAACTTTGCCATTTCCACGATGTTACCAGTGGCAACGCAGAGGTCACTTTGACTGCATGTAAAACGGAAAGCATGGTTAGTGACATACATAGCTTCATAATCACACATTACCGCCGCCCCTACACGCCGCAGCTGCACTTTAGTTTTACTTTAAAGACTTTCAAGTAGACCACGAAAGATAGTAGGTAAGCATATGGATTTATGCCCGGTTGTAAATGACGTACTCGTCCCCTTTTTACATGGCGATATGTGAACTTGTTGCTAAGTAATAACAACCGAGCCTGTCTACATTTACATAGTGAGTATTTCAATGTATATAAGCGTGTAAATTATAATTATAAGAGAAATTGAACAATTTTTCTAATTTTAAAACAATATTAATAAGTCCAAACGGTCTCCAAAGCCTAGAGCACAGGCGTAGAGTAGCCAGCCTTTCGGTATTCTATAGGATTCATTTTGGTGAGTGTGCGAAGGAATTGCATGATTTAGTTCCCCCATCTCCGTTCCACCATCGGACGACCCGTCACACGGCGAGTTTCCACGCGTTTCGCTTCCTCTTTCATACCACGTACATTGAGGGTCTGGAACAATTTGCTAGCGGCAGTGTTTCCGTCGGACTACAATCTGAGTGTCTTCACGACTAGAGTGAATAGGCTCTTAATAAACTAGTGCGCTTTACCATCATCGATTGCGTCACTGCTTACCATCAAGCAGGCTTGCGGTCAAGCGCTAGTTTATAATTGATAAAAAAAAAGCACAAAGTAACTCGCAAACAGTGTCATGCCTCTTTTGCTGCTTCCGCAAACAGTTTCAAAAGCAAAAGATTTATGAAACTGCCAACAACAGAAAAGTTTTGATTCAATTGCCCCTTTTCTCACGATAGATGGCGTTGTTAGTCCAGCCCATATTTCCTAAAACTCGCAAAAGTTACGTTTCACGGCCGATGAGCTCTATGATTTATAATATATGTAGGTATACTTACTAGATCATTTTTTTATTGATGTATATTTAAATGAAAGATGTTAGGCCTGCCTGGTTTGGAATAATCATTCGCTTTTTATTATTTTTTTAATTTAATAATTGTTGATTATTCCGTATTTAACTATTAGGTAGCTACTTATGTAAGTATTTAAGTATTTTGGATATTCATGACTAAAAAAAAAATAACTATTAGATTTTATATACGGACAAATCACTCAGATAGCCCCAAAGTAAGCTCGAAACTTCTGTTATGGGATACTAACTCAACGATACTATATTTATAATAGATACATATATAGATAAACATCCAAGACCCAGGATAATCAGGAAAAGATCGTTTTCCATTATACTCATTGATTTTTCATTTAGGTGATGTAGCTAGCGTCATCTGCTGTTCAATAACAATACTAAGAACCTTTTTACAATAGTTTCGATACTGCACGTAAGATGGCTGGCGCTGTCTCGAATTTTCCTGGCATAGTAAATGGGTAGATCCGAATTTTTGATTCGTAATTAAATTCAATGAAATACCTCAATAATTTGTTTATTTGGAAACTAATGCTACTTAAATCTTTTATTTATTTGTAAACACGGATAAGAGATACATAGATATTTCTGCTGATAATAAACTTTTCCATATTTTGCAATGACATATTGTTTCAAATTGTTTTATTTAACAACAGATAACGCTAGTGAGATAACCCAACTAAAAAATAAAGATTACCATTAAACTCATATATAATAAGAATGATGGACATGTTGATTTGAATTAATTATCATGCAATACTTACATATACTATAGAGGATAATTGATGTTTGTCTGGGATAATCTCTATGATACCTACCTACTTATGGAGTTATAATAAACTTGGGACAAAGCCTTTATTCTATTATGATTACATTTTCATGTCAGCGCCACGACAGTAGGTATCTATTAATTTTGTTCGAAATAATTTTCATTTTGTTTTTTTCTAAAACTTTGCCATTTCCACGATGTTACCAGTGGCAACGCAGAGGTCACTTTGACTGCATGTAAAACGGAAAGCATGGTTAGTGACATACATAGCTTCATAATCACACATTACCGCCGCCCCTACACGCCGCAGCTGCACTTTAGTTTTACTTTAAAGACTTTCAAGTAGACCACGAAAGATAGTAGGTAAGCATATGGATTTATGCCCGGTTGTAAATGACGTACTCGTCCCCTTTTTACATGGCGATATGTGAACTTGTTGCTAAGTAATAACAGCCGAGCCTGTCTACCTTTACACAGTGAGTATTTCAATGTATACAAGCATATAAATTATAATTACAAGAGAAATTGAACAATTTTTCTTATTTTAAAACAATTCCTTCGCACACTCACCAAAAGGAATCCTATAGAATACCGAAAGGCTGAATACTCTACTCTATTATTAATAAGTCACAACGGTCTCCAAAGCCTAGAGTATAGGTGAGCGTGCGAAGGAATTGCATGATTTAGTTAAAAGAATATAACAATTCTAGGGAAAAAGAGAGCCCTCTCGAGACGTTTTTATGCAAGCAATTTTGAAGCGCCATCTAGAGTTCTTAACCAGAGTTATAGGTATGCTATACATACGTATACTTAGCTATATAAGTATTCATAAGCATAGTTCCATTCCCAATAACAAGTTTATTATGTTTAATTTTCTTATTGTTATGCTTTGACAAACATTACAATAAGAAAATTAAACAAAATAACTTGTTAATGGGCGTCGGGTCTTGTCATTGACCTCTATAATTACCACTGGACTGGCGGCTGTCAAAGTGCTTTTGTGCCTGTTTGATAATCGCCATTTTGGCGCTGTCGAACGTAGCGAGTGTCTGTGGTACTAAAACTAGTGATGTCGACATCAGCGAACAAAATATATCGATAACTCTTGATAATAAGTTTACAATTATAAATAAAAGTATTATCATAACTATTTCCTATATTATACTAACAATCTACAAAACACTAAATATGAGTAGTTGCTTAACTTTATGTAAATAAAATATTAATTAAAATGATTAAAACCCGACCTCAAAAATAAATATTAATTTTCTTCAGTCAGTGTTTTTATAATTTGTTTTTGATGTGAAACATCTATAGCCGCACATAAACCCGAACTCATTCCGTGGCTGGTATGTTGGCGTATGATGGTATATATATTTTACAAAATAATGTCGATGTTTCACATCTGCCAGACGTCCCGTGACGCCAAATCTAAGCGTTATTCTTAGGTTTTTCAATGTATTTTTTTAACATTTTATCTTATTGTTTTTAGCTTTCTTCATTAATGTTGCAATTGGCCTGTTAGTCTAGTGGTTAGTGACCCTGACTACTATGCCAGAGGTCGTGGGTTCGATTCCCACCCAAGTCAAATGTTTGTGTGCACGATCATTTGTTCTGTCTAGTTGTAATTTATCTATTATATGTATGTATTTAGAAATATATATGTATGTTTATCAGTTGTCTAGTACCCATAACACAAGCTCTGCTTAGCTTGGGACTAGACGGCGTTGTGATAGTTGTCCGATATTATATTAATTGCATTGCTCCCCAAGTTAAACTACTAACTAAAAGAATTTCAGCAATCCAACTTCATTCTTAGATGTACGCGGACAAGCGTGCATACATAAAAATTTGGAACACGTGTTAAAACGCTGGTATAGACTAACATACGTGTATGCAAAAACTATGCAATTCTAGTGATATTAGATAGGGCAGAAAGGATAACCCTCTTTTTTGAAGTCTTAAAATACACGATCTATGTCTTAATCAGACTGATTTTATACTGCGAATGTTTAGATGAATATTTGTTACAATTTCACTTTTAGGTCCGTATTCCAGAAGGAAACTCAAGCATTTATCTCTGTTTAAACTAGTTTCAACCAATCAAATGGCTTGAAACGAGTTTAAAAGTAATGCTTGAGTTTTGAGTGAGCTTCTGGAATACGGGCCTTAGCTACATAATCATACGATATTTGGCACATGTTAGATACCTGGATTAACAAACCGATAGATATTTTTATCGGTTGGATACGAGAAGCCATGGAATAATGAATTAAGTAACATAGTCGTAAAGGTAAAATAAAACACGTTTTATAATTTTACTTTATATTTTTAATTAAGAAGAAAGAAATTTCTTATACTTTGACCTGTAATCGACAAAGAATAATTTTTCGTAGCTGCAAAAATTCTTACATCGATGAAACAAATTATAATTAAGTAAATTATATATATATATATATATATATATATATATTTTTTTTTATACGGACAAATCACTAATTTAATTAATACATCAAAATGACTATTTAAAGTTTCAAACATCATTGTTTTTAAAAAAAGAACGCGTAATTCTGGAAACAAATTATTTGATTTTGGAGCTGAATAAAAATGAAGTGTTATTGCAAAAGCACGTAACTGTGGGGGGTATTTATCATGATTTACGCTTTTTTTTTTTTTTGAGGTTTATTAAAGTTTTTGCTTTTGAAATTTTTAAGGATCTTCTCCTTTGTTGGGCAAGGTTTTTTGACGACCTTGGTGTAATTTCATAACAATGGTCATGTAAAAATCCAAATTCAATTCTTGCCTTTTTAGGAGTTGATGAGACATCATAATCATGATCAGTTAGCTGTTCTTGATCTCTCTTTGACTTATCCGAAAATTCTATAATATTTGCATCACAAAATAATTTTCGTTTGGCTGAACTAGTACCTACATTAGCCGACTTTGTAGTTAACGGACTAGGCAATGACGTAGACGCTGACGGACGAGGCGAAGATGTAGACGTTGACGGATGAGGCAATGAAGTTGAAGTTGACGGACGAGGCGATGATGCAAAGGTAGATGTTCCTGAAAAGTAGACAAAAATCTTAATATCACAGCTCAATGAATATTTATGATAATTTTAGCATGAAAACACAGGGTAGATTTGATGTTAATATACACATCCAGAAATATGCTTGCTCGGTTCGAGAGATTTAGGTGTCACATATATGTATATACTTGCATATCTATTTATACTTTTGCATACAAATGTATGCAGGCGGACTTATGCCATAGGCATTTTCTAACAGTCAACCATTGAGTGATGCAGAGACGATTTGTGCTAGGTGCAATGAAGTTGTCATAAAAGATACATAAGTATCACATTATGAAACAGATACCCAGATACATGTGATATTGTAGGAATCAGTATTTAACCAACCAAACACATTGGTCCGAGTAATAGACCCAGGTCTGAGAAAATGGTGGCACTCAGTGTCTGTGCGATGGATCCTTTGATTAATTATAAGGATTGATCAGGTAAGGAGGGCAACTATATCATATAAGTACTTCTAGTAAATTAATTTATATAAAAACAACAAACATTCAAATATTGTCGGAATGCTACCTGGTTTCAATGTTGTTCTACTGAATGTTTGTCGAAACATTATATATATGTTTTAGAAGTCAAGTTTATAGTTTCCATATTCTCAAGCCAAACTTTTCTCTCCTCAAAGTCCTTTGGAAATCTGGAAAAAATATAGATTAAGTAACATAATTTACAATGAAGGTTTGAACATTTCATATCCATTAGCATCCTGACCATGATCATTAACCTTGACTACACAAGTTATATCAATATCACGGAAAAAAATGTGTTAAATTAACTATCGATAATGAAAATATCGATATGATGCAACCACTGACGGTTCTAGTTGAAACTTGTAAATAAAAAGATTCTTTAGTAATACGTATAATTGCATTAATGTTTCTTTAGAATAAAACATGATAAAAGAAGTAAGAAGACAGGATTATTACGAGTAAAGTTTCTGATATGTAAAAATATGACTAAATAAATTATTACAAACAACAAACCTGTGGAATGATATTTCACTGCCTTTTTTATAGCGTCGCTTACAATATACACATGACCTCATTCTTGATAACTTTTATATAATGCTTATAACAATCACAACATAAAATTCTAACCAAATATTTAAAAATGCAAAATTACTTTACTGTAAACAAACACTTCTCTCGCAGCCATTTACAATATACGTCAAAATTAGTTCTGTGGACACTCGCTAGTGGCGCTTCAAATAGGCACAAAAACATAGCTGTCAAACTTACGGAACAGCCAGTCCAGTGGTAATTATACAGGTCAGTGGGTCTTGTAGAATCAATTTTTTTTTACGCTAAGGCAAATAAAATGAAAAAGTGGCCATCTTGTGAATAAGTTTGCCAACCAATTAACCATACATTCTACTTTATTTTTGGTAATTCTACTTTTTTACAAATAAAGTATGCAACAATACTTTATTTTTAACTTTTACTGTGATGTGTAAAACAAAATACTCATTATGGGTACTTAACGATTTGTAATTGCTGAACGAAATGTTTAAAACGGATAATGGAAATAATTTGAAACGAACAAAATATTTATTACCTACTCTCTGTTCCTGCGATTTCAGCTTTCACTGAAAGAGTTTTTTTTGATAAATCTAAAGTGGCGAGAAGAGAGAAATAGAGCATCAATAAACTTAATCCAAAACGAGTTGGTTATTTAATTAATGGAGAATTGCCAAAAAAAAAAAAACCCAGGCTCGGCACAAAAGTTTTATATTTCAGATTTTAGATCTGATTTAGTAAACAAAGCTTCTGATTAGCGTCTGATTTAGTGATCATAGCTAAATTCAGTGGCTAACATATTTTATTTGCTTATAGTAGTTGCTTAGCTGGCGCTTGAGACAAACAATAATTTTTATTTTAGTAAACTTATCAATACCTAATTCACATTATTTATTATGATTATTGTATTAGGTAAGTCTGGCCATAACAATAAAATAAGCAAGTGATTAGATACGTGGATGTGAGTGAGCTAGCAAGATAGTGACGCTACACGATGCAAGCGAGAGTTGTTGTGTAATATAATATTCTAATTATCTTATGTATCTTGTATCACCATTATAAAACTTTTGTAAATCATGTTCTATTAAATACGATACTAATTGTAGTATCGTATTTAATAGAACATGATTTACAAAAGTTTAAATTACTTATATATAAACACGCGACGAGCGCGGACAACTTATATATAAACATATTAAAAATAACAAAAGTCAATACTTTTGTTATTTTTAATATGTTTGTATATAAGTTGTCCGCGCTCGTCGCGGGCGCATCAAGTTCCAGCCCGGGCCAAGGAGGGGCGAGTAAGACGCAAGGGGGCCGCTGCCCATGTGCGGCCCGCGGATTGGTTGAATACCCTTAAATAAATTCATAGCCGGGCATAGAAGGCGCTTTTTTTTTGGATCGTCGAAGAAAGTAATGTATCTCCTAGTTGTCATAATAATATATTTTTTATACAGTTCATACTTTTATTTAAATACCTTGAAGGCGTACTTAACATAAGTAGTATTACAAGCATTGTTAACTTTCTAGAGTCCTTTTGTATAGTAATCATATGAAATAATGACAATTATAAATAATACATTGTTTTCCTTGAGTGCCTATGCTAATTAATAACTTTTAATGGCCAAAAACATGTTAGCCACTGAATTCACCAACGATCATAACTCAGAACAACTATACTAATTTTAATTTAAAATCTAATATATTAAATTTTTCGTCAGGCTTGGGGTTTTTTTTTTTGTTTGGGTCGTGGCTGTAAATATTAATTGTCAAGCAAGCTTTGTAACCTTTAAAGATGACAAAAAATTGTTGGCATGTGCTAAAAGCACACAAAAATACGTTTTTAATGTAATAAAAACAAAAAATTTTAAAAATACTTTTTTCTACCTAATACTTTATTTTTTTCCTATCCGAACCACTTTATACGTTTTTTTGTGAAAATAGTGGGTAACCCTACTTGTGAAACATGTTATGTTCCTATGGCCATTTAACAAAATGGTCCGATAAGGTTGCCGGAACAAGGATTTTTAAAAAGGAAATTTAATTGAAATTGGTAATTTAAATGATCTCCTTCTAATTATTAAAAATTTATCGTATTTTTTCATAAAAATGCAAAATATTTATTTTTCAAATTGTTTACAGTGACATCTATGATATGGTTTTTGGTCAGGAAGTGTAGATGGCGCTACTTTCTTTGCTACACGTTCGTTCAAGGGAACTGTCTCCCCCCTGATTTAGTTCCCCCATCTCCGTTCCACCATCGGACGACCCGAGCGACGAGTTTCCATCACTACGATTCGGACGAAGCGTTTCGCTTCCTCTTTCATACCGTACATTGAGGGACTGGAACAATTTGCCAGCGGCGATGTTTCCGTGGGACTACAATTTGAGTGTCTTCACGGCTAGAGTGAATAAGCTCTTAATAAACTAGTGCGCTTTACCATCATCGATTGCGTCACTGCTTACCATCAAGCAGGCTTGCGGTCAAGCACTAGTTTATAATTTATAAAAAATAAAGCACAAAGTAACTCGCAAACAGTATCATGCCTCTTTTGCTGGTTCTGCAAACAGTTTCAAAAGCAAAAGATTTATGAAACTGCCAACAACAGAAAAGTTTTGATTCAATTGCTCCTTTTCTCACGATAGATGGCGTTGTTAGTCCAGTCCATAATTCCTAAAACTCGCAAGAGTTACGTTTCACGGCCGAATATATATACCAGCTTTTTGACGACACTGTACTTTCTAGTTAACTAGATTTTAGAAGTTCTTATAATCCAGTCTACACTACAGTAGGAGTAATTTTTGGAGAGTTGAATGGCAACATTGACCATTCAACTCTATAATTTATATGAAGGTATACTTACAATACTACTACTACTTATTGTACTAGATATTTTTTTTATTGATGAATATTTAAATGAAAGATGTTAGGCCTGCCTGGTTTGGAATAATCATTCGCTTTTTATTAGTTTTATAATTTAATAATTGTTGATTATTCCGTATTTAACTATTAGGTAGGTACTTATGTAAGTATTTAAGTATTTTGGATATTCATGATAAAAAAAAAAAACAAAACTATTAGATTATTATTGATTTATTTGACAATATTGACAGATTTAAATTGTTTTGGTTACTTTTTTTATATACGGACAAATCACACAGATTGAGCTAGCCCCACAGTAAGCTCGAGACTTGTGTTATGGGATACTAACTCAACGATACTCTATTTATAATAGATACATATATAGATAAACATCCAAGACTCAGGATAATCAGGAAATGATCGTTTTCCATCATAACCTGACCGGGGATCAAACCCGGTCCTCCACGTCGCAGGCAGGCGTGTTGACTGCTAAAATAAAACAATTTGAAACAATATGTCATGGCAAAATATGGAAAAGTTTATTTTGAGCAGAAATATCTATGTATCTTTTATCCGTGTTTACAAATAAATAAATGATTTCAGTAGCATCAGTTTTAAAATAAATAAATTATTGAGGTATTTGACTGAGTTTAATTACGGATAAAAAGTTCGGATCTACCCATTTACTACGCTAGGAAAATCCGGGACAGCGCCAGCCATATTACGTGCAGTACCGAAACTATTATAAAAAGGTTCTTAGTATTGTTATTGAACAGCAGATGACGCTAGGCTTCATCACCTAAATGAAAAATTAATGAGTACCTATCATTAAACAACAGATAACACTAGTGAGATAACCTAACTAAAAAATTAATGATTACCATTAAACTCATATATAATATGCAATACTTATACTATAGAGGATAATTGATGTTTGTCTGGGATAATCTCTATGATACCTACCTACTTATGGAGTTATAATAAACTTGGGACAAAGAATTTATTCTATTATGATTACATTTTCATGTCACCGCCACGACAGTAGGTATCTATTAATTTTGTTCGAAATAATTATCATTTTGTTTTTTTTCTAAATCTTTGCCATTTCCACGACGTTGCCGGTGGCAACGCAGAGTTCACTTTGACTGCATGTTTTGGGACACAGAGAACGCCGTAGAACGGAAAGCATGATCAGTGACATACATAGCTTCATAATCACACATTACCGCCGCTTCTACACGCCGCAGCTACAGTTCAAAGACTTTCAAGTAGACCACGAAAGATAGTAAGCATATGGATTTGTGCCCGGTTGTAAATGACGTACTCGGCCCCTTTTGACATGGCGATATGTGAACGTATTGCTAAGTAATAACAGCCGAGCCTGTCTACATTTACATAGTGAGACCCCTCTGTGCCTCGGTAAGCACGTTAAGCTGTTAGTCGTGGCTGCCATAAGTGGATCTTTGACAGTTGTGACGGTTCGTCAGATACCTGAAGGTCTTTAAAACCAATGGAGAGTCTGCGAGGAAATTGCATGACTTAATTCCCCCATCTCCGTTCCATTATCGGATGACCCGTTGTACGGCGAGTATCCTTTTTCTCTCTCTTCATATCTTTGTCTTATTTTCTATTTACATATTATTACTGTTATCAACTTATCTTTACATTGTCTTATCTTATATTACTTATTTACTTATTTATTACTATTTTCCACAATATTTATTCATATTTAATATGCTTGTTGCAAGGCAACTAACCTGTATAGGAAACTGTTGGCGATGGCTCGGGTGGATTGAGGCTTGTGTCCGGAGATCATCAGGACGATATACACCGCAGACCGTCCATCCTGTACGGCGCCTGCTCCTGGGCGAAGGCCGCCGAGAAGATCTCCGTGCCAAGAACCTTTGCTACCGTCCAGAGGGGCTTTGCACAGAAGATCGCCCCGCTCATCTGATTTACACTGATGGTAGTAAATCGGATCCCTTCATTTGATTCGGGGCGGCATATTCCTACTGGCGGGATGGGTCCGAGATCCAGACCAAGCGGATGAGGTTGGAGTTGATGTGTACCGTCTTTCTGGCGGAGCTGCTCGCGATAGCTAGGGCTACGGACCTGGTTGTCTTGAGAGGCTTCGACTGCGCGGCGGTGCTCAGCGACTCTCGGTCCTCGCTCGAGTTTATTTTTTCTTGTCCAGCAGTGGCCTCTATTGGTTGAAGAAGATAAAAAGAAGCGTAAGTTGGTGTTTTTAAATCAGTAGTTCTCTTATCGAACCAATTACATTTTACATTAATAACATTAGTGCCCAGATAGTAAATTGTGAAATTATGAACCGAAAGCTTTGATTTAATACAGTGCACTAGCTTTCAAAATGGACAAAATTTCACAGCTTGTATTAAATAATCATCACTGATAAGATGAAGTGTTCCATTTTCGCTCTTTCTTTGTCTAAATTCGTTTCTTGTCTAGCGATTTTTTTTTATAATTATAAACTAGCGCTTGACCGCAATCCCGCCTGAGGGTAAGCAGTGATGCGATCGTTGATGGTAAAGCGCGCTAGTTTGTTAATTTTGCTTATTAGCTTGCAAAAACTTAAGACAGATTCATCATCATCATCATCAGCCTCTACTCGTCCACTGCTGGACATAGGCCTCTTCCATGGCACGTCAACAAGCTCGATCCTGAGCAGTTCTCCGCCAGCCACTACGAGCCACCTTTTTGATGGCGTCCTACGCTAAGTTTGCCGAGATGCGGTCTCCACTCGTGGACTCGTTTACCCCAACGGTTGTCGGCCCTGCGGCATATGCGACCAGCCCATTGCCACTTCAGCTTGATAATCCTCTCAGCTATGTCGGTGACTTTCGTCCTCTGTCGGTTCACCTCATTTCTGAAGCGGTCCTTCAGAGAGACGCCCATAGCTTGCTGAGCGGTTTTAAACTTATGGACTAGGTAGGATGGGTTGACGGTTAGGACGCACTGGTTGAAGATTTTAGTCTTCAAATATTGGGGTATAGGCGTCGAAAATACCCGACGAAGTTTATCAAATGCTGCCCATCCCAGCTGGATCCTTCTATTTGCCTCTTTCTCGAAGTTGTTTTTCCCTAATTGCAACGTTTGCCCCAGGTATACATATTCTGAAACAACTTCGAGCGCCATTCCGTTTACGGCAACCGGTTCCGGAGTGACCGGTCCATTGAACATAATTTTGGACTTGTCTAAGTTCATCCGCAGACCGTTGCGTTGGGAGGATTCAGCTAAGTTGGTCAGCATTTGTTACAGCTCTTGCTCTCAGGACAGGTTGCGCCTAACGAAAACAACAGCTTGGAGATGTACAAGGATTTAATGAAAGGATGTACTTAAAGTCCTTTGTAGATTGTGTATGGCTCGAATACAACGGTTTTGTGCAATAGAAGTAAGTAGTTTTATTTCCAGTTGCATTATCCTAATAATCTATTCTAATGTCTATTTTACATAAACGATACCAGAACAGACACATATGAATCTAAATAGATGATATATTTGTATCTCCGCCACGACTGTATCTATTAACTTTGCATCTTGTTTTGCTCAGTTTGACTTCATGTTGTGGGGACAGAGGGCGGCGTAGGAGGTGAAGAATGTGTTATGTATTGAAACACCGCGATCAAGATGGCAACTACTTTATTACATCATGTAGGTAGGTGAACATTACTACACATATACGAGTACCCACAACATCTTCCCCTTTAAAAACACAAAGAAAACAATAGTAAAAGGAAAGTAAACAAAATTTGATATTTAACTTTTCCGAGCCTTACTACGCGTTACAGGTGGTGAATACGAACTTCGCATACTTTTATCAATGTTGATGCTTGGTTCATAGTCATCATCCTCCGATTTACAATTTTGTTCATCATCGGATAGAACAATATAATTAACAGTTTTGCTAGTCTCTTTTTTATTATCACCCATACTCTTAAGCAAATGTCGGTGATTTCGACGATCAATACCTTTTTTGTTTTTATAATACACCCTTTGCCTGGGATTCTCTCGTTATTATTTTCCAACATAATGACGTCATCGCCAACACATAACTTTGGTAAAGGTTTACAATGTCGATCGTAATACTTTTCATTTGCTCACAGAGTAATTCTTTATGCTGCATAATATCATCACAATTTGTTTGTTTTATTAAACCTAACGTTATACAAGCTTGCAATCCCAACACACTTTGACAATCACCAACAGCAATTGCAAATTTAATTGTATACTCAACATTCTTAAACCACCATGTCAAACTACATATACCTTTTATAGGAATACAATCGCCACTGTACGATTGCAGTTTCACATGTTGATTAATACATATTAACTCTTTGTCGTAACCAAGTGATAAAAATCGTTTATAAGATAAAACACTAATATCTGCACCCGTGTCTAATTTAAATTTCTCTGAACAGTACTCCCCATGCAAAGTTTCAAACCAGTCCTCCGACAGTGAATTAATCTCAGGAACGTTATACAGAATAGATATAAAAAATGACTCGCAATCATCAATATCGTTGAACTTCTCTTCACTCATACCTACATCATGCACTTTTTTAACACTTTTTTTTAATCTGCACATTCTAGCGAAATGCCCATGGTTTTTGTTATGTATGTACACTGAATAAAAGGATGAAATTATTGTACTTGTTTTAATTGTAATTTCAATCAACGTTACAGTAATAATCATAAATAATAAACAATATGTAATTAACAATGTGATGGCTTAATTCAAGATGGATTACCGGATACAGGAAATCAATCTATGTTGACATTAATCATCTGTCATTAGTGTTGCCCTAACACTCTCCCACGTTATATAGAATTGTTCATAGGTCCAGTCTTGTAGGTGCTTTCTTTAAGCGTGTACTGCGTCGCAATCCAGATGACTGCTCTATATTTTCGCTGTGTAGTCCTTGTCTATTTTCTTCCAATTGTATGTGTTGCTCATCACAAATTTTAGGTATTTCTTTTTCAGGTTCTTCAGGTATTATTTGTATGACATCTTTTTCAGTAGCTTCTTCATCTCTCTTTGGTGTAGGCGGAGCTGTTTGTTCTCTATATTGGTAATCTTTATTTTGTGAGATCTTATCATTGTAGTTTTCATTACAGGTTGTCTTCAACATTTGGTCCACGTGCCTGTGACATTTCTTCCCATTAATATCTACTTCATAGTGCAACTTACCTGTTCTGTTAGTAATAATTCCAAATTTCCATTTAGTGTCATCATTGTAGCTTCTTACTTGTACTCTGTCTCCCTCTTTAAAATATTTTCTATCTGATATTTCTTCTCTCTTGCTATTGATTTCTGTACATAGATTTCTTTTTACTAAATCTAACCTTGTCCGGTATAATCTCTTGAACATCATTTCCGCAGGGCTGATTCTAGTTGTAGTATTAGGTGTCTTTCTGTAGGCCATTAGAAATTTCGATAATTTATCTTGTAGGCTTCCATTTTCATTCGTCATAGCTTTCAGTTTTCGTTTAAAAGTTTGTACATATCTTTCTGCTTGTCCATTTGTTGAAGGATGGAATGGTGCAGTAAATTTGGATTGTATACCATTTTCTTTTAAAAACATCTGCATTTCTTCAGAACGGAACTGTCTGCCATTGTCAGACACTATAGTGACTGGTAATCCAAATGTAGTGAATAAATTCTTTAATATCTTGATTGTTGCTGCCGAAGTAATAGATGTAGTAGGAATTACCTCTAGCCATTTAGTATAGGCATCAACAACAACTAGGAAGTAATTATTCATAAATGGTCCTGCATAGTCTATGTGGATTCTATTCCATGGTTCCTTCGGATATTCCCAACTATGTGTCTGTACTTTATTTGGGTTCCTTTGCAGTTGACAACATGTTTTGCATTTTTTTACCATTTGTTCGATATCAAAATCAATATTTTTCCACCAAACATAACTTCTTGCTAGGGATTTCATTTTTACCATTCCAGTATGTGCCATATGTAATTCTTGTAAAATTTGTTGTTGTAGAGATCTGGGAATAACTATTCTTATCCCATAGAAAATACAATTATTTTGTAAAGAGTATTCATGTAACTCCTTCTTATTTTCTTTGCCTGATTGAATTTCTTGATATAATTGTTGTAATTCTGTATCTTTTGCTGTAGCTTTTTGAATAGTTTGAAATGTTACTGGTAATATTGAAACTTGTTTTAAGTAGAATATATCATCATCTGTTAAGTTTTCTTTAAGTTCTTCTTTATGTTCCAATCTTGAAAAGTAATCAGCATTTGCATGTTCTGTAGTTTTCCTTAGTTTAATATTGTAATCAAATCCGGCTAGAAAGTTAGCATAGTGTACTAACCTTATGGCTGTTGTAGCAGGAACAGCTTTTTCAGGGTGTAATATTCTTGCCAAGGGTTGATTGTCTATAATCAGTGTAATTTTTCGTCCGTAACAGTATTGAAAGAACTTTTTTAGTCCCCATATCAGAGCTGCTGCCTCTTTATCCAGTTGGCTGTATCCTTTTTCAGCTTTTGTTAATGACCTTGATGCAAAGGCTATTGGTCGTTCTGACTTATCCGGCATTATATGTGATAACACTGCTCCATATCCAGTAGGTGATGCATCTGTAGCCAGTATAATGGGTAAGTGTACTTGAAACGGTGTAAGTATTTTCTCACTGCAAATTTCTTCTTTCAATTTATGAAAAATCTTTTCACATTCTCTTGACCAAACAAATTTGGTATTTTTGTGTAGTAGCTGGTAGAGAGGACTCAATTTTGATGCAAGGTTGGGTATGAATTGTTGGTAGTAATTTATCATACCAAGAAATGTACGTAGAGATGAAACATCTGTGGGACGTGGACTTTTTTTATATCTTTTACCTTTTCCTCTGTAGGATGCAGCCCCTCTGCATTTATCGTATGTCCGAGATAATTTATTGACTTTTTGAAAAATTGGCACTTCTTTTTATTAATATGTAGTCCACATTTCTGAAGTTTTTCAAATACTATTTTTATTCTCTGAAGTAACTGTAAGTATGTCTCTCCTTGTAGGGCAATGTCATCAAAAAAACAAGCTGTACCTGGAAGTCCTTGAAGAGTTTGATCCATGTATCGTTGCCATATATTTGGAGCAATCTTAACACCAAACATCAGTCGTTTAACTTTGTAGGTCCCTTTACATGTGCTTATGGCTTGCATTTCAGATGTAGCTGCATCTGTTTTCATATGTAAGTATGCTTGTTTTATATCTAAGGTGCAAAAATGTTTGCCACCACTTAGCTTTGAGAAGATCTCTTCAATTCGTGGAATTGGGTAATTATCGCTTTGTAAATTTTTATTCAATGTAGATCTGTAATCTGCACATAATCGTACCTGTCCTGATGGTTTTACCACTGGCACTACTGGTGTACCCCATTGTGAGTATGTGACTTTCTCCAGAATTCCAACTTCTTCCAAGCGATCAATTTCTTTTTCCACCATGTCTCGTAAAGCGAATGGTACTGGTCTTGGCTTCATGAAAACAGGTTTCACATTTTCTTTTAGTTTGAAAGAAGCTTCATAATTTTTAATTTCTCCAATTTGTTCTACAAACAGGTCTTCATATTCATTAAGTAAACTTTCTAATATTATTTTGAACTTTTTTTTCTGTTATATCATTTTCTTCTTTATTCAATTTATGTATTTCAAAATGTATGCATAATTTTCTTATCCATTCTCTTCCAATTACTGGATCTACATCTCTATTTATGATAAATAATCTTTCTTTTACTTCTTTATTTTTGTATTTTATTTGTATTAAGCAGGTTCCTATAGGTTGTATGATTTCATCTGTGTATGTTTTTAGTTTTATCTTTGTATTTTGTAGTTTCAGGTTAGAAAAATGTTCTTTATAATATTGTTCTGAACATGTAGACACTGCTGCTCCTGTATCGAGTTCCCAGGTATGTATTTTGCCATTTAGTTGAAGTGTAATATTAAATTTATCATTTTCTGTATTAGTATTTTCTGTATGTATTTTATGTATTTCAAAAATATCTTCATTATCACTTTCATTTGAAGCTGATGTCTCATATATTTGTAATTGCTTTTGCACTTGAAAACATACCAACTCTACATGTCCTTTCATATTACAATTCTTGCAAAATAGTTTATTTTTCAGACGGCATTGATGAGCTTTATAATTATCTTTTCCACATCTGTAACATTTTATTTGATATTGTACTTTATTCTTATTATCTGTATTTTTCTTGTATGTATTTTCATTTGTAGTATTGTATGTATTTTCATTAGAATTTTTGTTGTATGTATTCTTTCTCTTAAATGAAATTTTATTAATATTTGTGTGATATTCACTTTCCATTTCTTTGGTTTCACATTTAGAAGTTTCTATAGCCATTGCTGTTTTTATAATTTGATCAAATGATGTTGTCGAAGCTTCTTGTAAAAGTCTCTCTTTAATCTCAGAGTTCCGTAGTCCTCTAATAAATTGTACACGTAAGTGTGTTTCAAATGTAGATTTCTTGCAGCTTCCGCATACAAAGTTACATTTTCCACCCAGCGCTTTTAATGCTGATACGTAATTTGAAAGAGATTCCTGTTCTTGTTGCGTTCTAAGGCAAAACTTATGTTGCTGGGCAACTTCTCCTGGTTCCGGAGCTATGTAATCCTTTAATGTACTTATCAATGTTTCATATGTTTTGCTTTCCGGAGTTTCCGGTGCTGTCAAATTCTTTAGCACTTGGTAGTATTTGGGTCCGATGCAATTAAGGAATAATTGTAATTTAACAGTAGGGTCAGACACGTTTTTCAAGGTTATGTAGTTTTGCAGACGCTGTATGTAACTTCCAAACGTTTCGTTTATTTCATCGTATGGTTGTAAGTTGATACCACTTATGTTAGTATTTTGTTTACCTTGGTTAATCATTAGTGCCTGTTGTAAATTCGCTTGCTGCGTTTGTAATCCTCGCATGGTTTCGGCCATTTGGGCCAACACTTGTGCTAGTTGTTTTTCCATAATGGATTTTTGTGCGTATAAATATGTAGGAAGAAGGAATCTTTGTGAAGCGGGCTATCATCACAGGAATGGGAGCCCCTGGATCATGGGAATGTAAGGTTATGTGGAACGCATGGGTATTCACTTATTTTTACAACACCTGAACACATTTTCACGATCCTCGTCGCCAATTTGTTATGTATGTACACTGAATAAAAGGATGAAATTATTGTACTTGTTTTAATTGTAATTTCAATCAACGTTACAGTAATAATCATAAATAATAAACAATATGTAATTAACAATGTGATGGCTTAATTCAAGATGGATTACCGGATACAGGAAATCAATCTATGTTGACATTAATCATCTGTCATTAGTGTTGCCCTAACAGTTTTCACATACATAACACTGCACAGACGTAGCTGGACAGGAGCCCGGCTCCGTACATTGACCTCCACACCTGAGACAGTGGCCCGATGCGGCCGCCTGCCGCACCGCTCTGCTGCCGGAGGCGGCCCCGGCCGCACCGCGTGCTCCGTGGTCACCGCGCCCGCGCCAGCCTGCTCGGTTGCCTGCGCCGCGCACGCCAACCGCGTTAACGTGCGCCGACGACGTTGACTCCCCGGCGCCTACCGCACCGCGGGTCTCCAACAAGCGACCGCTGTCTGTTGATACTTCGTTGACTTGTACGATCTTAATAGCTTTTTCCAATGTGAGATCTTCTGTTCTCAGCAATCGATCACGTACAATCGAACTTGCTATGCCACAAACAATGCGGTCACGAATAAGCTCCTCTTCTAAATCTTTAAAACAGCAATATTTACTCAGAAGTTTCAATGCAGTTACATATTGATCTATCGATTCGCCAGTCTCTTGATTCCTAGTGAAAAAATTGTATCTGGCCAATGTAATATTTTGTCTCATTCCAAAATATTCATCAAACTTCTGTATTAACAAAGTGACGTCATCCTTATCACTTTCTAGAACGAAGGGAAAAGTCTCATACACATCGAACCCCCCGGACCCAATAAGATTGATCAGTAAACTGGCCTGTACACCATCGTTCTCTTTATGCATCCCAGATGCTTTTAGAAACAACATAAATTGCGTTTTCCATTTCTTCCACGCGTCAGCCCGGCTGACGGAGCTGCCTTGCAAACATAATCCTGACGGCGGTCGCGCGTGTTCCATACTTTATTAGCACTACTAAATATAATTTGATTATATTACGACACTGATATAATAGATTAAGTACGAGCTATTATTTGTTTTCACCGCTGTCACCATGTTATGTAATGAAACACCGCGATCAGGATGGCAACTACTTTATTACATCATGTAGGTAGGTGAACATTACTACACATATACGAGTACCCACAACAGAATGAATCGTGAAAATTTCACATAGCTCCATAATCAGGCCCTACCGCCGCCCCTTCTCGCTAACCCCATTGTACTTTACCAGAATGGAGTAACATCTTCCTACTTCGTCCGGAGACAGTTCAAAGACTTCTAACTGGACCACGGAAGGTTACACCTTGTAGAGAGATGCTTTTTGGTGGTAAATAGGAAGTAGGAGTGGAGCAGTGAGATTCGCTAGCCATCTTACTCTCAACTCAAAATAAATTACGAATTGATACCCACTTATCTGTTTCATTTGTTTCTTAGTTTCAAATAATAATAAACGTAGGTGCACCAACTAGTTCAATAACTATATGTTACATGTCACGTTACTAGTCAATATCACGATAAATCTCTTCCGTAATTCTGAGCGCCTAGTAACATAGTAGCCTATCGCAGGCGATGTTCTTGCTCATAACTTCCGAAAATGTACGTACAGATTGGATTAAAAACCCTTCGAATATCGTTTAATTTATTAATATCCTTGGTATGTATACACCCTTTCTATTACACGTTAAATAATTAGTACAAGATAACTTCTGATTGTTCGAAAAACCTATACCATGTGAGGTCTGCTAAAACTGAAAATATACGGTCTTCCCAATCAACATTGAGCCTTAATGCTTTAGTGTTAAAGTTGAAAATCTAATAAGTAAATCTGACAGATTGTAGTAGCTTAATGTGTTGTTGTCTATATAGCTTATTGTGTAGCCGTGTGTATAAACACTTTTAGCTACCAAACACATTTTCTGTTAACCTAGATGGTATTATATTATTAATTTATAAACCAGCGCCGCAGTCCCGCCTGATGGTAAGCAGTGATGCAATCGTTGATGGTAAAGCACACTAGTTTATTAAGAGCCTATTCACTCTAGCTTTGAAGACACTCAAGTTGTAGTCCGACGGAAACACCGCCGCTGGTAAATTGTTCCAGTCCCTCGATGTACGCGGTGTAGCGGAGGAGGCGAAACGCTTCGTCCGGATCGTAGTGGTGTTAACAACATGAGGGTGGAAACTCGCTGTACGACGGGTCGTTTGATGGTGGAACGGAGATGGGGGAATTAAATCATGAAATTCCCTCGCACACTCCCCAAAATGTATCCTATAGAACACCGAAAGGCTGGCTACTCTACGCCTGTGCTCTAGGCTTTGGAGACCAACTCGAGTTAAATCAGGGTCACCAATCAGCCTCTTCGCACGCCTCTACACTGAATCCAAAGTGGCCAGGTGACAGCATCACCAGCCCAAATGTGGTTTTGGCATTTCTTATCGGATTACTCTGAGAAGAAAGGTCGAAACAAACTCAGAGGTCTCTTGCTTTCTACAATGGGAACTATGACAGTACGACATCGTCAAGCGGGTAAGAGTGACCCACACAAACGTTAAATAACGAGGCGAGTAACCTATGTAGGTAAATGTACACCAGCGGACCTAAAATGCGCAATGCTTAAACGGTCACGCCTTGAAGTAGACATTGCGGTGCAACTTCAGTAACTGCACCCAGACCGTGTACTCCACTGTATTAGTGTAGTCAAGGCGGTAAAAGTAAAATAAAACTTGGGCGTGAATTTTGTTATATTATTTACTACTGCCGTACAACCCCAATATAATAATAGTGAACTTATTTATAACGAAATACTTTGTGAAATACTGTTTCAATATAATAAAAATTATTCAAAATCTCAAATGGTAACGCTAGTTTCGGTAGTAAAGTGTGGGCGCAGTCCCCTAAAATGTCCGACCTTTATTAAATCTTCCATCCTTCAGACTTGATCTTGAGTCACTAACGATTTAGGCTGTGCCTAGTTTTAGAACCGCTTTTATATCTGTTAGTCTTCTTTAAGTAAGAATTCAATTTTTTTTTAATAATTATAAACTAGCACTTGACCGCAATCCCGTCTGATGGTAAGCAGTGATGCGATCGTTGATGGTAAAGCGCGCTGGTTTATTAAGAGCCTATTCACTCAGAAAACCTGAACGAATAGGAAGGAAGACGGCAGTTGAGCGAGGTGATGCAATGTTAAACCCAACAACACGACCAACGATGCTGCGCCAAAGGGAGATTGATTTGAAGGCTCCCCTCCACAACCAAACTCCCAACACAACAACGTTAGGCGCATCGTACCCGGCACACATCGCAACACAACTTATCAGACCCGTCCTCCGTACGGCTTCACCAGACATCATGCCGGAACACGACAAATCGCTTGGCGACAAGGCTTTCTCTGGTGGGTGGTAACTTCTGCCGGCGGCCGATGTTATGGCCAACCACCGAGTAAAACTATGATACTTGTGTAAGCAGAACTATGTGTAAGCTAAAAAGATGATTTTCAATTTGAATCTCTTTGTAGGCAAGAGTCTGTGTATACAAAACTGTGTTATTGTCTGTCAGTGAATAAATAGATTTAGGTCGCAAGAAACCACGAAAACAAAGCAAAATTTAAATTCAATAGTTCCCGTTCGCTTGATAGATGGCGCTGTTAATTAAGTCAACGATTCCTAAAACTCGCAATGGTTTCGTTACACGGTCGGGTATATATATAGCCCTGTGACATGTACCGTCACGTCTGTTATGTACATTCTATAACATAAATCATTACAAAATTTTTGGGGAAGTTGAATGTAAAACATTAAATGTAAACATTCAACTTCTTTTTTATTGAAGTGAAACTTCTTTATCGACGTTGGAAAAAATTTACCGTCACATTTTTCCGTTACGCGCCATCTTTTTATTAAATTTTTTACTATATTTACCCACCTCGAAGTCCTTCCCCATATCCCTACCTAAAATCCCGGATATCTCGGAAAAGGCTGGGAATTTCAAAATTCTGACAAAATTTAACCCCCCCCCCCCCTTTTAGTAAACCCATTCCCCAGCCGGAACCTATATTCAGATAGACCTATATTCCCTAGACCCCCATTTTGACCCCATAGTACCCCGAATACCCATATTCCAGTGTCCTGTCCCCTCCCACTCTCCCCTTATGTTGTGACCCCAGGTGGACAGGATCCTCCCAACACTTAGAAAACCCCCCCCTCGACTCAACCTAGCCTCCCCACCTTCTCCTCTACACTCCCTTACCTACCCCCCCCCCCCACTTGCTCCTCAGGCCAACACACCCCCCACACGGCCTATCTCGGGATCCGGAGGTCCTAGACTAGCCGAGTTTAGGCTCTTCGGAATCGGGAGGAAGAGCCCAACATTCTGGCCCCGGGGGATTCCGCATCCCGCATCCCGCATTTCGCATTCCACACTGACTCACCTGGTGCTGGCGCGTGCAATTGTTGGGACATACAGGCATTTTAAATTTGGTGTTGTATTTAGTCGTGGACCGTTGTATTGAGTAATTTGTATTGAGTCGTTCTGGGTGGTGAATTGAATGGCCATGTGGGTGAGAAGTGTGACGGGTTTGATCGTGTTCACGGTGGCTTTGGGTACGGTAGCCGCAACGCAGAAGGAAGCAATATTCTCCGAACGTGCGCGGCCGTTGACCTTGCTATCGTGAACACCTACTTCAAAAAGAAACCGGAGCACCTTGTCACTACCGGAGCGGACGTTGTGCTACCCAGATCGACTTTCTACTGACTAGGAGGCACCACATCGGCAAAGTAGCCAACTGCAAACTCATACCCGGTGAGAGTCTCACTGCACAACACCGGCTCCTTGTCATGGATCTCTGCGTAAAGGCCCAACGCAGACGTGTAGAGCGCTGCCCGCGCCAGATCCGGTGGTGGCTGCTGGATGAAAACAGGTCCCAGGATTTTGCGGCGGTTATTGGCGACAAGTGCGCCGGTACCGATGGGGAACCTGTTCAAGAACACTGAAACAGGATCCAGGCAGCTATCACGGGGGCGGCGCGGGTGGTGCTCGGCGTCTCCAGGGGTGGCCGCAAACGTGACAAGGAGACCTGGTGGTGGGACGACACAATCCAGAGGGAGACTAAGGTGAAGAACGCCCTCTTCAAAACGTGGCAAGCGACCGGATCCCCTGAAGATCGCGACGCATACAAAGTTGCCAAACGTGCCACTAAAAGAGCTGTAGCTAGAGCCAGACGAGATCACTTGCAACCGCTCTACGAGAAGCTGGGGCAAAAGCTCATTTACAAGTTGGCACGTTCTAGGGTCAAAGCGGCACTGTATATATCCAAGTGCCGCTGTGTAAAAGACCCTGTTGGCAACCTACTATGCGAAGAACTCGCGGTGAAGGAGAGATGGCGCTCGTACTTCCACGAGCTGCTGAATAAGCAGCACCAAGAGGTGCGGTATAAAGGTCATGTCCCGCACCATGAAGATCTTTGAGAGGATTATGGACTCCCGGATCCGGCAGGAGTGTGCTGTCTCAGAGTGTCAATATGGGTTTCGTCCAGGGTACGGAACCATGGATCCTATCTTCGCACTAAGGATCGCCATGGAGAGATACAGATCGAAGAACACGCCTCTACATTTGCTCTTTCTTGATATGTAGAAGGCCTTTGACTGTGTCCCTCGGGGGGTGATCTGGTGGGCACTGAGGTCCAAAGGGGTACCAGAAGCCTATGTTGACATAATTCGAGACATGTACCTCAATTCCGATTCCGTTGTTAGGACCGCTGTTGGTGACACTAAACCTTTCCCCGTCACCATCGGAGTCCAGCAGGGTTCCGTTCTTAGTCCGTTTCTGTTCAGCGTGATATTAGACGCCTTGTCGGATAGCATCAAGAATTCACATGAGCAACCTCCTTGGTTGCTTATGTATGCTGACGATATCGCGCTGGCGGACGCGGACAGGGATCGGTTGGTGCGGCGTGTGAATGTGTGGAAGGACTCGCTCGAGAACGGAGGTTTGAAACTCAATGTGGTGAAGACCGTGTATATGGCTAGCAACACGACAGACCCCATGTCCGTGCGAATAGGCGGTGACATGGTCGAGTGCACAGACTAGTTTAAATACTTGGGGTCTGTACTCCACGCGTCCGGCGACATTGATTGCGACGTCAGGGCACGCATTTCCGCAGCTTGGGCAAAATGGCGTGAGGTGTCAGGTGTCATTTGTGACACCAAAATGGCGGTTAAGCTTAAGGGGCAGGTCTATAAGACCATCATTAGACCTGTTCTCCTGTATGGCAGCGAGGCGTGGCCTGTGCTTGAGCGACACAAGCAGGAGCTGCGTGTCACGGAGATGAACATGCTGCGGTGGATGTGTGGAGTTAAGCGGAAGGACCGCATCAGGAACTCCCGCATCCGTGGCAGCCTTCATGTCCGTGACATAGCGGAAAAACTGCAGGAGGGTCGCCTTCGTTGGTACGGTCACGTCTTACGAAAACCGGCATGTTACGTGGGTCACAAATGTCTTGCCATGGCGCCTCCGCCGGGCCGGAACAAGCGGGGTAGACCAAAGAGGTGCTGGCTTGACGTTGTAAGAGATAACATGCGTGCCAACAATCTCACACCACAGGATGCTAAAGTTCGCGCGAAATGGAGGACATTAAGTAGGAAAGCGGACCCCGGGCTCCAACGCGAAAGCCGCGGATGCAACCGGGATAAACGCTGAGATGATGATGATGATTTAGTCGTGGACCATCCCTCTAAGGGAAGGGGGACGCTAAGTTTTGATCATTATTAATGTTATTTTATTGAAGTGAAACTTCTTCGCCATCTTTTTCTAAGAAGTTTCATTTCTTACGTGTGTACACTAGTACACGCACACATTTTTTTTTTATTCGCCAATTCTCTTTTTTCGCGTTTTCCATTTTTTGCGGCATGGGCCTTGTCATTTTTTCGGGGTCGCTTTTTTCCCCTGTCTATATATTCTTTCTTCTCTTTGTCATTTTTTTTTTAAATTATGTCATACTATAAACAATTTTGATGTTTGTCTTTTCCTACTTATACTATCTTACTTCTACACAATTTTACACTTTTAAATAATCCTTGCCGACGGCACAGTGCTTGGCCGTGCTGCCCTTGTCCTATTCCTTTCGATTGACCCTTTTGCAACCTTAAGGCAAAACCGCTCCAGGTACGGCCTGGAGTGTTTGTTCGCCATAAGGTCGGCTATAGTTCTCTCTGTCAAAGTTCTGCCAGTACTTACTTCCAGGTCGTACCTGTCGCGGTTGTGCCTCGGACACTCGACACAAACACACACTTGGACACTTTATGAGAACACTTGTGCCAGGAGAGGCCACTTGATTACATATTCTAAGCAACTTAATAAAATTGAATCCAATAATTAAGAAATACTTACAGGTGTGAACTAACCCCCTTATTCATAAACGCTGCTTAAAGTTAACTAGTGATTAGCGATTTTTTAAACATACCTACATTTTAGACGCTTGCAGGTTACTTAACTTTAAAAATCGATTATGAATAAACCCTTTAAACCCTGTGGTGTTTATTCATAAAGGATGATTTAAGTTAAGTGACGTTAAAAGGTCAAAAATGTATGGTTAAAGAATCGCTAATCACTCGTTAACTTTAAGGAGTTTTTATGAATAAGGGGTATATCTACTTACGTGATGGAGGTAGTTGGAGGTAGTTTACACAAGGTACTAGGAACTGGCCTGTATTTTAATCGTCAGAGCATTAATGACAGTCACAACCCATCTAAGCGTAAAGTTCTTATCAATACAAATTAGCACAAACGCAAACTAGCTGCTGTGAATCGTTGACAAAACCCCTCAACTGTCTAAGGTCTTCATCATCAGATCTACTGCAGACCTTCATTTTAACCCACATGGGTGTAAAGTTCTCATCAATATAAATGAATTAAGTACAAACAAAAAGTAGCTACTGCAAACCCTTGAAGAGTTCCCGGAACTCCCTCGCCCCTGGACCCATTTATGGGGGGCGGAAGACGGCGTTATCCGCCCTCCCTCGGCGCCCGGTGCGTCTTCTGCAGCCCGGGAAGGGAGTTGAGATCTCCCTCTCCCGTTCCGCAGCTTTCTTCTGCGACATCACGTCCTCGCAGAAGGACACCACTGTGTCCCACGACACTGCGCTCCGACCATCCTCCGCACTATTGCCGGCAGCGTCAGGTCGCCTCCTACTTCATTTGTGAGGACACGGCGACACGCGGCTCACCTGACTCAATAATACTGCACCCTTTACACACACACAATATAGGCACGCTTGCGCGGCGACCAGACACCCACTACAAAACAGACACCCTACACATACACGCGTATGCGCAGCACGGGCAGCGGTACGCGTAATCAATAGGCGGTGTTACTGTACAGTTCAATACCGTCCATACACACATCACGACCCCTTAGCCTGGAACGTAACCGTACATAGCTGGAAAACAGACGGGCGGGGTTTTACATCCGTAATTCTGTATGGTGTCGAGTCGGCGCCTCCGTCGCTGGTCATCCTCCGCTGGGCCTCCAGGTAACTGGAGGTCTCACCTGGCGGGGACTGACCGCGAAGAAAGACATTTTCCAAGCAACTTCCAATATGTATAAGTCAAAATCTTGTATTTTTGAAGTGAAACTTCTTTAGGCACGCGCTTGACTTGGGGAGTAAGCTGGCGAAAGCGTTACGAAAAATGATCGGGCAAGGCGAACGGAAGTTAAGTGGGGGATATAAGCACAGAGGCGCCCGTGGCGCGAGCTTGGTACTACAAGGTCTACGAGTTTTTTTTTTTTTTTAATAAAAATAGAAGATCTATGCAAAAATATATTTTTTTTCTTTTTTTTTTAAATTTTGAGACACGGATACACTTATTTATTTACACTTAACACTATACATTAAATTTTATGTTGACTGACAACCATTAAGGGGATCAGTTAACATAAAATTTGGTACCGCCTACTTCACAGTCCCTCCTGTATCCCCCCCTCCCTTACTCCCCCCCCCCCCCCCCCTCTCACCCCTTAATATTCCCACGAAACTACCCCCCACCCCCGACCCCCTTTAGTTACCTCACCTCCCCGTGGATTATCTCGGGAACCAGAGTTCTTCTCAAGTTTAAACATCCGCTACTAAAAGACTTAACATTGGTCAGGAAATAAAGTCGATTTTATTTATTTGTGATTTATTTTTTATAAACTACCTCCATATAGTGTAGTGACACTTGAGTAACTCACATATTTTGCGTTCACGTAAGTAGATTTAGTTCACACCTGTAGGTATTTCTTAATTATTCGATTCAATTTAATTAAGTTGGTTAGAAACATGTAATCAAGTGGCCTCTCCTGGCACAAGTGTTTTCAAACTTAAAAGGAGAGGTCAACCTCAATTTTGTTTGTACCAACTTAGTTTTTGAATAAAATATTTTTCATTTTGTACTAAAAAGCAAACACCGTGTGAATCTGATTGATGAAGATCCGGTCGTGTCCGGTCGGACTGAAAATGACGACGGATCATAGACGATCGCAATCCCTAAATGTTACTAGCGTCATATGTTGTTTATTAGCAATACTGAATAGAATTTATTATAATAATTCCAATATTGCACGCAAGAGAGCGGTGTCTGTTTTTTCCTGGTATGGTGAGCAGATAAGTCTTAAATGTAACTTAGGGTATAATCTTTTTATTATTGTTTCACACCTAGGACCCGAACTTTTGATGCATTAAGTTCAACAAGTAGTTAAAAAAGTAATTCATGGTATCCACCCTAAATATATTATTTTAACAAAACCATATAAATTACTTCTATTGAGGTTGAAAAATAGTGCTAATATATAACCAAAGTATATTAGTTATATATTTTATGTTCATTAAAAATGTTTTTTGTATATATAATACGTAACCTAAGTAGTTTTTTCGCAACATAAAGAATCAGATTTGACAGGTAACATCATTCATTTAAATATTCACTAATAAGAAAGTAACCAAATAGAGAAATATACCATAAAATCATAAAGTTGAATACAAAGAATCATTCAAATTTCCAAAAATTCTCGAGGATGAGAATGGTGCAAGTTTGGGACTGTGGTGTTTATTAACACTGCCCTGTAACTAATATCCTGATCTACAGCTGGCTTATATACTCGACCGTGTAACGTAACCATTGCGAGCTTTAGAAATTGTGGGCTAGACTAACAGCGCCATCTATAAAGCTAAAAGGAACTATTGAATTAAAATTTTGCCTTCTTTATCGTTTCATGCTTCTTTTGTAAAAAATGCACAGATTGGATTAAAAACCCTTCGAATATTGTTTAATATCCTTCAAGGGAGCATTACATTGGTACTTGCCTGACCTGGAATCGAACCCGCGCACTCATACTTGAGAGGCTGGTGTTTTCACCACTAGACCACCATGACACTAGGTCAGGTCAGGTATTCCACATCAACATTGAGCCTTAATACTTTAGAGTTAAAGTTGAAAATCTAATAAGTAAATCTGACAGATTGTAGTAGCTTGATGTGTTGTTGTCTATATAGCTTCGTGTGTAGACGTGTGTATAAACACGTTTAGCTACCAAACACATTTTCTGTTAACCTAGATGGTATTATATTATTAATTTATAAACCAGCGCCGCAGTCCCGCCTGATGATAAGCAGTGATGCAATCGTTGATGGTAAAGCACACTAGTTTATTAAGAGCCTATTCACTCTAGCTTTGAAGACACTCAAATTGTAGTCCGACGGAAACACCGCCGCTGGTAAATTGTTCCAGTCCCTCGATGTACGCGGTGTAGCGGAGGAGGCGAAACGCTTCGTCCGGATCGTAGTGGTGTTAACAACATAAGTGTGGAAACTCGCTGTACGACGGGTCGTTTGATGGTGGAACGGAGATGGGGGAATTAAATCATGAAATTCCCTCGCACACTCACCAAAATGTATCCTATAGAACACCGAAAGGCTGGCTACTCTACGCCTGTGCTCTAGGCTTTGGAGACCAACTCGAGTTAAATCAGGGTCACCAATCAGCCTCTTCGCACGCCTCTCCACTGAATCCAAAGTGGCCAGGTGACACTTACCAGCACCAGCCCAAATGTGGTTTTGGCATTTCTTATCGGATTACTCTGAGAAGAAAGGTCGAAACAAACTCAGAGGTCTCTTGCTTTCTACAATGGGAACTATGACAGTACGACATCGTCAGGCAGGTAAGAGTGACCCACACAAACGTTAAATTACGAGGCGAGTAACCTATGTAGGTAAATGTACACCAGCGGACCTAAAATGCGCAATGCTTAACGGTCACGCCTTGAAGTTGAGGTTGCGGTGCGACTTCAGTAACTGCACCCAGACCGTGTACTCCACTGTATTAGTGTAGTCAAGGCGGTAAAAGTAAAATAAAACTTGGGCGTGAATTTTGTTATATTATTTACTACTGCCGTACAACCCCAATATAATAAAAGTGAACTTATTTATAACGAAATACTTTGTGCAAAACTGTTTCAATATAATAAAAATTATTCAAAATCTCAAATGGTAACGCTAGTTTCGGTAGTAAAGTGTGGGCGCAGTCCCCTAAAATGTCCGACCTTTATTAGATCTTCCATCCTTCAAACTTGATCTTGAGTCACTAACGATTTAGGCTGTGCCTAGTTTTAGAACCGCTTTTATATCTGTCAGTCTTCTTTCAGTAAGAATTCAATTTTTTTTAAATAATTATAAACCAGCGCTTGACCGCAATCCCGCCTGATGGTAAGCAGTGATGCGATCGTTGATGGTAAAGTGCGCTAGTTTATTAAGAGCCTATTCACTCAGAAAACCTGAACGAATAGGAAGGAAGACGGCATTTGAGCGAGGTGATGCAATGTTAAACCCAACAACATGACCAACGATGCTGCGCCAAAGGGAGATTGATCTGAAGCCCCTTCACGACCAAACTCCCAACACTACAAAATTAGGCGCATCGTATGTACCCGGCACACATCACAACACAACTGCTCAGACCCGCCCTCCGTACGGCTTCACCAGACATCATGCCGGAACACGACAAATCGCTTGGCGGCAAGACTTTGTCTGGTAGGTGGTAACTTCTGCCGGCGGCTGATGTTATGGCCTACCACCGAGTAAAACCATGATACTTGTATAAGCAGAACTATTTGTAAGCTAAAAAGATGATTTTCAATTTGAATCTCTTTGTAGGCAAGAGTCTGTGTATACAAAGGCTGTGTTATTGTCTGTCAGTGAATAAGTAGATTTAGGTCGCAAGAAACCACGAAAACAAAGCGAAAAATAGTTCCCGTTCGCTCGATAGATGGCGCTGTTAGTTAAGTCAACGATTCATAAAACTCGCAATGGTTTCGTTACACGGTCGGGTATATATATTTATATAACCCTGTGACATGTACCGTCATCTGTATGTACAATTAAATAACTTAGAACAAAATTTTTGGGGGAGTTGAATGTAAACATTAAATGTAAACATTCAACTTCTTTTTTATTGAAGTGAAACTTCTTTATCGCCGTTGGAAAAAAATTACCGTCACATTTTTCAAATCAGACCAGTACTTCCTGTGATTAGCGCGATCAAACAAACAAACAAACAAACTCTTCATTTTATATATTAGTATAGATAAGTGAGTTAATCAAGTGTTACTGCACTTATATTATGTGGGTAGTTAATAAAAAAATAAATCATAAATTTATAAAATCGACTTTATTTCCTAATCAATAGATAACGAGACAACGATTGAAGGTAGTACTTGAAGAACAACGGGGTTACTTTGAGGGCTGGGCTAACTTTGATGATAGCTAAACTTAGTTTATTTTTTCTGATTTACTGCATGATATCAGACACATCCATTTTATATTTCATGAACACTGTAAGTTCATTGGGGCTACCTTGATAGTATAGGCGACTTTGTTAGTTATCAATTTCACCCCCATGTTTGTGGTACACAGTCGTATAGGAGTAATATACAAATTATCAATGTAACCCCATTTGTTGCTTTTGTTTTAGTTGCATTATGGTTCGCAACTATAAAAATTACACAGAGGAGATAATGGAAGAAGCAATAGAAAAAAAAAAACACAAATAGCGAACTGTCTATTAATGCTGCTTCAGTTCAGTATAATATTCCGATTGGGACACTTTATAATAATTACATATAAAGGATTACACGAAAGGACGCCTGGTGCCCAACCAATTTTTATAAGTACATAAAAACGCTTGCGCCTAGCAGTTTCATCCGCGTAGCTATCGATATGCTTTTTTATATGCACCGCTCGTATTGGTCACAGCGTGATGTTATATAGCTTAAAACTTTCATGGATTAATGGGCTATTCAACGCAAAAAGGATTTTTTAAATTGAACTCATAGTTCTTGAGATTAGCGCGTTCAAACAAACAAACAAAATCTTCAGCTTTATATATTAGCATAGATGAAGAAATCGCAAAGTTATGTGCTGCGGCTACATGCTTAATTGGTGTTTTCCCCTTACTTACTCCGCAGCCTCCAAAGCATTTCTTGTTTCCTCATTGCACTGGGTACTTACATTTGTAGCCCCATCATTGATCCCCTCGTCAGCATAGCTTGTGCTATCTCTGCGGTGCGGCTGCGGTGGTATCTCCGCGATCTGTGACGGGGGAGCGATGACACGGCTACTCTGTATTTCGTTTCGCAGGCGATCAAGCATAGTATCATCCAACATATGATTACGCTGGATAACCTGTACCTGATGCGACAATCGTTGTGCTGAAATGTTGACAGCCGGTTCAAACACCTGAAACAGAGAGAGCATTCGAACACGGTACGCGGTCAGGTTGTTTCCTCCCTCTGTAGCCCCATAGTATGAGTGCATGATGTTTTCATTGATGGATTGTGTCCATCTCATGCGCTGCACACTTCCGCCGGGAGCTGGGACCCTGTCAGAAGAGGATGGGCCTCGAGGTCCTAAGCGGTTCGGCGGTCGGCGTTCTCCCCGTTGTGGTGGCTTCGTCGGCGGAGAGAAATACTCGTCGACGAGAAATACTCGAGCTCGACGCAACTGCCGCGGCCGGGGTCGTCACAGCGCTTACATTGGCGCTGGAGACCGGCGGCGGCGAGAGAGATGAGATGATGATGGAGATGATGGGCGTGCACGTTGTCTTGCGGCAGATCTTGTCAACATTGCATATTATTTATTTCACTGATATCTGTTTTGAATAATTATAATATTGTCCGAGGAGACATTGACAAATGTCACCTCCAAACACTCGGTATTATTAATCATTGTACATAAAGGGTGTATTTGACATCGACGCACAAACGAGTACCATGGATCCAGTAAGTACATGATACTGAATCCCCCAGTGAATTTTTCGCCGGCATTTTCATGATTCCAAAAAAAAATAAAATATGTAGTTTTATTCACTTTAGGCCGGTCATAATTGCTATACTTTTCTAACCCAATAAGATTTTAAAGTAAAAATTAATTGATTCTCTAATTACACAAAAAAACGCAATGAAAACAAAACTCTAAAAACTATCTTATCAGCTGATTTAATAGGGTTTACGTCAGGGATCAACGTAATAACTACAAACCCGCACGGCGACACGCTTGCAACGTTCAAAGGCCGAGCCGACATTTTAAAAAACACTAAATTCTGTAACCGTTCCTTAACGATATAAATGACTATCATAATTTTATTAGTGTCATGCGGTCTAACATTTTCGCGAAGTTTGCGTTATGATGTCAGATACACTCTATGTGTATATAGACACTTTTTGTATATATTTTAAATTGTTTTAGGTTAGGGTTTTAGTTTTGTGTAGAATATTGCACATTTGATTGAGCTTCAATTTTGTCAGCATTTTTCAATTCCCTGGCAAGTTTTTTGTTATCAATGTAGGACTTGTGTTTCAGTTTATCATCATAAGTTGGCGAGAAGTTATTTTTTATTGCATGGCACATGTCTGCCATTGGTTGATTTACATTGATTGATTGGAGGTAATATGAGTACTTATAACTAAATAACATACCTATAAATCTACAACTGCATCAAAATATTAATATTGGTTCGTCACACGAACAACGAAGCAACGACCTGGCACGTTCGGGGAACTCCCGTAAATAGCGATAAGTCTGACAAGACCGCATTCGCAAAATAAATAAATACTGAGAACTTTTTATAATAGTTTTGATATTGCACGTGAGATGGCGCTGTCTCGGTTTTCTGGCGTTGTAAATGGGTAAATCGTATTTTTAGTTATTACTTTACAACTACTACCCGAACTTTTGATCCGTAATTATTAAACTCAATCAAATACCTAAATAATTCGTTTATTTGAAAAGGAATGCTACTTAAATCATTCATTTATTTGTTAACACTGCTAACAGATACATACCTTGATATTTCTACTGATAATAAACTTTTCCATATTTTGCCATGACATGTTTCAAATTGTTAGTTTTACATTGCTTATACAGCGAATGATTATTCCAAACCAGACAGGCCTAACATCTGTCATTTAAATATTCATCAATAAGAAAATAATGTACTGAGTATACAAATCAATCATTTTTTTTTTTTAAATATTTATTCATGACCATAGATACAAGTCTTTCAGTCGGATACATAAATGGATTTTAACATAACTATAGTAAGATTTACAAATAATACAAAACAGTTATATACCTTTAACACACTACGTATTAATAGATTAAATTTTTTCTATGGTATTACAAATATACCTAAACAACACACTAAAATAATTCATGTTTTTTAATAACTCCTGAACGCAGCGGGGAACACTTTGACGTTCACGTTCACTTTCACTGTCATTGTTGTCATTTAATTCTTTTAGTTCACTGGCCAAAATTAAACGTTGGATATGAATAACGGAATGAATAACGGTTGTAAAACTAAACACAGCCTGAATCTATAGTGACCCAAGATCGCGTTTAAAGAATTAAAGATGAAATAAAGCTCGGTCGTTCTAGAAGACTGTCTTAAGACTACGTTGACATACGAGGCGAAACTAGCGTCACTATGACATTTTTAACAATTTATCTTTTTTTAAACAATAACAAAGAAATCTGACAAATCGTAATAGCTCGATGTGCTGTCCTCTGTACAAGCACGGTAAGTTAAAGTCAAGTAAGTACTAAAGTAGTAGTACTACACTTACTACACTACTTACTAAAGTAGT
The DNA here is from genome assembly GCA_037179545.1 of Sesamia inferens. Lineage (NCBI taxonomy): Eukaryota > Metazoa > Arthropoda > Insecta > Lepidoptera > Noctuidae > Sesamia > Sesamia inferens. Next base: position 13,575,243 of record CM073951.1, on the reverse strand, counting down.
TAAACGAAATTTACACCCAGCTTCTATTTTAATTTTACCGTCTAGACTACACTAATACGACTAGGTACTTCGTAGATTACGTGCGCCGGAAGACTAGGTACACGGTGAGGGTGCAGTTACTGAAGTCACACCGCAATGTGAACTAAACCTAAGTATACAGCCGATCTGCGGCATGGTACTATAGTGTGATCTGGGAGATGCATGTGAATTACAGTTTTTAAATAATTGTTGTGGATGAATATTAATGTGATTTGTATGAATGATGTTTGATGATTATTTATTTATGTATAGTATTGTTTTAACACACAGGCTAAACAATGCATGCAATAGAAATGCAGATTATTAGTTTGTTTTAATATTGGACTATTAATATCTAAACGATTTTTTAAATAAATACCTACTTACGTTGCCTACATAGATAATATTTGTTTTTATTTTTTTTTATTTTTAGAAAGAATAGGGCAGGTTGTCATAGAAGTCATGGCAATCTTAAGGTATTAACTATTTTCAATTGTTTTAAAATGTTCTTACTTTGATTTGGGTAAACAAAAATAATGGCATAATACTTTTTAATAATGGCTTCTTTGGTAATTGATGAGTGAACTGAATAGGTAAAAATATTTCACGACTTTTAATTTTCTTTTAATTATACAGTGAACTGAATCGACCTCTATAAGTGTATGACCCTTTTAATTTTTTTTTGTGTATTTACAATGATTTTTTTCCATCGTCAGTAGCATGAGAGCGTTAGAAGGCACAACATTTCTGTTTTGTATTTGTCTATTTTATTTTGTCCACCACTAAAAATCTTTGTGCAGTCTTCTGTAATTTTCTTTGAATAATCAATATTTATGTCGTGCTGGCCTAGAGGTTAAAACACCAGGCTCTCAAGTATAAGTGCGAGGGTTCGATTCCAGGTCAGGCAAGTACCAATGTAACTTTTCTAGAGTTATCTGTACTTTCCAAGATTGTCTTGGACATACATACATATGTTATTGCCTAAATAATAACTTAGTCTAAGTGTAACTTAAAATATAAATAAAGTCATACAGAACGTATTATTAAACAGAGAATCACGTTACATTAATCTAGCGGCACCATGAGATTTTTAACAATTTCTCCTATTTTAAAATAAAATTGCACAAAATAGCTCGCAAACATTGTATTATAGGTATCAACATATTATCTAATGAATATATTTTATTATAATTAAGTTGTGCTATTTATTCTCACTGTGTAATTGTAGTCAGGCTCGGCTGTTAATTACTTAGCAATAAGTTCCCATATCGCCATGTAAAAAGGGGGCGAGTATGTCATTTACAACCGGGGACAAATCCATTTGCTTACTATCTTTCGTGGTCTACTTGAAAGTCTTTGAACTGTCACCGTAAGATTTAAGTCCAATCAAGAAAAGTGCAGACAAACATCAATTATCCTCTATAATATAAGTATTGCATGATAATTAATTCAACTCAACATGTCCATTATTCATCTTATATATGAGTTTAATGACATCACTATTTTATTAGTTGGGTAAGGCGGTTTTCACACTGCCCCGCATCATGCTGCATATTGCGTGACGACGCACCTACGCGCGTTCCTGCGGGAGTGCAGATCTGCATCATCGTGCGGGTTTTTTGCGCACTCACGCGCGTTGGTGCGTTTTGTAGATTCACGCACGGCGGCTCTCATTTATTCGCCGTTCTCTGTGGTGGTCGTGCAGTACTAATTAATGTAATTCCAGAATAATTTTTAATTCTTGAATTCCATTAAGTAATTCCAGATAGCTGGGTGGTTTTCGATTTCGAATATAAATCGATCGATATCGAAATCCATTTTCAAACACACACGTCACGCCCATTCAAAATCATGCGCGGCACTGCGGGATTCGGTGTGCCATAACTTGCGTCTCGCCCCGCACCTACGCGCGGGGGTGCATGTTTCTCCGCGTGTATGTGCGTGATCCGCATGAACGCGCGTGGATGCTTTTTCTGTGTGTTAGACTGTGCGTGTTTTCCATACAAACGGAGATACTTACAAGCAACGGAAGAACACGCATCCACGCGCTACGCTGCATTTTGCGGGGCAGTGTGAGAATCGCCTTATCTCACTAGTGTTATCTGTTGTTTGATGTTACTCATTAATTTTCATTTAGGTGATGTAGCTAGCGTCATCTGCTGTTCAATAACAATACTGAGAATTATTTTATAATAGTTTTGATACTGCACGTAAGATGGCGCTGTCTTGAATTTTCCTGGCATAGTAAATGGGTAGGCCCGAACTTTTGATCCGTAATTAAACTCAATCAAATACCTAAATAATTCGTTTATTTTATAATTAATCCTACTGAAATTATTTAATTATTTGTAAATACGGATAAGAGATATTTTGTCGTGATATACCTATTTCAAATTGTTAAATTTGTCAATATTGTCAAATAAATCACATAAATCAACCTAATAGTAAAAATATTTTGTTGAATCAAGAATATCCAAAATAAATACATACTTACATAAGTACCTACTTAATAATTAAATACGGAATAATCAGCAATAATTAAATATTAAAAAGTGAATGATTATTCCAAATCAGGCAGGCCTAACATCTTTCATTTAAATATTCATCAACAAGAAAATAATCTACCCAGTACACAAATAAATCGAGTTGAATGTTGCCATTCAACTCTCCAAAAATTAAGCTATTTCCATAGACTACAATAAAGTCTTAAATCTAGTTGACTAGAAAGTACAGTGTCGTCAAAAAGCTGGCTTATATACTCGGCCGTGAATTGTAACTATTGCGAGTTTTAGGAATTATGGGCTCGACTAACAACGCCATCTATCGAGCGAAAACGAGCTATTGAATTAAAACTTTGCTGTTGTTGTTAGTTTCACAACTCTTTTGCTTCTGAAATTGTTTGCAGAAGCAAAAGAGGCATGCCACTGTTTGAGAGTTACTTTGTGCAATATTGTTTTAAAATAAGAATAATTGTTCAATTTCTCTTATAATTATAATTTACATGTTTGTGTACATTAAATCGTGTGTAAGCTAAAAAGATGAATTTCGGAAACATGAGAGCAATCAATAATTATTGCGAGTTTTACGGCTAAGTCTTGTTTCTGTAAGAATTTTTTACCATGCTGCTTCATATCGTAGAACTATACCTGTGTAAGCTAAAAAGACGAATTTCAATTTGAATCTGTTTGTAACCAAGAATTTGTGTATACAAAGGCTGTGTTGTTGTATGTCAGTGAATAATTAGATTGAGGTAGCAAGGAAACACGATAAATGAGAGGCATAAAACTGACAACCACAGATAGTTCCTTTTCGCTCGATAGATGGTGTTGTTAGTCGAGTCCATGATTTGTAAAACTCGCAATGGTTACGTTGCACGGGCGGGTATATAAACCAGCTCTTTTAACGACATGATACCGTCCATACATGAATATGTGCGGTCAAAAAAAAAAAAAAAAAAAAAAGTATATATAATAAGTTTAGTTTAAGTAATTAGTTATAAGTACTTAGATTAATAATTAGAATTTAGAGAGGTTTATTACACGTACAAACAATATATTTTTTGGGAAGTTGAATGTTACAATTCAACTTTGTTAGTTTTATTGTATACTTACTTACTGTGTTATTTTCTTATCGATGAATATTTAAATGAAAGATGTAATGCCACAACTGATTTATTATATTTATTATGTTAAGAAAAATCATTTAGGTTTTAATCAAATCAAAATTGTTTATTTCAATTTAATCATCCGTTGGTGCCTTTTGAATAGTCAATGTCGGCCAGTCCAAGAAAACTGAAGCTAAATTGCACGTTCCAAAGCGTAGATCTCTATGGAGAAGAACGTGCAAGAAACTCCATGGACACTCTTTTAAAATCATAGTATGGGTTACATTTCTTCGTTACATATTTCTGTTGCTTCTATCATGTGAGCACTATGTATAAAAAAAAAAATATTAAAAGATAGAAAATAAATTAAGGCTAATTAAGTAATTAATTTATTATTTTTGAACCAAATTATTGTTGATTATTCGGAATTGAAGTGTTAGGTTTTGATTACTTATGTATTATTTAATTTTATTATTCATTTTAAATATATTTTAGTCTTTCCCAGTAGTATTAATTGATGTGGTCATTTATGTTTGGAATAATGTTTTTAGGGTAATGGAAAACTTACCTACTTATTTGTAACTGGTTTAGTTTAGTTCGGACCTTATTTGTTAAATATTAACAAAAAATTATGAATTACCGCCTTATCATAATATCGACGCGACTTACCACCGCACGAAAATTCGAGATAGCGCCATCTTGATTTTAATATTAGAATTATTATGAAAAAGTTTTTATATACGTTTCATAGATCTCTGCACACATTACATAGTTTTATGAACCATACAAACAATTACTATGGTTCATCACCCAACGAAAAAGTACAAGATAAACAAGCAAAACAAAAACGAAAAACGTTTTTACAAGTTTTTATTTTACACTTTTTAGTTGTAAAAAGTACTATGTATACAGTTTTTTTTTTTTCTTTATTTTTTTTTAACGGGGAGTTTTCTGTACAGAATATGTCACCCCGATGAGTGAATACAAATACATAATTATGCAATAACTAACCTACCCGCAACCTTATACCCATAATTATAATTTTAAGAAGTGCTCTAGCCTCATCTGACAATGGAGAGGACAGGATGCTATTGAAAAAGCCTACATTAGCATTCTTTCCAAAGACTAGACACCTTTGGACTTCCAAACGAGCACACTCCGCAAGGATGTGATGCACATCTTCGATAACCCCACATATAGCACAGTTTGGTGAATCTACCTTGCGCATCATAAATCCGAAGCTATTTAGTGGAATGTGTCCGGATCGAAGCCTCAAAGCCGTCACTACCTCTTGCCTGCTCATCTTACCCTCGCTGAACCAGAGTCTTCGAGGAAGAGATGGCTGAATCGTTTTGTACCAGATACCCTTAGTTAAAGACCTTTCATCAAAATATTCAGCCCATGGTTGAAAACATCTGTCTCTAACCATGGGTAAGAGCTCTGTGTGCCAGGGAAAACAAGGATATATTTCTCCATCAGACGCCGCTTTATTTGCCAAACGATCAACCATCTCATTTCCCTCTAGTCCAACGTGAGATGGAACCCACTGCAACATAATTATTTTATGCATGGCAACAAAATCAGTTAGAATTTTTAATATAGTGTAAGCCAAGGGAAGGCCCCTAAAAGGTGAAGATCCTGTACATCTCGTCAGATGAAATAGAGCACTTTTTGAGTCTGTAAAAATTACAAATCGATTACCGGCCAAAGTTTCGACATATGCCAAAGCTTCAGCTATAGCAATTAGCTCTAAATGCATTATTGAAAGTTTGGATTCAATTCGAAATTTAAAAGAGGTACCTATTTGTGAATCAAAAAAGGCTGCGCCATAGTAATTCTCGTGTTTAGAACCGTCTGTAAACACCCAGTAAAAGTCAGAGTAAAGTGCATTTAGAGATTTACAACATATTGATCTAAGGTCATTTACATTATAACGATGCTTTGGCTTATCTACTGAATCTAAACTAGGCTTAACAGTATTTGATAAGTCTATATTGCTGACCCAAGTGTCCATGGAGAACATGCCAATTTTATTACTGCAGTACATTTCTTCTTGCTTTAGATCATCGTGAGACAAAACTAAAAGAGGTTTTTTTTTCCCCTCCAGTAAGGATTATTGTTACAAATATTATGTAGCTTATCTAGTAAATGGATTAAAGGGAAATCGTAACACTTAGATTTTAAATAAAGTTTACCAGCTAAATATCGGCGGCGAATAAAAAGGGGAGGCAATATTAGTTCCGCTTCCATCACGTGAATGGGAGTGCTTTTGATAAACCCACCAATTAATCGCAAGCAAATGTTTTGTAATCTGTCTAATTTGGTCAAATGAGTATCGGCGCTATTGTCCAGTAAAAAGCTACCGAAGTCAATACGACTACGAATAAGGGAAATATATAATTTTCTTAAGTGGTTTGGATGTACACCCCACCCTGGTCCCAATAATACTCTAAAAATATTAATCAATTTAACTACTCGCTCACGGACCTCATCAATATGCTTCTTCCATCGGACACCCCTATCCAGCCACAATCCTAAATATTTGACGTGATCTACTACTTCTAACAAAGTTCCGCTCAACCGTACTTCTATCACTGGCCTTCGAAACCCTCTTCTAAACAGACATATTTTACTTTTATGGGGAGATATGTCTAGTCCTAGAAGGGTCAACATGCTGTTAATGTGATCAAGTGCAGACTGTATCTTGCGTTGTCCCTCACTGATATTTGAACACTGCACATATAAAGCGAAGTCATCCGCGTACTGGGATATACAAATATTGTTTTGGATACGTTTACAAATTTCTGACGTGACTATATTAAATAATATTGGAGATAAAGGATCACCCTGAGCTAAACCATTACCTGAATGTCTACTAATAAAACTGTTACCAGATTTTATTTTGAGAACTCTTTTGTGGAGAAAATTCCATAGGTACCTACATATAAGGGAACCAACTTTAAAACTATCTAAAACATTAATTAAAACATAATTATTTACATTGTTATATGCGTTATTAATATCTAAAAAACAAGCCAACGTAGTAGAACCCATCGAAAAACCAGTTTGAACTGAGGTAATTAGGCAACTTAAGCCATCCAAACACGACCTACCCCTGCGGAAGCCAACTGTGTTCACCGAGAATGAGTTGTTTTTTTCAAAGAACCATTCCAATCTACGATATAAAACATAATGGAAAATTTTACATATGCATGATAGTAATGATATAGGTCGAAGTGAAGAAACGCTACTAAGATCGCGACCCGGTTTTGGAATAGGGACGATACAAATGTCACGCCACTGAGAGGGGACAAAACTATCTTTTAAAAAAGTATTAAATAAATAAAGTAGTACTTTTTTACCTGCATCAGGTAAATTTTTAATCATAGAATAAGATATATCATCACATCCAGGAGATGTATCCTTAGATTTGATACATTTATCTAGCTCCTGAATAGAGATCTCACACTCTAATGTAGTGTTATTATGGCGAATGGTAGGGGTTGGCGGGCAAACATAATCGGGTGTTAATGAATTAAGGAGATTTATTGCACTTTGAGTGTCTACGTACTGTCTAGGTGAACGGTATCCTTTCAACCATCTCATTTTGCGCCACATTTCACTTGGCGATGTAGTATGATCAACTGAAGAACAGAAATTTTGAAAGTTATTTTTTTTAGCCTGGCGAATTAGCCTTTGGGAAATATTTATCCTATTCTTAAGACTCTCTAGATTTTGGGGTGTGGGGTTACGTCTAAATTTGGATAAAGCTAACCTGCGATGAGCCACAGTTTGTGACAATTCAGCAGTCCAATATGGTTTCGGAATGAAATTTGAACTAGGGTTTTGATTAAATTTAAATATTGGGATAAATTTATTAGCAGCTTCGTTAAGAATATCTAAAAACAAATTATAAGCTTTTTGAGGGTCATTTGGTAAACATAGGTTTAAACACTTCTCTTCGAGATATTTTTTATACAGAGTCCAATCAGCTTTACCAAAATTTCTTTTAAAAACTGTAGGAACGCAGGAAGTACACACAGTTGAAATTTTAATAACCAAATGGTCGCTGCCTAGATTTTCATTTAAGGTGATCCAATTAAACTTTAACGCAATATCTACAGAAACTAACGAAACATCTGGGGAAGACTGTTGTAAGTTGTTATCAACTAAACGAACTCTTGTGTGAGTTCCATCGTTCAAAGAAATAAAGTTATTGTCTATTAGTGAATCATGAATAAGACTGCCTCTGCGGTCGGTTTTGTAAGACCAAGTAGCGTGATGGGCATTAAAGTCACCAAGAATTAAAGTTTTAGTTGGGCAATATGAGAATAGACTATCCCAATCTTGCTGAGTGGTTACTATTCTAGATGGACAATAAACAGAAATAATATTCTCAAGCGGGTCACAATTGAATAATTGCACACATACTACCTCCACACCGTTATTATGAACGAGAACGCGGCGCATTTGCGACTTAACAGATTTGTGTACTATAATAGCTACACCGCCGTATGAGTCATCCCGGTCCACACGATAAACATCATAACAACTAATTTTAAGATTACTCTCTGGTTCAAGCCATGTTTCACTTAGTGCAGCAATATGTACTTTTTCCTGGCACAATAGTTCATAAAACGATGCTAACTTTGGCTTTATACTTTGGGCATTCCATTGCAAGATATTTAATTTAAATGGTTTGTTAGCCATCACAGGGAATAAAAAAGTTAAACAGTGCTTTTATCCACGGCCACTCTGCAACAAAACTTACTGACAATAGGGTTAACCATTCTACGCACAACTGAAAAACACACTTCAACTTATCATTTAAACCTGTCTTTTTGAGGTATATAACTTCCTTTATTCTGGAACACAATTCTCTGAAAGAGGGACATTTGTTATTGCCCTCTTCCTCAATAGGCAGTTGATGAACGTCTCCTTCTGTATCTGACGACCAAAACATCCCGTCTTCTTTATATGGCTTTTTATTTTTGAATGGCTTTGGAGTATTATTGACCCTACTAGCCGTGGTAGGTGTTTGTACCTTGTGGATTGTGGCCTTTGTTTTAGTTATCTCGGCAAAGGTAGGATGCTTTAGTTGCTCAGTGATGTCCTCAGAAGGAGTAGAAGAGAAACGGTATTCATGTGTTGTCGCTGTAACTTGCGGCGGGACGCTAGTATCGGGGGGATTTACGGGGGGCACGTAACTTTCTAGGGCTTTTCTGTATGTGCATCCAAATTCTGACATGATTTCCCTTAGTCTTCTCTCTTTTTTATAGGCAGGGCAAGACCTGCTGAGCGATATGTGATTACCCTTGCAGTTCACACAAGAGAACACTAAGGTATCGCAGTTCTCATGGTGACCGCCGCACTTTGGGCAAACCACTTTTTTGGAAGGACACATTTTCCGCATATGGCCTGGTGTATGTAGGGTAAAACTTTAATATTTATGTCATAAACACGCACTGATACTGGTAGATGATCACCTTCAAAACAAAGTCGAAGACATTCACTAGGGCACCAACCACCTTCATTCCTGTTACGACGGTCTAACCTTTTAAAAGATAAAAGTTTTGCAGGGGCTGGGCATAACATATTTTTGCGGATCTCTTCATCAGTCAAATCGATGTCTACATGCTTGATTATGCCGTAGCAGACAGACAGCTGCATAGCCTTCTGGAACCTCCATCCTTTTTCCAAAAGCTTCTCACATGTAAGTAGGGTTTGGGCTGCCGATTCACATTCAAATTGTAAGCGAATTTTAAAAGGGTTTAAATACTTAACTTCGCTTATCTTAATAATGTTATTTTCTCTTAAAATACGTGCCATCGCAAACTGATTCGGAAGTCTTTCTTTATGCGAAACGTATATCTCATACTTTTCTTCTTTCAAAGAATTTCTACTACCGTGACATATCTTTTTCTTACTCGACTTCACTTCTTTCCAACCCACTTCATCATCAGCACTGTCCTCTCGAACCCTCTTTTCCGGTCTTGTCTGTTCCTCATGAGGATTAGTATCTTCATCAATACCATCCATGTCCGACGAATCATTCAATAAACTTTCAACGTTATTGTTAAATACGAGCGTATTACAGCGCGGATCATGGATCGGAGTCATGATATAGTCGTTCATAGTGGTTCAAGATCTGAGCCTGAATAAATTCAAATGCTTCATTAAACGTAAGTTGTGTCAGAAAGCATTTTATAGTGTTAAAGATTATATTGACGACAAAAAGGCTTGGGCTTGAGCTGCGTCCGATTTCTATGCTTACACTGATTGTTCTTTGATTTTTCCTCTCGTAGTTTAAATTTGCAATTGTTTATTTTTTCTTAACTCAAAGCCAGTACACACTATGTAGCCAGGCATATTGTACGTTACGGAATTGCATCGCTGACAGGGGTATTCGGCACTGGTGCAGCTGCACAGGAGCTAAACTTAGCATTCGGGAACACCGTTGGAGCTGCTGAACCTTGGACAAAACTGTCTTTGCATTGTGTAGATTCAATTTCTTATTTATTTATTTATTTATTTATTTATTTATACTTTATTGTACACCAATAAAACATCGAACAAAATACATGGAACATAAAACATACTCGTACAATGGGCGGCCTTATCGCTAATGCGATTTCTTCCAGGCAACCAAAGAATGGACAGATTCTCCTGAACCACATATGGGACTGTCGTTGGTGCCAAATATTTACTAAAATAGATACACAAATACATACATAAATACATAGATACTTTAATAGTATAAATAGCCATTCATAACGACAAGTAGTGTTCCCTCACAAGTCTCTTGAATTCCAGTAACGATTGTGCGCGTTTAATTTCAATTGGCAATGCATTCCACAAACGAGGGGCCTGAACAGCGAAAGATTTATCTAGGAACGTTGTGGAATGCATAGGCATTTTGAGCTTTAAGTTGTCTGATGACCTTAACGATTTAGTATGTGAGTTGCACAGAAATTGAAAACGATTCTTGAGATAAACAGGGGTGAAAGGAGAAAAAAGCACATTATATAGAAGGGAAAGAATATGAGCATTCCGACGAAGGCGAATTGGTAACCACTTGAGCTTCACACGAAATTCGGATACATGGTCATATTTGCGCAGACCGAATATGAACCTTATACAAACATTTTGAAGTCGCTCAAGCTTATCTAATTGGTCTTGGGTAAGATCAAGATAGCTGACATCAGCATAGTCAAGGATGGGTAGAAGAAGTGATTGTGCAAGTGCAATTTTGGTGGTAGTCGGTAGGAAATTGCGTAATCTCCACAGAGACGCTGCGGATGCAAATAGCTTGCGACTAACTTCCTGCACCTGGGAAGTCCAAGAGAAATTTTTGTCAATATATATTCCCAAGTTTTTAACTTTGTTACTAAAGGGAACCACTGAGTTTTCAAAAGAAACTTGAGGTAGGGTCGTCCAATCGATTCTAGAGACCGTCCTAGAACTGCCCACGACTATAACCTGCGTCTTTATGGGGTTGACCAAAAGCCCATATCTTTTGCTCCAGTCACATATGCGGGTCAGATTACGATTGATCGCTAATATGGCCTCAGATAGATTTCCAATAGGCGCTTGTGAGTAAATTTGTAAATCATCTGCATAAAGATGGTAGGAAGAAATTAGTTCGTCAGAGATAGAGTTTATAAAAACTGCGAAAAGTAAAGGGGATAGCTCGCCACCCTGCGGTACACCAGCAGACGTATTACTCCAGGAAGACAAGGTCTTCCCGAAGCAAATACGCTGCCGGCGACCAAACAGGTAACTACGAAACCAATCAATTACCGATGGAGATATGTTAAGAGAACAAAGTATGCCAAGCAGAACATCAAAATCAACAGTGTTAAAAGCATTACTAAAATCCAGCAAAGCTAAGACTGTCAGATTACCACTTTCCATGGCTGACCTTATATCATCCGTAATATTCAGAAGCGCTGTGGTGGTGCTATGACCAGGACGAAAGCCAGATTGGAAGGAGTTGAGGAGATTATTCTTGGAGAGATAAGCGCTCAATTGATTATGGATTAACCGTTCAAGGACTTTGGAAAGGAATGGTAAGACAGATATTGGACGATATTCAGAAAAGGATGCGGGATTAGACTTTTTAGGTAAAGGAATTATTTGGGCATCTTTCCACGAGCAAGGAAAAATCCCACTAGATGAAGAGAAATTGAGAATATGACAAATTACGGGAAGAATAAAATCCAACACAGGGAGCAACATCTTACGGCTGACACAGTCACTTCCAACTGCATTGGAAGTAATTGATAGTATGCTCTTCTTAACATCACAAGCGGAAAATTGACCAAAGACAAATGGAGGATAACTGGGAGTCGGAAGAGAAGAAAGATAATTTAATGTATTCAATTTTATTGTCCTATCAAAATTGGACGAAGCAGTAAAATGATTATTCATAGCATTTATGTCCATGTCTTTTGGGATAGTCTCTTGCCGGGTTTTACCGATCCCCAATGTTCTAAGAAATTTCCAAACTTTGGATGCGTCCCCATTTTGGACAGAAGCGTGAATGTAGTGGCGACGAGCATTCCTGCACACCTTAGTATTGTATAATTGCATGGAACACGTGTGAGCACGATCTATTTGCTGTAAAGCATCTATTTGTTGGGTTAGTCGTTTATTGACTTGATAGTGCTATGGCTGTTGAGAGTATGTCATGCTCACTCAAATGTCTCGCTGGTGGTGGCGTGTGTGTTGGGTCATTAGGTTCCCTTCAATATGGTTGAGCTGAATGATGCTGATCCATACGTCATGTTCGTGAACGGACGCCGTCAGAGGGGACTGGTCATCTCTTAGCTGCTACGGCGTATTTTAATTTCTGAATTGTTGTTTTTTTTTTCCATAATGGACGCTCTCAGCGTACAATATATTTCTGCATCGTTCTCACACGATTTATTTCAAAATGAATGATGTAATCAAATATTTGTATCAATAGCTTGATATTTTAAAAGAGTGTCCATGGAGTTTCTTGCCCGTTCTTCTCCATAGGTACCTACTTTTTGGAATGGGCGACTAGCTTCACCTTACTGACTGACCGAACTTCTGACAATTCAAAAGTGCCTGTAACTGGTTTATTTGAAATAAATGCTTTGATTTGATTTGATTTGAGTCCTGAAATGTAGGTGCAGCCGGACGGTCCGGTGCACACCTCTAGTACGTGACAATGTCTATGTATTCAGTTGCATCTGATCAGACTGGATGCTAACGCAAATAGGTATAGTTGGGAATTGATGTAATATTGTTTATTTTAATTTTTACCGGTAATTTTGAAGAATTACCTCGACTGCTGCTCTTTATCATCAGATTTACTGCAGACTATTATTTTAACCTAATGGGTGCAAAGTTCTCATCAATACAAATGAATTTAGTCCAAACACAAAGTAGCTGCTGTGAATTGTTGAGGAGTTCCTTCGACTGACTCCCGGTTCCATCATCAGATCTAGTCCATACCTTTATTAAATTGTAATACTTTAATATACTTAATGAAAATACTAAGAAATGCACTAGTCGCCCCTAAGATTTTTGAATGTACTCCTTGATATCTCTGGTCTTCCATCATCAGATCCTGATGTCCTTATCATGGGACCACTTTGGCAATATTTTCTTTTTAATAACAAAAGAATGATCAAAATCGGTTCATAAACAACGAAGTTATCAGCGAACAACATAAAAAAAAGCACATATACGGTCGAATTGAGTAACCGCCGGTTAAAAAATAGTACTTACAATGGTTTATTATCCTTACTTATACAGGCTGGGCCAAGAATTCGTTAACATTTAACCTTAACACCCCGCGCTAATACAAGCTGCGCGGGGAGCGGGGAGGGGCGTTACCACTAGCTCGCTTCTCGGAAATTTAGTCGCAATGGATCGTTTCACGGGGCCGCAGCGCGCTTATTGTGTGAAACAATTTTATTTAAACAACAGTTCGCTCATTACTGTGAGACGCTTATTTCGCGTTGAATACGACTTACACGATTTAAATCAGTGTCCGAGTGCTCCATTAATAAAGAAATGGGTTAAAAAGTTCGAAGAGACCGGATCTACACTAAACGTGAAGCAAACCGGCGGCCCACGGACTTCTCGGAGCGAAGAGAACGTGCAGCGAGTTTCCGCATCAGTTCGACGTGATCCAAATTTATCGACGCGCAAACGTTCGGCTGAATTAGGACTATACCGAACATTATTGCGCCGTATTTTGAAATTAGATATGAAATTACATCCATATAAGATCCAGTTAGTACAGGAATTAAAACCTAATGATTTAAATTTGCGCAAAATTATTGAATCGATCTAACATTGTTTCGGCATAGGACTTCTATGCCGAAACAATGTTAGATCGATTCAATAATTTTGACAACCTCTTATTTTCCGACGAAGCCCATTTCCACCTCAACGGACACGTAAACAAACAGAATTGCAGATATTGGAGCAGCGAAAATCCCAAATCTATACACGCGAGGCCACTTCATTCTCCCAAGGTAACGGTATGGGCTGCAATTACAGCAAAAGGAATCATTGGGCCCTATTTTTTCGAAGATTCTCGCGGCCGTTCGGTTACTGTGAATTCTGTTGAATATGTGAAAATGTTACGGGGGTTCTTGGCACCGAAGCTACTGGAATTTGCTGGAAACAATCGTAACACATGGTTTCAACAAGATGGAGCCACTTGTCACACATCCAACGAGTCCCTGCCGTCAAAGAAATGTTTCCGGAAGAGCTGATTTCCAGACGAGGCGACATCCCATGGCCACCCAGGAGTCCAGATTTAACCCCAGCAGACTTCTTTTTATGGGGTTATTTGAAGAGTCGTGTTTACATCCATAAACCAAAAACACTACGTGAACTAAAGGAAAAAATTAGCGAAGAAATGTCAGCGATCTCGCGATCTCTTTGTCGACGAGTATTCGAAAATTTCGGTGCTCGCTTAGAAGAATGCAAAAATCGAAACGGTGGACATTTAGATGATGTTATTTTTAAAAAATAAATTCCAAACAATTAACTTTCTTGTAAATAAATAATTTTAAAAATATGTCAAGTAGTTTTCTTTATACGATTTTTTCAATTGTTAACTAATTCATGGCCCACCCTGTATTACAAATGAAAAAGTGAGTTTGTTTGTTTGTTTGTTCCACTTTCACGACGTAACTACTGAACCGATTGCTTTGAAATTTTGCAGACGTAAAGTAAGAAGTCCGGATTAAATAATAGGGTACTTCTTTATCCCGGAAAAATTTAATATTCTCGAGGGAAATCTAAAAAGCGCGATATAACCGAACTACACGCGGGCGAAGACGCGGACGGAAAGCTAGTTTGAAATTAAATGACCAAAAATGCCTTCTCACTACTGCGAAAAAGAAAGTACGAAATTATATTTAGGTTCAATAATACAGTCTAAACGTGAACTATACGGTATCGATACAGTCGGTTCGGTATAGTCGAAAAGGCACAGAGGTGCCTTTTGTGTCGCCTCTTCAACAAAGCTGTTTTATGCCCTATTACTGCGCGCGGGTGCTTATTATGGTTTGAACATTAAATGCATTGCTTTTCATTGGGGTGGTTTCATGCCCATTCCGAGTAGTAACTACAACTTGTAGGTAGCGTTACAAACTGTTGTCACTTTTTCGAGTTGATGATTTTTTTTTAAATTATTTTTTATTATTTTATAACACAAATATTTTTATTTTTGTCTGTTACTCTATTCATCTAAAGTACTCCATAAAACAAATAGTTCTGCAGCGGGAAAACAACCATTAAAATTGCAGCGTGTATATATGTACTACAATGTTTGCGAGCTTCTTTGTGTAATATGGTTTTAAAATAAGTGAAATTGTTTGAAAACTCATGGGGCCACTAGTTTCGCCGAGTATACACAGCTTACGCGTGCTCAGCCTACGCTCAGTTAGCACCACAGGTGAATGCACCCGGCTCGCCCGCCTGAACGGAGCGCGGTACATGTTTTAGTTGGGACAACCAAGTAGGATAACGCGCTCATAACTTTCTGGTTTTTCATATGTTTTTGAAATTTGTACATAGATTCTTTACTTAAAAATACTGGACACGTGTTTCGGGTTTCGCATAAACAAGGAGTAATGTTGTATACGGAGGCTGTGTTGCTGTATGTCAGTGACTAAGTAAATTAAAGTCGCAAAATATCACGAGAGCAATCTAATACCATGTTTGCTAGTAATTTTGTGCAATTTTATTTTAAAATAAGAGAATTTGTTTAAAGCCTCATCGTGCCTCTAGTTTCGCCGAGTAGAGGGTAGGCGCAGTCTTAAGACAATGCCTTAAAACGTCCGACCATTATTACATCTTTAATTCTTCAAAAGCCATCTTGGTTAACTAAAGATTCAGGCTGTAGGTTCAGTTCGTTCAGTAAGAATTTCATACTATGTCTGCTGCTTGTATACGCAGTATGCATATGTGTACTATAAAAATATGTGTTTCAATTTGAGTCTCATTGTGGGCATGAGTATGAGTTGTTGTCTGTCAGTGAATAAGGACATTGAGTTCGCAAGGAACCTCGAGAACATTCCATAAGCAAAAGTGGCACAAAACTAACAACAACAGCAGAATTTTAATTCAATAGTTCCTTTTAACTCGATAGATGGCGTTGGCTAAAACTCGCAATGGTTACGTTACACAACCGGTTATTTAAGCTAGCTCTTTTGTTGTGTAGAGTAATATTGCAAGTACCCGTTGTATGTACATTTTACTAACTTTTGGGAAGTTGTACACAATGTAAACATTCAACATTAAGGTTTTACTATAGAACCCTATTTTCTGTTTATGCGAAACCCGAAAAACGTGTCCAGTATTTTTAAGTAAAGAAATTATGTACAGAATTTCAAAAAGATATCATGAAAAACGACAAAGTTATGAGCTTCTTATCCCACGTGACTGTCCTAACAAAAATATGGTCCAGGTTCCGCTCAGGCGGGCCAGCAGAGCATTGACGTCTGGCGTCAGCTGTTGCGCTGTTGATGATCGACCTAAGCTGCTACCATGCTCGGTAACCATATTGCAACAGTTTCTAAATGTATTTGTGAAAAAATATAACATGGTGTAAAAATGATTGCTCAGATCAGTTGCTTATTTTGAACAAACTATATTCAGGTTTCCCATATACAATTAACAAAAAAAAAAACAATTTTATTTTCTTATTGATGGGTATTTGAAAATGTTAGGCCTGCCATATCAGGTGTATCATGTTAGAAGGAAAAAAAAAAACACTTGCTTTTTATTATTTTTGAACTTACTGATTGACTGTTGATTATTTTGAAGTTAATTGTTATGTAGTTACTTACATATTGTTTCATCATCATTTCAGCCGAAAGACGTCCACTGCTGGACATAGGCTTCCCCCAAGGTTCTCCACGACCACTGGTCCTGCGCCTCCCACATCCAGCGGCTTCCCGTGACCTTCACCAGGTCGTCGGTCGTAAACATATTGTTTTTTATTATTTAATTTTGTTTTTTTTATACATTTTAAATATTACTTTAGAGTTGTGATTTTTTTACTTATGTATACCCATGTGATAATAAAATAGGCAGAATTTTGTTAATAGTAAAATTTGAGTTATAACACGAAAATTAAACGCATATCAAATATTCCGATATGACGTCGATCGCTGTAGTTACTCTTTTTGGCTGTCGTTTTCTTTTTGTATACTCTTTGTGCTATAGCTATAGATACGTTTGTTGTGTTGATTTTTATTGAAGATGATGAATGCAGTTTTACTAGGTTTTCTCAATACAACTTAAGAAACGTTTGAACGGTTTGCTCGCAGCCTTCCTTAGTACTAATAAATGATATGCACCCTAACTGCGTAACATACCGATATTATTAACTTAAATCATTTCGATGCACGTTGCTAGTTTGCTCAACATAACAAATGTTGTAGAATTCTCAAGGTGCGTACGGATAGCGCGTTCCTGTGTTACGCGTAGTTGGGAAACACTGCCCACGCGTACATTGGAAACGCGTACAGCTCCTGTACGGACCGCCGCGAACCTGTACGCGAGGTCAATCGATCCAGAGCGCTCCGCGAGCCCCAGTCATTCGCCATGACTCCGACAAACTTAGCGGTTGCGTGCACCACCACTGCTGCGGCGTTAGTCATTATTCAACACATTTTAAATAAAAAAAAAAGAGAAACAAACGGAAACCTAGATGGTGGATGAAAAAATTGTTTCGTGATAGATTACAGTGTGGTCATTTGAAATTGCCTTCCATGCATCTTGGCGTAAATCGTTATTTCGATAATCAGTTAGTGTGCTATCCCACAAGACCCGGTGAAATTCATAAAGTTGAATCAATCTAATAATATTTTCATTATTGAAACTCGAAGAACACGCGTGTTTATTCATTTTGCCGTCCAAATATAGCGTAGCCGGCCGCGTGCGTCCTCTTTGACGCGCGACCAAAAACCGACTGACGGTGGCTCGCGCTGCGAGTTGGCTCGCGCGGTACGCGTACCCCAAAGGTGAACGCGTAGCTGCAGGTATGGACTAGGCGTTCCGGATACGCGTAAACTGAGTACGCGTACCAGGGTACGCGCAATCCGTACGCACCTTCAAAATAAAACCCAGTGCCGTACTTGTATTACGCAATAACCCTGCTGGTTTTGTTTACAATAATATTTGTAGTGTTACTGAAAATTTATCAAAAAACACATTTTGTAAAAAAAAATCTTATTATTCTAAACACCTGGTTGTTTTTAATTATGGATCAAAGTTCGGGCCTTATTTGTGAAATAACAATAAAAATATACGACTTACTCGCTCACTACGCTAGGAAAATCCGAGACAGCGCCATCTGGCGTGCAATATTGGCAGTTAAGATATTGCAAGCACAATGGCGCTGTCTCTACTATGAAAATGTTCTCAGTATTGTTATTGAACAACAGATGGCACTAGTTATATCACCTATATGAAATACTAGCTGCTCCCTACGGTTTCACCCGCGTAGGTTTTGATATTCTTTTATATGTTCCGCTGCTATTGGTCGAAGCGTGATGTTATATAGCCTCAAGCCTATCTGGATTAATGGGCTTTCCAACGCAAAATCATTTTTTCAAATTGGAACAGTAGTTCCTGACATTAGCGCGTTCAAACACACCAACAAACAATCTTACACTTCAGTTTTATATACAACGGATAATGAAATGTTATAATGAAATCACAATGGTGATAATAACACACGGGTAGTGCCCACTAATCATATTAATTTTTGATATTTTAATGTAACTAGAAAAATGAAAAAAAAATTTTTTTTTTCTAACATAATAAATAACAAAAAAGTAACCAAAATTTGGATCACCCTTGCGAAAATTCATTCACGCAATTACTTACCTCAGAGACTGAACGCGTCGCTACTCGCTTCGTGCACACCGAAGCACTAATAAATTACACAAAGCGTCTTTATCGTGGTACCATAATCTTGCTACTATCCTAATTATACAAAAAACAATTAATAAAACGTTAGGAAGATGATGTCTTTTCCACAAAAACATTCACAAAAATGGTGTTCGATGAAATAATGCACACAGCTGGTTTAAAGAGAGTTAGGTATGTCAGTCACACGGGTTCTTCTAGCACTAGTCAGACAAAATAAATGTTTATTAATTCGCGCGCCCTGCGCGTGCACCCGTTCACCGACAAAGGGTTAAGGGATCTATCTATCTCTTTTCTTCAACAATGTTGCTATCTTTTAATTTCATTGACGAAATATTATGATCCATGACCCCGCAAATGCTGTGCGACAGTTCTCTAAATACAGGTTGCTTTAAAAAGCTATTTAAAAAAAAAATTGTAACTTCGTGAATAATAATATTTCATGAAAATAAAATCTCTTCATGAAGCTAAAATGCAAAGTATTTGTGTTTTCAGTTAATGTCACAATTGTATCGCCACAATGCAAAGTTCCTAAAGCTGAATTTAAATCCATAGTTTCGCCTGGTATGTCAACGTAGTCTTGAGACAGTCTTCTAAAACGACCGAGCTTTATTTTATCTTTAATTCTTCAAACGCGATCTTGGGTTACTAAAAATTTCTTGGTTGTACATATACATTAAACCATGTGTAAGCTGAAAAGATAAGTTTCAGCAACATGAGAGCAATCAATAATTATTGCTCTTTTGGAGAACTTTCGAGCTATCAGAAGGTGAAGAAATAACTTGTAGAATATTCTTTTGATAATTAATTTATTTTAAAATTATCGCATCTTAAATAGTGTTTACAATTTTAGCTCTTACCATATAAAACTCCTACATTAAAATTATTTCACTCTTGACAAAAATTTAGACCAATAGTTTACAAGTAATTTAGAATAATCACCGCACAGCGCAGTTGTCAGTTGCGTTTCTTCCTTTTCACTCAGTTTTTGAGTGAATGGGCTTATTAAACTAGCGCACTTTACCATCAACGATTGCATCACTTTGCGATCAAGCACTAGGTACTCTATAATTATTAAAAAAAAAAATAAAAAAAATGCATGGTGTCGTGTTGCTTGTGAGCTCGGGGCGCGCGCGGGTGGTTTGCACCAAAGGCATTAGTAGAGGTGCCATGTCGCGCGCACTCTCGCGCGCACTTTTTGAACCGCACCTTCCGCTATAAAATCGAAGGAGCGCTCTCCTCCCCCCGCCCCATCCGTGCAGGTGTTCCCCAGGGCTCTCTACTAGCCCCCCTCATTTTCACGCTGTATACAAGCGATATCCCGAAAAGCGGTAAGGCCCAAATCGTTCTGTGTCGCAGACGACACCGCCATCTACTGCTCGGGACTCAGCCCTGATCGAATTCGCCTCTATCTCCAAACCGCTGTCAACAAACTGGCTGACTGGTTTAAGAAATGGAAGATTGAAGTCAACCCTCAAAAAAGTCTAGCGGTACTCCACTCGAAACCGCGACTCAATGTCTCCACTCCACGACCTATCTCCATGTCTGACGCAAGCAAGCCAAATACCTAGGTGTGATTCTCGACCGCAACCTCAACTTTTCAGAGCACATTAAGGCGGTCCGCTCACGTGCCGCCTTCGCTCTGGGTCGACTCCACCCCGTCCTCAACCCGCATAGCAAACTGTCGCTAAGTTGCAAAATGCGCCTGTACACAGCATGCCAAGCCGCGTCATATCCATAGGATGCAAGTAGTCCAAAACAGTTTTCTCCGTAAAACCACAAATGCCCCTTGGTTCGTCCGTAATGAGATCCTCCACCTTGATCTTAAAATCCCCACCATCCAGCAGTTCAGGAAGCGCCTTTCCAAACGCTTCTTTGACACTGCCGCCAAGCACCGCAATCCCCTGATAGTAGCGGCTACTAATTATACCCCCTCCACCATCTCCAAGCTTCGCTACCCAAGGCATGCCCTCACAGACCCTGATGGCCCCATAACACTCCTCCAAGAGGCCAATAGGGCCACTACTACATTACTCAAAAAGACCGACCTACCGACCTCGCCGCTGAGGTCCATCGCGACGCGTTCAACGTAGTAGCTCCCTCCCCCGTCCCTTGTCCAATGAAGGTCAGCCCGCGCCGCAGCTGAACCAGTAAATATAATTTCCCAACAATGACCTCTGAGTTTGTTTCGGACGTTTCTTCTCAGAGCTAGTACTAGGAATCGCCGCGGTCATCAAACCGAATTTAAACAAATATTCGATCCAGCCGTCCCTTGCTGCTTTCTCCAGCGACGCCCTAAGCCGAGGTTCGTACCCCACAGTGGGTGCCCTTAGCGTGTAGTCGCTTAGCTTTTAGTAGCACTGGCTGGAGGCTTTAAATTCACTTAAGGCAGTCACAGGATAGTCCGGTTAAGTAGTCACGGCCTCTCCAGGTCAACTACGAGATGCCGTATAAAAAAAAAGCGCGCACTTTCTTTAGGGCGCGGCTCCCGTCGAGTACAGATGTGTTGAAGTGTTGAGCGCGGCGACTGAAGATAAATAAATCGATGCTGCTGGTGCTCACGACGACGACGTGCAACATCCGCCGTGCAGTCCTGGTTGCGGAATGTGACTAACAGTTCTTTTCAGAACTCTTAATTCTATCTATATTCCTTGCGAAATGTCAGGAACGTGATGTGTGTGGTTACACTTCATGTTTCTTTGCGACGTCAATCTGCTTACTTAAGTACTCACTGACATACAAAAACACAGCCTCTGTTTATAAATTGTCTTGGCTACAAAGAGATTCCAACTAAAACTTATTTACACATCACTTACACATTGTTCAACGTGTTATAAAACTAGGCACATCCTGAATATATGTATAGTGAGTATAATTATAAGAGAAATTGAACAATTTCTCTTGCCTCTTTTGCGTCTGCAAAAGAAGTATGAAACTGACAACAGCAAAATAGTTACTTTTCGCTCGAGATATGGCGTTGTTAGTCGAGCCCACAATTCCTAAAACTCGCAATAGGTACTTACATTTCACGGCGGGTATATAAACCAGCTCTTTTGACAATCTTGTACTTCGTTTCTAGTCATATTTCTAGTCACGAAAATTTCTATCAGGATTATATCCTAGTCAAATGTAGACTGTTGTGATATTTTATTACATATTCACTAAAATTTTTGGAACGTTGAATGGCAATATTCAACTTTATGATTTATTTGTATACCTACTCAGTAGATTATTTTCTTAATGATGAATTTTTCAGTGAAAGATTTTAGGCTGGCTAGGAAAAATCATTCGCTTTTTATTCTTTTTGTATTTTAATTATAGTTGATTATTCCGTATTTAATTATTAGGCAAGTATATAATAAGTACTTATCTAGATATTTAATTTGGATATTCTTGATTCAACTCAAATATTTTTTACTATAAAGATTTATTGGATCTATTTGACAATATTGATAGTTTCACATCGTTTTATTTACATTGCTTATCCATGTGATGGATAAATATGGAAAAGTTTATTAGAAGCTTATTATATCTGTATCTCTTATGCATGTTTACAAATAAATAAATGGTTTAAGTAGTATTAGTTTTCAAATAAACATATTATTTAGGTATTTGAATGAGTTTAATTACGGATCTAAGGTTCGGATTCGTAGTTGTAAAGTAATAACAAAAAAATACGATTTACCCATTCCTACGCCAGGAAAATTTGAGACAGCGCCATCTTGCGTGCTGTGTCGGAACTGTTATGAAAAAGTTCTCAGTATTGTTATTGAACAGCAGATGATGCTAGCTACATCACCTAAATGAAAAATTAATAACTATCATAAGACGATGTCGTACTATTTTTTTTACTTTACCTCTGTAAATCTAGAAAAATTTAAATTTTGCCTACAAAGAAAATACTTTAGGAAAGTTGAATATATTGTATAGCGCTGTATGAAGATAGAAACGTGAATTTAATTAATTGGTTCAATAAAAAAATCGTTTTAAAAATAGTAAATCGCTTTTTAAAACGTGTAGGTACCCCAAAGAAATTAATTGGTTAAACCGTGTATAAATTATACCAAAAGATGAGCGATATTACTTTTAAGAGCTTGGTGAATCATATTTTATAATATCCATTTGTCGAAGCTCCTGATTGCATCATCGCAGCAACAACGTTAATCGTTAAAGATTGCATTATATATAACTTTTAATAACAACGTTAAAAGTTATATATAATGCAATCTTTATTCTAGTTCAAGTTTATTCAAATGTCATATTTTTCTTGATCATTCTCTGTCTTCCATAAGTTTTGGTATGAATTACACTCATTTACCTACTCGACTGTTTTAAATTATTTTATACACCTAGGAGCCTTCTCCATGGTCCTAACGAACCGGATTTATATAATTATATGAAGATCAACAATAATCAGCAATAATTTGAAGAAATTGTATAATTGTTGAAAAAATTCCGACGGGTAACGACAACGTGAACGAGTTCTAGTGGTGCTTTCAAAAGTGGCTTGGACATTAAATTCTACTGTTTCTGTTGTTATTATAACCCAACACTCCTAAAGGTAGTACTTAATAGTAATTTAAATTGTAAAAAGGTTTATCAACCGTCACCCATGATGTCTACGAAAGGTGAAAAGGTCGAGGTAGAAGTAGCCAAGGAAATAGCATACCTTATTAAAAAACGCAGTAGCTACAAAGGTCGTATCACCATCTTTTCTGGATTTTTAAAGTCACTAGATATGTTATCTATAACATCCAAAGATATCAGCGAAATTGAAATGCGTGTAGGTAAGCTAGAATCATTGTATGCTAACTATGACGAGACACAAACGAGGCTCGAATGTATTTCAGATTACGAGGCCCAAATGGCAGAAAGAGACGAATTCGAGTCTAGATATTATAAAATTCTCTGTCATGCTCAGGAAATTGTGTCTCATCATAAAAAACCTCCAGTGCCTAGTGAGTGCTGCTCTCATGGCGGCAGTAATACCGGTAATATCAAGCCCGTCAAATTGCCTACCATACAGCTGCCCAAGTTCGATGGGTCATATGATAACTGGTTAGAGTTTCGTGATACTTTTTATAGTTTGATACACTCAAATCAAAGTATAGATATCATCAACAAATATCACTACTTGAGAGCGTCTTTGGAAGGTTCAGCTGCTGTGGTAATTAACTCAATTCAGTTCTGTTCGACAAACTATAGTATAGCTTGGCAATTGTTGTGTGACCGCTACGATAATAAACGTTTATTAGTTCACAATCACGTTTCGGCGTTGTTTAATATCGAGCCAGTAACACGAGATTCTTCAGATACCATAAAACGTCTTATGGATCAATTTAATAAAAATCTTCGTGCATTAGAGTCCTTAGGAGAACCTATACAGTATTGGGATACGCTCCTCATTCACATCATGTCACACAAGTTGGATACCAAAACACTACGTGAATGGGAGGAGTACAAAGGACGTATCACTAAGGATCATACAATCACACTTCAACATTTCATTGAGTTCATGAAGATTCGCACTGGCCTAGTCGAATCTATAGAATGTCACAGTAATACACAACACTTAACCACACAGAGAAACTTAAACACTAGATCGTTTAAGCATAAAACTATGGTTTCATTAGACGGTAATCCTAAAAATAATAATACAGCCAGTCAGAGTTCAGCGAAGCGTCCCAAATGCAGTGACGATCATAAGCTCAATAATTGTCCGCAATTTTTAGCCTTGAGCAATGAAGCACGACTTCAATTATTACCTAGTTTTAAGGTTTGCTTTAATTGTTTTTGCAGTGGACACTACGCTAATCACTGTAAGAAGACCGGTTGCAAATTATGTAAGCGCCGTCATAACACTCTCATACATGTAGCAGATTCCAATAAGACTAAGCCGGTTGTTCCTGACGGGCGAGCTGATAACCACACTAGCAGCGCGCTCTCCACCACTTCTACCGATGTGAATCCCAGCTTGACACTGTCGGCGAGCGTCGCGGCCTCCAGTCACCAAGGACACGGACATCGCGTTGACGTTCTGTTATCGACTGTATTAATCAAGTTATATGATTCAAATAATCGCGAGCACTT
Organism: Sesamia inferens; assembly: GCA_037179545.1. Lineage (NCBI taxonomy): Eukaryota > Metazoa > Arthropoda > Insecta > Lepidoptera > Noctuidae > Sesamia > Sesamia inferens. The sequence continues at coordinate 13,550,099 of CM073951.1, read as the reverse complement.
AGTTCGTGCTATTCTGGATAGTGGTAGCACTTCCTGTCTTATGACAAATAAATTGTATCGTCAATTAAATCTCCCCTTTACAACTATAAATAAATCAGTTGTAGGGATTAATAATGTTACGTCGCAAATTAATAAAATGTGTAGGGTACCTTTAAAATCATTGGATGGAACTTTTGTAACTGACTTAAGATGCTTTGTTTTGCCGTCGATAACAGATAACGTTCCGTGTCATTCGGTCGACATAAGCATGCTTAAAATACCTAGTAATATATGTTTAGCCGATCCACACTTTCACACGCCCGCGTCTGTTGACATGATAATAGGTGCAGACGTTTTTTTGGGACGTGTTAGGATCACGAAGGATATCTTTGGGCAAAGGTAAACCTACACTTTTCGAAACTAGGTTTGGGTGGATAGTTTCTGGCCCGTTAATTAATCATAATGTACATCCTAGTTTATCAATCACAATTTGTAATTTTGTTCAGTTTGATTCTACTCCCAAACATTTTCAGAGTTTAAAGGACGTTAATGAATGTTCCGCTATATCATCTGAACATAAATTATGTGATAATAATTCTTTAGAAAATACCATATGCAGTCGATCGCCGATACAAAATTAGTGTGCATAAAGCGTGGTATGCCTTCTATTAATTACATATTTCACAAATATTCGACCCTTTGGGCCTTGTTTCTTCTGTCGTTATTAGTTTAAAAATGGTTTGTAATTTATTTGTTGAGGCTTGCGCTCTGCGGAGCGTTAGTAGGTGTATGGCTTTATAGTAAAGTAGTGAAGTCATTGCAAGTTAAAGCAACATGTACAGACGAGGGCACGTCGGGTTGCTACGGTTTGTCAGATTCCCTTATTAGATTTTCAACTTTATCTTTAGAGCATTAAGGCTCAAGGTTGATTGGGAATATCTGATAGTTTGGGGTAGCTTGACCTGCTGTCTTTCGTACATTATTATCTGGATTGAATCCACAATTTTACTGGGTTGGTTGACAATGTTGCCACGAAAGTTACACACATTTGTACTTATATCCTGGCAATTGTGTGTGGCGGCATATTTCCATTGAGCATAACCCAGCGGATTATATTTCGCGTAGTGTTACTGTTGAGACCATTCAGTCATTTAACATTTGGTGGTCAGCACCAGATTCCTTAATGGAGTTTGCAGTAACCTGACCCGTAAATTCAGTTTATACAGAATCACTTCAAGCAACATAATTATACCGAATTGACCTGTATTGCACAAATAGAGGAAGTGCAAAATAATAATTTTATTAATTTTAAGCGTTTCTCTAATTTTAATCGGCTTAGGCGTGCGGTAGCTTACATGCTACGGTTTATTGATGCATGTAGACGACGACCAGTTAAAAGCATTTACCTTTCTGAGACCGAATTAAACAAAGCACTGAACGTTATCATTAGAGTATCTCAAACAGAATCGTTCAGAGAGTACAGTATTTTATGTAAAAATAAGGTCCTACCACGAAAGAGTAGTTTACTAAAGTTCAATGTTTTTTTAGATGAACATAAAATAATGCGGGTTGGTGGTCGACTTGAAAATTCAACTTTTGCTTATTCTAAAAAACATCCAATTCTTTTACAGTCCACTCATCATTTTACAATTTTACTTTTTGAATTTGAACATGCAAGACTTATGCACGCAGGGCCACTATTATTGTTAGCATCAATTAGAGAGGTTTACTGGCCAATAGGAGGTCGTAGTTTAGCAAAGGCTTGCTATCGTCGCTGCATTAGGTGTTCTCGAATGAAAGGCAAAGTCATAGCACCATTAATGGGTAAATTACCACAGCAGCGCCTAGCTCCAGGAGGGTTTCCTTTTCAAACTGTTGGTGTAGACTATGCGGGCCCTATTTCATCCGCTAGTCGTCAGGGACGAGGTTGTCGCATCGTTAAGGTCTACATTGCATTATTTATATGTTTTACCACTAAGGCAATACATTTAGAATTGGTAGGTGATATGACGAGCAATGCCTATTTATCAGCTGTACGTAGGTTTATAGCTCGCAGAGGTAAACCGACTCAGATGTATTCCGATAACGGGACCACCTTTGTCGGAGCATACAATGATTTGGCTAAGTTTTTAAAGGATAATTCTGACTCTTTATCCGGTGACTTTTCAAATGTAGGAATAGATTTTCATTTCATTCCTGCCTATTCACCACATTTCGGTGGCATCTGGGAGGCGGGTGTTAAATCTACTAAATACCATTTACTTAGAGTGCTGGGAAATTGTAACCTTACTTATGAGGAATTAAATACAACTTTGGTGCAAGTTGAAGCCATTTTGAACTCACGGCCACTCACGCCTTTGTCGTCGCACCCAGACGATATGACGCCGTTGACTCCTGGACATTTCTTAATCGGACGGCCTCTTACTTCCTTGCCAACTAAGGATCTTCAAGACCATAACGCTACCCATCTCAGTCGATTCCATCGCATCGAGCAACTGCGGCAGCATTTTTGGACAAGATGGAGTAAAGAGTACGTGTCGGAACTCCAGCAAAGGACGAAGTGGCAAACTACAAACCACCCATTGAAGGTCGACACTCTAGTACTGTTGAAGGAGGATCACCTACCACCCCTCAAGTGGAAGTTGGGTAGGATTATAAAAGTTTACCCTGGATCTGACCAAGTAGCTCGCGTGGCGGAGATTAAGACCTCAAACGGAGTAGTACGACGATCCTTTATGAAAATATGCCCGCTTCCGATTGCTGATGATCATGATCGTTGAAAGGAAGGCTTTCAACGCCCGGGGGCATGTCGAAGGTCCTGATGGCATCATCGCAGCAACAACGTTAATCGTTGTTAGATTGCATTATATATAACTTTTAACGTTGTTAAGTTTATTCAAATGTCATATTTTTCTTCATTCTTTGTCTTCCATAAGTTTTGGTACGAATTACACTCATTTACCTACTCGACTGTTTTAAATTATTTTATACACCTAGGAGCCTTCTCCACCATTTTATTTTTTTTCTAAGGAACAATAATTATTTATACGAAATTCGTGGTGGTCTAGTGCTTAAACCACCAGCCTCTCAAGTATGAGTGAGCGGGTTCGATTCCAGGACAGGCAAGTATCAATGTAACTTTTCTAAAGCTGATTATGTACTTTCTAAGTAGGTATATCTTGGACGCCAATGACTGATTATAAGGTGAAGGAAAACATCTTGAGGAAACCTGGACCTTAAGTCTGATATCGCCAACCCGCATTAAGCAAGCGTGGTGATAACGCTCAATCCTTCTCTGTAGGAGAGGAGACCTGTGCCCAGCAGTGGGACGGTAAAAAGGTTGATGAAGATGACGATGATACAAAATTTACCGTTCAAAATCTCGCAATGGCCGGTCAGGGCCCGCCATGGTTTTAAACTTTGTTGCACTTAATACTAGATGGTGCTATTCAATAATTTAACTGAAAATACTTTTATTAAACTGACATTACTGTATTTTTTATTCTTCTACTTCAGCCTATAGAGGTCCACTGTTGTACAAATTTCTTCCCCAAAGCTTTCCACGATGACCGGTCTTGGGTGGCCCGCATCCATCGGCTTTCCGCGACCTTCCCTGCCCGCATCCATATTTTTATTATCATGACAATATCTTCATCGTTGTCATATATTTATTTTTCATTTCACGCAAACATTGGTAATTACATTCTCATTGGTCTCTTAAAATCTTATTATATAGCAAATGAAAAGAAATGATTTTGTATTTTATTTTCCTTAAATAATAATAATATATTACTACTAATTGCCTACCATTGAGTACAGATTTTTGAAATTATATTTTAATAAATCTGAATAATAGAATAGAATAGTTCTTTATTTGCATAGGAGTTGGTACAAAATACACCAACTTATATATGTCGCAGGCAAACCGTATAATTCCGCCGTTTACATACAGCGTCGTCAGTTTTTAAACGCTCGCAGTTATGTATAATGCCGAAGGCAAATTGATGACTTGTTCAATTGTAATCATTTCGACTTTGGTTGTAGTTTTAGGGTTACCATGATAAAACACAGATTGGACAAATTAACTTTATTTCGACAATCAGGTAACTAATGAAGATTTCAAGCAAGATTAATATAATAAAATTATGCACTAAAGTAGTTAAAATATTTAAGTAACAAATAACATAATTAAAATAAGCAACGTTGATAACAATATAATTATAACAATGGCACTTTTAAACAAATTGGTACTATTACCTAAATATTTTTGAAGACTTACGTTTTCATACCTTAAGAGATCCAAACTAAACATAATTTCACCAAATAAAGAACAATAAAAAAGATATTGGAAAAAAATAATATGCTAAGAAAATTTTTAATCACATAAATATTCATTTGTTTATATATTTGATTATTTCTTCTTAATAATCTTCATTACCAAGTGAAGAATATTAAGATTTTTTTTCACGCAATTAAGTAGTAGTAGTAGATAATTATTTATTTAATTTACATCTTCTTAAAAAAACTATCACATCAAAAGAAAATCACTTGCTTATGTGTGCATTACACAGTTACAAAAATTTCTTAATTTCTCAATACTGCAATTACTACACAATACAGTCGAAAAAATTTCAAGATAATCGAAAATATTAAAAAATAAGTGAAAAATAGTTAAAGGTGGGTATTGTATTTCGTAATTATTTATTTGTAATCCACATCACCAATACTCATTACCTCATATTTTTTTGACCAATAGTATTCTGCAGGTGTCCTCCGAGAACCACATTCGATTGACACCCTAGCGTTTTTGAGGTGTCGGATAACCTCCAAAACCTTGTCATTTGTCCACGGCTTTTTTATTGTTTCCGCTTGAGAAGAATACAATTTTTTTAGTTCTGTATAATAAATGTCTTTAAAATCACAATCTTTTTGTGAAAAGTCTGTTGCACACGTAATACTTTCACGGTTTTCACAAACTTTTTGTGTCACGAAATCACTGGTTGACGCCATTTTGCTTGTTTTGATTAGCAGCGACGCGCGTGGTAGGAATCAGAACTAAATTATTCAATTTGCCGCGGCACTATGTATACGGCATTCGAAATGTCAATGAAATGTTTCGGCATTATATTTTTTTTTTTTTTTTTTTTTTATTAAAATATAAACCAGCGCTTGACCGCAATCCCGCCTGATGGTAAGCAGTGACGCAATCGTTGATGGTAAAGCGCACTAGTTTATTAAGAGCCTATTCACTCTAGCCTTGAAGACACTCAAATTGTAGTCCGACGGAAACACCGCCGCCGGCAGATTGTTCCAGTCCCTCGATGTACGCGGTATAAAGGACGAGGCGAAACGCTTCGTCCGGATCGTTGAGGTGTTAACAACATAAGGGTGGAAACTCGCCGTACGACGGGTCGTCCGATGGTGGAACGGAGATGGGGGAACTAAATCGTGCAATTCCCTCGCACACTCCCCAGAATGTATCCTATAGAACACCGAAAGGCTGGCTACTCTACGCCTGTGCTCTAGGCTTTGGAGACCAACTCGAGTTAAATCAGGGTCACCAATCAGCCTCTTCGCACGCCTCTCCACTGAATCCAAAGTGGCCAGGTGACACTTAGCAGCACCAGCCCAAATGTGGCTGCAGTACTCCACACACGAACGGACCTGTGCTTTGTACAACATTAGAAGCTGCCCTGGTGTGAAGTACTGCCGGACCTTCGCGATTACACCAAGTTTTCTGGCAGCCACCTTGGCCTTGGACTCAATGAACCGCCCAAAGTTTAGGTTCGAGGAAATCTCAACACCCAAAAGCTGAAGGCGGTCGGTACACTCCAAGGATACATTCCGAAAAGTAGGAGCCAAGGTGAACGGGCTCCTTTTAGCGGTGAAGAGACACGCCTGCGTTTTGGCGGCATTGAATGCTACAAGATTGGCATTGCCCCATTCGGAGACTGCCTGAAGTGCAACACTCGTTCGCTCTACCATGGCCTCTCTATCGGACCGGATTGATTCCCAACTAGCCCGAGCATCCGGCAGGTATCTCTCCACAACTGTGCTGTCATCTGCATACCCATAGATACCGGGCATCAGCAGATCGTTAATGTGCAGCAAAAACAGAGTTGCAGAGAGAACAGACCCCTGAGGAACACCGGCATTAGTCGACATGGGCTCAGATGAGCATCCGTCGACAACAACTCGGAGGGACCGTTCCGTCAGGAAGTCTTTTACCCAGCCAGTCAGGCTATGGGAAATGCCGTACGCTGGAAGCTTACTCAAAAGGCCAGCGTGCCATACCCGGTCGAAGGCCTTCGAGACATCAAGGGAGACAGCAATCGCCTCCCCATTTCTCTCGAGGGCCTCGCCCCACAAGTGAGTGGCATACACTAGTAGGTCCCCAGTTGACCGATTGCGGCGAAACCCGTACTGTCGGTCACTGAGGAGATCGTTACCTTCCAGGTATGCCAAGAGGCGCGAGTTCAATACACGCTCCATAATTTTGCAAAGTATGGAGGTGATCGAAATCGGCCGATAGTTGGTAGGATCGGCACGACTACCCTTTTTGGGCACGGGCTGCACGTTGGCAAGCTTCCAGGACTTGGGCACTATACCAGTCCCAAATGAGAGGCGGTACAAGCGTGTCAATACAGGAGACAACTCGGGCGCACATGCTTTTAGAACAATCGCTGGTATACCATCCGGACCACTAGCCTTATTCACGTCCAGACGACACAGTGCTCTCAGAACCTCCTTGTTCCGAATGCGAACCTCAGGCATTGAAGTACCGCAATGGGGTAAAATAGGTGGAGTAGCACTGCCAGTATCAAGACGTGAATTATGGGCAAAGAGAGATGCAAAGAGACCTGCTTTCTCTCTCGCCGTATGAGCCAGTGTTCCATCAGGCCTAACCAGCGGAGGCAGTGAGGGCCGACAGAAGTTCGCCTCGACCGATTTGGCAAGGGACCAAAAAGATCTGCTACCGGAAGGCTGCGCAGATAACTTGTTGCCAATATGGGTAATACGGTCGAAGCGAGCCTTCTTTAGTGCCTTTTTGTAGGACTTGGCAGCACGGTTAAAGGCTCTCTTCTTCGAGCTTAGATCCGGAGCTCCGCGGTCACGAGCGTCAACCCAGGTGAGAAATGCCGTGTGCTTACGCTGTTCGGCTTGGGCACAATCGGCATTGAACCATGGGCGAGCCGAGCCACCGACGGGCACGTCATTATAGGGAATAAAATATTCCATAGCTTGACGCACCACATCGGTTATAGCATCCGCACAGCTCGACGGATTGCTAGAAGAGAAGCAGACCTGCTGCCAAGGATAAGACGCAAAGAAATGGCGCATCTCATCCCAGTCTGCTGACCTGTATCGCCACATTCGCCGTTCACCACGAGAGTCGTGATCTGGTGGGGAGAAGGTCGACACAGACTTCACCAGACAGTGGTCTGAAGTTCCCAACGGTGAGGAAACTGTTACAACACACCTGTCCGGATCAGTGGTCAGCAGAAGGTCCAGACAATTGGCAGTATGACCAACTACATCAGGCACCCTAGTCGCTTGCTTTACCAGCTGGGAAAGGCCCATTGAAAGCGCGAAGTTTCGCGCTTCTCTCCCAGCGTGGTCGGTCCTCTGGTACGGGAAAAGCCAGTCCTGATGGCAGGCATTGAAGTCCCCCAGAGCGACGAAGTGTGCGTCAGGGTGCCGCTGCAGTGCATTGTCAGCAGCCTCACTGAGGTGGTCAAATAAACGAGTTGTCTCCTGATCACCGCTGTGCGATCGGTAGACACAAGTGTAAACAATTTTGTCCACACCAGTGTCAACCAACAGCCAAAGGGACGAGAAATAAGGGTCTTCGAGGTGACGGAGGCGCCGGCAACAAATGTCATTGCGGACATACACACAGACCCCGGCACGCTGCAGGAAATGGTGCTCCAATGCGTATCCCGGGTAGTTGAGGTATGCCGCATCAGACGGACATCTGATCTGGGTCTCCGTCAAGAAAAGTAGATGGGGCTTCTCAGTCTCAAGGTGGTGATGTACTGCAATGAGATTGGAGTGCAGACCTCGAATATTAGAGAGGTGCACTTTGAAGGAGAGGACGTGCGCCCGCTGTACACACCTACTTTTCTTATTTGACTTTTTCATTTGAAAAAAAAAAAAGAGTGAATAGGAAGGAAGACGGCAGTTGAGTGAGGTGATGCAATGTTAATCCCAACAATGCGACCAACGATGCCGGGCCAGAGGGAGATTGATCTGGAGACTGCGGGGACGCCCGAACCCCCCCAGGGATCGCCATCGGGTCCTCTCGTCCGGTCGCCAACCGGCACGATGGGGCCACCCTGGGATTTTTCGCAGTTGGCGGGGCAGCCTTTCATATGTGGCTGGCACACTACTTGGGCCCCCAACTACCTGCGGTCGGCCAGCGGAAAACCGTGCTTCGGATCCCGCTACTCTCCACGACCAAACTCCCGACACGACAACAATTGGCGCATCGTACCCGGCATACATCGCAACACAACTGCTCAGACCCGCCCTCCAAACGGCTTCACCAGACATCATGCCGGAACACGACGAATCGCTTGGCGGCATGACTTTGTCTGGTGGGTGGTAACTACGCCGGCGGCCGATGGTGAGGCCTACCACCGAGAAAAAACATTATATATAATAACACGGCAATACAGATTTTGCCTTCGGCATTATACATAGCTGCGTGCGTTTATAAACTGACGAAGCCGTATGTAAACGGCAGAATCATACAAATTGCCTGCGACATATATACAACAAATACCATAACTAAGGCATGCAAAAAAGTTAAAATTAATAAATCTATACTAATATATAAAGCAGAAGAGTTTATTTGTTTGAACGTGCTAATCTCAGGAACTACTGGTCCGATTTGAAAAATTATTTTGTTGTTGGGTAGTCCATTAATCCAGGAAGCCTTTAGGCTACATAACATTACGTTGCGACCAATAAGAGCGGAGTATAACTAAACCAATCAAGCCCTTCGAACGCCTCTCCATTGAATCCAAAGTGGCCAGGTGATATTTTGCAGCACTAGCCTAAATGTAGCGGCAGACTCCACACCCGAGCCGACCTGTGCTTTGATTACCTCGTCTGTCGGCGCATTCAAGTGTGAATTCCGTTAGTGTATTATAAATTTCTCTTCTATTCACTCAGAAAAACTGAGCGAATAGCAAGGAAGACGGCAGTTGAGCGAGGTGATGCAATGTTAAACCCAACAACAGGTTTCTCAGGTTTTCGATTGTGTAATTATGGAATTATAATAATGTAGGGATGAAGCCTTATTGCCTATGGTCTATGGGTGAAGTACACGCAAAATACCTACCTACAATACCTTCAGAATCCAATACAATAACATTTTCAGGGCACTGTGGCGACTACCGTGTTCTTGTAGTCTTTCAGGAATGACTGCGGACCTGCATATATTACGAGTTTTACGGCTAAGTCTTGTTTCTGTAAGAATTTTTTACCATGCTGCTTCATATCGTAAAACTATACCTGTGTAAGCTAAAAAGACGAATTTCAATTTGAATCTGTTTGTAACCAAGAATTTGTGTATACAAAGGCTGTGTTGTTGTATGTCAGTGAATAATTAGATTGAGGTAGCAAGGAAACACGATAAATGAGAGAAATAAAACTGACAACCACAGCCAAATTTTAATTCAATAGTTCCTTCTCGCTCGATAGATGGTGCTGTTAGTCGAGTCCATGATTTGTAAAACTCGCAATGGTTACGTTGCACGGTCGGGTATATAAACCAGCTCTTTTAACGACATGATACCGTCCATACATGAATATGTGCGGTCAAAAAAAAAAAAAAAAAAAAAAAAAAAAAAAAAAAAAAAAAAAAAAAAAAAAAAAAAAAAGTCCTGATAAGTTTAGTTTAAGTAATTAGTTATAAGTACTTAGATTAATGATTAGACTTTAGTTTGCAAGATTTCATAAATTTTTTGGGAAGTTGAATGTTACAATTCAACTTTATTAGTTTATTGTATACTTACTTACTGTGTTATTTTCTTATCGATGAATATTTTAATGAAAAATGTAATGCCACAACTGATTTATTATGTTAAGAAAAATCATTTACTTTTGAATTAAATCAATGAAATTAAAATTGTTGGTGCTTTTGAATAATCAATGTCGGTCAGTCCAAGAAAAGTGAAGCTAAATTGCACGCTCCAAAGCGTAGATCTCAATGGAGAAGAACGTGCAAGAAACTCCATGGACACTCTTTTAAAATCACAGTATGGTATTTCTTCGTTACATATTTCTGTTGCTTCTATCATGTGAGCACTATGTATAAAAAAATTATTAAAAGATAGAAAATGAATTAAGGCTAATTAAGTAATTAATTTATTATTTTTGAACCAAATTATTGTTGATTATTCGGAATTGAAGTGTTAGGTTTTGATTACTTATGTATTATTTAATTTTATTATTCATTTTAAATATATTTTAGTCTTTCCCAGTAGTATTAATTGATATGGTTATTTATGTTTGGAATAATGTTTTTAGGGCAATGGAAAACTTACCTACTTTTTTTGTAACTGGTTTAGTTTCATTACCGATCAAAAGTTCGGACCTTATTTGTTAAATATTAACAAAAAATTATGAATTACCGCCTTATTATCATATATCGATGCGACTTACCACCGCACGAAAATTCGAGATAGCGCCATCTTGATTTTAATATTAGAATTATTATGAAAAAGTTTATACGTTTCATAGATCTCTGCACACATTACATAGTTTTATGAACCATACAAACAATTACTATAGTTCATCACCCAACGAAAAAGTACAAGATAAACAAGCAAAACAAAAACGAAAAACGTTTTTACAAAAAAAAAAAAAAAAAAACAACCAACTCCCAAAAACCACTACAAACTGAAAAATAACTAATTTCGGAAGTCGGTTTCTTTGGTTTTTGTAAATTCGTTTTTAACACCGACTTCCGAAATTAGTTAGTTTTCACTTTGTAGTGGTTTTTGGAAGTCGATTGTTTTTTTTTGTAACAAAGTTTTTATTTTACACTTTTTAGTTGTAAAAAGTATATTCAGTTGCATCTGTTCAGACTGGATGCTAACGCAAATAGGTATAGTTGGGAATTGATGTAATTTTGTTTATTTTAATTTTTACCGGTAATTTTGAAGAATTACCTCGACTGCTGCTCTTCATCATCAGATTTACTGCAGACTATTATTTTAACCTAACGGGTGCAAAGTTCTCATCAATATAAATGAATTTAGTCCAAACACAAAGTAGCTGCTGTGAATTGTTGAGGAGTTCCTTCGACTGTCTCCCGGTTCCATCATCAGATCTAGTCCATACCTTTATTAAATTGTAATACTTTAATATACTTAATGAAAATACTAAGAAATGCACTAGTCGCCCCTAAGATTTTTGAATGTACTCCTTAATATCTCTGGTCTTCCATCATCAGATCCTGATATGTCCTTATCAGGGGACCACTTTGGAAATATCTTCTTTTTAATAACAAAAGAATGATCAAAATCGGTTCATAAACAACGAAGTTATCAGCGAACAACATAAAAAAAGCATATATACGGTCGAATTGAGTAACCGCCGGTTAAAAAATAGTACAATGGTTTATTATCCTTACTTATATTACAAATGAAAAAGTGAGTTTGTTTGTTCCACTTTCACGACGTAACTACTGAACCGATTGCTTTGAAATTTTGCAAACGTAAAGTTAGAAGTCCGGATTAAATAATAGGGTACTTCTTTATCCCGGAAAAATTTAATATTCTCGAGGGAAATATAAAAAGCGCGATATAACCGAACTACACGCAGGCGAAGACGCGGGCGGAAAGCTAGTTTGAAATTAAATGACCAAAAATGCCTTCTCACTACTGCGAAAAAGAAAGTACGAAATTATATTTAGGTTCAATAATACAGTCTAAACGTGAACTATACGGTATCGATACAGTCGGTACGGTATAGTCGAAAAGGCACAGAGGTGCCTTTTGTGTTGCCTCTTCAACATAGATAGTAGTTTTCTGAAGGCCATCCTCTGATGGCCTTCAGAAGCTGTTTTATGCCCTATCACTGCGCGCGGGAGCTTATTATGGTTTGAACATTAAATGCATTGCTTTTCATTGGGGTGGTTTCATGCCCATTCCGAGTAGTAACTACAACTTGTAGGTAGCGTTACTAACTGTTCTCACTTTTTCGAGTTGATGATTTTTTTTTTTTAATTATTTTTTATTATTTTATAACACAAATATTTTTATTTTTGTCTTTTACTCTATTCATCGAAAGTACTCCTTAAAGCAAATCGTTCTGCCGCGGGAAAACAATCATTAAAATTCCAGCGTGTATATACTACAATGTTTGCGAGCTTCTTTGTGTAATATGGTTTTAAAATAAGTGAAATTGTTTGAAAAGTCATGGGGCCACTAGTTTCGCCGAGTATACACAGCTTACGCGTGCTCATGCCTACGCTCAGTTAGCACCACAGGTGAATGCACCCGGCTCGCCCGCCTGAACGGAGCGCGGTACATGTTTTTGTTGGGACAACCAAGTAGGATAACGCGCTCATAACTTTCTGGTTTTTCATATGTTTTTGAAATTTGTACATAGATTCTTTACTTAAAAATACTGGACACGTGTTTCGGATTTCACATAAACAAGGAGTAATGTTGTATACGAAGGCTGTGTTGCTGTATGTCAGTGAATAAGTAAATTAAAGTCGCAAAAAATATGAGAGCAATCTAATACCACGTTTGCTAGTAATTTTGTGCAATTTTATTTTAAAATAAGAGAATTTGTTTAAAACCTCATGGTGCCTCTAGTTTCGCCGAGTAGAGGGTAGGCGCAGTCTTAAGACAATGCCTTAAAACGTCCGATCATTATTACATCTTTAATTCTTCAAAAGCCATCTTGGGTAACTAAAGATTCAGGCTGTACCTAGTTTTAGAACCGCTGTTACATCTAATTCTTCTTTCAGTAAGAATTTCATACTATGTCTGCTGCTTGTATACGTGTTAATAAAATATGTGTTACAATTTGAGTCTCACTGTGGGCATGAGTATGAGTTGTTGTCTGTCAGTGAATAAGTAGATTGAGTTCGCAAGGAACCACGAGAACAATCCATAAGCAAAAGTGTCAAAAAACTGACAACAACAGCAGAATTTTCAATAGTTCCTTTTAACTCAATAGATGGCGTTGTTAGTAGAGTCCACGATTTCTAAAACTCGCAATGGTTACGTTACACAACCGGTTATTTAAGCTAGCTCTTTTGTTGTGTAGAGTAATATTGCAAGTACCCATTGTACATTTTACTAATTTTTGGCAAGTTGTACACAATGTAAACATTCAACTTTAAGGTTTTACTATAGAACCCTATTTTCTGTTTATGCGAAACTCGAAAAACGTGTCCAGTATTTTTAAGTAAAGAAATTATGTACAAAATTTCAAAAAGATATCATGGCGTCAGCTGTTGCTCGGTCGATGATCGACCTAAGCTGCTACCGTGCTCGGTAGCCATATTGCAACAGTTTCTAAATGTATTTGGAAAAAAATATAGCATGGTGTAAAAATCATTGCTCAGATCAGTTGCTTATTTTGAACAAACTATATTCAGGTTTCACATAAACAATTAATATAAAAAGAAAATATTTTCTTATTGATGGGTATTTGAAGATGTTAGGCCTGCCATATCAGGTTTATCATGTTAGAAAGAAAGAATAAAACACTTGCTTTTTATTATTTTTGAACTTACTGATTGACTGTTGATTAGCACTTTAGATGGGCACAGATCTCCTCTCATGCAGAGAAAGGTTGAGCGTAATCACCACGCTAGTTCAATGCGGGTTGGCGATTTCAGACTTAAAGCCAGGTTTCCTCAAGATGCTTTTCTTCACCTTCAGTTATTGGTACCCAAGATATACTTAGAAAGTACATACAACTTTAGCAAAGTTACATTGGTACTTGCCTGACCTGGAATCGAACCCGCGCACTCATTCTTGAGAGGCTGGTGTTTTAACCACTAGGCCACCACGACTTCAAACAGTTTTGTTTTATACATTTTAGAAATTACTTTAGAATTGCGGTTTTTGCATATGCATACCCATGTGATAATAAAATAGGCAGAATTTTGTTAATGGAAAAAATTGAGTTAATTAAATATTCCGATATGACGTAGATCGCTGTAGTTGTTATAGCTATTATATTACGTACAGACGACAGCACATTAAGCTACTACAATCTGTCAGATTTCTTGATTAGATTTTCAACTTTATCTCTGAAGTATTAAGGCTCAAGGTTGATTGGATACAGGTATTTGTCAGTTTCGTGTAGCTTGACCTACTGTCGTCCGTATACATATCTGTTACGGTACGTTTCACAATATGTTTTGTTGATTTTTAATCCATAAAATGAGTAAAGCCGTTCTCAGTAGTAAGACATTGATGTGGTTTTCTTATAAACAAAATTATCTGTGTATGTCTATTCCATGTTCACAAACAAATAATGAATGATTTAGGTAACGTTCCAATTATGACTCGAAAATTAAACGCATATCAATATGATATGACGTCGTATCATATCAATATGACGTCGATCGCTGTAGTTGCTATACAGCTATTATATTGTTATACGCTTTGTGCTATAGCTATAGATACGTTTGTTGTGTTGATTTTTATTGAAGATGATGAATGCAGTTTTACTAGGTTTTCTCAATACAACTTAAGAAACGTTTGAACGGTTTGCTCGCAGCCTTCCTTAGTACTAATAAATGATATGCACCCTAACTGCGTAACACACCGATATTATTAACTTAAATCATTTCGATGCATGTTGCTAGTTTGCTCAACATAACAAATGTTGTAGAATTCTCAAAATGAAACCCAGTGCGGTACTTGTATTACGCAATAACCCTGCTGGTTTTGTAATATTTGTAGTGTTACTGAAAATTTATCAAAAAACACATATTGTAAAAAAAAATCTTACTATTCTATACACCTGATTGTTTTTAATTATGGATCAAAGTTCGGGCCTTATTTGTGAAATAACAATAAAAATATACGACTTACTCGCTCATCATGCTAGGAAAATCCTAGACAGCGCCATCTTGAGTGCAATAGGAGTTATAATAAAAAGGTTCTCAGTATTGCTATCGAACAACAGATGACACTAGTTACATCAAGTTTTGAAGAATTTTTGAGTATCATTAAACATATTTAAGATATAACGTTCTTAGGTACATCTTGAGCTGAATTCACATACTATACTATGCTTTTAAAAATAATTAAAGATTTAAATAATGATTGCGAACACCGTGTTCTTGTAATCTTTCAGGAATGTCTGCGGACAATTTTTTACCATGCCGCTGTGTACATTTCATGTGCGAAAGATTAAATAAGTAAACTATACCTATGTAAGCTAAAAAGATGAATTTCAATTTGAATCTGTTTGTAACCAAGAATTTGTGTATACAAAGAGTAAACGATAAATGAGAGGCATAAAACTGACAACCACAGCCAAATTTTAATTCAATAGTTCCTTCTCGCTCGATAGATGGTGCTGTTAGTCGAGTCCATGATTTGTAATACTCGCAATGGTTACGTTGCACGGTCGGGTATATAAACCAGCTCTTTTAACGACATGATACCGTCCATACTGGACCAAACAGTTTATGTAGACCTAGTTAAGTTTAATTTAAGTAGTTAGTTATAAGTACTTAGATTAATAATTAGGTACACATACGGATAATTTTTGGAAAGTTGAATGTTACAATTCACCTTTATTAGTTTATTGTATACTTACTCACTGTGTTATTTTCTTATCGATAAATATTTAAATGAAAAATGTAATGCCACAACTGATTTATTATGTTAAGAAAAATCATTTAGTTTTTAATTAAATCAAATCAAATTAAAATTGTTGGTGCTTTTGAATAGTCAATGTCGGTCAGTCCAAGAAAAGTGAAGCTAAATTGCACGTTCCAAAGCGTAGATCTCTATGGAGAAGAACGTGCAAGAAACTCCATGGACACTCTTTTAAAGTCAGAGTGTGGGTTACATTTCTTCGTTACATATTTCTGTTGCTTCTATCATGTGAGCACAATGTATAAACAAAAAAAGTATTAAAAGATAGAAAATGAATTAAGGCTAATTAAGTAATTAGTTTTTATTTTTGAACCAAATTATTGTTGATTCTTCGAAATTAAAGTGTTAGGTTTTGATTACTTATGTATTATTTAATTTTATTATTCATTTTAAATATATTTTAGTCTTTCCCAGTAGTATTAATTGATGTGGTTATTTATGTTTGTAATATTGTTTTTAAGGTAATGGAAAATTTATCTACTTTTTTTGTAACTGGTTGAGTTTCATTACCGATCAAAAGTTAGGACCTTATTATATAATATATCGCTTTACCATAATATATCGATGCGACTTATCACTGCACGAAAATTCGAGATAGCGCCATCTTGATTTCAATATTAGAATTATTATGAAAAGGTTTTTATATACGTTTCATAGATCTCTGCACACATTACATAGTTTAATGAACCATACAAACAAAGTGAAAAATAACTAATTTCGGAAGTCGAAATTTACAAAACCCAAAGACACTGTGTGTTTGGTTTTTGTAAAATCGTTTTTGGCACCGACATCCGAAATTAGTTATTTTTCACTTTGTAGGTAGTGGTTTTTGGAAGTCGGTTCTTTTTTTTTTTGTAAAAAGGTTTTTATCTTACACTTTTTAGTTGTAAAAAGTACTATGTATTTAGTTGCATCCGATCAGACTTGAAGCTAACGCAAATATAGTTGGGAATCGACGTAATTTTGTTTAATTTAATTTTTACCCGTAATTTTGAAGAATTACCTCGACTGCCTATGGTTTTCATAATCAGATTTACTGCAGACTTTTATTTCAACCCAATGGGTGCAAAGTTCTCATCAATATAAATGAATTAAGTTCAAATACAAAGTAGCTACTGTAAACCGTTGAGGAGTTCCCGGAACTGGCCTTTGTCTTCACCATCAGAGCTCTTGTGACAGTCACAACTTACCTACGTGTGTAAAGTTCTTATCAATACATATTTATCAAGCCCAAACACAAGGTAAATGCTGTGAATTGTTGGGGAGTTCCTTCGACTGTCTTATGGCTCCATCATCAGATCTAGTCCATACCTTCACATTAAATTGTAGTGCTTTAAATTACTTAATGAAAATACTAAGAAATGCACTAGTCGCCCCTACGATTTTTGAAAGTTCCCCTTGATTTCTCTGGTTTTCCATCATCAGATCCCGATGTCCTTTTCATGAGACTACATTGGAAATATTTTCTTTCCAACAAAAAAAGAATTATCAAAATCGGTTCATAAACGACGAAGTTATCAGCGAACAACATAAAAAAGCATATATACGGTCGAATTGAGTAACCGCCAGTTAAAAAATAGTATAAAGGTTTATTATCCTTACTCATATTACAAATGAAAAGTGAGTTTGTTTGTTCCGCTTTCACGACGTAACTACTATACCGATCGCTTTGAAATTTTGCAAACGTAAAGTAAGAAGTCCGAATTAAATAATAGAGTACTTTTTATCCCGGAAAAATTTAACATTCCCAAGGGAAATCTAAAAAGCGCGATATAACCGAACTACACGCGGGCGAAGACGCGGGCGGAAAGCTAGTTTGAAATTAAATGCACTACTGCAAAAAAGAAAGTACGAATTTATATTTAGATCCAATAATACAGTCTAAACGTGAACTATACGGTATCGATAACACAAAAGGCACAGGGGTGCCTTTTGTGTTGCCTCTTCAACATAGATAGTAATTTTCTGAAGGCCACCAGAGGGTGGCCTTCAGGAAAACTAAAGATTTGGCTTGGGATAATAAAAGATTTAGCTAGACAAGAAAAGAATTTAGACAAAGTAAGAGCGAAAATGGAATACTTCATCTTATCACTGATGATTATTTAATACAAGCTGTGAAATTTTGTCCATTTTGAAAGCTAGTCCATTGTATTTTAAATCAAAGCTTTCGGTTCATAATTTCACAATTTACTATCTGGGCACTAATGTTATTAATGTATAATGTAATTGGTTCGATAAGAGAACTACTGATTTAAAAGCACCAACTTACGCTTCTTTTTAATCTTCTTCAACCAATAGAGGCCACTTCTGGACAAAGGTCCCTCAAGGCTTTCCACGATGACTGATCTTGTGCTGCCCGCATCCATGCGCTTCTTCTTCTGCGGATCTCCTCATTTCTGATTTGATCACGTAGAGAAACTCCGAGCATAGCTCTTTCTATCGCCCTATGTGTGACTGAGCCTGATTCATCATCATCATCACTCATCATCATCCCACTGCTGGGCACAGGTCTCATACAGAGAAGGTTTGAGCATAATCACCACGCTCGCTTAATGCGGGTTGGCGATTTCAGACTTAAAGTCTAGGTTTCCTCAAGATGTTTTCCTTCACCTTTAGTCAATGGTGTCCTAGATAATCTTGGAAAGTACAGATAACTCTAAAAAAGTTACATTGGTACTTGCCTGACCTGGAATCGAACCCGCGCACTCATACTTGAGAGCCTGGTGTTTTAACCACTAGGCCACCACGACATAAATATTGATTATTCAAAGAAAATTACAGAAGACTGCACAAAGATTTTTAGTGGTGGACAAAATAAAATAGACAAATACAAAACAGAAATGTTGTGGCTTCTAACGCTCTCATGCTACTGGCGATGGAAAAAATCATTGTAAATACACAAAAAAAAAAAAATAATTAAAAGGGTCATACACTTATAGAGGTCGATTCAGTTCACTCTATAATTAAAAGAAAATTAAAAAGTCGTGAAATATTTTTACCTATTCAGTTAGTGAACTGAATAGGTAAAAATATTTCACGACTTTTGATTTTTAATTGATGAGTGCATCAATTACCAAAGAAGCCATTATTAAAAAGTATTAAGCCATTATTTTTGTTTACCTAAATCAAAGTAAGAACATTTTAAAACAACTGAAAATAGTTAATACCTTAAGATTGCCATGACTTCTATGACAACCTGCCCTACAATACCTATTCTTTCTAAAAATAAAAAAAGTGAAAGCAAATATTATCTATGTAGGCAACATAAGTTTATTTATAAGCAACATTGCATTGCATACATTACAAAATGTCATAGTGGCGCTAGTTTCGCCTCGTATGTCAACGTAGTCTTAAGACAGTCTTCTAGAACGACCGAGCTTTATTTCATTTTTAATTCTTTAAATCTTGGGTCACTATAGATTCAGGCTGTGTTTAGTTTTACAACCGTTATTGAATCTAGCTAAATTTGATTTAAATGTCATACATAGCTGCTTGTATGCCTTGACCATGTTTTTTTCTCGTTCAGGCAAGAGTATTTATATGTTTACAAAGGCTGTGTTCTTGTATGTCAGTGAATAAGTAGATTGAAGTCGCAAAGAAACACGTGAGCAATAATTATTGATTGCTCTCATGTTTCCGAAATTCATCTTTTTAGCTTACACACGTTTTAATGTATACAAACATGTAAATTATAATTATAAGAGAAATTGAACAATTATTCTTATTTGAAAACAATATTACACAAAGTAACTCTCAAACAGTGGCATGCCTCTTTTGCTTCTGCAAACAATTTCAGAAGCAAAAGAGTTATGAAACTGACAACAACAGCAAAGTTTTAATTCAATAGCTCGTTTTCGCTCGATAGATGGCGTTGTTAGTCGAGCCCATAATTCCTAAAACTCGCAATAGTTACGTTTCACGGCCGAGTATATAAGCCAGCTTTTTGACGACACTGTATTTAGCCCTGGCTGGAGGCTTTAAATTCATTTAAGGTAAGGCATCCACAGGAAAGTCCGGTTAAGTAGTCACGGCCTCTCAAGGTCAACTACGAGATGACATATCAAAAAAAAAAAAAAAAGACACTGTATTTTCTAGTCAACTAGATTTAAGATTTTATTGCAGTCTATGGAAAAAAGCTTAATTTTTGGAGAGTTGAATGGCAACATTCAACTCGATTTATTTGTGTACTGGGTAGATTATTTTCTTGTTGATGAATATTTATATGAAAGATGTTAGGCCTGCCTGGTTTGGAATAATAATTCGCTTTTTATTATGTTTTTAATTTAATTATTGTTGATTATTCCGTATTTAATTATTAAGTAGGTACTTATGTAAGTATGTATTTATTTTGGATATTCTTGATTCAACAAAATATTTTTAACTATTAGATTGATTTATAGGATTTATTTGACAATATTATCAAATTTAACAGTTTGAAATATGTCATGGCAGAATATATAAAAGTTTATTATCAGCAGAAATATCTATGTATCTCTTATCCGTGTTTACAAATAATTAAATGATTTCAGTAGGATTAGTTATAAAATAAACGAATTATTTAGGTATTTGATTGAGTTTAATTACGGATCAAAAGTTGGGGCCTACCCATTTACTATGCTAGGAAAATTCGAGACAGCGCCATCTTACGTGCAGTATCGAAACTATTATAAAATAATTCTCAGTATTGTTATTGAACAGCAGATGACGCTAGCTACATCACCTAAATGAAAATTAATGAGTATCAAGAAACAACAGATAACACTAGTGAGATAACCCAACTAAAAAAATAATGATATCATTAAACTCATATATAAGATGAATAATGGACATGTTGAGTTGAATTAATTATCATGTAATACTTATATTATAGAGGATAATTGATATTTGTCTGCACTTTTCTTGATTGGACTTAAATCTTACGGGTCACCGTAAGATTTAAGTCTTTGAACTGTCAAGTTCAAAGACTTTCAAGTAGACCACGAAAGATAGTAAGCAAATGGATTTGTGCCCGGTTGTAAATGACATACTCGCCCCCTTTTTACATGGCGATATGGGAACTTATTGCTAAGTAATTAACAGCCGAGCCTGTCTACAATTACACAGTGAGAATAAATAGCACAACTTAATTATAATAAAATATATTCATTAGATATTATGTTGATACCTATAATACAATGTTTGCGAGCTATTTTGTGCAATTTTATTTTAAAATAGGAGAAATTGTTTAAAATCTCATAGTGCCGCTAGATTAATTTAACGTGATTCTGTTTAATAATACGTTCTGTATGACTTTATTTATATTTTTAGTTACACCTATACTAAGTTATTATTTAGGCAATAACATATGTATGTATGTTTAAGAATATTTTTGTAGTATTTATGTTAAGTGTTGTGTAAATTTTTGAATAGGAAAGCTTATTTATTTATCTAGTTTCGCCGAGTAAAGGGCCGGCGCAGTCGCGATATTTTGGGTAACTTAAGATTCAGGCTGTACCTAGTTTTAGAACCGCTGTTACATTTAACTCTTCCTTCAGTAAGAATTTCATAGTATGTATGCTGCTTGTATACGCAGAACTATGTGTACCTACAATAAAAATATGAGTTTCAATTTGAATCTCTTTGTAGGCAAGAGTCTGGGTTGTTGTCTGTCACTGAATAAGTAGGTTGAGGTCGCAAAGAAACATAAGAGCAAACAATTAGGAAAAGGGGTATGAAACTGACAAAAATAGCAAAATTTCAATACAATAGTTCCTTTTCGCTCAATAGTTAGCGTCGTTAGTCGAGCCCATGATTCCTAAAACTCGCAATGGTTACGTTACACGTCCGGCTTTAAGGCATAGGCCGCACTACGGTTATAAACCACAGGTGCGGCCGCTTGCATTCGTCTTCTAAGGGAACATATTAACGCGATTAAAAACAGGAAAAAAAAATATAGATAGCGCCATTTTGTGTGCAATAGGAGTTGTAATGAAAAAGTTCTCAGTAAAGTAAAAATTATTGAGTATCATTAAACTCATATAAAATTTTCCCTTAGAATAATAATACACAGGAGACCAAATCCGCGCGCATAATTTAAAGCAACGAAATTTCCATAAATGACACACTACGTGGGACAGCTCCGTAGTGTTCGATGTCAACGCGGTAAGAACGCATCTCTAGTAAAATTATTTCATCATCATCATAAACCTTTTTATCGTCTGCTGCTGGGCACAGGTGTCCTCTCATACAGAGAAGGATTGAGCGTATAATTATTTAAAATGACTGTTTGTTCGATTAAAGCTGTCGCAAAACATCTGAAAAGATTAAAAATGTAATTATTTATCCCAAGTAAGATTAGCATATTTTATCAATATGAGCTAATTTTGGAAAACTGATAATTTCAATTACTGTGTTGCCAGTTAGTAAACATAATATTCCCATTTTAACCAACGAAAATATAGTGGTTATATAACATACAAGCGCTATGTGCTCTTTTTGTAAAGTTATTGAAATATAATTAAATGTTTTACCTATGTAATTTTTACTTTAAAAATATAAGAAATTAATTTCACTCACTCCATTTTTTTAACTATTATCTACCTAATATTAATTAGTAAATTTTTGTGTATATGATTCCTGCTGACCTGATGATTATTGCTGAAAAGTGGATTAAAATAACCTTGCCATTTACGAGGTAGAATTAACACTTTATTCATCATAACTCACATAGGACATAGACTGCTAATATTGTAGCTCTTTCTTTAAATTTCACATAGGTTTCATGCGCTAAATATGACATTTTACAAAATAAATTTAAAAAATAAGGAAATGAAAAAGTAAAACTCTCAGTTTTTGGGATATCAACTTTTTACTGGAAACCCCATTTCATAGTAGTGTGCGTGAGTCGCGTGTAACCGAATTCACACAGCGATGTCATTTTTGCTTCACTTTTATCGTTGCGCCATGTACCGAACTACTATCCATCTAAGTATTATTAATTTAAGGATGTGCCTATCGTTCTTAGGTACATTTTGAGTTGAAATATCATGCTATACTATGCTTTTAAAAATAAAAATAATGCTTACGTTATAGAGATAATTGATGGTTAGCAAGTTCTTTATGGTTTAATTATGGAATTATAATAATTTAAGGACGAAGCCTTAGTAACTATGGGTTAAGTACACGTAAAAGCCTACAATGCTCTGTGAGTCCAACACATTTTCAGGGAACTGTTACGGCTAACGCATTTTGTAGTCTTTCAGGAATGTTTGCGGACGCGCATATAAACGACTTTTACGTCTAAGTCTTCATCAGTAAGATTTTTTTCCAAAAGTAGGAATAGAACTATTTGTAAGCTAAAAAGATGAATTTCAATTTGAATCTCTTTGTAGCCAAGAATTTGTGTATACAATGAATAATAAGATTGAGGAAGCAAGGAAACACTTGAACAGTCAATAAACAAAAGAGGCATAAAACTGACAAGGATAGCCAAATTTAAATTCAAAAGTTCCTTTTCACTCGATAGATGGCGTTGTTAGTAGAGCCCATGATTTCTAAAAGTCGCAATGGTTACGTTACACGGCTGGGTATATAAATCAGCTCTTTTGACGACATGTTACCGTCCATAGATTAATTTATGTGACGATATATGATATAATGTTAGGCACCTAGTTATTTTTAGTTTAAGTTCTTAGTTATAAGTACTTAGATTAACTAATTAGGTTAAGCCTCAACAGACATAGAATAATTTTTGGAAAGCTGAATGTTAACATTCAGCTTTATTATATACTTACTAATTTACTAGGTTATTTTCTTATAGATGAATATTTAAATAAAAAAAAAAATGTCCTCCCACATCTGATTTATTATGTTAAGAAAAATCATTTGGTTATTAATATTTTTGAACCTAATTATTGTTGATTTGTCCGAATTTCAGTGTTAGGTTTTTAATACTAACGTATTATTGAATTTTGTTATTCATTTTAAATATACTTTAGCCTTTTCCAGTAGTAATAATTTATGTGATTTTGTTTATAATTACATTTTAAGATCGGCCTATGCGTATGATCGTTATTAAGCTGTTCATGCGATCGCACGATTAGTTGCGAGGTTCAAATTAGGTCACTCTGATGAAATCTGTAGGTATATTTGAACCCATCGCACGAAGAGAACGCATCGTGTCATCGTGCGATCTACGTCAATTAGGACAACACCTAATGTTGTTAACACTACTACGATCCGGATGAAATGCTTCGCCTCTTCTTTTATACCACGTACATCGAAGGACCGGAACAATTTGCCAGCGGCGGTGTTTCCGTCGGACTACAATTTGAGTGTCTTCAAGGCTAGAGTGAATAGGTTTACCATCAACGATTGCGTCACTGCTTACCATCAGGCGGGATTGCGGTCAAGTGCTAGTTTATAATTTATTGGTCAGGTCAGGCCTGGTCAGGTACAATGCGGAGAGGTATGAGTCTCTGACAAATACCCTTTCCTTTAGTTGTGCCTGCTCCCAGCCACCCCATCCTCAACTTACTACACCTACTCCATTTCCAACGGCTCAGCCAGTGTCAGAGGCTTGTATTAGTCATGATAATAATAGTACAAATAAATTAAATAGCACTACTTATGTTTTCTCTGACAAATTTGGTCAGGGTTTTGGTAGTGTATTAAGTCAGTGTTCTCAACTGTGTGTAATTAATAATTGTTTTCCTGGTGCCAGTATGAGCCAATTGATTAGCAATATGAAATCGACAAAAATAAACCCCGGTTCAACTATTATATTATTATATGGGGATAGTTTGAATGTCAGAAAAAGGGAAATTATTAAATGTGTGGATTTCATGTTGCATCTTGGTGAGGCCAATGATTGTAAATTTATTTTTTCTGCCTTGCCTTATTCCCGTTATTTGTCCAGGGAGCAAAACAGGCATATTTATAATTTAAATATGTTAATTTATAATAGGACTTGTCATCACAGTGACACCATTTCATTTTTTGACGGTAATCAATTTATTTCTGATTATAAGTTGACTTATTATGGTATGTATTTGTCACCTAGTAGTAGGAGACAGATTGCGGGCCTTTTGGCTTATAGTATGCGGAGTGACACTGGTACTTGTAGTGTACCTTCGATTACTGTTAGTAGTAATACTAATGATTCTTTTGACACACCTTGTAGTTTAAACTATTAGGTGCGACAATGGGTCAGCTGCCTATGTTGAATGTTGTACATCAAAATATGCAGGGTCTGTCCGGCAAAGAGCTAGAGTTAAGTTTATTTTTAGAATATTATGATGTTCAGGTATTATGTTTGACTGAACACTAGTTGAAAGAACATGAAGTAGTGTTTATCAATAATGATAATTTTTCCGTGCAAAGTGCATTTGTAAGGAAAAGTGCTATTCGCGGTGGCTCTTTAATTCTTGTTTCGAACATGTTGAAGTGTAAGCAACGTTTAGATTTAGTTAATCTTTCTATTGGGCGCACTATTGAGTTGTCGTGTGTTGAACTTGAGCGATACATTATAATTTGTGTTTATAGGCCCCCCTCTGGGGATTTTGTTAGTTTTGAACTGGTAATGGAGGATGCACTTAATAGGTTGAAATCGAGTAACAAAAGTATTATTTTATGTGGAGATTTCAACATTGACATTTTAGAGGTTACTACTTCAAGTATTAGACTTCTCAATCTGTTTAGGTCTTATAATTTAATTAACTTGTTTTTTGAACCTACACGTATCACGGCATCTTCGTCAACCTGTCTTGATAATATATTTAGTGATTGTAATGCCGATAGTAAATTTGTATTAAATGAGCTAACATCCGACCACTGTGGCTTATTAGCTAACTTTCCCATTCAATTGCATAAAAAGCCGCATATGCTTCAATGCAGGCCTTATACAGCTAGTCGCTGCAAAATGTTTAAAAATAATGTGCCTCATAAAATGACGCCATCCATAGTGGAAAACAAGAATGTTAATGAAATGTATAGTGCCGTTTTTAATGTTGTGCAAATGGAGTACCAAATTATTTTCAAGACCAAAACCATTAAGCTTAATGGATCGTCTGTTGGATTTAACCAATGGGCTACTCCGGGTATTCATAAAAGTAGAGCGAGACTATACGAGCTATATGGTATGAAAAAATACAGGTTTGATACTCCCTTTCTAGAGTATATAAAAAAATATTCAAAATTATTCAAAAAAGTTTGTGTTTCTGCTAAATCTAAATTTCTAAGCGATACAATTAAAAATTCAAATAATAAAGTAAAAACCACTTGGAAAATTATTAATAATGAAACTGGCAAATCTGTTAAACAGGATAAGCAACTTGAGATCATGGTCGACAACAAATTAGTTCATAAGGCCGCTGACGTAGCTGAGGCATTTAATGAGTTTTTTGCTAACATACCAATCACCAACTCGCTCCTTAAATTCATCCCCATCTATAGCTGAGAATCTTTTGCATAGTAGTGTATCCAAGTGTAACCGTCTGTTTCACTTTGAACACGTATCCCCGCGTGATGTGGTTAATATTTTTAAAACACTTAAGTTGAAAAACACCGGTGATTAAGGGGACATTTCCATTAAAGTATTAGGTAATATAATAGACATCGTAGCCCCCTATCTAGCTGTTAACCCGCCATTGGTGACGTATATGTCTGAGAGACCGGGTGACTAGAAAAATTCGAATTACTTTTTCGCCCGCCGTCTATTCGGGTTGCAATTTCGAGTAGCTGCCTCATTTTAAGTCCTAAACAGTCAGTGCCGCTCGTGGCTTAGCGGCGAACGCACGTTCCGGAGTTTTATTGCCAACCCGGTCCGTGAGACCGGCGTCACCAAACAAGTAAGTAAAATATTTACATGGAATTTAGCACAAAATTTAAAAAATCTTAGAATAACATCAAAACTTAGTACTATTGTTACTGTTTTCTTAATTATTTTATTGAATGGTATTTGATTAATGACATTTTTGTATAATTTTATGGATAGTATTTTTTTAAACATAATAAATATACAGATTCCTTTATCTAGTATGAAAAATTCGTTTCAGAATGTCGCACAAAAGAGAACAGCGTCGTCTTGAGGCTCTTTTACAACAAGTTTTATCTGTCGAGGAAAGCCCACAGCAATCATCGGATAGCGAAACGGAGAGCGATGTAGAAGCAGAAAATCTTGCATCAGATCGAAATACGGATAGCGAAGAGGATTTCAGTGATCGAGAATCATCAGGTAACACCTCTTCATTTTACCTAGGAAAGGACAAACATACAAAATGGAGCAAGGAACCCCATCGTCAATCAATCCGTACCCAAAGGCACAATATTTTACGTACAGCTAACAATCAAAACTCAAAACTACAACGCCGTCACTTTATTGAGAATTTAGCCATGAATCTTATTGAACCTCATCTGAGAGAAAGGATTTCAGAGATTTTGAAGATTGATGAAGAACGCGGTTCTGTTGGTCCTTTACGTAAAGGTCGTTGCCATGAATGTGGGTGGCAAAAAAACAGAAAAACTAAATACTTTTGCCAAAAATGCGAAAAATACCTGTGCCTTGAGCATGTAGTACCTTATTGCAGAAGCTGTTTGATCTCCCAAGAAGAGTGATTTTTGAGGATGCTTTTCTTTTTTTTTTTTTTGTTAATAGGATATATTTTTTTGTTTAATTTCTAAGAGTATGCAATGTCATTAGACTGACAAAGGCTGATTTAAGTACAAAAAGTTAAATAATGTTACTAATTTCGAAATTTTTAAAATATATGCGTAAAACCATAGTGTTTTTTAGTGTTTTAAGTACAATTGTTTAATTCGTAATAAACAAGCTGTGATTTAATTATTTTTTGTGTTTTCTTGCCAAACATATGTTTATAATTAATTAATTAATTAAACCTAAACTAACTAAAAGTAGGATAACTAGTTAATGGTTGGCCAAATCATGGGTCTGTGAGACCGGCGTCACCAATGTTGTAAGTGAAACTGACGTCACCAATGGCGGGTTAATGTATTGACCTAGGGACTTTTCCTGATTTAATGAAGAAAAGTAAAGTTATACCATTATTTAAATCCGGTAATAAAACAGATGTTGGTAACTTCAGACCGATTTCTATCTTACCTGCATTCAGCAAAATATTTGAAAAATTAATACTTAAGCAGTTGCTAAAACATTTTAATTCGAATAATCTCCTACATAGTGAACAATATGGTTTCACAAAGGGTCGTTCGACTATGGATGCGGGTGTTGCTCTACTGAAACACATATTTAAAGCATGGGAGAGGTCGCAAAATGCTATTGGAATTTTTTGTGATCTCTCCAAAGCCTTTGATTGCGTGCACCATGACATACTTTTGCGTAAACTCCGCCATTACGGTGTCGAAAATGAGGCTCTCGATGTGATAGGTTCTTATTTACATAATAGATTACAGTGTGTAGATATTAACGGTGTGAAATCTTCCGGGCTACCAGTTCAGTTAGGTGTACCGCAAGGCTCAATACTGGGTCCATTCTTGTTTTTAGTATACATTAATGATTTACCATTCTATTTAAAGGGCATCTGTGACGTTGTGTTGTTTGCAGATGATACCTCTCTAGTTTTTAAAGTAGACAGGAATAGACATAATTTTGACGAAGTAAACAGTGCACTCTCAACAGTTACAGATTGGTTTTCGTCAAATAACCTAGCTCTTAACCCCAAGAAAACAAAATGTGTAAAGTTCGCCTTGCCTAACGTTAGAAATTTAGGACCTAACATCGTTTTAGATAAAGAGGTGCTTGAAACTGTGGGCTCGGCAGTTTTTCTGGGAATAACAGTAGATGCCAAACTTCAGTGGGGACCACACATATCAACCCTAGCAGGAAGGCTCAGTTCGGCCGCCTACGCCGCCAGGAAAGTAAGACAATATACTGACGTTGATACAGCTCGTTTAGTTTACTTTAGTTATTTCCACAGCGTTATGTCCTACGTTATTCTACTGTGAGGCAAAGCCGCTGACATACAAAATATATTTGTACTTCAAAAACGAGCTGTCCGAGCAATTTACCAGCTCGGTGTCAGATTTTCTCTGAGAAATTTGTTTAAAGACATTGGTATTCTCACGGTTGCTTCACAGTTCATCTTAGCCAACATCTTATATGTTAGGCAAAATATTCACGTGTACACCAAAAACTGTGATATTCATAATATTAACACCAGAAATAAGGACAAACTGCGAGCCCCTTTTCACCGACTTCAAAAGGTTCATAACTCTTTTGTTGGGCTTGGTATAGCTTTTTATAACAAGATACCCTCTGCTTTGCTAGACTTGCCCTACAATGCATTTAAAGCACAAATTAAGTCCAGGCTTTGTTCAAAGGCATATTATTCCGTGAATGATTATTTAAATGATAAGAATAGCTGGTCGCTCTGATTAACTCAGGACAATGTTTGTGTTCTTTCTCAGTAATTAGCTTATTGATACGTTATAATATATGAGTTCATATAATTTACTTTTTTACATTACATAAATATGTAAGCTGTCACGCCCTTTATGCCTGGGGCTTCTTAGTTAAGTAACAAGTTTTAGTTAATTACATTTTCATTTGAATATAAATATATTGTTTTGCTTTGCTGGTATTTTGGCGTGGTAGCTGGCATATGGTAAATAATTTCATTGTTATTGTATTTTATCGTGTTCATCACTATACACAGTATTGTATAAAGACATGTTTTTTTTTAAAATGAACAGACAGCTGTGCTGCTGGGGAGTTTGTTCCGCCACTTCTTCTTCCCAGCGAAAGCACTAGGAAGTGTCGATGGGTGGGCGTTTTTGGGGGACTGTCTTATGTAATATTGACGTTCAAAAAGTGCTGATTCTCAGCCTAATTTGAATAAATGACTTTTGATTTTGATTTTTTGATTTTGATTATTTAACAAATCTATTTATTTATGTACATACCTAGGTTAATAGTTGTTATAGCCAACATTTATGACGGTATCTGCTACCAGTTAATGGCGTACAAATAATAATAATATACAACGTGACGCTACAATGGAGACATTAACTGAAAACACATATATAAGTTGGCTTCATGACGAGATTTTATTTTCATGAAATGTTATTATTACCAAAGTTACTTAAATTATTAGAAACTACCATTTAGAGCAACCTGTATTTAGAGAACTGTCGCGCATCGGTCATTTGTAGGGATCATAACATTTCATCAATGAAATTAAAATGAATACATTGTTGCAGAAAAAAGATAGGTAGATCTCTTTGTCGGCGATCGGCGTAAGCGACACCACGTCCCCTTGGCTCCTCCTGCTACACCGCGCGCCACCAAATTATTAAATATTTATTTTTTGTTTTTTAGTGCTAGCCGAACAGCGCTGCCAATCGCGGGGAAAATCCTCGATTTTCGGGGAATCGAGGGTTAGCCCGGGGAATGACATAAATTGAGAAATTTCGGGGAAACCAAACTAATTCGGACTAAACCAATTTTATGTTGGGTACCAATACTTTCACAACTAAAAATGTCTGTTCAATTGTAATTTGAACACGATTTTGTATTTCTGAACGCATCCTTTTTTTATACATCATTAATTCATTGTTGAGTTTGATTTTTTGAAGCTACCTTTTTTGTTATTTATTATGTTAGAAAAAAATTTTTTTTTTCAATTTTCTAGTTATATTAAAATATCAAAATTAATATGATTAGTGGGCACTACCCGTGTGTTATTATCACCATTGTGATTTCATTATAACGTCATTATCCGTTGTATATAAAACTGAAGGGTTAGATTGTTTGTTGGTGTGTTTGAACGCGCTAATGTCAGGAACTACTGTTCCAATTTGAAAAAATGATTTTGCGTTTGAAAGCCCATTAATCCAGAAAGGCTTGAGGCTATATAACATCACGCTTCGACCAATAGGAGCGGAACATATAAAAAATCGAAACCTACGCGGGTGAGACCGTAGGGCGCAGCTATTGTGTCATATAGGTGATATAAGTAGCGCCATCTGTTGTTCAATAACAATACTGAGAACTTTTTCATAGTAGAGACAGCGCCATTGTGCTTGCAATATCTTAACTGCCAATATTGCACGCCAGATGGCGCTATCTCGGATTTTCCTAGCGTTGTGAGCAGGTAAGTCGTATTCTATTCTGTTCTATTTTTGTTTATGGCAATGGTGCGCATGTCAACAATTCTGCCAATGTCTAATGTGCTATGAGAAAAAATAAAAAATAATTCTAATTCAATAATAATTTGATAACACTGTGTTTAATGTGAGACTTGTAGACAAGTGCTAGTAGGTACACTGAAACAAAGCTAAGCTAAGAACCTTTAATAAACAGTCCACTTGGTTTGGATTCCAAGCCACTGTGTCATAAGAGGAAACGAGTGTGTCAAAGCTCTTGCTAAGGACCTCAAATATTTTAAATGCCAGGGTTATGATTTGCTGAGGCTTCAAAAAAAAGAATTTGCTATCCACATGGCAGGCAATACAGTGTTCCACCCAAACCTTGGTTTTACCCGTTGAAAAAAACTTCAAAGAGTAATATCTTCTATTTCTCGCCTTCGTATAGGCCATTGTTGTTCCCCGGGATTCTTCCACAAAATCCGGGTCAGAGACACATCGCCTATGAATGTGGATTGGATGAAGGTACATTAGAGCATACATTTTTCTGGTGCTCCAATAACCCAGCCCATGATCTGTATAGTCGTCTTCCTAAGTTACATATCCCTGTCCCAACTAACTTTCCATCTTTACTAACACATTCTTCCCTGAAGTATTTGGAGCTTTGATGGATTTTATCCGTATTATTGACATTAAATTATGATTATTTTTGTGTGTTTGTCTATGTTCATATTTAATATAATTAACCATAATATATTTAACGTATTTTTATTTTTGTTTGTTTCAGTGTACCTACTAGGACTTGTCTACAAGTCTCACATTAAACACAGTGTTATCAAATTATTATTGAAATAGAATTATTTTTTATTTTTTCTCATAGCACATTAGACATTGGGAGAATTGTTGACATCCGCACCATTGCCATAAACGAAAATAAAATAGAATAGAATACGACTTACCTGCTCACAACTCTAGGAAATTCCGAGACACCGCCATCTGGCGTGCAATATTGGCAGTTAAGGTATTGCAAGCACAATGGCGCTGTCTCTACTATGAAAATGTTCTCAGTATTGTTATTGAACAACAGATGGCGCTAGTTATATCACCTATATGACACACTAGCTGCGCCCTACTTTTTCACCCGCGTAGGTTTCGATTTTTTTTATGTTCCGCTCCTATTGGTCGAAGCGTGATGTTATATAGCCTCAAGCTTTTCTGGATTAATGGGCTTTCCAACGCAAAATCATTTTTTCAAATTGGAACAGTAGTTCCTGACATTAGCGCGTTCAAACACACCAACAAACAATCTTACACTTCAGTTTTATATACAACGGATAATGACGTTATAATGAAATCACAATGGTGATAATAACACACGGGTAGTGCCCACTAATCATATTAATTTTGATATTTTAATGTAACTAGAAAAATGAAAAAAAAAAAATTCTAACATAATAAATAAGAAAAAAGTAACCAAAATTTGGATCACCCTTGCGAAAATTCATTCACGCAATTACTTACCTCAGAGACGGAACGCGTCGCTACTCGCTTCGTGCGCACCGAAGCACTAATAAATTACACAAAGCGTCTTTATCGTGGTACCATATTCTTGCTACTATCCTAATTAGACAAAAAACAATTAATAAAACGTTAGGACGATGATGTCTTTTCCACAAAAACATTCACAAAAATGGTGTTCGATGAAATAATGCACACAGCTGGTTTAAAGAGAGTTATGTCAGTCACACGGGTTCTTCTAGCACTAGTCAGAAAAAATAAATGTTTATTAATTCGCGCGCCCTGCGCGTGCACCCGTTCACCGACAAAGGGTTAAGGGATCTATCTATCTCTTTTCTTCAACAATGTTGCTATCTTTTAATTTCATTGACGAAATATTATGATCCATGACCCCGCAAATGCTGTGCGACAGTTCTCTAAATACAGGTTGCTTTAAAAAGCTATTTAAAAAAAAATTGTAACTTCGTGAATAATAATATTTCATGAAAATAAAATCTCTTCATGAAGCTAAAATGCAAAGTATTTGTGTTTTCAGTTAATGTCACAATTGTATCGCCACAGTGAAAAGTTCCTAAAGCTGAATTTAAATCCATAGTTTCGCCTGGTATGTCAACGTAGTCTTGAGACAGTCTTCTAAAACGACCGAGCTTTATTTTATCTTTAATTCTTCAAACGCGATCTTGGGTTACTAAAAATTTCATGGTTGTACATATACATTAAACCATGTGTAAGCTGAAAAGATAAGTTTCAGCAACATGAGAGCAATCAATAATTATTGCTCTTTTGGAGAACTTTCGAGCTATCAGAAGGTGAAGAAATAACTTGTAGAATATTCTTTTGATAATTAATTTATTTTAAAATTATCGCATCTTAAATAGTGTTTACAATTTTAGCTCTTACCATATAAAACTCCTACATTAAAATTATTTCACTCTTGACAAAAATTTAGACCAATAGTTTACAAGTAATTTAGAATAATCACCGCACAGCGCAGTTGTCAGTTGCGTTTCTTCCTTTTCACTCAGTTTTTGAGTGAATGGGCTTATTAAACTAGCGCACTTTACCATCAACGATTGCATCACTTTGCGATCAAGCACTAGGTACTTTATAATTATTAAAAGAAATAATTAAAAAAATGCATGGTGTCGTGTTGCTTGTGAGCTCGGGGCGCGCGCGGGTGGTTTGCACCAAAGGCATAAGTAGAGGTGCCATGTCGCGCGCACTCTCGCGCGCACTTTCGCGCGCACTTTTTGAACCGCACCTTCCGCTATAAAATAGAAGGAGCGCTCTCCTACCCCCGCCCCATCCGTGCAGGTGTTCCCCAGGGCTCTCTACTAGCCCCCCTCATTTTCACGCTGTATACAAGCGATATCCCGAAAAGCGGTAAGGCCCAAATCGCTCTGTGTCGCAGACGACACCGCCATCTACTGCTCGGGTTCGAATTCGCCTCTATCTCCAAACCGCTGTCAACAAACTGGCTGACTGGTTTAAGAAATGAAGGATTGAAGTCAACCCTCAAAAAAGTCAAGCGGTACTCCACTCGAAACCGCGACTCAATGTCCCCACTCCACGACCCATCTCCATGTCTGACGAGCCGATCCCTTGGGAGAAGCAAGCCAAATACCTAGGTGTGATTCTCGACCGCAACCTCAACTTTTCAGAGCACATAAAGGCGGTCCGCTCACGTGCCGCCTTCGCTCTGGGTCGACTCCACCCCGTCCTCAACCCGCGTAGCAAACTGTCGCTCAGGTGCAAAATGCGCTTGTACACAGCATGCCAAGCCGCGTCATATCCATAGGATGCACGTAGTCCAAAACAGTTTTCTCCGTAAAACCATAAATGCCCCTTGGTTCGTCCGTAATGAGATCCTCCACTTTGATCTCAAAATCCCCACCATCCAGCAGTTCAGGAAGCGCCTTTCCAAACGCTTCTTTGACACTGCCGCCAAGCACCGTAATCCCCTGATAGTAGGGGCTGCTAATTATACCCCCTCCACCATCTCCAAGCTTCGTTGCCCAAGGCATGCCCTCATAGACCCTGATGGCCCCATAACCCGCCTCCAAGAGGCCAATAGGGCCACTAGTACATTACTCAAAAAAAGATCGACCTACCGACCTGGCCGCCGAGGTCCATCGCGACACGTTCAACGTAGTAGCTCCCTCCCCCGTCCCTTGTCCGATGAAGGCCAGCCCGCGCCGCAGCTGAGCCAGGAAATATAATTTCCCAACCATGACCTCTGAGTTTGTTTCGGACGTTTCTTCTCAGAGCTAGTACTAGGAAACGCCGCGGTCATCAAACCGAATTTAAACAAATATTCGATCCAGTCGTCCCTTGCTGCTTTCTCCAGCGACGCCCTAAGCGAGGTTCGTACCCCACAGGGGGTGCCCTTAGCGTGTAGTCGCTTAGCTTTTTAGTCGCACTGGCTGGAGGCTTTAAATTCATTTAAGGCATCCACAGGAAAGTCCGGTTAAGTAGTCACGGCCTCTCCAGGTCAACTACGAGATGCGATATAAAAAAAAAAGCGCGCACTTTCTTTAAGGCGCGGCTCCCGTCGAATAGGTACAGATGTGTTGAAGTGTTGAGCGCGGCGACTGAAGATAAATAAATCGATGCTGCTGGTGCTCACAATGATGGCGTGCAACATCCGCCGTGCAGTCCTGGTTGCGGAATGTGACTAACAGTTCTTTTCAGAACTCTTAATTCTATCTATATTTCTTGCG
Source organism: Sesamia inferens (assembly GCA_037179545.1). Classification (NCBI taxonomy): domain Eukaryota; kingdom Metazoa; phylum Arthropoda; class Insecta; order Lepidoptera; family Noctuidae; genus Sesamia; species Sesamia inferens. Next base: position 13,514,911 of record CM073951.1, on the reverse strand, counting down.
GAATGTCAGGAACGTGATAATGTGTGTGGTTACACTTCATGTTTCTTTGCGACGTCAATCTGCTTACTTACTCACTGACATACAAAAACACAGCCTCTGTTTATAAATTGTCTTGGCTACAAAGAGATTCCAACTAAAACTTATTTACACATCACTTACACATTGTTCAACGTGTTATAAAACTAGGCACATCCTGAATATATGTATAGTGAGTATTATAATTATAAGAGAAATTGAACAATTTCTCTTATTCTAATAATATTGCACAAAGTAGCTCTGAAACAGATGCCTCTTTTGCGTCTGCAAAAGAAGTATGAAACTGATAACAGCAAAATAGTTACTTTTCGCTCGAGAGATGGCGTTGTTAGTCGAGCCCACAATTCCTAAAACTCGCAATAGTTACAATTCACGGCGGGTATATAAACCAGCTCTTTTGACAATCTTGTACTTCGTTTCTAGTCATATAATTTTCTAGTCACGAAAATTTCTATCAGTATTATATCCTAGTCAAATGTAGACTGTTGTGATATTTTATTACATACTAAAATTTTTGGAACGTTGAATGGCAATATTCAACTTTATGATTTATTTGTATACCTACTCAGTAGATTATTTTCTTAATGATGAATTTTTCAGTGAAAGATTTTAGGCTGGCTAGGAAAAATCATTCGCTTTTTATTATTTTTGTATTTTACTCGTAACTATAGTTGATTATTCCGTATTTAATTATTAGGTAAGTATATAAGTACTTTTCTAGGTATTTAATTTGGATATTCTTGATTCAACTCAAATATTTTTTACTATAAAGATTTATTGGATTTTACAATACTGATACAATATTGATAGTTTCACATCGTTTTATTTACATTGCTTATCCATGTGATGGATGAATATGGAAAAGTTTATTAGAAGCTTATTATATCTGTAAAAAGTTTATTATATCTGTATCTCATATGCATGTTTACAAATAAATAAATGGTTTAATTAGTATTAGTTTTCAAATAAACATATTATTTAGGTATTTGATTGAGTTTAATTACAAATCTAAGGTTCGGATTCGTAGTTGGAAAGTAATAACAAAAAAATACGATTTACCCATTCCTACGCCAGGAAAATTTGAGACAGCGCCATCTTGCGTACTGTGTCGGAACTGTTATGAAAAAGTTCTCAGTATTGTTATTGAACAGCAGATGATGCTAGCTACATCACCTAAATGAAAAATTAATAACTATCATAAGACGATGTCGTACTATTTTTTCACTTTACCTCTGTAAATCTAGAAAAATTTAAATTTTGCCTACAAAGAAAATACTTTAGGAAAGTTGAATATATTATATAGCGCTGTATGAAGATAGAACCGTGAATGTAATTAATTGGTTCAATAAAAAAATCGTTTTAAAAATCGTAAATCGCTTTTTAAAACGTGTATGTACCCTGAAGAAATTACTTGGTTAAACCATGTATAAATTATATTAATTGAGCAATATTACTTTTTAGAGCTTGGTGAATCATATTTTATAATATCCTTTAATTTTTTTTCTAAGGAACAATGATTATTTATACGAAATTCGTGGTGGTCTAGTGCTTAAACCACCAGCCTCTCAAGTATGAGTGGGCGGGTTCGATTCCAGGACAGGCAAGTATCAATGTAACTGTTCTAAAGCTGATTATGTACTTTCTAAGTAGGTATATCTTGGACACCAATGACTGATTATAAGGTGAAGGAAAACATCTTGAGGAAACCTGGACCTTAAGTCTGATATCGCCAACCCGCATTAAGCAAGCGTGGTGATTACGCTCAATCCTTCTCTGTAGGAGAGGAGACCCGTGCCCTGCAGTGGGACGTTAAAAAGGTTGATGAAGATGATGATGATACAAAATTTACCGTTCAAAAGCTCGCAATGGCCGGTCAGGGCCCGCCATGGTTTTAAACTTTGTTGCACTTAATACTAGATGGTGCAATTCAATAATTTAACTGAAAATACTTTTATTAAACTGACATTACTGTATTTTTTATTCTTCTACTTCAGCCCATAGAGGTCCACTGTTGTACAAATTTCTTCCCCAAAGCTTTCCACGATGACCGGTCTTGGGTGGCCCGCATCCATTGGCTTTCCGCGACCTTTCCTGCCCGCATCCATATTTTTATTATCATGGCAATATCTTCATCGTTGTCATACATTTATTTTTCATTTCACGCAGATTTTTTTTTTTTTTTTTTTTAATAATTATAAACTAGCGCTTGACCGCAATCCCGCCTGATGGTAAGCAGTGATGCGATCGTTGATGGTAAAGCGCGCTAGTTTATTAAGAGCCTATTCACTCAGAAAAACCGAGCGAATAGAAAGGAAGACGGCAGTTGAGCGAGGTGATGCAATGTTAAACCCAACAACACGACCAACGATGCTGCGCCAAAGGGAGATTGATGTGAAGACCCTCCACGACCAAACTCCCAACACAAGAACATTAGGCGCATCGTACTCGGCACACATCGCAACACAACTGCTCAGACCCGTCCTCCGTACGGCTTCACCAGACATCATGCCGGAACACGACAATTCGCTTGGCGGCAAGACTTTGTCTGGTGGGTGGTAACTTCTGCCGGCGGCCGATGTTATGGCCTACCACCGATAAAGATATTGGTAATTACGTTCTCATTGGTCTCTTAAAATCTTATTAAATAGCAAATGAAAAGAAATTATTTTGAATTTTATTTTCCTTAAATAATAATAATATATTACTACTAATTGCCCACCATTGAGTACGGATTTTTGAAATTATATTTTAATAAATCTGAATAATAGAATAGAATAGTTCTTTATTTGCATAGGAGTTGGTACAAAATACACCAACTTATATATACAACAAATACCATAACTAAAACTAACAAAAAAGTCAAAATTAATAAATCTATACTAATATATAAAGCAGAAGAGTTTATTTGTTTGAACGCGCTAATCTCAGGAACTACTGGTCCGATTTGAAAAATTCTTTTGTTGTTGGATAGTCCATTAATTCAGGAAGCCTTTAGGCTATATAACATTACGTTGCGACCAATAAGAGCGGAGTATAACTAAACCAATCAGGCCCTTCGAACGCCTCTCCATTGAATCCAAAGTGGCCAGGAGATAGTTTGCAGCACCAGTCTAAATGTGGCCGCAGTAGTCCACACCCGAGCGGACCTGTGCTTTGATTATCTCGTCTGTCGGCGCATTCAAGTGTGAATTCCGTTAGTGTACTATAAATTTCTCTTCTATTCACTCAGAAAAACTGAGCGAATAGCAAGGAAGGCGGCAGTTGAGCGAGGTGATGCAATGTTAAACCCAACAACAGGTTTCTCAGGTTTTCGATTGTGTAATTATGGAAATATAATAATGTAGGGATGAAGCCTTATTGCCTATGGTCTATGGGTGAAGTACACGCAAAATACCTACCTACAGTGTTGTAGGTAGGTATTTTGCGATAAAAAAAATGTTATTGTATTCGAAAGAAAAATGTTATTGAATTGGATTCTGAAGGTATCTTCAGAATCCAATACAATAACATTTTAAGGGCACTATTGCGACTACCGTGTTCTTGTAGTCTTTCAGGAATGTCTGCGGACGTGCATATAATACGACTTTTACGGCTAAGTCTTGTTTATGTAAGAATTTTTTACCATGCTGCTTCATATCGTAGAACTACCTATGTAAGCTAAAAAGATGAATTTCAATTTGAATCTGTTTATAACCAAGAATTTGTGTATACAAAGGCTGTGTTGTTGTATGTCAGTGAATAATTAGATTGAGGTACATAAAACTGACAACCACAGCCACATTTTAATTCAATAGTTCCTTTTCGCTCAATAGATGGTGTTGTTAGTCGAGTCCATGATTTGTAAAACTCGCAATGGTTACGTTGCACGGCGGGGTATATAAACCAGCTCTTGTAACGACATGATATCGTCCATAGCAACAGGGCCCCTAGATAAGTTTAGTTTAAGTAGTTAGTTATAAGTACTTAGATTAATAATTAGAATTTAGGTAGCTAATGAAAATAATATATAATTTTTGGGAAGTTGAATGTTACAATTCAACTTTATTAGTTTATTGTATACTTACTGTGTTATTTTCTTATCGATGAACATTTAAATGGAAAATGTAATGCCACAATTGATTTATTATGTTAATAAAAATCATTTAGTTTTTAATTAAATCAATGAAATTAAAATTGTTGGTGCTTTTGAATAATCAATGTCGGTCAGTCCCGCGAAAAATAATAGTGAAGCTAAATTGCACTCTCCAAAGCGTAGATCTCAATGGAGAAGAACGTGCGAGAAACTCCATGGACACTCTTTTAAAATCACAGTATGGTATTTCTTCGTTACATATTTCTGTTGCTTCTATCATGTGAGCACTATGTATAAAAAAAAAAAAAATATTAAAAGATAGAAAATGAATTAAGGCTAATTAATTAATTAAATAATTAATTTTGAACCAAATTATTGTTGATTATTCTTAATTGAAGTGTTAGGTTTTGATTACTTATGTATTATTTAATTTTATTATTCATTTTAAATATATTTTAGTCTTTTCCAGTAGTATTAATTGATGTGGTTATTTATGTTTGTAATAATGTTTTAGGGTAATGGAAAACTTACCTACTTTTATTGTAACTGGTTTAGTTTCATTACCGATCAAAAGTTCGGACCTTATTTGTTAAATATTAACAAAAAATTATGAATTACCGTCTTATCATATATCGATGCGACTTACCACCGCACGAAAATTCGAGATAGCGCCATCTTGATTTTAATATTAGAATTATTATGAAAAAGTTTTTATATACGTTTCATAGATCTCTGCACACATTACATAGTTTTATGAAAAATACAAACAATTACTATGGTTCATCACCCAACGAAAAAGTACAAGATAAACAAGCAAAACAAAAACGAAAAACGTTTTTACAAAAAAAAAAAAAAAAAAACAACCGACTCCCAAAAACCACTACAAAGTGAAAAACTAATTTCGGAAGTCGGTGTCTTTGGTTTTTGTAAATTCGTTTTTAACACCGACTTCCGAAATTAGTTAGTTTTCACTTTGTAGTGGTTTTTGGAAGTCGATTGATTTTTTTTTTGTAAAAAAGTTTTTATTTTACACTTTTTAGTAGTAAAAAGTACTATGTAATCAGTTGCATCTGATCAGACTGGATGCTAATGCAAATAGGTATAGTTAGGAATTGGTGTAATTTTGTTTATTTTAATTTTTACCGGTAATTTTGAAGAATTACCTCGACTGCTGCTCTTCATCATCAGATTTACTGCAGACTATTATTTTAACCCAATGGGTGCAAAGTTCTCATCAATATAAATGAATTTAGTGCAGACACAAAGTAGCTGCTGTGAATTGTTGGGGAGTTCCTTCGACTGTCTCCCGGTTCCATCATCAGATCTAGTCCATACCTTTATTAAATTGTAATACTTTAATATACTTAATGAAAATACTAAGAAATGCACTAGTCGGCCCTAAGATTTTTGAATGTACTCCTTGATATCTCTGGTCTTCCATCATCAGATCCTGATGTCCTTATCATGGGACCACTTTGGAAATATCTTCTTTTTAATAACAAAAGAGTGATCAAAATCGGTTCATAAACAACGAAGTTATCAGCGAACAACATAAAAAAAGCATATATACGGTCGAATTGAGTAAGCACCGGTTAAAAAATAGTACAAAGGTTTATTATCCTTACTTATATTACAAATGAAAAAGTGAGTTTGTTTGTTTGTTTATTCCACTTTCACGACGTAACTACTGAACCGATTGCTTTGAAATTTTGCAGACGTAAAGTTAGAAGTCCGGATTAAATAAAAGGGTACTTCTTTATCCCGGAAAAATTTAATATTCTCGAGGGAAATCTAAAAAGCGCGATATAACCGAACTACACGCAGGCGAAGACGCGGGCGGAAAGCTAGTTTGAAATTAAATGACCAAAAATGCCTTCTCACTACTGCGAAAAAGAAAGTACGAAATTATATTTAGGTTCAATAATACAGTCTAAACGTGAACGTCTATACGTCGGTATCGATACAGTCGGTACGGTATAGTCGAAAGAGGCACATAGGTGCCTTTTGTGTTGCCTCTTCAACATAGATAGTAGTTTTCTGAAGGCCATCCTCTGATGGCCTTCAGAAGCTGTTTTATGCCCTATCACTGCGCGCGGGAGCTTATTATGGTTTGAAACATTAAATTCATTGCTTTACATTGGGGCGGTTTCATGCCCATTCCGAGTAGTAACTACAACTTGTAGGTAGCGTTACTAACTGTTCTCACTTTTTTGAGTTGATGATTTTTTTTTAAATTATTTTTTATTATTTTATAACACAAATATTTTTATTTTTGTCTTTTACTCTATTCATCGAAAGTACTCATTAAAGCAAATCGTTCTGCCGCGTGAAAACAATCATTAAAATTCCAGCGTGTATACATATACTACAATGTTTGCGAGCTTCTTTGTGTAATATGGTTTTAAAATAAGTGAAATTGTTTGAAAACTCATGGGGCCGCTAGTTTCGCCGAGTATACACAGCTTACGCGTGCTCATGCCTACGCTCAGTTAGCACCACAGGGCCTGTAGCCAATGTAACATCGCTTCGTAGCGAAACGAAATCGAATACCAAACCAACCAATAACGAAAAAGATTGATCACGCGTCGCGATAAATCACGTGGTCATTCATTCCCGCCATTGGTTGGTTTGATATTCGATTTCGCTTCGCTACGAAGCGATGTTACATTGGCTACAGGCTCTGGTGAATGCACCCGGCTCGCCCGCCTGAACGGAGCGCGGTACTTACATGTTTTTGTTGGGACAACCAAGTAGGATAACGCGCTCATAACTTTCTGGTTTTTCATATGTTTTTGAAATTATTTACATGGATTCTTTACTTAAAAATACTGGCCACGTGTTTCGGGTTCCGCATAAACAAGGAGTAATGTTGTATACGAAGGCTGTGTTGCTGTATGTCAGTGAATAAGTAAATTAAAGTCGCAAAAAATCATGAGAGCAATCTAATACCATGTTTGCTAGTAATTTTGTGCAATTTTATTTTAAAATAAGAGAATTTGTTTAAAACCTCATGGTGCCGCTAGTTTCGCCGAGTAGAGGGTAGGCGCTGTCTTAAGACAATGCCTTAAAACGTCCGACCATTATTACATCTTTAATTCTTCAAAAGCCATCTTGGGTAACTAAAGATTCAGGCTGTACCTAGTTTTAGAACCGCTGTTACATCTAATTCTTCTTTCAGTAAGAATTTCATACTATGTCTGCTGCTTGTATACGTGTTAATAAAATATGTGTTTCATTATTTGAGTCTCACTGTGGGCATGAGTATGAGTTGTTGTCTGTCAGTGAATAAGGAGATTGAGTTCGCACAAAACTAACAACAACAGCAGAATTTTAATTCAATAGTTCCTTTTAACTCAATAGATGGCGTTGTTAGTCGAGTCCACGATTCCTAGAACTCGCAATGGTAACGTTACACAACCGGTTATTTAAGCTAGCTCTTTTGTTGTGTAGAGTAATATTGCAAGTACCCATTGTACATTTTATAAACTTTTGGCAAGTTGTACACAATGTAAACATTCAACTTTAAGGTTTTACTACAGAACATTATTTTCTGTTTATGCGAAACCCGAAAAATGTGTCCAGTAGTTCTAAGTAAAGAATTTATGTACAAAATTTCAAAAAGATATCATGAAAACCACAAAGTTATGAGCTTGTTATCCTACGTGACTGTCCTAACAAAAATATGGTCCAGGTTCCGCTCAGGCGGGCCAGCAGGGCATTGACGTCTGGCGTCAGCTGTTGCGCTGTTGATGATCGACCTAAGCTGCTACCATGCTCGGTAACCATATTGCAACAGTTTCTAAATGTATTTGTGAAAAAATATAACATGGTGTAAAAATGATTGCTCAGATCAGTTGCTTATTTTGAACAAACTATATTCAGGTTTCCCATAAACAATTAATAAAAAAATAAAAAAATATTTTCTTATTGATGGGTATTTGAAGATGTTAGGCCGGCCACATCAGGTGTATCATGTTAGAAAGAAAAAATAAAACACTTGCTTTTTATTATTTTTGAACTCACTGATTGAATGTTGACTATTTTGAAGTTAATTGTTATGTAGGTACTTACATACTGTTTATTATTATTTAATTTAGTTTTGTTTTATACATTTTAGATATTACTTTAGAATTGTGATTTTATCATACCCAGGTGATAATAAAATATGCAGAACTTTGTTAATGAAAAAATTTGAGTTATAACACGAAAATTAAACGCATATCAAATATTCCGATATGACGTCGATCGCTGTAGTTTCTATAGCTATTGTATTGTTTTACTATTATTGCTATACGTACAGACGACAGCACATCAAGCTACTACAATCTGTTAGATTTCTTAATTAGATTTTCAACTTTATCTCTGAAGGATTAAGGCTCAAGGTTGATTGGAAATAGGTATTTGTCAGTTTCGGGTAGCTTGACCTACTGCCGTCCGTATACATGTCCGTTACGGTACGTTTCATAATATGTTTTGTTGATTTTTAATCCATAAAATGAGTAAAGCCGTTCTCAGTAGTAAGACATTGATGTCTTTTTTTTTATAGAATTATAAACTAGCCCTTGACCGCAATCCCGCCTGATGGTAAGCTAATATCTACGTACCTAGGTCTTTTCCATGTTCACAAACAAATAATGAATGATTTAGGTAACGTTCCGTTAATGACTCGAAAATTAAACGCATATCAAATATTCCGAAGTGACGGTGATCGCTGTAGTTGCTATACAGCTATTATATTGTTATACTCTATATGCTATACGCTATATGCTCTATATGGTGCTATAGCTATAGGTACGTTTGTTGTGTTGATTTTAATTGAAGAAAATGAATGCAGTTTTACTAGGTTTCCTCAATACAACTTAAGAACCGTTTGAATGGTTTGCTCGCAGTCTTCCTTAGTACTCATAAATGATTTGCACTCTAACTGCGTAACACACCGATATTATTAACATAAATCATTTCGATGCATGTTGCTAGTTTGCTCAACATAACAAATGTTGTAGAATTCTCAAAATGAAACCCAGTGCTGTATTTGTGTTACGCAATAACCCTGCTGGTTTTGTTTACAATAATATTTTTAGTGTTACTAAAAAATTTTTAAAAAACACATTTTGTAAAAAGTTTACCATTTTCTATTCTAAACAACTGGTTGTTTTTAATTACGGATCAAAGTTCGGGCCTTATTTGTGAAATAATAATAAAAATATAGGACTTACTCGCTCATCATGGTAGGAAAATCCAGACAGCGCCATCTTGAGTGCAATAGGAGTTATAATAAAAGAGTTCTCAGTATTGCTATCGAACAATAGATGACACTAGTTACATTATGTTTTGAAGAAATATTGAGTATCATTAAACTCATTTAAGATTTATGGTTCTTAGTTACACTTTGAGCTGAATTCACAAGCTATACTATGCTTTTAAAAATAATTATAGATTTAAATAATGCTTATCTTATAGATACAATTGAGGTTTCTCAGGTTTTCGATTGTATAATTATGTAATTATAATAATTATAATATTGCCTATGGTCAATGGGTGAAGTACACGCAAAAGCCTACACTGCCTTCAGAATCCAATACAATATCATTTTCAGGGCACTGTTGCGACTACCGTGTTCTTGTAGTCTTTCAGGAATGTCTGCGGACGTGCATATAATACGACTTTTACGTCTAAGTCTTGATTATGTAAGAATTTTTTACCATACTGCTTCATATCATAGAACTATACCTATGTAAGCTAAAAAGATGAATTTCAATTTGAATCTGTTTGTAACCAAGAATTTGTGTATACAAAGGCTGTGTTGTTGTATGTCAGTGAATAATTAGATTGAGGCATAAAACTTACAACCACAGCCAAATTTAAATTCTATAGTTCCTTTTCGCTCGATAGATGGTGTTGTTAGTCGAGTCCATGATTTGTAAAACTCACAATGGTTACGTTGCACGGGCGGGTATATAAACCAGCTCTTTTAACGACATGATACCGTCCATACATGAATATGTGCGGTCAAAAAAAAAAAAAAAAACAAAAAAAAAAAACACCTACATAAGTTTAGTTTAAGTAGTGAGTTATAAGTACTTAGTTGAATAATTAGATAGAAAGACAACGTATAATTTTTGGGAAGTTGAATGTTACAATTCAACTTTATTAGTTTACTAGCTTTCCGCCCGCGGCTTCGCCCGCGTTAACTTCGGTTATATCGCGCGTTTTAGATCTCTCTCGGGAATATCAATTTTTTTCGGGATAAAAAGTACCCTATTATTTAATCCGGACTTCTAACTTTAAGCCTGCAAAATTTCAAAGCAATCGCTTCAGGAGTTACGGCGTGAAAGTGGTAAAAACAAACTCACTTTCCGATGTATAATATTAGTAAGGATATATTTGGTGTACACATATAAATATTCCAGTAATCTCCCTTAGGAACTTGATGTTTTTTTAGGACCAATAGTAGCCTATGTTACTCTCCATCTTTTCAACTAACTGTATGCCAAAAATCAGGTCGATTGTTGCTTAGCTACGGCGTGAAGGAAGGACAAACAAACAAACAAACAAACAAACACACTTTCACATTTATAATATTAGTATGGATTGTATACTTACTTAGGTACCATGTTATTTTCTTATCGATGAATATTTAAATGAAAAATGTCCTGCCACAACTGATTTATTATGTTAAGAAAAATCATTTAGTTTTTAATCAAATCAAAATTGTTTATTTCTAATTAACCATCCGTTGGTGCTTTTGAATAGTCAATGTCGGTCAGTGCAAGAAAAGTGAAGCTAAATTGCACTTTCCAAAGCGTAGATCTCTATGGAGAAGAACGTGCAAGAAACTTCATGGACACTCTTCAACATAGATAGTAACTTTAACTAAACTTTAGTAGCCTTCAGAAAACTGAAGATTTAACTTCGGAAAATAAAAGATTTCCTTGGTGGTAGGCCATAACATCGGCCGCCGGCAGAAGTTACCACCCACCAGACAAAGTCTTGCCGCCAAGCGATTTGTCGTATTCCGGCATGATGTCTGGTGAAACCGTACGGAAGACGGGTTTGAGCAGTTGTGTTGCCATGTGTACCGGGTACGATGCGCCTAATGTTGTTGTGTTGGGAGTTTTCAGATCAATCTCCCTTTGGCGCAGCATCGTTGGTCGTGTTGTTGGGTTTAACATTGCATCACCTCGCTCAACTGCCGTCTTCCTTGCTATTCGCTCAGTGTTTCTGAGTGAATTGGCTCTTAATAAACTAGCGCGCTTTACCATCAACGATCGCATCACTCCTTACCATCAGGCGGGATTGCGGTCAAGCGCTAGTTTATAATTATAAAAAAAAAATCGCTAGACAAGAAACGAATTTAGACAAATAAAGAGCGAAAATGGAACACTTCATCTTATCACTGATGATTATTTAATACAAGCTGTGAAATTTTGTCCATTTTGAAAGCTAGTGCACTGTATTTTAAATCAAAGCTTTCGGTTCATAATTTCACAATTTACTATCTGTGCACTAATGTTATTAATGTAAAATGTAATTGGTTCGATGAGAAAACTACTGATTTAAAAACACCAACTTACGCTTCTTTTTATCTTTTTCAACCAATAGAGGCCACTGCTGGACAAAGGTCCCTCAAGGCTTTCCACGATGACTTTTCTATTGCATGCATTGTTTAGCCTGTGTCTTAAAACAATACATAAATAAATAATCATCAAACATCATTCATACAAATCACATTAATATTCATCCACAACAATTATTTTAAAACTGTAATTCACATGCATCCCCAGATCACACTATAGTACCATGCCGCAGATCGGCTGTATACTTAGGTTTAGTTCACGTTGCGGTGTGACTTCAGTAACTGCACCCTCACGGTGTACCTAGTCTTCCGGCGCACGTATTCTACGAAGTACCTAGTCGTATTAGTGTAGTCTAGACGGTAAAATTAAAATAGAACCTGGGTGTGAATTTCGTTTAACTATTTTAGTAAGTAGTATAGTAAGTTAACTTACCGTGCTTGTACAGAGGACAGCACATCGAGCTATTACGATTTGTCAGATTTCTTTGTTATTGTTTAAAATAAGATAAATTGTTAAAAATTTCATAGTGACGCTAGTTTCGCCTCGTATGTCAACGTAGTCTTAAGACAGTCTTCTAGAACGACCGAGCTTTATTTCATCTTTAATTCTTTAAACGCGATCTTGGGTCACTATAGATTTAGGCTGTGTTTAGTTTTACAACCGTTATTGAATCTAGCTAAATTTGATTTAAATTTCATACATAGCTGCTTGTATGCCTTGACCATGTTTTTTTCTCGTTTAGGCAAGAGTATTTATATGTTTACAAAGGCTGTGTTCTTGTGTGTCAGTGAATAAGTAGATTGAAGTCGCAATGAAACATGTGAGCAATAATTACTGATTGCTCTCATGTTTCCGAAATTCATCTTTTTGGCTTACACACATTTTAATGTATACAAACATGTAAATTATAATTATAAGAGAAATTGAGCAATTATTCTTATTTTAAAACAATATTGCACAAAGTAACTCTCAAACCGTGGCATGCCTCTTTTGCTTCTGCAAACAATTTCAGAAGCAAAAGCGTTGTGGAACTGACAACAACAGCAAAGTTTTAATTCAATAGCTCGTTTTCGCTCGATAGATGGCTATGCTAGTCGAGCCCATAATTCCTAAAACTCGCAATAGTTACGATTCACGGCCGCGTATATAAGCCAGCTTTTTGACGACACTGTATTTTCTAGTCAACTAGATTTAAGACTTTATTGTAGTCTATGGAAAAAGCTTAATTTTTGGAGAGTTGAATGGCAACATTCAACTCGATTTATTTGTGTACTTGGTAGATTATTTTCTTGTTGATGAATATTTAAATGAAAGATGTTAGGCCTGCCTGGTTTAGAATAATCAATGCCAATTCCAGAGCAATTACGCCGTCGAATAACAAATGTGTTTGTAAAAGTGATGGAAATGGTTTTACGTGATAATATATTATCATACGTGCGGGAAAACATGAAACGTCGTTTAGCTCTCTGTGTCCACCAACAAGGTAGACATACAGGCGGTATCATTGAACATAAGAAAATTTAATATAAAAGCAGTAACTAAACAGTTAAGTGTGATATGATTAGTGTTTGACTATAACTAGCTCCGCTGTAAAGATTCATATTACCGATTATGAATAGGTACAATGTACGTCTGGTGGTTAATAGGTACAAAGTACGTCTGGTGTTTAATAGGTACAATGTACGTCTGGTGGTTAATCTGGGCACTAATGTAAAGTGTTATTGGTTCGATGAGACAAGTACTGATTTAAAAGCATCAACTTACGCTTCTTTTTATATTGATTAATTAGAAAAAATAATTTTACTTTTTGCTCTAGAAGTCGTTGGCGAGCTAAACAAAAGAAACCTCGAGACACCGACTTCTAGAACCATGACAAAGGTAAAATTATTTTTTCCTTTTAACTGTTTTTTTGAAGTCTGTTTCTATTTTTTTGTAAAAATGTTTTTATTTCATGCTTTTTAGGGTCTTAGTCGAAATTCGAAAATTATTCACCTCTTAACAATAGTGGCAGCCATAAATAACCCATGTTAGAAGAAGTCCTCATCAATACAAATAAAATCCCTATCTCAAAAATTACTGAACCGATTTTGATAAAACTTCTAGTATTCCCTAAGTTGAACAATACATAGTACAACAGAAAAAGAGTCACTTAAATCGGATTTGTAGTTCCGGAAATATGCTCGCACAAGCATAAAAACATACATACGTACATACACTTGAAATTTCGCTTATAGACATGCGGGTCGAATTGATAACCTCCTTTTTGTGAAGTCGGTTAAAAAAAATACAGAAAACCGCTCAAGATTTCGTTATTTTTAGTGATGGACAAAAAAAAATATACCAACACAAAACAGAAATGTTGTGGCTTCTAACACTCTTCTGCTACTGGCGATGGAAAAGAACATTGTAATTACACAATTTTTTAGAAAATGTTCACACCCAGATTGAGGTGGATTCACACTCTATAATTGAATGAAAATTAAAAAGTCGTGAAATATTTTTACCTAGCCAGTTCACTCATCAATTACCAAAGAAGCTAGACTAAATCCATCTCCATACGAGGTAACAACAGTGGACTACACGTTTTTTAAAGATTACAGTATTAAAAATATCTTTATTTATGATACAATTTACGCTGGCTGAGGGATTAGTTAAAAATGTGTGGTTGAGATCAGAATTCTAAAATACAATCCCAATGGTATAATTGAATATAAACTTAACTACAATAAAGACTTTCAGCTATTAACACAAAGGCCAAAAAGTATTAACACATTTGTTTTACCACATCTCTTTATTGATAGGTTGCCAGTACTCAAATCAAAGTATGACCATTTAAAACAATTGAAAAGAGTTATATCTTCAGATGACCATGACTTCTATGACAACCATACAATAGCTATTCTATAAATAAAATTTTGTAAAAACAATTCTTATCTATGTATGTACGCAATATAGGTATTTATTTAGAAATTAATTTACCTATATATTAAAAGTCCAACATTAATTAAACTCACAACCTTATAGATTACTTACTTACCTATTGTTTAGCTCGTATGTTAAAACAATACATAAATAAATAATCATCATATATCATTCATACAAATCACATTAATATTCGTCATAGAAGTCATGGTACTCTGAAGATATAACTCTTATCGATTGTTTTAAATGTTCATACTTTGATTTGGATATCGGCAACCTATCAGTGAAGTGATGTGGTAAAACAATAATCACATAATAATTATATAAATACTACAATTCACATGCGTCCCCAGATAACACTATTATATTATATGCCGCAGGTCGGCTGTATACGTCTTATCTATGCACCGTCGCGCGCGCAGATTGTTCACTGTCAGTTGATGCGAGCTCAGATGCTAGTTGTAATTATTATTGACTCCGCGAAGTTCACGTAGATTTGCCAATTACTGTGATTTGTTGTAGCTACTGTACTATAAACCATATTGTGGGTGTTTATTTTCCTAACCACCAAACTTCTACAAACTTCTAGTTTTAATAATTGTATCTATAGTTTATTAATTAATAATTGTATCTATAGTTTATTAATTAAGTAAATATATTTTACATGTCTCATATTCGGTAGGTAAGTGGGTTCTTATTACCCCCATATGGCGAGTGTGAGTGATCAATTAGCGCTATAGGGTAATAATGTAGCTAGAAAAGCCCTAGAGCGGTAAGTGATTTAAAAAAAAAACTTCACTCTTTCAAAAAGTTCGCGTACATCTAATGTAGTCATCATACTGGCAATAGACATAATGCATTCAGCCCAATGACAAAAGCGGTCGCTTCGCAATTTAGACTTATCTTCGTTTGAGTATAATAGTCATTAATTTTAAATATCGAACGGCGAAGCTCAATTTAGTTCTTAAAAATATAATAAACAAAAAAAGATGAAAACAGGCGGAAACAGAAAATATTTACTTTAAATATTGTTTGTTTTTTGGGATTTTTTTTATAATTACGTGCTAATTAATAAAAAAAACACGACTTCTGCAAGTGGTGAAGATACAAGCTGCACTCCCGATTCAATGAAAATGGTAGCTGAAGCAGCAAATAACAATATTTTATTCTTGTAATGCCGTTTTTTTTCTACTTACATCACAATCGAAATGTACAGCAGAGTAGTTAGCTCGGGTGTAAACATCAATTGGACCCTCGAACTATAGGCGCCCTTGCTGCGCTCGCGTGCCTAAATATCTCAGGTTGCAATTAATACCTTATAGCCCTTGGCTACTAATCTACTATTACTTTAGCATAGGTATTTCATAAGGTAACAATAATGAAACGTTATATTAAATAAAACATCAATATTATAATTTTGCATTTAATTTTGTCTTTTTTGTCAGCGGATTCACACGCGTTCCCCTAGTAACCTTTTACATACTATATTCATTTCTGATAGGTAGTTTTGTAAAATTTCTTCATGATTGAAAAGGCGCCATAATCAAGAAGGTTGCTATCTCCGTGTTTATTATATAGGGCCCCGACAGTATATTTACAAACATAAAAATCTCACTGTCCTTTTTGCAAAAGAGGCCCAATGTATTTTGATCAGGGTGCAGCTGCGTGAATAACAAGCAAACTCAATTTCGCATTTTAATCGTCATCAGCCGAGTTTCCATAGGAATAGGAAGGATCCTTCGCACCCGATGTTCTTTTGCATGCCCCTGACCATGTGTTCAATACATCATTTTATTATGATGGATAACAAAGAAACTCATAATTTCAGGTATAGCCTAAGTTGTTTTTTGAATACTACGATATTATTAGATTCGATTCAACTTTCCACTCCGTTCTATATCGCATGGGAACGACTTAAATTACACCACGACGCGCATACGCAAACATCCTCACGGGAGCACTGCAGTACGAATAAGACGTGGCCGCTATTTCACGTTACATTAACCAGCGACGCGATGTGTAACAGAATCACTAGTTACGAGCCAAATTAAAAAGTAGTTATTTTTGTAAATGCGTTATTTCATACACAAGTTATGCTCACGTTATGAAACTGACAACAACAGCAAAACTTTAATTCAATAGTTCCTTTTCACTCGAAAGATGGCGTTGTTAGTCGACCCTGTAATTCCTAAAACTCGCTATGGTTACGTTACACGGCCGGATATATAAACCAGCTCTTTTGACAACACTGTACTTTTTTTCGTAAGCCAATTTTCTTAGTGACTGCTAGTCACATACGAGAATATTTTTGGAAAAGTCGAATGGCAACATTCAACTTTATAAATTATTGTACACTTAGTAGGTAGGTTATTTTATTATTGGCAAATATTTTTAATGAAATACGTTAGGCCTGCCACATCTGATTTATTTTGATGGGAAGAATCATTCGCTTTATTTTTTTGTTATTTTTATAATTTAATTTTTAGTTACTTATGTATTTAATTTGGATATTCATGATTAAACTCAGGACGCCAACGCCCTCTTGTCTAATAATATTTTGGGTTCAAATCACTATGACGCAACTATTCCATCCTTTAACATAACCCGCATGGGCGTTGTCAGTTGTATCCCTACAGAATTCTCGGAGGATGAAGTCCTGGCGTATTTAAAAATACCAGCTGGATGTGGACTCATAATTAAAGTTAGGAGGATAAATCGAAGAGTTAACAAAGACGGTTTAATAGAATACAGTCCCACAGAAACTTGCGTCATCACATATGATGGTCAAGTTCTACCTAACCGCATTTTCCGCTTCCGCACATCAATTACCGCAGAGCAATATATATACCCTACTATCCAATGCCGCAAGTATTGCCGATTTGGGCCTGTAGAATCCCTGTGTCGCTCCAAACCCCGCTGCAGCAAGTGCGGCAATGACCACCCTGGTGTTGGTTGCAGCATTGCTGAAAGTGATGCCTTCTGCGTGTTGTGCTCTGGGGGTCACTTTGCTAATAGCAAGTCCTGTCCGGACTACAGCAGGCAGAGCACTATTAAAACCATGATGGCTGAGAAAGTGATTTCGTACGCTGAAGCAAGTAAAACAGTCCCTAATTCTTCTCGTAGCTATGCTGACATTACGAAGTCATAAACCCAGTCATACCACAACAATGTGTTTCTTAAGCCAAAGGCCGAAGCTTCTTTTTCCCCCTCCTATAATAAATCTGTACATCAGCAGCTTACTAGCACTTCTTTATCTTCTCAGCCTAATGGCTGTGCTCTCAATACTTAACCTACACAATCTCCTGAAAACTTGTCCTCAATAATTGAACTTCCCAGTAAACTTCTTTTAACTTTAGTGTCTTCTTCCAATAAAACTCAACTACCGTTCAACGTTGCCTCATCACTTATCAACTTTTTTCAATCTTACGACAATGCCTCAACTAGTGAGGAGCGTGCTGCATAAGAAGCACGAGCTCACATTCCTTTTAAACAAATTCAAACCCTTAGCTTGTTCTCTCGCTGAGACTTTTCTTGTTCCGAGTCTTAGTTTCTGTTTACCTTCCTTCAATATTCTCAGATGCCACCGATCTGATGGCTATGGCGGGTCGGCTCGCTGCATGAACAATCGTGTTCCACTTGTGGCTGTATCATTTGCCTTTGGTAGGGGATGATATTAGAATTGTGGCCGGCAGGGTGAAGGGTATAACCCTCCTGTCAGTGTACATTGCTCAACCTCACCAAAGTTTACTCCCAGTCCTGAAGCGTACCCTGGAATACATAGAAGGCCCTGTACTTGTTATGGGGCACTTCAACTGCCATCACTTCAGGTGGGGTTATAAACGTTGCGACTCTTTTGGGGAAGGTTTAGTGGAAATCTTATATGACCTTAAGTTATGTATATTAAACAATGGTTGCCCAATTAATAGGTCTCTTCCCGGACAGCATTAGAGTTGTGTTGACCTTACATTTTGTTCACTGGATATCGCAGCGTCGTGTTATTGGGACTGTACCAGTTTGTCACATGGAAGTGACCACTACCCATTTTTAATATCTTTGGCTGATAAAACACATTTAGAAAAATCGAGCCCCCACTCTTGAGGTATAATCTGTCTAACCCTGATTGGACCGAGTATTCCTCACTATTGGAGGACAAAATTAACTCTCTTCCAAATTTAGTTTCGCAGGATTTTAAGTATCTTAGTCCCTTACAAGTGTCAAACTGTTATAAAAACCTAATTTCTGCTATAACGGCCAGTGCTGACTCATGTTTCCCCTTAAAAATTCTGCTCCTGGAAAAATTCCTTCTCCTCCATGGTGGGACCAGGAATGTACAAAAGCCATAAAGGAAAGGAACGATGCTAAAAGGGCCTACAATGGGGCGATGAACCTGATGACATACAACAGGATCCTTGATAAATCTAAAAGATTGCTGCGAGGGAAGAAACGCGCCGGTTGGGTTAACTTTTGTAATTCGTAATCCCCATCCACCTCTTTATCAGTTGTATGGAAGAGGATCAACCGGTTTAGATCCGGCTGTTCTCCTACAATTTCCTTTCCCATCCCTCGTGAGACTGCTGAGCGGTTCTTTGACAAACTGGCTCCTCCGTATGTACCAGCGGAAAATGAACTCACTCAGCCGTCTCTCATTCCTTCTCACGATCCTCTAGTTGCGCCATTTTCTATGCTGGACCTTAACTTAGTTTTAAACCATGTCCACAACTCTGCCCCTGGTATAGACGGCAATGTCTATTCCTTTTTAACACATGCGGGTCATGGAACAAAAACCCTCTTTTTAAATATTTAAAATTTTTGTTACATTAATGGCTGGGTGCCTGATCAGTGGAAAACTCAAATAATTACCTATCTTGAAACCAGTACCATGGATAGTGTTGGAGTTTTGGTATCAGATATTCGCACATAGTTTTCCAAAAATGAATCTGTAGCCGCCACCTTCTTAGGCATTTCCTCTGCTTACGATAATGTCCTTCTTCCCATTCTCAGCCAAAAACTGCAACAGCTGAGAATACCGGAAAAAATGTTACAGTGCATTTGCAGTTTACTTATGTCTAGGTCTTGGGTTTTGAGAGTCCCGGGGGAAGAATTTGACGCCAGGACGTCATGGAAGGGCCTACCACAAGGATCTGTGCTCAGTCCTTTACTTTACAATCTGTATACAGCTGACTTAAACTCATGGCTCAATAACGACTGTCAAATTCTTCAGTAAGCTGATGACCTAACTTTATATGTCACCAATCACTCGGTTAGCGACGCAGCAACATCTCTATGCATATCCCTGGAATCTCTAAACCAATGGCTAAATTATCACGGCCTGAGTCTGTCTGCCCCAAAAAGTACTGTGGTTGTATTTTCAAATTTCGGTAAGCGTCCAAGGGCATTGTGTATCGGTTTCTGCAAAAATTAATGTTATAGATTCTAAATTGACTGGTTTACATTATCTAAATTATTTAGCTAATAGACGCAAGAGAACTATTCCCATCCTTAAAGTTCTTGCCGGTATCTGGTGGGGTGCTCATCTCTACACCATGAAACTGGTATACAATGCTTTAACTTACTTAATAATTACTTAATGGTATACTTTGCTTGCAACAAAGGTGCTTTGGCAAGGCTGGATAGTATTCAGGCTAAGTGCCTAAGGATCATTTTGTGTTGTATGAAATCCTCACCAATTAACGCATTGCAGATAGAGTGCGCTGAACCACCTTTGGTCTTGAGAAGACAGTATCTAGCGTCAAGATTTTGGGCTAGTCACTGCTAATTACTCTCACCCGCTTGTTGAAAGAGTGAAAGCCCTGGATACCGCATATCGAAGTTTCAATTATTGGAAACATAAAGAAGTCCCCTTGTTTGTAAATTCTTTTGGTTTATACCAAAATTTAGAATCTCCTATCGCTCAGTTTCCGAATCTCCCTGCTTACACTTTTGGCTATGAAACCATATGTTTCAAACCTGATATTTTCTATAATATCGGCATACCTAAAAAGTCCCCTTCGGCTAACTCTATTTTCAATGTGGCGGTTGGTGAGCGCTGGCGAAATTTTGAGAGATTCTTCACGGACGCCTCTATATTCTCGGATTCAAGCTGCACTGGTGCTGCGATATACTACCAAAACTCAAAAATCGTGTTGAAATTTAGATGCCCTAAACAGTCATCAGTATTTACAGGAGAGTGCGTAGCCATACTGGAAGCTTGTTTATTTATAGAAGCCCATAGCATACATTATAATAATAATAATAATAATCACTTTATTGACCAAGAACATACATAGATAAAGTTTGCAGGTATATGCCTTAAAAAAAATTCTATGTAACAAAACAATAAATCCTGCCTCCTAAACTAGGGAATACCTGTGTCTTAGGAGACAGTAATTCGAACTGATCGAGTTGAACTGTACATACATGTACAGGTTTCGAGTATCGATGTTACATCCAATCCTATCTTCACAAATATATATATTATATAGAGAAATAAAAATATAAATTAAAGTAATTTAAGTTACTATATGTTTAATTACAAAAATAGGTGTAAACATTCAATTCCAGATTATTTGAGTATGGAGTAGAGAGAGTATGTGTGTTCGTAAGTGTAATGTGAGTTTATTGGATAGATAGTGTATGTGTTGTGTGTTATGAGTTGATTGTTTATATGTACAGTTTGAGTTCCAAATTGAATAATGTTATGTAATTGTTAAGCGATGTATGTCAAGAGGGATTCAGTGTTATTGTAATCCTGCTGAAAGAGCCAGTCCTTAATTTTAGATTTCAAATCAAATTTATTTAGGTTTATCAAATTTAGATTTTTATGTACAATGTTGTATACGTGAAAACTTAACACGTAGTATTGATGTTTTGCAAAAGAGGTTTTGTGTTTTACACTTGGGGCAACATATGTACGCTTTCTAGGGTCAGGTGGGAGTAGAGAGCCATGGACTCTGAGAACAGATCGCAAAACAAACAGCTGACGTACCGTCAGAACCTTGCAGTCAGAATAGAGCTTTGCTGTGGGGTATCTAAAAGGTTTCCCGATCATCACCTTTAGCACAGCTCTTTGGGCTCTCTCGGCTCTCAAAATAAAAGTCTTCGCTGCTCCACCCCACACGGTTATACAGTATCCGAGGACTGACTGGCACAAAGTAAGGTAAACCATATTGAGAATGTTACAATCAGCCGATTCCCGCAGACGTTTAAAGATGTGAATGAGACGAATAGTTCGGGTGGTTAGAATATCAAGCTGCTTGTCCCATCTCAGCCTCTCATCTAAATGCACCCCCAGATATTTCACGTTATTAGTTCTAGCAATGGCAGCACAAGCGCACGAAATCCGCCGATTTTGGCATGAGTGTGCTGTAATAGAATAACTGTTTGGGGATAAGCAGTCACATCGGATTGCAAAGGGCATGTAATGAGTTTTATTCAGGTTTAACGTCAACAAGTTTAGGTGAAGCCAGGTCATCACAGATGTTAGTGCTGTTTCAGCCCTAGTTTGCACTTCATCCCACGTGGCCCCATGAATTACAATTGCCGTGTCATCTGCATATGTATAGATCTTTCCATCAGGTATCATCAATTTTAGTGTCATCTTCACGGACTCCCTTAGTTGAGAGTTAGAGCTCGAAAGCTTGCAGGCAAGCTTTCGAGCAAAGTCCTCTCATGAGCAAACTGCACAGCCCAATCTTGCTCCTAATCAAAAAGTCCCTTTTATCTTGTGCTAAGAACCTTTAATACATAGTCCACTTGGTTTGGATTCCAAGCCACTTTGTCATAAGAGGAAACGAGTGTGTCAATGCTCTTGCTAAGGACCTCAAATATTTTAAATGCCAGGGTTATGATGTGCTGAACCTTCCAAAAAAAGAATTTGCTATCCACATGGCAGGCAATACAGCCTAGTGTTTCACCCAAACCTTGGTTTTAACGCCTCCGTATAGACCATTATTGTTCCCCGGTATTCCTCCACAAAATCCGGGTCAGAGACACATCGCTTTATGAATGTGGATTGGATGAAGGTACATTAGAGCATATATTTTTCTGGTGCTCCAATAACCCAGCCCATGATCTGTATAGTCGTCTTCCTAAGTTACATATCCCTGTCCCAACTAACTTTCCATCTTTACTAACACATTCTTCCCTAAACTATTTGGAGCTTTGATGGATTTTATCCGTATTAATGACATCAAATTATGATTATTTTTGTGTGTTTGTCTATGTTCATACACAGTATGTTAAGAAAACCCTGTCCGACCCATAAGGATAATAAAGGTTAGGTAAACACATGACCAAATATAATATAAAATTTTACGTAATCATTATAGTACCAATACAAATGAATTTTGAAATAATCTTTTTGTCCCGCGAATTAATTGGAACTACCCCGAAATTTGGTAATTTTTAAAAAAGTGCCAACACCGGTATTATTATGAGCGAATAGCGACGAGACCACGTGCCGCGTGCCCTGCCGCCCGCCGCCCGCGGAATGTTGCTTACGCACATTTACTAAGTTACCTCTTTTTGCGAAATTATATTAATTTTTTTAGGGGGATTTTTTTTTATGTTTAGCCTGGTTTTGTATCAATTAGTAGAATCAGTTATCGATACCTAACAATACCTTCACGGGTCGGGCAGGGTTTTCGTAACATTCTGTATAATATAATTAATCATAATATATTTAACGTATTTTTATTTTTGTTTGTTTCAGTGTACCTACTAGCACTTGTCTACAAGTCTCACATTAAACACAGTGTTATCAAATTATTATTGAATTAGAAGTATTTTTTATTTTTTTATTTTATTGTTTATTTCTTTGCCTTCGCACGTTTTCTCATAGCACATTAGACATTGGCAGAATTGTCGACATCCGCACCATTGTCATAAACAAAAATAGAATAGAATAGAATACGACTTACCTGCTCACTACGCTAGGAAAATCCGAGAAAGCGCCATCTGGCGTGCAATATTGGCAGTTAAGATATTGCAAGCACAATGGCACTGTCTCTACTATGAAAAAGTTCTCAGTATTGTTATTGAACAACAGATGGCACTAGTTATATCACCTATATGACATACCAGCTGCGCCCTACGGTTTCACCCGCGTAGGTTTCGATATTTTTTTATATGTTCCGCTCCTATTGGTCGAAGCGTGATGTTATATAGCCTCAAGCCTATCTAGATTAATGGGCTTTCCAACGCAAAATCATTTTTTCAAATTGGAACAGTAGTTCCTGACATTAGCGCGTTCAAACACACCAACAAACAAACTAACTCTTCAGTTTTATATACAACGTGATGATGACGTTACAATGAAATCACAATGGTGATAATAACTTAACACATGGGTATGGCTAGTGCCCACTAATCATATTAATTTTGATATTTTAATGTAACTAGAAAATTGAAAAAAAAAATTCTAAAAAAATAAATAACAAAAAAGTAACCAAAATATGGATCACCTTGCGTAAATTCATTCACGCAATTACTTACCTCAGAGACTGAACGCGTCGCTACTCGCTTCGTGCGCACCGAAGCACTAATAAATTACACAAAGCGTCTTTATCGTGGTACCATAATCTTGCTACTATCCTAATTATACAAAAAAACAATTAATAAAACGTTAGGACGATGATGTCTTTTCCACAAAAACATTCACAAAAATGGTGTTCGATGAAATAATGCACACAGCTGTTTTAAAGAGAGTTATGTCAGTCACACGGGTTCTTCTAGCACTAGTCAGAAAAAATAAATGTTTATTAATTCGCGCGCCCTGTGCGTGCACCCGTTCACCGACAAAGGGTTAAGGGATCTATCTATCTCTTTTCTTCAACAATGTTGCTATCTTTTAATTTCATTGACGAAATATTATGATCCATGACCCCGCAAATGCTGTGCGACAGTTCTCTAAATACAGGTTGCTTTAAAATGCTATTTAAAAAAAAAAATTGTAACTTCGTGAATAATAATATTTCATGAAAATAAAATCTCTTCATGAAGCTAAAATGCAACAAAGTATTTGTGTTTTCAGTTAATGTCACAATTGTATCGCCACAATGCAAAGTTCCTAAAGCTGAATTTAAATCCATAGTTTCGCCTGGTATGTCAACGTAGTCTTGAGACAGTCTTCTAAAACGACCGAGCTTTATTTTATCTTTAATTCTTCAAACGCGATCTTGGGTTACTAAAAATTTCATGGTTGTACATATACATTAAACCATGTGTAAGCTGAAAAGATAAGTTTCAGCAACATGAGAGCAATCAATAATTATTGCTCTTTTGGAGAACTTTCGAGCTATCAGAAGGTGAAGAAATAACTTGTAGAATATTCTTTTGATAATTAATTTATTTTAAAATTATCGCATCTTAAATAGTGTTTACAATTTTAGCTCTTACCATATAAAACTCCTACATTAAAATTATTTCACAATGACAAAAATTTAGACCAATAGTTTACAAGTAATTTAGAATAATCACCGCACAGCGCAGTTGTGAGTTGCCTTTCTTCCTTTTCACTCAGTTTTTGAGTGAATGGGCTTATTAAACTAGCGCACTTTACCATCAACGATTGCATCACTTTGCGATCAAGCACTAGGTACTTTATAATTATTAAAAGAAATAATAAAAAAAATGCATGGTGTCGTGTTGCTTGTGAGCTCGGGGCGCGCGCGGGTGGTTTGCACCAAAGGCATAAGTAGAGGTGCCATGTCGCGCGCACTTTCGCGCGCACTTTTTGAACCGCACCTTCCGCTATAAAATCGAAGGAGCGCTCTCCTCCCCCCGCCCCATCCGTGCAGGTGTTCCCCAGGGCTCTCTACTAGCCCCCCTCATTTTCACGCTGTATACAAGCGATATCCCGAAAAGCGGTAAGGCCCAAATCGTTCTGTGTCGCAGACGACACCGCCATCTACTGCTCGGGACTCAGCCCTGATCGAATTCGCCTCTATCTCCAAACCGCTGTCAACAAACTGGCTGACTGGTTTAAGAAATGGAAGATTGAAGTCAACCCTCAAAAAAGTCAAGCGGTACTCCACTCGAAACCGCGACTCAATGTCCCCACTCCACGACCCATCTCCATGTCTGACGCAAGCAAGCCAAATACCTAGGTGTGATTCTCGACCGCAACCTCAACTTTTCAGAGCACATTAAGGCGGTCCGCTCACGTGCCGCCTTCGCTCTGGGTCGACTCCACGCCGTCCTCAACCCGCATAGCAAACTGTCGCTAAGTTGCAAAATGCGCCTGTACACAGCATGCCAAGCCGCGTCATATCCATAGGATGCAAGTAGTCCAAAACAGTTTTCTCCGTAAAACCACAAATGCCCCTTGGTTCGTCCGTAATGAGATCCTCCACCTTGATCTTAAAATCCCCACCATCCAGCAGTTCAGGAAGCGCCTTTCCAAACGCTTCTTTGACACTGCCGCCAAGCACCGCAATCCCCTGATAGTAGCGGCTGCTAATTATACCCCCTCCACCATCTCCAAGCTTCGCTACCCAAGGCATGCCCTCACAGACCCTGATGGCCCCATAACACTCCTCCAAGAGGCCAATAGGGCCACTAGTACATTACTCGAAAGAAGACCGACCTATCGACCTCGCCGCCGAGGTCCATCGCGACGCGTTCAACGTAGTAGCTCCCTCCCCCGTCCCTTGTCCAATGAAGGTCAGCCCGCGCCGCAGCTGAACCAGTAAATATAATTTCCCAACCATGACCTCTGAGTTTGTTTCGGACGTTTCTTCTCAGAGCTAGTACTAGGAATCGCCGCGGTCATCAAACCGAATTTAAACAAATATTCGATCCAGCCGTCCCTTGCTGCTTTCTCCAGCGACGCCCTAAGCCGAGGTTCGTACCCCACAGTGGGTGCCCTTAGCGTGTAGTCGCTTAGCTTTTAGTAGCCATGGCTGGAGGCTTTAAATTCACTTAAGGCAGTCACAGGATAGTCCGGTTAAGTAGTCACGGCCTCTCCAGGTCAACTACGAGATGCCATATAAAAAAAAGCACGCACTTTCTTTAGGGCGCGGCTCCCGTCGTGTACAGATGTGTTGAAGTGTTGAGCGCGGCGACTGAAGATAAATAAATCGATGCTGCTGGTGCTCACGACGACGACGTGCAACATCCGCCGTGCAGTCCTGGTTGCGGAATGTGACTAACAGTTCTTTTCAGAACTCTTAATTCTATCTATATTCCTTGCGAAATGTCAGGAACGTGATGTGTGTGGTTACACTTCATGTTTCTTTGCGACGTCAATCTGCTTACTTACTCACTGACATACAAAAACACAGCCTCTGTTTATAAATTGTCTTGCCTACAAAGAGATTCCAACTAAAACTTATTTACACATAACTTACACATTGTTCAACGTGTTATAAAACTAGGCATATCCTGAATATATGTATAGTGAGTATAATTATAAGAGAAATTTAACAATTTCTCCTGCCTCTTTTGCGTCTGCAAAAGAAGTATGAAACTGACAACAGCAAAATAGTTACTTTTCGCTCGAGTGATGGCGTTGTTAGTCGAGCCCACAATTCCTAAAACTCGCAATACTTACATTTCACGGCGGGTATATAAACCAGCTCTTTTGACAAACTTGTACTTCGTTTCTAGTCATATTTCTAGTCACGAAAATTTCTATCAGTATTATATCCTAGTCAAATGTAGACTGTTGTGATATTTTATTACATACTAAAATTTTTGGAACGTTGAATGGCAATATTCAACTTTATGATTTATTTGTATACCTACTCAGTAGATTATTTTCTTAATGATGAATTTTTCAGTGAAAGATTTTAGGCTGGCTAGGAGAAATCATTCGCTTTTTATTCTTTTTGTATTTTAATTATAGTTGATTATTCCGTATTTAATTATTAGGCAAGTATATAATAAGTACTTATCTAGATATTTAATTTGGATATTCTTGATTTAACTCAAATATTTTTTACTATAAAGATTTATTGGATCTATTTGACAATATTGATAGTTTCACATCGTTTTATTTACATTGCTTATCCATGTGATGGATAAATATGGAAAAGTTTATTAGAAGCTTATTATATCTGTATCTCTTATGCATGTTTACAAATAAATAAATGGTTTAAGTAGTATTAGTTTTCAAATAAACATATTATTTAGGTATTTGAATGAGTTTAATTACGGATCTAAGGTTCGGATTCGTAGTTGTAAAGTAATAACAAAAAAATACGATTTACCCATTCCTACGCCAGGAAAATTTGAGACAGCGCCATCTTGCGTGCTGTGTCGGAACTGTTATGAAAAAGTTCTCAGTATTGTTATTGAACAGCAGATGATGCTAGCTACATCACCTAAATGAAAAATTAATAACTATCATAAGACGATGTCGTACTATTTTTTTTACTTTACCTCTGTAAATCTAGAAAAATTTAAATTTTGCCTACAAAGAAAATACTTTAGGAAAGTTGAATATATTGTATAGCGCTGTATGAAGATAGAAACGTGAATTTAATTAATTGGTTCAATAAAAAAATCGTTTTAAAAATAGTAAATCGCTTTTTAAAACGTGTAGGTACCCCAAAGAAATTAATTGGTTAAACCGTGTATAAATTATACCAAAAGATGAGCGATATTACTTTTAAGAGCTTGGTGAATCATATTTTATAATATCCATTTGTCGAAGCTCCTGATTGCATCATCGCAGCAACAACGTTAATCGTTAAAGATTGCATTATATATAACTTTTAATAACAACGTTAAAAGTTATATATAATGCAATCTTTATTCTAGTTCAAGTTTATTCAAATGTCATATTTTTCTTGATCATTCTCTGTCTTCCATAAGTTTTGGTATGAATTACACTCATTTACCTACTCGACTGTTTTAAATTATTTTATACACCTAGGAGCCTTCTCCATGGTCCTAACGAACCGGATTTATATAATTATATGAAGATCAACAATAATCAGCAATAATTTGAAGAAATTGTATAATTGTTGAAAAAATTCCGACGGGTAACGACAACGTGAACGAGTTCTAGTGGTGCTTTCAAAAGTGGCTTGGACATTAAATTCTACTGTTTCTGTTGTTATTATAACCCAACACTCCTAAAGGTAGTACTTAATAGTAATTTAAATTGTAAAAAGGTTTATCAACCGTCACCCATGATGTCTACGAAAGGTGAAAAGGTCGAGGTAGAAGTAGCCAAGGAAATAGCATACCTTATTAAAAAACGCAGTAGCTACAAAGGTCGTATCACCATCTTTTCTGGATTTTTAAAGTCACTAGATATGTTATCTATAACATCCAAAGATATCAGCGAAATTGAAATGCGTGTAGGTAAGCTAGAATCATTGTATGCTAACTATGACGAGACACAAACGAGGCTCGAATGTATTTCAGATTACGAGGCCCAAATGGCAGAAAGAGACGAATTCGAGTCTAGATATTATAAAATTCTCTGTCATGCTCAGGAAATTGTGTCTCATCATAAAAAACCTCCAGTGCCTAGAGAGTGCTGCTCTCATGGCGGCAGTAATACCGGTAATATCAAGCCCGTCAAATTGCCTACCATACAGCTGCCCAAGTTCGATGGGTCATATGATAACTGGTTAGAGTTTCGTGATACTTTTTATAGTTTGATACACTCAAATCAAAGTATAGATATCATCAACAAATATCACTACTTGAGAGCGTCTTTGGAAGGTTCAGCTGCTGTGGTAATTAACTCAATTCAGTTCTGTTCGACAAACTATAGTATAGCTTGGCAATTGTTGTGTGACCGCTACGATAATAAACGTTTATTAGTTCACAATCACGTTTCGGCGTTGTTTAATATCGAGCCAGTAACACGAGATTCTTCAGATACCATAAAACGTCTTATGGATCAATTTAATAAAAATCTTCGTGCATTAGAGTCCTTAGGAGAACCTATACAGTATTGGGATACGCTCCTCATTCACATCATGTCACACAAGTTGGATACCAAAACACTACGTGAATGGGAGGAGTACAAAGGACGTATCACTAAGGATCATACAATCACACTTCAACATTTCATTGAGTTCATGAAGATTCGCACTGGCCTAGTCGAATCTATAGAATGTCACAGTAATACACAACACTTAACCACACAGAGAAACTTAAACACTAGATCGTTTAAGCATAAAACTATGGTTTCATTAGACGGTAATCCTAAAAATAATAATACTGCCAGTCAGAGTTCAGCGAAGCGTCCCAAATGCAGTGACGATCATAAGCTCAATAATTGTCCGCAATTTTTAGCCTTGAGCAATGAAGCACGACTTCAATTATTACCTAGTTTTAAGGTTTGCTTTAATTGTTTTTGCAGTGGACACTACGCTAATCACTGTAAGAAGACCGGTTGCAAATTATGTAAGCGCCGTCATAACACTCTCATACATGTAGCAGATTCCAATAAGACTAAGCCGGTTGTTCCTGACGGGCGAGCTGATAACCACACTAGCAGCGCGCTCTCCACCACTTCTACCGATGTGAATCCCAGCTTGACACTGTCGGCGAGCGTCGCGGCCTCCAGTCACCAAGGACACGGACATCGCGTTGACGTTCTGTTATCGACTGTATTAATCAAGTTATATGATTCAAATAATCGCGAGCACTTAGTTCGTGCTATTCTGGATAGTGGTAGCACTTCCTGTCTTATGACAAATAAATTGTATCGTCAATTAAATCTCCCCTTTACAACTATAAATAAATCAGTTGTAGGGATTAATAATGTTACGTCGCAAATTAATAAAATGTGTAGGGTACCTTTAAAATCATTGGATGGAACTTTTGTAACTGACTTAAGATGCTTTGTTTTGCCGTCGATAACAGATAACGTTCCGTGTCATTCGGTCGACATAAGCATGCTTAAAATACCTAGTAATATATGTTTAGCCGATCCACACTTTCACACGCCCGCGTCTGTTGACATGATAATAGGTGCAGACGTTTTTTTGGGACGTGTTAGGATCACGAAGGATATCTTTGGGCAAAGGTAAACCTACACTTTTCGAAACTAGGTTTGGGTGGATAGTTTCTGGCCCGTTAATTAATCATAATGTACATCCTAGTTTATCAATCACAATTTGTAATTTTGTTCAGTTTGATTCTACTCCCAAACATTTTCAGAGTTTAAAGGACGTTAATGAATGTTCCGCTATATCATCTGAACATAAATTATGTGATAATAATTCTTTAGAAAATACCATATGCAGTCGATCGCCGATACAAAATTAGTGTGCATAAAGCGTGGTATGCCTTCTATTAATTACATATTTCACAAATATTCGACCCTTTGGGCCTTGTTTCTTCTGTCGTTATTAGTTTAAAAATGGTTTGTAATTTATTTGTTGAGGCTTGCGCTCTGCGGAGCGTTAGTAGGTGTATGGCTTTATAGTAAAGTAGTGAAGTCATTGCAAGTTAAAGCAACATGTACAGACGAGGGCACGTCGGGTTGCTACGGTTTGTCAGATTCCCTTAATAGATTTTCAACTTTATCTTTAGAGCATTAAGGCTCAAGGTTGATTGGGAATATCTGATAGTTTGGGGTAGCTTGACCTGCTGTCTTTCGTACATTATTATCTGGATTGAATCCACAATTTTACTGGGTTGGTTGACAATGTTGCCACGAAAGTTACACACATTTGTACTTATATCCTGGCAATTGTGTGTGGCGGCATATTTCCATTGAGCATAACCCAGCGGATTATATTTCGCGTAGTGTTACTGTTGAGACCATTCAGTCATTTAACATTTGGTGGTCAGCACCAGATTCCTTAATGGAGTTTGCAGTAACCTGACCCGTAAATTCAGTTTATACAGAATCACTTCAAGCAACATAATTATACCGAGTTGACCTGTATTGCACAAATAGAGGAAGTGCAAAATAATAATTTTATTAATTTTAAGCGTTTCTCTAATTTTAATCGGCTTAGGCGTGCGGTAGCTTACATGCTACGGTTTATTGATGCATGTAGACGACGACCAGTTAAAAGCATTTACCTTTCTGAGACCGAATTAAACAAAGCACTGAACGTTATCATTAGAGTATCTCAAACAGAATCGTTCAGAGAGTACAGTATTTTATGTAAAAATAAGGTCCTACCACGAAAGAGTAGTTTACTAAAGTTCAATGTTTTTTTTAGATGAACATAAAATAATGCGGGTTGGTGGTCGACTTGAAAATTCAACTTTTGCTTATTCTAAAAAACATCCAATTCTTTTACAGTCCACTCATCATTTTACAATTTTACTTTTTGAATTTGAACATGCAAGACTTATGCACGCAGGGCCACTATTATTGTTAGCATCAATTAGAGAGGTTTACTGGCCAATAGGAGGTCGTAGTTTAGCAAAGGCTTGCTATCGTCGCTGCATTAGGTGTTCTCGAATGAAAGGCAAAGTCATAGCACCATTAATGGGTAAATTACCACAGCAGCGCCTAGCTCCAGGAGGGTTTCCTTTTCAAACTGTTGGTGTAGACTATGCGGGCCCTATTTCATCCGCTAGTCGTCAGGGACGAGGTTGTCGCATCGTTAAGGTCTACATTGCATTATTTATATGTTTTACCACTAAGGCAATACATTTAGAATTGGTAGGTGATATGACGAGCAATGCCTATTTATCAGCTGTACGTAGGTTTATAGCTCGCAGAGGTAAACCGACTCAGATGTATTCCGATAACGGGACCACCTTTGTCGGAGCATACAATGATTTGGCTAAGTTTTTAAAGGATAATTCTGACTCTTTATCCGGTGACTTTTCAAATGTAGGAATAGATTTTCATTTCATTCCTGCCTATTCACCACATTTCGGTGGCATCTGGGAGGCGGGTGTTAAATCTACTAAATACCATTTACTTAGAGTGCTGGGAAATTGTAACCTTACTTATGAGGAATTAAATACAACTTTGGTGCAAGTTGAAGCCATTTTGAACTCACGGCCACTCACGCCTTTGTCGTCGCACCCAGACGATATGACGCCGTTGACTCCTGGACATTTCTTAATCGGACGGCCTCTTACTTCCTTGCCAACTAAGGATCTTCAAGACCATAACGCTACCCATCTCAGTCGATTCCATCGCATCGAGCAACTGCGGCAGCATTTTTGGACAAGATGGAGTAAAGAGTACGTGTCGGAACTCCAGCAAAGGACGAAGTGGCAAACTACAAACCACCCATTGAAGGTCGACACTCTAGTACTGTTGAAGGAGGATCACCTACCACCCCTCAAGTGGAAGTTGGGTAGGATTATAAAAGTTTACCCTGGATCTGACCAAGTAGCTCGCGTGGCGGAGATTAAGACCTCAAACGGAGTAGTACGACGATCCTTTATGAAAATATGCCCGCTTCCGATTGCTGATGATCATGATCGTTGAAAGGAAGGCTTTCAACGCCCGGGGGCATGTCGAAGGTCCTGATGGCATCATCGCAGCAACAACGTTAATCGTTGTTAGATTGCATTATATATAACTTTTAACGTTGTTAAGTTTATTCAAATGTCATATTTTTCTTCATTCTTTGTCTTCCATAAGTTTTGGTACGAATTACACTCATTTACCTACTCGACTGTTTTAAATTATTTTATACACCTAGGAGCCTTCTCCACCATTTTATTTTTTTTCTAAGGAACAATAATTATTTATACGAAATTCGTGGTGGTCTAGTGCTTAAACCACCAGCCTCTCAAGTATGAGTGAGCGGGTTCGATTCCAGGACAGGCAAGTATCAATGTAACTTTTCTAAAGCTGATTATGTACTTTCTAAGTAGGTATATCTTGGACGCCAATGACTGATTATAAGGTGAAGGAAAACATCTTGAGGAAACCTGGACCTTAAGTCTGATATCGCCAACCCGCATTAAGCAAGCGTGGTGATTACGCTCAATCCTTCTCTGTAGGAGAGGAGACCTGTGCCCAGCAGTGGGACGGTAAAAAGGTTGATGAAGATGATGATGATACAAAATTTACCGTTCAAAAGCTCGCAATGGCCGGTCAGGGCCCGCCATGGTTTTAAACTTTGTTGCACTTAATACTAGATGGTGCTATTCAATAATTTAACTGAAAATACTTTTATTAAACTGACATTACTGTATTTTTTTATTCTCCTTCTTCAGCCTGTAGAGGTCCACTGTTGTACAAATTTCTTCCCCAAAGCTTTCCACGATGACCGGTCTTGGGTGGCCCGCATCCATCGGCTTTCCGCGACCTTCCCTGCCCGCTCGTTGTCATATATTTATTTTTCATTTCACGCAGATATTGGTAATTACATTCTCATTGGTCTCTTAAAATGTTATTAAAAAGCAAATGAAAAGAAATTATTTTGTATTTTATTTTCCTTAAATAATAATAATATATTACTACTAATACGGATTTTTGAAATTATATTTTAATAAATCTAAATAATAGAATAGAATAGTTCTTTATTTGCATAGGAGTTGGTACAAAATACACCAACTTATATATACAACAAATACCATAACTAAGGCATGCAAAAAAGTTAAAATTAATAAATCTATACCAATATATAAAGCAGAAGAGTTTATTTGTTTGAATGCGCTAATCTCAGGAACTACTGGTCCGATTTAAAAAATTCTTTTGTTGTTGGATAGTCCATTAATTCAGGAAGCCTTTAGGCTATATAACATTACGTTGCGATCAATAAGAGCGGAGTATAACTAAACCAATCAGGCCCTTCGAACGCCTCTCCATTGAATCCAAAGTGGCCAGGTGATATTTTGCAGCACCAGCCTAAATGTAGCCGCAGTACTCGACACCCGAGCGGACCTGTGCTTTGATTACCTCGTCTGTCGGCGCATTCAAGTGTGAATTCCGTTAGTGTATTATAAATTTCTCTTCTATTCACTCAGAAAAACTGAACGAATAGCAAGAAAGACGGCAGTTGAGCGAGGTGATGCAATGTTAAGCCCAACAACAGGTTTCTCAGGTTTTCGATTGTGTAATTATGGAATTATAATAAAGTAGGGATGAAGCCTTATTGCCTATGGTCTATGGGTGAAGTACACGCAAAATACCTACCTACAATACCTTCAGAATCGAATACAATAACATTTTCAGGGCACTGTTGCGACTACCGTGTTCTTGTAGTCTTTCAGGAATGTCTGCGAACGTGCATATAATACGACTTTTACGGCTAAGTCTTGTTTATGTAAGAATTTTTTACCATGCTGCTTCATATCGTAGAACTACCACCTATGTAAGCTAAAAAGACTAATTTCAATTTGAATCTGTTTGTAACCAAGAATTTGTGTATACAAAGGCTGTGTTGTTGTATGTCAGTGAATAATTAGATTGAGGTAGCAAGGAAACACGATAAATGAGAGACATAAAACTGACAACCACAGCCAAATTTTAATTCAATAGTTCCTTCTCGCTCGATAGATGGCGTTGTTAGTCGAGCCCATAATTCCTAAAACTCGCAATAGTTACAATTCACGGCCGAGTATATAAGCCAGCTTTTTGACGACACTGTACTTTCTAGTCAACTAGATTTAAGACTTTATTGTAGTCTATGGAAAAAGCTTAATTTTTGGAGAGTTGAATGGCAACATTCAACTCGATTTATTTGTGTACTGGGTAGATAATTTTCTTGTTGATGAATATTTAAATGAAAGATGTTAGGCCTGCTTGATTTGGAATAATCATTCACTTTTTAATATTTTTATAATTTAATTATTGTTGATTATTCCGTATTTAATTATTAAGTAGGTACTTATGTAAGTATGTATTTATTTTGGATATTCTTGATTTAACAAAATATTTTTAACTATTAGATTTTTTTATGTGATTTATTTGACAATATTGACAAATTTAACAATTTGAAATAGGTATGTCACGGCAAAATATCTCTTATCCGTGTTTACAAATAATTAAATGATTTCAGTAGGATTAGTTATAAAATAAACGAATTATTTAGGTATTTGATTGAGTTTAATTACGGATCAAAAGTTCGCGCCTACCCATTTACTATGCTAGGAAAATTCGAGACAGCGCCATCTTACGTGCAGTATCAAAACTATTATAAAATAATTCTCAGTATTGTTATTGAACAGCAGATGACGCTAGCTACATCACGTAAATGAAAATTAATGAGTATCATCAAACAACAGATAACACTAGTGAGATAACCCAACTAAAAAAATAGTGATGTCATTAAACTCATATATAAGATGAATAATGAACATGTTGAGTTGAATTAATACTTGTAGGTATGTTATATAACTACTATATTTTCCTTGGTTAAAATGGGAATATTATGTTTACAAACTGGCAACACAGTAATTGAAATTATCAGTTTTCTAAAATTAGCTCATATTGATAAAATATGCTAATCTTACTTGTGATAAATAATTACATTTTTTAATCTTTTACGATGTTTTGCGACAGCTTTAATCGAACAAACCGTCATTTTAAATAATTATACGCTCAATCCCTGTATGAGAGGACACCTGTGCCCAGCAGCAGACTATAAAAAGGTTTATGATGATGATGAAATAATTTTACTAGAGATGCTTTCTTACCGCGTTGACATCGAACACTAAGGAGCTATCCCGCGTAGTGTGCCATTTATGTAAATTTCGTTGCTTCAAATTTTTTGATTTGAAGATTTGGTTTCCTGTGTATTATTATTCTAAGGGAAAATCTTATATGAGTTTAATGATACTCAATAATTTTAACTTTACTGAGAACTTTTTCATTATAACTCCTATTGCACACAAAATGGTGCTATCTATATTGTTTTCCTGTTTTTAATCGCATTAATTTGTGCCCTTCGAAGACTAATGCAAGTGGCCGCACCTGCGGTTTTTTCCCGCAACAAATTTTACTAGGGCACAAATTCACGCGATTAAAAACTGCAGCGGTTTAACCGTAGTGCGGCCTAGACCTTAAAGCCGGACGTGTAACGTAACCATTGCGAGTTTTAGGAATCAAGGGCTCGACTAACGATGCTATCTATCGAGCGAAAAGAACGATTGAATTGAAATTTTGCTGTTGTTGTCAGTTTCATACCCCTTTCGCTAATTGTCTGCTCTTATGTTTCCTTGCGACCTCAACCTACTTATTCAGTGACAGACAACAACCCAGACTCTTGCCTACAAAGAGATTCAAATTGAAACTCATATTTTTATTGTAGGTACACATAGTTCTGCGTATACAAGCAGCATACATACTATGAAATTCTTACTGAAGGAAGAGTTAAATGTAACAGCGGTTCTAAATGTAGGTACAGCCTGAATCTTTAGTTACCCAAAATATCGCGACTGCGCCGGCCCTTTACTCGGCGAAACTATATAAATAAATAAGCTTTCCAATTCAAAAATTTACACAACACTTAACATAAATGCTACAAAAATATTCTTATACATACATACATATGTTATTGCCTAAATAATAACTTAGTATAAGTGTAACTAAAAATATAAATAAAGTCATACAGAACGTATTATTAAACAGAGAATCACGTTAAATTAATCTAGCGGCACCATGAGATTTTAAACAATTTCTCCTATTTTAAAATAAAATTGCACAAAATAGCTCGCAAACATTGTATTATAGGTATCAACATAATATCTAATGAATATATTTTATTATAATTAAGTTGTGCTATTTATTCTCACTGTGTAATTGTAGACAGGCTCGGCTGTTAATTACTTAGCAATAAGTTCCCATATCGCCATGTAAAAAGGGGGCGAGTATGTCATTTACAACCGGGCACAAATCCATTTGCTTACTATCTTTCGTGGTCTACTTGAAAGTCTTTGAACTGTCACCGTAAGATTTAAGTCCAATCAAGAAAAGTGCAGACAAACATCAATTATCCTCTATAATATAAGTATTGCATGATAATTAATTCAACTCAACATGTCCATTATTCATCTTATATATGAGTTTAATGACATCACTATTTTTTTAGTTGGGTAAGGCGGTTTTCACACTGCCCCGCATCATGCTGCATATTGCGTGACGACGCACCTACGCGCGTTCCTGCGGGAGTGCAGGTCTGCATCATCGTGCGGGTTTTTTGCGCACTCACGCGCGTTGGTGCGTTTTGTAGATTCACGCACGGCGGCTCTCATTTATTCGCCGTTCTCTGTGGTGGTCGTGCAGTACTAATTAATGTAATTCCAGAATAATTTTTAATTCCAGAATTCCATTAAGTAATTCGAGTTAGGTGAGTGGTTTTCGATTTCGAATATAAATCGATCGATATCGAGATCCATTTTCAAACACACACGTCACGCCCATTCAAAATCACGCGCGGCACTGCGGGATTCGGTGTGCCATACCTTGCGTCTCGCCCCGCACCTACGCGCGGGGGTGCATCTTTCTCCGCGTGTATGCGCGTGATCCGTATGAACGCGCGTGGATGCATTTTCGGTGTGTTAGACTGTGCGTGTTTTCCATACAAACGGAGATACTTACAAGCAACGGAAGAACACGCATCCACGCGCTACGCTGCATCATGCGGGGCAGTGTGAGAATCGCCTCATTTATTCGCCGTTCTCTGTGGTGGTCGTGCAGTACTAATTAATGTAATTCCAGAATAATTTTTAATTCCTGAATTCCATTAAGTAATTCCAGATAGCTGGGTGGTTTTCGATTTCGAATATAAATCGATCGATATCGAAATCCATTTTCAAACACACACGTCACGCCCATTCAAAATCACGCGCGGCACTGCGGGATTCGGTGTGCCATAACTTGCGTCTCGCCCCGCACCTACGCGCGGGTGTGCATGTTTCTCCGCGTGTATGTGCGTGATCCGCATGAACGCGCGTGGATGCTTTTTCTGTGTCTTAGACTGTGCGTGTTTTCCATACAAACGGAGATACTTACAAGCAACGGAAGAACACGCATCCACGCGCTACGCTGCATCATGCGGGGCAGTGTGAGAATCGCCTTATCTCACTAGTGTTATCTGTTGTTTGATGTTACTCATTAATTTTCATTTAGGTGATGTAGCTAGCGTCATCTGCTGTTCAATAACAATACTGAGAATTATTTTATAATAGTTTTGATACTGCACGTAAGATGGCGCTGTCTTGAATTTTCCTAGCATAGTAAATGGGTAGGCCCGAACTTTTGATCCGTAATTAAACTCAATCAAATACCTAAATAATTCGTTTATTTTATAACTAATCCTACTGAAATTATTTAATTATTTGTAAACACGGATAAGAGATATTTTGCCGTGACATACCTATTTAAAATTGTTAAATTTGTCAATATTGTCAAATAAATGACATAAATCAATCTAATAGTTAAAAATATTTTGTTGAATCAAGAATATCCAAAATAAATACATACTTACATAAGTGCCTACTTAATAATTAAATACGGAATAATCAACATTAATTAAATTATAAAAATAATAAAAAGTGAATGATTATTCCAAACCAGGCAGGCCTAACATCTTTCATTTAAATATTCATCAACAAGAAAATAACCGATAGATAGATAATAAATCGAGTTGAATGTTGCCATTCAACTCTCCAAAAATTAAGCTTTTTCCATAGACTACAATAAAGTCTTAAATCTAGTTGACTAGAAAATACAGTGTCGTCAAAAAGCTGGCTTATATACTCGGCCGTGAATCGTAACTATTGCGTGTTTTAGGAATTATGGGCTCGACTAACAACGCCATCTATCGAGCGAAAACGAGCTATTGAATTAAAACTTTGCTGTTGTTGTCAGTTTCACAACTCTTTTGCATCTGAAATTGTTTGCAGAAGCAAAAGAGGCATGCCACTGTTTGAGAGTTACTTTGTGTAATATTGTTTTCAAATAAGAATAATTGTTCAATTTCTCTTATAATTATAATTTACATGTTTGTATGCATTTAAACGTGTGTAAGCTACAAAGATGAAATTCGGAAACATGAGAGAACTCAATAGTTATTGCTCACATGTTTCTTTGCGACTTCAATCTACTTATTCACTGACATGCAAGAACACAGCCTTTGTAAACATAAAAATACTCTTGCCTAAACGAGAAAAAAACATGGTCAAGGCATACAAGCAGCTATGTATGAAATTGAAATTTATATCAAATTTAGCTAGATTCAATAACGGTTGTAAAACTAAACACAGCCTGAATCTATAGTGACCCAAGATCGCGTTTAAAGAATTAAAGATGAAATAAAGCTCGGTCGTTCTAGAAGACTGTCTTAAGACTACGTTGACATACGAGGCGAAACTAGCGTCACTATGACATTTTTAACAATTATTTTAAAGAATAATAAAGAAGTCTGTCAAATCGTAATAGCTCGATGTGCTGTCCTCTGTACAAGCACGGTAAGTTAAAATCAAGTAAGTACTAAAGTAGTAGTACTACACTTACTACACTACTTACTAAAGTAGCTAAACGAAATTCACACCCAGATTCTATTTTAATTTTACCGTCTAGACTACACTAATACGACTAGGTACTTCGTAGATTACGTGCGCCGGAAGACTAGGTACACGGTGAGGCTGCAGTTACTGAAGTCACACCGCAACGTGAACTAAACCTAAGTATACAGCCGATCTGCGGCATGGTACTATAGTGTGATCTGAGGATGCATGTAAATTACAGTTTTTAAATAATTGTTGTGGATGAATATTAATGTGATTTGTATGAATGATGTTTGATGATTATTTATTTATGTATTGTTTTAACACACAGGCTAAACAATGCATGCAATAGAAATGCAGAATATTAGTTTGTTTTAATATTGGACTATTAATATATAAATGATTTTTTAAATAAATACCTACTTATGTTGCCTACATAGATAATATTTGTTTTTATTTTTTTTTATTTTTAGAAAGCATAGGGCAGGTTGTCATAGAAGTCATGGCAATCTTAAGGTATTAACTATTTTCAATTGTTTTAAAATGTTCTTACTTTGATTTGGGTAAACAAAAATAATGGCTTAATACTTTTTAATAATGGCTTCTTTGGTAATTCATGAGTGAACTGAATAGGTAAAAATATTTCACGACTTTTAATTTTCTTTTAATTATACAGTGAACTGAATCGACCTCTATAAGTGTATGACCCTTTTAATTTTTTTTTGTGTATTTACAATGATTTTTTCCATCGCCAGTAGCATGCGAGCGTTAGAAGCCACAACATTTCTGTTTTGTATTTGTCTATTTTATTTTGTCCACCACTAAAAATCTTTGTGCAGTCTTCTGTAATTTTCTTTGAATAATCAATATTTATGTCGTGCTGGCCTAGAGGTTAAAACACCAGGCTCTCAAGTATAAGTGCGAGGGTTCGATTCCAGGTCAGGCAAGTACCAATGTAACTTTTCTAGAGTTATCTGTACTTTCCAAGATTGTCTTGGACATACATACATATGTTATTGCCTAAATAATAACTTAGTCTAAGTGTAACTTAAAATATAAATAAAGTCATACAGAACGTATTATTAAACAGAGAATCACGTTACATTAATCTAGCGGCACTATGAGATTTTTAACAATTTCTCCTATTTTTAAATAAAACAGAAAAATAAATCAACATAATATCTAATGAATATATTTTATTATAATTAAGTTGTGCTATTTATTCTCACTGTGTAATTGTAGACAGGCTCGGCTGTTAATTACTTAGCAATAAGTTCCCATATCGCCATGTAAAAAGGGGGCGAGTATGTTATTTACAACCGGGCACAAATCCATTTGCTTACTATCTTTCGTGGTCTACTTGAAAGTCTTTGAACTGTCACCGTAAGATTTAAGTCCAATCAAGAAAAGTGCAGACAAACATCAATTATCCTCTATAATATAAGTATTGCATGATAATTAATTCAACTCAACATGTCCATTATTCATCTTATATATGAGTTTAATGATATCATTATATTTTAGTTGGGTTATCTAGTGTTATCTGTTGTTTGATGATACTCATTAATTTTCATTTAGGTGATGTAGCTAGCGTCATCTGCTGTTCAATAACAATACTGAGAATTATTTTATAATAGTTTCGATACTGCACGTAAGATGGCGCTGTCTCGAATTTTCTTAGCATAGTAAATGGGTAGGCCCGAACTTTTGATCCGTAATTAAACTCAATCAAATACCTAAATAATTCGTTTATTTTATAACTAATCCTACTGAAATCATTTAATTATTTGTAAACACGGATAAGAGATATTTTGCCGTGACATACCTATTTCAAATTGTTAAATTTGTCAATATTGTCAAATAAATCACATAAATCAATCTAATAGTTAAAAATATTTTGTTGAATCAAGAATATCCAAAATAAATACATACTTACATAAGTACCTACTTAATAATTAAATAGGGAATAATCAACAATAATTAAATTATAAAAATAATAAAAAGTGAATGATTATTCCAAACCAGGCAGGCCTAACACTACACAAATAAATCGAGTTGAATGTTGCCATTCAACTCTCCAAAAATTAAGCTTTTTCCATAGACTACAATAAAGTCTTAAATCTAGTTGACTAGAAAATACAGTGTCGTCAAAAAGCTGGCTTATATACTCGGCCGTGAATCGTAACTATTGCGAGTTTTAGGAATTATGGGCTCGACTAACAACGCCATCTATCGAGCGAAAACGAGCTATTGAATTAAAACTTTGCTGTTGTTGTCAGTTTCACAACTCTTTTGCTTCTGAAATTGTTTGCAGAAGCAAAAGAGGCATGCCACTGTTTGAGAGTTACTTTGTGTAATATTGTTTTCAAATAAGAATAATCGTTCAATTTCTCTTATAATTATAATTTACATGTTTGTAGACATCAAAACGTGTGTAAGCTAAAAAGATGAATTTCGGAAACATGAGAGAAATCAATAATTATTGCTCACATGTTTCTTTGCGACTTCAATCTATTTATTCACTGACATGCAAGAACACAGCCTTTGTAAACATAAAAATACTCTTGCCTAAACGAGAAAAAAACATGGTCAAGGCATACAAGCAGCTATGTATGAAATTTGAATCAAATTTAGCTAGATTCAATAACGGTTGTAAAACTAAACACAGCCTGAATCTATAGTGACCCAAGATCGCGTTTAAAGAATTAAAGATGAAATAAAGCTCGGTCGTTCTAGAAGACTGTCTTAAGACTACGTTGACATACGAGACGAAACTAGCGTCACTATGACATTTTTAACAATTTATGTTATTTTAAACAATAACAAAGAAATCTGACAAATCGTAATAGCTCGATGTGCTGTCCTCTGTACAAGCACGGTAAGTTAAAATCAAGTAAGTAATAAAGTAGTAGTACTACACTTACTACACTACTTACTAAAGTAGTTAAACGAAATTCACACCCAGGTTCTATTTTAATTTTACCGTCTAGACTACACTAATACGACTAGGTACTTCGTAGAATACGTGCGCCGGAAGACTAGGTACACGGTGAGGCTGCAGTTACTGAAATCACACCGCAACGTGAACTAAACCTAAGTATACAGCCGATCTGCGGCATGGTACTATAGTGTGATCTGGGGATGCATGGGAATTACAGTTTTTATACAAGTGTTGTGGATGAATATTAATGTGATTTGTATGAATGATGTTTGATGATTATTTATTTATGTATTGTTTTAACACACAGGCTAAACAATGCATGCAATAGAAATGCAGAATATTAGTTTGTTTTAATATTGGACTATTAATATATAAATGAATTTCTAAATAAATACCTACTTATGTTGCCTACATAGATAATATTTGTTTTTACTTTTTTTTATTTTTAGAAAGAATAAGTATTGTAGTCAGGTTGTCATAGAAGTCATGGCAATCTTAAGGTATTAACTATTTTCAATTGTTTTAAAATGTTCTTACTTTGATTTAGGTAAACAAAAATAATGGCTTAATACTTTTTAATAATGGCTTCTTTGGTAATTCATGAGTGAACTGAATAGGTAAAAATATTTCACGACTTTTAATTTTCTTTTAATTATACAGTGAACTGAATCGAGCTCTATAAGTGTATGACCCTTTTAATTTTTTTTTTGTGTATTTACAATGATTTTTTCCATCGCCAGTAGCATGAGAGCGTTAGAAGCCACAACATTTCTGTTTTGTATTTGTCTATTTTATTTTGTCCACCACTAAAAATCTTTGTGCAGTCTTCTGTAATTTTCTTTGAATAATCAATATTTATGTCGTGCTGGCCTAGAGGTTAAAACACCAGGCTCTCAAGTATAAGTGCGAGGGTTCGATTCCAGGTCAGGCAAGTACCAATGTAACTTTTCTAGATTTATCTGTACTTTCCAAGATTATCTTGGACATACATACATATGTTATTGCCTAAATAATAACTTAGTATAAGTGTAACTTAAAATATAAATAAAGTCAAACAGAACGTATTATTAAACAGAGAATCACGTTAAATTAATCTAGCGGCACCATGAGATTTTTAACAATTTCTCCTATTTTAAAATAAAATTGCACAAAATAGCTCGCAAACATTGTATTATGGGTATCAACATAATATCTAATGAATATATTTTATTATAATTAAGTTGTGCTATTTATTCTCGCTGTGTAATTGTAGACAGGCTCGGCTGTTAATTACTTAGCAATAAGTTCCCATATCGCCATGTAAAAAGGGGGCGAGTATGTCATTTACAACCGGGCACAAATCCATTTGCTTACTATCTTTCGTGGTCTACTTGAAAGTCTTTGAACTTTCACCCTAAGATTTAAGTCCAATCAAGAAAAGTGCAGACAAACATCAATTATCCTCTATAATATAAGTATTGCATGATAATTAATTCAACTCAACATGTCCATTATTCATCTTATATATGAGTTTAATGATATCATTATTTTTTAGTTGGGTTATCTTACTAGTGTTATCTGTTGTTTGATGATACTCATTAATTTTCATTTAGGTGATGTAGCTAGCGTCATCTGCTGTTCAATAACAATACTGAGAATTATTTTATAATAGTTTCGATACTGCACGTAAGATGGCGCTGTCTCGAATTTTCCTAGCATAGTAAATGGGTAGGCCCGAACTTTTGATCCGTAATTAAACTCAATCAAATACCTAAATAATTCGTTTATTTTATAACTAATCCTACTGAAATCATTTAATTATTTATAAACACGGATAAGAGATACATAGATATTTCTGCTGATAATAAACTTTCTTATATTTTGCCATGACATGTTTCAATTTGTTAAATTTGTCAATATTGTCAAATAAATCAATCTAATAGTTAAAAATATTTTGTTGAATCAAGAATATCCAAAATAAATACATACTTACATAAGCACCCACTTAATAATTAAATACGGA
Organism: Sesamia inferens; assembly: GCA_037179545.1. Taxonomy (NCBI): domain Eukaryota; kingdom Metazoa; phylum Arthropoda; class Insecta; order Lepidoptera; family Noctuidae; genus Sesamia; species Sesamia inferens. The sequence goes on along the minus strand of CM073951.1, from coordinate 13,470,014 downwards.
ATAATCAACAATAATTAAATTATAAAAAGAATAAAAAGCGAATGATTATTCCAAACCAGGCAGGCCTAACATCTTTCATTTAAATATTTATCAACAAGAAAATAATCTACCCGGTACACAAATAAATCGAGTTGAATGTTGCCATTCAACTCTCCAAAAATTAAGCTTTTTCCATAGACTACAATAAAGTCTTAAAGCTAGTTGACTAGAAAGTACAGTGTCGTCAAAAAGCTGGCTTATATACTCGGCCGTGAATTGTAACTATTGCGAGTTTTAGGAATTATAGGCTCGACTAACAACGCCATCTATCGAGCGAAAACGAGCTATTGAATTATAACTTTGCTGTTGTTGTCAGTTTCACAACTCTTTTGCTTCTGCAAACAATTTCAGAAGCATGCCACTGTTTGAGAGTTACTTTGGGTAATATTGTTTTCAAATAAGAATAATCGTTCAATTTCTCTTATAATTATAATTTACATGTTTGTAGACATTAAAACGTGTGTAAGCTAAAAAGATGAATTTCGGAAACATGAGAGAAATCAATAATTATTGCTCACATGTTTCTTTGCGACTTCAATCTATTTATTCACTGACATGCAAGAACACAGCCTTTGTAAACATATAAATACTCTTGCCTAAACGAGAAAAAGACATGGTCAAGGCATACAAGCAGCTATGTATGAAATTTAAATCAAATTTAGCTAGATTCAATAACGGTTGTAAAACTAAACACAGCCTAAATCTATAGTGACCCAAGATCGCGTTTAAAGAATTAAAGATGAAATAAAGCTCGGTCGTTCTAGAAGACTGTCTTAAGACTACGTTGACATACGAGGCGAAACTAGCGTCACTATGACATTTTTAACAATTTATGTTATTTTAAACAATAACAAAGAAATCTGACAAATCGTAATAGCTCGATGTGCTGTCCTCTGTACAAGCACGGTAAGTTAAAATCAAGTAAGTAATAAAGTAGTAGTACTACACTTACTACACTACTTACTAAAGTAGTTAAACGAAATTCACACCCAGGTTCTATTTTAATTTTACCGTCTAGACTACACTAATACGACTAGGTACTTCGTAGAATACGTGCGCCGGAAGACTAGGTACACGGTGAGGCTGCAGTTACTGAAATCACACCGCAACGTGAACTAAACCTAAGTATACAGCCGATCTGCGGCATGGTACTATAGTGTGATCTGGGGATGCATGGGAATTACAGTTTTTGTACAAGTTTTGTGGATGAATATTAATGTGATTTGTATGAATGATGTTTGATGATTATTTATTTATTTATTGTTTTAACACACAGGCTAAACAATGCATGCAATAGAAATGCAGAATATTAGTTTGTTTTAATATTGGACTATTAATATATAAATGAATTTCTAAATAAATACCTACTTATGTTGCCTACATAGATAATATTTGTTTTTACTTTTTTTATTTTTAGAAAGAATAAGTATTGTAGTCAGGTTGTCATAGAAGTCATGGCAATCTTAAGGTATTAACTATTTTCAATTGTTTTAAAATGTTCTTACTTTGATTTGGGTAAAGAAAAATAATGGCTTAATACTTTTTAATAATGGCTTCTTTGGTAATTGATGAGTGAACTGAATAGGTAAAAATATTTCACGACTTTTTAATTTTCTTTCAATTTTAGAGTGAACTGAATTGACCTCTATAAGTGTATGACCCTTTTTTTTTTTTGTGTATTTACAATGAGTTTTTCCATGGCCAGTAGCATGAGAGCATTAGAAGCCACAACACTTCTGTTTTGTATTTGTCTATTTTATTTTGTCCACCACTATAAATAAACCTTTTGTGCAGTCTTCTGTAATTTTCTTTGAATAATCAATATTTATGTCGTGGTGGCCTAGTGGTTAAAACACCAGGCTCTCAAGTATGAGTGCCCGGGTTCGATTCCAGGTCAGGCAAGTTCCAAAGTAACTTTTCTAGAGTTATCTGTACTTTCGAAGATTATCTTGGATACCAATGACTAAAGGTGAAGGAAAACATCTTGAGGAAACCTAGACTTTAAGTCTGAAATCGCCGACCCGCATTGAGCGAGCGTGATGATTATGCTCAATCCTTTTCTGTACGAGACCTGTGCCCAGCAGTGGGATGATGATGATGAATCAATATAAAAAGAAGAAACGTAGGCTCAGTCACACATAGGGCGATGGAAAGAGCTATGCTCGGAGTTCGCGAGTCTACGCGATCAAATCAGAAATGAGGAGATCCGCAGAAGAAGAAGCGCATGGATGCTGGCAGCACAAGATCAGTCATCATGGAAAGCCTTGAGGGACCTCTGTCCAGCAGTGGCCTCTATGGCTCTATTGGTTGAAGAAGATAAAAAGAAGCGTAAGTTGGTGCTTTTGAATCAGTAGTTCTCTTATCGAACCAATTACATTTTACATTAATAACATTAGTGCCCAGATAGTAAATTGTGAAATTATGAACCGAAAGCTTTGATTTAAAATACAATGGAATAGCTTTCAAAATGAACAAAATTTCACAGCTTGTATTGAATAATCATCAGTGAAAAGACGAAGTGTTCCATTTCAGAAAACAACTTCAATTCGACCGTATATATACTTTCTTATGTTGTTCGCTGATAACTTCATCGTTTATGAACCGATTTTGATAATTCTTTTTTTGTTGGAAAGAAGATATTTCTAAGGTGTTCCCATGATAAGGACATCAGGATCTAATGATGGAAGACCAGAGAAATCAAGGAGAACATTCAAAAATCGTAGGGGTGATTAGTGCATTTCTTAGTATTTTCATTAAGTATTTTAAAGCACTACAATTTAATAAAGGTATGGACTAGATCTGATGATGAAGCCGGAAGACAGTAGAAGGAACTCCTCAACAATTCACAGCATTTACCTTGTGTTTGGGCTTGATTAATATGTATTGAAACGAAGAACTTCACACACGTAGGTGGGTTGTGACTGTCACAAGAGCTCTGATGATGAAGACAAAGGCCAGTTCCGGGAACTCCTCAACGGTTTACAGTAGCTACTTTGTATTTGGACTCAATTCATTTATATTGATGAGAACTTTGCACCCATTGGGTTAAAATAAAAGTCTGCAGTAAATCTGATTATGAAGACCATAGGCAGTCGAGGTAATTCGTTTTTTCGTTTTTGTTTTGCTTCTTTATCTTGTACTTTTTCGTTGGGTGATGAACCATAGTCATTGTTTGTATGGTTCATAAAATTATGTAGTATGTACAGAGATCTATGAAACGTATATAAAAACCTTTTCATAATAATTCTAATATTGCAATCAAGATGGCGCTATCTCGAATTTTCATGCGGTGATAAGTCGCATCGATATATTATGGTAAAGCGATATATGATAATTTTTTTTTAATATTTAACAAATAAGGTCCGAACTTTTGATCGGTAATAAAACTCAACCAGTTACAAAAAAAGTAGATAAATTTTCCATTACCCTAAAAACAATATTACAAACATAAATAACCACATCAATTAATACTACTGGGAAAGACTAAAATATATTTAAAATGAATAATAAAATTAAATAATTCATAAGTAATCAAAACCTAACACTTCAATTCCGAAGAATCAACAATAATTTGGCTTTTAATATTTTTTTTATTTATACATTGTGCTCACATGATAGAAGCAACAGAAATATGTAACGAAGAAATGTAACCCACACTCTGACTTTAAAAGAGTGTCCATGGAGTTTCTTGCACGTTCTTCTCCATTGAGATCTACGCTTTGGAACGTGCAATTTAGCTTCACTTTTCTTGGACTGACCGACATTGACTATTCAAAAGCACCAATGGATAGTAAATTTGAAATAAACAATATTAATTTGATTTGATTTAATTAAAAACTAAATGATTTTTGTGCATGTTGTGTATGTGGTTGTGGCATTACATTTTTCATTGAAATATTCATCGATAAGAAAATAACACAGTAAGTAAGTATACAATAAACTAATAAAGTTGAATTGTAACATTCAACTTCCCAAAAATTAGACGTATGTACCTAATTATTAATCTAAGTACTTATAACTAACTACTTAAATTAAACTTATCTAGGTCTACATAGTCTATAGTTGGTCCCAGTTGGTCCACTATGTATATCATGTCGTTAAAAGAGCTGGTTTATATACTTGGCCGTGCAACGTAACCATTGCGAGTTTTACAAATCATGGACTCGACTAACAACACCATCTATCGAGCGAAAAGGAACTATTGAATTAAAATTTGGCTGTGGTTGTGAGTTTTATGTCTCTCATTTATCGTGTTTCCTTGCTACCTCAATCTAATTATTCACTGACACACAACAACATAGCCTTTGTATACACAAATTCTTGGTTACAAACAGATTCAAATTGAAATTCATCTTTTTAGCTTACATAGGTATAGTTTATTTATTTAATCTTTCGCACATGAAATGTACAGAGCAGGATGGTAAAAAATTGTCCGCAGACATTCCTGAAAGACTACAAGAACACGGTGGTCGCAATCATTATTTAAATCTTTAATTATTTTTAAAAGCATAGTATAGCATGTGAATTTAGCTCAAGATGTACCTAAGAACGTTAAATCTTAAATGTGTTTATTGATACTCAAAAATTCTTCAAAACGTGATGTAACTAGTGTCATCTGTTGTTCGATAGCAATACTGAGAACCTTTTTATTATAACTCCTATTGCACTCAAGATGGCGCTGTCTAGGATTTTCCTAGCATGATGAGCGAGTAAGTCGTTTATTTTTATTGTTATTTCACAAATAAGGCCCGAACTTTGATCCGTAATTAAAAACAACCAGGTGTTTAGAATAGTAAGAATTTTTTTACAAAATGTGTTTTTTGATAAATTTTCTGTAACACTAAAAATATTATTGTAAACAAAACCAGCAGGGTTATTGCGTAATACAAGTACCGCACTGGGTTTCGTTTTGAGAATTCTACAACATTTGTTATGTTGAGCAAACTAGCAACATGCATCGAAATGATTTAAGTTAATAATATCGGTGTGTTACGCAGTTAGGGTGCATATCATTTATTAGTACTAAGGAAGGCTGCAAGCATGCCGTTCAAACGGTTCTTAATTTGTATTGAGGAAACCTAGTAAAACTGCATTCATTTTCTTCAATAAAAATCAACACAACAAACGTACCTATAGCTATAACACAAAGAGTATAACAATATAATAGCTGTATAGCAACTACAGCGATCGACATCTCATCGGAATATTTGATATGCGTTTAATTTTCATCATTAATGGAACGTTACCTAAATCATTCATTATTTGTTTGTGAACATGGAAAAGACCTAGGTACATAGATATTTTTGTTTATAAGAAAACCACATCAATGTCTTACTACTGAGCAGTGGCGTAACTACAACGTCCGAGGCTCGTGGCAAAATTCATCGGATGGGCCCGGTACCCCCCTATTACAAAACATTTTTCTATTTATTGTGTATGTTATAATTATGATAAATGTTGGGAATTGATATTTTCATCTGACCGGGGGCCCTTTCCGGCTGGGGGCCCGTGGCATTTAGCCGACTTGCCACCCTGTAGTTACGCCACTGCTACTGAGAACGGCTTTACTCATTTTATGGTTTAAAAATCAACAAAACATATTGTGAAACGTACCGTAACAGATATGTATACGGACGACAGTAGGTCAAGCTACACGAAACCGACAAATACCTGTATCCAATCAACCTTGAGCCTTAATACTTCAGAGATAAAGTTGAAAATCTAATCAAGAAATCTGACAGATTGTAGTAGCTTGATGTGCTGTCGTCTGTATGTAATATAATAGCTATAGTAACTACAGCGACCTACGTCATATCGGAATATTTAATTAACTCAATTTTTTCCTTTAACAAAATTCTGCCTTATTTTATTATCACATGACTTTAACAAAATTCTGCCTTATTTTATTATCATAGACAAATGTTATGCATTTCTACCAACGCATACCACCACAAGTGCTAAATTTACATTATGATGGACATAAAGTTAACCAAGTACCAGTCGCAAGGTTTCTAGGAATAATGATAGACAGTCAGTTAACCTGGAAGCCTCAAGTGGAGGAAATAACAAAAAAGTTAAGCGCAGCTTCTTATGTGCTCTTTAACTTATCCAGGAAGGTAAATATGGCGGCAAGACTGGTTGCATATCATGGTTTAGTCGCGTCAACCTTGAGATTTGGTATCATTTTCTGGGGGAATAGTAGCTTCAGGGAACTAGTATTCAAAGCTCAAAAACGCTGTTTAAGGGCAATGTGCAATTTGAAAGTAACGGATAGCTGTGTTCCTTTTTTTAAATCACTAAAAGTGCTAACTTTTCCAGCTCTTTACATTTTTGAAATTTCCGTTTTTGTAAAGATGAATTTGCATCTTTTTAACAAAATGTCAGAAAACAAAAGGGGTCCTATAAGAAACCAGTATCAAAATATGTTGCGTCTTGGTACTCATAATACGGCCCTATTAAAGAAAAGTGTTGTATGTATGGGCCCGACAATATATAACAAAATACCCAATGAGATAAAAAATGAGACAATTCCACTTTTCAAAAAGAGATTGTCTAATTTATTGATTAATAAATGTTACTATTCAACTGACGAATTCATAAATGATGAGAATATGTAATCCTGATTGAATTTTATTTTTATAGATATTTCGTTTTATTTTTACTTTTGTTATTAATTTTTTATTTACTATTTTATTTGTAATTTTATTTAACCTGACATGATACTTTTTTATTTTTTTAATGACATTTTCTTAATTTTAATGACATTATTTTTGTATCTTATCGACATTCATTTAAAATCTGTTTTTGCATGCCTAATTTATGGTAGTTAGTAAGGGATCTTGTATAACTGAACATCTTCATTGTGTACCTACTAATAATGCAAATAAAATATATTATTATTATTATTATTATTATTATCACATGGGTATGCATACGCAAAAACCGCAATTCTAAAGTAATTTCTGAAATGTATAAAACTAAACTATATTAAATAATATTAAACAATATGTTTATTATTATTTAATTTAGTTTTGTTTGAAGTCGTGGTGGCCTAGTGGTCAAAACACCAGCCTCTCAAGAATGAGTGCGCGGGTTCGATTCCAGGTCAGGCAAGTACCAATGTAACTTTGCTAAAGTTGTATGTACTTTCTAAGTATATCTTGGGTACCAATAACTGAAGGTGAAGAAAAACATCTTGAGGAAACCTGGACTTGTAAGTCTGAAATCGCCAACCCGCATTGAGCAAGCGTGGTGATTACGCTCAACCTTTCTCTGCATGAGAGAAGATCTGTGCCCAGCAGTGGGGCGATAAAAAAAGGTTGATGATGAAACAATATGTAAGTACCTACATAACAATTAACTTCAAAATAATCAACAGTCAATCAGTAAGTTCAAAAATAATAAAAAGATAGTGTTTTTTTTTTCCTTCTAACATGATACACCTGATATGGCAGGCCTAACATTTTCAAATACCCATCAATAAGAAAATAAAATTGTTTTTTTTTGTTAATTGTTTATGGGAAACCTGAATATAGTTTGTTCAAAATAAGCAACTGATCTGAGCAATCATTTTTACACCATGTTATATTTTTTCACAAATACATTTAGAAACTGTTGCAATATGGTTACCGAGCATGGTAGCAGCTTAGGTCGATCATCAACAGCGCAACAGCTGACGCCAGACGTCAATGCCCTGCTGGCCCGCTTGAGTGGAACCTGGACCATATTTTTGTTAGGACAGTCACGTAGGATAACAAGCTCATAACTTTGTGGTTTTTCATGATATCTTTTTGAAATTTTGTACATAAATTCTTTACTAAAAACTACTGGACACGTTGTTCTTTACTTAAATAACCGGTTGTGTAACGTAACCATGGCGAGTTTTAGGAATCGTGGACTCTACTAACAACGCCATCTATCGAGATAAAAGGAACTATTGAATTAAAATTCTGCCGTTGTTGTTAGTTTTGTGCCACTTTTGCTTATGGAATGTTCTCGTGGTTCCTTGCGAACTCAATCTCCTTATTCACTGACAGACAACAACTCATACTCATGCCCACAATGAGACCCAAATTAAAACACATATTTTTATCGTATACATTTGCATACTGCGTATATAAGCAGCAGACATAGTATGAAATTCTTACTGAAAGAAGAATTAGATGTAACAGCGGTTCTAAAACTAGGTACAGCCTGAATCTTTAGTTACCCAAGATGGCTTTTGATGAATTAAAGATGTAATAATGGTCGAACGTTTTAGGGCATTATCTTAAGACTACGACTACCCTCTACTCGGCGAAACTAGCGGCACCATGAGGTTTTAAACAAATTCTCTTATTTTAAAATAAAATTGCACAAAATTACTAGCAAACATGGTATTAGATTGCTCTCATGATTTTTTGCGACTTTAATTTACTTATTCACTGACATACAACAACACAGCCTTCGTATACAACATTACTCCTTGTTTATGTGAAACACGAAACACGTGTCCAGTATTTTCAAGTAAAGAATCCATGTAAATAATTTCAAAAACACATGAAATACCAGAAAGTTATGATGTTAAAATGGGAGTTAAAATGGGAATATTATGTTTACAAACTGGCAACACAGTAATTGAAATTAACAGTTTTGTAAAATTAGCTCATAAAGATAAAATATTATTACCTGTGATAAGTAATTACATTTTGTAATCTTTTCAGATATTTTGCGACAGCTTTAATCGAACAAATCGTCATTTTAAATAATTTTACGCTCAATACTTCTCTGTATGAGAGGAGACCTGTGCCGAGCAGCCGGACGATAAAAAGGTTTATGATGATGATGAAATAATTTTACTAGAGATGCGTTCTTACCGCGTTGACATCGAACACCACGGAGCTGTCCCGCGTGTGTCATTTATGTAAATTTCATGGCTTCAAATTATGCGCGCGGATTTGGTTTCCTGTGTATTATTATTCTAAGGGAAAATCTTATATGAGTTTAATGATGCTCAATAATTTTTACTTTACTGAGAACTTTGTCATTACAACTCCTATTGCACACAAAATGGCGCTATCCATATTTTTTTTCCTGTTTTTAATCGCGTTAATTTGTGCCCTTAGAAGACGAATGCAAGCGGCCGCACCTGCGGTTTTTTCCCGCAACTGATTTTACTAGGGCACAAATTCACGCGATTAAAAACTGCAGCGGTTTAACCGTAGTGCGACCTAGGCCTTAAAGCCGGACGTGTAACGTAACCATTGCGAGTTTTAGGAATCAAGGGCTCGACTAACGATGCTATCTATCGAGCGAAAAGAACGATTGAATTGAAATTTTGCTGTTGTTGTCAGTTTCATACCCCTTTCGCTAATTGTCTGCTCTTATGTTTCCTTGCGACCTCAACCTACTTATTCAGTGACAGACAACAACCCAGACTCTTGCCTACAAAGAGATTCAAATTGAAACTCATATTTTTATTGTAGGTACACATACTTCTGCGTATACAAGCAGCATATATACTATGAAATTCTTACAGAAGGAAGAGTTAAATGTAACAGCGGTTCTAAAACTAGGTACAGCCTGAATCTTTAGTTACCCAAAATATCGCGACTGCGCCGGCCCTTTACTCGGCGAAACTAGATAAATAAATAAGCTTTCCTATTCAAAAATTTACACAACACTTAACATAAATGCTACAAAAATATTCTTATACATACATACATATGTTATTGCCTAAATAATAACTTAGTATAAGTGTAACTAAAAATATAAATAAAGTCATACAGAACGTATTATTAAACAGAGAATCACGTTAAATTAATCTAGCGGCACCATGAGATTTTAAACAATTTCTCCTATTTTAAAATAAAATTGCACAAAATAGCTCGCAAACATTGTATTATAGGTATCAACATATTATCTAATGAATATATTTTATTATAATTAAGTTGTGCTATTTATTCTCACTCTGTAATTGTAGACAGGCTCGGCTGTTAATTACTTAGCAATAAGTTCCCATATCGCCATGTAAAAAGGGGGCGAGTATGTCATTTACAACCGGGCACAAATCCATTTGCTTACTATCTTTCGTGGTCTACTTGAAAGTCTTTGAACTGTCACCGTAAGATTTAAGTCCAATCAAGAAAAGTGCAGACAAACATCAATTATCCTCTATAATATAAGTATTGCATGATAATTAATTCAACTCAACATGTCCATTATTCATCTTATATATGAGTTTAATGACATCACTATTTTTTTAGTTGGGTAAGGCGGTTTTCACACTGCCCCGCATCATGCTGCATATTGCGTGGCGACGCACCTACGCGCGTTCCTGCGGGAGTGCAGATCTGCATCATCGTGCGGGTTTTTTGCGCACTCACGCGCGTTGGTGCGTTTTGTAGATTCACGCACGGCGGCTCTCATTTATTCGCCGTTCTCTGTGGTGGTCGTGCAGTACTAATTAATGTAATTCCAGAATAATTTTTAATTCTTGAATTCCATTAAGTAATTCCAGATAGCTGGGTGGTTTTCGATTTCGAATATAAATCGATCGATATCGAAATCCATTTTCAAACACACACGTCACGCCCATTCAAAATCACGCGCGGCACTGCGGGATTCGGTGTGCCATAACTTGCGTCTCGCCCCGCACCTACGCGCGGGGGTGCATGTTTCTCCGCGTGTATGTGCGTGATCCGCATGAACGCGCGTGGATGCTTTTTCTGTGTGTTAGACTGTGCGTGTTTTCCATACAAACGGAGATACTTACAAGCAACGGAAGAACACGCACCCACGCGCTACGCTGCATTTTGCGGGGCAGTGTGAGAATCGCCTTATCTCACTAGTGTTATCTGTTGTTTGATGTTACTCATTAATTTTCATTTAGGTGATGTAGCTAGCGTCATCTGCTGTTCAATAACAATACTGAGAATTATTTTATAATAGTTTTGATACTGCACGTAAGATGGCGCTGTCTTGAATTTTCCTGGCATAGTAAATGGGTAGGCCCGAACTTTTGATCCGTAATTAAACTCAATCAAATACCTAAATAATTCGTTTATTTTATAATTAATCCTACTGAAATTATTTAATTATTTGTAAATACGGATAAGAGATATTTTGTCGTGATATACCTATTTCAAATTGTTAAATTTGTCAATATTGTCAAATAAATCACATAAATCAACCTAATAGTAAAAATATTTTGTTGAATCAAGAATATCCAAAATAAATACATACTGACATAAGTACCTACTTAATAATTAAATACGGAATAATCAGCAATAATTAAATATTAAAAAGTGAATGATTATTCCAAATCAGGCAGGCCTAACATCTTTCATTTAAATATTCATCAACAAGAAAATAATCTACCCAGTACACAAATAAATCGAGTTGAATGTTGCCATTCAACTCTCCAAAAATTAAGCTATTTCCATAGACTACAATAAAGTCTTAAATCTAGTTGACTAGAAAGTACAGTGTCGTCAAAAAGCTGGCTTATATACTCGGCCGTGAATTGTAACTATTGCGAGTTTTAGGAATTATGGGCTCGACTAACAACGCCATCTATCGAGCGAAAACGAGCTATTGAATTAAAACTTTGCTGTTGTTGTTAGTTTCACAACTCTTTTGCTTCTGAAATTGTTTGCAGAAGCAAAAGAGGCATGCCACTGTTTGAGAGTTACTTTGTGCAATATTGTTTTAAAATAAGAATAATTGTTCAATTTCTCTTATAATTATAATTTACATGTTTGTGTACATTAAATCGTGTGTAAGCTAAAAAGATGAATTTCGGAAACATGAGAGCAATCAATAATTATTGCGAGTTTTACGGCTAAGTCTTGTTTCTGTAAGAATTTTTTACCATGCTGCTTCATATCGTAGAACTATACCTGTGTAAGCTAAAAAGACGAATTTCAATTTGAATCTGTTTGTAACCAAGAATTGTGTATACAAAGGCTGTGTTGTTGTATGTCAGTGAATAATTAGATTGAGGTAGCAAGGAAACACGATAAATGAGAGGCATAAAACTGACAACCACAGATAGTTCCTTTTCGCTCGATAGATGGTGTTGTTAGTCGAGTCCATGATTTGTAAAACTCGCAATGGTTACGTTGCACGGGCGGGTATATAAACCAGCTCTTTTAACGACATGATACCGTCCATACATGAATATGTGCGGTCAAAAAAAAAAAAAAAAAAAAAAAAAAAAAAAAAAAAAAAAAAAAAAAAAAAAAAAAAAAAAAAAAAAAAAAAAAAAAAACGCAACAAGTCACCCACATAACTTTAGTTTAAGTAATTAGTTATAAGTACTTAGATTAATAATTAGAATTTAGAGAAAAAATTTACAATTCAACTTTGTTAGTTTTATTGTATACTTACTTACTGTGTTATTTTCTTATCGATGAATATTTAAATGAAAGATGTAATGCCACAACTGATTTATTATATTTATTATGTTAAGAAAAATCATTTAGGTTTTAATCAAATCAAAATTGTTTATTTCAATTTAATCATCCGTTGGTGCCTTTTGAATAGTCAATGTCGGCCAGTCCAAGAAAACTGAAGCTAAATTGCACGTTCCAAAGCGTAGATCTCTATGGAGAAGAACGTGCAAGAAACTCCATGGACACTCTTTTAAAATCATAGTACGGGTTACATTTCTTCGTTACATATTTCTGTTGCTTCTATCATGTGAGCACTATGTATAAAAAAAAATATTAAAAGATAGAAAATAAATTAAGGCTAATTAAGTAATTAATTTATTATTTTTGAACCAAATTATTGTTGATTATTCGGAATTGAAGTGTTAGGTTTTGATTACTTATGTATTATTTAATTTTATTATTCATTTTAAATATATTTTAGTCTTTCCCAGTAGTATTAATTGATGTGGTCATTTATGTTTGGAATAATGTTTTTAGGGTAATGGAAAACTTACCTACTTATTTGTAACTGGTTTAGTTTAGTTCGGACCTTATTTGTTAAATATTAACAAAAAATTATGAATTACCGCCTTATCATAATATCGATGCGACTTACCACCGCACGAAAATTCGAGATAGCGCCATCTTGATTTTAATATTAGAATTATTATGAAAAAGTTTTTATATACGTTTCATAGATCTCTGCACACATTACATAGTTTTATGAACCATACAAACAATTACTATGGTTCATCACCCAACGAAAAAGTACAAGATAAACAAGCAAAACAAAAACGAAAAACGTTTTTACAAGTTTTTATTTTACACTTTTTAGTTGTAAAAAGTACTATGTATACAGTTTTTTTTTTTTCTTTATTTTTTTTTTAACGGGGAGTTTTCTGTACAGAATATGTCACCCCGATGATTGAATACAAATACATAATTATGCAATAACTAACCTACCCGCAACCTTATACCCATAATTATAATTTTAAGAAGTGCTCTAGCCTCATCTGACAATGGAGAGGACAGGATGCTATTGAAAAAGCCTACATTAGCATTCTTTCCAAAGACTAGACACCTTTGGACTTCCAAACGAGCACACTCCGCAAGGATGTGATGCACATCTTCGATAACCCCACATATAGCACAGTTTGGTGAATCTACCTTGCGCATCATAAATCCGAAGTTATTTAGTGGAATGTGTCCGGATCGAAGCCTCAAAGCCGTCACTACCTCTTGCCTGCTCATCTTACCCTCGCTGAACCAGAGTCTTCGAGGAAGAGATGGCTGAATCGTTTTGTACCAGATACCCTTAGTTAAAGACCTTTCATCAAAATATTCAGCCCATGGTTGAAAACATCTGTCTCTAACCATGGGTAAGAGCTCTGTGTGCCAGGGAAAACAAGGATATATTTCTCCATCAGACGCCGCTTTATTTGCCAAACGATCAACCATCTCATTTCCCTCTAGTCCAACGTGAGATGGAACCCACTGCAACATAATTATTTTATGCATGGCAACAAAATCAGTTAGAATTTTTAATATAGTGTAAGCCAAGGGAAGGCCCCTAAAAGGTGAAGATCCTGTACATCTCGTCAGATGAAATAGAGCACTTTTTGAGTCTGTAAAAATTACAAATCGATTACCGGCCAAAGTTTCGACATATGCCAAAGCTTCAGCTATAGCAATTAGCTCTAAATGCATTATTGAAAGTTTGGATTCAATTCGAAATTTAAAAGAGGTACCTATTTGTGAATCAAAAAAGGCTGCGCCATAGTAATTCTCGTGTTTAGAACCGTCTGTAAACACCCAGTAAAAGTCAGAGTAAAGTGCATTTAGAGATTTACAACATATTGATCTAAGGTCATTTACATTATAACGATGCTTTGGCTTATCTACTGAATCTAAACTAGGCTTAACAGTATTTGATAAGTCTATATTGCTGACCCAAGTGTCCATGGAGAACATGCCAATTTTATTACTGCAGTACATTTCTTCTTGCTTTAGATCATCGTGAGACAAAACTAAAAGAGGTTTTTTTTTTCCCCTCCAGTAAGGATTATTGTTACAAATATTATGTAGCTTATCTAGTAAATGGATTAAAGGGAAATCGTAACACTTAGATTTTAAATAAAGTTTACCAGCTAAATATCGGCGGCGAATAAAAAGGGGAGGCAATATTAGTTCCGCTTCCATCACGTGAATGGGAGTGCTTTTGATAAACCCATCAATTAATCGCAAGCAAATGTTTTGTAATCTGTCTAATTTGGTCAAATGAGTATCGGCGCTATTGTCCAGTAAAAAGCTACCGAAGTCAATACGACTACGAATAAGGGAAATATATAATTTTCTTAAGTGGTTTGGATGTACACCCCACCCTGGTCCCAATAATACTCTAAAAATATTAATCAATTTAACTACTCGCTCACGGACCTCATCAATATGCTTCTTCCATCGGAGACCCCTATCCAGCCACAATCCTAAATATTTGACGTGATCTACTACTTCTAACAAAGTTCCGCTCAACCGTACTTCTATCACTGGCCTTCGAAACCCTCTTCTAAACAGACATATTTTACTTTTATGGGGAGATATGTCTAGTCCTAGAAGGGTCAACATGCTGTTAATGTGATCAAGTGCAGACTGTATCTTGCGTTGTCCCTCACTGATATTTGAACACTGCACATATAAAGCGAAGTCATCCGCGTACTGGGATATACAAATATTGTTTTGGATACGTTTACAAATTTCTGACGTGACTATATTAAATAATATTGGAGATAAAGGAACACCCTGAGCTAAACCATTACCTGAATGTCTACTAATAAAACTGTTACCAGATTTTATTTTGAGAACTCTTTTGTGGAGAAAATTCCATAGGTACCTACATATAACCAACTTTAAAACTATCGTAAAACATTAATTAAAACATAATTATTTACATTGTTATATGCGTTATTAATATCTAAAAAACAAGCCAACGTAGTAGAACCCATCGAAAAACCAGTTTGAACTGAGGTAATTAGGCAACTTAAGCCATCCAAACACGACCTACCCCTGCGGAAGCCAACTGTGTTCACCGAGAATGAGTTGTTTTTTTCAAAGAACCATTCCAATCTACGATATAAAACATAATGGAAAATTTTACATATGCATGATAGTAATGATATAGGTCGAAGTGAAGAAACGCTACTAAGATCGCGACCCGGTTTTGGAATAGGGACGATACAAATGTCACGCCACTGAGAGGGGACAAAACTATCTTTTAAAAAAGTATTAAATAAATAAAGTAGTACTTTTTTACCTGCATCAGGTAAATTTTTAATCATAGAATAAGATATATCATCACATCCAGGAGATGTATCCTTAGATTTGATACATTTATCTAGCTCCTGAATAGAGATCTCACACTCTAATGTAGTGTTATTATGGCGAATGGTAGGGGTTGGCGGGCAAACATAATCGGGTGTTAATGAATTAAGGAGATTTATTGCACTTTGAGTGTCTACGTACTGTCTAGGTGAACGGTATCCTTTCAACCATCTCATTTTGCGCCACATTTCACTTGGCGATGTAGTATGATCAACTGAAGAACAGAAATTTTGAAAGTTATTTTTTTTAGCCTGGCGAATTAGCCTTTGGGAAATATTTATCCTATTCTTAAGACTCTCTAGATTTTGGGGTGTGGGGTTACGTCTAAATTTGGATAAAGCTAACCTGCGATGAGCCACAGTTTGTGACAATTCAGCAGTCCAATATGGTTTCGGAATGAAATTTGAACTAGGGTTTTGATTAAATTTAAATATTGGGATAAATTTATTCGCAGCTTCGTTAAGAATATCTAAAAACAAATTATAAGCTTTTTGAGGGTCATTTGGTAAACATAGGTTTAAACACTTCTCTTCGAGATATTTTTTATACAGAGTCCAATCAGCTTTACCAAAATTTCTTTTAAAAACTGTAGGAACGCAGGAAGTACACACAGTTGAAATTTTAATAACCAAATGGTCGCTGCCTAGATTTTCATTTAAGGTGATCCAATTAAACTTTAACGCAATATCTACAGAAACTAACGAAACATCTGGGGAAGACTGTTGTAAGTTGTTATCAACTAAACGAACTCTTGTGTGAGTTCCATCGTTCAAAGAAATAAAGTTATTGTCTATTAGTGAATCATGAATAAGACTGCCTCTGCGGTCGGTTTTGTAAGACCAAGTAGCGTGATGGGCATTAAAGTCACCAAGAATTAAAGTTTTAGTTGGGCAATATGAGAATAGACTATCCCAATCTTGCTGAGTGGTTACTATTCTAGATGGACAATAAACAGAAATAATATTCTCAAGCGGGTCACAATTGAATAATTGCACACATACTACCTCCATACCGTTATTATGAACGAGAACGCGGCGCATTTGCGACTTAACAGATTTGTGTACTATAATAGCTACACCGCCGTATGAGTCATCCCGGTCCACACGATAAACATCATAACAACTAATTTTAAGATTACTGTCTGGTTCAAGCCATGTTTCACTTAGTGCAGCAATATGTACTTTTTCCTGGCACAATAGTTCATAAAACGATGCTAACTTTGGCTTTATACTTTGGGCATTCCATTGCAAGATATTTAATTTAAATGGTTTGTTAGCCATCACAGGGAATAAAAAAGTTAAACAGTGCTTTTATCCACGGCCACTCTGCAACAAAACTTACTGACAATAGGGTTAACCATTCTACGCACAACTGAAAAACACACTTCAACTTATCATTTAAACCTGTCTTTTTGAGGTATATTAAGCATTATATATTATATTCCTTTATTCTGGAACACAATTCTCTGAAAGAGGGACATTTGTTATTGCCCTCTTCCTCAACAGGCAGTTGATGAACGTCTCCTTCTGTATCTGACGACCAAAACATCCCGTCTTCTTTATATGGCTTTTTATTTTTGAATGGCTTTGGAGTATTATTGACCCTACTAGCCGTGGTAGGTGTTTGTACCTTGTGGATTGTGGCCTTTGTTTTAGTTATCTCGGCAAAGGTAGGATGCTTTAGTTGCTCAGTGATGTCCTCAGAAGGAGTAGAAGAGAAACGGTATTCATGTGTTGTCGCTGTAACTTGCGGCGGGACGCTAGTATCGGGGGGATTTACGGGGGGCACGTAACTTTCTAGGGCTTTTCTGTATGTGCATCCAAATTCTGACATGATTTCCCTTAGTCTTCTCTCTTTTTTATAGGCAGGGCAAGACCTGCTGAGCGATATGTGATTACCCTTGCAGTTCACACAAGAGAACACTAAGGTATCGCAGTTCTCATGGTGACCGCCGCACTTTGGGCAAACCACTTTTTTGGAAGGACACATTTTCCGCATATGGCCTGGTGCATGTAGGGTAAAACTTTAATATTTATGTCATAAACACGCACTGATACTGGTAGATGATCACCTTCAAAACAAAGTCGAAGATATTCACTAGGGCACCAACCACCTTCATTCCTGTTACGACGGTCTAACCTTTTAAAAGATAAAAGTTTTGCAGGGGCTGGGCATAACATATTTTTGCGGATCTCTTCATCAGTCAAATCGATGTCTACATGCTTGATTATGCCGTAGCAGACAGACAGCTGCATAGCCTTCTGGAACCTCCATCCTTTTTCCAAAAGCTTCTCACATGTAAGTAGGGTTTGGGCTGCCGATTCACATTCAAATTGTAAGCGAATTTTTAAAGGGTTTAAATACTTAACTTCGCTTATCTTAATAATGTTATTTTCTCTTAAAATACGTGCCATCGCAAACTGATTCGGAAGTCTTTCTTTATGCGAAACGTATATCTCATACTTTTCTTCTTTCAAAGAATTTCTACTACCGTGACATATCTTTTTCTTACTCGACTTCACTTCTTTCCAACCCACTTCATCATCAGCACTGTCCTCTCGAACCCTCTTTTCCGGTCTTGTCTGTTCCTCATGAGGATTAGTATCTTCATCAATACCATCCATGTCCGACGAATCATTCAATAAACTTTCAACGTTATTGTTAAATACGAGCGTATTACAGCGCGGCGAAATGTTTATTTCATCAGTCATGATATAGTCGTTCATAGTGGTTCAAGATCTGAGCCTGAATAAATTCAAATGCTTCATTAAACGTAAGTTGTGTCAGAAAGCATTTTATAGTGTTAAAGATTATATTGACGACAAAAAGGCTTGGGCTTGAGCTGCGTCCGATTTCTATGCTTACACTGATTGTTCTTTGATTTTTCCTCTCGTAGTTTAAATTTGCAATTGTTTGTTTTTTCTTAACTCAAAGCCAGTACACACTATGTAGCCAGGCATATTGTACGTTACGGAATTGCATCGCTGACAGGGGTATTCGGCACTGGTGCAGCTGCACAGGAGCTAAACTTAGCATTCGGGAACACCGTTGGAGCTGCTGAACCTTGGACAAAACTGTCTTTGCATTGTGTAGATTCAATTTCTTAGTATTGTATAATTGCATGGAACACGTGTGAGCACGATCTATTTGCTGTAAAGCATCTATTTGTTGGGTTAGTCGTTTATTGACTTGATAGTGCTATGGCTGTTGAGAGTATCATGTCATGCTCACTCAAATGTCTCGCTGGTGGTGGCGTGTGTGTTGGGTCATTAGGTTCCCTTCAATATGGTTGAGCTGAATGATGCTGATCCATACGTCATGTTCGTGAACGGACGCCGTCAGAGGGGACTGGTCATCTCTTAGCTGCTACGGCGTATTTTAATTTCTGAATTGTTGTTTTTTTTTCCATAATGGACGCTCTCAGCGTACAATATATTTCTGCATCGTTCTCACACGATTTATTTCAAAATGAATGATGTAATCAAATATTTGTATCAATAGTTTGATATTTTAAAAGAGTGTCCATGGAGTTTCTTGCCCCTTCTTCTCCATAGGTACCTACTTTTTGGAATGGGCGACTAGCTTCACCTTACTGACTGACCGAACTTCTGACAATTCAAAAGTGCCTGTAACTGGTTTATTTGAAATAAATGCTTTGATTTGATTTGATTTGAGTCCTGAAAGGTAGGTGCAGCCGGACGGTCCGGTGCACACCTCTAGTACGTGACAATGTCTATGTATTCAGTTGCATCTGATCAGACTGGATGCTAACGCAAATAGGTATAGTTGGGAATTGATGTAATATTGTTTATTTTAATTTTTACCGGTAATTTTGAAGAATTACCTCGACTGCTGCTCTTTATCATCAGATTTACTGCAGACTATTATTTTAACCTAATGGGTGCAAAGTTCTCATCAATACAAATGAATTTAGTCCAAACACAAAGTAGCTGCTGTGAATTGTTGAGGAGTTCCTTCGACTGACTCCCGGTTCCATCATCAGATCTAGTCCATACCTTTATTAAATTGTAATACTTTAATATACTTAATGAAAATACTAAGAAATGCACTAGTCGCCCCTAAGATTTTTGAATGTACTCCTTGATATCTCTGGTCTTCCATCATCAGATCCTGATGTCCTTATCATGGGACCACTTTGGCAATATTTTCTTTTTAATAACAAAAGAATGATCAAAATCGGTTCATAAACAACGAAGTTATCAGCGAACAACATAAAAAAGCACATATACGGTCGAATTGAGTAACCGCCGGTTAAAAAATAGTACTTACAATGGTTTATTATCCTTACTTATACAGGCTGGGCCAAGAATTCGTTAACATTTAACCTTAACACCCCGCGCTAATACAAGCTGCGCGGGGAGCGGGGAGGGGCGTT
This sequence comes from Sesamia inferens, assembly GCA_037179545.1. Lineage (NCBI taxonomy): Eukaryota > Metazoa > Arthropoda > Insecta > Lepidoptera > Noctuidae > Sesamia > Sesamia inferens. The sequence continues at coordinate 13,449,791 of CM073951.1, read as the reverse complement.
ACCACTAGCTCGCTTCTCGGAAATTTAGTCGCAATGGATCGTTTCACGGGGCCGCAGCGCGCTTATTGTGTGAAACAATTTTATTTAAACAACAGTTCGCTCATTACTGTGAGACGCTTATTTCGCGTTGAATACGACTTACACGATTTAAATCAGTGTCCGAGTGCTCCATTAATAAAGAAATGGGTTAAAAAGTTCGAAGAGACCGGATCTACACTAAACGTGAAGCAAACCGGCGGCCCACGGACTTCTCGGAGCGAAGAGAACGTGCAGCGAGTTTCCGCATCAGTTCGACGTGATCCAAATTTATCGACGCGCAAACGTTCGGCTGAATTAGGACTATACCGAACATCATTGCGCCGTATTTTGAAATTAGATATGAAATTACATCCATATAAGATCCAGTTAGTACAGGAATTAAAACCTAATGATTTAAATTTGCGCAAAATTATTGAATCGATCTAACATTGTTTCGGCATAGGACTTCTATGCCGAAACAATGTTAGATCGATTCAATAATTTTGACAACCTCTTATTTTCCGACGAAGCCCATTTCCACCTCAACGGACACGTAAACAAACAGAATTGCAGATATTGGAGCAGCGAAAATCCCAAATCTATACACGCGAGGCCACTTCATTCTCCCAAGGTAACGGTATGGGCTGCAATTACAGCAAAAGGAATCATTGGGCCCTATTTTTTCGAAGATTCTCGCGGCCGTTCGGTTACTGTGAATTCTGTTGAATATGTGAAAATGTTACGGGGGTTCTTGGCACCGAAGCTACTGGAATTTGCTGGAAACAATCGTAACACATGGTTTCAACAAGATGGAGCCACTTGTCACACATCCAACGAGTCCCTGCCGTCAAAGAAATGTTTCCGGAAGAGCTGATTTCCAGACGAGGCGACATCCCATGGCCACCCAGGAGTCCAGATTTAACCCCAGCAGACTTCTTTTTATGGGGTTATTTGAAGAGTCGTGTTTACATCCATAAACCAAAAACACTACGTGAACTAAAGGAAAAAATTAGCGAAGAAATGTCAGCGATCTCGCGATCTCTTTGTCGACGAGTATTCGAAAATTTCGGTGCTCGCTTAGAAGAATGCAAAAATCGAAACGGTGGACATTTAGATGATGTTATTTTTAAAAAATAAATTCCAAACAATTAACTTTCTTGTAAATAAATAATTTTAAAAATATGTCAAATAGTTTTCTTTATACGATTTTTTCAATTGTTAACTAATTCATGGCCCACCCTGTATTACAAATGAAAAAGTGAGTTTGTTTGTTTGTTTGTTCCACTTTCACGACGTAACTACTGAACCGATTGCTTTGAAATTTTGCAGACGTAAAGTAAGAAGTCCGGATTAAATAATAGGGTACTTCTTTATCCCGGAAAAATTTAATATTCTCGAGGGAAATCTAAAAAGCGCGATATAACCGAACTACACGCGGGCGAAGACGCGGACGGAAAGCTAGTTTGAAATTAAATGACCAAAAATGCCTTCTCACTACTGCGAAAAAGAAAGTACGAAATTATATTTAGGTTCAATAATACAGTCTAAACGTGAACTATACGGTATCGATACAGTCGGTTCGGTATAGTCGAAAAGGCACAGAGGTGCCTTTTGTGTTGCCTCTTCAACAAAGCTGTTTTATGCCCTATTACTGCGCGCGGGTGCTTATTATGGTTTGAACATTAAATGCATTGCTTTTCATTGGGGTGGTTTCATGCCCATTCCGAGTAGTAACTACAACTTGTAGGTAGCGTTACAAACTGTTGTCACTTTTTCGAGTTGATGATTTTTTTTTAATTTATTTTTTTATTATTTTATAACACAAATATTTTTATTTTTGTCTGTTACTCTATTCGTCTAAAGTACTCCATAAAACAAATAGTTCTGCAGCGGGAAAACAACCATTAAAATTGCAGCGTGTATATATGTACTACAATGTTTGCGAGCTTCTTTGTGTAATATGGTTTTAAAATAAGTGAAATTGTTTGAAAACTCATGGGGCCACTAGTTTCGCCGAGTATACACAGCTTACGCGTGCTCAGCCTACGCTCAGTTAGCACCACAGGTGAATGCACCCAGCTCGCCCGCCTGAACGGAGCGCGGTACATGTTTTTGTTGGGACAACCAAGTAGGATAACGCGCTCATAACTTTCTGGTTTTTCATATGTTTTTGAAATTTGTACATAGATTCTTTACTTAAAAATACTGGACACGTGTTTCGGGTTTCGCATAAACAAGGAGTAATGTTGTATACGGAGGCTGTGTTGCTGTATGTCAGTGACTAAGTAAATTAAAGTCGCAAAAAATCACGAGAGCAATCTAATACCATGTTTGCTAGTAATTTTGTGCAATTTTATTTTAAAATAAGAGAATTTGTTTAAAACCTCATCGTGCCTCTAGTTTCGCCGAGTAGAGGGTAGGCGCAGTCTTAAGACAATGCCTTAAAACGTCCGACCATTATTACATCTTTAATTCTTCAAAAGCCATCTTGGTTAACTAAAGATTCAGGCTGTAGGTTCAGTTCGTTCAGTAAGAATTTCATACTATGTCTGCTGCTTGTATACGCAGTATGCATATGTGTACTATAAAAATATGTGTTTCAATTTGAGTCTCATTGTGGGCATGAGTATGAGTTGTTGTCTGTCAGTGAATAAGGACATTGAGTTCGCAAGGAACCTCGAGAACATTCCATAAGCAAAAGTGGCACAAAACTAACAACAACAGCAGAATTTTAATTCAATAGTTCCTTTTAACTCGATAGATGGCGTTGGCTAAAACTCGCAATGGTTACGTTACACAACCGGTTATTTAAGCTAGCTCTTTTGTTGTGTAGAGTAATATTGCAAGTACCCGTTGTATGTACATTTTACTAACTTTTGGGAAGTTGTACACAATGTAAACATTCAACTTTAAGGTGTAAAACCTTAATAACCATAACCATAGAACCCTATTTTCTGTTTATGCGAAACCCGAAAAACGTGTCCAGTATTTTTAAGTAAAGAAATTATGTACAGAATTTCAAAAAGATATCATGAAAAACGACAAAGTTATGAGCTTCTTATCCCACGTGACTGTCCTAACAAAAATATGGTCCAGGTTCCGCTCAGGCGGGCCAGCAGGGCATTGACGTCTGGCGTCAGCTGTTGCGCTGTTGATGATCGACCTAAGCTGCTACCATGCTCGGTAACCATATTGCAACAGTTTCTAAATGTATTTGTGAAAAAATATAACATGGTGTAAAAATGATTGCTCAGATCAGTTGCTTATTTTGAACAAACTATATTCAGGTTTCCCATAAACAATTAACAAAAAAAAAAAAACAATTTTATTTTCTTATTGATGGGTATTTGAAAATGTTAGGCCTGCCATATCAGGTGTATCATGTTAGAAGGAAAAAAAAAAAACACTTGCTTTTTATTATTTTTGAACTTACTGATTGACTGTTGATTATTTTGAAGTTAATTGTTATGTAGTTACTTACATATTGTTTCATCATCATTTCAGCCGAAAGACGTCCACTGCTTTACATAGGCTTCCCCCAAGGTTCTCCACGACCACTGGTCCTGCGCCTCCCACATCCAGCGGCTTCCCGTGACCTTCACCAGGTCGTCGGTCGTAAACATATTGTTTTTTATTATTTAATTTTATTTTTTTTATACATTTTAAATATTACTTTAGAGTTGTGATTTTTTTACTTATGTATACCCATGTGATAATAAAATAGGCAGAATTTTGTTAATAGTAAAATTTGAGTTATAACACGAAAATTAAACGCATATCAAATATTCCGATATGACGTCGATCGCTGTAGTTACTCTTTTTGGCTGTCGTTTTCTTTTTGTATACTCTTTGTGCTATAGCTATGATGAATGCAGTTTTACTAGGTTTTCTCAATACAACTTAAGAAACGTTTGAACGGTTTGCTCGCAGCCTTCCTTAGTACTAATAAATGATATGCACCCTAACTGCGTAACATACCGATATTATTAACTTAAATCATTTCGATGCATGTTGCTAGTTTGCTCAACATAACAAATGTTGTAGAATTCTCAAAATGAAACCCAGTGCCGTACTTGTATTACGCAATAACCCTGCTGGTTTTGTTTACAATAATATTTGTAGTGTTACTGAAAATTTATCAAAAAACACATTTTGTAAAAAAAATCTTATTATTCTAAACACCTGGTTGTTTTTAATTATGGATCAAAGTTCGGGCCTTATTTGTGAAATAACAATAAAAATATACGACTTACTCGCTCATCATGCTAGGAAAATCCTAGACAGCGCCATCTTGAGTGCAATAGGAGTTATAATAAAAAGGTTCTCAGTATTGCTATCGAACAACAGATGACACTAGTTACATCAAGTTTTGAAGAATTTTTGAGTATCATTAAACATATTTAAGATATAACGTTCTTAGGTACATCTTGAGCTGAATTCACATGCTATACTATGCTTTTCAAAAAAAAAATAATTAAAGATTTAAATAATGATTGCGATCACCGTGTTCTTGTAATCTTTCAGGAATGTCTGCGGACAATTTTTTACCATGCTGCTGTGTACATTTCATGTGCGAAAGATTAAATAAATAAACTATACCTATGTAAGCTAAAAAGATGAATTTCAATTTGAATCTGTTTGTAACCAAGAATTTGTGTATACAAAGAGTAAACGATAAATGAGAGGCATAAAACTGACAACCACTGCCAAATTTTAATTCTATAGTTCCTTTTCGCTCGATAGATGGTGGTGTTAGTCGAGTCCATGATTTGTAAAACTCGCATTGGTTACGTTGCACGGCCAAGTATATAAACCAGCTCTTTTAACGACATGATACCGTCCATACTGGACCAAACAGTTTATGTAGACCTAGTTAAGTTTAATTTAAGTAGTTAGTTATAAGTACTTAGATTAATAGTTAGGTACACATACGGATAATTTTTGGAAAGTTGAATGTTACAATTCACCTTTATTAGTTTATTGTATACTTACTCACTGTGTTATTTTCTTATCGATGAATATTTAAATGAAAAATGTAATGCCACAACTGATTTATTATGTTAATAAAAATCATTTAATTTTTAATTAAATCAAATAAAATTAAAATTGTTGGTGCTTTTGAATAGTCAATGTCAGTCAGTCCAAGAAAAGTGAAGCTAAATTGCACGTTCTAAAGCGTAGATCTCTATGGTGAAGAACGTGCAAGAAACTCCATGGACACTCTTTTAAAGTCAGAGTGTGGGTTACATTTCTTCGTTACATATTTCTGTTACTTCTATCATGTGAGCACAATGTATAAATAAAAAAAGTATTAAAAGATAGAAAATGAATTAAGGCTAATTAAGTAATTAGTTTTTATTTTTGAAAAAAATTGTTGTTGATTCTTCCGAATTAAAGTGTTAGGTTTTGATTACTTATGTATGATTTAATTTTATTATTCATTTTAAATATATTTTAGTCTTTCCCAGTAGTATTAATCGATGTGGTTATTTATGTTTGTAATATTGTTTTTAAGGTAATGGAAAATTATCTACTTTTTTTGTAACTGGATGAGTTTCATTACCGACCAAAAGTTCGGACCTTATTTGTTAAATATTAACAAAAACTTATCATATATCGCTTTACCATAATATATCGGTGCGACTTACCACCGCACGAAAATTCGAGATAGCGCCATCTTGATTTCAATATTAGAATTATTATGAAAAGGTTTTTATATACGTTTCATAGATCTTTGTACATACTACATAGTTTTATGAACCATACAAACAATTACTATGGTTCATCACCCAACGAAAAAGTACAAGATAAAGAAGCAAAACAAAAACGAAAACTTTAAAAAAAAGCAATTCACTTCCAAAAACCACTACAAAGTGAAACATAACTAATTTCGGAAGTCGAAATTTACAAAACCCAAAGACACTGTGTCTTTGGTTTTTGTTAAATCGTTTTTGGCACCGATATCCGATATTTGTTATTTTTCACTTTGTAGGTAGTGGTTTTTGGAAGTCGGTACTTTTTTTTTGTAAAAAGGTTTTTATCTTACTCTTTTTAGTTGTAAAAAGTACTATGTATTTAGTTGCATCCGGTCAGACTGGAAGCTAACGCAAATATAGTTGGGAATCGACGTAATTTTGTTTACTTTAATTTTTACCCGTAATTTTGAAGAATTACCTGGACTGCCTATGGTCTTCATAATCAGATTTACTGCAGACTTTTATTTTAACCCAATGGGTGCAAAGTTCTCATCAATATAAATGAATTAAGTCCAAATACAAAGTAGCTACTGTAAACCGTTGAGGAGTTCCCGGAACTGGCCTTTGTCTTCATCATCAGAGCTCTTGTGACAGTCACAACCCACCTACGTGTGTAAAGTTCTTATCAATACATATTAATCAAGCCCAAACACAAGGTAAATGCTGTGAATTGTTGAGGAGTTCCTTCGACTGTCTTCCGGCTCCATCATCAGATCTAGTCCATACCTTCACATTAAATTGTAGTGCTTTAAAATACTTAATGAAAATACTAAGAAATGCCCTAGTCTCCACTACAATTTTTTAAAGTTCCCCTTGATTTCTCTGGTTTTCCATTTTCAGATCCCGATGTCCTTATCACGAGACCACCTTGGAAATAATTTCTTTCCAACAAAAAAGAATTATCAAAATCGGTTCATAAACGACGAAGTTATCAGCGAACAACATAAAAAAGCATATATACGGTCGAATTGAGTAACCGCCAGTTAAAAAATAGTATAAAGGTTTATTATCCTTACTCATATTACAAATGAAAAGTGAGTTTGTTTGTTCCGCTTTCACGACGTAACTACTATACCGATCGCTTTGAAATTTTGCAAACGTAAAGTAAGAAGTCCGAATTAAATAATAGAGTACTTTTTATCCCGGAAAAATTTAACATTCCCAAGGGAAATCTAAAAAGCGCGATATAACCGAACTACACGCGGGCGAAGACGCGGGCGGAAAGCTAGTTTGAAATTAAATGCACTACTGCAAAAAAGAAAGTACGAATTTATATTTAGATCCAATAATACAGTCTAAACGTGAACTATACGGTATCGATAACACAAAAGGCACAGGGGTGCCTTTTGTGTTGCCTCTTCAACATAGATAGTAATTTTCTGAAGGCCACCAGAGGGTGGCCTTCAGGAAAACTAAAGATTTGGCTTGGGATAATAAAAGATTTAGCTAGACAAGAAAAGAATGTAGACAAAGTAAGAGCGAAAATGGAATACTTCATCTTATCACTGATGATTATTTAATACAAGCTGTGAAATTTTGTCCATTTTGAAAGCTAGTCCATTGTATTTTAAATCAAAGCTTTCGGTCCATAATTTCACAATTTACTATCTGGGCACTAATGTTATTAATGTAAAATGTAATTGGTTCGATAAGAGAACTACTGATTTAAAAGCACCAACTTACGCTTCTTTATATCTTTTTCAACCAATAGAGGCCACTGCTGGACAAAGGGCCCTCAAGGCTTTCCACGATGACTTTTCTATTGCATGCATTGTTTAGCCTGTGTCTTAAAACAATACATAAATAAATATTCATCAAACATCATTCATACAAATCACATTAATATTCATCCACAACAATGATTTTAAAACTGTAATTCACATGCATCCCCAGATCACACTATACCATGCCGCAGATCGGCTGTATACTTTGGTTTAGTTCACGTTGCAGTGTGATTTCAGTAACTGCACCCTCACCGTGTACCTAGTCTTCCGGCGAGCGTATTCTACGAAGTACCTAGTCGTATTAGTGTAGTCTAGACGGTAAAATTAAAATAGAACCTGGGTGTGAATTTCGTTTAACTACTTTAGTAATTAGTGTAGTAAGTGTAGTACTACTACTTTAGTACTTACTTGATTTTAACTTACCGTGCTTGTACAGAAGACAGCATATCGAGCTACTACGATTTGTCAGATTTCTTTATTATTAGTAATATTAGTTAAAGATGAACGCTCTAGTGCATTACACCTATCCAATAAAAAGGTTTGTAATTCAGAAAATGGTGGTAAACCACTACCTTTAAAGGATAACTCAAAGGCTTCTCGAGATGTTTTTATTGTTTAAAATAAGATAAATTGTTAAAAATGTCATTGTGACGCTAGTTTCGCCTCGTATGTCAACGTAGTCTTAAGACAGTCTTCTAGAACGACCGAGCTTTATTTCATCTTTAATTCTTTAAACGCGATCTTGAGTCACTATAGATTCAGGCTGTGTTTAGTTTTACAACCGTTATTGAATCTAGCTAAATTTGATTTAAATTTCATACATAGCTGCTTGTATGCCTTGACCATGTTTTTTTCTCGTTTAGGCAAGAGTATTTATATGTTTACAAAGACTGTGTTCTTGTATGTCAGTGAATAAGTAGATTGAAGTCGCAATGAAACATGTGAGCAATAATTATTGATTGCTCTCATGTTTCCGAAATTCATCTTTTTAGCTTACACACGTTTTAATGTATACAAACATGTAAATTATAATTATAAGAGAAATTGAACAATTATTCTTATTTTAAAACAATATTGCACAAAGTAACTCTCAAACAGTGGCATGCCTCTTTTGCTTCTGCAAACAATTTCAGATGCAAAAGAGTTGTGAAACTGACAACAACAGCAAAGTTTTAATTCAATAGCTCGTTTTCGCTCGATAGATGGCGTTGTTAGTCGAGCCCATAATTCCTAAAACTCGCAATAGTTACAATTCACGGCCGAGTATATAAGCCAGCTTTTTGACGACACTGTACTTTCTAGTCAACTAGATTTAAGACTTTATTGTAGTCTATGGAAAAAGCTTAATTTTTGGAGAGTTGAATGGCAACATTCAACTCGATTTATTTGTGTACTGGGTAGATTATTTTCTTGTTGATGAAGATGAATATTTAAATGAAAGATGTTAGGCCTGCCTGATTTGGAATAATCATTCACTTTTTAATATTTTTATAATTTAATTATTGTTGATTATTCCGTATTTAATTATTAAGTAGGTACTTATGTAAGTATGTATTTATTTTTGATATTCTTGATTCAACAAAATATTTTGACGTGACAACGTCTATTAAGATGGTACGGCGTGGAGTCATTCTCGAAAACACTGTAACGGCCGAATCTGACGCCACACGGAGTCCACGCCTACTTTACCCCCACCCCTAGAGCGCCCGATGTGTAAACATGTAATAGACGTTGTCACGTTCAAATATCGGCAGTAGACGGAGTTCTACAGACAACCAATTTTTTAACTATTATATTTTCTTATGTGATTTATTTGACAATATTGACAAATTTAACAATTTGAAATAGGTATGTCACAGCAAAATATCTCTTATCCGTGTTTACAAATAATTGAATGATTTCAATAGGATTAGTTATAAAATAAACGAATTATTTAGATATTTGATTGAGTTTAATTACGGATCAAAAGTTCGGGCCTACCCATTTACTATGCTAGGAAAATTCGAGACAGCGCCATCTTACGTGCAGTATCGAAACTATTATAAAATAATTCTCAGCATTGTTATTGAACAGCAGATGACGCTAGCTACATCACCTAAATGAAAATTAATGAGTATCATCAAACAACAGATAACACTAGTGAGATAACCCAACTAAAAAAATAATGATATCATTAACTCATATATAAGATGAATAATGGACATGTTGAGTTGAATTAATTATCATGCAATACTTATATTATAGAGGATAATTGATGTTTGTCTGCACTTTTCTTGATTGGACTTAAATCTTACGGTGACAGTTCAAAGACTTTCAAGTAGACCACGAAAGATAGTAAGCAAATGGATTTGTGCCCGGTTGTAAATGACATACTCGCCCCCTTTTTACATGGCGATATGGGAACTTATTGCTAAGTAATTAACAGCCGAGCCTGTCTACAATTACACAGTGAGAATAAATAGCACAACTTAATTATAATAAAATATATTCAATAGATATTATGTTGATACTACGATATTTGCGAGCTATTTTGTGCAATTTTATTTTAAAATAGGAGAAATTGTTTAAAATCTCATGGTGCCGCTAGATTAATTTAACGTGATTCTCTGTTCAATAATACGTTCTGTATGATTTTATTTATATTTTTAGTTACACTTATACTAAGTTATTATTTAGGCAATAACATATGTATGTATGTATAAGAATATTTTTGTAGCATTTATGTTAAGTGTTTTGTATATTTTTGAATAGGAAAGCTTATTTATTTATCTAGTTTCGCCGAGTAAAGGGCCGGCGCAGTCGCGATATTTTGGGTAACTAAAGATTCAGGCTGTACCTAGTTTTAGAATTGCTGTTACATTTAACTCTTCCTTCAGTAAGAATTTCATAGTATGTATGCTGCTTGCATACGCAGAACTATGTGTACCTACAATAAAAATATGAGTTTCAATTTGAATCTCTTTGTAGGCAAGAGTCTGGGTTGTTGTCTGTCACTGAATAAGTAGGTTGAGGTCGCAAAGAAACATAAGAGCAAACAATTAGGAAAAGGGGTATGAAACTGACAAAAATAGCAAAATTTCAATACAATAGTTCCTTTTCGCTCAATAGTTAGCGTCGTTAGTCGAGCCCATGATTCCTAAAACTCGCAATGGTTACGTTACACGTCCGGCTTTAAGGCCTAGGCCGCACTACAGTTAAACCGCTGCGGTTTTTGATCGCGTGAATTTGTGCCCTAGTAAAATCAGTCGCGGGAAAAAACCACAGGTGCGGCCGCTTGCATTCGTCTTCTAAGGGCACATATTAACGCGATTAAAAACAGGGAAAAAAATATAGATAGCGCCATTTTGTGTGCAATAGGAGTTGTAATGAAAAAGTTCTCAGTAAAGTAAAAATTATTGAGTATCATTAAACTCATATAAGATTTTCCCTTAGAATAACAATACACAGGAGACCAAATCCGCGCGCATAATTTAAAGCAACGAAATTTCCATAAATGCCACACTACGTGGGACAGCTCCGTAGTGTTCGATGTCAACGCGGTAAGAACGCATCTCTAGTAAAATTATTTCATCATCATCATAAACCTTTTTATCGTCTGCTGCTGGGCACAGGTGTCCTCTCATACAGAGAAGGATTGAGCGTATAATTATTTAAAATGACTGTTTGTTCGATTAAAGCTGTCGCAAAACATCTGAAAAGATTAAAAAATTTAATTATTTATCACAAGTAAGATTAGCATATTTTATCAATATGAGCTAATTTTGGAAAACTGATAATTTCAATTACTGTGTTGCCAGTTAGTAAACATAATATTCCCATTTTAACCAACGAAAATATAGTGGTTATATAACATACAAGCGCTATGTGCTCTTTTTGTAAAGTTATTGAAATATAATTAAATGTTTTACCTATGTAATTTTTACTTTAAAAATATAAGAAATTAATTTCACTCACTCCATTTTTTTAACTATTATCTACCTAATATTAATTAGTAAATTTTTGTGTATATGATTCCTGCTGACCTGATGATTATTGCTGAAAAGTGGATTAAAATAACCTTGCCATTTACGAGGTAGAATTAACACTTTATTCATCATAACTCACATAGTACACAGACTGCTAATATTGTAGCTCTTTCTTTAAATTTCACATAGGTTTCATGCGCTAACTATGACATTTTACAAAATAAATTTAAAAAATAAGGAAATGAAAAAATAAAACTCTCATATTTTGGGATATCAACTTTTTACTGGAAACCCCATTTCATAGTAGTGTGCGTGAGTCGCGTGTAACCGAATTCACACAGCGATGTCATTTTTGCTTCACTTTTATCGTTGCGCCATGTACCGAACTACTATCCATCTAAGTATTATTAATTTAAGGATGTGCCTATCGTTCTTAGGCACATTTTGATTTGAAATATCATGCTATACTATGCTTTTAAAAATAATGCTTACGTTATAGAGATAATTGATGGTTAGCAAGTTTTTTATGGTTTAATTATGGAATTATAATAATTTAGGGACGAAGCCTTAGTAACTATGGGTTAAGTACACGTAAAAGCCTACAATGCTCTGTGAGTCCAACACATTTTCAGGGAACTGTTACTGCTAACGCATTTTGTAGTCTTTCAGGAATGTTTGCGGACGCGCATATAAACGACTTTTACGTCTAAGTCTTCATCAGTAAGATTTTTTTCCAAAAGTAGGAATAGAACTATTTGTAAGCTAAAAAGATGAATTTCAATTTGAATCTCTTTGTAGCCAAGAATTTGTGTATACAATGAATAATAAGATTGAGGAAGCAAGGAAACACTTGAACAGTCAATAAACAAAAGAGGCATAAAACTGACAAGGATAGCCAAATTTAAATTCAAAAGTTCCTTTTCACTCGATAGATGGCGTTGTTAGTAGAGCCCATGATTTCTAAAAGTCGCAATGGTTACGTTACACGGCTGGGTACATAAATCAGCTCTTTTGACGACATGTTACCGTCCATAGATTAATTTATGTGACGATATATGATATAATGTTAGGCACCTAGTTATTTTTAGTTTAAGTTCTTAGTTATAAGTACTTAGATTAACTAATTAGGTTAAGCCTCAACAGACATAGAATCATTTTTGGAAAGCTGAATGTTAACATTCAGCTTTATTATATACTTACTAATTTACTAGGTTATTTTCTTATAGATGAATATTTAAATAAAAAAAAAATGTCCTCCCACATCTGATTTATTATGTTAAGAAAAATCATTTGGTTATTAATATTTTTGAACCTAATTATTGTTGATTTCTCTGAATTTCAGTGTTAGGTTTTGAATACTAACGTATTATTGAATTTTATTATTCATTTTAAATATACTTTAGCCTTTTCCAGTAGTAATAATTTATGTGATTTTGTTTATAATTACATTTTAAGATCGGCCTATGCGTATGATCGTTATTGAGGAGTTCATTGAATCGCACGATTAGTTGCGAGGTTCAAATTAGGTCACTCTGATGAAATCTGTAGGTATGTTTGAACTCATCGCACGAAGAGAACCCATCGTGTCATCGTGCGATCTACGCCAATTAGGACAACGCCTAATGTTGTTAACACTACTACGATCCGGATGAAATGTTACGCCTCTTCTTTTATACCACGTACATCGAAGGACCGAAACAATTTGCCAGTGGCGGTGGTTCCGTCGGACTACAATTTGAGTGGCTTCAAGGCTAGAGTGAATAGGTTTACCATAAACCATTGCGTCACTGCTTACCATCAGGCTGGATTGCGGTCAAGTGCTAGTTTATAAAAAATCTATTTATTTATTTATTTGTGTACATACCTAGGTTAATAGTTGTTATAGCCAACATTTATTACGGTCTCTGCTACCAGTTAATGGCGTACAAATAATAATAATATACAACGTGACGCTACAATGGAGACATTAACTGAAAACACATATATATTTTGGCTTCATGAAGAGGTTTTATTTTCATGAAATGTTATTATTAACAAAGTTACTTAGATTTTTAGAAACTACCATTTAGAGCAACCTGTATTTAGAGAACTGTCGCGCAGTGGTCATTTGTAGGGATAATAACATTTCATCAATGAAATTAAAATGAAAACATTGTTGCAGAAAAAAGATAGGTAGATCTCTTTGGCGATCGGCGCAAGCGACACCACCCACCCTCGGCTCCTCCTGCTACACCGCGCGCCGTCAAATTATTAAATATTTATTTTTTGTTTTTAGTGCTAGCCGAACAGCGCTGCCAATCGCGGGGAAAATCCTCGATTTTCGGGGAATCGGGGTTAGCGCGGGGAGAGCCCGGGGAATGACATAAAGCGGGAAATTTCGGGGAATCCAAACTAATTCGGCCTAGACCAATTTTATGTTGGGTACCAATACTTTACAACTAAAAATGCCTGCACAAAAAATATGAATTCGTGGTGGAATATGTGGAGAAATAATCAAAAACAAGCGGGGAATTTCAGGGAATTGACAATAATGACGTGGGGAATCGAGATTTTTTTATTAGCAGCACTGTAGCCAAACCCGTGTCCTTGATACGCTTATAACCGGCTGTGTGCATAACTTCGTCGAATACAAATTTTGTGAATGTTTTTGTGCCATAGACGCTTACCTATTGTTTTATTAACTATTTTTTGTGCAATTAGGATAGTAATTAGATTATAGTACCGCTATAAAGACGCTTTGTTTTATTTTACTTTGGTCGTTTTAGTTCTCTTGTGTTATGAACGTTATTTGTGTTATCTTATTTATTAGTGCTAACACAAGTTTACACAAGCACCACGTGTACTCGCCATCATAGGATGGCGAGTATACACCCCAACTACAAAGCAGCTGAATATGCGGACATGATTCTAATTTACGTAGAATGTCATCAAAATGCCGCCCTTGCAATAAGGACATATAGTGAGAGATATGCCAATTCCAGAGCAATTAAGCCGTCGAATAACAAACGTGTTTGTAAAAGTGATGGAAATGGTTTTACGTGATAATATATTATCATACGTGCGGGAAAACATGAAACGTCGTTTAGCTCACTGTGTCCACCAACAAGGTAGACATACATAAGAAAATTTAAAATAAAAGCAGTAACTAACCAGTTAAGTGTGATATGATTAGTGTTTGACTATAACTAGCTCCGCTGTAGGTATAATTAGTGCAAAAACGCGCTGCGCGCGCGCCGCCGGAATCATTGCTGAAAGCTGTAAAGATTCATATTACCGATTATGAATAGGTACAATTTACGTCTGGTGGTTGCCAGCCCGCTAAGCATGTTCGGTGCGCACGAAGCGACGCGTTGTCGCTCCGAGCACCTCTGAGGTAAATAATGAAGAATGAATTTTCGCAAGGGTGTATCCCAATTTTGGTTACTTTTTTGTTAATTATTGTTAACAATTTTTTTTTAATTCGAGTTATATTAAAATATCAAAATTAATATGATTAGTGGGCACTAGCCCTACCCGTGTGTTAAGTTAATGTCACCATCGTGGCGCTAAGTTGTATGTAATGGTGCAAATTAAAAATCTCAGTTAAAAGTTTAGGCGCGATATAGGCGCCTTGTTTATATGAATGAAATTCGATATACTTTAGCAGGCATTTATTTCCTTGTTGCATGGACAATGATGGTGTAAGAATATAACCAATGGTCAAATATTAGATGAGAAACGGTGGTTCACATGAAGTAGAGTAGAATTACACATTTGGATGTCTGCTAATAAATGCCTATATAAATCGAAAACTGCCGTCATAAATCTCTGCACACATTACATAGTTTGATGAACCATACAAACAATTAGTATGGTTCATCACACCTCCCACGAAGAAATATAAGGTAAACAAATAAAAAAAAACAGAATTAGTACAAAAGTGTATTATTTGAAATAAATTACCAAAAATGCCTTCTCACTACTGCAAAAAAAAAGTACGAAATTATATTTATAGCCAATAATACAGTCTAAACGTGAACTATACAGTATCTATGTTGAAGAGGCAACACAAAAGGCACAGAAGATGGCTTTCAGAAAACTATTTGAAAGATTAAAACATAGCATTATTTCAACTAAAAAAGGTGCATTCGATCTATGTTGTTTGCACAGAGTAGGTAATATTAGTAAAGAAAAATATCAGCAATACTTGTCACCAAAAGATTTAGCGCAAAAGGTCTAAACAACTCGAGCGCCAAATTCGTGTCCAGCGAATGTCAAGCGTAGCTACCGCGCTCCTTAAGTGCCCTATCTGGACACACCATTAAACAATCAAAGAGCGCTACTGCACTGTATTTTAGAACAAAGCTTATGGTTCATAATTTAAAATCTGGGCACTAATGTTATTAATGTTAAGTGTTATTGGTTCGATGAGGCAGGTACTGATTTAAAAGCATTAACTTACAGAGATGTGAAAAATAGTTTAGTAAAAGTATTTAAATACAAAATGCAAATGCATAGTTGCTAGCACTATTTCAAATAGAAATACAAAGTAGTTTTTAATAAAAGTATTTAAATACAAAATGCAAAATACGTATTTTTAAAATAGGTTTGGAAAATAAAATACATTGTTAAGCATAACCACTTTTATTTATTGAACTGATTTTAGAACTAATATTTGTTCAAAGAGTTCATCTTTCATGTTCCGCCTATGGGGCCTCATAATCATTCCACCAAATGAAAATAGTCGTTCTACAGGGGTAGAACTTGGTAAGAAGGTATTATATTTAAGGAAGAGTTTTTTTACATTAGGATACCTGTTCAAGGATTCTAAAGTATTGTCTTCATCTTTTAAATATTGTAGTGTTTCCAGATCTATTGTAGTCGTATTAACATTATCACTGGCTGCTGAAGAATCAGAGTCCTCAACAAACATATAATAAGATTCTGTCCTTTCCTTCTTTTTATAAGAGTCAGTGTGTTGGGAACTCTTTTCGTCTTCTTGTTTTATCTTTCTCACTTCTGAAACAAATATTTCTTTGATGTATTCTCTGTTGGCTTTTGGCACCCATTTCATTTTGAAAAAGGGATAAGATACTGATGCTATTATGCCATCTTTTGCTTTTGGCTCTTGAATTAAAAATGCAACAAAACTATTTTGTATTTTATAAATACTAAATATTTATGTATTTCAAATAATTCACATCTCTGTTAACTTACGCTTCTTTTTATATTGGTTATTTAGAAAAAATAATTTTACTTTTGTCATGAGTCTAGAAGTCGGTGGCGAGCTAAACAACAGAAACCTCGAGACACCGACTTCTAGAGCCATGACAAAGGTAAAATTATTTTTTCCTTTTAACTGTTTTTTTTTGAAGTCTGTTTCTATTTTTTTGTAAAAAGTTTTTATTTCATGCCTTTCAGTGTCTTAGTTGAAATTCGAAAATTATTCACCTCATAACAATAGTGGCTGCCATAAATAACCCATGTTAGAATAAGTCCTCATCAATACGAAAAAAAACTTATGGTATTCCCTACGTTGAACAATACATAGTACAACAAAAAAAGAGTCACTTAAATCGAATTTGTAGTTCCGGAAATATGCGCGCACAAACATAAATATTATATATATATATTATATATAGTTCTTATATTATTATATATTATATATATAGAATACCTAGCATTTATTATTCTTTTTGGTCGGACAGGAATTTCTTTACATATTGACCTGCGGCATATACAGATGCCGCGCGCGCAGATTGTTCACTGTCTGTTGATGCGAGCTCAGATGCATGTCGTAATTATTATTATGACTCCGCGAAGTCCACGGAGATTTGCCAACTACTGTGATTTGTTCTAGCAAACTATAAACTATATTGTGGGTGTTTATTTTCCTAACCACCAAACTCCTACAAACTTCTAGTTTTAATAATTGTATTTAAAGTTTATTAATTAAGTAAATATATTTTACATCTCTCATTTGGGGTTAGTAAGTGATCAATTAGAGCTCTAGGGTAATAATGTAGCTAGAAAAGCCCTAGGGCGGTAAGTGATTAAATAAAAAAACTCACTCTTTCAATAAAAATAGCAAGCTGAAGCAGCAAAGAACAATATTTTATTTTTGTAATGCCGTTTTTTTTCTACTTACCTCACAATCGAAATGTAAAGCAGAGTAGTTAGCTCGGATGGAAACATCAATTGGACCCTCGAACTATAGGGGTCCCTGCTGCGCTCGCGCGTCTAAATATCTCAGGTTGCAATTAATACCTTATAGCCCTTGGCTACTAATCTACTATTACTTGAGCATAGGTATTTCATAAGGTATCAATAATGAAACGTTATATTAAATAAAACATCAATATTATAATTTTGCATTTAATTTTGTTTTTTTGTCAGCGGATTCACACGCGTTCCCCTAGTAACCGTTTACATACTATATTTTTTTCTGATAGGTAGTTTTGAAAAATTCCTTAATGATTGAAAAGGCGCCACAATCAGGAACGTTGCTATCTCCGTGTTTATTATACAGGGCCCCGAAACTCACTGTCCTTTTTGCAAAAGAGGACCAATGTATTTTGATCTGGATGCAGCTGCGTGAATAACAAACAAACTCAATTTCGCGTTTTAATCGTCTTCAGCCGAGTTTCCATAGGAATAGGATCCTTCACAACTGATGTCCTTTTCTGTGCCCCTGACACCGTGTTCCATGCAACATTTTATTATGATGGATAACAAATAAACTCATAATTTCAGGTATAGCCCAAGCTGGCTTTTTGAATACCACGATATTATTAGATTCGATTTGACTTTCCACTCCGTTCCATATCGCATGGAAACGACTTAAATTACACCACGACACACATACGCAAACATCCTCACGAGCGCACTGCAGCACGAAGTAGACGTGGTGGCTATTTCACCTAACTACATAGTTACAATAACCAGCGACGCGATGTGTAACAGTATCACTAGTTACGAGTCAAATTAAAAAGTAGTTATTTTTTTTAATGCTTTATTTCATACACACGTTATGCTCACGTTATGAAACTGACAACAACAGCTAAATTTTAATTCAATAGTTCCTTTTCATTCGATAGATGGCGTTGTTAGTCGAGCCTGTAATTCCTAAAACTCGCTATGGTTACGTTACACGGCCGGGGATATAAACCAGCTCTTTTGACGACACTGTACTTTATTTTTGTAAGGCAATATTCTTAGTGACTTCTAGCCACATATGAGACTATTTTTGGAAAAGTCGAATGGCAACATTCAACTTTATACATTATTGTACACTTAGTAGGTAGGTTATTTTATTATTGGCGAATATTTAAATGAAATACGTTAGGCCTGCCACATCTGATTTATTTTGATGGGAAGAATTATTAGCTTTTTTTTTGTTATTTTTGTAATTTAATTTTTAGGTACTTATGTATTTAATTTGGATATTCATGATTAAACTCAGGACGCCAACGCCTTCTTGTCTAATAATGTTTTGGGTTCAAAACACTATGACGCAACTATTCCATCCTTTAACATAACCCGCATGGGCGTTGTCAGTGGTATCCCTACAGAATTCTCCGAGGATGAGGTCCTGGCGTATTTAAAAGTACCAGCTGGATGTGGACCCATAATTAAAGTTAGGAGGATAAATCGAAGAGTTAATAAAGACAGTTTAATAGAATACAGGCCCACAGAAACTTGCGTCATCACATTTGATGGTCAAGTTCTACCTAACCGCATTTTCCGCTTCTAAACATCAACTACCGCAGAGCAGTATATATACCCTACTATCCAATGCCGCAAGTGTTGCCGATTTGGGCATGTAGAATCCCTGTGTCGCTCCAAACCACGCTGCAGCAAGTGCGGCAATGATCACCCTGGTGTTGGTTGCAGCATTGCTGAAAGTGATGCTTTCTGCGTGTTGTGCTCTGGGGGTCACTTTGCTACTAGCAAGTCCTATCCGGAGTACAGCAGGCAGAGGACTATTAAAACCATAATGGCTGAGAAAGTGATTTCGTACGCTGAAGCTTGCTTCAGCGTACGAAATCACTTTGTTCGTACGAAATCAATTTTTAAAACAGTCCCTAATTCTACTTGTAGCTATGCTGACATTATGAAGTCATAAACCCAGTCATACCACAAAACTGTTTCTTAAGCCAAAGACCCAAGCTTCTCTTTCCCCCTCCTATAATAAATCTGTACATCAGCAGCTTACTAGCACTCATTTATCTTCTCAGCCTTAATGGCTGTGCTCTCAATACTGAACCTACACAATCTCCTGAAAACTTGTCCTCAATAATTGAACTTCCCAGTAAACTCCTTTTATCTTTAGTGTCTTCTTCGAATAAAACTCAAATACCGTTCAACGTTGCCTCATCACTTATCAACTTTCTTCATTCTTAAGACAATGCCTCAACTAGTGAGGAGCGTGCTGCATAAGAAGCACGAGCTCACATTCCTTTTAAACAAATTCAAACCCTTAGCTTGTTCTCTCGCTGAGACTTTTCTTGTTCCGAGTCTTAGTTTCTGTTTACCTTCCTTCAATATTCTCAGATGCCACCGATCTGATGGCTATGGCGGGTGGGCTCGCTGCATGAACAATCGTGTTCCACTTGTGGCTGTATCATTTGCCTTTGGTAGGGCATGATATTAGAATTGTGGCCGGCAGGGTGAAGGGTATAACCCTCCTGTCAGTCTACATTGCTCAACCTCACCAAAGTTTACTCCCAGTCCTGAAGCGTACCCTGGAATACATAGAAGGCCCTGTACTTGTTATGGGGCACTTCAACTGCCATCACTTCAGGTGGGGTTCTAAACGTTGCGACTCTTTTGGGGAAGTTTTAGTGGAAATCTTATATGACCTTAACTTATGTATGTTAAACAATGGTTGCCCAATTAATAGGTCTCTTCCCGGACAGCATTAGAGTTGTGTTGACCTTACATTTTGTTCACTGGATATCGCAGCGTCGTGTCATTGGGAGTGTACCAGTTTGTCACATGGAAGTGACCACTACCCATTTTTAATATCTTTGGCTGATAAAACACATTTAGAAAAAACGAGACCCCCCACTCTTGTGGTATAATCTGTCTAACCCTGATTGGACCGAGTATTCCTGACTATTGGAGGACAAAATGAACTCTCTTCCAAATTTAGTTTCACAGGTTTTTAAGTCTCTTAGTTCCTTACAAGTGTCAAACTGTTATAAAAACCTAATTTCTGCTATAACGGCCAGTGCTGACTCATGTTTTCCCCTTAAAATTCTGCTGATGGAAAAATCCCTTCTCCTCCATGGTGGGACCAGGAATGTACAAAAGCCATAAAGGAAAGGAACGATGCTAAAAAGGCCTACAATGGGGCGATGAACCTAATGACATACAACAGGATCCTTGCTAAATCTAAAAGTTTGCTGCGAGGGAACAAACGCGCCGGTTGGGTTAACTTTTGTAGTTCGTTATCCCCATCCACCTCTTTATCAGTTGTATGGAAGAGGATCAACCGGTTTAGATCCGGCTGTTCTCCTACAATTTCCTTTCTCATCCCTCGTGAGACTGCTGAGCGGTTCGGAGACCGTTTCGAGTTAAGTCTGGGTCGCCAATCAGCCTCTTCGCACGCCTCTCCACCAAATCCAAAGTGGCAAGGTGACATTTCCCAGCACCAGCCCAAATGTGGCTGCAGGACTCCACATACGAGCGGACCTGTGCTTTGTATAAAATTAGAAGCTGCTTTTGTGTGAAGTACCGCCGGACCTTCGCGATAACGCCTTGTTTTCTGGCAGCCACCCTGGCCTTGGAATCAATGAACCGCCCAAAGTTAAGGTTCGAGGAAATCTCAACTCCCAAAAGCTGAAGGCGGTCGGTACACTCTAAGGATACATTCTGAAAAGTAGGAGCCAAGGTTAACGGAACGGCTTATCCATGTGATGGATAAATATGGAAAAGTTTATTAGAAGCTTATTATATCTGTAAAAAGTTTATTAAGTATATCTGTATCTCTTATGCATGTTTACAAATAAATAAATGGTTTAAGTAGTATTAGTTTTCAAATAAACATATTATTTAGGTATTTGATTGAGTTTAATTACGGATCTAAGGTTCGGGTTTGTAGTTGTAAAGTAATAACAAAAAATACGATTTACCCATTCCTACGCCAGACAGCGCCATCTTGCGTGCTGTGTCGGAACTGTTATGAAAAAGTTCTCAGTATTGTTATTGAACAGCAGATGATGCTAACTACATCACCTAAATGAAAAATTAATAACTATCATAAGACTATGTCGTACTATTTTTACCCGACTACGGCAAAGCCAAAGGCGGGTTATGATTTTGACAGGCTATGTATGTATGTATGTATGTATGTATGTATGTATGTATGTATGTTCATCTGTTCCCTCGTAACTTCTAAACCACTAATCAGAATTCGACAAATGACATATCATTAGAAGCGTCTTAATTGTCCGCTGGTTATAGGCTATATAGATTTTCACCAAATTCAATGTGGCGCCCTCTAGCGGACAAAATATACAGAGTAAAAAAATAAAGTTAAGCTAGATATGCCGTGTTTGGTATCATTTTAAAGCGCTTCACTTGTACATTTCGAATATATATATATATTACTAGCATTTGCTTGTGACTTTACTTGCATTTATGGGCTAATTGCATATAATTCACATCTTTTCGTTCTTAATTTCTTTGGTACTTAGTAATCAGAATAAGACCACTGCAGTGCCATTAGAAGGGTCTTGATCTTGATATTCTGTTGGTTGTGAGCTATAAAGTTTGTCACCAAATTTACTATTATGCCCTCTAGCGGACAAAAAGTATAAAATAAAAATATATGTAATGTGTTTGGTATTACTTGAAAGAGCTTCACCAGTATTTATATGCTTATACATAATTACAAGACTGCTTTGAAGATGTTTAAAAAAAATGAGCGATAAGAGTAAAGCGCGGATCACGGGAACTGTAATGTAGAGCAGCGTGAACGTTAATAGAATAATTTAATGCACTAATGTAAACGACATAAGCTGGGAGTACCTCCACGCGGTGAAGGCGGAAACAGTTTGATAACGGCAGTTGAGCGAGGTGATGCAATGTTAAACCCAACAACACGACCAACGATGCTGCGCCAAAGGGAGATTGATGTGAAGACCCTCCACGACCAAACTCCCAACACAACAACATTAGGCGCATCGTACTCGGCACACATCGCAACACAACTGCTCAGACCCGTCCTCCGTACGGCTTCACCAGACATCATGCCGGAACACGACAATTCGCTTGGCGGCAAGACTTTGTCTGGTGGGTGGTAACTTCTGCCGGCGGCCGATGTTATGGCCTACCACCGATAAAGATATTGGTAATTACGTTCTCATTGGTCTCTTAAAGTCTTATTAAATAGCAAATGAAAAGAAATTATTTTGAATTTTATTTTCCTTAAATAATAATAATATATTACTACTAATTGCCCACCATTGAGTACGGATTTTTGAAATTATATTTTAATAAATCTGAATAATACAATAGAATAGTTCTTTATTTGCATAGGAGTTGGTACAAAATACACCAACTTATATATACAACAAATACCATAACTAAGGCACGCAAAAAAGTTAAAATTAATAAATCTATACTAATATATAAAGCAGAAGAGTTTATTTGTTTGAACGCGCTAATCTCAGGAACTACTGGTCCGATTTGAAAAATTATTTTGTTGTTGGATAGTCCATTAATTCAGGAAGCCTTTAGGCTATATAACATTACGTTGCGACCAATAAGAGCGGAGTATAACTAAACCAATCAGGCCTTTCGAACGCCTCTTCATTGAATCCAAAGTGGCCAGGTGATATTTTGCAGCACCAGCCTAAATGTAGCCGCAGTACTCCACACCCGAGCGGACCTGCGCTTTGATTACCTCGTCTGTCGGCGCATTCAAGTGTGAATTCCGTTAGTGTATTATAAATTTCTCTTCTATTCAGTCAGAAAAACTGAGCGAATAGCAAGGAAGACGGCAGTTGAGCGAGGTGATGCAATGTTTAACCCAACAACAGGTTTCACAGGTTTTCGATTGTGTAATTATGGAATTATAACAATGTAGGGATGAAGCCTTATTGCCTATGGTCTATGGGTGAAGTACACGCAAAATACCTACCTACAATACCTTCAGAAACCAATACAATAACATTTTCAGGGCACTGTGGCGACTACCGTGTTCTTGTAGTCTTTCAGGAATGACTGCGGACCTGCATATAATACGAGTTTTACGGCTTACTCTTGTTTCTGTAAGAATTTTTTACCATGCTGCTTCATATCGTAGAACTATACCTGTGTAAGCTAAAAAGACGAATTTCAATTTGAATCTGTTTGTAACCAAGAATTTGTGTATACAAAGGCTGTGTCGTTGTATGTCAGTGAATAATTAGAATGAGGTAGCAAGGAAACACGATAAATGAGAGACATAAAACTGACAACCACAGCCACATTTTAATTCAATAGTTCCTTTTCGCTCGATAGATGGTGTTGTTAGTCGAGTCCATGATTTGTAAAACTCGCAATGGTTACGTTGCACGGGCGGGTATATAAACCAGCTCTTTTAACGACATGATACCGTCCATATATGAATATGTGCGGTCAAAAAAAAAACAAAAAAAAAAACAAAAAAAAAAAAAGATCCACCTACATAAGTTTAGTTTAAGTAGTTAGTTATAAGTACTTAGATGAATAACTAGAATTAAGTTGGCTAGAGAAGAAAATTTTTGGGAAGTTGAATGTTACAATTCAACTTTATTAGTTTATTGTATACTTACTTACTGTGTTATTTTGTTTTCGATGAATATTTAAATGAAAAATGTAATGCCACAACATGATTTATTATGTTAAGAAAAATCATTTAGCTTTTAATTAAATCAATGAAATTAAAATTGTTGGTGCTTTTGAATAATCAATGTCGGTTAGTCCAAGAAAAGTGAAGCTAAATTGCACGTTCCAAAGCGTAGATCTCTATGGAGAAGAACGTGCAAGAAACTACATGGACACTCTTTTAAAATCACAGTATGGTATTTCTTCGTTACATATTTCTGTTGCTTCTATCATGTGAGCACTATGTATAAAAAATTTTATGAAAAGATAGAAAATGAATTAAGGCTAATTAAGTAATTAATTTATTATTTTTGAACCAAATCATTGTTGATTATTCGGAATTGAAGTGTTAGGTTTTGATTACTTATGTATTATTTAATTTTATTATTCATTTTAAATATATTCTACTCTGTAGAGACATACATACAGCACACATAGAATTACCGTACCTCCAAACAGTTACCAGTTACCAAGCAATACCAACCAACACCTTATTATGCCAACGGCGCCCCGCGCCCCTCACCGAGACGCGGCGCGTGCTAAAGATCGTAGTAATAATATTGTATTTGATAATTGTAAATAATTAGTCATACCACAACTTGTGCCATAAAACATGTAGATATAAGCAGGGGTTTTGAAGTCGAATTACACAGATCATATCGGACACGCACGTTTTATTTTACCTAAGAAGATCCTCCTCCAAAAGTCATTCCCAGTAGTATTAATTGATGTGGTTATTTATGTTTGGAATAATGTTTTTAGGGTAATGGAAAACTTACCTACTTTTTTTGTAATTGGTTTAGTTTCATTACCGATCAAAAGTTCGGACATTATTTGTTAAATATTAACAAAAAATTATGAATTACCGCCTTATCATTATCGATGCGACTTACCACCGCACGAAAATTCGAGATAGCGCCATCTTGATTTTAATATTAGAATTATTATGAAAAAGTTTATACGTATCATAGATCTCTGCACACATTACATAGTTTTATGAACCATATAAACAATTACTATGGTTCATCACCCAACGAAAAAAGTACAAGATAAACAAGCAAAACAAAAACGGAAAACGTTTTTACAGAAAAAAAAAAAAACAACCAACTCCCAGAAACCACTACAAACTGAAAAATAACTAATTTCGGAAGTCGGTGTCTTTGGTTTTTGTAAATTCGTTTTTAACACCGACTTCCGAAATTACTTAGTTTTCACTTTGTAGTGGTTTTTGGAAGTCGATTGTTTTTTTTTTGTAAAAAAAGTTTTTATTTTACACTTTTTAGTTGTAAAAAGTACTATGTATTCAGTTGCATCTGTTCAGACTGGATGCTAACGCAAATAGGTATAGTTGGGAATTGGTGTAATTTTGTTTATTTTAATTTTTACCGGTAATTTTGAAGAATTACCTCGACTGCTGCTCTTCATCATCAGATTTACTGCAGACTATTATTTTAACCTAATGGGTGCAAAGTTCTCATCAATATAAATGAATTTAGTCCAAACACAAAGTAGCTGCTGTGAATTGTTGAGGAGTTCCTTCGACTGTCTCCCGGTTCCATCATCAGATCTAGTCCATACCTTTATTAAATTGTAATACTTTAATATACTTAATGAAAATACTAAGAAATGCACTAGTCGCCCCTAAGATTTTTGAATGTACTCCTTGATATCTCTGGTCTTTCATCATCAGATCCTGATGTCCTTATCATGGGACCACTTTGGAAATATCTTCTTTTTAATAACAAAAGAATGATCAAAATCGGTTCATAAACAACGAAGTTATCAGCGAACAACATAAAAAAAGCATATATACAGTCGAATTGAGTAACCGCCGGTTAAAAAATAGTACAAAGGTTTATTAGCCTTATTTATATTACAAATGAAAAAGTGAGTTTGTTTGTTTGTTTGTTCCACTTTCACGACGTAACTACTGAACCGATTGCTTTGAAATTTTGCAGACGTAAAGTTAGAAATCCGGATTAAATAATAGGGTACTTCTTTATCCCGGAAAAAATTAATATTCTTGAGGGAAATCTAAAAAGCGCGATATAACCGAACTACATAAATTCTGAAGGCCATCCTCTGATGGCCTTCAGAAGCTGTTTTATGCCCTATCACTGCGCGCGGGAGCTTATTATGGTTTGAACATTAAATGCATTGCTTTTCATTGGGGCGGTTTCATGCCCATTCCGAGTAGTAACTACAACTTGTAGGTAGCGTTACTAACTGTTCTCACTTTTTCGAATTGACGATGTTTTTTTAAATTATTTTTTATTATTTTATAACACAAATATTTTTATTTTTGTCTTTTACTCTATTCATCGAAAGTACTCCTTAAAGCAAATCGTTCTGCCGCGGGAAAACAATCATTAAAATTCCAGCGTGTATATACTACAATGTTTGCGAGCTTCTTTGTGTAATATGGTTTTAAAATAAGTGAAATTGTTTGAAAAGTCATGGGGCCATTAGTTTCGTCGAATATACACAGCTTACGCGTGCTCATGCCTACGCTTAGTTAGCACCACAGGTGAATGCACCCGGCTCGCCCGCCTGAACGGAGCGCGGTACATGTTTTTGTTGGGACAACGAAGTAGGATAACGCAGTCTTAAGACAATGCCTTAAAACGTCCGACCATTATTACATCTTTAATTCTTCAAAAGCCATCTTGGGTAACTAAAGATTCAGGCTGTACCTAGTTTTAGAACCGCTGTTACATCTAATTCTTCTTTCAGTAAGAATTTCATACTATGTCTGCTGATTGTATACGTGTTAATAAAATATGAGTCTCATTGTGGGCATGAGTATGAGTTGTTGTCTGTCAGTGAATAAGGAGATTAAGTTCGCAAGGAACCACGAGAACAATCCACAAGCAAAAGTGGCATAAAACTAACAACAACAGCAGAATTTTAATTCAATAGTTCCTTTTAACTCAATAGATGGTGTCCACGATTCCTAGAACTCGCAATGGTTACGTTACACAGCCAGTTAAACAGGATGTATCTGACATCGTAAGCCTACACCGCATGCCACTAATAAAAGTATGATAGTCATTTATATCGTTAATTAGCGGTTACAGAAATAACAGTGTTAAAAAAATGTGTCGGCTCTATTTTTGAACGTTGCTAGCGTGCCGCCGCGCGTGTTTCTGGGTATGATGTTGACCCTTGATGTGAAATCCATTAAATCAGCTGATAGGATAGTTTTTGGAGTGTTTCTCACATTGCGCTTTTTTGTGTAATTCGCGAATTAATTATTTTTTGCCTTTGATCCACGGGGCAATTTAACACCCCACTACCCCGTGCAGGAGACGAGGCCAGGACAGACCGGGCCAGCACGAGGGTGGGGGGGGGGGGGGGCGTGGAAGAATTTAGACTCCCGCGGCCCCACGCGCGCTCGTGATAGAAGACACACCGGGGTGGTTTTAGTCAGTAAAAGTCTGACATACCCCGTCGCCCTCCCCAGGGCGGCGGGCATCCTATGAGGATTTCCACCCCGGAAAAAAAAAAAGGTTCCGCTCAGGCGGGCGAGCAGGGCCTCTGGGCCCTGACCTCTGGCGTCGACCTAAGCTGCTACCATGAACGATAACCATATTGCAACAGATTCTAAATGTATTTGTGAAAAAATATAACATGGTGTAAAAATGATTGTTCAGATCAGTTGCTTATTTTGAACAAACTATATTCAGGTTTCGCATAAACAATTAATAAAAAAAAAAACAATTTTATTTTCTTATTGATGGGTATTTGAAGATGCCACAGCAGGTGCATCATGTTAGACAGAAAAAAAAAACACTTGCTTTTTATTATTTTTGAACTTACTGATTGACTGTTGATTATTTTGAAGTTAATTGTTATGTAGGTAATTACATATTGTTTCATCATCTTTTCAGCCGAAAGACGTCCACTGCTGGACATAGGCCTCCCCCAAGGTTCTTCACGACGACCGGTCCTGCGCCTCCCACATCCAGCGGTTTCCCGCGACATTCACCAGGTCGTCGGTCGTAAACATATTGTTTATTATTATTTAATTTTGTTTTTTTTTTTATACATTTTAAATATTACTTTAGAGTTGTGATTTTTTTACTTATGCATACCTATGTGATAATAAAATATGCAGAATTTTGTTAATAATAAAATTTGAGTTATAACACGAAAATTAAACGGGTCCAGCGCTGGCCGCGTCTCGCTATAGACGGAATGAAAGTATGAAGTGAAACAATCATTTCGATGCATGTTGCTAGTTTGCTCAACATAACAAATGTTGTAGAATTCTCAAAATGAAACCCAGTACTGTATTTGTGATTCGCAATAACCCTGCTGGTTTTCTTTACGATAATATTTTTAGTGTTACTGAAAATTTATCAAAAAACACATTTTGTAAAAAAATTACCCTTTCTAACTATTCTAAACACCCGGTTGTTTTTAATTATGGATCAAAGTTCGGGCCTTATTTGTGAAATAACAATAAAAATATACGACATACTAGCTCATCATGCTAGGAAAATCCTAGACAGCGCCATCTTGTGTGCAATAGGAGTTATAATAAAAAAGTTCTCAGTATTGCTATCGAATAACAGATAACACTAGTTACATCATGTTTTGAAGAATTATTGAGCATCATTAAACGCATTTAAGATTTATCGATCTTAGGTACATTTTGAGTTGAATTCACATGCTATACTAAGCTTTTAAAAAAAATTAAGGATTTAAATAATGCTTATGTTATAGATACAATTGAGGTTTCTCAGGTTTTCGATTGTATAATTATGGAATTATAATAATGTAGGGACGAAGCCATGGGTGAAGTACACGAAAAAGCCTACAATGCCTTCAGAATCCAATACAATAACATTTTCAGGGCACTGTTGCGACTACCGTGTTCTTGTAGTCTTTCAGGAATGTCTCCGGACGTGCATATAATACGACTTTTACGTCGAAGTCTTGTTTATGTAAGAATTTTTTACCATGCTGCTTCATATCATAGAACTATACCTATATAAGCTAAAAAGATGAATTTCAATTTGAATCTGTTTGTAACCAAGAATTTGTGTATACAAAGGCTGTGTTGTTGTATGTCAGTGAATAATTAGATTGAGGTAGCAAGGAAACACGATAAATGAGAGGCATAAAACTGATAACCACAGCCAAATTTTAATTCTATAGTTCCTTTTCGCTCGATAGATGGTGTTGTTAGTCGAGTCCATGATTTGTAAAACTCGCAATGGTTACGTTGCACGGCCAGGTATATAAACGAGCTCTTTTAACGACATGATACCGTCCATAGATGAATATGTGCGGTCAAATTAATTTAAGGCACCTAGATAAGTTTAGTTTAAGTAGTTAGTTATAAGTACTTAGATTAATAATTAGAATTTAGATAGGTACTCATTACATAATTTTTGAGAAGTTGAATGTTACAATTCAACTTTATTAGTTTATTGTATACTTACTTACTGTGTTATTTTCTTATCGATGAATATTTAAATGAAAAATGTAATGCCACAACTGATTTATTATGTTAAGAAAAATCATTTAGTTTTTAATTAAATCAAATCAAATTAAAATTGTTGGATAGTGACAGTGTTGAATAGTCAATGTCGGCCAGTCCAAGAAAAGTGAAGCTAAATTGCACGTTCCAAAGCGTAGATCTCAATGGAGAAGAAGAAGCAAGAAACTCCATGGACACTCTTCAACATAGATAGTAATTTTCTGAAGGCCATCAGAGGGTGGCCACCAGAGGGTGGCCTTCAGAAAACTAAAGATTTAACTTCGGAAAATAAAAGATTTTGCTAGACAAGAAAAGAATTTAGACAAAGAAAGAGCGAAAATGGAACACTTCATCTTATCACTGATGATTATTTAATACAAGCTGTGAAATTTTGACAATTTTGAAAGCTAGTGCACTGTATTTTAAATCAAAGCTTTCGGTTCATAATTTCACAATTTACTATCTGGGCACTAATGTTATTAATGTAAAATGTAATTGGTTCGATGAGAGAACTACTGATTTAAAAACACCAACTTACGCTTCTTTTATCTTCTTCAACCAATAGAGGCCACTGCTGGACAAAGGCCTCACTCAAGGCTTTCCACGATGACTGATCTTGTGCTGCCTGCATCCATCCGCTTCTTGTTCTGCGGATCTCCTCATTTCTGATTTGATCGCGTAGAGAAACTCCGAGCTTAGCTCTTTCCATCGCCCTATGTGTGACTGAGCCTACGTTTCTTCTTTTTATATTGATTCATCATCATCATCACTCATCATCATCCCACTGCTGGGCACAGGTCTCCTCTCATACAGAGAAGGATTGAGCATAATCACCACGCTCGCTCAATTCGGGGTAGCGATTTCAGACTTAAAGTCTAGGTTTCCTCAAGATGTTTTCCTTCACCTTCAGTCATTGGTGTCCAAGATAATCTTAGAAAGTACAGATAACTCTAGAAAAGTTACATTGGTACTTGCCTGACCTGGAATTGAACCCGCGCACTCACACTTGAGATCCTGGTGTTTTACCCACTAGGCCACCACGACATAAATATTGATTATTCAAAGAAAATTACAGAAGACTCCACAAGAGATTTAGTTATTTTTAGTGGTGGACAAAATAAAATAGACAAATACAAAACAGAAATGTTGTGGCTTCTAACGCTCTCATGCTACTGGCGATGGAAAAAATCATTGTAAATACATAATAAAAAATTTAAAAGGGTCATACACTTATAGAAGTCGATTCAGTTCACTCTATAATTGAAAGAAAATTAAAAAGCCGTGAAATATTTTTACCTATTCAGTTGACTCATCAATTACCAAAGAAGCCATTATTAAAAAGTATTAAGCCATTACTTTGTTTACTCAAATCAAAGTAAGAACATTTTAAAACAATTGAAAATAGTTAACACCTTAAGATTGCCATGACTTCTATGACAACCTGCCCTACAATACTTATTCTTTCTAATAATAAAAAAAGTAAAAGCAAATATTATCTATGTAGGCAACATAAGTAGGTATTCATTTATAAGCAGAAATTCATTTATATATTAATAGTCCAATATTAAAACAAACTTATAATCTGCATTTCTATTGCATGCATTGTTTAGCCTGTGTGTTAAAACAATAAATAAATAAATAATCATCAAACATCATTCATACAAATCACATTATTATTCATCCACAACATTTATATTAAAACTGTAATTCACATGCATCCCCAGATCACACTGTAGTACCATGCCGCAGATCGGCTATATACTTAGGTTTAGTTCACGTTACGATGTGATTTCAGTAACTGCAGCCTCACGGTGTACCTAGTCTTCCGGCGCACGTATTCTACAAAGTACCTAGTCGTATTAGTGTAGTCTAGACGGTAAAATTAAAATAGAACCTGGGTGTGAATTTCGTTATATTATATAATTATGTACTTCTGCCGTACAACTCCATTACAACAATAACCGTGTATAAGTATCTAAATATTATAACTTATTTATAATGAATTATTATATTATTAATATAATGAATTATTATATTATGAATTATTATTTATTTGTAATATTGTTTCAACGTAATAAAGATTATTCAAAATCTCATGGTGACGCTAGTTTCGCTAGCAAAGAGCCGGCGCAGTCTTAAGACACTCCCCTAAAATGTTCGACCTTGTATGTAATAACATAGAGAATTCAAGATGTAATGAAGGCCGGATGTTTTAGGGTCGTTAAACGCGATCTTGGGTCACTAACCGCTAAATCTGTTTTAAATCTGTCTAAGTCTTTCTTCAGAAAAATTCAATAGCATGCTCCTTGTATAACGAGAACTATTAGTTGATGAAAGTGAAGAGGAGTTTCAATTTGAATCTTTTTGTAGACAAGAGTCTGCGTATACAAAGGCTGTGTTATTGTCTGTCAGTGAATAACTAGAATTAGATTGCAAGAAACTACGAAAACACAGCAAAGTTTCGATTTAATAGTTCCCATTCGCTTGATAGATGGCACTGTTAGTTAAGCCCATGATTCCTAAAACTCGCAATGGTTACGTTACACGGTCGGGTATATGAGCCAGCTCTTGACGACACTATTTTGGGTTTGGAAATAGATATCATCTAATTTTTGGAAAATTGAATGTTGCATTACATTCAACTTTTCATTTTATTGTAAATGTTGTGGATCGTCGAGATCATTTGAAGAAAAGTTGCTCATTTGAGTTACATAGTAGTGGCGCGAAGTGACGCAGAGCAAGGCACTACTCCGGACCGAAACTGCCGGTTTGCCTATTTAAATTGTGATTGTCAATATTGGAGGGTATATTTACACTTCGTGCTATAATTCAAAATTTCACCTTCGAAATGGACTTCTTACCACACACCAACATGCTGACGACCCTACCGCTATCACTTTATGTCATTTTATTATTGATGAATATTTAAACGAATGGTATTAGGGCACATCATGATTTTTTAGGTTAGGAAAAATTATTTGCTTTTTATTATTTTCTATAACTTAATCATTGTTGATAATTCTGAAATTTTAAGTATTTACATTTTATTTAAAAACAACACATTTAAAATGAACAACAAAAGGAATAATTACTTAATATAAAAAAATAAAATGATGATGATTCACACTTACTTTTAGATGCCATATTTACAATCTTATTCACTGAAAATATAAAATCCTAAAAGAAATGTCAATAATACGATAACATTTTAGTATCGGTCGGCTGATTGTAGCAATAATTTTCCACCTCTGTAGTGGTAATTCATGTGGTTTTGCTTATAATTATATTTTAGGGTACCTCAAAATTTATGAAAAACACATTTTATAAAAACAACATACGTTTATATTTTTACCAACTGGTTAAGTTTAATTTCTGATTTAGTTAATATAATAAAGTAACACAATTTACTCTTATACCACGCCAGGAAAGTTCAATACAGTGCCATCTTTCAAGTATTATCGGAATTATTATGAAAGGTTCTCAGTATTGTTAATAAACAATAGATGTCACTAGTAACATCTGGGTATTGCAATCTGGCGGATCACCATCAATCCGACATGCAGGGTAATAGGGTAGTTGACTAAACACAACCAATTAGTCCGTCAGTCGATTTCCAACAAATACTAGACACGTATTTTTCTTTTTTCATATAAACAAAAAATTAAGACGACACAATGCGTTGAAAACTCGTGTGACGTCACTGCACGCTACACTTTTAGCGACTAGTGACGTCACCAGCCACCACTCCTGATCTTTGATGCCTTTTATATTTGTCTATATTTATTGATTTGATAAAACAAAATATACGTATCCAATATTTTTCTATAATCTGAATGACGAACTAAATATGTAGAATCATTTTTTTTTACCCAGTAAACATCCCTATTATCTAATACACTGTCAGTAGCACTGGGTTTGATTTAAACAGATCAATAACACTCATAGCGTTATTTAAATTGTTGAAAAGACACATTGTTCGAACATTTGAGGCAATGGCAATAGTCTTTCAAATGATTCCAATTGATAGTAATGGTGTGTTACGCAATTGACAGCCTCCGTGGTGTAGCGGTAGCGAACGCGGCCGTTGCGCAAGGAGGCGCGGTTTCGATCCCCGAACAGTGCAAATACACACATCAAAAGTGTCTAGGGATCAAGCATTTTTATGCGGATTTCTTGAGATTGAGATGTGGCTTTGTAATAAATTTATGATTTTATAAATTTATATGGATCCTTTTTGGTGCATTTCATAATTTGAATCAGGAACTGTGAATCAAATTCGAGTAAAAGATGAAAATCAGCTGTCAATATTTTCCCTATAAAAACATACAACGCATTGAAGACATTATTAGTGCTACTGTTTCCCTACTACTGATTAAAACCAACGTTATTATGGAGCGGCGACGTCATTTAAGCAGGGAAGAAATGCTCAGAGCCGTGGGAATGATAGAAGCTGGTTCCCGGCAACGTACTGTGGCTTTAGCTCTGAATACAAGTCAGAGTGTTATCAGTCGACTTTGGACACGTTACCGAAGCACTGGTACCGTGGCTGAGCGCCATGGAGGACGGTATCGCTGCACCACACGGAGACAAGACCGATACATTCAAATCTTAACTCGAAGAGCTCCAACAATAACCGCCATGATGTTAGCCGTGAGGCTTCATCACTCTTCAGGGAACTTAATTAGCGACCAAACAATCAGAAACCGCTTGCATGAAGTGAACCTTCATTCCCGAAGACCGCTACGGGTACCACTTATAGCAATGCACAATCGTAGGATTCGATATCAATGGGCTCTTGAACACAGAAATTGGGCAGAAGAACAATGGCGTTTCGTGTGCTTTTCTGATGAGTCTCGTTTTGGTATGAGAACGGATACAAGACGTATACGACACTGGAGAACCCCTGGACGCCAACAGCGATTAGAATCCTGCCAGGAAGTCCATCCTTATAGTGGTGGAACCATCATGGTATGGGCGGGTATTTGGATCGGCGGAAGAACTGAGTTGATTTGGATCAGAGGCAACCTCAACGCTCAAATTTATGCTGAGACGATTGTATCAGACGTCATCGTTCCTCTACAAGCGCAAATCGGTCCCTTATTTCAGTTAATGCATGATAATGCACGACCGCACACCGCAAGTGTTGTAAGACAGACTCTCGCCGCAGCTAACATCAATGTCCTGCCCTGGCCTGCTCAGTCGCCAGACTTGAACCCGATTGAGCATGCATGGGATATGCTACAGAGAAGAGCTCTGCCGAATATGGAGGGTATCCAGTCGCAAGAAGACCTTTTTTTGTTGTTGCAACGAACATGGGCGGCCATTCCACAGCGTGATTTGGATGAACTCATTTTGAGTATGCCAAACCGATGTTCTTGTGTTGTTAGTGTTCGCGGTAGAAACACGGATTATTAATTGTTTAAGTTACCCAATAAAATTTTAGAGAAAACTGTTATTTCAGTCTTTTTTTCGAACTTTTGTGTTAGTGGTTCAAATGTCAAATATCCCTTTATTAGGAAAATGGCAAATTTATTTATTAATGCAAAGGTGACTTGGTTTATCGTTACTGTGACAAACGAAAACACTTTATTTGATGAATCCTTAAAGAAAATTTTAATTAATATCAATCAGGAGAAAAGTTATTGCAAAAATATATGTTGATCCCTAGACACTTTTGATGTGTGTATTTATATGCATGAATATGAATATTTGCACTGGTCTGAAAAGAAATCTAAAAAGCGCGATATAACCGAATTCCACACGGGCGAAGCCGCGGGCGGAAAGCTAGCAATAAATATGTATAAAGGATTTCACGGAAGGACGCCCTCTGTGGTGGTCGTGCAGTACTAATTAATGTAATTCCAGAATAATTTTTAATTCCTGAATTCCATTAAGTAATTCCAGATAGCTGGGTGGTTTTCGATTTCGAATATAAATCGATCTATATCGAAATCCATTTTCAAACACACACGTCACGCCCTTTCAAAATCACGCGCGGCACTGCGGGATTCGGTGTGCCATAACTTGCGTCTCGCCCCGCACCTACGCGCGGGGGTGCATGTTTCTCCGCGTGTATGTGCGTGATCCGCATGAATGCGCGTGGATGCTTTTTCTGTGTGTTAGACTGTGCGTGTTTTCCATACAAACGGAGATACTTACAAGCAACGGAAGAACACGCATCCACGCGCTACGCTGCATCATGCGGGGCAGTGTGAGAATCGCCTTATCTCACTAGTGTTATCTGTTGTTTGATGATACTCATTAATTTTCATTTAGGTGATGTAGCTAGCGTCATCTGCTGTTCAATAACAATACTGAGAATTATTTTATAATAGTTTCGATACCGCACGTAAGATGGCGCTGTCTCGAATTTTCCTAGCATAGTAAATGGGTAGGCCCGAACTTTTGATCCGTAATTAAACTCAATCAAATACCTAAATAATTCGTTTATTTTATAACTAATCCCACTGAAATCATTTAATTATTTATAAACACGGATAAGAGATACGTAGATATTTCTGCTGATAATAAACTTTTATATATTTTGCCATGACATATTTCAATTTGTTAAATTTGTCAATATTGTCAAATAAATCAATCTAATAGTTAAAAATATTTTGTTGAATCAAGAATATCCAAAATAAATACATACTTACATAAGTACCTTGAATACGGAATAATCAACAATAATTAAATTATAAAAAGAATAAAAAGCGAATGATTATTCCAAACCAGGCAGGCCTAACATCTTTCATTTAAATATTCATCAACAAGAAAATAATCTACCCAGTACACAAATAAATCGAGTTGAATGTTGCCATTCAACTCTCCAAAAATTAAGCTTTTTCCATAGACTACAATAAAGTCTTAAATCTAGTTGACTAGAAAATACAGTGTCGTCAAAAAGCTGGCTTATATACTCGGCAGTGGCGTAGCGTGGCTTTTCGCCGCCCGGGGCCGTCCGGAAATCCGCCGACCTTTATTTTAATTATAAATAATTTAAAGTTTTAATATTGTATTGAATGGACTTCATGTCCATTATTCACCTTATTTGTTGCAAGTCAAAATAAACTACCATGCACTGCTTCAGAAGGAAAATAAAGGGTTTTTCAATAGGGACGCTCGAACTTTGACAGCTCATAGCGGCCATCTTGGTAATACGATAGCTGTCAAATTTGGCATGAATACATATTTAGTGATTAGTCGCGACAGTTCACCGTGGAACACTACATGCTTCAACAACGCGTAGAAATTATTAAAATGTATTATTAAAATCAGTGCTCTATTCGCCTAACGTTCCGTGCGTTGCGTCCAATTTATGGCGTTTATGGCCGTCCTGCAGAGTCCACAATCAGTCGTTTGATAAAAAAATTTGAGACAACCGGGTCGGTGATCGATGAAACAGTTCCTGTACGTTAAAGAAACGTAAGATCGTTGGAGAATATTGTTGCCATACGAGACAGTGTGCGAGAAAACCCCAGACAATCCATTCCGCGTTGGGCGCAAGAACTGGGTCTTTCTGCGACATCAACATGGCGAATTTTGCCGAGATTTGGGTTTTTATCCATATAAAGTCCAATTAACTCAAGTGCTAAAACCCAATGACCACAGGCAGCGCCGTGTCTTCGCTGGTTGGGCGTTAGAGCATCTGGCAACTGATCCTGCTTTTGCAAAAAAAAAAAAATCATCTTCACTGATGAGGCTCATTTCTGGTTAAGCGGCTTTGTTAATAAACAAAATTGCCGGATTTGGTGCGATGAAAATCCGCGGGAGAATCATCAGGTGCCTTTACACTCCGAAAAAGTAACTGTTTGGTGTGGATTTTGGTCAGGCGGTTTTTTCGGCCCTTATTTCTTCGAAGATGCGCAAAAAGCCGCACTCATTGTGAATGGCGACCGATATCGGACGATGATAAGAATTTTTTTGTGGCCTAAGGTAGATGGTATAGATCTCACAAACATGTGGTTCCAACAGGACGGCGCCACTTGCCATACAGCACGGGAAACATTAAATTTATTGAAAGAGAAGTTCGAGGGCTTCGTCATCTCGTGTGGTGGCGACATCAACTGGCCCCCGAGATCGTGTGAGTTAACACCGCTTGATTATTTTCTGTGGGGCTACTTGAAATGTCTAGTATATGCATATAAACCACATTCAATTGCTGCCCTACAGGCCAACATAACTCGCGTTCTTCGTGAAATTGAACGCCATTTATGCGAAGACGTCCTTCAAAATTGGTCCACCAGAACCTTCTACAGCGGAGTCGCGGTGGCCATTTGGCTGATATTATTTTCCACACATAATGTCATTGAATATTCTTTAAAATGTAATAAAAATTGTGGTAATATCACTTAAACAGATTATTTTATTTCATTTCAATGTTCTAGTGCTCTTAATGAAAAACCCTCTACATCTAAGAGAAGCAATTGCGCAAGAAACCCACAGGAAGTTTGATTTTCTTAAATAAAGCTTTATTATGTAACGTTAGCGTTACATAATAAAGCTGAGCATAATAATAACAAGTATTAAAGTATTTATTTGTCAATTAAGTGTAAATAATATCTTAAATTATACATAGTGCTCATTGAACTTAGAAGGAATAAAATATGTGCTTAATATTATTAAGGGTTGTACTCTAGCTAACCAGCGCCACTATATTTTTTTCTTGATTACTCTTGTTATAGACCGAAATTAAAAAAGTGGTTTGAAAAATGTATAAGATGTATCGAAGCTATTTTTTTAAATGATTTGTTTGAATTCATTTGATATTTGCAGCTAGTTACAGATTTAATTTCTGCTAAAAGTTGTCGTTTTTAGCTAATTTTGAATTTCGAACTTGCTGAATACAATATATACACTGTTTCAAAAGTAGCTTAGTGGCTTTAACTATTTTCAAACCACTTTTTTTATTTCGGTCTGTAACAAGAGAAATCACGAAAGATTATCTGTGGCACTAGTTTTAGAGGGGTAAGTCAGCTCCTTAAATATTTTTGTTACTATTACTTTAAAAAAAAATAGATTAAAAATGTACTCTTCGTGCTTTTTTCAAAGCAAAATCTTTTACACAATCGTCAATATCAAATTGTATCTCATTTTAAATTGCCAGTATATCTAGATTTGTTAGCCTCATCGTATAGTATAGCAACGCATAGTCGACCTAAGGTATTTTTTATCAGCTTTAATTTAGAAAAGCTTCTCTCACAACTGGCATTGCTGACGGCAGACGTTAAAAAAATTCTCAACATAATTGCAATGTTTGGCAAGCCATCTTCAAGTTTGGGGTCAATAATATATGTTATTAGTCCCAGAGAGCCGGACTTCATAAGCTCTTTTTTACAGTCTGGATTCGATGTGATTTGGAATAACTTTATTTTTTCTTGTTCATGCAATGTTTTTTCCTTATCCGCCGCCCCCTTTCATATGCCGCCCGGGGCCATGGCCCCCCCTGCCCCCCCCCCAAGCTACGCCACTGATACTCGGCCGTGAACTGTAACTATTGCGAGTTTTAGGAATTATAGGCTCGACTAACAACGCCATCTATCGAGCGAAAACGAGCTATTGAGTTAAAACTTTGCTGTTGTTGTCAGTTTCACAACTCTTTTGCTTCTGAAATTGTTTGCAGAAGCAAAAGAGGCATGCCACTGTTTGAGAGTTACTTTGTGTAATATTGTTTTCAAATAAGAATAATCGTTCAATTTCTCTTATAATTATAATTTACATGTTTGTAGACATTAAAACGCGTGTAAGCTAAAAAGATGAATTTCGGAAACACGAGAGAAATCAATAATTATTGCTCACATGTTTCTTTGCGACTTCAATCTATTTATTCACTGACATGCAAGAACACAGCCTTTGTAAACATAAAAATACTCTTGCCTAAACGAGAAAAAAACATGGTCAAGGCATACAAGAAGCTATGTATGAAATTTAAATCAAATTTAGCTAGATTCAATAACGGTTGTAAAACTAAACACAGCCTGAATCTATAGTGACCCAAGATCGCGTTTAAAGAATTAAAGATGAAATAAAGCTCGGTCGTTCTAGAGGACTGTCTTAAGACTACGTTGACATACGAGGCGAAACTAGCGTCACTATGACATTTTTAACAATTTATGTTATTTTAAACAATAACAAAGAAATCTGACAAATCGTAATAGCTCGATGTGCTGTCCTCTGTACAAGCACGGTAAGTTAAAATCAAGTAAGTAATAAAGTAGTAGTACTACACTTACTACACTACTTACTAAAGTAGCTAAACGAAATTCACACCCAGTTTCTATTTTAATTTTACCGTCTAGACTACACTAATACGACTAGGTACTTCGTAGAATACGTGCGCCGGAAGACTAGGTACACGGTGAGGCTGCAGTTACTGAAATCACACCGCAACGTGAACTAAACCTAAGTATACAGCCGATCTG
Organism: Sesamia inferens; assembly: GCA_037179545.1. NCBI lineage: Eukaryota > Metazoa > Arthropoda > Insecta > Lepidoptera > Noctuidae > Sesamia > Sesamia inferens. The sequence goes on along the minus strand of CM073951.1, from coordinate 13,409,585 downwards.
CGGCATGGTACTATAGTGTGATCTGGGGATGCATGTGAATTACAGTTTTTAAATAATTGTTGTGGATGAATACCTATTAATGTGATTTGTATGAATGATGTTTGATGATTTTTATTTATGTATTGTTTTAACACACAGGCTAAACAATGCATGCAATAGAAATGCAGATTATTAGTTTGTTTTAATATTGGACTATTAATATATAAATGAATTTCTAAATAAATACCTACTTATGTTGCCTACATAGATAATATTTGTTTTTACTTTTTTTTTATTTTTAGAAAGAATAAGTATTGTAGTCAGGTTGTCATAGAAGTCATGGCAATCTTAAGGTATTAACTATTTTCAATTGTTTTAAAATGTTCTTACTTTGATTTGGGTAAAGAAAAATAATGGCTTAATACTTTTTAATAGTGGCTTCTTTGGTAATTGATGAGTGAACTGAATAGGTAAAAATATTTCACGACTTTTTAATTTTCTTTCAATTATAGAGTGAACTGAATTGACCTCTATAAGTGTATGACCCTTTTAATTTTTTTTTTGTGTATTTACAATGAGTTTTTCCATGGCCAGTAGCATGAGAGCATTAGAAGCCACAACCTATAAATAAACCTTTTGTGCAGTCTTCTGTAATTTTCTTTGAATAATCAATATTTATGTCGTGGTGGCCTAGTGGTTAAAACACCAGGCTCTCAAGTATGAGTGCCCGGGTTCTATTCCAGGTCAGGCAAGTACCAAAGTAACTTTTCTAGAGTTATCTGTACTTTCCAAGATTATCTTGGACACCAATGACTAAAGGTGAAGGAAAACATCTTGAGGAAACCTAGACTTTAAGTCTGAAATCGCCGACCCGCATTGAGCGAGCGCGGTGATTATGTTCAATCCTTTTCTGTATGAGACCTGTGCCCAGCAGTGGGATGATGATGAGTGATGATGATGATGAATCAATATAAAAAGAAGAAACGTAGGCTCAGTCACACATAGGGCGATGGAAAGAGCTATGCTCGGAATTTCTCTACGCGATCAAATCAGAAATGAGGAGATCCGCAGAAGAAGAAGCGCATGGATGCGGGCAGCACAAGATCAGTGATCGTGGAAAGCCTTGAGGGACCTTTGTCCAGCAGTGGCCTCTATGGCTCTATTGGTTGAAGAAGATAAAAAGAAGCGTAAGTTGGTGCTTTTAAATCAGTAGTTCTCTTATCGAACCAATTACATTTTACATTAATAACATTAGTGCCCAGATAGTAAATTGTGAAATTATGAACCGAAAGCTTTGATTTAAAATACAATGGAATAGCTTTCAAAATGAACAAAATTTCACAGCTTGTATTAAATAATCATCAGTGATAAGATGAAGTGTTCCATTTTCGCTCTTACTTTGTCTAAATTGTTTTCTTGTCTAGCTAAATCTTTTATTTTCCCAAGCCAAATCTTTAGTTTTCTGAAGGCCACCAGAGGATGGCCTTCAGAAAACAACTTCAATTCGACCGTATATATACTTTTTTATGTTGTTCGCTGATAACTTCATCGTTTATGAACCGATTTTGATAATTCTTTTTTTGTTGGAAAGAAGATATTTCCAAGGTGTTCCCATGATAAGGACATCAGGATCTAATGATGGAAGACCAGATAAATCAAGGGGAACTTTCAAAAATCGTAGGGGGGACTAGTGCATTTCTTAGTATTTTCATTAAGTATTTTAAAGCACTACAATTTAATAAAGGTATGGACTAGATCTGATGATGGAGCCGGAAGACAGTCGAAGGAACTCCTCAACAATTCACAGCATTTACCTTGTGTTTGGGCTTGATTAATATGTATTGAAACGAAGAACTTTACACACGTAGGTGGGTTGTGACTGTCACAAGAGCTCTGATGATGAAGACAAAGGCCAGTTCCGGGAACTCCTCAACGGTTTACAGTAGCTACTTTGTATTTGGACTTAATTCATTTATATTGATGAGAACTTTGCACTCATTGGGTTAAAATAAAAGTCTGCAGTAAATCTGATTATGAAGACCATAGGCAGTCGAGGTAATTCTTCAATATTACGGGTAAAAATTAAAGTAAACAAAATTACGTCGATTCTTAACTATATTTGCGTTAGCTTCCTGTCTGACCGGATGCAACTAAATACATAGTACTTTTTACAACTAAAAAGTGTAAGACAAAAACCTTTTTACAAAAAAAAAAGAACCGACTTCCAAAAACCACTACCTACAAAGTAAAAAATAACTAATTTCGGATGTCGGTGCCAAAAACGATTTTACAAAAACCAAAGACACAGTGTCTTTGGGTTTTGTAAATTTCGACTTCCAAAATTAGTTATTTTTCACTTTGTAGTGGTTTTTGGAAGTCTTTTTTTTAAGTTTTTCGTTTTTGTTTTGCTTCTTTATCTTGTACTTTATCGTTGGGTGATGAACCATAGTCATTGTTTGTATGGTTCATAAAATTATGTAGTATGTACAGAGATCTATGAAACGTATATAAAAACCTTTTCATAATAATTCTAATATTGCAATCAAGATAGCGCTATCTCGAATTTTCATGCGGTGGTAAGTCGCATCGATATATTATGGTAAAGCGATATATGATAATTTTTTTTAATATTTAACAAATAAGGTCCGAACTTTTGATCGGTAATGAAACTCAACCAGTTACAAAAAAAGTAGATAAATTTTCCATTACCCTAAAAACAATATTACAAACATAAATAACCACATCAATTAATACTACTGGGAAAGACTAAAATATATTTAAAATGAATAATAAAATTAAATAATTCATAAGTAATCAAAACCTAACACTTCAATTCCGAAGAATCAACAACAATTTGGTTCGAAAATAATAAACTAATTACTTAATTAGCCTTAATTCATTTTCTATCTTTTAATATTTTTTTTTATTTATACATTGTGCTCACATGATAGAAGCAACAGAAATATGTAACGAAGAAATGTAACCCACACTCTGACTTTAAAAGAGTGTCCATGGAGTTTCTTGCACGTTCTTCTCCATTGAGATCTACGCTTTGGAACGTGCAATTTAGCTTCACTTTTCTTGGACTGAGCGACATTGACTATTCAAAAGCACCAATGGATAGTAAATTTGAAATAAACAATATTAATTTGATTTGATTTAATTAAAAACTAAATGATTTTTCTTAACATAATAAATCGGTTGTGGCATTACATTTTTCATTTAAATATTCATCGATAAGAAAATAACACAGTAAGCAAGTATACAATAAACTAATAAAGTTGAATTGTAACATTCAACTTCCCAAAAATTAGACGTATGGGTACCTACTTATTAATCTAAGTACTTATAAATAACTACTTAAATTAAACTTATCTAGGTCTACATAGTCTATAGTTGGTCCCAGTTGGTCCACTATGGATATCATGTCGTTAAAAGAGCTGGTTTATATACTTGGCCGTGTAACGTAACCATTGCGAGTTTTACAAATCATGGACTCGACTAACAACACCATCTATCGAGCGAAAAGGAACAATTGAATTAAAATTTGGCTGTGGTTGTCAGTTTTATGTCTCTCATTTATCGTGTTTCCTTGCTACCTCAATCTAATTATTCACTGACATACAACAACATAGCCTTTGTATACACAAATTCTTGGTTACAAACAGATTCAAATTGAAATTCATCTTTTGAGCTTACATAGGTATAGTTTATTTATTTAATCTTTCGCACATGAAATGTACAGAGCAGCATGGTAAAAAATTGTCCGCAGACATTCCTGAAAGACTACAAGAACACGGTGGTAGCATTCATTATTTAAATATTTAATTATTTTTAAAAGCATAGTATAGCATGTGAATTCAGCTCAAGATGTACCTAAGAACGTTAAATCTTAAATGTGTTTATTGATACTCAAAAATTCTTCAAAACGTGATGTAACTAGTGTCATCTGTTGTTCGATAGCAATACTGAGAACCTTTTTATTATAACTCCTATTGCACTCAAGATGGCGCTGTCTAGGATTTTCCTAGCAGGATGAGCGAGTAAGTCGTATATTTTATTGTTATTTCACAAATAAGGCCCGAACTTTGATCCGTAATTAAAAACAACCAGGTGTTTAGAATAGTAAGAATTTTTTTTTACAAAATGTGTTTTTTGATAAATTTTCAGTAACACTAAAAATATTATTGTAAACATAACCAGCAGGGTTATTGCGTAATACAAGTACCGCACTGGGTTTCATTTTGAGAATTCTACAACATTTGTTATGTTGAGCAAACTAGCAACATGCATCGAAATGATTTAAGTTAATAATATCGGTGTGTTACGCAGTTAGGGTGCATATCAATTATTAGTACTAAGGAAGACTGCGAGCAACCCGTTCAAACGGTTCTTAAGTTGTATTGAGGAAACCTAGTAAAACTGCATTCATTTTCTTCAATAAAAATCAACACAACAAACGTACCTATAGCTATAACACAAAGAGTATAACAATATAATAGCTGTATAGCAACTACAGCGATCGACATCTCATCGGAATATTTGATATGCGTTTAATTTTCATCATTAATGGAACGTTACCTAAATCATTCATTATTTGTTTGTGAACATGGAAAAGACCTAGGTACATAGATATTTTTGTTTATAAGAAAACCACATCAATGTCTTACTACTAAGAACGGCTTTACTCATTTTATGGATTAAAAATCAACAAAACATATTGTGAAACGTACCGTAACGGACATGTATACGGACGACAGTAGATCAAGCTACACGAAACCGACAAATACCTGTATCCAATCAACCTTGAGCCTTAATACTTCAGAGATAAAGTTGAAAATCTAATCAAGAAATCTGACAGATTGTAGTAGCTTGATGTGCTGTCGTCTGTATGTAATATAATAGCTATAGCAACTACAGCGATCTACGTCATATCGGAATATTTAATTATCTCATTTTTTCCATTAACAAAATTCTGCCTTATTTTATTATCACATGGGTATGCATACGCAAAAAACCGCAATTCTAAAGTAATTTCTGAAATGTATAAAAAAAACTAAATTAAATAATAATAAACATATTGTTTATTATTAATTAATTATAATAAATAATAATATAATAATAATAATAAACAATATGTTTATTATTATTTAATTTAGTTTTGTTTGAAGTCGTGGTGGCCTAGTGGTTAAAACACCAGCCTCTGAAGAATGAGTGCGCGGGTTCGATTCCAGGTCAGGCAAATACCAATATAACTTTGCTAAAGTTGTATGTACTTTCTAAGTATATCTTGGGTACCAATAACTGAAGGTGAAGAAAAACATCTTGAGGTAACCTGGACTTTAAGACTGAAATCGCCAACCCGCAATGAGCAAGCGTGGTGATTACGCTCAACCTTTCTCTGCATGAGAGGAGATCTGTGCCCAGCAGTAGGGCGATAAAAAAAGGTTGATGATGAAACAATATGTAAGTACCTACATAACAATTAACTTCAAAATAATCAACAGTCAATCAGTAAGGTCAAAAATAATAAAAAGCAAGTGTTTTATTCTTTCTTTCTAACATGATAAACCTGATGTGGCAGGCCTAACATCTTCAAATACCCATCAATAAGAAAATATTTTCTTTTTCTATTAATTGTTTATGCGAAACCTGAATATAGTTTGTTCAAAATAAGCAACTGATCTGAGCAATCATTTTTACACCATGTTATATTTTTTCACAAGTATATTTAAAAACTGTTGCAATATGGTTACCGAGCATGGTAGCAGCTTAGGTCGATCATCAACAGCGCAACAGCTGACGCCAGACGTCAATGCCCTGCTGGCCCGCCTGAGCGGAACCTGGACCATATTTTTGTTAGGACAGTCACGTGGGATAAGAAGCTCATAACTTTGTGGTTTTTCATGATATCTTTTTGAAATTTTGTACATAATTTCTTTACTTAAAAATACTGGACACGTTTTTCGGGTTTCGCATAAACAGAAAATAGGGTTCTATAGTAAAACCTTAAAGTTGAATGTTTACATTGTGTACAACTTCCCAAAAGTTAGTAAAATGTACAACGGGTACTTGCAATATTACTCTACACAACAAAAGAGCTAGCTTAAATAACCGGTTGTGTAACGTAACCATTGCGGGTTTTAGCCAACGCCATCTATCGAGTTAAAAGGAACTATTGAATTAAAATTCTGCTGTTGTTGTTAGTTTTGTGCCACTTTTGCTTATGGAATGTTCTCGTGGTTCCTTGCGAACTCAATGTCCTTATTCACTGACAGACAACAACTCATACTCACGCCCACAATGAGACTCAAATTGAAACACATATTTTTATAGTATACATATGCATACTGCGTATACAAGCAACAGACATAGTATGAAATTCTTACTGAACGAACTGAACCTACAGCCTGAATCTTTAGTTAACCAAGATGGCTTTTGAAGAATTAAAGATGTAATAATGGTCGGACGTTTTAGGGCATTGTCTTAAGACTGCGCCTACCCTCTACTCGGCGAAACTAGCGGCACCATGAGGTTTTAAACAAATTCTCTTATTTTAAAATAAAATTGCACAAAATTACTAGCAAACATTGTATTAGATTGCTCTCATGATTTTTTGCGACTTTAATTTACTTAGTCACTGACATACAGCAACACAGCCTTCATATACAACATTACTCCTTGTTTGTGTGCTCCTGTGGTGCTAACTGAGCGTAGGCATGAGCACGCGTAAGCTGTGTATACTCGGCGAAACTAATGGCCCCATGAAGAGATCCGCAGAAGAACGAGAGTAACCGACATAGCCCGAAGAATTGCAACACTAAAGTGGCAGTGGGCTGGACACATTGCCCGTAGGACCGATGCCCGATGGGGCCAACGGGTTCTCGAGTGGCGACCACGCACCGGAAGACGTAGCGTGGGTAGGCCGCCGACAAGGTGGACCGACGACCTGGTGAAGGTCGCGGGAAACCGCTGGATGCGGGAAGCGCAGAACCGGTCGTTGTGGAGAACCTTGGGGGAGGCCTATGTCCAGCAGTGGACGTCTTTCGGCTGAAATGATGATGATGATGATGAACGGCCCCATGAGTTTTCAAACAATTTCACTTATTTTAAAACCATATTACACAAAGAAGCTCGCAAACATTGTAGTATATACACGCTGGAATTTTGATGATTGTTTTCCCGCGGCAGAACGATTTGCTTTAAGGAGTACTTTCGATGAATAGAGTAAAAGACAAAAATAAAAATATTTGTGTTATAAAATAATTAAAAAAAAAATCATCAACTCGAAAAAGTGAGAACAGTTAGTAACGCTACCTACAAGTTGTAGTTACTACTCGGAATGGGCATGAAACCACCCCAATGAAAAGCAATGCATTTAATGTTCTAACCATAATAAGCTCCCGCGCGCAGTGATAGGGCATAAAACAGCTTCTGAAGGCCATCAGAGGATGGCCTTCAGAAAACTACTATCTATGTTGAAGAGGCAACACAAAAGGCACCTCTGTGCTTTTTCGACTATACCGTACCGACTGTGTCGGTACCGTATAGTTCACGTTTAGACTGTATTATTGAACCTAAATATAATTTCGTACTTTCATTTTCGCAGTAGTGAGAAGGCATTTTTGGTCATTTCATTTCAAACTAGCTTTCCGCCCGCGTCTTCGCCCGCGTGTAGTTCGGTTATATCGCGCTTTTTAGATTTCTCTCGAGAATATTAATTTTTTCCGGGATAAAGAAGTACCCTATTATTTAATCCGGACTTCTAACTTTACGTCTGCAAAATTTCAAAGCAATCTGTTCAGTAGTTACGTCGTGAAAGTGGAACAAACAAAAAAACAAACTCACTTTTCATTTGTAATATAAGTAAGGATAATAAACCTTTGTACTATTTTTTAACCGGCGGTTACTCAATTCGACCGTATATATGCTTTTTTTATGTTGTTCGCTGATAACTTCGTTGTTTATGAACCGATTTTGATCATTCTTTTGTTATTAAAAAGAAGTTATTTCCAAAGTGGTCCCATGATAAGGACATCAGGATCTGATGATGGAAGACCAGAGATAACAAGGAGTACATTCAAAAATCTTAGGGGCGACTAGTGCATTTCTTAATATTTTCATTAAGTATATTAAAGTATTACAATTTAATAAAGGTATGGACTAGATCTGATGATGGAACCGGGAGACAGTCGAAAGAGCTCCTCAACAATTCACAGCAGCTACTTTGTGCCCATTAGGTTAAAATAAAGTCTGCAGTAAATCTGATGATGAAGAGCAGCAGTCGAGATAATTCTTCAAAATTACCGGTAAAAATTAAAATAAACAAAATTACACCAATTCCCAACTATACCTATTTGCGTTAGCATCCAGTCTGATCAGATGCAACTGAATACATAGTACTTTTTACTACTAAAAAGTGTAAAATAAAAACTTTTTCACAAATAAAAAAAACAATCGACTTCCAAAAACCACTACAAAGTGAAAACTAACTAATTTCGGAAGTCGGTGTTAAAAACGAATTTACAAAAACCAAAGACACCGACTTCCGAAATTAGTTATAAATAAATATATACGGATTTTTTTTTGTAAAAACGTTTTTCGTTTTTGTTTTGCATGTTTATCTTGTACTTTTTCGTTGGGTGATGAACCATAGTAATTGTTTGTATGGTTCATAAAACTATGTAATGTGTGCAGAGATCTATGAAACGTACATAAAAACTTTTTCATAATAATTCTAATATTAAAATCAAGATGGCGCTATCTCGAATTTTCAAGCCGTGGTAAATCGCATCGATATATGATAAGGCGGTAATTCATAATTTTTTGTTAATATTTAACAAATAAGGTCCGAACTATACTAAACCAGTTACAAATAAGTAGGTAAGTTTTCCATTACCCTAAAAACATTATTCCAAACATAAATGACCACATCAATTAATACTACTGGGAAAGACTAAAATATATTTAAAATGAATAATAAAATTAAATTATAATACATGACGGAGGAAGAACCTCCGTGGTGTTTTTGAAAAGTGTGACGTCAGCATAGCTGACGTCACAGAGGTTATCTTCACGATGATCACTCATTGTGGATCTTCCAAAGGAAACTTCACAAATTCCGCAACAACTTCTTTTATTCAACAAACAACGTAGTGACGTCACAACTAGGTCCTTATTGTTCGGTGGCTCAGAACTGAATGCCCGAGTGCCGGTCGTGCGGTCGTATTTATAGTCGTCGCCCCCACTCTCGCGCAAATATTACAATAACAAAGATAGTGATTTGCTGTTTAACGTTAATTTGACATCGTAATAAACTGTAAAGTAATTAATCTACTGATTTTAGAACCATCAAATTATGAATGTTAATTATTTAAGTGATTAAATATTGTGATTGCGCCGACACGGCCATTCTGACAGGCGGTGCGCGCTCTGCACCAGCCTCGTTGATTCTCCCCGCGATATCTGTAAGAATAGAAAGAACTTCCTCTGAGTTGGATATCTGAGAACAACTTGCGTTGCTTTATATTAAGTAGTTATGTAATAACAGGCAGTCTAAGAACATCAATAAGGTAATGTAAGTTTTTGGAGGTTCTCGAAGAGGTCTCGGAGGGTTCTCGGAGGGTTCTCGGAGGGTTCTAGGAGGGTCTCGGAGAATCTCGTAGGGTCTCGGAGAATCTCGTAGGGTCTCGGAGAATCTCGTAGGGTCTCGGAGAATCTCGTAGGGTCTCGGAGAATCTCGTAGGGTCTCGGAGAATCTCGTAGGGTCTCGGAGAATCTCGTAGGGTCTCGGAGGGTCTCGTAGGGTCTCGGAGGGACTCGGAGGGACTCGGAGGGACTCGGAGGGACTCGGAGGGACTCGGAGGGACTCGGAGGGACTCGGAGGGACTCGGGGGGTCTCGGAGAATTCCTATTGCATTTGTTAGGCTATTTTGAAATGATTGAATTTAGTTACTTACCCCTTATTCTGATGGGTGGTTGTTTGGTTGTATTCGCAAGTTTCCTCGTACGTCGATGGTGTAGGCTCTGCTGCAGGATCTCGATGAGTAGGCAGACTTTCATACGGACATCGAAATCCGTCCAGTTTGTACACTTCGATCGCTTGATCGATATGCTGGCACCATTTTCGTAAACCGATGAGAGTAACTGGATCAAATGATGGTAGATAGACGTCTTTAATCCTTATTTTTGCTTCGGCTGGTGGAGCACATAAGTGCTTCGACATTTTCTGCATCATTTCCTATATTTGCATCATAAATTGTGGTGGTATGCTGCCCATCTGCATTCCATGGTCGGTACATTTGCGATCTTGATTGGAACACAGGTTCTAACGGTGCATTGGTAACGGGCTCGCGCTGCTGGGTGATAGTTGGTTCTAATTGATCAGGTGGTGACGGTCTGATGAGGAAGCGGTTTGGGTAGGAGCTTCCTGCAATCCCACTTCTGATGACGGAGGAAGAACCTCCGTGGTGTTTTTGAAAAGTGTGACGTCAGCATAGCTGACGTCACAGAGGTTATCTTCACGATGATCACTCATTGTGGATCTTCCAAAGGAAACTTCACAAATTCCGCAACAACTTCTTTTATTCAACAAACAACGTAGTGACGTCACAACTAGGTCCTTATTGTTCGGTGGCTCAGAACTGAATGCCCGAGTGCCGGTCGTGCGGTCGTATTTATAGTCGTCGCCCCCACTCTCGTGCAAATATTACAATAACAAAGATAGTGATTTGCTGTGTAACGTTAATTTGACATCGTAATAAACTGTAAAGTAATTAATCTACTGATTTTAGAACCATCAAATTATGAATGTTAATTATTTAAGTGATTAAATATTGTGATTGCGCCGACATACATAAGTAATCAAAACCTAACACTTCAATTCCGAATAATCAACAATAATTTGGTTCAAAAATAATAAATTAATTACTTAATTAGCCTTAATTCATTTTATATCTTTTAATAATGTATTTTTATACATAGTGCTCACATGACAGAAGCAACAGAAATATGTAACGAAGAAATGTAACCCATACTATGATTTTAAAAGAGTGTCCATGGAGTTTCTTGCACGTTCTTCTCCATAGAGATCTACGCTTTGCAACGTGCAATTTAGCTTCACTTTTCTTGGACTGGCCGACATTGACTATTCAAAAGGCACCAACGGATGATTAAATTTAAATAAACAATTTTGATTTGATTAAAACCTAAATGATTTTTCTTAACATAATAAATATAATAAATCAGTTGTGGCATTACATCTTTCATTTAAATATTCATCGATAAGAAAATAACACAGTAAGTAAGTATACAATAAAACTAACAAAGTTGAATTGTAACATTCAACTTCCCAAAAAATATATTGATTTTACGTGTAATAAACCTCTCTAAATTGTAATTATTAATCTAAGTACTTATAACTAATTACTTAAACTAAACTTATGTGGGTGACTTGTTGCGTTTTTTTTTTTTTTTTTTTTTTTTTTTTTTTTTTTTTTTTTTTTTTTTTTTTTTTTTTTTTTGACCGCACATATTATTCATGTATGGACGGTATCATGTCGTTAAAAGAGCTGGTTCATATACCCGCCCGTGCAACGTAACCATTGCGAGTTTTACAAATCATGTACTCGACTAACAACACCATCTATCGAGCGAAAAGGAACTATTGAATTTTAATTTGGCTGTGGTTGTCAGTTTTATGCCTCTCATTTACCGTGTTTCCTTGCTACCTCAATCTAATTATTCACTGACATACAACAACACAGCCTTTGTATACACAAATTCTTGGTTACAAACAGATTCAAATTGAAATTCGTCTTTTTAGCTTACACAGGTATAGTTCTACGATATGAAGCAGCATGGTAAAAAATTCTTACAGAAACAAGACTAAGCCGTAAAACTCGCAATAATTATTGATTGCTCTCATGTTTCCGAAATTCATCTTTTTAGCTTACACACGTTTTAATGTATACAAACATGTAAATTATAATTATAAGAGAAATTGAACAATTATTCTTATTTTAAAACAATATTGCACAAAGTAACTCTCAAACAGTGGCATGCCTCTTTTGCTTCTGCAAACAATTTCAGAAGCAAAAGAGTTGTGAAACTAACAACAACAGCAAAGTTTTAATTTAATAGCTCTTTTTCGCTCGATAGATGGCGTTGTTAGTCGAGCCCATAATTCCTAAAACTCGCAATAGTTACAATTCACGGCCGAGTATATAAGCCAGCTTTTTGACGACACTGTACTCACACGTGACTGTCCTAACAAAAATATGATCCAGGTTCCGCTCAGGCGGGCCAGCAGGGCATTGACGTCTGGCGTCAGCTGTTGCGCTGTTGATGATCGACCTAAGCTGCTACCATGCTCGGTAACCATATTGCAACAGTTTTTAAATATACTTGTGAAAAAATATAACATGGTGTAAAAATGATTGCTCAGATCAGTTGCTTATTTTGAACAAACTATATTCAGGTTTCGCATAAACAATTAATAGAAAAAGAAAATATTTTCTTATTGATGGGTATTTGAAGATGTTAGACCTACCACATCAGGTTTATCATGTTAGAAAGAAAGAATAAAACACTTGCTTTTTATTATTTTTGACCTTACTGATTGACTGTTGATTATTTTGAAGTTAATTGTTATGTAGGTACTTACATATTGTTTCATCATCAACCTTTTTTTATCGCCCCACTGCTGGGCACAGATCTCCTCTCATGCAGAGAAAGGTTGAGCGTAATCACCACGCTTGCTCATTGCGGGTTGGCGATTTCAGTCTTAAAGTCCAGGTTACCTCAAGATGTTTTTCTTCACCTTCAGTTATTGGTACCCAAGATATACTTAGAAAGTACATACAACTTTAGCAAAGTTATATTGGTATTTGCCTGACCTGGAATCGAACCCGCGCACTCATTCTTCAGAGGCTGGTGTTTTAACCACTAGGCCACCACGACTTCAAACAAAACTAAATTAAATAATAATAAACAATATGTTTATTATTATTTAATTTAGTTTTTTTTATACATTTCAGAAATTACTTTAGAATTGCGGTTTTTTGCGTATGCATACCCATGTGATAATAAAATAAGGCAGAATTTTGTTAATGGAAAAAATGAGATAATTAAATATTCCGATATGACGTAGATCGCTGTAATTGCTATAGCTATTATATTACATACAGACGACAGCACATCAAGCTACTACAATCTGTCAGATTTCTTGATTACATTTTCAACTTTATCTCTGAAGTATTAAGGCTCAAGGTTGATTGGATACAGGTATTTGTCGGTTTCATGTAGCTTGATCTACTGTCGTCCGTATACATATCTGTTACGGTACGTTTCACAATATGTTTTGTTGATTTTTAATCCATAAAATGAGTAAAGCCGTTCTCAGTAGTAAGACATTGATGTGGTTTTCTTATAAACAAAAATATCTATGTACCTAGGTCTTTTCCATGTTCACAAGCAAATAATGAATGATTTAGGTAACGTTCCATTAATGATGAAAATTAAACGCATATCAAATATTCCGATGTGACGTCGATCACTATAGTTGCTATACAGCTATTATATTGTTATACTCTTTGTGTTATAGCTATAGGTACGTTTGTTGTGTTGATTTTTATTCAAGAAAACGAATGCAGTTTTACTAGGTTTCCTCAATACAACTTAAGAAACGTTTGAACGGTCTGCTCGCAGCCTTCCTTAGTACTAATAAATGATATGCACCCTAACTGCGTAACACACCGATATTATTAACTTAAATCATTTCGATGCATGTTGCTAGTTTGCTCAACATAACAAATGTCGTAGAATTCTCAAAATAAAACCCAGTGCTGTATTTGTGTTACTCAATAACCCTGCTGGTTTTGTTTACAATAATATTTTTAGTGTTAGTAAAAAAATTTTAAAAAACACATTTTGTAAAAGGTTTACCATTTCCTATTCTAAACAACTGGTTGTTTTTAATTACGGATCAAAGTTCGGGCCTTATTTGTGAAATAATAATAAAAATATACGACTTACTCGCTCATCATGGTAGGAAAATCCAGACAGCGCCATCTTGAGTGCAATAGGAGTTATAATAAAAAAGTTCTCAGTATTGCTATCGAACAACAGATGACACTAGTTACATCATGTTTCGAAGAAATATTGAGTATCATTAAACTCATTTAAGATTTATGTTTCTTAGGTACACTTTGAGCTGAATTCACAAGCTATACTATGCTGTTAAAAATAATTAAAGATTTAAATAATGCTTATGTTATAGATACAAATGAGGTTTCTCAGGTTTTCGATTGTATAATTATGTAATTCTAATAATGTAGGGACGAAGCCTTATTGCCTATGGTCCATGGGTGAAGTACACGCAAAAGCCTACAATGCCTTCAGAATCCAATACAATATCATTTTCAGGGCACTGTTGCGACTACCGTGTTCTTGTAGTCTTTCAGGAATGTCTGCGGACGTGCATATAATACGACTTTTACGTCTAAGTCTTGATTATGTAAGAATTTTTTACCATACTGCTTCATATCATAGAACTATACCTATGTAAGCTAAAAAGATGAATTTCAATTTGAATCTGTTTGTAACCAAGAATTTGTGTATACAAAGACTGTGTTGTTGTATGTCAGTGAATAATTAGATTGAGGTAGCAAGGAAACACGATAAATGAGAGGCATAAAACTGACAACCACAGCCAAATTTTAATTGAATAGTTCCTTTTCGATCGATAGATGGTGTTGTTAGTCGAGCCCATGATTTGTAAAACTCGCAATGGTTACGTTGTACGGCCAAGTATATAAACCAGCTCTTAAAACGACACGGTACCGTAGATAAGTTTAGTTTAAGTAGTTAGTTATAAGTACTTAGATTAATAATTAGAATTTAGATAGGTACTCATTACATAATTTTTGAGAAGTTGAATGTTACAATTCAACTTTATTAGTTTATTGTATACTTACTTTCTGTGTTATTTTCTTATCGATGAATATTTAAATGAAAAATGTAATGCCACAACTGATTTATTATGTTAAGAAAAATCATTTAGTTTTTAATTAAATCAAATCAAATTAAAATTG
Organism: Sesamia inferens; assembly: GCA_037179545.1. Classification (NCBI taxonomy): domain Eukaryota; kingdom Metazoa; phylum Arthropoda; class Insecta; order Lepidoptera; family Noctuidae; genus Sesamia; species Sesamia inferens. The sequence continues at coordinate 13,394,514 of CM073951.1, read as the reverse complement.
TTGGATAGTGACAGTGTTGAATAGTCAATGTCGGCCAGTCCAAGAAAAGTGGGAGCTAAATTGCACGTTCCAAAGCGTAGATCTCAATGGAGAAGAACGTGCAAGAAACTCCATGGACACTCTTCAACATATATAGTAATTTTCTGAAGGCCATCAGAGGGTGGCCGTCAGAGGGTGGCCTTCAGAAAACTAAAGCCATTTTCCGAAGTTAAATCTTCGGAAAATAAAAAATTTTGCTAGACAAGAAAAGAATTCAGACAAAGAAAGAGCGCAAATGGAACACTTCATCTTATCACTGATGATTATTTAATACAAGCTGTGAAATTTTGTCAATTTTGAAAGCTAGTGCACTGTATTTTAAATCAAAGCTTTCGGTTCATAATTCCACAATTTACTATCTGGGCACTAATGTTATTAATGTAAAATGTAATTGGTTCGATGAGAGAACTACTGATTTAAAAACACCAACTTACGCTTCTTTTTATCTTCTTCAACCAATAGAGGCCACTGCTGGACAAAGGCCTCACTCAAGGCTTTCCACGATGACTGATCTTGTGCTGCCTGCATTCATCCGCTTCTTGTTCTGCGGATCTCCTCATTTCTGATTTGATCGCGTAGAGAAACTCCGAGCTTAGCTCTTTCCATCGCCCTATGTGTGACTGAGCCTACGTTTCTTCTTTTTATATTGATTCATCATCATCATCACTCATCATCATCCCACTGCTGGGCACAGGTCTCCTCTCATACAGAGAAGGATTGAGCATAATCACCACGCTCGCTCAATTCGGGGTGGCGATTTCAGACTTAAAGTCTAGGTTTCCTCAAGATGTTTTCCTTCACCTTCAGTCATTGGTGTCCAAGATAATCTTAGAAAGTACAGATAACTCTAGAAAAGTTACATTGGTACTTGCCTGACCTGGAATCGAACCCGCGCACTCACACTTGAGATCCTGGTGTTTTACCTACTAGGCCACCACGACATAAATATTGATTATTCAAAGAAAATTACAGAAGACTCCACAAAAGATTTAGTTATTTTTAGTGGTGGACAAAATAAAATAGACAAATACAAAACAGAAATGTTGTGGCTTCTAACGCTCTCATGCTACTGACGATGGAAAAAATCATTGTAAATACATAATAAAAAATTTAAAAGGGTCATACACTTATAGAAGTCGATTCAGTTCACTCTATAATTGAAAGAAAATTAAAAAGCCGTGAAATATTTTTACCTATTCAGTTCACTCATCACTTACCAAAGAAGCCATTATTAAAAAGTATTAAGCCATTACTTTGTTTACCCAAATCAAAGTAAGAACATTTTAAAACAATTGAAAATAGTTAACACCTTAAGATTGCCATGACTTCTATGACAACCTGCCCTACAATACTTATTCTTTCTAAAAATAAAAAAGTAAAAGCAAATATTATCTATGTAGGCAACATAAGTAGGTATTCATTTATAAGCAGAAATTCATTTATATATTAATAGTCCAATATTAAAACAAACTTATAATCTGCATTTCTATTGCATGCATTGTTTAGCCTGTGTGTTAAAAGAATACATAAATAAATAATCATCATACATCATTCATACAAATCACATTAATATTCATCCACAACAATTATTTAAAAACTGTAATTCACATGCATCCCCAGATCACACTATAGTACCATGCCGCAGATCGGCTGTATACTTAGGTTTAGTTCACGTTGCGGTGTGACTTCAGTAACTGCAGTCTCACCGTGTACCTAGTCTTCCGGCGCACGTATTCTACGAAGTACCTAGTCGTATTAGTGTAGTCTAGACGGTAAAATTAAAATAGAACCTGGGTGTGAATTTCGTTTAGCTACTTTAGTAAGTACCTAGTGTAGTAAGTGTAGTATTACTACTTTAGTACTGACTTGATTTTAACTTACCGTGCTTGTACAGAGGACAGCATACCTATCGAGCTACTACGATTTGTCAGATTTCTTTATTATTAGTAATATTAGTTAAAGATGAACGCTCTAGTGCATTACACCTATCCAATAAAAAGGTTTGTAATTCAGAAAATGGTGGGAAACCACTACCTTTAGAGGATAACTCAAAGGCTTCTCGAGATGTTTTTATTGTTTAAAATAAGATAAATTGTTTAAAATGTCATTGTGACGCTAGTTTCGCCTAGTATGTCAACGTAGTCTTAAGACAGTTTTCTAGAACGACCGAGCTTTATTTCATCTTTAATTGCTGCTTGCTTGTATGCCTTGACCATGTTTTTTTCCCGTTTAGGCAAGAGTATTTATATGTTTACAAAGGCTGTGTTCTTGTATGTCAGTGAATAAGTAGATTGAATTCGCAATGAAACATGTGAGCAATAATTATTGATTGCTCTCATGTTTCCGAAATTCATCTTTTTAGCTTACACACGTTTTAATGTATACAAACATGTAAATTATAATTATAAGAGAAATTGAACAATTATTCTTATTTTAAAACAATATTGCACAAAGTAACTCTCAAACAGTGGCATGCCTCTTTTGCTTCTGCAAACAATTTCAGAAGCAAAGGAGTTGTGAAACTGACAACAACAGCAAAGTTTTAATTCAATAGCTCGTTTTCGCTCGATAGATGGCGTTGTTAGTCGAGCCCATAATTCCTAAAACTCGCTATTCGGAACGTGCGCGACAGTAGCGCCATCTTGCAAACGCAGTTTTAGGGGCATATGTCAAAAAATAAATAACAAGAGTTTGTTTATTTTGTTTAGATTAGAGTAAATAAAATATATTTAGAAAGACAATAAATGGTATTTTTAGAGGAATTATTTAAAACTGTTTATAGAAAAATGAACGTTATTATAAAAACTGGTTTTGAGAGTGTAAAACACACAATAAGTTTCCAGCCCCAAACTATGTTAAAAGGAAATAAATTGGTGTTAGCAGAACATGTAAGGAATGTAGAAGAACTGAGAACTAATAGCAATAGTTATTTAATACGAGCCACCATCATTCGTTAAACATCGGTGACCTTAACACCCTATAAAACACATTTAAACGTAAGTACTCTCCTAACCTAAAAAAATGACTAAACTACTAAACATTTAGTTAGATAAAGTATGTCAAACATTTTTATTCATTTATTACAGATCGATAATGCTCGGAATGTCACTGGAGTTAATTGCAGCTGCGTTTATAACCAGTGCGGGAAGTGCAAACATGTTGCTGCTTTAATATGTTATATTAACAACAAAGTTAGTAATTCAAAAACGAGCAGTGAACAACAACAATGGGGAAAACCCAGTATTCGTCAATTTGTTGATTGTAAATATTCCAAAGGGAGATATTTTCAAGAAATATTTCGATCGGTATCCAAGACTGAATGTTGTGAATCGCAATCAATATTCCGTCATGACGAATTGCTGCAAGAGTCATCTTTAAAACAAATACTGCAGGCAACAGTGCAGTCTCCAGATACAAGCCTAATAACTGAAGATATATCTGAAACATTGGACAACGTTGAGAAAGAAGGCTGCTTAGCTTAAGTTTTTTTTTTACAGTCCGACAAGAACTCCAATTATATAAATGTGAGTACTTACTAGCAGAATATCTGAAAGAATTTTATAAGAAACATGTATCTGTAACGGATGAAGATATTAATAACATCTGTTGTGATACAGTGAAGCAATCGGCATGCCCAAACTGGTATGCTATTAGACACTTAAGGATAACTGCGAGTAAAAATATACATAGTATAAAATCACGTAAAAATAAATCCATTCAAGTTTAGTGTCAAGTATTTTAAACCCAAACAAAATTGATTGTATTGCAACCCTGTTTTTATTTTGAGCATTATTTACCAGCATTATATACAGAATTTGTTAAAGATAAAACCAAAGAGAGTAACCAAAATTTATTGTATTGATTTCCAGAAACGATCCTTTACTGGAAAAAATATCTCTAATTTATGCTAACTTATTATTTTAATGTCGTTACTGTAATACAACCAAAGTCAGTTAATAAAGTGTTAACTAAAGAATATTTCTAACTAAATTATTAATATTATAATAATAAATATAATAATAATAACATAAGTTTTTTAACTTTGTATAGTAAGTGCAAAACTTTATAAAATAAAAAACTAATATTTTTCAAAAGTTTGTTTTTATTTATCTCTTACAGTATTATTCTTGGAGAAGATTGGAGACTGTAAATTGACTGTTAATTAATTAATAAATTATGTGGTATTTTATCAAGTACCCGGTATATTCTTAGTCTTTGCATAATTCTTTCGACATGAATTCTTACTCGAGCAATATCATAAGTCCTTTCGGTTTCTTCTTGAGGGAATTCGTTTTGTTTTGATAAAAATGGCATAATAATTTTAACTTTTTTACCACTTTTGTCTAGAACAACAATAATTACCCATTATTTTCAAAAAATTCAAAACAACTTTAACAAGTTTCATTGTTTACTGACTGACGTGACGTGACTGAGCCCCTTTTGTTGCACATTTTTGCCGCAACAAGCGCAGCGATCGTTCTCTTTAATCCGTCCACCCACTTCGCACGTAGCGAATAGTTACGATTCACGGCCGAGTATATAAGCCAGCTTTTTGACGACATTGTACTTTCTAGTCAACTAGATTTAAGACTTTAGTGTAGTCTATGGAAAAAGCTTAATTTTTGGAGAGTTGAATGGCAACATTCAACTCGATTTATTTGTGTACTGGGTAGATTATTTTCTTGTTGATGAATATTTAAATGAAAGATGTTAGGCCTGCCTGGTTTGGAATAATCATTCACTTTTTATTATTTTTATAATTTAATTATTGTTGATTATTCTATATTTAATTATTAAAAAGGTACTTATGTAAGTATGTATTTATTTTGGATATTCTTGATTCAACAAAATATTTTTAACTATTAGATTGATTTATGTGATTTATTTGACAATATTGACAAATTTAACAATTTTAAATAGGTATGTCACGGCAAAATATCTCTTATCCGTGTTTACAAATAATTAAATGATTTCAGTAGGATTAGTTATAAAATAAACGAATTATTTAGGTATTTGATTGAGTTTAAATAAGGATCAAAAGTTCGGGCCTACCCATTTACTATGCTAGGAAAATTCGAGACAGCGCCATCTTACGTGCAGTATCGAAACTATTATAAAATAATTCTCAGTATTGTTATTGAACAGCAGATGACGCTAGCTACATCACCTAAATGAAAATTAATGAGTATCATCAAACAACAGATAACATGATATCATTAAACTCATATATAAGATGAATAATGGACATGTTGTGTTGAATTAATTATCATGCAATACTTATATTATAGAGGATAATTGATGTTTGTCTGCACTTTTCTTGATTGGACTTAAATCTTACGGTGACAGTTCAAAGACTTTCAAGTAGCCCACGAAAGATAGTAAGCAAATGGATTTGTGCCCGGTTGTAAATGACATACTCGCCCCCTTTTTACATGGCGATATGAGAACTTATTACTAAGTAATTAACAGCCGAGCCTGTCTACAATTACACAGTGAGAATAAATAGCACAACTAATTATAATAAAATATTATATTCATTAGATATTATGTTGATACCTATAATACAATGTTTGCGAGCTATTTTGTGCAATTTTATTTTAAAATAGGAAAAATTGTTTAAAATCTCATGGTGCCGCTAGATTAATTTAACGTGATTCTCTGTTTAATAATACGTTCTGTATGACTTTATTTATATTTTTAGTTACACTTATACTAAGTTATTATTTAGGCAATAACATATGTATGTATGTTTAAGAATATTTTTGTAGCATTTATGTTAAGTGTTGTGTAAATTTTTGAATAGGAAAGCTTATTTATTTATCTAGTTTCGCCGAGTAAAGGGCCGGCGCAGTCGCGATATTTTGGGTAACTAAAGATTCAGGCTGTACCTAGTTTTAGAACCGCTGTTACATTTAACTCTTCCTTCAGTAAGAATTTCATAGTATGTATGCTGCTTGTATACGCAGAACTATGTGTACCTACAATAAAAATATGAGTTTCAATTTGAATCTCTTTGTAGGCAAGAGTGTGGGTTGTTGTCTGTCAATAATGAATAAGTAGGTTGAGGTCGCAAGGAAACATAAGAGCAGACAATTAGCGAAAGGGGTATGAAACTGACAACAACAGCAAAATTTCAATTCAATAGTTCTTTTCGCTCGATAGAGAGCATCGTTAGTCGAGCCCTTGATTCCGAAAACTCGCAATGGTTACGTTACACGTCCGGCTTTAAGGCCTAGGCCGCACTACGGTTAAACCGCTGCAGTTTTTAATCGCGTGAATTTGTGCCCTAGTTAAATCAGTTGCGGGAAAAAACCGCAGGTGCGGCCGCTTGCATTAGTCTTCTAAGGGCACAAATTAATGCGATTAAAAACAGGAAAACAATATAGATAGCGCCATTTTGTGTGCAATAGGAGTTATAATGAAAAGGTTCTCAGTAAAGTTAAAATTATTGAGTATCATTAAACTCATATATATAAGATTTTCCCTTAGAATAATAATACACAGGAAACCAAATCTTCAAATCAAAAAATTTGAAGCAACGAAATTTACATAAATGGCACACTACGCGGGACAGCTCCGTAGTGTTCGATGTCAACGCGGTAAGAACGCATCTCTAGTAAAATTATTTCATCATCATCATAAACCTTTTTATAGTCTGCTGCTGGGCAGGTGTCCTCTCATGCAGAGAAGGATTGAGCGTATAATTGTTTAAAATGACGGTTTGTTCGATTAAAGCTGACGCAAAACATCTGAAAAGATTAAAAAAATGTAATTATTTATCACAAGTAAGATTAGCATATTTTATCAATGTGAGCTAATTTTAGAAAACTGACAATTTCAATTACTGTGTTGCCAGTTTGTAAACATAATATTCCTATTTTAACCAAGGAAAATATAGTGGTTATATAACATACAAGTGCTATGTGCTCTTTTTGTAAAGTTATTGAAATATATTTAAATGTTTTACATGTGTAATTTTTACTTAAAAAATATAAGAAATTAATTTCACTCACTACATTTTTTAACTATTATCTAATATTAATTAGGAAATTTTTGTGTATATGATTCCTGCTGACCTAGTTATGGCTGGAAAGTGGATTAAAATAACCTTGCCATTTACCTGGTACAATTAACACTTTATTCATCAAAACTCACACAGTACATAGAATGCTAATATTATATCTCTTTCTTTTCTTCGCCGTAGTCGATTAAAAACATAAATTTCACACAGGTTTCATGCGCTAACTATGAAATTTTACAAAATAAATTAAAAAAATAACGAAATGAAAAAATAAAACTCCCATTTTTTGGGATATCAACTTTTTACTGGAAACCCCATTTTATGGTAGTATGCGTGTGTCGCGTGTAACCGAATTCACACAGCGATGTAATTTTTGCTTCACTTTTATCGTTGCGCCATGTACCGAACTACTATCCATCTAAGTATTATTAATTTAAGGATGTGCCTAACGTTCTTAGGCACATTTTGATTTGAAATATCATGCTATACTATGCTTTTAAAAATAATGCTTACGTTATAGAGATAATTGACGGTTAGCAAGTTTTTTATGGTTTAATTATGGAATTATAATAATTTAGGGACGAAGCCTTAGTAACTATGGGTTAAGTACACGTAAAAGCCTACAATGCTCTGTGAGTCCAACACATTTTCAGGGAACTGTTACTGCTAACGCATTTTGTAGTCTTTCAGGAATGTTTGCGGACGCGCATATAAACGACTTTCACGTCTAAGTCTTCATCAGTAAGATTTTTTTCCAAAAGTAGGAATAGAACTATTTGTAAGCTAAAAAGATGAATTTCAATTTGAATCTCTTTGTAGCCAAGAATTTGTGTATACAATGAATAATAAGATTGAGAAAGCAAGGAAACATTTGAACAGCCAATAAACAAAAGAGGCATAAAACTGACAAGGATAGCCAAATTTAAATTCAAAAGTTCCTTTTCACTCGATAGATGGCGTTGTTAGTAGAGCCCATGATTTCTAAAAGTCGCAATGGTTACGTTACACGGCTGGGTATATAAATCAGCTCTTTTGACGACATGTTACCGTCCATAGATTAATTTATGTGACGATATATGATATAATGTTAGGCACCTAGTTATTTTTAGTTTAAGTTCTTAGTTATAAGTACTTAGATTAACTAATTAGGTTAAGCCTCAACAAACATAGAATAATTTTTGGAAAGCTGAATGTTAACATTCAGCTTTATTATATACTTACTAATTTACTAGGTTATTTTCTTATAGATGAATATTTAAATAAAAAAAAATGTCCTCCCACATCTGATTTATTATGTTAAGAAAAATCATTTGGTTATTAATATTTTTGAACCTAATTATTGTTGATTTCTCTGAATTTCAGTGTTAGGTTTTGAATACTAACGTATTATTGAATTTTATTATTCATTTTAAATATACTTTAGCCTTTTCCAGTAGTAATAATTTATGTGATTTTGTTTATAATTACATTTTAAGATCGGCCTATGCGTATGATCGTTATTGAGCAGTTCATTGAATCGCACGATTAGTTGCGAGGTTCAAATTAGGTCACTCTGATGAAATCTGTAGGTATGTTTGAACTCATCGCACGAAGAGAACCCATCGTGTCATCGTGCGATCTACGCCAATTAGGACAACGCCTAATGTTGTTAACACTACTACGATCCGGATGAAATGTTACGCCTCTTCTTTTATACCACGTACATCGAAGGACCGAAACAATTTGCCAGTGGCGGTGGTTCCGTCGGACTACAATTTGAGTGGCTTCAAGGCTAGAGTGAATAGGTTTACGATGAAATTAAAATGAATACATTGTTGCAGAAAAAAGATAGGTAGATCTCTTTGGCGATCGGCGCAAGCGACACCACCCACCCTCGGCTCCTCCTGCTACACCGCGCGCCGTCAAATTATTAAATATTTATTTTTTGTTTTTTAGTGCTAGCCGAACAGCGCTGCCAATCGCGGGGAAAATCCTCGATTTTCGGGGAATCGGGGTTAGTGCGGGGAGAGCCCGGGGAATGACATAAAGCGGGAAATTTCGGGGAATCCAAACTAATTCGGCCTAGACCAATTTTATGTTGGGTACCAATACTTTGCAACTAAAAATGCCTGCACAAAAAATATGAATTCGTGGAATATGTGGAGAAATAATCAAAAACAAGCGGGGAATTTCAGGGAATTGACAATAATGACGTGGGGAATCGAGATTTTTTTATTAGCAGCACTGTAGCCAAACCCGTGTCCTTGATACGCTTATAACCGGCTGTGTGCATAACTTCGTCGAATACAAATTTTGTGAATGTTTTTGTGCAATAGACGCTTACCTATTGTTTTATTAACTATTTTTTGTGCAATTAGGATAGTAATTAGATTATAGTGCCGCTATAAAGACGCTTTGTTTTATTTTACTTTGGTCGTTTTAGTTCTCTTGTGTTATGAACGTTATTTGTGTTATCTTATTTATTAGTGCTAACACAAGTTTACACAAGCACCACGTGTACTCGCCATCATAGGATGGCGAGTATACACCCCAACTACAAAGCAGCTGAATATGCGGACATGATTCTAATTTACGTAGAATGTCATCAAAATGCCGCCCTTGCAATAAGGACATATCGTGAGAGATATGCCAATTCCAGAGCAATTAAGCCGTCGAATAACAAACGTGTTTGTAAAAGTGATGGAAATGGTTTTACGTGATAATATATTATCATACGTGCGGGAAAACATGAAACGTCGTTTAGCTCTCTGTGTCCACCAACAAGGTAGACATACAGGCGGTATCATTGAACATAAGAAAATTTAAAATAAAAGCAGTAACTAACCAGTTAAGTGTGATATGATTAGTGTTTGACTATAACTAGCTCCGCTGTAGGTACCATTAGTGCAAAAACGCGCTGCGCGCGCGCCTCCGGATTCATTGCTGAAAGCTGTAAAGATTCATATTACCGATTATGAATAGGTACAATTTACGTCTGGTGGTTGCCAGCCCGCTAAGCATGTTCGGTGCGCACGAAGCGACGCGTTGTCGCTCCGAGCACCTCTGAGGTAAATAATGAAGAATGAATTTTCGCAAGGGTGTATCCCAATTTTGGTTACTTTTTTGTTAATTATTGTTAACAATTTTTTTTAAATTCGAGTTATATTAAAATATCAAAATTAATATGATTAGTGGGCACTAGCCCTACCCGTGTGTTAAGTTAATGTCACCATCGTGGCGCTAAGTTGTATGTAATGGTGCAAATTAAAAATCTCAGTTAAAAGTTTAGGCGCGATATAGGCCCCTTGTTTATACGAATGAAATTCGATATACTTTAGCAGGCATTTATTTCGTTGTTGCATGGACAATGATGGTGTAAGAATATAACTAATGGTCAAATATTAGATGAGAAACGGTGGTTCACATGAAGTAGAGTAGAATTACACATTTGGATGTCTGCTAATAAATGCCTATATAAATCGAAAACTGCCGTCATAAATCTCTGCACACATTACATAGTTTGATGAACCATACAAACAATTAGTATGGTTCATCACGCCTCCCACGAAGAAATATAAGGTAAACAAATAAAAAAAAAACAGAATTAGTACAAAAGTGTATTATTTGAAATAAATTACCAAAAATGCCTTCTCACTACTGCAAAAAAAAAGTACGAAATTATATTTATAGCCAATAATACAGTCTAAACGTGAACTATACAGTATCTATGTTGAAGAGGCAACACAAAAGGCACAGAAGATGGCTTTCAGAAAACTATTTGAAAGATGAAAACATAGCATTATTTCAACTAAAAAAGGTGCATTCGATCTATGTTGTTTGCACAGAGTAGGTAATATTAGTGAAGAAAAATATCAGCAATACTTGTCACCAAAAGATTTAGCGCAAAAGGTCTAAACAACTCGAGCGCCAAATTCGTGTCCAGCGAATGTCAAGCGTAGCTACCGCGCTCCTTAAGTGCCCTATCTGGACACACCATTAAACAATCAAAGAGCGCTACTGCACTGTATTTTAGAACAAAGCTTATGGTTCATAATTTAAAATCTGGGCACTAATGTTATTAATGTTAAGTGTTATTGGTTCGATGAGACAAGTACTGATTTAAAAGCATTAACTTACGCTTCATTTTATATTGGTTATTTAGAAAAAATAATTTTACTTTTGTCATGAGTCTAGAAGTCGGTGGCGAGCTAAACAACAGAAACCTCGAGACACCGACTTCTAGAGCCATGACAAAGGTAAAATTATTTTTTCCTTTTTACTGTTTTTTTTTGAAGTCTGTTTCTATTTTTTTGTAAAAAGTTTTTATTTCATGCCTTTCAGTGTCTTAGTCGAAATTCGAAAATTATTCACCTCATAACAATAGTGGCTGCCATAAATAACCCATGTTAGAATAAGTCCTCATCAATACGAAAAAAAACTTATGGTATTCCCTACGTTGAACAATACATAGTACAACAAAAAAAGAGTCACTTAAATCGAATTTGTAGTTCCGGAAATATGCGCGCACAAACATAAATATTATATATATATTATATATAGTTCTTATATTATTATATATTATATATATAGAATACCTAGCATTTATTATTCTTTTTGGTCGGACAGGAATTTCTTTACATATTGACCTGCGGCATATACAGATGCCGCGCGCGCAGATTGTTCACTGTCTGTTGATGTGAGCTCAGATGCATGTCGTAATTATTATTATGACTCCGCGAAGTCCACGTAGATTTGCCAACTACTGTGATTTGTTCTAGCAAACTATAAACTATATTGTGGGTGTTTATTTTCCTAACCACCAAACTCCTACAAACTTCTAGTTTTAATAATTGTGTTTAAAGTTTATTAATTAAGTAAATATATTTTACATCTCTCATTTGGGGTTAGTAAGTGATCAATTAGAGCTCTAGGGTAATAATGTAGCTAGAAAAGCCCTAGGGCGGTAAGTGAATAAATAAAAAAACTCACTCTTTCAATAAAAATAGAAGCTGAAGCAGCAAAGAACAATATTTTATTTTTGTAATGCCGTTTTTTTTCTACTTACCTCACAATCGAAATGTAAAGCAGAGTAGTTAGCTCGGATGGAAACATCAATTGGACCGTCGAACTATAGGCGTCCCTGCTGCGCTCGCGCGTCTAAATATCTCAGGTTGCAATTAATACCTTATAGCCCTTGGCTACTAATCTACTATTACTTGAGCATAGGTATTTCATAAGGTATCAATAATGAAACGTTATATTAAATAAAACATCAATATTATAATTTTGCATTTAATTTTGTTTTTTTGTCAGCGGATTCACACGCGTTCCCCTAGTAACCGTTTACATACTATTTTTTTTTCTGATAGGTAGTTTTGAAAAATTCCTTAATGATTGAAAAGGCGCCACAATCAGGAACGTTGCTATCTCCGTGTTTATTATACAGGGCCCCGAAACTCACTGTCCTTTTTGCAAAAGAGGACCAATGTATTTTGATCTGGATGCAGCTGCGTGAATAACAAACAAACTCAATTTCGCGTTTTAATCGTCTTCAGCCGAGTTTCCATAGGAATAGGATCCTTCACAACTGATGTCCTTTTCTGTGCCCCTGACACCGTGTTCCATGCAACATTTTATTATGATGGATAACAAATAAACTCATAATTTCAGGTATAGCCCAAGCTGGCTTTTTGAATACCACGATATTATTAGATTCGATTTGACTTTCCACTCCGTTCCATATCGCATGGAAACGACTTAAATTACACCACGACACACATACGCAAACATCCTCACGAGCGCACTGCAGCACGAAGTAGACGTGGTGGCTATTTCACCTAACTAGTTACAATAACCAGCGACGCGATGTGTAACAGTATCACTAGTTACGAGTCAAATTAAAAAGTAGTTATTTTTTTAAATGCTTTATTTCATACACACGTTATGCTCACGTTATGAAACTGACAACAACAGCTAAATTTTAATTCAATAGTTCCTTTTCATTCGATAGATGGCGTTGTTAGTCGAGCCTGTAATTCCTAAAACTCGCTATGGTTACGTTACACGGCCGGGTATATAAACCAGCTCTTTTGACGACACTGTACTTTATTTTTGTAAGGCAATTTTCTTAGTGACTTCTAGCCACATATGAGACTATTTTTGGAAAAGTCGAATGGCAACATTCAACTTTATACATTATTGTACACTTAGTAGGTAGGTTATTTTATTATTGGCGAATGTTTAAATGAAATACGTTAGGCCTGCCACATCTGATTTATTTTGATGGGAAGAATCATTAGCTTTTTTTTTTGTTATTTTTGTAATTTAATTTTTAGGTACTTATGTATTTAATTTGGATATTCATGATTAAACTCAGGACGCCAACGCCTTCTTGTCTAATAATGTTTTGGGTTCAAAACACTATGACGCAACTATTCCATCCTTTAACATAACCCGCATGGGCGTTGTCAGTGGTATCCCTACAGAATTCTCCGAGGATGAGGTCCTGGCGTATTTAAAAGTACCAGCTGGATAGTGGACCCATAATTAAAGTTAGGAAGATAAATCGAAGAGTTAATAAAGACAGTTTAATAGAATACAGGCCCACAGAAACTTGCGTCATCACATTTGATGGTCAAGTTCTACCCAACCGCATTTTCCGCTTCTACACATCAACTACCGCAGAGCAGTATATATACCCTACTATCCAATGCCGCAAGTGTTGCCGATTTGGGCATGTAGAATCCCTGTGTCGCTCCAAACCACGCTGCAGCAAGTGCGGCAATGATCACCCTGGTGTTGGTTGCAGCATTGCTGAAAGTGATGCTTTCTGCGTGTTGTGCTCTGGGGGTCACTTTGCTACTAGCAAGTCCTGTCCGGACTACAGCAGGCAGAGCACTATTAAAACCATAATGGCTGAGAAAGTGATTTCGTTCGCTGAAGCAAGTAAAACAGTCCCTAATTCTTCTCGTAGCTATGCTGACATTACAAAGTCATAAACCCAGTCATACCACAACAATGTGTTTCTTAAGCCAAAGGCCGAAGCTTCTCTTTCCCCCTCCTATAATAAATCTGTACATCAGCAGCTTACTAGCACTTCTTTATCTTCTCAGCCTAATGGCTGTGCTCTCAATACTTAACCTACACAATCTCCTGAAAACTTGTCCTCAATAATTGAACTTCCCAGTAAACTTCTTTTAACTTTAGTGTCTTCTTCCAATAAAACTCAACTACCTTTCAACGTTGCCTCATCACTTATCAACTTTCTTCAATCTTACGACAATGCCTCAACTAGTGAGGAGCGTGCTGCATTAGAAGCACGAGCTTACATTCCTTTTAAACAAATTCAAACCCTTAGCTTGTTCTCTCGCTGAGACTTTTCTTGTTCAGAGTCTTAGTTTCTGTTTACCTTCCTTCAATATTCTCAGATGCCACCGATCTGATGGCTATGGCGGGTCGGCTCGCTGCATGAACAATCGTGTTCCACTTGTGGCTGTATCATTTGCCTTTGGTAGGGCATGATATTAGAATTGTGGCCGGCAGGGTGAAGGGTATAACCCTCCTGTCAGTGTACATTGCTCAACCTCACCAAAGTTTACTCCCAGTCCTGAAGCGTGCCCTGGAATACATAGAAGGCCCTGTATTTGTTATGGGGCACTTCAACTGCCATCACTTCAGGTGGAGTTCTAAACGTTGCGACTCTTTTGGGGAAGGTTTAGTGGAAATCTTTTATGACCTTAACTTATGTATATTAAACAATGGTTGCCCAATTCGTAGGTCTCTTCCCGGACAGCATTAGAGTTGTGTTGACCTTACATTTTGTTCACTGGATATCGCAGCGTCGTGTCATTGGGAGTGTACCAGTTTGTCACATGGAAGTGACCACTACCCATTTTTAATATCTTTAGCTGATAAAACACATTTAGAAAAAACGAGACCTCCACTCTTGTGGTATAATCTGTCTAACCCTGATTGGACGGAGTATTCTTCACTATTGGAGGATAAAATTAACTCTCTTCCAAATTTAGTTTCACAGGATTTTAAGTCTCTTAGACCCTTACAAGTGTCAAACTGTTATAAAAACCTAATTTATGCTATAACAACCAGTGCTGACTCATGTTTTCCCCTTAAATATTCTGCTTGTGGAAAAATTCCTTGTCCTCCATGGTGGGACCAGGAATGTACAAAAGCCATAAAGGAAAGGCACGATGCTGAAAAGGCCTACTATTGCCGACTAAGCAATACTTTTTTATATTATTTAGAACCTTTTTTATAATATTATTGTTTTTTATATGATTTTGACTTGATTTTGATTTTTTTTATTATAAAAATGTCATATCATTATAAGAAAGAATAAAAAATTGCTAAGTTCGAGTCTGTTCGTTTTTATATATATTCAACGAATTAATTAATTTAAAGATTCGGACAGCAATATCTGGTCCTTCGAGAAAAAAATAACCAGCGCGTATTTTCAAAAAATACATAAGATAAAAAATATAAAAAATTGTTGTGACAAGGTCACAAATTAAATTGTCAGAAGAAACATCGGAGCAAGCCCCGACAGAAACGCCGAGCGGACACCACGGTGAGCAACCTCAAGTAGTAGGTACCTCGCAGTTAGTCCACAGTAGTCGCAGTGCACGCACGCACTCCATCCGCACACATTCAAGCCGCTCCTCCATGGTAATCGCTGTGCGCAAGGCCACCGCGGAAGCAGAGCACATGCGACGCGTTGCGCAATTAGAAATCGCGGAAATGGAGGTAGAGGCGCAGGCGCAGGCTAAAATACGTGCTCGGCGGGCAGAGCTAGAGCGCAAAGCTGCCGAAGCGCAATACCAGGCAGAGATTGCCGCAATTGAGGCAGACAGCAGACACGGTTCCCGCAATGGGCGTAGTCACAGTAGCGTGGAACAGTGGGTAGAAAGTGCTGCTGCTTCCATAAAATCACCCCCAGGTCCAAAACTCGGCTTGACGTCCATGGACGGATGTAAGGTAGGGCCTAATAATCAGGTTTTGTGTCCTCAGGACCCACTGCATCAGGATGTCGTACCCTCTTTGCAGAGTATTGCAGCGCATAGTCCTGCTCAGTTGCCTCAGCACGATTTTAGCCGGGGTAACGGGATCGCTGCCACGGATACTCGAGGGGAAAACTTAATTGGAGTGACGCAATTGGTTCAAGAATTGAGGACGCTGACGAACAACGGCTCTAATAATAAAACTTTAATAAAATTGCCGATCTTTGATGGCAAATCTCCTTTAGATTGGTTAATGTTTAAACGTGCCTTCCTGGACACGGTAGGGTCTTTTACAGATGCTGAAAACCTCTCCCGGTTAAACCAGGCCATAAAGGGCGCTGCGCGCGAGGCGGTAAGTATGCTACTAGTGATGGCGCCTTATGCTGATGTCGTTATAGAAGCTCTAGACCGGCGTTTCGGATGGCCAGAACAAATTGTAATGAAGGAGATTAGCGCTATCCGAGCCCTTCCTAAACTTGGGCAGGAGGCAAGTGGTTTAATTATTTTCGCCACTCGTGTGCGCAATTGCGTGGCGGTGACTAATTTGCTGCACCATACTGATTATTTACGTTCTCCAGAACTGTTTGGTGCGCTGCTTGGTAAACTCACGCCGCTGTTGCGTGCACGGTGGTTGGATTTTGCAGTTAGCCACGAGCGTGGGAATCTGGCTCGGGTCGAACTGCTATCTGATTTCCTAAACCGTGAAGTAGATCTCGTGATGAAGTTCGGTGCGGTGTTCGACAACTTCGTACCGGACTCATCTTCAGCCGTCCCACAGAGGCAACGGGCACACGCGGTTTCGGAGTCGGTGGCTGATTCACCTAAGCCTGAAAAATCATTCACTGTAAAAAAATCATCTTGTTTATTTTGTAAAAATAATAATCATCAGCTTGACAGTTGTCAAAAATTTTCATCTTTGACAGCCGATGACAAATGGAGTTTTATCAAACAGAATAAGGTTTGTCATCGTTGCCTCCAAAAAGGTTCACATAATTATAAGTTTTGTAACAGAAATAAAACTCTTTGTTCGATAACGGGTTGCAATCTTAAACATCATACTTTGTTGCATAATGATAATTTTGCTTCGTCAATGCACCTAGTCAAAGAAGTCTTACCCGATCCTACAGTTTCAGCTACTAATAATGATCACGTACTGGTAGCTAGCAATAATACTAGACAGGTTTCTTCCCTTAGTCCATTATTAAAGGTGGTAGCTGTTACTATCTCCGGGCCAGCTGGATGTATCGACACGTTTGCTCTTTTAGATGATGGGTCGACAGCGACCTTTATAGACGCGAAGATAGCCTCGCAAATAGGAGCCGTGGGTCCTGAGGGCAGCTTTCATTTGGATTGTGTAGGAGGATTGTCGAGAGATGGTACAGTGCAGCATGTAGATTTCGAAATAAAGGGTCGGTCAGCTTCACAAAAGTTTTTAATTAAGCAGGCAAAGTCAATTAACAACCTGGGGCTTCTAAGCCAATCAGCTACACGCAGCAGTCTATCTACATATCCGTACTTGTCTGATTTGGCTAACGATCTATGTTATGATAAAGCTAGACCTACAATATTAATAGGAATTGACAATTGGCATCTTATTACTGCCTCTGAAATAAGAAGGGGTTCGCGGACACAGCCTGTTGCTATTCGAACACCTTTAGGCTGGTAGTATTCGGATTTACGAGTAGCAGAACGGGATTGGTAGAGACCACTTACCACTTATCGCTGTGCGAACGTGAAAATTCTATGCATGATTTAGAGCTTCTTATTAAAAGTCAGTACAAATTAGATGCTTTGGGGATTACAAAGTATGAGCCACGGAGCTCTGACGATCAGCGCGCTCTTCATATTTTGGACTCTTCAACTCGACGCTTACCAAATGGGCGTTTTCAAGTTGGGTTGTTATGGAAAGCGGACAATTTTGTCGTTCCCAAAAGTTATCCTTTAGCACTTTCTAGGTTTAAAACACTGGAACTAAAAATGTTCAAGGATATCGAGTATGCTAAACGCTACCGTCAACAAATACAACATATGATATCCAAGGGCTACGCTGAAGACTGTACAGGTAAAGTACCTTCAGGCATATGCTGGTATTTACCGCATTTTGGCGTCATTAACCAGAACAAACCCGGGAAGGTTCGTGTGGTTCATGACGCAGCCGCAAAGATACAAGGTGTATCCCTTAATTCCATGCTCCTTCCGGGACCTGATCTATTAAAACCTTTACTTGGAATTTTGTTACGCTTCAGGGAAGGCAAAGTTGCGTTGACTGCCGATATTAAAGAAATGTTTCCGCAGGTGAAGATACAGGAAAGCGACCGAGACGCTCAACGTTTTCTGTGGCGTGATAACCCTAATGAACGTATAAAAACTTACCGCATGTCTTCAATGATTTTCGGTGCCTGCTCAAGCCCTTCGACGGCTAGTTATATCGTTAACCGAAACGCATCAGAATTCCAAGAGGAGTTTCCAGATGCTGTAGACGTCATCAAATCTGACATGTATATGGATGATTTCATAAGCAGTGTAGATCTTTCAATTAAGGATGCAGCGCAGTTGGTTGCTGCAATTGTTGAAATCCATAAACGTGGAGGATTTGAGATGCGTGGTTGGGTTTCCAACAAGCCTGAAGCTCTTCAGACTTTGCCACCGCAGCTGCTATCCGACCTATCACTTATCAGTAGTAGCGTAGATTTAAGTAACTTAGAATCCACCGTCACTCGCACATTAGGTTTAGTATGGCAACCGTATCATGATGTCATAGGATTTAATTGCGGGGTTAAACATTATTCGCCTGATCATTTTACAAAACGCGAAGTCTTGTCTCAAGTCATGCGTATTTATGATCCATTAGGTATTTTAGCGCCCATTGTAGTGAGAGGCCGGATATTATTTCAAAATTTGTGGCGGAAGAATCTTGATTGGGACGAGCAACTATCACAATCGGACCAGGCAACTTGGCTCGAATGGTTTGAGAGTCTTAAAATCATTTCAGAACTCAAAATTCCACGTTGCTATAACTTGAATGGCTATACGGATTTGGAACTACACTTATTTTGTGATGCTAGCGAGTTGGCGCACGCCGCTGCTGCCTATTGGAGATTTGTGCTTCCCAATGGTGATATCAAACTTGCTCTTATAGCTAGCAAGGCACGTGTCTCTCCTCTCAAGCCGGTATCTATTCCACGTTTAGAATTGCAAGGCGCTGTGATAGCTACCCGTCTCGCCACAAAAATTTGCGAAGCTCACCGGTTCAAGCCCAGTCGCCGTGTCTTCTGGTGTGACTCGATGACTGTATTAGGGTGGTTGAGAAGCGACGCTAGAAATTACAAGCCCTTTGTTGCTCATCGCGTAGGTGAGATCTTAGAGAGCACAAGGGTTAATGATTGGCACTGGGTCCCTACTCATTTTAACGTGGCTGATGACGCCACACGGGGCAAAACTGTTGTTGAGTCCCGATGGCTATCAGGCCCAGAATTTCTTTCTTTTCCCGCTTCCGAATGGCCTTCTGAGCCCACGGTCTCGGGATCAACCGCTCTAGGGCAGGAAGAGCTCAAGCCATCACTGTCATCATCTGTCCACTACACAGGATCACGTCAGTTGCCGTTGCCAGTGGTAGCTAATATCACTCATTTTAGTTCATGGATTAGATTGGTGAGGGCAACGGCTAGAGCTCATAAATTCATTGCTTTCATTTTCAAAAATCGGGGCCACGACTTTAAAAATTTTTGGTTTCGGGATATTTGTTCGGCTTTAATTGCATCTGAGCATGATTTACGGTCTACAACCGCCTCTGCCACTGCTCCTGCGCCATTGGATTCTGAAGATATCATCCGCGCAGAACGCCACATTTTGGGGCACAGCCAGCTGAACGCCTTTGGAGAAGAACTTCTGTGCCTCACACAAGGGCAACCCATTCCCAAGAAAAGTCGTTTAGCTATTTTATCTCCAGTATTAAAAGACGGATTACTGCACCTTGCTGGGAGAACATCTGCAGTTTCAGATAAACTACCGATTATCCTTGATGGAAAGGAGCCAGCAATACGTCTCCTCGTTTACCATTATCACGCTAAATTCGCCCATGCCAACACTGAAACTGTCATTAATGAGCTGCGACAAAATTACTGGATTCTCGGAATAAGAAACGTTGTGAGGTCGGTGGGCCACAAATGTCAGCTGTGCAAACTTTTAAAAGGCAAAGCCATGCAACCGCCTATGGGAGATCTGCCCGAAGAGAGACTCGCCCATCATAGACGTCCCTTTACGTACACAGGTGTGGACTATTTTGGTCCAATAATGGTATCCATAGGACGTCGCCGGGAAAAACGTTGGATTGCACTATTTACGTGCTTAGTTACAAGGGCTATTCACCTCGAAATTGTCGCCAGCTTATCTGCAGATTCGGCCATAATGTGCCTTCGTCGCTTCATCGCTCGTCGCGGTACGCCTAGTGAAATATTTTCTGACAACGGAACGTCGTTTGTTGGAGCCCACCGACAGTTGAGAACCTTATACGACGCCGCAGTGCCGCAGTTTGCAGCCGACCAAAAAATAGCATGGCGATTCATTCCTCCATCGGCACCCTTTATGGGCGGAGCATGGGAGCGTTTGATTCGTTCGGTAAAGACGGCTCTCAGGGTAACCTTAAGAGATCGAGCTCCGCGAGTAGAAGTTTTAGGTACCCTGTTGGCTGAAGCAGAAGCAATTGTCAACGCTCGCCCACTAACCCACGTCTCACCAGAAAAGAACTATCCGGAGGCACTTACCCCGAATCACTTCCTGTTGGGTGCTTCATCTGGATCGGGATGCCATCTTCCTACTGAAGACCTAAGCGATGCAACGTTAGTTGGTAGGAGCAGTTGGCGGAAGGCCCTCCGCCTTTCTGACCATTTTTGGCGTCGCTGGGTATCCGAGTATCTACCCACATTAGCCCCACGTCGTGTCCCGGGAGCAGAAGTTGAGATCAAGGTTGGTGACCCGGTGCTCATCGGTGATGGAGACTTGCCGAGAGGTACCTGGCCTCGGGGTTTGGTCGAGGCTCTGTACCCTGGTCGCGATGGCGTGATTCGTGTGGTAGATATTCGGACCCAAGGGGGGATTTTAAGGCGCCCATTAAAAAAGATAGTTCGTTTATAAAAAAAGGGGAGGATATTGCCGACTAAGCAATACTTTTTTATATTATTTAGAACCTTTTTTATAATATTATTGTTTTTTATATGATTTCTTTTTTTATTATAAAAATGTCATAGCATTATAAGTAAGAATAAAAAATTGCTAAGTTCGAGTCTGTTCGTTTTTATATATATTCAACGAATTAATTAATTTAAAGATTCGGACAGCAATAGATGAAGACCATAGGCAGTCGAGGTAATTCTTCAAAATTACCGGTAAAAATTAAATTAACCAAAATTGCGTCGATTCCCAACTATATTTGCGTTAGCTTCCAGTCTGACCGGATGCAACTGAATACAAAGCACTTTTTACAACTAAAAAGTGTAAAATAAAAACTTTTTTACAAAAAAAAAAACAACCGACTTCCAAAAACCACTACAAAGTGAAAAATAACTAATTTCGGAAGTCGGTCTCAAAAACGAATTTACAAAAACCAAAGACACCGACTTCCGATATTAGTTATTTTTAAGATTTTCGTTTTTTTTTTGCTTGTTTATCTTGTACTTCTTCGTGGGGGGGGGGGGGATGAACCATAGTAATTGTTTGCACTTGCATTTTGCACCTTGTTTGAATGAAATAGAAGTCAATATCATGTGTACACAAATCAAAAACAATTTGGGCGGTCGGCGGCGGTCGGCGGCGGTCGCTGGTCAGTCATTGTTAGTTAGTCGTTCTTATATTTTGGTGGTGAGTGCACGTCTTCTTTCTGTGTGGAATTATATAGGGCTACTATTACACATCCCTCTCAGTTTTGTTTACAAAGATAAATTTAATTTCAACTTTAATTATCTTATTCAAATTTAAATAGTTTATTTTGTAAAATAGATGAATATACTAATATATTTCACGGTTTTATAATATTAAAAAATACCTACGTTAAATACATATTAAGTACTAGAAAAAACATTTTAAAAATAACATTTAGGCTTATATAAATTTAATAGAAAGATACAAATCCATAAATAAACAGATATAGGAATAAATAATATTATAAAGTTTATTAGTACGTACTTAATGCAATAATACAACAAATAAATAAAAATATGCCTAACTCTGTCCATACTGTTTTCTCTCAGACGAATTTTTCCAGAATGGATAAATTTAAACGTAGCCGCTTAAGTCACAAGCACGGCAAATGGTATTTAATATGTACCTTTATTTCTTAAATGAAGCCAATGTTTTTGGAAGAGACCATGAAGGTTATTTTAAAAAAAATCTGGACCGTGTTACAAAAGCTACCGGAATTTCACGACGAACTTTGAGTAATATCTTAAACGAAAAAGAACAGAATCAATCAATGAAATTTTCCACACCAAAAAAAAAGAAAACCTAAAAGTAGATTTCGGCTGGGACTTGATGATTTCCAAGACTGTGTTATTCGTATTATGATATACAATTTTCAGTTGACGCTCAAAGAAGTCCCAACTATAAATAATTTGAGAAAAAAGTTAATCGAAGCTATTAATTTCAAAGGCTGTGTAGAGACTTTAAGGCTGATCTTGAAAGAAATGGGGTTTAGGTTTCTGAAAACTGATAATAACAGATGATTACTTATGGAAAAGTATGATATACGTTTAAAAAGGATCAAATATCTCAGAGAAATACAACAGCTGAGGAATTCTGGTAGAAACATAGTGTTTATACATATTTTTTTTATTTTTTTATTTATACATTGTGCTCACATGGTGAAGCAACAGTAATATGCAACGAAGAAATGTAACCCATACTATGATTTAAAAATAGTGTCCATGGAGTTTCTTGCGCGTTCTTGTCCATTGTGATCGTGCTTTGAAACGTGCAATTTAGCTTCACTATTCTTGGACTGACCGACATTCACTATTCAAAAGCACCAACGGATGATTAAATTGAAATAAACAACTTTGATTTCATTTGATTTAATTAAAAAGTAAATGATTTTTCTTAACATAATAAATCAGTTGTGGCAGGACATTTTTCAATTAAATATTCATCGATAAGAAAATAACATACACATAGTAAATACACAATAAAGTAATAAAGTTGAATTGTAACATTCAACTTCCCAAAAATTACACGTTGTCACCTATCTAATTTATTAATCTAAGTACTTATAACTAACTACTTAAATTAAACTTATCTAGGTCTACATAGTCTATAGTTGGTCCCAGTTGGTCCACTATGGATATCATGTCGTTAAACGAGCTGGTTTATATACTTGGCCGTGCAACGTAACCATTGCGAGTTTTACAAATCATGGACTCGACTAACAACACCATCTATCGAGCAAAAAGGAACTATTGAATTAAAATTTGGCTGTGGTTGTCAGTTTTATGTCTCTCATTTATCGTGTTTCCTTGGTACCTCAATCTAATTATTCACTGACTTACAACAACATAGCCTTTGTATACACAAATTCTTGGTTACAAACAGATTCAAATTGAAATTCATCTTGTTAGCTTACATAGGTATAGTTTATTTATTTAATGTTTCGCACATGAAATGTACAGAGGTATCATACCTGAAATAAATTATTATTATTATCATTATTATTATTATTATTCCTCGTTATTTTTAAAAAAATATCTCACATCTGTGTGTGGGTCGAATTTGGCACGGGCCGAAGCCAAGTGCTTTTAAGTAAAGAAAGATTAAATTAAGTATTTAAAAATTTTCGGGTTAACCTGCATGTGTTAAGAATAACTGCTTTTTGTAGGAGAAGATAAGTAGACGGGCTAATGTTTAATGTGTTAAGGCTATTGTGTAGGGTTTTTGGGATGACACCTGTGCTGGATATTACGATGGGGATAGATATTATTATTATTATTATTAAATCTTTAATTATTTTTAAAAGCTTAGTATAGCATGTGAATTCAGCTCAAGATGTACCTAAGAACGTTAAATCTTAAATGAGTTTAATGATACTCAATGGCGCCGATTCTGTTGTTCACAAATTAAACTAATTTTAAGCTATGTGCTTCTTTTTCTTTCCATTTCGTTAAGAAAAGGACAGAAGATAAAATGTCAGTTTAGACCTGTCAAATTAGTGCGCTCCTGACGTAAACTGGCGTATTTTTAGTCGCCATGTTTATAATCGCGTCTAAACTGTCTATGGAATATATGAATTTGACAGGTTTAAATTAAAATGTTATCTTCTATCCTTTTCTTAACGAAATGGAAAGAAAAAGATGCACATAACTTAAAATTAGTTTAGTTTAGGATCAACAGAATCGGCGCCAATATTTCTTCAAAACATAATGTAACTAGTGTCATCTATTGTTCGATAGCAATACTGAGAACTCTTTTATTATAACTCCTATTGCACTCAAGATGGCGCTGTCTGGATTTTCCTACCATGATGAGCGAGTAAGTCCTATATTTTTATTATTATTTCACAAATAAGGCCCGAACTTTGATCCGTAATTAAAAACAACCAGTTGTTTAGCATAGAAAATGGTAAACTTTTTACAAAATGTGTTTTTTAAAAAAATTTTAGTAACACTAAAAATATTATTGTAAACAAAACCAGCAGGGTTATTACGTAACACAAATACAGCACTGGGTTTCATTTTGAGAATTCTACAACATTTGTTATGTTGAGCAAACTAGCAACATGCATCGAAATGATTTAAGTTAATAATATCGGTATGTTACGCAGTTAGGGTGCATATCATTTATTAGTACTAAGGAAGGCTGCGAGCAAACCGTTCAAACGTTTCTTGAGTTGTATTGAGAAAACCTAGTAAAACTGCATTCATTTTCTTCAATTAAAATCAACACAACAAACGTACCTATAGCTATAGCACCATATAGAGCATATAGCGTATAGCATATAGAGTATAAAAATATAATAGCTGTATAGCAACTACAGCGATCACCGTCACATCGGAATATTTGATATGCGTTTAATTTTCGAGTCATTAATGGAACGTTACCTAAATCATTCATTATTTGTTTGTGAACATGGAAAAAACCTAGGTACGTAGATATTTGCTTACCATCAGGCGGGATTGCGGTCAAGGGCTAGTTTATAATTCTATAAAAAAAAAAAAAGACATCAATGTCTTACTACTGAGAACGGCTTTACTCATTTTATGGATTAAAAATCAACAAAACATATTGTGAAACGTACCGTAACCGACATGTATACGGACGACAGTAGGATAAGCTACCCGAAACTGACAAATACCTATTTCCAATCAACCTTGAGCCTTAATCCTTCAGAGATAAAGTTGAAAATCTAATTAAGAAATCTAACAGATTGTAGTAGCTTGATGTGCTGTCGTCTGTACGTATAGCAATAATAGTAAAACAATATAATAGCTATAGAAACTACAGCAATCGACGTCATATCGGAATATTTGATATGCGTTTAATTTTCGTGTTATAACTCAAATTTTTTCACTAACAAAATTCTGCATATTTTATTATCCCCTGGGTATGAAAAAATCACAATTCTAAAGTAATATCTAAAATGTATAAAACAAAACTAAATTAAATAATAATAAACAATATGTAAGTACCTATATAACTATTAACTTCAAAATAATCAACATTCAATCAGTGAGTTCAAAAATAATAAAAAGCAAGTGTTTTATTTTTTCTTTCTAACATGATAAACCTGATATGGCAGGCCTAACATCTTCAAACACCCATCAATAAGAAAATATTTCTTTTTTCTATTAATTGTTTATGCGAAAACTGAATATAGTTTGTTCAAAATAAGCAACTGATCTGAGCAATGATTTTTACACCATGATATATTTTTTCACAAATACATTTAGAAACTGTTGCAATATGGTTACCGAGCACGGTAGCAGCTTAGGTCGATCATCAACAGCGCAACAGCTGACGCCATGATATCTTTTTGAAATTTCGTACATAATTTCTTTACTTAAAAATACTTTTTTTTTTAATATAAATTATAAACCAGCGCTTGACCGCAATCCCGCCTGATGGTAAGCAGTGATGCGATCGTTGATGGTAAAGCGCGCTAGTTTATTAAGAGCCTATTCACTCTAGCCTTGAAGACACTCAAATTATAATGTGACGGAAACACCGACGCCGGCAAATTGTTCCAGTCCCTCGATGTACGCGGTATAAAGGAGGAAGCAAAACGCTTCGTCCGGATCGCAGTGGTGTCAACAACGTAAGGGTAAAACTCGCCGGAAACTCGCCGTACGACGGGTCGTCCGATGATGGAACGGAGATGGGGGAATTAAGTCATGCAATTCCCTTGCACACTCACCAGAATGCATCCTATAGAAGACCGAAAGGCTGGCTACTCTACGCCTGTGCTCCAGGCTTTGGAGACTGGACACGTTTTTCGGGTTTCGCATAAACAGAAAATAGGGTTCTATAGTAAAACCTTAAAGTTGAATGTTTACATTGTATACAACTTCCCAAAAATTAGTAAAATGTACAATGGGTAGTTGCAATTTTTCTCTACACAACAAAAGAGCTGGCTTAAATAACCGGTTGTGTAACGTAAACATTGCGAGTTTTAGGAATCGTGGACTCTACTAACAGTGCCATCTATCGAGATAAAAGGAACTATTGAATTAAAATTCTGCTGTTGTTGTTAGTTTTGTGCCACTTTTGCTTATGGATTGTTCTCGTGGTTCCTTGCGAACTCAATCTACTTATTCACTGACAGACAACAACTCATACTCATGCCCACAATAAGACCCAAATTAAAACACATATTTTTATCGTACACATTTGCATACTGCGTATACAAGCAGCAGACATAGTATGAAATTCTTACTGAACGAAGAATTAGTTGTAACAGCGGTTCTAAAACTAGGTACAGCCTGAATCTTTAGTTACCCAAGATGGCTTTTGAAAAATTAAAAATGTAGGTAATAATGGTCGTACGTTTTAGGGCATTGTCTTAAGACTGTGCCTACCCTCTACTCGGCGAAACTAGCGGCACCATGAGGTTTTAAACAAATTCTCTTATTTTAAAATAAAATTGCACAAAATTACTAGCAAGCATGGTATTAGATTGCTCTCATGATTTCTTGCGACGTTAATTTACTTAGTCACTGACATACAGCAACACAGCCTTCGTATACAACATTACTCCTTGTTTATGCGAAACCCGAAACACGTGTCCAGTATTTTTAAGTAAAGAACCCATGTAAATAATTTCAAACGAGTGTGCTTATGACCACACGACTGAAGTGAAACTTCTTTCGCACCATCTGTATGTATATATATACAGGGGCGTGCACAGAGATTTTGTTGAGGGTAGGCATACATACACTACCCTAATATCTGTGCTTATACAATATGTAAAGAAAACCCTGTCCGATCCGTGAACGTATTGTTAGGTATCGATAACTGATTCTACTAATGGATACAAATCCGGGCTAAACTTAAAAAAAATACCCCTAAAAAAATTAATATTATTTCGCATAAAGAGTTAACGTAATACATGTGCGGTATGCAACCCTGACGCGGGCGGCGGGAGGCAGGGCACGCGGCATGTTGGCGCATCGCTTATAATAATACCGTCAAAATAGTGTTGTCACTTTTTACAAATTACCGAATTTCGGGAAAGTTGGAATTAATTCGCGGGAAAAAAAGATTATTTCAAAATACATTAATATTGTTACTATGATGATTACGTAAAATTTTATATTATATTTGGTCAAGTGTTTACCTAACCTAACCTTTATTATCCTTATGGGTCGGACAGGCTTTTCTTTACATATTGTATATGGTAAAACTTAAAAAAAACGTAACGTAGACTTAGTTTAGCATAGTCGCGTACTTTTTCGCATGTCAACATTGAATTGATGTTTTCCGTGAAGCGACTGCCGTCTGACCTCCACGACCCGAAGGCGATATCGAAGCATTGCAGTTAAACCACTTGCTGCCACTACATGTTCGTATAGCAACCGGGACCAACGGCTTAACGTGCTTTCCGAGGCAAGACTAGACCAGTGCAAATATTCATATTCATGCATACAAATAATTGCACTGCGCGAGGATCGAACCCGCGCCTCCTCGCGCAGCGGCCGCGTTAGCTACCGCTACGCCACGGAGGCTGTCAAAATACAATGAAATGTTATTACTAACTCAACTGTAAATAAGTAATAATTTATTTCTCAAAAAAACTAAAAAAAATATTTTACTATCTATAAATTAAAACAAACGCGCCTATTCTTTAAATAACTCTGTAAAAATTAAATATACCTATATAAGATAGTTTTAAAATCGCTAAAAATTCTTTTTCAATGGAAATATAGACAAATCTATGAGTCTACTTTCGCCCTGTGTGTTTCATAAATATGCGTGATGGAATCATAACTATTAAATGTTGCCAATTTGTAAACATCAGGAAAATTATTACAATATAAAGTATAGTATTGAAATTCAAAAGCAAGTAGGTTAAAAAACTTATGGTCTTTTAAGTTTTTATAACTACGAACTGTCAATGTCGCGTTTTAAAATAATATACCTACACGAGAAACAAAACAATTTATTTGTACACACTACACAGCCTGCTACTACATATAATTAACATAATACTTTTTATTAAGACAACCTTTCTTTTGAGTTCAAACCAAAAACTCTAAAATAAATGAATAATCAATTCCGCTTAAAACAATCAATATAGGTACATATTATTAACCAAATACACCAATAACGAAACAACATAAGCTGATAAAATAAAAAGGTATTTGAACGAACAACAATCATGCTATATTTGTGAACTTCTTAAATTCGCCGCATTATTAGAAGCTGTGCTTGTTCGGCCTAAAAATTTGAATGAAATTACACGCCCACGTACGCAAAGATTATGCACACAAGCAAATAATTTTATTCACAGACGCGTATGGAAGAGGCACATTAGTAACTGCTTATGTCGCTACGCGAACTGGCGCGAGCGTCGTGACGAAGTTGAGTTGCGCGGACAACATTGTAATGTGTGTTAGTAGTTTGCATTAGCCCCAATAGATGGCAGTGTTATCAACAGTCTTTCAGTTTTAAGTTTGTAGTATATAAATTATTTTAATGTAATTATTATATATTTTTTTAGAAAATTATTAGGGTATGCAATGCTTATCTGCTTCTAAGGAGCGCACGCGCCTGCTCGAAAGCAATTTGTACGTTGTGTCCAATTATCGTATTGTGACGATATCTTCAAACTTCTATACTTTCAATTATATCAGAAATGTTCAGCAAAAATATATAAAACAATATAAAAGCCAGAACAGAACGAAATTTATAAATTATTTGTGCTCTTAGGTAATCAATTGTTAACAAATCTTAAAAAGATCCAAAAAATATATATTGCCTACGGCGAGATGCGAACTCACAACTTCATACTCGACTCAATTGTTAACAAATCTTAAAAAGATCCAAAAAATATACATTATCTTCGGCGAGATGCGAACCCACAACTTTATACACGGCATGTCATGCAATATTTACATGTGCCAACTGCTTCGTTGTATTACAGACGAAATAGGACTATACTTTGCTTTCCGTTCGCCTTGCCCGATCATTTTTGTAATATTTTTCGTAACGCTTTCGCGAGTTTACTCCCCAAGTCAAGCGTGCCTAAAGAAGTTTCACTTCAAAAACATATGAAAAACCAGAAAGTTATGAGCGCGTTATCCTACTTGGTTGTCCCAACAAAAACATGTAAGTACCGCGCTCCGTTCAGCCGGGCGAGCCGGGTGCATTCACCTGTGGTGCTAACTGAGCGTAGGCATGAGCACGCGTAAGCTGTGTATATTCGACGAAACTAATGACCCCATGACTTTTCAAACAATTTCACTTATTTTAAAACCATATTACACAAAGAAGCTCGCAAACATTGTAGTATATACACGCTGGAATTTTAATGATTGTTTTCCCGCGGCAGAACGATTTGCTTTAAGGAGTACTTTCGATGAATAGAGTAAAAGACAAAAATAAAAATATTTGTGTTATAAAATAATAAAAAATAATTTAAAAAAACATCGTCAACTCGAAAAAGTGAGAACAGTTAGTAACGCTACCTACAAGTTGTAGTTACTACTCGGAATGGGCATGAAACCGCCCCAATGAAAAGCAATGCATTTAATGTTCAAACCATAATAAGCTCCCGCGCGCAGTGATAGGGCATAAAACAGCTTCTGAAGGCCATCAGAGGATGGCCTTCAGAAAACTACTATCTATGTTGAAGAGGCAACACAAAAGGCACCTCTGTACCTTTTCGACTATACCGTACCAACTGTATCGATACCGACGTATAGACGTTCACGTTTAGACTGTATTATTGAACCTAAATATAATTTCGTACTTTCTTTTTCGCAGTAGTGAGAAGGCATTTTTGGTCATTTAATTTCAAACTAGCTTTCCGCCCGCGTCTTCGCCTGCGTGTAGTTCGGTTATATCGCGCTTTTTAGATTTCCCTCGAGAATATTAAATTTTTCCGGGATAAAGAAGTACCCTTTTATTTAATCCGGACTTCTTACTTTACGTCTGCAAAATTTCAAAGCAATCGGTTCAGTAGTTACGTCGTGAAAGTGGAACAACAACAACCAAACAAACTCACTTTTTCATTTGTAATATAAGTAAGGATAATAAACCTTTGTACTATTTTTTAACCGGCGGTTACTCAATTCGACCGTATATATGCTTTTTTTATGTTGTTCGCTGATAACTTCGTTGTTTATGAACCGATTTTGATCATTCTTTTGTTATTAAAAAGAAGTTATTTCCAAAGTGGTCCCATGATAAGGACATCAGGATCTGATGATGGAAGACCAGAGATATCAAGGAGTACATTCAAAAATCTTAGGGGCGACTAGTGCATTTCTTAGTATTTTCATTAAGTATATTAAAGTATTACAATTTAATAAAGGTATGGACTAGATCTGGTGATGGAACCGGGAGACAGTCGAAGGAACTCCTCAACAATTCACAGCAGCTACTTTGTGTTTGGACTAAATTCATTTATATAGATGAGAACTTTGCACCCATTAGGTTAAAATAATAGTCTGCAGTAAATCTGATGATGAAGAGCAGCAGTCGAGGTAATTCTTCAAAATTACCGGTAAAAATTAAAATAAACAAAATTACATCAATTCCCAACTATACCTATTTGCGTTAGCATCCAGTCTGATCAGATGCAACTGAATATACTTTTTACAACTAAAAAGTGTAAAATAAAAACTTTGTTACAAAAAAACAACCAACTCCCAAAAACCACTATAAACTGAAAAATAACTAATTTCGGAAGTCGGTGTTAAAAACGAATTTACAAAAACCAAAGACACCGACTTCCGAAATTAGTTATTTTTCAGTTTATAGTGGTTTTTGGGAGTTGGTTGTTTTTTTTTTTTTTTTTGTAAAAACGTTTTTCGTTTTTGTTTTGCTTGTTTATCTTGTACTTGTTCGTTGGGTGATGAACTATAGTAATTGTTTGTATGGTTCATAAAACTATGTAATGTGTGCAGAGATCTATGAAACGTATAAACTTTTTCATAATAGTTCTAATATTAAAATCAAGATGGCGCTATCTCGAATTTTCGTGCGGTGGTAAGTCGCATCGATATTTATGATAATAAGGCGGTAATTCATAATTTTTTGTTAATATTTAACAAATAAGGTCCGAACTTTTGATCGGTAATGAAACTAAACCAGTTACAAAAAAAGTAGGTAAGTTTTCCATTGCCCTAAAAACATTATTCCAAACATAAATAACCATATCAATTAATACTACTGGGAAAGACTAAAATATATTTAAAATGAATAATAAAATTAAATAATACATAAGTAATCAAAACCTAACACTTCAATTCCGAATAATCAACAATAATTTGGTTCAAAAATAATAAATCAATTACTTAATTAGCCTTAATTCATTTTCTATCTTTTAATAATTTTTTTTATACATAGTGCTCACATGATAGAAGCAACAGAAATATGTAACGAAGAAATACCATACTGTGATTTTAAAAGAGTGTCCATGGAGTTTCTTGCACGTTCTTCTCCATAGAGATCTACGCTTTGGAACGTCCAATTTAGCTTTAAAAACTAAATGATTTTTCTTAACAAAATAAATCAGTTGTGGCATTACATATTCATCGATAAGAAAATAACACAGTAAGCAAGTATACAATAAACTAAATTCTAATTATTAATCTAAGTACTTATAACTAATTACTTAAAGTAAACTTATCAGGACGACTTGATGCATTTTTTTTTTTTTTTTTTTTTTTTTTTTTTTTTTTTTTTTTTTTTTTTGACCGCACATATTCATGTATGGACGGTATCATGTCGTTAAAAGAGCTGGTTTATATACCCGACCGTGCAACGTAACCATTGCGAGTTTTACAAATCATGGACTCGACTAACAGCACCATCTATCGAGCGAGAAGGAACTATTGAATTAAAATTTGGCTGTGGTTGTCAGTTTTATGTCTCTCATTTATCGTGTTTCCTTGCTACCTCAATCTAATTATTCACTGACATACAACAACACAGCCTTTGTATACACAAATTCTTGGTTACAAACAGATTCAAATTGAAATTCGTCTTTTTAGCTTACACAGGTATAGTTTTACGATATGAAGCAGCATAGTAAAAAATTCTTACAGAAACAAGACTTAGCCGTAAAACTCGTAATATATGCAGGTCCGCAGTCATTCCTGAAAGACTACAAGAACACGGTAGTCGCCACAGTGCCCTGAAAATGTTATTGTATTGGATTCTGAAGGTATTGTAGGTAGGTATTTTGCGTGTACTTCACCCATAGACCATAGGCAATAAGGCTTCATCCCTGCATTATTATAATTCCATAATTACACAATCGAAAACCTGAGAAACCTGTTGTTGGGTTTAACATTGCATCACCTCGCTCAACTGCCGTCTTCCTTGCTATTCGCTCAGTTTTTCTGAGTGAATAGAAGAGAAATTTATAATACACTAACGGAATTCACACTTGAATGCGCCGACAGACGAGGTAATCAAAGCACAGGTCCGCTCGGGTGTGGAGTCTGCCGCTACATTTAGGTAGTGTCCGACCGAAACTGGTTTTTCTGCCGAAACCGAAACCGAAACTGAATCTTCGGCCAGAGCTTCAGTTTCGGCCGAAACCGAAACCGAAACCGAAACTCACGTATCTAATTATAAAATTTCTTAAAATACTGAAATTTGGAGAATTTTAGGTACCTATTATTTTGCATTAATGAGGGCATGAAATGGCAACACAGTATATTAAGTTTGTTGTAGTTATTTAACATAATATAAAAAAATATATCTATTAATAACATTTTTATTATTTCGACAAATTAATATTATATTCATAGCAAAATTTTGAATCATTTTACAATAATCAAATCAATAATTTGAAATTATGTTTTATTTACAATCTCTTTTTTACATGTGACTTGATTTGTTAATACAAAGTTACTGACTCAATATTTAATTAAGTTACTATATAAATCATTTAAGTATAGAAACAAAACAAAAACTTACTTGTAATCAGTTCCATCAATGTTTACGTCACGTCGGGCGCACACGCACTTAGTTTTATTGCTACAGAGAGCCATTCAAACGGCGCACGACAATTCCCGAACAGGGCCGACCGACAGCGTCCGTCAAGGCGTTGCCGCGGGACACGAAGTTGGGCGAACGCGATCGTGCGGAAACTTGCGAAATAAGTTTCGGTTTCGGCAAAAGTTTCGGCCTATTTTGGCCGAAACCGAAACTGCCACCGAAACTTGATTTTTGGCCGAAACTCGGCCGAAACCGAAACCGAAACCGAAATTTCGGTCGGACACTACATTTAGGCTAGTGCTGCAAAATATCACCTGGCCACTTTGGATTCAATGGAGAGGCGTTCGAAGGGCTTGATTGGTTTAGTTATACTCCGCTCTTATTGGTCGCAACGTAATGTTATGTAGCCTAAAGGCTTCCTGGATTAATGGACTACCCAACAACAAAAGAATTTTTCAAATCGGACCAGTAGTTCCTGAGATTAGCGCGTTCAAACAAATAAACTCTTCTGCTTTATATATTAGTATAGATTTATTAATTTTAACTTTTTTGCATGCCTTAGTTATGGTATTTGTTGTATATATAAGTTGGTGTATTTTGTACCAACTCCTATGCAAATAAAGAACTATTCTATTGTATTATTCAGATTTATTAAAATATAATTTCAAAAATCCGTACTCAATGGTGGGCAATTAGTAGTAATATATTATTATTATTTAAGGAAAATAAAATACAAAATAATTTCTTTTCATTTGCTATTTAAAAAGATTTTAAGAGACCAATGAGAATGTAATTATCAATATCTGCGTGAAATGAAAAATAAATATATGACAACGATGAAGATATTGCCATGATAATAAAAATATGGATGCAGGCAGGGAAGGTCGCGGAAAGCCGATGGATGCGGGCCACCCAAGACCGGTCATCGTGGAAAGCTTTGGGGAAGAAATTTGTACAACAGTGGACCTCTATAGGCTGAAGAAGGAGAATAAAAAATACAGTAATGTCAGTTTAATAAAAGTATTTTCAGTTAAATTATTGAATAGCACCATCTAGTATTAAGTGCAACAAAGTTTAAAACCATGGCGGGCCCTGACCGGCCATTGCGAGCTTTTGAACGGTAAATTTTGTATCATCATCATCTTCATCAACCTTTTTACCGTCCCACTGCTGGGCACGGGTCTCCTCTCCTACAGAGAAGGATTGAGCGTAATCACCGCGCTTGCTTAATGCGGGTTGGCGATATCAGACTTAAGGTCCAGGTTTCCTCAAGATGTTTTCCTTCACCTTATAATCAGTCATTGGTGTCCATGATATACCTACTTAGAAAGTACATAATCAGCTTTAGAAAAGTTACATTGATACTTGCCTGTCCTGGAATCGAACCCGCTCACTCATACTTGAGAGGCTGGTGGTTTAAGCACTAGACCACCACGAATTTCGTATAAATAATTATTGTTCCTTAGAAAAAAAATAAAAAGGATATTATAATATATGATTCACCAAGCTCTTAAAAGTAATATCGCTCATCTTTTGGTATAATTTATACACGGTTTAACCAATTAATTTCTTTGGGGTACCTACACGTTTTAAAAAGCGATTTACTATTTTTAAAACGATTTTTTTATTGAACCAGTTAATTAAATTCACGTTTCTATCTTCATACAGCGCTATACAATATATTCAACTTTCCTAAAGTATTTTCTTTGTAGGCAAAATTTAAATTTTTCTAGATTTACAGAGGTAAAGTAAAAAAATAGTACGACATCGTCTTATGATAGTAATTAATTTTTCATTTAGGTGATGTAGCTAGCATCATATGCTGTTCAATAACAATACTGAGAACTTTTTCATAACAGTTCCGACACAGCACGCAAGATGGCGCTGTCTCAAATTTTCCTGGCGTAGGAATGGGTAAATCGTATTTTTTTGTTATTACTTTACAACTACGAATCCGAACCTTAGATTCGTAATTAAACTCAATCAAATACCTAAATAATATGTTTACTTGAAAACTAATACTAGTTAAACCATTTATTTATTTGTAAACATGCATAAGAGATACAGATATGATAAACTTTTTACACATATAATAAGCTTCTAATAAACTTTTCCATATTTATCCATCACGTGGATAAGCAATGTAAATAAAACGATGTGAAACTGTCAATATTGTCAAATAGATCCAATAAATCTTTATAGTAAAAAATATTTGAGTTGAATCAAGAATATCCAAATTAAATACCTAGATAAGTACATACTTGTAGCACGGGCGCTACACAAAGGACTATAAATCACTCACACCAGATCACAGCTACACAAAGGACTATAAATCAACCAGATCATACCGAGGAACGCGGAAGTCATGGCGCGCGTCCCGGCGACCCTGACTCCCGCAGCGAGGGTTCCGACCCTGGCTCCCGCAGCGACGGTTCCCATAAATCTTCACCCCGGAACATATCTGCAGGTCCAACGGTCAACGTCCGTGGGAACCATAACGAATCATCTAGCACGTGACTGAATGGGCGCGCGTTCTACGTTAACCAATCATACGCCGCGGCCTGCCTCGATTAGCGAATCAGCATCAAGAACGCACGCAACACCGCGTGGACTTCCGCAGGACAGCAAGCTGATTCGCTATTGGTTACCCCACTATTATTTAGAGATAGTTAGTATTTAAGCCCAGGCGATTTCATATCACCAACACCAGCTACACCGGAAATGAACCACGACTACGTCAATCACCTGCAAGAAGTTATCACGAAGCTCACACCTACATACAAATCGCATGCAAACAAGCGATGTATGTTCGTCCACAACGACCTACAAACATGTAGCCACGTGTTTGTACGCGATGACACCATCCGCAAACCTCTGCAGCATCCATACCAAGGTCCATTCTAGATCATCGAACGTAAAGAAAAGTATTTTACAATCCAGCTACCAGGACGAATTAGCAATATATCGATTGATCGCCTCAAACCTGCGTACACCATCAACACAGAAGATGATCCCGGGCATACGAACAGCGAGACCAATCAAGCACCTGCAGCTACCACAGATGAGCAATCCAGCCTACATCCAGACCCGCATACGAGGGAACAACGTACCAGATCAGGCAGGATCGTCAGGACGCCTGCACGCTACGTACGCTTTGCTAAAAAGGGGGGAATAGTGTAGCACGGGCGCTACACAAAGGACTATAAATCACTCACACCAGATCACAGCTACACAAAGGACTATAAATCAACCAGATCATACCGAGGAACGCGGAAGTCATGGCGCGCGTCCCGGCGACCCTGACTCCCGCAGCGAGGGTTCCGACCCTGGCTCCCGCAGCGACGGTTCCCATAAATCTTCACCCCGGAACACATCTGCAGGTCCAACGGTCAACGTCCGTGGGAACCATAACGAGTCATCTAGCACGTGACTGAATGGGCGCGCGTTCTACGTTAACCAATCATACGCCGCGGCCTGCCTCGATTAGCGAATCAGCATCAAGAACGCACGCAACACCGCGTGGACATCGCAGGACAGCAAGCTGATTTGCTATTGGTTACCCCACTATTATTTAGAGATAGTTAGTATTTAAGCGAGGGTATAGCTTGTAAGACACATCATTGTACAACATCATTATACAACATCATTGTACATCATTATTATATTCTACATCATTATTACATTACAGTCCATTCCTTGATCACACTCTTGTATCGCGTCATTGTACACGTCAAATACATTGTACTCTTTTACATTCGTGCAATACACAAAGTTCGATTTATCTGAGTTTTAATTACGTGACACGACCTACGCGCTACATACTTGTTATATACTTGCCTAATAATTAAATACGGAATAATCAACTATAATTAAAATACAAAAAGAATAAAAAGCGAATGATTTTTCCTAGCCAGCCTAAAATCTTTCACTGAAAAATTCATCATTAAGAAAATAATCTACTGAGTAGGTATACAAATAAATCATAAAGTTGAATATTGCCATTCAACGTTCCAAAAATTTTAGTATGTAATAAAATATCACAACAGTCTACATTTGACTAGGATATAATACTGATAGAAATTTTCGTGACTAGAAACGAAGTACAAAATTGTCAATAGAGCTGGTTTATATACCCGCCGTGAAATGTAAGTATTGCGAGTTTTAGGAATTGTGGGCTCGACTAACAACGCCATCTCTCGAGCGAAAAGTAACTATTGTGCTGTTGTCAGTTTCATACTTCTTTTGCAGACGCAAAAGAGGCAGGAGAAATTGTTCAATTTCTCTTATAATTATACTCACTATACATATATTCAGGATGTGCCTAGTTTTATAACACGTTGAACAATGTGTAAGTGATGTGTAAATAAGTTTTAGTTTGTAGGAACATACATACAGCACACATAGAATTACCGTACCTCCAAACAGTTACCAGTTACCTCCAAACAGTTACCAGTTACCAAGGAATACCAACAACACCTTATTACCAATACGTTTTGACATCATCCATTCAGGAATAATCGAACAACACCGTCTCGAGAGAGACGCTATACGTTTGAGACATCTGTCGAAAGGAACAAGAGGCCGCCTTGAAAAAGGCGTTTACTGTCAAAGGAATAAGATACGTGATGCGTTGCGTAGGTTCAACGACATCACTCGTAAGTACGTTTTTGACACACGGAGTTGGTATATCGCAGCGGAGATCTGTACACGAAGACTGCACACGAAGGTTACATCGCAGCGGAGATACGTACATGAAGACTGCACACGAAGGATGCATCGCAGCGGAATCTTGGCGCGAAGACTACACACGAAGTTGGCGCATCGCAGCGGAGATCTTGACACGGCGGGCGGCCCACGGCGAAAAGGAACGACTCAGTGCGTCGACCTATATTTATAGACTCACAGCGCGGGCCTACGGCGCCCCGCGCCCCTCACCGAGACGCGGCGCGTGTTAAAGATCGTAGTAATAATATTGTATATTATAATTGTAAATAATTAGTCATACCACAACTTGTGCCATAAAAAATGTAGATATAAGCAGGGGTTTTGAATTCGAAATACACAGATCATATCGGACACGCAGTTTTATTCTACCTAAGAAGATTCCTCCTCCAAAAAGTTGGAATCTCTTTGTAGGCAAGACAATTTATAAACAGAGGCTGTGTTTTTGTATGTCAGTGAGTAAGTAAGCAGATTGACGTCGCAAAGAAACATGCAGTGTA
This sequence comes from Sesamia inferens, assembly GCA_037179545.1. NCBI lineage: Eukaryota > Metazoa > Arthropoda > Insecta > Lepidoptera > Noctuidae > Sesamia > Sesamia inferens. The sequence continues at coordinate 13,355,590 of CM073951.1, read as the reverse complement.
ACCACACACATCACGTTCCTGACATTTCGCAAGGAAAATAGATAGAATTAAGAGTTCTGAAAAGAACTGTTAGTCACATTCCGCAACCAGGACTGCACGGCGGATGTTGCACGTCGTCGTCGTGAGCACCAGCAGCATCGATTTATTTATCTTTAGTCGCCGCGCTCAACACTTCAACACATCGGTACTCGACGGGAGCCGCGCCCTAAAGAAAGTGCGCGCTTTTTTTTTATATGGCATCTCGTAGTTGACCTGGAGAGGCCGTGACTACTTAACCGGACTATCCTGTGGCTGCCTTAAGTGAATTTAAAGCCTCCAGCCATGGCTACTAAAAGCTAAGCGACTACACGCTGAGGGCACCCCCTGTGGGGTACGAACCTTGGCTTAGGGCGTCGCTGGAGAAAGCAGCAAGGGACGGCTGGATCGAATATTTGTTTAAATTCGGTTTGATGACCGCGGCGTTTCCTAGTACTAGCTCTGAGAAGAAACGTCCGAAACAAACTCAGAGGTCATGGTTGGGAAATTATATTTACTGGGTCAGCTGCGGCGCGGGCTGGCCTTCATCGGACAAGGGACGGGGGAGGGAGCTACTACGTTGAACGCGTCGCGATGGACCTCGGCGGAGAGGTCGGTAGGTCGGTCTTTTTTTGAGTAATGTACTAGTGGCCCTATTGGCCTCTTGGAGGAGTGTTATGGGGCCATCAGGGTCTGTGAGGGCATGCCTTGGGTAGCGAAGCTTGGAGATGGTGGAGGGGGTATAATTAGCAGCCGCTACTTTCAGGGGATTGCGGTGCTTGGCGGCAGTGTCAAAGAAGCGTTTGGAAAGGCGCTTCCTGAACTGCTGGATGGTGGGGATTTTAAGATCAAGGTGGAGGATCTGATTACGGACGAACCAAGGGGCATTTGTGGTTTTACGGAGAAAACTGTTTTGGACTACTTGCATCCTATGGATATGACACGGCTTGGCATGCTGTGTACAGGCGCATTTTGCACCTGAGCGACAGTTTGCTATCCGGGTTGAGGATGGGGTGGAGTCGACCCAGAGCGAAGGCGGCACGTGAGCGGACCGCCTTAATGTGCTCTGAAAAGTTGAGGTTGCGGTCGAGAATCACACCTAGGTATTTGGCTTGCTTCTCCCAAGGGATCGGCTTGTCAGACTTGGAGATGGGTCGTAGAGAGTCGCGGTTTCGAGTGGAGTACCGCTTGACGTTTTTGAGGGTTGACTTCAATCTTCCATTTCTTAAACCAGTCAGCCAGTTTGTTGACAGCGGTTTGGAGATAGAGGCGAATTCGATCAGGGCTGAGTCCCGAGCAGTAGATGGCGGTGTCGTCTGCGACACAGAACGATTTGGGCCTTACCGCTTTTCGGGATATCGCTTGTATACAGCGTGAAAATAAAGGGGGCTAGTACAGAGCCCTGGGGAACACCTGCACGGATGGGGCGGGGGGAGGAGAGCGCTCCTTCGATTTTATAGCGGAAGGTGCGGTTCAAAAAGTGCGCGCGAAAGTGCGCGCAACACGGCACATCTACTTATGCTTTTGGTGCAAACCACCCGCGCGCGCCCCGAGCTCATAAGCGACACGACACCATGCAATTTTTTTTTTTTTTTTTTAATAATTATAAAGTACCTAGTGCTTGATCGCAAAGTGATGCAATCGTTGATGGTAAAGTGCGCTAGTTTAATAAGCCCATTCACTCTAAGGAAGGAAGACAACTGACAACTGCGCTGTGCGGTGATTATTCTAAATTACTTGTAAACTATTGGTCTAAATTTTTGTCAAGAGTGAAATAATTTTAATGTAGGAGTTTTATATGGTAAGAGCTAAAATTGTAAACACTATTTAAGATGCGATAATTTTAAAATAAATTAATTATCAAAAGAATATTCTACAAGTTATTTCTTCACCTTCTGATAGCTCGAAAGTTCTCCAAAAGAGCAATAATTATTGATTGCTCTCATGTTGCTGAAACTTATCTTTTCAGCTTACACATGGTTTAATGTATATGTACAAGCATGAAATTTTTATTAACCCAAGATCGCGTTTGAAGAATTAAAGATAAAATAAAGCTCGGTCGTTTTAGAAGACTGTGTCAAGACTACGTTGACATACCAGGCGAAACTCTAGATTTAAATTCAGCTTTAGGAACTTTGCATTGTGGCGATGCAATGGTGACATTAACTGAAAACACAAATACTTTGTTGCATTTTAGCTTCATGAAGAGATTTTATTTTCATGAAATGTTATTATTCACGTAGTAACATTTTTTTTTTTTAATACCATTTTAAAGCAACCTGTATTTAGAGAACTTTCGCGCAGTATTTGCCGGGGTCATGGATCATAACATTTCATCAATGAAATTAAAAGATAGCAACATTGTTGAAGAAAAGAGATAGATAGATCCCTTAACCCTTTGTCGGCGAACGGGCGCACGCGCAGGGCGCGCGAATTAATAAACATTTATTTTTTCTGACTACTGCTAGAAGAACCCGTGTGATTGACATAACTCTCTTTAAACCAGGTGTGTGCATTATTTCATCGAACACCATTTTTGTCAATGTTTTTGTGGAAAAGACATCATCGACCTAACGTTTTATTAATTGTTTTTTGTATAATTAGGATAGTAGCAAGATTATGGTACCACGATAAAGACGCTTTGTGTAATTTATTAGTGCTTCGGTGCGCACGAAGCGAGTAGCGACGCGTTCAGTCTCTGAGTAAGTAATTGCGTGAATGAATTTACGCAAGGTGAACCAAATTTTGGGTACTTTTTGTTATCTATTTTGTTAGAATTTTTTTTTTCAATTATCTAGTTACATTAAAATATCAAAATTAATTTGGCTATATAACATCACGCTTCGACCAATAGGAGCGGAACATATAAAAAAATCGAAACCTACGCGGGTGAAACCGTAGGGCGCAGCTAGTGTGTCATATAGGTGATATAACTAGCGCCATCTGTTGTTCAATAACAATACTGAGAACTTTTTCATAGTAGAGACAGCGCCATTGCGCTTGCAATATCTTAACTGCCAATATTGCACGCCAGATGGCGCTTTCTCGGATTTTCCTAGCGTAGTGAGCAGGTAAGTCGTATTCTATTCTATTCTATTTCTGCCAATGTTTAATGTGCTATGAGAAAACGTGCGAAGGCAAAGAAATAAACAATAAAATAAAAAAAACGAGTGTGCTTATGACCACACGACTGAAGTGAAACTTCTTTCGCACCATCTGTATGTATATATATACAGGGGCGTGCACAGAGATTTTGTTGAGGGTAGGCATACATACACTACCCTAATATCTGTGCTTATACAATATGTAAAGAAAACCCTGTCCGATCCGTGAACGTATTGTTAGGTATCGATAACTGATTCTACTAATGGATACAAATCCGGGCTAAACTTAAAAAAAATACCCCTAAAAAAATTAATATTATTTCGCATAAAGAGTTAACGTAATACATGTGCGGTATGCAACCCTGACGCGGGCGGCGGGAGGCAGGGCACGCGGCATGTTGGCGCATCGCTTATAATAATACCGTCAAAATAGTGTTGTCACTTTTTACAAATTACCGAATTTCGGGAAAGTTGGAATTAATTCGCGGGAAAAAAAGATTATTTCAAAATACATTAATATTGTTACTATGATGATTACGTAAAATTTTATATTATATTTGGTCAAGTGTTTACCTAACCTAACCTTTATTATCCTTATGGGTCGGACAGGCTTTTCTTTACATATTGTATATGGTAAAACTTAAAAAAAACGTAACGTAGACTTAGTTTAGCATAGTCGCGTACTTTTTCGCATGTCAACATTGAATTGATGTTTTCCGTGAAGCGACTGCCGTCTGACCTCCACGACCCGAAGGCGATATCGAAGCATTGCAGTTAAACCACTTGCTGCCACTACATGTTCGTATAGCAACCGGGACCAACGGCTTAACGTGCTTTCCGAGGCAAGACTAGACCAGTGCAAATATTCATATTCATGCATACAAATAATTGCACTGCGCGAGGATCGAACCCGCGCCTCCTCGCGCAGCGGCCGCGTTAGCTACCGCTACGCCACGGAGGCTGTCAAAATACAATGAAATGTTATTACTAACTCAACTGTAAATAAGTAATAATTTATTTCTCAAAAAAACTAAAAAAAATATTTTACTATCTATAAATTAAAACAAACGCGCCTATTCTTTAAATAACTCTGTAAAAATTAAATATACCTATATAAGATAGTTTTAAAATCGCTAAAAATTCTTTTTCAATGGAAATATAGACAAATCTATGAGTCTACTTTCGCCCTGTGTGTTTCATAAATATGCGTGATGGAATCATAACTATTAAATGTTGCCAATTTGTAAACATCAGGAAAATTATTACAATATAAAGTATAGTATTGAAATTCAAAAGCAAGTAGGTTAAAAAACTTATGGTCTTTTAAGTTTTTATAACTACGAACTGTCAATGTCGCGTTTTAAAATAATATACCTACACGAGAAACAAAACAATTTATTTGTACACACTACACAGCCTGCTACTACATATAATTAACATAATACTTTTTATTAAGACAACCTTTCTTTTGAGTTCAAACCAAAAACTCTAAAATAAATGAATAATCAATTCCGCTTAAAACAATCAATATAGGTACATATTATTAACCAAATACACCAATAACGAAACAACATAAGCTGATAAAATAAAAAGGTATTTGAACGAACAACAATCATGCTATATTTGTGAACTTCTTAAATTCGCCGCATTATTAGAAGCTGTGCTTGTTCGGCCTAAAAATTTGAATGAAATTACACGCCCACGTACGCAAAGATTATGCACACAAGCAAATAATTTTATTCACAGACGCGTATGGAAGAGGCACATTAGTAACTGCTTATGTCGCTACGCGAACTGGCGCGAGCGTCGTGACGAAGTTGAGTTGCGCGGACAACATTGTAATGTGTGTTAGTAGTTTGCATTAGCCCCAATAGATGGCAGTGTTATCAACAGTCTTTCAGTTTTAAGTTTGTAGTATATAAATTATTTTAATGTAATTATTATATATTTTTTTAGAAAATTATTAGGGTATGCAATGCTTATCTGCTTCTAAGGAGCGCACGCGCCTGCTCGAAAGCAATTTGTACGTTGTGTCCAATTATCGTATTGTGACGATATCTTCAAACTTCTATACTTTCAATTATATCAGAAATGTTCAGCAAAAATATATAAAACAATATAAAAGCCAGAACAGAACGAAATTTATAAATTATTTGTGCTCTTAGGTAATCAATTGTTAACAAATCTTAAAAAGATCCAAAAAATATATATTGCCTACGGCGAGATGCGAACTCACAACTTCATACTCGACTCAATTGTTAACAAATCTTAAAAAGATCCAAAAAATATACATTATCTTCGGCGAGATGCGAACCCACAACTTTATACACGGCATGTCATGCAATATTTACATGTGCCAACTGCTTCGTTGTATTACAGACGAAATAGGACTATACTTTGCTTTCCGTTCGCCTTGCCCGATCATTTTTGTAATATTTTTCGTAACGCTTTCGCGAGTTTACTCCCCAAGTCAAGCGTGCCTAAAGAAGTTTCACTTCAAAAAAAAAAAAATACTTCTAATTCAATAATAATTTGATAACACTGTGTTTAATGTGAGACTTGTAGACAAGTGCTAGTAGGTACACTGAAACAAACAAAAATAAAAATACGTTAAATATATTATGATTAATTATATTATACAGAATGTTACGAAAACCCTGTCCGACCCGTGAAGGTATTGTTAGGTATCGATAACTGATTCTACTAATGGATACAAAACCGGGCTATAGTTAAAAAAAAATCCCCCTAAAAAATAAATATTATTTCGCAAAAAGAGGTAACTTAATAAATTCGCGTTAACCACCCTTCGCCTGCCGTCCGCAGGGGGCGGGCGGCAGGGCACGCGGCACGTGGTCGCATCACTATTCGCTCATAATAATACCGGTGTTGTCACTTTTTAAAAATTACCAAATTTCGGGGAAATTGGAATTAATTCGCGGGAAAAAAAGGTTATTTCAAAATTCATTTGTTTTGGTACTATGACGAATACGTAAAATTTTATATTATATTTGGTCATGTGTTTACCTAACCTTTATTATCCTTATGGGTCGGACAGGGTTTTCTTAACATACTGTAGATTACAGAACATAAATAAAAATATTTTACAAAGGGTGACACAATGGGCGGTCTTATCGCTAAGATCACAAGTCACCAGTAATAACCTTTATAAGTTACCTCAACTTAATAAATGTGCGTAAGCACCCTTCCGCGGGCGGCGGGCCGCAGGGCAGACAGGTCGGACAGGGTTTTCTTAACATACTGTGTATGAACATAGACAAACACACAAAAATAATCATAATTTGATGTCATTAATACGGATAAAATCCATCAAAGCTCCAAATAGTTTAGGGAAGAATGTGTTACTAAATATGGAAAGGTAGTTGGGACAGGGATATGTAACTTAGGAAGACGATTATACAGATCTTGGGTTATTGGAGCACCAGAAAAATATATGCTCTAATGTACCTTCATCCAATCCACATTCATAGAGCGATGTGTCTCTGACCAGGATTTTGTGGAGGAATACCGGGGAACAACAATGGCCTATACGGAGGCGAAAAATAGAAGATATTACTCTTTGAGGTTTTTTTCAAAAGGTAAATCTAAGGTTTGGGTGGAACACTAGGCTGTATTGTGTGATAAAAAGCACCTTACGCTTACTTGTATTTTACCACTGCACCTGCCATGTGGATGCAAATTCTTTTTTTGGAAGGCTCAGCAAATCATAACCCTGGCATTTAAAATATTTGAGGTCAATAGCAAGAGCATTGACACACTCGTTTCACACAGTGGCTTGGAACCCAAACCAAATGGACCGTTTATTAAAGGTTCTTAGCACAAGATAAAAGGGACTTTTTGATTAGGAGCAAGATTGGGCTGTGCAGTTTGCTCTTGAGAGGACTTTGCTCCAAAGCCTGCAGGCAACTAAGGGAGTCCGTGAAGATGACACCAAAATGTATGCTATGGGCTTCTATAAATAAACAAGCTTCCAGTATGGCTACGCACTCTCCTGTAAATACTGATGACTAATTAGGGCATCTAAATTTCAACACGATTTTTGAGTTTTGGTAGTATATCGCAGCACCAGTGCAGTTTGAATCCGAGAATATAGAGGCGTCCGTGAAGAATCTCTCAAAATTTCGCAAGCGCTCACCAACCGCCGCATTGAAAATAGAGTTAGCCGAAGGAGACTTTTTAGATATATCATAGAAAATGTCAGGTTTGAAACATATGGTTTCATAATCAGAATTGTATTTACAAACAAGGGGACTTCTTTATGTTTCCAATAATTGAAACTTCGACATGCGGTATCCAGGGCTTTCACTCTTTCAGCAAGCGGGTGAGAGTAATTAGCAGTGACTAGCCCAAAATCTCGACACTAGATATAGTCATCTCAAGACCAAAGGAAGTTCAGCGCACTCTACCTGCAATGCGTTAATTGGTGAGGATTTCATACAGCCCAAAATGATCCTTAGGCACTTAGCTACTATCCAGCCTTGCCAAAACACCTTTGTTGCAAGGAATTAAAAGGAAAGATCCATAGTCCAGAACACTCCGGACTAAAGCATTGTATACCAGTTTCATGGTGAAGGAATGAGCCACCCACCAGACACCGGCAAAAACTTTAAGGATGGGAATAGTTCTCTTGCACCTATTAGCTAAATAATTTAGATAATGTAAACCGCCTAATAATTTTTTGCAGAAATCGGTACACAATTCCCTTGGACGCTTACCGAAATTTGAGATATTAATCTTCTGCGAGAAAATACAACCACAGTACTTTTTGGGGCAGATAGACTCAGGCCGTGATAATTTAGCCATTGGTTTAGAGAATCCAGGTATATGCATAGAGATGTTGCTGCGTCGCTAACCGAGTGATTGGTGACATATAAAGTTAGGTCATCACCTTACTGAAGAATTTGACAGTCGTTATTGAGGCATGAGTTTAAGTCAGCTGTATACAGATTGTAAAGTAAAGGACTAAGCACAGATCCTTGTGGTAGGCCCTTCCATGACGTCCTGGCGTCAAATTCTTCCCCCGGGACTCTCAAAACCAAAGACCTAGACATAAGTAAACTGCAAATGCACTGTACTTAGCATTCTTTCCGGTAATCTCAGCTGTTGCAGTTTTTGCCTGAGAATAGGAAGAAGGACATTATCGTAAGCAGAGGAAATGTCTAAGAAGGTGGAGACTAAAGATTCATTTTTGGAAAACTATGTGCGAATACCTGATACCAAAACTCCAACACTATCCATGGTACTGAGTCCCTATCTAAAGCCAAATTGACACCTAGGAAGTAAGTCTTTTGATTCTACTAAAAATTAAAGGACTGGTAACAGAGTGATTGGTCTGAAGTTATTTGGGTAATCACCGGGTTTACCTGGTTTCAAGATAGGTAATTATTTGAGTTTTCCAGTGATCAGGCACCCAGCCATTAATGTAACAAAAATTTTAAATATTTAAAAAGAGGGTTTTTGTTCCATGACCCGCATGTGTTATAAAGGAATAGACAATCCCGTCTGTACCAGGGGCAGAGTCGTGGATATGGTTTAAAACTAAGTTAAGCTCCAGCATAGAAAATGGCGCAACTAGAGGATCATCAGAAGGAATGAGAGACGGCTGAGTGAGTTCATTTTCCGCTGGTACATACGGAGGAGCCAGTTTGTCAAGGAACCGCTCAGCAGTCTCACGAGGGATGGGAAAGGAAATTGTAGGAGAACAGCCGGATCTAAACCGGTTGATCCTCTTCCATACAACTGATAAAGAGGTGGATGGGGATAACGAACTACAAAAGTTAACCTAACCGGCGCGTTTCTTCTTTCGCAGCAATCTTTTAGATTTAGCGAGGATCCTGTTGTATGTCATTAGGTTATCGCTAGTCATTGCCCCATTGTAGGCCTTTTCAGCATCGTGCCTTTCCTTTATGGCTTTTGTACATTCCTGGTCCCACCATGGAGGAGAAGGAATTTTTCCACGAGCAGAACATTTAAGGGGAAAACATGAGTCAGCACTGGTTGTTATAGCATAAATTAGGTTTTTATAACAGTTTGACACTTGTAAGGGTCTAAGAGACTTAAAATCCTGTGAAACTAAATTTGGAAGAGAGTTAATTTTATCCTCCAATAGTGAAGAATACTCCGTCCAATCAGGGTTAGACAGATTATACCACAAGAGTGGAGGTCTCGTTTTTTCTAAATGTGTTTTATCAGCCAAAGATATTAAAAATGGGTAGTGGTCACTTCCATGTGACAAACTGGTACACTCCCAATGACACGACGCTGCGATATCCAGTGAACAAAATGTAAGGTCAACACAACTCTAATGCTGTCCGGGAAGAGACCTACGAATTGGGCAACCATTGTTTAATATACATAAGTTAAGGTCATAAAAGATTTCCACTAAACCTTCCCCAAAAGAGTCGCAACGTTTAGAACTCCACCTGAAGTGATGGCAGTTGAAGTGCCCCATAACAAATACAGGGCCTTCTATGTATTCCAGGGCACGCTTCAGGACTGAGAGTAAACTTTGGTGAGGTTGAGCAATGTACACTGACAGGAGGGTTATACCCTTCACCCTGCCGGCCACAATTCTAATATCATCCCCTACCAAAGGCAAATGATACAGCCACAAGTGGAACACAATTGTTCATGCAGCGAGCCGACCCGCCATAGCCATCAGATCGGTCGCATCTGAGAATATTGAAGGAAGGTAAATAGAAACTAAGACTTGGAACAAGAAAAGTCTCAGCGAGAGAACAAGCTAAGGGTTTGTTTGAAAAAAGTTGATAAGTGATGAGGCAACGTTGAACGGTAGTTGAGTTTTATTGGAAGAAGACACTAAAGTTAAAAGAAGTTTACTGGGAAGTTCAATTATTGCGGACAAGTTTTCAGAAGATTGTGTAGGTTAAGCATTGAGAGCACAGCCATTAGGCTGAGAAGATAAAGAAGTGCTAGTAAGCTGCTGATGTACAGATTTATTATAGGAGGGGGAAAAAGAAGCTTCGGCCTTTGGCTTAAGAAACACATTGTTGTGGTATGACTGGGTTTATGACTTCGTAATGTCAGCATAGCTACGAGAAGAATTAGGGACTGTTTTACTTGCTTCAGCGAACGAAATCACTTTCTCAGCCATTATGGTTTTAATAGTCCTCTGCCTGCTGTACTCCGGACAGGACTTGCTAGTAGCAAAGTGACCCCCAGAGCACAACACGCAGAAAGCATCACTTTCAGCAATGCTGCAACCAACACCAGGGTGATCATTGCCGCACTTTATGCAGCGGGGTTTGGAGCGACACAGGGATTCTACATGCCCAAATCGGCAACACTTGCGGCATTGGATAGTAGGGTATATATATTGCTCTGCGGTAATTGATGTGCGGAAGCGGAAAATGCGGTTAGGTAGAACTTGACCATCATATGTGATGACGCAAGTTTCTGTGGGCCTGTATTCTATTAAACCGTCTTTGTTGACTCTTCGATTTATCCTCCTAACTTTAATTATGAGTCCACATCCAGCTGGTATTTTTAAATACGCCAGGACTTCATCCTCCGAGAATTCTGTAGGGTTACAACTGACAACGCCCATGCGGGTTATGTTAAAGGATGGAATAGTTGCGTCATAGTGATTTGAACCCAAAATATTATTAGACAAGAGGGCGTTGGCGTCCTGAGTTTAATCATGAATATCCAAATTAAATACATAAGTAACTAAAAATTAAATTATAAAAATAACAAAAAAAATAAAGCGAATGATTCTTCCCATCAAAATAAATCAGATGTGGCAGGCCTAACGTATTTCATTAAAAATATTTGCCAATAATAAAATAACCTACCTACTAAGTGTACAATAATTTATAAAGTTGAATGTTGCCATTCGACTTTTCCAAAAATATTCTCGTATGTGACTAGCAGTCACTAAGAAAATTGCCTTACGAAAAAAAGTACAGTGTTGTCAAAAGAGCTGGTTTATATATCCGGCCGTGTAACGTAACCATAGCGAGTTTTAGGAATTACAGGGTCGACTAACAACGCCATCTTTCGAGTGAAAAGGAACTATTGAATTAAAGTTTTGCTGTTGTTGTCAGTTTCATAACGTGAGCATAACTTGTGTATGAAATAACGCATTTACAAAAATAACTACTTTTTAATTTGGCTCGTAACTAGTGATTCTGTTACACATCGCGTCGCTGGTTATTGTAACGTGAAATAGCGGCCACGTCTTATTCGTACTGCAGTGCTCTCGTGAGGATATTTGCGTATGCGCGTCGTGGTGTAATTTAAGTCATTCCCATGCGATATGGAACGGAGTGGAAAGTTGAATCGAATCTAATAATATCGTAGTATTCAAAAAACAACTTAGGCTATACCTGAAATTATGAGTTTCTTTGTTATCCATCATAATAAAATGATGCATGGAACACATGGTCAGGGGCATGCACAAGAACATCGGGTGCGAAGGATCCTTCCTATTCCTATGGAAACTCGGCTGATGACGATTAAAATGCGAAATTGAGTTTGCTTGTTATTCACGCAGCTGCACCCTGATCAAAATACATTGGGCCTCTTTTGCAAAAAGGACAGTGAGATTTTTATGTTTATAAATATACTGTCGGGGCCCTATATAATAAACACGGAGATAGCAACCTTCTTGATTATGGCGCCTTTTCAATCATGAAGAAATTTTACAAAACTACCTATCAGAAATGAATATAGTATGTAAAAGGTTACTAGGGGAACGCGTGTGAATCCGCTGACAAAAAAAAACAAAATTAAATGCAAAATTATAATATTGATGTTTTATTTAATATAACGTTTCATTATTGTTACCTTATGAAATACCTATGCTAAAGTAATAGTAGATTAGTAGCCAAGGGCTATAAGGTATTAATTGCAACCTGAGATATTTAGGCACGCGAGCGCAGCAAGGGCGCCTATAGTTCGAGGGTCCGATTGATGTTTACACCCGAGCTAACTACTCTGCTGTACATTTCGATTGTGAGGTAAGTAGAAAAAAAACGGCATTACAAGAATAAAATATTGTTCTTTGCTGCTTCAGCTTCCATTTTCATTGAATCCGGAGTGCAGCTTATATCTTCATCACTTGCAGAAGTCATGTTTTTTTATTAATTAGCACGTAATTATAAAAAAATCCCAAAAAACAAACAATATTTAAAGTAAATATTTTCTGTTTCCGCCTTTTTTCATCTTTTTTTGTTTATTATATTTTTAAGAACTAAATTGAGCTTTGCCGTTCGATATTTAAAATTAATGACTATTATACTAATACGAAGATAAGGCTGAATTGCGAAGCGACCGCTTTTGTCATTGGGCTGAATGCATTATGTCTATTGCCAGTATGATGACTACATTAGATGTACGCGAACTTTTTGAAAGAGTGAAGTTTTTTTTTAAATCACTTACCGCTCTAGGGCTTTTCCAGCTACATTATTATCCTATAGCGCTCATTGATCACTCACACTCGCCATTTGGGGGTAATAAGAACCTACTTACCTACCGAATATGAGAGATGTAAAATATATTTACTTAATTAATAAACTATAGATACAATTATTAAAACTAGAAGTTTGTAGAAGTTTGGTGGTTAGGAAAATAAACACCCACAATATGGTTTATAGTACAGTAGCTACAACAAATCACAGTAGTTGGCAAATCTACGTGAACTTCGCGGATTCATAATAATAATTACAACTAGCATCTGAGTTCGCATCAACTGACAGTGAACAATCTGCGCGCGCGACGTTGCATAGATAACATAAGACGTATACAGCCGACCTGCGGCATATAATATAATAGTGTTATCTGGGGACGCATGTGAATTGTAGTATTTATATAATTATTATGTGATTATTGTTTTACCACATCACTTCACTGATAGGTTGCCGATATCCAAATCAAAGTATGAACATTTAAAACAATCGATAAGAGTTATATCTTCAGAGTACCATGACTTCTATGACTAATATTAATGTGATTTGTATGAATGATATATGATGATTATTTATTTATGTATTGTTTTAACATACGAGCTAAACAATAGGTAAGTAAGTAATCTATAAGGTTGTGAGTTTAATTAATGTTGGACTTTTAATATATAGGTAAATTAATTTCTAAATAAATACCTATATTGCGTACATACATAGATAAGAATTGTTTTTACAAACTTTTATGTATAGAATAGCTATTGTATGGTTGTCATAGAAGTCATGGTCATCTGAAGATATAACTCTTTTGAATTGTTTTAAATGTTCATACTTTGATTTGAGTACTGGCAACCTATCAATAAAGAGATGTGGTAAAACAAATGTGTTAATACTTTTTGGCCTTTGTGTTAATAGTTGAAAGTCTTTATTGTAGTTAAGTTTATATTCAATTATACCATTGGGATTGTATTTTAGAATTCTGATCTCAACCACACATTTTTAACTAATCCCTCAGCCAGCGTAAATTGTATCATAAATAAAGATATTTTTAATACTGTAATCTTTAAAAAACGTGTAGTCCACTGTTGTTACCTCGTATGGAGATGGATTTAGTCTAGCTTCTTTGGTAATTGATGAGTGAACTGGCTAGGCAAAAATATTTCACGACTTTTTAATTTTCATTCAATTATAGAGTGTGAATCCACCTCAATCTGGGTGTGAACATTTTCTAAAAAACTGTATAATTACAATGTTCTTTTCCATCGCCACAACATTTCTGTTTTGTGTTGGTATATTTTTTTTTGTCCATCACTAAAAATAAAGAAATCATGAGCGGTTTTCTGTATTTTTTTTAACCGACTTCACAAAAAGGAGGTTATCAATTCGACCCGCATGTCTATAAGCGAAATTTCAAGTGTATGTACGTATGTATGTTTTTATGTTTGTGCGAGCATATTTCCGGAACTACAAATCCGATTTAAGTGACTCTTTTTCTGTTGTACTATATATTGTTCAACTTAGGGAATACTAGAAGTTTCATCAAAATCGGTTCAGTAATTTTTGAGATAGGGATTTTATTTGTATTGATGAGGACTTCTTCTAACATGGGTTATTTATGGCTGCCACTATTGTTAAGAGGTGAATAATTTTCGAATTTCGACTAAGACCCTAAAAAGCATGAAATAAAAACATTTTTACAAAAAAATAGAAACAGACTTCAAAAAAACAGTTAAAAGGAAAAAATAATTTTACCTTTGTCATGGTTCTAGAAGTCGGTGTCTCGAGGTTTCTGTTGTTTAGCTCGCCACCGATTTCTAGAGCAAAAAGTAAAATTATTTTTTTCTAATTAATCGATATAAAAAGAAGCGTAAGTTGATGCTTTTAAATCAGTACTTGTCTCATCGAACCAATAACACTTTACATTAGTGCCCAGATTAACCACCAGACATACATTGTACCTATTAACCACCAGACGTACTTTGTACCTATTAACCACCAGACGTACATTGTACCTATTCATAATCGGTAATATGAATCTTTACAGCTTTCATCAATGAATCCGGCGGCGCACGCGCAGCGCGTTTTTGCACTAATAGTACCTACAGCGGAGCTAGTTATAGTCAAACACTAATCATATCACACTTAACTGTTTAGTTACTGCTTTTATATTAAATTTTCTTATGTTCAATGATACCGCCTGTATGTCTACCATGTTGGTGGACACAGAGAGCTAAACGACGTTTCATGTTTTCCCGCACGTATGATAATATATTATCACGTAAAACCATTTCCATCACTTTTACAAACACATTTGTTATTCGACGGCGTAATTGCTCTGGAATTGGCATTGATTATTCCAAACCAGGCAGGCCTAACATCTTTCATTTAAATATTCATCAACAAGAAAATAATCTACCCTCTGGTGGCCTTCAGAAAATTACTATCTATGTTGAAGAGGCAACACAAAAGGCACCCCTGTGCCTTTTGTGTTATCGATACCGTATAGTTCACGTTTAGACTGTATTATTGGATCTAAATATAAATTCGTACTTTCTTTTTTGCAGTAGTGCATTTAATTTCAAACTAGCTTTCCGCCCGCGTCTTCGCCCGCGTGTAGTTCGGTTATATCGCGCTTTTTAGATTTCCCTCGGGAATGTTAAATTTTTCCGGGATAAAAAGTACCCTATTATTTAATTCGGACTTCTTACTTTACATTTGCAAAATTTCAAAGCGATCGGTATAGTAGTTACGTCGTGAAAGCGGAACAAACAAACAAACAAACTCACTTTTTCATTTGTAATATGAGTAAGGATAATAAACCTTTATACTATTTTTAACTGGCGGTTACTCAATTCGACCGTATACAGTATGTTACAAAAACCCTGTCCGACCCGTGAAGGTGTTGTTAGGTATCGTTAGCTGATTCTACTAATGCGTACATAACCTGGCTAAACTAAAAAAAAAAATACCCCCTTAAAAATAAATAACTTAAATAAAATAAATAGGTAATTTCATGGCAACACAGGCACAGGTCATGACCTCAGTTGACCTCATGCATGTAGGTATTGGTAGTCTAACCACGTTTATCGACTCTAGAAAGAAACAATGATACCTACTTAAGCAGCTCGTGAAAAGAACTTTTTTTTAAGTAGGAAGGTCGTCTGACCCTCCGAATGTATCTTCGAATTTCATTCGATGAGCACAATGGCTGTGGCGGAGATGTTGTTCCATATTTCGTTCACTAAGAACGATACCGGCCTGGTCCGTCCACCGTCCCACCGTCCCACGAGATTAGCACGGTGTTTCACAACATTAGTCCACTCCTACCAATACACTGCTCGCCGAACTGATAGTGGAGGTACTCACGTACAGGTCGGCAAAAATATGGTGGGGCACCGTCATGCTGGAACCACATTGACCAAGAAGTAGTCACATCCGAATCGTTCAACACCTGATCACAACACAACACAATTGCAGTTTTACAAGGTACCTTCCATCAGCAGGTTACATTACGTTAGAAAACACTAACGTATTGATGATGATGATTGATGACGTATGATTATGATCACACAATAAACGATACGTCTACACGCTCGCAATGTCTACGCGAAACTAATAAATTTAAAATAAAAATGATTTTTATTTCATAAAAATAGGTACTCTAACTGCACGGCGGTGCCCTTTGACTAGAGGTGTGAAAGTATTCAAAATATTTCTCGTATCGATTTTTGGTATCAATTTTGTATTTCAGAATTTCACGCATCGATTCAACATCGCATGGCATTCTTTAGATTTTAGAACTTTCACAAAACTTAATCAGGTGAACTTAAATGCTTTACATTGTTTATAATATTCTCCTAAAATCGTATTTCATAAGACCTTTCTAGTTCCTATTTACTAATAATAGGTACTTGTGTTACAATATTGTTATGAATAATTAATCGATAATCAAAAAAAGTACTTTTACCATTAGGTAATCTGCGTTTTTACAACAAATCATTCGAGCAGGTAAAAATCGTATAGTAGCGACAAAAACTAGTACAGCTCTAATTATTGCTTTGCGCGTCGGCGGCTAGACACACTGACGCCGCCGACAGTTATAAGGTCTAAAATGGTGTTTACACTTTTTTAAATTTCCCGAATTTTGGGGAAGTTACAGTAAATTCGTTGGTAAAAAAGATTATTTCAAAATTCATTAGTATTGTTACTATGATGATTATGCAAAATTTTATATTTTATTTGGTCATTTGTTTACCTAACCCTTATTATCCTTGTGGGTCGGACAGGGTTTTCGTAACATACTGTATATGCTTTTTTAAGTTGTTCGCTGATAACTTCGTCGTTTATGAACCGATTTTGATAATTCTTTTTTTGTTGGAAAGAAAATATTTCCAATGTAGTCTCATGAAAAGGACATCGGGATCTGATGATGGAAAACCAGAGAAATCAAGGGGAACTTTCAAAAATCGTAGGGGCGACTAGTGCATTTCTTAGTATTTTCATTAAGTAATTTAAAGCACTACAATTTAATGTGAAGGTATGGACTAGATCTGATGATGGAGCCGGAAGACAGTCGAAGGAACTCCTCAACAATTCACTGCATTTACCTTGTGTTTGGGCTTGATAAATATGTATTGATAAGAACTTTACACACTTAGGTGGGTTGTGACTGTCACAAGAGCTCTGATGATGAAGACAAAGGCCAGTTCCGGGAACTCCTCAACGGTTTACAGTAGCTACTTTGTATTTGGACTTAATTCATTTATATTGATGAGAACTTTGCACCCATTGGGTTAAAATAAAAGTCTGCAGTAAATCTGATTATGAAGACCATAGGCAGTCGAGGTAATTCTTCAAAATTACGGGTAAAAATTAAAGTAAACAAAATTACGTCGATTCCCAACTATATTTGTGTTAGCTTCTAGTCTGACCGGATGCAACTAAATACATAGTACTTTTTACAACTAAAAAGAGTAAGATAAAAACCTTTTTACAAAAAAAAAGTACCGACTTCCAAAAACCACTACCTACAAAGTGAAAAATAACAAATTTCGGATGTCGGTGCCAAAAACGATTTTACAAAAACCAAAGACACAGTGTCTTTGGGTTTTGTAAATTTCGACTTTCGAAATTAGTTATTTTTCATTTTGTAGTGGTTTTTGGAAGTCAATTGCTTTTTTTTTTTAAGTTTTTCGTTTTAAATTGTTTTGCTTCTTTATCTTGTACTTTTTCGTTGGGTGATGAACCATAGTAATTGTTTGTATGGTTCATAAAACTATGTAGTATGTACAGAGATCTATGAAACGTATATAAAAACCTTTTCATAATAATTCTAATATTGAAATCAAGATGGCGCTATCTCGAATTTTCGTGCGGTGGTAAGTCGCACCGATATATTATGGTAAAGCGATATATGATAAGTTTTTGTTAATATTTAACAAATAAGGTCCGAACTTTTGATCGGTAATGAAACTCAACCAGTTACAAAAAAAGTAGATAAATTTTCCATTACCTTAAAAACAATATTACAAACATAAATAACCACATCAATTAATACTACTGGGAAAGACTAAAATATATTTAAAATTAATAATAAAATTAAATAATACATAAGTAATCAAAACCTAACACTTTAATTCCGAAGAATCAATAATAATTTGGTTCAAAAATAAAAACTAATTACTTAATTAGCCTTAATTCATTTTCTATCTTTTAATTCTTTTTTTATTTATACATTGTGCTCACATGATAGAAGCAACAGAAAGATGTAACGAAGAAATGTAACCCACACTCTGACTTTAAAAGAGTGTGCATGGAGTTTCTTGCACGTTCTTCTCCATAGAGATCTACGCTTTGGAACGTGCAATTTAGCTTCACTTTTCTTGGACTGACCGACATTGACTATTCAAAAGCACCAACAATTTTAATTTGATTTGATTTAATTAAAAACTAAATGATTTTTCTTAACATAATAAATCAGTTGTGGCATTACATTTTTCATTTAAATATTCATCGATAAGAAAATAACACAGTGAGTAAGTATACAATAAACTAATAAAGGTGAATTGTAACATTCAACTTTCCAAAAATTGTCCGTATGTGTACCTAATTATTAATCTAAGTACTTATAACTAACTACTTAAATTAAACTTAACTAGGTCTACATCAACTGTTTGGTCCAGTATGGACGGTATCATGTCGTTAAAAGAGCTGGTTTATATACTTGGCCGTGCAACGTAACCATTGCGAGTTTTACAAATCATGGACTCAACTAACAGCACCATCTATCGAGCGAAAAGCAACTATAGAATTAAAATTT
Source organism: Sesamia inferens (assembly GCA_037179545.1). Lineage (NCBI taxonomy): Eukaryota > Metazoa > Arthropoda > Insecta > Lepidoptera > Noctuidae > Sesamia > Sesamia inferens. The sequence goes on along the minus strand of CM073951.1, from coordinate 13,336,712 downwards.
GGCAGTGGTTGTCAGTTTTATGCCTCTCGTTTATCGTTTACTCTTTGTATACACAAAAATCTTGGTTACAAACAGATTCAAATTGAAATTCATCTTTTTAGCTTAAGTAGGTATAGTTTATTTATTTAATCTTTCGCACATGAAATGTACACAGCAGCATGGTAAAAAATTGTCCGCAGACATTCCTGAAAGATTACAAGAACACGGTGATCGCAATCATTATTTAAATCTTTAATTATTTCTAAAAGCATAGTCTAGCATGTGAATTCAGCTCAAAATGTACCTAAGAACGTTAAATCTTAAATATGTTTAATGATACTCAAAAATTCTTCAAAACGTGATGTAACTAGTGTCATCTGTTGTTCGATAGCAATACTGAGAACCTTTTTATTATAACTCCTATTGCACTCAAGATGGCGCTGTCTAGGATTTTCCTAGCATGATGAGCGAGTAAGTCGTATATTTTTATTGTTATTTCACAAATAAGGCCCGAACTTTGATCCATAATTAAAAACAACCAGGTGTTTAGAATAGTAAGATTTTTTTTTACAAAATGTGTTTTTTGATAAATTTTCAGTAACACTACAAATATTATTGTAAACAAAACCAGCAGGGTTATTGCGTAGGTAATACAAGTACGGCACTGGGTTTCGTTTTGAGAATTCTACAACATTTGTTATGTTGAGCAAACTAGCAACATGCATCAAAATGATTTATGTTAATAATATCGGTGTGTTACGCAGTTAGGGTGCATATCATTTATTAGTACTAAGGAAGGCTGCGAGCAAACCGTTCAAACGTTTCTTAAGTTGTATTGAGAAAACCTAGTAAAAATGCATTCATCATCTTCAATAAAAATCAACACAACAAACGTATCTATAGCTATAGCACAAAGATTATACAAAAAGAAAACGACAGCCAAAAAGAGTAACTACAGCGATCGACGTCATATCGGAATATTTGATATGCGTTTAATTTTCGTGTTATAACTCAAATTTTACTATTAACAAAATTCTGCATATTTTATTATCACATGGGTATGCATAAGTAAAAAAATCACAACTCTAAAGTAATATTTAAAATGTATAAAAAAAACAAAATTAAATAATAAAAACCAATATGTTTACGACTGACGACCTGGTGAAGGTCGCGGGAAACCGCTGGATGTGGGAGGCGCAGGACCAGTGGTCGTGGAGAACGTTGGGGGAAGTCTAAGTCCAGCAGTGGACGTCTTTTGGCTGAAATGATGATGAAACAATATGTTACCTACATAACAATTAACTTCAAAATAATAAACAGTCAATCAGTAAGTTCAAAAATAATAAAAAATCAAGTGTTTTTTTTTTTCTTTCTAACATGATACACCTGATATGGCAGACCTAACATTTTCAAATACCCATCAATAAGAAAATAAAATTGTTTTTTTTATTAATTGTTTATGGGAAACCTGAATATAGTTAGTTCAAAATAAGCAACTGATCTGAGCAATCATTTTTACACCATGTTATATTTTTTCACAAATACATTTAGAAACTGTTGCAATATGGTTACCGAGCATGGTAGCAGCTTAGGTCGATCATCAACAGCGCAACAGCTGACGCCAGACGTCAATGCCCTGCTGGCCCGCCTGAGCGGAACCTGGACCATATTTTTGTTAGGACAGTCACGTGGGATAAGAAGCTCATAACTTTGTGGTTTTTCATGATATCTTTTTGAAATTCTGTACATAATTTCTTTACTTAAAAATACTGGACACGTTTTTCGGGTTTCGCATAAACAGAAAATAGGGTTCTATAGTAAAACCTTAAAGTTGAATGTTTACATTATGTACAACTTCCCAAAAGTTAGTAAAATGTACAACGGGTACTTGCAATATTACTCTACACAACAAAAGAGCTAGCTTAAATAACCGGTTGTGTAACGTAACCATTGCGAGTTTTAGCCAACGCCATCTATCGAGTTAAAAGGAACTCGCATAAACAGAATTAAAATTCTGCTGTTGTTGTTAGTTTTGTGCCACTTTTGCTTATGGAATGTTCTCGTGGTTCCTTGCGAACTCAATGTCCTTATTCACTGACAGACAACAACTCATACTCATGCCCACAATGAGACTCAAATTGAAACACATATTTTTATAGTACACATATGCATAGTGCGTATACAAGCAGCAGACATAGTATGAAATTCTTACTGAACGAAAAATTAGTTGTAACAGCGGTTCTAAAACTAGGTACAGCCTGAATCTTTAGTTACCCAAGATGGCTTTTGAAAAATTAAAAATGTAGGTAATAATGGTCGGACGTTTTAGGGCATTGTCTTAAGACTGTGCCTACCCTCTACTCGGCAAAACTAGCGGCACCATGAGGTTTTAAACAAATTCTCTTATTTTAAAATAAAATTGCACAAAATTACTAGCAAATATGGTATTAGATTGCTCTCATGATTTTTTTCGACTTTAATTTACTTATTCACTGACATACAGCAACACAGCCTTCGTATACAACATTACTCCTTGTTTATGTGAAACCCGAAACACGTGTCCAGTATTTTTAAGTAAAGAATCCATGTAAATAATTTCAAAAACATATGAAAAACCAGAAAGTTATGAGCGCGTTATCCTACTTGGTTGTCCCAACAAAAACATGTACCGCGCTCCGTTCAGGCGGGCGAGCCGGGTGCATTCACCTGTGGTGCTAACTGAGCGTAGGCATGAGCACGCGTAAGCTGTGTATACTCAATGTTTTCAAACAATTTCACTTATTTTAAAACCATATTACACAAAGAAGCTCGCAAACATTGTAGTATATACACGCTGGAATTTTAATGATTGTTTTCCCGCGGCAGAACGATTTGCTTTAAGGAGTACTTTCGATGAATAAAGTAAAAGAGAAAAATAAAAATATTTGTGTTATAAAATAATAAAAAATAATTTAAAAAAAAAATCATCAACTCGAAAAAGTGAGGACAGTTAGTAACGCTACCTACAAGTTGTAGTTACTACTCGGAATGGGCATGAAACCGCCCCAATGAAAAGCAATGCATTTAATGTTCAAACCATAATAAGCTCCCGCGCGCAGTGATAGGGCATAAAACAGTTTCTGAAGGCCATCAGAGGATGGCCTTCAGAAAACTACTATCTATGTTGAAGAGGCAACACAAAAGGCACCTCTGTGCCTTTTCGACTATACCATACCGACTGTATCGATACCGTATAGTTCACGTTAAGACTGTATTATTGAACCTAAATATAATTTCGTACTTTCTTTTTCGCAGTAGTGAGAAGGCATTTTTGGTCATTTAATTTCAAACTAGCTTTCCGCCCGCGTCTTCGCCCGCGTGTAGTTCGGTTATATCGCGCTTTTTAGATTTCCCGATTTCGAGAATATTAAATTTTTCCGGGATAAAGAAGTACCCTATTATTTAATCCGGACCTCTAACTTTACGTCTGCAAAATTTCAAAGCAATCGGTTCAGTAGTTACGTCGTGAAAGTGGAACAAACAAACAAACAAACTCACTTTTTCATTTGTAATATAAGTAAGGATAATAAACCTTTGTACTATTTTTTAACCGGCGGTTACTCAATTCGACCGTATATATGCTTTTTTTTTATGTTGTTCGCTGATAACTTCGTTGTTTATGAACCGATTTTGATCATTCTTTTGTTATTAAAAAGAAGATATTTCCAAAGTGGTCCCATGATAAGGACATCAGGATCTGATAATGGAAGACCAGAGATATCAAGGAGTACATTCAAAAATCTTAGGGGCGACTATTGCATTTCTTAGTATTTTCATTAAGTATATTAAAGTATTACAATTTAATAAAGGTATGGACTAGATCTGATGATGGAACCGGGTGACAGTCGAAGGAACTCCTCAACAATTCACAGCAGCTACTTTGTGTCTGGACTAAATTCATTTATATTAATGAGAACTTTGCACCCATTAGGTTAAAATAAACTCTGCAGTAAATCTGATGATGAAGAGCAGCAGTCGAGGTAATTCTTCAAAATTACCGGTAAAAATTAAAATAAACAAAATTACATCAATTTCCAACTATACCTATTTGCGTTAGCATCCAGTCTGATCAGATGCAACTGAATACATAATACTTTACTTATGAACCATACAAACAATTACTATGGTTCATCACCCAACGAAAAAGTACAAGATAAACAAGCAAAACAAAAACACCGACTTCCGAAATTAGTTAGTTTTCACTTTGTAGTGGTTTTTGGAAGTCGATTGTTTTTTTTTTTGTAAAAACGTTTTTCCTTTTTGTTTTGCTTGTTTATCTTGTACTTTTTCGTTGGGTGATGAACCATAGTAATTGTTTGTATGGTTCATAAAACTATGTAATGTGTGCAGAGATCTATGAAACGTATATAAAAACTTTTTCATATTAATTCTAATATTAAAATCAAGATGGCGCTATCTCGAATTTTCAAGCGGTGGTAAGTCGCATCGATATAATTATGATAAGACGGTAATTCATAATTTTTTGTTAATATTTAACAAATAAGGTCCGAACTAAACTAAACCAGTTACAAATAAGTAGGTAAGTTTTCCATTACCCTAAAAACATTATTCCAAACATAAATGACCACATCAATTAATACTACTGGGAAAGACTAAAATATATTTAAAATGAATAATACAATTAAGTAATACATAAGTAATCAAAACCTAACACTTCAATTCCGAATAATCAACAATAATTTGGTTCAAAAATAATAAATTAATTACTTAATTAGCCTTAATTTATTTTCTATCTTTTAATAATTTTTTTTTTTTATACATAGTGCTCACATGATAGAAGCAACAGAAATATGTAACGAAGAAATGTAACCCATACTATGATTTTAAAAGAGTTTCCATGGAGTTTCTTGCACGTTCTTCTCCATTGAGATCTACGCTTTGGAACGTGCAATTTAGCTTCACTTTTCTTGGAGTGGCCGACATTGACTATTCAAAAGCACCAACGGATGGTTAATTTGAAATAAACAATTTTGATTTGATTAAAACCTAAATGATTTTTCTTAACATAATAAATCAGTTGTGGCATTACATTTTTCATTAAAATATTCATCGATAAGAAAAGAACACAGTAAGTAAGTATACAATAAACTAACAAAGTTGAATTGTAACATTCAACTTCCCAAAAAATATATTGAGTTTACCTATAATAAGCCTCTCTAAATTCTAATTATTAATCTAAGTACTTATAACTAACTACTTAAACTAAACTTATCTAGCAGCCCTGTTGCATTTTTTTTTTTTTTTTTTTGACCGCACATATTCATCTATGGACGGTATCATGTCGTTAAAAGAGCTGGTTTATATACCCGCCCGTGCAACGTAACCATTGCGAGTTTTACAAATCATGGACTCGACTAACAACACCATCTATCGAGCGAAAAGGAACTATTGAATTATAATTTAGCTGTGGTTGTCAGTTTTATGCCTCTCATTTATCGTGTTTCCTTGCTACCTCAATCTAATTTATTCACTGACATACAACGACACAGCCTTTGTATACACAAATTCTTGGTTACAAACAGATTCAAATTGAAATTCGTCTTTTTAGCTTACACAGGTATAGTTCTACGATATGAAGCAGCATGGTAAAAAATTCTTACAGAAACAAGACTTAGCCGTAAAACTCGCAATAATTATTGATTGCTCTCATGTTTCCGAAATTCATCTTTTTAGCTTACACACGTTTTAATGTATACAAACATGTAAATTATAATTATAAGAGAAATTGAACAATTATTCTTATTTTAAAACAATATTGCACAAAGTAACTCTCAAACAGTGGCATGCCTTTTTTGCTTATGCAAACAATTTCAGATGCAAAAGAGTTGTGAAACTGACAACAACAGCAAAGTTTTAATTCAATAGCTCGTTTTCGCTCGATAGATGGCGTTGTTAGTCGAGCCCATAATTCCTAAAACTCGCAATAGTTACAATTCACGGCCGAGTATATAAGCCAGCTTTTTGACGACACTGTACAGTACAGTGTACTAGAAAGTACAGTCTGTACTTTCTAGTCAACTAGATTTAAGACTTTATTGTAGTCTATGGAAAAAGCTTAATTTTTGGAGAGTTGAATGGCAACATTCAACTCGATTTATTTGTGTACTGGGTAGATTATTTTCTTGTTGACGAATATTTAAATGAAAGATGTTAGGCCTGCCTGATTTGGAATAATCATTCACTTTTTAATATTTAATTAATGCTGATTATTCCGCATTTAATTATTAAGTAGGTACTTATGTAAGTATGTATTTATTTTGGATATTCTTGATTCAACAAAATATTTTTAACTATTAGGTTGATTTATGTGATTTATTTGACAATATTGACAAATTTAACAATTTGAAATAGGTATGTCACGGCAAAATATCTCTTATCCGTGTTTACAAATAATTAAATGATTTCAGTAGGATTAGTTATAAAATAAACGAATTATTTAGGTATTTGATTGAGTTTAATTACGGATCAAAAGTTCGGGCCAACCCATTTATTATGCTAGGAAAATTCAAGACAGCGCCATCTTACGTGCAGTATCAAAACTATTATAAAATAATTCACACTATTATAAAACACTTCAGAACGATGGTGTTGTCGTGTATATAAGGGAAGAACTTAGCTTTTGTGTTGAGGAACCTAACGTACGAAATTGTAATTGCCTTTTGGTTAAAATAGGAAATAACGACACGGTGTTACTTGCTCTCTACCGCTCACCTTCTTATTCAAACATTGAACCATTCTTAACGTCGCTGGATGAGACTTTGATGAAATTATCTGGATATAAAACTATTGCAATATTGGGAGATCTAAACATAGACATAATCTCCGAGAATCTGAGCACATCTGCTATTCAATATCTATCTCTCACTGCCTATCACGGTCTATTGCCAGCACATACTTTTATCACTCGTGACGCAAGCGGCTCCTGTTTGGACCATGTGCTTTTAAGAACAAACCTTCCCTCAAGTATAATTGTTCCACAATCCACGCTCACAGATCATAAATCTGTTATATTTTGTTTGAAAAAGCGACAGTCGCGTAAGTATGCCTTCTTAACGCGCACTAATGTAGACCAGGAAGGTTTAACCCAAGACATAAGCAAAATTAACTTTACTCCCATTTACGAAACAGGTGATGTTGACTCCGCATTGAACTATGTCACTGAAGAATTGAAGATTGCTCTGAGTACTAATTCCGAAACCATTATACTTTCTTGTCGCAAAAAGATTATCAAACCGTGGATAACTCAGGGCTTGCTGCGATGCATGCGCAACAGGGATAAACTGCATAAAAAATCGAAATCTTTTCCAGATGACCTAATACTTAAAACTAGTTACACTAGATACAGAAATTTTTGTTGTTCAATTTTAAAGAAAGTTAAACTAGATTATGATAGAGAACTTGTTCGGAAAGCTGGTAAAGATAGTAAAAAATTGTGGGATACAATAAAAAATATAACTAATTCAGCAAAAAATGTGAACTATCCAAAGGAACTACTTTTATTGAGTGACTCTCCCCAGCACTCTGTGAATGAAATAAATTTATATTTTTCCAACGTGGGCAAATCATTAGCTGAACAAATTGCGCGAGTACAGGCCACTCCCCCCCAAAAAAGTGAAGATGCCTGTGAGCAAAATCTTAGTTCTTTTGTGCTTTATGACACGGATGAAGGGGAAGTTATGGGCCTAATAGCTGCACTGAAGAATGAGTGTTCCGTAGGTTGGGATAATTTGTCGAATCAGCTACTGAAAGATCATAAGGATATTCTTGTGCCACACTTAACATACATCTTTAATATGTGCCTTAATAGCGGTAGCTTTCCTAAAGCCCTCAAAAAATCTCAGATTCGACCAATTCACAAGGGTGGGGACAGGAACCGTATCGATAACTATAGACCTATTTCAATATTACCTTCTCTGTCAAAAATTTTAGAAAAAATAATTAATAAACGTTTAGTAAACTATCTCGAAAATAAGCACATTTTATCTGAACATCAGTATGGTTTTCGACGTGGAAAATCTACTGACCAGGCAGTTTCTAATTTAACAAATTTTATAACCACTAATTTAGATAAAGGTAATAAATGTATAGCAATATTTCTTGATTTAGCAAAGGCTTTCGATACGGTTTCAGTTCCAGCCCTTGTACGCAAATTAGAAAGAGTTGGCGTTAGAGGGAAACAACTCAACCTTTTCACCGATTATCTAACTGACAGGACTCAGTGTGTTAAGGTGGGTCCCTATACTAGTTCTGATCTTCCAGTTACTTATGGCGTACCGCAAGGCAGCATTCTTGGTCCCACACTTTTTCTCGTTTACATAAACGATCTCCTTTGTCTGAACTCTTTTCATGGAAAAATTATCTCATATGCAGATGACACTGCCCTCATTTTCGCTGCTAATACATGGAATGAGACATACCAGCTAGCCCAGAAAGGTTTTGATATGGCAAAGAGGTGGCTTTATGATAATGTTCTTACCTTGAACATTGAGAAAACAAAATACTTAACCTTTTCAATCCGTACTTCATCACATTCGAGCCAGAATATCATAGCACATAACTGCCCTCCGGAGGCTTTGAGTCATGCTAAATGCTCATGCGCGCCTTTAGAGCGTACAAAAACAATTAAATATTTGGGCGTTGTAATTGATGAAAATTTTAGCTTCAAAGCACACATTCAATTGATGAGTAAAAGGATTCGTAAACTTACCTACATTTTTAAAACATTAAGACATGTAGTGACCCCGTTATTCCTAAAACAAATTTATTTTGCGCTTTGTCAGTCGCTGATTACATACTGCATTTCATCGTGGGGCGGTGCACCGAAAACTACTATAAAGCAACTTGAGGTGTCACAGAGAACCATACTGAAACTCTGTACTTTTAAGCCTTTCCGTTACTCTACCACACTTTTGTACGAATACTGTGAGGTGCTGACTGTACGACAATTGTTTATCGTGAGTATTGTCTCAAAACAACACGCTACCTTGGAGTACAATCCAATCAAGTTAATACGACGGAATTGCCTACCTGTATGCAAGAGGTTATCTCACCTAAAAACGGCTTTTATTCGTAGGTTTTACCCATTTTTGGGCCCTTATTTATATGATAAAATTAATAAAGTTTTGGAAATATACTCGATGAATAGAATGTCGATGAAAAAGTCGGTATCTCTGTGGCTTTGGAAGTTGACGTACGACCAAACTGAGGATATACTGACTATCCTGAAATAGTGACGAAACAGGTTGTAAATTTCACCTAAAGAATCTACTAGCTAAAGTTACTTTATTCTTTACACACCCTCTAACACACATACACTCACCACTCACATTACACACCTAGAGGAAATCAAACTATCAAACTTTCAATCGTTCGTTTAATTATGTTCATAGTTTAAAACTGTTTTCCTTTTGTTATTTAGCTCATACTTGCATACCCAATCTGAGGGCTTGAGGCGCTGCGTGCTGAAGCACAGGCTTTAAACCTAGTTCGGCAGCAGATGCTAATTGGACACAATTTATTGTTATTAATTTATTCTAAGCATAATTTTATGTAGCTAAAACAAATTGTGTAACGGATTTACTTTTTTGGTTTAATAAATATATTATTATTATTATTATTATTAATTCCCAGTATTGTTATTGAACAGCAGATGACGCTAGCTACATCACCTAAATGAAAATTAATGAGTATCATCAAACAACAGATAACACTAGTGAGATAACCCAACTAAAAAAATAGTGATGTCATTAAACTCATATATAAGATGAATAATGGACATGTTGAGTTGAATTAATACTTGTATGTTATATAACCACTATATTTTCCTTGGTTAAAATGGGAATATTATGTTTACAAACTGGCAACACAGTAATTGAAATTATCAGTTTTCTAAAATTAGCTCATATTGATAAAATATTGTTACGAATGCACCTTATGTCGAGGGCATAAGGTTCAATATCGCGTGACATGCAGTGCGTAACTTTTAAGCTCTATAACTCTAGATCTAGACATCGTTTAGGTGCAATATAAAAACGCATTCCTAGACTTAAGGTGGCCTATCGAATGGTACAGGTTTTATCAGTTTTGTCAACTAAGTGACGACATCGAAATTTCTAGAAACCTATTTCCGGGAATTACCGTAGGTACTTACTGAATGTACTCGAAGTTATGCGCTATTATTATTACGTCTAGACGGTTCTGGAATGTTCGATCAGCTGGACTATATATAGCGCCGTGACGCCGGCGCCGAGTCAGTCTACGCTTGACTACCGATACGAAAACAGCGACACTTAAGAAGCGATCTTTGAGAATACCTACTGCGACAACTGTAACGAGAACTGTGAGTACTACGTGAAGTAACATCTGTAGTGTTATTTGGTGTTTACAATACGGACTTCGTGGACGTAAGTGAAGACTTCCGTGCAACGTCAGCAACATTCTACTTGTCATTGCCTACAATCGACTGTACCTTCGTTGCCAATAAATTTCGAAACCCTTAACCGGCGTTTTAGTACCCCTAGCCCGTAACAATTGGTGTCAGAAGTGGGATGCCGGTCACGCCAAGGGAAGACGAAAGAGTTCGCACGCGACGACAAGCAGCGATGGATTTGGCACGTCAAGAGGAAGAATCATTTGGTGTCCCTGTACGCGTAGAAGATGCGGCCGTCGTAACACCTCGAACATGTCTTCAGGGCTCAACTCCGCGACCGGACACAGAAGAGCAGTGAAGGTTTGCAACAATGGGCTACGGAAATAGAACGCATTGTTCGAAGGGCGTATGCATCAACACCAGCATTAATTGACGCTACTACTGTGCAAGCCTTTACTGATGGAATACGAGACGCAGAAGTCAGGGCTGCAGTACGCCTGGGTCACCATCAGACTCTAAAGGCAGCCTTGACACACGCCCTGGAGGTGGAAGCAGTACGTCAAGACGGCCGACAACATCATCGTATCCGTGAGGTAACCGCATCAATAAAAAGCCGACAAGGACCAACCTGCTATGAGTGCGGCGAAAAGGGGCATATTCGGATCAATTGTCCCAGGAAGTCTAAGGGAAGAAGTACTTCTGGGACACAGGTGGAAGCAGAGGATTTAAACTAGGAACAGCCAGGGCTGTGGGGCGAGTACTGGCTGGTCGACGTGAAGCCCCCATTATAACAGTATCACAAGTGGGTGACGGAAACAGTCTTATTATAGAAGGAGAATTGAATGGTAAGTCATGCAGTTTCACATTGGATACTGGTGCATCAAGAACTATTGCACGACCGGAGCTATTTCCTCGGACCATAGTATGGAAAAGAGGGTCTTCACAATGCCGATTACAAACCGCCACCGGCCAACCAGTGCTCGTCCTTGGTGAAACGAATGTGACCTTGAAAATGGGTGATAAGACATTCACGCACCCTGTTTTAGTAGCGAATATTACAGATGATTGCATAATAGGACTGGACTTTTTGAAGAAACAGCAGTGCATCCTTAATGTAGCAAAAGGAGTATTGAGTTTTCCAGAACAAGAAGTATTTCTTCAAGGTGCAAAACAAGGGTCAGTGTACTGTTTAAGGAAAACTGTATTACCACCAAGATCAGAAACTTTAGTAGATATTAGATTTTCACCAATAGGATGCCGCAAACGTTGCATTATAATAGAGGATTCTGGAGATCACCCAGACTGGATAACGGCAAGGACACTGATGATGATTTCCGATAAACCAAAAATACGCATAATCAACGTTAGTAACAAAGAAATAATTCTCGAAAAGAATCACATGGTGGGTGTGTGCGATAATGTAGCATCTTTGAGAAAAAGAGAGGTGCACGAAAAGGAACGTGATAAGAAGTGGCAGGAACATGTATCGACACTACTCGAAAGTTGTAAGGGCAATTTAAACAAGTTCGAAAGTCACAAAGTTAAGCAACTGTTGCATAACTTCCATGACATCTTTGCGAAGACCGACGGTGACGTGGGAAGGACCGGGCTAGTTAAACACCATATAGATACGGGTGATACACAGCCGATAAGACAGAGACCACGTCGTATTCCCTTTGCAAGAGAACAGGAAGTCACGGAAATGTTAAGAGATATGGAGAGAAACCGGATTATAGAAGCATCCACCAGCCCTTGGTCATCTCCAGTTGTACTAGTCAAGAAAAAGGATGGCAGTACAAGGTTTTGCGTTGACTACAGGATGTTGAATGATGTCACGAAAAAGGACAGTTATCCTCTGCCACGTATAGATGACACTTTGGACTTGCTAAGTGGCATGAAATGGTTCTCCACAGTTGACCTCAAAAGTGGATACTGGCAGGTGGAAATCTGTCAGCAGGATAAAGAAAAGACCGCTTTCTCCACTGGTCCTGGGAACGGTCTCTGGCAATTCAATGTCATGCCTTTTGGACTGTGCAATGCTCCAGCCACATTCGAGCGCTTAATGGAGCGCATTTTGGTGGGGTTGCTTGGTGATGCATGCCTGGTCTATTTGGATGACATCATCATTATGGGACGAAGCTTCGAAGAGCACCTACGCAATTTGGAGAAAGTGTTCCAAAAACTGCGTGAAGCGAATTTAAAACTCAGTCCTAGTAAGTGTACACTATTCCAGAAAGAGGTTGGATACTTAGGACACATTATTTCGGCGCAAGGAATTCGAACAGATCCTGAAAAAATAAAAGCCGTGTCGAAGTGGCCTACCCCTCGTAACAAAACTGAGGTACGCTCTTTCTTGGGTCTGTGTGCATATTACCGTCGGTTTGTGAAGAACTTCTCCGAGTTAGCGAAACCGTTGCATCGTTTAACAGAGGAAAAGTGTCAATTTGAATGGAATCCTGACTGCGAACAGGCATTCGCGCTACTCAAAACTCACTTGTGTGGGGCTCCTGTATTAGGTTACCCTAGTCGGGAAGGCCGATTTCTGGTGGACACGGATGCCAGCAATGTTGGCATTGGAGGAGTTCTCTCTCAAATACAGGGAGATCGGCAGATCGTTATTGCATATTTCAGCAAATGTCTTTCCAAGCCAGAAAGAAATTACTGTGTTACCCGTCGAGAACTTCTAGCCGTTGTTAAGACCTTACAACACTTCAAGAAATATTTGATTGGGAGACAATTTACACTTCGCACCGATCACGCTGCCTTACAGTGGTTGCTTCAGTTCAAAGACCCAGAAGGACAAGTAGCAAGGTGGATAGAGCAGCTGCAAGAATTTGACTTTGTAACTGAACATCGAAAAGGCAAGTCACACAATAATGCTGATGCTTTATCTAGACGGCCTTGCGAAGAATCTTGCCGACATTGTGCCAAACAGGAAAAGAAAGACAACGTGAGGATTATCCAGGTGAACGCGTTGGACGAGGACTGGAATAATCAATCATTGGAAAATGCACAGAAGGAAGATAGCGTATTGAGGACAGTAATTGAATGGAAGCAGCGTGGCCAGAAGCCCGCCTGGAGTGAAATATCAGCGCTTAGCCCAACTGCAAAAAGTTATTGGGCTCAATGGGATAGCCTGATAATTGATAATGGAGTTCTGAAGAGAAAATGGGAATCACCTAGTGGACAGGAGGTCGCCTTACAGATAGTTGTCCCCTGTGATAAAGTCGCATCAGTGCTAAAGCAGGTGCACGACGGAGTATCCGGAGGACATCTAGGAGTGAAGAAAACCTTGGAGAAGGTGAGAAAAAGATTTTATTGGGTGCATTGTCGCGAAGACGTGGAGGACTGGTGTAGGAAATGTGTAGCCTGCTCCTCAGTAAAAGGACCGCAAACGAGAGCCAGAGGTCGGCTGAAAGTGTACAATGTTGGTGCACCATGGGAAAGAGTTGCTGTCGATATAGCTGGGCCATTCCCTATCACTGAAGAAGGGAATAGGTATATCATCGTCATGCAAGACTATTTCAGCAAATGGCCAGAAGCTTTTGCAGTACCCAACCAAGAAGCTCATACCGTCGCCAAAAAGCTAGTTCATGAGGTGTTCTGTCGATTTGGCGTTCCCTTGGAGTTACACTCTGATCAGGGTAGAAACTTCGAGTCTTCACTATTTCAAGAGGTTTGCCAACTGCTCGGGATACACAAGACTCGTACAACACCATATCACCCTCAGTCAGATGGAATGGTCGAAAGATTCAACCAGACGCTGGAGAATCATCTGGCCAAAGTAGTGGAAGAACACCAGAGGGATTGGGACCAATACATCCCACTCTTCTTAATGTCATACCGCTCTGCAACACATGATAGCACAAATTGTACACCGGCGAAAGTCAACTTCGGCCGAGAAATTAGATTACCCATAGATGCACTTACCGGAACACCCCCCGATACCCCTATCCTAGCTGTCGACTATGTGGCCGACCTACGACGTAAACTAGATGGAATACATGAGCTAGTGAGAGAGAATGGTCTGAAAACCAGCGAGAGAATGAAGATCCGATACGACCGCAAAGCTAACGTGCCCGGATTTGAAGAGGGAACTTTGGTATGGTTACATAATCCCATTAGGAGAAAAGGAAAGAGTCCGAAGTTCCAACCCAAATGGGAGGGTCCGTACACGATAGTAACCAGGATAAACGATGTCACCTACCGCATAAAGAAAGGATCTAGAGGGAAGCTGAAGATCGTACACGTAGACCGCCTAGCTCGCTATTACGGATCAAATCATGCTCGGGACGAGCACGACTAAGAAGGGGGCAATGTTACGAATGCACCTTATGTCGAGGGCATAAGGTTCAATATCGCGTGACATGCAGTGCGTAACTTTTAAGCTCTATAACTCTAGATCTAGACATCGTTTAGGTGCAATATAAAAACGCATTCCTAGACTTAAGGTGGCCTATCGAATGGTACAGGTTTTATCAGTTTTGTCAACTAAGTGACGACATCGAAATTTCTAGAAACCTATTTCCGGGAATTACCGTAGGTACTTACTGAATGTACTCGAAGTTATGCGCTATTATTATTACGTCTAGACGGTTCTGGAATGTTCGATCAGCTGGACTATATATAGCGCCGTGACGCCGGCGCCGAGTCAGTCTACGCTTGACTACCGATACGAAAACAGCGACACTTAAGAAGCGATCTTTGAGAATACCTACTGCGACAACTGTAACGAGAACTGTGAGTACTACGTGAAGTAACATCTGTAGTGTTATTTGGTGTTTACAATACGGACTTCGTGGACGTAAGTGAAGACTTCCGTGCAACGTCAGCAACATTCTACTTGTCATTGCCTACAATCGACTGTACCTTCGTTGCCAATAAATTTCGAAACCCTTAACCGGCGTTTTAGTACCCCTAGCCCGTAACAATATGCTAATCTTACTTGTGAAAAAAAATTACATTTTTTAATCTTTTACGATGTTTTGCGACAGCTTTAATCGAACAAACCGTCATAATAATTCCGTTAATGAATGTAAGATGGCGCTGTATCGAATTTTCCTGGGGTGGTAAAAGGATAAATCTTATTACTATTTTATTTTTAAAGCACGAACTTTTGATCTAGAATGAAACTCAACCAGTTGGTAAATTGATAGGATAGATAGATTTGGAATTTGGAAAACAATATTGCACAAAGTAGCTCTCAACCAGTGGCATGCCTCTTTTGCTTCTGTAAACAATTTCAGAAGCAAAAGAGTTATGAAATAATGAAACTAACAACAGCAGCAAAGTTTTAATTCAATAGCTCGTTTTCGCTCGATAGATGGCGTTGTTAGTCGAGCCCATAATTCCTAAAACTCGCAATAGTTACAATTCACGGCCGAGTATATAAGCCAGCTTTTTGACGACACTGTACTTTCTAGTCAACTAGATTTAAGACTTTATTGTAGTCTATGGAAAAAGCTTAATTTTTGGAGAGTTGAATGGCAACATTCAACTCGATTTATTTGTGTACTGGGTAGATTATTTTCTTGTTGATGTCATGAATATTTAAATGAAAGATGTTAGGCCTGCCTGATTTGGAATAATCATTCACTTTTTAATATTTTTATAATTTAATTATTGTTGATTATTCCGTATTTAATTATTAAGTAGGTACTTATGTAAGTATGTATTTATTTTGGATATTCTTGATTTAACAAAATATTTTTAAATATTAGATTTTTTTATGTGATTTATTTGACAATATTGACAAATTTAACAATTTGAAATAGGTATGTCACGGCAAAATATCTCTTATCCGTGTTTACAAATAATTAAATGATTTCAGTAGGATTAGTTATAAAATAAACGAATTATTTAGGTATTTGATTGAGTTTAAATACGGATCAAAAGTTCGGGCCTACCCATTTACTATGCTAGGAAAATTCGAGACAGCGCCATCTTACGTGCAGTATCGAAACTATTATAAAATAATCCTCAGTATTGTTATTGAACAGCAGATGACGCTAGCTACATCACCTAAATGAAAATTAATGAGTATCATCAAACAACAGATAACACTAGTGAGATAACCCAACTAAAAAAATAATGATATCATTAAACTCATATATAAGATGAATAATGGACATGTTGAGTTGAATTAATTATCATGCAATACTTATATTATAGAGGATAATTGATGTTTGTCTGCACTTTTCTTGATTGGACTTAAATCTTACGGTGACAGTTCAAAGACTTTCAAGTAGACCACGAAAGATAGTAAGCAAATGGATTTGTGCCCGGTTGTAAATGACATACTCGCCCCCTTTTTACATGGCGATATGGGAACTTATTGCTAAGTAATTAACAGCCGAGCCTGTCTACAATTACACAGTGAGAATAAATAGCACAACTTAATTATAATAAAATATATTCATTAGATATTATGTTGATACCTATAATACAATGTTTGCGAGCTATTTTGTGCAATTTTATTTTAAAATAGGAGAAATTGTTTAAAATCTCATAGTGCCGCTAGATTAATTTAACGTGATTCTCTATTTAATAATACGTTCTGTATGACTTTATTTATATTTTTGGTTACACTTATACTAAGTTATTATTTAGGCAATAACATATGTATTTATGTATAAGAATATTTTTGTAGCATTTATGTTAAGTGTTATGTAAATTTTTGAATAGGAAAGCTTATTTATTTATCTAGTTTCGCCGAGTAAAGGGTCGGCGCAAGATTCAGGCTGTACCTAGTTTTAGAACCGCTGTTACATTTAACTCTTCCTTCAGTAAGAATTTCATAGTATATATGCTGCTTGTATACGCAGAACTATGTGTACCTACGATAAAAATATGAATTTCAATTTGAATCTCTTTGTAGGCAAGAGTCTGGGTTGTTGTCTGTCACTGAATAAGTAGGTTGAGGTCGCAAGGAAACATAAGAGCAAACAATTAGGAAAAGGGGTATGAAACTGACAACAACAGCAAAATTTCAATACAATAATTCCTTTTCGCTCTATAAATAGCGTCGTTAGTCGAGCCCATGATTCCTAAAACTCGCAATGGTTACGTTACACGTCCTGCTTTAAGGCCTAGGCCGCACTACGGTTAAACCGCTGTGGTTTTTAATCGCGTGAATTTGTGCCAATAGTAAAATCAGTCGCGGGAAAAAACCGCAGGTGCGGCCGCTTGCATTAGTTTTCTAAGGGCACAAATTAACGCGATTAAAACAGGAAAAAAATATAGATAGCGCCATTTTGTGTGCAATAGGAGTTAAAATGAAAAAGTTCTCAGTAAAGTAAAAATTATTGAGTATCATTAAACTCATAGAAGATTTTCCCATAGAATAATAATACACAGGAAACCAAATCCGCGCGCATAATTTGAAGCAACGAAATTTACATAAATGCCACACTACCACCCGAATACTGAAAAGCCACTCAAATCTCATTCTCACCTAAAGGCTACTTAAAGTTAAGCATCCCTCAAATTTTAAGTGGTATACACAAACGTCACTCAAGCAATTGGATGCCGTGATCAAGCAAGCAGCGCTCAAATGTTTACGTCATGGCAACATTCTGCGAAAAAAAATGATACTCAGCACGTTCTCAGTTACAATTTATTTTGGCTTACCTCTTGTATTCTTTTTACGCAGTGTTCTTTGAATAAATATTTTCTAAACTTATAAATTAGTTGAAATTTAACAGCTATTAGAAGTATAATTTGCATTATGATCTAAATTATTTATATTGAAATGAGATAAATATCAAAAGAAGACATCAGAAAATAATATTTACTTGCTAATATTGTTGTCGTTGATTGGAACGTTACAATTATCTTACGCGCGAATGTTGATGTTGAATCAAGTTCTAATTACTATAATTTAGTAAAAATCTTCAACCTTTTGGTGATTCCTTATTTAATAAGTTAATTGACGATGGAGGAAAAGAAGAAACGCGGAAGTAATTATACGCCTGCCGAAAAAGATATGCTGTTAGAACTCGTAAAGAAGTAAGTACCTAAATAAAGAATGAAAATAGAATCATTTAACCGCAACGTCCTGGTGCATGTCTTCCTCCCGAAATATCTACGTCCGATCCGCTGAGGACTTGCGTCAGGCGGAAACTGAGGAAGCCGTAGCGCAGAGGCGCAATTGGGATTAAGCAAAGTAGAGTAGTTGAGACAACAGAGTTGAACTCTAGCAGAGATGTGAACCTAGAAACATTAATATCACACCCAATAAATCTAAATTTTCAAAATATAATCCATAATAATAATCTTAAAATTGTTCATCAAAATATACAGGGTGTGATAAATAAACAATTAGAATTGGAGTTGTTCATGAACTGTAGTTATATTGATATTGTTTGTCTTACTGAACATTGGTTAAAAGCCCATCAGTTCATGTTCAGCTTTAATAACCATCAGATTGGTAGCTCATTCAGCAGAGTGAATATGATAAGGGGTGGCTCCCTAATAATTGTTCGCAACAATATCAAATTTAAAGAACGGGCTGATATTGTAAGCCTCTCTGTTGAGCGAGTTATTGAAATTGCTTGCATCGAGCTCGAGCGGTTCATTGTAATAAGTGTCTACAGGCCCCCATGTGCTTCCTATGATATTTTTGAAAAATATATGGAGGAAGTTTTATTAAAGACTTGTCACAGTAACAAAACAGTTGTTGTCTGTGGAGACTTCAACATTAATATTCTAGAGAAATCAGCTACAGTGAATGAATTTATCTCATTATTCAAGTCCTATAATTTGTACGCAAGATTCTTTGAGCCGACTAGAATAACTGCCACAAGTGCCACCTGCTTAGACAACATCTTTACTAACCTAAGACCTTCTGACCATTTAATTATAAATGAGTTAGACTCTGATCACTGTGGCCAGTTAGTTACTTTTTCTCAGAAGAGTGAAGTCAGAGCTCAAAGAAAACTTGTGAGTTTTGTTCCTGTAAATGAAAATCGTTTAGGACAATTTAAAAATAATTTAATTGAAAAGCTACCGGGCTTGCCTCATCACACCAACCCGGATCATGCATATAGTATACTATTTAACTTGATTAATTGTGAATTTATGAAAGTTTTCACAAAAAAAACATTGCCTGTTAGCGACCGCATTATATTTAGTGACTGGGCAACCCCAGGTATTTATAAAAGCAGGGAAAAAATGTATGAATTGTATCAGGAAAAAACATATAACCATGATGTAGCTTTTCAAGAATTCGTTAAAAAATATTCAAAAACTTTTAAGAGAGCCTGTTCCTCAGCAAAAGCCATACACATTAAAAATAAAATAAAATCTTCTAGAAATAAAATCAAAACAACTTGGCAAATTAAAAATTCTGAAACTGGAAGAACCAAAGTACAAAATCGCGATTTCCATCTTAAAATTAACGATAAAGATATAAAGGTGGACTTGGAGGTAGCAACTGAGTTTGAGAATTTTTTTACTAGTATTCCAATAATAACAACAAAAACTTTGTCTTCTTCCTCCACTTCTGCCTACGCCATACTAAAAGAATGTGTTCCAGAGTGTGACAAACACTTTGAATTTACGTTTGCGACTGCTAAAGACATTATAGAATCTTTTAAGGATCTTGATGTAAAAAAAACTGCCGATCATTGGGGTTTGTCAGTATATACTGTAGCTTCAATAATAGATGTTATCGCACCTTTCTTAGCAATTGTTTTTAATTCTTGTGTCACATCTGGTATATTTCCTGATTTGATGAAACTTAGCAAAGTAATTCCACTGTTCAAATCTGGTAGTACAACTGATCCCACGAATTTTCGGCCAATTTCTATATTACCAACTTTGAGCAAAATTTTTGAAAAATTAATTTTGAAACAGTTGTTGAGACACTTCAACTTATATAATTTATTGCACGTGAAACAATTTGGTTTTACAAAGGGTCGTTCAACTACCGATGCGGGCGTGGCGTTGCTAAAGAACATATTTGGGGCCTGGGAGGAATCGCAAGATGCTCTTGGTATTTTTTGTGATTTGTCCAAGGCCTTTGATTGCGTACATCATGATACTCTTATTAGGAAACTGTACCATTATGGTTTAAGGGACAGAGCTCTCGACCTTCTGACTTCTTATCTGAATAATCGAATTCAGAGGGTTGATGTTAATGGCAACAAATCGGCAGGATCTGAGGTCACCATGGGCGTTCCGCAGGGCTCAATTCTAGGTCCTTTCTTGTTTTTAATTTATATTAATGACTTACCTCATCACGTGAGGGATAATCACAACATAGTATTGTTCGCGGATGACACTTCTCTTATTTTTAAAGTCAAGCGTCAGCTAGCAAATTTTGACGAAGTTAACAATGCACTTTCGAAAGTTGTCCATTGGTTTAATGTAAATAACCTTCTTTTGAATGAAAAAAAAACTAAATTCATTAAATTTTCTACGCCAAATGTCAGGCAGTTAAGTACCAATGTTCAACTGAATGGAGTAGAGTTGATCCCTGTCGAGTCGACAGTTTTTCTTGGATTGACTATTGACTCCAAGTTACAATGGGGTCCTCACATTGAGAAGCTGTCGGGTAGACTCAGTTCTGCCGCTTATGCTGTTAAAAAAATTAGACAGATAACTGATGTGAATACAGCCAGAATTGTTTATTTTAGTTATTTTCATAGTCTTATGACTTATGGGATTCTTCTCTGGGGAACTTGTGCGGACATCAATACTATCTTTGTTTTACAGAAAAGGGCTGTTAGAGCCATTTACAACCTTGGTCCTAGAGATTCTCTTAGAGAAAAATTCAGAGAGGTGAACATTCTGACTGTAGCTTCGCAATATATATTTGAAAATCTTATGTATGTACATAAAAATATATCTAATTTTAAGAAAATAAGCGATGTTCATAATATAAATACCAGGAACAAACACAATCTTGCTGTACATCACACTCGTCTCCACAGAGTAGGCAACTCGTTCATGGGTCAATGTATACACTTTTACAACAAGCTTCCCATGGACATTCGAAACTTACCCATTAAACGATATAAAACCTATATAAAGGCCAAACTTTGCAAAAAGGGGTATTATAAAATCTCAGATTATTTAGAGGATAGAGAGGCTTGGGACTGAGCTGCTCGCTCTGTTAAGCATTGTTATTAAGCAATATGCGTAATTATAACGTAAATTATTGTAAACATTTTCATTTTTAATGTCTGGACTTTAAAAAAGACGATGATCCCTGAGTTTGTTTCGGCTATTTCTTCTCAGAGGTAGTCAGTTAGGAAATGCCGGCTTCATCTAGTTAAAAAAAAAAAAAGAATAAAAATAAAAAAAACATATGACGTGTAAAAGTGATCGGTGATCCTACTTGCTTAATAAACGATTTCATTTCATTTCATTTCATTTCATTTCATTAGAGACTGCTTCGTCCCAATTGCGACGTGCCATCGAAGTTTTGTGTGATTCTCAGATCTTCAGTTTAAGTAATTTCAAACTGTGTCATGTTGTAAATAATATACAAAAACATTTAAATCAAATCATTTATTTGTTTGCAAACTTGGTTAAATTAGTATATAGATAGTTTTTTTTTTCATAAAAGTGCTCCATGTTTTACAGTCATTTTTAATAAATAACAATTTAGAAATAATAAAGATACAATATAAAAATTAAATATCCCATCATCTAAACTATAGTAAAAAAAAAGTTATCTTAATACATCAAATGATTAAATTATAGTTCACTAAAAATAGTTTGAAATACACAAAGAATATTTAAATGAAAGAATATAATATTTATTATTTTGAATTCCTTCCAGAAATCAAAATATTATTGAAAATAAGGAAACAAACGCTCACATGCTTTTAAAGAAGCGAGAAGTATGGAACACTATATGCCGGCAATATAATGCTGTCTCTGTGAGTGGCTGTAGAACCTGGCAACAGCTCCGTCACTTATATGAAAATATAAAACAGAGATCTAAAAAAAACATTGCCACAGCAAATGTAAGTTTGTTTTTGTGATATCTTGAAATGATCATTTACACAAGTGATTCTTTATTCACTTTATTTTTTTAGCGGTTGCAGTACTATGAGATCACCAAAGATATTAAAAAGAAGGCATCAATTGATAAGGTTTGTTTTGTTTAAATTAAATATTTCTAAAATTCAGGATATCTTCTAATTATAACTTTTATTTTTTATAGAAAGAAATTAATCGCACTGGTGGTGGAACCTACAAGAGTACACTCTCTGAGCAAGATGCTCAAATATTAGCCATGGCTGCTCCTCAGATTCAACCATTAGCTAACTACTATGATGATGCTGCATTATATTTTGGTTTGTGTAGTACTTTATATCCTAATACATTTGACATCAACAAGCCATTACATTCTTGTTTATTTTATAGGTGATACAGAACCAGAACTCCTTACACAATCCGATGTTTACACAGCAGAGCCAGATATTCACACCATTGGTACATTTTGTTTTTATTTTTGTGTTAATTTATTTATTGTTATAAATTCTACATACAGATTTTTTTTCCAGAAGACCAGGATGCAACCGTGGCTTACATAACAAATAATACCAAACCTTGCACAGTCACATCAAATAGTATTGCTGGTAAGTTTTTAATTATTGTATTAATTATTAAACTAATGTTACTATTAAAAAGCATCTCAATTGCTTGCCATTTCACAACATTGTTACATTTCTTTATTTTATACTTATTGTTGTGTATTCTATACTTACATACAGATTTTTTTTCCAGAAGACCAGGATGCAACCGTGGCTTACATAACAAATAATACCAAACCATGCATAGTCACATCAAATAGTATTGCTGGTAAGTTTTTAATTATTGTATTAATTATTAAACTAATGTTACTATTAAAAAGCATCTCAATTGCTTGCCATTTCACAACATTGTTACATTTCTTTATTTTATACTTATTGTTGTGTATTCTATACTTACATACAGATTTTTTTCCAGAAGACCAGGATGCAACCGTGGCTTACATAACAAATAATACCAAACCATGCACAGTCACATCAAATAGTATTGCTGGTAAGTTTTTAATTATTGTATTAATTATTAAACTAATGTTACTATTAAAAAGCATCTCAATTGCTTGCCATTTCACAACATTGTTACATTTCTTTATTTTATACTTATTGTTGTGTATTCTATACTTACATACAGATTTTTTTCCAGAAGACCAGGATGCAACCGTGGCTTACATAACAAATAATACCAAACCATGCACAGTCACATCAAATAGTATTGCTGGTAAGTTTTTAATTATTGTATTAATTATTAAACTAGTGTTACTATTAAAATGCATCTCAATTGCTTGCCATTTCACAACATTGGTACATTTTTTTATTTTATACTTATTATTGTGTATTCTTTACTCACATACAGATTTTTTTCCAGACAACCAAGATGCAACAATGGCTTCCATAATGGACAATAGCAAACCAATTGAATCAAAAAGTATTGCTGGTAATAATTTTTTATTGTACAATTATTAAATCAATTAATTTTACTATGAACAGCATCTTAATTGCTTGACAATTACCTTGATAGATGACCAGAGAGCTGCAACAGCCATACCCCGAGAAAAAAACAAACCTTCAACATCATACTCTGCTGGTAATTATGTAACATTATTGTCCTTTATGCTAGTGATGTGAGATTTTCAATAATATTTTACTAATACCATTTTTCAGGACGAATAAAACCATCACAAAATGCAATAAAACAACAATATTTTCGGACAAAACTCAAAAATGCAAAATTAGAAACAAAATACTGGATAAATAAAAACAAAATGGAAAATAATATATATAAAGCAAAAATGCAATTTTGGAAACGAAGACTGCAAAACTTGAAATAGTGAAATCTATATAATAATTTACACTAATATAACTATATTTAAGAGGAAAAATGTGTATTTATTAAATTAGTCCTTACTAAAAAGTTCTGATTGGTCTCAAGACCTACAATTTGTTGACCCAAGGATTCCTCCTCATAATAAGGTAAAGGGTCATCATCCTCCATAAATATATCCGACTGCAAGAGGGCAATATTATGTAGCACTGCACACGCTACTATGATTGGTGGAATGTTTTTTATTTTTAGCCCCATTCCAGTTTGTAGGCAAGGAAATCTCCTTTTAAGGACACCAAAGAGTCTTTCTATAGGATTCCTGGTGCTTATTTGAGCCCGATTGTAAGCTTCTTCAGCAGCTGTTCTTGTGTGCAATAATGGGGTAAGTAGATAAGGTCGACATGGGTATCCACTGTCCCCAAGAATTACACCTGTGCCAAAATCCCCACGCTCTAATTGAGCACACAATGGTGAGTCATTAAATATGGTACTATCATGAACAGAACCTGGCCATCTTGCGATTACATTCCTTATCTTCAATCTTGCATCGCATACCATTTGAACATTTAATGAGAAATATCCTTTTCTGTTCCGATATATTTCAGATTGGGCACCTCCTGAAAAATAATAATAATTTATTTTACTGTGAGACAGTAATTACCTACTTTACTAGAGCCCTATATTTCAGTAGAAACATTTACACAACTTTAGGTTATATAAATGGTAATATTACAAAACTATTAATCAAGCATACAATTTGGGAACATAATAAATAAACTTCGTAAATACACACCTGGAGAATTTATTTTAATATGTGTACAGTCCACAGCTCCCACAACTCTTGGGAATCCTGCTATAGCAAAAAACTCATTTGCCACAACTGGATATTCTTCCTGTGTTGGCATATTTATATAATGAGACTTTAGGCTCGCTATTTTGGCGGTCACTTTATGCACTATTCGATGCACCGTGGGTTGTTCGACCTCAAAAATATCTCCTATTACGCGTTGGTAGCTACCAGTCGCATAATACCGTAGAGTAATTAGTATTTGGTCCACTGGTTGTATGGCTCGGTTTCTTTTTGTTAATGGTTTTATTGTGTTACCGAAAACTGAATCCAAATACAATACGGTATCTTTTGAGATGCGGAACCGTGAACGAAATTCCACGTCGTTGTACTTTAGAAAAGCATCCAGCTTCTTTTCATTTCTGCGCCTCACGGTTGGGCTTTCGTGATCCGAAAGTGAAGACAATGACGATAGAGACATTTTTACCACTGTTTACAAACTTTTTAACAACTTTTATTTGATTTGAGGGACCTCGCGACCACTCTCAGATCTAAGGGCTGCTCAAATCAGTTTGACATTTGATTTGACAGCTAAATAACGTTGAGTAGCGTTTCTGTATACGACTTTTTCACTGAGTGGTCTCTGAGCACAACTTAATTCAAGTTGCACTTATTTTTAACAGACGCTTATAATTGACGTTTGTGTATACGAAATTGAAGGTTAGGAGCTGCTCAAAAGTTTAAGCGGGTCTCAGATATTTGAGTGGCTTTTCAGTATTCGGCCGTACCTCGCTCATCATGGTAGGAAAATCCAGACAGCGCCATCTTGAGTGCAATAGGAGTTATAATAAAAGAGTTCTCAGTATTGCTAGCGAACAACAGATGACACTAGTTACATCATGTTTTGAAGAATTTTTGAGTATCATTAAACACATTTAAGATTTAACGTTCTTAGGTACATCTTGAGCTGAATTCACATGCTATACTAAGCTTTTAAAAATAATTAAAGATTTAAATAATGATTGCGACCACCGTGTTCTTGTAGTCTTTCAGGAATGTCTGCGGACAATTTTTTACCATCCTGCTCTGTACATTTCATGTGCGAAACATTAAATAAATAAACTATACCTATGTAAGCAAAAAAGATGAATTTCAATTTGAATCTGTTTGTAACCAAGAATTTGTGTATACAAAGGCTATGTTGTTGTAAGTCAGTGAATAATTAGATTGAGGTAGCAAGGAAACACGATAAATGAGAGACATAAAACTGACAACCACAGCCAAATTTTAATTCAATAGTTCCTTTTCGCTCGATAGATGGTGTTGTTAGTCGAGTCCATGATTTGTAAAACTCGCAATGGTTACGTTGCACGGCCAAGTATATAAACCAGCTCGTTTAACGACATGATATCCATAGTGGACCAACTGGGACCAACTATAGACTATGTAGACCTAGATAAGTTTAATTTAAGTAGTTAGTTATAAGTACTTAGATTAATAATTAGATAGGTGACAACGTGTAATTTTTGGGAAGTTGAATGTTACAATTCAACTTTATTACTTTATTGTATATTTACTATGTGTATGTTATTTTCTTATCGATGAATATTTAAATGAAAAATGTCCTGCCACAACTGATTTATTATGTTAAGAAAAATGGAGCCATCACGGGACGCCTGGTAGATGTGAAACATCGACGTTATTTCGTAAAAGTAGTATGCAGAAAAGAACAGATTGTGGTAGGAACTAAAAATGTCAATAAAATAAAATAAAAAATATAACGATTTTTTTTTCTAGATAACGATGATTTTTTATTAAATAAACATTCATTTTCATTGAATATAAAAATTTACATATTTATTTTAAATCGAAACTACTCAATTAGTTTAATCAGTGACTTCGGTAATAGTTACATTCGATATTGCCTCTGAGAACGGTATTACTGTGACAATTGGTCGATGGTAACTGAAGTACGATACGAAAGTATTGGACATAACATTATTAAGATATCTAATAAATACAGCATCTATTGTCAAGAATCTTAGCTAGTTATTTCAATATACTACTAAAGATCGTAAATTATAAATATAAATAATGAATGTTTCACTATAAACTCCATTATGATTAGAAAAATTAATTAATTTTTTAAAGTTTAAATTAATAACAAATAAGAAAAAGATTCGTGCGCTGCACGCCATCAGCTGATTTTAAAATAAAGTTCTGTCAGTCTTAATAAATTTATTCTCTAAGCAATTGTTTTAATGCATTAATTTCAATAAGAATGAAATTAAAATTAATAATTAATTTAAAAACATGATATGCAATGAAATTTATGTGAATTTTAATCTACCTAGAGAGTAGATTTTACATTTACTGGCGCTCAATACACACCAAATATACGCGTGCTAAATGCACAGATAAATGCATACTTTAATTATAAAAATATAATTAACTTACTGATGACTTGATAATGTGTCATAGTGTGATTTTGCTTTCTTTGCAGGAGGCTGATCACTTCCACTCTCTAAATTATCACGGTCAGACATTTTATTATCAGAACAGAAAAATGATTTATTTACCAGAAAAACACAGGTTATGAGTACTGTAATAAACAGAGTATACACTATAGGTATCCGAGTCCGAGCTCAGTGGAGCGAAAGAGATGGCTTAACGCCGGATCGAGTGAGAGAGAAACGCACAGTCGATTCCGAGCTCAGTGGAGCGAAAGAGATGGCTTAACGCCGGATCGAGTGAGAGAGAAACGCACAGTCGATGCGTCGCCACGCCAGAAATCGGTCTCACGTGCGCCTATAGATGTTTCACATCAAAATCATTTATTTTTTAATTAAATCAAATGAAATCAAAGTTGTTTATTTCAATTTAATCATCCGTTGGTGCTTTTGAATAGTGAATGTCGGTCAGTCCAAGAATAGTGAAGCTAAATTGCACGTTTCAAAGCACGATCACAATGGACAAGAACGCGCAAGAAACTCCATGGACACTATTTTAAAATCATAGTATGGGTTACATTTCTTCGTTGCATATTACTGTTGCTTCACCATGTGAGCACAATGTAAAAATAAAAAAAATATGTATAAACACTATGTTTCTACCAGAATTCCTCAGCTGTTGTATTTCTCTGAGATATTTGATCCTTTTTAAACGTATATCATACTTTTCCATAAGTAATCGTCTGTTATTATCAGTTTTCAGAAACCTAAACCCCATTTCTTTCAAGATCAGCCTTAAAGTCTCTACACAGCAAATTATTTATAGTTGGGACTTCTTTGAGCGTCAACTGAAAATTGTATATCATAATACGAATAACACAGTCGTGGAAATCATCAAGTCCCAGCCGAAATCTACTTTTAGGTTTTCCTTTTTTTTTGGTGTGGAAAATTTCATTGATTGATTCTGTTCTTTTTCGTTTAAGATATTACTCAAAGTTCGTCATGAAATTCCGGTAGCTTTTGTAACACGGTCCAGAATTTTTTTAAAATAACCTTCATGGTCTCTTCCAAAAACATTGGCTTTATGTAAGAAGTAAAGGTACATATTAAATACCATTTGCCGTGCTTGTGACTTAAGCGGCTTCCCACGTTTAAATTTATGCATTCTGGAAAAATTCGTCTGAGAGAAAACAGTATGGACAGAGTTTGGCATATTTTTATTTATTTGTTGTATTATTGCATTAAGTACGTACTAATAAACTTTATAATATTATTTATTCGTATATCTGTTTATTTATGGATGTGTATCTTTCTATTAAATTTATATATATTTAATTTATATATTTATATATCTTGAAAAATTTACATGCTTATATTAAATTGGCAAAACATGTCTTGGTCTAAATTGTATTTTTACCATCTCTGTATACCGTGTTTTTATGCAAATAAATATATTATTATTATTCTTTTATTTCACTGTATATACATATAAATTACATTTTTAAATATTTCTATATAAAAAACACATAAAAAACATTTAAAAATATAAAAAATAGTAGCCCACCGGCATCGGGAACAGGGTCCAAGCTACCGGCGGTCAGGGCTCCAGAGAGAGGAACTTCCTGACAATGCGAGCCGTGTCTAGAAGTACAGCTTTCTGAATCAAGCCTTTGATCCAGCTGCCTAACGAGAGCCTCTTGAGGTGTTGGTCGAGGCTCTTGGCTATTAAGCCATTGGCTGTCACGACTATCGGTACAATGATTGCTGAATCCACCTCCCACATGTCGACAACCTCGTGAGCCAAGTCAAGATACTTGATTTGTTTATCTTTCTCGGCTTTCACGAGGTTTTCATCATGCGGGATGGTTATGTCAACAATCATTGCACGCCGCTCTGATCGATCCACCATCACTATATCAGGCTTATTGGCAACAATAGTCCTGTCAGTGATGATGGATCGATCCCAGTACAATGTGATATGGCCATTTTCGAGAACGTTATGGCCGTTTTTATTATTATTATTATTAAATGTTATTTTTAAAATGTTTTTTCTAGTACTTAATATGTATTTAACGTAGGTATTTTTAATTTTTTTAATATTAAAAAACCGTAAAATATATTAGTATCTTCATCTATTTTACAAAAAAAAAAAAACTATTTAAATTTGAATAAGATAATTAAAGTTGAAATAAAATTTATCTTTGTAAACAAAACTAAGAGGGATGTGTAATAGCAGCCCTATATAATTCCACACAGAAAGAAGATGTGCACTCACCACCAAAATAAAAGAACCACTAACTAACAATGACTGACCAGCGACCGCCGCCGACCGCCCGAATTGTTTTTGATTTGTGTACACATGATATTGACTTCTATTTCATTCAAACAAGGTACAAAATGCAAATGCAAACAACTACTATTATTCACCTCCCCCCCCCCCCACGAAGAAGTACAAGATAAACAAGCAAAAAAAAAACGGAAGTCTTAAAAATAACTAATATCGGAAGTCGGTGTCTTTGGTTTTTGTAAATTCGTTTTTGACAGCGACTTCCGAAATTAGTTATTTTTCACTTTGTAGTGGTTTTTGAAAGTCGGTTGTTTTTTTTTTGTAAAAAAGTTTTTATTTTACACTTTTTAGTTGTAAAAAGTACTATGTATTCAGTTGCATCCGGTCAGACTGGAAGCTAACGCAAATATAGTTGGGAATCGACGTAATTTTGGTTAATTTAATTTTTACCGGTAATTTTGAAGAATTACTTCGACTGCCTATGGTCTTCATCATCCGATTTACTGCAGACTATTATTTTATCCCAATGGGTGCAAAGTTCAAACACAACGTCGCTACTGTAAACCGTTGAGGAGTTCCTGGAACTGGCCTTTGTCTTCATCCTCAGAGCTCTTGTGACAGTCACAACCCACCTACGTGTGTAAAGTTCTTATCAATACAAATTAATCAAGCCCAAACACAAGGTAGACGCTGTAAATTTTTGAGGAGTTCCTTATCTCCCGGCTCCATCATTAGATCCTGATATCACGGGACCACTTTGGAAATATCTTCTTTCCAACAAAAAAAGAATTACCAAAATCGGTTCATAAACGACGAAGTTATCAGCGAACAACTTAAAAAAAAGCATATATACGGTCGGATTGAGTAACCTCCTCCTTTTTGAAGTCGGTTAAAAATAGTACAAAGGTTTATTATCCTTACTTATATTACAAATAAAAAAGTGAGTTTGTTTGTTTGTTTGTTCCGCTTTCACGACGTAACTACTGAACCGATTGCTTTGAAATTTTGCAGACGTAAAGTTAGAAGTCCGGATTAAATAATAGGGTACTTTTTATCCCGGAAAAATTTAATATTCCCGAGGAAAATCTAAAAAGCGTGGTATAATCGAACTATACGCGGGCGAAGCCGCGGGCGGAAAGCTAGTTTGAAATTAAATGACCAAAAATGCCTTCTCACTACTGCAAAAAAGAGTACAAAATTATATTTACATCCAATAATACAGTCTAAACGTGACACAAAAGGCACCTCTTCAACATAGATAGTAGTTTTCTGAAGGCCACCAGAGGGTGGCCTTCAGAAATATTGTTTCAACGTAATAAAGATTATTCAAAATCTCATGGTGACACTAGTTTCGCTAGCAAAGAGCCGGCGCAGTCTTAAGACACTCCCCTAAAATGTTCGACCTTTATTACATAAAGAATTCAAGATGTAATGAAGGCCGGATGTTTTAGGGTCGTTAAACGCGATCTTGGGTCACTAACCGCTAAATCTGTTTTAAATCTGTCTAAGTCTTTCTTCAGAAAAATTCAATAGCATGCTCCTTGTATAACCAGAACTATTAGTTGATGAAAGTGAAGATGAGTTTCAATTTGAATCTTTTTGTAGACAAGAGTCTGCGTATACAAAGTCTGTGTTATTGTCTGTCAGTGAATAACTAGAATTAGATTGCAAGAAACTACGAAAACACAGCAAAGTTTCGATTTAATAGTTCCCATTCGCTTGATAGATGGCACTGTTAGTTAAGCCCATGATTCCTAAAACTCGCAATGGTTACGTTACACGGTCGGGTATATGAGCCAGCTCTTGACGACACTATTTTGGGTTTGGAAATAGATATCATCTAATTTTTGGAAAATTGAATGTTGCATTACATTCAAATTTTCATTTTATTGTAAATGTTGTGGATCGTCGAGATCATTTCAAGAAAAGTTGCTCATTTGAGTTACATAGTAGTGGCGCGAAGTGACGCAGAGCAAGGCACTACTCCGGACCGAAACTGCCGGTTTGCCTATTTAAATTGTGATTGTCAATATTTTTTTTTTTTTTTTCGGAACTTGATTGTTTTTATTTTTCAACAAGTAAATAATAAAATAGTTTAGTTTTGTTACCATATACAAACTTATAAAACTAAATAAATACAAATTACTGAATAAAGCTATTACCCTAATTAAAACTATTAATAAATTACAATACAGCATCAAAAAATTCTTCGTCATCGCTGTCGACTGGTAATGTACCCAAGAGACTGGCAGCATTGCCGTGTTTAATGGCAAAAAGCCAGCCCTTGGGTCACGGGAAGTGTCAACAAGCCGTTTGGAGAGTTCATTAAAAAGGCAAAGAGCACTCGGACCCCACGGCCCAAGAGTTTCAACCCCAAACGGCTCGAATATATAATTTCCGATAAGGTTGTTATATTTTCGCCGTTTGAGGTTTTCTGCGGCCGCAGCAGCAACGCCAGCACAGCACGTCGATCCAGGAAGATGGGATGGCGCAAGAGTATCGACGCAAGTTGCATCCCACACTAAAGGCCTAAAATTGTCAATATTGGAGGGTATATTTACACTTCGTGCTTTAATTCAAAATTTCACCTTCGAAATGGACTTCTTACCACACACCAACATGCTGACGACCCTACCGTTATCACTTTATGTCATTTTATTATTGATGAATAATTAAACGAATGATATTAGGGCACATCATGATTTTTTAGGTTAGGAAAAATTATTTGCTTTTTATTATTTTCTATAACTTAATCATTGTTGATAATTCTGAAATTTTAAGTATTTACATTTTATTAAAAAAAAAAAAAAAAACACATTTAAAATGAACAACAAAAGGAATAATTGCTTTGTAGGAACACACATACAGCACTCATAGAATTACCGTACCTCCAAACAGTTACCTTCAAGCAGTTACCAGTTACCTCCAAACAGTTACCAGTTACCAAGGAATACCAACAACACCTTATTACCAATACGTTTTGACATCATCCATTCAGGAATAATTGAACAACGCCGTCTCGAGAGAGACGCTATACGTTTGACTCATCTGTTGAAAGGAACAAGAGGCCGCCTTGAAAAAGGCGTTTACTGTCAAAGGAATATGATACGTGATGCGTTGCGTGGGTTCAACGACATCACTCGTAAGTACGTTTTTGACACACGGAGTTGATATATCGCAGCGGAGATCTGTACACGAAGACTGCACACGAAGATTACATCGCAGCGGAGATATGTCCACGAGGACTACACACGAAGGATACATCGCAGTGGAATCTTGGCGCGAAGACGACACACGAAGCTGGCGCAGCGCAGCGGAGATCTTGACACGGCGGGCGGCCCTCGGCGAAAAGGAACGACTCAGCGCGTCGACCTATATTTATAGACGCACAGCGCGGGCCTGCGGCGCCCCGCGCCCCTCTCCGAGACGCGGCGCGTGTTTAAGATCGCAGTAATAATATTGTATTTTTCGATCCAGCCGTCCCTTGCTGTTTTCTCCAGCGACACCCTAAGCCGAGGTTCGTACCCCACAGGGGGTGCCCTTAGCGTGTAGTCGCTTAGCTTTTAGTAGCCCTGGCTGGAGGCTTTAAATTCACTTAAGGCAGCCACAGGATAGTCCGGTTAAGTAGTCACGACCTCTCAAGGTCAACTACGAGATGCCATACCAAAAAAAAAAAAAAAAAATATTGTATTTTATAATTGTAAATAATTAGTCATACCGCAACTTGTGCCATAAAAAATGTAGATATAAGCAGGGGTTTTGAGGTCAAATTACACAGATCATATCGGACACGCAGTTTTATTCTACCTAAGAAGATTCCTCCTCCAAAATTGGTGACCCCGAAGAAAAGAAGAAATATCAAGACTGAATCCCTGCAGAAATAATATAAAAAAAAAAAATGTCGAAGAGCGAAGAATTCAGCGATGCATTAGGCGTCACAACAATGAAGAACGACGTAGCTACGATATCGCTGCCTGCACGACTACCACCATTTTGGCGCCAAAATCCACGTCTTTGGTTCGCGCAGTTTGAAGCCGCCGTCGCCGCCAGCAAGATAGGTGACGAGCAAAAATTTAACCTTGTCGTCCCACTACTCGGCTGCAGCGACCTGGAACAAATCGCCGACATCATACTGGAACCGCCAGCCACCGGTAAATACAGTCGCACTGAAAGAGAGACTGATTTCCACTTATCAAGAATCAGACCACCGCCAGCTTCAGAAACTCCTCAGCGGTCTCGAACTCGGTGATCAGAAACCGAGCCAGCTGCTACGTAAAATGCGCGACCTAAGTGGCAAACTTCTGTCCGACGAAGCGCTCAAGGTCATGTGGCTTAATCACCTGCCCGCACAAGTTCGCGCAGTATTATCCGTGAACACAGAATCTACACTCGAAGTTCTAGCTGCGATGGCCGACAAAATGATGGAACACTTCGAACCAACAGTCGCCGCAGTCTCCGTAGTTCCCCCGCCAGCATCGGTCAACGAAGTACAACAGAACTCCGTCACAAATCTGCAAATCAGCATGCTTTGCAAACAAATAGAAAAGCTATCTCTCGAAATCGCCGAATTACAAAGTAATCAGCAAAATGCATCACATCGCCGTTCCCGCTCGCACTTTGCTAGCCGTCAACATAGCCGCTCTCGCTCACATTCAAGGTCAAGGCCGCGCGCTAGCAACGCACGTACACCGAGGGACGCCGACTGGCTATGCCGTTATCACTATCGATACGGCGACGATGCTCGTAAATGCGAATCCCCGTGTTCCAAGAGCAAGCAGGAAAACTAAAAAGTACATCGACTGTGGCGGGTGTCGATGTAAACCACACATCTCGCCGCCTATGCGTGATCGACATCAACAACAGAGAGAGATTTCTCGTCGACACAGGAGCCGACATATCGGTATTAGCCGTCCGAAATAAGAAAAATAAACCGACCAAGAATACCTACAAATT
This sequence comes from Sesamia inferens, assembly GCA_037179545.1. Lineage (NCBI taxonomy): Eukaryota > Metazoa > Arthropoda > Insecta > Lepidoptera > Noctuidae > Sesamia > Sesamia inferens. The sequence continues at coordinate 13,301,964 of CM073951.1, read as the reverse complement.
GTTCGCGGCAAACGGAACAGAGATTCATACCTACGGAGAGCGCACGCTTGAACTCAACTTAGGTTTACGAAGAAGCTTCAAATGGACATTCGTAGTCGCCGATGTAAAAACCTCAATACTGGGTGCAGACTTCCTAGTATACCACAAATTGCTAGTCGACCTGCACCAGAGGAAACTTATCGACCGCGTTACCGATCTCAGCGTGAACGCCATCAAAATAAATAACAACGAAGAAACTATACACATGGTCAACCGAGACCACGTATATCACGACATAATGAAGAAATACCCTGACGTTCTGCGGCCGATGTCACTCAAGACTCCAGTGAAGCATGACGTCACACATCATATTGAGACTACAGGACCGCCGATATACTCACGGCCGCGCCCTCTACCGCCGGACAAATACAAAGCGGCGAAACTGGAATTCGAGCGCATGATAGAGATGGGTATATGCAAGCCGTCAAAAAGTCCGTGGGCAAGCCCTCTCCACGTCGTCAAGAAAAAGGATGGGTCACTTCGTGTAGGTGGAGACTACCGGAGACTAAATGCAGTCACCGTACCTGACAGATATCCCATTCCACGTATTCAGGATTTTACGTACCAGTTACACGGCAAGAAAATATTTTCAAAATTGGACCTGAAAATGGCATACTTTTGGATTCCTATAGCTGCACAAGACGCACAGAAGACCGCAATCATAACACCTTTCGGCCTATTCGAATTCAACTGCATGACGTTTGGATTACGCAACTCAGGCCAAACATTTCAACGTTTCATGCATGAAGTTTTACGAGGACTGGACAACATCGTATTCTGTTTCGTCGACGATCTACTTGTCTATTCAAATAACCAGGAAGAACATCGCCAGCACTTACAAATAGTACTCAAACGCCTAAATACCTACGGCGTCAGTCTTAACATCGACAAGTGCGAGTTTGATAAAGAAAACATAGAGTTCCTCGGTTATCAAGTATCAGCAAATGGTATCAATCCCACGCAAGAACGTATACAAGCAATAGTCAATTACCCGAAACCACAGACAGTACAAGAACTAAGAAGATTTTTAGGCATGATTAACTTTTATCGCAGCTGTTTACCACATCAAGCCGAACATCAGCATGAATTAAACAAGTACCTACACAACAGCAAGAAAAATGATAAAACTCCGATACAATGGACACCAGAAAGCGAGCAAGCCTTTGAGAAATGCCGACAAAGCATTCTCAAGGCCACAACACTTACGCACCCGATTCCCAACGCAATATTACGTCTATACACAGACGCGTCAAACACTAGCATTGGCGCTGTATTACAACAAAAGGTCGACGGCGTATGGAAACCACTGGCATTCTATTCAAAAACATTGAGTGATACGCAAAGAAAATATAGCGTATATGATCGCGAATTATTGGCAATGTTCACCTCAATTAAGCACCTACGTCGGCTGATAGAAGGCAACGACGTAACAATATTCACCGACCATAAGCCATTAACGTATGCATTATCAAGATCGCCAAGTACCAGCGATACACCGAGAAGAGAGCGTCAACTACATTACATAAGTCAGTTTTGCTCGAAAATTCAATACGTTCACGGTAATAATAACGAAGCGGCCGACGCCCTATCTCGTATAGAAGAAATCGACTTGTCGCAATCTACGATCGACTACAATCAACTCGCTAAAGACCAAGAGAACGACGACGAACTCAAGATCAGCATGACCAACCCGAATCTGAAGTTTGCAGAAATCACATTGCCCGGAGGTCAACGACCTATCATATGCGAAACATCAACAGGCAACTTACGCCCGTACCTACCAGCGTCTTATCGTTTTGTAGCGTTCAAAGCACAACACGAACTTAGCCACCCAGGTATACGTACGACAAGAAAGATTATGGTCACTAAATTCTTTTGGCCGAATATAAATAAAGAAGTCGGTATGTGGACAAGGTCATGCATCGGATGCCAGCGCGGGAAAATCCAGCGACATGTTATCAGCCCGCTCGGCGAGTTTCAAAAATCAGCGCGTTTCGAACATATTCACGTAGACATTGTCGGACCACTTCCGCCGTCTAATGACTATAGATACCTAGTCACGATGGTCGACCGTTGCACTAAATGGCCCGAAGCAATACCTACTCGTGACATCACCGCCGACACTGTTGCTAAGGCAGTTTACGAGGGATGGATAGCGCGATTTGGCTGCCCCTTACGTGTGACAACGGATCAAGGCAGACAGTTCGAGTCGTCATTATTCAACGCATTGATGAAGAAATTTGGCATAACACGGATTCGAACCACCGCATTTCACCCTCAAGCAAACGGTCAAGTCGAACGATGGCATCGAACCTTGAAATCCGCACTTATGGCGCGAAACGCCGGCGTACACTGGAGCGAGGAACTAGCGACCGTACTCCTTGGTTTAAGAACAGCTTTACGTGAAGATACGCAAGTCAGCCCAGCTCTCATGACATACGGGTCAACATTAAGAATACCGTCAGATTTTTTCACGCCTACACAGCCAAAAAACGACGACGCAGAATTCGCCCGTCAGCTGACCGAAACAATGTCGACACTATCTCCAAACAGCAAGTCACATAGCAACAACAGAAAGATTTTCGTGTACAAAGACTTGGCTACGTGTTCTCATGTCTTCGTGCGTAATGATACCGTACGAAGCCCACTGACTCCACCTTACGAAGGCCCATTCAAAGTTCTACATCGCGGCAACAAACAATTTACCATTCAGATGCCCCTACGAACATCTGTCATCACAATCGACAGGCTCAAACCAGCACACTTACTCAAGCAAGAAGAACCTACTACTAGAGGAACAACAAACGCACGTGACACTCGTCGCACACATACATCGAGCGCGAATAACGAGCCGCGGCCGCTGACCCCGCCGACCTCGAGTACAACCCGCGAATCCTACGTCACTCGCACCGGACGCACCGTTAAAAAAAATGTACGATTCGCTTAAGAGGGGGATGCTGTAGGAACACACATACAGCACTCATAGAATTACCGTACCTCCAAACAGTTACCTTCAAACAGTTACCAGTTACCTCCAAACAGTTACCAGTTACCAAGGAATACCAACAACACCTTATTACCAATACGTTTTGACATCATCCATTCAGGAATAATTGAACAACGCCGTCTCGAGAGAGACGCTATACGTTTGACTCATCTGTTGAAAGGAACAAGAGGCCGCCTTGAAAAAGGCGTTTACTGTCAAAGGAATATGATACGTGATGCGTTGCGTGGGTTCAACGACATCACTCATGAAAATCGTTTAGTACAATTTAAAAATAATTTAATTGAAAAGCTACCGGGCTTGCCTCATCACACCAACCCGGATCATGCGTATAGTGTATTGTTACGAATGCACCTTATGTCGAGGGCATAAGGTTCAATATCGCGTGACATGCAGTGCGTAACTTTTAAGCCCTATAACTCGAGACCTAGACATTGTATAGGTGTAATATAAAAACGCATTCCTAGACTTAAGGTGGCCTATCGAATGGTACAGGTTTCATCAATTTTGTCAACTAAGTCACGACATCGAAATTTCTAGAAACCCGTTTCCGGGAATTACCATAGGTACCTACTGAATGTACTCGAAGTTATGCGCTATTATTATTACGTCTAGACGATTCTGGAATGTTCGATTAGCTGGACTATATATAGCGCCGTGACGCCAGAGCAGGGCAGTGTGTGGCACACACACAGAATTCCACGCGAGCGGAGAACACACACACACATACCGCTCGTTACTCACCACCACCCCCCGCACCCCGCAGCCAACCGTACATAGCTGGTTGTGCTGTTAGGGGCCGGGGTAAGCATCCACTGTAGCGGAGCGCCAAACAAAACCGACGCTCGGTCGCTGACCGACCCTTGCTGGGCCTTCTCTGGGCCACTAGAGATCCCACTCGGCAGGGGCCTGATCGCCCGGGCGTCGAGAAGCACTTCGGGTGCTCCTACAGTCACACACCACAAAGCACACCGACGACCGCCGGAGGGAAGGCACACCCCTGCGGCGGACAACTAGGTGTGCGAAGATTGCACCCTATGGGTGCACTCCGACGACGGGTCTCCATTTTTGGAGACCAAGAGACCGACGCCACGGGCATGGGGCCAAAAAGGAGCCCCAAACCCGTCTCCTCGCGCCCTCATCTTGGGGACGCAGAGATGTTCTCGAAGCAGGGCAGTCTGCATTCGACTACCGAGACGAAAACAGCGACAGTTAAGAAGCGATCTTTGGGAATACCTACTGCGACAACCGTAACTAGAACTGTGCGTACTGCGTGAAGTAACATCTGTGGTGTTATTGTGTGTTTACAATACGGACTTCGTGGACGTAAGTGAAGACTTCGGTGCAACGTCAGCAACATTCTACTTGTCATTGCCTACAATCGACTGTACCTTCGTTGCCAATAAACTTCGTAACCCTTAACTGGCGTTTTACTACCCCTAGCCCGTAACAGTATTATTTAACCTGATTAATTGTGAATTTATGAAAGTTTTCACAAAACATTGACTGTTAGCGACTGCCCTATATTTAGTGATTGGGCAACTCCAGGTATTTATAAAAGCAGGGAAAAAATGTATGAATTGTATCAGGAAAAAACATATAACCATGATGAAACTTTTCAAGAATTTGTTAAATATTATTCATTTTAACATTAAAAATAAAATAAAATCTTCTGGAAATAAAATCAAAACAACCTGGCAAATTATAAATTCTGAAACTGGAAGAACCAACCTACAAAATCGCGATTACCATCTTAAAATTAACGATGAAGATGTAAAGACGGACTTGAAGGCAGCAACTGAGTTTGAGAATTTTTTTACTAATATTCCAATAATAACTACAAAAACTTTGTCTTCTTCCTCCACTTCTGCTTACGCCATACTAAAAGAATGTGTTCCAGAATATGACAAACACTTTGAATTTACGTTTGTGACTGCCAAAGACATTATAGAATCTTTTAAGGATCTTGATGTAAAAAAAACTGACGATCATTGGGGTTTGTCAGTACATACTGTAGCTTCAATAATAGATGTTATCGCACTTTTCTTAGCAATTGTTTTTAATTCTTGTGTCACATCTGGTATATTTCCCGATTTGATGAAACTTAGCAAAGTAATTCCACTGTCCAAATCTGGTAGTACAACTGACCCCACGAATTTTCAGCCAATTTCGGTATTACCAACTTTGAGCAAAATTTTTGAAGAATTAATTTTGAAACAGTTGTTGAGGCACTTTAACTTCCATAATTTATTGCACGTGAAACAATAAGGTTTTACAAAGGGTCGTTCAACTACATATGCGGGCGTGGCGTTGCTAAAGAACACCTTTGGGAGGAATCGCAAGATGCTCTTGGTATTTTTTGTGATTTGTCCAAGGCCTTTGATTGCGTACATCATGATACTTTTATTAGGAAATTGTACCATTATGGTTTAAGGGACAGAGCTCTCGACCTTCTGACTTCTTATCTGAATAATCGAATTCAGAGGGTTGATGTTAATGGCAAGAGATCTGCACGATATGTGGTCACCATGGGCGTTCCGCAGGGCTCAATTCTAGGTCCATTCTTGTTTTTAATCTATATTAATGACTTACCTCATCACGTGGGGGATAATCACAACATTGTATTGTTCGCGGATGATACTTCTCTTATTTTTAAAGTCAAGCGTCAGCTAGCAAATTTTGACGAAGTTAACAATGCACTTTCTAAAGTTGTCCATTGGTTTAATATAAATAACCTTCTTTTAAATGAAAAAAAAAAAAAACTAAAGTCATTAAATTTTCTACGCCAAATGTCAGGCAGCTAACTACCAATGTTCAACTGAATGGAGTAGAGTTGATCCCTGTCGACAGTTTTTCTTGGATTGACTATTGACGCCAAGTTGCAATGGGGTCCTCACGTTGAGAAGCTGTCGGGTAGACTCAGTTGCGCCGCCTTTGCTGTTAAGAAAATTAGAGAGATAACTGATGTAGATACAGCCAGAATTGTTTATTTTAGTTATTTTCATAGTCTTATGACTTATGGGATTCTTCTCTGGGGAACTTGTGCGGACATCAATACCATCTTTGGTCCTAGAGATTCTCTTAGAGAATAATTCAGAGAGGAGGACATTCTGACTGTAGCTTCACAGTATATATTTGAAAATCTTATGTATGTACATAAAAATATATCGGATTTTAAGAAAATAAGCGATATTCATAATATAAATACCCGGAACAAACACAATCTTGCTGTACATCACACTCGTCTGCACAGAGTAGGCAACTCGTTATGGGTCAATGTACTTATACACTTTTACAACAAGCTTCCCATGGACATTCGAAACTTACCCATTAAATGATTTAAAAACTATATAAAGGCCAAACTTTGCAAAAAGGGGTATTATAATATCACAGATTATTTAGAAGACATAAAAGCTTGGGACTGAGCTGCTCGCTCTGTTAAGCATTGTTATTAAGCAATATGCGTAATTATAAGGTAAATTATTGTAAACATTTTCATTTTTAATGTCTGGACTTGAAAAAAGACGATGATCCCTGAGTTTCTTTCAGTTAGGAAATGCCGGCTTAATCTAGTTTAAAACAAAAAAAAAAAAAACATATGACGTGTAAATGTGATCGGTGATCCTACTTGCTTAATAAACGATTTCATTTCATTTCAACTCAAATATTTTTTAATATTAGATTATGTATTATTGATTTATAGGATTTATTTGACAGCAATGACAGATTTAAATTGTATTATTAACATTGTATACGCAATGTAAATAAAACAATTTGACTCATGTCATGGCAAAATAGAGAAAAGTTTATTATCAGCAGAAATATCTATTTAACCATGTTAACAAATAAATGAATGATTTAAGTAGCGATAAGACCGCCCATTGGGTCACCCTTTGTAAAATATTTTTACTTATGTTCTGTAATCTATATGATGTACATAAAAAAGAGTATTCTATCTATCTATCTATCTACTTTTCAAATAAACAAATTATTTAGATATTTCATCATCATCATCATCAACGTTTTTTATATCGTCCCACTGCTGGACACAGGTCTCCTCTCATACAGAGCAAGATTAAGCGTATTCACCACGCTTACTCAATACGGGTTAGTATTTTCTAACTTAAAGTCCAGGTTTTCTCAAAATATTTTCCTTCACCTTGTAAAGTCATTGGTGTCCAAGATATACTTAGAAAGTACATATAACTTAGAAAAGTTACATTGGTACTTGCCTGACCTGGAATCGAACCCGCACCCTCATATTTTTGAGAGGCTTGTTTTTTAACCACTAGGCTACCACGACCATTAGAACCATTAGTTTAGGTATTTGATTGAGTTTAATTACGAATCAAAAGTTCGGGTCTACCCATTTACTACGCCAGGAAAATCCAAGATAGCGCCATCTTACGCGCAGTATCGAAACTATTATAAAAAAAGTTCTGTGTTGTTATAGAACGGCAGATGACGCTAGCTATATCACCTAAATGATAAATTAATGGGTATTATTAAACTACAGGTAACACTAGCGAGATAACCCAACTAAAAAAATAATGATAATCATTAAACTCATATAAAATAAGAATGATGGACATGTTGAGTTGAATTAATTAATTATCGTGCAATACTTAGGTATATTATAGAGGATAATTGTTGTTTGTCTGGGATAATCTTTATGTACTACCTACTTATGGAGTTATAGTAAACTTGGGACAAAGCCTTCATTCTATTATGATTACATTTTCGTGTCGCCGCCACGACTGTATCTATTAATTTTACATTATGTTTTTTCTAAAACTTTGCCATTTCCACGAAGTAGTCGGTAGCAACGCAGAGGTCACTTTGACTGCATGTTTTGGGACACTGAGAACACCGTAGGACGGGAAGCATGGTTAGTGACTTACATAGCTTCATAATCACACATTACCGCCGCCCCTACACGCCGCAGCTGCACTTTACTTGGTTGGACTTAAATCTTCCAGTGACAGTTCAAAGACTTTCAAGTAAACCACGAAAGATAGTAAGCATAAGGATTTGTGCCCGGTTAGAAATGACATACTCGCCCCCTTTTTACATGGCAATATGAGAACTTATTACTAAGTAATAACAGCCGAGCCTATCTACATTTACATAGTGAGACCCCTCTGTGCCTCGGTAAGAACGTTAAGCTGTTGGTCGTGGCTGCCATAAGTGAATCCATGACAGTTTTTACGATCCATCAGAAGCCTGAAGGTCTGTTAACCAATCAGTGGCGTAACTACAACGTTTGAGGCTCGTGGCAAAATTCATCGGATGGGCCCCCCTATTACAAAAATCAAAACATTTTTCTATTTATTGTGTATGTGTTATAATTATGATAAATGTTGGGAATTGATATTTTCATCTGACCGGGGCCCCTTCCGGCTGGGGGCCCGTGGCATTTTGCCGACTTGCCACCCTGTAGTTACGCCACTGTAACCAATGGAGAATATGCGAGGGAATTGCAGACTTAATTCCCCAATCTCCGTTCCATCATTGGATGACCCGTTGTACGGCGAGTATCCAACTTACGTTGTTGACACCACTATGATTAGGATGAAGCGTTTAACCTCGTATTTTATATTATGTACATAGACGGACTGGGAATTTGGCCGGAGGGTGGTATTTACGTCTGACGACAACTTGAGCGTCTTCAAGGCTAGAGTGCATACACACACTTTATCTGCAGCCGGGATTGCGGTTAAACAGTAGTTTATAATTATAAAATAATGTAAACGATGCCATGGTTGGCTTGGTGGTTAAATTGGATCTGGCTGTTTGTGTATGTGAGTTCCAAAATGGCCACGCCTTGAATCTGATGTTGCTGTGCGACTTCAGTAGGTAAATGCACCCTTGCCCTGTACCTCATCTTCCGGTGCACGTTCTCCACGAAGTCCTTCGCCATAGTTGTGTAGTCTAGGCGGTAGAAATAAAATAAAACTCGGGTGTGAAGTTCGTAAGTGTCTTATACAGGTTGGCCAAAAAGTAGTGGATCAAACGAAACAGGGAACTTTTTTGTAACACTCCAATATTTAGGGAAAAAAATTAATGGCGCGTTAAATTTGGAACTGCAATACATTTTTTGTAGTATTTATACATTATCGAATCATAATACCACACCTTTTATTTGATCGTTTTTAATCAATTAAATTTTTTACTGATGAAATTGTAAACAACTCGATAGTTTCATTTAAAAAAAAAAAACATAATAATTCATAACTTTTCGTGCAATGAAGTAATGGCGATGCTGGAGAAAGATTTTCCGTTGGAAATTACCTCCTTCATCTCTCTGTTTCGTTTGATTCACGACTTTTTGGCCACCTTGTATACTTATCCACTATTATGCCTATATGTACGGTTACGTGGGTAGGAATCTAAATTACGCAACTCAATTATAATAAAATATATTCATTAGATAATATGTTGATATATATAATAACATGTTTGCTAGCCATTTTGTGCAATTTTATTTTAAAATAAGACAAATTGTTTAAAATCCCATCATGGTGCCGCTGGTTTCGCCGAGTAAAGGGTCGGCGCAGTCTTAAGACAGTCCCCTAAAACGTCTGACCTTTATTACATCTTTAATTCTTCAAAGGCAATCTTGGGTAAGTAAAGATTCAGGCTGTACCTAGTTTTAGAACCGCTTTTAAATCTGTCAGTCTTCTTTCAGTAAGAATTCAATACCATGATACTCGTACTTGGTAAGGAGAACTATATGTAAGCTAAAAAGATGAGTTTCAATTTGAATCTCTTTGTAGGCAAGAGTCTGTGTATACATAGGCTGTGTTATTTTCTGTCAGTGAATAAGTAGATTTAGGTCACAAGCAACCACGAAAAAAAAAGCAAAATTCCGATTCAATAGTTCCCATTCGCTTGATAGATGGCGCTGTTAGTTAAGTCTACGATTCATAAAACTCGCAATGGTTACGTTACACGGTCGGGTATATAAGCCAGCTCGTTTAACGACACTGTATCGTCCTTAGGAATGTACTATGTTCATTAAATAACATTGCACATATTTTTTGGGAAAGTTGAATGTACACAATGTAAACATTTAACTTTTTGATTTTATTGTGTACTCTATGTTATTTTCTTATTCGTGAACATTTATCATCATCATGTTCATGATAGGAAAATCATTGGCTTTTATTGTTTTAGTATAACTTAATAATTTGTTGATAATTCTGAATTTAATTGTTAAGTTTAAAGTACTTACGTGTTATTCAAAAACATATTTAAAATGAATACAAAACCCAAAGTTACTTAATAGTAAAAATAAGATTAAAATACAAAAATGTCAAAATACAATTCAAAACAATAAAATGATGATGATTGAGACTTACTTTTAGATTCCATATTAACAGTCTTATTCACTGAAAATATAAAATAAAAAAATAAATGTCAATATCAAAATATACTTAAAATTATTTTTATTCCTATTAAGTATCGATCGGCTAATTGTAGCAATATTTTTCTATCCCAGTCGTGGTAATTGATGTGGTTTTGTTAACCACAACACGATAGGGTACCTGAAAATTTTTCATGAAACACATTTTCTCAAAATTTCGGCATAAGTAGAGAATTATGTTGAAATTAAACTAATTTCAGATCAAAAGTTTAGGCTTTAGTTATAAGACTTAGCTTTTCCCCACCCCAGGAATATCCGATATAGCGCCATCTTGCATGCATTTACGGAATTATTATGAAAAGTCCTCAGTATTGTTAATAAGCAACAGATGTTGCTAGTAACATCTAGGAATTGCAATCCGGCGTCAATTTCTGTCCGGCCGTATACGACCAGATCTTTATCAATCCGGGCGGAACCGGCCAGATTAATCAAATCAGGACTTTTTCCACTTTTTAATATAAAATGAGTAAGTTAATCAGGTACATCGACCGAGTAATAGACATACCGTACGCGTATAATCTACAGTATTTTTTTGGTTTGAAAAGGGTGAGAGAAATAGCCTATGCTTTCGGTCTAGCACTATCTCTTTCCTTATAGATTGATGATTTTGAGAGAGATAAAGATAGAAATGCCACGAGTCTCATCTTTAAGACATGTCCTATGAGTTTATGGCAATGATTAAGTGTCACTGCACTTATATGTGGATTGTTAATCCATACCAAGATTATAAATGTGAAAGTATCTCTGTCTGTCTGTCCGGCTTTCACCCCAAAACTACTGAACCGATTGTAATGTGTCTCCAGTTATTATTACATTTTTATTGGAAGAGACAGTAGCTATGTGCAGCCATAGCGAGTTTATGAAGTCGTCCTCGTTCGTCTTAGATAGTGAGCGATAAATACCTAGAACCGTGAGATCAATTTAATATTAACCTGAAAACAAGAATCGTGAGTTAACTCTATCTCTTTTATTTGACACTTATGTGTCAAAAATTATGTGTGTATTATTAACAAAGACAACGACGCCGTCAGCATTATTTAGGTGTTTAGTAGTGCGGCTAACGAATAGTTATTAAACTGAGATATATTCTTATTAGGGTTTAGCCTGCATTCACTTAAAACGACAAGGTCAATTTCACAATTTAGATCAGTCAGGTTTTTATTTGGGAAAACAAACAGTGACACATTACATTTTATAGAGAGTAACCAGATCTGAGCAAATTTGTAACCAACAACATTTTCCACAGAATACATAAAAAATAATAATATTTACAAACCATACTATTGCATGCTATAAACCTACAAGTAATATATGGTCAATTTTAATATTATAAAAGTATTGTTCACAAAAAATCAATGTTAGTAACAGAGCAAAAACTCAAATGTATAAATGATTAGGTAACTATAAGCACCTTTAGTACAATATTTTTGAAACTACCAGCAGTAAGAGCAAACATATCGATGTGATGGAATTTATTATTGCAATTGTTAGTAAGTCGCCGCAAAGGCATGCACACCCGCGTTACTACGACAAGAGGTAACTGCAAACAGTAGCCGAGACCGCACCGCTCGATCCACTGTCGTTCTAGGAACTATGTAACTTATTCTATTACTAATATCAATACAGTCATATGCATTGCTACACAAATCAAATAAAAATATCGTCTCTAGCAGAGTGCGCCTTGATTTAAGTTCCAGCAATTTATACCCCTTAAGCCAATAATCATAACATGGATCTGTGTGAAAGCACAGATCCATGTTATGAATATTCTCTCGGTGGTAGGCCATAACATCGGCCGCCGGCAGAAGTTACCACCCACCAGACAAAGCCTTGCCGCCAAGCGATTTGTCGTGTTCCGGCATGATGTCTGGTGAATCCGTACGGAGGACGGATCTGAGCAGTTGTGTTGCCATGTGTGCCAGGTACGATGCGCCTAATGTTGTTGTGTTGGGAGTTTGGTCGTGGAGGGTCTTCAGATCAGTCTCCCTTTGGCGCAGCATCGTTGGTCGTGTTGTTGGGTTTAACATTGCATCACCTCGCTCAACTGCCGTCTTCCTTCTTATTCGCTCAGTTTTTCTGAGTGAATAGCCTCTTAATAAACTAGCGCGCTTTACCATCAACGATCGCATCACTGCTTACCATCAGGCGGGATTGCGGTCAAGCGCTAGTTTATAATTATTAAAAAAAAAAATCAACGGTAATGCATAGCTTTTAAAAAGTTTCTTTGAACTTTTTCAATACATTCTGAATACTTATTGTACAAGGGATTCCACACTGGTACAGCGTATTCGAGCTGTGATCTGATTAAAGACTTTTACAGATAGAAATAGGTACCTAGAGGGCCGCACAAACTCCTTCGCAGATCTCATCACAAAACCGTACATTCTATAGGTATTATTTACAACCTTGTTAATGTGGGTATCAAGGTGAAGTTTATCCTCAAGAAGAATACCAAATTTCCTCGGTGGTAAGCCTTAACATCGGGTAACTTATGCCGTTACCCACCAGACAAAGTCGTGCCGCCAAGCGATTCGTCGTGTTCCGGCACGATGTCTTGTGAAGCCGTACGGAAGATGGGTCCCCGCAGTCTCCAAACCAATCTCCCTCTGGCGCGGCATCGTTGGTCGTGTTGTTGGGTTTAACATCGCATCACCTCGCTCAACTGCCGTCTTCCTTCCTATTCACTCAATAAAATAAAATTGAAGTCTGAAAAGGAAAAGTAGGTATGCACAGCGGGTGCACGTCCTCTCGTTTAAAGTGCACCTCTCAAACATTCGAGGTTTGCACTCCAATATCGATGCAGTCCATCACCACCTTGGGACTGAAAAGCCCCACCTAATTTTCTTGACTGAGACCCAGATCAGAGGTCCGTCTGATGCGGCATACCTCAGCTACCCGGGATAATCTTTGGAGCATCATTTCCTGCAGCGTGCCGGGGCCTGTGTGTATGTTCGCAATGACATCTGTTGCCGGCGGCGTCTCCGTCACCTCGAAGACCCTCATTTTTCGTCCTCATGGCTGTTGGTTGACACTGGTGTGGACAAAATTATTTACACCTGTGTCTACCGATCACACAACGGTGACCAGGAGACGACTCGACTGTTTGACCACCTCAGTGAAGCTGCTGACATCGCGTTGCATCAGCACCCTGACGCACAGTTCATCGCTCTGGGGGACTTCAATGTCTGTCATCAAGACTGGCTTTTCCCATACCAGAGGACCGACCACGCTGGGAGAGAAGCGCGAAACTTTGCGCTATCAATGGGCCTTTCCCAGCTGGTGGGACAAGCGACTAGGGTGCCTGATATAGCTGGTCATACCGCCAATTGTCTGGACCTTCTGCTGACCACTGATGCGGATAGATATGTTGTTACAGTTTCCTCACCGTTAGGAACTTCAGACCACTGTCTGGTGAAGTCTCTGTCGTCCTTCTCCCCACCTGATTGCGACTCACGTGGTAAGCGGCGAATATGGCGATACAAGTCAGCAGATTGGGATTGTGATGCGCCACTTTTTCGCGTCTTATCCTTGGCAGCAGGTCTGTTTCTCTTCTGACAATCCGTCGAGCTGTGCGGACGCTATTGTTCACAAAAGTGTAGGAAGCTCATCATCATCATCAAACTTTTCTATCGTTCCCCTGCTGGGCATAGCTCTCTTCTCATAAGGAGAAGGATTGAGCGTAATCACCGCTTGCTCAGTGCGGGTTGGCTATTTCAGACTTAAAGTCCAAGTTTCCTTAAGATGTTTTCATTCACCTTGTTATATCGGCTTGTAACATTTCATCATTAAATCACAATAATACTTAGAAGAAATTTCATTTTCTCTACTTTGTGTAGGTGCAAGGTACCAGGGTAGTACAAGTCGCGTCGAGTACCAAGAGATAATAAGTGGTAAAGAGGCGTGAGTAGGAAGGGCTATGCGCTTCTCAATGGCTGTCTCGCTCGTGCACAGGTATATTGATTGATGCGTACCTGTCTGCGTATTTCAATGGCACTGTCTTGCTAGTACGCAATTATATTGAGTGATGCGTACCTTGTCTGTTTGCGAGTTAATCGTTGGTACCAGGATATCAGAAGTAGCAAGGAGGTTTGCATCACGTAGTCGCGGTAGCAGACCGAGGTGACCGGCACGGCGCTAGATTCAGCGTGTGTGCGTCCATGCGCCATGATGATATAACCAATAATTTCATATATGGGTATAGGTATTTACCATGATTGTTCAAATATTTTATTTATTTATTTTATTATTTATGTACACACAATAAAATACATAAAGATGCGACAAAAATAAGATCTGAGTAAATATATCAAACCTAGGTTTTTCACCAGTGTGTGAGAATATGCTTTGTTAAATCAACCATGCTGCTATAACTACGCTGACAAACAGTGTGTACGCATATGCCTTGTTAAATTGCTTTCTATGCTAAAATTACTTGTACATACATTACATTTAAAAGGTTTCTCACCAGTGTGTGTACGCATATGCACTGTTAAACTCCCATTTCTACTAAAATTACGTTGACAAATATCACACTTATAAGGTTTTTCACCAGTGTGTGTACGAATATGCGATTTTAAATGACTCCTTTGGGAAAAATTCTTTTTACATATATGACATGTATAAGGTTTCACACCAGTGTGTATACGCATATGCATTGTTAAATTACTTTCTCTAGTAAAACTACGTGGACATACAACACACTTATAAGGTTTCTCGCCAGTGTGTGTACGTATATGCTTTTTTAAAATATACTTTTGATAAAATATACGTTGACATACATCACACTTAAAAGGATTTTCACCAGTGTGTGTACGAATATGAACAGTTAGCCTTTGCCTTTGTGAATACACACGCTGACAAATATGACATTTATACTCCTTTTTTACATTGGTAGAACTACTCTGATTACATATGTAAGGCTCTTTGAAATATGGGCCAGGCTTGGACGTCCATTCCTGAGTTGTCCGGAAGACTTTCGAATCTGATTTGTCATTTGTAGTTTGATCGGCTGTTATTGCATCTTTTTCTTTTGTTCTTCGTGTGTCCGGTTTTGGATCCCTCACAACGGTCGCCTCTGTAAGTGAATTTAGTAACTAGATATAGGAAAAATATTGATATGTAGACGAATCAAAATAATTTACCGAACTAGCTATTACCCTTTGTGACGTTGTAGCGGTACCTACAAACGCCACAAAATGAACGACGCGTCATACTGACGTCACACTCAAATTGTTGCACGAAGGCTGCGCTGACGTTCATGATCGGGGTCACCAATGTGGAGGCATGAGGAACAGGGAGTAAAGTTCACTCATCCTCCGTAGAAAAGGGAGGATCCTCCAACCAGACGGGTGTTATGTCTGGCGGGCACTTGCCCGATGGTTGAAATTGGCAAGTTGTATGTATGCTAATTGCACGGTAAACTCTGATTGCGAGATGTAGAATTCGTGTGACGTCAGTATGACGCGTCGTTCATTTTGTGGCGTTTGTAGGTACCGCTACAACGTGATTCACTAGTTATTAGAGGATTCATTGCCGACACACGGACCGCGTCCACATCGCCCGCGTAAAACCTCCGGCAAGAGCCACTTGGACCCCCATAGATTGGGGCGGAGCCGCCTAAAGGTAGCCCCGACCTGCTCTAGTCTAGGAACCAAACGTCTGAATTGCTCCACGAAGTCTGTGGAACGTGTACTCGGACTTGTACAAGATCACTTCCGAGTCCTAATTTCCGGATCCTCCTCTCCTGCGCCAGGACCGGCGTGGGGTCAGCGTAACAAACTAATTATACTGAGGCCG
Source organism: Sesamia inferens (assembly GCA_037179545.1). NCBI lineage: Eukaryota > Metazoa > Arthropoda > Insecta > Lepidoptera > Noctuidae > Sesamia > Sesamia inferens. The sequence continues at coordinate 13,285,699 of CM073951.1, read as the reverse complement.
ATACATAGCACCCAGTCGTACCCGATATCCCACAGATGCGGCTCCAGAACCGATGCCTGTGGGACATCGCTCGAGTCAACCTTAGATGTTATCTGTTTTTAGGTTTTATACTGTGGAGTGGTAATGGTTGGTATCTTGCTTTATTGATTTCAAGTAAACTAAAGTGTTAGAATACCCTGCGAAACTAGTAATAAAACTAGTTTCACTGCGCTATTCAGTTAGCTGTTTAGGTCCGTTTGCACTAGCCACATCGGTGAACTATTGGCATGTTTGCTCAGCTATATAACTAACTACTACTTACTTATTGTTTCCGTGGATCTCCTTTTATTCTTTGAAACATTTTCGTCATCTACTTCTGTTTTAAAGTTGTTCAAAGGTACATCATCTTGTAAGTCTGAACCATAATAGTGTGGTGGTTTATCTGCTGCATTCAAACAATTGTTGTCTAAATTTTCGGGTTCTTGCTCTATAAGTAAACAAAAACAATGAAGAGTATTATTTTTATATGTATGTCACAACGCAATGTGGTCACAGTTACGTTGATTTAAACTTAAAACTGACAAGGGTTTGAAAGAACTCAAAACATTTAATAATGTATATAAGGAACAGATCACATTTTTTTGAATAAGATCAGGGGGCCCCAGCCCCGGGGCAGCCGGCAGTGCCTCAAAAATCGAGCGCGAAGGAAACCCTGGCGTACCATCTTTTACCCGAACCATTTCGCTGCATTTTCATGCCCCTATTTAAGAATCTCCGGATAAGATCACAACGCAGAAATTTTCGTCATCCAGTAAGCTAAAATCACATACCGAAAATCCAAAATTTTAAGTCTGTATGTCATTTATTTCTGAAGTTAAGCGAAAGTGAAGTTCCGTATTATGACACTCACTCACTCGGGATCATAAAAATAGAACTAGAACTTCCGATAAACTCGGAGAGCTAAAACTTGGTAAAGAGACAGGGTTTATGACCACGTATAGGGAAAACTATAAAAACTAGAAAAATCGAAGATCTGGAGTATCTGGTGACCCTGATTAGAAAACAGAAGAGCCCAAACAAACTATTACAAATTGACGTATCACCTTTCCAAAAAATATTCAACTTGGTGGGCACTAACCGACTTCAAAAAAGGAGCAGGTTCTCAATTCGTTCTTTTTTTTTATTTATGTTCACCGATTACCCTAAGGCGTATGGACCGATTTGCAAAATTCTTTTCTTGTTTGAAAGGGTATACTTTTCAGGTGGTCCCATAGTTACCAGATTAGGATGTGATTATGGAAGACCAGAGGGGGAACTCTAAAAAATCGTAGAGGTGACTAAGGCATTTCTAAGCATTTTCATTAGGTAATTTAAAACACTACAATTTAATAAAGCTACGGAGTAGACATGATGATCGAGCTGGGACACATTTGAGGGAACTCCTCAATGATTCCCAGCAGCTACCTTGTGTTTATGTTTGATTAATTTGTATTGATAAGAACTTTACACCTAGATGGGTTGTGACTGTCAATAAATCTCTCATAATGAAACAAAAGGCCAGTTCAGGGAACTCTTCAACGGTTTACAGTAGTTACCTTGTGTTTGAACTTAATTAATTTATATTCATGAGAACTTTGCACCTATATGGGTTATAATGAAGGTCTGCAGTAACCTGAAGATGGAGCGGAGAGACAGTTGAGGGAGCTTCTCAACGTTTCACAACAGTTACCGTGTGTGCAAAACAAAAGACTCCGACTTCCGTAATTTGATATTTTTCACTTTATAGGGTTTTTTGGAAGCCGGTTGTTTTTTTTTTCAAGTCAAAAATCGAAGGTCTTAATTATCTGATGAAGAACCCTCCGCTTGTTTCAGCTGTCTTAGAGATATGGTAATACTCCCTTTTACTAATGTTACCTACATATTTTTTAACACATCCAATTTTATCTAACGGCCAAGTCACACAACATTAACTGTAATAACAAAACAATCGCAGTAAGGAACCTTAGACTTGGCACAACTTTGTCTAGATTTCATTACTTTTTAGTGATAATCAGGCAGCTCCATTGAGACATTGCAAGTTTTTTACAGAATGTTTTTGGTGGGATATTATTTACTGACAATATTTTTTTTGTTTTTAAAACATACCATCACTTTGATATTACAGATGCGGCCCCAATACCGATCCCTATGGGCCACCGGACGTGTCAAGCTTAGATATTAGATGTTATCTGATTTTACGTGAAGTTGATTGTGCTGAAGTCATAGGGCGAAGTTAAATATACACTGTAATGGGGCGTAGATGTTAATTTAAATAAATAGAGCTAGTTTAGTGACTGACTACTGTACATATTGTTACATATTGGAAATACTGTGGAGGGATAAAGGCTGATATTAGCGTTATACTCGCGAATTAGTGCAGATTGTAGTGAGTGACATCTTGCTTTACTGATCTTAAGCAAACCAAAAATTGTTGGAATGCCCTGGATACTACTACAACAACTCTTTTCACTCGCGCTTTTGGCTGAAGCACGAGTAGACCGTTTCGCAGCGATAGTATGCAAAATATCTGCAGCTCTGTCACGCCGGCCACGCGACAGTTACCTACATCTCATTGCTGAAAGGTTGGACTCAGACCGTCCCTTTATGGAAAACTGGACAATGGTGTATTGCTATTTTTAATTTAACTTAAATTTAAACTGTGCTATAATTATTGTTGTCTAAAATAAATGTATTAAATTAAATTTAACAACAATGGTAGTTAAATCTGTAATTTTAATCTGCATGATGATCTGGTAATGTTCGCAGGACCAACATGACTAGAGATCGCACAAGACAGTCAGGTAGACAAGGAAAAAGGAGAAGCCCTTAGCAAACAAATAAAAATAAACTGAACAGTCCTAGCAATAGAACTCAAAATTGCCCGTATAACCAGTTACACCGTTCAGGCCTGTGAGGTAACCCTAGCCACGTCCTATCAGGTGAACCATTGGCCTGTCTGCTTACCAATATAACCAACTAATACTTACTTATTGTCTCCATGACTTTTCTCTTTTTCTTTGATACTTTTTCGTCTTCCACTTCAGTTTTACATATCATTAAAGGTATATCATCTTCTAAGTATGACTCATAACAGTGAAGCGATATATCTGCTGCATCTAGACAGACATTGTCTAAATTTTTGGGTTCCAGCTCTGTAAGTAAACAATAACTGTCATGAATAAACGTTCTCTATAATATATATATATATATCTGCAATAGGACAATAAACCTGTGTTTATTGTCCTATTGCAGGTATGCTGGAAGAGATTTCTATTATTATTTGATATAAGCATTACCTCTGTGCCTTTTCCGTCATGTTTTTAACCAACTTCAAAAAGGAGGAAGTTACTCAATTCGACTGTATATATATATATATATTCGTCATTTATGGACCGACTGATAATACTTGTTTTTGGTGGAATGAAGATATTTCCAAAGTGGTCCCATAATAAGAACATCAGGATCTGATGATGCAAGACCAGATAATCCAAGGGGCACTTTCAAAAATCGTAGGGGCGACTAGTGCATTTCTTAGTATTTTTATTAGGTATTTTAAAGCACTACAATTGGATAAAGGTCTGGAGTAGATCTGATGATGGAGCCGGAAGACCCTCACAGCGGTCGCCTCTGTAAGTGAATTTAGTAACTACATATGGAAAGAACATGACATGTAGACGAATCAAAATAATTTACACAAGCGCTTAGTACATTTAGGATCAAAAATATTACTGACGAACAATAAACGGCACAGATAGCAAAATCAAAATCAATCACAGATCAAAGCATTTATTTCAAATAAACCAGTTACAGGCACTTTTGAATTGTCAGAAGGTCGGTGAGTCAGTAAGGTGAAGCTAGTCGCCCATTCCAAAGAGTAGGTACCTATGGAGAAGAACGGGCAAGAAACTCCATAGGTACTCTTTTAAATTATCAAGCTATTGATACAATTATTTGATTACATCATTCATTTTGAAATCAATCGTGTGAGAACGATGCAGAAATATACATATTGTACGCTGAGAGCGGCCATTATGGAAAAAACAACAATTCAGAAATTAAAATACGCCGTAGCAGCTAAGAGATGACCAGTCCCCTCTGACGGCGTCCGTTCACGAACATGACGTATGGATCAGCATCATTCAGCTCAACCATATTGAAGGGAACCTAATGATCCAACACACACGCCACCACCAGCGAGACATTTGAGTGAGCATGACATACTCTCAACAGCCAACACAATCAAGTCCTTTTATTGACTTGATTGTGTTGGCTAACCTGAAATTGGAACTAACCCAACAAATAGATGCTTTACAGCAAGTACATTGTGCTCACACGTGTTCCATGCAATTATACAATACTTAGCGGCGTCTTACACAAATAACAGGTGTTGAGATTCACCTAGAGCACCAAGTCTCTCGATATTAAGTACTAGCTGCGTCGCGCGAATTCACCGGCGTAGGTTTGATTATGACTTTTTATATACTCCGCTCCTACTGGTCGCAGCATGATGGTATAGCTATAGCCTTCCTGGATAAAAAGGCTTCTTCTTCAGCCTATGGATGTCCACTGCTGGACAAAGGCCTCCCCCAAGGCTTTCCACGCTGACCGGTCTTATGCTGCTCGCATCCATCGGCTTCCCGCGACCTTCACTAGGTCATCGGTCCACCTTGTTGGGGGCCTCCCTACGCTGCGTCTTCCAGTACGTGGCCGCCACTCCAGAACCTTACTGCCCCATCGGCCATCGGTTCTACGAGCAATGTGCCCTGCCCACTGCCACTTCAGTTTAGCGACTCGCAGAGCTATGTCGGTGACTTTGGTTCTTCTGCGGATCTCCTCATTTCTGATTCGATCACGCAGAGAAACTCCGAGCATAGCTCTTTCCATTGCCCTTTGTGTGACTCTGAGCCTTCGTATGAGGCTCATTGTGAGCGACCACGTTTCAGTTCCGAAGTCATCACTGGCAACACACACTGGTCAAAGACTTTAGTCTTGAGACACTGTGGTATCTTGGACGACGAGAAGATGTATCGTAGCTTCCCGAACGCTGCCCAGCCGAGCTGGATTCGACGAGACACCTCTTTCTCGAAGTTGGACCTACCTAGTTGGACTGTTTGTCCCAGGTATATACACATACTCGTCAACAACTTCGAGTGCAGAGCAACCAACTAGAATTTGAGTGGGTGCGACATGAGAGTTCGACATGATCTTCATGATCTTCTGACATGATGATAAAAAGGCTATCCAACACAAAAAGAATTTCACAAATTGGGCCAGCAGTTCTTGAGATTAGCGCGTTCAAACAAACAAACAAAATCTTCAGCTTTATATATTAGTATAGAAGTAGCTATAGATTAATTTTTTTTTTTATTAGTTTATACTTACCATATAAATGTAATGGTGTTCGCGTTAGTTTTATCGATCGGGTCCGATTGTTAGTTAGTCGAGTGATAGATGCCCGATCGGTACGGGCTCGCGTATTTAGTATTGTCTGTGGTGACGCGCCGCCATTATGGACACAACGTGTTTAGACCCCGCCGCGTACGGCAGGCCGTTGCTTGAACTCTTGACCAATAACCCTCGCACGCGTGGCGTGTTTCGGACGAGGGAATTTCGGGAATAAATACCACCGGGCGCGTTTTGTATAGTTTGTCGCGGTTGTTGCCCGTGTTTTGAAGTATTTACTTGAACTATAAAATGTACCAGTGCCGTCTGTAAATTGAGTTGAATTTGAATCGGAAACGTGGTTTCATTGGCGATCTTTGTCGGGCGTGATTGACACTGCTAAATAACATCTTACGTTGGTGAGCTTTGGTGCCCTATTAAGGGAAACTTGGTGTGTCGACTGGTATGGGACAGTCAGCGAATTTGAAGACATCGGACGTCATTGTAAAGTCGGCGCGCGCGTCGACTTCTCCGGACTTCACTTCTCGACGAAGCACACTGAGTCCCAGGTAAGTCCCGTAGATTTACTAGAGTGTGATCGGAGATTGATTTTACTTGTGGTGTAAGCCGACCGTGTTTGTTGGATAAGCCGTGACAAATGCGCGGTAGATGTACGTGCTTTACTGGGGCGCCTACAAATGGACTATTAGTTTTATTGAATATTTTATTCTTTTTTAGTCGTGTATGACTATAGTTGTCTAGTTGTTTTTGCGTATTACTTCAAAATCAGTTGTAGATTTTCAATTCCATCTCACTATCGGTGTTCGTACCCTCAAAGCAAAACGAAAAATATATCTTGCCGGGGCTGCGGGTTTTTCGAAGAGGAACCTCTCGAAACAGCCGTGTCCGGTGAGGACCGCCACTCTAGCCACTATTATGGCGTGCCCAGCACTGGGTTTTCTATAATCGCACTCTCCATGTCGCCATGAGATCCCGCCGTAGCTTTGTCCGGTGTAGTCGCTTCAGCCGAGTTATATTCCGGAATTTTGCCTTCTCTCGCCACTCTGATATATGGGCAAGGACTTTAGCGTCCAGATCCCATGGCGGTAATCCGGCAAGGAAGCTCACCGCCTCAGTGGATACCGCGCGAGTCCCTGGACTAGCTGGCTAGCCTAGCTATTATAGCCCTTTGTGACGTGATTAACTAGTTATTAGAGGATTCGTTGCCGACACACGGACCGTGTCCACACCGCTCTCCGTAAAGGGCCATGGACAGCACAACCCCGCGTAAAACCTCCGGCAAGAGGCAATTGGTACCCCATAGATTGGGGCGGAGCCGCCTAAAGGTAGCCCCGACCCACTACAGTCTAGGAACCAAACATCGGAATTGCTCCTCGAAGTCTGTGGAAAGTGTACTCGGACTTGTACAAGATCACTTCGAGTCCCAATTTCCGGATCCTCCTCTCCTGCGCCAGGACTGGCGTGTGGTCAACGTAACAAACTAATAAGACTGAGGCCGATAGAGAGGTCGGCACACAGCACCCAATCGTACCCGATATTCCACAAATGCGGCCCCAGAACCGATGCCTGTGGGATATCGCTCGAGTCAACCTTAGATGTTATCTGTTTTTAGGTTTTATACTGAGGAGTGGCAATGGCTGGTATCTTGCTTTATTGATGTCAAGTAAACTAAAAAGTGTTGGAATACCCTGCGAAACTAGTAATAAAACTAGTTTCACTGCGCTATCCAGTTAGCTCTTAAGGTCCGTTTGCACTAGCCACATCGGTGAACTATTGGCATGTTTGCTCAGCTATATAACTAACTACTACTTACTTATTGTTTCCGTGGATCTCCTTTTATTCTTTGAAACATTTTCGTCATCTACTTCTGTTTTAAAGTTGTTCAAAGGTACATCATCTTGTAAGTCTGAACCATAATAGTGTGGTAGTTTATCTGCTGCATTCAAACAGTTGTTGTCTAAATTTTCGGGTTCTTGCTCTATAAGTAAACAAAAACAATGAAGAGTATTATTTTTATATGTATGTCACAACGCAATGTGGTCACAGTTACGTTGATTTAAACTTAAAACTGACAAGGGTTTGAAAGAACTCAAAACATTTAATAATGTATATAAGGAACAGATCACATTTTTTTGAATAAGATCAGGGGGCCCGGCAGTGCCCCAAAAATCGAGCGCGAAGGAAACCCTGGCGTACCATCTTTTACCCGAACCATTTCGCTGCATTTTCATGCCCCTATTTAAGAATCTCCGGATAAGACCACAACGCAGAAATTTTCGTCATCCAGTAAGCTAAAATCACATACCGAAAATCCAAAATTTTAAGTCTGTATGTCATTTATTTCTGAAGTTAAGCGAAAGTGAAGTTCCGTATTATGACACTCACTCACTCGGGATCATAAAAATAGAACTAGAACTTCCGATAAACTCGGAGAGCTAAAATTTGGTAAAGAGACAGGGTTTATGGCCACGTATAGGGAAAACTATAAAAAAACTAGAAAAATCGAAGATCTGGAGTGCATGGTGACCTTGATTAGAAAACAGAAGAGCCCAAACAAACTATTACAGATTGACGCACCACCTTTCCACCAAGTTAAATGTTTAACATTAACTGTAATAACAAAACAAAGACTTGCCACAACTTTGTCTTGATTTGATTACTTTTTAGTGATAATCAAGCAGCTCCATCGAGACATAGCAAGTTTTTTACAGAATGTTTTTGGTGGGATATTATTTACTAACAATTTTTTTTTTTGTTTTTAAAACATACCATCACTTTGATATTACAGATGCGGCCCCAATACCGGTCCCTATGGGACCACCGGCTTAGATATTAGATGTTATCTGATTTTACGTGAAGTTGATTGTGCTGAAGTCATAGGGTGAAGTTAAATATACACCAGTGGCGAAGGGTGAAATTTTGACAAAGGGAAGCCGGTCCAAAAAAATAAACACTTAAACACTTACCTACTGCAGGATATCTTGGAGGAGGTTTTCAGATAAGAATAATATGAAAAGCCCCACCTTCACCATACAAAAAAGGACTGATGATTTCATAACAATGTCTTTCAAGTATGATGGCTTTGTGAAAAGCCTTTTTCGACGTGCATCTCTATACCACACATGCATGCTTGTTAGTAAGTACTTAGTTAAGTACCTATTGTTAGGGAATAAGAGTCAAAAAAAAATAAAATAAAAAATTACAAAAATAATAAAGTGTTAAAAACCGAACCACACAAACACCGATCCAAAACCAACAAAAATATTAAGCAAAAATAAAGCAAATTATAATTGTGTATAATTTGCTTTATTTTTGCTTAATATTTTTGTTTTCACAACGTTATTTATATTCTAATGCAATGCGTCTGTTTTTTTTTTTTAACAAAATGAGCTAAAATGTTGTTATAAAAATTCGGATTACTTTTCATTTTATTAAGCAAATTTTTTTCAATTGACATGATAGCCAAATCGGACAATCTCTGCTCTTTTTGGCAGTTTCGCACATACGTGTGAATGCGTTTTAAAGCAGAAAATGACCGCTCAGCTGAAGCTACTGAAATGGGGAGGGTCAGAATTAAACTGCAAAGAGTCGAAACTTGAGAAAATGCGTCTTTCAAAGACGTATTAACAGTAACAGCACTCTATATGAATTAAAGCCATAATAACAAACAAAATCTACAGTATTTAACCAAATCTGCGATTAAATTACCTTACAGAATCCGTCACAGTTTAAATAACACAAATATTAAAAACAAACGAAAAACTCACGCACCATAGGTATAGAACGCTTTCTCGTAGTAGCGTGGTTAATTTGTCTCTTTCTAATGAGTAGAGGAGAGTACTATAAGCCGCCCGCGAGTAGCTTCATATTTATCAAGTTTTACCGACGGTTAGCGAGAATTAGAAAGAGATGGTCTGACACGCTCTCTCTTTTCGCCGTCGTTGACTGAGGTAATCCGTGATTCCGCGGGTTTCCTTCAACGTAAAGTACGAAAAATTGAAGCGCTGATTAATTTACGACTATAAAATGAAATGTGATACTTAGGGTATTGCTAAGAATTACTATTGCTATTGTAAATCGCGCAGGCGTTTGATAAATAATACTTTGTTAATGAAATAGAATGTAAATACTTTTGTATGAATATGGAACTGATTTTTGAAAGGTAACCCGGTGGGAATCGGCTTGTATGGACCCTTCGCCACTGATATACACTGTAATGGAGCGTAGATGTAAATTTCAATAAATAGGGCTAGTTTAGTGACTGACTACTGTACATATTGTTACATATTGGAAATACTGTGGAGGGATAAAGGCTGATAATAGCGTTATACTCGCGAATTAGTGCAGATTGTAGTGAGTGACATCTTGCTTTACTGATCTTAAGAAAACCAAAAATTGTTGGAATGCCCTGGATACTACTACAACAACTCTTTTCACTCGCTTTTGGCTGACGCACGAGTAGACCGTTTCGCAGCGATAGTATGCAAAATATCTGCAGCTCTGTCACGCCGGCCACGCGACAGTTACCTACATCTCATTGCTGAAAGGTTGGACTCAGACCGTCCCTTTATGGAAAACTGGACAATGGTGTATTGCTATTTTTAATTTAACTTAAATTTAAACTGTGCTATAATTATTGTTGTCTAAAATAAATGTATTAAATTAAATTTAACAACGAAGGTAGTTAAATCTGTAATTTTAATCTGCATGATGATCTGGTAATGTTCGCAGGACCAACATGACTAGAGATCGCACAAGACAGTCAGGTAGACAAGGAAAAAGGAGAAGCCTTTAGCAAACAAATAAAAATAAACTGAACAGTCCTAGCAATAGAACTCAAAATTGCCCGTATAACCAGTTACACCGTTCAGGCCCGTGAGGTAACCCTAGCCACGTCCTAACAGGTGAACCATTACCCTGTCTGCTTACCTATATAACCAACTAATACTAACTTATTGTCGCCGTGACTTTTCTCTTTTTCCTTGATACTTTTTCGTCTTCCACTTCAGTTTTACATTTCATTAAAGGAGGCCCGTGAGGTAACCCTAGCCACGTCCTAACAGGTGAACCATTACCCTGTCTGCTTACCTATATAACCAACTAATACTTACTTATTGTCGCCGTGACTTTTCTCTTTTTCTTTGATACTTTTTCGTCTTCCACTTCAGTTTTACATTTCATTAAAGGTATATCATCTTCTAAGTATGATTCATAACAGTGTAGCGATATATCTGCTTCATTTAGACAGCCATTGTCTAAACTTTTGGGTTCCAGCTCTGTAAGTAAACAATAACTGTCATGAATAAACATTAATTATCAACTAGTTACGCCTGATTTTACCTGCGTGAGTTTCGACCCTGTGTGAATATCAGAATTTAAAGTAATCCTACGCATTAATCCTGGTGATAATCTATATTTGCCAAATTACATTTAATTCCGTTCAGTAATTTAGGTTTGAAAAAGTAACAAACACTCACAAACTTTCGCCTTTATAATATAACACTATCTTTCCACTTATTAGTTTATTCTTATATTTGTTGTTTTTGTGAATCGCTTTGTTTTGTATTATTTTTTGTGTCCTTTACTTTTCCACACGCTGTCTACATCTGTGTTTATTGTCCTATTGCAGGTATGCTGGAAGAGGTTTAGATTGATATGCTGGAAGAGAGAGATTTAGAAATCTCTTCCAGCATAAGCATTACCTCTGTGCCTTTTCCTTACAGTTTTAACCGACTTCAAAGAGGAGGAGGTTACTCAATTCGATCGTATATACAGGGTGTATCTGACATCGTAAAGCAAACTTCGTGAAAAGGCTACACCGCATGCCACTAATATAATTATGATAGTCATATGGGTAATACTGTGGAGGGATAAAGGCTTATACTAGCGTTATACTCGCTAATGAGTGCAGATTGTAGTGAGTGACATCTTGCTATACTGATCTTAAGCAAACTAAAAATTGTTGGAATGCCCTGGATACTACTACAACAACTCTTTTCATTCGCGCTTTTGGCTGAAGCACGAGTAGACCGTTTCGCGACGATAGTGTGCAAAATATCTGCGGCTCTGTCACGCCGGCCACGCGACAGTTACCTACATCTCATTGCTGTAAGGTTGGACTCAGACCGTCCCTATATGGAACACTGGACAATGGTGTATTACTATTTTTAATTTAACTTAAATTTAAACATAGACTCTCTTAATTTCATGTATATGTTGGGTGTGCCATAATTATTGTTGTCTAAAATAAACGTATTAAATTTGTTAGTTAATTTTATCTGTCCACCAATCTGGTAACATGCGCAGGGCTCACATGACGAAAGACCGAGAGGTTTGGATGGAAAAAGCAGAGGCTTTTGCCCAGTAAAAGCGACACAAAGCTTATAAAAAAGTACTTTAACAGTCCTATGGATAGAACTCAAATTTACCCATTTAACCACTCAAGTTCTTAAGGCCTATTAGGTAACACTAGCCACATCCTATCAGGTGAACCATTGGCTTGTCTGCTTAGCAATATAACTAACTAATACTTACTGATTGTCTCTGTGGCTCTCCTATTTTTCTTATCTTCCTCTTCAAATACTTCTTCGTCTTTCACTTCAAATTTACAGATCATTAAAGGGACATCATTTAAAACTGACTCAGAACAGTGTGGTGGTATATCTGCTACATCTAAACAACTACTGTCTAAATTTTCGGGTTCTAGCTCTGTAAGTAAACAATGAAGTGTTTTATTTATTTCACGGCACAATGTGGTTATCATTACGATTGTTGTGGACTGTGTGTTTGGTTCTTGACAAGTCCGGTGGCCCATAGGGACGGGCCACCGGACTTGTCAAGCTTAGATATTAGATGTTATCTGATTTTACGTTAAGTTGATTGTGTTCAAGTCATAGGACCAAGTTAAATAAACACTCTAATTGGGCGTAGCTGTTAATTTCAATAAATAGGACTAGACCGTTTCGCAGCAATAATATGCAAAATATCTGCAGCTCTGACACGCCGGCTACGCGACAGTTACCTACATGTCATTGCTGAAAGGTTGGACTTAGACCGTCCCTTTATGGAACACTGGACAATGGTGTATTGCCATTTTAATTTAACTTAAATTTAAACATAAACTTTTTAAATAACATGTATATGTTGGGTCTGCTATAATTATTGTTGTCTAAAATAAACTTATTAAATTAAATTTAACAACGAAGGTAGTTAAATCTGTAATTTTAATCTGCATGATGATCTGGTAATGTTCGCAGGACCAACATGACTAGAGATCGCACAAGACAGTCAGGTGGACATGGAAAAAGGAGAAGCCTTTAGGCAAACAAATAAAAATAAACTGAACAGTCAGTCTGGTAACATGCGCAGGGCTCACATGACGAAAGACCGAGAGGTTTGGATGGAAAAAGAAGACGCTTTTGCCCAGTAAAAGCGACACAATGTAAGCTTATAAAAAAGTACTTTAAACAGTCCTATGGATAGAAATCAAATTTACCCATTTAACCACTCAAGTTCTTAAGGCCTATTAGGTAACACTAGCCACATCCTATCAGGTGAACCATTGGCTTGTCTGCTTAGCAATATAACTAACTAATACTTACTGATTGTCTCCGTGGCGCTTCTATTTTTCTTATCTTCCATTTCAAATACTTCTTCGTCTTTCACTTCAAATTTACAGATCATTAAAGGGACATCATTTAAAACTGACTCAGAACAGTGTGGTGGTATATCTGCTACATCTAAACAACTACTGTCTAAACTGTTGTTGTGGACTGTGTGTTTGGTTCTTGGGTTGCTTCTAATAAAACACTTAATACCCATCTTCGCGGTTTTGCTTGCTCGCAGGTTGCTGACTATCCTATTACTCCCGGTACTGCTACTGCTAGCGCTGCGACTACGATTTTTGCGGTTTTTTTTGGTATCTCGTAGTTTACCTTGAGAGGTCGTGACTACTTAACCGTGTCTGCCTTAAATGAATTTAAAGCCTCCAGCCAGGGCTACTAAAAACTAAACGAGTACACGCTAAGGGCACTGCCTGTGGGGTACGAACCTCGGCTTAGGGCGTCGCTGGAGAGAACAGCAAGCGACGGCTAGATCGAAGTTTTGATTTTTGCGAGCAAATCACCTTCCTATATCTAATTTGTGCTAGGCACACGTAAAACGCAAAGAAGGGTTGACTATCCAATGAAGAGGGGTCTGATTATCCAATTACAAGCCAGCACTGATCACGCGATGTCTTTGTCGCGCTCTAACAATCAATTTAGGGCGTCGTACGCAACGATCTCAATCAATTTAGGGCATCGTACGCAACAATCTCAATAAATTTAGAGCGTCGTACGCAACAATCTCAATCAGTGTAGGCCGTCGTATCCAACAATAAATAAAATAAATAAATATATACGGACAAATCACACAGATTGAGCTAGCCCCAAAGTAAGTTCGAAACTTGTGTTATGGGATATTAACACAACGATACTATATTTATAATAGATAAACATCTAAGACCCAGGCCAATCAGGAAAAGATCGTTTTTTCCATCATGACCTGGCCGGGGATCGAAGAATCAATTTAGGGCGTCGTCCGCAACAACGATGATTAAAACTTAACACTGGCAAAGGTTTGAAATCACTAGGCACAATTAAAATAAACCAAATTTTTCAACATTGCCTAATCAATATAAAATCAAATGAACAAATTATATTTTTGTTTAAGATATTATTTACTAACAATAGGTATTATTTTAGTTTTTAAAACATACCATCATTTTGTTGTTCCTCCTTTGGCTCAATAACATCATCTGGTCCCTCACGAACAGCTGATAATTCCTCTCCAACAGCAATGCAATCTACAACATTTGTCTGTTCTACTCGAGATTTAATAAGCCCTCCAAATATCACAAAGTGTTTTTCATTCACTACAGGATTGAGCTGTAAGGAGATGATTATGTTATTAGGAAAATATGCCACTAATCATAGTGTCAGAAGCACAAACTTCATATGTTTTTAAAAACACTTAGAAAAGCCCTATGTGAGGACACTTCCAGTATAGTAGTTCCAATGTATCCTGGCAAGTTAGTCATGCTACCAATTTAACCACCACTAGCTATTGTAACGTAGAATAACATGTAAAAATTGTACTTATGTCTAATATATTTTTGTTTTTTTAAACCATTCTTTCCCTTCTTACATGGCAAGAAACCTTTTTGTCTTTTTTGTTTTGCTTCAGTACTTTTATTTCCCGCTCATATTTTTTTGTGGCTTGTCCATTTTTCATGGATCACCAATCTTTGTAATATATTTTTTGTTTATATACATTTTATCCTTATTTTCTATTTACATATCATTTTTTTGTCAGCTTATCTTTACATTTTGTCGTCTTATCTTACTTTACCTTATATATTTATTTATTACTAGTCTCCACAATTTCCTTTTCCTGCTTACCTATAATTATATTTCTTGCCAACGGCTTGCTGGCTGTGCTGCTACCTTGTATAGGTATTTAACAAAAGCTTATAATTATATTGTTATGCAATATGCAATGGTTTTCTTGGTTTAATATCCAAACAAAATAGTAATGGGATTGAGAGGAATCACTTTCACATTATAGGGAAATTAAAACTTATAAGAATGAATTGCTGTTAAAGAATATCTTACCTCATTTTTGTCATTTATCTTCTGATTGAAAAGCTCCTCGGTTTTCAGACATTGACTCAGTAACTGGTAGCATTGCTTTAATTTAGCAAAGCAGAAGACACAAGCAAGCATTGGTCTACTGTCATCAGTTACAAACTGCAAAAACATTTGTCATTATATCTACTATTTTAATTTTATTATTTATACAAAAGAATAAGGATTATTCATATTAAACAGCTACTAATTATCATTAAGGTATTATGTTGTGCTCTCATGAGTATCTCAATATCCAACTATACAGGAGAGTATTTTATTTGTATGCATTATTGTAGATACAATTAATAACCTCTTTAGGTCTAATGAGATTACAATCACAACTACATAATACACTTTATATTTTTATGTGTAATATACAATATGTAAAGAAAACCCTGTCCGATCCGTACATCTGATGCCTACAAAACCGGGCTAAACTTAATAAAAATTCCCCCTAAAAAAATAAATATTATTTAGAAAAGGCGAGGGAACTTAATGCATATTCGGTAGGTGACACGTTAGGCATACATGCGCGGGTGAAGGGGGGCACAAATGGTGTTGTCACTTTTTTTTTTAAATACCAAATTTTGGGGAAGTGTGAATTAATTCATGGAAAAAAAAAGATTATTTCAAAATTCATAAGTATTGGTCATGTGTTTACCTAACATTTATTATCCGTTTGGGTTGGACGGGGTTTTCTTTACATATTGTATAACAAGGTAGACAAGTGTCTCTATTTAATGTAACCAATAGTTTGGTCAACATTCTCATTGTTGACACATTGTGTATGAGGACTATTCTGAGAACCTGGCAGTTTCTAAATTAAATAAACTTATTAACAAACTAAAGCTAAAGAAAAACTATGTGACTTTGCTAGTGAACACATGTAATACAAGTCTCCACCCATATAATTTGTTAATAATCTTACTAAGTTTAATTTAAAACATTTATTTCTCAAAAACATAAGTACAAGTATTTACTTAGAATGAGAAATGCTGGTTAAAAACATTCCTTGCAATGAGAATCTTTTGAATTAAGACAACATAGTTTGTGCAATGGCTTAGTGGCCCTTATTCACTGTCTTTTTATTTATTTATTTTATTATTTATTTATATTTTATTTATTTTATTCATAAAAACTGCTCAAAGTTAACTAGTGATTAGCGATTATTTAACCATACATTTTTGACCTTTTAATGTCACTTAACTTAAATCAGCCTTTATGGATAAACACCACAGTGTTTAAGGGGTTTATTCATAATCGATTAATAAAGTTAAGTGACGTGCAAGCGTCAAAAATATATGTTTAAAAAATCGCAGCGTTTATGAATAAGGGCTGTATCTCAAGGGTGGGAATTGACCCCACACAGAACAAATTTGTATAGGCTACAGGTTCCAGGTCTGTCTGTTTGAATATTATGTGAGTTTAAATGTTTGTAATTGCACACACAGTAGCGGATAACATTAAAAAAAATGAATCACAATTGAGGATTTCAAGAGACTTGTGAGGGAACACTACTTGTTGTTATGATCTTGTTAAATAAACACTTTATGGCTATTTATACTATTAAAGTATCTGTATATTTATGTATGTATTTGTGTATCTACTTTAGTGTATTTTAACAATGATATTTACACCAATGACAGTCCCATTTGTGGTTCAGGAGAATCTGTCCATTCTTTGGTTGCCTGGAAGAAATCGCATTAGCGATAAGGCCGCCCATTGTATGTTTTATGTTCCATGTATTTTGTTCGATGTTTGATTGGTGTACAATAATGAATAAATAAATAAACAAATAAGGGTGCAAGTAAAACTGTGATGAAGCATGACAACTGAATAAAGCTGGTGTTATGTTTAATTGGGTAACTGAGAAATGTAGTTTTTTAGCTTAACTTTAGTTTATTATCTAAAAAAGTGGAGTCAAATTAAGAGTAGATATCTGTCCAAGAAAAAGACTATACCAGAGCAGTCATAAAAAGTTGATACGATGGTGCATAGCAACTCTAAAAATAACAACTTACTGGAATATTAGTCAGCGTCTCATACAGTTTGTGTAAATTTCTGTTGGCCACTGTACACAGGCGGACATTCTCCGCTAAACATATCCTACACATTGGTAGTCTATCCATCTTTTAGCTCAGAAAGTATCAGATACGGTTTTTTTCTATTCTTTTACAACTCAGCCGACGTCAATTATTCTGCCAGCGTCTTGTAGGGGTTATTAAATCAAATAAGTATTATATGAACGAAGTATTCACATTATAAGAGAAACACTACTGTTTTTAAAGAATGATAAAACGCTTCCTACTAATAACGCTCGGCTTGTTCTATTCACGTTTGGAACGTAGTAGATGGAGTGGATTCGTATATGTCTACGACCGCAGAAAGAAGGCGAAGTTTATGGGTATGGTTTAATATATTAATTACGATACAGCTAACAGCACAAAAACATGAAATTATAAATTATACGATAATGACAGAGTTACATTACATCCGCGCCAACTGTCAGCTTGACAGTTGTTTCATTTTTTTTGGTTCACTTCTTTTTTTTTTTTTTTTTTTTTTTTAAATTTGGCTCGCACGGTTTGTGCATTTGCCACTACAAGTATAAAGGTAGGGAAACCAAATAAATTCATTGAAATGCGTAGGAACGGATTACGGAATTTTGGAACAAAGGATAATAGGATCAGGTTTGGTGGTAATATAATAAATAAATAAAGATATACCAAACATATATATTAAATAGAAATTAAAATTGGGAGTTGGGAAATAAAAAAATAAAAAACTTATACTTTAATATTATTAATAGTTATAAAGGTAGATATTAAATTATAAATATCAAAATTTAAGGAGCTTAACAATGTAGGGATTGATGTAGGAAGAGGGACAGAGAGTTCATTAAGGGAGTTAATGAATGAAGAAGAGTCACGGTTGGGGCATGCAAAAAATATATGATTCAAATCTTCCTCACAACCACAACAACATAAATTATTGTGAATAATCCCAAGTCTAGCAAGGTGAGAGGCTGTGCAAACATGACCCAAGCGCATTCGTATCAAACTGGAGGTTGCAAACTTGGAAAGTTTTAATTTGGAAAACCATACTTTGAGAGGTATTCTTTGTTGTATACGTTTATAATATTGACCTTTACGACTACTTGAAATATTCCATAAATTTTTCCAGGCTTCATACAGATGATCTTTAGGAAGAGAGTGAAGGTCAGATACAACATTATTATATGGAAACTTATCACCATCATCTACAGCGTCTTTAGCAAATTTGTCTGCTATCTCATTGCCACGAATATTGTGATGGCCAGGTATCCACACCAAAAAAACATCAAGATTTTTAAATTTGCAATTTAGTAGGAGCTGTCTGGACTCTATAACATAGAGATGATTTGAACCTGACCAAGGAAACTTTTGCAGTGCTTGTAAAGCACACTTCGAGTCAGTGAAAATAATAGACTTGCTGAGTTTTGCAAGAAGTACGTATTCTAGGGACTTTAAAATTCCAAAACATTCTCCAGAAAAAACTGATGTTTCAGAAGGTAATTTTATTTTTTGATGAATGTTATATTGTTCATGATATACAGCTACCCCAATCGTGCCTGAAACTGGGTGCTTGGAAGCATCACAGTAAATGTAATGCCTATCAGCCCAGTCTCTTTCGACTATGAAGTTTAAGTTAGAGTTAGCATAACGATCATTCTTTAGCTATATAAAGTTATAGTTTATTTGAGGGGAAAAAAGAAGAGCTTCGTAACAGATAGAAAAAATTGGAAGATACTGAGAGCGGTGTGTGGGAGCTTGAAGTGAAGTAAATTTACGGAAACTTATAATAGAGCATGGAAGAGATTTATTAGACCAATAAGACGAACATTCAATGTTTTCTGAAAGATACAAAAGTTTTTGATAAAGTGGGTGGTTGGAAAATTGAAGAGTTCTGAGAATGAATTTATCACATAAGTACTGTCTACGAAGTTTTAAAGGAGGGTCCAAAGATTCCACTTGGAGTGCGTTAATTGGGCTAGACCTCATGGCACCAGTTAGGTATAATACGCAAGGCTTTTGATTGAATTGAGTCTAACTTTGTCAGACCTACAGCACTACAAGGTTCTAAGAAATATGTCCCATAGTCTAAGATACTTCTAATAATAGCGTTATACAATAATTTTAACACGAATGGATGGGAACCCCACCAAACTCCAGAAAGACAGCGCATAATATTTAATAAACGTTCACATCTAGCCAATACATAATAACAGTGTGGTAAACCTGTAAGTTTACCGTCTAGAAGGATACCCAAAAATTTTACTTCGCTATTTTCAGGTATTTGTTGATTATCATACACAACTGAATATGGAGGAGGAAAACGCATTCTAGAAAATAAAACAGCGCTACTTTTGTTAACACTAGGACACAAAGAATTATTGTCCAACCATGATTTATGAAATTTTAAAGCGACGTTTAGAGAGGAACTTAGTTTTTCAACAGAGCGTCCAGATACATAAAGAATTAGATCGTCTGCATACTGTAAAATATTGGCTTTACCAGAAATATGGAATTCTAAATCAGAGGTATATATATTATAAAGAAGTGCGCTCAACACCGAACCCTGAGGCAGTCCTTTCCAGGTTAATCTTGTTTTCATTTCGGATTCACCTATGTCAACTTGTAATTGTCTGCCTGAGAGAAGATTAAGAATGAAATTGCAGAATATGGGAGGTACTTTTAGTTTGTAGCATACAAATGCCACACGTGTTCGCTGTCGGCGAGTCGCCTACTTGTGATTCCTCGTATACTTTCTTAGCGGGAATCTGTGCCCAAACCGCGACTCGACGAAATGTTTTATTAATTGGGGGTCCGATGATGGATGCATCGACTTACCTAGGTTGATCCTGTTTCAACTGGTTTGTAATGATCTGCTTCGCTTTGTGACACGATGTTTGCCCTCCGTGTTAAGCCCACGCTCGATGTTAACCTCTCCATTCTTTAGTCTGTAGGGATTAAGCAATCATCATTTGCTTGTTATGGAACTAAGTGCACAGGGCCAACCATACATTATATTATATTGATTGAATTCATATTAATAGATATCTTTCTCTAAATCTCCAAAGGAGGGATGGTCTAATGCAGCGCCGTGCGCTACGACATAGCGAGTCGTACTAATCGGCTTTAACATTGGATGTCCTGTATAATGCGACCCGAGCTCACGGCTTCGGGTTTGACGAGCTTCGCTCGTTCGAGTCAGAGGACTCTCGCACGCAGCGTCGGGCTGTACTCTACTCAGAATACTCTCGCACACAGCGACGAGCTTCGTTAGTTTGAGTCAGAGGACCCTCGCACTCAGCGTCGGGCTGTACTCTACTCAGAATACTCTCGCACACAGCGACGAGCTTCGTTCACCTCAATTCAGAGGCCCAACACTCACGGCGTCGGAATTTTACGCACAGTTCTATAGGACATACAATGATTACGATACTTTGTGTTACATAAATTCGTTAGCTTTCGCTCCGATCAAATTATCACGGTACCTTATAATTAGATTGCTATTAAATCGTTCATGAATTAACCCTAGGCACTTAGCTTTCGTCAACTGGAGTCCTCCCAGCTGCCCCGGCACTCGCACAACACTCAGAACAATACTTTAAATATATTTCATTACTCAAATTACTGATGAAGATGGCGGTAGGACGCTAACAGGAATGAACCTGTCGCGTTGGTTCGTTAGGTAAAATAACCATAGACTATAAATGACCAAGTTATGGTATTGTCTATTACCTTGTGCAAATTTGTCTATGACCTTGCGAGAATGTCTTCTCTTACAATATTATGAGTGATTTCGCGATAAGTCGCGACACTTCCGCCGGAAACATTTAAAAGAAAGTAATCATCAAGTATTTCGCGATAAGACGCGACACTCCCGCCGGAAACATTTAGGAGAAGGTAACCACCATGTTCTGCGTCCACTCCCCTATCTTCTTAAGGGCTCGGACTGCTTTGCCCCACTGAAGGGCTCATATGCACAGATGCCACACTGAAGGGCTTATTGCCTCACTTGAGGGCTTACACAGTTTCATCATGACACTCGTCGTTTTCAACTTCTAAAGGATATAAATGTGCAATAGAGCGAGTGAAAATCGCATTTCCAACTTTGACTTTTGCTACTCTAACAAGATCATCAGAGCCTTTCACTAATGACACTATTTTTCCCACTTTCCAGCCTTCTCTGTTCTTATCTCCCTTTACCTGTACTATCTGACCTACTATTGGATTAAGATTTGAAGTAACGCGTGGTTGTTTAGGAGAATGGCTGTATCTTTCTCTTAAGCTAGGTAAGTAGCGGTTTTGGAACATTTCTTTGAATTCCTCTAGTATAATTCTAGACTTCTTCCAGCCCATAATTAAATTCGTTTTTGTGGAAGATCCTTGTATCATCACGTCAGTTTTTACACTCTCAAGAGTGACACATCTGCCAATTTGAAGAAAATCGGATGGTTTCAAAATAACATAACATGGTTTTGAAATAACAGTTTTCTCTAAAATTTTATTGGGTAACTTAAACAATTAATAATCCGTGTTTCTACCGCGAACACTAACAACAAAAGAACATCGGTTTGGCATACTCAAAATGAGTTCATCCAAATCACGCTGTGGAATGGCCGCCCATGTTCGTTGCAACAACAAAAAAAGGTCTTCTTGCGACTGGATACCCTCCATATTCGGCAGAGCTCTTCTCTGTAGCATATCCCATGCATGCTCAATCGGGTTCAAGTCTGGCGACTGAGCAGGCCAGGGCAGGACATTGATGTTAGCTGCGGCGAGAGTCTGTCTTACAACTCTTGCGGTGTGCGGTCGTGCATTATCATGCATTAACTGAAATAAGGGACCGATTTGCTCTTGTAGAGGAACGATGACGTCTGATACAATCGTCTCAGCATAAATTTGAGCGTTGAGGTTGCCTCTGATCCAAATCAACTCAGTTCTTCCGTCGATCCAAATACCCGCCCATACCATGATGGTTCCACCACTATAAGGATGGACTTCCTGGCAGGATTTTAATCGCTGTTGGCGTCCAGGGGTTCTCCAGTGTCGTATACGTCTTGTATCCGGTCTCATACCAAAACGAGACTCGTCAGAAAAGCACACGAAACGCCATTGTTCTTCTGCCCAATTTCTGTGTTCAAGAGCCCATTGATATCGAATCCTACGATTGTGCATTGCTATAGGTGGTACCCGTAGCGGTCTTCGGGAATGAAGGTTCACTTCATGCAAGCGGTTTCTGACTGTTTGGTCGCTAATTAAGTTCCCTGAAGAGTGATGAAGCCTCACGGCTAACATCATGGCGGTTATTGTTGGAGCTCTTCGAGTTAAGATTTGAATGTATCGGTCTTGTCTCCGTGTGGTGCAGCGATACCGACCTCCATGGCGCTCAGCCACGGTACCAGTGCTTCGGTAACGTGTCCAAAGTCGACTGATAACACTCTGACTTGTATTCAGAGCTAAAGCCACAGTACGTTGCCGGGAACCAGCTTCTATCATTCCCACGGCTCTGAGCATTTCTTCCCTGCTTAAATGACGTCGCCGCTCCATAATAACGTTGGTTTTAATCAGTAGTAGGAAAACAGTAGCACTAATAATGTCTTCAATGCGTTGTATGTTTTTATAGGGAAAATATTGACAGCTGATTTTCATCTTTTACTCGAATTTGATTCACAGTTCCTGATTCAAATTATGAAATGCACCAAAAAGGATCCATATAAATTTATAAAATCATAAATTTATTACAAAGCCACATCTCAATCTCAAGAAATCCGCATAAAAATGCTTGATCCCTAGACACTTTTGATGTGTGTATATATTATAACATTGATTACTTATATGGTTTTAAACTAATTACTTAGGTACTATTATTGTGCATTTAGTCATTATATTTCTTAAGTTTTTACAAGAAAAAATAGCAAAAATGTGTTCAAATATCACCCGTTTAATAAATATTGTAGCCACTTTTAAATATACTTGAAACGTGTAAAAAAAATCTACAAAACTAATAAAATAATATAAAAAGCGTAGGTACTTACCTACTAATAAAATAAAAAGCCTGCGATAAGAGTTTTGTATTACTTACCAGCCCGAATATCTCTGAGAGAGATGATGAGAGTAAGTATTTACTAGCTGTGCCCGCGACTTCGTCCACGAGAAATAGTAACTTTGGAGGTATAGTGACGTTCAGGACTTATTTATTTATTTTAAAACTTCTGTCATTAAACATACAAACGAACTCTTCAGCTTTATAATATTAGTATAGATGTACGCCAAAACATTCACTTATATGTAAAGAATAGTAATTGGCACTAATTCTTTACATATATTTTATTCAGGCGTAGTGTCTGTACAAGTAGGTAATATTGTGTGTGTTTACGCTCGTTTATCGGTCGAGTCCGATTATTATTTAGTCGAGTTTGATAGATGGCGCGACCGAGCGTAATGTATTATAATCTATGGTGACGCGCGATGACACAACGTTTCGAGAGAACGTTTAGACGGACCGTTTCTAGAAGTCTTGAAAAATCATCGCGCGCGTGTGGCTGCGTTTTGACGATTGATTTTCGGGATATACTCCCGGGCCGCGGTTTTGATCAGTTTTCGCGTTTGTTGCCCGTGTGTTTGAAGTATTTACTTAGATTATAAACCGTAACAGTGCCGCATTTAAATTGAGTTGAATTTGAATCTGAAACGTGGTTTCATTGTTGATTGTTTGTCGGGCGTGGATTGACGCTGCTAACTAACGGTTTTTTACGCTGGTGAGCTTTGGTTGTCCTCGCGGAGGAACTTTAATGTGTCTACTGGTATTGGACAATCAGTGTTTTGGAAGCCATCCGGACGGCATTGTAAGTCGGCGCGCGCGCGCTGACTCTCCGGTATTTCATCTCACGAAGGAACACACTGTGTCCTAAGGTAAGTGCCTTAGTTTTGTTGTGGAGTGGTCGGAGATCTATTTGTTATATAAGCCGTGACTGATCGCGGTAAATGTACGTGCTGTACTGGGGCGCGTACATCGTTTGGTAGCAGAGCGTGGTTACTAATTTGATTAATTGATTAATTAGAGTAACATTCCAGTATCTTGGTAGCCCTCAGCGGCTAATTTGCAAAGATTTGATTTTTTATTTTTTGTTGTCGGTAGTCGTAAAATTAAATCTCTGACCACCTCCATACACTCGTGTGGATCCGATAATAAATTTATAATTTTGCAAAGTAAAAATGTAAAAAAAATGTAGATAGTTCGTTTTGTTGTTAAATCATTGAGCCATACGGATACCAGTAAGTACATTGTTAAATTATTGAGGCCTACGGTTATCAGTAATTACGAGTTATTTTTACGAGTAATGTTTTTTTTGTTGATTTGATTATCTCGTGTATTTGTACGAACACAAATAGTTCGGTTTAGAATGTTGTTTCGATTTAGCGCGTAATACGCAGTAATAATTTTGTTCTGTTTGTTTGTTTGATTTATTATGTAATTGGTAGTAATAATTTTGTTTTGTTTGTAAGTTTTGATCTGTGTCGCAATTAAGTTAGGCCGTTTGCACACTGATATTTTGTACTTATACATTGTAATATTTTGTTTTGTAACGGTTGCCCTTAGCTTTGGTCCCCACACGGTTTCGCGGAATTTATAGAGTTATTTACGCTTTTTTGTTATTCTCCGCGCGTTCTTTAATTGAATTTAATTTGTTAATTTGAATTTGTGGCTTTAATTTGAAATGGCTCCCAATCCGCTTATTACGGCTAAAGCAGGGGTTCAGGCCGCATTGCGCTGGCTCGCGGGTGCGGCTGCCCTGATTGTTCGGCAGGATCGGGTTCAGGCATTGTTGACCCGTTACGAAGGGTTGCCTGCGCGCATGCAAGAGTTGGATCGACACGTTGTCGACTTCCATGCCTACGTTTTGGAACACCCTCCAGCGGATGACGCCATAGTGGAGACCTTTAAAAGGGATGTCGACCAGGCGTACGAACTGGCCGACCAAATTACGGAGTCGGCATAAGGGCTCCTGGCTGCCCGTAGGGGAGAGCCGACTTTGAGCGGGGAGGTTAAACCGACCCCGCCGGCTTTGTTAGGGAGACTGCCCACACTGGAGATTCCCCACTTTGACGGGGACCTCACGGCTTGGATGGGCTTCATCAACCTGTTTGACAGCTTGGTGGACTCCAGGGAAGATTTGTCCCCCAGCCAGAAACTGGCTTATTTGCGCTCCGCCCTCCGCGGAGAAGCCGGTGCAGTGGTCCAGCACCTGATAGTTAGCGATGCTAACTACCAGGTCGCGGGGCAGTTGTTGCTGGACCGTTACCAAAACGTCCGCTTGCTAGCGGACACCCATGTGGCGGCCATTTTGGCCTTACCGAAGGCAACGCGGGTTTCCTCATTACGAAAGGATTTGGTCAACCCGCTCTTGACCGCCATCCACTCGTTGCGCCGGCTGGATTTGCCGGTCGACCAGTGGTCTTTTCTTCTTCTGCACATCGTCCTCACGAAATTGCCCGCAGAGGTAAAGGGGCGATTTGAACAAAGGTACGGGGGCAATAGCGCCTCGTATCTCCCCCCTTTCTCGGACCTGCTTCGTTTTTTGGAGGACGAGTGCAGAGTGATGGACCAGCTGACCGACCCCACACCGGGAACGAGCACGAGTCGTCCGGTGGCGGCGAGGGGACAACCCCGCCGTCCGACCAAACAATACTCGGCTGTCCGAAGGGACTCCCCCCCCGCACCAGGTAAACGGTGCCGGTATTGCCGGGGGGACGGACATGATGTGCGTGCTTGCGCGAAGTTCGGGGGCCTCCGGACTGCGGGACGAAGAGCCCTCGCCAAGCAACGCGCCTGGTGTTACATGTGCCTGGGGGACCACCTCCAGTCAGTGTGCCCCCAGGCTAAGGTTTGTCCACATTGCGGCGGGAGACATCACGCTCTCCTGTGCCTGAACCGCAATGGTGGCGGGTCCGAAAGGGGCCCAAATTCCCCGCACACGGGCGGGGGCCCCAAGGGCGGGGGCCCCAAGGGCGGGGGTCCCAAGGGCGGGGGCCCCCCGCAGGATGTAGCGGTGGCCGTCGGAGGCTCGGGGAGGTGGGCGGTACGCTGCTCCCCCCCCTTGATGGAATACCCTCGAGTGGGGCGTTATGTTCCCCCGTATGCGGCCCACGGTTATTGGCCCACACCTCGGAGTAGAGTTGGAAGGAGTCCCTATGTTGCGGAGTGGGACCCTCTCGCCTACTGTCGGCGACCCCCTCCGATCTTTTCGACTCAGTCCAACCGGGGTCCAGGAGGGCAATCACCCCCCTCGGATTTTCATTAATGCCATTGTCGGGCGCAACCCCCCCACGGTTTTTGTGCTGTTGCCAACAGCCTCGGTGTGTGTTTGGGGCCCCAAAGGTGATTTTGTCACAGTGCGTGCCCTCTTGGATTCAGGGGCCCAGGGTTGCATAATTTCTACTTGGCTCGTCCGACAGTTGGGCCTAAATATTGTGCCGCATAGGGAATCGGTACGGGGCGTTGGAGACCTGCGGATTTCGGATACGATCGGTCGGGTTTCGTTCTCCTTCTCCCCCCACTCCTCCTCAACGCCGAAAATCGGTACTTCGGCGATTGTTTTTGAAACGGTGGTCGGGCCGCTTCCGCAAGTGCGAGCCCCACACGCCGCCGTTGAATTGTCGGCTGGATTGGCTCTGGCTGATCCTCACTTCCACCGACCTGGTCCGATCCATTTATTGATCGGGGTGGATGTGTTAGGTCGTTTGCTGCGTTGAAGCAAACGAGTTTTGCTGGCAGCCGGTTTTGTAGCCATATCCACCTCTTTGGGTCATGTAGTAATGGGATCGTTTAGGGACGTCCCAGACCCCCCTTCGGCAGACAGCGACCTCGCTGTTGGTTCTGCCTTGTCGGACATCCTCCAACGCTTTTGGGAGGTGGAGGAGCCTCCGACCGCAAATGCATGGTCTGACAGCCAAGTCGTCCTTTGTTGGCTGAAAAGTTCAGTCCATACCCTCGAGGTATTCGTGGCCAACCGGGTGTCTCAAATTCAGACATCGAAAGCCCAGTTGATTTGGCGCCACGTGCCTGGCGAATTGAACCCCGCAGACTGCGCTTCCCGCGGCTGCGAGGCGCCCGAACTTGCGAATCACCAGCTGTGGTGGGGTCCAAAATGGTTGTTACAGCCGGAGGGTTCTTGGCCCCATACCCCCGCAGTGGTCAGGGCATCTACGCCAGGGGTGCATGTTCACGCCACCGAGACCGTAGCGGCTCCAGATCCGGAGTTTTTGCTTGAGCGCTACAGCTCTTTGGATAAATTGCTCGGCGTCACCGCCTGGATACGGCGTTTCATCCACAACTGTCGTAACCCTCGTGGCAAATTTGAGTCTCCCGTCCTCTCACCGCAAGAGCGCAATGACGCTCTGCTATATTGGGTGCGGATAGTTCAAGAGAGTGAATTTGCATCGGAGTTGAAAACCCTCCGCCAACGCACATCCAATCTGAAGGGACCCTTAGGGCGCTTGAATCCTTTCTTGGATGATCAGGGTTTGATGCGTGTCGGAGGTCGGCTTAGAAATGCTAAGCTCCCCTATGGGGCTCGTCATCCATTGTTGCTCCCCAAGAACGGCCCCTTGGTGAAGTTGTTGATCACGGACCGCCATGTGAAAAATGCACATGCCGGATGTAACGCTCTTACTGCGATCCTCCAACGTGAATTTTGGATTTTGTCTGCGCGGAGAGTGATCCGATATGTTATCTTTCGTTGTCTCCAGTGCTACCGCTTGAAGGCGGACATCGTGCAGCCCCAAATGGGGGATTTGCCTGCCGATCGAGTCACCGAATCGATGCCCTTTGCTGGAGTTGGTACTGATTTTGCGGGACCATTTACTGTTAAAGCTTCGCGTCTCCGTAACGCTAAGACCGAGAAGGCTTACTTGTGCGTTTTTGTGTGTTTAGCTACTAAAGCGGTCCACCTCGAGGTGGTTAGTGCTCTCACGACAAAGGCGTTTGTCGCTGCTCTTGGCAGATTTGTTTCGCGTCGCGGACTGCCGTCCTTAATTCGATCCGACTGTGGGACCAACTTTAAGGGTACCGATCGTTATTTGAAGGATGTTTGTGAATTTTTAGATAAGCATAATGTTGAGATCGGGTCCACACTCTCCCGCAGAGGGGTACGATGGCAGTACTCACCACCGTCCTGCCCCCACTGGGGAGGTATATTTGAAGCAACTGTAAAGGCCGCCAAAACTCACCTTCGTGGCGTTATTGGAGATACTATCCTAACTTTTGAGGAGCTCGCGACCGTATTTTGTAAGGTTGAGGCGGTCCTCAACTCGCGTCCGTTATGCCCTTTGTCATCCGACGCGAATGATTTGGAGGCCCTCACTCCGGGCCATTTTTTGATAGGGAGGCCACTTAACGCCCTGCCTGAGTATCCTTATTTGGACATTAACTCCGGACGGCTCTCGCGATTTGAATTGCTTCAACAGCTTACGCAGAGTTTTTGGCGCCGTTGGCATCTGGAGTATTTGCACATTTTACAACAGCGCGTTAAGTGGTCAGACAAGACGAACCCACCAAGAGTCGGAGACCTCGTTTTGTTAAAGGACCCAAACCTGCCATCCCTCCGATGGCGTCGTGGACGCATTGTTAAGTTGTATCCAGGGTCAGATGGTGTTCCCAGGTTTGTCGAGGTCCTGGTGGGGGACTCTGTCTTGAAGCGCGCGATCGCCACACTCTCTCGCCTGCCCTTAGATTGAATTGTCGGACCATTTGTTACTGTCCGGGGCGGGGGGATGTTTACGCTCGTTTATCGGTTATTAGTTAGTCGAGTTTGATAGATGGCGCGACCGAGCGTAATGTATTATAATCTATGGTGACGCGCGATGACACAACGTTTCGAGAGAACGTTTAGACGGACCGTTTCTAGAAGTCTTGAAAAATCATCGCGCGCGTGGGGCTGCGTTTTGACGATTGATTTTCGGGAAATACTCCCGGGCCGCGGTTTTGGTCAGTTTTCGCGTTTGTTGCCCGTGTGTTTGAAGTATTTACTTAGATTATAAACCGTAACAGTGCCGCATTTAAATTGAGTTGAATTTGAATCTGAAACGTGGTTTCATTGTTGATTGTTTGTCGGGCGTGGATTGACGCTGCTAACTAACGGTTTTTTACGCTGGTGAGCTTTGGTTGTCCTCGCGGAGGAACTTTAATGTGTCTACTGGTATTGGACAATCAGTGTTTTGGAAGCCATCCGGACGGCGTTGTAAGTCGGCGCGCGCGCGCTGACTCTCCGGTATTTCATCTCACGAAGGAACACACTGTGTCCTAAGGTAAGTGCCTTAGTTTTGTTGTGGAGTGGCCGGAGATCTATTTGTTATATAAGCCGTGACTGATCGCGGTAAATGTACGTGCTGTACTGGGGCGCGTACAGTGTGTTTGTACGCCGCACGCGGCATCCTTTTCATAGAGCCGGCACGTGGCGAGGCGGCGCGGTAGAAAGCAAGGAAACGTACTATAAATAAAGGAATTATTTTAATTCCAGACATTTCCAATTGAGCTGTGCTTCGAGTCTAACTTAATAATTGTTTTTACTAATTCTCGTTGTTTTCTAAAAACGTATCATGTGTACAATTTAATATGAGTGACGAAGATTCAAATTATTCTAGTCCGAGTAACGAGAGTTTGAGTCACAGATCTAAAAGACCCAAAAGCAAATTTGAGGAGTTTTTCGAAATAATTCATGCATCCCAAACTGCCTTCTGTAAATTGTGCCAACATAAAAAGATTGAAATAAAAATGAAAAACAGAAACACTTAAGGAAACATCTAATATCTTTCCACAATAAGGAATCAGAAATATTTCTTCCTGTTAAACCAAAATTAAGTGGAGATATCACAAGCTTTTTAGTAACCGCTGGAAGAAGTGGACAGGTAAGAATATTTTTTTAACAGTTAAAAGAATTTTAACTCCGCGTAGCTATTCATGCGATACTTTCAAAAACGCCATTAACTTACGTAAGTATTTTTGAGTTAGTGGTGTTTTCATCTAGGGGTGCGACATATTAAGTATGTAATTATCGTCTTAAATATTTTTTATAAACACCCATATTTTCATTTAATCGGCCAGTAACAACTAAGTACTTTATTTTGGTAAATTACAGTACAGTGCAACCTTAATATAACAAATATCAATTTAACGATTTTCTCGATTTAACAACAACAAACCTCCTCCTCTTATACAAATCAAATCAAAGCATTTATTTCAAATAAACCAGTTACAGGCACTTTTGAATTGTCAGAAGGTCGGTCAGTCAGTAAGGTGAAGCTAGTCGCCCATTCCAAAGAGTAGGTACCTATGGAGAAGAACGGGCAAGAAACTCCATGGACACTCTTTTAAATTATCAAGCTATTGATACAAATATTTGATTACATCATTCATTTTGAAATCAATCGTGTGAGAACGATGCAGAAATATATTGTACGCTGAGAGCGTCCATTATGAAAAAAAAAACAACAATTCAGAATTTAAAATACGCCGTAGCAGCTAAGAGATGACCAGTCCCCTCTGACGGCGTCCGTTCACGAACATGACGTATGGATCAGCATCATTCAGCTCAACCATATTGAAGGGAACCTAATGACCCAACACACACGCCACCACCAGCGAGACATTTGAGTGAGCATGACATACTCTCAACAGCCATAGCACTATCAAGTCAATAAACGACTAACCCAACAAATAGATGTTTTACAGCAAGTAGATCGTGCTCACACGTGTTCCATGCAATTATACAATACTAGGAAATTGAATCTACACAATGCAAAGACAGTTTTGTCCAAGGTTCAGCAGCTCCAACGGTGTTCCCGAATGCTAAGTTTAACTCCTGTGTAGCTGCACCAGTGCCGAATACCCCTGTCAGCGATGTAATTCCGTAACGTATAATGCCTGGCTACATAGTGTGTACTGGCTTTGAGTTAAAAAAAAAAACAAACTATTGCAAATTTAAACTACAAGAGGAAAAATCAAAGAACAATCAGTGTAAGCATAGAAATCGGACGCAGCTCAAGCCCAAGCCCCCCTTTTTGTCGTCAATATAATCTTTAACACTATAAAATGCTTTCTGACACAACTTACGTTTAATGAAGGATTTGAATTTATTCAGGCTCAGAACCTGAACCACCGTATACGCTCAAACCTAGTATGTTTTAAATAATAACACAAGATTTATTGTTTTGTTTTAGTCGGAAAACAGCAGTGACAACATCACGACAGCTACAGTTGATTGGGTGGTGAAAAAATATCTTCCCTTCTCATTTTTCGATGACGAAGCTACACAAGTATATTTTCGACGTATTTGCCCTAATATGGTGTTTCCTAAAATGTCTACACTTAGAAGGAAAGTCAAAGAGCGATTTGAAGAGCTCCAATTGAATCTCAAGGAACGACTTCAACAATTATCATCTAAAATCTCTTTTACCATTGATGGGTGGACGTCAATTGCTGGTAGGAGTTACTACGAGGTTACTATTTATTATAATATAGACAACGAATGGAAGTATCAATCTGTAGTTCTTGATTTTATACCATCACGCGATCGACATACTGGGGAAGATATTGCAACGATTTTCCATGAATGTTTATTGGAATATGGCATAATTGATAAAATACAAGGTATCACGGTCGACAACGCAACTGCAAATACCAAATTTATGTATGAACTGGGCAAACAGCTGCCGCCACACTTTGATTCAGACAATCAACATTTCCGGTGCTTTGCTCACATTTTAAACCTTGGTGTACAAGATTTATTAAAAATCTTAGCATTACACTGTGAGTCTGACACTAACGCGCAAGATCAGCAGTACGAAGACTATGCAGACGAAACTGAGGATGAGGAAGATGAAGAATCTGCACCAAATATTGCTGACTCGCGTACATCTGTAACAAAGTTACGCAGTATTTCCAGTAAAATAAAAAGAAGTGAGATAGTGAAGAAGAAGTTTCAGTCTGCTTGTGAAGCAGCTGGCGTGCCATCAAATCTAAATGCCATTCTTGACTGTCCAACGAGATGGAATTCCACACATGATATGATTTATTTGGTTTAAAAGTGAGAGCGGGCATTGACATATTGTGCAGTTCTGTCACCGAATTAAATGATTTTCAAATCACAGCTAATGAATGGCAGGTACTCGAAAAATTACATAAATTTTTAATAAACTTTAAACTTTTAAGTACAAAACTTGGTGGAGACAAATATGTTACATTACCGCTAGTCATTGTATCATTCAATCTCTTGCTAGATAAAATTGAACCCATGGTAAAACAGTTAGATGAGAAACCTAATCGATCTGAAGTGGATGAAAGGCTCATTCTAGCTTTCCAAGCAGCTCGAGACAAAATGCTTAAACATTACAAGAAGAGCAACTGGATTTATTGTACTTCTTTAATTTTAGACCCAAGGCATAAGGCTCAGACTTTTGACCTGACAATGTGGGGGAAGCAACTTAAAACAGAAAATCTGCGCAAGTTCAATGAACTTTATGAAGAATATAAAAGTTTACACTAACTGAACAAATCTCTGGAATTACCAGAAAAAGAAAATAAAGTATGTGATGAAGATGAAGACGTAATAGACTTTGATAAACTCTATGAATGTCCCTCGACGTCATCTGGATCTTGTCTTCAAGGCTTAATGATAGACGAGTTGGAGGAGTACCTGAGAAAACCAAGAACTGCCAGCTCCGAAGACATTTTAGATTGGTGGAGGACGCATGAGACAGAGTATCCGATTTTATCGAAAATGGCCCGTGATTTTCTCTCAATACCTGCAACTTCAGTACCTGCTGAGAGGTTATTTTCTAAAGCATCATTAGTAATTAGAAAACATAGAAATAGGTTAAGTGATGAGTCAGCCAGATGGTTACTTTGTATTAATTCTTGGTCAAAAAAATTGATATAAAGTATCATAACCTAATGATAAAGCTGTTGATTTGTGTTGTATTTTATTTTTTATTCAAATAAATGATAAATCGTAAAACTCTTTTATTAAATTTCTTATAAGTTGAGGGTTCAATCTCTTTCTAGACAGATAAGTATTGTTCTTTAAAATACAGTCAAGTTATTGTAATTAATTTGTTTTTTACATGTTTTAGGAAATGTAAGCTTATAAATCATAAATGTTTATTAAGAAACAGTTACTTCCATGGAAAACGACATATAGGTCAGTGGATTTTAGGTATTTTTTATTTTTATTTTTTTTATTTTTTATTGGGACAAAACCCGCCACACTTTTCCCAACCACTGCAACTCCTGAAAGCCAGAATCAACAGTGGCGACCGCCAGAAAAACGCCGAGCAATGAAGCTCGACGAGTCCCGGAGAAACGATTCAACTGTCTTGGGTCCTGCAACAAATTAATCAGAAAAGAATAGCGGAGGAGTAAGAAAAAAGATATTTTTTCCACTTCCCTCCATAACAAGCAGGAGACAGAACAGAACTAGGCCAATCGGCACAAAGGGACATTATTGCAACTGGGAGAAGCCCAGATTGCCAAACACCACGGAATAAAATTTGATTAAGTTAATGGGTCCTAAGTAGGTATTAGCTGTTACAATTGATTCCAATAATAGGTATGGCAAAAGCGCCTGAACGCACGGAAATTGGTTCTAGTTTCTACAAGGTCCGTATAATAAACGACTCCGGATGTAACTTGTACACTATCCAACATAATATTGCGTTCATTCTGCCAAAGAACACACTCCCACAAGATGTGATGTGCGGACTGTTCAAATTCACAGTTCGATGTAGAACACTGACACAAAGGGGAAGGAACAAGTTTAAAAGAATACAGTTTACTTTTAAAGTTGCCATGACCTGTGAGAAATTGGGCAACGCAGTGGTCAACCTCCAGCCATGTCCTAGCCAGCCGATCGCCAACGGATGGAAAGAATAGATGGAGGTGCCGGCCCTTGATGGAATTATCCCACCTACTTTGCCATTCGGATAAGAGGTCCTCCCAGACTTCAGTCTGAGGTTTAAATAATCTAGAGATTTTATTAAAGTCGCGTTGTGTAACAAAATTAGTGTCCATGGCCTCCCCCCTCGCGGAGTAGTACATTGAAGCACGTCGCTGTACCTCAAGGTCGACTGGAAGTACACCTGCCAGTACCGGTAAGGCTTCAGTACTGACCGTTCTATACGCCTTGCATAAAAATATCAATGCCAAACGTTGGCTTTGAAGCAGTTTACGTCGTGCCGCCCCTATGCTGGCCCTATCGGCCCAAACAGGTGCACCGTAGCACATACATCCTAAGTAGGTAGCTCCATATATAGTTTTTAAAGTTAGGAATGATAGACCCCAAGTTGCTTTCGATATTCTAGTTAGGGCATAAAAGTTCCTTTTAGCTTTTTCACCAACTATTTTTATATGTTCTATAAATGAAAAATTCCTTTCTAAGATCATACCAAGATAGCATACGGATTGCTGTTTTTTAATGGGAACGTTATTAAATTTAATAGTAGGCAATGATTTAAGATTACCTTTTAGTAGAAGTTGATAGGTTTTATGTGGCGCAAACGTTAGGCGGTTACGATCACCCCACTGAGATATTAAATTTAGGCAAGTATTGGCCAAGTTCTCAAGTCCAGCTCGGGTACTTGACTGAATGAGCAGTAGGCCATCGTCCGCGTAACCAGTAAGTGAACAGCCGCAAGGAAGCGGGATCGCGAGGAAGTCATCAAAACCCAAATTCCATAAATAAGGACCGACAACTGAACCCTGAGGACATCCCATGGTTAGTGTTTTAGTACTAGAAAAATGACCGAGCTTAAGTACCGCGGAACCGTTTATAAAGTAAGAGTAAACGAGATTATATATGTTTTTATAGCAACCGCGGGTTTTTAATTTTAACAACAGCATAGGCCACCAGGCGTTATCAAAAGCCCCAGAAATATCCAGGAAGATCCCAATTACGTACTTGTTTTCGGATTGGTTAACGGTTCTTCTGACAGAAAGCGCCGCGTCGACTGTAGATTTACCTATGGTGAAGCCATACTGATTATTATGGAATTTTGGACCGTTCGGTAGTAAACGTGGAACGATGAGGCGCTCAAGAAGTTTACCCAAAGATGGTAGAAGTGTGATAGGACGATATGACTTCGGATCATCCGGTGGTTTGTCACCACACTTTGGTATTATTCGTATGAAACCGCGTCGCCATTTACGAGGAAAAACGCCTTCAGCAATGCATCGGTTGTATACAGTTAAGATGGCATCACCCGCTGTTTTACACGCTTCTTTAATCATCCTATTAGATATTTTATCTTCACCTGATGATTTGTTGACCGGTAGTTTTCTAACAATATTTATAAATATTGTTAGAAAACTACCGGATTTTAGGTATAATAATATTATAGGTAATTGCAAGACTCTTGCTGCAATGAAATGAAATGAAATGAAATGAAATCGTTTATTAAGCAAGTAGGATCACCGATCACTTTTACACGTCATATGTTTTTTTTTTCTTTTTTGTTTTTAAACTAGATGAAGCCGGCATTTCCTAACTGACTACCTCTGAGAAGAAATAGCCGAAACAAACTCAGGGATCATCGTCTTTTTTAAAGTCCAGACATTAAAAATGAAAATGTTTACAATAATTTACGTTATAATTATGCATATTGCTTAATAACAATGCTTAACAGAGCGAGCAGCTCAGTCCCAAGCCTCTCTATCCTCTAAATAATCTGAGATTTTATAATACCCCTTTTTGCAAAGTTTGGCCTTTATATAGGTTTTATATCGTTTAATGGGTAAGTTTCGAATGTCCATGGGAAGCTTGTTGTAAAAGTGTATACATTAACCCATGAACGAGTTGCCTACTCTGTGGAGACGAGTGTGATGTACAGCAAGATTGTGTTTGTTCCTGGTATTTATATTATGAATATCGCTTATTTTCTTAAAATTAGATATATTTTTATGTACATACATAAGATTTTCAAATATATATTGCGAAGCTACAGTCAGAATGTTCACCTCTCTGAATTTTTCTCTAAGAGAATCTCTAGGACCAAGGTTGTAAATGGCTCGAACAGCCCTTTTCTATAAAACAAAGATGGTATTGATGTCCGCACAAGTTCCCCAGAGAAGAATCCCATAAGTCATAAGACTATGAAAATAACTAAAATAAACAATTCTGGCTGTATTCACATCAGTTATCTGTCTAATTTTCTTAACAGCATAAGCGGCAGAATTGAGTCTACCCGACAGCTTCTCAATGTGAGGACCCCATTGTAACTTGGAGTCAATAGTCAAATTGCAATTCCAATTGCAAGACCAAGACCAAGACCAGGTGTATTGGCGCAAGACCAAGACCAAGACTGACTAAGTCTCGTCTTGTTCTTGCATTTGGGCAACACTACTATAGAGATCCAATGCTTTACAAATGCCTCCCCAAGGCTTTCATTCCATTGGGGGAGTTTGCCATAATCCCCAAGCTTGACATGCGGGTTGGAGATCGCAATAATTTGATATTCCACAGGAGCAGCGCTGCTGCCCGCTTCCCTGGTGAGAGTTCCCTTAGGCGACAAAGACACCAACGGGAGTATATGGTACTATTCTAAGCCCGGTACCGCACGGGAATTTCAATTACAGCAGATATGTTATCGAAAAAGTTAATGCGGTGTACGGTGTACAATATGAGAACATAACTATATTCTTCTGTTAATTTACCTCAATTCTGAATTGAAATCACTCTCCTGATAATCAGTTCGGATTTCGTTCAGGGCTGTCAACGGAGGCTGCAGTGCTGAGTCTTAAGCATACGGTCACGTATTATACTCAGAGGGGACGCCCGTTTACGCCTGCTTTTTGGACCTTTCCAGGGCATTTGATCTGGTTTCATACAGTAAGTTATGGCAAAAATTGGAAAACACTAACCTGCCAAAAGAACTAATTAACATCTTTAAATATTGGTATGGAGACCAGGTCAACAATGTGCGATGGAATGGTGAGCTGTCTGAACCATATAGGTTGGAGTGCGGGGTGAGGCAGGGGGGGTTAAGTTCGCCCACGCTTTTTAACCTTTATGTGAATGAGCTGATTGAGGAGCTAAGCAGCACCAGAGTCGGTTGCTATGTGGATGGTGTCTGCCTCAATAATATTAGTTACGCAGATGATATGGTGCTGTTAAGTGCGTCGGTCTGTGGGTTGAGAAAACTTGTGGCCCATTGTGAAAGATACGCAGAACAGCATGGCCTGGCGTATAATTCCACAAAGTCGGAAATCATGGTTTTTGAGGTTGGGGGAAAAAACACTGGTGCTATACCACCTGTTGCACTCAATGGAATGCCATTAAAGAGAGTGTATAAATTTAAATATTTGGGCCACTTATTGACCCCCGACCTCCAGGACAATGACGACATTGAACGGGAGCGGAGAGCGTTGTCGATTCGAGCGAACATGCTGGCCCGTAGGTTTGCACGTTGTTCCCTTCAGGTGAAGATCACACTGTTCCGAGCTTACTGTACCTCTTTCTACACGTGTAGCCTTTGGGCTAGATATACTCAAAAGTCGTACAGCGCTCTCCGCGTTCAATATAATAATGCGTTTAGGATACTGGTGGGGCTGCCTCGCTTCTGTAGCGCATCGGGGATGTTTGCTGACGCACACATAGATTGCTTTTATGCTACTATGCGGAAGAGGTGTGCCTCTCTGGTGCGCAGGGTGCGGGCCAGCCCCAACAGTGTCCTGAGTATGATTGCTGGGCGTCTGGACTGCTCATACGTGAATCGTTGTTGTGCCGTATCTCATAGGGTGAAGCAGCGGTAACTCGTGTGAGTTGTTTGTTTGTATATTGTAGTGTAATTTAAATTGTGAAATGTTACTAACATAGTTTTAAGTATTACTAACATTTTTGAGTCATGGTTACTTGAATAAAGAATTTATTATTATTATTCCGTTTCCGTATATAAATACATATTAATTTACATTTTTAAATATTTATAAAAAAACATAAAATCATTTAAAAATATAAAAAATAGTGTTCCACCGATGGCGGGAGCGGGGTCCAAGCTACCGGTGGTTAGAGCTACAGAGACAGGAACCTTCTCACGATGCGGGCCGTATCGAGGAGTACTGCTTTTTGAATCTGGCCCTTGATCCAACTGCCTAACGAGAGCCTCAATAGATGTTGGTCGAGGCTCTTGGCTATCAAACCATTGGCCGATACGACAATCGGTACAATGACAGCCGAGTTCACATTCCACATGTCAACAACCTCGTGCGCCAAGTCGAGATATTTAATTTGTTTCTCTTTCTCAGCTTTCACGAGATTCCCGTCATGTGGAATGGTAACATCGACAATCATTGCGAGGCGCGCTAATCGATCTATCACTACTATATCAGGCTTATTTGCAACAATAGTCCTGTCAGTAATGATAGACAGATCCCAGTATAACGTGACATGGCCATTTTCAAGAACTGGGTCGGGCACATACTTATAATACGGTACCTCAGAATCCACAAGTTTATATTTTAAAGCAAGTTGCTGGTGGATAATCCTAGCTACTTGGTTATGCCTGTCCTTTATAATATATCTCCGGTAGTTATTCGTTAAGATAACTTCGTCCATAATTGCACAGACGAAACCTTCAGTTTCCCCGAAAAGGTCACTGAATCGTAGCCAGGATACGGAGGCTAAGAAGTCAACATCGGGCTCATGAAGAGCCCGATAAAATCGCCCGTGAAGTTCCTTGCTTTGCCATATCATCTTGCGGTCATCAGTGGTAAGTATTATAGGCTTGTGCCAGTTCTCTTTCGCCATGGATAGCGGGGTAAGCCCCTTGTCCACCGTGACCACATCATGATGCATACCCACTACGGTTTTTAAAAAATGTTCTCTGAGACTGCATACTTCTCGGTTGTGGAGGATCTTCGCATTTAAAAAGCCTCGACCCCCGCACTTCCGCGGAATATACAGTCTCATCACCGATGATCGTGGATGATGCATCCTGTTTGCTGTCAGCAGTGTACGGACCCTTCTATCCAGGGCGTCGAGTTCGGTCTGAGTCCATTTAAGTATGCCGAAAGAGTACATCAAAACCGGCATGACCCACCCGTTGAAGGCGCGCACCTTATTTCCGCCCGAAAGAAGACTTTTTAATACCTTCTTCAGGCGACCAAAGAAGCGCTCCTTCAACGATTGCTTCATGTCAGCATCGTTGATACCTAACGCTTCCGACATACCCAAATATTTATAGCTCTCGAATGAGGAGAGGGGTCTAAGGTGTATGGAATCTGGGAGTGTAATTCCCTCGGATTCCATAATCTCCCCCCGTTTTACATGCATGACTGCACATTTGTCCACACCAAATTCCATTCTGATGCCACTACTAAAAGTTTCAGTTACATTCAGTAGCTTCATCAGATGCAATTTATTGGGGGCAAAGAGTTTCAAATCATCCATGTAGAGAAGGTGAGATATGACCTGACCGCCTCTCTTCAATCGATAACCCAGACCTGAATCCTCCAGCAGTGTGCTTAGAGGATTCAGAGCTAAGCAGAACCATAGTGGACTCAGACTGTCGCCCTGGAATATTCCCCGCTTAATCCATACAGGTTCATCATTCCCCTGGATCTGTCGACTCCCTGGATAGCGAAGGACTGTCTTCCATTGCCCCATACACGACTTAAGAAAAGTGCGTAGAGTTGCATTTATCTTGTACAACTCCAGCACCTTCATAAGCCATGTATGTGGCACCGAATCGTAGGCCTTCTTATAATCTATCCAGCAGGTGGAGAGATCCTTGCGGGATCGACGAACCTGTTCGCTGATGGCCATATCTACGAGGAGTAGCTCCTTAGTACCACGGGACCCGCTCCTACATCCATTTTGAGAGACAGATATGATGGAGTTACTGTCAAGATGATTGTTTATTTTAGCTTTCAAAATGGATGTAAGAACTTTATAGACCGTTGGTAAACAAGTGATCGGCCTATAATTTTTGGGTTCCGCGGTGCTACCTGATTTATGGAGCAGGTGGGTAATTCCAGTTGTTAAGAACTGGGGTAGCGAACCAGACTCTAAGGATGACTGGAATTGAGGTGCCAAACAAGTGTGTGAACTACTTAGCCATTTTAATCAAAAGTTATGCAGCCCGGTGATTTCCAGTTCGGTAACGGACGGACTGCTGTGGCTACGTCTGATGGTGTTATCAAAATAGTATCCATTTCTGGTAAGTTTTCACACCCCTGTTTGACATCCTGTATCCAGTCACCCTCAGTGTGACAAACGGATACCGACCATATACCGCGCCAGAATGCACTTGTGGTGGCATCATCTGGGCGGTACACGTCAGCCTCGTTTTGTTCTGGTCGCTCCCAAGTTCTGTATACCCACCTCTCATCACTCTGGAACATGCGATTCTGCGTATATCGATCCACTCGCCGCTTATACCGCCGAATACGGCTCGCCCATGCACAAACTTTCTGCTTCAGGAAGTCGATGCGCTCTGTGACATTATTTATGTATTCTCGAGGGCTGATACCAATCCCCGAGAATGCCTGTCTCACAAAGCGCATCACTCGTGGTCTAGTATTGCCCTCCCTGAAGCAGTATAGTTTGCCGATGAGTACCCTGGTCCCATCGATACGACGCTCGATTCTGCGTTGCCAGGCTGGTACGGCTGGTTTTGGTCGAGTAGCTTCGTCATAATTTGGAAACTTGACTTTGGCTAATCGACATGCCGCTACAGCCGCGCAATACAGGATCGAGTGTGTATCAATGAGATCCTCGCTGCTCTCGAAGAAATTCTTGAGCTGCGAGTCCAAAGCACACACCAGCGCCCTATTTTTTTTGTGCATAGGTAGCCGTGGTAACCGGGGTCTAAGGTTGATCGGAGTGGATCTATAGTCGCGGAACGCATCCTTCAGTGCGCTCCTCAGTCGATCGTTATACTGGCTACTTACTGTTTCAACCCTATCGTCCTCTTCTTCGACACGATTGGACCGCGGCGGAACAGCATCAATAATTGACGCCTGTGCCGCGGTCTGGGTCAGAGTCGGGGCGATTTGGTTGCTTAGTACCTCTGAGCGCAGCCTATCAAGTGCGATATCGTCCAACCTGTGATTGCGTTGGATGACACGCACCTGATCCGACAGTCGTTGGGCCGAGACGTTGACAGTTGGTTCCAGTGCCTGAAACAAAGACAGCATCCTTTCACGGTACGCAGTGAGGTTAGTTCCCCCCTCTGTAGCCCCGTAATATGCACGCATGACGTTCTCATTCATTGTCTGAGTCCATCTCATGCGCTGCACACAACCACCGGCAGCGGGGACCCGGCTCGGGGCCGGATGGCCCCTAAGTCCCAAGCTCTTCGGTGGCCGGCCTCTCCCCTGCCGACGCACAGGTGTTGGCGACGTCGGCGGAGAGAAATACTCGTCGCTCGAGCTCGACGCAACTACCGCGGCCGGTGTTGTCACAGCGTTCACAGTGAGGCTGGAGACCGGCGGCGGCGAGGCGGAGCTGGGCGACGAGTCCGGGGGTGGTGAGCGTGCACGTCGAGCGGCAGATCTTGTCAACATTTTCGATATTATTTTCTCATATTTATAATTTTTCTTGGTTTGGCATGACAGATGTCACAGGTTGTCTTGGCTATTTTTATTAAAAACATATTCCAAAAAATATTTTCCTTGTATATTTATAGGTTACGATTTGTAGGTATTTCACGTATTAAAATAAATATAAAAACAGCGTCTATTGTAATAATTATTTAGAAATGTGAAGAGACAAAATAATCCTTGATGTTGACGTTGGTGTTGGTGTTGCCATTATTATTATATTATTATTATTATAAAACATGATTCTGTAGAAAATCGTATATACTTCCGACGGTCGGTATATTCAAGAGTATTAACATGTATTGCTATTTGATTTACAGCTTGAGGATAATTACAAAATTATCCTTAAAAGTGAATAATACGGCGATATCTAGTACTATTGTGTCCAGGATACCAGTATGTCCGTGGACAATCTAACTGAATAAAGAGGGCTGGCCTACTTTCTGTTTTTAAAATTATTATAAACTTGTGCTTAACCGCAATCCCGCCTGATGGTAAGCAGAGATGCAATCGTTGATGGTAAAGCGCGCTAGATTATTAAGCCTATTCACTCAAAAAAACTGAGTAAATGGGAAGGAAGACGGCAGAGTGAGGGG
The DNA here is from genome assembly GCA_037179545.1 of Sesamia inferens. Lineage (NCBI taxonomy): Eukaryota > Metazoa > Arthropoda > Insecta > Lepidoptera > Noctuidae > Sesamia > Sesamia inferens. Next base: position 13,243,377 of record CM073951.1, on the reverse strand, counting down.
ATGCAATGTTAAACCCAACAACACGACCAACGATGCTGCGCCAAAGGGAGATAGATCTGAAGACCCTTCACGACCAAACTCCCAACACAACAACATTAGGCGCATCGTACCCGACACACATCGCAACACAACTGCTCAGACCCGTCCTCTGTACGTACTTTTTGGTCAAAGAACCAACATTGCCATGCAACGTGGCAATGCTGCCAGCCTTTTGGGTCGTTTCCTATTGACAGTGATGCGGATGAATTTTTTGATGACCTCGTATTATTTCCCTTCCTGTTTTATAATTATAAATTCATTTATGATGAAAACGTTGTCCGATGGGGCCGACGGGTTCTCGAGTGGCGACCACGTACCGGAAGACGTAGCGTGGGTAGGCCCCCGACAAGGTGGACCGACGACCTGGTGAAGGTCGCGGAAAACCGCTGGATGCGGGAGGCGCAGGACTGGTCGTCGTGGAGAACCTTGGGGGAGGCCTATGTCCAGCAGTGGACGTCTTTCGGTTGAAATGATGATGATGATGAAAACGTTAATTTCCGAAGTAATTCTTCAACACTTCGATTGGCACTTCAAAAACCATTGACGATACGATTGATGCAGTGGCTGAGTGATCGACTGCTGTGCTATGTGTCGCGGGTATCGGTTCCCGCACGGAAAAAATATTTGTATGTCCTACAATAGGGATGTATCCAAGGTATGAAAATCAAAAAAATAATTAGTCCGTCTTACAGATAATAAAAAAAATTAAGACCCGTATTTTTGATTTTGTCGTAATTACCAAAAATTACTGAGATATATAGATAGTTCAATCCACGAAGACGCGCCCCACTATTTCTCCTAACCGTTTATAGTATATGTGTGCAAGCTTCCGTCAATGTTTGAGTGTTATCCGTACAAAATAATTATCTATGATAATAATAATAATATTAACTAATCAGGAGAGAGCGTCATGGTCAAAGTGAAAGATGCTCTACTTCAAATTTATACTCTTTACCCGACTGCAAGGAAAATTGAGGTGTGGATATTTTATGTGATTATTAGTTAATATACGATTATAATACCATTTTTATATAATAATAGGAGGTAATTAGAGACATAAATGAAATACGTGAAAAAGTTTTATGGAACTTTTTTTATTGAAATAAAAATCGTCAATCACTAGTTTCAGAAATGTCTGATTCAGATTCTGAAGTATCACTGACATTTATAATAAAATTGAAATCAAGATCACAGTGTCTCATGTATTCGTCTTCTATTTTTTCCACGTGCTGACAAGTATTGAACCAGACATCTTTATTTACTCGATCAAATGCTTCATTTAAAATGGGCATAATCGAAGTGTAGTTTTGATTGATATTGCGGCTAGCAACGTCGTTTTTTACAATACCCCAAATGTTTTCGATTGGATTTAACTCTGGGTGATAAGGAGGCAGCCGAAGCACTGTGAATCCATATTCCTTTAATAATTCGTCAACTCAGTACTTGCGGAAGTTTTCTTTGTTTTTTAATATAAGGTCATAAAGTTCATAAAGTTCAGGCTTTTTGTAGGTTGGTACAAAATGGATATTTTTTGCATTCAGCCAAGTCTGCATGTCTAATTTGTTGGAGTTGGATGTGGGTATTTTTTCTGAACTAGTATTGTGATAGGCTGCATTATCCAAGACTACCACGGCATCATTTGGGAGATTTGGTATTAGTTTCTCCTTAAGCCACTTTAAGTAATTATCCGAGTTCATATTATCGTGGTAGTCTCCGGATTTGATCTCTGCTCTGTACGTTAACAACGCATTTGGTACGAAACCCTCAGCACTTCCGGCATGTACTATAATTATGCGCACACCCTTTGTTAAATTTTGTTTCATTGCTGTTTTAGAGCCTTTGTCGGCCCAAGATTTTTTTTGCACGTGGTTGGTATGAATATATGATTCATCTGTGTACACTATAGGTCTACCTGCATTACGAAAAGATTTTACCTGTTTTAAATATTTCAATCTTAACATTTGAATATCATGTTTTTCGGTTAGGACCTTCCTATTATTCTCAGTTTTTCTCCATTTATAACCAAGCTTAAGTAACAATGTTCTTAGGGTGGTTCTACATCCATTAAATTGTATACGGTCTTTCAAAATAGTATTAAGTCGTGATAATGTTGGAAATTGATGATGTTCTTTATGGCAGTTTTGGATAGTTCTTCGGACTACACCAATATCAAATTTGTCTAAATTAATTTTTCGTGGTCTTACCCTTCTCTTCTTCATAGGTGATGTAAAAATAGAAGCACTTCTGCCTGCTAAATTCGAATGCGACGTACTCGCTTCATTTTTAGAATCAATATCCATTTCCGTAGTCGGCTCTGTTGTACGCTCTTCACTTTGGACTACAGAAACTATCGCATCCGTCTCCATAGTTATATTAGACTCCATAGTAGATACTGTAGTTTGCTTTATTGTCTCAGTATAAGCCTTTCTTTCGCGTAGAATTCTAGTCACTGTGCTTTCAGATATTCCAACAGCCTGTGCGGTTCTCCATCGAGCATCAGTGAGTTTTTCTGCAAAATTTTGACTTGCTTCTTTTTTCATGAAATCGTAAACTTTAGAAATAATTTCTCTTGCCTACAATTAAAAAAAAAAAAATAAAAAGAAATAACATTAGTCTTACTTTTAAATATAAAATGAAGTCTAGTTAGTAAAATTTAATTTTGAATTAAACTACTTTTCTTTTATTATTTTATGTGTTTCGTAACAATAATTTACATACCTGGCTTTTAAGTACAACACGCTGAGATTTTTTCGACATTTTAAAAAAATATAAAGTAGAGCAACTTTCGTGTCGAGTCTGGATTTTTGAAATACAGGTTGTACTACTTGTGTGCATCGAACCACTGACGGTCCGTGACTGACGCTCGGAGAAAACTCCCCGCGCCCCGCGATCCCCTCAACCTAAAATTGGTGGGGCGCGTCTTCGTGGATTGAACTATCTATAGCGTATTAAAGTTACAGAGTGGGGGCTAATTACGTCACGCCGTTCTATATTTTGCACCATGGCGTGACGTCATGCGACATTTCAAATCAATATATCTTCCTAAGTATTTGAATAAAAGAAAAAATAAAAAATACGTGTTCAATATTTTTTATAAAGCTATCTGACGGACATTAAATTATTTTTTAGGATACAAGCCAATTAGTTGTTCCGGGTCTGGCAGTTTGTGTATGTGCGTTTATATGTTTGTAAACACACCCACGGTATAGGAGAAATTCTAGTGTGAGGCAACATGTTTATTAAGAATAAAAAAAACTTAATTTCGTTTAAAAGTCTTCAAATTCATCTTCGTTAAGATAGAAATAACATCCATAACATCGGCCGCCGGCAGAAGTTACCACCCACCAGACAAAGCCTTGCCGCCAAGCGATTTGTCGTGTTCCGGCATGATGTCTGGTGAAGCCGTACGGAGGACGGGTCTGAGCAGTTTTGTTGCGATGTGTGCCGGGTACGATGTGCCTAATGTTGTTGTGTTGAGAGTTTGGTCGTGGAGGGTCTTCAGATCAATCTCCCTTTGGCGCAGCATCGTTGATCGTGTTGTTGGGTTTCACATTGCATCACCTCGCTCAACTGCCGTCTTCCTTCCTATTCGCTCAGTTTTTCTGAGTGATTAGGCTCTTAATAAACTAGCGCGCTTTAGCATGAACGATCGCATCACTGCTTACCATCAGGCGGGATTGCGGTCAAGCGTTAGTTTATAATTATTAAAAGAAAAAACTTAATTTCGTTTAAAAGTCTTCAAATTCATCCTCGTTAAGATAGAAATAACAAACAAATTGCAGAATTCTGGGTCGAGTAAGTGCCTTCGACACTCTAAGAAAAGAAGCCAAGTGGTTGTGTGATCTGCTAGGATTGACTGTGATATTCTTCCATCCATACTAGTTCATACTAGTTCCTAAACAGTTAAGAAGTTAATGACAAAAATTACGTACATAGTTTTTTTCGGTGACAGGCCATAATATCGGCTGCCGGCAGAAGTTATCCACCAGACAAAATCTTGCTGCAAAGCGATTCGTCGTGTTCCGGCATGATTTCTGGTGATGCCGTACGGAGGACGGGTCTGAGCGATTTGCTAAATGTTGTTGTGTCGGGAGCTTGGTTGTGGCCACAACATTGGGTGTTTTAAGAAAAGGATAGTAGACAACATATTTGTGTAATACCGTCAAATTAAGATACTCCATAGACAGTTTAGACGCGATTAAAATCATGGCGACTAAAAGTACGTTGATGTCAGGCGCGAACTAATTTGACAGGTCTAAATTAACATTTTATCTTCTGACCTTTTCCTAATGAAATAGAAATAAAAAGATGCACTGAATTTAAATTTAATTTAATTTGTGAACGAGGGAATTGGGCCCTTAGTATAATCAAAACATAACCTCTTCAAAACTCGAGTTGGTCTCCAAAGCCTAGAGCACAGGCGTAGAGTAGCCAGCCTTTCGGTGTTCTATAGGATACATTTTGGGGAGTGTGCGAGGGAATTGCACGATTTAATTCCCCCATCTCCGTTCCACCATTGGACGACCCGTCGTACGGCGAGTTTCCACCCTTATGTTGTTAACACCTCTACGATCCGGACGAAGCGTTTCGCCTCCTCCTTTATACCACGTACATCGAGGGACTGGAATAATCTGCCGGCGGCGGTGTTTCCGTCGGACTACAATTTGAGTGTCTTCAAGGCTAGAGTGAATAGGCTCTTAATAAACTAGTGCGCTTTACCATCAACGATTGCGTCACTGCTTACCATCAGGCGGGATTGCGGTCAAGCGCTGGTTTATAAATTAATAAAAAAAAAAAAAAAAGGAGAAATAAGCTATGGACGTTTAAATGGGCAATATATTTTTATACGAACCAGATATAATGTATTACATTAACTTGTCCTACTAAAATACATTAAATTATGGTCACTGTAGTTCAGTAGTAACTCACTTCTGGTATTACGCTAAACGTATTGAATGCTAATTAAAATCGTGAAAAATGTTTCATTTAGTATTATATTTAGTGTTGATGAAAGCTGAAGCAAATGTTCTTGAAGCTGGTGAGATTTACAGATTTTACCTTTGTTTACAATTTTTTTTTTTTTGTTATTTTAATATTGTAGCATAAAACACTGACTAGCACTTATCACGGGAATCAGGGCTTCAAATTAAATGTAACACCTATTTATGTCAATAAAATATTATTATTATTATTTTAATTTAAACAAGTGACTTACTGCCTCATCGGCCATCGGTTCTACGAGCCATCTGCCCCGCCCACTGCCACTTAATTTTAGCGATTTGAAGAGCTATGTCGGTGATTTGGTTCTTCTGCGGATGTACTCATTTCTGATTCGATCGGGCAGAGAAACTCCGAACATAGTACTAGCCAAAGCCTGGCAGCACAAGGCCGGTCATCGTGGAAAGCCTTGGGCGAGGCCTTTGTCCAGCAGTGGACCTCTATAGGCTGAAGTAGAAAAAAAAAAAGAAAATGACTACCTTTTTTTTGTTGGGATGGGAAATCATCAAATGCAGGGCCCGATCTAGCTATTTAGCCGCTCCGGGCAAAGATAATTTTTGCTGCCCTTTATATACACAAAACCATATAAGTCATGAGCTAGTGTTGTTGGGGGATGTTAAGTATACAGAAGGCCCATCCCAATAGACTGACGTGAATATTATTATTCACGTGTTCACCTCAGTCTATTGGGCCTTTGAAGAAGTACCTGTACGAAAGTTGATGAGTGTTTCTATGTTAGTAACTATACAATGTATATCTTTAAACGAATTTCACAGTAACTACTGAATGGATTGATATGTTTTACCGACATAGTTATGTACCTTTCCACTTTATCATCATTATACACCTATTGCGACTCATTACTTCATATGGGCCTCTTTTTTCTTGTGCTATTTCTTACTGTTTCGGTATAATCTTGCTTATGTACCTATAATGGTCCTTTAACTAAGGGAACAATAAACATTGTTTATTAAAATCGTTTCAGAAGTTAAAAAGCTTAGGTCCAAGCATTTAGTTTGTCGAGTTAATCGGTTCATAATGTATTTAAGTTGAGGTTCATATGGTAGGTACCTACGTTTATAAAAGACACAACAAAAGATTTGTTTTAAAATTTAATAGGTAATAAAAAAACAATTATGTTACAACATAACAAAACAGTTATTTTTTTAAATAATGAAATTGTGTAAATTAAACAGTTTTTCGGAGAATAAGTATTAAATCCTATCTTAATTAGAATAATTTTCTTCGCACTTTTTGTTCTGCAAAATCTTTAACAATATTTGATAAATTTATACTGTCGCAAACCTTATGTTTTATTGAAATCATAGCCAATCCAGACAATCTACACACATCAAAAGTGTCTAGGGATCAAGCATTTTTATGCGGATTTCTTGAGATTGAGATGTGGCTTTGTGGCTTTTCTGATGAGTCTCGTTTTGGTATGAGACCGGATACAAGACGTATACGACACTGGAGAACCCCTGGACGCCAACAGCGATTAAAATCCTGCCAGGAAGTCCATCCTTATAGTGGTGGAACCATCATGGTATGGGCGGGTATTTGGATCGGCGGAAGAACTGAGTTGATTTGAATCAGAGGCAACCTCAACGCTCAAATTTATGCTGAGACGATTGTATCAGACGTCATCGTTCCTCTACAAGTGCAAATCGGTCCCTTATTTCAGATAATGCATGATAATGCACGACCACACACCGCAAGAGTTGTAAAACAGACTCTCGCCGCAGCTAACATCAATGTCCTGCCCTGGCCTGCTCAGTCGCCAGACTTGAACCCGATTGAGCATGCATGGGATATGCTACAGAGAAGAGCTCTGCCGAATATGGAGGGTATCCAGTCGCAAGAAGACCTTTTTTTGTTGTTGCAACGAACATGGGCGGCCATTCCACAGCGTGATTTGGATGAACTCATTTTAAGTATGCCAAACCGATGTTCTTGTGTTGTTAGTGTTCGCGGTAGAAACACGGATTATTAATTGTTTAAGTTACCCAATAAAATTTTAGAGAAAACTGTTATTTCAGTCTTTTTTTCGAACTTTTGTGTTAGTGGTTCAAATGTCAAATATCCCTTTATTAGGAAAATGGCAAATTTCTTTATTAATGCAAAGGTGACTTGGTTTATCGTTACTGTGACAAACGAAAACACTTTATTTGATGAATCCTTAAAGAAAATTTTAATTAATATCAATCAGGAGAAAAGTTATTGCAAAAATATATGTTGATCCCTAGACACTTTTGATGTGTGTATTTTGTGTCATGGTGGATCGCAAATAATTTTTTATTATTTTTAATTTAGAAAAGCTTCTTTCACCACTTGCAACTGTTACCGGTAAAGTTAAAAGAATCCTGAGCGCAATACTGATATTTGGACCAAATCTTAAATCTATTACAAATTTCAAAAACATCTTGAGGAGATAAATTACTATTTAAAACATACTAAGGACTGACAATTCCTCATAAAGTTCTAATGCATTTATATTGCTCGAGTTCTCATGAGTTAATATAGCCTCGAGGTTCTTACAATGTTCTAACAACTTATCTTTTGGGAGTTCTCTTAAAGCATATATGTTATACAAAAAAGCGAAATGCTTACTATGCTCAGAAATCTGAGAAAATCTTAATTCTAAGGAGTTTATAGCTGTGTCCATAATGTGAAAAAATACTTCAATTTTATATTTTTGACGAGGCTCAATGATTGGTTCGTCAATACACTCATAAGTAAATTGTTTTTTCTTGGATCGTGCACGAGGTCTAGCTACATTTTCAAAGTCTAACACCTCGCAATCAATTTCAGAAGCTAAGGCTTTGGCATCTTCAAGAACTTGAGTAAAATACTCATCTGAACGCCAGTTTTCAAAGAAATCTTTTGTATTTTTAAGTAATTTAATGACGAAAACTAAGTCAAAATCTTTACTTTGCATTAATTTACTAACAGGGTTTATGCGATTCAAAGTTTCGTACCAAATTATAATGGAACATAAGAATTTAAACTGCTTAATTTGGTTCAACAAACTCGAAGCTTCATCTCGTGTGGAGGAATCCATATCTGTGTCTTGGTAAACACTAAACAATGCATCATTAACTTGTCCTACTTGATGTCTTAGTGGTTTTATTGCTTCGATTCGACTTTCCCATCTCGTGGCACTAAGTGGTTTTAGAGTAAGACCTTTTACATTATTCAAAAGAATCGACCACCTTAATGTTGAAGAGGAAAAAAAAAACATATATTTTTAGCACAGTATTAAAAAAAAATTGTAGCTTCCAGTGAGGACTTTGCCATGTCGTTTACCACTTAGTTTAAAGAATGACTACTGCAAGGAACGTAAAATGCCCGTGGATTAATGTTTCTAATCCTGGCTTGAACACCACTTTGAATACCTTTCATATTAGATCCATTATCGTACCCTTGCCCTCTTATGTTTTCTAAAGACAATCCAAGTGCTGATAATTGTTCCAGGATAATTTCTGTTAGTGCCAGACCTGTAGATTTCTCTATTGGTATAAATCCTAAAAAGCTTTCATTTATCACAATCTCTGACGTTCTTGAATGGTTTTGGGATCGAATAATAGAAATATACCTAATTATCATGGTCATTTGCTCTGTTTTGCTTGCATCTGGAGTAAGTAGGTTGCTTGTTTCTTGTCTTTTTTCAAAACTCTACGTACATGTTCCTGCATAACGGGATCAAATTCGGCTAACAACTCTATTAGTTTTAAAAAATTACCATTGTTATGTTGATACAGATTATCAGAAGTACCTTGAAAAGCCAAGCCATTTTTAGCCAACATTTTGATGATTGAGACAATTCGTAGCAATACTCCATTCCAGTGTTCTATTTCTGATTTAATTATTCTCTGTGAATCGGCATCTATCGTACGACACGATTTGAGCCTAAGTAAAAGTTCTACCCAAGATTTTACAGCTTCTACATGGTTTCGTGATGTTTCATGAGATTTAAGCATATCACCTACATGCTTCCAATTTTTGTAGCCATCTTCAGATAGACCGGAAGTTGTAGTTGTATTGAAGATTTTACAGCAAAAGCAATACAATGAATTTTTTGCCACAGAATATACAAGCCTCTCGGTGCTCTCGGTGGTAGGCCATAACATCGGCCGCCGGCGTAGTTACCACCCACCAGACAAAGTCATGACTTTGACGACGAATCGCTTGGCGGCATGCCGCCAAGCGATTCGTCGTGTTCCGGCATGATGTCTGGTGAAGCCGTTTGGAGGGCGGGTCTGAGCAGTTGTGTTGCGATGTGTGCCGGGTACGATGCGCCAATTGTTGTCGTGTCGGGAGTTTGGTCGTGGAGGGTAGCGGGATCCGAAGCACGGTGCTCCGCTGGCCGACCGCAGGTAGTTGGGGGCCCAAGTAGTGTGCCAGCCACATACGAAAGGCTGCCCCGCCAACTGCGAAAAATCCCAGGGTGGCTCCATCGTGCCGGTTGGCGACCGGACGAGAGGACCCGATGGCGATCCCTGGGGGGGTTCGGGCGTCCCCGCAGTCTCCAGATCAATCTCCCTCTGGCCCGGCATCGTTGGTCGCATTGTTGGGATTAACATTGCATCACCTCACTCAACTGCCGTCTTCCTTCCTATTCACTCAATTTTTTTTTTCAATATGAAATGGTCTAAAAAGAAAAGTAGGTGTGTACAGCGGGCGCACGTCCTCTCTTTCAAAGTGCACCTCTCTAATATTCGAGGTCTGCACTCCAATCTCATTGCAGTACATCACCACCTTGAGACTGAAAAGCCCCATCTACTTTTCTCGACGGAGACCCAGATCAGATGTCCGTCTGATGCGGCATACCTCAGTTACCCGGGATACGCATTGGAGCACCATTTCCTGCAGCGTGCCGGGGTCTGTGTGTATGTCCGCAATGACATCTGCTGCCGGCGTCTCCGTCACCTCGAAGACCCTCATTTCTCGTCTCTATGGCTGTTGGTTGACACTGGTGTGGACAAAATTGTTTACACTTGTGTCTACCGATCGCACAGCGGTGATCAGGAGACAACTCGATTATTTGACCACCTCAGTGAGGCTGCTGACAATGCACTGCACCGGCACCCTGACGCACACTTCGTCGCTCTGGGGGACTTCAATGCCTGCCATCAGGACTGGCTTTTCCCGTACCAGAGGACCGACCATGCTGGGAGAGAAGCGCGAAACTTCGCGCATTCAATGGGCCTTTCCCAGCTGGTAAAGCAAGCGACAAGGGTGCCTGATGTAGTTGGTCATTCTGCCAATTGTCTGGACCTTCTGCTGACCACTGATCCGGACAGGTGTGTTGTAACAGTTTCCTCACCTTTGGGAACTTCAGACCACTGTCTGGTGAAGTCTGTGTCGACCTTCTCCCCACCAGATCACGACTCTCGTGGTGAACGGCGAATGTGGCGATACAGGTCAGCAGACTGGGATGAGATGCGCCATTTCTTTGCATCTTATCCTTGGCAGCAGGTCTGCTTCTCTTCTAGCAATCCGTCGAGCTGTGCGGATGCTATAACCGATGTGGTGCGTCAAGCTATGGAATATTTTATTCCCTATAATGACGTGCCCGTCGGTGGCTCGGCTCGCCCATGGTTCAATGCCGATTGTGCCCAAGCCGAACAGCGTAAGCACACGGCATTTCTCACCTGGGTTGACGCTCGTGACCGCGGAGCTCCGGATCTAAGCTCAAAGAGGAGAGCCTTTAACCGTGCTGCCAAGTCTTACAAAAAGGCGCTAAAGAAGGCTCGCTTCGACCGTATTTCCCATATTGGGAACAAGTTATCTGCGCAGCCTTCCGGTAGCAGATCTTTTTGGTCCCTTGCCAAATCGGTCGAGGCAAACTTCTGTCGGCCCTCACTGCCTCCGCTGGTTAGGCCTGATGGAACACTGGCTCATACGGCGAGAGAGAAAGCAGGTCTCTTTGCATCTCTCTTTGCCCATAATTCGCGTCTTGATACTGGCAGTGCTACTCCACCTATTTTACCCCATTGCGGTACTTCAATGCCTGAGGTTCGCATTCGGAACAAGGAGGTTCTGAGAGCACTGTGTCGTCTGGACGTGAATAAGGCTAGTGGTCCGGATGGTATACCAGCGATTGTTCTAAAAGCATGTGCGCCCGAGTTGTCTCCTGTATTGACACGCTTGTACCGCCTCTCATTTGGGACTGGTATAGTGCCCAAGTCCTGGAAGCTTGCCAACGTGCAGCCCGTGCCCAAAAAGGGTAGTCGTGCCGATCCTACCAACTATCGGCCGATTTCGATCACCTCCATACTTTGCAAAATTATGGAGCGTGTATTGAACTCGCGCCTCTTGGCATACCTGGAAGGTAACGATCTCCTCAGTGACCGACAGTACGGGTTTCGCCGCAATCGGTCAACTGGGGACCTACTAGTGTATGCCACTCACTTGTGGGGCGAGGCCCTCGAGAGAAATGGGGAAGCGATTGCTGTCTCCCTTGATGTCTCGAAGGCCTTCGACCGGGTATGGCACGCTGGCCTTTTGAGTAAGCTTCCAGCGTACGGCATTTCCCCTAGCCTGACTGGCTGGGTAAAAGACTTCCTGACTGAACGGTCCCTCCGAGTTGTTGTCGACGGATGCTCATGTGAGCCCATGTCGACTAATGCCGGTGTTCCTCAGGGGTCTGTTCTCTCTGCAACTCTGTTTCTGCTGCATATTAACGATCTGCTGATGCCCGGTATCTATGGGTATGCAGATGACAGCACAGTTGTGGAGAGATACCTGCCGGATGCTCGGGCTAGTAGGGAATCAATCCGGTCCGAAAGAGAGGCCATGGTAGAGCGAACGAGTGTTGCACTTCAGGCAGTCTCCGAATGGGGCAATGCCAATCTTGTAGCATTCAATGCCGCCAAAACGCAGGCGTGTCTTTTCACCGCCAAAAGGAGCCCGTTCACCTTGGCTCCTACTTTTCGGAATGTTTCCTTAGAGTGTACCGACCGCCTTCAGCTTTTGGGTGTTGAGATTTCCTCGAACCTAAACTTTGGGCGGTTCATTGAGTCCAAGGCCAAGGTGGCTACTAGAAAACTTGGCGTTATCGCAAAGGTCCGGCAGTACTTCACACCAGGGCAGCTTCTAATGTTGTACAAAGCACAGGTCCGTTCGTGTGTGGAGTACTGCAGCCACATTTGGGCTGGTGCTGCTAAGTGTCACCTGGCAACTTTGGATTCAGTGGAGAGGCGTGCGAAGAGGCTGATTGGTGACCCTGATTTAACTCGAGTTGGTCTCCAAAGCCTAGAGCACAGGCGTAGAGTAGCCAGCCTTTCGGTGTTCTATAGGATACATTCCGGGGAGTGTGCGAGGGAATTGCACGATTTAATTCCCCCATCTCCGTTCCACCATCGGACGACCCGTCGTACGGCGAGTTTCCACCCTTATGTTGTTAACACCTCTACGATCCGGACGAAGCGTTTCGCGTCGTCCTTTATACCGCGTACATCGAGGGACTGGAACAATCTGCCGGCGGCGGTGTTTCCGTCGGACTACAATTTGAGTGTCTTCAAGGCTAGAGTGAATAGGCTCTTAATAAACTAGTGCGCTTTACCATCAACGATTGCGTCACTGCTTACCATCAGGCGGGATTGCGGTCAAGCGCTGGTTTATATTTAATAAAAAAAAAAAAAGCCAATCTCTCAAAATTTCTTCACCGTTATTAAGCTTTCTCTTGTAGTATCTCGAAGTAAACCTCCGCCCATTGATATCTTGCGGAAATTCAAATTCATGCAGTGGGTCTGGAGGACCTCTATTTACCAAATATATTCTTTCTGCATCTGTTAATCTATTGGGCCACGTAGCTGGGTCGAAATCTAAAATTTTAATTGATGAAAAGATTTTAATTGTGTAGAAACACTTGGAGTTGCAATAGCACCCTCACCAACAATAACAGCTTCACCTGCCGTAGCGCTTGACCCAGAAGTAGAAGCGCCAGGTTCACAAATTGTATTGGAATCGGATGTATGTTCTTCTCGAGGTTTAAGCGGAATCTCAGCTATAGCATTGGTTTCTGGTATGGGTGTCGATGGTTTGTTAAGCTCACCTTTCTTCAAAAAGGACTCTAATGCCCCCGCTTGCTTTTGTCGTTCTGCATCTTTTTCCAGCCTTCGTTTTTTATATTCGTGTCCCGACAAGCGTGATCTACCGTCAGCCATTCTGTATGGTAAATAAAATAAAAATATGTAATAAATTTAAATAGACGTACCTAATAATATTGCTAATGTTTAAAATTCGAGAGTTATTCTGTTTGTCTGACTCTGACTGCTACGTTTTTTTGATTAAACCAATGAATCAATTTGGATAAATTTTGGTATCTAGATATAAAGGACACTGACATAGGCTACTTTAATTACGCATTCTCACAAAAATAATAATTATGGTGGGCGAGTGGAATTTAACAAGCCGGAAGAGGAGCAATGTTAATTTTCATATTATTTACATACCATTTAGAACATTTTTAACATATCTTGCAGTCAATGTTAAATTAAGAGCTCTTATTAAAGACCCGAATAGCCTATAAGAACTGTCAAACTCATACAAGAACTGTCAAAAAACTGAAAATTTAATTGACGAATAGGCTAACCGGAGATGGTGAAATCGGCACTAAAACTAATAGTTATCTATTTACCAAGGAACAAAAAGTAAGTAAGTATACTTTTTAGCAAGGTGTGTTCAATATTACGTATTTTTCCTACAATTTACTTAATATAATAGATAAGTACTTACGTAGTAAATTCTTCTTCACTTCAATAATTATATGATTAATCTGTACCACAAAAATCACGTCACTTTTAAGAATAGAACCGACATGTAGACTTAGCATATATTTCACATAAATGGATAAAACATTTTAATTCTGTATCACTTATTAACCACTACATTACTCATGAATATGACGAAAATTTGCCTCTTTGGCAGAACGTTTTTACTAGGAGGCTTTAAAATCAGTAATGGACAAATAGTTAAATCTTTTACTTATAGTTAATATATAGGGATTCCCCTAAAATGTCACGTTGTACGAATGTAGATAAAGGATATTCCCCCGAAAATCTGAGGGAAATTCCCATCAAACGTAAGCAGACTGTGTTGACTCTACGATTGTTTTATCGTAGAGTAGAGGAGCTGATTATGTGGAAAGGTCGGTGAACGAACGGTATAAAGAGACTAAATAATTTGAGATACGTTTATTGCAAGAGAACAATTCTGTTTACTTTGATAGAAGGGTAATTGTCTAGATAAGAATAAGTCAATTTTGCCGCCCTACAATTTTGCCGCTCTGGGCAAATGCCCGCCTGCCTCCCCCCTCTAGATCGGGCCCTGATCAAATGACTTCTCCCGCTCTGGGCGGAGCGGAAGGGCGTGTCACACTTTTACTGACTAAAACCCACCCATGTTTCTTCACTTGCCTGTGTGACGGCCAGGGCCACGGTTTATTGTTTAACCAATCCCGCAACCCTGACCCAAAGTGCATACAAACCTTAAAGCTTAGAAGAAGAATCTTCTGTAGCTTATAGAGGTCCACTGGACAAAGGCCTCCTCCAAGGCGCTCCATTTTTTTTTTATAAAATTATAAACTAGCGCTTGATCGCAATCCCGCCTGATGGTAAGCAGTGACGCGATCGTTGATGGTAAAGCGCACTAGTTTACTAAGAGCCTATTCACTCTAGCCTTGAAGACTTGCATTTAGGGTTTCTATAATCCCCACAAATGGCAGTATTTTGATTCGCAGTATATGATATTGCACAGGAGAAGCGCTGCTGCCCGTTTCCCTGGTGAGAGTTGTATGCACGTAGGTTTGTTACTCATCCACCTAAAAATTACTGACCGGATTTGCATGAAACTTGGCAAGCAGGTGGTTTTTATCCCTAATTCCCCCCAGGATCGGAAATTATGCTGGTGAAACTGCGAGCAGCTTTTACCTAAATAATTCATATTGATTTTCTGTATGAAACATTAAACTTCTCGATTAACTTGACCGCCTTCTCAATAACTGCATTCGGCTTGTATTTAATCAGCGTAAAAATGTTCATTGTCATTGAAGGGCCGCTAGTGCAGGTATATCTATTACTCAATAGTAGGTATACACTATGTTAAGAAAACCCTGTCCGACCCGTGAAGGTGTTGTTAGGTATCGATAACTGATTCTACTAATGGATACAAAACCGGGTTAAACTTAAAAAAAAATCCCCCTAAAAAAATAAATATTATTTCTCAAAAAGAGGTAACTTAATAAATGTGCGTTAACCACCCTTCCATGGGCGGCGGGCGGCAGGGCACGCGGCTCGTGGTCGCATCGCTATTCGCTCATAATAATACCGGTGTTGTCACTTTTTAAAAATTACCAAATTTCGGGAAAGTTGGAATTAATTCTCGGGAAAAAAGATTATTTCAAAATTCATTTGTATTGGTACCATGATGATTACGTAAAATTTTATATAATATTTGGTCATGTGTTTACCTAACCTTTATTATCCTTATGGGTCGGACAGGGTTTTCTTAACATACTGTATATGGAAAATTCACTGTAAAATATGCACAAGTTTTAAGGCCAAAAAATCTGCACTGTCATACAACGTGACAACGCTGCCACCCTTTTGGCACGTTTCTTCTAGCGATGCCGATATATAGGCTTTAATCTTTCTCTCTTTTACAATAAATTACTACTAATTTGGATTTATTCAAATTAGACTGAGAATCAGCACTTTTTGAAAGTCCATATTACACAAGCCAGTCCCCCAAAACGCCCGCCCCTCGCCACTTCCTAGTGCTTTCGCTGGGAAGAAGAAGCTGCGGAGCAAGCCTTAGTATTCCATGCAAAGATTAATAATATAATAATAATAATTTATTAGTACACCTTAAAACACACACATAAGTACACATGCTCAAAAACGTCTGTATAGGGAGCCACTTTAAAAGGGGAACTGATGCCTCCTAAACTAGGACAAAAGCCTGTGTTTTAGGAGCCAGGGGGAACCCTGAACCTTATACCATTTGTGTGTCATACCTTGAGGAATCAAGGTAGGTATGACACACAAATGGTATAAGGTGACGTGCAAGTACTTATATGAACACAAGTACAGATAATGCAAATAGAAAATAATAATACAACAACAAGTACGCCTTAAATAAAATACAGTATTGGATTGCTACTTAAGAGACAATAGTAATAAGATTCTCGTGTACTTTAATTTTAGATTGTCTGTAAAAGATCGCTCTTAGCGACCTTTTACAGACAATCTTTGGATACTTTTAGCCTTTTTATTTATGTTCTATAATCTATATGGTGTACATAATAAAGAGTATTCTATTCTATTCTATGAATAAAAATAAATGCAGCCGTATAATGATGTAATAATGTGTTATTCTTTTTTAAAGCCTTGGGGGAGGTCTTAGTCAAGTAGTGGAGTTCTATAGATAGGAAGAAGAAAGAAAAACATATTAATTAATCTATCTTAACTGTGATCCCTCAAAATTAGGTATCACCAAGATTTTTAAGTGAAAGAATGAAAATTAAAGTCCAATATTAATCATGTTTACGCTCGTTTGTCGGTCGGTCCGATTGTTAGTCGTTGTTTAATGGATGGCGCGACCGGTGCGGGCGAGCGGAATATTATAATCTTGTGGGTTTCGAGAAGTCTTGAGAAAATCATCGCTCACGTGGGGTGCGTTTTGACGATTGATTTTTGGGAAATATAGTCCCGGGCCGCGGTTTGGACAGTTGTCGCGGTTTTGTTGCCCGTGTGTTTGAAGTATTTACTTGGATTGTAAACCGTAACAGTGCCGCCTTTAAATTGAATTGAATTTGAATCTTAAACGTGGTTTCATTGCTGATTGTTTGTCGGGCGTGGATTGACGCTGCTAACTAACGGTTTTTTATGCTGGTGAGCTTTGGTTGTCCTCGTGGAGGAACTTTAATGTCTACTGGTATTGGACAATTAGTGTGTTGGGAGCCATCGGACAGCGCTGTAAGTCGGCGCGCGCGCCGGCTCTTCGGTATTTCATCCCACGACGGAACACACGGTGTCCGAGGTAAGTTCCTTAGTTTTGTTGTGGAGTGTGGTCGGAGATCAGTGTAAGCCGTGACTGATCGCGGTAAATGTACGTGCTGTACTGGGGCGCGTACATCGATGGTAGCAGAGCGTGGTTGATTAATTAGAGTAACATTCC
The DNA here is from genome assembly GCA_037179545.1 of Sesamia inferens. Taxonomy (NCBI): domain Eukaryota; kingdom Metazoa; phylum Arthropoda; class Insecta; order Lepidoptera; family Noctuidae; genus Sesamia; species Sesamia inferens. Next base: position 13,226,157 of record CM073951.1, on the reverse strand, counting down.
AGTATCTTAATAGCCCTCAGCGGCTATTTTGCAAATATTTGATTTTTTATTTTTTGTTGTTGGTAGTCGTAAAATTAAATCTCTGATCACCTTCACACACTTGTGTGGATCCGATAATAGATTTACTAGGTACTTCAATGCCTGAGGTTCGCATTCGGAGCAAGGAGGTTCTGAGAGCACTGTGTCGTCTGGACGTGAATAAGGCTAGTGGTCCGGATGGTATACCAGCGATTGTTCTAAAAGCATGTGCGCCCGAGTTGTCTCCTGTATTGACACGCTTGTACCGCCTCTCATTTGGGACTGGTATAGTGCCCAAGTCCTGGAAGCTTGCCAACGTGCAGCCCGTGCCCAAAAAGGGTAGTCGTGCCGATCCTACCAACTATCGGCCGATTTCGATCACCTCCATACTTTGCAAAATTATGGAGCGTGTATTGAACTCGCGCCTCTTGGCATACCTGGAAGGTAACGATCTCCTCAGTGACCGACAGTACGGGTTTAGCCGCAATCGGTCAACTGGGGACCTACTAGTGTATGCCACTCACTTGTGGGGCGAGGCCCTCGAGAGAAATGGGTAAGCGATTGCTGTCTCCCTTGATGTCTCGAAGGCCTTCGACCGGGTATGGCACGCTGGCCTTTTGAGTAAGCTTCCAGCGTACGGCATTTCCCCTAGCCTGACTGGCTGGGTAAAAGACTTCTTGACTGAACGGTCCCTCCGAGTTGTTGTCGACGGATGCTCATCTGAGCCCATGTCGACTAATGCCGGTGTTCCTCAGGGGTCTGTTCTCTCTGCAACTCTGTTTCTGCTGCATATTAACGATCTGCTGATGCCCGGTATCTATGGGTATGCAGATGACAGCACAGTTGTGGAGAGATACCTGCCGGATGCTCGGGCTAGAAGGGAATCAATCCGGTCCGAAAGAGAGGCCATGGTAGAGCGAACGAGTGTTGCACTTCAGGCAGTCTCCGAATGGGGCAATGCCAATCTTGTAGCATTCAATGCCGCCAAAACGCAGGCGTGTCTCTTCACCGCCAAAAGGAGCCCGTTCACCTTGGCTCCTACTTTTCGGAATGTATCCTTGGAGTGTACCGACCGCCTTCAGCTTTTGGGTGTTGAGATTTCCTCGAACCTAAACTTTGGGTGGTTCATTGAGTCCAAGGCCAAGGTGGCTGCCAGAAAACTTGGTGTAATCGCAAAGGTCCGGCAGTACTTCACACCAGGGCAGCTTCTAATGTTGTACAAAGCACAGGTCCGTTCGAGTGTGGAGTACTGCAGCCACATTTGGGCTGGTGCTGCTAAGTGTCACCTGGCCACTTTGGATTCAGTGGAGAGGCGTGCGAAGAGGCTGATTGGTGACCCTGATTTAACTCGAGTTGGTCTCCAAAGCCTAGAGCACAGGCGTAGAGTAGCCAGCCTTTCGGTGTTCTATAGGATACATTCTGGGGAGTGTGCGAGGGAATTGCACGATTTAATTCCCCCATCTCCGTTCCACCATCGGACGACCCGTCGTACGGCGAGTTTCCACCCTTATGTTGTTAAAACCTCAACGATCCGGACGAAGCGTTTCGCCTCGTCCTTTATACCGCGTACATCGAGGGACTGGAACAATCTGCCGGCGGCGGTGTTTCCTTCGGACTACAATTTGAGTGTCTTCAAGGCTAGAGTGAATAGGCTCTTAATAAACTAGTGCGCTTTACCATCAACGATTGCGTCACTGCTTACCATCAGGCGGGATTGCGGTCAAGCGCTGGTTTATATTTTAATAAAAAAAAAAAAAAATATTTACGCTTTTTTGTTATTTTCCGCGCGTTTTTTAATTGAATTTAATTTGTTAATTTGAATTTGAGGCTTTAATTTGAAATGGCTCCCAATCCGCTTACTACGGCTAAAGCAGAGGTTCAAGCCGCATTGCGTTGGCTCGCGGGTGCGGCTGCCCTGATTGTTCGGCAGGATCGGGTTCAGGCATTGTTGACCCGTTACGAAGGGTTGCCTGCGCGCATGCAAGAGTTGGAGCGACACGTTGTCGACTTCCATGCCTACGTTTTGGAACACCCTCCAGCGGATGACGCCATAGTGGAGACCTTTAAAGGGGATGTCGACCAGGCGTACGAACTGGCCGACCAAATTACGGAGTCGGCAGAAGGGCTCCTGGCTGCCCGTAGGGGAGAGCCGACTTTGAGCGGGGAGGTTAAACCGACCCCGCCGGCTTTGTTAGGGAGACTGCCCACACTGGAGATTCCCCACTTTGACGAGGACCTCTTGGCTTGGCTTGGATGGGCTTCATCAACCTGTTTGACAGCTTGGTGGACTCCAGGGAAGATTTGTCCCCCAGCCAGAAACTGGCTTATTTGCGCTCCGCCCTCCGCGGAGAAGCCAGTGCAGTGGTCCAGCACCTGATAGTTAGCGATGCTAACTACCAGGTCGCGCGGCAGTTGTTGCTGGACCGTTACCAAAACGTCCGCTTGCTAGCGGACACCCATGTGGCGGCCATTTTGGCCTTACCGAAGGCAACGCGGGTTTCCTCATTGCGGACGGATTTGGTCAACCCACTCTTGACCGCCATCCACTCGTTGCGCCGGCTGGATTTGCCGGTCGACCTCACATCCTTCTGGCCTCTTTCTTCTGCACATCGTCCTCACGAAATTGCCCGCAGAGGTAAAGGGGCGATTAGAACAAAGGTACGGGGGCAATAGCACCTCGTATCTCGCCCCTTTCTCGGACCTGCTTCGTTTTTTGGAGGACGAGTGCAGAGTGATGGACCAGCTGACCGACCCCACACCGGGAACGAGCACGGGTCGTCCGGTGGCGGCGAGGGGACAACCCCGCCGTCCGACCAAACAATTCTCGGTTGTCCGTAGGGACTCCCCCCCCGTACCAGGTAAACGGTGCCGGTATTTCAAAATCAAAAGTCATTTATTCAAATTTAGCTGAGAATCAGCACTTTTTGAACGTCAATATTACATAAGACAGTCCCCCAAAAACGCCCACCCATCGACACTTCCTAGTGCTTTCGCTGGGAAGAAGAAGTGGCGGAACAAACTCCCCAGCAGCACAGCTGTCTGTTCATTTAAAAAAAAAAACATGTCTTTATACAATACTATGTAAACAAACGATACGATAAAATACAACAATGAAATTATTTACCATATGCCAGCTACCACGCCAAAATACCAGCAAAGCAAAACAATATATTTATATTCAAATGAAAATGTAATTAACTAAAACTTGTTACTTAACTAAGAAGCCCCAGGCATAAAGGGCGTGACAGCTTACATATTTATGTAATGTAAAAAGTAAATTATATGAACTCATATAACGTATCAATAAGCTAATTACTGAGAAAGAACACAAACATTGTCCTGAGTTATTGCCGGGGGGACGGACATGACGTGCGTGCTTGCGCGAAGTTCGGGGGCCTCCGGACTGCGGGACGAAGAGCCCTCGCCAAGCAACGCGCCTGGTGTTACATGTGCCTGGGGGACCACCTCCAGTCAGTGTGCCCCCAGGCTAAGGCTTGTCCACATTGCGGCGGGAGACATCACGCTCTCCTGTGCCTGAACCGCAATGGTGGCGGGTACGAAAGGGGCCCAAATTCCCCGCACACGGGCGGGGGCCCCACAAGCGGGGGCCCCACAAGCGGGAGCCCCACGGACGGGGCCCCCCCGCTGGATGTAGCGGTGGCCGTCGGAGGCTCGGGGAGGCGGGTGGTATGCTGCTCCCCCCCCTTGATGGAGTACCCTCGACTGGGGCGTTATGTTCCCCCGTATGCGGCCCACGGTTATTGGCCCACACCTCGGAGTAGAGTTGGAAGGAGTCCCTATGTTGCGGAGTGGGACCCTCTCGCCTACTGTCGGCGACCCTCTCCCACCTTTTCGACTCCGTCCAACCGGGGTCCAGGGGGGCAATCACCCCCCTCGGATTTTCATTAATGCCACTGTCGGGCGCAACCCCCCCACAGGAGTTTGTGCTGTTGCCAACAGCCTCCGTGCGTGTTTGGGGCCCCAAAGGTGATTTTGTCACAGTGCGTGCCCTCTTGGATTCAGGGGTCCAGGGTTGCATAATTTCTACTTGGCTCGTCCGACAGTTGGGCCTAAATATTGTGCCGCATAGGGAATCGGTACGGGGCGTTGGAGACCTGCGGATTTCGGATCCGATCGGTCGGGTTTCGTTCTCCTTCTCCCCCCACTCCTCCTCAACGCCGAAAATCGGTACTTCGGCGATTGTTTTTGAAACGGTGATCGGGCCGCTTCCGCAAGTGCGAGCCCCACACGCCGTCGTTGAATTGTCGGCTGGATTGGCTCTGGCTGATCCTCACTTCCACCGACCTGGCCCGATCCATTTATTGATCGGGGTGAATGTGTTAGGTCGTTTGCTGCGTGGAAGCAAACGAGTTTTGCAGGCAGCCGGTTTTGTAGCCATATCCACCTCTTTGGGTCATGTAGTAATGGGATCGTTTAGGGACGTCCCAGACCCCCCTTCGGCAGACAGCGACCTCGCTGTTGGTTCTGCCTTGTCGGACATCCTCCAACGCTTTTGGGAGGTGGAGGAGCCTCCGACCGCAAAACGAGTGGACCCGTTGGACGAGGAGTGCGAATTGTTTTATCAAAACAATACTGGACGCCTCCGCTCGGGTCGCTTGATCACTCGCTTGCCCTTTTTGTCAGTTCGCCCCCTCTTAGGCAGCTCCCGGCCGCTGGCCGAAAAAAGGTTATTGTCTATGGAGCGCCGAATGGCGAGGGACCCCGCATTTAAGCAGAAGTACGTGGATTTCAAGCGGGAGTATAAGGAACTGGGGCACATGTCGGTTTCGCATCTGGATTGGCGAAATGAAGAACATTATTTTCTTCCCCACCACGCGGTTTTGAAGACTTCCAACGGGAAGATCGCGAAGATTCGCGTGGTCTTTGATGGTTCAGCACCCACGTCAACCGGAGTGTCGTTGAACCAGTGTTTGCACGCCGGACCGAAGTTCCATCACGACGTGAGTGATGTTTTGACCAACTTCCGTCGACATGCTGTCGTTTTTGTGACCGACATTCGCATGATGTTTCGGCAGACTGTGATTCACCCGGAAGACAGGAGATGCCAGCTTGTACTTTGGCGAAGGGATCCCAGGGATCCAATGCTGGTCTACGAGCTGAACACCAACACCTATGGACTACGATCGAGTCCTTTTGTGGCGATCCGTTCGCTGTGAGAGCTCGCAGAGCGCGAACGGCTGCGCTACCCTCACGCGTCTGTCCTCATAAAGTAGGATCTGTACGTCGATGACGTTTGTACAGGCGCCTCGAGTGTACGAGAGGCCCTGGTCTTGCGAGATGAGCTGATCGCTCTCCTAGGAGCTGGTGGCTACGAGTTGAGGAAATGGGTGTCCAACTCGCCCGAACTCTTGGCAGATTTACCCAAGGACCACCAGCAGGAGCCTCATCTCTTTGAAAACCCTGATACTCCAGACATGCTGTCTGTTTTGGGAGTACAGTACAAACCAGTCCAAGATTTGTTTACCTATAGATTGGAGCTTCCGAGCCCAAAGGTCTGGACTAAACGCACAGTGCTGTCCACTGTAGCTCGCACCTTTGATCCGAATGGTTGGCTTAGTCCTGTAGTGTTCGCGATGAAGTGTTTCCTACAGGAACTATGGGCAGCTGAAGTGACCTGGGATGAGCCCCTCTCCGGCAACTTGCTCCGAGACTGGGTGCAGTTTGTCTCATCCCTCCCGGAAGTCAACCGTGTTTGCATCCCTAGGCATATATTGCCTGAGGGACAGTTTTCCGCTAGCCTACACGGCTTTTGTGACGCGTCCGAAAGCGGATACGCGGCAGCCGTGTACATTCGAACGGTGGACACACGAGGTGTTGTCGCCGTACATCTGGTTACGGCTAAGAGTAAGGTTGCCCCACTTCGGACCCGATGGACCATACCGAAGTTGGAGTTGTCCAGCGCCACTCCATTAGCCCGATTGCTTAACCACGTCGTCGACACCTTGGGAGCTAGTGTCGACTTTAGGTCGATCTATGCATGGTCTGACAGCCAAGTCGTCCTTTGTTGGCTGAAAAGTTCAGTCCATACCCTCGAGGTATTCGTGGCCAACCGGGTGTCTCAAATTCAGACATCGAAAGCCCAGTTGATTTGGCGCCACGTGCCTGGCGATTTGAACCCCGCAGACTGCGCTTCCCGTGGCTGCGAGGCGCCCGAACTTGTGAATCACCAGCTGTGGTGGGGTCCACCATGGTTGTTACAGCCGGAGGGCTCTTGGCCCCATGCCCCCGCAGTGGTCAGGGCATCTACGCCAGGGGTGCATGTTCACGCCACCGAGACCGTAGCGGCTCCAGATCCGGAGTTTTTGCTTGAGCGCTACAGCTCTTTGGATAAATTGCTCGGCGTCACCGCCTGGATACGGCGTTTCATCTACAACTGTCGTAACCCTCTAGACAAATTTGAGTCTCCGGTCCTCTCACCGCAAGAGCGCAATGACGCTCTGCTATATTGGGTGCGGATAGTTCAAGAGAGTGAATTTGCATCGGAGTTGAAAACCCTCCGCCAACGCACATCCAATCTGAAGGGGGGTCTTAGGGCGCTTGAATCCTTTCTTGGATGATCAGGGTTTGATGCGTGTCGGAGGTCGGCTTAGAAATGCTAAGCTCCCCTATGGGGCTCGTCATCCATTGTTGCTCCCCAAGAACGGCCCCTTGGTGAAGTTGTTGATCACGGACCGCCATGTGAAAAATGCACATGCCGGATGTAACGCTCTTCCTGCGATCCTCCAACGTGAATTTTGGATTTTGTCTGCGCGGAGAGTGATCCGATATGTTATCTTTCGTTGTCTCCAGTGCTACCGCTTGAAGGCGGACATCGTGTAGCCCCAAATGGGGGATTTGCCTGCCGATCGAGTCACCGAATCGATGCCCTTTGCTGGAGTTGGTACGGATTTTGCGGGACCATTTACTGTTAAAGCTTCGCGTCTCCGTAACGCTAAGACCGAGAAGGCTTACTTGTGCGTTTTTGTTTGTTTAGCTACTAAAGCGGTCCACCTCGAGGTGGTTAGTGCTCTCACGACAGAGGCGTTCGTCGCTGCTCTTGGCAGATTTGTTTCGCGTCGCGGACTGCCGTCCCTAATTCGATCCGACTGTGGGTACCAACTTTAAGGGTACCGATCGTTACTTGAAGGATGTTTGTGAATTTTTAGATAAGCATAATGTTGAGATCGGATCCACACTCTCCCGCAGAGGGGTATGATGGCAGTACTCACCGCCGTCCTGTCCCCACTGGGGAGGTATATTTGAAGCATTTGTAAAGGCCGCCAAAACTCACCTTCGTCGCGTTATTGGAGATACTATCCTAACTTTTGAGGAGCTCGCGACCGTATTTTGTAATGTTGAGGCGATCCTCAACTCGCGTCCGTTGTGCCCTTTGTCATCCGACGCGAATGATTTGGAGGCCCTCACGCCGAGACCACTTAACGCCCTGCCTGAGTATCCTTATTTGGACATTAACTCCGGACGGCTCTCGCGATTTGAATTGCTTCAACAGCTTACGCAGAGTTTTTGGCGCCGTTGGCATCTGGAGTATTTGCACATTTTACAACAGCGCGTTAAGTGGTCAGACAAGACGAACCCACCAAGAGTCGGAGACCTCGTTTTGTTAAAGGACCCAAACCTGCCACCCCTCCGATGGCGTCGTGGACGCATTGTTAAATTGTATCCAGGGTCAGATGGTGTTCCCAGGTTTGCCGAGGTCCTGGTGGGGGACTCTGTCTTGAAGCGCGCGATCGCCACACTCTCTCGCCTGCCCTTAGATTGAATTGTCGGACCGTTTGTTACTGTCCGGGGCGGGGGGATGTTTACGCTCGTTTGTCGGTCGGTCCGATTGTTAGTCGTTGTTTAATGGATGGCGCGACCGGTGCGGGCGAGCGGAATATTATAATCTTGTGGGTGGTCGGTGGCGCGCGGTGACCAGAACCTTTCGAGAAGTCTTGAGAAAATCATCGCGCACGTGGGGTGCGTTTTGACGATTGATTTTTGGGAAATATAGTCCCGGGCCGCGGTTTGGACAGTTGTCGCGGTTTTGTTGCCCGTGTGTTTGAAGTATTTACTTGGATTATAAACCATAACAGTGCCGCCTTTAAATTGAATTGAATTTGAATCTGAAACGTGGTTTCATTGCTGATTGTTTGTCGGGCGTGGATTGACGCTGCTAACTAACGGTTTTTTATGCTGGTGAGCTTTGGTTGTCCTCGTGGAGGAACTTTAATGTCTACTGGTATTGGACAATTAGTGTGTTGGGAGCCATCGGACAGCGTTGTGAACACACGGTGTCCGAGGTAAGGTCCTTAGTTTTGTTGTGGAGTGTGGTCGGAGATCAGTGTAAGCCGTGACTGATCGCGGTAAATGTACGTGCTGTACTGGGGCGCGTACAAATCATGTAGCGGCTATGTACGAGTACTTGCAGCGTAAGCTAACCCCGCCGCTTAGGGCAGTGGCGCCCGGTCCGCGCGCCGGTCATATTGTATCGCCCACACGTGTATTGAAAATATAGACTTGTACTTTATGTGATACTGACTTTCATTCCAATAAGTTAAATGAACCTTCTGACACTTCAGCGATTAGTGACCTTTTACTGGAGTAAATATATTCACAAGAGAAGAAAGTGAAAGTTTGTATGAATACAATTTTATTGACCATATTTCACTTTTAAAATATTAGTTTTGTAATTTCAGAAAATCCTGTTATTCGCCTCTCTTATATCGATGATAGAAATCAGAATTTTACAGTTTGGAAGGACAAACCTCTGAAGATAGTTATACACAATGGTAATATACGATATATCTGGTAAGTTTGTTACTAATATTTCTTTTATTAACATAAACATTACGATTTTATACAGAATATCAAAAATACAGAGTAGTGCTGACAGTACGACAATAAATGAAAACACGAACAATGTTGGTTCATAGGAATAATCCTAAACCATAGAAAAAACCTAGAATCAAAAATAAAATAAAAAATCTAACAAATTAAATCGCATAAAATTGCAAACGGTATCCTTTAAAAATATTGGTTCACTGACCTCCGATCGGCGACAGCGCGATCCTGTATCGACTTGCTTTTTTCGCGCCATTATTATTAAAGTTTGGTATAGTTCTTGCAATTTACGGGCGCGCGTGAGTCTTGCTTGTGGTATGTTGTGTACATGCACAATGCGTTAGTGTGTGTGCCTGACGGAGCGTTCAGTAGCGAGCGGTCGCCCTCTCAGGTCACTTGTGCTTATTGTTTTCACGTCACTATCCGCCACGAAGTACCGTCAGCATGTCAAATACCGATAAAAAGCGAAAAATTATTCGTAGTGAGATGAGTTATTTAAATATGCATTTATAGAGTTAATTTAATATTAAACTATTTGTATGGAACAACGATCATGAACATTGTATTATCTTTATTATTTGTAGGGTCGTGCAATTATCGCCCGAGTTTTTCATTTTCTTCAAGAATATAATTTCATGAAGGCGAATAATAATGATAATTGTGATTTGAGTCCTTTGGCTAACGTAAGAAAACGAACCGCCGAAACAACAGGGGTTAGTGAACGTACTGTAACTTCTATTTTGAAAGAAGAAAAAGAGATGCCCTCTACATCTGCCAAGTTTCTTTCACAAATGAAAAACCGTCGTAAAACACGTAACAAATTTGATTTTGATAATTTCGGCACTAATTTGATTCGAAGTACAATTCAAAATTATTACATCGAACACAAGGAAATTCCAACTTTAAACAAAATTCGGTCAGTTCTCAGAGAAAAGATAGACTTTGACGGGTGTCTAAGCACTTTACGTTCATTGCTCATAAAAATTGGTTATAAATGGCGAAAGATTAGCAGTAACCGACGAGTATTACAAGAAAGGCATGATTTACAACTGTGGCGTTTAAAATATTTGAAAAAGATTTCTCAGTGCCGTGCAGAAGGACGTCCTATTGTTTACACTGGCGAAACATATGTTTTAACGTCACACGTTCGACAAAATACATGGGGCATAAAGGATAAAGATACTCCATTTATGAAGAAATTAGGTACTGGGAGCCGGTTTATTATAATGCACGCAGGTACTAAAGATGGATTCATTCCAAATGCCTCATTGGTATATAAAGCATCCTCCACAACTGGAGATTATCACTCAAATATGAGTTTCGAAAATTATAAGAAGTGGCTAGAAGAGAAGCTTATGCCAAATTTGCCAGAACGGGCAGTTATTGTGATGGATAACGCGTCCTATCATAACGCCCGCAGTAGTGAAATTCCTACGTCCAGTTCAAGGAAGAGCGATATGATAAAATGGCTAACTGATAACGGAATTTTATGTGACGAACGATTAAAAAAATCGAACTCTATGATTTAATAAAAAATAATAAACATCGTTTCATAACATTCAAAATCGACGAAATAGTTAAAAGCAAGAATTTTTAAATATTATGTTTGCCGCCCCATCACCCTGAGTTGAACTGTATCGAAAATATCTGGGGAATTTAAAAAAATTAAATTGCAACTAAAAATATCGGGCAAAATATGACTATTTTACAAAATTTAATAAATGAGTGTTTGAACGATATCGACAATGATACCTGGCGTAAAACTTGCAAACATGTCGAAAAACTTGAAGAAGAATATAGAAAATATTTCTATTTGGATTTCGAGTTAACGATTAATGTAGAATCAACTGATAGCGACACTGAAGAGTTTGAAGATAGTAACAATTCTGACGATGAATAATAATTAATTTTAATAAAACTTACTATTAAAATATTTGTTTTATTATAATTGTTGGTTTCAAAGAAAAAATAATTTTAACATTGATTATTTGTATGCTAACCGTAGCGCGTCTACGCGCACGCACACATTTACACGTATACAGATAGGACTTCAACACAACTAAGAGCCACGCGCGTTCGTGAATTGCAAGAACTATACCTTAAACTACTCCACCAGAGACCAGTTTTTAGAAATTTCGATGTCGACACTTCATTGACAATATTGATGAAACCTGTATCATTCGATAGGCCAACCTAGGTTAAGCAATGCGTTTATATATCCTACCTCTTCAATGCCTAGGTCTCACGATATAGGGCTTAGACACGAATTGGAATATCACGCAATATTGAACCTTACGCCATTGACGTAAGGTGCATTCTTAACAATATAATAACTAAACTATGTTACCGCTTTCAGGTGTTCCAATTTTTACAATAAAGACGTCGCCAAAGGAAACTTTGTACCAGAAACAGAATTTACAAACGGTGACCATGTTTTAAATGTAAGTATTTGCGCACTTTTTTAATAATTATAAACTAATGCTTTACTGTAATCCTGCCTGATGGTAAGCAGTTATGCAATCGTGGATGGTAAAGAGCGCTAGTTTATTAAGAGCGTCATCATCATCATCATCTCAGCGTTAATCCCAGTCGCATCCGTAGCTTTTCAGCTTTGGAGTCTGGGGTCCGCTTTACCAGTCTAATTGCTGATTTTGGCTAAACTTCGATATTTTCCGTGAAGCGACTGCCGCCTGACCTCCACAAACCGAAGGCGATATCTAAGCATTGCAGTTAGACCAATTGTTTGGACTTTTGAGGGCTCCAACAATCCGTAACGACTGCCACTAGATGTTCGTATGGCAACCGGGACCAACGGCTTAACGTGCTTTCCGAGGCACGACCAGATCAGTGCAAATATTCATATTCATGCATACAAGTATTTGCACTGTACGGGAATCGAACTCGCGCCTTCCTGTGCAACGGCCGCGTTCGCTACCGTTACGCCACGGAGACTGTCAGTTTATTAAGAGTTTAGACTTAATAAAACTGAGTGAACAGGAAGGAAGACGGCAGATGAGCGCGTTAATGCAATGTCAAACCCAACAACACGACCAATGATGCTGTGTTAGAGGGAGATTGTTCTGGAGACCCTTCACGACCAAACTACTTAAACACCAACATTTGGCGCATGTTATCCGGCACACATCGCAACACAACTGCTAGGACCCGTCTTCGATACGGCTTCACCGGATATCATGCCGGAATACGACGAATCGCACTATCAAAATCAAAGCATTTATTTTAAATAAACCAATTAGATATAATTTTGTATTATCAAAGGGTCAGTCAGTCAGTAAGACGAAGCTAGTCAAGCCCATTCCAAAGCGCAGATATCTATGAAGAAGTACAAGAAACTAACTTAACCGCCCCATCATGCGCTCCGCCTTCTCCTTTGCCAGCATCATTACTTCGCAGAAGGAGGTGACGGCCTCTCTGCACTCTCGCTCTGGACCTTGACCTGGATCAGGGCAGCACGGGAGAGATCGCCGCCGATCGCCGCCAACAAAACACGGCGGTGCTCCGTCCAAGCAAGGTAGACCTCTACCGTATGCTACACCGTGTCCTCAGGGCGATCCTCACAGTGGTGACACCCGGGAGTTTTCTCCTTTCTTATCCAGAAAAGGAACCTTCGTAAACAGCAGACAGAGATGTCATGCGGGGATGACATCTAAGAGTGGCGCTCATGCAACACTTTGCGCCGCCATTTCGGGTCCTGAAGGACCCATTTAGGCTGAAAGAGGGCGTCATCCGCCCTCCGTCGCCGCCCGGTGCGCCTGCTGCGGACCGGGTGAGTAGACGAGATTTCCCTCTCCCTTTCCGCAGCCTCCTTCTGTAAGACGACTGTTTCGCTGAAAACCAACGCATCCCAGGGCTCATCGCTGCGGACCATTGACTCGATTACGGCCGGCAGCGACAAGTCACTCCCTACTTCAGAGATGAGGGCATGGTCCGGCTTCTCCTTAGCTCCACACTCTACCACAGCGTATGCAGCGCCGTGAAAAGTGTAGTCGAAGTGTGTTGTCATTATAAGGCATTTTTTTTAATAGTTATAAACTAGCACTTGACCGCATTCCCGCCTGATGGTAAGCAGTGATGCCATCGTTGATGGTAAAGCGCGCTAGTTTATTAAGAGCCTATTCACTCAGAAAAACTGAGCGAATAGTAAGGAAGACGGCAGTAGAGCGAGGTGATGCAATGTTAAACCCAACAACACGACCAACGATGCTGCGCCAAAGGGAGAATGATCTGAAGGCCCTCCACGACCAAACTCCTAACACAACAACACAACTGCTCAGACCCGTCCTCCGAACGGCTTCACCAGACGTCATGCCGGAACACGACAAATCGCTTGGCGGCAAGGCTTTGTCTGGTGGGTGGTAACTTCTGCCGGCGGCGGCATTATTTTATTATAACACATTTTATTCTAGTAAATAAATAATTTACTAATGCTTAGCAATTATTGGAAAGATGAAGTGGCCTGTCATTATAAATACATGGTTTATTTAGTCGTATTGCTTGTCTATACAAACATTTAATAAAATCATGACAAAAAGATTGGAACTTATTGTGCATCAAAAAATCGTGCAATGGCATATTCACTTAAATGAAGTGAGATGTCATTCTATCTTGCTTGAGTTTAACACTAATGGCACTCTAAGGTCAGTTTACTTAACCTTTAAGGGTGAGACATTTTATAGGATCTATACTCGTATCTATATTTATCTATCTACAGAGTGGTGCTGACAATACGACAGTAAATGAAAACACGAACAATGCTGGTTCATAGGAATAGTCCTAAACCATAGAAAAAAAACCTAGAATCAAAAATAAAAAAATAAAAAAAATCAAACAAACTAAATTGCATAAAAATTGCGAACGGAATAGAACATCCTTTAAAAATATTGGTTCACTGACCTCCGATCGGCGACAGCGCGATCCTTTATCGTCTTGCTTTTTTCGCGCCATTATTATTAAAGTTTGGTACCGCAGGATGCGGCGGTCATTAACCTGTAAGCGCTTCCTTATTAACATGTACATTACGTAGAAAATGTGAAAAAATGAAAAGTAATTTCCTGTGACTAAACTAAGGACATATTTATATGATTTTTTATGGGTAGACCGAGAATGTGTTGAGGTACACGATGTTTAATTTATTGTCGTATTGTCTCTCTGTATATATGGCTGGTGGGATGGAAGCTCACTTTGTTTTCTTTTTTCTTTGTGTGAGATGTTATCAAATGACTTTTCCCGAGGGCGTACAGACTTCTTACAATGTTGGAGTGTTACTATGAAAATATCTGGTTTCAGATCTCAAGCGTCACAGCTGAAATGAGTACTAGATGGTTGTGCGTAGCCTTAGAAGACTACCACGGTCCCATAATCTATTATCATAAGGGTCGTAATTATACTGCCAAAAATTTACATTTCCATCTTCATGTCAAAGGAGCAAGTGAGTTCTAGTTATAAGACGCATTATATAATCAGTATTTAATGTTCCTACTCCTGGTATACAGTATGTTACGAAAACCCTGTCCGACCCGTGAAGGTGTTGTTAGGTATCGATAACTGATTCTACTAATGCATACAAAACCGGGCTAAATTAAAAAAAAAAATCCAGCTAAAAAAATAAATATTATTTCGCAAAAAGAGGTAACTTAATAAATCTGCGTTATCCACACATACGCGCGCGGCGGCGGAGGTGGCGGAGGCGGCGGGCGGCAGGGACGCGGCACGTGATCGCATCGCTATTCGCTCATAATAATACCGGTGTTGTCACTTTTTAAAAATTACCAAATTTCGGGGAAGTTGGAATTAATTCGCTGGAAAAAAAGATTATTTCAAAATTCATTTGTATTGGTACTATGATGAATACGTAAAATTTTATATTATATTTGGTCATGTGTTTACCTAACCTCCATTATCCTTATGGGTCGGACAGGGTTTTCGTAACATACTGTATATAGGCCTCCTCTCGGTCAGAGGGATATCATATATCTTCGAAGTTTTTGCCTTTAGGACATGCAGGTTTCCTCACGATGTTTTCTTTCACCGTTTTGAGAGCAGTGGTTATGAAATATTTACATAATGTAAAGAGCCTGACGGGGTTCGACCCACAACTTGTAAGTCGCGGCTGATACCACTAGGCTAGTTTTGTATGTTGAATCGCACCGGAAGACGCAGCGTGGGGAGGCCCTCGACTAGGTGGACCGTCAATCTGGTGAAGGTCGCGGAAAACCGCTGGATGCGGGAGGCGCAGGACTGGACGACGTGGAGATCCTATGTCCGGCAGTGGGCGTTTTTCGGCAGAAATGGTGATGATTATGATGCTGATATCGAGTCTTGGGGAGAATGTGTGTCTCAACTTGAATTTTTATGGCCTCATTTTATTCTAGTAAATAAATAATGTATTAATGTTTAGAATTTATTGGATAGGTGAAGTGGGTTATTATTGTAAGGCATTCTTTTATTCAACACGCCTGCCTGCGGCGTGGAGGCCTCTGGTTCGATCCCCGGCCAGATCATGATGGAAATCGATATTTTCCTGATTGGCATGGGTCTTGAATGTTTATTTATATATGTATCTATTATAAATATAGTATCGTTGAGTTAGTATCCCATAACACAAGTCTCGAACTTACTTTGGGGCTAGCTCAATCTGTGTGATTTGTTCGTATATATTTATTTTTAATTATATTTCTGTAAGCAAATATATGAATAATTTACTAATGTTTAGTAATCATTGGATAGTTGAAGTGGGCTGTAATAGTTAGCCATTATTTGATTCTAACTCGAGATTGTGAAGTATTATTTTTTTCTAACATATAAAGGGTGTATCTGACATCGACGCACAAACAAGTACCATGGATCCAGTACATGATTCTGAACCACCCAGGAGTGGGATTTTTCGTCGGCTTTTTCATTATTAAAAAAAATAAATATGTAGTTTTTTTTCACTTTAAACCGTTCATAATTGCTGTACTTTTATAACCCAATAAGATTTTAACGTAAAAATTAATTAGTTCGCTAATTACACAAAAAACCGCAATGAAAACAAAACTCGAAGTACTATCTTATCAGCTGCTTTTATAGAGTTCACATCAGGGATCAACGTCATACCTATAAACCCGCACGGCGGCACGCTTGCAACGTTCAAAGGCCGAGCCGACACTTTTTTCAAACACTGTGAATTCTGTGACCCTTTATTAACGACATAAATGACTATCATAATTTTATTAGTGGCATGCGGCCTAGCCTTTCCGCGAAGTTTGCGTTACGATGTCAGATACATCCTGTATTATTCTAGTGATTACTAAATATTAGTAAAATATTTCTTTTAATTTACTAATGTTTAGTAGTCTTTAATAGATGGAGTGAGCTATCATTGTAATTCCAAGGTGTATACCACGGTGATCTTCCTCAGAATATCAGGACGTTGACCAGTCGGTACAAATTTAAAGTTGAAGCTCGGGAATCTGCCAATTTCTTGCGTAAGTAACGCAAGAAATTGGCAGATTCATCCCATATGTAATTTATTCTTTTTCTCTATCTAAAATATTTATCTTTCTCTACTGTTTATAATTTGTATTTACTTATGTATTTATTATAATATATTTTTCTTAACTTAACTTTAATTTATTTGCACCTACCATGTTTTGTTTCTGCATCACCTTAAGGTAGACTGGTATAAAATGCCTAAGGCATTAATTCCGCCATTGTGCAATGTTTCTGCATAAAGCACTAAATAAATATACTACTTGCTATACACCATGGAGTTTTAATCGTCTTGCTTGTCTTTTTCTCATTTTTTTGAGAAAAGGGGAGGAATTTGTTGGGACTCAAAAAATTCGTCTGAAACACGTGTTCAGTAAAATAAAATATTTCTTTTTTTTCATCAGGAGCATTAATCTTAAAAGCAAATAACCAAATATTGCCTTATGTATTGACGAATATGTCTGTTAACTACGATGGAGAGGCCAATTACTCTTACGAAGACGGCGTAGATTTTCCGGTAGATTTGTCGTGCAATAAAGCAGGAAATAAAGATAACAATGACACTTTGCGTTTGGAATATTATGACACAGAAGGTAAGGATTTCACATTTGCAAAATATTAACCGGAGCTCGGAGTTTCTCTGCGCGATCGATTCAGAAATGAAGAGATCCCTTGAAGAACCAAAGTGACCGACATAGCTCTTCGAGTCGCTAAAATTAAGTGGCAGTGGGCATGGCATATTGCTCGCATTTGGCAGTAAGGTTCTGAAGTGGCGGCCACGTACCGGAAGACGCAGCGTAGGGAGGCCCCCAACAAGGTGGACCGATGACCTAGTAAAGGTCGCGGGAAACCGATGGATGCGGGCAACAGAAGACCGGTGATTGTGGAAAGCCTTGGGAGAGGCCTTTGTCCTTGGACCTCTATAGGGGCACCGTCAGGCAGGATCGCGGTCAATCACTAGTTTATAATTATAAAAAAAACGACACTGCTTAATAATAATAACTAGAAAATTTTGTGTTCTGAACCATTGTTCATGGTCACATTCTACCATAATCATACAGTACCGGGCGACCGAGCTTTGCTCGGCATCTTTTTTTTTTTGTTAGGTACATCGCGTGTCTCTATATTTTCAAAACAAAAAATACATAACGAGCGAATTTTTTAAATAATATTTTTTGACTAATGTTTTTCGACCATACCGACATAATAATAAATAAATATTATTAACTGTTATTTAAATATAAAATTACGAATGCAATTTAGTTTAACATTTTATTATAAATAAGTACTTAGTAGTATAGTTTAAGGTCTTAACCTAATACTTCCTTCCATACTATATTGCGGGTATGCTGAGGGTTTTCATTAATAATAATCATTTCACGTTCTGACGCACGCTGCCGCATATCTTGCAGACGTCGCTCCCGTTGCTCATCATTTTCGGCGGCCACTCGTTGTGCTGCACGCTCTCGTGAAACATCTAAATCATAAGACCTTTCTGTTCTTAAAATGTTAGTCAAGTTTTGCAAGCATCTTACTTTAGCAGCACGTGTGGGATGAGCGGAAATCTGATGATTTTCATCAAGTTCTTTTTCAAATGGGTCCTCACTGTGCGAAGTCTGACAAACACGTGTGGGACGAGCGAAAATCAGATTGTTTTCATGGAGGTTTTCTTCTGCTTCTTGAGATGAGTCACGGCTTCGTGGAGTTAAATTGTTCGTAACCGTTATATTAAATGTTCTTTTTGGCATTTTCGTGTAAAAAAGACACATGATATTTTAAGAGCAATTTTCTAGGTGTAACCTCAAACCAAACATTGGCTTCGTGTACCATGAATGTAAACGCCATCTATATCAAATCAAAGTACTATTAATTATCAGTTTAATTTAATTTTATTTTATTTTGGAATGTTATATGTATATTTATAATAGTTCATAATTAATTTAAATGTATTCTGTGTACTTATGTGTTTTTATGAAGACTATGAACAATTGTCTGATGTAAATAAATCAATAAAAATAATTATTACAAAAAAAAGATGCCGAGCAAAGCTCGGTCGCCCAGGTACTTCATCATTATTATTAAATCATATTATATGGATGAATTTTATTTTGCCTACTTTGAGGAGGTGCAAGGTATCATAAGGTTAGCAATAATAATAATACTAATATTTCAGTTCGTGTTGGGGCAAGTCTGAAATGTTGACACTGTTGAGAAATTCTGTTGTAAATTCGACTGCTCCTTCAGGCTGATCTTTAAAATGAATGATTTTCATTGTTTCGACTTCTCCTACACTTTTGTGATACCCTGGTACTTTGCACCTCCACAAAGTAGGCAAAGTAAAAGTTCTTCCAGGTATTATATATTTACAACAAAAAATATTGTTGTTTATATACAACATCATTTCTTTCACAATTGTTTCGACTTCTACACTTTTGTGCGACCCTGGTACCTTGCACCTCCACAAATTAGGCAAAACAAAATTTCTTCCATTGATTTAATAAACGAAAAAGAAAATTCGTTGACGCCGTTTCCAATTATCTCCGTGGTGCAGCGGTCAACACGTCTGCCTGCGACGTGGAGGTCCCGGGTTCGATCCCCGGCTAGGTCATGATGGAAAACGATCTTTTCCTGATTGGCCTGGGTCTTGGATGTTTATCTATCTATCCTTACTCAGGGGTACTTTTTATTCCAATATTTCCACGGAATCATATCTAATGCGAGTTAAGCCACGGGGTATAGCTATCGCTATAATTGGAAAAGTTTGTGAAGGTGGATGGAGATTTGTTACTCCATCACACAAAACTACTCGACATATTTCGATGAAATATCGAATATATAATATATAATTTTTGATAAAATATATTTTGATAAAATAATACAGACACTAAATGAAAACACGAACAATTCTAGTTCATATGTATCTATTATAAATATAGTATCGTTGAGTTAGTATCCCATAACACAAGTCTCGAACTTACTTTGGGGCTAGCTCAATCTGTGTGATTTGTCCGTAAAAAAAAAAAGAAAAATATATAAAATGCAATAAAAAGCATTAGACAACGCCATAATTTTTTTTTTAAACTCCAAAAAAAAATAGTAAAAAACACTATATCGTCAGGGATTTGAACCCGAAGTCTACGAGCTCCGAATCAGAGGCCGAAGCCCCTCAGCTATTCGTATCACTAAGGACAGCGGCGAAATTTTGCTTCTTATGAGAAGTTTAGCAATTGTTCAGTGCCTCAAAACATGGAAAAAAGACATTTTCTGAAAATTAAACCTAGCTAGATCGACTTATCGTCCCCGAAGCCCCCTGCACACAAAATTTCATGAAAATCGTAGGAGCCGTTTCGGAGATTCCAATTATATATACCTACAGTATGTTAAGAAAACCCTGTCCGACCCATAAGGATAATAAAGGTTAGGTAAACACATGACCAAATATAATATAAAATTTTACGTAATCATCATAGTACCAATACAAACGAATTTTGAAATAATCTTTTTATCCCGCGAATTAATTCCAACTTCCCCGAAATTTGGTAATTTTTAAAAAAGTGACAACACTGGTATTATTATGAGCGAATAGCAATGCGACTACGTGCCGCGTGCCCTGCCGCCCAGCCCCCGCGGAAGGGTGCACGCACATTTATTAAGTTACCTCTTTTTGCGAAATAATATTAATTTTTTTAGGGGGATTTTTTTTTTAAGTTTCGCCCGGTTTTGTATGCATAAGTAGAATCAGTTATCGATACCTAACAACACCTTCACGGGTCGGGGTTTTCTTAACATACTGTATATATACAAGAATTGCTCGTTTAAAGGTATACGATAATAGGGATGTGTCCAATAAATGAAAATAAAAAAAATAATTAGTCCGTCTTATAGATAATAAAAAAAATTAAGACCCGTATTTTTTATTTTGTGAAATTACCAAAAACTACTGAGATATAGCGTATTAAAGTTACGGAGTGGGGGCTAATTACGTGATGGCGTGTCGTCATGTGATATTTCAAATCCAGATTTATTTTCCTAAGTATTTGAATTATGTCTGGTGAAGCCGTACGGAGGACGGGTCTGAGCAGTTGTGTTGCGATGTGTGCCGGGTACGATGCACCTAATGTTGTTGTGTCGGGAGTTTGGTCGTGGAGGGTCTCCAGATCAATCTCCCTCTGGGTTAAACATTGCACCACCTCGCTAAACTGCCGTCTTCCTTCCTATTTACTCAGTTTTTTGAGTGAATGGGCTTATTAAACTAGCCCGCTTTACCATCAACGATTGCATCACTGCTTACCATCAGGCGGGATTGCAGTCAAGCGCTAGTTTATAATTTTATAAAAAAAAAATGTAATGTCACCCCTGACTTCAAAAACATAATAGTTAACAACATCGATATTAATCGCACTGATGAATTAATAAATAAGTGACATTTCAGGAAATCTTCTATTCAAAACTAAGCCTCGAGATCAACGCCAGCAGATGTTCCGTTTTGTCCTGAAATCGATCAATAATAAGTATTACTTGGACTGTATACGCGCTGCCAGAAATCCAGACAGAGAATATCGTTATAGAACGACGTTCTTAAAAAGATATGTCCATTATGGTGAGTAGTGATTGTGCCATTGCCGGATCTATATCTTTTTTTAAGCTATTGCATAGCTTTTATCGCGAGCTTTGTGCTGGGAGACCGAATCAAGAAATTTCGTAATGAAAATAAAACCTAACACCGGACTGGAACAGCGGCGCGTGCATCGTCAAACGTCATTTCAGTTTGGCAGACTTCGCCACGGTGTTTGTGTACGTGCGACGAGAAATATGCGTGTACATTAGCTGCTAACTGCTCATAACTGATTCTATATTTTTAGACACGATGCTAGGTGAGACAGCGTGCTTTTTGGCCGCGTCCACGAGTGAGATTTTTCTTATCGGTCACGCTGAAAAAGTGTAACTTGAAATAATATCAAAGAAAAAACATACTGCATAAAATAAATAAGACGACTGAGATAATTGATCAATTATTGTGAATTTAGCAGATTACAATTTGTTAAGCATAATGATAATTAAATGACATTGGAATGGTGTTGGAATGCCAAATTTATAAGTACAGTGGACGGGTCTGAGCAGTTGTGTGGCGATGTGTGGCTGGAAAGATGCGCCAAATGTTGTTATGTAGGGAGTTTAGTCGTGGAGGGTCTCCAAATCAATATCCCTCTGGCGCAACATCGTTGATCGTGTTGTTGGGTTTAACATTGCATGACCTCGCTCAACTGCCGTCTTCCTTCCTCAGTGTTTTTTGAGTGAATATGCTTAATAAACTAGCGCGCTTTACCACCAACGATTGAGCATTAGTTTATCATTATAAAAAAAAATAAAATACAAATACTAAACAACTATGATACTTACTTTACAGATACATCAGAACATGCAGTAATATTGTCCGTCAACGGACAAAAGTTGACCTCACCTTTGAATAGAGATGAGTCATTTGACAATTACATATTCAGGTACATTGATGGAGAAGAATTAACCGTAATTTGTCAAAAAAGGGACGCCAGTACGAGCGGCCAGCTTGTTTTCCTTGCTGATAAAATGAGCCTAAGTAAGTGTAGTAATGGTCTCCCTTATATCACGAATTTAAAGCTAACAGATCGGTCGACCTTGCATACGTTCTAAACATTACAAGTCAATATAAGCATACCACAGGCATAGAGGAAACAACAGAAGTACTAATTAATACACTTATCCCTGATGATTCACCGGCTAACGATAGCGTCTACCACCAACAGATCCGAGCGTGGGCTCCTGTGCCACCTGAATCACCAATGTCAGACGTACCATTAATGACGAATTTATAAATATTGTTAGAAAACTACCAGTCAACAAATCATCAGGTGAAGATAAAATATCTAATAGGATGATTAAAGAAGCGTGTAAAACAGCGGGTGATGCCATCGTAACTGTATAGAACCGATGCATTGCTGAAGGAGTTTTTCCTCGTAAATGGAGACGCGGTTTCATACGAATAATACCAAAGTGTGGTGACAAACCACCGCATGATCCGAAGTCATATCGTCCTATCACACTTCTACCATCTTTGGGGAAACTTCTTGAGCGCCTCATCGTTCCACGTTTACTACCGAACGGTCCAAAATTCCATAGTAATCAATATGGCTTCACCATAGGTAAATCTACAGCCGACGCGGCGCTTTCTGTCAGAAGAACCGTTAACCAATCTGAAAACAAGTACGTAACTGGGATCTTCCTGGATATTTCTGGGGCTTCTGATAACACTTGGTGGCCTATGCTGTTGTTAAAATTAAAAACCCGCGGTTGCTATAGAAACATATATAATCTCGTTTACTCGTACTTTATAAATGGTTCCGCGCTACTTAAGCTCGGTCATTTTTCTAGTACTAAAACACTAACCATGGTCCTCAGGGTCCTTCAGTTGTCGGTCCTTATTTATGGAATTTGGGTTTTGATAACTTCCTCGCGATCCCGCTTCTTTGCGGCTGTTCACTTATTGGTTACGTGGACGATGGTCTACTGCTTATTCAGTCAAGTACCCGAGCTGGACTTGAGAACTTGGCCAATACTTGCCTAATATTAATATCTCAGTGGGGTGATCGTAACCGCCTAGCGTTTGCGCCGCATAAAACCTATCAACTTCTACTAAAAAGTAATCTTAAATCATTGCCTACTATTAAATTTAATAACGTTCCCGTTAAAAAACAGCAATCCATATGCTACCTCGGTATGGTCTTACAAAGGAATTTTTCATTTATCGAACATATAAAAATAGTTGGTGAAAAAGCTAAAAGGAACTTTTATGCCCTAACTAGAATATCCCAAGCAACTTGGGGTCTATCATTCCTAACTTTAAAAACTATATATGTAGCTACCTACTTATAATGTATGTGCTACGGTGCTCCTGTTTGGGCCGATAGGGCCAGCTTAGGGGCGGCACGACGTAAACTGCTTCAAAGCCAACGTTTGGCATTGATATTTTTATGCAAGGCTTAATAGAACAGTCAGTACTGAAGCCTTGCCGGTACTGGCAGGTGTACTTCCAGTCAATCTTGAGGTACAGCGACGTGCTTCAATGTACTACTCCGCGGGGGGGGGGGGGGGGGGGGGGCATGGACACTAATTTTGTTACACAACGCGACTTTAATAACCACTTGAACGTCCTGATGTGATAGCTGAGAATGCGTTGTACGTCCGAGCGCGCGATCGGTATCAAGCCGAGCCGAGCGCACGTAAAATCCTCCTTATTTTGTTCTTATTTTTTAGCAGAAGTCTATTTAATGACTAAATATGAACTATTTATCTTGCAGGGATTATGTTGTCATATTTTAATATGTTATATCAAACAAAAACTTGACGAAAATCCGGCACACAATGAGCAATGAGTAATCATTTCATCGTCGTTTTAACACTCGTAAAGACAACTTATCAGACATTGGATACAAAGTATTTATACATGACCAGAAACAATAAATCTCGATAATTATTTTAATATGTAACAATAATATAAAAAATAATTTATTACTCTTATTTTAATCGCAGAACTCACTTCCACTGTACAAAACTGCACTCACCGTTCATAAACAAACTTTTTTTTCCGATGATATAATTTCTAGATTATTTAAACCTCAGACTGAAGTCTGGGAGGACCTCTTATCCGAATGGCAAAGTAGGTGGGATAATTCCATCATGGGCCGGCACCTCCATCTATTCTTTCCATCC
Source organism: Sesamia inferens (assembly GCA_037179545.1). Lineage (NCBI taxonomy): Eukaryota > Metazoa > Arthropoda > Insecta > Lepidoptera > Noctuidae > Sesamia > Sesamia inferens. Next base: position 13,202,061 of record CM073951.1, on the reverse strand, counting down.
ATTGGCGATCGGTAGGCTAAGACATGGCTGGAGGTTGACCACTGCGTTGCCCAATTTCTCACAGGTCATGGCAACTTTAAAAGTAAACTGTATTCTTTTAAACTTGTTCCTTCGCCTTTGTGTCAATGTTTCTACATCGAACTGTGAATTTGAACAGTCCGCACATCACATCTTGTGGGAGTGTATTCTTTGGCAGAATGAACGCAATATTATGTTGGATAGTGTACAAGTTACATTCGGAGTCGTTTATTATACGGACCTTGTAGAAACTAGAACCATTTTCCGTGTGTTCAGGCGCTTTTGCCATACCTATTATTGACCTACTATTAACTTAATCAAATTTTATTCCGTGGTGCTTGGCAATCTGGGCTTCTCCCAGTTGCAATAATGTCCCTTTGTGCCGATTGGCCTAGTTCTGTTCTGTCTCCTGCTTGTTATGGAGGGAAATGGAAAAAATATCTTTTTTCTTTCTTCTCCGCTATTCTTTTCTAATTAATGTCGTTGCGGGACAAGATAAATCGTTTCTCCGGGACTCGTCGAGCTTCATTGCTAGGCATTTTTCTGGCGGTCTCCACTGTTGATTCTGGCTTTCAGGAGTAGCAGTAGGTGGGAAAAAGTGTGGCGGGTGTTGTCCCAAAAACAAGTGTAGTAATTCAAAGTATTTACAATATGTAAAGAAAACCCCGTCCGACCCATAAGGATAATAAAAGTTAGGTAAACACATGACCAAATAAAATATGACATTTTATTTTTCATAGTAGCAATACTAATAAATTTTGAAATAATCATTTTTTTCCCCGAATTAATTCCAACTTCCTCAAAATTTGCTAATTATCTAACCACTCAAGCGTCCGGACCAACAAAGTTGCCTAAAAATTTTTGGTGTTAAGCGTTCAGGCAACCATGATGGCCTCACCGACATGTACACTTTAAACGAGTTTTTATTTATGATTTGTATCAAAGAGCTTCATGAACTTCTCACTAGATGGTTCTGTATTAAACAAGGATTCTCGGATGTACAAAACAGTGCCCCACCTGACACATAACATCGGAAAAAAAGTTTGTTTATAAACGGTGAGTGCAGTTCTGTACAGTGGCAGTGAGTTCTGCGATTAAAATCAGAGTAATTTATTATTGGACTCTTATTAGTGTTACATATTTAAATAATTGTTGAGATTTATTCTTTCTGAATATGTATAAATACTTTGTATCCAATGTCTGATAAGTTGTCTTTAAGAGTGTTAAAGTGGACGATGAAATGATTGCTCATTGCTCATTCTGTGCCGGGTATTCGTCAAGTTTTTGTTTGATATAATATCTTAAAATATGACAATAAAATCCCTGCAGGAAAAATAGTTCATATTTAGTCATTAAATAGACTTCTGCTAAAAAATAAGCAGAAAATAACGAAGATTTTACGAGCGCTCGGCGCGGCTTGGTACCGATCGCGCGCTCGGATCTACAACGCATTCCCAGCTGTCACATCGGATCGTTCAAGTGCTTAAAAAGTGAGAACACCATTTTTGAGTTCACGTGCAAGACAGCTCGCTATGGTTTCCATGAGCATTTACCGTTTGTTAACAGATGTAAGCCGGGGTAACATTTATAGGAACCCTCGCCGCGGTGGTTAGGGTCGCAGCGACGCGCGCCATGTCTTCCGCGATCCTAGTGTCATTTATAGGAACGTGTCGCTGGTTCGAAACATTTGTATCACCTACAAGTAGTTGTCCCGCGTCTGGCTGTTTGTGTATGTGAGTTATAATGTTTGTAAAAGCACCCACGATACAGGAGAAATTCCTACTGTGGGGCAACGTTTTTTTTTAAAAAAAAAACAGAACCTTGTTGGGGGCCTCCATACGGATCCTAAGAACCTTACTACCCCATCGGTCATAGTACACCTAACACTACAATATTCTTGTATTTTCAGCACTGCAAAGTTCCAATTCCTCGGAGCAAGTTATTTCATTGAACACATCAGACATTCAAAATAGATCTTTCATTTGTGGTATCAATAACGTGAAAACAGAAAAGCCAAACGCGAGGCTTTTGTTCTTGTCTGATGTTCCTGGAAATGGTAAGTAAAAAATATCAATATTCTTTGTCTCCAATTACTTCAAAATCAAAATCAAAAGTCATTTATTCAAATTAGGCTGAGAATCAGCACTTTTTGAACATCAATATTACATAAGACAGTCCCCCAAAACGCCCACCCATCGACACTTCCTGGTGCTATCGCTGGGAGGAAGAAGTGGCGGAAGAAACTCCCCAGCAGCACAGCTGTCTGTTCATTAAAAAAAAACACATGGGTTTATACAATACTATATATAGTGATGAACACAAGAAAATACAACAACAATGAAATTATTGAAAATATGCCAGCTACCACGCCAAAATACCAGTAAAGCAAAACAATATATATATATATATATATATTTAAATGAAAATGTAAAACTAAACACTTATTACTTTAATAAAAGCCCCAGGCATAAAGGGCGTGACAGCTTACATATTTATGTATTGAATAAAAGTGAATAATATGAACTCTAACGTGTCAGTAATCTAGCAGTAGTACTTGATAATGCCCCTGTTTTTTTATTTTTATAGTTCTATCCATAGAACTGTTTAAAGTGCTTTTTATAAGCTTACATTTTGATAAGAATAGCTGGTCGCTCTGATTAACTCAGGACAATGTTTGTGTTCTTTCTCCGGAATTAGCTTACTGATCCGTTATATGAGTTCATATAATTTACTTTTTTACATTACATAAACATGTAAGCTGTCACGCCTTTTATGCCTGGGGCTTTTATTTAAGTAATAAGTTTTTAGTTAATTACATTTTCATTTAAATATATATTTGTTTTGCTTTGCTGGTATTTTGGCGTGGCAGCTGGCATATGGTAAATAATTTCATTGTTGTTGTATTTTATCGTGTTCATCACTATACGTAGTATTGTATAAAGTCAAGTGTTATTTTTAAATGAACAGACAGCTGTGCTGCTGGGGAGTTTCTTCCGTCACTTCTTCTTCCCAGCGAAAGCACTAGGAAGTGTCGACGGGAGGGCGTTTTGGGGGACTAAATTATGTAATATTGACGTTCAAGAAGTGCTGATTCTCAGCCTAATTTGAATAAATGACTTTTGATTTTGATTTTATACACTAGATACACAGTCTCAAACAAAACTCTTATCAAAAATGGTGACAAGTATTAAGCAGTCTAAAGTAGTCAAAATAAATATAATACATTAATTTAAAATCAGCCTTAAGTGCAGTGTATAAAGTTCTTATCACAAAGCATTACAAAAAAGCCATTATTTTTTACGGCCGACATCAAACGAAATTTAACCTTACACGCACGCCTTAAAGTCAGAATTATAAAGTAAGTACTAAATGAAAGAAACACCCAAGTGCTGCGTTGTGCCCTTGTTCAGTTCAACCATTTTTTACGCTGATTGTGAATTGAGTATATAAGTGATCGATGGAATTTATGGAGCAATTTATTAGCAATTGGCTTAAAAATGTTTCCATTTGATAGTAATTGTGTGTTACACGAGTGCTGGTCCTTACCGCAAGCTCGTGCCTACGGTGGCTGGGAGTTCGATGCTGTCTCCCGACCAGGACATCTCTTGAATTTATAGTACTTTTTGCTTAGACTGGTTTTCACACTTTCGGGCTTCTGACTACCCGCAATGACAGTCAAAGATCTCCAAATAACAGCCAGAACCAACAGCTTAACGTGCTTTTGGAGGCAAAACGGAGACCGTTGATCGACTGTGAGCCAAAATCATTTTATGTATTTTACTATCCATCATCATCAACCTTTTAGTCGTCCCACTGCTGGGCACAGGTCTCCTCTCATACAGGGAAGGATTGAGCGTAATCACCACGCTTGCTCAATGCGGGTTGGCGATTTCAGACTTAAAGTCCAGGTTTCCTCAAGATGTTTTCCTTCACCTTCACTCATTGGTGTCTAAGATATACTTAGAAAGTACATATAACTTTAGAAAAGTTACATTGGTACTTGCCTGACCTAGAATTGAACCCGCGCACTCATACTTGAGAGGCTGGTGTTTTAACCACTAGGCCACCACGACCCACTAAGCCACCATAACATCCATCATATTATCATCATCATCACATTATCTATGAAGGCACAATATAATAACAAAATACCTGTGTAGATACATAGGGTATATATCTATACTAATATATAAAGCTGAAGGGTTTGTTTGTTTGAACGCTCTAATCTCAGGAACTACTGGTCCGTTTCGCAAAAATCTTTTTGCCTTGGGTAGCCCATTAATCCAGGAAGGCTTTAGGCTACATAACATCACGCTGCGTCCAATAGGAGCGGAGCATAGCTAACTTCACGCGAAAGAAGTCGCCGGCGGCCGCTTGTATATGATAAAATTTAAAACTCGTCGTGTCTGTCGTGTTCCAGCATGATGTCTGGTGAAGCCGTTCGGAGGACGGGTCTGAGCAGTTGTGTTGCGATGTGTGCTGGGTACGATGCGCCAAATGTTGTTGTGTCAGAAGTTTGGTCGTGGAGAGTCTCCAGATTAATCTCCCTCTGGCGCAGCATAGTTGATCGTGTTGTAGGGTGTGACATTGCATCAACTCCTTCAACTGCTATCTTCCTTCCTATTCAATCGTTTTCTTTTTCTTGAGTGAATACCTAGGCTCTTAATAAACTAGCGCGCTGGCGGGATTTCAGTCAAGCACTAGCTTATAATTACTAAAAAATAATATCAATAATACCTAACCTAGCCAGCCTTTCGGTTTTCCATAGGATGCATTCTGGTGAGTGTGCAAGGAAATTGCATGATTTAATTCCCCCATCTCCGTTCCATCATCGGACGATCCGTTATACTGCGAGTTTCCACCCTTACGTTGTTGACACCACTGCGATCCGGACGAAGCGTTTTGCTTCCTCTTTTATACCACGTACATCGAAGGACTGGAACAATTTGCCAGCGACGGTGTTTCCGTCACACTACAATTTGAGTGTCTTCAAGGCCAGAGTGAATAGGCTCTTAATAAACTAGCGCGCTTTACCATCAACGATCGCATCACTGCTTACCATCAGGCGGGATGACGGTCAAGCGCTGGTTTATCTAATATATAAAATTCTCGTGTCACGGTGTTCGGCTTTAAACTCCTCCGAAACGGCTAGACCGATTTTGATGAAATTTTTTGTGCTTAACCAGTATCTATGAGAATCGGCCAACATCTATTTTTCATCCCCCTAAATGTTAGGGGTAATCCACCCCTAAATTTTTTTTAAATTTTTTAGACAAAATTTTTAATTTCTATTTTTTTATGATACAACATACAAAAATACATACAATCCCCAATTTTCACCCTTCTACGATCAACCTTATTTTTTAATAGCCATTTTAGTAATTTAATCTATTATTTATATGGCAAAACAACGTTTGCCGGTCAGCTAGTAATTTATATAAAAAAAATATAAAATATAGCTTACCTATATCATTTGGACTCATTTCGTGTAATCTTTTATTATAGGATTTTGGAACAACACATACTATACAATAATATAATGATTAATGTAGAAATGATAATTTTATGAAAATATTGTGATTTTCAGATGTTCGAATACGCGGTCTACCTAGAAATAACATCTTGTACCAGTACACAAATGATTTAAATCAATGGACTATTGAATATCAATATTCCGTGAACGAAACTCTAGACTTAACCTGTGTGTGGAACGAAGGATTTTCTGCTCCACGTTCGCTGGCTCAATTTCAAAATCCGTTTAAGTGGTACTTCGTAGGTATGCATTTCATTACCAACCTGGAACCGGGGAATTTATTTTTGAGATACTTACCTATCATCATCAACCTTTTTATCGTCCCAGTGCTGGGCACAGGTCTCCGCTCATACAGAGAAGGATTGACCGTAATTACCAATGTGCTCAATGTTGGTAATAACCTACCTACGTCATACTTGTATGTTTAATGTTTAGTAAATGAAGAATTAAACTTCAAATCAGCAGAAGTAGTTTCCTTAATTTTGGCCTACTATTATAGTGGAAATTCGAATAACGGCATGCTTGCATAAAGAGTGAGGACTCCGTGCACCCATCAACGGACGGTGGCACAGCGGTCACTTGCTGCTGTAGACTGCGAGTCCTAAGGGAAGCTCCCCAAGAGGGATGTCCCTGGGGAGACTGTAAAGATTCAATGACTACTAAACATTAGTAATAAAAGGATTTTTTAATAATTAAATAATGAAAATACTGCTTACTAAAGCATTATTGTGTTATGCGACGTATTTTTAAATAAGTGAGTGCAGCCCGACTCATGTTCCAAGGACACTCGGAATGGAGCAGTGATATCTTTACCAGAGTTCATTCACACCAGCTGAAAAATTACATAATTATTTAATAATATTTTTAAATATTTTTTTTGTTATACTAAAATAGAATTGTCAAAGTCGCCAATCAAACGTCATAATCAGTGTCATGGCTACCTTAATAAAGGGTTATCTAAAAGACGTTTTAAAAATAATAACTATTATAAATAATTGATAGTACTAATAGTAGACTAGTAATAATTGACTAGTATTTTTATTCAAATTAATTTAGTAGTAATTTTATGAAAATCTTTTAATTTTTTTCCTTTCCTTTCCTTTTTATCTACACACATCAAAAGTGTCTAGGGATCAACATATATTTTTGCAATAACTTTTCTCCTGATTGATATTAATTAAAATTTTCTTTAAGGATTCATCAAATAAAGTGTTTTCGTTTGTTACAGTAACGATAAACAAAGTCACCTTTGCATTAATAAAGAAATTTGCCATTTTCCTAATAAAGGGATATTTGACATTTGAACCACTAACACAAAAGTTCGAAAAAAAAGACTGAAATAACAGTTTTCTCTAAAATTTTATTGGGTAACTTAAACAATTAATAATCCGTGTTTCTACCGCGAACACTAACAACAAAAGAACATCGGTTTGGCATACTCAAAATGAGTTCATCCAAATCACGCTGTGGAATGGCCGCCCATGTTCGTTGCAACAACAAAAAAAGGTCTTCTTGCGACTGGATACCCTCCATATTCGGCAGAGCTCTTCTCTGTAGCATATCCCATGCATGCTCAATCGGGTTCAAGTCTGGCGACTGAGCAGGCCAGGGCAGGACATTGATGTTAGCTGCGGCGAGAGTCTGTCTTACAACTCTTGCGGTGTGCGGTCGTGCATTATCATGCATTAACTGAAATAAGGGATCGATTTGCACTTGTAGAGGAACGATGACGTCTGATACAATCGTCTCAGCATAAATTTGAGCGTTGAGGTTGCCTCTGATCCAAATCAACTCAGTTCTTCCGCCGATCCAAATACCCGCCCATACCATGATGGTTCCACCACTATAAGGATGGACTTCCTGGTAGGATTTTAATCGCTGTTGGCGTCCAGGGGTTCTCTAGTGTCGTATACGTCTTGTATCCGGTCTCATATCAAAACGAGACTCATCAGAATTTATTACAAAGCCACATCTCAATCTCAAGAAATCCGCATAAAAATGCTTGATCCCTAGACACTTTTGATGTGTGTATATAGCGTACATAGTGTTTTGTTTTTTTATCTTTAATAGTCATTCCATAGTTAAAGTTTCTGTCTTTATAAGGCGACTATTGCAAGGTGTATAAAGTCGTCAGTTTGCGAGATACTCCATCATCAGCTCAGCGTTAATCCCAGTCGCATCAGAAACTTTTTCAGCTTTGGAGTCTGATCAGTGTACCTAACTGCTGGTTTTGGCTAAACTTCGATAATTTCCGCGACACTATTAATTAGAAAATATTCGAATAATTCACTACAGAAGCAAACTCCCATCTTATTGTTTTTCAGACAAATCATTTGATTCGGCAGCAATTTCGATTCCAAATACGAAAGTTAAGTTTTCCGAAGAATCATTAACGAGAACTTTGAATGAAACTCACAACGGAACTATAATAAAATGCATTTATGTCCCAAGTGAAACTACCGAATCTAACTCGAATAAAACAGTTGAGATTAACCTCCATTTGAAACCGGTGATGGATTCAGAAGGAAAAACGGACGAATATTCTTCAGATATTACATGTAAGTGATGGCAATTCCTGATTAATGATGCCGATTTCCTCGTTCCAAAACTAAACTAAATTTCCTTTTTCGAAAATTAAACTAAATTTCCTTGTTCGAAAAGCAAACTAAATTTCAGTGCATCTTCTTCTTTCATTAAGAAAAGGACAGAAGATAAATTCCGAACATACACTCAACACAATCAACTCAAATCAGCACTCGACACGAACACAATGGGAAAATAGAACTGTCAAAGTTGCCAATCAAACGTCATAACCAGTGTCATGGCTACCTTAATAAAGGGTTATCTAAAAAACGTTTCAAATAATAACTATTATAAATAATTAATTATATATACTAGTATTTTTATTCAAATTAATTTAGTAGTAATTTTATATATTTTTTTTCCTTTTTATCTATATAGCGTACATAGTGGTGGCCCAAAATGAGAATTGGCTTGTATCCTAAAAAATAATTTAATGTCCGTCAGATAGCTTTATAAAAAATATTGAACACGTATTTTTTATTTTTTCTTTTATTCAAATACTTAGGAAGATATAATTATTGATTTGAAATGTCGCATGACGTCACGCCATGGTGCAAAATATAGAACGGCGTGACGTAATTAGCCCCCACTCTGTAACTTTAATACGCTATATCTCAGTAATTTTTGGTAATTACGACAAAATAAAAAATACGGGTCTTAATTTTTTTTATTATCTGTAAGACGGACTAATTATTTTTTTGATTTTCATACCTTGGATACATCCCTATTAGTCCGCACTTGACGTAAATTGACGTATTTTTAGACGCCATGTTTTTAATCACGTCTAAACTGGCTATGAATTATCTTAATTTGACAAAACTAAATTTATAATATATCTTCTGTCCTTTTCTTAATTAAATAGAAAGAAAAAAGTGCACTAAACTTAATTTAGTTTCTGAATAAACTCGGGGCTATTGTTTTTGTTTTTAATTTTATATAAATTTTCGAAAAAGTTCCAAGGTGTGGGTTTCATTTCATTCCAGATGTAAAGAAGATGATAGTTCCTATAGCTGTTGGTGTTGGAGTTGCTATTGCTGTCATTACGATGGTATTCCTAGTTTACAGGCGCAACAGGACGAAAAGAATCAAACTTATTGAGGTACTTACAGTTATTATAACTTTTGTTTGAGAGCATGTAGGTACGGTTAATAAATTTCACCAGTTATTTGGATCGTTGTATTAGGATATGAGTATATTTCCAAAAACATTAAATTCCAGGCTTCGGTTTTATACAGGGGTTTTTTAACTCGAAAACCTTCGGGGTTTATGGGTTTTGTCGAATCCAGCATCACAACGTTTTGCAGACATGTACATGTGACTACTATATTAATGAGAATGTTTAAAGTACAACATAATCAGGCTTTAATGTTTCCACTCCTGGGACAGTCTCCTCTCGGAGGGAATGGGCCGTAATCCACCATGCGGGCCCAGTATAAGTTGGAAAATATCACATGTCTTCAAAGTTTTGGCTCTAGCACATGCCAGTTTACCGGTTTGAAGAGTAGTGGTGATGAAATAATTTACACAAAATAAAGCGTCTGATGAGATCCGAACCTAAGACCTACAACTTGCCGATACCACTGGGCAACCACTGCTCTCGCAAGGTTAAAAAAACTAATATTTATTTTCATTCCAGAACGCATATGATAATACCTCATATCAAAACGATAGTCCAATACCGGCGTTCCCAAACCAATGGGAGGATAATAATGACGATCCAAATTACGCTATAATTGGTGAGGAAGTTACACAAAAGAATTGTAACTATTCATCAGACAACGACAAATTATACAGAATGCCAGATAAAAGACAGAGTAACGTCAGTGAGAATCATTATACTGAAATAAACGATAACATTTTCCCGAAACCTGATGGATTAGCAGCTAATTGGAATACTACGCGAACCTACGATTACTGCAAACAAAAGCATACACGCGAAGAAACATCACCCCACAGTATGAAGAATACATATTATAACAATTTTAATGATTCAAAACAGGGTAATTACGACAACCTAAGACATATCAATTTACCTAACAATAAAATCAATCAAAATTACAGTAATGTACCAAAATCAAGTAAAAGTGAAAATACTTTAAGACAAACGAGCAACGACTTTAGAAGTGAAGGAATGTCCAGACAAGATGGTGGGAATTATAAAAAAGAAACGAAATCAGACAATGATAGTTATAATAATACAAGCCAAGGTAATATTTACACGCAGCCTGGGAAACCAATCTATCAAAATAATTATCTTGAAAGTGAGAAAACTGACAATCAATTAAATACAGACTATGCTGAACCGTATGATGAACTGGGTATAAGTTGCAAAAACGACCTTTACGGGTAACTAGAGCTAATAAAAATACAGAAATAATGAGATATTTGGCATGGAGAAGGATGGCAAATTAGTTACTCTTTTACAACACTTTGAACTTCTTCTTCTTCTTCAGCCTATAGAAGTCCACTGTTGGACAAGAGGAAAGCCTTGGGGGAGGCCCCAAGGCTTTCCAAATTGGGGGCGTTTGCCATAATGCCCGCTCTTCTCATATACCTACATATCGCAGTAATTTGATATTCCACGGGAGAAGCGCTGTTGCCCGCTTCCCTGGTGAGAGTTCCCTTAATCGCCTCTTACGACACCCACGGGAAGATATGGAATGGTACTATTCTAAGTCCGGTACCACACGGGGGGATATCACATTAATATTTTGAACATATTATTTTAATTATAATTTCTAATATAATATAATATAATATGTAAAGAAAACCCTGTCCGACCCATAAGGATAATAAAGGTTAGGTAAACACTTGACCAAATATAATATAAAATTTTACGTAATCATCATAGAAACAATACTAATGAATTTTGAAATAATCTTTTTTTCCCGCGAATTAATTCCAACTTCCCCGAAATTTGATAATTTTTAAAAAAGTGACAACTCCGGTATTATTATGAGCGATTAGCGATGCGACCACGTGCCGCGTGCCCTGTCCCCCGCCGCCCGCGGAAGGGTTGTTTACCGCAAATGTATTAAGTTACCTCTTTTTGCGAAATAATATTTATTTTTTTAGGGGAATATTTTTTTTAAGTTTAGCCCGGCTTTATATCCATTAGTAGAATCAGTTATCGATACCTAACAATACCTTCACGGATCGGACAGGGTTTTCTTTACATATTGTATATACGAAGTGACGCATGTATTTACCTAGAAATTTATTATTTATCTCAATGGGTATGAAGTATTAGAAATGTCAGGTATACACCGCTGTACTATGTCAAGGCCGCGGGTTGTTCGAAAGAGATATCGTGGTCCCTGGTGCTCAGGCAAGTCCAGGGACACGGGTGGGTTTGAGTCAGTTAAAGTCTGACACGGCTTTCGCTCCGTCCAGAGCGGGAGAGGTCATTTGATAAGCTGCCCTCGCATTATATAGGTTTTACATACAATCAGAAGTCAACGATGTTTGATCTTGTATAATCAAGCGGTATTACATAAGGTATCTATAGGTTCGCTGGCGCGATATTTTTTGTTTGTACAAAATAAAACTAATGATTGTGGTATATAACTTTTATATTTTCAATTAACAATGAATTAATATTATTATTTGGAAATTTTTAACATAAAAATAGTCAATAAAGTTTGTATAATTATTATCTATAGTTTTATAAAAATGTGATATTGATTAACATTATTTTTTTGTAAATCACATTATTTCACAAAAAAAAAAAATATTAAACACTTAATATGTCTTGTTCTTTTACTATGTTTTAAATACCAGTTAAAGCTTTATAGGACGGTATATAAAAAAATATTTTGTACTTCTTTCTAAAAGTATTATACCTACTATTTACTTTGTAACAACCTCATTGAGCCTTAAAGATGAGAATTGTGGCACTCCGAATTCTTTCACGTACTTGATTACTAGATACTACTGCTTCTTTCTTATTTATTAGTACTACAATACAATATCGTTTAACGTCACTTAACGTTATGAACGAATCCCTTAAACACTATGGTGTTTATTGAAAAGTGATGATTAAAGTTAAGTGACGGTAAAACGTCAAAAATGAATGGTTTAACAATCGCTAATCACTAGTTAACTTTCAGAAACTGTTGCGAATAGAGGCATTAATGCCAGGCAAAAACACAGTGGCACACAAGTAGGTAACCAGTCGCCACTACTAAGTGCCCAATCATGACAGGGAATCCAATTTTAAAGAACTGCATGAAACTGATCTTGTATCCATGTTGTTCAGCCAACCCGACGCAGACGACATTGGAGCTGGCACCAATTAAAGTGCCGTTACCTGTTAGTTAAATAAAAATAGTTTAATAAAAAACTATCCAGTTAAGAAGGTCCAACTTTGAGAAAGAGGTCAATCGTCGAATCCAACTCAGCTGGGCTGCTTTCGGGAAGCTACGTAGGATCTTTTCGTATGAAATACCGCAGTGTCTCAAGAAATAAGTCTTCCCAGACTGTGTGTGTTGCCATCGATCACTTATGGAACTGAGACGTGGCCCATTGGCCCTATAAGAAAGCTCAAGGTTATTCAAAGGGCAATAGAGAGGGCTGTGTTTGGGGTTTCATTGAATGATCAAATCAGGAATGAGCAAATCCACAGAAGAAGAAAAGTAACAACCCGACATAGCCCGAAGAATTGGATCACTAAAATGGCAGTGGGCTGTGCATATTGCCCGTAGGACTGATGACTGATAGGGCCGACGGGTTCTCGAGTGGCGACCACGCACCGGAAGATGCAGCATGGGTAGGCCCGCGACAAGTTGGACCGACAACCCGGTGAAGGTTGCGGGAAACCGCTGGATGCGGGAGACGCAGGAATTTTTAGTCACCGTCCTAATTTCGATATATTAATCTTTACTTTCACTCAATACAAAAATATTGAGATATCCATCACAAAGTTATCTATAAAAAGTTGACGTTTGTTGACATTGCGCCATGCGTTCTCGCTCGGTAACTGCGCGGGCCTGCTGCCCGCCATCGAAGTTCGTAAGTTTGCGCGGCAGTGTAGTATTATTCAGTGACCACGCAGAGCGGATAATTCTTTCGAGAAAATGATTTAATATGAAAATTTTACATATAGATTTTTTTTCAAAAATGGAATTAGTGAATGATACCTAATGCCTAGAAAAAATTTGGACGGTGACTAAAAAATCTTTATGTATATAAAAAAAAAATAATGAACTTTCTCTTACCTCCCAAACATACTCCGAAAGACAATGCCCATATCAACGGCGCCATTGGCAGGTTGAGCGTTGGATGTGTACCCAATGACGTCACGACTCTGACCATCATGGTCGTTAGGGGCACATTGTCGACGAACGCCGATGTAATACCTGACACCTGTAAGTAGAATTGGTAGGTATTAAGTTCTTTAATATGGTTGAGCTGAAAGGTGCTGATCCATGTGATCATAAAAGGGTGCCGTAAGTAGGGACTGGTTATCTCTTATCTGCCATGGCTATTTTAATTTCTGAATTAATAATAATAAATCAGCTGTCAATGTACCGATAGTTGTATCGGCCAATGGTTTGATAGCCAAGAGCCTCGACCAACATCTATTGAGGCTCTCGTTAGGCAGTTGGATCAAGGTCCTGATTCAAAAGGAGGAGGAGTACTGACTCCTAGATACAGCACGCATCGTGAATCATTCTTGAATCCGAGGAGGTTCCTGTCTCTGGAGCCCTAACCACCGATAGCCTGGACCCTGCTCCCGTCAACTGTGGAAAACTATTTTTTTTATATTTTTAAATGTTTTTATGTATTTTTATAAATATTTGACCAATATTGTGTGTGTTCCTCAGGGGTCTGTTCTCTCTGCAACTCTGTTCCTGCTGCATATTAACGATCTGCTGATGCCCGGTATCTATGGGTATACAGATGAAAGCACAGTTGTGGAGAGATACCTGCCGGAAGCTCGGGCTAGTAAGGAAACAATCCGGTCCGAAAGAGAGGCCATGGTAGAGCGTGTGAGTGCTGCACTGCAGGCAGTCTCCGAATAGGGCAATGCCAATCTTGTAGCATTCAATGCCGCCAAAACACAGGCGTGTCTTCTCACCGCCAAAAGGAGCCCGTTCACCTTGGCTCCTACTTTTCAGAATGTATCCTTGGAGTGTACCGACCGCCTTCAGGTTTTGGGAGTTGAGATTTCCTCGAGTCTTAACTTTGGGCGGTTCATTGAGTCCAAGGTCAGGGTGGCTGCCAGAAAACTAGGCGTCATCGCGAAGGTCCGGGGGTACTTCACACCAAGGCAGCTTCTAATTTTTTACAAAGCACAGGTCCGCTCGTGTGTGGAGTACTGCAGCCACATTTGGGCTGGTGCTGCGAAATGTCACCTTCCCACTTTGGATTCGGTGGAGAGGCGTGCGAAGAAGCTGAATGGCGACCCAGACTTAACTCGAAACGGTCTCCAAAGCCTGGAGCACAGGCATAGAGTAGCCAGCCTTTCGGTCTTCTATAGGATGCATTCTGGTGAGCGTGCAAGGGAATTGCATGATTTAATTCCCCCATCTCCGTTCCATCATCGGACGACCGTCGTACGGCGAGTTACCACCCTTACGTTGTTGACACCACTGCGATCCGGACGAAGCGTTTTGCTTCCTCCTTTATACCGCGTACATTGAGGGACTGGAACAATTTGCCAACGTCGGTGTTTCCATCACAATACAATTTGCGTGTCTTCAAGGCTAGAGTGAATAGGCTCTTAATAAACTAGCGCGCTTTACCATCAACGATTGCATCACTGCTTACCATCAGGCGGGATTGCGGTCAAGCGCTGGTTTATAATTAAAAAAAAAATAATGTAAATGAATAATATGTACATATATGTAAAAAAAACGAAAATAATAATAAAATTTATTTAGTCACATTTTGATGATAACATAAGCACAACAGACAAGAGACAGGAAAATATAAATTAAAATTGTTGAATTGAAATTTCGAATTGTTGTGGAATTGTTTTTATATTTACTATTTGAATATATCTATATAGGTTATGGCTGGTGTAGTGGCCGAGTGATCGACTGCTGCTCTTCTTGCCGCGGGTTCGATCCCCGCACGGAACAAATAATTATTTTCATAATATATAAATAGTTATTCCGGGTCTGAGTGTGTTTCCTGTGAGCTTAAATGTTTGTTAACGCACCCACCATACAGGAGTAATTCCTAAAGTGGAGCTACGTTTAAAAATAGAAATTGTAATAAAAATAAAAACAATTTGAATTATTTTATTACTAAGACGATTTGTCGTGTTCCGGCATGATGTCTGGTGAAGCCCTACGGAGGACGGGTCTGAGCAGTTGTGTTGCGATGTGTGCCGGGTACGATGCGCCGAGTTTGGTCGTGGAGGGTCTTCAGATCAATCTCCCTTTGGCGCAGCATCGTTGGTCGTGTTGTTGGGTTTAACATTGCATCACCTCGCTCAACTGCCGTCTTCTTTCCTATTCGCTCAGTTTTTCTGAGTGAATAGTCTCTTAATAAACTAGCGCGCTTTACCATCAACGATCGCATCACTGCTTACCATCAGGCGGGATTGCGGTCAAGCGCTAGTTTATAATTATTAACAAAAAAAACTAATTATTTGCATTGATACTGTATGTTACGTGCTAGGGGTATTCAAATGCCTTATGCCATCTACATGAAGTGCATTCCTAACACTTAGGTGCGTATTACAGAAGTAATGTTTAAGCAGAGATCAATGCTTGAGTTTCCTTTTGGAATACGGACCTTGTTCTTTACAGCTAAATATGTGGAGATCGTATTTGAATGTGACTATAATACTTGGTATTACACCGTCTTTAGGGCCTGCGCAGACGAAGGAGTTTTCTTCGCGGCGGAGAAAAAATTACGCTCTGCGAATAAAAATTCCACCGCGGATTTACCGCGAATTAAACGCACAAGGTGTGCGGTCATTTGTTGCCCAGAAATATAGAGAAGTGGGAGCACACAACGTGGACTGAAGTCCGCCATGTGCGTTGCTTCGCCGAGTCACACGAGTTCTATTTTATTCGGGGACTCCCCCGTACTTTTGTCCGGTCCGCTCTCTGCATGTCCTCGGTTATTCGGGGGACTTTCGTACGCGGTACTTTTAATCCCTCGTTTGCGTTACTCGATACAGTTGTAAGTGATCTATTTTAGCGGACAAAAAAGTCCGCGGACAAAAATCCCTCGTCTGCGCAAGCTATTAATGCAAAAAAGCCTTATAACGGATAGTTTTGACGTGCAAGACATAGTTCTTACATGGACTAATTCAAAATGAATGATGTAATCAAATATTTTGTAATAGATGTAAAAATAAGTTTCCGCCGTTTTTTGAAAATGCGGGCGAGCATTATCACGATGGGGAATAATTTTGTCATATCTGCAGTAGTAATGGGCGCGATTTTTCTCTTCCTTCTATCTTCCTCCAATAATGCTTTCAATTCCGTGTCTTTGTACGATTTTGGTTTTCCACTACGTTCTTTGTCTTTATTCGGCACAAAACTTGTCATTTTTGTACAAAAATAAATAGGTATGTGATACTGAAACAGAGTCACTAATACTCTAAGTGTGTGGTATTATCAGATGTCCAAACTTCCGATATCTAATTTTACATCTGACAATTTCAACGAAACCTCTTAGTGGGGACATCTTTTGGTAAACGGTGAAAACTTTTTGTACACCTAATAATGAATTTATTATTTAAAAGAGTGTCTTTGGAGTCTCCTGCCTGTTTTTTTTCCATAGAAACCTACGCATTAGAAAGGGTAAATAGCTTCATTTTTCAGTTCGCAAAATGAGAGATAAAGATGGTCACCCATCCATATTCCAACCGCGGCAAGATTAGCTTAACCTGACCGATCAACCTGTAGGACTGTAAATATTTAGCTTCGAGACTCTCTATAATATAGATTAGAGTATGAATTCTGGCAGGCTGCCTGCAGAAGTTACCACTCAGCAGATAAAGTCTTGCCGCCAAGCCATTCGTCGTGTTCCGGCATGATGTCTGTTGAAGCCGTACAGAGGACGAGTCTGAGCAGTTGTGTTGCGATGTGTGCCGGGTACGATGCGCCAAATGTTTTTTCGTGGAGGGTCTCCAGTTCAATCTCCCTATAGCGCAGCATCGTTGTTCGTGTTGTTGGGTTTAAAATTGCATCACCTCGCTGAACTGCCGTCTTCCTTCCTATGCACTAAGTTTTTTAAGTGAATAGGCTTAATAAACTAGCGCGCTTTGCCATCAACGATTGCATCACTGCTTACCATCAGGCGGGATTGCGGTCAAGCACTAGTTTATAACGATTAAAAAAAAAACAACTTACCCACACCATAAGTACCAAAGCCACAGCTAAGCGATCGCTTTCATCCACTCTCAGAATAAGAGCCTCCGTCCATCCACCAATGTAGCCAATCAAACCAAGTTTAGACAGAGCCTGTAATGAACATAATACAAAAGATTTTTTATGAAGCGAACTCTAAAGAAAATGGCGGTGATTTCTTCGACCACAAACCAATACAATTTAAGTTCATTCTAACTTTTTTTTTCTATTTTATTAAGAAAAGGACAGAATATAGTCCTGTCAAATTAGTCACCGACTGACGTTAATCGACGTATTTTTAGTCGCCATGTTTTTTTTAACCGACTTCAAAAGGAGGAGGTTACTCAATTCAACTGTATACCTATATGCTTTTTTTTTGTTTGTTCGCGGATAACTTCGTCGTTTATGAACCGATTTTGATAATTCTTTTTCTGTTGGAAAGAAGACATTCCCAAGGTGGTCCCTTGATAAGGACATCAGGGTTTGATGGTGGAAGACCAGAGAATCGAGGGGAACTTTCAAAAATCGTAGGGGCAACCAGTGCGTTTGTAAGTTTTTTCAAAACTTAGCTTTAAGTAACTTGAAAGTTAACTTAGTAAGTAAGTTAACTTTCAAGTATTTTAGCGTCAGCATCCAGTCTAACCCGATGCAGCTGAACAGTACTTTTCACAACTAAAAAGTGTAAAATAAAAACTTTTTTTACATAAAAAACAGACGACTTCCAAAAAACAGTACAAAATGAAAAATAACTAAAGTCGGTGTCTTTGGTTTTTGTATATTAGTTTTTGGCACCGACTTCCGAAATTAGTTATTTTTCACTTTGTAGTGTTTTATAATTTTGCCGGGTTATAACGGCTTTCGCCAAAATACATAGCCGTGTTTAATAATTGTTATCACATTTCTATAGCGTAAGATATTGTTATAATTGGTGAAAAATTGTCGTTATTTAGTATATTAAAACCAATATTTGCCAATGCTTCTATGAAACCCTTTTGTCTGAAGCTAACGCCTATGGAGTTTAGTAGTTCAACTCTAGCAGTAACTGTAGTTTTCTTTCTACAACCTACCGTATCCTACATCTCGCAAGCAGAGATTACCGTGCAACTTCCCAACACCAACCGTCGGGTAGTTGTCCACCAGACACCCGTCTGATCGGAGGATCCTCCCTTTTCTATGGAGGATGAGTGAACTTTACCTGTTCCTCATACCTTCATATAACTATACAAATACAGTATGTTAAGAAAACCCTGTCCGACCCGTGAAGGTGTTGGTAGGTATCGATAACTGATTCTATTAATGCATACAAAACCGGGGTAAACTTTAAAAAAAAAATCCCCCTAAAAAAATAAATATTATTTCGCAAAAAGAGGTAACTTAATAAATGTGCGTTATACAGCCTTCCGCAGGCGGCGGGCGGCAGGGCACGCGGCACGTGGTTGCATCGCTATTCGCTCATAATAATACCGGTGTTGTCACTTTTTAAAAATAACCAAATTTCGGGGAAGTTGGAATTAATTCGCGGGAAAAAAGATTATTTCAAAATTCATTTGTATTGTTACTATGATGATTACGTAAAATTTTGTAATATATTTGGTCATGTGTTTACCTAACCTTTATTATCCTTCTGGGCCGGACAGGGTTTTCTTAACATACTGTATATGACATATCCCTATAATTTCAAGGCTAAGGAAGATTATAGATACGAACGGAAATAAATGATGGATCATTGTCTACCTCCATAAGAACAAAAAGCGCCGCGAAGAAGAGCAGCGTGGACCACTCTACCCTGTGCAGTACCGGCTCCAGGTCCTCGCGATCTGCCAGCGTCAGTAGCAGCAGAGCGCCCAGCAGAGCCGTCCAGCCCAGAGACACGCGATCTGGAAAATAACGTTATGATATAGAGGGATGAACATTATTATGATATGACACAATCATATAAAACCAAAAGAAAAAAAATAGAATATATCATAACATCTGGCTGACTATGATTTTTTTTTACTTTGCCGGACACAAGGAACTTATATCTAAAGTGGAATGAGTACTTGCATAACTTTTAAAAGAAGACTCTATTGCAAGAACAATTAGGTCGATCGAAAATAAATCCTTATTTGAAGAGAACACGGCCCAAGGAAGAAAGCGTTCCAGTAGCCATCTGTCTCTTTCTAAGTGATACCCGTAGAAAATATAATCCAGGTTCGGAAAAAAAGTAATTGATGTGAGCATAAAAAAATAATAAGTCATATACATTCATTTATATTAGTATTTTTATTTTTTTTATCTAAATGGATGTATATATTTTTTTTTTTATTAGAATATAAACCAGCGCTTGACCGCAATCCCGCCTGATGGTAAGCAGTGACGCAATCGTTGATGGTAAAGCACACTAGTTTATTAAGAGCCTATTCACTCTAGCCTTGAAGACACTCAAATTGTAGTCCGACGGAAACACCGCCGCCGGCAGATTGTTCCAGTCCCTCGATGTACGCGGTATAAAGGAGGAGCCGAAACGCTTCGTCCGGATCGTAGAGGTGTCAACAACATAAGGGTGGAAACTCGCCGTACGACGGGTCGTCCGATGGTGGAACGGAGATGGGGGAATTAAATCGTGCAATTCCCTCGCACACTCCCCAGAATGAGATATAGAACACCGAAAGGCTGGCTACTCTACGCCTGTGCTCTAGGCTTTGGAGACCAACTCGAGTTAAATCAGGGTCACCAATCAGCCTCTTCGCACGCCTCTCCACTGAATCCAAAATGGGCAGGTGACACTTACCAGCACCAGCCCAAATGTGGCTGCAGTACTCCACACACGAACGGACCTGGGCTTTGTACAACATTAGAAGCTGCCCTGCCCTGCCCTCAATGAACCGCCCAAAGTTTAGGTTCGAGGAAATCTCAACACCCAAAAGCTGAAGGCGGTCGGTACACTCCAAGGATACATTCCGAAAAGTAGGAGCCAAGGTAAATGGGCTCCTTTTGGCGGTGAAAAGACACGCCTGCGTTTTGGCGGCATTGAATGCTACAAGATTGGCATTGCCCCATTCGGAGACTGCCTGAAGTGCAACACTCGTTCGCTCTACCATGGCCTCTCTTTCGGACCGGATTGATTCCCTACTAGCCCGAGCATCCGGCAGGTATCTCTCCACAACTGTGCTGTCATCTGCATACCCATAGATACCGGGCATTAGCAGATCGTTAATATGCAGCAGAAACAGAGTTACAGAACACCGGCATTAGTCGACATGGGCTCAGATGAGCATCCGTCGACAACAACTCGGAGGGACCGTTCAGTCAGGAAGTCTTTTACCCAGCCAGTCAGGCTAGGGGAAATGCCGTACGCTGAAAGCTTACTCAAAAGGTCAGCGTGCCATACCTGGTCGAAGGCCTTCGAGACATCAAGGGAGACAGCAATCGCTTCCCCATTTCTCTCGAGGGCCTCGCCCCACAAGTGAGTGGCATACACTAGTAGGTCCCCAGTTGACCGATTGCAGCGAAACCCGTACTGTCGGTCACTGAGGAGATCGCGCTTTACCATCAACGATCGCGTCACTGCTTACCATCAGGCGGGATTGCGGTCAAGCGCTGGTTTATAATTTATAAAAAAAAAAAAAAGTCGCGAATTCAATACACGCTCCATAATTTTGCAAAGTATGGAGGTGATCGAAAGCGGCCGATAGTTGGCAGGATCGGCACGACTACCCTTTTTGGGCACGGGCTGCACGTTGGCAAGCTTCCAGGACTTGGGCACTATACCAGTCCCAAATGAGAGGCGATACAAGCGTGTCAATACAGGAGACAACTCGGGCGCACATGCTTTTAGAACAATCGCTGGTATACCATCCGGGCCACTAGCCTTATTCACGTCCAGACGACACAGTACTCTCAGAACCTCCTTGTTCCGAATGCGAACCTCAGGCATTGAAGTACCGCAATGGGGTAAAATAGGTGGAGTAGCACTGCCAGTATCAAGACGCGAATTATGGGCAAAGAGCGTGCGAAGTCGGGGCGGGTTGCTAGCTTTACATAATTAAATGTTGGGTAGGTGATCTATCTACTTCTCTTTATATAATTAAATTTTGGGTAGGTGATCTATCTATTTTTCTTTACATAATTAAATTTTGGGTAGGTGATCTATCTACTTTTCTTTACATAATTAAATTTTGGGTAGGTGATCTATCTACTTCTCTTTACATAATTAAATTTTGGGTAGGTGATCTATCTACTTCTCTTTACATAATTAAATTTTGGGTAGGTGATCTATCTACTTCTCTTTACATAATTAAATTTTGGGTAGGTGATCTATCTACTTCTCTTTACATAATTAAATTTTGGGTAGGTGATGTATCTACTTTTCTTTACATAATTAAATTTTGGGTAGGTGATCTATCTACTTTTCTTTATATAATTAAATTTTGGGTAGGTGATCTATCTACTTCTTTTTACATAAATATAATGTTATTGGTATGCATATTCGGGTCTGTGCCTACAAACACAGAAGTTAAGCAACGTTTTTATTACCCTATACACTCTCGCCGAAAGAAAATGTTTCAATTCTAAGTGTGTAGGTAACTGACAATTCTACATAACACTTATTAATCTTTTTTTTTTTTAATAATTATAAACTAGCGCTTGACCGCAATCCTGCCTGATGGTAAGCAGTGATGCGATCGTTTATGGTAAGGGCTAGTTTATTAAGAGAGAAAAACTGAGCGAATAGAAAGGAAGACGGCAGTTGAGCGAGGTGATGCAATGTTAAACCAAACCACATGACCAACGATGCTGCGCCAAAGGGAGATTGATCTGAAGACCCTCCACGACCAAACTCCCAACACAACAACATTAGGCGCATCGTACCCGGCACACATCGCAACACATCTGCTCAGACCCGTCCTCCGTACGGCTTCACCAGACATCATGCCGGAACACGACAAATCACTTGGCGACAAGGCTTTGTCTGGTGGGTGGTAACTTCTGCCAATTAATCATTCATTCATCATCATTTTTGACGTCCACTACTGGGCATAGGCCTCCCCCGAGGATCTCCACGACGACCGGTCCTGCGCCTCCCGAATCCTGCATCTTCCGGTGCGTGGTCGCCAGTTGAAAACCCGTCGGCCCCATCGGGCATCAGCCCTATGGGCAATGTACTCGGCCCATTGCCACTTAAGTGTTTCGATTCTTCGAGCTATGTCAGTTACTCTCGTTCTTCTGCGGATCTCCTTATTTCTGGTTTGATCACGCAGTGAAACCCCAAGCATAGCCCTCTCCATTGCCTTTAAGAGTGGCCTTGAGCATTCTTCTTATAATGCCCAACACTTTTTTAAAACTTTACTAAATTGAAGAATAAAACTGTGACTTAGCATGAAAACTGAAGTGATTGCTATTACGTTTAGTCGGATAACTAAGTCACGTGGTTATATTGTTTACCTTTTGTGGCGGCAGCATGCCTGCCACGAAAAATTTCAAACAAGATTCAAGTGGACTGTATTTAGGATAGCACTATATTAGAAATTATAAGTAAATATGTAATAGAATGATGGCTTTGGAGTATAACTCTCCGATTAAAGTGCTATAAGCGGCAAACCACTTACCTCCAACCTTCAGATGCGGAGTTTAAACACCACCAGACCACATCACGAGGAGGCGCACGTCAACACAATTCACTGGCAGACTCCCTAACTTTATTAATTTTGAATTTGAGGCCTAATCCCCCCGGGGGTTACTTTAAACACTTAAAACTAATTAGATTTTGTGACCATTAAAAGATCGCGGCCATGACTCGCTAGCTTGCTGGTTCGAAAGGAAGTGCATTCGCCACGCCATTTGGTGATCGGCGGAAGAACGCGGTCCACTATGGTCGTGTTCCGTTTACAATCGATATACGATCATCAAAAAACACTTACCGAACTCAGGAATGGAGTGTAGAAAAAACACGATGACGACAAAGAAAATGGCGACGGTGCATTTTACCAGCAACACCTTGTCTCTTATTTTATACTGTGAACAATAAAATAAATATTTGGAAGTCAATTTAACTTTTCTAGGCATTTTATTTTATAGCAAACCAGTACAATCATATCTCCAAACAATACCACGCGGGCCCACTGCAGGTTGGTGGAAGTCACGTCTTCCAATTGTTCGACTTTTGGACATCCCTTCACAATCCTCCCTATCACAACCCTTTCTTTCTGATGGGAAACCATCAAATGACCTTTCCTGCTCTGGGCTGATTGGAAGGACGTGACAGACTTTTACTGACTAAGGCGATTAGCACACGGCACCGCGTACCGCCACGGAGGGCGGCGACGGTAAAGCGGATTTCGTAGCGGTGCCCCGCGCGATAAGGCGGTTTACGCGCCTGTCCGCGCGGATGGATTTAACCCGGTTTTGACCAGTTTGTTCAAAGACACTGGCAAGAATCTTCTAATCTTCATCCTGCACCCACGCTGATCCGCGTGTCATTATTTTTTATTTGCTTTTGTATGATGTTTATTAATTAGATGTATAGGTATATTTATTAGACTAGTATGACACACTTAACGTACATAACTATTAAACTATGTAAGTACTAGACTGTAGACTACGTACATTATTTCTCTCTCATTAAAGATCGCTCTTAGCGATAAGACCGCCCACTGTGTCACCCTTTGTAAAATCTTTATATTTATATATATTTATATTATGTCTGTGTAATCTATATGTATCTCACAATGGGCCTCATACGAAGGCTCAGAGTCACACAAAGGGCAATGGAAAGAGCTATACTCGGAGTTTCTCTGCGTGATCGAATCAGAAATGAGGAGATCCGCAGAAGAACCAAAGTCACCGACATAGCTCTGCGAGTCGCTAAACTTAAGTGGCAGTTGGCAGGGCACATTGCTCGTAGAACCCATGGCCGATGCGGCAGTAAGGTTCTGGAGTGGCGGCCACGTACTGGAATACGCAACGTAGGGAGGCCCCCAACAAGGTGGACCGATGACCTGGTGAAGGTCACGGGAAGCCGATGGATGCGGGCAACACAAGACCGGTCAGCGTGGAAAGCCTTGGGGGAGGCCTTTGTCCAGCAGTGGACATCCATAGGCTGAAGAAGACGAAGAGAGAAGAATCTATATGGTGTACATAATAAAGAACATTCTAATCTATCGGCGCGCCTATGCAGCGCTCGGTGTGTAAGGCACCGCGCGGACGTCAGCGTGGAGGGGCGGCGGCGGGGAGGGTACCGCTCGACCGCGCGGTGCAACGGTGTGCGGTGTCGTGTATTAATCGCCTAAAATCCACCCGTGTTCCTTCACTTGTCTGTGTGCCAGGGACTACGATATCTCGTTCGAACAACTGGAGGCACACCCTAGTTCCCTTGGGATGATTTCCTTAATAGTAGTAGAGTAAATTTTCACCTTTATAACGTTAGCGTAGATAATAAGTACCTTGTCGAGTTTTGCATTTTTCATTGGACTTCTAAATTATTTATAGTGTCGTTTACTAAATAAAAGCACGTGATTTATGCTAACTAGTGCTACATCACTCTACTCGGGGGCCCTGTGGTTCAGATGTACCCAAAGGGCTTGCAACGCTTTGCGTATCCAATACAAGAATGCGTTCAGGATGCTGTTGCGATTGCCGCGCTTCTGTAGTGCGTCGGCGATTTTAGCCGACGCGCGCGTTGACAGCTTTGACGCAGTATGGCGCAAGAAATCTGCCTCGTTACTTCGCAGGTTGCGTAGCAGTCCCAACAGCATTCTGGACTCGATAGCGGCCCGGGCAGATAGTCCGATTCTGTGGGCATTAGCGGACCGTACAAAATCGGTTTTAAGTGAAATTGTTACTAACACAATGGACCACATGTAGTCTGAATAAATAAATAAAATAAATAATAATAATAATATGTAGTAAATAGTGCATTCAGTAAATTATTCATCATATCATATATTCATATCGCAGCATAGTGGCCACATCATGACTTTGCCTCAAACCTCCCTCGTAGTCGGTTCACGCGGCCGTCTTTTTCGACTGTCATTGGCGATATCCGCCATTATTGTGAAATAAAATTTTGAATTTGAAATTGGCACAAAGTCATAACTAGTGCTACAATACAAAAAAAAAGTACCTTCTCCCTCATATCAGCCAGTGTCGCTCCGAAGCTTTCTTTAGAGCAAGTCTTGGTCCTGGACTCTTTAAGCACCACATCGAGCATGGCCGTCAGCTTGCTAATCTTCCTCTGCAAACGTTGGTTGACTATCAACTGGTCGCCGCTCAAGTGAGGGAGGGAGTCGGCTGCGCGGCGCCATATTGAAATTTGACGCCGGAGATCTATAATTATTAAGATATAGTTTAAAAAACTAAAAAACATGCTTTTAAAGAATATCAAACTAAAAAGTTAAAAATAATTTTAAAATTTAATTTATGACAATAGTACCTATATAAACAACACTAGTAAAAGGAGAAAAAAGCATGAGGCGGTTTGTGGCATAATTTTTGTATATTAAGCGCCTCACGCTTTTTTCTCATTTTACTTTTTGTCATAAATTAAATTTTAAAATTATTTTTAACTTTTTAGTTTGATATTCTTTAAAATCATGTTTTTTTTTTTTGTTTTTTAAACTATATTTATTTTCAACTTTTTAGTTCGATATTCTTTGTTTAAATAATATACGGATAACACGAACGCTTAAGTGGTGTTCATTTATTTTTACCAAACTTTTTTTTGTCTCCCACAGACAGCTAGTAACTAAATCTAAATCTAAACTAAAAAATACTTTGCCTGCAGAAAATAGTGTAAGGTAAGGTTGAAAAAAAAATTAAATTAGAGACGGACAAGCAAACATACAAGTGAAACTAATAAAAAATATGTCAAAAGTTATTTTAGTAAAAATCAAAGTCAATTTCGGTCAGTTCAAGAAAAGTGAGGCTAAATTGCACGTTCCAAAGCGTAGATCTCTATGGAGAAGAACGTGCAAGAAACTCCATGGATATAAAGAAGTGTTATGATGAAGAACTCGTGGCTAAAATAATAACAGCCGCACAAGTCGATTGATCAGATTATGCTACGCTTGCCGCGGTCAGTCTGTGGATGGGTGTCTGTGGATCTTTACATACCGAGACCCCTTCGTACCTCAAAAAGCACGTTAAACTGTTGGTCATTCTGTAGATGGGTGATCTTTACATACCCAGACCTCTTCGTGCCTTGAAAAGCACGTTAATCTGTTGGTCATTCTGTAGATGGGTGATCTTTACATACCGAGACCCCTTCGAGCCTCGAAAAGCACGTTAAACTGTTGGTCATTCTGTAGATGGGTGATCTTTACATACCGAGACCCCTTCGTGCCTCGAAAAGCACGTTAAGCTGTTGGTCATTCTGTACATGGGTGATCTTTACATACCGAGACCCCTTCGGGCCTCGAAAAGCACGTTAAGCTGTTGGTCATTCTGTACATGGGTGATCTTTACATACCGAGACCCCTTCGTGCCTCGAAAAGCACGTTAAGCTGTTGATCATTCTGTAGAAGGGTGATCTTTACATACCGAGATCCCTTCGTGCTCCTAAAAGCACGTTAAGCTGTTGGTCATTCTGTAGATGGGTGATCTTTACATACCGAGACCCCTTCGTGCCTCGAAAAGCACGTTAAGCTGTTGGTCTCGGCTCTCCTTTGTAGATCTTTGACATTCGTTGCGAGTCGTCAGAAATCAGAGTCTTGCCAAGGAGTATCGTATTACTCAGTAACTGTGTTGTGGATGGAAAGAGCTATGCTCGGAGTTTCTCTGCCGGATCGGACCAGAAATGAGGAAATCTGCAGAAGAAACAAAGGCACCGACATAGCTCTTTGAGTCGCTATAATTACGTGGTAGTGGGCGGGGCTCATTGCCCGTAAAACCGATGGCCGATTTGGCAGTAAGGTTCTGGAGTGGCGGCCACGTACCGGAACACGCAGCGTAGGGAGACCCCTAATTAAGTGAACCGATGACCTGGTGAAGGTCGCGGCAAGCCGATGGATACGGGTAGCATAACATCGGTCATTGTGAAAAGCCTTGGCGGAGGCGTTTCTCCAGCATTGAACTTCTATATGCTGAAGAAGAAGAAGTACTGTATGAAAGTGACACTTTCCATATACCAAGAATCCCACCATGCATCATAAAGGATGCGTAGAATTTTGTCAGCCGCTATTATCAAAAATCCAAGGACTAGAGCCGCGACCTACGCTTGGAGTGCAGAAGGCCGAAAATCTGACAACAATTCTTACCAAGGGGTGTTGTCAAGGGGTGTCGTGGGTAGTAATCCAGAAGCTGGAGGAAGTCAAAGGCTAGACAAAGGATGACGGTGAATTAATTCCAATTCCAAAATAAGTCTCTGGATTTTACAAATCGTCGCTTAAGTTCTAACACCGCGTAACTCAAAATAATGAACTTTTCAGGAGACTAAAAAAACTGTGAGACTAAAAAAAGTTTGTAAATAATAATAATTTTTTTTTGTTTGTTTTTTTTTTTCGAAATAACGCGCCATCATTGGTTTAATCGCTTATTTGCGATTGGTCAAATGACGTATCTTTCGATTCTTTATCCAATGACATGCATAACACATTTTGACCATTTTTTTGAGTTCCGCGGTGTTAGGACTTAAGCGACGAAATCTTACCTTGAACATCTTTTGACTCGTGTAACTTGAGCTTGTTAATATCCCTAAAAATGAACCTCAGCTGGAAGTAAGTTTGGAGAGCCACCAGCAGGACACCGGATATCATGTGCACTGTGAATTTCGGGAAGTTGATACCCTGAAGAAGAGAGATTGTTAGTGTTATTGGTGCACATCATATAGGCAGCTCGGAGGACATCGTCGACATCAGAAACAAAGCAGCAGTGCGATTATGTAATCATCGCATCGTGAAAACTTAGGCGAAGTGAGCTGTTGTTCCAATCAATAGTGAGTCCATACGATACCTTAAATTTGTATAAATATCTGTACAAACTTAAATTCTGAAAAAAAAATCTAAAGTTTGAGTGAGAATCTGAAGTCTGAATTTATATGACTTACGTTAACACGTATTTTGCTTGCTTGGTGTCAGGTGTTTCATTTTATTAAAATAAATAGAATTATGTACCACGAATTTGTTACTTATGTTATCACGTGTTTACTTGCTTGGTGTCAGGTGTTTCATTTTATTAGTTTTTATTTCATTTGAATTTTTAGCAAAGTAATTCGTTTGTTGTCGAGTGAAATATTCTAATATAAATATCTATTATAAATAGGTGTATATATTATAAAGAATGAATCTCAAACTCTTTAATATGTCGAATAAAATCCATCTAAGTCTAAATTCTCTATAAGTCGAAACCTCTATAACTCGAATTTTTGGCGTCTCCCTTGATATCCGACTTATAGAGGTTCTACTGTATAAATATAATTAATATATACGGACAAATCACACAGATTGAGCTAGCCCCAAAGTAAGTTCGAGACTTGTGCTATGGGATACTAATTCAAGGATATTATATTTATAATAGATACATATATAGATAAACATCTAAGACCCAGGCCAATCAAGAAAAGATCGTTATCCATCATGACCTGGCCGGGGATCGAACGTCGCAGGCAGGCGTGTTGACCGCTGCGCCACGGAGGACGACAATAATTTATAAAAAATTTTCACACTACGCAAACATACATACACACTTAAAACTTCTGAGCTCATATTTTGATACTCAGGCTTTTGTATACACTGATTTCTTGCGCAGACAAAATCTGTGTGAAGTTGATATCGTGTGGACCCACCATAATGCTGATAACTACTATTGACATCTCACTCTAGGCTTGCATAAATAAAAGGAAACTCCAAAAACCGTAAATTTGTAGTTGAATTCCTGCTAATTACAACAATGAAGTCTTTGACAACTCCTTATGACGAAGCTAACTCTTAGAATTATTTCGTTGGTGATTCTTTTTCACTTACAGCTTGCACGACTTGCTTGTTGGAAGCTATGATAACATTCGGGGGATCACCAACTGGGGTCGCAGCACCTCCGAGGTTGCAAAACATTACCATGGACAGTAGAACTGGTATGGGATCCATTTCCATAACCTCACATAACCTGGGAATAACAAAAAGGACTTGTGTTTCATTATCAACCTTTTTATCGTTCCACTACTAGGCACAGGTCTCCTCTCATACAGAGAAGGATTGCGCGTAATCACCGCTTGCTCAATGCGGGTTGGCGATTTCAGACTTACAGCCCAGGTTTCTTCAAGATCTTTTCCTTCATCTTGTAATCAGTCATTGGTGTCCCAAGATATACTTAGCTTACAGACTTTTATTTATTTGTTTTCTTTTAAAGAAATCTTTGCCCCTCATACAGAAACAGCCAGACCGGGAACATACTTGTAGGCAAAGTTAAAAGTTTGTTTGTTTTGTTCCATGAGGGAATGAAACCCTTAAGACGCAGTATAGCAATCAATCGCTCTGCCACTGCGCTAACCGTGTCGCCAATTTTTCAAAATCAAATTAAAAGTCATTTATTCAAATTAGGCTGAGAATCAGCACTTTTTGAACGTCAATATTACATAAGACAGTCCCCCAAAACGCCCACCCATCGACACTTCCTAGTGCTTTCGCTGGGAAGAAGAAGTGGCGGAACAAACTCCCCAGCAGCACAGCTGTCTGTTCATTTAAAAAAAAAAACACATGTCTTTATACAATACTATGTATAGTGATGAACACGATAAAATACAACAACAATGAAATTATTTACCATATGCCAGCTACCACGCCAAAATACCAGCAAAGCAAAACAATATATTTATATTTAAATGAAAATGTAATTAACTTAAACTAAAATTTAAATGAAACTCAACTAATTCCTATATCGCTTTCCCAAAAAATATTATTAAACACACATATTAAGATCACTGCTTCTTCTTTCAATTTCTATTTAGGGTTCTGTGGTAAACTAGCAACCCTTACATTTTCGCCAAGTCTGTCTGTATGTCAATAATAATCAATCATGTAGACAAAGTGGTCAAATAAAAAGTGTAAAGTGGGGAGAAAGTTTTTCTTCTTTTCAACCTTAATGTATTTTTTTTTTTTAATAATTATAAACTAGCGCTTGACCGCAATTCCGCCTGATGGTAAGCAGTAATGCGATCGTTGATGGTAAAGTAAAAAAGGCCCCCTCTAACTTTTGAACCATAACTAAAAATATCTCAAAAGTGGAGCTTTATAAAAACTTACTAGGAAAATTATTTTGAACTTGGTAGATATAATTGATGGGCTAAGTTTAGTAATTTAACCGCATATGCCATCATTTTTTTATATTAGTTTAAATATTTTATTATCTTGAACGTATCTACTTTTACATAAAAAAAATATTAAATCTGTTCACGTAATCCAAAATTACCATAGAAAATCCAACATACATAGCCCATCTAGTTTTGTATAGATTAGTTACCCAATTTCTCGAGAGATGGCGCTGTACTTTGAGCTATTTCAAGATCGCGCCGTCAAGATTTTTACTGAGTTAATGGGGTCGCCACGGGTATGAGCTATACAATATTTGGAATCTATAACACTTTCTTTAGTTATTACCGTCCTTTTCGAACCCGTTTTAAGGATTTCGTACTTAGTATGCCAATTCAATGTAACAAATAGCGGATACTTTTAACTCTTAAGTTATTGTGACGGACGGCAAAACGGAACCCTAAACTGAGCGTGATCCGACACGCTCTCCGTCGGTTTTTTTTTATTATTTTAATCGTTGCTTTGGAATCTTTAGTTCCTCGTGTGATCTTTATGACGTTTCACTTAATATATTTCGTGTATGATCCACCTTATTATTTTAGTTTTTACTGATAGTGTAGCGTGTAAATTAACCTAACCTCAGGTATGTAAACAGCCTTATTTAAAGTGCTTCTTTAGCACTACTGTGTTGTAACGAATTATGCCCTTTTAAACAATAAACCGGATCTTCAAAATAAATGGACGTATTATTTTAACTCTTCTAATCTATCGTGACCCGACCACACCACATGGCGACACTGCCAGGATAACTTCTCTATAGCTACAAGGACTTTCTATAGTATATTTCAATCTTCAAGACTTCGGACTATTTATTGATTTTGGACATTGCATTGGTATCAAGATTTTTGCGTTTCTTGCGATTTTTGGGACATCGATGTAGAACACACTACAATGGGTATTATCAACGACTTTTACTGATTAACATCCACCTTCCTTGTTCCTTCACTTCCCTGTGCGCCAAGGGCCACAGTACCTATCTCTTACGAATAACCCGCGGCCCTGTCAGGGTGAACCACAGTATATGTCGGACAAGGGCAGCACAGCCGAGCACTGTGCCGTCGGCAAGAATTTAAATAGAAATGTAAGTAGATAGAATGATAAGAAAATATTAGTATAATTATAGACTTAAGATATGTAACAAAAAATGATGAAAATATGACAAAAAGAAAAATGACGATAAGAAATATACAAGATAACAGACGTGGGAAAAAAGTAACCCAAAAAAGAAAGACAAGGCCAAAGCCGCAAAAGAGCAAGCGGGAAAAAAATGAAATTGGCAAAAATAACAAGGCAAAAAAGAATTCTTGCCAAGCAAGAAGAGTCAGACGGCACTTAAAAAAAAACAAAGTATATGCAATCGACTTACCGTATTGTCACTGGGGTCATAAGCAGCACTGTGGTGACGTTATCGAGCAGTAAAGACACCACAGCGGTGGTTGCACATAGCAGTGTAATCAGTGGCCATATTTTGCCTTTTGCCAGCTGGAAAACAAATAATGCCATGTTTAATAGAGTAAAGGTGAATGGGCAGTTTTAGCCCGAGCAAAAAAAAGTTAAAAAATCAAGTCAACGAAGTTGTTTCGTTTACTCGCTACCCTTTTTTCCATGTTGGGGTCAGCGTCCAGTCTGACTGAATGCAGCTGGACACCAGTACATTTCACAACTCTGTACGAAGTCGTTTTTTTTTTTGAAACATAGTTTTTATTTAAACAAGATGATGTCAGCGTTTCGGTAATCTAGACCGATTTAGGGAGGCTGGAAGCGGGCGTTATCCGCCCTCCACCGACGCCCGGTGCGCCTTTTGCCGGCCGGGTGAGAGGAAGAGATCTCCCTCTTCCTTTTTTTCCTCCGACGACTGTTTCGTAGAAGGAAACCACCGCATCCCAGGATTTTTCGTTGCCGACCATCGACTCGATTACGGCCGGCAGCGACAGGTTACTGCCTACTTCAGAGATGAGGGCCCTGCGCAGCAGTAGGCAAGTCTAACTTAACTTTCGTTTGCCTCGTGCGACTGGTATTATTTACACGTGCATTATAACCTTGACTTGCCTATCCGTCTGTCTGTCAATAAATATATCAACGAATAGATTAGTTATCTTATCTGTAGGTTGTAATACATACGTCGGGTGTCTTTAGATCTGAGAATCGCTATGTCATGTGGCATTATATGCATCTCGTAGCCGTCGTTCTGTGAGTAATAATCATTATGATTGTAATCATGTCATCATAATTATTATCATCATCAGTAAATATGGTGTGGAAGCAAATAATGATATCTGTCAGCAGAATAATTACATAAGTGCGTCCTTATGATAATAATTTTCATTGTAACACCAAAAAAGTCTGATTGTAAAGTTTAAATTCCTTTACGATTTTTTTATATAATTATAAACTAGCGCTCGACCGCAATCGCCTGATGGTAAGCAGTGATGCAATCATTGATGGTAAAGCCCGCTAGTTTATTAAGAGCTTATTCACTCAAAAAAACTGAGTGAATATGAGTGAAGACGGCTGTTGAGCGAGTTGTTGAAGTGTTTTACCCAACAACACGACCAACGATGGTGCGCCAGGGGGAGATTGATCTGAAGACCCTCCACGACCAAACTCCCGACACAACAACATTTGGCGCATCGTACCCGGCACACGTCGCAAGACACAGGCTGTCAAAAACAGGGACGGGTGTATTTTTAAATAAAACTTTTAGTATGTTCTAGACGCTTCGACTCGCTCTCCTTGGTCGGGCGGTTGCAAAAGGTCCGCGTTCATAGTACACGTATGTAAAAAAGAAGGGAAATGATTGACCGCACAGGGCCCACGTAGTAGATTATGGCCCACTCTCTCTCACCAAGTGGAGGCCTTTCTCGCAGGAGTGGGAACATATTAGGCTGATTATGATATCCATTCACGTAACACCACACACATCTTTTGAAAGAAATACAAGGGATTTAGAAATTTTACTCGGTGGTAGGCGATAACATCGGCCGCCGGCAGAAGTTACTACCCACCAGACAAAGCCTTGCCGCCAAGCAATTTGTCGTGTTCCGGCATGATGTCTGGTGAAGCCGTACGGAGGACGGGTCTGGGCAGTTGTGTTGCGATGTGTGCCGGGTACGATGTGCCTAGTGTTGTTGTGTTGGGAGTTTTGTCGTGGAGGGTTTCAGATCAATCTCCCTTTGGCGCAGCGTTGGTCGTGTTGTTGGGTTTAACATTGCATCACCTCGCTCAACTGCCGTCTTCCTTCCTATTCGCTCAGTTTTTCTGAGTGAATAGGCTCTTAATAAACTAGCGCGCTTTACCATCAACGATCGCTTCACTGCTTACTATCAGGCGGGATTGCAGTCAAGCGCTAGTTTATAATTATTAAAAAAAAATGATAAACGAAAAACACTACGGAGTGGAGTTTCGGACGTTGACTCTTTGGTTACATATTTTCAGTTTATGTCGCCGCTTTCCGAAATGATTTCACATTAATAGTGTCTACGGAAAACGTTAGTTTTTTTTTGTAACAAACTTTTTGGTTTATGATTTTTTAGTTGAGGCCAAAAGAGGCCTTTAGAGGAGACTTATACGAAATTGTGTGGGATCGGTAGGGGCACTCCGCTACAGATCCCACACAATTTCGTATAAGTACCACGAATTGCTATTTAAAAAATAGTGGCGGCCAACATGTGGACTTTTCATTGAAGCTAATTTGCGAGAAAATATTAATTTCTACTAAAAATGCGAAGACACTGTACACATATGGCGCGGTATGGCGCGCCTTTTACAGCTAGGTACTACGCGTCTTTGATAACAACTCACCTGGAAAGTCAACACAGCGAAGTAATCAAAAATCCCAGTCTCCGCCAGAATAGCAACGAGCAGCATCATGCTGAACAGTAGCAGCAGAGTCTCCACATCCAGCCAGGAGATCAGTTCTGGCAGTGATGGTCGCTCGCCTGCTATAGCTAATGCGGCTAAAGATGCAGTGGATAGGAGAAGTGCTGCCATTGTTCTGTTTATCACCTGAAGAAGCGAGTGACAGGAGTTATACAATTATTTCATAACAATAATCATCATTAATAACCTCTCCCGCGCACAGGCAATTGAAGGAACACCGGTGAGTTTTAGTCAATCTGACACGTTGTTTTACTCCGCCCAGAATGGGAGAGTTCATTTGATGAATATCCATACAGATGAAAAAAAAAAAAAACAGAGTGTCGTACTACCCAGAAGCTGAGTTGTGGAAGTCAAAAGCGTAATTTTCATGAGTAAATGCCTGTTTTTTCGGATAGGATGTCATTAAATGACTATTCCTACTCCCACTCTGGGCGGAGCTGAACAGCGTGTCAGACCTTTATTGTCTAAAACCCATCCGTGCTCCTTCACTGACCTGTTCGCCAGGGACCACGGTCCCGATGCCCTGGCCGACATTCCCGTCACGATGTGCTAATATTAGTTTTTTTTTTATAATTGTAAACTAGCGCTTGACCGCAATCCCGCCTGATGGTAAGCAGTGATGCGATCGTTGATGGTAAAGCGCTCTAGTTTATTAAGAGCCTATTCACTCAGAAAAACTGAGCGAATAGGAAGGAAGACGGCAGTTGAGCGAGGTGATGCAATGTTAAACCCAACAACACGACCAACGATGCTGCGCCAAAGGGAGATTGATCTCAAGACCCACCACGACCAAACTCCCAACATAACAACATTAGGCGCATCGTACCCGG
Organism: Sesamia inferens; assembly: GCA_037179545.1. Taxonomy (NCBI): domain Eukaryota; kingdom Metazoa; phylum Arthropoda; class Insecta; order Lepidoptera; family Noctuidae; genus Sesamia; species Sesamia inferens. Next base: position 13,166,624 of record CM073951.1, on the reverse strand, counting down.
CACACATCGCAACACAACTACTCAGACCCGTCCTCCGTACGGCTTCACCAGACATCATGCCGGAACACGACAAATCGCTTGGCGGCAAGGCTTTGTCTGGTGGGTGGTAACTTCTGCCGGCGGCCGATGTTATGGCCTACCACCGAGACCTTACATGCCTATTTTTTCGGATAGAATGTCATCAAATGACTATTCTTACTCCCACTCTGGGCGGAGCTGAACGGCGTGTCAGACCTTTATTGTTTAAAGCCCACCCGTGTTCCTTAACTTACATGTTCGCCAGGGACCACGGTCCCGATTCCCTGGCCGATATCCCCGTCACGATGTCCTAATATCTCTTTGAGGCCCGCGTTGAACAAAATGCCGCGTCAATCCGGGCCTGGTCCTTACCTATAGATATTTGGGCTTTGAACAAGCAAACAGCTCGCCATCCACAAGCAAAAATGCCAACAACCAGGTAGTAGGCCACATCGGCTGCCGGCAGAAGTTACCACCCACCACCCAACTAACATTTAGGAAGTCGAGTAGACGTTTTGTTGGCGACTTAATGTTATATAATATAATCGTATAAACGTTATAAGGACGTTTACTCGACCGCATTAGGGCCCATTTTATTCAACTTAAGTCGCTAAGAGTGTCGTGTAATAGTCATATATGGTCCTGTAAAGTCGCATAGTAGTCATATTTACGTCGGCGATTTGACTACATGTCATGTAAGAACAACTGTCGCGACGTGTATTCGACTTCGTGTCGAGTAATGGCTCACAATATGACTTTTATCCAATGTAAACAAATTCTATAACATATCACGTTAATATAATATGGCAGTGTTTTTGACAGCAGAGTTAATATTGTATATTTTCTTTGTTATTTGAGATGATAAAACTATTTCATCAGTTGTCAACCATTGCGCAATCAAGTTTACTGATTAATATGAGGTAAGTTTCTAACAATTTTTTTACGCGCTTTTGAAATATTAATGTTTTCACATATTTCTATTAATTTATTATTAATGTGACTGCGTTATATGACAATTACATAACTTCCTGACGTATAACTGCGTGTTCATTCATTCGAGTATGCCATGACAGTTGATTTAGGGATCAATAATAACATAATAAACACCTAACTAACTTTGTTCAATTAGGATGTATTTGTACTAAGTTAGCTAGGCATTTATATTTTAAGAACCGATTTGCGTGACATACCTATATCTTAGAATACTTTTGTTTTAGGTAAACCCCACAAGGATGTTGAAAAGTTTTTACCAAAGGAAGCAAAAGTGTTGCACGAAAATAATCAGCAGCCAGTTGAAAAGCAATGCAATGTCCAGAATGTAGAGCTAGAAAATACACCATAATTTTATATGTTCTATTGTAAGATTATTAGCTTCATAAGATGTTTCAATGTGGCAAAATAAATGAAGATTTTTGATTTTATATAATATTTCGTATTTGACATCTATGGTTCAAAAACCCATTTAAGTTTTTCCAAAAACTAGCAATATTTGAAATCTTTGCTTTTATTTCTAATTAATAAGTCTCGTCAAACTTCAAATGTTAATTACTTTCTTGGGAATAATAAAAAAAATACTTCAATAATTTTTACTGCCTTTTTTATTACCTATTTCTTAAATGTATGAATAACACACTAACCAACTGACACTTTATATCAGTACCTAAACTAATATAGGTATGACTTCAGTTTGCGAAATTTCCTTCTCATATATTTGGATATGAAGATTTACAAAACATCTTTCCTTAAGTTTCAAATCATTTAATTGCTTTAATACAATTTGGGGAATATTAAAATCAATAGCCCCCACTTTTTTTAATGGTCTCTAAAGTCGTCATTGTGGGTATCTTTATTGACGTTAACTTCATTTTTGGACTATGAATTACTATTTTCAAATTTGGAAAGTGAACAAGACTCCTGAACTTCGGCAAATGAACTGCAAGATGTACCTACTCGTAGAATTTTGGTTAAATTTACATTTAAATGTGATACGGAACCCTTCTCATTTTCTTCACTATCAGTTTGAGTTCTATTACTTTGTATTAAAGGACGTGCCCGAAGCGAATGATACTTGTTTTTAATTCCCCACTTCTTTTAATACTTTTCCACTTTTATCAATCCATTTGTTGTAGCAAACAGTAAATACCTAAATATAATTTCAAAATGATGGAAGTTGTATATAAGGTGATTATAAACCTCTATTATGAGTAATAATTAAATAGCGGTCGTTTTAGCATGTTTGTAATACTTTAGGTTGTATAAAGGTTGCTCTCGTAATACTTATTCGACTTATATATAATGGTTACAAATACTACGTGTAAACAATTATTATCCGTATAGCAGTTGTTTGAAAGGTAATTATGTGACAAAATTGACAGTATTACGTCGTTTATACGATGAAAACGTTTACACGACGAAAAGTTGTATAAGTTAGTTTTATAGAAGTCGTCGTAGACACAACTATATGACGGTTGTATAAAAAGGTCGCAATAACGTCTATACGACATTATTATACAACGAAAAGCGTATATGACTATCGGACACATAATGCAGCAGTACACGACTAAGAGTTAACAAAAATACTGTAATACAACTTTAATAAGACTCAAGGTCGTATAAATGTTTGATTATATGACAAAAATGTTAGTTGGGCAGACAAAGTCTTGCCGCCAAGCGATTCGTCGTGTTCCGGCATGATGTCTGGTGAAGCCGTCCAGAGGACAGGTCTGAGCAGTTGTGTTGCGATGTATGCCGGGTACGATGCGCCAAGTGTTGTTGTGTCGGGAGTTTGGTCGTGGAGGATCTCCACATCAATCTCCCTCTGGCGTAGCATCGGTGGTCGTGTTGTTGGGTTTAACATTACACCACCTCGCTCAACTGCCGTCTTCCTTCCTATTCACTAAGTTTTTTAAGCGAATGGGTTTAATAAACTAGCGCGCTTTACCATCAATCAACGATTGCATCACTGCTTACCATCAGGCGGGATTGCAGTCAAGCGCTAGTTTATAATTATTTAAAAAAAAATATTATAAATAACAGTAGCTATTTTAAATATCTCACCTCAAAAACGATTAAGGCATACAATGCGCAAAGTAGTATGCAGGCATAAATGATGCCCGTGGTACCATCCAAAGGGTCCAGGGTATAACTCAAGGTGAAAGGAGTGGTAGTGCTAGCCGTGGTGGTCATTCGGACAGATAGCACACTGTGGTTGGTGGTCAAAGGTGGTAGCTCCAGTACAGATGAACGGGTCTCACTTTCATGAAAATCTTCGGCTTTATTTTCTAGGATTATTGTCCACTGAGCTGAGATCTGAGGAAAAAATGGTTGTACATATTTAAAATATTGCTTTTACGTTGGATATTCTCTTAAAAAACTTATTTTTTCGACGATTGATTTTGACGTGCGATTTCTACACGGAATAAATATTTGCATGGCGTACAAGTAGCTGTTCTGTGTCCGGCTGTTTGTCTACGTGCGTTTAAATTTTTGTAAACGCTGATTGCGTTTACAAACCGCCGCCGCCGGCAGAAGTTACCACCCACCAGACAAAGCCTTGCCGCCAAGCGATTTGTCGTGTTCCGGCATGATGTCTGGTGAAGCCGTACGGAGGACGGGTCTGAGCAGTTATGTTGCGATGTGTGCCGGGTACGATGCGCCTAATGTTGTCGTGTTTGGGAGTTTGGTCGTGGAGGGTCTTCAGATCAATCTCCCTTTCGCGCAGCATCGTTGGTCGTGTTGTTGGGTTTAACATTGCATTACTTCGCTCAACTGCCGTCTTCCTTCCTATTCGCTCAGTTTTTCTGAGTGATCTATTAACTCTTAATAAACTAGCGCGCTTTACCATCAACGATCGCATCACTGCTTACCATCAGGCGGGATTGCGGTCAAGCGCTAGTTTATAATTATTAAAAAAAAAGAAAAAAAAAAAAGAAAGGAACTGAACAGAACTGAATTCCACCAAAACAGAACAAAGTCACAACCAAACCAGAACTTTAGTTATGTTTCGAATCGCGCAAAACCTTTGGACATATGGTTTAACCATAACTGGATCATAATAGGGTTGTATCCAAGGTATGAAAATCAAAAAAATAATTAGTCTGTCTTATAGATAATAAAAAAAATTAAGACCCGTATTTTTTATTTTGTCGAAATTACTAAAAACTTCTGAGATATAGGGTATTAAAGTTACGGAGTGAGGGCTAATTACGTCACGCCGTGGTATATTATGTACCACGGCGTGACGTCATGCGGCATTTCAAATAGACATATCTTCCTAAGTATTTGAATGAAAGAAAAAATAAAGAATACGTGTTCAATATTTTTTATAAATCTATCTGATGGACATTAAATTATTTTTTAGGATACAACCCAATTGGAACGTAACCGCTGTTAAATGAAAAAATTGAAACAAAGCTATATTATTTACAAACTTTTTTTGTACCATTTGTCAAACTTGAGTCTAAAAGATTGGGTTTACTTATAATTTATTTAGTTTTGGTTAGTAAATATAAATATTATATCACTTATACGTTTATTTTGCTTCAATAGGGATGTATCCATGGTATGAAAATCAAAAAAATAATTAGTCTGTCTTATAGATAATAAAAAAAATTAAGACCCGTATTTTTTATTTTGTCGTAATTACCAAAAATTACCGAGATATAGCGTATTAAAGTTACAGAGTGGGGGCTAATTACGTCACGCCGTTCTATATTTTGCACCATGGCGTGACGTCATGCGACATTTCAAATCAATATATCTTCCTAAGTATTTGAATAAAAGAAAAAATAAAAAATACGTGTTCAATATTTTTTATAAAGCTATCTGACGGACATTAAATTATTTTTTAGGATACAAGCCAATTGAAATTAAAACTTTAGCGTGATACGAAATGGGATTGAAACTAAACCACAACTTTAACTGGATTAGATACGAACAGGGGTTTAACTTCTACTGTTTTATTTAGAGCGATTGCCCCCCACGGGTACTTTGAAAGACCCTAAAGTCAGAGAGGTGTGTATACCAACCAAATGGAACTACAAGGACGACCCTAAATAAAAGATTTTGGTTTGATAATTAATGTCTTCTTCTTATTCAGCCTATAGACCTCTGTCCACTGCTGGACAAAGGATTCCCCAAGACTTTCTACAGTGGCCAGTCTTGCGCTGCGACCTTCACGAGGTCACCGGTCCACCTTGTAATGAAATGAAATGAAATGAAATGAAATCGTTTATTAAGCAAGTAGGATCACCGATCACTTTTACACGTCATATATTTTTTTTTTTTTTTAACTAGATGAAGCCGGCATTTCCTAACTGACTACCTCTGAGAAGAAATAGCCGAAACAAACTCAGGGATCATCGTCTTTTTTCAAGTCTAGACATTAAAATGAGAATGTATACAATAATTTACCTTATAATTACGCATATTGCTAATAACAATGCTTATCAGAGCGAACAGCTCAGTCCTAAGCTTTTTTGTCTTCTAAATAATCTGTGATTTTATAATACCCCTTTTTGCAAAGTTTGGCCTTTATATACTTTTTAAATCGTTTAATGGGTAAGTTTCGAATGTCCATGGGAAGCTTGTTGTAAAAGTGTATACATTGACCCATGAATGAGTTGCCTACTCTGTGGAGACGAGTGTGATGTACAGCAAGATTTGTTTGTTTGCCTCCCTTGTTTGTTTGAATTGTTGTTGGCCTCCCTACGCTGCGTCTTCCGGTACGTGGCCGCCACTACAGAACTTTACTGCCCCATCGGCTATCGGTTCTACGAGCAATGTGCCCCGCGCACTGCCGCTTAATTTTAGCGACTCAAAGAGCTATGTCGGTGACTTTTGACCTTTAGGGGATTTCCTCATTTCTAATTCGATCGCGCTGATAAACTCAGACCATAGGTCTTTCTAATAACCAATGTAATGTTTTCTAAAAAAAAACTTACCTGGGCAGCATCATAATCTGAAAGCCCAGTGATATCCTTGACATCTCTCTTTGCAACCCACTTCTCTAGCCAGATCTCCATTTTGGTCATGTTCATCTTTTCACTGGAATTCAACTTCCTCTCATATTGTTCTGATAAGAATGGTCCAGTCAGCTTCAATAGTACGGATAGCTTATTATCTTCGTTCCGGATTAGGTAATCTTGAAACAAGGAAAACGTTGAAAAACTGGAACTGTTCAAGAGTTTAGGAGGATTAGTATTAACATGATCTGAAATTTACTATCTGAAGACTGTAGGTAAACAGCATTACCTAACGGGTAAATGCATAACACAATAACAATACATCAGCCTCCGTGGCGTAGCGGTAGCGGACGCAGCCCCAGCGCAAGGAAGTGCGGGTTCGATCCCCGCGCAGTGCAAATATTTGTGTGCATGAATATGAATATTTGCACTGGTCTGGTCGTGCCTCGGAAAGCACGGTAAGCCGTTGGTCCCGGTTGCCAAACGAACATCTAATAGCAGTCGTTATTGGTTGTTGGAACCCTCAAAAATCCAACAATTAGTCTAACTGCATTGCTTCGATATCGCCTTCGAGTTGTGGAGGTCAGACAGCAGTTGCTTCACGGAAATATCGAAGTTTAGGCAAAATCAACAATTAGTCTGGTAAAGCGGACCGCTCTAGCTCGATTCGCTCTACCATAACCTCTCTTTCGGATCGGATTGATTCCCTAATAGCCCGAGCATCCGGCAGGTATCTCTGCACAACTGTGCTGTTATCTGCATACCCATAGATACTGGGCATCAGAAGATCGCTAATATGCAGCAGGAACAGAGTTGCAGGGAAAACACGACGAATCGCTTGGCGGCAAGACTTTGTCTGGTGGGTGGTAACTTCTGCCGGCAGTAGGTGTTATGGCCTAACACCGAGAGTAATTGGATTAAATGGTTTCAATATCAAAAATTATTTATTCAAAATAGGCAGAGAATTAGCACTTGTTAAAGTTCCCATATTACATAAAAAAAGTCCCCAAAACGTCCGCCCTTCCACGCCACTTCCTACTGCTGTTGCTGGGAAGAAGTGGCGCATAGTGCCCTAGCAGCATAGCTATCTGTTCAGTTAAATAAATACCTAATTGTATAAAATTCTATTCAGGAAAGTAACTAGTATTACAAAAAAAAAAAAAATCTAGGGGTATAATTCCGCTGCCGCGAGAAATCGCAGTACGGCGGACAGAGCTCCGGTGGGCTCTCAGGGCGACATGGAGAGTGCAATTGTAGCAACTCAGTGCTGCGCACGAAAAATAATAAAAATAAAACAGAGAATATTAAATTAAATTATTTACCACAGCTAGTCACGGCAAAGCCAAAAAAGAAAAGAAAAAGTCATTAAAATTAAAAATATAACTAAAAACTTCTTTCTTCTTTTATTTTTTCAATGTGAGATTCAACCTCAACTCTATTCCACATTCCAATTTTTAAAAAAACGGCCGCGTGAAGCGTCTATGGGGGAGGTTTGAGGCAAAGTCATGATGTGACCACTATGCCGCAATATTTCAATTTGCTTTATGAATTATATACTGAATGCATTTTTAGTACATAAATCACACGCTTTTATTTAGTAAACGACACTATAAATAATTTTAAAAGTCCAATGAAAAATGCGCGTGACACTCATCTTAGCGATCCCGTCAAAACTCCCAACTAAAAACTTATTGAACCCGGTCCCCTTGTTTCAAACTAAATTAAATTTAAGTTCAGTACGTACATCTTTCCCTTTCTATTTCGTTAAGAAAAAGACAGAAGATAAAATGCCAGTTTAGACCTGTCAAATTAGTGCGCTTCCGACATAAACTGGTGTATTTTTAGTCACCACGTTTATAATCGCGTCTAAACTGTCTATGGAGTATCTTAATTTGACAGGGTTAAACTAAAATATTATCTTCTATCCTTTTCTTAACGAAATGGAAAGAAAAAGATGCATTTAACTTAAAATTAGTTATGTGTGTTAACAAGAGATTCGGCATTAGTTAAATAAAAGCCTCCAGGCATAATGGGCGTGACAGCTTACATATTTATGCATAGCCTGATTCAAAAAATGAATACAGGTCTCCCAAAGCGATAATGCGCATAGAAATCTTCGTCACTGTTCGGCAACGGTCGTATTCCCCGAGCGTTCGGAAGAAGACATGTGTATAGAGTGGTGCACTTAACCACTTTTTATGCACTTAACCACTCTATATACATATCTTCTTCCGAACGCTCGGGGAATACGACCGTTGCAGAACAGTGACGAAGATTTCTATGCGCATTATCGCTTTGGGAGACCTGTACTTATATTAACTCAATGGTGAGTTACTTACCCTTGATTTCTCCGGGGGCTACTGAAGAATGCCGAGTGACTTCTTTCTTCTCATTGTGCATTAAAAAGGCTATCGTGAAGAATATCCAGACTCCTACTAGTAGAATTATTTTGAACGTTTGCTGAGCTTGCGCCATCTATAGACAGAAATGGTAATTTTAGAAAAGAAAGAAAAAATCTATACTAATACATAACGCTGAAGAGTTTGTTTGTTTGTTTGAACGTGCTAATCTCAGGAACCACTGGTCCGATTTGAAAAATTCTTTTTGCGTTTCATAGCCCATTAACCCAGAAAGGCTTTAGGCTATAAAACATCACGCTGCGACCAACAGGAGTGGAGCATAATAACTAATTACACGCGAACGAAGTCGCTGGCGGCCGCTAGTATTTAATATGGCTCGTAGGATTCTGTTGGGGCTGCCACGGTTTTGTAGCGCGTCATCGATGTTCGCCGAGGCTAGAACCGAGGATTTCCACGGTATCATAAGAAAACGGAGTGCGTCGCTTCTGCGCCGTACCCGTGGCAGTTCGAATGGGCTCCTGAAGGTGTTGTCCGAGCGGTGGGACTCGCCTTTTTTAAGGAGGTGGCTACAGTTGCATGCTAGCCCCTGTGATTATTATTTAATGTGATTTTATTAATGTGGTTTTAGTTTTAATGATTATCTATTATTATTTAAATTTTGATTTGTGATTATTTTTATTTTTTGTTTCCGGATTTTTATTTTTACTTCTGATTTTGTGTTTATTGATTATTTTTGATATATTTTTGACATTTGATGATTATTAATGTATTTTTTGATTGTTATTAATTTCAATTTATCTCATTTTTTATGTAATGTATGGACGTTTGTCTGAAATAAATGATTATTATTATTATTAAACTCAGTTCTTGTTTTTCTTCAGCTTAAAGTAGTCCACTGCTAGACAAAGGCCTCCCCCAAGGCTTTCATAGCATAGGGTTTGCCATAATCCCCACGCTGGATAGGCGGATTGAGGACCGCAGTACTTTGTTATTACACAGAAGAAGCGCTGCTCCCCGCTTGCCTGGTAAGAGTTCCCTTAGTCGCATCTTACGACACCCACTGGAGAATACGGGTTAGTACTATTCTAAGCCCGGTACCACACACGAGACAAACTAATTAAACTCAATTAAAAAAAAAAACAATTTATTATACTTAAAAAAGAGTTAAAAATCAGAAAGTCCTTTACGAGGCCAAAGGGCTCCTATCTCAGTCAGAGCATAATGCTTCGACATTTAAAAGTAAATATCGCAGCGCTGGTATTCTGATAGGGCCTGGTGGGTTACCATGACTTGTTAAAATCATCATGGTTACAGTATCAGACAAAGATGGAGCTATACAAGTTGAATAGCGCTATCCCTTTTCCTAACGGTTTAATGATAGTTTTAACACGTCATAGCACCCACCAGACACCCTAGTCTGGTGGGTTTATATAAATATAGAGTGACATGAATATTTACTTAGCAAATCATTCATAACTTCAGCCAAAAGACGTCCACTGCTGGACATAGGCCTTCCCCAAGGATCTACACGACGACCGGTCCTGCGCCTCCCGCATCCCTCGGTTTTCCGCGACCTTCACCAGGTCTTCGATCCATCTTGTCGAGGGCCTACCCATGCTGCGTCTTCTGGTGAGTGATCACCACTCAAGAATTCGTCAACGCCATCGGGCATCGGTCCTACGGGCAATGTGCCCGACCCACTGCCACATAAGTGTTGCAATTCCTCGGGCTATGTCAGTTACTCTCGTTCTTAGACGGCTCTCCTCATTTCTGATTTGATCACGCAGTGAAACCCCAAGCATAGCTCTCTCTATTGCCCTTTAAGTGATCTTGAGCTTTCTTATAAGGCACATTGTGTCACTGGCATCAAACTCTGGTTGAAGACTTTTGTCTTGACAGAATTACCACACTACCACATAACCGAAATGTACTAGAGCCAACACATCGAAGACAGGTAACATCTAGCAACCCGTACTGGGCCCGTGTGTTACATTACAGCCCTCTTCTCTCAACGAGAAGAGGCTTCTGTCGCAGAAGTGGGAACTTTATATACTAACTATACCCCTTCTTCATAAACGCTGCTTAAAGTTAACTAGTGATTAGGGATTCTTTAACCATACATCCTCTCGGTGGTAGGCTATAACATCGGCCGCCGGCAGGAAGTAACCACCCACCAGACAAAGTCTTGCCGCCAAGCGATTTATCATATTCCGGCATGATGTCTGGTGACGGAGAACGGGTCTGAGCAGTTGTGTTGCGATGTGTGCCGGGTACGATGCGCCAAATGTTGTCGTGTTGGAGTTTGGTCGTGGAGGGTCTTCAGATCAATCTCCCTTTGGCGGAGCATTTTTGGTCGTGTTGTTGGGTTTAACATTGCATCACCTCGCTCAACTGCCGTCTTACTTCCTATTCGCTCAGTTTTTCTGAGTGAATAGGCTCTTAATAACCTAGCGCGCTTTACCATCAACGATCGCATCACCGCTTACCATCAGGCGGGATTGCGGTCAAGTGCTAGTTTATGATTATTAAAAAAAAAAAACATTTTTGACCTTTTAACGTCACTTAGCTTTAATCATTCATTAGGAATAAACACCACAGAGTTTAAGGGGTTTATTCATAAACGATGATTAAAGTTAAGTAACCTGCAAACGTCTAAAATGTATGTTTATAAACAATCGCTAATCACTAGTTAACTTTAAGCAGCGTTTATGAATAAGGGGTATAAATATACATATGACCAGCTAGAATCGTTTCCTTACCTTCGATTTTCTCTGAAATACTGGTATTGCATCAGGTCTGTAAATAAAATAATTATTCTTAAATTATTATCAGCTGTGCTGCTGGGGAGTTTGTTTCGCCACTTCTTCTTCCCAGCAAAAGCACTAGAAAGTGGCGAAGATCGGGTGCTTTGAGGGACTGTCTTATGTAATATTGACGTTCAAAAAGTGATGATTCTCAGCCTAATTTGAATTTAATAAATCACTTTTGATTTTGATTTGTAAATTAGTATACGGTACTGCACAAGTTTGCAAGGTAGTAAAAGATTATTATTATTATTTATAGTGTCAGAATGGTCGATGAGTGATCTCATAATGATCGATTTTTACAATTTTCGTAATCTACTAACAAAATGGCGTCATTATGACTTTCTAGTGGTCAATCACTGATACACCATTCCATATTAATAAATGTTCAAATTGAGTAAGTAGTAGTTTTTAGAAAATCATTCCTATTAGGATCAATTGACACGTACCACAACCACACCACGTCGCAGCGACAAAATGTGGTCAAGCTGTGGTGACGTGTGAATAGTGTCGCAGCGGCTTTTTGCAGTTGCGTTGTAGTACCGATAAAATGTCGATGTGGTTGCAATTCCTTTCATTCACTTTGTCACAACACTATTTTTATTTCATCAAAAGCTGACAACACAGTAAATGTCAGTTGACTTCGTCTAATCAAAAATACGACCATAGGCGCGCGGTATTACACAGGGGTCGATAGCAACGGCAAAATGTGGTACGTGTAAATTGTAATATTCACTTTCAACACAAAATATATGCCCGGTCACGTAGCGTGGTTGTGGTGTCATGGTTGTGATACGTGTCAATTGACCCTTAACGGTTTTACAATAATCGCAACACGGCAATGTCATTCTATCACCATTCCATTACAAGACGTCAGAGATAATTGATCGATCATTATGAATTTAGCAGAATACAAACTTTTGAACACAATGATAATGGAATCGTGTGTCGATTCATTTCGCGTGGAATGTACAGGATGCATCCAGAGAGATGGACAAAAGTCGTCACATAGATGGCGTCATTACCCTGACAGGCCAAAATCTTGACGTGACGATTTTGACTCGTTCCCAACAATACTCCATTAGCGTTAGCTTTGGACTAAAGAGGTACATAGAAGCATAAATGCACAACATTTAATTCTAGTAACAAAAACAAAAAGAAAAATTAGTAACTTTAGTAACTTTCCACTCACGAAACATCTCTGTAAGAAAAAGCTCAATAGATGGCTAAAGAGACTTGACTACGACACTACTGAAAATCTACTATCTATCTCAAAATAGTTACAACATTGTCTTACCGATTATCTATCTAGATGTTATCACACGACATTCGACATGCAATATAACAAGCACCGATTTTTCTTCACTCACACTTACACTCACACACCGAACACACTCACACCCCGCAAAAACTTCTTCCAATAAGTAAAATTGAAATCACTGTTTAGTTGTAGTATACGGGAAGCTATAATAAAAATGTATAAATGTGGCCTGAAATACAGGTTTCGGTTACCTTAGGCACCAGTCTCCCACAATATTTTTCTACTAGCCCATAACTGGACAACATAGTTTTAATTTTGTTATTATTTTATATGGATATTGTGGTGAGAAAATAAATAAATATTATTATAATTATTAGTTTTGAAGGTAAAGATGAAAAATCCTTATAATTGACCTGATTTTTGGTCACCATGTTTATAATCACGCCTAAACTGTCTATCATCATCGTCATCATCATGATTTCAGCCGAAAGACGTCCACTGCTGGACATAAGCCTCCCCCAAGGTTCTCCACGACGACCGTTCCTGCACCTCCCGCATCTAGCGGTTTCCCGCGACCTTCACCAGGTCGTCGGTCCACCTTGTCGGGGGGCTACCCACGCTGCGTCTTCCGGTGCGTGGTCACCACTCGAGAACCCGTCGGCCCCATCGGGCATCGGTCCTACGGGCAATGTGTCCAGCCCACTGCCACTTTAGTGTTGCAATTCTTCGGGCTATGTCGGTTACGCAGTGAAACCCCACGAATAGCCCTCTCCATTGCCCTTTGAGTGACTTTGAGCCTTCTTATAAGGCCCATTGTTAGCGACCACGTCTCAATTCCCTAAGTCATCACTGGCAACACACACTGGTCGAAGACTTTTGTCTTGAGACACTGCGGTATCCGGACGAGAAGATTTTACGTAGCTTCCCGAAAGCAGAAACTGTCTATGGAGTAACTTTATTTGACGGGATTAAACTAAAATATTTTCTTAATGAAATAGAAAAAAAATATGCACTTAATTTAAAATCAGTTTAGTTTGTGAATATACGAGAATCTGCGCCATTAAATAGGGATGTATCCAAGGTATGAAAATAAAAAAAAAAAAATTAGTCCTTCTTACAGATAATAAAAAAAATTAAGACCCGTATTTTTTATTTTGTCGTAATTACCAAAAATTACTGAGATATAGCGTATTAAAGTTACAGAGTGGGGGCTAATTACGTCACGCCGTTCTATATTTTGCACCATGGCGTGACGTCATGCGACATTTCAAATCAATATATCTTCCTAAGTATTTGAATAAAAGAAAAAAATAAAAAATACGTGTTCAATATTTTTTATAAAGCTATCTGACGGACATTAAATTATTTTTTAAGATACAAGCCAATAGTATACTCCACTAAATAGTTTTCACTTATTACAATTCTATCTTACATTTTGCTGCTTTTCTCCTCATTGACAGGACTGTTCTCGGCTCCATTGAGGAAGGTGACGTCGTTGTCGTCTCCCTGACCGCTGTCATACAGGTGAGGGGCTGAACTGACAGACGGCAGACGCTTGGTTGACTCGTTCTTTGATTTTAAATGCACGCTTTCAATCCTTCCTGTGAATTTAAAATATTCATGAAACATTTTGGAAGAAATAATTAGATATTGGCCCGATTCTCTCTTTCAAGACCTAAACTAATTATAAGTTAAGTGCAACTTTTTCTTTCTATTTCTTAATGAAAAGGATAGAGTAGCCAGCCTTTCGATGTACTATAGGATACATTTTAGGGAGTGTGCGAGGAAATTGCATGATTTAATTCCCCCATCGGACGACCCGTTGTACGGCGAGTTTCCACCCTTATGTTGTTAACACCTCTACGATCCGGACGAAGCGTTTCGCCTCCTCCTTTATACCGCGTACATCGAGGGACTGGAACAATCTGCCAGCGGCGGTATTTCCGTCGTACTACAATTTGAGTGTCTTCAAGGTTAGAGTGAATAGGCTCTTAATAAACTAGTGCGCTTTACCGTCAACGATTGCGTCACTGCTTACCATCAGACGGGATTGCGGTCAAGTACCAGTTTACAATTATTAAAAAAAAAATCATCATCATCAATCTATTATCGTCCCACTGTTGGGCATAGGTCTTCCCTCATACCGAAGAATTGAGCGTAATCACCACGATTGCTTAATGTAGGTTGGCCATTTCAGACTTAAAGTCCAGGTTTCCTCAAGATGTTTACCTTCACCTTGCAATCAGTCATTGGTGTCCAAGTATACTTAGAATAAGAGGCTGGTGTTTTAACCACTAGGCGACTACGACATTTTAATTTAATCCTGTCAAATTAAGATATTCTATAGACAGTTTTAACGATTATGGCGACCAAAAATACATCAATTTACGTCAGGCGCGGACTAATTAGATCTAAACTAACATGTTATGTTCTGTCCTTTTCTTAATAAAATGTAAAGAAAAAGATGCACACAAATTAAAATTAGTTTAGTCCTTTATTTCATTGTATATACATATAAATTACAGGTCCGTTCGTGTGTGGAGTACTGCAGCCACATTTGGGCTGGTGCTGCTAAGTGTCACCTGGCCACTTTGGATTCAGTGGAGAGGCGTGCGAAGAGGCTGATTGGCGACCCTGATTTAACTAGAGTTGGTCTCCAAAGCCTAGAGCACAGGCGTAGAGTAGCCAGCCTTTCGGTGTTCTATAGGATACATTCTGGGGAGTGTGCGAGGAAATTGCACGAATTAATTCCCCCATCTCCGTTCCACCATCGGACGACCCGTCGTACGGCGAGTTTCCATCCTTATGTTGTTAACACCTCTACGATCCGGACGAAGCGTTTCGCCTCGTCCTTTATACCGCGTACATCGAGGGACTGGAACAATCTGCCGGCGGCGGTGTTTCCGTCGGACTACAATTTGAGTGTCTTCAAGGCTAGAGTGAATAGGCTCTTAATAAACTAGTGCGCTTTACCATCAACGATTGCGTCACTGCTTGCCATCAGGCGGGATTGCGGTCAAGCGCTGGTTTATGTTTTAATAAAAAAAAAAAATTAAAAATATAAAAAATAGTAGCCCACCGGCATCGGGAACAGGGTCCAAGCTACCGGCGGTCAGAGCTCCAGAGAGAGGAACTTCCTGACAATGCGAGCCGTGTCCAAAAGTAGAGCTTTCTGAATCAAGCCTTTGATCCAGCTGCCTAACGAGAGCCTCCTGAGGTGTTGGTCGAGGCTCTTGGCTATTAAGCCATTGGCTGTCACGCCTATCGGCACAATGATTGCTGAATCCACCTCCCACATGTCGACAATCTCGTGGGCCAAGTCAAGATTTAGTTTATTTTTATTTTTTTTTTTTTTAATTTAGTTGAGTTATTATTAAATTGAAAAAGCGGGGTGATTGAGTAACCTACTGACTAACCATAGCTATGGTTTTTATTTTGACATTTCAAAGAAATTAATTGCGTTACTTATTGTTTACGAACAAGTAAATCTTTCGAAGATGTGAAGCTATGGATTAGTAATATATAATATCGTTTCTTAACTGTCGCTTGTTCTCGCGTCGATAGTCGAATGCGGACTGATACCCGGTTTTTTTTTATTATTGTATCTCGTAGTTCATCTTGAGAGGTCGTGACTACTTAACCGGACTATCCCAGCACAGATCCTGGGCTGGCGTCACGGCGCTTTATATAGGGCAGCTGATTGAACATTCCAGATTCGTCCCGACGTAATAATAATAGCGCATAGTTTCGAGTACCTTTGGTTAGTTTCTGGAAATTTCGATGTCGACACTTTGTTGACAAAATTGTTTAAATGATACAGCCATTCGATAGGCCAACCTAGGTCTAGCAATGGGTTTTTATATTGCACCCCTGTAATACCTAGGACTCGAGATATAGTGCTTAAAAGTTATGTACTGCAGGTCATGCAATATTAAACGTTATGCCCTCGACATAAGGTGCATTTGCAACAATATGTTTGTGGTGGTTTTGAATATACAGAGTGGTGCTGACAAAACAACAATAAATGAAAACACGAACAATGCTGGTCCATAGGAATAATCCTAAATCATAGAAAAAAACAATATTTATATGCATGAATATGAATGAAAAATAATGATGTTCATCTTTATGGAACAAAGCACAATGATAATGATATAGCAAATGTTTTCAACATAAATAATTTAATCAGTCAAGCAGCTGCTGAAACCAGGTAATAAAAGTAGGTAGGTATCCTTCACAAATTAGTTGCACTAGTATCTACTCATTATTTCTCGAACTTTTTAACAAGAAACCTTTAATGGCTTAATGCACCAGAATCAGGACGAGAATATTTGCACTGGTCTGGTCGTGCTTCGGAAAGCACGTTAAGCCGTTGGTCCCGGTTGCCATACGAACATCTAATTGCAGTCGTTACGGGTTGTTGGAGCCCTCAAAAGTCCAACAATTGGTCTAACTGCAATGCTTCGATATCGCCTTCGGGTTGTGGAGGTCAGACGGCAGTCGCTGCACGGAAAATATCGAAGTTTAGTCAAAATCAGCAGTTAAGACTGGTAAAGCGGACCCCCGACTCCAAAGCTGAAAAAGCTTCGGATGCAACTGGGATTAACGCTGGGATGATGATGATGATGATGACATGTTGTCGAAGTTTTGTCTCTAGGACAGGTTTCGAGAGCTGTGGTGAAGAATTAATTTACAGAAGGTAAAGCGCCTGACCTATATCCTCCCGTGGGTGTCGTAAGAGGCGACTAAGGAAACTCCAACCAGAGAAGCGGGCAGCAGCGCTTCTTCTGTGGAATATCAAATTACTGCGCTCCCCAAACCGCCTGCCAAGCGTGGGTATTATGGCAAACTCCCCCAAGGTTTTCGTTGCTTTGGGGGAGTTTGCCATAATACCCAGGCTTTTGTCCAGCAGTGGACCTCTATAGGCTGAAGGAGAAGAAGAAAGCGCCTGATGGGGTTCGAACCTACGACCGATGTAAGTCGCGGCTACCGCGGCTGCTCTTAATGTCACTTATGATCTCAATGTAGGGTTGCCATCCGTCCGGGTTTCCCCGGATTTGTCCTAGTTTAGAGGGCATCCGGGGAGCATCCGGGGAAGGTTTCTTTTGTAGACCGAGTTTTAAAAAAAAACATAAAAATATTTGATCAATCGAGGAACTAAGTATATTCACCGTTCCCCCACCCCTCCCGTCACGGTTGCCACGGTACGCCGTTTGTTCGTTGATAAGATTAAAAGATCTTATTGATATGTCCGGCTTTCGTACTCAAAAATCCGGGGTTTTCACGCGTCTTGTCCTGTTTTCCAAATTTTAGAGATGGCAACCCTATCTCAATGTCACACAAATGACGTTATCAAGAACATATCACTTTTGTTTACATCCATTTTAACATATACTCGTTAAAATCGAAGTAGACAAAAGTGGTATGACACAAATCTTTTTGGTTTTGACAAATATCTGTGTATATATGTATGGTGTGTATAAATGGTAGAATAAATAAAATAAAATGGTAAATGGATATATTTTTGAGAATTTCATATTTTTTTAAGAAATATCCTCAATTGTGCTAAATGGACTTACGTCAAATGTTCAATAATGTGTTGTACAGCACATCGTGACGGGGTCCAAGAGGATCGATGTCTCCTGGGTCAGGGTTGCGGGTTAGAAAAAAAAAGAAACCGTGGCCCTGGCCGTCGCACAGGCAAGTGAAGGAACACGGGTTGGTTTAGTCAGTAAAAGTCTGACACGCTCCTCCGCTCCGCCCAGAGCAGTAGGCCTAGTATAAGTTTTCATTACGAAACTCGTTCGTCGATATAGAGCGCGTTTGACTCAGCGATTGGCCCGCTTCAAGGTCATAAGATCTCTCAACCAATGAGAACGCCAAACGCGCTCGTTATTGACGATCGAGTTTCGTATTGAAAACTCATACTAAGCCTACAGGATGGGTCATTTGATGATTTCCCATACCAAACAAAAAAAAAGTTTTTTTAGTTTATTAAGAGTTTAATTCACTCTAACCTTGAAGACACTTAAATTGCAGTCGCTTTTATAAAGGCATCAGGCTTGCAAATAACTTTACAATTATTCATCCAGCAGACAATTTCCATCATTTTCCTAATCATAAAAATTGTTGTAGTTTCTAGCCCTAAAAAATAACCAGTCTAACCAAATAAGTAATAATTTTACTTATTTTGATTACACTGGTTATTTTTTTATAAGATATTATTTAAGTAACTGGAATAAATATGGTGTTTTAGTAAATTTTCCGTTTTTTGACATCATTGATTCTCAATAACTTTTTTTTTTATAAATTATAAACTAATACTGGACCGCAATCCCGCCCAATGGTAAGCAGAGATGCAAAAAGTTGATGGTAAAGCGCGCTAGTTTATTAAAAGGCTGTTGACTTTAACCTTGAAGACACTTAAATTATATTCCAATGCAAACAAAGCCGCTGGCAAATTATTCCAGTCCCTTCGTTCGGATCGTTGTGGTGTCAACAATGTAAGGGTGAAAACTCGCCGCGGCGATCCATCATCGGATGAGGACCGATGATGGACCGGAGATGGGGGAATTATATCATGCGAACTCCTCGCACACTCTCGAAAATGCATCCTATAGAACACCGTCAGGCTGGAGCACAAGCGAGTAGCCATTACTGTTAAAAAGATATAAAATCTTATATAACTTAGGAACCATTAAGTTTTGGGCAAACATTATGCAATAAAATCTGTTGCTATTGACCTTATTGACCTAACAGGAACACGTCAGTTTTTACTAAACCTGTATATGATACGAAATCTTAATCACTACATACATATTATAAAACAAAGTCAGTTTCTCTTTCGCTATGTCCTTTTGTATGATTAAGGTCCGTATTAAAGAACGTCACTCAAAAATCAAGTCTCGTTTGAAGCCTTTTGATTGGTAGAAACTAGTTTTAAGTAATGCTTAAACTTGTTTGGAATCGGAAATCATCAAATGACTTCTCCCGCTCTGGGCAGAGCGGAAGGGGGCTGACTAAAACCCACCCGTGTTTCTTCACTTGCCTGTGCGACGGCCAGAGCCACTGTTTCTTGTTTAACCAACCCGCAACCCTGATCCAGGAGGCATCCATCTTCGTGGACCCCGTCACGAGAAACACGACGCGCCGTCGATTCGGGCCTGGTCCTTACCGGGCGACGAGCTGCCCACTGCTCAACGCCCGCAGGCCCGCGCCTAGTGCTCGAGTTTCCTTTTGGAATACGGACCTAAATGTTTAAAACTTTGCAACGAATTTTGATGCGGTTTTTTTTAATAGATAGAGTAAATAAAGTTGAAGGTATAATGACATCCATTAAATTGTGGAGAAATACTATTGTTTTTGAGTTTTCTAATGTGATGTCATAAATATTTTTTTTTCCGCGTTTGCAGTGAAACGCTGGCTGAACTCTACGAGATTTTTCAAAATATTGTACACATTAAAAAGGACTCCAAAAAAGTCCGTTATGGTATATGTCTATCACTTATGGATATCCCACAATAAAATTTTTTTGTCATTTTCTTTTTACGACAAATACCGACTAATTTTCGAAGCGATTTTAACCAATGTAGCATTAATCATCATTATCGAATTTAATACCTTAAATATATTGTTGATTTAATATAGATCTATATCGCTCTTTACAGCATATGATTTAAATGAATATTTTCAAAGATATTACAGATATAGTATAGTCCCCTAGTTCTAGTCTAGTTGTAGTGGCCTAGTGGTTAAAACACCAGCCTCTCAAGTATGAGTGCGCGGGTACAATTCCAGGTCAGGCAAGTACCAATGTAACTTTTCTAAAGTTTTATGTGCTTTCTAAGTATATCTTGGACACCAATGACTGAAGGTGAAGAAAAACATCTTGAGGAAACCAGGACTTTATAAGTCTAAAATCACCAACCCGCATTGAGCAAGCGTGGTGATTACGCTAAATCAAAAAGGTTGTTGATGATGATGATGATGATTACAGATGTAAAAATTGCGGGACGCCGCGTTTATGGCGGTACCGACCGGCCGGGGTGCGGCGGCGGAAGCGGGTCGCTGTTTTTTATACAATGTTCACAGTTTTTCTGTAGTGTATTTAGTATCGGCATTAGACCCATGGGAAGCGGGGGCGGGTCGCTGTCGCTAGTAATAAATGGTGATAGGCCATAACATCGGCCGCCGGCAGAAGTTACCACCCACCAGACAAAGCCTTGCCGCCAAGCGATTTGTCGTTGGCATGATGTCTGGTAAAGCCGTACGGAGAACGGGTCTGAACAGTTGTGTTGCGATGTGTGCCGGGTACGATGCGCCTAATGTTGTTGTGTTGGGAGTTTGGTCGTGGAGGGTCTTCAGATCAATCTCCCTTTGGCGCAGCATCGTTGGTCGTGTTGTTAGGTTTAACATTGCATCACCTCGCTCAACTGCCGACTTCGTTCCTATTCGCTCAATTTTTCTGAGTGAATAGGCTCTTAATAACCTAACGCGCTTTACCATCAACTATCACATCACTGCTTACCATCAAGCGGGATTGCGGTCAAGCGCTAGTTTATAATTATTAAAAAAAATATATATCCTTACCATGCTTCTTCTCGTATTGCTCTCTGAACTTCTCCCAAGCGGCATCATACTTGACTTCATCAGGCAAACCCATCCATAGGCGAACAGCATCCTCAGTCAGATCGGTGGACACGAGGGAGTACTCGCTCCGAGACAGTTCCTCATTGGGTGGAGAACGCTTAAACGCCTTTAGTAACTTCTCCATGGCTTAGATGATCATGACGAAGCACCGGTTCACAGTTCTGTGGAGACAGAATTAACTTTAGTAATAATAATAGACTACTAGCTGCTAGTCGTGCTGACATATTGGTTAAAACACCAGCCTCTCAAGTATTAGTCTGCGGGTACGATTCCAGGTCAGGCAAGTACAATTGTAACATTTCTAAGTTATATGTACTTTCCAAAATTATCTTGGACACCAATGACTGAAGGTGAAGGAAAACATCTTGAGGAAACCTGGACTTTAGTCTTAAATCGCCAACCCGCATTGAGCAAGCGTGGTGATTACGCTCAATCCTTCTCTGTATGAGAGAAGACCTGTGTACAGCAGTGGGACGATAAAGGGTTCATGATGATGATGATGACTAGCTGCGTGCTGCGATTTCACCCTCGTTACTATCGATACCATGGAATATCGAGATAAAAAATACCTATGGGTTATTTCTGGTTATAAACCATCTATGTGCCAAATTTCATCTATATTCGTTCAGCAGTTTTTGCGTATAAGAGTAACTAACACCCCCTATCCATACACACAATCTTTCGCATTTATAATATTAATAGGGTACAGTTATGCTCGGAGTTTCTCTGCGCGATCGAATCAGAAATGACGAGATCCACAGAAGAACATAAATCACTGACGTCAAGTCGCTAAAATTAAGTGCCAGTAACAGGCACTAACCTCCCGACACAACAACATTTGGCGCATCGTACCCTGCACACATTGTAATACAACTGCTCAGACCCGTCCTCCGTACGGCTTCACCAGACATCATCTACAGCTCAAATCTGTTTTATAAATTTATTACAGTAGGTAAACCTGGCTTTCACACGACTGAAGTGAAACTTCTTTCGCTCCATCTGTATGTATATATATATATATATATGTGTGTACAATATATACATGTATACACATATACTTACATATATTTATTTTCTATAAATATTTAAATTTATTTCATGGTTTCATTGGTAAATTAATATTTTTGCATGATCTTCTATTTTTATTGAAAAAAAAAAAAATACTCGTTGTAGACCTTGTAGTACCAAGCTCGCGCCACGGGCGCCTCTGTGCTTATATCCCCCACTTAACTTCCGTTCGCCTTGCCCGATCACTTTTCGTAACGCTTACGTCACGCGTTCGCCAGCTTACCCCCCAAGTCAAGCGTGCGTAAAGAAGTTTCACTTCAAAAATGCCTTTTACTGGCTATTGGAAGAAAAACATCGTGAGGAGACCGGCATGACCTAGATGCAAAAACTGCGAAGATATCTGACATCTACCAACCCGCGCTGGGCCCGCGTGGTAGATTAGAGTCCACTCCCTCTCTCCGATAGGAACCCTATATCCCAGGACTAGTAACAATGGCAACAATATATAGGATTTAAAATAATCATGCCGGAACACGAGGAATCTTTTTTTTTTTTTTGGGACAAAACCCGCCACACTTTTCCCAACCACTGCAACTCCTGAAAGCCAGAATCAACAGTGGAGACCGCCAGAAAAACGCCGAGCAATGAAGCTCGACGAGTCCCGGAGAAACGATTCAACTGTCTTGGGTCCCGCAACGAAATTAATCAGAAAAGAATAGCGGAGGAGTAAAAAAAAACATATTTTTTTCCACTTCCCTCCATAACAAGCAGGAGACAGAACAGAACTAGGCCAATCGCCACAAAGGATTGCAACTGGGAGAAGCCCAGATTGCCAAACACCACGGAATAAAATTTGATTAAGTTAATGGGTCCTAAGTAGGTATTAGCTGTTACAATTGATTCCAATAATAGGTATGGCAAATGCGCCTGAACGCACGGAAATTGGTTCTAGTTTCTACAAGGTCCGTATAATAAACGACTCCGGATGTAACTTGTACACTATCCAACATAATATTGCGTTCATTCTACCAAAGAACACACTCCCACAAGATGTGATGTGCGGACTGTTCAAATTCACAGTTCGATCACTAACACAAAGGCGAAGGAACAAGTTTAAAAGAACACGAGGAATCTATCATCATCATCATCATTTCAGCCGAAAGACGTCCACTGCTGGACATAGGCCTCCCCCAAGGTTCTCCACGACGACCGGTCCTGCGCCTCTCGCATCCAGCGGTTTCCCGCGACCTTCACCAGGTCGTCGGTCCACCTTGTCGGGGGCCTACCCACGCTACGTCTTCCGGTGCGTGGTCGCCACTCGAGAACCCGTCGGCCCCATCGGGCAGCGGTCCTACGAGCAATGTGTCCAGCCCATTGCCACTTCAGTGTTGCAATTCTTCGGGCTATGTCGGTTACTCTCGTTCTTCTGCGGATCTCCTCATTCCTAATTCGATCGCGCAGTGAAACTCCAAGCATAGTCCTCTCCATTGCCCTTTGAGCGACTTTGAGCCTTATTATAAGGCCCATTGAATCAGGAATCTATACTAATATGTAAAGCTAAAGAGTTTGTTTGAACGCGCTAATCTCAGGAACTACTCATCCGATTTGAAAAATTATTTTTGCGTTGTATAACCCTTTAATCCAGGAAAGCTTTAGGCTTATATAATATCACTTATGCGTAAAAAACATATCGAATACTATGCGGGTGAAACCGCGCGGCGCAGCTAGCCGCTTATAAAATAGAAATTTATTTGTGTTGTCCATACAGGGTGTATCTGACATCATAACGCAAACTTCGGGCAAAGGCTAGATGACACTAATAAAATTATGATAATCATTTATGTCGTGAATGAACAGTTATAGAAATCACAATGTTTAAAAAAAAGTGTCAGCTCTGCCTTTGAACGTTGCAAGCGTGCCGCCATGCGGGTTTGTAGGTATGACATTGACACCTGATGTGAACTCTATTAAATCAGCTGATAGGATAGTTTTTCGAGTACTGTTCACATGGCGTTTTTTTTTGTGTCATTAGCGAATTAATTAATTTTTACTTTAAAATCTTATTGGGTTATGAACGGTTTAAAGTGAAAAAAACTGCATATTTTTTTTAAATCAGGAAAAAGCCGACTTAAAATTCCACCACTGGTTTCAGAATCATGTACTGGATCCATGGTACTCGTTTGTGCATCGATGTCAGATACATCCTATATATGTACTTGCTTATGTACTTATTTGCTGATTTAGTTACTCAAGTAACTACAACAGTATGAAAAGTATTAATGTAAACATTACTACAGCTTATTAGCTATATCATCCTACTTTCATAAAGCACTCCACATTAAATAAAAAAAAAAAACTTTTGTTTAACTCCTAAAAAAAAACCGGTTGTATTTTAATTAATAGGTATAAAGGAGTTACATTACCTCACCAAAAACAATTTGTAAAAAATTAGCCAAGTCTTGATGGAGTTGCTTGTTTATCTCTAAAAAGTGATGAAATCAAGACAAAGTCGTGCCAAGTCTTCCTTATCTCGATTTTTTTATTATTATCGTTAATGATGTGTGACTTGGTCGTTGAACATTCTTTACACGTTAGTGGATAGGTACAAGGCAATCTTGTTTACACGTAGTGTTTTAACTGTTACCTAAATATCTATAAAATAATATTTTCATTTCATATAATAATTTCAGCTCTCTGAGTGTATGCGAAGTACTAGTTCTATTTTGATGATAATGAGGTGAATGTCATAAATGCGAAACTTTACTTTCGTAAAGGATGGTATGGCAGTGTTTGCCTCCCGCTCGACTTGGCGGGAGCACTGCTGTGCGGTGTGCCCCCCGATTAAAAATACTGTATTTGAGCCAAATTCGATAAAGAATAGAGGTAAACAAACTGTTGCTACGCAACGACGTGCAGTATTTATACATAGCAAAAAAAAAAGAGTAAAACAAGCCCCACAATAATATTGATCAATCAAATGCTAAAAACTAATTATGTAATACCGTTTAAACAATACCTATATTAAAATACACTACAATATGTGTTCGTAATCAATAGTTAAATAAACAGAAACTTATTTTGAATACAAATTTACTGAATATAATTTATAAATGTTGATGGAAAGCATCGCAGGCGGGGACCAACAGAGGCTTACTTATAGTCATTTCGGTTGTGCACCATTTAGCAGAATTTTCGTTGGTGGCGGTCAAGGTGGTCCCCGCCTGCGATGCTTTCCATCAACATTTATAAATTATATTCAGTAAATTTGTATTCAAAATAAGTTTCTGTTTATTTAACTATTGATTACGAACACATATTGTAGTGTATTTTAATATAGGTATTGTTTAAACGGTATTACATAATTAGTTTTTAGCATTTGATTGATCAATATTATTGTGGGGCTTGTTTTACTCTTTTTTTAGTGTGCAGTCGGGTATTTTGTTTTTTTAATAATAATTTTTTTATTTATAACTTTTTAGCTGTTTTTATTTAACGAAAATGTTGTAGATGTAGAAGACTATGTATATGTAAGTACCATTTTAAATTATTTCGACGACATTTGGCTTTAGATTACGAGTGATGTTACTCCGCAACATAAATTTACCGCCAATCTGGACTGTTGGTAGTGAAGAAGAAAAAGAATTAGGTGAGTCATTACTGCTGAAGATCCCGCAAACGTTTAAGTTCAGTTAAAGAACATTCGTCGTGGGGCCGGTCCAACAGCTTTTTTGGGTCAAGTGTTTTTATTGCTAACCCAGCAAGTGTTTTAACACGGCTTAGGGCTACATAAGCCTGGCCCTTTGCAAACACGTTTGATAGGTCCACGACAGCCCGATCCAAGGTGGTACCTTGCAGTTTGTGTACCGTTACAGCCCAACAAAGTATCAAAGGCAGCATCCGACGTTCAATCTTCCCTTGTCCGCGAAGCGCATCAAAGTCGACAGTGGAGGGCTCTATGCGAACCCCCACACCCAATTCATTGCCCTTAACAGAACGATCGTCGAACTCTACGAATACTGCCTGCGGTAACTCACCTGGTTCTAACTGCTCTCTGCGAAGAGAAGGCCACTCAATTCTTCTTATGATACCCATAGCACCGTTCACCAGACCGTGGTTTACATTGATGTTGCGGCGTAACATCACGCGAGATCCAATTCCAATAGTTAGTGTGCCGAGAATGCCCCCTGTTTTGTTCGGGTCGTCAGAAATGTATTGTTTGCGAGGGCACTGACCGTAGGTTTTAGCTTCTAGGGAGATGTCAACAGCGTTTATTTGGTAGAGCTTTAACGATTTGCCCAACTTTTTAGTCATGGCTGAATTATAAGCATCGACTTGTTTCGTAGTAGGGAAAATTCGAACTGCCTCTCCATCGGCAAATGGACCCTCTAGTGGAATTCTGCGGCTGTCCAGGATCTCAAGTTGGTCCATCGTTAACTCACCAACACGAATATTATTGAGAATGTCCACAAAGGTATTGTCTCCTGCCTGTCTCATATTCTGTGGCAATTCACAAAAGCTGAACAATTGCCACAGATTTGTTTCACCAGTTAAGTTCGACGGCTGTCGGAAGCAGTAAGAACCACCGGTGATTCTGGAAACTGGTGGTAACTGCATGAGATCTCCAAACAAAATTACATTGATACCACCAAAGTTCCCTTGATCCTGTTTTAGTTGCTGGAGGCGAATGTGAATGTTTCGCAGTGTTAAGTAGGGCACCATTGATATTTCATCGATGATGAGCCAATTTATATGCCTCCACTTTTGTCGCTCCCTTTGCAGCCTTTCACCTGTTAGTGGGCGTAATGTTTCATTTCTTCCCTTTTCAATTGGTAGCGCAAAAGTGGAATGCAGTGTAGTTCCACCGATTAGTCTGGCTGCTACTCCAGTTGGTGCAGTAACAATCACGTTTTTACCTATTTCAGTGTTACTCAACCTACGAATTTGTTCAGTCATAAGCTGTATACTCGAGCATATCCCCCTCCGCACCGCGCCGCGCGCCGCATGCCAGGCCACGCCCTATCTTTTTGCTTGCTAACGCATGAGTTGCTTTGCGTTGACGCAGAATTAACATGTTCCCGTGGGAATTTTGAGAAAAAACGTATCCTATATTAATTACTCCCGTGATTGAAATGAATCTAATGATACCGCATACATATTTTTTTAAAGGGAAATTTAGAAAAAATATTATTATGTCTTTATCCCGTGGGACTTTTAGGATAAAATGTATCCTATGACACTCCCGTAATCAAGACAAATCTAACGATACCTCATACATCAAAATCCATCAAGCCGTTTAGGCTACAGGAGGTCACAAAGGAAAAGACATACATACATACTTACATACACTCGAAAAACATTACCCTCCTTCTTTGGCAGTCGGGTAACAAAGTAATTATACATAGCAATTTGTACATTGCTCCTAGCAATACCACAAAAATACAATTAAGTCGAATAATTAATTAGAAAAAGAAAACAATATTTATAAGTCAAACAATGACAAACAAAAAATAAATCAAACAAAGAGTACACACAAATATAGTTTAATGTCAACATAATATTAATTTAAGCTTTTGTCATTACAAAATTAACAAATCCCTGAGTTTATTTTTGAATATGTTCACATTTGAGCTACTCTCCATTGCCGTTGTTTCTTGATGTACAATCGCTCTAGCGACCACACTACTATACCTCTGTGAACCTCTTGCTGTATCTATATATGATACTGAATTAGATGAGGGTAAGGGTAAACTTTCCATACTTTCGTGCCTCTCAGTAAAGTTTTGCAGTGCTATCCGATATGGTACCTGTTCCTCACTCATAATTATTCGAATTTGTTTTTCTTTACAATAAAAGGGAGACGTTTTATCTAAAACAAAGTGTGCGCCTTTACAATTTAAGCACTTCAATTCTTGTATGTCAGCAGATTACGAACTTTTAAGTACAATGACAATGGAATCGTGTTGGAATGACAAATTTATAAAAATACAGAACTAGGGCTCCTGGTAAAGCTACCCAAAACCTTGAGCCTTTTTTTTTCTTTTTAACGAGTGGAAATGCATTTAGGCACCATACCCGCCGCTAGCTAGGCGACGGACGTGCGTGGGACTCGCCCGGCCGGAGCTGGGAATACCCACTAAAACCACTCGGTTACCCTTGGGCCCTGTGTTGAGAGTGTCACGGGGTCGGCCCGAAGGCTTAGGCGCCGTGCCACTCTCAGGGCTTACCGGCCTTGTCTAGGCCGGTTTCCGCACCAAAGGGGGATTACCCGGTAACGGAGTAATCCCCAGACGTGGTGACCGTTGTGCGATGCGCGTGCGGGGGCTACCCACACGCGCTGGTCACACTCTGGGGCTAAAGGAGACGGGGGTTCGTCCCCCGCCTTCTTCGCCCCACCCGTCTCCGCAGCCTCCTTCTGCGAGAGGACGGTCTCGTAGAAGGAGGCGGCACCCAAAACCTTGAGCCTTAATGCTTTAGTGATAAAGTTAAAATCTGACATATTGTAGTAGCTGGACATGCTACCGTCTGTACCTAACTAACATTTCGCGGGATGTTACAGAATTGATCTATTGTACAAAGTCAAAATGTTATTATCACAGACGGTACAGTCCACTATACGGTATGTTAAGAAAACTCTGTCCGACCCATAAGGATAATAAAGGTTAGGTAAACACATGACCAAATATAATATAAGATTTTACGAAATCATCATAGTACCAATGCAAATGAATTTTGAAATAATCTTTTTTATCCGCGAATTAATTCCAACTTCCCCGAAATTTGGTATTTTTTTACAAAAGTGACAACACCTGTATTATTATGAGCGAATAGCAATGCGACCACGTGCTGCGTGCCCTGCCGCCCGCCGCCCGCGGAAGGGTGGTTAACGCACATTTATTAAGTTACCTTTTTTGCGAAATAGTATTTATTTTCTTAGGGGGATTTTTTATTAAGTTTAGTCCGGTTTTGTATCCATTAGTAGAATCAGTTATCGATACCTAACAACACCTTCACGGGTCGGACAGGGTTTTCTTAACATACTGTATAATTCAAAATTGATTGCACTATCCATTCATTAATTGTGAGATAAGGTATCCGATGAGTATGCGTGAGGGAGTGGGGATCCCAGCCCCGTCACACTGGTCGGGAGACAACATCGAAATCGGTGTAGGCCCCGGTGGTAGGCCATAACATTGGCTGCCGGCAGAAGTTACCACCCACCAGACAAAGTCTTGCCGCCAAGCGATTCGTCCTGTTCCGGCATGATGTCTGGTGAAGCCGTACGGAGGACGGATCTAAGCAGTTGTGTTGCGATGTGTGCCGGGTACGATGCGTCAAATGTTGCTGTGTCGGGAGTTTGGTCGTGGAGGGTCTCCACATCAATCTCCCTCTGGCGCAGAATCGTTGGTCGTGCGTTTAACATTGCACCACCTCGCTCAACTGCCGTCTTCCTTCCTATTCACTAAGTTTTTTTTATAAGTGAATGGGCTTAATAAACTAGTGCGCCTTACCATCAATGATTGCATCACTGCTTACCATCAGGCGGGATTGCAGTCAAGCGCTAGTTTATAATTATTAAAAAAAAAAACCAGCCACCGTAGGCACGGGCTTGCGGGCGGTGGGCAGTGGGCAGGTCGCCGCCCGGTATGGACCAGGCTCGAGCCGATGGTGCGATGTGATTCACGCGCGCCGTGGAGGAGGAGGCGAAACGCTTCGTCCGGATCGTAGAGGTGTTAACAACAAAAGGGTGGAAACTCGCCGTACGACGGGTCGTCCGCTGGTGGAACGGATATGGGGGAATTAAATCGTGCAATTCCATCGCACACTCCCCAAAATGTATCCTATAGTAGACCGAAAGGCTGGCTACTCTACGCCTGTGCTCTAGGCTTTGGAGACCAACTGGAGTTAAATCAGGGTCACCAATCAGCCTCTTCGCACGCCTCTCCACTGAATCCAAAGTGGCCAGGTGACACTTAGCAGCACCAGCCCAAATGTGGCTGCAGTACTCCACACACGAACGGACCTGTGCTTTGTAGAACATTAGAAGCTGCCCTGGTGTGAAGTACTGCCGGACCTTTGCGATAACGCCAAGTTTTCTAGCAGCCACCTTGGCCTTGGACTCAATGTACCGCCCAAAGTTTAGGTTCAAGGAAATCTCAACACCCAAAAGCTGAAGGCGGTCGGTACACTCCAAGGATACATTCCGAAAAGTAGGAGCCATGGTGAACGGGCTCCTTTTGGCGATGAAAAGACACGCCTGCGTGCGTCTTTAAAGAATTAAGGCTCATGGTTGATTGGGAATATCTGACAGTAGCCTGACCTGCTCTCGTCTGTACCAACCCATATCCTGCCGTGGGTGTCGTAAGAGGCGACTAAGACAATGCTCACCAGGGAAGCGGGCAACAGCGCTTTTCCTGTGGAATAAAAAATTACAAGCGTGGGGATTATGGCAATGCAGTGGTAGGCCATAACATCGGCCACCGGCAGAAGTTACCACTCACCAGACAAAGCCTTGCCGCCAAGCGATTTGTCGTGTTCCGGCATGATGTCTGGTGAAGCCGTACAGAGGACGGGTCTGAGCAGTTGTGTTGCGATGTGTGCCGGGTACGATGCGCCTAATGTTGTTGTGTTGGAAGTTTGGTCGTGGAGCGTCATCAGATCAATCTCCCTTTGGCGCAGAATCGTTGGTCGTGTTGTTGGGTTTAACATTGCATCACCTCGCTCAACTGCCATCTTCCTTCCTATTCGCTCAGTTTTCTGAGTGAATAGGCTCTTAATAAACTAGCGCGCTTTACCATCAACGATCGCATCACTGCTTACCATCAGGCGGGATTGCGGTCAAGCGCTAGTTTATAATTATTAAAAAAATGCCCACCAATGGAATGAAAGCCTTGGGTGAGGTCTTTCTCCAGCAGTAGACCTCTATATGCTGAGAAGAAGAAGAAGAAGAACGCTCAATGTAACCTCTAAATGTGAGTCGATTCTTTGTCCTAACATAATTGATTATACAGTATGTTAAGAAAACCCTGTCCGACCCGTGAAGGTGTTGTTAGGTATCGATAACTGATTCTACTAATGCATACAAAACCGGGCTAAACTTAAAAAAAAATCCCCAAAAAAAAAAAATATTATTTCGCAAAAGGAGGTAACTTATTAAATGTGCGTTGACCACCCTTCGCCTGCCGACCGCGGGGGGCGGGCGGCAGGACACGCGGCACGTGATCGCGACGCTATTCGCTCATTATAATACCGGTGTTGTCACTTTTTAAAAATTACCAAATTTCGGGGAAATTGGAATTAATTCGTTGGAAAAAAAGATTATTTCAAAATTCATTTGTATTGGTACTATGATGAATACGTAAAATTTTATATTATATTTGTTCATGTGTTTACCTAACCTCTATTATCCTTATGGGTCGGACAGGGTTTTCGTAACATACTGTATAAGTCATAAGTAGATACTAAATTGACTGATTGATGGATATATGCGTCGTCATTTCGGAGTTAATCCCAGTTGCATCCGAAGCTTTTTCAGCTTTGGAGTCTGGCGTCCGCTTTACCAGTCTCTGCTGATTTTGGCTAATCTTCGATATTTTCCGTGAAGCGACTGCCGTCTAACCTCCACATTCCGAAGGCGATATTGGAGCATTGCAGTTAGACCAATTGTTGAACTTTTGAAGGCTCCAATAACCCGTAACGACTGCCATTAGATGTTCGTAAATTGACATAGATACATGTAATGGCAGGCTCAGAAAATACCTTGTGTTTGTAGTAAAATATTTGTTCTCCATCATTAAGAAGAAACTGTATATCTATGAATACGAGTAACTAACGAATAAAATAAATTGTATACAAACCTATAAATATCAGGCAGAAATTGGCAATCTCCCAAAACAACAAACACCTCTTGTAAAAAAAAAAAGATTTAAAAAAATTCACTACGATAGTAGCGGGAATTCACTATGGTAGGTGTATATTTTTTATTCACATCGCTCAGAACGTGCGCACATGGCCGCGCGCG
Organism: Sesamia inferens; assembly: GCA_037179545.1. Classification (NCBI taxonomy): domain Eukaryota; kingdom Metazoa; phylum Arthropoda; class Insecta; order Lepidoptera; family Noctuidae; genus Sesamia; species Sesamia inferens. The sequence goes on along the minus strand of CM073951.1, from coordinate 13,134,543 downwards.
GTGACCAACTGCCCTTCTATTCTATAGCAACACAACGTATTTTTATCAGTGGCATAAATTATCTTTCGAACTAAGCCAGTAGTCTATGTTTGTTTATAATGCTGGTCAAGTGTTAATGACCTTTGCATTGTGCATTAATATTCCGGTAACCGGCCTTGGCTTAGCGCCATATCTTTTTGTACTATAAAGATGCCCCTGATATCGACGCACAAACGAGTACCATGGATCCAGTACATGATTCTGAACCCCCCACAGGTGGATATTTAGTCGGTTTTTTCCTGATTTAAAAAAAATAATATGCAGTTTTTTTTTCACTTTAAACCCTTCATTGTTGCTATACTTTTATAACCCAATAAGATTTTAAAGTAAAAAAATATTTAATTCGCTAATTACACAAAAAAGCGCAATGTGAACAACACTCGAAAAACTATCCTATCGGCTGATTTAATAGAGTTCACATCAGGGATCAACGTCATACCCACAAACACGCGCGGCGGCACGCTTGCAACGTTCAAAGGCCGAGCCAACACATTTTGTAAACACTGTTATTTCTGTAACCGCTGATTAACGATATAAATGACTATCATAATTTTATTAGTGGCATGCGGCGTAGCCTTCTGGCGAAGTTTGCGTTACGATGTCAGATACACCCTGTATTTTTCTATCCAAGTGCTAAAAAAAAAATCATAAGCCTCGTATTATGTATTTATGGTCCAACTGCATATACATGGAACCGTGCAGCCAAGGTCATGAATGGTGTACGTGAAAAAACAACGTGAATAAGCGCGACATAAGGGATGTGTGCAAGGTAGGGATGTAACGGAGGTAGTTATACCGGAACCGGAACCGGAGTCGGAGTTTTTAAATTTGATTTATCGGAATCGGACCTAAGGCGGAGGTAGGGTCAGAAGTGGTGGTAGGAGATTTTTTATTTAAATACAAAAAACATTATTCAGTCAATTTTTAAATTTAAAGAAATATTGATTTCGTTATTTAATTAGGTATTTTTAAGTTCAGTACTTATTAATAAAATACCGTCTTTATAATTGTATCTATTATTATCAAAGTTTAATTAAAACTTCTTATGACTTGACCACGACGATGTGACCACCTCTGGCGCCAAAGCTGCATCCGCCCTTGGAGATGACTTTGTTAATTTCGTTACAACATGATATGTAGGTAGCCTAGGTTTTTCCGTCACATCGAAGGGTGTGTGTGAATCGGGGCTGTCCTGAGGAGAGTGTTTCGGGAGGTTCTTGTTCCGGATAAGGCGGGAGGAAACGCCAGGGTGTCACCACTGTGGCGATTGCCCTTTTTTTGTTTTGGGCAGGAAAGCATCAAATAACCTCTCCCGCTCTGGATGGAGCGCAAGGGCGTGTCAAAATTTACTGACTAAAACCCACACACACAGTGTTTCTTCACTTGCGTGTGCGCCAGAGCCACGGTTCCATTTTTAACCAACCCGCAATCCTGACCCAGGCGGCATCGGTCTTCGTGGACACCGTCACGATGTGCTGACATCTCTTTGAGGCCCGCGTGAAACACAACGCTCCGTCGACACGGGCCTGGTCCTTACCGGGTGGCGGTGGGGATCCCGCTGAGGACACGGCGGGGCAAACGGTTGGGGTTCTGCCCGGCTTGGACAGAACAAGGCCGTGATCTTGTGGCGGTGATCGGCGACGATCTTTCGCGTCCGGCCCTGGTCCAGGCCATGGTCCGGAGCAAGAGGGAAGGCAGGCCGCCACTTCCTTCTGCGAAGCAGTCATGGCAAAAGAGAAGGCACACGATGGAGCGGGAATTTCAGCGCCCTCACGCCTCTATTCGCCGCAGGAGACGCCCTGCAGGGCAATTACGTAATAAACTATGTTAAATACCGAACACCGCGAAGGTACCCAGTACTTAAAAGTTGACCTTTATTTGTATACAAGTAGGGTTGACGTAATCAAAATAAAACAACTACTGTATACTGTTCTATATATGCGTTATATTTTTTTTAAATTCCAAAGGACCCAACCAAATCATTGTCATACAACGCTTGCGACTTCTATTTCGACGTCAACGCCATCTAGTTGCATTTAGTGTAAACTTTTCATAAACATATTTTATGATGTTAAACTTGATGAACGGCTTTCAAGCATGATCATTAACATACCGCCCACCAAGGACATTATTGACGGAATGTCCTTCTAGAATTGGTTATGGGTCTGAATGAACAATTTGACAATTTATTTGTGATCTGCATATTAATAACATTGAAAAATAAATCTGTACTTAGTAAACTTAAAGCTATTTAATTATATAATGCTTAAAATGTAAAAGTTTAATAGTTGTAAAAAAGGTTCTTAACATAGTTTTTTTAATTTCAGTGTAAATCTAAATAAAAATCTAACAAGAAATTGATCTATATATAAAAATCTTGTAAATAAACAAAGGTAAAAATACTGTATAAGGTTAAAGTCAGTAAAATTTGATCTAAGTATAAAATTCATGAATCCGTCACCGGCAAAATGCAAACTTTAGAGGTTGGCCTTTTAATAATAGAACTCTTGGTACGTAATGTGACCACACGAGTGATATTGTCATCTCCGGGATGCTTATCAACTACGCGACCTAACAACCAACGACTTGGCGGCATGTCGTCCTCTTTAATTAGGACAATATCATCAATTTTGGGCTCAGGAACCTTTGAAGCCCTTTTATATTGGTTCATGAGATGAGACAAATACTCTTGGGACCAGCGCTTCCAGAATGACTGTAACATTCTTTGAATGAATTGCCACCGTGTCAAATAGCTTACATTTGTGTTCTCATAATTACTGTCTGGTACAGTAACAATCGGCTCACCGATTAGGAAATGTCCAGGTGTTAAGGGTAACAATTCACCAGGCTCATCAACATTCAAGAGGCTCATTGGACGCGAGTTCAAACATGCTTCAACCTGATTGAGGAGTGTGCTCAATTCTTTGTACGTCAAAGTAGCCTCGCCAATTACTCTTTTGAGATGAAATTTGGTGGACTTCACTCCCGCTTCCCATAGTCCGCCGAAATTTGGACTATGTGGAGGAATGAAGTGCCACTCAGTACCGTTAGCTTCGAGTTGTTCTGCAATGGATTCCTGAATAGAGGCCAAATGTTTCAGCTCTCTAGAGGCTCCTACAAATGTGGTACCATTATCGCTATACATTTTGGAGCAGTGACCTCGTCGTGACACGAAACGACGGAAGGCAGCTAAGAAAGCTTGAGTGCTCATGTCACTAACGACTTCCAAGTGAAGAGCACGAGTGGACATACATACAAATAAACATATATACCCCTTATATGATCGGTGTCCACGGCCCTTCGTTGTCCTAATATTTATAGGGCCAGCATAGTCAACACCGCTGTGCAAAAATGGTCGCGCGGGAGTACATCGGACAGTTGGAAGAGAGCCCATCATTTGGCTCCTGGTGCTTGCCCGATGTTTAGCGCATGTAACACATTTATGCACATGCTGTTTGACGAGGCTTCTGACTCCTATGACCCAGTAGGCTGTCCTTAGAAAATTCGACATCAGCTGAGGACCACCGTGCAGAGTTTTTATGTGGGCATCTGCGACTATAAGTGTTGTCAGATGACTATCAGTTGGTAGTACTATAGGGTGTTTAGTTTCTTCGCTCAATAGGGCTTTTCCAATTCTACCTCGAGCTCTGATGATGCCCTTTTTGTCCAGGTAGGGACATAATGATTTTAGCTTACTTGTTTTTTGTTGTAAATAGCCTTTGTTTTCTAGCTGTATATATTCTGCTGTAAATGTTGCCTTTTGTGTTTGTCGTATACAGCATTCCAAAGCTGATGCTAATTCTGTCCTTTGTAAATATTTTTGTTTGTGTATATTATGTTTTAGAAATCGCCTGCAATATGCGATAACTCTTAGAAGTTTCGATAAAGAAGAATATCGCTCGAAAATGAAAGGCTTGGGAACTATAGAAACGTGTGCCTTTACTGATTCCTCGAAGTCAACAGACAACACATTTGGCTGTTTGTACTTTATAATGTTTTCTATTTCATTATTTTGAATGATATTATTTTGTTCTATTGTTTTGTCCTTAGTTGTACTAGGTTGATCTAATTGGTTTTTAGTTTCAGTTCTTTCAACTGTATCTATTCTTTTTAATATTTCCTTACTATTACTGTTCCACTTTTGCAATACAAATCCACCTTTTCCTAATAGTGCTACCATTTGTTTATATATTTCTATACCGTCTTCCACATTGCTGCATCCTGTCATTAAATCGTCCATATAGAACCCATTTAACACCTTGTCTGAAGCCAGTGGATAGCTTTCGCCTTCATCAAGTGCGACTTGATGCAAGGTTTTGACAGCTTGATAAGGTGCAGAAGCTGTTCCAAAGGTAACAGTTACTAGCTCGTAATCTTGGATTTCGCTGTTGAGACTGTCTCGCCAGAGTATTCGTTGGAACATTGCATCATCATCAGCTACCTTTATCTGGCGATACATCTTAATAATATCAGCGACAAGCCCTATTGGATGCACTCTCCACCTTAACACCGTATGCCGTAAGTCGGCTTGTAAAGTCGGACCAACCATGAGCGTATCGTTTAATGATACCCCCATGCTGTTCTTCTCCGATGCGTTAAATACCACACGAACCTTAGTTGTCGTTTTGTCGTTTCTAATAATCGCATGATGTGGTAGATAAACAGCTACATCTTTTTTACAATCCGTTTCATTTACTGGCCTCATGTGTCCTAACTTTAAATATTCGTGTATTACTTCTGTGTACTTCTCTTTTAGTTCTTTGTTCTTCTCTAACCTTTTTTCTAACGCTAGAAATCTTGCTTTAGCGATGCCGCGTGAATTTTCAGCTTTGCAAAGAGGGTTTTCATCTCGGAAGGGTAATCTGACTATGTATCTGCCATTACTATCCCTCTTAGTTGACTCTCTATAAAAATCTTCGCACTTCTTCTCCTCTGGTGTAAATATCCGTTTCAAACTAATGTGCTCTTCTATTTCCCAGAATCTTCTTAAAATATCCTCATCTTTGACCTGACAGTGCATAACCTTTATATTATTTAATACACTGTTTGTACTGTGATTATTTTCAGGAGCAGTAGCGCCCGACAATACCCATCCTAAAGCAGTACTCTGTGCAATTAGGGTACCAGAAGGACTCTTCATTAAGCCTTCTTTAATGATACAGCTGTACACATCCGCGCCCAATAGAACATCGATTTTGTTGGGCGTGTTAAATTCTGGATCAGCTAGACAAAGATTATTTATGTCTAACCATTCGAAGGTTCCTAAATTAAGACTACGCTCCGGTAGATAAGACGTGATCTTGTTCAACACATAAGCTCTTAGTTCAAACTTGAAGTTTGGGTCGACACGGGATTTGATTGTTAGTTGTACCATGTATTTTGTCATGTTTAACTTGTTATCTCCTAATCCTGACACAAAGCCTTGAATGGGAATCTTTTTTAGGCCAAGATATTGAACTGTGGCTTCGGTAATAAAACAGGCCTGCGAACCCTGGTCGAGTAAAGCTCGAACCGTCTGATATTCACCCGTTTTGGACGAGGCCTTTATTAGCGCAGTGGCTAATAAAACCTGTCTGGGTCTTGATATCTTTCCTGTAGACAAGCAAGAGACTATCTGAGTAGCACTAGTCGAAGGACTAGCACTATCAGCAGTGAGCTTGTCTTCAGGTTCTTGTTTCTTGCTGTCTGACTCGGCATTGATATGTAGCAAAGAATGGTGGCGCTTTTGGCACATTCTGCAACGGGTGTTCTTCTTACAATTGAAAACTGTGTGATTACTGCCCAAACAATTAAAACAAAATTTATGTTTACCTACAAATTCACGTCTAGCTTCGAGTGATTGTCTAGCAAACTTTTTGCAAAAACAGAGCTTATGATTCTCGCAACAGAATTCACATTTCATTTGTGATGACGAGTTTGTAGCTAGCATGGTTTTAGGCGTGTGATTGTTTGAACTGTTGTTGAACTGGTGACTTGCTACTCTTTTCGGTTCTATGCATTCCAACGCGCGGAAACGTTGTTCCAAGAACACTTTAAATTGCGAGAAGGTAGGAAAGTCATTACTAGAATCGCTACTGACGCTTAGTTCCCACTGCTTACGCGTTTCAGGATCTAACTTGAATGTTGATATATGTATGATAATAACATCCCATGTGCTCACATCAATACCTAAGCTTGACAGTGCATTTAAACAATCACTGGTGGTATCCAAAAGCTCCCTTAATGATGTCGCTGATTCAACTTGAATACGTTTAATACCAAAAAGTTTTTTCAAAATACAGTTAGCCAGGTATCTTTTGTTACTGTAACGCTTGCTTAGCAGGTCCCAGCACTGACTGTAGTTGGCCTCAGTAATTGGAGTATTTCGTATCAGTTGTTCAGCTTCACCAGTAAGATGACCTTTCAAATAGTGCAACTTTTGTACATTATCCAATGACTCATTTTTATGAATTAACGACACAAAAAGATCGTGAAATGTCGTCCACTCTCCATATTTGCCAGAAAACGTTGGAATGGCAATTTTGGGTAACTTTACTAATGAACTTGCTGACTTAGATGGATTACTAGAAGGACCTTCCCTATTTTGTCCTGTTTCTCCTACATCTCTTAGTTTATTAATCGTTGATTTCATTAAACTCATGTAAGTGATATATGTGTCTTCGGTCGTGTCATAAATATCAACAACCTTTTGTTCTACATCCTCAAATTTGGAGTTATGGTAAATTTTAGTGTTGGTATCTTTAAAAGAATTCCAATCTTTTTCTAATAATTCCTGTCTAGTCTCGATATATTCGACAGTTAACCTTTCTTTGGGACACTTTTTGAAATTAACTAATCCTTTATTTATGACATTTTGGAATCCTTTTAAAACATTTATCAATCCCTCCATACTTGAGCTGATTAATAATTAACAAATAAAACTGTAAATGTGTAAATAACTTGTGTGATTGTATAAGTTAATGTGACTTGATCAAATAATGAGTAAAGATGTATAAAAATCAACAAGTGTAAACAATCAAAGTTCGACTATAAAGCAAACTAAATATATCTAAGTAAAATGGTTCAATAATATTCTAAGTTCTATTTAGTCGCACAAAATTTTACAAGTGTTTTAAATTACTTATAATCTGGCGGAAATCGGGCATAGGTTCCCCGTTCCGTCGTTTTTTAAGAAACTATTCTAAGTCCTAAGCTAAACATGCACAAATAAGTCAATTTCTAATAGCTAAACAAAACTTTTCAAGTCTAAATATCTACTTAAAATTTTACAAGTCCAAAATTCTTCAACAATCTTCAAAGTTAAAAGCTTGGAATAAATAAAGTTCAAAATGGCTTGACTTTTAACTGGTTTGTTTATAATAATAAATGTACTCACAATTTGCACTTCACTCACACTACACGATGAATGATGTATGTGGCGCCCTCTGGTGGCGACACGATGAACTAGATGTGACGTCAGGCTTCTGATGTCACGTTGAACTACTGTGTGAGGTACTTCTGACGACTACACGTTGAACTGGATGGGTGACGTACACGCCTCGGTCACCGCTTATCTTCCGCTGCTACTGAACTCGCCAACCGTGCTGGACAAAGCTGTCGCTGCCGATGCGAGTAGCCGGGTACTCTTGCCGCAGCGATCCACTGCGAGTACCTCGGGAAGAGCGGACCCAAAGCTGGGGCCGCTAACTCAAAAATGCGGAAAAGTTATCCGCCCTCGATGGACCAATGTTAAATACCGAACACCGCGAAGGTACCCAGTACTTAAAAGTTGACCTTTATTTGTATACAAGTAGGGTTGACGTAATCAAAATAAAACAACTACTGTATACTGTTCTATATATGCGTTATATTTTTTTTTTGTAACTTATTAGATTTGAACTCGAACTATCTTAAATGACGGCGCGAACCGTTTAGCCACCGAGACAGTTCGAGTTCAAATCTAATAAGTTACAAAAAAAAAATATAACGCATATATAGAACAGTATACAGTAGTTGTTTTATTTTGATTACGTCAACCCTACTTGTATACAAATAAAGGTCAACTTTTCATAAACATATTTTATGATGTTAAACTTGATGAACGGCTTTCAAGCATGATCATTAACAAACTATCAGTAGCATTGGGTACCCTTTGACAGTTCAACAAGATTCATTGCGTAGTTTATGTTGTTGGGTAAACAAATATTTACAACTTATACAGCAATGGACTAGCAATATGCTTCAAAATGAGGATGTTTCCTGGGTAAAAAAAAATTGATTTTATTTAGTCCGTCATTCAGATTATAGAAAAATATTGGATACGTATATTTTGTTTTATTAAATTAATAAAAAATGAAAATATAAAAGGCAACAAATATCAGGACAGGAGTGGCGGCGGTTGACGTCACACGAGTTTTCAGCGCACTGTATCGACTTCATTTTATGTTTATATGAAAAAATAGTTATTTAATCCATCATGTCTGAACATGTGAGCTACTTATCTAAACTAATATATAAAGCTGAATAGTTTGTTTGTTGGAACGCGCTAATCTCAGAAAATACTGGTCCGATTTGAAAACTTCTTTTTGAATTGGATAGCCCATTAATCCAGGAAGGCTTAAGGCTACATAACTTCACGCTGCGACCAATAGGAGCGGAGCATATAAAAAAAAATATCGAAAACTATGCTGGTTTCGCAGCTAGGCGCTCGCTAGCCGCGCGACACAGCTAGTAATAAAATATTAATACTATACTATAATTAAAATTATAAGTGCAATCCTGAAGTTTTATTGTGTACAGTAAGTGTCAAAAGTTTTTTTTTATCAATTATAAACTAGCGCTTGACCGCAATCCCGCCTAATGGTAAGCGGTGATGCGATCGTTGATGGTAAAGCGCGCTAGTTTATTAAGAGTTAGCTCTTAAAAAACTAGCGCGCTTTACCATCAACGAAGTTTTTCTGAGTGAATAGGCTCTTAGGAGCCTATTCACTCAGAAAAACTGAGCGAATAGGAACGAAGACGGCAGTTGAGCGAGGTGATGCAGCGTTAAGCCCAACGACACGACCAATGATGCTACGCCAGAGGGAAATTGATCTGGAGACCCTCCACAAGCAAACTCCCGACACAACAACGTTTGGCGCATCGTACCCGGCACACATCACAACACAACTGCTCCGACCCGTCCTACGTACGGCTTCACCAGATATCATGCCGGAACATGACAAATTCCTTCCATGACAACTTCCTTCCTATTCGCTCAGTTTTTCTGAGTGAATAGGCTCTTAATAAACTAGCGCGCTTTACCATCAACGATCGCATCACTGCTTACCATCAGGCGGGAATGCGGTCAAGTGTTAGTTTATAATCATTAAAAAAAAAAAAATGAATAAAACCGTATTTTTATTGCAAAAATATGTATTCGTGGAATATGTGGAGAATTAATCAAAAACAAGCGGGGAATTTCGGGGAATTGACAATGCTGACGCGGGAAATCGAGATTTTTTTATTGGCAGTACTGGTTCTTACATCCCGCAAGCCCGCGCCTGCGGTGGCCGGGCGGTTGTCTCCCGGACAGGGCATCTCCTGCGGCGGCTAGAGGCGTGTTTATATGCTTTATTTACATATACTTTATTGTACACCAAAAACATACATTGATTAAACATACATACTACACAACAAAATATACAATGGGCGGCCTTATCTCTAATGAAATTTCTTCCATGCAACGAAAAAATGGACAGAAATTCTCCTGAACCATAAATTATTATTAGAGTGTAAATATTAGGCGCACTACACACCAAAGCCGGCTCGACGGCACAGCCCACCGACAAAACGCGGATTATGTTGAAAGACGCATGTCGGCAACCTTCACCCGCGCGTGTTGCCCGTCGACATGTCGGCGGTTTGCCGGCGGCTGGCGAACGCAAGCGCTCAGTTACCCGGCTAAGTTTTACGACTTGTAATGTTGCCTACATGCCTGGCTTTGGTGTGTAGCAGTGGCGTAACTACAACGTTCGAGGCTCGTGGCAAAATTCATCGGATGGGCCCCCCTATTACAAAAATCAAAACATTTTTCTATTTATTGTGTATGTGTTATAATTATGATAAATGTTGGGAATTGATATTTTCATCTGACCGGGGCCCCTTCCGGCTGGGGGCCCGTGGCATTTTGCCGACTTGCCACCCTGTAGTTACGCCACTGTGTGTAGAGCGCTTTAAAAATGCAATATACTAAAACAGATGCACAGATACATGTGTACATATCCAAATGTATACATAATTACATACAATTCATTGTTTGATTATTATTTTTAATCCATTATACACAGGGCCGCGCCGACCCCCGGCAGCGCCTGTGTGCGGAACCTATGAAGCGCCTCTTTTTTAACGAATCTTCACATAAAACGAATTAAATAAATGTTTTCCAGTTTTACAGTACTTAGTGTTAGTTTTGGGAACGATTATTATGCAGTGTTTATTTCGTTTTTCCAGTATCTTAGGATCTTATGGTGTCTCCTTGTGCGTTTTGAGCCATGTAGAATATATTATTTTCTCACTAATAGTAGATTATATGATTCATATAGTTTATCAATGCAAAATATTCTTTTTTTGAAGTGCAGACGACAGCACATCAAGCTACTACAATCTGTCAGGTTTCCTTATTAGATTTTCAACTTTATTTCTAAAGCTTTAAGATTCAAGAATGAATGGGAATATCTGACAGTTTGGGGTAGCTTGACCTGCAATCGTCCGTACATCACTTTGCCAAATTTCAAGTGTAGGTATGTATTTTTTTATGTTTGTGCGCGCATATTTCCAGAACTACAAGCAAGTCCGATTTAAGTAATTCTTTTTTTATTGCACTACTTATGTATTGTTCATCTTAGGGAATACTATAAGTTTCATCAAAATCGTATCAGTAGTTTTTGAGATAGGGATTTTTTTCGTATTGATGACAACTTATTCTAACATGGGATATGGCTGCCACTATTTTTATGAGGTGACAAAGTAATTTTCTAATTTCGACTAAGACTCTAAAAAGCATGAAATGAAAACTTTTTACAAAAAAATAGAAACCGACGTCAAAAAAACACTTAAAAGGAAAAAATAATTTTACTCTTGTCATGGCTCTAGAAGTCTGTGGCGAGCTAAACAACAGAAACCTCGAGACACCGACTTCTAGAGCAGAAGTTTTTTTTTAATTTTCATTTATTCTCCTTCGTACAACATTCTCAGCTCTTTGAATATCCAGATCAGCTTCCGTGCTCTACTTATGGCTTGTTCTAGTTGAGGATGCCAGGAAAGACGCAAGTCAATAATAACTCCTCGATACTTTGTTTGGTTAACTTGTTGGATAGTAAGGCAATTGCTGCAAGTTTCTCTAGTAGTGTCACATATATGGATTCTTAAATTAAATTCTTTTTCTGGTTAAAATTGATTATAAATTTTAAAACAAATAAAGTCTCTGCAAAACCTGCTAGTGTTCAGAGTGAGCAGGTTTTTTTTTTAACCAAGTTGCAACAAGAGCTAATCCTTCTTCTGCATAGTTTTTAACTTCATCTCATGTTTTATCTGAGAAGACGACAGCTGTATCATTGGCGAATGAGAATACTGTAGCATTATTGATCCTCATATTGCAGAGGTCATTACTGTAAATTAAAAAAAGTGTGGGTCCTAGCACACTTCCTTGAGGTACGCCGTGTGATACATCCGCATCCTCGAGAAAGTTTGATTAAGTTTCACTTTTTGCATTCTACAGGAAAGATAATCCTTAAAAAGGGCTAATGGTATTTAAAGAATTCCAATAGCTCAAGTTTTTGTAGAATAATGGAAGTAGCGACGGTGTCAAAAGCTTTTTTTAGATCCAGAAAGGCAGCCATACATTTATTTCCTTTGTCAAGTTTTTCGGTTACCAAAGAAGCATCTTCAGTTGACTTTTTTGTCTAAATCTAAATTGTGAAGGTGACAGAATATCAAATGTATTTAAATACTGCAAGAGGCGAGTATTTAACATTTTTTATATAATTTTGGAAATTACGGGTAAAGCGGAAATAGGTCTATAATTGTTGAAATCGTCTCTATCACCACCGGTATACACAGGTGTTATAATAGATTTTTTAAATGGAAACCTTGAAAACACTTTAAAACAATCAGTAACACAAACTTTATTATTAAAAAAAAATCAATGCGCACCTTACACACACTTTCAATCAAATGATTGTTAAATTGTTTTGTTTTGGCTATCTCGTTCGATAAAATCGGGGATTCCCTGTGACCCCACTCCGCTTGTGTCGCACACATCGCATCGGGTTGCATTCACGAACTCACATCGCGACGCGGGCGGTTCGACGCCTACGGTTCAAAATAACTAGGAGGTACTTTATCTGTGGTTCAAAAGAACTCCTGCCGTTTTAACGTTGAGCTCTTAAGTAATGTAAACTAAAACCTTAAGCGTAAAATAAAACCATAAACGTGAATATTAATAAATATATAAATATTGAGAGACTTGTTCAATAAGCGTAATGTTTTGTTGTTTACAAGGCTTATGTTGCGCCTATTGTACCCACTTAGGACTTATCGATACTCCACTACAAATAACACTATAATTTATGTAACAAAAATGATTTAGGTGTAAGTGGTGCGGCGCCCCTATAGTCTTGGCGCCTGTGTGCCCCGCACACTTCGCACACAGGGGCGGCGCGGCCCTGATTATACATTATTTAAGTTTATTTATGTAAGTTACTTATCAAACAACTTACTTTTAGGGGTCCTAGGCTACTTTTTACAATAACGTCAGAATCGTCGATCAGTGATCTCATTATGATCGATTTTGACAAGTTTTGTAATCTACTAACAAAATGGCGTCATTATCGTCACCTTCCAATCACTGACATAAATGTTCAAATTGAGTAGTTTTTGAAAATCACTTCTACTGACGGGTTTCGATTGACCGATATATAAATTGATCGTTCATTGTGAATTTAGCAGATTGTGAACTTTTAGCACAATGACAATACAATTATATTGAAATGAAAAATTTCTAAAAATTGCAGACTAGGATCCCAGCTGTTGTGTTTCATTTTCACTGGATTTTTGTCTTTAGCATCAGTTTATCCGTAAAAGTCATTTTTGAAACTTATTTCAAGGTCATCAAATGGTTCAGCATAGTTTGAGTCATTATTAGTTTTCCCACTTTGAAGAATTTGACTTTCATAGTATGGTTTCTTAAGCATATCCCCAGGCTGCATATACGTGTTATCTTGGTCCGTATTAGCATAATCATCGCCATTGTTTATTTTTACTTTTCTTTCGTAATTTCTATCATCATATCTGAACTTTCCTTCACTATGTTCACATCCCAGTCTTAAATCATTGATACTTTCACTTGGTTTTGGTACGTTGTTGTAATTTTTTTTACTGTTACTGATAGGTGAAGTATTACAACTTGTATTACGCGAATTGGGTAGCGCTCTTGTTATAAGTGTATGGTGATTGAAGGGTTGAGCAGTGTTCCAATTGGTTGTCAGTCCACCTGGTTTAGGCTTGACATTATCATCTATTTCAGTATAATGATTCTCACTAGAGTTACTCTGTCTTCTTGACATTCTGCATAATTTGTCTTCAATTGAATAGTTGCAATTTTCTCGCATCACTTCCTCATCAATTTTGTCGTAATTTGGATCATTGTATACACCTTCCCATTGGCTTGGGAACGCTGGTATTTGACTATCATTTTGATTTGAGAGATTATCACTTGCATTCTGGAACAAAAGTAAAAATTTAGATTTGCTAGATGTAGCAGTTACAAACATAACTGCCGACCATATTGTCTTGGGCTCAACCAATCCCATCGTAGCCATTTGAATATTACCTGTACCAGAATGGAGAGCGAATTTATATCTATGATAATATGCTCGTTGTCCACAACTTAACACCACAGAACTCAAAGTAACTGGTGGAAACTGGGCATTTATAGTAGAATACCTACATACTCTGAAAACAAAAGTTATAATAACTGTAAATACCTCAATAAGATTGATTCTTTTCATCCTGTTGCGCCTGAAAACTAGGCATACCATCGTTATGACGGCAATAGCAACTCCAACAGCAACAGCTATAGGAACTATCATCCTCTTTACATCTGGAATGAAGACCAGAATATACTACAGCTGAAATCTGTTCTATAAATTACATTTAAAGAAAATTCAAAAGCATTTACGCATTGCAGCAAAATAAATACGCCTTAGAACTATAAATAATAAATACACAATAAAAGAAAGATTATAACGATAGAAGGCCCTTTTTGGGTGCGGAATCATCAAATGACATTCCCGCTCTGGGTGGAGCGGAAAGACGTGTTAGACTTATATTGACTAAAAACCACTCGTGTTACATCATTTCCCTGTGTGCCATTATCAGTCGAGCAGTCACTAAATATATGAGAACTTTGAATGATTTAGGGAGAAGACATGGCATGTTGGCGCCAATACACGGCAACATTATAACTAGGTATATATTAGATAATGATAATTTTATTTTGCAAACATGGGTAAAAAACATGACAAAAAATAAAGGTATATATACCTGTCATTATATGTATATACATATAATGACAGGCTCAGCCATGTTTTGCCATTTAGGCATGCAATTATTTTTTTAAAACCTTCAACTTAAAACTAGAAAATACAGTTTAGGAAAATAGTTCAAAACTACATTATTGTAACTTAAAAGAAAAATCTTTTTCAGTAAGGTACTCATTTATATTATAGTACGTTTTCACGACTAAAAGGCTGCGGAGTCTTTTTTAAATAATTTTAAAGGAAGCTCTTTCCAGCTCTTTGGTAACTTATTATAAATAACTGGAGCCATGCAGTAGACACTTTGGCGCATAAGTGCTGTCTTAGCTGGTTCCTGACATAGCAAGGTATTGTCGCGTCTATTGCGGGGAAAACATCAGCTATACGTCTGAAACGACTCGGATTTACCTTCACAAACACAGCTACTAGTATTATTATTAGTATTATTATCGCTAGTATAGTATTTAGTAGTAGTATTGTTACGGGCTCGGGGTACTAAAACGCCGGTTAAGGGTTGCGAAGTTTATTGGCAACGAAGGTACAGTCGATTGTAGGCAATGACAAGTAGAATGTTTCTTAAATTGCACCGAAGTCTTCACTTACGTCCACGAACTCCGTATTGTAGACACGCAATAACACTACAGATGTTACTTTACGTAGTACTCACAGTTCTCGTTACAGTTGTCGCAGTAGGTAATCTCAAAGATCGCTTCTTAAATGTCGCTGTTTTCGTATCGATAGTCGAAGGCAGACTGACTCGGCGCCGGCGTCACGGAGCTATATATAGGCCAGCTGATCGAACATTCCAGAATCGTCTAGACGTAATAATAATAGCGCATAACTTCGAGTACATTCAGTAGGTACCTACGGTAATTCCCGGAAACGGGTTTCTAGAAATTTCGATGTCGTCACTTAGTTGACAAAATTGATAAAACATGTACCATTCGATAGGCCATCTAGGAATGCGTTTTTATATTACACCTATACAATGTCTAGGTCTCGAGTTATAGGGCGCAAAAGTTACGCACTGCATGTCACGCGATATTGAACCTTATGTCCTCGACATAAGGTGCATTCGTAACAGTATGTACTTGAACTTGTAATAAAATCTCTTTGGCTATAAATATCTATCTAGCTGATTTGGTATTATTGAAAGTGTATATTTTAATTATACTACAAAAAAATTTGATACATTTTATAATTATACTACAAAATGGTAAAAATGCAACATGAGAATAGCACAGCTTAAGCGAATTCAATCCGGAAATTTTGATGTCAAAGATGCATGTCACTCCGGTCGCCCTACTGCGGATAAAATGGATCCCATTTTTGAAAAAGCGCAGCTAGATCGTATATCACTTACGACGCAGCTGAAGAACTGGAAATTGATCACAAAACAGTTTTAGCGCATTTGGAAAAACCAGGTACACAAAAAGGCTCGTTATTTGGGTACCTTACGAGCTCACTGAAAGAAACCTAAAGAACCGTGTACCCATTTGTGATTCTCTATTACGACGTAATGAAACCGAATCATTTTTGAAGAAGCATTCTCTCGGTGGTAGGCCATAACATCGGCCGCCGGCAGAAGTTACCACCCACCAGACAAAGCCTTGCCGCCAAGCGATTTGTCGTGTTCCGGCATGATGTCTGGTGAAGCCGTACGGAGGACGGGTCTGAGCAGTTGTGTTGCGATGTGTGCCGGGTACGATGCGCCTAATGTTGTTGTGTTGGGAGTTTGGTCGTGGAGGGTCTTCAGATCAATCTCCCTTTGGCGCAGCGTCTTTGGTCGTGTTGTTGGGTTTAACATTGCATCACCTCGCTCAACTGCCGTCTTCCTTCCTATTCGCTCAGTTTTTCTGCGTGAATAGGCTCTTAATAAACTAGCGCGCTTTACCATCAACGATCGCATCACTGCTTACCATCAGGCGGGATTGCGGTCAAGCGCTAGTTTATAATTATTAAAAAAAAAAAAAAAGCTGATAACTAGTGATGAAATGTTGATTACGTACGACAAGGACGTGCGAAAAATGACGTGGTCAAAGGCCGGTCAGACTTCACAGACTGTGGCGAAACCCGGGTTAACTCGCAACAAGGTGATGTTGTGTGTGTAGTGGGACTGGAAGGGCATTCATTGTGAGCATTACTACCAGGCAGGACCATCGACCCTGAACTCTACTGCGAACAACTGAATAGATTAACGGAATTTATCAACAAAACGGGTGCGGTTTTTGCATCATGATAACGACTAACTATCTAAACCTCACACATCTTTAGCTTCTGCAAATATTAAGAGAGTTTGGCTGGGAGGTTTTAATGCATCCGCCGTATGGTCCTGACCTTGCACTTTCAGATTTCCACCTCTTTCGGTCTCTTCAGAATTCTTTAGGCAGTGTCAGGTTAAAATCACGGGAGGACTGCCAAAAGCACTTGTCGTGGTATTTTGATCATCAGTCTCAAAGTTGTTATAGCAATGGACTCATGTCCCTACCAACAAGATGGCAAAAAGTTATCGAATAAACTGGTACCTACATACCTTCGTTAAATGTAAATAAACTATACTAAAAAATGTTTTAAATGTTCTTAAAAAATACGAAGAAACCTTTTCCTCAGCCTATTATTATCTTTATAATAATATGTTAATCGGAACATGTTTGGAGAGAGATCATCCATCTACAGCTGACTATGTATGACTCTTAAAATAGTTTCTTATTCTTGGTTTTGGCTCTTGTCGGCCCTATTTTATTGGCAGTTAGCGTCGCAATCATTTCAAAATCAAAATCAAAGGTCATTATTCAAATTAGGGTATGAATCAACACTTTTTGAACGTCAATATTACTTAAGATGGTCTCCCCAAAACGCCCGCTCTTCCATTTAATTTGATTCTAAAAACTGTGGCCTTTTATGAAACAACTACTAAAACTACTCTTAGTGAAAATTTTAAAACTGAATTTTTTAGACTGATTTTTCGTGTATTCCTGATACATGAAGAGCAAAAGGTGAACTCATTTCAGACATTACATATTTGAAATAATTTTGGGTAACACATTTAAACTAAATAAAATATATATTTTTGTAGCATATAGGCCTTTGCCTAGCAGTGCAAAGGCCTCCCCGTTTTTCGTTCCAGACCTCCCTGTCTTGTGCTATCTCTGGTCGTGTTGGACCAATATTTATAACTAGCGGCCGCGTGCAGTTAGTTAGTATGTTCCGCTCCTATTGGTTGCAGCATGATGTTATATAGCCTAAAGCCTTCCTGGGTTAATGGGCTATCAAACGCAAAAAGAATTTTTCAAATCGGATCACTGGTCCGATTTGAAAATTTCTTATTACGTTCCTGAGATTAGCGCGTTCAAACAAACAAACAAACTCATCAGTTTTATATATTAGTATGGAGTATAGATTAATATTTTATTTGGGACATAAAATATTTTCCTTTTTGTCTTCCTCTGTTTGGGCTGCAGTCATAGGTACAGGTCTCCCAAAGTGATAATGCGCATAGAAATCTTAAGAAGAAGTGGTTAAGTGTTTGTGTGTGTGTGTGTGTTAAGTTTTTTTTTACTTTTTAATATTTGTCTTTATCTGATGTATTGTGTGTCTTTTAATCTGTGCTAAATAAATGTAGTTTCTTTCTTTCTTTCTTTCTTTTTCTTTCTTTCATATAAAGTGGTTAAGTGCACCACTCTATATACATACGAGTATCTTCTTCCGTTCGGAAGAAGATACGAGGAATGCTCGGGGAATACGACCGTTGCCTAACAGTGACGAAGATTTCTATGTGCATTATCACTTTGGGAGACCTGTAGTGATGTGTAGTAGTAGACTCCAATTGATGACACGGACAGAAAGGTTCCTGTAGAAGCTATCTGCTTTTTTATTTGTAAATATTGTTAAATTAAACTGTTATCACTTACCTGTAGCTTCTGAGGTAACTTCGTCATTCTTTGCTTCTGAAACCAATTCCATTTTCAATCGGAGGATGATCTCTACTGTTTTATTTGAAAGATAACTGCCTTTTCCATTTGAAAAATGCACGCATTTTACTTTAGTTCCGTTGTGGGTTGCATCCAAATTCTTCGTAAATGGTATTTTAGAAAATTTTATTACAGAATTCCCAATTTCTTCAGAATCAATCGAATTATCTGAGAATGAGAAGTCGTGACTTTGAGAATTTTTCCCGGAACTACACTCTTACTCGGAAAATGAAAAAACACAAAAGGAAAAGTCCAGATAAAAACTTTACTTTTAAGTTAATTGCGCCCATTCCCTTGTTGTTTTTTTCTCATTATGAAAAGGACAGAAGATATATTTACTTATATTGTACAAACTTCGTATAATATGCTTATGTAAGACCACGTTTGACGAGGGACATAGAAAATTTGTTATAAAAGTGGTATTTATATGAAAATGGTGCCGAATTTCTTGTTCACAAACTAAATTAAATTTAAGTTCAGTGAATCTTATTCTTTCCATTTTTTTAAGAAACGGACAGAAGATAAAATGTTAGCTTTGACCTGTCAAATTAGTCCGATCCTGACGTATAGTGTGTCTATAAAGTCGTGAAATTATGTACATGAGGGCGCTGTGGTCGTTCATATAGCAACCCTGTTGTAGTTGTCTGAAATCATTTTGATACTAGCACATTATTTAATTAAATCACCTAAAGTACATCAACATTTGCATATCATACACAAACATTATTTGCAATCTAAACTATAAACGCGCAATGTAAACAATCCTCATTTTAGTATTAAAATCGTTTACTTAGTAAATTTGAAACTTCTAGTAGATAAAAACTGTTGAACCTTACAGGTCTCTTGCAGGGCTCACAAATGAAAGATAAAATTTAAGACTCAAACCCCTTTATTACATATCTTCCTTTGTTCATATATATTACTAGAAATAACTATTACAATTTAGACATCTTTACAGCAATATGGTTTATAGTGAACTATGTCAATTTGACGCAGTACAAACCTTCTAGTTATTTTGACATTCACTATTTAAAAACACGCAATCCATGATTCGGCCAGTATTCTCACAAAGGAGTTGAGATTACTTCCAACACACCCCCTTAATCTCAACCCTTTGGAGAGAAAACATCCAGAACCACTTTAAACATCTTAACTACATTCTCGAAAACCTTACTGTAAAAATTTTTTTAACACTTTGGACAACACACCATTTTCTCAAAAACTTTCTAAACAACCAAACCCAAACACAAAACTAACCCTAAACCTCACAACAATAAGACAAAAACTAAACACTACCAACCTTAACAAAGAAAAACTACAAATCATACACAACCACATAAATCTAAAAAACATATACATAATCCCATAAATCGTACCTATAAACGCATAAAAAAGAGTTCACAAATCTTTTTCCAATGTTTCACAAACCTATTCCAATATTATTATGCTCACGCTTCCACTGTGCTAACGCAGTGTTTCTCCTCCCCTAATAAAAATCTTTGATTATCACAAAACTTAAGTGCACCCCCTTAAACTAACCTAACTTACAATCAGTAATTTTCTTCCGTAAGCTTCTTTTTCGTCTACTAATTTCCATGTCCCATTCTTCTCTAACGAACACTTTTCCTCCTCTATTGCTTCTAACCATTCCTTATCTATAACTTCAACAAACTCCCTATCTATAACTTCAACAAACTCCCTATCTATAACTTCAACAAACTCCCTATCTATAACTTCAACAAACTCCCTATCTATAACTTCAACAAACTCCCTATCTATAACTTCAACAAACTCCCTATCTATAACTTCAACAAACTCCCTATCTATAACTTCAACAAACTCCCTATCTATAACTTCAACAAACTCCCTATCTATAACTTCCAACAAACTCCCTATCTATAACTTCCAACAAACTCCCTATCTATAACTTCCAACAAACTCCCTATCTATAACTTCAACAAACTCCCTATCTATAAGTTCCACTGCGCCACTCTGCTAAGAAATCCATCTCAAACTCAATAAATCTACTAGGAACCTTCCTCTCTCTATAAGGATTCCTCCTGGGTACACTAGATTCTTCTTCAGACTCATTAACTCTCTCTTCAATAATCTCTTGACTCGCATCTAAAAAAAAAGATCATCATCTACTATTTCCGCATTTACATCTTCTAAATTCTCAATATCTTCACTAGCTTCATCTATATTTGCCACATTTTCAGTTATCACCTCCTCTGTATCAGCTTCATTATCAATCTCATGATTTATTTCAACTTCTACTTCAACTATCTCCAAAATTTCTCCCAATACTGGTTTCCCTTTGGTTGTCCAACTGTATCCTTGTGTTTTGTTCCCTACACTCATTTATTTGTTCACTTATTTCTTCATTCTCTGAATCACTTTCATTTGTTCGCCCTTCATTTATTCCATCTTCAATTGTTCCATCTTACAACCGTATTACTTTCTTCGCGTTCCTGCGTTCTGGGCCCATAACCTGTTGAACCTTACAGGTCTCTTGCAGGGCTCACAAATGAAAGATAAAATTTAAGACTCAAACCCCTTTATTACATATCTTCCTTTGTTCATATATATTACTAGAAATAACTATTACAATTTAGACATCTTTACAGCAATATGGTTTATAGTGAACTATGTCAATTTGACGCAGTACAAACCTTCTAGTTATTTTGACATTCACTATTTAAAAACACGCAATCCATGATTCGGCCAGTATTCTCACAAAGGAGTTGAGATTACTTCCAACAAAAACAAACAGTAACATGATTACATACCTGTTTTAGCAACTGTTCAAGCATAAATATCATTCAGATTTGATAAAATTTGCTCAGCTTTTAACAAACATTGAAGAAAAATATAAATTATACATAATATGTATATTGCTTATACTGAATAACTGCTCATCTAGTGGCACTCTTTTTACCTTATTCCTTATATTGTTTACATGCGGATAATGTAGTGGCCTGCAATATTGTTATACTATTGTTTCAATTTTTTTTTATATTGTAGCTGTTTATTGTCCCATGATAAATAAAAGAAACTTTAAAAATAATTTCCCGAGCTCTGCACATTTCTTCGATGTTTTGTTTAAATAAAATTTAAAATTAATACAAATTTCAATAAATAACAAGTCACAAAACAAATCGATGACTGCCGATGACATTCGATTTACTTGTGTTTACTAAGATTTAGTGTTACCCTACTTTCATAATTGTTAGTTTCAGAAAGATCCATTTTCACGACTTTATAGACGAGCTACAAATTGGCGTATTTTTAGATGCCATGTTTTTAATCGCGGCCAAACTGTCTATGGAATATGTTAATTTGACAGGATTAAACTAAAATGTTATCTTTTATCCTTCTAATAATGAAATAAAAAGAAAAAATTCACTTGACTTAAAATTAGATTGGTTTCTGCTGTGGGGATTGGCTGTAACTAAATCTGTCAACTGCCTTATTTTTCTTACTGCTTATGCAGCTGAACTTAATCTACATGAAAGAATACTAATAGCATCTATTTTTTTGTAATTTAGTTTTACAATTAGATACACTTATACATTTGGTAATGAGAAAAGAAGATAAGTAGAGCTGCAAAACCATTTCGACATCCGTATCTATTCATCACACAATAAAAGAATATCCGATAAGTCGGCCATGTAGGGGAGGTCGTTAATATACATACATATACTAGAAAAAGGAAAGGGCTAAGAATTGAACCTTGAGGTACGCCTCGCATAAGAAGACCTACGTAGACATAGCCTCGATAACGTTTCCTTTTTATTGCCTCTTAGATAGATAGGAAAGAACAATATTAGCTGCTTGTCCATATCATCCGTAACGGTGTAATTTACAGAACTTTGTCTTGTGGTCAACGCAGTCAAACGCTTTTATAGGTTTATTCTAGTTGGTGGTGTGACAAGCATACCTTCAAATTTCCACTGAAATAAATTTGCAAGTGGCCAATGTGGAGTAGAAAATCCTTTGTTCCATACACAGGTTAAGTTAAGAACATCGTTCACGTAATATTGATATTCAATAGTCCATTGATTTAAATCATTTGTGTACTGGTACAAAATGTTATTTCTAGACAGGCCGCGTATTCGAACATCTGAAACATATGATAAATGTTCATGATATTAATCCATGTGTCTGTCACATTTAGACTCTCTAAATACTACAACTTTTTGGCCTTTTAAATATTGGAACAGGGTCCAAGCTATCCGGTGGTCAGGGCTCCAGAGAGAGGAACCTCCTGACAATGCGAGAAGTGTCCAGAACTACCGCTGCCTGAATCAAGCCCTTGATCCAGCTGCCCAACGAAAGCCTCCTGGGTTGTTGGTCTAGGCTCTTGCCTATTTTCCTCTTGCAGAAGGAGGCTGCGGAGAGGGAGCGGGAAGAGGACGTACTTGCCGCTCCCCTCCGGCGTAGACGGGTGGGGCGAAGAAGGCGGGGGACGAACCCCCGTCTCCTTTAGCCCCAGGGTGTGACCAGCGCGTGTGGGTAGCTCCCGCACGCGCATTGCACAGCGGTCACCACGTCTGGGGATTACTCCGTTACCGGGTAATCCCCCTTTGGCGCGGAAACCGGCCCTAACAGGGCCGGTAAGCCCTGAGAGTGGCACGGCGCCTAGGCCTTCGGGCCGGCCCCGTGACACTCTCAACACAGGGCCCGACGGTAACCGGGTGGTTTTAGTGGGTATTCCCGGCTCCGGCCGGGCGAGTCCCACACACGTCCGTCGCCTAGCTAGCGGCGGGTATGGTGCGTAAAGGTCATTTCCACTCGATACAAAAAAAAAAGGCTCTTGCCTATTAAGCCATTAACAGTCAGGATAATTGTAGATTACAGTTATAATTTTATTTTCTTCATTGAAATACTTAGAAATGACATTTTTACATACAAATACATGCATGAAAAGAAAAAGAATTACAAAATAAATTAGTAGCCGACCGATATTGAGAACAGGGTACAAGCTACCCGCGGTCAGGGTTCCAGAGAGAGGTACCGCAAGATAATGCGAGCCGTGTCTTCAAATCAGGCCTTTGTTCCAGCAGCCAAGAGAGAGTCTCAGTCCGACCATGGGTGATGCATTCGACTTACAGAAAGCAGCGTACGGAACACCTTGGGGGCTGATGAAAAGTGTCCTCATTTCAAGTGTCACATTGCACGTTCGCTCAATCTTCCCAGCCTGATCACCCTCAATATGAATGACTGGCAACGACCAGGGGCCCCAATCTGCTATTTTTATAAATTTGTCATTCCAACACAATTCCAATGTCATTTTGCTTAAAACTTCGTAATCTGCTAAATTCATAATGATCGATTAATTATCTCAGCCGTCTCGTAATGGAAAGGTGATAGATTAACATTGCAGTATTGCCGTTAATTAGAAATGCATTTCGAAGAAGCAATACTCAATTTGAACGTTTATTAATATGGAGGGCAGTGTCAGTGATTGGCCACTGGAAAGTCATAATGACGCCATTTTGTTAGTAGATTACGAAACTTGTCAAAATCGATCATTATGAGATCACTAATCGAATATTCTGACACTATTGTAATGGCAGACTTGTGCCCCTGATGTTTCGTTGGGCATCATAATATGACAGGAGCATGTCAGTTCTACCTAGCTCGGCCGCTCCCAAGTCCTATAAAATTACCTTTCATCGCTTTGTGATGTGCCGTTTTGTGTACATGGCTTCACGTTCCGCATGTATTGACGCTTACAATTAATTATAATATTTATTAGGGAAAAAATAAACATAATTTACATACCATATGCAGGAACATCAGATAAAAACAACAGTCTCGCGTTTGGCTTTTCCACATTAGAGTTACTGATACCACAATTTAGACTTTTATTTTTAATGTCTGATGTGGTCATATTTAATGAAATCTTCGACTTATGTGCTGCATCAGGTGGAAAGTAACTTCTGAGTGCTACAAAATACAAAACTATTATAAAATATTTAGTAACCACTTAAAAGACTTTTGAATGATACGCGCTCATTCTAAAGGGTAGTAGGTACCTATTGACAGCCTCAGAAAGGAGGCGTGGGTGCAATCCCCGCGTAGTGCAAATACTTGTACGCATGAATATGAATATTTGCACTGATCTGATCGTGCCTCAAAAAGCACGTTAAGCCGTTGGTCCCGGTTGCCATAGGAACATCCAATGGCAGTCGTGACGGATTGTTGGATCCCTCAAAAGCCCAATAATTGGTCTAACTACAATGCTTCGATGTCGCCTCCGGGTTGTGGAGGTCAGACGGCAGTTGCTTCACGGAAAATATCGAAGTTTAGCCAAAATTAGCAGTTAGATTGGTAAAGCGGATCCCAGACTCCAAAGCTAAAAGCTACGGATGCGACTGGGATTAACGCTGAGATGATGATGATGATGAGCCAGACGAGAGCAACCAGAGATAATATGTCTGATGGACTCACTCGGATATATCGACTCAATATATCGCCGGTAGTTATTCGTCAAGATAACTTCGTATATAATTGCACAGACAAAACCTTCAGTTTCCCCAAAAAGGTCACTGAATCGTAGCCAGGATACGGAAGCTAAGAAGTCTACATCTGGCTCATGAAGAGCCCGATAAAATCGCCCGTAAAGTTCCTTGCTTTACCATACCTTCTTGCGGTCATCAGTGGTTAGTACTATACTACTTTCGCCATGGATAGCGGGGTGAGCCCCTTGTCTAGTGTGACCACATCACGGTGCATATCCACTTCGGTTTGTATAAAATATTCTCTGAGACTGCATACCTCTCGGTTGTGTAGGGTCTTCGCATTTAAAAAGCCTCGACCCCCGCACTTCCGCGGAATATACAGTCTCATCACCGATGATCGTGGATGATGCACCCTGTTTGCTGTCAGCAGTGTACGGACCCTTCTGTCTAGGGCTTCGAGTTCGGTCTGAGTCCATTTAAGTATGCCGAAAGAGTACATCAAAACCGGCATGATCGATCCGTTGAAGGCGCGCACCTTATTTCCGCCTGACAGAAGACTATGTAATACCTTCTTCAGGCGACCAAAGAAGCGCTCCTTCAACGATTGCTTCATGTCAGCATCGTTGATACCTAAAGCTTCCGACATATATTATAGCTCTCGAATGAGGAGAGGGATCTAAGGTGTATGGAATCCGGGAGTGTATTTCCCTCGGACTCCATAATCTTCCCCTGCTTTATATGCATGACTGCACATTTGCCCACACCACATATTCATTTTTGTTTTTTTGAAGTGAAACTTCTTTAGGCACGCTTGACTTGGGGAGTAAGCTGGCGAAAGCGTTACGAAAAATGATCGGGCAAGGCGAACGGAAGTTAAGTGGGGGATATAAGCACAGAGGCGCCCGTGGCGCGAGCTTGGTACTACAAGGTCTACAACGAGTTTTTATTTTTATTTTTTTTCAATAAAAATAGAAGATCTATGCAATTTTTTTTTTTTTTAATTTTGAGACACACTTATTTATTGATTTAGTCCCTCCTGTATCCCCCCTCTCTTACTCCGCCCCCTCACCCCTTAATATTCCCACGAAACTAACCCACCCCCCCGTGGATTATCTCGGGAACCAGAGACACACACACACATACACATATATATATATATATATATATACATACAGATGGTGCGAAAGAAGTTTCACTTCAGTCGTGTGGTCATAAGCACACTCGTTTTTTTTTTTTTAACTTTTACCACTCACAGCACATCACGTCACACTAGGAGTGACTCCTGTATCGTCGGTGCATTTACAAATATTTAAACTCACATATACAAATAACCAAAATATTTGTTCCGTGAGGGAATTGAACAGGCCACACGCAGCACAGCAATCGATTGCTCAGCCACTAAGCCAAACGTGTCGTCTAATCAACGTCAAATAAAATCAAATCAAAGCATTTATTTCAAATAAACCAGTTACAGGCACTTTTGAGTTGTCAGAAGGTCGGTCAGTCAGTAAGGTGAAGCTAGTCGCCCATTCCAAAGAGTAGATACCTATGGAGAAGAACGGGTAAGAAACTCTATGGACACTCTTTTAAATCATCAAGCTATTGCTACAAATATTTGATAACATCATTCTTTTTGAATTCAATCGTGTGAGAACGATGCAGAAATATATTGTACGATATGGCGTACTAGGAAGTAAGATCTACATACGTACCGTGATTTATTCCTTCTTTATAGAAAGAAAGCGAGCCACGCATATAGACGTTCACTTTATGACAAGTAACAATCAACTCTTCTCCTTCAATATATCTGAACACATAACTGTCGTATGCATTGTCGCTGTTTCTATTAGCTGGCAATATTTCGCCGTTAACTGACAATAACAGTACACGTTGCGATGCATCTGTAAAACAAGCACACACAAAACACGTCACTTAAATAACGTCAATTTTTTTGTGTGGAAAATAAAAAAAATACTTTTTTTTTATAATTGAAAACTAGTGCTTAACCGCAATCCCGTCTGATGGCAAGCAGTGATGCAATCGTCTATTAACTTTAGCCTTGAAAACACTTAAATTGTAGTCGGACAGAAAGATCACCGCTGGCAAATTATTAGGTATAAAAGACGAGGCGAAACGCTTCGTCCGGATAGTGACGATGTCAACAACGTAAGGGTGGATACTCGCCGTACGACGGGTCGTCTGATGATGGAACGGAGATGTTTAACGAGAACGGTTACGATCCGGACGAAGCATTTCGCCTCCTCCTTTATACCGCGTATATCGAGGGACTGGAACAGTTTGCCAGCGGCGGTGTTTCCGTCGGACTACAATTTGAGTGTCTTCAAGGCTGGAGTGAATAGGCTCTTAATAAACTAGTGCGCTTTACGATCAACGACTGCATCACTGCTTACCATCAAGCGGGATTGCGGTCAAGCGCTAGTTTATAATTTTATATAAAAAAAAAGTAAATAATAACAAACTAGTGCGCTTTACCATCAACGGTTGCATCACTGTTTACCATCAGGCGGGATTGCAGTCAAGCGCTAGTTTTTAATTATTAAAAAAAAGTTCGGATACGAGTTTTAATTAGTTTTCTGGGATGCGTTAATATGGCCGGCTTGTATCCGCGGCGCTTGATTTCGCACTGAAGATACTACGGGTAGGTCGGCGTTAGGAACTAGAATTTAGGAAAGGGGGTTGGACGCAGGAAATTGCAAGCTCCAATTCCAATTCATTTATTAGTGTGATTTTTGGTAGGTACATTTTACAATGTGATCTTAATATCTAATACATCAGTTCCTCGAAAAATCTACCATAAAGGCATACACTATTTAACAGCACTTAAAATCATAAAAAGGATTATCAATATATTAAAATGATGAATAATGTAATGAATTTGGAATATAATGCTATGTCAAATGTTTATAAATATTAATGTCAAAATACAGTGCGATGTCAAAATTAAATAGATGTTAAATAACTTATATAATACAATTTCACAATTAAATAGGTGGCAATGTCAAGTTAATTATGTCAAAGCAATAGTATAATGTCAAAATTAAAGGAGTATCAATGTCAAATAATTTACAATTTATCATTAAGAAACTCCTGAATTGAATAATAGCATTTCTCCAATAATAGACGTCTTAATTTGTTTTTAAATTGAATAATATTTTTTAGGTCCTTAATCCCATTTGGTAATTTATTAAATATTTTTGGGGCCATACAAAGTATGCTTTTGTCCATCAAGGCGGTCTTTGAAGGTCTACCGCATAGTTCATGTCTGTGTTTTTCTCTGATCATTTTATAGCGACTTTCAGATGCTTTTCTAAATAGATGAATGTTCTTTTTAACAAATATAGCAGTCTCAAATATATACAAACAAGGCAAAGTCATTATTTTTAACAAAACAAAATAAGGCTTACAGCTGTCGGTTATTTTTATACCAGTAATAGCCCTGATGCATCTTTTTTGTGATTTGAACACCATATCTTTATTGCAGGAATTACCCCAAAACATGACTCCGTAGCGCAGTAGTGAATCGACATATCCATAGTATGCAGTTACTGCCGCAGTTTGATTTACTACTTTCTTCAGTTTAAACAAAGCAAAAGCAAACTTACTAATTTTTTTAATTAAAACTCAAAAATTTTTTTAATTAAAGCTCAAACATATAGTAAATTACGTATACAGCATACTACCAATTTCCGTGCGTTCAGGCGCTTTTGCCATACCTATTATTGGAATCAATTGTAAATACCTACTTATGACCCATTAACTTAATCAAATTTTATTCCGTGGTGCTTGGCAATCTGGGCTTCTCCCAGTTGCAATAATGTCCCTTTGTGCCGATTGGCCTAGTTCTGTTCTGTCTCCTGCTTGTTATGGAGGGAAGTGGAAAAAATATCTTTTCTCTTACTCCTCCGCTATTCTTTTCTGATTAATTTCGTTGCGGGGCCCAAGACAGTTGAATCGTTTCTCCGGGACTCGTCGAGCTTCATTGCAGGGCGTTTTTCTGGCGGTCTCCACTGTTGATTCTGGCTTTCAGGAGTTGCAGTAGGTGGGAAAAGTGTGGCGGGTTGTGTCCCAAATAAAAAGAAAAAAGTATACTACTCACCAACATGGACATCTCTTTTCAAGAACGTCGTTCTATAACGGTATTCTCCATCTGGATCTCTGGCAGCGCGTATACAGTCCAAGTAATATTTATCATTGATCGATTTCAGGACAGACCGGAATATGTACTCGAGTTGATCTCGAGGCTTAGTTTTAAATAGGAGATCCCCTGAAAGGTTATTAGTTCATAAGTAAGATCGGAAAAGAATGTTACATATCAATCATTGTTGAATTTCTAATAGAACTTAATGGAATATACGGGGTCTAGTCAGATACTCGAAGTGTTAAGAAAAATACTTTTACTCAATTCAAAGTAATATAAAATTCAGAAACAATTTAATTTTTTGTTCGATAAGACCAACTTCTGCCTTGACTGTAGCCTTGAGACAGTCCAAAACCGAACCGCAATCTGCCCGAATGTGACTTGCAGGTATTTTGGCCTACTCACTCACAACGGCTTGTTTCAACCCTTCCAGACTGGTTTATCTTATAGTTCAGACCTTGCTCTCTAAAATGCCCCAAAGACCCTCGGAAATGCCAAATGCCTCGGTGGTAGGCCATAACATCGGCCGCCGGCAGAAGTTACCACCCACCAGACAAAGTCTTGCCGCCAAGCGATTTGTCGTGTTCCGGCATGATGTCTGGTGAAGCCGTACGGAGGACGGGTCTGAGCAGTTGTGTTGCGATGTGTGCCGGGTACGATGCGCCAAATTTTGTTGTGTTGGGAGTTTGGTCGTGGAGGGTCTTCACATCAATCTCCCTTTGGCGCAGCATCGTTGATCGTGTTGTTGGGTTTAACATTGCATCACCTCGCACAACTGCCGTCTTCCTTCCTATTCGCTCGGGTTTTCTGAGTGAACAGGCTCTTAATAAACTAGCGCGCTTTACCATCAACGATCGCATCACTGCTTACCATCAGGCGGGATTGCGGTCAAGCTCTAGTTTATAATTATTAAAAAAAAAAAGAGAATAATCCATCGAAATTGCGTCTGGTGAATTCGAGAGCCATTGTGTGGACGTTATGAAGTTCTGAACGTAATTTTTCAGCCATTCGTTCGCTCTAGCTTTATGAGACGGTGCCGAGTCCAGTTAAAACATCCATGGTCTGCCACCGAAATGTTTGTCTGCCCAATGCTTTAAAGCAACCTCCAGATTACTTTCCCAATAATATTGCGCATTTACTTTGACGTCAGGATTGATGAAAACGATTGGAGAGCGCACATCTACGGTTTTTTTTTTTATTTAGCCGTCTCTTTCTCTTCTTGCATGGCAAGAATCGTTTTTTTTACTTTTTTTTTATAATGTCATACTTTTTCTTCTTTTAGTGAGCTGTTGTTCGGCTTGTGGTTTTCTTGAGGTTGCTCTTTTTCTCATATTCTTTTCAACTAATCCTATATCTATATTTACATTTTTACTTCCTAGTTACTACTTATTACTAGAGTATTCCTATATAAATTTTAGTTTTCTTATATTTATTAGCAGAACTTCATGTATCATATATTACTAAACAGCTTCCACTTAAATCTAGTTTACATTTGTTCTTGCCGACGGCAGTCGCAATGTTGTACTGCCCCTTGTCCTATTTCTCTCAATGGCTACTTTTGCAACTTTGAGGCAAAACCGCTCCAGACACGGCCTGGAGTGCTTGTCAGCCATTAGGTCAGAAATCAACGACTGAATTACATTGTGTTCAAGTTCATTCATTATACAATCGCATTTTGCTGTATGAGCATTATTGGCTCGTACAACTCTGAACTGTCATTTAGGTAACTTACTTTACTGTGTCTTTAAGCAAACTGAAAGCCATAATTTACAAATATCTTCCGAATTTAAATTAGCACTCATTTTCTGAAAATAATAAAACATGTATTTTCCAATAACTTTGTTTCAGTTTTAGTTTTTATTTGAATTTTTGTACAACTCCATTTTTGTATGCATGCGGAGTTCTCCTATAAGTGATTGTTACACTACTCTATCACCGTCCACAGCTAGAACGAATTAGCTTTAACAGAGATAACGTGCGAGTGTCGAAGATAAATAATAGGCATAATAAAAATAGACATTAAGTAGGTAAGAGTTAAACAATATGCTTAATACAAATAGGTATAAGAAGAAGTAATAACAATTATTACAAAATTAGTTGTGATTAGTTGTGATGAGCGAATGAGTGTGCTAGCTAATCTTGTGAGATGTGTTGGGTTAATATGGAACCGAGACGTGGTCTCTAACAATGGGCCATTGTGAAGTACCCACCTTCTGCGTTGTAATATTCTAAACGCAGAGTGTCCTCATTATGATTATCTTTTGCATTTTTGCATGAAATTTGGATGTCCTCTCCGTCTTCATACGTGTAGTAGGCTTCTCCGTCGTAGTCGACTGACAGGTTTGTCGGCGAATAACTTAATTTTTGATCTCTTGCTTCTAAAATTACAGCTCCTGGTGAAACAAATATTGTTTTTATACTAAACATGGTTTAAAATTATAGAGTATATGTACCGCAATCCTGCCTGATGGTAAGCAGTGATGCGATCGTTGATCGTAAGAGATTATTAAGAGCCTATTCACTCTGGCCTTGCAGACACTGCCGCAACGCCGCAGGTAAAATGCTCCAGTCCTTCGGTGTACGCGGTATAAAAGACGAGGCAAAACTCTTCGTCCGGATCATAGTAGTGTCAACAACGTAAGAGTGCATATTTGCCGTAGAACGGGTCGTCCGATGATGGAACGGCGAGGGCGGAATTAAGTAATGCAATTCTAGCTCTAATCAATAAAAAATGTGCGAAAAGGAAAGTACACACACTCTCCTTTTTTTTTCTCCCGCTCTAGGCGGAGCGGAAGGGTGTGTCAGACTTTTACTGACTAAAACCCACCCGTGTTTCATCACTTGCCTGTGCGCCAGGGCCACGGTTTCTTGTTTAACCAACCCGCAACCCTGACCCAGGAGACATCGGTCTTCGTGGACCCCGTCACGATGTGCTGACATCGGCCCCCGCCTACTGTGGCTGGGAGCTAGGTGTCGTCTCCCGACCAGAGCGTCTACTGCGGCGGCTAATGGCGTGAGGGCGCTGGGATTCCCGTTGCCTCACGCGCTCCGCCTCCTCCTTTGCCAGCATCACTGCTTCGCAGAAGGAGGTGACGGCCTGCCATGCACTCTCGCTCTGGACCACGGCCTGGACCAGGGTCGGACGCGAGAGATCGCCGCCGATCGCCGCTACGAGGACACGGCGGTGCTCTACCCAAGCCGGGCAGACCTCCACCGTATGCTCCACCGTGTCCTCAGGGAGACACACTCTCCTTAGGGCACTATTTTTACTTTTAGGTATTATAAACTAAATCGATAACTTGAAACTATTAAAAATCCGGAGAATGCCTAGTTCATTTATCGGTTATTTAACAGAACTTCTCTGTATGAGAGGAGCCCTGTGCCCTGTGACTGAGTGGGATGACAAAAGGGTTGATAATGATGATGATGATGAACAGAATCATAAACGGGTACTTACTTGCTGCTTTGACATGAAGATTAAAATATATTTGTGAATATCTGTGATTCTCATGCTCCTTGCATGAAGGATCATCACCAAAGCAATCCTGGGAGGCTCTACACACCCAACTAGTACTCATTTCGGCCGTAACGTTTGAGATCTGAAACCAGATATACAGTATGTTAAGAAAACCCTGTCCGACCCGTGAAGGTGTTGTTAGGTATCGATAATTGATTCTACTAATGCATACAAAACCAGGCTAACTTAAAAAAAAATCCCCCTAAAAAAATAAATATTATTTCGCAAAAAGAGGTAACTTAATAAATGCGCGTTAACCACGCTTCGCCTGCCGCCCGCGGGGGGCGGGCGGCAGGGCACGCGTCACGTGGTCGCATCGCTATTCGCTCATAATAATACCGGTGTTGTCACTTTTTAAAAATTACCAAATTTCGGGGAAATTGGAATTAATTCGCGGGAATAAAAGATTATATCAAAATTCATTTGTATTGGTACTATGATGAAAACGTAAAATTTTATATTATATTTGGTCATGTGTTTACCTAACCTTTATTATCCTTGTGGGTCGGACAGGGTTTTCTTAACATACTGTATACTTAGTAGGTATATAATATGCATAAATATGTGACCTGTCATGCCCTTTATACCTGGGGCTTTTACTTAGGTAATAAGTTTTTACTTATTTACATACATTTCCATTTTAATGATATTTTATTTTTTGTTTTTGCTTTTCTGGTATTTTGGCGGCTAGCTGGCATATGATAAATAATTTCATTGTTGTTGTACTTTTTTATTTTCATCACTATACATAGTATTGTATAAAATCATGTGTTTTTAGGGTTCCGTACCTCAAAAGGAAAAAACGGAACCCTTATAGGATCACTTTGTTGTCCGTCTGTCCGTCTGTCAAGACCCTTTTTCTCAGGAACGCGTAGAGGTATGAAGCTGAAATTTACATCAATTACTCAGGTCTACTGTCCCTTAAAGCTGTGAAAAAATCAAACTTCTAAGCCAACGCAATCAAAAGATACAGCCGTTTATGCCGCAAATTTTCGACACTTGCAAGGGAATCAAAACCTACAGGGTGCTTCCCGTGAACTCAGAATCTTGAAATTTGGTACGAAGCAACGTCTTATAGCATAGATACAGGAAAAATTACGAAAACCATAAATTTTTAGTTACATCACATAATATATATTTTTTTACTAATTTTAAACTTACTACCCATTTCCTCATAAACGCGTAGAGGTATTAAATTGAAATTCATACCAAATACTCAGGTCTATAATACCTTTAAGCTGTAACAAAATCAAACTTCTATGTCAACGCAATCAAAAGAAACAGCAGTTTAAGCTGCATATTTTGAAACTCGCAAGTACTCGCAAGGGAATCAAAACCTAAAGGGTACTTCCAGTCGACCTAGAATGTTGAAATTTGGCATGAAGCAACGTTTTATAGCACACATAAAGGAAAAATTCCGAAAACCTTAAATTTTTAGTTACATTACAAAATATATATTTTTAAATAAATATAAACTTATTACTTTTTTCCTCATGAACGCGTAGAGCTATCAAGTTGAAATTCATATCAAATACTTAGATCTAATTGCCTTTAACCCGTGAAAAAAAAAAATCTAAGTCAACGCAAAAACGCAAAACGCAAAAGTACAACCATTGGTACCGCATATTTTGAAACTCGCAACTACATGCAAGGGAATTAAAACCTAAAGACCACTTCCCGTTGACATAGAATCTCGAAATTTGGTAAGAAGCAATAGCTTACAGCACAGGTAACAGAAAAATTCCGAAAAGCTTAAAACTTTAAGTAGTTATACCACCAAAAAAATTGTGATTGTAAACATAATTTTAGTTACAGCAATGACTGCGAGTTATTATACTATGTATGGGGAGGGCAACATTTTTCAAACAGCAAAGACGACCTCACTCATCGTCATTCAATCCCGATATTTTGGTGAATGTAGCTGTATAATCTAAACGCGTCCTAACTGCTTAGAGTGTTATACTTATAATTAAATTCAATGACATTATTATGTTTCTTATTGTTGGTTATTATCAGACAGCTTGCTTGTATTGTTTCTACTGGCATTTCATTTTGCAATAAAAATACCATAGTTATGACTCGATTGTCGTAATGAACTAACTTTGTAAACCTTGCAGGTTTGTACGGAACCCTCGGTGCGCGAGTCCGACTCGCACTTGGCCGGTTTTTTAAATGAACAGACATCTGTGCTGCTGGGGAGTTTGTTCCGACAGTTCTTCTTCCCAGCGATAGCACTAGGAACTGTCGATGGGTAGGTGTTTTGGGGGACTGTCTTATGTAATATTGACATTCAAAAAGTGCTAATTCTCAGCCTAATTTGAATAAATGACGTCGGCGCTTGCTGTCGCTGAATAACGGGGCTGGAGCGATAGCTTTTTGGCATGGATGTAACACATGTTTCCTTCAATCATTTATTTTTTGTTCTTTAACGTTAAAAAGTGTTGTTAATGTCCTCGTAATGTCGTCGTAAACTGAGTGAATAGGAAGGAAGGCGGCAGTTAAACAACAATGCAATGCAATGCAATGTTAAACCCAACAACACGACCAACGATGCTGCGCCAGAGGGAAATTGGTCTGGAGACCCTCCACGACCAAACTCCCGACACAACAACATTAGGCGCATCGTACCCGGTACACATCGCATTTCAACTGCTCAGACCAGTCCTCCGTAATGCTTCACCAGACATCATAACGGAACATGACGAAACGCTAGTTGGTCGCTCAGAAAAATGAATCGACGGAGAAGAACGGACAACATAATCTACGAACACTCTATTAAATTATAAAATTGTGACAAACTATTTGATTACATCATTCATATTGAAAGCAACCATGTGAGAATGATGCAGAAAGATGTGTAGTTACGTTAAAAGGGCCCGTTATAGGAAACATAAAAACAATCAGTATGTATGTACATATATAACACTAGCGGCCGCCAGCGACTTCGTTCGGGTGGAGTTAGTTATGCTCCGCTCCTACTGTATAGCCTAAAGCCTTCCTCGATTAATGGGCTATCCAACGCAAAAAGAATTTTTCAAATCGTGCCAGTAGATCCAGAGATTAGCGCGTTCAAATAAACAAACAAACAAACTCTTCAGCTTTATATATTAGTATAGATGTGTGTTAGTATATATGTGTGTAACAATAGTATGTACCTATGTATGTTTAGCTGATTTATGTATTTTTTTTAATTAGTGTTAAGAGCTTTTTTTTTCATTGCTAGGTATTTGTTTTCAACTAAAGCTTCTTCCATCTTATCCCTTCACCACCTGTGGTTGACTGGTAGAGAATGCCTAAGGCATTAAGTCCGCCTCTGTACATTTCTTGTGCGAAAGATGAAATAAATAAATAATCAACTGAGGTAACGACAAGGGAAGTACCTACCTACAGAAGAAAATATGAATTATTTGAGCATGGGAATAATCAAATGACTTCTCCCGCTCTTAGCAGAAGAGACAGACTTTTACTGACTAAAACCCACTCGTGTTCCTTCACTTGCCTGTGCACCATAAGTCACGGTGTCTCTTTGGAAGATATGATTACATTAGACTTAGGGCAGAATAGTCATCATCATCATTTAATCCAAAACACGTCCACTGCTGGACATAGGCCTCCCCCAAGGATTTCCACGACGACCGGTCCTGCGCTTCTCGTTTCCCGCGACCTTGACCAAGTCGTGGGTCCACCTTATCAGTAGGCCTAGTATGAGTTTTCATTACGAAACTCGATCGTCGATATCGAGCACGTTTGGCGCTCTCATTGGTTGAGAGTTCTTACAACCTTGAAGCGGGCCAATCGATGAGTCAAACGCGCTCGATATCGACGATCGAGTCTAGGCCTACAGCGGCCTACCCACGCTGTGTCTTCCCGTGCGTGATCGCCACGCGAGAACCTGTATCCTCCCAAAATGTTTTGAAAGAATGATGCCAGAATTAAAACACTCACATTTAAAATGTTGACAACATTGTTTGCCGATTCGGTCTCTGGTACAACTCTTACGCAGGCTTTGTTTCGTAAGTAGTATCTTTCCACGTATTTTTTGTAACAACTGAAATAGTACAAAATAAATTAAATAAGTTTGTTTCATATCATTTTGGCTTCTTTTTTGTTATGGATAAGAAATCGTCAAAATCAAAAATCATTTATTCAAATTAGGCTGAGAATCAGCACTTTTTGAACGTCAATATTACATAAGACAGTCCCCCAAAACGCGCACCCATCGACACTTCCTAGTGCTTTCGCTGGGAAGAAGAAGTGGCGGAAGAAACTCCCCAGCAGCACAGCTGTCTGATCATTTAAAAAACACATGACTTTATACAATACTATGTATAGGTATTGATGAACACAAGAAAATATAACAACAATGAATTTATTGAAAATATGCCAGCTACCACGCCAAAATACCAGCAAAGCAAAACAATATATACAGTATGTTAAGAAAACCCTGTCCGACCCATAAGGATAATAAAGGTTAGGTAAACACATGGCCAAATATAATATAAGATTTTACGTAATTATCATAGTACCAATACAAATGAATTTTGAAATAATCTTTTTTTCCCGCGAATTAATTCCAACTTCCCCGAAATTTGGTAATTTTTTAAAAAAGTGACAACACCGGTATTATTATGAGCGAATAGCGATGCGACTTTTGCCGCGTGCCCTGCCGCCCGCCGCCCGTGGAAGGGTGGTTAGCGCACATTTATTAAGATACCTCTTTTTGCGAAACAATATTTATTTTTTAGGGGGATTTTTTTTGTTAAGTTTAGCCCGGTTTTGTATGCATTAGTAGAATCAGTTATCGATACCTAACAACACCTTCACGGGTTGGACAGGGTTTTCTTAACATACTGTAAATATATAGGTTAGGTATATAAATATTTAAATTAAAATGTAAATAACCAAAAACTTATTACTTCAATAAAAGCCCCAAGCATAAAGGGCGTGACAGCTTACATATTTATGTATTGAAAAAAATAATCTTTGCCGCTCTGGGCGGAGCGGAAGGGCGTGTCAAACTTTTTCTGATTAAATCCCACCCGTGTGTCTTCACTTGCCTGTGCGCCAAGGCCATGGTTTCTTTTTAAACTAACCCGCAACCCTGACCCAGGAGGCATCGATCTTCGTGGACCCCGTCACTAAGTGCTGACATCTCTTTGAAGCGCGCGTGAAACACAACGCGCCGTCGACTCGGGCCTGGTCTTTACCGGGCGGCGAGCTGCCCACTGCTCACCGCCCGCAAGCCCGCACCTACAATCGTTTTGGCTTAAGATCCATGTCAAGAAATCTCCATTTAGACATATAAATGTCTGTAGTTGAAGGCGTCGCTCTACCCTTACATTATGAACACGTAAGCAACATAGAGAGAGATATAAAGGAAGATAAATCAAAATGCGATCAATAGACAATATGAGTGCGTGGGTGTGTGTGTGTGAGTGGTGTGCATGTGTGTTTGAATGTTATAATCAACAATTAATGTAAGGCTTGAAATTAACTCCAGAGCGAAGAGAGGGCAAGCCTAAAACTACGTTAAGCTTAAAGCTATGTAAGCTAAGGGGTGCCTAGAGCGACTTCTGTCGTCCCCCAAACATCAGGACCCGAGGTGGCGGCGCGAAGTGTTCCACGCGCGCCATTCTTAGACCTCACGGGGGAGTCCTAAACCTCCCAACGGTGGCGGGCCAGCACCAATCGGGGGTTTTTCACCCGCAAAAAAAAGGGATGCCTAGTAGTTGTTGCCGGTTTCCTAATGGGTTAAACTCAATTCAACTCAAAAACGAATAGTAAATTTTTTTGGAAAATGAGTTTCATGATCAATTACATGGTTGTTTTTTTTTTGTAACGAATCGTTAGGTATTTGACCAAAAATAAAGATAAATCTTTAGATAAAGTAAAAATTTCTGAAAAGTCAGATTTTGCCGATTCCGATGATTTCCTGATTGTCACTGACCCGACAACCTTGTTATCGAACTAAATTAAATAGCTGAGTGAATCTTTTTCTTTATATTTCATTATGAAAGGGACAGAAGACCAGCTTTGTCCTGTCAAATTAGTTGGCGGCTGACATAAATTGACGTATATTCAAACGCCATGATTTTAATTACGTCTAATCTGTCTGTCATCGTCATTATCAACCTTTTTTTTTATCGTCCCACTGCTGGACACAGGTCTCCTCTCATACAGAG
Source organism: Sesamia inferens (assembly GCA_037179545.1). Classification (NCBI taxonomy): domain Eukaryota; kingdom Metazoa; phylum Arthropoda; class Insecta; order Lepidoptera; family Noctuidae; genus Sesamia; species Sesamia inferens. The sequence continues at coordinate 13,095,653 of CM073951.1, read as the reverse complement.
AAGGATTGAGCGTAATCACCACGCTTGCTCAATGCGGGTTGGCGATTTCAGACTTAAAGTCCAGGTTTCCTCTCGATGTTTTCCTTCACCTTGTAATCAGTCATTGGTGTCCAAGATATACTTAGAAAGTACATAGAACTTTATAAAAATTACATTGGTACTTGCCTGACCCGGAATCGAACCCGCACACTCATACTTGAGAGGCTGGTGTTTTAATTTTAACCACTAGGCCACCACGACTTGTCAGTCTATTGAACAATTTAATTTGATAGAAGTAAATCAATATTTTATCATCCCTCCTTTTCATAATGAAGTAGAAAGGAAAACACATACAAAACTTAAATTTAGGTAAGATTGTAAATAATTGAATCGGCACCATTAGATAAACTAAACATTTATCAAAAATCATATTTTCCTAAAGATAAACTCCCTTATTTATAAACGATGTTCAAGCGATTCGTCGTGTTCCGGCGTGAAGTCTGGTGAAGCCGTACGGATAACAGGTCTGAACAGTTGTGTTGCGATGTGTGCCGCGTACGATGCGCCAAAAGTTGTTGTGTTGGGAGTTTGGTCGTGGAGGATCTCCAGAACACTCACCCTGCGGCGCAGCATCGTTGGTCGTGCTGCTGAGTTTAACATTGTATCACCTCGCTTAACAGCCGTCTCCCTTCCTATTCACTAAGTTTTTTTTTAGTGAATAGGTTAAATAAACTAGCGCGCTTTACCATCAACGATTGCATCACTGCTTACCATCAGGCGGAATTGCGGTCAAGCACTAGTTTATAATTATTAAAAAAAAAAAGAAAGTTAACTGACGTTTGCACGTCACTTTACTCAACGTTTATGAAAAATGAAAAAAAAAACCCTTAAACATTGGTGTGTTTATTCATAAACGATGATTAATGAGGGGGATTATGTAACCATCTCACCGTTGAAAAATAGGTGAAATGAGCTGTTATTCTGTACTAGGGATTCTAGTAGCGGGTTCGATCCCCGCCCAAAGCATTTAAAAATATAAAAAATTGTGTTCCACCGATGGCGGGAGCGGGGTCCAAGCTACCGGTGGTTAGGGCTCCAGAGACAGGAACCTCCTCACGATGCGGGCCGTATCGAGGAGTACTGCCTTTTGAATCTGACCCTTGATCCAACTGCCTAACGAGAGCCTCAATAGATGTTGGTCGAGGCTCTTGGCTATCAAACCACTGGCCGATACGACAATCGGTACAATGACTGCCGAGTTCACATTCCACATGTCAACAATCTCGTGCGCCAAATCGAGATATTTAATTTGTTTCTGTTTCTCAGCTTTCACGAGATTCCCGTCATGTGGAATGGTAACATCGACAATCATTGCGAGGCGCGCTAATCGATCTATCACCACTATATCAGGCTTATTGGCAGCAATAGTCCTGTCAGTAATGATAGAGCGATCCCAGTATAACGTGACATGGTCATTTTCAAGAACTGGGTCGGGCACATACTTATAATACGGTACCTCAGAATCTACAAGTTTATATTTCAAAGCAAGTTACTGGTAGATGATCCTAGCTACTTGGTTATGCCTGTGCAAATACTCATCATCATCATCATCATTTCAGCCGAAAGACGTCCACTGCTGGACAAAGGCCTCCCCCAAGGTTCTCCACGACGACCGGTCCAGCACCTCCCGCATCCAGCGGTTTCCCGCGACCTTCACCAGGTCGTCGGTCCACCTTGTTGGGGGCCTACCCACGCTACGTCTTCCAGTGCGTTGCCGCCACTCGAGAACCCGTCGGCCCCATCAGGCATCGGTCCTACGGGCAATATGTCCAGCCCACTGCCACTTGTGTTGCAATTCTTCGGGCTATGTCGGTTACTATCGTTCTTCTGCGGATCTCCTCATTCCTGATTCTATCGCGCAGTGAAACCCCAAGCATAGCCCTCTCCATTGCCCTTTGAGTGACTTTGAGCCTTCTCATAAGGCCCATTGTTAGCGACCACGTCTCAACTCCATAAGTCATCACTGGCAACACACACTGGTCAAAGACTTTTGTCTTGAGACACTGCGGTATTTCGGACGAGAAGATTCTACGTAGCTTCCCGAAAGCAGCCCAGCCGAGTTGGATTCGACGATTGACCTCTTTCCGTCGCCGTTAGCTAATGGAGACCAACCAGAGATAATATGTCTGATGGACTCACCCGGGTGGTGACATGCCCGACACATGTCAACCGTCCCGTCCTTCATATTATGTTTTATTATTATTATTTTTTATTATTGAGAGTAGTGGTGGCCTAGTGATATCGGCCGCGACTTACAAGTTGTAGGTTGCAGGTTCGAACCTTATCAGGCGTTTTACTTTATGTTAATTATTTCATCACCGCTGCTCTCAAAGCGGTGAAGGAAAACTTCGTGAGGAAACATGTCCTAGAGGCAAAAAAAACTTCGAAGACATGTGACATCTACCAACCAGCACTGTACCCGCGTGGTTGATTACGGCCCACTCCCTCTCACTGAGAGGAGGCCTGTGCCTCAACAGTGGGGACATTATAAGCTGGTTATACATGAATATAAATATTTGCACTGGGCTGGTCGTGCCTCGGAAAGCACGTTAAGCTGTTGGTCCCGGTTGCCATACGAACATCTAGTGGCAGTCGTTACGGGTTGTTGGAGCCCTCAAAATTCCAACAATTGGTCTAACTGCAATGCTTCGATATCGCCTTCGGGTTGTGAAGGTCAGACGGCAGTCGCTTCACGGAAAATATTAAAGTGTAGCCAAAATCAGCAGTTAGACTGGTAAAGCGGACCCCAGACTCTTCGAAATTTAGAAAGCTTCGGATGCGACTGGGATTAACGCTGAGATGATGATAATGATTCTGGGCTAAGGATCGACACTAATTGACATTTCACTTTAAGCTCATTTCATCTAACTTTTATCGGTGAGATTTTTACTGAATCAATCGACTGTTTTTGTCTATCTGTTCTCAACCTATAGAGGCCCAGTGCTGGACAAATGCCTCCCCAAGGCTTACCATGATGAACAGTTTTGTGCTGCACGCATCCATCGGCTTCCTGCGACCTTCACTAGGTCATCAGTCCACCTTGATGAGGGCCTCCCTACACTGCGTCTTCCGGTACACAGAACCCTACTGCCCCATCGGCCATCGGTTTTACGAGCAATGTGCCCCGCCCACTGTCACTTAATTTTAGCGGATTTTCTCACTTCTGATTCGATCGCGCAGAGAAACTCCGAGTGTAGCTCTTTCCATTGCCCTTTGTGTGATTTTGAGCCTTCGTATGAGGCCCATTGTGAGACCATTGTGATGTTTTCTATGGATCACTGTATGTGTCACTCGGTGGTAGGCCACATCGGCTGCCGGCAGAAGTTACCACCCACCAGACAAAGTCTTGCCGCCAAGCGATTCGTCGTGTTCCGGCATGATGTCTGGTGAAGCCGTACGGAGGACGGGTCTGAGCAGTTGTGTTGCGATGTGTGCCGGATACGATGCGCCAAGTGTTGTGTCGGGAGTTTGGTCGTGGAGGGTCTCCAGATCAATTTCCCTCTGACGCAGCATCGTTGGTCGTGTTTTTGGGTTTAACATTGCACCACCTCGCTCAACTGCCCCGACTTCGTTCCTATTCACTAAGTTTTTTAAGTGAATGGGTTTATTAAACTAGCGCGCTTTACCATCAACGATTGCGTCACTGCTTACCATCAGGCGGGATTGAAGCCAAGCGCTAGTTTATAATTATTAAAAAAATATATGCAACTGTGTTCACAGATGTGTGAGTTTCATTGTAAGTAATTTTGCTATGGCTTTAGCTGAAAATTATGCATTTTTTAACAAACTTACCATTCGTATCCTGGGTCAATATCTTCTACAATTATCTTCAATGGTTTGCCTTGCCAAACCACCGCACTATAGCTATGAGACAGACGAATTTCAGGTTTTTCTAAAATAACAAAAATTTTATTCTTAAATATATTAATTCTGGCCTTTTCCGTATTTCAATTGAAATTTCTTAAGCGAATGTTTCACTTCCATAAGTCATTAAATACGAAAATACACAACAGTGTTATATATACAGACGACAGCAGACCAAGCTAGCCAAAATCGTTAAATATTCCCAATCAAACTTTAGCCTTAATGCGTTAGAGATAAAGTTGTAAATGTAATAAAGAAATCTGACAGATTTTTGTGACTTAATGTAGGTACTTACAAGTTCTTAGTGTCACTAGGTTAGGGAACTTAGCAGCAAGACCTGTCTCTGCCGGCAGTAGTGAGGACTAGGCTGGCAGACAATTGTACGAAAGTAGCCTCCTTCTGTAAGACCGTGATGGTCAAGAGATCGAGAGAGGATTGATCCTGCTCGGAGAAAGAGTCATCCGGGAGGCGACCGCCCTGACGCCTAATACGCCGCAACCCGCTTACCAATCAAGGTGGGTAGCCATTAGTGATTGCAGGCGCATATAGTGGGGACACTGTGCTCCCATCAAGTGACCCCAGGGAAGACGGTGGCACAGTGGTCACGTGATACCGAACACAGCGAGGCTTAGGGAAGGGCCCTGTACAGGGATGTGGCTTACAGGCACAATTGGTCTTTTAAGAGGAATCAGGACCACCACTTGATTCTTGATTGTGGGTTGGTGATGACCAGGGTGGTCCTAGTGAGGCAAAAATCCCCCACTCCCCGACCTTGCTCCCAAAAGGTCGGCCGCCTTTCGTAGGTATCCCTCCAAAATAATAAAAAATATGACGTTTTAAAAAATATAGCGGACAGAAGTCAAAAAGTGTAAATGACTATAAGCACGGTTCTGCCGGGAAAGCTAAGGTGAAGCAGTAAAAAGTGCATTCAGTAAATAATTCATAAAGAATTGAAATATCGCAGCATAGTGGCCACATCATGACTTTGCTTCAAACCTCCCTCATAGACAGTTCGTGGCCGTCTTTTTCAATTGTCATTGGCAATATCCGCCAATACCGCAGTACCGCAGTGTCTCAAGACAAAAGTCTTCGACCAGTGTGTGTTGCCAGTGATGACATATGGAATTGAGACGTGGTCGCTAACAATGGGCCTTATGAGAAGGCTCAAAGTCACTCAAAGGGCAATGGAGGGGGCTATGCTTGGGGTTTCACTGCGCGATCGAATCAGGAATGAGGAGATCCGCAGAAGAACGAGAGTAACCGACATAGCCCGAAGAATTGCAACACTAAAGTGGCAGTGGGCTGGACACATTACCCGTAGGACCGATGCCCGATGGGGCCGACGGGTTCTCGAGTGGCGACCACGCACCGGAAGACGTAGCGTGGGTAGGCCCCCGACAAGGTGGACCGACGACCTGGTGAAGGTCGCGGGAAACCGCTGGATGCGGGAGGCGCAGAACCGGTCGTCGTGGAGAACCTTGGGGAAGGCCTATGTCCAGCAGTGGACGTCTTTCGGCTGAAATGATGATGATGAATATCCGCCATTATTGTGAAATAACATTTTCAAAGAACTTCTATAATTTGTTTCACGTGTTATTGGCAAAATTGTGGTATCTATTTCACAGAGGCCATTAATCAAGAGTTGAGATTAGATCTCATCTTGAAAAAAAAGAAAGAAAGAAAGACTATAGTTACAATTTATGCAAGTTTAATTTTCTAAAGTATAGTTTCTTGTTATGTCGATTGTAACATATAAAGAAATCCAACTGCTAAAGGACGTAGCAGACATGATGTAGCATTGTCCAGAGCATTTCGTCATTTGTACATTACACACATTATATTTTAAAATAAGAACACGCCTGCCTGCGACGTGGAAGCCCCGGGTTCGATCCCCGGCCAGGTCATGACGGAAAACGATCTTTTCCTGATTGGCCTGGGTCTTGGATGTTTATCTATATATGTATCTATTATAAAATATAGTATCGTTGAGTTAGTATCCCATAACACAAGTCTCGAACTTACTTTGGGGCTAGCTCAATCTGTGTGATTTGTCCGTATTTATTTATTATTATTATTTATTATTATTAACCATGGATCTCACCAACTCCTGGGCCATTTGCTTCAGCTTTCAATGTTATAAACACTAAATATAACACCAAACTAAACATTGTTCACTATTATAATTAACGCCCAATACTAATTAGTAGGTTAACGTTATAACAGAAAACTGTACAGCACAGATTTGTTACTGAACTACAGTAACCCTCTTTTTATTAATTTCATGGACATTCTATATACTTATATATAGTTATTTTATTTATTCCTGTTCGCGCATCTCTCTTCGCTTAATAATTTAGTTTAATTTAAAAACTCCTCAACACCTCATTTCACCTTCTTTTTCAGGTTGATTTTTTAGCTTGATGATGCTACATTTTATTTTTAATATAATAAACTAGTGCTTGACCGCAATCCCGCCTGATGGTAAGCAGTGATGTAATCGTTGATGGTCTGATGGTCTGGAACTTTCCGTCTGACTACAATTTAAGTGTCTTCAAGGCTAGAATGAATAGGCTCTTAATAAACTAGCGCGTTTTACAATCAACGATTGCAACACTGCTTATAACTATCAGGCAGAATCGCGGTTAAGCAGTACTTTATAATGTTTAAAAAAATACAAATCCTCATCGTTTCAAATTATTAAATCAAGTAATTCCACGAAACAGACGAGACAATGGAAGGATATGCCTTCGGGTTGCGGGAACAGCCCTTATGCGCAAAAGTGTGTTCTGTATGGCTCCGATCATATTTAATAAGCTGCCAAAAAGCTGGAGAGAACTGCCATTGCCACTTTTTTAAAAAATACTGCAGAACTTTCTTATTCGTAAAGTGTATTATAATATTTTAGATTTCCTTAAAATGTTCCGACTGCATACAAAGGGAAGAACCACAATACATATTCCTAATAAAATGTAATTCCTTATTCTTATCCTTAATCTTACTTTTAAACTGAACAATTTTTATGTAACGCTCAATTATATTATATTGCATGCCGATTGGTAAAATATGGCTGATCATATTACAATTATTTATGTAACAACATTATTGTACCCATATTTGCAAAATAAATTGTCTTTGTCTTTGTCTGCTTGTTTATGTCTTTCAACGGAGTTTAATTAGTTTATAAAATAAACTGATTGATTTTTTTATAAATTGCTTCGTAAATCACCATCATCTTCTCTGATTTAAACTTATCCCAGGACATATTGGTTTCCTGGACACACTACACCACTTACCACTGTATTATTCACATTGAAGGAAAACTTTGTTATTATCCTTGAGCTGCAAATGAAATAACAATAAATGGGATTAGCGTATAATTTATGCATGTAAATACTGAAATTCCCTTATTTATTTAGTTAGTGAACATGGGTATCCGCAATGTTTCCTTGATCAAGAACTAAAATAAATTTATGTAAGCGCATATGAACACTTAAAACGAGCGAACTCTGTGTTTAGTAGTGTGTTTATAACACATTAGTAAACATTCATTGATGTTATATGCTCATTTGCAAAAAAAAACGCCTTTCGGTGTTCTATAGGATACATTTTGGGGAGTGTGCGAGGGAATTGTACGATTTAATTCCCCCATCTCCGTTCCACCATCGGACGACCCGTCGTACGGCGAGTTTCCACCCTTATGTTGTTAACACCTCTACGATCCGGACGAAGCGTTACGCCTCCTCCTTTATACCGCGTACATCGTGGGACTGGAACAATCTGCCGGCGGCGGTGTTTCCGTCGGACTACAATTTGAGTGTCTTCAAGGCTAGAGTGAATAGGCTCTTAATAAACTAGTGCGCTTTACCATCAAAGATTGCGTCACTGCTTACCATCAGGCGGGATTGCGGTCAAGCGCTGGTTTATAAACTTAAAATTTTTTTTTTAAAAAAATGTTAATATTGCTTTGTTTGATAATAGGGATGTTTCCTGGGTTAAAAAAAAATGATGTCATTCAGATCATAGAAAAATATTGGATACTTATATTTTGTTTTATCAAATCAATAAAAATTTACAAATATAAAAGGCACCAAAGATTAGGAGTGGTGGCTGGTTACGTCACTGCTCGCTAAGAAGTGTAGCGTGCAGTGACGTCACACGGGTTTTTAACGCACTGTGTCGTCTTCATTTTTTGTTTATATGAAAAAAGAAAAATACGTGTCTAGTATTTTTTGGAAATCGGACTGACGGACTAATTAGTTGTTTTTTAGTTAACCACAAAGGCACCAAAGATTAGGAGTGGTGGCTGGTTACGTCACTGCTCGCTAAGAAGTGTAGCGTGCAGTGACGTCACACGGGTTTTTAACGCACTGTGTCGTCTTCATTTTTTGTTTATATGAAAAAAGAAAAATACGTGTCTAGTATTTTTTGGAAATCGGACTGACGGACTAATTAGTTGTTTTTTAGTTAACCACCCTATTATAGGTAGTAAAAAAACAATAATCTTATAAAAAGGTTCTAAATAATATAAAAAAGTATTGCTTAGTCGGCAATATCCTTCCCTTTTTTTATAGGCGAACTATCTTTTTAATGGCGCCTTAAAATGCCCCCTGGGGTCCGAATATCCACCACACGAATCACGCCATTGTGACCAGGGTACAGAGCCTCGACCAAGCCCCGTGGCCAGGTACCCTTCGGCAAATCTCCATAGCCGATGAGCACCAACCTTGATCTCAACTACTTAATTTTTTAAGACTCACAAACCATTCGAGCCAAATCGCCTGGTCTGATTGTGATAGTTGCTCGTCCCAATCAAGGTTCTTCCGCCACAAATTTAGAAATAATATCCGGCTTCTCACTATAATGAGCGCCAAAAAACCTAATGGATCATAAATACGCATGACTTGAGAGAAGACTTCGCGTTTTGTAAAATGATCAGGTGAATAATGTTTAAGCCCGGAATTAAATACTATGACATCATGATATGGTTACCATATTAAACCTAATGTACGAGTGACGGTGGATTCTAAGCTACCTGCGGTGGCTAAGTCTGAAGAGCTTCAGGATTGTTGGAAACCCAACCACGCATCTCGCGTCTACGGCGTCTGGAAACTCCTCTTAGAATTCTGATACGTTGCGGTTAGCGATGTAAATAGCCGTCGCATTGCTTGAGCAGGCATCGAATATCATTGAAGACATGCGATAAGTTTTTATAGGTTCATTAGGATTATCGCGCACAGAAAACGTTGAGCATCTCGTTAGCATTCCTGTATCTTCACCTGCGGAAACATTTCTTTAATATCGGCCGTCAACGCAACTCTGCCTTCCCTGAAGCGTAACAAAATTCCAAGTAAAGGTTTTAATAGAACAGGACCCGGAAGGAGCATGAAATTAAGGGATTTGCGGCTGCGTCATGAACCACACGAACCTTCTTGGGTTTTTTCTTATTAATGACGCCAAAATGCGGTAAATAACAGCATATGCCTGAAGGTACTTCACCTGTACAATCTTCAGCGTAGCTCGTGGATGTCATATGTTGTATTTGTTGACGGTAGCGCGTTTAGCATACTCGATATCCTTGGACAGTTTTAGTTCCAGTGTTTTAAACCTAGAAAGTGCTAAAGGATAACTTTTGGGAACGACAACATTGTCCGCTTTCCATAACAATCCAACTTGAAAACGCCCATTTGGTAAGCGTTGAGTTGAGGACTCCAAAATATGAAGAGCGCGCTGCTCGTCACAGCTCCGTGGCTCATTCTTTGTTAACCTGCATGTAAAAAAAATATTAAAAAAAATAATCTTATAAAAAAAAAAAAAATCTAAAAAATAGGTATAAAAAGTATTGCTTAGTCGGCAATAGGTAGTTTTATCCTCATAATTTGGTAAATTAATAAGAAAATAATCGTTTTCATCAGTTTTTCATAGAATTTTGATAAAATTTATGGGAAATAATTCTAAACCTCGCTAGTAGTGTATGTTCACTAGCACTGCATACCTATGTTCATGAAATTAAAAAAGTATTTTTGTTTGTTTTTCTTTAAAGTAAAAGCAGGTAAATGTTTAGTATCGAATGTGACCCCCTCTAGCTAAAATCACAGCTTGATTTCGTCTGGGCATGCTAGCGAGTATATCCATATGACTACATGTACCATAGTATACCTATATCATTCCTACTTGACCTTGCAGCTTTTCATATCACCTTCTACAGAAAAATCTCGTCAAGGCTTACAACCTAGGATAGATCTATAAACCTCGCAAGTGGCCTAGGGCTTATGGCTATAAAAACTTTGTCCAAGTCACGCCATTAAAAGTGGCCAGGCGGCCATCACCCTCAGCGTCAGCAGCAACCTTGACACAGCATTCTGCGTTATCGGCCGGGCATCAAGAAGAGGCAGCCTCAATCCGGCGCTGTACAAGTATAACGCAGCGCCACCACCCCGACTCACTGGGTTATCTCCATAGGTACGCAGTTTAGACTCACCGTGAACTTCAGCTACCCTGGCAAGCCTCGTACGGTATAATACCCACTATCAACCTCCGGTCTCCGGAAGGTAGTGATGTAGCAGTATCTACAAACGCCATACTGACGTCACACGATCTTACCTCTTGCAAGCAGAGTTTTCCGTGCAACTAGCATATACAGTATGTTAAGAAACCCTGTCCGACCCATAAGGATAATAAAGGTTAAGTAAGCACATGACCAAATATAATATAAAATTTTACGTAATCATCATAGTACCAATACAAATGAATTTTGAAATATTTTTTTTCCCTCGAATTAATTCCAACTTCCCGGAAATTTGGTAATTTTTAACACAGTGACAACACCGGTATTATTATGAGCGAATAGCGATGCGACCACGTACCGCGTGCCCTGCCGCCCGACGCCCGTGGAAGGGTGGTTAACGCACATTTATTAAGTTACCTCTTTTTGCGAAATAATATTTATTTTATTAGGGGGATTTTTTTTAAGTTTAGCCCGGTTTTGTATGCATTAGTAGAATCAGTCGAATCGATACTTAACAACACCTTCACGGGTCGGACAGAGTTTTCTTAATATAGGTACTGTATACAGCTTCCCAACATCAACCGTTAGGCAAATGCTCGCCAGATTGAACACCCGTCTGGTCGGAGGATCTTCCCTTTTTTATAGAAGACTAGCGGCTGCCAGCGCCTTTGTTCGCTTGGAGTTAGTTATGCTCCGCTCCTATTGGTCGCAGCGTGGTATAAAGCCTTCCTGGATTAATGGGCTATCCAACGCAAAAATATATTTTTCAAATCGGACCAGTAGTTCCTGAGATTAGCGCGTTCAAACAAACAAACTCTTAAGCTTTGTATATTTGCTGGTTTATCTACAGATATGGCCATTTACTCGCTAAAAAACACGGTGAAATATTATAATTCTCGACACACAAGTGTATAATATGCCTGCTACCTTGATCTCAGTCGTGCCTTTGATTGTATAAATTATGATATACTATGGGCAAAGATGGAGGGGGCAGGTATTCCTTGTGATATAATTTGTCTGTTCAAATACTGGTACGGAGCTCAGACAAATGTAGTGAAATGGGGAACCAACAGCTTCTCGACAGAGTACACGCTTAAATGTGGCGTAAGACAGGGTGGCTTAACATCGCCAACTTTATTTAACCTGTATGTTAATGGCTTGATTGAGGAGCTTGGCAGATCAAACGTTGGCTGTCATATGAGTAATCAACCAGTAAACAACTTGAGCTACGCCGACGACATGGTTTTGTTAAGCCCCTCCGTGCACGGTTTACGTACACTGCTATCAATTTGTGAAAAATATGCTACAGCCCACGGACTTAAGTACAATAGTGGTAAGACGGAAGTTATGATATTTAGACACAACAAAACAGTTAAAAATCGTGACCAGCTTTAAATATCTTGGGCATGTAATACAGGATAATCTTGGGGACGATCTTGATATGGAAAGGCAGAGGAGGTCCATTGCCGCTAAAAGCAATATGTTGGCGCGTCGTTTTGCGCGGTGCAGTAAAACTGTTAAAATCACCCTATTCGCGGCGTATTGTCAGTCGTTCTATACTTGCTACCTGAGGGCAAATACACCCGGCGAACGTACCACGCTCTTCGCGTGCAGTACAATAATGCGTTCAGAGCAATACTCAATCTGCCGTGGCGGTATAGTGCTTCTGGCATGTTCGCCGAGAATAGGGTAGATGACTTCTATGCAGTTATGAGAAAGCGGGCCGCTTCCTTTATGGACAGAATTCGTAACACGAACAATGTCGTTATCCAGGCTGTGTATGATGCATGTAAATTTAATGTAGCTGACATCTAATTAACTTATTGTAATCATAAACTTAGCAATATATTTTAAAATTTATTCTGATTAATATTAATATAGTACCTAGTCTATTAGTAAATTGTTTAATGCATTATTAATTTATCTGAAATTTAATTTATTTTTATTTGACATTTTCTACCATAGATTTATTTGTTTTTTTTTATGATTTATTTTGTAATGCGATGTCAACTATAATTAATTATGTAATTAGAAAGATTTAATGAATGTTTCTAGTATATTCTTTATTTATTTTATTTTATTTTTCTTTTGTTTGTATTTCATGTCTGCTATGTATTTGTATTTACTATGTGAAATTATGGGTATCTTACCTGAAATAAATTATTATTATATTAGTATAGATGGGCGTACTTTACCTCTATAGGGGTAGGTACTAGTGAAACTTATTTACAACGCCAAGTAATGAAGTTTTAGTTTTGTATATATTATAAGTATATATTTTGATTTTAAGGATTAGCAAGCTGAAGTGGCAATGGGCTAGTCACATATGCCACAGGACCGACAACCGTTGGGGCGAGTCCTCGAGTGGAGACGGCGTCGCGGCAAACGTAGCGTAGGACGCCCTTGAGCGAGATGGAGCGACGACATCAAAAACGTGGCTGGTAGTGGCTGGCGGAGAACTGCTCAGGATCGATCTTGTTGGCGTGCCATGAAAGAGGCCTATGTCCAGCAGTGGAGGCTGATGATGATTTAAATAATAGTATGTAGGTATGTGTATATAGTTTATTTAAATATTTGTTCAAATAGTGTTAACAATTTTTTGAAGTGAAACTTCTTTACGCACGCTTGACTTGGGGAGTAAGCTGGCGAACGCGTGACGTAAGCGTTACGAAAAATGATCGGGTAAGGCGAACGGAAGTTAAGTGGGGGATATAAGCACAGAGGCGCCCGAGGCGCGAGCTTGGTACTACAAGGTCTACAACGAGTTTTTTTTTTTTTCAATAAAAATAGAAGATCTATGAAAAAATATTAATTTACCAATGAAACCATGAAATAAATTTAAATATTTATAGAAAATTAATATATGTATATGTGTATACACGTATATATTGTACACATTGACATATATATATATATATATAGGTACATACAAATGGAGCGAAAGAAGTTTCACTTCAGTCGTGTGGTCATAAGCACACTCGTTTTTTTTTTTACTTTATTTTTTTTTCAACTAAAGCACCTGCCATGTAATTTCTTCACCAACCGTGGTTGACTGGTAGAGAATGCCTCAGGCTTTAAGTCTGTGACGTCTAAAACAGCCACAGACCTCGCGGGCCTTTCTAATTGGATTATTCAGTAAATAACTACAGAATAACTACTTACGTTAGTTATATCCGAATTTAGGTTGGAAGTAAATAGGACAATACGGCCCCTCCCAGCTCATTGCTTTGGTAACTATGCTACGCCGTAGCTCACACTGTGCTACGGCGTAGCTAACACTGCTATGCATGCTGCACCCTAATTATTGCGTACCTAACGCACGATCGATCTTAATCTGAATCAATTTGACGGATGTTGCTAATCCATTGCTTTATACACTCATTTGCAAAAAAAACGGGCGGTTTTGATTTTCATTCTTTCTTACTTTATTTTTTGACTTCGCACGGTTTATGCATTTAGCCAATGTCACGTAATTATGAATTATTCATGTCGAAAAAGATGGCCGCGTGACCCGTCTTACGAATGAGGTTTGGGGCAAAGTCATGATGTGGCCACTATGCTGCGATATTTCACTGTTCTTTATGGACTATTTACTAAATGCACTTTTTACTACATACATCACGCACTTTTATTTAATAGACAACACTATAAATAATTTTAAAGGTCCAATGAAAAATGAGCGTGACACACAGCTTGACTTTCTTGCCAAAACTCGATTTTCATTCATGTTTAAAAAAATACAACACAAAAAAATTTTCAATCGTTTGTACACGTTACTGGCCGGTTTTAAAAATGCCGTGGTATTTAAAAAAGTACGTTCTAAATTCAAATTTTCATTTGTTGCTCGTTTTTACAGAAAACCCCTTTTTATCCTACATTTTTGGGGCGAAGTTCCAGAAGTTAACATCGACTTTCATAATTTTTATTAAATATTTATCGACTTCATATCCTTGACTGTCAAAGCTTTATTTATTGCTGTTTGGCTGTATCAAAAATGGTAGATAAAGTGGTAAAAGCTACCAAAATTATCGCGCTGCTTGAAGAGGGCTGTAGCCAATGCTTCGTGGCTAGGAGGCTAAATGTTAGTCGGTCGATGGTCCAAAGGACCAGGCGGCGATATCAAGAGACTGGGTCCATCGAGAGGCCTGGTTCTGGAAGAAAACCATGTACCCAACCACGCGATGATTGTTTTCTTGTGAATCGCGCATTGAGAAATCGCAAATCTTCGAATGTGGATCTTAAGAACAACCTCCAAGAAGTAAGAAATATGCATATTAGTCTATGGACGGTCAGGAGGGGTCTTCTCGTTCTCGTTAATCAGAGTACGGATCATGACACATTACAGCAGGACATAAATAGGGTGTAGAGTGGAGTATTGACAATAAATTATACTTTAATGTAGCCAAATGCTCGGTGCTATCATTTACTCGCGCGCGCGACCGGGACCATTTTCAGTATAGTATGGATGAAACAGAGTTGCAAAGGGTCTCAGATGTTAAAGATTTAGGCGTGCGCTTTACTTCTGATTTAAATTTTCGTTTGCAAATAACTGAAGTTTGTAAAAAAGCATACCGCAACTTAGGGTTGGTGTTACGGCTAGCAAACAGTTTCACGAACATCAGAGCTCTGAAATCGTTGTACGAAGCGCTTGTAAAGAGTCATCTGGAATGCAATGCGGTTGTCTGGTCGCCACAAGCGATCAAGTACAAAATAATGTTAGAACGCATACAAAACAAATTTGTTAGGTTCCTGTATTTTAAAACAGTATGGTGTGTACCCGGGAGATCCACTGTTGTATCCTACTTTGTTTTTACTTGGCATGGTAGGCTACTATAAATTAGAAGTGAGGAGGGAAGTAGCTCTCGCTATTTACCTATTAAAGGTTATGCGTGGTGAAATACACAACCCAGGTATTCTACAGTCGGTTGGCTTGTTTGTGCCTGATGGGTACGTGGGGAGGCGGCGGCGGCCCCCGCTTCTGTGGGTGCAGCCCCGCGACCTGCTGCAGCACGCGCCGCTTGCGCGTGCGCTGCGCGCGCTCAATGCGGTCACAACTAGTCGACATCTTTAGCTGTACTCAGAGTGTATTCACACGGGCTGCTTATTGCAACTTAGAAGACATTTGTGCGTAATATGTACAATTATTTGTAGATGTTTTTAATTTGTAGTTGCAGAATATTATAAGTCTTACACTATTGTTGTTCACTATTGCTGTTCACCTGTGAGAATAGTTGTACATTGTTAAATAAATAAAATATAGGTTCCGTGCAGGAGTCGAAGCCGCAACACGCAGCGCAGTA
Organism: Sesamia inferens; assembly: GCA_037179545.1. Classification (NCBI taxonomy): domain Eukaryota; kingdom Metazoa; phylum Arthropoda; class Insecta; order Lepidoptera; family Noctuidae; genus Sesamia; species Sesamia inferens. The sequence goes on along the minus strand of CM073951.1, from coordinate 13,079,945 downwards.
GTCAATCATTTAACCACTACGCCATCCATACCGTAGTTTAGTCGACTGCTGAGCCTTTGAAAATGATGATAGACACCAAAGATTACCGCTGTGTACCTTCTACTCGAGCGAATTAACTGTGCACCTCGCTCTGTGACGTCATTCGGACGGTACCGTTTGCAAAAAATGAGAATTACTAATGTTTAAAAAAAAATGTTAATAAAAGGTAGTTTTGATGATAAAGCGTCATAATAATAGGTCATTTTACTCATGACATTTTGAAATTAAATTGGATACATACCTATGGACTGAAATATAATGTTGGTGCAACCACCAGCAGCACCGGCAGAAATTACCACCCACCAGACAAAGTCTTGCCGCCAAGCGATTTGTCGTGTTCCGGCATGATGTCTGGTGAAGCCGTACGGAGGACGGGTCTGAGCAGTTGTGTTGCGATGTGAGCCGGGTACGATGCGCCAAATGTTGTTGTGTTGGGAGTTTGGTCGTGGAGGGTCTTCAGATCAATCTCCCTTTGGCGCAGCATCGTTGGTAGTGTTGTTGGGTTTAACATTGCATCACCTCGCTCAACTGCCGTCTTCCTTCCTATTCGCTCAGTTTTTCTGAGTGAATAGGCTCTTAATAAACTAGCGCGCTTTACCATCAACGATCGCATCACTGCTTACCATCAGGCGGGATTGCGGTCAAGTGCTAGTTTATAAATATTAAAAAAAAAAATCTTAAGAAAGCAAAAACTCCACAGCAACAGTAATAACAACAGGGGATTTAAACTATATTTAGGCAATTGTAACAAAGATGCTATCGCTACTAAGCGCTTACGGCGGGGCGTCGCGCGGGGAAGCAGGAGAGGGGTCGCATTCCAGCGAGGTGCACAGCTGACTCCCGCGAGTAGTACATATAAAATATGTAACAAAAACCCTGTTGTTCCTTCAACCTACGTTTTAAGAATCGGCATACGAACGTAATAAAGCAAGTAATTTATAAAAATTGTTCAACAAAAATAATTAAAATAAATGTTTAATTATCAATATTTTTAATCTGTAACTAATTTCTTAGCTCTGCAATTCTGCATGAAGAAAATAGACATAAGTAGAACGTTCCCGCCAATTTATTTAACTTATAAAATAAGATATTCTAAAAAAAAATCGAATTTGTCGGTTTTAATAGGTATTTGATTGTGGCCCCTCGACTAGACAATGATTACTGTTTTCTAATTATGACTTCATTAATGATGTGCTTGTAGATAAAATTATATGTCCCTGAAAGGAACAACAGGGTTTTTGTTACATAGTGTATACGACAATGTAACACACAGATGAGCGGCACTTTATCCATGGCTGTCGTCGACGCGTGATTGCTGCAGTTATGGTTTAAGATATTTATTTCTCAAAAAACAGAATACAATGATTCACTTACAATGCGAAAAACACTGGTTACAAAAGTAAACGTTCCTTGAAACGAGAATCGGAACGGCATATTTTTAAAGTTAGACAAGTTCAGATCATACAGTATTGTTAGTTATTGACTTATTGTTATGTTAGTAAAATAAGATAAGGTAAGTTATGCTCAAATAGTTTGACAAGATTAGAGTCGAGGGAGTGTATAAGATTTACATATTTTTATTTTTTAGTGGTTGTGGGTAATCTGCAAAAGTAAGATTATGAGTCCCTATTACGTGTCGAAACGCATTTTCCATCAAAGTTACTATTGAAGGCATCTATTACTTTTTGATGTTAATATTTGTTTGAACTTTTAATTTAATTTGTAACTATAATTTATAACTATAGTTATTAAGACTATGATAGTTGGAAAGTTTTCAGTTAGCACTGCCGTTGACGTGTGTCGCTCCAGTGCGATTTAGTTGGCAATTTGTAACATATAAATCAGGCTTTTTTGCTCGCACCAAGTGTTTTAATGCCTTTTATGTAAAGGCAAGGAAGGAAAATAAGGAGTGGAGATGTTTTATAAAAAAAAATTGATGACAAAAAAAGTTTTATGGAAAAAAAAAATACATTTATTTAATAGGTAAGAACATAAATGGTAAAAAGTGTAAAATGTTAATAAAACATGTTATTTTGACTGTATAACCTAGACCTACCACCTACACTGATTTGACTGATTATTATAATTGGGTAGGTACATTTTACAATAGAAAATAATTATTTGAAAAAAATACTAAACACTAAAAATATCACAAGGGTTTGAGTATTTTACAATAACTGTCCACAAACATTTTAACATTTTAATTAAATAGTCAATAAAGAATTTAATACATTCATCATCATAATCATCATCATCAACCTTTTTATCGTCCCACTGCTGGGCACAGGTCTCTTCTAATACAGAGAAGGATTGAACGTAATCACCACGCTTGCTCAATGCGGGTTGGCGATTTCAGATTTAATGTCCAGGTTATCTCAAGATGTTGTCCTTCACCTTTCAATCAGTCATTGGTGTCCAAGGTATACTTAGAAAGTACATATAACTTAGAAAAGTTATATTGGTACTTGCCCGACCTGGAATCGAACCCGCACACTCATACTCGTGCGGCTGGTGTTTTAATCACTAGGCCACCAGGACGATTTAATACAGGTTTACAGCCCGGTCAACCGATTTTGACTCTTATTGCGTTGGTGGCATGACAAATAGCAGCTGCAATAAATATTTATTAATAATAATTGTCATTGTAACCACTTTTTTTCTTATACGAGTACAAAGTGGTGATGACAATACGGCAATAAATTAAAACATCGTGTATCTCAACACATTCTCAGTCTACCCATAAAAAATCATAAAAGTATATCCATTAGTTTAGTCACTTACTGACCTCCGATCTGCGACAGCGCGGTCCTGTAACAATTTACTTTTTTCGTGCCATTATTATTATTAAAGTTTAATACCGCAGGATGCGGCGGTCATCAACCTGTGAGCGCTTCCTTATCAACATGTAGGTACATCATGTAGAAAATGTGAAAAATTAAAATAATTTCCTGTGACTAAACTAATGGATATATTTTGAGATTGCGGGTTCGATTATAGGTCTGGCAAGTACTAACTTGCTAAACTAAAGTTTTATGTACTTTCTAAGTACACCTTGGACACCATCGACTGATTAAAAGGTGAAGGAAAACATCTTGAGATAATTTAGACATTAAGTTTGAAACCGCCAACCCAAGCAGCAAGCAGCACGCAGAGCAAGCGTGGTGATTAAGCTCAATCACAACACAGCTACAACGCCAGGGTTGTGGAGGTTATATAGGCAGCTCCATGTATAATACTGGCATTCAGTTGAATACGTAATGTTAAGAAGCTAGGCAGATGATCAGAAAATGATATCATTGATGTTAGATAATCTGTAGCAAGTCTGATGACTAACTTAAATCCTAGAATTCTAGAGCATCCCCACAGTTAAAACTCATATTTAGTTCGTATTTTACACAATCGACAAAAAGTTCATTTTGCTACAACTCGCGCGAGTTACCTGTGCACCTCGCTCTGTGACGTCATTCGGACGGTACCGTTTGTAAAAGATGAGAATTATGTTAAAAAAATATAAATTACAATTTTTTTTATGTTAATAGGGATGTATCCAAGGTATGAAAATCAAAAAAAATAATTATTCCGTCTTATAGATAATAAAAAAAATTAAGACCCGTATTTTTTATTTTGCCGAAATTACCATAAATTACTGAGATACAGCGTATTAAAGTTACGGAGTGGGGGCTAATTACGTCACGCCATGGTATATTTTGTACGACGGCGTGACGTCATGCGATATTTCAAATCAATATATCTTCCTAAGTATTTGAATAAAAGAAAAAATACGTGTTCAATATTTTTTAGAAATCTATCTGATGGACATTAAATTATTTTTTAGGATACAAGCCAATTGGTCATTTTGATGATAAAGCGTCATAATACTAGACCATTTTACTCAAGACGCTTTTCAATTAAATTGATACATGATATGAACTGAAATATAATGTTGGTGCAACCAACAGGCCTCACTAACGCGTCGAAAGACGCACCCCACAGATTAATTTCCTTCTTCATCCCTTGCCTGATGGTCAGCCCGCGCCGCAGCTGAGCCAGTAATTATTATAATGACCTCCGAGTTTGTTTCGGAGTTTCTTCTCATCAAACCACTAAGAACCCTTTCGACCCAGCCGCCCCTTGCTATCCTCTCTAGCAACGCCCTAAGCCGAGGTTCGTACCCCACAGGGGGTGCCCTTAGTGTGTAGTCGCCTTAATTTTAGTTTAGTTTTTAAGTGCCCCTGGCTGGAGGCTTTAATTCTACTTAAGGCATCCACAGGAAAGTCCGGTTAAGTACTCACGGCCTCTAATGGTCAACTACGAGATGCCATAACAAATTAAATGTAAAAAACAAACTTAATAAAAAAGAACTTAACAAAGCAGCAAAAACTCCACAGAAACAGTAATAACAACAGGGGATTTAAACTGTATTTAGACAATTGTGACAAAGATGCTATCGCTACTCATCGCTTACGGCGAATGCGGGGCGCCGCGCGGGGAAGCGGGATAGGGGCGCATACCAGCGTTGTGAACAGTTAACTCGCGCGACTTATACATATACAGTATGTTAAGAAAACCCTGTCCGACCCCTGAAGGTGTTGTTAGGTATCGATAACTGATTCTACTAATGCATACAAAACCGGGCTAAACTTAAAAAAAAAACCCCTAAAAAAATAAATATTATTTCGCAAAAAGAGGTAACTTAATAAATGTGCGCTATGCACACCTATGCCCCATTCCGCGGGCGGCGGGCGGCAGGGCACGCGGCACGTGGTCGCATCGCTATTCGCCCATAATAATACCGGTGTTGTCACTTTTTAAAAATTACCAAATTTCGGGGAAGTTGAAATTAATTCGCGGGAAAAAAAGATTATTTCAAAATTCATTTGTATTGGTACTATGATGATTACGTAAAATTTTATATTATATTTGGTCATGTGTTTACCTAACCTTTATTATCCTTATGGGTCGGACAGGGTTTTCTTAACATACTGTATATCAGTAAAAAAACTTGATTCCATTCCACAACACTGCAAATTGAGTCCTCAATACATTGTCAAAAAAAAACATGAAACTGTCTAAAATTAATCTTCAGCCACACTATTTAGTATTCCTACAAAATCACCCCATGGACAAAAGCCAGCTTCATCCGTTTTGCAACCTTCCAACTGCAAAGTGGTATACTCAGGAGGGTTGTCCAAGGACAAAGGTTTGCCTTCTCTCATTTGGTTGGTACACTGGTATACATAATCAACCTTCGCGTAAAAAATACCAGATTTTTCTTCCAGCCATTTCTGGAAGACAAGTTTTCCACCAGCAGGTATTATTTCATGTTGATTTTTGAGGCTGTACGGTTTGAAATCCAAGCTTTTAAGTACCGTATAGATGTTTGCATCATGTCCCATTAAAATCGTAATATTATATTGTTTATGCAGAATTATTTCCCTCATAAATTTTAGTAACGGTCTTGCTAAATCTCTAGCGATTAAAGTAGTGTTAAAAATTACACTGTGGTATCCTTTACTTAAATCTAAAACATAGTTCCAGTCATCATTATTTTTCAAAAGTCCCCATGCAACCTCCTTTTCAGGAAATCCTTGATAATTCTCCATTATAAAAGAATCAATGACTGATTTAGAGATTTTTAATGGACCTTCCAGATTCGGTTTAAAGCCAACTTTAACAATTATTCTATTCATATCAGTGACAAAATCACATTTATGTTCTGTTAAACAATACTCAGACTGTTTATAATTTAGTATTTGTTCCAAGTCTTTGTATGAACTGTTCAAATGTAATGATTTCAATAACATACGCATTTGGTCCGTTGCATCCAGAATAAATATTGCCGATGTGTTATGTATGACTGGATTGAAAATTGGATCCTTACCATCAGGAGAGTGATGTATCTTAATGTTACATAATGGAAATCCTTTAGTAACAAATGCTGCAGCGGAAGCCATCGTACGTTGTGCGGTATTGGCATAAACAAAAAAATCTCCTTCGTGAGGACACTCTGCATCCAACAAGCCTTGTTTTCGCAGCCATAAAGAAAAATATTCTCCCATATATCCTTCCAATAATGCTCCTTTTGCTGTCAAATAGCCACTCTTCTCCTTCCAAATAGGCCACTTCTTTGGTGTAAAATCAGCTAAGTTTTTAGACAATGGAGTACGCACATTATGCCTACTAAGTATCATTACTTGTTGTAACTTAAAACTCTTTTCACAGTGCCCTTTTAAGACTAATACAAACATTAAAAATAATTTAAAATACATTTTTCACTAAATATTATAACTTTTGAATAAAATGTTCACATCAGAAGTGAATTACAATTAAAAAGACAGCTAAATTTGTTAATGTAAGTCACAATATCTATTCATAACACAAAGGGAAAGTAGCATTATATAATCTACACCCACTACACAACTTTGTAAACAAGATATCAACGAAGTCCATTAATGTGATAAGCTTCGTTCACTGTATCTACATAAAACATAGCTAGTAATAACAAAAGATGTGACGTGCATACTCAGATACATAAATAGATTCATACATACCAGTATAGCAATAAAAGGCATTCTTTATTTTTCAAAATACAACAGTAAATAAATCATTTTGTAAACAAAAACCTCGCACACGAAATTATTTGCATTACGAAATAATCAAAATAATATAATGTCAAATTAACATTGACACATGACAAACACAGAAAGCTTTTTATGAATATAGTTTTCCTGATCAATTTATATTAAGTAATTTAAAACAAAGCTTTCATTTGAATAATAATTATAAAACGTTTAATTTTACTTATGATTTATAGTATTGTTTACTTTATATTTCCGTCTTTTTTTTTCAAAAAACACGATTCAGAGAAGATTTTAGGATAAATGTATGCTCAAGTGCTTATAAATATGTTACTTACCTTTTAAACACAACAATTCAGTTCTTCTCTTACATACTAGATGGCGATGAAAGTTAAAAAAATCAGCCATCGATTTTAATATTATTTGTTAACTATGTTTATTGTATTGCAAAAAAATCGTAATTAACTTAATAATATATTGTATTGATCAAAGTTCAGAATGTAATAAAAATGAACTAGAAATAGATGGCCCTGAACTTCCTTGAACTTACACCAATGACGTTTAAGTACATTGTCCTCGTCAGCGGACTTTTTGCACTTTTGCAGTATAATCATGATGAAACTCGCCACTAGATGGCGTACGTTAGGTAACATGTCTCAATTGAAAAAATATCACAGCCTTGTCTTCTGCGTAAGTGCGTATTTTTCGAAACATTACAGAATATTCATTACTTTGATAAGCATTCCATTTTCTTACTGTAACAATGTATATTATGCCTAATTGCACAAGCACCTAAAGCATGCCTTTGAAAATAGTGAAGTCACAACAGCAATGCTATACCCACCTACTCTTTCCTCATAAACACGATTAAATTAATGTTTTTCTGTGGTTTATTTTACTATTGGCGGTTTTTGTAAATATTGTTAGAAATCTTTACAAAAACTGCTTGCTTCTTCTTGTTTTGCTTCTGTTTAAGGCGTTTAAAAAGATGATCGAAGGCTGAGGTTATACATAAAAGTATGTTGAGGAATGGAATAACATAGAAAGAAGGTTAGTATAATACAGTGTCTGTCGTCAACTTGTGTAACACGGCATATATTTATGGCTGCTATTTATTTATGTATATATACTTTATTGTAGATCAAAAACATACATTAGGTAGGTACTTAAAAATATAATATTCAACACTACCTACATTCAACAGGCGGCCTTAACGCTAGTACAATATCTTCGGGTAACCTTTTTTTTCAAGATTGGAAATCATCGAATGACCTCTTCGTCGGCGGAGACGTGTCAGATTATTACTAATATTGACAAAAACCCACCCGTGTTTCTTCACTGGCCTGTGCGCCAGTGACCACAGCATCTCTTTCAAACAACCCCCTGCTCTGGCAGGCATCGATCTTCGTGGACCCTGTCACGTCACTAAGTGTTACGCAATTAGAGTGGCAGTTTTGGCGGGAAAGCTGAGATGAGTGTCACGCATATTTTTCATTGGACTTTTAAATTATTTATAGTGTCGTTTACTAAATAAAGCGCGTGATTTATGTACTAAAAGTGCATTCAGTGAATACTTCATAAAGTACATTGAAATATTGTAGCATAGTGGCCACATGATGACTTTGTCTCAAACCTTCCTCCTAGTCGGTTCACGTGGGAAACGAAAGGTTACGAAAAAAAAAAAACACGATTACAACGAAGAAATTGCTCAAAGGTCTCAGCAACCAAGCCAAAATCACCAAAAAAAAAGCAATTAGAGTGCAGTATCTGGGTTGTGGAAATCAGATAGGCAGTCGCTCCATGTAAAATACAGCACCCTAATCACGTCATCATCATCATCATCATCAACATCTCAGCCACATGAAGTTCACTGCTGGACATAGGCCTCATCGATCATAGGATCATCCGAACACCTAGTCGGTGGGCGTCCGACGCTGCGCTTGCCGGTACGTGGCCGCCATTTCTGCACCATCGGCCATTGGTTTACCTTATAATTACGCATATTGCTTTTAACAGAGCGAGCAGCTCAGTCCCAAGCTTTATTGTCTTCTAAATATGTGATTTTATAATGCCCCTTTTTGCAAAGTCTGGCCTTTATATAAGTATGTAACTTTTAAATCGTTTAATGGGTAAGTTTAGAATGTCCATGGGAAGCTTGTTGTAAAAGTGTATACATTGACCCATGAACGAGTTGCCTACTCTGTGGAGACGAGTGTGATGTACAGCAGGACTGTGTTTGTTCCTGGTATTTATATTATGAACATCGCGTACTTTCCTATACCTATAAGACTTTCAAATATTTACTGTGAAGCTACAGTCAGAATGTTCACCTCTTTGAATTTTTTTCTAAGAGAATCTCTAGGACCAAGGTTGTAATGAATAAAGATAAGCAATGTAGCGCCACAATATTCCTGTGTTGTAATAATAACTTGGCACTGGTGTTGGTACAGATGACAGCACATCAAGCTACTGCAATCTGTCAGATTTCTTTATTAGATTTTCAACTTTATCTCTAAAGCATAAAGGCTCAAGTTTGATTGGAAATATCTGACAGTTTTGGGTAGCTTGACCTACTGTCGTCCGTACTATCTCTAACCAGTTTTTGAAACAAGTTTGAATACCCAATGTTGTTCCGCGTCGTGTAAGAAGGTTCGTGTTTAAAATAGAACCTCAATGTTGATTCGATTATAAAATAATTTAATGGTTTTGTTTATATAAATTATAAACTAGTGTTCCGCCTGATGGTAATCGTTGATGAATAAGCGCGCTAGTTTATTAAGAGCCTATTCACTCTAGCCTGGAAGACACTTAAATTGTAGTCCGACGGAGCCACCGCCGCTGGTAAATTGTTCCAGTCCCACGATTTACGCGGTATAAAGAACAGGCGAAACGCTTAGTTCGGATCGTTGTGGTCTCAACAACGTAAGGATGTAAATTCGTACTCTGATCGTCCGATGATGGAACGGAGATGGGGGAATTAAATCATGCAATTCCCTCGCACACTCTCCAAAATGCATCCTATAGAAGACCGTCAGGCTAGCTACTCTTCGTCTGTGCTCCAGGCTTTGGAGACCGTTTTGAGCTAATTCTGATTAACGGTTTCAAATAAATATAGTTTCCTATTCCGTTAACATGACTAAGTATGTTAAGTTTTAAATTATCTCTCAATTAATAATTATAAATATATTATACAGTAAATTTATTTAAAAAAAATGATCATCTGCAAGTTGTTTTAATAAACAATCGAACTATTCAATAATATTCCAAATTTAATACCTATGGGAAATCCTTCAATCGGCTCATTCGTATTATATTGTCAAATGATTTACTGATTAAAAGTTTCAAATAAATATAACTTACTATTCTGTTAACATTATTATGTTAAGTTTTCACAATTGTTAAGATTTCACCAGCGTTATTAGGCATGTTATAATAACAATATTTTTAACAAATTAATAATCTTCGAGAGCGGTTGCGAGTAGGCTTTGACCCTCGAAAGTCGTACATAGATCCGGGGTCGAGTAGTGTTTAGATGTGTCAAATTCCTTTAAAAATAAATATAGTTCATTTATTTTCAGTTAATAAAGATCCAATAAGTTAGTAACAATGTTCTTGACATATGTTAGTACTTATCTAATAACACAGATAATGTACAGATGACAACTGACAGCCTCCGTGGAGGCGCGGGTTCGATCCCCGCGCAGTGCAAAAATTTGTATGCATGAATAAGAATATTTGCATTGGTCTGGTCGTGCCTCGGAAAGCACGTTAAGCCGTTGGTCCCGGTTGCCATACGAACATCTAGTGGCAGTCGTTACGGGTTGTTGGAGCCCTCAAAAGTCCTACAATTGGTCTAGCTGCAATGCTTCGATATTGCCTTCGGGTTGTGGAGGTCAGACGGCAGTCGCTCCACGGAAAATGTCGAAGTTTCGCCAAAATCAGCAGTTAGACTGGTAAACCCAGACTCCAGGACTGAAAAAAGGCTTCGGATGCGACTGGGATTAGCGCTGAGATGATGATGGAATGTAGAGATGACAAGTGACAAGTAAAGGGTTGTAGTGTGTCGTATTTTTTTAAAAAGATGGTAAATGTTAAAAACATATTTGTCTGCTAGTCCGTGGCGATATATGTAAGATCACAATTCTGTTAACATAACCATGACAAACGATGTTTTTAATCTGATCAGTATACAACATTATATTTTTTTCGAGGTTTTGACGGGAAAATCAAGCTGTCACGCTCGTTTTTCATTGGACTTTTAAAATTAGTTATAGTGTCGTTTACTAAATAAAAGTGCGTGATTTATGTAGTAAAAAGTGCATTTAGTAAATAGTTCATAAAGAACAGTGAAATATTGTAGCATAGTGGCCCTATCATGACTTTACCCCAAACGTCGTTCGTAAGACGGGTCACGCGGCCGTCTTTTTCGACATGAATAATTAATAATTACGTGACATTGGCTAAATGCACAAACCGTGCGAAGCCAAAAAATAAATAAAGAAAGAAACATTATTCTTTGTTTGTTTGTTTGGTTTATTGGAAACCCAGAACACGTGTCCTAAGTAAAGAATCTATGTAAAAAATTTCAAAAAGATATAATATAAAACCACAAAGTTATGAGCTTGCTATTCTACTTGGTTGTCCCAACAAAATATAATCAGAGTTCCGCTTGGGCGGGCGAGTGCGGTGCGTTGACCTCGAGTTCTGTTGCGCGCGCGCAAGTGCTATGATCTATAGTAAGCTGCGTAGTGCGCTTGGTAACCACACTGCAAAAATTTCCAAATGTATTTGGGAAAAAATAAAAACAGAAATGTGTGCGTGTACTAGTGTACACACGTAAGAAGTGAAACTTTTTAGAAAAAGATGGCACGTAACGGAAAAATGTGACGCGTAACCGAAAAATGTGACAGTAAATTTTTTTCCAACGCCGATAAAGAAGTTTCACTTCAATAACATGGTGTAAAAATGATTGGAATCCATTCAGTTGATTATGCTGAATAAACTGTATTCAGGTTTTCTTATAAACAAAAAATAACGTATATGTATTGTATTTCAGTTGAAGAAGAAGAGGTACAGACAATCGATTTTAGTTTTTCATTTTGGCATTATTGAGCAATCATGTCGTAAGTATGACCACAAAAAAATAAACAAAATGTTAATTAGAATACACATTTAATTTCATAAACTCACTCCAAGGACAGTATCCAGTTGGGGAGATATGACAATTTTTTAATTCCATTAAAACTTTTTGAGGAGGCTGCAAAAATGACAATGGTTCGTCATTCCTCAACTGTTTGGTAGTAGGATAAACGTATTCCACTTTCAAATACTGACCAGAGACATCACTCCATTTTTGAAATATGACTTTCCCGCCTATCGGAAATGGCTCAAACTGATTTGGCAAAACAAATGGTTTGAAATCTAATGCGCTGATCACGGAGTTCAAATTGGAATCGTGACCCACTAGCAAAGTGAATTTCGGTGTACCGTTTCTGAAAATATCGAACATGTATTTTAGAAGAGGCCCAGCTATGTCTTTTGATCCTGTCGTCAAATTGAATCTGACATTCTGGTCCTCTTTGCTGAGTTTTGTCAAGAGTTCCCATTGCACGTCAGTCGTGATTTGACCCCATGCGACTTCAGAAATTGGCATTCCTTCGTAGTAACTCATTATGAATGAATCAACAACTGAATTACCGATGGAAAGTGGCCCACTGACATTTGGTTCTTCTCCATCTTCAACTACGATTTCATTTGGTCGTAAATGTAATTCACACAAATGTAATTCCTTGCAAATATCCGAAGTATTTAAGTTTAAAATTCTACTTAATTCCAAATATGATTGAGTGAGATTTACTTCATTTAATTTGTCCTCCATTTCTTCTCTAATTTGATTTTTAAATGCTTCCGTAGTATTGTGAAATATTGGCAAGAATTTAGGATCGAAAGTCTCCAAATTTTCATAATGTTGTACTTTTAAGTTACAGGAACGGAACGCAGATTTTGCGAATGCTTTTGCCGTTTCCATTGTTCGTGGTTTAGTGTTCGCATAAATAAGTACTTCGTCTTCATTGGGACATCCTTCTATAAAATCCTCACTATCTAGCCATTCGGCTATGTATTGGCCCATATAACCTTCAAGGCGGACACCTTTCTCCGTCAAATATCCCGCAGAAGCGTTCCATTTCGGCCATAATTTTGATGAGTAAGATTCAAGCTTCCCCCTTAACGGTGTACGAACATTATGACGACTTAGTATTAAAACCTGTTCCAACTTGAGGCTGTTTACATCAATACCTTTGCATAACACAACGAGGCACAATAGAACAATTAATTTTCCCGCCATTTGTTTATGGTTCTTAAACGGAGCACTGTGACACTGATCACTACACTATTCTTCCTAATTTATTTTAATGTAAATCGCGATTTAATGTTTTTACCACAACAATTAAGCATGATTGGGCTAGACTTTCCGTGTCTGCTAGCGAACGGAGACTGTGTGACTGTGTATTCGCTCAAGCGCTTCGATAAGCCGTGTTTCATCAGGCGACGAAAATGATAAAACAAAACAGGATTTTATGACACCGAAGCGTAATCGCTAATTGCGTTATTGCTGATTATCTGTGCTGTGGCTATTTTTAAATTGCTTTGATTCTGTTATCAATAATTGTTCGTTATAGTTAGCAAAATTATGTTTATTAGTCTGTGGTGATTTGGCACAGGCCAAGCTTACTGTGTGTAGCGTCTTAGTTTCTTGTTATAATTCATTATTCACTTTTACAATGTCCAGGACCCTAATTGTGTCACACATTAGGGTCACAACCTGAATCAGTTTGAAGTATATAGCTAATCCATTCCTTCATAAGTTCTAAAAATGTGTTTGCTTAACAGCGTAGATGATACAATGAATATTATTGAACTGTCAAAATGTAACACATTGCTACTAATAGTAAGTAGGTATGTTACGCAATTACCCTTTTGGTTCGATTGGACTCCAACATAAACTAAACTTATGTAATAGATACGGAAAACGCTAGGTAATTTGATAGTAAATAAATAAATCAATATAAATAAATATATACGAACAAATCACACAGATTGAGCTAGCCCCAACGTAAGTAAACCGGGCTAAACTGAAAAAAATCCCCCTAAAAAAATAAATATTATTTCGCAAAAAGAGGTAACTTAATAGATGTGCGTTAAGCACCCTTCCGCGGGCGGCGGGCGGCAGGGCACGGGGCACGTGGTCGCATCGCAATTCGCTCATAATAATACCGATGTTGTCACTTTTTTTTAAATTACCAAATTTCGGGGAAGTTGGAACTGATTCGCGGGAAAAAAAGATTATTTCAAAATTCATTTGTATTGGTACTATGATGATTACGTAAAATTTTATAATATATTTGTTCATGTGTTTACCTAACCTTTATTATCCTTATGGGTCGGACAGGGTTTTCTTAACATACTGTATACGGACAAATCACACAGATTGAGCTATCCCCAAAGTAAGTTCGAGACTTGTGTTATGGGATACTAACTCAACGATACTATATTTTATAATAGATACATATATCGATAAACATCCAAGACCCAGGCCAATCAGGAAAAGATCGTTTTTCCATCATGACCTAGCCGGGGATTGAACCCGGGGCCTCCACGTCGCAGGCAGGCGTGTTGACCACTGCGCCACGGAGGACAACAAAGTAATTATATAGATAGGTAATTATGCAGTACATAATATGTTGATTACATTTGAATCTAAGGACAATTGAGACTTGAGAGTAATGATCTTTAGACTCTTCATATCTCGTAGGTTTTCGTGCGAGACATGTGTCTTTTTAGGGGTCCGTAGCCAAATGGCAAAAAAAACGAACCCTTATAGATTCGTCATGTCTGTCTGTCCGTCCGTATGTCACAGGCATTTTTTTCCGAAACTATAAGAGCTATACTATTGAAACTTGGTAGGTAGATGTATTCTGTGAACTGTGTGTGATTTTGGTGCAAAAATAAAATAATAATAATAAATATTGGGGGCTTCCGATACTTAGAACTGAAACTCAAATTTTTTTTTCATCAAACACTTACGTGTGAGGTATCTATGGATAGGTCTTCAAAAATAATATCGAGGTTTTTAAAATATTTTTTTCTAAAAGGAATAGTTTGCGTGACAGACGCTTATTACCGCGCAATCTTTCATACAAATAACTTAAATCTTTTAATTAGCTTGTATCCTAAAAAAATAATTTAATGTCCATCAGAAAGATTTCTAAAAAATATTGAACACGTATTTTTTGTTTTTGCTTTTATTCAAATACTTAAGAAGATATATTGATTTGAAATATCGCATGACGTCACGCAGTGGTGCAAAATATGCCACGGCGTGACGTAGTTAGCCCCCACTCCGAAACATTAATACACTATCCGCCTTATTCATAAACGCTGCTTAAAGTTAACTAGTGATTAGCGATTCTTTCACCATGCATTTTTGACCTTTTAACGTCACTTAACTTAAATTATCCTTTATGAATAAACACCATAGTATTTAAGGGATTTATCCATAAGCGATGATTAAAGTTAATAACGTTAAAAGGTCAAAAATGTATGTTTAAAGAATCGCTAATCACTAGTTAACTTAAAACAGCTTTTATGAATAAGGGGGTATATCTCAGTAATTTTTGGTAATAAAAAGGACGAGTCCTAATTGTTTTTTTACTCGTATCTATAAGACGGACAACTTATTTCTTTGATTTTCATACCTTGGATACATCCCTATTTCATAAATCAATGGTACGGAACCCTTTGTGCGTGAGTCCGACGCGCACTTTTATGTTTCTGTAATGACGATATAACTACGTACAAGTTACAACCGATTAATCATAACACAATCACGTGATAACGCAGCGAGGTCATAGTGTTAGTGATTAGAATGTTATTATTTGCATTGTTCTTAATTGACGTACAATAAAATCTTCAAGATTGATTCTCAATTTGTGAAGTGAAACGGTACGGACTACAGTCAAGCTACCCGAAATTGTCAGGGGGCTATCGCGCTAAAATAATTCAACCAAAACAGAATTGGATCGCAACCAAACCATAACTTTTGTTATGTTTCGTATCGCGCTAACGGTTTAACCATAACTGGATCGCAATTGGAACGTAACCGTTGTCAAATGACAAAGTTGAAACAAAGCTAACTTTTTCTATGTCATGTCAAACTTACGTCTAAACTATTAAATGTACTTATGATTGATTTAAATTTAATTATTATATCTGATAAAATGTATCACTCATACCTACATTGATTTTACTTCAACCGAAGTTGAAACTAGCGCGATACGAAATATGATCGAAACTAAACCATAATTTTAACTGGATTAGATACGAACAATAGTTGAACTTCTACTGTTTTAGCCTTAATACTTTAGAGATAAAGTTGAAAATCGAATAAAGAAATTGACAGAATGTAGTAGCTTGATGTGCTGTCGTATGTACAACTAGAAGGAGTCGAGATGACAATTGTTTTAAACTCAATTCTCGTTTGAATGAGAGATTTACTCAGCCCTGGGCGGTAATCGCGCTCAACCAAGCGATTCGCCGTGTTCCGGCATGATCTCTGGTGAAGCCGTACAGAGGAGGTGTCTGAGCAGTTGTGTTGCAATGTGTGTCGGGTACGATGCGCCTAATGTTGTTGTGTCGGAAGTTAGGTCGTGGAGGGTCTCCAGATCAATCTCCCTCTGGCGCAACATCGTTGGTCGTGTTGTTGGGTATAACATTGCATCACCTCGCTCAGTTGCCGTCTTCCTTCCTATTCACTAAGATTTTTAAGTGAATGGGTTTAATAAACTAGTGCGCTTTACCATGAACGATTGCATCACTGCTTAACATCAGGCGGGATTGCAGTCAAGCATTAGTTTATAATTATAAAAAAAATTAAATTCGTCTTAGCGAGTCGATGGTTAGAATAGCACAAAAAACTTAAAAAAAAAAAAAAGCAACAGACTTCCAAAAGTAAAGTGGGTTATTCTTTTTTCTTTTGTAAAAAAGTTTTTATTTTACACTTTTTAGTTGTGAAAATACAAACCACTGAACTGTTTCTATAAAATTCCTATGAGACCAAACTGAAAGTATGCTTGATGATAAATCTCCCGCGGATTTTCATCGCACCAAATCCAGCAATTGCTTAACCAGAAATGAGCCTCATCAGTGAAGACGATTTTTTTTTTTTTGCAAAAGCAGGATCAGCTGCCAGATGCTCAAACGCCCAATCAGCGAATACACAGCGCTGCCTGTGGTCATTGGGTTTTAGCTCTTGAGTTAATTGAACTTTATATGGATGAAAACCAAAATCTTGGCGCAAAATTCGCCATGTTGGTGTCGCAGAAAGACGCAGTTCTTGCGCACGACGCGGAATGGATTGTCTGGGGTTGTCTCGCACACTGTCTCGAACGGCTTCAATATTCTCCAACGATCTTGCGTTCCTTTGACGTACAGGAACTGCTTCATCGATCACCGACCCGGTTGACTCAATTTTTTTTTATCAAACGACTGATTGTGGACTCTGCAGGACGGCCATGAACGCCATAAATTGGACGCAACGCACGGAACGTTAGGCGAATAGAGCACTGATTTTGATAATAAATTTTAATAATTTCTACTCGTTGTTGAAGCGTTCCACGGTGAAATGTCACGATTAAATATGTCATCAACAACCTTTTTATCGTCCCACTGCTGGGCACAGGTCTCCTCTCATACAGAGAAGGTTTGAGCGTAATCACCACGCTTGCTCAATGCGGGTTGGCGATTTCAGACTTATAAAGTCCAGGTTTCCTCAAGATGTTTTCCTTCACCTTCAGTCATTGATGTCCAAGATATACTTAGAAAGTACATTTAACTTTAGAAAAGTTACATTGGTACTTGCCTGATCTGGATTAAATATGTATTCATGCGAAATTTGACAGCTATCGAATTACCAAGATGGCCGCTATGCGCTGTCAAAGTTCGAGCGTCCCTATTGAAAAACCCTTTATAAAAGCTTCCAAAATCTGTTGAAAGTTGATACAGTAATATTAGTTTGTGCCATAACGATTGATGAAAAAAGTCCATGACTTACCTAAAGAAATTGAAAACCGTGACCTTAAATGCAGCAAGCTAATCGCTCAGCCATTGCGGCATTGAGATTCGTTCAATAGGAAATGAGCTACATTTTTTATTTTTAATGATTAGTTTATGCTACAGTTTGTATTGAATTTTCTATGGACCCTAGTGGCTGGAATTAAATTTATAAATAAAAAAATAAAGAGATTACGAGAGTAAGTACCAAGTCTAGCGGTATCTACAACCGACACAAGCGAACAACGCGTCATACTGACGTCACACGAATTCTACATGTCGCAAGCAGAGCTTACGGTACAACTGCATAGGTACATTACAACTTCCTAGCATCAACCGTTGGGCAAGTGCCGCCGGATTTTATTAGGTAAACATTTTTGGAAACCTCAGTCTGTTTTCATCATTGCCATTTTTTGCAACAAAAGTCAATTAACGCTTTAATTTTCTAAATCTTAATTACTGAGCGAAATATTTTATTAAAATTGAAACCGAAGTGATAACTAATTAGCGGCGGTGTTTCCGTCGGACTACAATTTGAGTGTCTTCAAGGCTAGAGTGAATAGACTCTTAATAAACTAATGCGCTTACCATCAACGACTGCGTCACTGGTTACCATCAGGCGGGATTGCTGTCAAGCGTTAGTCTATAGGTAATTTAATTAAAAAAAAAAGAGCTTTACGCTTGGTAGGTATTCTCTCTTGTAACAAGGCATTATATTTCATTTTAAAAATAGAACACCAGGGAAAACGGAAAAACAGGCATATAATGTTTGAAAATAAAACTGTGTGTTGACATATCGCCGACCATTCTTTAAAAGCCAGTTAATGAATGCACATCCACTCTGTGATACTAACAAACAATAACACCTTGGCGATGTTAGGTAAACTAACATGACGACAGTTTACTCATACATATTGGAGCATTTTTTTTTAATAATTATAAACTACCGCTTGACTGCAATCCCGCCCGATGGTAAGCAGTGATGCGATCGTTGATGGTAAAGCGTGCTAGTTTATTAAGAGGCTATTCACTCAGAAAAACTGAGCGAATAGGAAGGAAGACGGCAGTTGAGCGAGGTGATGCAATGTTAAACCCAACAACACGACCAACGATGCTGCGCCAAAGGGAAATTGATCTGAAGACCCTCCGCGACCAAACTCCCAACACAACAACATTAGGCGCATCGTACCCGGCACACATCGCAACACAACTGCTCAGACCCGTCCTCCGTACGGCTTCACCAGACATCATGCCGGAACATGACAAATTACTTGGCGACAAGGTTTTGTCTGGTGGGTGGTAAATTCTGCTGGCGGCCGTTGTTATGGCCTACTACCGAGAAAACATGGCGAAAAAAACAAACTACCGCATGGACGTACCCGGGCGGGGGACCCCTCTAAATCTCGCAGAACATGTATGTGGGGAGTACATATTACTAATCAAAGTATAAACGGGGACTTATACAGCATCATTGGCGTCTATTTGCACTACATACTGCACTATAAATACCTAGTGTATCATGTAGATGTGCCGTACATCACACTCGTCTCCACAGAGTAGGCAACTCGTTCATGGGTCTGTAGCATTGTACAAATGCCACACGTGTTCGCTATTGTGGCGATGTACAAAGGCTACACATGTCCTCTTACAAATTACACCAAAAAGGTCGACTATTAATCATACGAGGATCGCGGAAGTCATGGCGCGCGTCCCAGCGACGCAGACCCCCGCAGCGAGGGTTCCGACCCTCACTCCGGGAGGATTCTCATAAATCTTCACCCCGGAACACATCTGCAGGTCCAACGGTCAACGTCCGTGGGAACCATAACGAGACATCTAGCACGTGACTGAGTTGGCGCGCGTTATACGTTAACCAATCATACGCCGTGGCCTGCCTCGATCAACGAATCAGCATCAAGAACGCACGCAACACCGCGTGGACATCGCAGGACGGAAGCTGATTCGTTATTGGTTACCCCACTATCATTTAGAGATAGTTAGTATAGAGATAGTTAGTATTTAAGTGAGTGCATAGCTTGTAAGACACATTATTATCATATTCTGCATCATTGTACAACATCATTATTATATCCATTCCTTGATCACACTCTTGTATCGCGTCATTTTACACGTCAAATACATTGTACTCTTCTACATTCGTGCAATACATAAAGTTCGATTTATCTGAGTTTTAATTACGCGACACGACCTACGCGCTAGAGGTCAATGTATACACTTTTACAACAAGCTTCCCATGGACATTCGAAACTTACCCATTAAACGATTTAAAAACTATATAAAGGCCAAACTTTGCAAAAAGGGGTATTATAAAATCACAGATTATTTAGAAGACAAAAAAGCTTGGGACTGAGCTGTTCGCTCTGTTAAGCATTGTTATTAAGCAATATGCGTAATTATAAGATAAATTATTGTAAACATTTTCATTTTTAATGTCTGGACTTGATAAAAGACGATGATCCCTGAGTTTGTTTCGGCTATTTCTTCTCAGAGGTAGTCAGTTAGGAAATGCCGGCTTCATCTAGTTAAAAAAAAAAAAAAACATGACGTGTAAAAGTGATCGGTGATCCTACTTGCTTAATGAACGATTTCATTTCATTCCGTAAAATAGCCGGGGATGGATTCGACACTAAAAATCGGAGTGTCCCCCCCCCCCCCCCTTCCTAGCCCTAACTTGCTCCCCAAGGCCAGAAGTTGGGTACGCCCTTGTATCGGAGCAGTGTCTGGGACGTGGGCGAACAGCGGTTCGTCAGGGGCTCAAAAGAATATCGGCGTGTAGATACATAACATAATCAGCATATAATAGCATTTTGTCGGCCTCCGTGGCGCAGCGTTCAACACGCCTGCCTGCGACGTGGAGGCCCCTGGTTCGATCCCCGGCCAGGTCATGATGGAAAACGATCTTTTCCTGATTAGCCTCGGTCTTGGATGTTTATCTATATAGATAAACATCCATCATAATTATCAATTCATCATAATTTTATAATAGATACATATATATGTATCTATTATAAAATATAGCTAGTGGACATACAATCCGGTTTGGCGGGTTTAAGGTAAGGGATATTCATTTACTAGGTAGTTATTAGACGAAATGTCCACCGAGAGAAGGCCTCTGTGCCAACAGTGGGAACATTAAAAAGGCATATTATAGCCCCGGGCCCTAGTCCACAAACTAAACTAGGTTTAAATACAGTGGATATTTTTCTTTCTATTTCATTAAGAAAAGGACAAAACATAATCCCCCCCCCCCTTTTTTACATTTCATTTTAGACGTTTGCACGTCACTCAACTTTAATCATCGTTTATGAATAAACTCTGTGGTGTTTATTTATTAAATGTACCCTTAAACAATCGCTAATCACTAGTTAACTTTAAGCAACGTTTATGAATGAGGGGTATACGTTAATTTAGATATGTCAAATTAGTGCGCGCTTGACGTAAATTGATGTATTTTTTTTAGTCGCCATGTTTATAATCGCGTCTAAACTGTCTATGGATTATCTTAATTTGACAGGATGAAAATAAAATGTTTTCTTCTATCCTTTTCTTAACAAAATGAAAAGTAAAAAATGCACTTGACTTAAAATTAGTTTGTGTCACAAAGAATCGGTGCCTATGTTGTGTTATGTTAGACAAAATGTTAAAATAATATGATTTTTAGTAAATCAATATTGTTTTAATTTTTAACATGTCTTTTCAATATTGGTACACGAAACGTACTTAAAATGAACATGGGCAAGACGAAAGTCATGTCTAATGCCCATGTTGTACCGACTCCTATAAAGATTGGAGACTGTTCTCGAAGTTGTTGACAGCTACGTGTACCTGGGACAAACTATCCAGTTAGGAAGGTCCAATTTCGAGAAAGAGGTCAATCGTCGAATCCAACTCGGCTGGGCTGCTTTCGGGAAGCTACGAAGAATCTTCTCGTCCGAAAACCGCAGTGTCTCAAGACAAGTCTTCGACCAGTGTGTGTTGCCAGTGATGACTTATGGAATTGAGACGTGGTCGCTAACAATGGGCCTTATGAGTAGGCTCAAAGTCACTCAAAGCTTGGGGTTTCACTGCGCGATGGAATCAGGAATGAGGAGATCCGCAGAAGAACGAGAGTAACCGACATAGCCCGAAGAATTGCAACACTAAAGTGGCAGTGGGCTGGACACATTGCCCGTAGGACCGATGCCCGATGGGGCCGACGGGTTCTCGAGTGGCGACCACGCACCGGAAGACGTAGCGTGGGTAGGCCCCCGAAGGCGACAAGGTGGACCGACGACCTGGTGAAGGTCGCGGGAAACCGCTGGATACGGGAGGCGCAGAACCGGTCGTCGTGGAGAACCTTGGGGGAGGCCTATGTCCAGCAGTGGACGTCTTTCGGCTGAAATGATGATGATGATGATGACACGAAACGTGTAAGATCCTAATTCTGTTACATGTTTTAAAGAAAAAAACAAGTAATTTGGGTATTCCCCACTAGATGGCGTTGAAATAAAAAGAACAAAAATACAATGAGAAATATTTTAATAATAATTTATCACAAAGTTGGATATTGTATAAACAGCTTATTCATAGTAATAAATAGTTGTTAAATAATGCTAATTATTTTAACCACATACGTTGTTACATGAGTACTGTAATTTAAATACAGTTTGTCCAATATATTGTGGGTGCACTAAAATATAAAACATTCTTATTTCGAGTGGAAATAAAATCAATGTTAAATCCAAACCAGAAATCTCGATTCGTGATTTATAACATTGTGTACATATCTAAACGCCATCACATTCTACGACTTTCTTTTTTTTCTTGGGCGCCTCCACTCTGAACATTATCTGTCGAGCAACTTCACAGATAATGAAAAAAGATAATTATTATCAATCAATTTCGACCACAGTGGCCAATATCACGATACCAACCACATCTTTCAATCTAAGATGGTCTTTACAAAGCCATAAAAATGATTACTTTTTCTAGCATTTTCTAGTAGGAATCCGCAGCCAAAATGCGCAAATGCGAATTTTTCTGTAAGGAAATACCACTACAAGGTAGGAAGACTGGTAAGCTCCTTAAATTACATTGCACTATCCCATAATATGTAATACACTTTTATCAATACTGCCGAATCACATCACAACATTTAATTTAACAACAAATCTTGATATAAAGACGCCATGTTTACACAAATTGGCGGCATTTTTGACAATGACAGCTGTCATATGGAATGTTTTTTTTTCTAGCTTTTGGTCGAGGCACGGTCAAGTTGTGCCAGTTGGTGGGCGATTCTTTCCTCTCGGGCCCGCCTGGCTTGGCCAAGTCCTCTTTTCTCTGCAAATTTAACTACAAAGGTTTCGACTGGCATTTTACCTGAAAATATACATAAATTACGTATTATGTATTAACGTTGTTTTATTTACTTACAAAAACTAGAACAGGCATGGTTAGTGCCGATCATTTTGGCGCCAATTCAGTTTGTTATAAACAAATTTTAAGTTCAGTGCATTTTTTATTTATATTTCATTAAAAAACAGCATAGTACTAATATGTAATTTATATTAGTTTAGTCCTAATTAAGGTACTTCAGACAGTTTAGACGCGATTAAAAATATATCAGTTGACTAAAATTATGTCGTTACAGAGAGCTGTGCTGTTGGGGAGTTTGTTCCGCCACTTCTTCTTCCCAGCGAAAGCACTAGGAAGTGTCGAAGAGTGGGTGTTTTGGGGGACTGTCTTATGCAATATTGACGTTCAAAAAGTGCTGATTCTCAGCCTTTGATGCAGCACTTATGATTTGATTTGATGTAGATAAATGTCAGGTGCGGACTAATTTGCTATGACTAAACTAATTTATCTTCTGTCCTTTTCTTAATGAAATAGAAAGAAAAAGATGCAATTAACTTAAATTTATATTGTCGACAAGAGAATCGAAACCAATACAGTATGTTAAGAAAACCCTGTCCGACCCGTGAAGGTGTTGTTAGGTATCGATAACTGATTCTACTAATGCATACAAAACCGGGCTAAACTTAAAAAAAAAAAAAACACCCTAAAAAGTAAATATTCTTTCCCAAAAAGAGGTAACTTAATCAACGTGCGATATGCACCCTTCCGCGGGGAGCGGGCGGCAGGGCACGCGGCACGTGGTCGCATCGCTATTCGCTCATAATAATACCGGTGTTGTCACTTTTTTAAAAATTACCAAATTTCAGGGAAGTTGGAATTAATTCGCGGGAAAAAAAGATTACGTAAAAAAAGATACTATGATGATTACGTAAAATTTTATATTATATTTGGTCATGTGTATACCTAACCTTTATTATCCTTATGGGTCGGACAGGGTTTTCTTAACATACTGTATATGTTCTTTTTTTAATTTTATAAACCAGGGCTTGACGGCGAGCCCGCCTGATAGTGAGCAGTGATGTAAGCGTTGATGGTAAAGCACATTAGTTAATTATGAGCCCTTTTACTTTAGCCGTAAAACCATCATCGCATCATCGCCGCAAAAATGTTCTAGTCCTTCGTTGTACGCAGTATAAAAGGCGAGGCGAAACGCTTCGTCCGGATCGTAGCGGTGTCACCAATGTTATTTAAGACAAGAAAATATCTCAACACCAGGTGGCTTGGAATGCAACATATTCAATACACACCTGTCAAAAACTGCTCAGCAATGACCTCGGACTCCTCATCAGCCTTTAACGCAGCCTCTTTTAGACAATCCCTGATCCGATGAGGATCATACATCTCCGCTAACTTCATATGCTTTCTAAAAAAAAAAGATAAATAATATTTAAATGCAACAGAACAGTCAAGGTTAGGTTTGGTTAGCTAGGCGCCCGGCCAGTACTCGACGACTGGCTCGGGAGGAGGCACGGCTCCCTGTCGTTCAGGGTGACGCAGGTGCTGTCGGGGCACGGCTGCTTCGGCAAGTACCTGCATCGCTTAGGCAGGGAGCCGGACGCTCGGTGCCACCACTGCGTCCAATGCGGGGAGGACACGGCGCAGCACACGCTCTCCGAGTGTGTAGCTTGGGAGGAGCAGCGCCGTGTCCTCACAAATGAAGTTGGAGGCGACCTGACGCTGCCGGCAGTAGTGCGGAGGATGGTCGGCAGCTCAGAGTCGTGGGACGCGGTGGTGTCCTTCTGCGAGGACGTGATGTCGCAGAAGGAAGCTGCGGAACGGGAGAGGGAGATATCAACTCCCTTCCCGGGCCGCAGAAGACGCACCGGGCGCCGAAGAAGGGCGTATAACGCCCTCTTCCGCCCCCCATGAATGGGTCCAGGGGCGAGGGACATGGGAAAGTCCCCGCCCCCCTATTGATGGACCCCGAGGTGAAGGCGCGCGCGAGTGTCGGCGCGCGCCTTTGAGGTGATGCACGGGGTAGTTTAACACCCCACTACCCCGTGCAGGAGAGGAGGCCCGGACAGACCGGGCCAGCACGAGGGTGGGGCCGTGGAAGAATTTAGACTCCCGCGGCCCCACGTGCGCTCGTGATAGAAGACACACCGGGGTGGTTTTAGTCAGTAAAAGTCTGACATACCCCGTCGCCCACCCCAAGGCGGCGGGCATCCTATGAGGATTTCCACCCCGGAAAAAAAAAAAGGTTAGCTAGGCGCTTCGGCCCGCACTTTAGCGGGCTGTCGACGCGCCTGCTGAAGGCTGCGGACTCATGGCTCATGCCGAACATGGGAGGGCCGAGCATTCGGTGCCGGCGGTTATACGCCGGCATACTGAGGAGTATGGCCCTTTATGGGGCTCCAATTTGGGATGACTCCCTCCACAGGAGGGAGAACTTCACCGCCCTTCGTGCGCCCCAAAGGGCCATCGCCCAGCGGGCAGCGCGGGCCCCGCCTTGGGAGCTCGAGGCGTGGGTGCTCGCCAGTGTACGAGTGGACGGCGGGGCGCTTGCACCGCTCACCATGTGGGAGGCACGGCCCCTCACGGGGCAAATGAGGGTTTCGCCGGCGGGGGAGTGGTAGCTCAGGCTCCGCTAGTTTCCCACTCCCCCACCACTATGGCGATGCCGGAGTACCGCTGGGGTTTTTAGTGGGTATACCGGGAGGCTATCTCCCGGGGAGTCCCACATACCCCTCCCGTCCCCCGACGGTTGGGGATGCGTAATTGTCATTTTCCCCAGCGCAAACAACAAAAAAAAAAAAAGGTTAGGTTAGCTAACATTTCCGTGTGCAGTTTCTGGCCTGCCATCGGACGCGTCCCCAGGTGGCGGATAGGGGAACGGCCCCCAGATATGGGGGTTAACGATTTACCGGCGCGGACCAAAACCAGAAGTGGGGACCGCTTCGGCGGTCACACGTGCGGCGGGTCGGCCACCACTCCAGGTGGCTGACGTGACCCGAACTCCGCGCCACCGTCGGGCAACCCGGTCTCCTCACTGAGAGGAGCTGGGGGGCCCGTTTGGATCCGTGCAAACGAGTGGCGCTAAGAGGCATTTCCACAGCAACAAAAAAAAGCTAACATGCGCTAACAGGAGGCTGTTTTTTCCCTGGGACGAAAATCCTCACGGATAATCTGCTGCCCTGGGGATGAGTGGATGGATCTCAGACTCTTACTAAAAACCACCCCGGTGTTCCATCTCACACCTACACCGGGGATTGCGAGAACGAACACTGCATTCGCAACCCCCGATTGCTGCCGGACCGCCACTGACACTCCCCACCCTGACCCGAGGAGGTCCTCGGGTCAGGGTGGGGAGTGAGGTGTCGCGACGTCAAAGAGAGGCGCGCATGGAACGGAAGGCTTGCTTAGAATCAACACTTCATTCGCGATAGCATTACTCAGAAGTAAAAACAAAAGGTTGTTTTTAAGGTACACTTAGTAATAAATGTACAAAATATGTATATTGTGCTATGTTACAGGGTGTATCTGACATCGTAACGCAAACTTTGCGAAAAGGCTAGACCGCATGCCACTAATAAAACTATGATAGTCATTTATGTCGTTACTGAGCGGTTACAAAAATAACAGTGTTTAAAAAAGTGTCGGCTCGGCTTTTGAACGTTGCAAGCGTGCCGCCGTGCGTGTTTGTAGGTATGACATTGACCCCTGATGCGAATTCTATTAAATCAGCTGATAAGATAGTTTTCTAGTACTGTTCACATTGCGATTTTTTTGTGTAATTAACGATTTAATTAATTTTTACTTTAAAATGTTTTTGGGTTATAAAAGTATAGCAATTATGAATGGTCTAAAGTGAGAAAAACTTCATATTATTTTTTTTAAATCGGGAAAAAGCCGACGCAAAATTCCCCCACTGGGGGGTTCAGAATCATATACTGGATCCATGGTACTCGTTTGTGCGTCGAAGTCAGAGACACCCTTTATATGTTATGTTGTTAATATTTTGCAATTACTGGCATACAAATATTAATACTAATTACTGGCAGGGTGACAATGATTTATACTGACCTATTTAATTCCTCAAAGTTCATCTTCATTTGTACAATAGTAGAAATACGGTCAATAACTTCAGTCTTTAAATCATCCAATGCTTGCTGTTTTGCAATGTTCTCTTGCGCTATGAGCTCAATACTGTTCATCAACTCTTCAGTTTCAAGGTCCAATTCCACAAGCTGAGGGTTTACTTCAATTATTTTGTCCTGGAAATTGTGATGAAAATATTGCATTAGGGTTTGATTTCAATGGGTCGGTCATATCTGCTGTAGAATCTATGTAGGTTGGGGCAGAATTGTTCTTAGGTACAGGGAGCCGGACGCCCGTTGTCACCACTGCGTCAACTGCCGGGAGGACACGACAGAGTGTGTCGCTTGGGAGGAGCTGCGCCGTGTCCTCATCTCTGAAGTAGGCAGTGACTTATCGCTGCCGGTCGTAATCAGTTTGATGGTCGGCAGCGAAGAGTCCTGGGATGCGGTGGTTTCCTTTTGCGAAACAGTTGTCTCGCAGAAGGAGGCTGCGGAAAGGGAGAGGGAGATCTCGTCCTCTCACCCAGCCCGCAGCAGGCGTACCGGGCGTCGCCGGAGGGCGGATAACGCGCTCTTCCAGCCCCACTAAATGGGTCCAGGGGCGATAGACTCGGGGACATCTGTCGCCCCCCAAACAACAGGACCCGAGGTGGCGGCGCGAAGTGTTCCACGCGCGCCAGACGTCACGGGAGGAGTTCTACACCTCACTCCTCCCCCTGACCCGAGGAGGCCCCACGGCGGCGGGCCAGCACCAATCGGGGGTTGCGGAAGCAGTATTAGTTCCCCCAGCCCCCGGTGTAGGTGTGAGACGGTACACCCGGGTGGTTTTTAGTCAGTAGGAGTCTGACAGACCCCGTCGCCCACCCTAGGGCGGCGGACATCCATGAGGATTTTACACCCGGAAAAAAAAAGGGTTTGATTTCAATGGGTGGGCCATATCTGCTGTAGAATCTATGTAGGTTGGCGGCAGAGTTGTTCTTAGGTGGAGACAGTGAATCGGTAAATGTAAGGTAAGCTAGGCGGAACAGTAATCTGTGTGGCTATCATGAGTTTTCATTACGAGACTCGATCATACGCATAGAGCGCGTTTGGCGCTCACATTGGTCGAGAGTTCTTACAACCTTGAAGCGGGCCAATTGATGAGTCAAACGTGGTCAATATCGATGATAGCCACACTGAGCAGGATGGCCAGTGGCTGCTGGAGAGGATGTTAACGAGATGAGAGTTAACGATAATAATGCTATTTGGTGTGCAATTGCAGAGGTTATGCCCAGCAGTGGGCTGGCATAGGCTGAAAATGATGACGGGATATTTCACAGTACTGTAAGTCATTTTTTTTTTTTTAAATGGGACAAAACCCGCCACACTTTTCCCAACCACTGCAACTCCTGAAAGCCAGAATCAACAGTGGCGACCGCCAGAAAAACGCCGAGCAATGAAGCTCGACGAGTCCCGGAGAAACGATTCAACTGTCTTGGGTCCCGCAACAAATTAATCAGAAAAGAATAGCGGAGGAGTAAGAAAAAAGATATTTTTTCCACTTCCCTCCATAACAAGCAGGAGACAGAACAGAACTAGGCCAATCGGCACTAAGGGACATTATTGCAACTGGGAGAAGCCCAGATTGCCAAACACCACGGAATAAAATTTGATTAAGTTAATGGGTCCTAAGTAGGTATTAGCTGTTACAATTGATTCCAATAATAGGTATGGCAAAAGCGCCTGAACGCACGGAAATTGGTTCTAGTTTCTACAAGGTCCGTATAATAAACGACTCCGGATGTAACTTGTACACTATCCAACATAATATTGCGTTCATTCTGCCAAAGAACACACTCCCACAAGATGTGATGTGCGGACTGTTCAAATTCACAGTTCGATGTAGAACACTGACACAAAGGGGAAGGAACAAGTTTAAAAGAATACAGTTTACTTTTAAAGTTGCCATGACCTGTGAGAAATTGGGCAACGCAGTGGTCAACCTCCAGCCATGTCCTAGCCAGCCGATCGCCAACGGATGGAAAGAATAGATGGAGGTGCCGGCCCTTGATGGAATTATCCCACCTACTTTGCCATTCGGATAAGAGGTCCTCCCAGACTTCAGTCTGAGGTTTAAATAATCTAGAGATTTTATTAAAGTCGCGTTGTGTAACAAAATTAGTGTCCATGGCCTCCCCCCTCGCGGAGTAGTACATTGAAGCACGTCGCTGTACCTCAAGGTCGACTGGAAGTACACCTGCCAGTACCGGTAAGGCTTCAGTACTGACCGTTCTATACGCCTTGCATAAAAATATCAATGCCAAACGTTGGCTTTGAAGCAGTTTACGTCGTGCCGCCCCTATGCTGGCCCTATCGGCCCAAACAGGTGCACCGTAGCACATACATCCTAAGTAGGTAGCTCCATATATAGTTTTTAAAGTTAGGAATGATAGACCCCAGGTTGCTTTCGATATTCTAGTTAGGGCATAAAAGTTCCTTTTAGCTTTTTCACCAACTATTTTTATATGTTCTATAAATGAAAAATTCCTTTCTAAGATCATACCAAGATAGCATACGGATTGCTGTTTTTTAATGGGAACGTTATTAAATTTAATAGTAGGCAATGATTTAAGATTACCTTTTAGTAGAAGTTGATAGGTTTTATGTGGCGCAAACGTTAGGCGGTTACGATCACCCCACTGAGATATTAAATTTAGGCAAGTATTGGCCAAGTTCTCAAGTCCAGCTCGGGTACTTGACTGAATGAGCAGTAGGCCATCGTCCGCGTAACCAGTAAGTGAACAGCCGCAAGGAAGCGGGATCGCGAGGAAGTCATCAAAACCCAAATTCCATAAATAAGGACCGACAACTGAACCCTGAGGACATCCCATGGTTAGTGTTTTAGTACTAGAAAAATGACCGAGCTTAAGTACCGCTGAACCGTTTATAAAGTAAGAGTAAACGAGATTATATATGTTTTTATAGCAACCGCGGGTTTTTAATTTTAACAACAGCATAGGCCACCAGGCGTTATCAAAAGCCCCAGAAATATCCAGGAAGATCCCAATTACGTACTTGTTTTCGGATTGGTTAACGGTTCTTCTGACAGAAAGCGCCGCGTCGACTGTAGATTTACCTATGGTGAAGCCATACTGATTATTATGGAATTTTGGACCGTTCGGTAGTAAACGTGGAACGATGAGGCGCTCAAGAAGTTTACCCAAAGATGGTAGAAGTGTGATAGGACGATATGACTTCGGATCATCCGGTGGTTTGTCACCACACTTTGGTATTATTCGTATGAAACCGCGTCGCCATTTACGAGGAAAAACGCCTTCAGCAATGCATCGGTTGTATACAGTTAAGATGGCATCACCCGCTGTTTTACACGCTTCTTTAATCATCCTATTAGATATTTTATCTTCACCTGATGATTTGTTGACCGGTAGTTTTCTAACAATATTTATAAATTCGTCATTAGATGGTACGTCTGACATTGGTGATTCAGGTGGCACAGGAGCCCACGCTCTAATCTGTTGGTGGTAGTCGCTATCTATTTGATCTTAATAACCTTAAACAAAGCTTAACTAATGATGTTGTGTTGTTCTGTGATGAGATAGGTAAGGGCTTGGGGCGCTTGTTGACTGATGAATGTCCGGGTCACTCAATATTGAACTACTGTATGCCTGGTTGTTCTTTATATGGAATTATGCAAAAAATTATTAAATGTAATTTCTCCCAAGACACAACTTTGTTAATCTTTGTGGGTAGTAGGGGAAATTTGAGCAAAAGAGAATTGCTTAAGTGTTGTAAAACGTTAAGCAATCTGAATATTGGAAAGGTTGTCTTATTTACATTCCCTTACAGTGACCAGTTGCCACAGGAAGAAAATAGGATTAGATTTGAACTAAATATGACAATGTCCAACTTGTCATTTAATAATAAAACATTACATATAATTGACATAAATAATTATTTTAAGAAGAATATGTATTTGACAAGAGATAGACATAACAATGTTATGTATTATCTTTCTAATTATTATAAAAGACAGATAGCTGTCTCGCTATCATATTTTTTTTTTATTACAGCCAAAAATTTGGCTAAACAACTTGCTTCTTTTGAGCAATGCAAGGAAATTATAAGTAATACACTTAGTAGTAATGAGCAGAGCTTGGAATTTGTTCCAAGTTATTTAAATTACAACTTAAGACAATAGAGTCTACCTCTAGCACTATTTTAAATAATAAATTATACCTGTACCCATTATCAAGGGACATTGAGACAATAGAGTTAAACTCTAGCAGAAATGTAAATCTAGATCCACCTATATCACACCCATTAAATTTTAATTTTCATAATATAATCAGTAATAATAGCATTAAAATTGTTCACCAAAATATACAGGGTGTGATAAATAAACAATTAGAATTGGAGTTGTTCATGAACTGTAGTTATATTGATATTGTTTGTCTTACTGAACATTGGTTAAAAGCCCATCAGTTCATGTTCAGCTTTAATAACCATCGGATTGCTAGCTCATTCAGCAGAGTAAATATGATAAGGGGTGGCTCCCTAATAATTGTTCGTAACAATATCAAATTTAAAGAACGGGCTGATATTGTAAGCCTCTCTGTTGAGCGAGTTATTGAAATCGCTTGCATCGAGCTTGAGCAGTTCATTGTAATAAGTGTCTACAGGCCCCCATGTGCTTCCTATGATATTTTTGAAAAATATATGGAGGAAGTTTTATTAAAGACTTGTCATAGTAACAAAACAGTTGTTGTCTGTGGAGACTTCAACATTAATGTCCTAGAGAAATCAGCTACAGTTAGTAAATTTATGTCATTATTCAAGTCTTATAATTTGTACGCAAGATTCTTTGAGCCGACTAGAATAACTGCCACAAGTGCCACCTGTTTAGACAACATTTTTACTAACTTAAGACCTTCTGACCATTTAATTATAAATGAGTTAGACTCTGATCACTGTGGCCAGTTAGTTGCTTTTCCTCGTAAAAGTGAAGTCAGAGCTCAAAGAAAACTTGTGAGTTTTGTTCCTGTAAATGAAAATCGTTTAGGACAATTTAAAAATAATTTAATTGAGAAGTTACCGGGCTTGCCTCATCACACCAACCCGGATCATGCGTATAGTGAACTATTTAACCTGATTCATTGTGAATTTATGAAAGTTTTCACAAAAAAAACATTGTCTGTTAGCGACCGCCTTATATTTAGTGACTGGGCAACCCCAGGTATTTATAAAAGCCGGGAAAAAATGTATGAATTGTATCAGGAAAAAACATATAACCATGATGAAACTTTTCAAGAATTTGTTAAATATTATTCAAAAACGTTTAAAAGAGCCTGTTCCTCAGCAAAAGCCATACACATTAAAAATAAAATAAAATCTTCTGGAAATAAAATCAAAACAACTTGGCAAATTATAAATTCTGAAACTGGAAGAACCAAAGCACAAAATCGCGATTTCCATCTTAAAATTAACGATGTAGATATAAAGGCGGACTTGGAGGTAGCAACTGAGTTTGAGAATTTTTTTTACTAATATTCCAATAATAACTACAAAAACTTTGTCTTCTTCCTCCACTTCTGCTTACACTATACTAAAAGAATGTGTTCCAGAATGTGACAAGCACTTTGAATTTGCGTTTGTGACTGCTAAAGATATTATAGAATCTTTTAAGGATCTTGATGTAAAAAAAAACTGCTGATCATTGGGGTTTGTCAGTATACACTGTAGCTTCGATAATAGATGTTATCGCACCTTTCTTGGCAATTGTTTTTAATTCTTGTGTCACATCTGGTATATTTCCTGATTTGATGAAACTTAGCAAAGTAATTCCACTGTTCAAATCTGGTAGTTCAACTGATCCCACGAATTTTCGGCCAATCTCGATATTACCAACTTTGAGCAAAATTTTTGAAAAGTTAATTTTGAAACAGTTGTTAAGGCATTTTAACTTACATAATTTATTGCACGTGAAACAATTTGGTTTTACAAAGGGTCGTTCAACTACAGATGCGGCCGTGGCGTTGCTAAAGAACATATTTGGGGCCTGGGAGGAATCGCAAGATGCTCTTGGTATTTTTTGTGATTTGTCCAAGGCCTTTGATTGCGTACATCATGATACTCTTATTAGGAAATTGTACCATTATGGTTTAAGGGACAGAGCTCTCGACCTTCTGACTTCTTATCTGAATAATCGAATTCAGAGGGTTGATGTTAATGGCAAGAGATCTGCAGGATCTGTGGTCACCGTGGGCGTTCCGCAGGGCTCAATTCTAGGTCCATTCTTGTTTTTAATCTATATTAATGACTTACCTCATCACGTGAGGGATAATCACAACATTGTATTGTTCGCGGATGACACTTCTCTTATTTTTAAAGTCAAGCGTCAGCTAGCCAATTTTGACGAAGTTAACAATGCACTTTCTAAAGTTGTCCATTGGTTTAATGTAAATAACCTTCTTTTAAATGAAAAAAAAACTAAAGTCATTAAATTTTCTACGCCAAATGTCAGGCAGCTAAGTACCAATGTTCAACTGAATGGAGTAGAGTTGATCCCTGTCGAGTCGACAGTTTTTCTTGGATGGACTATTGACGCCAAGTTGCAATGGGGTCCTCACGTTGAGAAGCTGTCGGGTAGACTCAGTTCCGCCGCCTTTGCTGTTAAGAAAATTAGACAGATAACTGATGTGGATACAGCCAGAATTGTTTATTTTAGTTATTTTCATAGTCTAATGACTTATGGGATTCTTCTCTGGGGAACTTGTGCGGACATCAATACCATCTTTGTTTTACAGAAAAGGGCTGTTCGAGCCATTTACAACCTTGGTCCTAGAGATTCTCTTAGAGAAAAATTCAGAGAGGTGGACATTCTGACTGTAGCTTCACAGTATATATTTGAAAATCTTATGTACGTACATAAAAATATATCGGATTTTAAGAAGATAAGCGATATTCATAATATAAATACCAGGAACAAACACAATCTTGCTGTACATCACACTCGTCTCCACAGAGTGGGCAACTCATTCATGGGTCAATGTATACACTTTTACAACAAGCTTCCCATGGACATTCGAAACTTACCCATTAAACGATTTAAAAAGTATATAAAGGCCAAACTTTGCAAAAAGGGGTATTATAAAATCACAGATTATTTAGAAGACAAAAAAGCTTGGGACTGAGCTGTTCGCTCTGATAAGCATTGTTATTAGCAATATGCGTAATTATAAGATAAATTATTGTAAAAATTCTCATTTTTAATGTCTGGACTTGAAAAAAGACGATGATCCCTGAGTTTGTTTCGGCTATTTCTTCTCAGAGGTAGTCAGTTAGGAAATGCCGGCTTCATCTAGTTAAAAAAAAATTATATGACGTGTAAAAGTGATCGGTGATCCTATTTGCTTTGCTTAATAAACGATTTCATTTCATTTCATTTCATTTCATTTCATTTCATTTCATATCGTTAGCCGGTGAATCATCAGGGATAAGTGTATTAATTAGCACTTCTGTTGTTTCCTTTATGCCTGTGGTATGCTTATCATTGACTTTAATGTTTTGAACGTATGCAAGGTCGACCGATCTGTTAGCTTTAAATTCGTGATATAAGGGAGACCACGGACCCTCCCTGTCAAGTTTATCAACGATTTTTCGCAACAAGTTACCCTTAGATTTTTCCACCGATGCTTTGTAGCGTGACTTGGCAACTCTAAAAGCATTTAAAGCGAACGTAAGAAGATCTCCAGTAATCTTTCGGCTCTTGAGTTTATTTAACTGTCTACGCGCTCTGCGATATCTTTTACGCTGTTCAACTAAATAATCACTCCACCAGTCACATCTACGAATATTGGTCATAGATCCGCGACCAATGGCAATGTCAGCACAGTAGGTAAAGGTTTCTGACATAATGTCAGCACTGTCTTCGGCTGACAGCCCGTCCCGAGTGAATTCTTTGGCGTGACACGCAAAAAGCGAGCCGAAAAATTTCCAGTTCGCGCCTTTACATCTATATCTGAAATTACCGGGAATATGAGACGGACCCTGAATATAACCAGGAACAAATTCGTACACGATCAGGCGATGATCACTACAAGACGCGTCCGGTAGGACACGCCACCTATCCAAACGTACGTCGGCACTTGAAAGTGTGACGTCAATACAAGATTCGCCCATTTGGCTGCAGAAAGTAGGTGGTGCATCAGGGGTATTATGAATCGATAGGTTCATCTCAGCAATGAAATCCTCAACAGCGCAGCGTCGTTCGGTATCGGTGGCCCGAACCTTGCCATACCACAGAGACCGCAAGACATGACGGAGATTATGTATATGAGGAGTAACAGGATCTGAGTATTGAAAGTAACAGCTTACAACGAATACTTTAAAAGAAGCTGATGATACTTCGGCAACCGCACAGTGTGGCGTCATGAGGTCACGTAAAGACGTTACCGTAAAGTTAGAAGACCGCGCAACATAAATTCCGGCTCGTGCCTTGCAATCCAGTTGTACTACCCTGTGACGTAAACGTGAGTTTTGATATTGTTCCTGAATGAGTACAAGGTCTAAGTTGTAGTCAATAATTAATTTATCTAACTCTGATGTCGCCACCTTATCGTTGTGAAGGTTTAATTGCCCTATGTTTAACCTATCCATCTTAATTAGTAATTAGTATGTAGGATAAGTTGTTCGAGTTTTAATTTATAGGTACCGCACTGGTCCGACCCGCATCTATGATCATAGGGTTTTTTAAATCGTTTACACGCCGCGCAAACCGGGGTAAAATTCGAATCGCCCTTATGCGGGCAAACATTGGTTTCGTGAGCCTCGGAACAGACAGCGCAGGTTGGTGATTTATTAGCGCAATGCTTTTTAACATGACCGAATTGTTGACAATACGCGCAACGAACTACCTCGATATCATCAACAAAACGGCAAGTGGCCCAGTCAATAAATAATTTATCCTTGGTAGTCACAAGATGTTTACGTACCTCAGGTTCAATTTCTATGCCTATCCATTTCCGACCGGTATCGGTAGAACGCCTACGGACTATTTTGGTGGATTTAATGAAATCGTCTTCTTTTATTGGCAACTCATTTTTAATGTTTTGGCGGTAAATAGCTTGCAAAAAATTTTTGTCTTCCATTGAGGCGGGAATGTCCTTAACTAATAGACGGGGGCGGCGACCCTTTGGTTTTTCTAAGCGAAGACCCGCAGACTTTATAGCATCTACCGATTCTAACTTTTTCAATTGGTTTTCATTCGCTACACGTAAAACAACCCCCGATTTGGCGGTTTTTTTAATACCGACTATTTGAAACCCATCGTCACTCGGTCTAATCGCTTTCATAAGAGCTTGTTTAGTGGCGGATGATGACGCATAGTCAGCTGATCGCTCTTGGGTCGGATAGGCGACGACACAAGGCAGAGGCACTTTTGATTCAATAGCGGGGGCAACTTTAGATAGCCGCAGTTTCAAAGAATCTGCGTACGACATTTTATTGTCCTCATTAATGGTTTTAACGCCGGATTTTAATTTAATTATTTCTAATTCGCGCTCGGTATTAGCAAGCTTGGTTTCGTTACACGATGATTTTAAGGCTAACAAAGACACGATACTTGTGACTCGTTGAGTCATATCCATAATAGCTGATTTATTCGCGACATTTATACGAGAACCGTTATCGTTAACCAGTTCGTTGATTTTGGCCAGGTACACAGACGCCTCCGAAACTAAATCATAATAATTGTCACTGTTACTGCGATTGGAAATATTTAATGTAGGCGAGGACTTTTCGGGCGAGTCGGGAGCAGTCTGTAGACGTTTCGACCGATCGTCTATTAATTTGTCGGTCGGAGACATTTCACAAAACAGACGCTTAGCGGAGGTTTGAGTTGGCGGCGATCTAAGTGTCTTATTATTTCTACGGAAAATGTCTCCGCCACGATCAGGCGGATCATCATTGTAAGTTGACATACCTAATTAATGAACAATAAAACAAATCTAACTTAACGAAAAGATAAATAAAACTAGTGAGAAGAAAAAAATAAAAAAAATATTACGTTACCCTCACAAAAAAGAAAATAAATGTACTCACCGAGATTGATTGATTTACAGTAATTACAAAAACAAACACTAAAAATAAACTTACGATACCAAAACTAGACACAAATTAAACAACCCAGAAAGAAAACACCAGCCGGAACTGATAATCGGAACACGATATTCGTAAATATAACAGGAGCGTATTAACTTCACACCACACGGCGCGGGGGCGCGAAGGGAAGTGTAAGTCAGTCAATTATTCTATCTTTAAAGTGAAAGTCAAAGAATTTATTTGAAATAAGTAGACTATTATACAGTATGTTAAGAAAACCCTGTCCGACCCGTGAAGGTGTTGTTAGGTATCGATAACTGATTCTACTAATGCATACAAAACCGGGATAAACTTAAAAAAAAAATCCCCCTAAAAAAGTAAATATTCTTTCGCAAAAAGAGGTAACTTAATCAATGTGCGATATGCACCCTTCCGCGGGGAGCGGGCGGCAAGGCACGCGGCACGTGGTCGCATCGCTATTCGCTCATAATAATACCGGTGTTGTCACTTTTTTAAAAATTACCAAATTTCGGGGAAGTTGGAATTAATTCGCGGGAAAAAAAGATTATTTCAAAATTCATTTGTATTGGTACTATGATGATTACGTAAAATTTTATATTATATTTGGTCATGTGTTTACCTAACCTTTATTATCCTTATGGGTCGGACAGGGTTTTCTTAACATACTGTATACAACATTAACTACAATGAAATGAAATTCATTCTTGTCACCTTATCTTTTCTCTTTCTAAAACTTAATTATCATTGATGTTATAAAGTTAATGGCCCGACTCCCTCGTTAACAAACTAAAGTAATTTTAGGTGCATCTTTTTCTTCCTATTTCCTTAAGGAAAGTCAGAAGATAACATAACAGTTTAGACACCATTAAAAAATGGCGACTAAGCTAGGTATGTCGATTTACATTCAGGCGTGTACTAATTTAATTAAACTAATATTTATATCCTGTCCTTCTCTTAATGAAATAGTAAGAAAAAGATGCACTGATCTCGAAATAACTTTAGTTTCTGAACAAGGGAATCACTGTCTTTATGTGACTAAAGCACTAACATTTTTGATCAGTGGAAGACAACATCAGTGTATGTTTATCTTTCTATTTAATTAAAAAAAGGATAGAATATAATATATTAGTTTAATCCTGTCAAATTAAGATACTCCATAGACTGTTTAGACGCAATTTCAAACATGGCGACGGAAAATACGCCTATTTACGTCAGGCGCAGAGTAATTTGACAGGACTAGGTTACCGTTTCTTAATGAAACAGAAAGAAAAAGTTGCACTGAACTTAAATTTAACTTAGTTTACAAGCGAATCAGGGTCAATATCTGTTTAACTTAAATAGGATGGATATTTACTATAGGTTAGTTGACCGTTAGACTAGTCACATAATTAATTCCAATGTAAATATTTGTACTAAACAAGAGCAATCTAAATTACAGTGATTATTGAGGCAACAGTTTAGAGACATGAGGAACAGGAAAGCCTCCATAGAAAAGGAAGTATCCTCTGAAGAGAAGGGTGTTGTATTTGGCGGGCACTTGCCCAACCGTTGAAGTTGGAAAGTTGTATATGCTAGTTGCACGGCAAACTCTGCTGGGAGACATGTTTGATGACCTGTGTGATATCAAGATGCTTGCTGTTCGCACATGAAATTTCTAGATACCATTACAGCAACTTAACTAATAAAATATGTATGTAATTTTAGATATAATATCTCCTCACCTGTAAATCAGTATTCTGCAGTATTTCCTGCAGCTCCTCGATACAACAGTCATTTAATTCTGGGAACATTAAAGACTGTCCGCTGTAGTTTGATTGTGGACTTACATCGTTGCTCTTCGAGTCATCAGAATTTGACAACTTTGGCATGGATTTCTGGAACTCTCTTATTATCGCTTGAACAACACGGCCCAAATCGGAATGCAAGGTATAATTCAACAAACCAGGAGCTCCGATGACTTGATTTGAATTATCTCCTATCCACGGATGAGGTATGGGTGGATTCACGAATATGGAAGGCTTTTCATTAGGAAACTCAGGTCCCAGCAACACTGTTAAGCTCATATTTTTACCGTCAGCGACGAATTCCACTCGATACTCAGAGTTTTCGTTAACTTCAACGACGTGATCATTGAAGATTTTTAAAGTATCAATTTGACGCTTTCTCAAGTCTTGTTCATTGTAATATTGTCGTGGCAGCATCTTTAGGCACAGTACTTACTAAAAAAATAAAATTATTAGAGTGAAAGTAGTTGAAATCTGTTTTTTGTGATTTTTTGTTGACACCTTGATTATTTGTAACCCTTTAAAACATGTTGTGTGAATACGAAAGAATGTCATACCTGTTATTTAAGTTATAAATTGTTATTCAGAAAAATTTATCAAAGTTATACAAGTTGGACATGAATTTCCAAAATATTTCGTGCGATCAATAAGAAACTTTCAGTGCGTTTTATTTGGACGAAGTTGTTTTATACTCCTCTTACACTGTCACTATATTCATTTGAAAGAATATTATTGGTACTAGGTTACAATTCTGACCAATCAAAAACGCCCTTATTATTATTGTCAAAATATACACAAAGGAAACAAACCTGTCAGAAATGTCAAACTGAAATCAAAAATACAGAATACGTTTAATTATTTCAGAATCTCTAGTTGTTAATAAAACGTAGGTTTTATTATTTATGATTCAAACAAGTGATTTTAGTTCCATTTCTATTATATTCTAAAATAGTTTTTTAATTTCACCGGGTGTTGTTTAATTGGCAAAGATCCTCGACTTTGCAATCAACAAACAATCCCGTATCAAAATAAACGTATTTGTAATGCAAAAAATAAAAATACGACTGGCTGTTGTCTTGTAGTCAAATAAATAATATCAATATTATCAAATCATCATATCTATAACTCTACAGTGAAAGTGATGGGTAAGCAGAGTTAACGTTTGTTAGATTCCATAGGCAAATGCACACAGTAGCCGCTTCATTTATTTAACGTACTTAATATAAATATACGGTTCGGGGTGTTTGTAGCTAAATTATACAGCCGCACGTCTCGATCAATTAGGTTAAACTACGATTCGGCAATCGTGTTCGGTTCGGTTCGTCTGTTCGATGGGTGTCCAGTTTTTTTTTTGGACTGCACGTTAAAACCTTGGTCCCGAATATCATATGGATCTGTAAGAGTCGTTACGGGTCGTCAGAAGCCCGAGAGTCTGTGAAACCTGTAAAAATTTTCAGAGATTCAAAAATAAAAATCGGGAAAAACAGCTTAACGTGCTTTCTGAGGCGTGGAGGGTGGATAAACTTTACTTTATGGACCGCTGAAGTGGGCGGCAAGATTTCTAGGACTGAAAGTCCTTGGCTTAAGACACCTGTATGTAAAAATTTGAGTGATGAAATTTATAATTTTCGAGAAATT
This sequence comes from Sesamia inferens, assembly GCA_037179545.1. NCBI lineage: Eukaryota > Metazoa > Arthropoda > Insecta > Lepidoptera > Noctuidae > Sesamia > Sesamia inferens. The sequence goes on along the minus strand of CM073951.1, from coordinate 13,039,223 downwards.
AATTCACAATAAATCATGTTAAATTTACAATTTTATGATTAGGAATTGGGTCTTCGCCCGCCGGCGCTTCGGGAGTAAATTAAAAATCACGCAAATTGTTTCGCCATATTCCTTAGTCATTGGACCTAACCTAACATAAGTTTTTATCATCTCCCCTACAGGGGAGCCCCCCCCCCCCCCCCTAAAATTCATGGGTTCATAATGTAAAGTTTAACCGTTTTTACTTAGCCCATAAGCACCTCATACAGTTCATTCAGTCTCATTCAGTCATCATCATCATCATTCAGTCATCATCATCTCAGCGTTAATCCCAGTCGCATCCTAAGCTTTTTTCAGCTTTGGAGTCTGGAGTCAGTCATTTTTGCTTTAAACAAATGTACACACACAATCCACTACGTTTCCACACGGTTGGTGTAGAAATACACCAACCAATCACAAGCCGCGGCCTGCTTCGATCAACGAATCAAGCACCGAGAACGCTCGCGCCACCCCGAGGATTTTGGCAGCACAGCAAGCTGATTTCTTATTGGTTACCCCACTATTGTTTAGAAATAGCTAGTATTTAAGTGAGTGCATAGCTTGTAAGAGACTCTCGTCCGATGAAGGCCAGCCCGCGCCGCAGCTGAGCCAGTAAATAAAAATTCGATCCAGCCATCCCTTGCTGTTCTCTCCAGCGACGCCCTAAGCCGAGGTCCGTACCCCGCAGGGGGTGCCCTTAGTGCGTAGTCGCTTAGTTTTTAGTAGCCCTGGCTGGAGGCTTTAAATTCATTTAAGGCATCCACAGGAAAGTCCGGTTAAGTAGTCACGGCCTCTCAAGGTCAACTACGAGATGCCATATCAAAAAAAATGTAAGAGACATTCTATCACATTATATTCTATTCCATCACATTCCATTATTAACAATATTACATTACGGCGGCCGACCGGGCCGAAATATTCGCCGAGCATCTGGAGCGTCAATTCACGCCTAACCCGACAGACGCCCTGGAACATGTCGCAGCAGTGGAGTAACACCTTGGTGAGTACTTCAAGACGCCGGTAGCTCCAGAGGAGGACCCCATCTTCTTCTCCCCGGGTCAAGTACTGGGGGCAATAAGGCGCACCAAGCCAAGAAAGGCACCCGGTGCGGACGGGATAACCAACACCGGCCTGAGACACCTGCCACCGAAATCGGTGGCGGCTATAGCACGCCTATACAACGGTATAGTCCGCACCGGTACCTTCCCCACCTGCTGGAAGCAGGGGAAGGTCATCATGCTGCTCAAGCCCGGGAAGAACGTTCTGAAGCCGGAAAGCTACCGGCCTATCACGCTCCTCCCCACCACCTCCAAGGTGTTTGAGACGCTCTTGCTGCGCCATCTAACACCACATACCACGCCGCGCCAGGAACAATTCGGCTTCAGGGCCGAACATAGTACGACGCTCCAGCTGTCGAGGGTACTGCACATACTCACGGCGGCCGTGAATAAGAGGGAGTACGCCGCTACAGTATTCCTCGACATGGAAAAGGCATTCGATCGGGTCTGGCACGCCGGTCTCATTTACAAGCTGACCAGGACCACCACGCCCCGTCGCTTGATTCAGGTGGTCTCCTCCTTCCTACAGGACAGGATTTTTAAGGTATCGTGGAGAACGTGTCGGCCAGCGCACGCCCCATCAGAGCGGGCGTGCCACAGGGGAGCTGCCTCTCACCTGCGTTATACGCCGTGTACACCGACGACATCCCCGCCACGCACTCTGCGACACTCGCGCTGTACGCTGATGACGCCGCGTAGATCACCACGTCGCTGTCGGCCGACCACGCGGCCATCAAAATGCAACGCGCGCTAGACGACCTTCCCGACTGGCTCAGCAAGTGGAGACGGTTAACGCAGGTAAGACGCAAGCTATGATTGTCACGGCGAAGCCGACTCCATCCACCGAACCTTCAGCTCATGGGGACCGAGGTCGGGTGGACCAGGACCGCCAAGTACTTGGGGGTCACACTCGACAGTCGGCTCACCATGGGCCCGCACGTCTGCGACACCGTCGCGCGAGTTAAGGTAACTAGAAACCTTCTACGCCCGGTGTTCTCGTCACGCCTCTCCACGCGAGTCAAGCTGGGGATCTACAAGACCTTATACGTGCGCCCGCAGCTGACATACGCCTCCCCGGCTTGGCTCGCCCTCATGGCCGAGACTCACAGGAAGAAGCTCCAGACGCAGCAGAACATCACGCTGCGTCAAATCGTCAAAGCACCTCGGTACGTGAGGAACTCTGTCATTCACAGGGACCTGCGTGTCGAGAGCATCGAGGACTTCACCATCCGTCTGGCGGAGAGTATGTTCTCGCGTGCCAGCACCTCCGATCTCCATCACATCAAGCAAATTGCGCCCTGGCACGCGAGACCGCCAGACAAGAAGAGATTCCCGCGCGACCTCATCGCAGACGTCGCGCTATCACCGGACTTGACGCCCGGGTAGGCCGCTTACACGTTCACACGCGGCCTACTCAGGCATAAATATTAACTTCACATTCGCAACACGACACCGTCGGGCACATTGCGGACTAAGTTAATATAGGCGCTGTGCGTTCGACATACACACATGCGCAACTCCACATGCAGGCACACACACAGAATTCCACGCGAGCGGAGAACACACACCCACAAACCGCTCGTTACTCACCACCACCCCCCGCACCCCGCCAACCGTACATAGCTGGTTGAGCTGTTAGGGGTCGGGGTAAGCACCCACTGTAGTGGAGCGCCAAACAAAACCGACGCTCGTTCGCTGACCGACCCTTGCTGGGCTACTGGAGATCCCACTCGGCAGGGGCCTGGTCGCACTGGCGTCGAGAAGCACTTCGGGCGCTCCTACAGTCACACACCACAAAGCACACTGATGACCGCCGGAGGGGAGGCACACCCCTACGGCGGCCGACATAGGTGTGCGAAGACGGCACCCTTAGGGTATACCCCAATGACGGGTCCCCATTACTGGGGACCGAGAGACCGAATCTACGGTCATGGAGCCAAAAAGGAGCCCCTAAACCGTCTCCTCGCGCCCCCATCTCGGGATCGCAGAGAGGTCCACGAAGTAAGAGACATTCTATCACATTATATTCTATTCCATCACATTCCATTATTAACAATATTACATTACAGTCCATTCCTGTTTACACTCTTGTATATAATTATCTTACATCACGTTATTGTACACGTCAAATACATTGTACCCTTTTACATTCGTGCAATACACAGTTCGATTTATCTGAGTTTTAATTACGCGACACGACCTACGCGCTACACAATATTTAACTTAAGACTTAATCTAGGTTTTATTTACGATGCAACTCTATGAGACACATAACAATTTGTTTTTAAACTTATTTTCAGTTAAATATATCAACATCAATTAAATGCATGTTATAGTTCTCTACCAGGGGCGTAGCTACCGCCGTATCTGCCGTATCAATTATACGGGGCCCCCTGGCTAGGGGGGGGGGGGGGGGGGGGGGGCAACTCGCGTAAGCAAAAATTAATAAAAACTTCCCAATTTTTTTTTTTTATTTCACAAATGACAAAAGTCAAACAAGCAATTTATCTTTACCCGCGTAATGGCCTCTGCACACTGCGTGGGACGAGCGACGGGCGACGAGCGATATGCAATGAGAGCTCTGATTTTCCGAACGGTTCCGGGGGAAGGGAAGTTCTCAAATTTTGGAAAAAGTGACAGACAGCCGGCAGAAGTTTCCATCCACCAGACAAAACCTTGCCGCCAAGCGATTTGTCGTGTTCCAGCATGATGTCTGGTGAAGCCGTACGGAGGACGGGTCTGAGCAGTTGTGTTGCGATGTGTGCCGGGTATGATGCGCCAAATGTTGTTGTGTTGGGAGTTTGGTCGTGGAGGGTCTTCAGATCAATCTCCCTTTGCACAGCATCGTTGGTCATGTTGTTGGGTTTAACATTGCATCACCTCGCTCAACTGCCGTCTTCCTTCCTATTCGATCAATCTGAGTGAATAGGTTCTTAATAAACTAGCGCGCTTTACCATCAACGATCGCATCACTGCTTACCATCAGGCGGGATTGCGGTCAAGCGCTAGTTTATAATTATTTATAAAAAAATATGATGAATAAATATTTCTATTAATTTTTTGATTTTTTTTTTCTTTTGTGACAATTTTTTACCCTTCCTAAGGGCCCCCAAACAAATTTTTATACGGGGCCCCGCTAAAGCACACTACGCTTCTGTTCTCTACTAATCCCCGAAGCGGCGCTCCCTTACCCGCGTTAGTAGGTACATACATACATACATGACATGTATGTAGTACATACATTATGAAGCTCAAGATTATATGATGACAAAGGAAAATAGTGAATTCCTTTCCGTCTCAGTATTTAGGTAAGTTAGCTACGCTAAAATAACTCAAAATCATATTTATTATTATTCATGATATGCGAATTTTCCAACATTACGAAGACTTTTCTATCTAGTTCAAATGACAGGTCTGTGCCAAATAATCTATCAAATGATAGAGCGTACTTGTTTTTTTGCTAAATTATTTTTAAGTGACTGTTTAGCGTTACTAGCTTTTGCAAGAATCATTTGTGGTCACGTTTTATTAAAACGTGTGCCTTTAGTTCATATCTGCATCTTGTACCTACTTACCAGTAGAGCTGTTACCACATCACCGTGAAAGATTTCCTATCATCATCATCATCATCTTAGCGTTAATCCCAGTCGTATACGGACAAATCCCACAGATTAAGCTAGCCCCAAAGTAAGTTCGAGACTTGTGTTTTTTTTTTTTTTTAATTTATTTGGGACAAAAAACAGTTACATGTTACAATATTAACAGTCTAGCTAAGGTATAATACACAGTAAACAAACATATAACCCACACCAATGTCCACGGAATTATATTGATTGTACAAGACATAAGGAAACGGAGGTATACAGAAGGGGACAGTGAGAAAGTAGCGAATGATGAAACTAAAACTAAACCCTAAAAATCACACAAACCAATAATTCAAGACAGCGTGCCCCGTCCAGATATGGTCCATGGGCACAATCACGTCACACCAAACATCAGCAAGAAACAGTAAGAGTTAAGGATTACCAGAAAGTAAATTAATAGTCATTTTTGTTCGTTATTAATAGCCATTTCGTGTTAAGGGATACTAACTCAACGATGATATATTTATAATAGATACATATATAGATAAACATCCAAGACCTAGGCCAATCAGGAAAAGATCGTTTTCCATCATGACCTGGCCGGGGATCGAACCCGGGGCCTCCACGTCGCAGGCAGGCGTGTTGACCGCTGCGCCACGGAGGTCGTCAACTCGTCGCTTTTTCAACTTTGGAGTCTGGGGTGCGCTTTACCAGTCTAACTGCTAAAAATTACCTATGCTTGGACTAAATTCGATAAAGAATACAGGTGAACAAACCGTTGCTAGGCAACTACTTGTTTACACCTAAAAGAAGATGTTAGCAACCTTTTCTAGGAAGAAACAGCTGGGAAAGCGCGGGAATCGTTGAATTTCGCGGACGCGGATTTTGTGGAAAAAACAATTTTAATTGCTAAATAGTTGATTTTCGTATTGGATTGGATCATTTCATGAGTATTTTTAGTTTTTAGTTATGTAAATACTGTAGTTTTGTCTATTTAAGTTCCGTTACTTATATTTTTTGTGTATATTGTATATATAGTTTTGCCGCCTAAATTGGTAAGTTCTTAAAATTTTATTTTTATGGATCCTCCTCAGGATCCAGGGGGTACGGCCCCCGACATTGGTTATGTCGTAACAATACAAGGCAATGACATGGATTGTGATGACCCCAATGCATCTGTCAATGAAAGTAGTTTTGATACTGATAGTTCTCTGTCCTTAGCAAATTCCAAACGTAAAAGAATCAGTGCACATCGCATTTGTAAACATTGCAATAAAAAAAGACGAAAGCATGGCAGTAATAAGAAGACAAGAGATTCTGATTGCCAATGTCGTTCATCTGTTGATGATAAAGTGCTTGTTGAACTTACCCAACCTTCATCTTCTAGCTCTGATAACAAGACACCTAGATTGACAAGGAATCAGGAGGATGAGGATTTATCTGTTCTTAAACATGTTCCAACTACTGTTGCTCGGCTTTTATACGAAAATACTGACTCTGCCCCTTACATAGTACATGTACAACCCCTGATGACAATATTACATTGCAACCCATTTCTTTCGGCCACTTTTTAAAGAAAAATAATATCCATTCTATTGTAAACGGGAGTTTAAAACGTATAGGACGTAATAGACTTTGCATATCATTTATAACATACCATGAGGCTAATTTATTCTTGACAAATAGTACTATTAATAAAGATTACAAAGTTTTTATACCAGCATTTAGTGTAACCCGGCTAGGAGTAGTTCGTGGTATTCCTGCTGAGTGGTCTGATGAAGAAATAAAAGAAAACATTAATGTTCCCATCGGTACCGGTGCAATTCTTAAAGTAAGACGTATTAGGAAGAAAATTACTGTTGAAGGCAAGTATGAATTCAAACCAACTGAGACTGTTGTTTTAACTTTTGATGGCCAAGTTTTACCAAAACGTATATTTGTTTGCTATACATCTCTATTGATCTATACATTTACCCTACTATTCAATGTTATAATTGTTGCCGCTATGGTCATGTGAAGGTTCAATGTAGGTCCAAACCTAGATGTTATAAATGTGGACAAGGGCACTCTGGGGATAGCTGTTCAGTTACTGAGGATGATTTATTATGTTGTCTGTGCAAGGGCTTTCATCTTGCCACTAGTAAATCTTGTTTGGAATATGAAAGGCAAAAAGCCATTAAAGAAACTATGGCAAAAAGTTGTATTTCATATGCGGAAGCATTTAAGTTGCATCCACCTATTTCAAAGATATCATATGCTGATGCTTTGGTTTCTAGACCAAATACTTTTTCTTCAACTCAAAATTCTACTTCTCAAAGTCAAACTTTGACTTCACATAAAAAGACAGTATTTCTAAAACCGAGATCTCCTCCTAGATTAACGAAAGGATATGACAAAGACAGTCATAATGATATTATTAAGGATTATAATATGCCCACTCCGGCCAATGGGTGTGCTTTACAAACTCCAAATAACTCTTCAAATAATTCAGTTGCTGAAATAATTGTTGCTCTTATTAACTTATTGTCTCAATCTAATATAATTACACCGTCCATCGCTGCTTCATTATCTGGAATACTATCACAAATCCCCAAATCCTCCAACAATGGACAACAAGAGCCTTCTCAAAGCCTTGCAGTGTCGTAGTGAAGTCCCGAAAAAAAAAGTGATTTAATACATCAGATTAATAAATATAAGCCTTCTCTTGTTGTTTTACAAGAAACTTTGCTTAAGCCTCCAACTTTAGTTAGAATTTAGAATTTCAGGTTTCAGGTTTTAAAATTTAAATGAATGTTTACGAGAAGATCGCGTTGACGGGTATGACGATGTTGCTACACCTGCTGAAAATTCTACTGATTTTGAACATTTTCCTATACATGCTAGTTGTATCATAATATTAAGATTGGGTCATTTTTCAACTCCTGCACATTTATATAAACTTAGCATAGTCACTAGTACCTAATATTTGCTATTGTGGCACAGATATTGGCGAACCGAATCATATCTTCTTTTCTTGTTCATTAAATAACTGTACTGCGTTAATAGAATCACCGATCTCTCTTAACGTTCCCCTCCCAATCTCTGTTCCTATATTATTAGCTTATCGAAATTTTTATATTTAGGTATAAAAATATTTCCCTCTTTATTGAAAGTAATAATATCCGCGTATAATTTTTTCCGCTATATTTTATTAAAACATATCATATTTTACCTATCCGTACAACTGTTTTGATCCATTTTCCTTTTCCTACCGCAAAATTTCCTTACCACATCATATCGATTCCCTACCTTTGTACTAAAATCTACTGAAACAAAATCAAATACTCGAAAATGGCAATACGCAAGCAGCGTCATGCCAAACGAAGAAAAAAAAAAAAAAAAAAAACCTTTTCTAGATTTTCATACAAATAATAATCCTACTTTCTACTAATGCAAATAGATTATTTATATTTAGATGTTTATGATTTGTATAGAATGCTTAACAGATTTGAATAAAATATGATACGTGTAAGTTAATTTTTAGAAAATTAACTTACACGTATCTATTACTATATCTATTACTTAGGTTAAATTTTGATACCATATACAATGTACGCTGAGATGATGATGATACATCATCATCTCAGCGTACATTGTATATGGTATCAAAGCCAGGCGCATCGGAAGCTTTTTCAGGTATGGAGTCCGGAGTCCGCTTTACCAGCCTAACTACACGTATTGACTTTTGGCCAAACTTCGATATTTTCCATCCATGAAGCGACTGCCATCTCAGCTCCGCAACCCGAAGGCGATATCGAAGCATTGCAGACCAATTGCCCAATTGGACCTTTGGGGGCTCCAACAACCCGTAACGCCATTAGATCTTCGTATGGCAATTAATGTATACAAATATTTGCACTGCGCGGTGATTGAATACGCGCCTCCTTGGTTACCCCACGGAGGCTTACAAGCTGTGTGTGTGTGAGTGACCTATCATTCCAAATAGGTAAAACTAGGGATTGACACCTCTGTCCAAGCTCACTACACTTAAGTTTTCACCATGATTTTGTTACAAAATGTATCGGCTGTTATTTCATTTCAGGGCAACAGTCTTACCTCAACCGGACTAAATAAGGCCACTCGCATAAGTTGGAGCACGGGATCTTAGAAGTCCCCGTGCTTCACCCAGGTGGAGAACTTGGGTGAAGCACGGGTCCGGATCCGTATTTTCCTGTACTTTTTTGCGGCTTTGATATTTTTTGCATATACTAAAGTTGATGTGTAGATTTTAGACATTTATGACAGTAACTCTAAAACGGTTTTTGTGGACTGGATTCATTATGCATAACTACGTCTAATTGTTAGTTGCGTCACAAAAATAAATTGATGTTCCCTTAAATTACATCTGTTTAGTCCATTTAAAATGTTAATAACTGAATTTCGACAATGACCCAATTCCGGGATTCAGAAACTAATTTAAGTTCAGTACATTTTTTTCTTTATCCATACTAATACCTATTATAAATGCGAAAGTATCTCTGTCTGTCTGTCTGTCCGGCTTTCACGCCAAAACCACTGAATCGATTGTAATGAAATATGGTACACAGATAGTCTAGAGCATGAGAAAGGATATAGGCTATATAACATCCTGCTATGCCCAATAGGAGCAGAGCAGTAACAAAAAATGTTACGAAAAAGGGGGTAAACGCGGACGTACATATTGCTCCCATTATTATTACAGGCGCTTATTTTATATCAACACGCGGACGGAGTCGCGGGAAAGAGTTAGTATTTATATAGATAGACTAGTACTGTGGAGACTAGGTCAAATCTTCTTCATTAGCTGGACAAATTCATCACCGGTCTTGTACTGCCCGCATCCATCGGCTTTCCGCGACCTTTACCAGATCATCGGTCCACCTTGTTGGGGGCCTCCCTACGCTGCATCTTCCGGTACGTAGCCGCCACTCCAGAACTAGGCCTAAAATTTTACAAAAACTTAGACGCCATGTTTTTCAACTCGTCTAAACTGTCTTAATAAATTACATCTGTTTAGTCCATTTACAGTGTTATTAACTGAATTTCGACAATGACCCCAATTCCGGTAGTAGGCCATAACATCGGCCGCCGGCAGAAGTTACCACCCACCAGACAAAGCCTTGCCGCCAAGCGATTTCTCGTGTTCCGGCATGATGTCTGGTGAAGCCGTACGGAGGACGGGTCTGAGCAGTTGTGTTTCAATGTGTGCCGGGTACGATGCGCCTAATGTTGTTGTGTTGGGAGTTTGGTCGTGGAGGGTCTTCAGACCAATTTCCCTTTGGCACAGCATCGTTGGTCGTGTTGTTGGGTTTAACATTGCATCACCTCGCTCAACTGCAATTCAAAATCAAAATCAAAGCATTTATTTCAAATAAACCAGTTACAGGCACTTTTGAATTGTCAGAAGGTCGGTCAGTCAGTAAGGTGAAGCTAGTCGCCCATTCCAAAGAGTAGGTACCTATGGAGAAGAACGGGCAAGAAACTCCATGGACACTCTTTTAAATTATCAAGCTATTGATACAAATATTTGATTACATCATTCATTTTGAAATCAATCGTGTGAGAACGATGCAGAAATATATTGAACGCTGAGAGCGTCCATTATGGAAAAAAAACAACAATTCAGAAATTAACCCATTCCTCCCCACTGTCCTATTTTTAGGACACTATATTCAACATTTTTTTTTTCTATGTTAGGGTTATTATTTTTATTGGTTTTGATGAAATTCGTATTTTCACACTATTTTCCCAATAAAATATATTTTTTTCGCTCTTAAAAAAGTTATCGTATTTATAATATACATATTTTTAAATTGAGGAAATTCGTCAGCTTAAAAAGAGTATTATGATTTGATTATAAAAAACCGAAAATAAAAAGTTATCAGCTTCAAAGTCCATCAAATAGATTTTTAGATCTCTACTGAATCTATTATAATTAAAAACTAAAACAAAATATTATTTGGAAGCTTGTGATACTAATTCAAAAAAAGGCGTACTATAAATATGACACTGGGAACATGTCTTTACAAGTAGCCGTGAAAGCGTGTTCGATCCTGTTACGCTCGCTATAAGTTCAAACGTGTCTATTGTTTTGTTTCTTGCAAGTGTTTCGTAAACTTTACTTTAGTCGATAAGTCTTCGTCAAGCACAACACATCTCGTAATATAAAAAATTGTGATTTTTTTATAAGATTGACAAAATCTAATATTTTTGCTTACCTCCTTTGCTTTCCGCAAAGGAGGTAAGCAAAAATATTAGATTTTGTTTCTTATCAAGTGGTTAACGATATATTTGTTTAGTTTGGGATGGTATATGTATATATATATTTATATATATATATATAATATAATATAATTTTTATACTTACTATATATGTATAATTATTGTTTATAGATCATGGATGCAGTGAGAAGAAAATATAAAAAAGCATTGATGGTGTCTGAAATCACCGAGTATCTTCAAGATATTGAAGATTGTAGTGACGAGGAGTTCAATGACTTGGAAGTTGCGATATTGCCCCCGGATGAAGTGGATGAAATGACTGATATAGAAGAAGGTAATGACGACGATACGGGAGTTCTGCCAGTGTCAGATGTAGCTGGTCAAGTGGAATTTTCATGTACAATTGATAACGTCGAGGAAGATCTTCCTACTCAAACCACATCTCGGACCAACAAGACAGTCATTTGGCGTAAGTGTGAACCTGTATATTCTGAAATTCAGCCGGAATCTAATACTGCTAAACAATGTTTAGAAAATATGATTACGGAATTGGAAGGAAAATCTGCGGTAGAAATATTCGAACACTTGTTATGTGACCAGATTCTAGAATATATAGTGCATGAAACAGTAACCTATGCCAAAAATTATAAAAATGATTTGAACTTCAATCTTACCGTGAATGAGCTAAAAGTATTCATAGGAATTTTGTTTTTCTCTTCGTATCTCCACTTGCCTCAAAGCAAACTATATTGGTGCAGAGATGATGATGTACACATTCCATTTGTTGAACGAGCGATGTCTCGGAATCGTTTTGATAAAATTAAATCATATTTACATTTCAATGACAATTCAAGAATTGATAATAGTGACAAAGCTTTCAAAATTCGCCCATTTATCGATAAAGCTAATAAATCATTCCAAAAGTTTGGTGTTTTTGAATCCAACTTAGCTGTTGATGAAATGATCGTCAAATACTTTGGTCACCATGGTATCAAACAGTTTATAAAAGGTAAACCAGTAAGATTTGGATACAAGCTTTGGGCACTGTGTGGAGTAAGCGGATATTGTTATAACTTTTCGCTTTATACAGGAAAGGATCCTCAAATATCTTGTAATACTGGTGATGGCTTGGGTTCAAGAGTGGTAAAAAAGTTGCTTACAGTATGTACTGATCCTAGTGCACATGTAGTCTACTTCGATAACTTCTTCAGCAGTATGCAATTGTTGATTGACTTGAAATCTGAAGGGTTCAGAGCTACAGGGACAGTCAGAGACAATAGGACTAAGAAATGTCCAATCATGACCAAACAAGAAATGAAGAAGCAAGAACGTGGTTATTCCGATCATCGTTTCGATAAAAATAATGAAATATTATGCGTGAAATGGCATGATAACAATGTAGTATGTCTCTTAACTAATTTTGATACTGTTGAACCTTTTGTAAAAACTAATAGGTACTCAAAGGTAGAAAAGGCCAAAGTTGCTGTGAATCAGCCAAAGCTTATTCATAATTATAATAAAAACATGGGAGGAGTGGATAAACATGATTGGCTTATTTCTAAGTATCCAATCCGCTTTAGAGGTAAAAAATGGTATTGGCCTCTAGTAATCCGTGTTTTGGACATGACTCTAGTCAATGCATGGATTATTTATAACCAGGTAAATAAAGATGAGACCATACCTCTGCTTGATTTCAGAAGAAGGGTATGTTTTTCTTGGATGAAAAAATCGGAAGGCAAAGTAAATAAGCTTACATCAGGTACTTCAGAAGTTCTTTTATAACCTATAAGATTTGACAACTATGGTCACTATATGACCAAGAGGGACAAACAAAGACGTTGCCAAGGACAAGGCTGTAAAAAAAAGCCTTTAACATTTTGTTCTAAATGTGAAAAAACACTCTGCAGTGATTGTTTCATACCTTATCATACAAAATAAGCTTTTATTACATTATTTCTGATACTGTTACTGGTCCTATTTTTAAATAAAGCTGATTTCCATATAATTCTTATCTTTACTTTTTCCTGACCATATGTTCCCACTGTCCTATTTATAGGACATGCTGAGTCAGCGAAACCGTTTTTTTTTAATTTATTTTTTTGCCATATTATTTTTTCTTAACATATTAAGAGCCCTAATACAAGATTTCATCAAAAAAATCCAATATTTTCAATGCTTGGGAAGTAATGGGTTAAAATACGCCGTAGCAGCTAAGAGATGACCAGTCCCCTCTGACGGCGTCCGTTCACAAACATGACGTATGGATCAACATCATTCAGCTCAACCATATTGAAGGGAACCTAATGACCCAACACACACGCCACCACCAGCGAGACATTTGAGTGAGCATGACATACTCTCAACAGCCATAGCACAATCAAGTCAATAAAAGACTAACCCAACAAATAGATGCTTTACAGCAAGTAGATCGTGCTCACACGTGTTCCATGCAATTATACAATACTAAGAAATTGAATCTACACAATGCAAAGACAGTTTTGTCCAAGGTTCAGCAGTTCCAACGGTGTGCCCGAATGCTAAGTTTAGCTCCTGTGTAGCTGCACCAGTGCCGAATACTCCTGTCAGCGATGCAATTCCGTAACGCATAATATGCCTGGCTACATACTTACATAGTGTGTACTGGCTTTGAGTTAAAAAAAAAAACAAACACTTACAAATTTAAACTACAAGAGGAAAAATCAAAGATCAATCAGTGTAAGCATAGAAATCGGACGCAGCTCAAGCCCAAGCCTTTTTGTCGTCGATATAATCTTTAACACTATAAAATGCTTTCTGACACAACTTACGTTTAATGAAGGATTTGAATTTATTCAGCCTCAGATCTTGAACCACCTCTGGAAGTCTATTGTAAAAATGTATACATTGGCATCTAAAAGAGTCACCTATTTTCTTGAGCCTTGTTGTAGGTACAATAAATTTGTGCTTGTTCCTAGTATTTATATTTTGGATATCACTGTATTTTTTAAACAATTTTATATTTTTATGAGCATACAAAAGATTTTCATAAATATATTGAGACGGCACAGTCAGTACATTAATCTCTTTAAATTTTTCTCTGAGAGAGTGTCTCGGACTTAATTTATAAATTGCACGAACAGCTCGTTTCTGCAAAACAAATATTGTTTGAATATCAGTGGCATTTCCCCACAACAGAATGCCGTACGACATTACGCTATGGAAATAGCCAAAGTACACTAAACGGGCCGTCTCAATATCAGTCAAATTACGAATTGTTCTAACTGCGTATGCAGCAGAACTTAGTTTTTTTTTTTTTGACAATTTTTCTATATGTGGACCCCATTGAAGCTTAGCATCCAGAGTTATACCCAAGATCACTGTGCTGTCTTCAGATTTCAATTCTTCGCCCTTTATCAACAATTTAGTTTTCACCTGCCTAACGTGAGGTAGAGTAAACTTAATGCATTTGGTTTTTTTCTCGTTTAAGAGTAAATTATTAACATTAAACCAGTGGACTACTTTGGAGATCGCACTATTTACATCATCAGTGACCTGCTGCTGACGTTTAAGTTTAAATAAAAGTGAAGTGTCATTTATTCGTTCAGTTTTTCTGAGTGAATAGGCCCTTAATAAACTAGCGCGCTTTACCATCAACGATCGCATCACTGCTTACCATCAGGCGGGATTGCGGTCAAGCGCTAGTTAATAATTATTAAAAAAAAAAAAGTTCAGTGCATTTTTTTCTTTATCCATATTAATATTATAAATGCGAAACTATCTCTGTCTGTCTGTCTGTCTGTCCGGCTTTCACGCCAAAACCACTGAACCGATTGTAATTAAATTTAGTACACAGATAGTCTAGAGCCTGAGAAAGGACATAGGTTATATAACATCCCGCTATGACCAATAGGAGCAGAGCAGTAACAAAAAATGTTGCGAAAACGGGGACAAACGCGGACGTACATATTGCTCCCATTATTTTAACAGGCGCTTATTTTATATCAACACGCGGGCGGAGTCGCGGTCAAGAGCTAGTATTTATATAGATAGACTAGTACTGTGGAGACTAGGTTAAATCTTTTTCATCAGCTGGACAAATTCATCACCGGTCTTGAACTGCCCGCATCCATCGGCTTCCCGGTCGACCTTGTTGGGGGCCTCCCTACGCTGCATCTTCCGGTACGTAGCCGCCACTCCAGTAGGCCTAAAATTTGACAAAATTTTAGACGCCATGTTTTTAAACTGTCTTAAACACTAGCCCCTTATTCATAAACGCTGCTTAAAGTTAACTAGTAAAGATTAACGATTCATTAACCATTCAATTTTGACCTTTTAACGTCACTTAACTTAAATCATCCTTTATGAATATACACCACAGTGTTTAAGGGGTTTATTCATAAACGAAGATTAAAGTTAAGTGACGTGCAAACGTCTAAAATGTATGGTTAAAGAATCGCTAATCGCTAGTTAACTTTAAACATCTTTTATGAATAAGGGGGTTAGCTTCCAAATTATTCCACGAGAATAGGGAAGAACTACCTAAACTTGTTTATTGTTTTTATAGGTAGATAGTATAATTAGGGTTCCGTAGCCAAATGGCAAAAACGGAACCCTTATACAGGGCTTTTCATTAAGAGCGCTCGAACATTGAAATGAAATAAAACAATCTGTTTAAGTGATATTACCACAATTTTTATTACATTTTAAAGAATATTCAATGACAATATGTGTGGAAAATAATATCAGCCAAATGGCCACCACGACTCCGCTGTAGATGGTGTAATCTGGTGGACCAATTTTGAAGGACGCCTTCGCATAAATGGGGCTCAATTTCACGAAGAATGCGAGTTATATTGACCTTTAGGGCAGCAATTGACTGTGGTTTATCTGCATACACTAGAGATTTCACGTAGCCCTACAGAAAACAATCGAGCGGTGTTAAGTCACACGATCTCGGGGGCCAGTTGATGTCGCCACCACGCGAGATGACGAAGCCCTCGAACATCTCTTTCAATAAATATAATATTTCCCGTGCTGTATGGCCAGTGGCGCCGTCCTGTTGGAACCACATGTTTGTAAGATTCATACCACCTACCCTAGGCCACAAAAAATTTGTTGTCATCGTCCGATATCGGTCGCCATGACAGTGAGCGCGGATCCTTGCGCATCTTCGAAGAAATAAGAGCCGATAATACCGCCGGAATATTGGGGGCTCCCCATACTTAGAACTGAAACTCAAAAACTTTTTTTTCATCCAACACATACGTGTGGGGTATCTATGGATAGTTGCCGCCCCCCCCCCCCTCTTAACTTGTAAAATAAGAAAATGAAAAATCTAAAAAAACATATGACGTATTACTAAAAAAACTACCACCGAAAATTGTTTTTAACGAGATATAGTAAGTAGTTTTTTTAATACCTCGTAAAAACGTAAACCGCTTATTACAGCGTAATCTTTCATAGAAATAAGTCCTTTAATTTCATAAATTAATGGTACCGAACCCTTTATGCGTGAGTCCGACACGCACTTGGCCGGTATTTTTTAACAGTGATTCTACTTGATTGTTGCGAGCAATATGTCCGGCCCCTGCCACTTATCTTTGGTAATTTTTTGGCTCTTCTTCAATTGGAAGAACTAATAAACGTGCTACTCGATTATAGTGCTGCGGAGTAATTTAGGCCCTATTTGACAGTTGAACAACATTAATTGCGTTATTTCCGTTATTGAACAGACGAATTTTTTAAACCTATTAAGCAATGAATTTGCAATATCCTTCAAAATTATTGTTAGTAAATGTTATGCTAGGCTGCTCTCAAATCGGAATAGGAAAACATTGTGATGAAACCGAGCGGCGTGTGTTTAAATCAAAGGCTTGTGAGAAGTCTATCCTTCTTCAGCTTATAGTTGTCCACTGCTGGACAAAGGCCTCCCCAAGGCTTTCCACGATGACCGGTCTTGTGCTGCCCGCATCCATCGGCTTCCCGCGAACTTCATCAGGTCATCGGTCTGTTAGGTCTAGTTGGGGGCCTCCCTACGCTTACGTCTTTAATTGAAGCAAAAGATTTTTTTTTTTGATATGTCATCTCGTAGTTGACCTTGAGAGGCCGTGACTACTTAACCGGACTTTCCTGTGGATGCCTTAAATGAATTTAAAGCCTCCAGCCAGGGCGACTAAAAAACTAAGCGACTACACGCTAAGGGCACCCCCTGTGGGGTACGAACCTCGGCTTAGGGCGTATCTGGTGAGAACAGCAAGGGACGGCTGGATCGAATATTGAAGCAAAAGAGACAGCCGTTGACATTTTATAGGTACCCTCTGTTTTCCCAGACGGTTGTGCATTATTTTAGTTAAACATTGAATTCCTATGTTAACAGACTAAACATAATTTAAACGCAGTGCATTCTTTCTATTTCAAGATAAATATTAGATAGTTTAGTTCTGTCAAATTAGTCCGCGCTTGACGTAAATCGACGAATTTTTGTCGCCATGTATTTACGTCTTTAAACCAGCCACTCAAGTATGAGTGTGCGGGTTCGATTCCAGGTCAGGCAAGTACCAATGTAACTCTTCTAAATTATATGTACTTTTTTAAGTATCTCTTGGACATCAATGACTGATTAAAAGGCGAAGGGAAACATCTTGAGGAAACTCGGTCTTTTATGTCTGAAGTCGCCAACCCGCATTGAGCAAGCCTGGCGATTACACTCAATCCTTCTCTGTAAGAGAGGAGACCTGTGCCTGGGCACAGGTCTCCTCTCTCTCTCTCTCTTCTGGAAGTGTGACGATAAAAGGTTATTGATGATGATTTATTTATGTGCGTCTAAACTGTCTATGGAGTAACTTAATTTGACAGGATTAAACTAAAATGTTATGTTCTATCCTTTTCTTAATGAGATAGAAAGATAAAGATGCACTTATCTTTAAATTAAGTTTAGTTTGTAAATAAGAGAATCAGCTGCATTAATTTTTTTTGCAGACGCGTTTCCACGAAGTGTAATGTTTGCACGCTCTTGACCCGAATGAAGTAGTCAGTATAAAAGTCCACTTTAGGTTTTTATCGTTAGCGGCAAACCAAAGAAATCTTGTGTCACTTGGTGTAAGGTTATAAATGTGATGGGCACGCCACGGCGCGCTCCTGACGCAGGTCTTTAAAGGACACGGTTGTTGTTCTGGATAAGGCGGAAGAAAACCCCAGGGTGTCGCCATTGTGTGGATCACCCTGAGGATACGGTGGAGGTCTGGATGCCTCCTGGGTCAGGGTTGCGGGTTGAAAAAGAAACCGTGGCCCTGGCGCACAGGCAAGTGAAGAAACACGGTTGGCTTTTAGTCAGTAAAAGTCTGACACGCTCTTCCGCTCCGCCCAGAGCGGGAGAAGTCATTTGATGATTTACCATAAAAAAAAAGTTTTAACCGTGATCTAGCAATTTAGGTGCGTAACCAACTCTTATTATCAATCTGAATCATTATGAAGAATATTGCATATCCATTGCTCCATATTATGTTCGATAAATATATCTTTTTTTTAATTAAATTATAAACTAGCGCTTGACCGCAATCCCGCCTGATGGTAAGCAGTGACGCAGTCGTTGATGGTAAAGCGCACTAGTTTATGAAGAGCCTTTTCACTCTAGCCTTGAAGACACTCAAATTGTAGTCCGACGGAAACACCGCCGCTGGCAAACTGTTCCAGACCCTCGATGTACGCGGTATAAAGGAGGAGGCGAAACGCTTCGTCCGGATCGTAGTGGTGTTAACAACATAAGGGTAGAAACTCGCCGTACGACGGGTCGTCCGATGGTGGAACGGAGATGGGGGAATTAAATCATGCAATTCCCTGCACACTCCCCACTCCCTTGACAGGTCTCCTCTCATACAGAGAAGGATCCCTATGTCCATATGTATGATTAAATCTTTAATACTACGCAACGGATCTTGATGCGATTTTTGAAGTGAAACTTCTTTAGGCACGCTTGACTTGGGGAGTAAACTAGCGAAAGCGTTACGAAAAATGATAGGAAAAAAAATGATGAAGGCGAACGGAAGCAGAGTATAGTCCTATTTCGTCTGTAATACAAACAAGGAGTTGGCTCATGTAAATATTGCATGACCTGTCGAGTATGAAGTTGTGAGTTCGCATCTCGCCGAAGGCAATATATATTTTTTGGATCTTTTTAAGATTTGTTAACAATTGAGTCGAGTATGAAGTTGTGAGTTCGCATCTCGCCGAAGGCAATATATATTTTTTGGATATTTTTAAGATTTGTTAACAATTGATTACCTAAGTGCACAAATAAATTTATAAATTTCGTTCTGTTCTGGCCTTTATATTGTTTTATATATTTTTGCTGAACATTTCTGATATAATTGAAAGTATAGAAGCTTTAAGATATCGTCACAATACGATAATTGGACACAAAGTACAAATTGCTTTCGAGCCTCATAAGCTCAATTATTAAGCTAAGTACCTTGATTGATTAAGAACTATGAATTTCTTCGAGAACATGACGCTGCGAACACCCCCCGACCCCCCTCATTGATTACCTCACCCCCCCGTGGATTATCTCGGGAACCAGAGGTCGTGGACTACCCGAGTTTGGGGTCCCCTGAATCAGGAGGAGGAGCCCGACCTTTTGGCCCCGTGGGAATCCACTCCCCCCTCTCCCCCTCCCCCCTACCCCCCGCAACCCCACGAAATCTACCCCCCCCCCCTTTAGTTACCTCACCCCCCCGTGGATTATCTCGGGAACCAGAGGTCGTGGACTACCCGAGTTTGGGGTCCCCTGAATCAGGAGGAGGAGCCCGACCTTTTGGCCCTGAGGGAATCCACTCCCTTCCTCTCCCCCTCCCCCTCCCCCCGCAACCCCACGAAACCTATCCCCCTCCCCGACCCCCTTTAGTTACCTCACCCCCCCGTGGATTATCTCGGGAACCAGAGGTCGTGGACTACCCGAGTTTGGGGTCCCCTGATTCAGGAGGAAGAGCCCGACCTTTTGGCCCCGAGGGAATCCACTTTTTTTTTTTTTTTTTAAATTGGAGGTGTATGCAAAAATATTAATTTATAAATGAAAGCATGAAATAAATTTAAATATTTATAGAAAATTAATATATGTATATGTGTATACATGTATATATTGTACACACATATATATATATATATATATATATATACAATTATACATACAGATGGTGCAAAAGAAGTTTCACTTCAGTCGTGTGGTCATAAGCACACTCGTTTTTTTTTTTAATAGATAGAGTGATAAAAGAGGAAGGTTTATATGTATAATAACATCCATTAAATAGTGGAGAAATACTATTATTTTTTAGGTTTCTAATGTGATGTCGTAAATAATTAAATTGCATGGCATCCCACTTCTGACACCAATTGTTACGGGCTAGGGGTACTAAAACGCCGGTTAAGGGTTTCGAAGTTTATTGGCAACGAAGGTACAGTCGATTGTAGGCAATGACAAGTAGAATGTTGCTGACGTTGCACCGAAGTCTTCACTTACATCCACGAAGTCCGTGTCGTTGCACTTATACGCAGGCTGAACCCTACGAGATCTATCAAAATAATGTACATACTAAATAATTATACATATTGAAAAGGTCTACAGAAAAGTCCGCGATAGTATATATCTATCTCTTATGGATATCCCACAATAACATTTTTTGTCATTTACTTTTTACGACATATATTGGTTAATTTTCGAAGCGATTTTAAACAATACAGCATTAATCCTTATCCAATTTAATACTTTAAATACATTGTTGATTTAATATAGATCTATATTGCCCTTGAACACCAATAACTGATTACAAGGTAACGGAAAACATCTTGAGGAAACCTGGACTTTAAGTCTGAAATCGCCAAGCCGCATTGAGCAAGCGTGGTGATTATGCTCGATAAAAATGATGATGATGATGATGATGATATCGCCCTATACAGCATATGATTTAAATGAATATTTTTGAAGATATTACAGATTTAAAATTGCGGGGCGTCGCGTTTGCGGCGGTACCGGCTAGAGTGCGCGAGCGGGCCGGCCGCTATGTTTTTTATACAACGTTCACAGTTTTTCAGTAGCATTTCAATTGAAACCGCAACATGCAACGCAGCAGTCAAACACTTAACCCACTGAAACTAAACTAATATGTTTTCTTCTATCTTTTTCTTAATGAAATAGGACGGGTTAGTAATGTTGTTGAGTCGGGTTTTTTTTTTATATTGTGCCGTCTATCTCTAATGGCTTGGCAAGAATTCTTTTTTGCCATTGTCTAGTATCTTTCTTTTTTCTTTTATCGCTATACTTTTTTGCGGCTTCTGCCTTGTCTTTTATTTTTGGGTTATTCCTTTCCCAAGTCTATTTTCTTTTGTCAACTTTTTTTCATCTTTTGATATCATTTTTACAAACATTCCTTATATACTAGTTATCTTCTATCTGTTATTTCTATCTCACTATATACATTGGCATAATTTCTTATCCTATTCCTGCTGCCTGAGTCGCGATTTTGGCAGTGGAGGGTCTCCAAATCAATCTCCTTCTGGCGCACCATATTTGGTCGTGTTGTTGGGTCTAACATTGTATCACCTCGACCAATTGCCGTCTTCCTTCCTATTCACTAAGTTTTTTCAGTGAATAGGCTTAATAAACTACCGCGCTTTACCATTAACGATTGCATCACTGCTTACCATCAGGCGGGAATGCGGTCAAGCGCTAGTTTATAGTTATTAAAAAAAAATAGGTACCTAGATAAAAATGCATTAATCTGCGCTAATCGTGCCATGAAAACATAATTAAAAATTTACAAAATTTAAGAGGCCGAAAGGCTCTTATCTCAACATAATGCTTCGACATTTAAAAAGTAAACAACACAGCGCTGGTATTTCGACATGTGTAGCTACCATGAGTTTTCTGTCTCGATCTCTTCACTCGATTATCGATATCGATCGTGTTTGATTCATCGATTGGCCCGCTTCAAGGTTGTAAGAACTCTCAACCAATGAGAGCGCCAAACGCGCTCGATGCGTATGATCCGAGTCTCGTGTGAATGAAAACTGAAACCCACACTGAAAGGGAAAGTGGAATCACAGATTATGAAAATGAGCGGTTTTGGCGGGAAAGTTAAGCTGTAAGTGTCACGCTCATTTTTCATTGGACTTTTAAAATTATTTATAGTGTTGTTTACTAAATAAAAGTGCGTGATTTATGTAGTAAAAAGTGCATTCAGTACATCTCTACTAATATTATTATAAATGCGAAAGTAACTATGTCTGTCTATCAGTCTGTTACGCTTTCATACAGTATGTTAAGAAAACCCTGTCCGACCCGTGAAGGTGTTGTTAGGTATCGATAACTGATTCTACTAATGGATACAAAACCGAGCTAAACTTAAAAAAATCCCCCTAAACAAATAAATATAATTTCGCAAAAAGAGGTAACTTAATAAATGTGCGATAAGCGCCCTTCCGCGGGCGGCGGGCGGCAGGGCACGCGGCACGTGGTCGCATCGCTATTCGCTCATAATAATACCGGTGTTGTCACTTTTTTAAAAATTACCAAATTTCGGGGAAGTTGGAATTAATTCGCCGGAAAAAAAGATTATTTCAAAATTCATTTGTATTGGTACTATGATGATTACGTAAAATTTTATATTATATTTGGTCATGTGTTTACCTAACGTTTATTATCCTTATGGGTCGGACAGGGTTTTCTTAACATACTGTATATAAACCACTGCACTGATTTTATTGAAATTTGGCACAAAGATAGAGTTGACCTTGAGAAATAACATAGGATAGTTTTGATTCCGAACTTTTGAAGAGTTCTCTTGGAAACTCGATACAACCGAACTCCACGCGGGCGAAGCCGCAGGCGGGAAGCTAGTCATTCATAAAGAACAGTGAAATATCTCAGCATACTGGCCACATAATGACTTTGCTTCAAACCTCCCTCGTAAGACGGTTCACGCGGCCGTCTTTTTCGAAGTGACATTGGCTAAATGCACAACCCGTGCGAAGCCAAAAAAGAAAAATTTTTAATACACAGATTCTGATATTTCACTACTTGTAGCCCCAAGCACCTCCATTTCGACTTCTATTCTATTCGCATCATCACATAATTTTTCAATTCTACTCGTACCTATCCAACGGATTTCTGTGACATTGAGAATGTCACAGGAATCCGTTGGATAGGTACGGTACGTTGGATAGGTCTTAATTCCATCATGCGGGAGGCCTTATAACGCTACATACAGTCAGCACATCAAGCTACTACTATCTCTCAGATTTCTTTACCAGATTTTCAACTTTATCTCTAAAGCTTTAAGGCTCAAGGTTGATTGGAAATATTTGACAGTTTCGGGTAGCTTCACGTCGTCGTCCGTACCTTCTCTGTCGCCACCCCAGAATCGCATCAGATAATTATGTAAATCGTTGTTTTATTTAAAGTAATGTGCGTACGCTACATAAAAATTTACCTAAAATGTAATAGGAATGTGGAATTTTCGATTTTATTTTTGACATTGTTATAGAAATGATACGTGCTGTGATTATTCATAGGCTTATAAAAAAATCCACAATCGTTTACGCAATATACAGTATGTTAAGAAAACCCTGTCCGACCCGTGAAGGTGTTGTTAGGTATCGATAACTGATTCTACTAATGCATACAAAACCGGGCTAAATTTAAAAAAAAATCCACCTAAAAAAATAAATATTATTTCGCAAAAAGAGGTAACTTAATAAATCTGCGTTATCCACCCTTCCGGGAGGCGGCGGAGGCGGCGGGCGGCAGGGCGCGGCACGTGGTCGCATCGCTATTCGCTCATAATAATACCGGTGTTGCCACTATTTAAAAATTACCAAATTTCGGGGAAGTTGGAATTAATTCGCGGGAAAAAAAGATTATTTCAAAATTCATTTGTATTGGTAGTATGATGATTACGTAAAATTTTATATTATATTTGGTCATGTGTTTACCTAACCTTTATTATCCTTATGGGTCGGACAGGGTTTTCTTAACATACTGTAGAGGGTGTATCCGACATAGAAACGCAACCTTCGTGAGAAGGATACACCGCATGCCACTAATAAAATTATGATAGTCATTTATATCGTTAATGAGCGGTTACAGAAATAACAGTATTAAAAAATGTGTCGACTCGGCCTTTGAACGTTGCAAGCGTGCCGCCGCGCGTGTTTGTGGGTATGACGTTAATCCCTGATGTGAACTCTATTAAATCAGCTCATAGGATAGTTTTTCGAGTGTTGAACAACACTTGCGATTTTTTGTGTAATTAGCGAATTAATTATTTTTTACTTTAAAATCTTATTGGGTTATAAAAGTATAGCAATTATGAATGGTTTAAAATGAAAAAAACTGCATATTATTTTTTTTAAGCATGAAAAAGCCGACGAAAAATTCCACCTGTGGGTGGTTCAGAATCATGTACTGGATCCATGGTACTCGTTTGTGCGTCGATGTCAGATACACCCTTTATATGTACATCTGTTCTGTGGCTTAATTAGCATATTTAAGACATTGAGATGTGTTAATGCGTGTCTTGGGAGACTCCGCTCTTTCATAACAATGCCTTATCCTTACTAATATTGTAAATCGGAAAGTGAGTTTCTTTATTTGTTCCCCTTTCACACCGTAACTACTGCCCGATTACTTTAAAATTCTGCAGACGTTAAGTTAGAAGTCCGGATTAAATAATAGGGTATTTTTATTTCGGAAAAAAATGATATTCCCGAGGAAAATCTAAAAAGCGCGATTTAATCGAAACCCACCCAGTATTTTTTTAGAAATCTGACTGACGGACTAATTAGTTTTTTTTTGGTCAACTACCCTATTGTGAGAGGGCTTAAGCTGAGCTTGCCGTGGTGGTCCGTGGATGCTTGACGATCTTTACATACGAAGACTCTACAGCCTCCGGGGCGTAGCGGTAGCGAACGAGGCCGTTGTGCAAGGAGGCGCGGGTTCGATACCCTCGTTGTTCAAAAATTTGCATGCTTGTGTATGTGGTAAAACACCAGGCTCTGAAATATGAGTGCGCGGGTTCGATTCCAGGTCAGGCAAGTACCGATATAACTTTTCTAAGTTATATGTATTTTTTAAGTTATATGTACTTTCTAAGTATATCTTGGACACCAATGACTGATAACCTGAAGGACAACGTCTTGAGGTAACCTGGACTTTTAAATCTGAAATCGCCAACCCGCATTGAGCAAGCGTGGTGATAACGCTCAATCCTTCTCTGTATGAGAGGAGACCTGTGCCCAGCAGTGGGACGATAAAAGGTTGATGATGATGTATACCTATGAATATTTGCACTGGTCTGGTCGTGCCTCGGGAAGCCATACGAACGACTAATGACAGTCGTAACGAGTTGTTGGAGCCCTCAAAAGTCCAACAATTGGTCTAACTGCAATGCTTTGATATCGCCTTCGGGTTGTGGAGGTCAGACGGCAGTTGCTTTACGGAAAATATCGAAATTTAGCCAAAATCACTGGTAAAGCGGACCCCAGACTCCAAAGCTCAAAAAGCTTTGGATGCGACTGGGATTAACGCTGACATGATAATGATGGCTCTACAGTCTCTACAGTAAACGTCTGCTCAGAAAGAAGAATTTGATTCTACACAATAGTAAGTAGTTGATATTACGAAAGACAAAAGATTAAATAAAATTAATTCCAACACAACAAAAAAAAAACATCCAAAGTAAACCTCACTTTGTGCTGACTGGTATCTTTTTATATCATCATCATCATTTCAGCCGGTCCTGCGACTCCCGCATCCAGCGGTTTCCCGCGACCTTCAACAGGTCGTCGGTCCACCTTGTCGGGCACCTACCCACGCTGCGTCTTCCGGTGCGTGCCACTCGAGAACCCGTCGACCCCATCGGGCATCGGTCCTACGGGCAATGTGCCCGGCTCACGGCCACTTTAGTGTTGCAATTCTTCGAGCTATGTCGGTCACTCTCGTTCTTCTGCGGAAGAAAGAGAGGATAGGATGCATTCTGGTGAGTGTGCAAGGGAATTGCATGATTTAATTCCGCCATCTCCGTTCCATCATCGGACGACCCGTCGTACGGCGAGTTTCCACCCTTACGTTGTTGACACCACTGCGATCCGGACGAAGCGTTTTGCTTCCTCCTTTATACCGCGTACATCGAGGGACTGGAACAATTTGCCGGCGTCGGTGTTTCCGTCACATTACAATTTGAGTGTCTTCAAGGCTAGAGTGAATAGGCTCTTAATAAACTAGCGCGCTTTACCATCAACGATCGCATCACTGCTTACCATCAGGCGGAATTGCGGTCAAGCGCTGGTTTATAATTTATAAAAAAAAAACCGAGATAGATAGATTTCTATTTTATATCATAAACATGAAATTCTCAGAGTTTGAAATGTCTCGTATTTTCATAAAGACTTACAATATAACATAATTATGTATCTATACTCTTCGATAACGCATGGCATTTTATTTTTAAATATAATTCATGACCATGGATACAAGTCCTTCAGTCAAATACTTAAATAGATTTTAACTTCGTAACTTACCCTTTTTTTTGCCGCTGTGGAAATGGCTTTACGCACTATACCCCGAAGAGCGTGTGTGGGACTCGCCCAGCCGAAGCCGGGAATACCCACTAAAACCACAGCGGCACATCGACATCGCCATGGGGTCATGGGAAATAGCAGAGCCTTTCTACCAATCCCCCGCCGGCGATTCGCGCCAAAAGGCGGGACGACAGTGGTCCCCCCATTCGGAGGGGCCGGGCTGGGTACGTCTTATTGTGCGAGAAGACGCAGCAGCCAAGGGTTTTTTAGCGAGATGTCCTTCCTCTTAGCCCCACTCGTTTGTACGGATGCAAACGGGGCTCCCAGCTCCTCTCAATGAGGAGACCGGGTTGCCCGATGGTGACTTGGAGTTCGGGTCACGTCAGCCACCTGGAGTGGTGGCCGAACCGCCGCACGTGTGACCGCCGAAGCGTTCCCCACTTCTGGTTTTGGTCCGCGCCGGTAAACCGGTAACCCCCATATCTGGGGGCCGTTCCCCTAACCGCCACCTGGGGACGCGTCCGATGGCAGGCCAGACTGCACACGGAATCCTAACTTAACCTAACCTAAACCTATCTCCTTTCGTTTCCCGCGTGAACCGACCCTAGGAGGAAGATTTGGGACAAAGCCCTGATGTGGCCACTATGCTACAATATTTCACTGTTCTTTATGAATGTATGGCAACCCAGTGAAAATTGCCATTAAGAAAATTATGAATTTTCCCCGGACGTAAAATGTAAATTGCCATACGTGAAAAATCGAGAAAAACACTAGTTAAACATTAGTAATTATTAATAAACAATATGAAACTTTGCATTTGCCTATGTATGTTTATTTATTCTTAGCAAATGTAATTTTACTGTGTTTGTCGAGTCTAAGCTAACAATTTGTACAGATGACAACACATCAAGCTACTATGAACTGTCAGATTTCTTTATTAGATTTTCTACTTTATCGCTAAAGAAATAAGCCTCAAAGTTGATTGGAAGTATTTGACAGTTTCGGGTAGCTTGATCTGCGGACGTCTGTCACTATTTTACAAACTCGTTAAAGTAAATTGACGGTAATTACATAGATATTTACTTACAACTTTTAATTGAGTTTTTTTTTTAATAATTATAAACTAGCACTTGACCGCAATCCCGCCTGATGGTAAGCAGTGATGCGATCGTTGATGGTAAAGCGCGCTAGTTTATTAAGAGCCTATTCACTCAGAAAAACTGAGCGAATAGGAAGGAAGACGGCAGTTGAGCAAGGTGAAGTAATGTTAAACCCAACAAAACGACCAACGATGCTATGCCAGAGGGAGATTGATCTGGAGATCCTCCACGACCAAACTCTCGACACAACAACATTTAGTACATCGTACCCAGCACCCATCGCAATACAACTGCTCAGACCTGTCGTCCGTACGGCTTTACCAGATTTCATGCCGGTACACGACGAATAGAACTTCTGCCGACATTCTTCTGTGAAATCTGTAAATTATACACAACTTTTCTTCTTTCTATAGTCTTGGTGGCCTAGTGGTTAAAACACCAGCCTCTCAAGTATAAGTGTGCGGGTTCGATTTCAGGTCAGGCAAGTACCAATGTAACTTTTCTAAAAGTTATATGTATTTTCTAAGTATATCTTGGACACCAATAACTGAAGGTGAAGGAAAACATCTTAAAGAAACCTGGGCTTTAAAAGTCTTAAATCGCCAACCCGCATTGAGCAAGCCTGGTGATTACGCTCAATCCTTCTCTGTATGAGAGGAGACCTGTGCCCAGCAGTGGGACGATAAAAAGGTTGATGATGATACACAACTTTTCAACTATCGGTGCCACTTTTAAACTCAAAGGACATAGACCATTGGCTATTTAACCATCATTAGGAATCATCATGGTCGTCTTCCAAGCGGTCACAATATGAGTGAAGGATTTTTCTCGATTTGGATAATCCTATTGCATAAAACCACAAATTTCGGTCAATGTTATCAATTAAAATACACACAACATTGCAACATACTTACAGCTCTTTGCATGGCATCTGCGGTCAATGACGTCGCTCCATGGCGTAAAAAAATTCTCAGAATCCAAATTTGTTCAATACTGTTTTCAAATTATTGTTTAAATCATAAACTTTATACGGAATACTAAATTTTAATAAGTCCAAGGCCAGGGTGGCTGCCAGAAAACTAGGAGTCATCGCGAAGGTCCGGCGGTACTTCACACCAAGGCAGCTTCTAATTTTGTACAAAGCACAGGTCCGCTCGTGTGTGGAGTACTGCAGGCATATTTGGGCTGGTGCTGCGAAATGTCACCTTGCCACTTTGGATTCAGTGGAGAGGCGTGCGAAGAGGCTGATTGGCGACCCAGACTTAACTCGAAACGGTCTCCAAAGCCTGGAGCACAGGCGTAGAGTAGCCAGCCTTTCGGTCTTCTATAGGATGCATTCTGGTGAGTGTGCAAGGGAATTGCATGATTTAATTCCCCCATCTCCGTTCCGTCATCGGACGACCCGTCGTACGGCGAGTTTCCACCCTTACGTTGTTGAAACCACTGCGATCCGGACGAAGCGTTTTGCTTCCTCTTATATACCGCGTACATCGAGGGACTGGAACAATTTGTCAGCAACGGTGTTTCCGTCACACTACAATTTGAGTGTCTTCAAGGCTAGAGTTAATAGGCTCTTAATAAACTAGCGCGCTTTACCATAAACGATCGCATCACTGCTTACCATCAGGCGGGATTGCGGTCAAGCGCCGGTTTATAATTTATAAAAAAAAAAAACTTTATACGGAATACTAAATTTTAATAAGTAAAGAAAACGCTATAAAATTCTAACAAGTGCATTTGCATTTGTATTCGCTTTTGCATTTGTGAAAAAAAAACCACTGACACTCTCACTCACACTCACTTCTCGGTGGTAGGCCATAACATCGGCCGCCGGCAGAAGTTACCACCCACCAGACAAAGCCTTGCCGCCAAGCGATTTGTCGTGTTCCGGCATGATGTCTGGTGAAGCCGTAAGGAGGACGGGTCTGAGCAGTTGTGTTGCGATGTGTGCCGGGTACGATGCGCCATGTGTTGTTGTGTCGGGAGCTTGGTCGTGGAGGGTCTCCAAATCAATCTCCCTCTGGGGCAGCATCGTTAAAAGGACATCTTCCTTCCTATGCACTCAGTTTTTTTGAGTGAATGGGCTCTTAATAAACTAGCGCGCTGTACCATGGTGGGATTGCAGTCAAGCACTAGTTTATAATAATAAAAAAAAAAAGACGTGTGGCACTCGGGGACTGCCGCGGTAAAGCTATTGCATAGCATTTTGTATCAATTTATGCAATTATAATTATTTATTTATTTTATTTATGCAGTATTTTTTTTTCTTTGATATTAATTCAAGTTACACTTTTTGAGCGTGGTGACCGGTAAGAAAACAAATTTTTCTTTTATTAAATAAATAAAAAGTTAATATTATTTAAAATATTTTTATTATTTTACAATACATGTGGGTTTTATTACCTTACAGTAGCTGTTGGTTATTCAGGAATATTTATCATTGAAACTATAGGTTTATGATAACTGAAATAAGAAACATAAGTTTGCGACTTAATATCCTCTAAATACCTAGAAAATACCGCGTCAATGGTGGTCCCATATTTTGTTGTGGACTTTTGTGGATCATTATTCATTTTCAAATTCAATGTTTTTGATAGAAAAGTTGTCCACCGCTCTGATTTTTTATCAGCGAAGTTAATGTTGAAATCGCCAGCCAAGATAAGTGGAAATTTATTACCATTTGTTTCAAGTATTTTCGAGCCACTCGAGTTACTCCAGTAAAGTGCGATGAATAAAATGCTCTACCTCGTCCAATTTTGGATTCGGAGAAATGTAAATTGCTACCATAACTATTTGTAGGCCATTTCTAAGTTTGCATAAGCACGCACAAATATCTCCAACAACTGAGCGCCTAATATTAACATCGCTAACGTGTGCAATATTTATTTCAATATTCGGAGTCATAATATTAGTAATATCATTTTTATTTTGGTAAATAGCTACCCCACCTTTTGAAACAGTATCTCGTTTGAACTGAACAATACAATTAAAATTAGGTATTTCAATTGGATTATCATGCGTCATGCAAGTTTCGGTAAGAAGTAACACATTTGTTTGTCTCGTAACTGAATCTTGTAAATCGTATTTATGACTATTTAGACTGGCAGTTGAAAGTCATTATTGAAATGCCATTTCTATTACTAATGAAATCTAATACACTTTGAGCAATCGTCTGAACACTATTTAAAGACAGTCTTTTGAATTCTTGCAACAATTGAAAAAACGGTCGCGTGAGCACTTTTTACTCTATAAAATCACGCGCTTTTATTTAGTAAACAACACTATAAATAATTTAAAAGTCCAATGAAAAATTAGCATGACATTCATCTTAGCTTTTCCGTTAAAAAAAAAGCTATTTTATAAAAACACTACTAAATTAATTTGAATAAAAGTACTTAATAATTAATTATATGAAAAGTTTTTAAGGTAGCCATGACAACGTCGATGACGTCTATGACATATCTCTATAGAAGACCTATTTCAGAGAGGAAATTAATCGCAAGTTTAGCACATCGCGACTAGCAGTAACATGGCAAGTGTGTAGGACTGAGTTCGCGCCCTGCAATATACATGCTCTTTTTGAAAATCTATAAATTGTTTTCAAAAGATGTAGTCGCACGCACACAAACATACCGTGCCGAAGACTGCCGAACTGAAACGACGTTAGACGATGGGGAGCGTGAGGTTTTTTCGTTACGGAATTTCTGGATTCGGTCCCCGCGCTCAAGGCCCGCGATAGAAGCTATGCAATAGCTTAAAAATACAACATGATTGCTAAAATTATAATAGATTTGCATATCATTATTAACCAATCTCTCGTTAAATATTAAAAAAAAATTATATTCTATTGTAATTGGTCTTTTTATTCAATTTTAGGTATTTTATTGTTCTTTGTTCTCATATTTTATTATTTCATATTTTCGTGTAATTCATTATAATACTTTTTAATTTTTTTACTTATAAATGCAGCTGTAAGTGTTAAAATAAAATGTAGTATAATTTACTTAAATCATGTTAATTTTCATCATCATCATCATCATTATCAACCTTTTTATCGTCCCACTGCTGGGCACAGGTCTCCTCTCATACAGAGAAGGATTGAGCGTAATCACCACGCTTGCTCAATGCGGGTTCGCGATTTCAGACTTAAAGTCCAGGTTTCCTCAAGACGTTTTTTTTTTAATAATTATAAACTAGCGCTTAACTGCAATCCCGCCTGATGTTAAGCAGTGATGCAATCGTTGATAGTAAAGCGCACTAGTTTATTAAACCCATTCACTAAAAAAACTTAGTGAATAGGAAGGAAGACGGCAGTTGAGCGAGGTGGTACAATGTTAAACCCAACAACACGACCAACGATGCTGCGCCAGAGTGAGATTGATGTGGAGACCCTCCACGACCAAACTTCCGACACAACAACACTTGGCGCATCGTACCCGGCACACATCGCAACACAACTGCTCAGACCCGTCCTCCGTACGGCTTCACCAGACATCATGCCGGAACACGACAAATCGCTTGGCGGCAAGGCTTTGTCTGGTGGGTGGTAACTTCTGCCGGCACCCGGTCCTGCGTCTCCCGCATCCAGCGGTTTCCCGCGACCTTCACCAGGTCGTCGGTCCACCTTATCGGGGGCCTACCCACGCTACGTTTTCCGGTGCGTGGTCGCCACTCGAGAACCCGTCGGACCCATCGGGCATCGGTCCTACGGGCAATGGGTCCAGCCGACTGCCACTTTAGTGTTGCAATTCCTCGGGCTATGTCGGTTACTCTCGTTCTTCTGCGGATCTCCTCATTCCTGATTCGATCGCGCAGTGAAACCCCAAGCATAGCCCTCTCCATTACCCTTTGAGTGACTTTGAGCCTTCTTATAAGGCCCATTGTTAGCCTTTTTGTTGGAGATCCTAATATCCATACTAATATTATAAATGCGAAAGTATGTCTGTCTGTCTGTCTGTCTGTCCGGCTTTCACACCAAAACTACTGAACCGATTATAATGAAATTTGGTACACAGATAGTCTAGAGCCTGAGAAAGGACATAGGCTATATAACATCCCGCTATAACTAATAGGAGCAGAGCAGTAACAAAAAATTTTGACAAAACGGGAGCCAAAGCGGACGTACTACATATTGCTCCCATTATTTTAACAGGCGCTTATTTTATATCAACAGAGCTCTTTTTAATTTACGTGGAGCCGTACGGAAGACGGGTTTGAAAAATTGTATTGGGATGTGTGCTGGGTACGATGTGCCAGATGTTGTTGTGTCGGGAGTTTAGTCGTGGAGGGTCTCCAGATCAATCTCCCTCTGGCGCAGCATTGTTGCTCGTGTTGTTGGGTTTAACATTGCACCACCTCGCTGAACTGCCGTCTTCCTTCCTATTCACTACGCTTTTTAAGGGAATGGGTTTAATAAACTAGCGCGCTTTACCATCAACGATTGCATCACTGCTTACTATCAGGCGGGATTGCGGTCAAGCGCTAGTTTATTAAAAAGAAAGGGAATCACCGCGGGCTGTAAACTGAAGCTTATGCGGACGGAGTCGCGGGCAACAGCTGGTTAATAAATAAATTCTAAAGCAAAAAAAACACAGAAATAATATTTATCATCCATGTGCACGACAGCACAAGGTGAAGCTACCCGAACCTGTCAAATATTCTTAATCAACCTAGAGCCTTAAACCTTTTTCGATAAAGTTGAAAATCGAATAAAGAATTTTGACAGATTTTAGAACCTTGATGTGCTGTCGCCCGTACAATGGTATGGGTTATGTCTATGTTTACTATTAAACCTTCATCATCATCATCATCAACCTTTTATCGTCCTACTGCTGGGCCCAGGTCTCCTCTCATACAGAGAAGGATTGAGCGTAATCACCACGCTTGCTTAATGCGGGTTGGCGATTTCAGACTTATAAAGTCCAGGTTTCCTCAAGATGTTTTCCTTCACCTTCAGTCGTTGGTGTCCAAGATATACTTAGAAAGTACATATAACTTTAGAAATGTTACATTGGTACTTGCCTGACCTGGAATCAAGCCGGCACACTCGTATGAGTCTCAAGTATTGAGAGGCTGGTGTTTTAACCACTAGGCCGCCACGACATCACTATTAAACCTTGGCTAACTATTATTGTTGTAATACATAAGCATTTCTTGTCTCAAATAAATTAAATTAAATAAAAATCAGCAACTTATCATTGTCCTCAGTAAGTCAACAACCCATCCATTTCTCAACCTCACCGGTGCTTAACCTATATAACAAAAAAAAACCTAACCTTGGCAACAATCGATTTATTCCATCAACACTAAGAATGAATCTTTGTTTTTTCGTCACTGATGACCGAGGCAGCGGGCACTCAGTCAGTCATCCCCACTTTCGCTGTAGAGGGGACGGCAATTTGCCGAATTACTACACCTTTGAGCTACAGCATAGTCATTCATACTTCACCGCACTTTCAAATACAATACCTGTGCCTCACACGAAAATTAAAAAAAAGTATTTGTTCTTTTTTTAAATATTTCCCGCGTAATCCCTGTCGGGCTTTGCGGTGTCGCAAATGCGAAATTCAAATTGAGATTGACATTTATATTTTATATTAATAACTTTTTTTTAATTGAGTTTTTTTTTTCTTAAATCCGTAAAGCCCGCTAAGGATTCATCTTATAACCTAAAAAGTAACTCTTTGCACAATATTGCTGTTGCCGTCGGCAATTTTTATGTAATACAAGTAACAGTATTACATAACTATCATTTCGGCCTCATATTTTGGTAGTTGCAATAGTCGACGGTGTGCCATGGATAAAACTGTTCGCTCTTTCAAACTGAGAACTGTGTTCTAATTTTAAATTTAAAAGTTTGGTGTTCTGTGTTTGAATTAAAAGTGAAGTGTGCCGGGACTTTATAGCTGTCAAGTGTCAAGTAAGTGCTTTTTTTATTGTTTTTTTTAGGCCTACGTCTTTATGTGAAAGTCTCTTTACGTATTACGTAGGTAAAATGTTATCTGTTTTTCTCGTGTAGTGTATGGCCGATCCAAGTTTAACATTGCCCAATTTACGCGGTATTAGATAATTCGTTGCGATAGCTTAGCCTACTTTTTAATATCATTCTTGGCTCTTGGCGGGCGAATTAGATGTTTGAGTAAAAATTTTGTAATACGTATCTACTAATGACTATGGTGATTCGGTGTTATGTTTATTTTAGGAGATATGAGATAATAAACTATTATTTTATGCAATAAGATTAATTATGAATGTCAGTCATACAGTCAATGGGTCATTAGGTTTAATTGAATAAATTAGTATACTTAAGCGTGTCTCTTATTCTTTATGTAACACAATTCTTCACACTAAGAATTTCTCCTATATCGTGGGTGCGTTTTTTTTTTGGGACAAAACCAGCCACACTTTTTCCCACCCACTGCAACTCCTGAAAGCCAAAATCAGCAGTGGAGACCGCCAGAAAAACGCCGAGCAATGAAGCTCGACGAGTCCCGGAGAAACGATTCAACTGTCTTGGGTCCCGCAACGAAATTAATCAGAAAAGAATAGCGGGGGAGTAAGAAAAAAGATATTTTTTTCCACTTCCCTCCATAACAAGCAGGAGACAGAACAGAACTAGGCCAATCGGCACAAAGGGACATTATTGCAACTGGAGGAAGCCCAGATTGCCAAACACCACGGAATAAAATTTGATTAAGTTAATGGGTGGGTGCGTTTACAAACATTATTACTAGTTGTAGGTCAAACAAATATTTGTTCCATGCGGGGATCGAACCCGCGATACGAAGCGCAGCAGTCCATCGCTCAGCCACTACACCAACAGTGTCGTCGAACTTTCAATTTTCTTTTTTGACATTAATATTGAAATAAAAAGTAGGTTTAACTAAAATCCACAACTTATTTGACATACAAAATTATCTTTTCGCAATAATCTACAATATATTAACGCTACTGCAATAAGGGAGCTGGCAGAAAGCCAACAATCTCTTTAGAAACTCTTTGGATACAAATCTTACATACATATTTGTTAATGGTGTCAGCGCGTTGATGTCTTTCGTATTGAGGACATGCGTAATATAGATTTTACTCAATTTCGGTCGATTTTAAAGGGGTTATGTGATTTTGTGGTGTGGGAGGGTTTCAGGTTTACATATTAAAAAAAAAAACGTGCTTTCCAAGGCACGACCAGACCAGTGCAAATATTCATATTCATGCATACAAATATTTGTACTGTGCGGGGATCGAACCCACATCACCTTGCGCATCGGCCGCGTTTGCTACCGCTATGCTAAGGAGGCTGTGTGTGAGGTTGTGTAAGAAAAAATAAACTAATCTTATAAAAAGTAGGTCTGGATAACCTCTGCTTACCTGTCAGGGAATGTTGTTACGGTATGCTATATTTTTTTTTAATAATTATAAACTATCGCTTGACTGCAATTCCGCCTGATGGTAAGCAGTGATGCAATCGTTGATGGTGAAGCGCGCTAGTTTATTAAACCCATTCGCTTAAAAGACTTAGTGAATAGTAAGGAAGACGGCAGTTGAGCGAGGTGGTGCAATGTTAAACCCAACAACACGACCAACGATGCTGCGCCAGAGGGAGATTGATGTGGAGACCCTCCACGACGAAACTCCCGACACAACAACACTTGGCGCATCGTACCCGGCACACATCGCAACACAACTGCTCAGACCCATCCTCCGTACGGCTTCACCAGACATCATGCCGGAACACGACAAATCGCTTAGTGGCAAGGCTTTGTCTGGTGGGTGGTAACTTCTGCCGGCAGCCGATGTGTCCTACCACCGAGAAAATGTCTGCGTTTCACCAAT
Organism: Sesamia inferens; assembly: GCA_037179545.1. Taxonomy (NCBI): domain Eukaryota; kingdom Metazoa; phylum Arthropoda; class Insecta; order Lepidoptera; family Noctuidae; genus Sesamia; species Sesamia inferens. Next base: position 13,002,845 of record CM073951.1, on the reverse strand, counting down.
GTATTGTTAATTTTAACATATAATGAAGCCTTCAAAGGTTAGTTGTAATACCAATTATAATTTAGAATACGTTACATGTAAATAAAGAATAAATAAAAAACGTTTTAAGTATATTTGGGACACCAATGACTGAAGGTGAAGGAAAACATCTTGAGGAAACCTGGCCTTTAAGTCTGAAATCGCCAAAATGTATTGAGCAAGCGTGGTGATTACGCCTTTTTCTGTATGAGAGGAGACCTGTGCTCAGGAGTGGGACGGCCAAAAGGTTGTTGATGATGGTGATGATGTTATTTTAATCCACCACGCGATGGTAGATATAACATCTCTTCGAATTTGTAGTTTTAGGATATGCCGATTTTCTTCACCTTTTAGAGAGCAGTGATGATGAAATAATTTTGCCACTGCCCTAGTTTAACAAGAAAGAAAAAAATAAACGTTTAAACATGACGCAAAAAAATACAGGGCCATAACATCGGCCGCCGGCAAAAGTTATCACCTACCAGACAAAGCCTTGCCGCCAAGCGATTTGTCGTGTTCCGGCATGATGTCTGGTGAAGCCGTACGGAGGACAGGTCTGAACAGTTGTGTTGCGTTGTGTGCCGGGTACGATGCGCCTATTGTTGTTGTGTTGGGAGTTTGTTCGTGGAGGGTCTTCAGTTCAATCTCCCTTTGGCGCAGCATCGTTAGTCGTGTTTTTGGGTTTTAACATTGCATCACCTCGCTCAACTGTCGTCTTCCTTCTTATTCACTAAGTTTTTTAAAAGAATGGGTTTAATAAACTAGCGCGCTTTACCATCAACGATTGCATCACTGCTTACCATCAGGCGGGATTGCAGTCAAGCGCTAGTTTATAATTATTAAAAAATATATATATATAATAAGAAGAATTGGAACATGCGTCACATCAACGCAAAAACGCTGTCGCTCAGCATTATGCTGCGACCTTATATGTTTATCACCTTTAGTCAATTTTCCATTAAAGTACTTAGAGACATAATAGAATAGAATATTCTTTATTATATATACCGTATAGAATACAGAACATAAATATAAAGATTTTACAAAGACTAGCGACACAATGGACGGTCTTATCGCTTTTACAGACAACCTTTGGATGGAATACTAAGGGGAAGGAGAGAACAATAATGCAGGTAGTCTACAGTGTACTATTTACATAGAATACAATAAATATGTACGTTAAATGTATCATACTAGTTTAAATTAATAGGTGCCATCGTAACGCAAACTTCGCGAAAAGGCTTGACCGCATGCCACTAATAAAATTATCATAGTCATTTATGTCGTTAATGAACGGTTACAAAAATAACAATGTTTAAAAAAAAGTGTCGGCTCGGCTATTGAACGTTGCAAGCGTGCCGCCATGCGGGTTTGTAGGTATAACGTTGATCCCTGATGTGAACTCTAATAAATCAGCTTATAAGATAGTTTTTCGAGTTTCGTTTTCAGTGCGCTTTTTTGTGTAATTACCGTATTAATTAATTTTTACTTTAAAATCGTATTGGGTTATAAAAGTATAGCAATTATGAACGGTCTAAAGTGAAGAAAACTACACATATTTTTTTTTAAATCATGAAAAAGCCGACGAAAAATTCCACCACTGGGGGGTTCAGGATCATGTACTGGATCCATGGTACTCGTTTGTGCGTCGATGTCAGAGACACCATTTATATGTACATACATGTAATTAATAAACATCATACAGGAGCAAAGCAATTTTGAAGTTGTGATGGCCTATTGGTTAAAATACCAGCCTCTCAAGTATGAGTGCGCGGGTTCGATTCCAGGTCAGGCAAGTACCAATGCAACTTTTCTAAAGTATGTACTTTCTAAGTATATCTTGGACAGCAATGACTGAAGGTGAAGGATAACATCTTGAGGAAACCTGGACTTTAAGTCTGAAATCGCCAAAATGCGTTGAGCAAACGTGGTGATTACGCTCAATCCTTTTCTGTATAAGAGGAGACCTGTACCCAGCATTGGGACGATAAAAAGGTTAATGATGATACAGGGGCAAATAAAATACAATGATATGTTATATAAATGTAACGCTTTGCATTTCTTATTACATTAAATATTTTTAAATAACTCAATGTTACAGTTAATGCACTAAACATTGTGATGTAATTAATTTAAAATTAGGTGTAATTTCACACTTTTACGTGTAAATATTTAGAGTACCTAATTCTTTTGTTTAACATTATGTTTGTACATAATAATAATATAATAATAATAATAATTTTTATTTCAAAAATATACATTTCAAGGTACACAAATAATATTTTAACTAAGAAATCAAAGAGTACAGAAAATAATGTGTCGTTGGTGCCTGTACTAATGAATTAAATCACTGTATCACAGCCACCAGCGCCTTCCAAGTTAAACAAAAAATAGGACTATTGGAGCGTACCGAATAGTAAATCAGAAAAGTGTAATAAAGCAAAATAAAAATAATTAATTTAAAATATAAAGATAAAGAAAAGGTTACAATTAATCTAGGTATACCAAAATTAACAATAAAAGAATAAAAAAGAATTGATTTGAACTAAGCCACTTGTTTACATGGATTAATTTATGCGTATGTGCGTGCAAGAGTGATTCTGCATGTAGGTAGTGGTGGTATGTGTAAGTGTATGTGAGGGTGTGTGAGTGTAGATATGTGAAGGTGTGAGAGTGAGTGTATGTAGGTATGAGTCTATTTTAGAGGTACATCTATCGGATTGGTTTAAGCAGATCTTCAGTCTCCTGATAATTTAACTTTAATAAAAGAACTTGTAATTCCTTTTTGCATTTGTTTTTTGTTAAATTATGGATGTATGTTATTTTATTAATTCGGTTGTAGAGACGAGAACTATTTACATAAAAATGTCTACCGGCGAGAGCGGTTTTATGTGACTGAATTTCGCATACTATGTCCTTTCTGCGCTTGTTATTAGGTTTATATGGGATTGTAGCATGCTTACGCAGGATGGTTTGAAGAACATAGAGTTGTCTTACTGTGAGTACAGAGCATTGCTGGTACAAGGCAGCAGTCGGATGTCTAATAGGCTTCTTTAAAAGCACTTTTAGAACCGCTCTTTGCGCTCTCTCCACTCGCAGCATACTGTTAGCAAACGTGCCTCCCCACGCCGGTATACAGTACATTAATATCGACTGCACCAAGGAAAAGTAAACCAACTTCAATGTCGGTAGATCCGCAGATGATCTTAATTTTTTGAAGACATACATAAGTTTTCTTGTTCGGGAAACTAAAATTCCTATGTGCTTGTCCCAGCTTAAACGGGAATCGATTTGAACTCCTAAATACCTCATTTCGTTTGTGCGTATGAGAGGTAGGCAGTCACAATTGAGACCAGTGTGAAGACAGTTATGAGCAATAATTTTTAGAGAGTCCGGAGGTTTAGACGCTGATGAACTAGAAAATGTTATGAATAAGCTTATGTGCCAACAGTATGTGAGCAGTTGTGTTGCGATGTGTGCCGGGTACGATGCGCCAAATGTTGTTGTGTCGGGAGTTTGGTCGTGGAGGGTCTCCAGATCAATCTCCCTCTGCCGCAGCATTGTTGGTCGTGTTGTTTGATTTAACATTGCATCACCTTGCTCAACTGCCGTCTTCCTTCCTATCCACTCAGTTTTTTTGAGAGAATAAGCTCTTAATAAACTAGCGCGATTTACCATCAAGGATTGCATCACTGTTTATCATCAGGAGGGATTGCAGTCAGTACTAGTCTATAATTATAAAAAAAACATGTATCGATATTCGTGCTTATAACTAACTTACAGATGGGTAATTCTTCATTAATATTTTCAAATTGTTTAAATGTTAAACCCTCCATATTGGTACCCAAGATACAGGCTTGCCTAGTTTGGGGCCAATGCAAAATCTCTGTTATCTTTTGAGCAATCATCATCAACCTTTTTATCGTCCCACTCCTGGACACAGCTCTCCTCTCATACAGAGAAGGATTGAGCGTAATCACCACGCTTACTCAATGCGGGTTGGCGATTTCAGACATAAAGTCCAGGTTTCCTCAAGATGTTTTCCTTTACCTTATAATCAGTCATTGGTGTCCAAGATATAATTCAAAAGTACTTAGAAAAGTAGTGTCATAGTTTTAAAAGTGGATAGATTTTGAACACGTCTTACGAACACGGGCAAGTAATTCTATAGCCGAACTGCTTGTACAGTAAAGGATTTATCACAGAAACTAGTGGAACTCGTATGGCATCTCCATTTAGTATCAAGTTTTCCGATGACGTGAGATATATATTATGTGTGTCATGGAGGAACTCGTAACGTTCTTTAAGATAAGAGGGGGTTTTAGAATTAAACAAAATGCTATAGAGCTGGAATAAGATATGAGAATTTTGGCGAAGACGTATGGGAAGCTATTTCAGCTTTCTACAAAATTCAGATATGTGATCATATTTCCGCAGGCCATATACAGGTTGTATCTGACATCGTAACGCAAACTTCGCGAAAAGGCTAGACCACATGCCACTAATAAAATTATGATAGTCATTTATGTCGTTAATGAATGGCTACAGAAATAACAATGTTTAAAAAAAAGTGTCGGCTCGGCCTTTGAACGTTGCAAGCGTGCTGCCGTGCGGGTTTGTGGGTATGACGTTGATCCCTGATGTGAACTCTATTAAATCAGCTGATAAGATAGTTTTTCGAGTTTTGTTTTCATTGCGCTTTATTGTGTAATTAGCGAATTAATTAATTTTTACTTTAAAATCTTATTGGGTTATAAAAGTATAGCAATTATGAACGGTCTAAAGTGAAAAAACTACATATATTCATCCACTGGGGGGTTCAGAATTATGTATTGGATCCATGGTACTCGTTTGTGCGTCGATGTCAGATACACCCTTTATAACATGCTGCAACCAATAGGAGCGCAGCATCAGCGCGGGTGAAACCGCGATGCGCAGCTAGTTCACAATAATGGCGTATATCGCTAATGACAGTCAGACAACCAATAGATCAATTAGAACTTTTCTCGCCATTCGCGTTTGCCTTCAACCTGCTGACTGGGTTTTACCAGTAATCGTACTTAGTCATATATTTCGACACCTCGCTGTCCACCTTTTAAGATGAGTAGAAAGTTTCCCAGTTGCCCAATCGTGTCAGGTAAAACTTTAGTAGTTTTTTGAGAAGGTCATTTAGAATCCACGAGGTGAACCCAGGTTACATAGGTCAGGATGGTCCGTGTGGGAGCGATGGTCATTCGAGGCTACAATGGCATTCTTCTTATATCATTCTTTATCTTCCATGGCACGCCAACAAGCTCGATCCTGAACAGTTCTCCGCCAGCCACTATCAGTCACCTTTTAGATGTCGTCTCTCCATCTCGCCCAAGGGCGTTCTACGCTACGTTTGGGTGCACTTACAAACATATATATTCATATACACAAAGAGACAGACCAGGACAGCCTCCGTGGCGTAGCGGTAGCGAACGCGGCCGCTGCGCAAGTAGGCGCGGGTTCGATCCCCGCGCAGTGCAAATATTTGTATGTATGAATATGAATATTTGCACTGGTCTGGTCGTGCCTCGGAAAGCACGTTAAGCTGTTGGTCCCGGTTGTCTTACGAACATCTAGTTACAGTCGTTACGGGTTGTTGGAGCCCTCAAAAGTCCAACAATTGGTCTAACTGCAATGCTTCGATATCGCCTTCGGGTTGTGGAGGTCAGACGGACTTCATGGAAAATATCGAAGTTTAGCCAAAAATGAACAGTTAGACTGGTAAAGCGGACCATAGACTCCAAAACTGAAAGTTTCGGATACGACTGGGATTAACGCTGAGATGAAGAAGATAACAAACAGACAGACCAGGAACAACTACTTATAGGTTATACAAATATTTGTCTCGGTTAGGAAAAGAACACGCGAAACGCGCAGTGTGCCTACCATGCCGTAATATTAGTTAGTTCTGTAGTAAGATAAGATAGAAAATTGGTTATTTCGGTCAGGAATCTGTCACAATCTTCCTTCACGGGTACTACACGTGATGATGACCATTATATAAGTTATATTGTTAAAACATTGTGTTAAAATCTTTACGGTTTATGCACGTTACTGACGTGTACTTAACACGTCAATGCATGAACCGTAAAGATATAAAGATTAGACCTAATTTAAGATATCTAATTATCTCAAGACAGTGATACTGATTCCTTTTTTTACAAACTAAATTTAATTTAATTTCTTCTTACTATTTCATTAAAAAGAGCAGTGGAAGGCTTGTTGGTATCGGTTGCGCCTTACAAGTTGTTGATCGTAGGTTAGAACCCCATATGGCGCTTTAATTTCGGTAAATTATTTCTTTACCACTGCTCTCAAAATGGTGAATGAAAACATTTTTTTTTTAATTTTTTTTTTATTAAATATAAACCAGCGCTTGACCGCAATCCCGCCTGATGGTAAGCAGTGACGCAATCGTTGATGGTAAAGCGCACTAGTTTATTAAGAGCCTATTCACTCTAGCCTTGAAGACACTCAAATTGTAGTCCGACGGAAACACCGCCGCCGGCAGATTGTTCCAGTCCCTCGATGTACGCGGTATAAAGGACGACGCGAAACGCTTCGTCCGGATCGTAGAGGTGCTAACAACATAAGGGTGGAAACCCGCCGTACGACGGGTCGTCCGATGGTGGAACGGAGATGAGGGAATTAAATCGTGCAATTCTCTCGCACACTCCCCAGAATGTATCCTATAGAACACCGAAAGACTGGCTACTCTACGCCTGTGCTCTAGGCTTTGGAGACCAACTCGAATTAAATCAGGGTCACCAATCAGCCTCTTCGCACGCCTCTCCACTGAATCCAAAGTGGCCAGGTGACACTTAGCAGCACCAGCCCAACTGTGGCTGCAGTACTCCACACACGAACGGACCTGTGCTTTGTACAACATTAGAAGCTGCCCTGGTGTGAAGTACTGCCGGACCTTTGCGATTACACCAAGTTTTCTGGCAGCCACCTTGGCCTTGGACTCAATGAACCGCCCAAAGTTTAGGTTCGAGGAAATCTCAACACCCAAAAGCTGAAGGCGGTCGGTACACTCCAAGGATACATTCCGAAAAGTAGGAGCTAAGGTGAACGGGCTCCTTTTGGCGGTGAAAAGACACGCCTGCGTTTTGGCGGCATTGAATGCTACAAGATTGGCATTGCCCCATTCGGAGACTGCCTGAAGTGCAACACTCGTTCGCTCTACCATGGCCTCTCTTTCGGACCGGATTGATTCCCTACTAGCCCGAGCATCCGGCAGGTATCTCTCCACAACTGTGCTGTCATCTGCATACCCATAGATACCGGGCATCAGCAGATCGTTAATATGCAGCAGAAACAGAGTTGCAGAGAGAATAGACCCCTGAGGAACACCGGCATTAGCGGACATGGGCTCAGATGAGCATCCGTCGACAACAACTCGGAGGGACCGTTCAGTCAGGAAGTCTTTTACCCAGCCAGTCAGGCTAGGGGAAATGCCGTACGCTGGAAGCTTACTCAAAAGGCCAGCGTGCCATACCCGGTCGTGTTCTAGAGGTAAAAAAAACTTCAAAAACCTGTAACATCTACCAGCCCGCACTGGGCCCGCGTGGCCTTCTCCTTCTCACTGAGAGAAGGTCTGAATCCCAGGAGTTAAAACATTATAGCCTGATTATGTTATTTCCTAAAAATATATCGTACCCGGCACACATCGCAACACAACTGCTCAGACCCGTCCTCCGTACGGCTTCACCAGACATCATGCCGGAACACGACGAATCGCTTGGCGGCAAGACTTTGTCTGGTGGGTGGTAACTTCTGCCGGCGGCCGATGGCCTACCACCGAGAGATTGATTTCTCCCGCTCTGGACGGAATGAAAGTGCGTGTCAGAATTTTACTGACTAAAGCCCAGCCGTGTTCCTTTACTTTCATGTGCGCCAGGGCCACGGTTTGTCGTTTGACCAACCCGGAACCCTGACCCAGGCATCGTCTTTGTGGACTAAGGTCACGATGTGCTGACATCTCTTTGAGGCGCACGAGAAACACAACGGGGTTGTCTTCACCTCCATAGTTATCAATATATTGTTAGCCTTCTCTAAATTATTCTGGGGTCTACAGCATCTGAATAACAGTCTTGTATATGATGCCACTGCTTATCTGATCCCTACAATAAAACGACAGCGTAGTGTGCGCTGTGGATCACCTCCAACACTATGCTAAGATTTCGTTGTCAATATATTAACCATTGTTATACAGTATGTTAAGAAAACCCTGTCCGACCCATAAGGATAATAAAGGTTAGGTAAACACATGACCAAATATAATATAAAATTTTACGTAATCATCATAGTACCAATACAAATGAATTTTGAAATAATCTTTTTTTCCCGCGAATTAATTCCAACTTCCCCGAAATTTGGTAATTTTTAAAAAAAGTGACAACACTGGTATTATTATGAGCCAATAGCGATGCGATCACGTGCCGCGTGCCTTGCCGCCCGACGCCCGCGGTACGGTGGTAACGCACATTTATTAAGTTACCTCTTTTTGCGAAATAATATTAATTTTTTTAGGGGATTTTTTTTTTTAATTTAGCCCGGTTTTGTATGCATTAGTAGAATCAGTTATCGATACCTAACAACACCTTCACGGGTCGGACAAGGTTTTCTTAACATACTGTATAGTTAATGTAAGGACAAGTAAACAAATGACCCAACGTCAGGCGAGTTATTAATAATTTTATCATATATATGACGGGGGAGAACCGTCAGGAAGGCGGTGCCGAAGTTCCGGATAGTTGAGGTGTCTTCTCATCCGCATGAGCATCCACCGTGGGCGGTATTTCGATAAAACGTTGAAAAATAAATATAGTGTGATGTTCGATTCTTATTATTTTAACTGTACAGACACTTAGATCATTTTAAGATTATGGGATCACAATGATAATCTCAGATTAAAAGAGATAAGAGCCACTGAGTTTGAGTATGACCAACCCACTCGATGGAAGCTTAAAGAATGTCCAGCGCCAACGGTCGATCACTATATCAAACTCAACTCCAGTCGGTGTTACCATTCGCTCCATGGTGTTACCCGCTCTTAATAAAAATCATAATTTATCTGAATACCGACCGATTAATCGATTTCAAAAAATTGTAGAGTAATTTACGGTCAATTGATACTGATACGATAAAACAGATCACAATATTCAAAATTAACCAATCACGCGCCGTTATATACACACATCAAAAGTGTCTAGGGATCAACATATATTTTTGCAATAACTTTTCTCCTGATTGATATTAATTAAAATTTTCTTTAAGGATTCATCAAATAAAGTGTTTTCGTTTGTCACAGTAACGATAAACCAAGTCACCTTTGCATTAATAAAGAAATTTGCCATTTTCCTAATAAAGGGATATTTGACATTTGAACCACTAACACAAAAGTTCGAAAAAAAGACTGAAATAACAGTTTTCTCTAAAATTTTATTGGGTAACTTAAACAATTAATAATCCGTGTTTCTACCGCGAACACTAACAACACAAGAACATCGGTTTGGCATACTCAAAATGAGTTCATCCAAATCACGCTGTGGAATGGCCGCCCATGTTCGTTGGAACAACAAAAAAAGGTCTTCTTGCGACTGGATACCCTCCATATTCGGCAGAGCTCTTCTCTGTAGCATATCCCATGCATGCTCAATCGGGTTCAAGTCTGGCGACTGAGCAGGCCAGGGCAGGACATTGATGTTAGCTGCGGCGAGAGTCTGTCTTACAACTCTTGCGGTGTGCGGTTGTGCATTATCATGCATTAACTGAAATAAGGGACCGATTTGCACTTGCAGAGGAACGATGACGTCTGATACAATCGTCTCAGCATAAATTTGAGCGTTGAGGTTGCCTCTGATCCAAATCAACTCAGTTCTTCCGCCGATCCAAATACCCGCCCATACCATGATGGTTCCACCACTATAAGGATGGACTTCCTGGCAGGATTTTAGGGGGTTGCAGGGGTTCTCCAGTGTCGTATACGTCTTGTATCCGGTCTCATACCAAAACGAGACTCATCAGAAAAGCACACGAAACGCCATTGTTCTTCTGCCCAATTTCTGTGTTCAAGAGCCCATTGATATCGAATCCTACGATTGTGCATTGCTATAGGTGGTACCCGTTGCGGTCTTCGGGAATGAAGGTTCACTTCATGCAAGCGGTTTCTGACTGTTTGGTCGCTAATTAAGTTCCCTGAAGAGTGATGAAGCCTCACGGCTAACATCATGGCGGTTATTGTTGGAGCTCTTCGAGTTAAGATTTGAATGTATCGGTCTTGTCTCCGTATGGTGCAGCGATACCGTCCTCCATGGCGCTCAGCCACGGTACCAGTGCTTCGGTAACGTGTCCAAAGTCGACTGATAACACTCTGACTTGTATTCAGAGCTAAAGCCACAGTACGTTGCCGGGACCCAGCTTCTATCATTCCCACGGCTCTGAGCATTTCTTCCCTGCTTAAATGACGTCGCCGCTCCATAATAACGTTGGTTTTAATCAGTAGTAGGGAAACAGTAGCACTAATAATGTCTTCAATGCGTTATATGTTTTTATAGGGAAAATATTGACAGCTGATTTTCATCTTTTACTCGAATTTGATTCACAGTTCCTGATTCAAATTATGAAATGCACCAAAAAGGATCCATATAAATTTATAAAATCATAAATTTATTACAAAGCCACATCTCAATCTCAAGAAATCCGCATAAAAATGCTTGATCCCCAGACACTTTTGATGTGTGTATTTTAAGTCTATACTAATATATAAAGCTGAAGAGTTTGTTTGTTTGAACGCACTACTCTCAGGAACTACGGGTCCGATTTGAAAAATTATTTTTGCGTTGGTCAGCCCATTAATCCAGAAAGGCTTCAGGCTATATAACATCAAGCTGCGACTAATAGGAGCAGCGCATAACTAACTCCACGCGAACGAAGTCGCTGGCGAGCGCTAGTATAATATAAACTAGTGCTTGACCGGGATCCCGCCTGATGGTAAGCAGTGATGTAGTCGTTGATGGTAAAGGGCGCTAGTTTATTAAGAGCCTATTCACTCTAGGTTTGATTACACTTAAATTGTAGTCCGAGGGAAACACCGCCGCCGCCGCAAATTGTTCCATCGATGTACGCGGTATAAAAGAAGATGTAGAATCAACAACATAAGAGTGAAAACTTGCCGTACGATGGGTCGTCCGATGGTGGAACGGAGATGGGGGAATAGGTTATTTGATTAAAAAAAACTAATTAGTCCGTCAGTCAGATTTCCAAAAAATACTAGACACGTATTTTTTCTTTTTTCATATAAACAAAAAATTAAGACGACACAGTGACACAGATCTTTGATGCCTTTTATATTTGTCAATTTTTATTGGTTTGAAACAACAAAAAATACGTTTCTATTATTTTTTTGGAAATCTGACTGACGGACTAATTAGTTTTTTTTTTTTAAGTCAAATACCCTATTCTCTCGCACACTTACCAAAATCCAACCTATACACATACTACCGACAGGCTGGCTACTCTTAGCCTGTGTTCTAGGCTTTGGAGACCGTTTTGAGCTAAATCCGGGTTGCCAATAAAGCTCTTCGCACGCCTTTCTACTGAATTCAAAGTAGCCAGGTGGCATTTTGCAGCCCCAGCCCAAATGTGGCTGCAGTACTCCACACACGAACCGACCTGTGCATTGTATAACATTAGAAGCTTTTCTGGTGTGATTTTTTTCATTTAATTTGATTTATGTAGTCTTTAATCAAATTTATATTTGTGTTTAATGGGCGTTATACGTCAGCAATAAATGATGATTTTGGTATTATTAAGACGACATCTCTTGGTAAGACTTCTGACGGTTCTCAAACTTTCGATCCGATCTGTAACAACTGCCAAAGACCCAAAAATGATGATGATGATAATGTCTGGTGAAGCCGTACGGAAGACGGGTCTGAGCAGTTGTGTTGCGATGTGTGCCGGGTACGATGCGCCTAATGTTGTTGTGTTGGGCGTTTGGTCGTGGAGGGTCTTCAGATCAATCTCCCTTTGGCGCAGCATCGTTGGTCGTGTTGTTGGGTTTAACATTGCATCACCTCGCTCAACTGCCGTCTTCCTTCCTATTCGCTCAGTTTTTCTGAGTGAATAGGCTCTTAATAAACTAGCGCGCTTCACCATCAACGATCGCATCACTGCTTACCATCAGGCGGGATTGCGGTCAAGCGCTAGTTTATAATTATTAAAAAAAAAAGTCGGTCAGGACCAACTGCTTAAGATCACGCCGACCTTTTTATTTCACGAAACTACTGTCTCCATGACATTTTGAACAATTTCTCTTATTTTAAAACAAAATTGCATATTATTTATTTTTTATAATTATAAATTAGTCCTTGGCCGCAATCCAGCCTGATGTGATGATAAGCAGTTATGCAATCGTTGATGGTAAAGCGTGCTAGTTTATTAAGAGCCTCAACTCAAAAAACCTGAGTGATCAGAAAGGAAGCCGGCAGTTGAGCGAGGTGATGCAATGTCAAACCCAAAGACACGACCAACGATGCCGCGGTCGAGGGAGATTGATCTGGAGACCCTCCACGATCAAACTTCCGACACAACAACATTTGGTGCATCGTACCCAGCACACATTGCAACACAACTGCTCAGACCCGTCCTCCGTACAGCTTCACTTAGACATCATGTCGGAACACGACAAATCGCTTGTCGGCAAGACTTTGCCTGGTGGGTGGTAACTTCTGCCGGCAGCTGATGTTATGGCCTACTGAGAAACTTATTTATACGTATGTATATACAGGGTGTATCTAACATCGTAACGCAAACTTCGCGAAAAGGCTAGACCGCATGCCACTAATTAAAGTATGATAGTCATTTATGTCGTTAATGAACGGTTACAGAAATAACAATATTAAAAAAAAGTGTCGGCTCGGCCTTTGAACGTTGCAAGCGCGCCGCTGTGCGGGTTTGAAGGTATGATGTTGATCCCTGATGTGAACTCTATTAAATCAGCTGATAAGATAGTTTTCCTTATTTTGTTTTCATTGCGCTTTTTTGTGTAATTAGCGAATTAATTAATTTTTACTTTAAAATGTTATTGGGTTATAAAATATAGCAATTATGAATGGTCTAAAGTGAAAAAAACTACATAATTTTTTTTTAAATCATGAAAAAGCCGACGAAAAATTCCACCACTGGGAGGTTCAGAATCATGTACTGAATCCATGGTACTCGTTTGTGCGTCGATGTCAGATACACCTTTTATAAAGCTGAAGAGTTTGTTTGTTTGAACGCGCTAATCTCAGGAACTACTGATCCGATTTGAAAAAATCTTTTTGCATTGGATAGCCCATTAATCTAGTAAGGCTTTAGGCTATATAACATCACGCTGCCACCAATAGGAGCGGAGCATATAAAAAAAACATTTCTAAACCTGCGCAGCTAGTTTATTATAATCAGATATATTTATAAAATATGTTGGTACATGTACTACAATTTTAGCGAGAACAAAATAGAACTGCTGCTGCTTTATCGGCTTGCTTGGTTGTGGAGCGTCTCCATATCAATCTCTCTCCGGCGCAGCATCGTTGCTCGTGTTCATCACCTCACCTCGCTCAACTGCCGTCTTCCTTCCTCAAAACTCAGTTTTTTTGAGTTGAGTCTCTTTATAAAATACCGCACTTCACCATCAACGATTGCATCACTGCTTACTAGGTGGTAGGCCATAAGATCGGCTGCCGGCAGAAGTTACCACCCACCAGACAAAGTCTTGCCGCCAAGCGATTCGTCGTGTTCCGGCGTGATGTCTGGTGAAGCCGTACGGAGGACGGGTCTGAGCAGTTGTGTTGTGAAGCTTGCCGGGTACGATGCGCCAAATGATGTTGTGTCGGGAGTTTGATCATGGTCCATCCAGATCAATTTCCCTCTGGCGTAGCATCATTAGCCGCATCACCTCGCTCAACTGCCGATTTTCTTCCTATTCACTAAGTTTTTTAATTGAATGGGTTAATAAACTAGCGCTTTACCATCCACGATTGCATCACTGCTTACCATCAGGCGGGATTGCAGTGAAGGGCTAGTTTATAATTATTAAAAAAAAAATCAGGCGGATTGCGCTTAAGCACTAGTTTATGATTATTAAAAAGAAAGTTATGTAATTTAACTATTATCCCAATGTGTATCTGCGGTTAATTGGATAAGTACTTACCTAAGTATAGCTTAACGTCATCGATCGAACCATAACATACATAATCAAACTGGGACAGACTCCCCTCTCGGGGAGAAGGAGCGGGCCATAACCTACCCAGAGTTTGAAAATATCCGATATGTATTTATAATAAATATCAACATATCGGATATTTATGATATATATCCGTTATATATCCAAAATAATCCGATATTTATATCCATTTCTTAAGACTTTCATTTTATTATCTTATTATACGATTTGCACAGGTAAATGACAATTTATTATCATGAATTATTATTCCAATGTAAAAACAACATATTTTTAGTTTTTATTTAACAAAATAAAACATAAAATCTTATAATTCACAAAAATCAACTAAAAAAAATACATCTTTTTCTGGGAATTTAGGGAAACAAAATTAAAATATCTTAAAAGTCTTAATATATGTACTCAGTCGAGTTAAAAAAAAAATTAGTGTTTTCCTAGTCAGCTAGAACTGTCAAATCGCCTATTGACTTTCCTAAAGGATTAACACTTCACTTCACTTTTAAGGAGTATGTTTACAGATGATAGAATTGAAAATTATTTTGGCTCTTTTACGTTGCACTGATGGTCGTGGTGGCCTAGTGGTTAAAACACCAGCCTCTCAAGTATGAGTGCGCGGGTTCGGGTTCGATTCCAGGTCAGGCAAGTACCAATGTAACTTTTCTAAAGTTATATGTGCTTTCTAAGTATATCTTGGACACCAATGACTGAAGGTGAACGAAAACATCTTGAGGAAACCTGGACTTTAAGTCTGGAATCGCCAACCCGCATTGAGCAAGCGTGGTGATTACGCTCAACCCTTTTCTGTATGAGAGGAGATCTGTGCCCAGCAGTGGGACGATAAAAAGATTGATGATGATGACGTTGCACTATTACTATTGATCACAGTACCTACTTGGTAAATTCGAATTATTACGGTCTGAAGACAGAAAAAACGACGAATATACCAGCAGCGCGTCGGTAAAAGTGCTTAAATGCAATATACCTAGTAAATTTTGATATATATCACAAAAAATAGTTTGACATATATCGGATATACAGAATGGTGCTGACAATACGACAATAAATTAAACGTTGTGTAAGTCAACACATTCTCAGTCTACCCATAAAAAATCATATAAATATGTCCATTATTTTAGTCACAGGAAATTATTTTTCAAATTTCACATTTTCTACATGATGTATATGTTGATAAGGAAGCACTTACAGGTTAATGCCCGCTGCATCCTGAGGTACCAAACTTTAATAATAATGGCGCGAAAAAAGCAAGTCGATACAGGATCGCGCTGTAGCCGATCGGAGGTCGGTGAACCAATCATTTTTAAAGGATGTTCTATTCCGTTTTTAATTTTATACGATTTAGTTTGTTTGAAACTTTCATTTTTTTATTTTTGATGCTAAGTTTTTTCTATGGTTTAGGATTGTTCCTATAAACCAGAATTGTTCGTGTTTTCATTTATTGTCGTATTGTCAGCACCACTCTGTGTATCGGATATACAATATGTAAAGTAAACCCCGTCTGACCCAAAAGTATAATAAATGTTAGGTATACACAAAACCAAATAAAATATGAAATTTTACGTAATCATCATAGCGACGATATTAATTAATTTTGAAATAATCTTTTTTTTTTCCGCGAATTGATTCCAACTTCCCTAAAATTTGGTATTTTTTTTTAAAGTGACAACACCATTTGTTACGGAGCGAATAGCGAAGCGACCACGTGCCGCGTGCTCTGCCCCCCTACACCCGCGCATGTACGCCTAACGTGTTGCCTACCGCACATGCACTAAGTTACCTCGCTTTTTCGAAATAATATTTATTTTTTTAGGGGGATTTTTTTTTAACTTTAGCCCGGCTTTGTTGACATTATTAGAATCAGTTAACTATATTATTATTATTGGGACAAAACCCGCCACACTTTTCCCAACCACTGCAACTCCTGAAAGCCAGAATCAACAGTGGCGACCGCCAGAAAAACGCCGAGCAATGAAGCTCGACGAGTCCCGGAGAAACGATTCAACTGTCTTGGGTCCCGCAACGAAATTAATCAGAAAAGAATAGCGGAGGAGTAAGAAAAAAGATATTTTTTCCACTTCCCTCCATAACAAGTAGGAGACAGAACAGAACTAGGCCAATCGGCACAAAGGGACATTATTGCAACTGGGAGAAGCCCAGATTGCCAAACACCACGGAATAAAATTTGATTAAGTTAATGGGTCCTAAGTAGGTATTAGCTGTTACAATTGATTCCAATAATAGGTATGGCAAAAGCGCTTGAACGCACGGAAATTGGTTCTAGTTTCTACAAGGTCCGTACAATAAACGACTCCGGATGTAACTTGTACACTATCCAACATAATATTGCGTTCATTCTGCCAAAGAACACACTCCCACAAGATGTGATGTGCGGACTGTTCAAATTCACAGTTCGATGTAGAACACTGACACAAAGGGGAAGGAACAAGTTTAAAAGAATACAGTTTACTTTTAAAGTTGCCATGACCTGTGAGAAATTGGGCAACGCAGTGGTCAACCTCCAGCCACGTCTTAGCCAGCCGATCGCCAACGGATGGAAAGAATAGATGGAGGTTTGATTTGCCCTTGATGGAATTATCCCAGCTCTTTTGCCATTCGGATAAGAGGTCCTCCCAGACTTCGTTCAGTTCAGTCATCAGTTAACGATACCTAACAATACCTTCACGGATCGGACAGGGTTTTCTTTACATATTGTATATCATGATATATATCCAATTGATATATATTCTTCGAACCCTGAACCTACCACGCAGGCCCAGTACGAGTAGGTATATGTCACAAGTCTTCGAAGTTTTGTCTCTAAGGGCATGCCGGTTTCCTCGTGATATTTTCCATCATCGTTTTGAAAGCAGTGGTAATGAAATAATTACACAAAGAACCGCATCAGAAATGAGGTGATCCGACAGAGGACCAAAGTCACCGACATAGCTGAGAGGATTAGCAAGCTGAAGTGGCAGTGGGCTGGTCACATATGCCGCAGGACCGACAACCGTTGGGGTAAACGAGTCCTCGAGTGGAGTAGGAAGGAAGCCCTTGGGCGAGATGGAGCGACGACATCAAAAAGGCGGCTGGCGGAAAACTGCTCAGGATTTAGCTTGTTGGCGTGCCATGGAAGAGGCCTATGTCCAGCAGTGGACGAGTACAGGTTGATGATGATGATGACGAAAGACCTACAACTTATGTATAAGTCGTCCTCCGTGGCGCAGCGGTCAACACGCCTGCCTGCGACGTGGAGGCCCCGGGTTCGATCCCCGGCCAGGTCATGATGGAAAACGATCTTTTCCTGATTGGCCTGGGTCTTGGATATTTATCTATATATGTATCTATTATAAATATAGTATCGTTGAATTAGTATCCCATAATACAAGTCTCGAACTTACTTTGGGGCTAGCTCAATCTGTGTGATTTGTCCGTATATATTTATTTATTCATTTAAGTCGTGGCCGATATCACTACCGCTGCTCACAAAGGTTATAGATCGAGCCACGCGCTTGTTATTACCTACCCACACATAATATTCGTCCGTAGCGGTATGGATTCGACCTGGTACCCCATTTCACTAACCTTGTGTGTCGGGAACGCAACCCGCATACCTAATGAGTTACAACGATATGTATTCAGACTTGCAATATTGTGCCTATGTGAGTGAGAATTGAAATAATGTGTATGATTACATATTGTACAGCAGGACTTGCGATGTTATTGTGTTAAAATAACTAGTTCATTAATGATTTAAAAGTACACAAATTTTTAGTAATGAAATGCTTTTATCATATTAATGAATATTTAAATGATTTTTTTTTATTTATTTATAATTAAGGTTCACCAATAGTTTCTACAGATATTTTATAAATTACAAATACATACAAATTATTTACTTAAATCTAACTGCACAACCAATAGGGATGTTTCATGGCTAAAAAGAAATTGATTCTATTTAGTCCGTCATTCAGATTATAGAAAAATATTGGTTAAGTATATTTTGTTTTATCAAATCATTAAATAATGACAAATATAAAAGGCATCAAAGATCAGGAGTGGTGGCTGGTGACGTCACTGCTTGCTAAAAAGTGTAGCGTGCAGTGACGTCACACGAGTTTTCAACGCACTGTGTCGTCTTCATTTTTTGTTTATATGAAAAAATACGTGTCTATTATTTTTAGGAAATCTGATTGACGGACTAATTAGTTTTTTTTTTAGTCAACTACCCTATTACAGGCAAACACCACATGCTAAGTGCTCTTTGTAATTTTATTAATGTAATTGCTTATATTCTAACTAGATTGGATTCTCAATAGAACCAATACATTTGATTTATTATGTAAGGAAAAATCATTTTGTAATTAATTATTTTGAACTTAGTTAATGTTGATTAATTTTTATTAATTTTAGGTGATTTTTATTGATTTTATAATTGTTATTGGTCCATATATTTACCTACTGTTTATTTTAAAACGTTTATATTATTTTGTTCTATAGAAGTACCTAATTAATATTTTATTATTACATAATCCAGTGACTTAAAAATAAAAATAAATATATAGCTAGCCCCAAAGTAAGTTCGAGACTTGTGTTATGGGATACTAACTCAACGATACTATATTTTATAATTGATACATGTATAGATAACCATCCAAGACCCAGGCCAATCAGAAAAAGATCGTTTTCCATCATGACCTGGCCGGGGATCGAACCCGGGGCCTCCACGTCGCACTTTATTATTAATTGATTGAGTTTGAAATGATTTCTAGATTCAACAAACTTTATTAAAACTTTTAACATTCGTAAAATGATGCACTTTGTCGGTGTCGGTGACGACTCTCAAAAAACAAAATGGATGCGCGTCATTTATTTTAAAAGGAAGCGTCTAGAATCTATAAGCTTTGTCGCGTCCGTAAACCTACTACAGGTATATATATATATTTTTTTTTTATTTTTTGTTTTAGTGAATCCTTTATGATTTTGTTTTATTTTTGTTGTACTTTACTTTTTCACACGCTGTCTACATCTCTGTATTTATTGTCTTTTGGCAGGTTATCATTTCTTTTTCCTATTTATTTATATGTATGAATGTACATGATCGGTTAAATGCATAAAATAATTCCGCAATTTTCTTGGTAAGCAAACTTTGCTGTCCCGATCAACAAAAGTCTGCTTATTATTTGCATAGTCCACTTTGTAGTAAGTTTAGCAGATTGGAAAACCAATTTTTTTATGTTATAAAGCAGTGCTTGACCGCGAACGCGTTTTATGGGAAGTAGTGATGCAACCGCTGATGGTAAAGCGCGTTAGCTTATAAAAAGCCTATTCACTTTATTAAGGGTGCTTCGACATTTAAAAGTTTATACAACCCACATACTTACTTCTCTGTAATAAATATAATGTACAACTGAAAAGAAGCGCTCGTAGAACCGATGGCCGATAGGGCAGTATGGTTATGGAGTGGCGACCACGTACCGGAAGACGCAGCGTAGGGAGGCCTCCAACAAGGTGGACCGATGACCTGGTGAAGGTCGCGGGAAGCCGATGGATGCGGGCCTGGATGAGCCTTGAGTGAGGCCTTTGACCAGCAGTGGACATCTACACTATGTAACAAAAACCCTGTTGTTCCTTTCAGGGACATGTAATTTTACCTACAAGCACATCATTGATGAAGTCATGATTAGAAAACAGTAATCATTGTCTAGTCGAGGGGTCACAAGCAAATACCTATTAAAACCGACAAATTCGAATTTTTTTTTTAGAATATCTGATTTTATAATTTAAATAAATTGGCGGGAACGTTCTACTTATGTCTAGTTTCTTCATACAGAATTGCAGAGCTAAGAAATCAGTTACAGATTATATATATTAATAATTAAACATTTATTTTAATTATTTTTGTTGAACAATTTTTATAAATTACTTGCTTTATTACGTCCGTATGCCGATTCTTAAAACGTAGGTTGAAGGTACAACAGGGTTTTTGTTACATATTGTATAACCTCTGTAAGCTGAAGAAGAGGAAGAACAGTGCAGTAGTTCATCAGTCCCTACTGTCAGGCGGCAAAGAATTTCATAGCCACACTTCATGCACTGTAGGAGTAGAAGCAAAAAAATAATGTTGACGGCAGATTCAAATTCCTTCAACTGCCAATTTTGGTGAACTAATTTATGTTACTGTCTTTTTCCAATGCTGCTGTTGAACGATTACTCAGTGATCTAAAAATATTAAAAAAGAAAAATGTAATAGGGTGGATAATGAAACGGCTGTATCAATCCTCGGTCTAAAATCTAGGTTGTAAAGAACGGGAACAACCTCTTCTAAGGTGTGGTATTCATAACTGAAAAATCAGTTAGGAAGACCGTACCTTAAGTTTGTACAGTTCAATGCAACTGCAAGCCATTCAACTACAATTAGACTTAGCATGAATAAAAATAAAACGATTCGTGCTTTATTTATAGCCTGCCAAGAAATATTTAAAACCTGGAGCTGTAAATGGTGTATCTGACATCGACGCACAAACGAGTACCATGGATCCAGTACATGATTCTGAACCCCCCAGGGGTGGAATTTTGCGTCAGCTTTTTCCCGATTCAAAAAATAATAATATGCAGTTTTTTTCACGTTAGACCGTTCATAATAATTGCTATACTTTTATAACTCAATAAGATTTTAAAGTAAAAATTAATTAATTCGTTAATTACACAAAAAAGCGCAATGTGAACAATAATATAAAAAGTATTCTATTAGCTGATTTAATAGGGTTCACATCGGGGGTCAACGTCATACCTACAAACGCGCACGGCGGCACGCTTGCAACGTTCAAAGGCCGAGCCGTCACTTTTTTTTAAACACTGTTAGTTCTGTAACCGCTCATTAACGACATAAATGACTATCATAATTTTGTTAGTGGCATGCGGTGTAGCCTTTTCGCGAAGTTTGCGATACGATGTCAGATACACCCTGTATAGTTTTTAAGACGCGACCTACATTTTACATTAGCTGAACGTTCCGCTAAATAGGACGGTGTTTTCATGCTATCAAAAATCCAAAATGGCCACTCTAAATACAAACAGAAAAATTGTTTGCAAATCCACCTCTCTCTTTGCCTTGCCGAAATCACACATAATTACATACATTTTTGGTTCAAGTTCAAGTGTTCATTATGTAAGCCGGATTTCACCGTACTTTCGTAACGATTACAGCTGATACCTGTCGTTGAACATTGCTAGGTATAAGGACGGGCTCGGCGATAAAGGGGGTTATAACAAGTCTTTGGTTTTGGAGTGTTTTATGATCTATGGTATGACGTCTCTTGGGGCATGCTTCTGCAATAATAAGCAGTGACATAATCCCCCTTATTCATAAACGCTGCTTAAAGTTAACTAGTGATTAGCGATTCTTTAACCTTACATTTTTGACCTTTTAACGCCACTCAACTTAAATCATCCTTTAAGAATAAACGCCACAGTGTTTAAGGGGTTTGTTCATAAAGAATGATTAAAGTTAAGTGACGTTGAAAGATCAAAAATGTATGGCTAAAGAATCGCTAATCACTAGTTAACTTTAAGCAGCGTTTATGAATAAGAGGGAATAAGTATAACATAAGCATATCGCCGGAAACCCTAGTTAGCTATTTAAAAAAAATTGTCATTCTAACACGATTCCATTGTCATTACGCTATAATTTCGTAATCTGCTAAACTGATAATATCGATCAGTAATAGGAATGTTTCCTGGGTAAAAAAAAAGATTTTATTTAGTCCGTCATTCAGATTACACAAAAATATTAGATACCAGTGGCGAAGGGTGAAATTTTGACAAAGGGAAGCCGGTCCAAAAAAATAAACACTTAAACACTTACCTACTGCAGGATATCTTGGTAGTGATAGTACCTATTGTTAGGGAATAAGAGTCAAGAAAAAATAAAATAAAAAATTACAAAAATAATAAAGTGTTAAAAACCGAACCACACAAACACCGACCAACAAAAATATTAAGCAAAAATAAAGCAAATTATACACAATCACAACGTTGTTTATATTCTAATGCAATGCGTCTGTTTTTTTTTTAACAAAATGAACTAAAATGTTGTTATAAAAATTCGGATTACTTTTCATTTTATTAAGCAAATTTTTTTCAATTGACACGATAGCCAAATCGGTCAATCTCTGCTCTTTTTGGCAGTTTCGCACATACGTGTGAATGCGTTTTAAAGCAGAAAATGACCGCTCAGCTGAAGCTACTGAAATGGGGAGGGTCAGAATTAGACTGCAAAGAGTCGAAACTTGAGAAAATGCGTCTTTCAAAGACGTATTAACAGTAACAGCACTCTATATGAATTAAAGCCATAATAACAAACAAAATCCACAGTATTTAACCAAATCTGCGATTAAATTACCTTACAGAATCCGTCACAGTTTAAATAACACAAATATTAAAAACAAACGAAAAACTCACGCACCATAGGTATAGAACGCTTTCTCGTACCTAGTGGCGTGGTTTCTTTGTCTCTTTCTAACAGAGGAGAGGAGAGAAATACAAGCCGCTTCCCAGTAGCCTATATTTATAAAGTTTTACCGACGGTTAGCGAGCATTAGAAAGAGATGGTCTGATACGCTGTCTCTTTTCGCCCCATAGTAAAACGTTGACCGAGGTAAGCTGAAATTCATCGGGTTCCTTCAATGTAATGTACGAAAAATTGAAGCGCTGATTAATTTACGACTATAAAATGAAATGTGATACTTAGGGTATTGCTAAAAATTACGATTGCTATTGTAAATCGCGCCGGCATTTGATTAATAATACTTTGTTAATGAAATAGAATGTAAATAGTTTTGTATGAATATGGAACTGATTTTTGAAAGGTAACCCGGTGGGAATCGGCTTGTATGGACCCTTCGCCACTGTTAGATACGTATATTTTGTTTTATCAAATCAATAAAAATTAACAAATAAAAAAGGCATCAAAGATCAGGAGACACAGCTGGTGACGTCATTCGTTGCTAAAAGTGTAGCGTGCAGTGACGTCACAAGAGTTTTCAACGCACTGTGTCGTCTTCATTTTTTGTTTATATGAAAAAAGAAAAAATAGTTTTTTTTTTTTGAAATCTGACTGACGGACTAATTAGTTTTTTTTTAGTCAACTACCCTATTATAGAATGGTGATAGAATGACATTGCCGTATTGACATTATTATAAAATCCGTTAGTAGAAATAATTTTCTAAAAAAATAAAACTCATTTTAACATTTTCTAATAATAATGAGTGGAGTGTCATAGATTGACCACTGAAAAGTCTTAATGGTAAATATAGTTGGGAAACGACGTAATTTTTGTTTCCTTTTATTTTTACTTGTAATTTTGAAGAATTACCTCGACTGCCTATGATCTTCATCATCAGATTTACTGCAGACCATTATTTTAACCCAATGGGTGCAAAGTTCTCATCAATATAAATGAATTACTTAAGTCCAAACACAAAGTAGCTACTGTAAACCGTTCAGGAGTTCCTGAAACTGGCCTTTGTCTTCATCATCAGAGCTCTTATGACAGTCACAACCCATCTAGGTGTAAAGTTCTTATCAATACAAATTAATCAAGCCCAAACACAAGCAAGTAGCTGCTGTGAATTGTTGAGGAGTTCCTTCGGTTGTCTCCCGGCTCCATCATCAGATCTACTCCAGACCTTTATTAAATTGTAATGCTTTAAAATACTTAATGAAAATACTAAGAAATGCACTAGTCGTCCTTACGATTTTTGAAAGTTCCTTTCTCTGGTCTTCCATCATCAGACCCTGATGTCCTTATCATGGGACCATCTTGGAAATATCTTCTTTCCAACAAAAAAGAATTATTAAAATCGGTTCGTAAACAACAAAGTTATCCGCGAACAACATAAAAAAGCATATATACGGTCAAATTGACCCCTTCTTTTTGAAGTTGGTTAAAAAAGTCTTAATGGCGCCATTTTTTTATATATCATAAACTAGTGCTTGACCGCAATCCCTCTTGTAGGCCTAGTATGAGTTTTCATTACGAAACTCGTTCGTCGATATCGAGCGCGTTTGACTCAGCGATTGGCTAGCTTCAAGGTCGTAAGAACTCTCAACCAATGACAGCGCCAAACGCGCTCGATATCGACGATCGAGTTTCGTATTGAAAACTCATACTAGGCCTACTGATGGTAAGCAGTGATGCAATCGAGTCGGTAAAGTGGCGCGCTTCAAAGGACTTGCTGCGACAATATTTGGTGGAGTGGCCACACCTACGTCACTTCAGTGTCGTCCAGACTGAAGCGGGATTGACGTTCTTTTTGGATGTTTTTTTTCGTCGTTTTTCTTTTGTTTTACAAATGTAATAAATAAAAAATTACTAACATAATATAATGCAAAGCCACTGCTTTCTCCATCGTCTCGGCCGCACTACTAAACATCGAATAATCGCCGTAGGCCGCTTCCTGAATTTTCGCTTGTTGAATCTTCTTGAATGGTAGATAAGAACGCCGTATATGTCCGACAACGGATATTTCAGCAAAACAAGTCAGAGCCCGGTTTCCACCGCGAGCGGAACGGACCCATTAATGACTTCGTTAAACTCGCAAACGCAAACTGCATATTTGTATTTCCACCAACAAATAGTCGGACGGAAAGAGCCGAGCGTGTAGAAATATTAGAAATGAGCTCGCTCAGTTCTAGGGAGCGGAGCGGAGTACTTACGGAAATGAAATGAAATGAAATCGTTTATTAAGCAAGTAGGATCACAGATCACTTTTATACACGTAATGTTTTTTTTTAACTAGATGACGCCGGCATTTCCTAACTGACTACCTCTGAGAAGAAATAGCCGAAACAAACTCAGGGATCATCGTCTTTTTTCAAGTCCAGACATTAAAAATGAGAATGTTTACAATAATTTACCTTATAATTACGCATTTTGCTTAATAACAATCTCCGCTCAACTCGCAATTACAATTATATAACATAGTAGCGTTTCCACACAGAAAAAAAAGCAGCTCAAAACTTCAACTGACTGAACTCGTTCCCTGTGGAAATTATCTATTCGTTTTTAATTTCTCATTTTCCGTTCAGCTCAGTCCGCTAATTTCTCTATCTCAGTTTCATTTTGCAGTGGAAATCAAATAACGAACTCTTCGTTGGTGGAAACGCAAACCTATTTCATTAAAAAGGAGTTCGTTCCGCCTAACCATTTTCCGCACATTACCCTTTCGCAGTGGAAACCGGGCTTAAGACTGGTAAAGCGGACCCCAGACTCTAAAGCTGAAAAAGCTTGGATGCGACTGGGATTAATGCTGGGATGATGATGATGATGATGACATTGGGTAAATGCACAAATCGTGCGAAGCCAAAAAAAAGAAATAAATAAATATATACGGACAAATCACACAGATTGAGCTAGCTCCAAAGTAAGTTCGAGACTTGTGTTATGGGATACTAAGTCAACGATAATATATTTATAATAGATACTTATATAAATAAACATTCAAGGCCCAGGCCAATCAGGAAAAGATCGTTTTCCATCATGACCTGGCCGGGAATCGAACCCGCTGCGCTACGGAGGACAAAAACAAAAGAAGTGTGTTTTCAAATCCATGTGTATACATTTATGTCTGATACTTTTGAACAGAACATACGCCTGCTCACTGACATTACACTCACACATTTATATGAAATAACATAATCTATAGTTTTGCTTGGCGATGTTACATGCCAGCAGGTAATGTTTCCGCAAATCTTTCCTGACGGGTTACAACAGAATCTTACATCATATGGAGAACCACATCATAAGGGTTTAGACATTTGGGTTCTGTCCTAAAAAATAATTTAATATCCATCAGATAGATTTATAAAAAATATTGAACACGTATTTTTTATTTTTTCTTAAGTTATATTGATTTGAAAAGTCGCATGACGTCACGCCGTGATACAAAGTATACCACAGCGTGACATAATTAACCCCCACTCCGTAACTTTAATATACTATATCTCAGTAGTTTTTGGTAATTTCGACAAAATAAAAAATACGGGTCTTAATTTTTTTTATTATCTATAAGAGGGACTAATTATTTTTTTGATTTTCATACTTTGGATACATCCCTTTTACCCCCTTTGCTAAGAAACTTAGATTTTATTTAGATCAGGTTTAAACCACCTATGTGGTTATTAAATTATGCACCTAACCGTTACAGAAATGCAGTTCTTTATATGAAAATGACATCTTAGTTCGGAACTAAGTTGTCATTTTTGTATTAAGAACTTTGACTTAACCTCAATAACGTTCGAAATATAAATACTGATTTAAAGGTTAAGTATCTATACTTCTGGAGTTTTTGGCGGGAAAGTCAAGCTGAGTGTCACGCTCATTTTTCATTGGACTTTTAAAATTATTTATAGTGTTGTTTACTAAATAAAAGTGCGTGATTTATGTAGTAAAAGTGCATTCAGTAAATAATTCATAAAGAACAGTGAAATATCGCAGCATAGTGGCCACATCATGACATTGTCTCAAACCTCCATCGTAAGACGGGTCACGGGGCCATCTTTTTCGACATGAACAATTCATTAAATCATTACTTGACACTGGATAAATGCAAAAACCGTGCGAAGCTATAAAAGAAAGAAGGAAAGTATCTATACTTCTGGAGTTTTGGCGGGAAAGTCAAGCTTTAAAATTATTTATAATGTTCTATTTAATAAATAAAAGTGCGTGATTTATGTAGTAAAAAGTGCATTCAGTAAACAATTCAAAAAGGACAATGAAATGTAGGCATAGTGTCCTAAACCTCCCTCGTAAGACGGTTCACGCGGCCGTCTTTTTCGACTTAAATAATTCATTACGTGACATTGGCTAAATTTGCAAACCGTGCGAAGTCAAAAAAGAAAGAAAAAAAGTGTGTAACTAAAGTTAGATCTAGTTTTGTAATAAGGGGGATTGCGTTAAAATAGTAAACATCAATTATTGACATTTAATTTCAAAACAGAACATTTAGTTCCATTTTGTGTCGATCTGTGGCGCTTGTTCTTGTTCTTTTTGTGAAATTGATAACGACTCCGTATTTATTATCTTTTTTTTTTTAAATAATAATTATAAACTAGCGCTTGACCGCAATTCCGCCTGATGGTAAGCAGTGATGCGATCGTTGATGTTAAAGCGCGCTAGTTTATTAAGAGCCTATTCACTCAGTAAAACTGAGCGAATAGGAAGGAAGACGGCAGTAGAGCGAGGTGATGCAATGTTAAACCCAACAACACGACCAACGATGCTGCGCCAAAGGGAGATTGATCTGAAGACCCTCCACGACCAAACTCCCAACACAACAACATTAGGCGCATCGTACCCGGCACACATCGCAACACAACTGCTCAGACCCGTCCTCCGTACGGCTTCACCAGACATCATACCGGAACACGACAAATCGCTTGACGGCAAGGCTTTGTCTGGTGGGTGGTAACTTCTGCCGGCGGCCGATGTTATGGCCTACCACCGAGAAAATCATCACTTTTAGTGCATTGTTAAACTTTAATTACTTAAAATCTATGTAATCATTTATCTACCATCATTTTGTATTAGGTACTAATACAACATGATGGTAGACAAGATAGACAGCACATCAAGCTGGCAGATTTCTTTATTAGATTTTTAACATTATCTTTAAATCATTAAGGCTCAAGGATGATTGGGAATGTATGACAGCTAATCTGTCATACATTCCCAACTATAATTGACAATATAAGTATAAACAAATATAATTGCGCAACATACTATCAGTAGCAATGGCCAAGCGATTTGTCGTGTTCCAGTATGGTGTCTGGTGAAGCCGTACGGAGGACGGGTCTGAGCAGTTGTGTTGCGATGTGTGCCGGGTACGATGCGCCTAATGTTGTTGTGTTGGGAGTTTGGTCGTGGAGGGTCTTCAGATCAATCTCCCTTTGGCGCAGCATCGTTGGTCATGTTGTTGGGTTTAACACTGTATCACCTCGCTCAACTGCCGTCTTCCTATTCGCTCAGTTTTTCTGAGTGAATAGGCTCTTAATAAACTAGCGCTCTTTACCATCAACGATCGCATCACTGCTTTCCATCAGGCGGGAATGCGGTCAAGCGCTAGTTTATAATAATTAAAAAAAAAAAGTTCGTTAACATTCATTGCGTTATTTATGTTTTGAACAAACGTATTTTTCAAACATATGGAGCAATGGATTGGCAACATTCATCATCATCATCATCATTTCAGCTGAAACACGTCCACTGATCGACATAGGCCTTCCCCAAGGATCTCCTCGACGACTGGTCATGCTCCTCCCGCATTTAACGATTTACCGCGACCTTCACCAGGTCGCCGGTTCACCTTGTCGGGGGCCTACCCACGCTGCGTCTTCCGGTGCGTAATCGCCACTCGAGAAGCCTTCGGCCCCATCGGGCATCGGTCTCACGGGCAATGTGCCCGGCCCACTGCCAATTAAAAGTGTTGTAATTCTTCGGGCTTCGTCGGTTACTCTCGCTAATATGCTTCTAGCAAGATGTCTGGTGAAGCCGTACCGAGGACGGGTTTGAGCAGTTGTGTTGCGATCTGTGCCGGGTACGATGCGCCAAATGTTGTTGTGTCGGGAATTTGGTCGTGGAGGGTCTCCAGATCGATCTCCCTCTGTTGCAACATCGTTGGTCGTGTTATTGGGTTTAACATAGCATCACCTCGCTCAACTGCCGTCTTCCTTTCTATTATTCACTCAGTTTTTTTGAGTGAATAGGATCTTAATAAACTAGCGCGCTTTACCATCAACGACTGCATCACTGCTTACCATCAGGCGGGATTGCGGTCAAGCGCTAGTTTATAATTATAGAAAAAAAATCAAGTTCATTCATCAAGCAGGTCCGTGGTTGTAAAGCCCACTGGCCTATGAAGGTATTAGCAAAGCCGATTCCCATGGAGGCTCTTTTAATTTATCATCATCGTCTCGGTGTTAATTTCCTAGTCGCATCCGAAACTTTTTCAGCTTCGGTGTCTGGGGTCCGCTTTACCAGTCTAACTCCAATTTTGGCAAAACTTCGATATTTTCCATGAAGCGACTGACGTCTGACCTCCACAACCCGAAGGCGATATCGAAGCATTGCAGTTAGACCAATTGTTGAACTTTTGAGGGCTCCAACAACCCGTAGCGACTGCCATTAGATGTTCGTATGGCAACCGGGATCAACGGCTTAACGTGCTTTCCGAAGCACGACTAGACAGGTGCAAATATTCATATTCACTCATAGAAATATTTGCACTGTGCGGAGATCGAAGCCGCGCCTCCTTGCGCAGCGGGCACGTTCGCTACCACTACGCCACGGAGGCTCTTTTAACTCACCATACTTTATCAAATCGCTGACCAAACAAAATGATGTCGTGACCTCAATTTCTTCAAACGTGATTGTTATAGAACTGGCGGAGAATGCGAACGACGCAATTTTGCAGTATTACTTAATTGTCACATATAATCATGATGGAGTAGAATAATATAGTTGTGTTTATTTTGACTTTGAGATTATTGTTGTGGCGAACAGAATAAATTCTGGTAGGAATTAAGTCGAGTTACACAAATAAGGCTCCATATAAAGTTCCCTTATTGGGAACGTAATTTTTAACATGAATTTTTTTTGGATATATGTTCTGGTTTCCAACCGTTTTTTCTTTTTTGCGCAACTCGTTTTCTTTCTGTCTTTCTTTAGGCATACTTTGTGCAATTCTGAATATTTAACGAAACTGAACCGTCACGCCAGGGTTTTAGACACTGAATCGGGTATCCTCGAAGCTAAGTCGTGTGAATTCGGCACCCACTTCGTACCTTACTTTTCTTGTAAAAATACTGAAGAGAAACTATTAAACAGTGATGCAGTGTTTCATTACAGTTATGAAAAAGTGTGTGTGTCTGTGTAAATTGATGAGACGTTTGGATGCAATTGCGACAGCTTTTAAAATTTTCAAGATAATTTCTTACACGTAAGTACCTTGTCGAAAGTTTAGTAAAATGGAAGACGATCTTGTACTTACAGTAAGGGTCCAAAAGTGGAGTGTCACTTTTGACACTTATTGTTAGAGCAATAACTTTCAAAAGTGGTAATGCACTTTTGACCCTTACTGTAAATACGTACCGGGGGGGGGGGGGGGGGGGGCAAGTGCAAATCTAGCAGAACATATATGAACTCCTTACTAATGAAAGTATAAACGGGGACTTATCATTAACTTTTCAACAAACGGTGTAACTATCAAAAAACCGCGTGCGGCTCTAGCACGATTACCGAACTTAGCCGAGCGTCTTAACGCTTGCGCTCGGCTGTAGTCGGCAATCTTCGGTAGGGAGTTACGAGCAGAGGTTGCGAGCGATTAGCATTTATTTTATTTGACGATTCGACCCCAAAAATCTGACTTGCCCCCCTAGGCCTGGCTTGACCAACCCAAACGTTTTGCGTGAATGTGACGCATGTTCCCTCAACTATTATTTGTAAACTTATGCGTCATGTTTGATGCAAAAAATCGTTTTCCTTTTTGCTTTCTTTAGAAGTAATTCCTAGTGTGAAACAAAGTAAAAAAAAAAAAACACAAGTTTAACAAGACAAGACGGTATTTTTTTTCGCGGTGACAGAGGAGCTGGACTCTTTCCGGCTAAAACCAGAGCAGTGTTCCTCCTCCACCCACGGTCGAGAATGTGGGATTCACATAATCCAATGATTATGTGAATCCATAGGATCTTGGTGCGGTCAATACCGCACCAAGATCCTATGGTCTTACCACAACATCTTCAGCACTTGTTAACGTTTATCTAGAGTCAGTGTTAGGTACGTCGAAGTATATAGAATAAAACGTTTTGAAAAGGTGTTTAGGGAATTTGACTAAAAAAAACTAATCAGTCCGTCAATCTTTTTCTTCTTCTTCAGCCTATGGATGTCCACTGCTGGACAAAGGCCTCTCCCAAGGCTTTCCACGCTGACCGGTCTTGTGCTGCCCGCATGCATCGGCTTCCCGCGACCTTTTTTTTTTTTTTTTTTTTTTGCCGGGGTGGACATCCTCATAGGATGCCCGCCGCCCTGGGGTGGCGACGGGGTATGTCAGACTTTTACTGACTAAAACCACCCCGGTGTGTCTTCTATCACGAGCACGCGTGGGGCCGCGGGAGTCTAAATTCTTCCACGGCCCCACACCCTCGTGCTGGCCCGGTCTGTCCGGGCCTCGTCTCCTGCACGGGGTAGTTGGGTGTTAAACTACCCCGTGCATCGCCTCAAAGGCGCGCGCCGACACTCGCGCGCGCCTCCGCCTCGGGGTCCATCAATGGGGGGCGGGGACTTTCCCATGTCCCTCGCCCCTGGACTCATTCATGGGGGGCGGAAGAGGGCGTTGGCTTCCCGCGACCTTCACTAGGTCATCGGTCTACCTTGTTGGGGGCCTCCCTACGCTGCGTCTTCCAGTACGTGGCCGCAACTCCAGAACCTTACTGCCCCATCGGCCATCGGTTCTACGAACAATGTGCCCTGCCCACTGACACTTAAGTTTAGCGACTCGCAAAGCTATTTTAATTTAGTTTAGTCCGTCAATCAGATTTCCAAAAAATACTCGACACGTATTTTTTATTTTTTCATATAAACAAAAAATGAAGACGACACAGTGCGTTGAAAACTCGTGTGACGTCACTGCACGCGTTTCCACCACCACTCCTGATCTTTGATGTCTTTTATATTGTTAAATATATTGTTGATTTAATATAGATCTATATCGCCCTTTACAACATATGATTAAATGAATATTTTCTAAGATATTACAGATTTAATTTGCGCTTGCTATGTTTTTTATACAACGTTCACAGTTTTTCATACATAATAATAAAAAAAAACTGAACTTGTTACAAAAAACTATTTCATGTGAGTTCAAGAAGTTGTTCTTCTTGATCACGATTTCATTCATTTACTGAGCTAAACGTAGTGAAACTTCAAGCGGCAATGTTACAAAGTTTTATTCTTAATATGAATGTTTTTGAAGCATTTTGCTTCTTAAATTGGAAAAATGTGTTTGCTCAACAAATTAATTAGCGCAATGCATGTTGTTGAACTGTCAAAATAAAATAAAAAATAAAATAAAAATATACGGACACAGATTGAGTGAGCCCCAATGTAAGTTCGAGACTTGTGTTATGTTACTCAACGATACTATATTTATAATAGATACATATATAGATAAACACCCAAGACCCAGGCCAATCAGGAAAAAAACGTTTTCCATCATGACCTGGCCGGGGATCGAACCCAGGGCCTTCACGTTGCAGGCTGGCGTGTTGACCGCTGCGCCACGGACGACTCAAAATGAAACTCAACTGATACCGTGTTACGCAAACACCCTTTGAACTATTGTGTAGGTTGGCTAATAAAGCCCATTCTTAACGACAAATACTTTCTTATGACCTTCATCAGGTCATCGGTCCACTTTTGTAAGAGGCCAACCAACTCTGGGCTGGAATTATCAGGCTCTACTCAGCTTGCCCATTTTGCTTTCACAGCCTTCAACTTATAATATTAAAAACGCGAAGGTTTGTATGTGTGCTTCTTTCTCATTTAAGCAAATAATACTGAACGAATTTGAGTAAAATTTGGTCTACCGATGGGTTATAACTAGGATTCATATTAACTGATAGTTTTTATCTGGATATTATATTTTTATTCTGCGATGCACCAAATGTTGTTGTGTGTGTGTGTGTGTCGGGTGATTGGTCGTGGAGGGTCTCCAGATCAATCTCCCTCTGGCGCAGCATCGTTGGTCGTGTTGTTGGGTTTAACATTGCATCACCTCCCTCAACTGCCGTCATCCTTCCTATTCGATCAATTTTTCTGAGTGAATAGGTTCTTAATAAACTAGCGTGCTTTACCATCAATGATCGCATCACTGCTTACCATCAGGCGGGATTGCGGTCAAACGCTAATTTATAATTATTTAAAAAAAAATCGCAGCATAGAGGCCTCATCATGACTTTGCCTCAAACCTCCCTCGTAGACGGTTCACGCGGCCGTCTTTTTCGACTGCTCTTGGCGATATCTGCCATTATTGTGAAATAAAATTTACAATGAATTTATATTTTTACTTGAAATTGGCACAAAGTCATAACTAGTGCCAATATACAAACAAAAATACTCATTGCCAAGTCTAACCTACCTTCTCACAGCGTTCTGCTAAAGAAATTATCTCTGATTCCTCATCATCTCCGCCCACATCAATTCCTATCACTTGCTATCACAATATCGCCAAGAATTCCTATCACACCTCACGCACTGTCAGTCGGAACACGTAATCTATGCACATCACGACCTACTAGCCCCAACGATTACTTGCATAACTATTATATAAACAGTTCAAATATTTGGCCGTACATAGTTGACCAGGCGACATCGCACGCCTTATATTGCGGAGCTAATAAAATGTTTGTAATCTCTTAAAGGTTTTAGAGAAATGTGTGGAATGCCCTTCCTCTTGATATCAATATGGCGACCAGTCGGTTTGCATTTAAGCGGAAATTGCAGAGTTATTTTTCAAACAATTAGAGTAGCTTCAGGAAGCCATTAATAATTTAATAAATATGTTGGGAGTTTTGGGTTTGGAACTATCTCCTACGAAAAGTAAAATATGTTTATTTTCTAGGGGAAGGACATTACAAGAGGTAAATATCAATATTAAAAATGTTCATTTAGAAAACGTCCCTGTAATTAAATACTTGGGATTATGGCTAGATTCATCGTTGAGATGGCGCAAACAGATCAATGAAACCTGTGAAAGAAGTACGAGATTTTTAAATGTTTTTAAAGTGCTGGCAGGTTCGTCGTGGGGTGTCCATCCATTGCATTTAAGACGAATATATATAACTATTATTCGTAGTCGTTTAGATTATGCAAGTTTTTTGTTTGACAATTGCGCTAACACCAATATTTCGAAATTGGATAAAATTCAAAATCAAGCCATGAGAATAGTCGGCGGTTTTGTAAAAAGTTGCCCAATACATGCGATGGAATCAGAATTGTGTCTGCCACCATTGTTTGTTCGACGCAAATATTTAGCGGCAAAATTTTTATTAAAAGCCAAGTCTATTAATGACGGTTGTACCATTTCAATGATATCAAAATTAACATCGATATGCGAACAGGAATCATATTGGCGCAATAAGAAAAAACCGTTGCTAACTGTCGTATACAGTGAGATTTCTAATCAAACTTTGTATCGTTCTAATATTCTAGAGATGTTCTCGTTGTCGACATGGATGTCAAATATTGATATAAAGTTACACATTAAACTCAGCATTAATGATTTGACAGAACCGAAAAGATCTCATACTTCTGTAGGACTTTTAAGGAAAACTGTACAAACGATTAATCATAATTATAATGGATTCTATCAGATTTACAGTGATGGGTCTAAAGACAAAAATGGAGTGGGAGCAGCCTTTTTCGATCCTCAATCTAAGATGAGTGCTAATTTCAAGTTGAACTGCAACTTATCCATAATGGCGGCGGAATTGTATGCAATTTTGGAATGCCTGTCGTACATGATGTCATGCAATTGTGCTAAATTTGTGATACTTTGCGATTCAAAAAGCGCTTTACAGCATTTAGCTCGGTGCACCTCGGGCATACGAGGTTTGCCCGTAGCTTATGCCATATTAGACTTATACTTGAAATTGAGAGAAACTGGCAAAGTAGTTAAATTTCAATGGATCCCATCACATGTTGGTCTGATAGGAAACGAACAAGTACATAAGTTGGCAAAAGAAGGATCCTATGAAGGAATATCTGTCAATCATTTACCATTCTTCACAGATCTATTAATAAATGTTAAAACAATTTGCAACAAGACGTGGAAAGAGCACTTTGACAAACGGTCTGTGGAGAAGGGTATATGGTACAGAACAATTCAGTCTGAACCACCAAGGATTCCTTGGTTCTCTGAAGTACAGATGAGCAGACGATTGTTGGTCACAAGCATGCGTCTGCGATCCGGGCACATTCCATTGAACGCGTTTGGGTATCTTATGAAGGTGGTTGATACCCCAAATTGTTTGATCTGTAACACAAGGGAGGACACCTACCACGCTTTAGTGGAGTGTGTGCGGGTTGAGTCAAATCGGAGATCTTTGGAATCAGAAGCGGGACTTAGGTTAAGGGATGTTGGCATGTGTAATTTGATCTTGTCTAGACCTACATCCAAATTAGCTATTAAGTTATATGATCTAATTGTTAAATTAATTAAGTTAAGGTCCTAGTTGCTAAATTCTTTATTTATTTTGTTAACCTACAAGGCTGACATAATCGCTTCGCGATTAAAGCCTTCTTTTCTCAATAAAGATATAAAAAAAAAAACAATTAGAGTAGGGTCATCTCAACACCTCTCTCACAAGTTTTACTTTTGTATCTGACATCGTAACGCAAACTTCGCGAAAGGGCCAGACCGCATGTCACTAATAAAATTATGATAGTCATTTATCACGTTAATGAACGGTTACAGAATTCAAAGTGTTTAAAAAAAGTGTCGGCTCGGCCTTTGAGCGTTGCAAGCGTGCCGCCGTGCGAGTTTGTAGGTATGACGTTGATCCCTGATGTGTACTCTATTAAATCAGCTGATAAGATAGTTTTTCGAGTTTTGTTTTCATTGCGCTTTTTTGTTTAATTAGCGAATTAATTATTTCTTACTTTAAAATCTTATTGGGTCATAAAAGTATAGCAATTATGAACGGTTTAAAGTGAAAAAAACTACATATATTTTTTTTTCAAATCATGAAAAAGCCGACGATAAATTCCACCACTGGGGGGTTCAGAATCATGTACTGGATCCATGGTACTCGTTTGTGCGTCGATGTCAGATACACCCTTTAGGTACATAGCTTAGTTAAGTATTTGTGTATATAGTTTTATGAGTTTTTTTCTTTTCCTGGTCATTGTTTTAACTAAAGCACCTGCCATCTAATCTCTTCAGCATCCGTGGTTGACTGGTAGAGAATGCCTAAGAAGGTATTAAGTCCGCCTCTGTACATTTCTTTGTTTCTCGGTGGTAGGCCACATCGGCTGCCGGCAGAAGTTACCACCTACCAGACAAAGTCTTGCCGCCAAGCGATTCGTCGTGTTCCGGTATGATGTCTGGTCAAGCCGTAAGGAGGACGGGTCTGAGCAGTTGTGTTGCGATGTGTGCCGGGTACGATGCGCCAAGTGTTGTTGTGTCGGGAGTTTGGTCGTGGAGGGTCTCCACATCCATCTCCCTCTGGCGCAGCATCGTTGGTCGTGTTGTTGGGTTTAACATTGCAGCACATCGCTCAACTGCCGTCTTCCTTCCTATGCACTAAGTTTTTTAAGTGAATGGGTTTAATAAACTAGCGCGCTTTACCATCAATCGCTTTGCAATTGCAGTCAAGCGCTAGTTTATAATTATTAAAAAAAGGTATAAATAAATAAATTAAAATTTGGACACGGAATTATTGTAATGGATTTTTTATTAAATTCTGCATCATTTTTTTTTTGGAAAAAAAAGTTTTGATATTAGTATTTTTTGTTTTGCGATACGGTTGTTGGAGCGGAGCGATCGACTGCTGTGGCCCGTGTTGGGGGGTTCGATTCCCGCATATCTCGAAATATTTGTATGGCCTACATGTAGTTGTTCAAAGACCCTTCGTGAGCAAGTCCGGCTTGTTTTTATGTAAATCTGTAAAAGGACATGTTTCAGAAATGTATGTAGCCTGGGCCCGCACATTGTACACTTAATGCTAGGTATAGTTACGCTATACTTAATTGTTTTTAATGTTAATTTCCTATATTTTGACTTAGTTTTTATACAGATTCAATTTAATTCGGCCAAGGAGTGCAACACAACTACTAGTAAATATGGTGATCAGCAATAAGCGAAATAAGATTTTGACAGTGACATTTGATTTAGGTATCATGTATCTATCGTATCTATATTATCTACCATATGACTGCGAAAAAAAAACAAAACACGAATTCCGAACATACGGTCCAATAAATAAACACAATCAACTCTATTCTATTCTATTTTTGTTTATGGTAATGGTGCCGGTGTCGACAATTCTGCCAATGTCCAATGTGCTATAAGAAAACGTGCGAAGGCAAAGAAATAAACAATAAAATAAAAACAATTCTTATTCAATAATAATTTGATAACACAATCAACTCAAATCAGCACTCGACACGAACACAACGGGAAAATAGAACTGTCAAAGTAGCCAATTAAAGGTTATAACCACTGTCATGGCTACCTTAATAAAGGGTTATCTCACTAAAAAACGTTTCATATAATTAATCATAGATACTTACATTTTTATTCAAATTTATTTAGTAAGTAGTATTTTTATGAAAATCTTTTATTTTTTTCCTTCTTATCTATATAGCGTACATACTGGTGGCCCAAAATGAAATCTCCTTTCAACAGAAACTGTAAATGTATCAAATAAAACTGAATAATTCTAGTTTATGGAACGACTACCTGTCTGACATCCACAACCCAGTTAGTGGGCTGTGTTAGCTGTTTGGACAGCAATTGAAATACATAAATAAATATATACGGACAAATCACACAGATAAAGCTAGCTCCAAAGTAAGTTCGAGACTTGTGTTATGGGATACTAACTCAACGATACAATATTTATAATAGATACATACATAGATAAACATCCAAGACCCAGGAATAGGCTCTTAATAAACTAGCGCGCTTTACCATCAACGATCGCATCACTGCTTACGATCAGGCGGGATTGCGGTCAAGCGCTGGTTTATAATTTATAAAAAAAAATAAAAAAAAGGCCAATCAGGAAAATATCGTTTTTCCATCATGACCTGGCCGGGGATCGAACCCGGGGCCTCCACGTCGCAGGCAGGCGTGTTGACCGCTGCGCCATGGAGGACGACAAACATAACATACATAATTATGTAATTTACTTGCCTTTGATCTGTGATCGAATCGAAAAACTCATGCTTAGGACTTTTACACCTAGCATTACTTATTGTTTATATCTAACTAGCTTTCCGCCCGCGGCTCCGCCTGCAAGGAATTCGGTTATATCGCGCTTTTTAGATTTTCTTCGGGAACACCATTTTTTTTTTAAATAAATGGTAGCCTATGTTCTTTCTCAGGGTCTAAAGATTGTCTGTGCCATATTTCATCAAAATCGGTTGAGAGGTTTAAGAGGGAAAGCGTAACAGACAGACAGACAGACAGAGTTAATTTCGCATTTATAATATTAGTATGGATTGTGTAATCTATACTAATATATAAAGCTGAAGAGTTTGTTTGTTTGAACGCGCTAATCCCAGGAACTACTGGTCTAATTTGAAAAATTCCTTTTTTCGTTGGATAGCCTATTAATCCAGGAAGGCTTTAGGCTATATAACATCTCGCTGCGACTAATAGGAACAGAGCATAACTAACTCCACGCGAACGAAGTCGCTTTTAGTTTACTAAGAGCCTACCATCGCAGCACCTTACCATCAACGATTGCATCACTGCACTAAGCAACAAAGGAACTAACAATTTTTTTATTTGTTTCAGAAAAATGCAATAAAGAAAACTGTTGTAGACAACCAAATCCAAGATGGCTGCCACTCGGCTGATTTCTGACAGTGATGCCATCGGCGAAAATTTAACGAAGAAAGACAAGGAAATTAATTATTGTGCCGAGTGCATCGATAGTGTAGACGAGAATATGAACCATAAATATGATAATATGACGGATGTCCAGAAGTTTTATAATGGGAAGAATATTCTGATCACTGGCGCTACAGGTATATCTTTAGCTGTATTTTTTACAACGTTATTTTTTGTAATTACGAAACCCGAAACACGTGTCCAGTATTTTTAAATAAAGAATCTATGTATAACAATCAAAAAGATATAATGAAAAACCACATAGTTATGAGCTTGTTACGTTACTTGGTTGTCCCAACAAAAATATGGTCAACACACTGCTCGCCCGGCCACGCCTGCAGCTGCGTGGCGCGGGGGGCCCTGTCTCACGCGTACTATGATGTAACGTCAGCTGAGCCGACCTGGAAGTAAGTACAGGCAGAATACTGACGAAATAATAATATTGCTATTGCCGACCTTATGGCGGACAAATACTCCAAGCCATGTCCGGAGCGGTTCTGCCTCAAAGTGGCTAAACAGTCGATAGAAAGGAACAGGACAAGGGCGGCATTTCGACTTCATTTCATTTCATTTCATTTCATATACCAATGTAGATAGTATGATAGATATAATAGAGGGAAGTTATGACTAGCACATAAGGAAATATTGTAATAATGATATCAAAAAGATGAAAAGAAAGATGACATAAGAAAAGAAACAAAATAATAGACATGGGAAAAGAGCAACCCAAAAGAAAAAGACAAGGCGTAACCCGCAAAAAAGGAATAGTGGTAAAAAAAGAAAGGACAGCTAAAAAGAATGGCAAAAAAGAAAAAAAAGTCACTGAGCTGTGCGCTCGGTAACCACGCTGCAACAATTTCTAAATGTATTTGGGAAAAATTGTAAAAATGATTGGAATCGATTCAGTTGCTTATTCTGAACAAACTATATTCAGGATTCGTATAAAGAAAAAATTAAGTTATATACCCTGTCTTTTAAATCTGGCTCAGCCAGTGCTGTTCTGTATAGCTACAGAACAGCGCTGGCTCTAGGTCCTCATCTTGATAACTTGGGTGATTTGGGAATGAGCTGTCATTCGAAGGAATACGAATTGACATCTGATTTTTACCTAATACTACAAGAGCTACAGAGATGTTTTATAAGTTAAAATAATAGGGATATTTCCTGGGTAAAAAAAAAATGATTCTATTTAGTCCGTCATTCAGATTATAGGAAAATATTGGATACGTATATTTTGTTTTATCAAATCAATAAAAATTGACAAATATAAAAGGCATCAAAGATCAGGAGTGGTGGCTGGTGACGCCACTGCTCTCTAAAAAGTGTAGCGTGCAGTGACGTCACACGAGTTTTCACTTTTCATTTTCCTTGACTTTTTGTTTATATTAAAAAAGAAAAAATACGTGTCTAGTATTTTTTTTTTTTGAAAATCTGACTGACCAACTAATTACTTTTTTTTAGTCAACTACCCTATTGTAATTGGCCAAAATTAATCTTCCCAGGTTTTCTCGGTAAGATCCTGGTGGAGAAGCTTCTCCGATGCTGCCCAGGCGTGGAAAACCTGTACCTTCTTGTGCGACAGAAAAGGGGGAAGGACATTTACACTAGGATTGAAGAAATCTTTGATGACCCTGTGAGTATATATTTTTAAAGTTAGACACAAGGTCAAAATCCAATTATTTGCTTGTCTACTGAGACGTCTGTCACAATAGCAATATAAACTATGTCTAGAAAACCCCGTCCGGCCCAAAAGGATAATAAAGGTTAGGTTGACACATGACCAAATGCATGAATAAATGAATTTTGAAATAATATTTTTATTCCGCGAATTAATTCCAACTTCCCCAAAATTTGGTACATTTTTAAAATGTGACAACACCATTTTAAACGGTATTATTATGAGCGATGCGACCACGTGCTGCGTGCCCTGCCCCCGTCGCCCGCGCATTTATTGCCATGTAACGGGTGTTATGACACAAAAAAAAACAGCTGATTTCATTTTATACTTGACATTTCTTATATAGGGGTTTTGAGATCTTTCTTGAAGTGGTACGTAGAAAAACCCTATTGAGAATCACTGATCTAGAAGCTTCGACTCGGCCAGTTTGACAGGGCGAGAACGGTTCCAAAAAGGTTAGTGTTATATATTCTTATTATTATTTAATGCCCTTTGGAAATGTTGTGAATACAGAGAAGTGAATATTTTGAAGAGAAAACCTATAAATATAAACGACAAATCATTCAATCAGTCAATACATCATAAAATAATACACTATTACAAACAGTTTCAATAATTTTGAAGTAAGTATGTATATCGTTAATCCATTGCTACAAATATTCGAAAAATATGTACACTCAACAACGTAAATTACGCAATGAATGTTGTAGAACTGTCAAAATGATAATGAAACTGTGAAAAT
Source organism: Sesamia inferens (assembly GCA_037179545.1). Taxonomy (NCBI): domain Eukaryota; kingdom Metazoa; phylum Arthropoda; class Insecta; order Lepidoptera; family Noctuidae; genus Sesamia; species Sesamia inferens. The sequence goes on along the minus strand of CM073951.1, from coordinate 12,961,454 downwards.
GATATGTTTACTCGGTGGTAGGCCATAACACCGGCCGCCGGCAGAAGTTATCATTGGTCTGGTGAAGCCGTTCGGAGGACGGGTCTGAGCAGTTGTATTGCGATGTGTGCCGGGTACGATGCGCCTAATATTGTTGTGTTGAAAGTTTGGTCGTGGAGGGTCTTCAGATCAATCTCCCTTTGGCGCAGCATCGTTGGTCGTGTTGTTGGGTTTAACATTGCATCACCTCGCTCAACTGCCGTCTTCCTTCCTATTCGCTCAGTTTTTCTGAGTGAATAGGCTCTTAATAAACTAGCGCGCTTTACCATCAACGATCGCATCACTGCTTACCATCAGGCGGGAATGCGGTCAAGCGCTAGTTTATAATTATTAAAAAAAAAAAAAAAAACATTGCTGTTGATAGTGTGTTGTTTATTTAATTAAATTATACATCTTAAGGAAATTTACAGCTAGCATATAAAGAGTGTATCTGACATCGACGCACAAACGAGTACCATGGATCCAGTACATGATTTAGAACCCCCCAGTGGTGGAAATTTTCGTCGGCTTTTTCATGATTTGAAAAAAAATATGTGTAATTTTTTTCACTTTAAACTGTTCTTAATTACTATACTTTTATAACCCAATAAGATTTTAAAGTAAAAATTAATTAATTCGCTAATTACGCAAAAAAGCGCAATGAAAACTAAACTCTAAAAACTATCTTATCAGCTGATTTAATAGAGTTCACATCACGGATCAACGTCATACCTAAAAATCCGCAAAGCGGCACGCTTGCAACGTTCAATAGCCGAGCCGACACTTTTTTTAAAACATTGTTATTTTTGTAACCGTTCATTAACGACATAAATGACTATCATAACTTTATTAGTGGCATGCAGTCTAGCCTTTTCGCGAAGTTTGCGTTACGATGTCAGATACAACCTGCATACAAGTACCTAGAAGGTAGCTAGCGAAAGAAGGCCAGTTAAAAGTTTCCACAGACTTCACATCCTTTTCTTTCTATTTCATTAAGAACAAGGACAGAAGATAAAATGTCAATTTAGACCTGTCAAATTAGTGCGCTCCTGACATAAACTGCCGTATTTTTAGTCGCCATGTTTATAATCGCGTCTAAACTGTCTATGCAGCATTCTAATTTGACAGTATTAAACTTCAATGTTGCCTTGTATTCTTTTCTTAACGAAATGGAAAGAAAAAGACGCACATAACTTAAAATTAGTTTAGTTTGTGAGCAGCTGAATCGGTGCCAGTATTAGGTTAGCACAAGAAACAGTAACACGTACAGCACAGGACAGGAATGTGGAAACGAAAACAAGTTACTCGGTGGTAGGCCATAACATCGGCCGCCGGCAGAAGTTACCACCCACCAGACAAAGCCTTGCCGCCAAGCGATTTGTCGTATTCCGGCATGATGTCTGGTGAAGCCGTACGGAGGACGGGTCTGAGCAGTTGTGTTGCGATGTGTGCCGGGTACGAGACACCAAACGTTGTTGTGTTACGAGTTCGGTCGTTGAGGGTCTTCAGATCTATCTCCCTCTGGCGCAGCATCGTTGGTCTTGTTGTTGGGTTTGACATTGCATCACCTCACTCACCTTCCTATTCGCTCAGTTTTTCTGAGTGAATAGGCTCTTAATAATCTAGCGCGCTTTACCATCAACGATTGCATCACTGCTTACCATCAGGTGGGATTGCAGTCAAGCATTAGTTTATAACAATTAAAAAAAAAACATTAGGCTATTTATATTCAATTCAATATATATTTCTGGTGAAGCCGTACTGAGAAAGGGCCTGAGCAGTTGTGTTGCAATGTGTGCCGGGTACGATGAGCCATAATTATATTGTTGTGTCGGGAGTTTGGTCGTGGAGGGTCTCCAGAGCAATCTCCCTCTGGCGCAACATCGTTGGTCGTGTTGTTGGGTTTAACATTGCACCACCTAGCTCAAATGTCGTCTTCTTTGCTATTCACTCGGTTTTTTGAGTGAATAGGCTCTTAATAAACTAGCACGCTTTACTAACAACGATTGTATCACTGCTTACCATCAGGCGGGACTGCAGTTTTATTGCGAAAGTCAAGTTTATCCCATAAAAAGGCAGCCATGAACTTTATAACCTTGTCATTTCACAGGCAAACGAACCAAGGCGTAAAACATACGCTCCTTTTTAGGCAAACGAGATAATCATTGTCAAAAGTTATGACAAGGTTAACCTTCAGGGGAACGGAAATCGTAAATTAAACGTTTTTTTTTTTGGAGAAATGGTGGATCTTCAATATAATATATTATCGAATAATTTATTATCAAGGTAGCTTCCTCGTTATTTTCTTTTTATTTTATATAAAAAGATGCGCAATGAGTATATGTCGCGTGGGTCTATAATTACGTTCCGTTTTTCAAGCACAAAGACGAGGTTTCAATCACTTGTAAGAACGCGGCCTTTGAGTATTCTATAGTCTTGGCGGGAAAGTTAAGCTGAGTGTCAAGCTCGTTTTTCATTGGACTTTTAAAATTATTTATAGTGTTGTTTACTAAATAAAAGTGCGTGATTTATGTAGTAAAAAGTGCATTTAGTAAATAGTTCATAAAGAACAGTGAAATATCGCAGCATAGTGGCCACATCATGACTTTGTCCCAAACCTCACTCGTAAGACGGGTCACGTGGCCGTCTTTTTCGACATGAATAATTCATAATTACGTGACATTGGCTAAATGCACAAACCGTGCGAAGCCAAAAAATAAAGAAAAGAGTATTCTATTGCAAATGCCACGCAAAAATAACTTTTATGGCAAGCGTATCTACTATTTCCTTCAAAATACGGAATCTACTGTAGACTTGCTGTAGACAATAAACTGCTGACTATGCTGTAGACATTAATTAGCAAAAACACAAAGCGAAAGCTGGAAGAACATTTTTATCTTTGTCCACTGCTGGACAAAGGCCTTCCCCAAACACGATGACCAGTCTTTTGCTGCCCGCATGGGGCCGTTCAAATATTACGTAAGCAGATTTATTACAATTATTTACCCCCCCATCCCCCATGTCCCCGTTCCACCATCGGACGACCCGTCGTACGGCGAGTTTCCACCCTTACGTTGTTAACACCATTACGATCCGGGCGAAGCGTTTCGCCTCCTCCTTTATACCGCGTACATCGAGGGACTGGAACAGTTTGCCAGCGGCGGTGTTTCCGTCGGACTACAATTTGAGTGTCTTCAAGGCTAGAGTGAATAGGCTCTTAATAAACTAGTGCGCTTTACCATCAACGACTTCGTCACTGCTTACCATCAGGTGGGATTGCGGTCAAGCGCTAGTTTATAATTTTATAAAAAAAAAAAATGTCAGCAAGAGTAAGCAAAACTCTTACCCCCTTCCCTTATGCTTACGTAAACATTTTTCAATTATAAATGTATCTTTTTATATTTATAATTACAATGTTACGATATAATATTTATAATTTTAAAAATTAGAAAATAGATTTAAGATAGATATTAGATTTTACTTATACAGTATTCAACATAGAGTAAGGGATAAAAATATTATAATCTTAAACATTACAAACTTAAAACATTTCAAGTATAGATAATGTGAGGGTTGCACTTCGTGTAAAAAAGTAAATAACTACAGATCACGTAATCATAATCTAGACTCCCCTACACCCCATGTCATCCAAAATAAACAAAACAAAGACCCCTCCGCCCCAAAATAGTACTTACTTAATACTTGAACGATCCCCATCCATCGGCTTACCGACCTTGACCAGGTCCACTTTGTTGGGGGCCTTCCTACGCTGCGCTTCAGGTCAATCTCCCTTTGGCGCAGCATCGTTGGTCGTGTTGTTGGGTTTAACATTGCATCACCTCGCTCAACTGCCGTCTTCCTTCTTAATAAACTAGCGCGCTTTACTATCAACGATCGCATCACTGCTTACCATCAGGCGGGAATGTGGTCAAGCGCTAGTTTATATGGCCGCTACCTCGAATCTTGCGTGCAGCGCCGCAAGATTCGAGGTAGCGGCCTTAAGGTACGCAAATGGTTATAACAGTAGCCTTTAGTTTAGTAAGTAACAAACAAACACATATCTCGGCCAAGGGATATTTGTAAAGGAATCTGCGTTGCAAATATTTGCATCGATCATGAATGAGAGATGACTTAAATATTTAATTATTGTATTTTAGCGGCCTCCAGCGACTTCTTTCGCGTGGAGTTAGTTATGCTCCGCTCCTATTAGTCGCAGCGTGATGTTATATAGCCTAAACCCTTCCTGTGTTAATGGGCTATGAAACGCAAAAAGAATTTTGAATATCAGACCAGTGGTTCCTGAGATTAGCGCGAGACAAACACCAACACTAACATCAACTACGCAGTCATTATCCGCAGACAGAGCAGAGATTGTCTTCATGAGGATGTTAAATGAAAATATTTAAATGTTATTAATACTAAGTTTTCACATTCACGAATTAAATTTCTTAAGGTTGGTACGATGATTGATCGCAACGATAGCTGGTCTGCATCCGAAATAAAATATATGTATTTGTAAGAATAGGGATGTATCCAAAGTATGAAAATCAAAAATATAATTAGTCCATCTTATAGATAATAAAAAAAATTAAGACCCGTATTTTTTATTTTGTCGTAATTATCAAAAATTACTGAGATATAGCGTATTAAAGTTACAGAGTGGGGGCTAATTCCGTCACGCCGTTCTATATTTTGCACCACGGCGTGACGTCATGCGACATTTCAAATCAATATATCTTCCTAAGTATTTGAATGAAAGAAAAAATAAAAAATACGTGTTCAATATTTTTTATAAATCTATCTGACGGACATTAAATATTTTTTTAGGATACAAGCAGATTGTGGATTTTAGCCTGATGATCGTAAAAGGCTACCAATGAGATGATACACCCGGCATAAAATTACCTACACGGGTATTTTTTTTTTTGCGCCAAAAGAATTCATTTGAAAAAGACTATTGTATTTACGTATATTACACACATCAAAAGTGTCTAGGGATCAACATATATTTTTGCAATAACTTTTCTCCTGATTGATATTAATTAAAATTTTCTTTAAGGATTCATCAAATAAAGTGTTTTCGTTTGTCACAGTAACGATAAACCAAGTCACCTTTGCATTAATAAAGAAATTTGCCATTTTTCTAATAAGGGGATATTTGACATTTGAACCACTAACACAAAAGTTCGAAAAAAAGACTGAAATAACAGTTTTCTCTAAAATTTTATTGGGTAACTTAAACAATTAATAATCCGTGTTTCTACCGCGAACACTAACAACACAAGAACATCGGTTTGGCATACTCAAAATGAGTTCATCCAAATCACGCTGTGGAATGGCCGCCCATGTTCGTTGCAACAACAAAAAAAGGTCTTCTTGCGACTGGATACCCTCCATATTCGGCAGAGCTCTTCTCTGTAGCATATCCCATGCATGCTCAATCGGGTTCAAGTCTGGCGACTGAGCAGGCCAGGGCAGGACATTGATGTTAGCTGCGGCGAGAGTCTTTAGAAATTACCAGATGATGGAAGGTTGTGGCGGCTCTTGAAGTTTAGAAAGACAAACTTTACCTGAAGCACAGCATATACCATTAGGTTCGTCCGCCCATTTCTTGGCAGAGCAGTTAGAGCAGATCTTATTCATGACTCCGATTTGGACTGACGCTTGTTGTGCATAATCAACCTGCGGATCATATCTGAAAGCCAGTCTGTTGATGTTTTCTAAATTTCTTAAAGTCTGCTAAAATTTGATTGCGAACTCTATTTGTGGACAACGTTCGACACTCGGCTCCCTTTCGCGCAACGGAGAGGTCCATAAATTTTGTTCATGAAGACTCATGCTGACGCTCCAGCCCCGACTCTCATGCACGTAACTCAAAGGTTCTCAGATTTTGTAACACCGGCCGCCGGCAGAAGTTACCACCCACCAGACAAAGCCTTGCCGCCAAGCGATTTGTCGTGTTCCGGCATGATGTCTGGTGAAGCCGTGCGGAGGATGGGTCTGAGCAGTTGTGTTGCGATGTGTGCCGGGTACAATGCGCCAAATATTGTAGTGTTGGGAGTTTGGTCGTAGAGGGTCTTCAGATCAATCTCCCTTTGGCGCAGTATCGTTGGTCGTGTTGTTGGGTTTAACATTGCATCATCTCGCTCAACTGCCGTCTTCCTTCATTCACTCAAATTGAGCGAATAGGTTCTTAATAAACTAGTGCGCTTTACCCTCAACGATCGCATCACTGCTTAGCATCAGGCGGGATTGCGGTCAAGCGCTAGTTTATAATTATTAAAAAATAAATAAAAAATTTGTTGTTCAAGGCGTTGCGAACGTTCGACACTCGACTCTCGCGTACCTGAGAGTTTCTTTGATTTTGTTCAGCGAGGCGTTGTGAACGTCCAGGTGAAGATTCTCCCTTACTACGACTTATTCTTGCTGCCCGTGCTTGAGGACTACTTTTAGAAAGTTGAGACCTGGCTCTCTTAGGCATTTCCAAATATTTAAGAAAATGTTAATAGCGTGTAATATTCTAGTTCTGAAAAGGACTGTTGTTTAGCCCTGAAAAGAACTATTGGTTCGTCCTGTAAAGAACTGTTAATTAGCTATGAGAAGAACTGTTTTTTAGTTCTGAGAAAAATTTTTCCGAAGAAGTTTTAACAACAACGTTTGAGACTCAAACTCATAGATCTAAACTCCCCTCCCACATGCGTCGAAAGAAATCGTACTATTTTAATATCGCCATAACTTCAAAACCAAACGTCCAATTTTAATCATTTAAAGATCAAATATTATCTACATAAACTGTACCTAGTGATGAATTATTAATATTATATAATATTTAATATAATTTATTTAGATGAGCATAAATGGCATGAGTAAAATAAATGCGTTTAAATGTAGTCCAAAAAATTCAAGATTTTTAAATAAAAAATGGTAATTGTGCTTCACTCGACATAGATAGGTATAGTGTGTCGCGGACTTTTTTATAGATATTTATAAAATCTACAATTAATTAGAACATTTTATAGTTATATCTTTTATAGTTTAGGCATCGTACGCAAAATAAGTAACTTTTCTGGTTGATTTTTTACACCTTGTATTCAAAAAACCCAAATATATTATGGAAATCTATTTAAAAAAAAAAAAAAAAAAAATTTGCCCTATGTTACTCAGTGATAATGTAGCTTTCTAATGAAAAAAGAATTATTAAAATCGGTCCCGTACTTTTTGAGTTTATTCGTTACATACAAAAATACAAATCTATCCTATTTATAATATTAGTGTAGATAAATTTATTTTATTTTGTTATACTTTATTTTTGTTTTTATTTTGTTTATTTTTTCTTTGCATACACAAGTCTCGTTGCTGTATACAACTGTTTTTAGGTTCAGTTGAAAACCAGCGTCAGCCGTCAGGCACTAGTTGTCTGGCATTTTTGCTGAACTGGGCCTTTTTGGCGCAGCCGGGAGGCACACATTCCTGCTAGTCGGTCTCCGTGGCGCAGCGGCCACCACGCCTGACTGCGACGTGGAGGCCCCGGGTTCGATCCCCGACCAGGTCATAATGGGAAACGATCTTTTCCTGATTGGCCTGGGTCTTGGATGTTTATCTATATATGTATCTATTATAAAATATAGTATCGTTGAGTTAGTATCCCATAACACAAGTCTCGAACTTACTTTAGAGCTAGCTCAATCTGTGTGATTTGTCCGTATATATTTATTTATTTTATTTATTAAGTTATCTTACCACGATTTACTTTATTTTATTATTATTATTTTTTACTTTTTAATGTTTGTCTGATGTATTCTGTGTGTCTTTTAGTCTGTGCTAAATAAATGTATTTTCCTTCTTTCTTTCTTTAATTGGTGAGCCGTAAATAATGGTATCTCACTGTTATTTCCAGGTGTTCAATCAGCTAAAGGAAGAGGTGCCGAAGTTCCGGCACAAGGTTGTGGTGGTGCCAGCAGACTGCGAAGCTGCTGGACTTGGCCTCACCCTAACTGATAGGCAGATGCTGACTGAGAAGGTAATACAAAGTTACAAGGGTTCGATTTCCGTTCGGAACAAATATTTGGCCTACAAGTAGTTGTTCGGGGTTTGGCTGTTTGCGTATGTGAGTTTATATGTTTGTTAACGCACCCACGATATAGGAGTCACTCCTAGTGTGGGGCAACGTTAAATAAAAACTAAATTCAATTGGGTTGTATCCTAAAAAATAATCAAATGTTTTATAAATCTATCTGATATAGATTTATAAAAAATATTGAATACGTATTTTTTATTTTTTCTTTCATTCAAATACTTAGGAAGATATATTGATTTGAAATGTCGCATGACGTCACGCCGTGGTACAAAATTTGCCACGGCGTGGCGTAATTAGCCCCCACTCCGTAACTTTAATAAGCTATATCTCAGTGGGTTTTTGTAATTTCGACAAAATAAAAAATACGGGTCTTATTTTTTTTTTATTATCTATAAGACGGACTAATTATTTTTTTATTTTCATACCTTGGATACATCCCTATTGTACTGCGCTCTCCAATAGACGTGGTTGTTATTTCACGTAACTAGTTACAATAACCAGCGACGCGATGTGTAACTGAATAACTAGTTACGAGTCAAATTAAAAAGTAGTTATTTTTGTAAATGCGTTATTTCATACACACTTTATGCCGTAGAGGGTAGCCGTATCGTGCATCACACCGGTGGCGCGCGTCGCTGGTTATTGTAACTAGTTACATGAAATAACGACCACGTCTAGTTTCGTTTCGCGACCAACTATACAGTTATATTTAACAATCACAGTAGCTGAATTAAAATAACTAGCTACAAAAATAATTTGTTTTATAACAGGTGACTCCGATCAAGTAACTGGTTACATTACGTTTCTTGAAAAAGGCGTTACGACCCACACCTTCTCTCCAATAGACTGTTACGTTGAACAGATGAAAGTAAAACAAGCTACTACATTCAGTCAGACTAGTTGGAATCGTTTGGACCGAACGGACCAATGGGCGGTCCCAACTGATCCCAACTAGTTAGTCGCCTAATGTTGTTGTGTTGGGAGTTTGGTCGTGGAGGGTCTTCAGATCAATCTCCCTTTGGCGCAGCATCGTTGGTCGTGTTGTTGGGTTTAACATTGCATCACCTCGCTCAACTGCCGTCTTCCTTCCTATTCGCTCAGTTTTTCTGAGTGAATAGGCTCTTAATAAACTTTTTTTTTTATAAATTATAAACCAGCGCTTGAGCGCGCTAGTTTATTAAGAGCCTATTCACTCTAGCCTTGAAGACACTCAAATTGTATTGTGACGGAAAGTAGCGCGCTTTACCATCAACGATCGCATCACTGCTTACCATCAGGCGGGAATGCGGTCAAGTGCTAGTTTATAATTATTAAAAAAAAAATCATATGACAAAAATGTGTTCACCGATTAGGGGGCTGGTCCTTACTGGGCGGGCTGCCTACGGTTCGCCACCCGCAAGCCCGCGCCTACGATGGCCGGGAATTGAGTAGACGTGTCCTTAAGTGGAGATCGCGAATCGATGAACGTACCGCGAGACGCCCTCAGGCTTGGTAGAGCCACGGTCTTCCACTGGTAGTATCTGAAGAAGAGTTGCCGAAAGTCGAGTAGAACTGCTCGAAATAGGAGAGGCTTCATGCTTTTGCACGTGCAAACTTTAGGTTTTGCATAAACAAAAAATTACTTTGTATAATATTAATACTTATACAATAGATTAACGTTTCAGGGTCCGATGGTACTGGCATGTAGAATAGGGATGTATCCAAGGTATGAAAATCAAAAAAAATAATTAGTCCGTCTTATAGATAATAAAAAAATTAAGACCCGTATTTTTTTATTTTGTCGTAATTACCAAAAACTACTGAGATATAGCGTATTAAAGTTACAGAGTGGGGGCTAATTACGTCACGCCGTTCTATATTTTGCACCATGGCGTGACGTCATGCGACATTTCAAATCAATATATCTTCCTAAGTATTTGAATAAAAGAAAAAATAAAAAATACGTGTTCAATATTTTTTATAAAGCTATCTGACGGACATTAAATTATTTTTTAGGATACAAACCAATTGTATAAAATTCATTGATAATTAATAAAGACTACAATTGAAAACATGATAGAAAACGATCTTTTCCTGATTGGCCTAGGTCTTGGATATTTATCTATATATGTATCAGTGGCGAAGGCTGAAATTTTGACAAAGGGAAGCCGGTCCAAAAAAATAAACACTTAAACACACTTACCTACTGCAGGATATCTTGGAGGAGGTTTTCAGATAAGAATAATATGAAAAGCCCCACCTTCACCATACAAAAAAGGACTGATGATTTCATAACAATGTCTTTCAAGTATGATAAAAGCGGCTTTGTGAAAAGCCTTTTTCGACGTGCATCTCTATACCACACATGCATGCTTGTTAGTAAGTACTAAGTTAAGTACCTATTGTTAGGGAATAAGAGTCAAGAAAAAATAAAATAAAAAATTACAAAAATAATAAAGTGTTAAAAACCGAACCACACAAACACCGATCCAAAACCAACAAAAATATTAAGCAAAAATAAAGCAAATTATACACAATCACAACGTTATTTATATTCTAATGCAATGCGTCTGTTTTTTTTTTTTAACAAAATGAGCTAAAATGTTGTTATAAAAATTCGGATTACTTTTCATTTTATTAAGCAAATTTTTTTCAATTGACATGATAGCCAAATCGGACAATCTCTGCTCTTTTTGGCAGTTTCGCACATACGTGTGAATGCGTTTTAAAGCAGAAAATGACCGCTCAGCTGAAGCTACTGAAATGGGGAGGGTCAGAATTAAACTGCAAAGAGTCGAAACTTGAGAAAATGCGTCTTTCAAAGACGTATTAACAGTAACAGCACTCTATATGAATTAAAGCCATAATAACAAACAAAATCTACAGTATTTAACCAAATCTGCGATTAAATTACCTTACAGAATCCGTCACAGTTTAAATAACACAAATATTAAAAACAAACGAAAAACTCACGCACCATAGGTATAGAACGCTTTCTCGTAGTGGCGTGGTTAATTTGTCTCTTTCTAATGAGTAGAGGAGAGTACTATAAGCCGCCCGCGAGTAGCCTCATATTTATCAAGTTTTACCGACGGTTAGCGAGAATTAGAAAGAGATGGTCTGACACGCTCTCTCTTTTCGCCGTCGTTGACTGAGGTAAGCCGTGATTCCTCGAGTTTCCTTCAACGTAAAGTACGAAAAATTGAAGCGCTGATTAATTTACGACTATAAAATGAAATGTGATACTTAGGGTATTGCTAAGAATTACTATTGCTATTGTAAATCGCGCAGGCGTTTGATTAATAATACTTTGTTAATGAAATAGAATGTAAATACTTTTGTATGAATATGGAACTGATTTTTGAAAGGTAACCCGGTGGGAATCGGCTTGTATGGACCCTTCGCCACTGATATGTATCTATTATAAATAGTATAGTATCGTTGAGTTAGTATCTCATAACACAAGTCTCGAACTTACTTTGGGGCTAGCTCAATCTGTGTGATTTGTTCGTATATATATATATAAATATTTAAGTGTCTTCAAAGCTAGAGTGAATACTCTCTTAATAAACTAGCGCGCTTTACCATCAATGCTTTCATTACTGCTTACCATCAGGCGGGGTTGCAATCAAGCACTAGTTTATAATTATAGAAAAAAAAACTTTATTCTTCCATCAAATTGCAGGTGAACATAATCTTCCACTCGGCTGCGACAGTCAAGTTTGATGAGCATCTCCGAGCGGCTCTGGCGACCAACGTCAGAGCGCCTCTTCACCTCATCAGACTGGCTCGGGACATGAAGAAATTAGACGTAAGCCCATCTTTAACTACTACTATCATCAACATCATCATCTCAGCGTTAAATCCCAGTTGAATCCGAAGCTTTTTCAGCTTTGGAGTCTGGGGTCTGCTTTACCAGTATAAATGCTGATTTCGGCTAAACTTCGATTCGTGAAGCGACTGCCGTCTGACCTCACAACCCGAAGGCGATATCGAAGCATTGCAGTTAGACCAATTGTTGGACTTCTGAGGGCTCCAACAACCCGATCATTAGAGGTTACCACAACGGGACCAACGGCTTAACGTGCTTTCCGAAGCACGACCAGACCAGTACAAATATTCGTTTTTTTTTTTTTTAATAAATTATAAACCAGCGCTTGACCGCAATCCCACCTGATGGTAAGCAGTGATGCGATCATTGATGGTAAAGCGCACTAGTTTATTAAGAGCCTATTCACTCTAGCCTTGAAGACACTCAAATTGTAGTCCGACGGAAACACCGCCGCCGGCAGATTGTTCCAGTCCCTCGATGTACGCGGTATGAAGGAGGAGGCGAAACGCTTCGTCCGGATCGTAGAGGTGTTAACAACATAAGGGTGGTAACTCGCCGTACGACGGGTCGTCCGATGGTGGAACGGAGATGGGGGAATTAAATCGTGCAATTCCCTCGCACCCTCCCCAAAATGTATCCTATAGAACACCGAAAGGCTGGCTACTCTACGCCTGTGCTCTAGGCTTTGGAGCCCAACTCGAGTCAAACAAATATTTGCACAGCGCGGGGATCGAAACCGTGCCTCCTTGGCTGATTAACTAGAGGCTGTTAACTACTAATATATGTTAATAAATAGAATCCAGCTATATTATTTCCACTGGTACTGGAATACATGCATTCATCAGGAAGTCCACTGCTGGATATAGGCCTCTCCCAAGGATTTCCAAAAAGACCTGTTGCTGCCCTACGATTTCGGTCAGGTCATCCGACCACCTAGTCGGTGGGTGTCCGACGCTGCGCTTGCCGGTACGTGGTCGCCATTCAAGAGCCTTTCTGCCCCATCGGCTATCGGCTGTACGTGCAACGTGTCCCACCCAATACCACTTCAAAAAGCTAATCCACTGAGCTATGTTAGCGACTTTCGTTATGTACACGCACTGATCTCACAAAATAGTGTGTTATTGCCCAACAGAGAGTAGATCAGTGTCCCAGAAGTGAGAATTGATAGGCCGAACATGTGAATATTGCAATAGGGAACAAGCCTGTTAGCATATGTCTCTAGGTTGGCACTGCCCGACCAGAAAATCGAAGCCGAGAGATTTCACGAAAAAACCTGTTAACTGCTACACTTGTGTATTATAAATCTCCAATGTTATTAATCAAAATTAAACTTTATTCCCAGGTACTAATGCATATATCGACGGCATACTCGAACTCCCATCTCTCCGAAATCGAGGAGAGGTTCTATCCATGTGACGCTGATTGTGAACAGCTACAACAGAGGATTGACAAGCTCTCTGATAACCAGATCAATAAAATGTTACCGAAGTGAGTATTTTCTTTTTGTAACCTTAGGAAGTACCCTCGACATTGACCAGCTCTCTGATAACCAGACCAATAAAATGTTACCGAAGTGAGTATTTTCTTTTTCTAACCTGAGGCAGTACCCTCGACATTGACAAGCTTTCAGTTAACCAGATCAATAAAATGTTACCGAAGTGAGTATTTTTTTTTTCTAACCTGAGGCAGTACCCTCGACATTGACAAGCTTTCAGTTAACCAGATCAATAAAATGTTACCGAAGTGAGAATTTTCTTATTCTAACCAGAGGCAGTACCCTCGACATTGTTGCAAACTTAAATGATACCGAAAATAATCGCTTGCTGTAACGAGCCGTACGATAAACGCAAATCTTAGAACCGAGATACCGATGAAGGTACATAGGCTAGCTGAGAGCGAATTCATAGTTCGGTGTTTTCAAAGGCAAATATCCCTTACGTTGTTCCGATCCGAACGAAACGTTTCGCCTCGTCTTTTATACCTCGTACATCGAGGGACTGGATTATTTTAACAGTGGCGTTATTTCCGTCAGACTACAATTTAAGTGTCTTCAAGGCTGAAGTGAATAGGGTCTTAATGATTGCATCACTGCTTACCATCGGGCGATTGCGGCCAAGTACTAGTTTATAATATAAAAAAAACATGCATCAACCTTAGCAACCGTAGATTAACCTGACCGACTGACCATTGAAGATGCTCCTTCCTAAATTTTCAGAATCCTAGGACCGTGGCCAAACACGTACACATTCACAAAAGCCTTAGCGGAGAAGGAACTGCGAGTGGTTGCTGGAGGCATGCCTATAGGTATATTCAGGCCGGCTATAGGTAAGTCAATCCTCTTATGCCAGTTCCATGTTATCACCTTAAGAAGTTCATCACCATTCACTTCTTCATACAATCACTCCTCGCTCCTAAAGGTAATGTATGCACAGATTATTGAAGGCGAGGAGGCCTACTTTTTATAAGCCTGACTTTTAAAAGTACATAGTTCTTTTCAAAGGCCAGTCCCATTCAAAAGCACTTTGATATCTTGACTGATGAATCAGAACTTGCGAATGATTGTCCAAAAATTTCATGCGAGTTGTGTTGCACACGCGCCTCAAAGAGATGTCAGCACATCGGGACGGGGTCCACGAAGACCGATGCCTCCTGGGTCAAGGTTGCGGGTTGGTTAAAAAAGGTATATCTCTCGGTGGTAGGCCATAACACCGGCCGCCGGCAGAAGTTACCACCCACCAGACAAAGGCATGCCGCCAAGCGATTTGTCGTGTTCCGGCATGATGTCTGGTGAAGCCGCACGGAGGACGGGTCTGAGCAGTTGTGTTGCGATGTGTGCCGGGTACGAAGCGCCAAATGTTTTTGTGTTGGGAGTTTGGTCGTGGAGGGACTTCAGATCAATCTCCCTTTGGCGCAGCATCGTTGGTCGTGTTGTTGGGTTTAACATTGCATCGCCTCGCTCAACTGCCGTCTTCCTTCCTATTCGCTCAATCTGAGTGAATAGGTTCTTAATAAACTAGCGCGCTTTACTATCAACGATCGCATCACTGCTTACCATCAGGCGGGATTGCGGTGAAGCGCTAGTTTATAATTATTAAAAAAAAAAGTTTCGGTGGCCCTGGCGCACAGGCAAATGAAGACTCACGGGTGGGTTTTAGTCAGTAAAATTCTGACCTGCTCCGCCCAGAGCGGGAGAAGTCAAGGTGATTTCCAATCCAGAACAAAAAAGTCCTCAATAGCCTTACTATTGGCAATTAAAGAGGTATACAATATGTAAAGAAAACCCTGTCCGATCCGTGAAGGCATTGTTAGGTATCGATAACTGATTCTATTAATGGATACGAAGCCGGGGTAAACTTAAAAAAAAAATCCCCTAAAAAAATAAATATTATTTCGCAATAAGAGGTAACTTAATACATGTGCGGTAGGCAACCCTTCCGCGGGCGACGGGGGGCAAGGCACGCGGCACGTGGTCGCACCGCTTATAATAATACCGTAAAAATGGTGTTGTCACTTTTTAAAATTTACCAAATTTCCGGGAAGTTGGAATTAATTCGCGGGTAAAAAGATTATTTCAAAATTCATTAGTATTGTTACTATGATGATTACGTAATAGTAGTTTATGAAACTGTTACATAACGAGGGATATTATGCACGAGTGTGAGTTTAAAAAACGAGCGAAGGGGAAAAAAAAGATTATTTCAAAATTCGTTACTATTGTTACTATGACGATTACGTAAAATTTTATATTATATTTGGTCATGTGTTTACCTAACCATTATTAACCTTATGGGTCGGACAGGGTTTTCTTTACATATTGTATAGAGAAAACAGCATTTAGAAACAACGATTGGCAAGACCAGTTCGGTTGGCAGTGTATTAATTTTGATTTGAAAGGCCTTAACGCCTTTTAAATCTGGACCTGCCGGATGATGGCGTAATACTCTATCAGTAGGACACACTTTTTTGAACATATCGAGCAATAATTATCAATATGCTTCATAATAATTCAAATTCAGACAAATAGTTTGCAATTAGGCTGCTAGTTAAGTCGTGGTGGCCTAGTGGTTAAAACACCAGCCTCTCAAATGTAACTTTTCTAAGTTATATGTACTGTCTAAGTATATCTTGGACACCAATGACTGATTACAATGCGAAGGAAAACATCTTGAGGAAACCTGGACTTTAAGTCTGAAATCGCCAACCCGCATTGAGCAAGCGTGGTGATTACGCTCAACCCTTTTCTGTATGAGAGGAGACCTATGCCCAGCAGTGGGACGATAAAGAAGGTTAATGTTGATAATAATGAGGCTGCTGAATGTGTAACAAACTCACGTGTATAATAACAATCTTTTTGCAGTACTGTCGACAGCGAAGGAACCTTTAAAGGGATGGCTGGACAACATGTATGGACCCACCGGAGTCACTGTTGGTAGTGGTAAGTCAAATCAAATCATTTATTTCAAATAAACCAGTTACAGGCACTTTTGAATTGTCAGAAGGTCTGTCAGTCAGTAAGGTGAAGCTAGTCGCCCATTCCAAAGAGTAGGTACCTATGGAGAAGAACGGGCAAGAAACTCCTTGGACACTCTTTTCAATTATTAAGCTATTGATACAAATATTTGATTACATCATTCATATTGAAATCAACCGTGTGAGAACGATGCAGAAATATATTGGCAGGATTTATTGTTTTGTTACATAGAATTCTTTTTTTAAGGCATATACCTGCAAACTTTATCTATGTATGTTCTTGGTCAATAAAGTAATTATTATTTATTAATTATTTATTTATTTATATTGTACGCTAAGAGCGTCCATTATGGAAAACACAAAAAAAAAGACTAACCCAACAAATAGATGCTTTACAGCAAGTACATTGTGCTCACACGTGTGCCATGCAATTATACAATAAAATTATAAGTTGTTCATACATTCTATATGTTCTAGAAATATTACCCTTTATAGAAGTTGACAGAGGCAGGGAATTGTAGAAATGACAAACGTACGGTACTTGCTTAGAGATATGAGAAACAGGGAGTAAAGTTGACTCAACCTCCATAGAAAAGGGACCAGACGACCAGACGGGTGTTACGTCTGGCGGGCACTTAGCCTACGGTAGATGTTGAGAAGTTGCATGGATGCTAGTATTCTCGGTGGTAGGCCATAACATCGGCTGCAGGCAGAAGTTACAACCCACCAGACGAAGTCATGCCGCCAAGCGACTCGTCGTGTTCCGGTATGATCTCTGGTGAAGCCGTACGGAGGACGGGTCTGAGCAGTTGTGTTGCGATGTGTTCCGGGTACGATGCACCAAATGTTGTTGTGTCGGGAGAGGGTCTTCAGATAATCTCGCTCGGGCGCAGCATCGTTGGTTCTGTTGTTGGGTTTAACATTGCATCACCTCGCTCAACTGCCGTCTTCCTTCCTATTCACTCTGTTTTTTTGACTGAATAGGCCCTTAATAAACTAGCATACCGAAGCTGAGTCGAAGGCGTTTACCTTCAGGCGGGATTGTGGTCAAGCAGTAGTTTAAAATTTATAAACAAAAAAAACTTTTGTCTCAACAAAAATCATACTTTTTCCAGCCACCGGCATCCTACGGACAGTTCAGTGCGACGAACTGGTGTCAGCAGACGTAGTACCAGTGGATTTGGTGGTCAACTGCCTGATGGTGGCCGCTCGCAGTGTACACAATGCTTACAAACAAAGGTACGTACTTTAGAACTCAAACAAATGGTTTAAGCTAACGTAAAGTCGTCGCACTAAAGTAGCTAATGTATCTGAAGAAAACGTGGACCAAGCAGCTGATGTGGAGACCCTTCGTGCAAGCCTTAAAAAGCAGGGAACGGTATAATTATTTATTACATTGGGGGAAAACAAACAGTAGTATTATAAGCACAAACAGTGTAGTCTTAACTTTAAACTTAACAGTATGTATACTATTTTATTTATTTATTTAACAAGTGCCTACTTCCACATCACAAACATTTCACTATTTTCCAGAGATTACTATTTATACAATAAAACACGCTGATAGCAAACGTCAGCTGTAGCACCCATGCCACAATGAAAAAAAAACAAAACAACGGTTAATAGAAAGAAAGTAAGAAGGAAAATATATTTATTCAGCACAAACTTAAAGACACAAAATACATCTAGCATAAACATACATCAGGTAGCAACAAAATGAAAAAAAAAAACAAATAAAAAAGTAAAATAAAAAACCAAACAAAAAGTAAAAAATCCCTATGTAAAAATAGCAGCAAAGTGTGCGTAATACAAAATATAAGAGTATTTGAATATAATATTTATAATATAAATATTGTAATATAAAAAAAAAACAAAATTCTTGCGTGATGGTGCTATATCATTGGGCCACGGCCACGGGTTGGTATAAAGAGAAAGTAGAGAAACCGTGTCCCTGGCGCATAGGCAAGTGAAGGAACACATGTGGGTTTCTGTCGTAAAAGTCTGACACGTACTTCCGCTTCGCCGAAAACGGGAGAGGTCATTTGATGAATTCCCATCCCAAACAAAAATATGGTGCTGTATCATAAAGCTCCCTAGTCCATTAATTATTATAAATAAAGGGTGTATCTGACATCGACGCACAAACGAGTACCATGGATCCAGTACATGATTCTGAACCCCCCAGTGGTTGAATTTTTCGTCGGCTTTTTCATAATAAAAAAAAATATATATATGTCGTTTTTTTCACTTTAGACCGTTCATAATTGCTGTACTTTTATAACTCAATAAGATATTAAGGTAAAAATTAATTAATTCGCTAATTACACAAAAAAAAACGCAATGAAAACAAAACTCGAAAAACTATCTTATCAGCTGATTTAATAGAGTTCACATCAGGGATCAACGCCATACCTACAAACCCTCTCGGTGGTACGCTTGCAACGTTCAAAGGCCGAGCCGACACTTTTTTAAAACGTTTTTATTTCTGTAATCGTTCATTAACGACATAAATGACTATCATAATTTTATTAGTGGCACGCGGTCTAGCCTTTTCGCGAAGTTTGCGTTACGATGTCAGATACAGCCTGTATAATAGTATACGACCCATAAAGACTATTGTCGAACCTGTAGGCCTAGTATGAGTTTTCATTACGAAACTCGTTCGACGATATCGAGCGCGTTTGGCTCAGCGATTGGCCCGCTTCAAGGTCGTAAGAACTCTCTACCAATGAGAGCGCCAAACGCGCTCGATACCAACGATCGAGTTTCATATTGAAAACTCATACTAGGCCTACTGTACAATTTTAATTATATAATTTTTAATTTATATCTGCTTATGAATAGCTTGTCTATACAACATTATCTTGTTTATGCGAAACCCGAAACACGTGTCCAGTACTTTTTAAGTAAAGAATCTATGTACAAAATTTCAAAAAAACCTCAAGAAAAACCACAACGTTATGAGCTTGCTATTCTACTTGGTTGTTGTTACCCAAGAAAAATATGGTCAATGCTCCGCACTGGCGGTGCGACTGGAGCGCGGTGCGTTGACCTGTAAATGTATTTGGGAAAAAATATAACATGGTGTAAAAATGATTAGAATCGATTCAGTTGCTTATTTTGAACAAAGTAGATTCAGGTTTCCCATAAATAAAAAATAACGCTGTAGGTATAAATGCTTAAATAAATAAAAAAAATATTAATTGTTTATTGATACCAGATACATTCACAAACTTTACAGGATAAAACGGGTAACAATTTAAATGTATAGTACAATACATGCTGATATTGATTCCCAAACTAAGCTTGAGCTTGTATTGTGGGCTTATAAATAAAATATTTATTACACGAATGTGTTTCCTGCCATTTATTCCTTTTATTCCTCATACATATACAATCACACTATGGTCTCCATTTTCAGCTCTATCCTCTGCTAACATTTTCCAATTCTTTGGTCAGGAATGAACCCCTTTCCTCAATCTTTGCCTTGAGAGTTTCGGTAGTTGTAACAGTTATGGAAAACTCAACTGACTTATGCTTCCAAAATGTTTTATTTTTTTTTTTATTCCACGAGTTTTCATTACGAGTTTCGATCATACGCAGCGACCGCGCTCTCATTGATTGAGATTTCTTGCAACCTGGAAGCGGGCCAATCAATAAGTCAAACGCAGTCGATATCGATGATCGAGTCTGCGTACTGAAAACTCATGGTAGCCACACTGGACGCTCAATGAGACTTCCTGACTGGTTATTTTAGTTATAACGCCTACTTGACGACTTATTAATTGAATGCCTTCATTTTCAGTTCACCACCACCTGAACCTCCGATCTTCAATTACGTCAGTTCAGTGGAGAACAGGATAACGTGGGGCGATTTCATGACCAAAAACATGCAATGGATACATCACTACCCCTTCTCTCAGGCTGTGTGGTGAGTGGAATATTATTTAAAACGTATTCGCAGAGCGAGCCTTGCTTTTAACTTATGATAGTAGTGGTGAGCCAATGGTATGTCCGCGTGGTAGAGTTTGTTGCGCCACTTCTGACCATCGAAAACATTTACCTACACAAGGAATTGGTGATGACGGTCGGAAATTTTGGGGGGAATGTCTTAAGTAATTTTGACATACAAAAAATGCTGATTCTCAGCCTAATTTGATTAAATTATTTTTAGTTTTAATTTCACAACATAATCAGCTTCTGTCCATTGCAGGTACTTCTCATTAAGGCTGACGAAATCGGTGCTTATCTACAAAATCTACAAGTTATTCTTGCACCTAATACCCGCAGCGTTGGTGGACGGCTTAGCTGTCTGTTTAGGGAAAAAGCCAAAGTAAGTGTCCGTACCTAGCCTTTTTCTAAGATAAGCCTTGTTTCCAGTCATGTAAATTTAGCGGTAATTAGAACGCCATAGCCTTCGTTATACGTTCGGTATTATACCGACGTAGGTCGTGCTTCAGACTTTGAGATCTGCTTATTGAGCTGCCGGTATCTACAAGCATCACTTGACGAACGCAAAACCATGACTGACTCACCATGACTGTCCTCCATGAGCGTGAGAGTATAGTCCGAGAGCTTTGTAGTTCTATTTGTACGGCGGGTCTTAAATTACTTGGTCCCGACCGTACGGACAACTTCTACAAACCCGTCATTGTACTCATAAAAGCCATATGAGTGGCGTCAGTTTGACACTTTTCGAATACCTATGGCGTTATACTTGCAGCGACTGTTCTGAGTGTGATACCCAGGTCGGGACTGGTATTAGAGCGACTGTTATAGCTACCCACCTAATTTTTTGTTTTGGATGGGAAAACATCAAATAACCTCTCCTGCTCTGGGCGAAGTGGAAAATCGTGTCAGACTTTTACTGAATAAAACCTTTCTGTGTTACTTCACTTGCCTGTGCGCCAGGGCCACGATTTCATTTTTAACCAACCCGCAACCCTGGCCTAAGAGGCATCGGTCCTCACGGACCCTGTCACGATGAGCTGATATCTCATTGAGGCGCGCGCGAAACACAATGCGCCGTCGACCCGGGCCTGGTCCTTACTCCTTACTTTTCCTACCTTTCCTCCCGCCTTATCCGGAACAGGAATCTCGCAAAACAACCGTGTCCGGTGAGGACCTGCGTCAGGCGGAAGTTGAGGGCGCCGTGGCGCCTTTCAGGCCATTCCTCAAAGAGGAGACTTACCGCCGCTATTGTGACGTGCCTAATAGCTACCTACCTCACATCTGTACTAATATGACCGTGGGGTCCTGAGTGTGATGCCCAAGTAGGACTTACAGGGTAATTTCATAACACACTATGCGTAGGAATGGCTATCATTTTGACAGTTCAACAACTTTCATTGCATTATTTACGTCTTTGAGGAGACACGTTATACAAAAGTATGGAGCAATGGATTAGCAATATGATTCATATATTCCAATTTTGTGTTACGCAATAAAGGTGGCAGGATTTTTAAGTAAGGAATCTATGTACAAAATTTCAAAACGATGTCATGAAAAACCACAAAGTTATGAGCTTGCTATTCTACTTGGTTGTCCCTACAAAAATATGGTCAAAGCATCGCATGGGCGGCCGAGCGCGGTGCGTTGACCTCTGGCGTCAGCTGTGGCGCGCGGCGCAAGTACAAGTAAAAAATATAACATGGTATAAAAATGGTTGGCATCGATTCAGTTGCCTATTCTGAACAAACTATATTCAGGTTCCGTATAAACAAAAATAACATTCTATATGACTGTTAATGGGTTTTTCCGTTAGGATCGAACTTCTTAGAAATAGTCGGAAGTATAGAAGTTGGCGGTTTATAACCTCATGTCTCGTCAAGCCCTCAAGTGTCGAATTGCCGAAAAATATTAGTAGTCCAACTAATAATTAATTATCTTTCTTCCAGGATGCTAAAGGTATACCGTAAGATACACAAGTTCTCATCAGTCCTGTCGTACTTCTGCACGAGGGAGATCAAATTCTGTAACAGTCGGACGAGAGAGCTTTGGGAGAATACATCTGAAGCCGATAAACAGGTAAGATGATATACTTACCTACTGGCCCTGTGCCATCAAATGACCTCTCCTGCTCTGGGCGGAGTGGAAGGCCGTGTCAGACTTTTACTGACTAAAACCCACCCGTATTCCTGGAATTGCTTGTGCACCAGGAGGACGGTATCTTTTTCGTATAACTCACAGCCCTGGCAGGCATTGGTCTTCGTGGATTCCGTCACGATGTGCTGACATCTTTTTGAGGCACGCGTGACACGCATCGCGTCATCACGAGAACAAGGCGGTACTTTGCCCAAGCCGGGCAGACCTCCATCGTGTCCTCAGGGCGATACCCAAAGTTGACTTTAACCTTGGACCCAGTGGTAACGGTCGGGAGTTACCAATTGCAGTTCGTAGATTCGAAGCACTTCATCACCACTGCTTTCAAAACCGTGAAGCAAAACCTCGTGAGGAAACCGGCATGACCTGCAAATACAACTGCCGACTTCCTGTATCTAAGATTATTTTATACATTACAGATATATCCCTTCAGCATGAGCGACATAAACTGGGAGGGGTATTTCCAGGACTACCTGGCTGGCATCAGGAGGTTCCTCTTCAAGGAGAGCGATGACACACTACCAGCAGCCAGAATTAAGTGGAAAAGGTATACGTACATTTTTATCTTCTACCAAAGTAGAAAAAGGCTTCGATACCAACTTAGCATGGGATAAATAAATTTCTTAAATAAAAGGAGAAATTAAATGGACTTGAGAAAACTCACACAGATTTATTTATCATAACGTCTTTTAAATAGTCAGGGATATTAATTGCTAAGCATAGTAGCCCAGATTCCCTTCTTCACATACTAAACTAAATTTAAGATCGGTATATCTTTTCTTTCCATATGAAGGTCAGAAGATAAATATTAATTTAGTCCTTGTTCAAAATCCGGCTCGAAGGACCAAAAAATGTTCGAATATACCTAGGCTATTTCACAGTCTACAGATCGAGGAAATATAAACCAAAACAGTCCTGTATAATCCAACGTAATTTGATGTAATTTTAGTCGCCATGTTTTTAATTGCACGTCAAAACTCTCTATGCCACCATAGAGAGTTTTAACTTGCAGATTAAAATCATCTTAATTTGTCTTGTCCTTTTTTCAATGCCATTGTACGACCACTCTTGATAGCGGCAGTACATGCGCCTATATGCCAAGTTAACAAAACCTAAACTAAGACCTATAAGCCCTACAGCCCTGACCTACCATATAGTTCTGCACCAAGAGACCTAAGGTAATAGACGGATAGTGGGTAGGATTTCCAGGTAAGGGTGAAGGGCAAACTCACTGCCAGCAGACTCACAGGACTGATCAGAGATGGCTAAGGGTGTCTTCGCCACAGTGAGGGTAATGAGACAGCCATAGAAAGAGAAAGATACACTATAGCTAAATTAAGTTTGTAAACCAGTGAATCAGGGCTATAGATTAAAAATTTAAATTGTCTGTTTATTCCAAACTCTTCATTTATTCTTTGACAGCCTATGAAACGGCTATAACATTAGAAATTGAAGTAGGATGTGTTGCTAAACAAATATTTCTTGCACAGTCAAGATACGCGAAACTGTAAAATTTTCCCAATCAGCCTTAATGCTATAATGATAAAGTTCAAATTTGAGAAATTGTAGTAGCTTTATGTACGGCTCAGACGCTATAACGTGCCACGCGACTGGGCACAGGCAATCCCGCGGGTTGTATGGCGCCGTATTCCGCGCCCGGTCGCGTGGCGCGTTGTAGTGTAATTCGCATAGGGACCGGAATATTTAAATGATATTAATTCGATGGTTAAACGCGTGTCGTGTCTCGCGTGGTTCGATTCTCGTACGTAACAAATATTTGTATGATCTACAAGTATGTACCTAGATTTTCCGGGACTGGATGTTTGTGTATGTTAGTTTATATGTTTGAAAACGCACCCCCGATAGAGGACAAATTCCTAGTGTAGGGCAACGTTTAAGCAAGATTTTTGTTCCAGATTGTACTATCTGCATCAGATAGCACGGTTCATTTTCTTCATCCTGGCGGTCTACGTTCTATGGCGGATTTTATCTTCACTATGGTGATTTTAACTATAAATGTATCCTGTACAGTAATCGTAAGATGATTTTAAATTAAACAACAGCCTGTATATGAGACCATGTAGCTTTGTTATTAGAAAAATTATACTTTTTAAGGTAAATAATCCATCAATTCATTTAGTGGATAACTCACACTCATTTATTCAACAAAGAGGTGTCCTATTTTTAAAATTAATGGTTTAAAGCTGTGCACTATGGTTATGGTTTAAAAATCGCCTAAATCCTAAGGGAAGGGAAATAATATTAATGTTTTATCCACAACCTGTATAAGAAATGTGTGGTCATATTTAAGTGTGAAAGGTACGGACGAAAGCAAGTCAAGCTAACCGAAACTGTCAAATAGTCCCAATCAACCTTGAGCTTAATTGAGATGCTTTAGCAATAAAGTTAAAAATCTAATACAGAAAGAGAGAATGTATTAGCTTGATGTGCTGTCATCTGTACTGTCATGACCTAGATTAGAATTTGAACCAATCAAAGCTAGAGTTATGTACGATTGAATAGGAGGGGTGATGCTTGCTACTTACACTATAATTTAGTAACGTAATAAATAAAAGCGGTTTCCAATTATCATCATCATCATCATTAGCTTCTACTCGTCCACTGCTGGACATAGGCCTCTTACATGGCACGCCAACAAGCTCGATGCTGGGGGGCAATCGCGCTAAAATAATTGAACCAAAACAGAATTGGATCGCAACCAAACCATAACTTTTGTTATGTTTCGTATCGCGCTAACGGTTTAACCATAACTGGATCGCAATTGGAACGTAACCGTTGTCAAATGACAAAGAAACAAAGCTAAATTTTTTCTATGCCATGTCAAACTTACGTCTAAAAGATTAGATTTACTTATAATTGATTCAGTTTTAATTATTATATCTGATGAAATGCTCATACCTACATAGATTTTACTTCAATCGAAGTTGAAACTTTAGTGCGATACGAAATATGATCGAAACTAAACCATAACTTTAACTGGATTAGATACGAACAAGAGTTGAACAGAGTTGAACAGTAGAAGAACACTTCTACTGTTTTATTTACCGCGATTACCCCCCTGAGCAGTTCTCCGCCAGCCGTCGTCTTAGGCTCAAGCCTATTCAGTCTGCTGGTAAATCCGTCACTGTACTAAACCCTTTGTTAAGGTTGACACGAACGTAAAAAAAATCGCAGAGGGATTTTATCGCGCACTCCATTTTGAACTCTGTGTGCCAAGGATTAAGAATTCAACAGAGATTTGAGATTGATTTTCAACGGTCGGCGCTAAACAGAACGTTGAAAATCCAGTGCGCCAAAATTATCTTGCCGCGATTTTTTTGTCTCGCTGTGAATATCATCTTTTACCCACGCATTTCTGATCCACGCTGGGATTCGTGGGAGAGAACAAGGAAAGGGGATTTTTCTGTTGTAATTTTTGCTAGATGGTCTCAATTGAAATAGGTTTCAAAATGTAAGTTTTTATTCTTTTAGAGAAGCAAAAACTGTTGTAATGTTAATAATTACGATACGTGTGATTTAAACAAATTAAGTCACACTTTTCAGTGTAAAATTCGACTACATAAGTCACAGAAAAGCGGTATTATGTCACAGTGCTATAAATAAATATGTACCTTGCTTAAATAATTACTTTAGGAACAGCAAAACAAATGTTACCAAAACCTAATAATTATTATAAGTATTTTAATTAGAAAACTATTATGGTGTAAATGACGATTTCAAATAAGAGTAGTTCTAAGTAATTATTAAGGGCAAACAAAAAAAATACTACGCTCTTTTTTCCGACGCAGTCGGGTAAACATGGGACACTTTAAATCTTTCTTCCGTTTTGAGACATGAGTTTTAATAAGAAATCATATTAATATAGGCACCAGCATAAATATACAATATGTAAAGGAAACCCCGTCCGGCCCATAAGGATAATAAAGGTTAGGTAAATACATGACCAAATAAAATATAAAATTTTACACAATCATCATAGTAACAATATTAATGAATTTTGAAATGATCTTTCCACGAATTAATTCCTACATCCCCAAAATATGGTATTTAAAAAAAAAGTGACAACACCATTTTCGGCGTTATTATTATGAGCGTAGCGACCGCGTACCACGTGCCCTGAACCCCTTCGCCCGCACATGTATTGCCTACCTAATTTTGCGGAAAAAATATTAATTTCTTTAGGAAGATTTTTTAAGTGTACCCCAGCTTTGTAAGCGTTAGTAGAATCAGTTATCGATACCTAACAAAACCTTCACGGATCGGACACGGTTTTCTTTACATATTGTATTAACTATGAAAAGCACAGCAATAATATCTGACAGTATCCCATAAATTGGCGTCGGTTGTTACTTATGTCAGATATTTTTGTTTTTCCTTCGACGTCACCAAAGGAGGTCGTAGGTTCGAACCCTGTCAGGCGCTTTCCTTTATGTAAATTATTTCATCGCCACTGCTCTTAAAACGGTTAAGGATAACATCAGGAGGAAACGTCCTAAAGGCAAAACTTCGAAGACATGTGACATCATTCTACCAACACGTACTGGGCCAGCGTGGTAGATTACGGCCTACTCTCTCTCTCTCTCTCACCAAGACGAGACCTGTGTTCCAGGAGTGGGAACTTTTTAGGCTGATGTTATCTATCAACGCCAGTATGCATAATGTCAAAACCAGCGACAAATTAGAAATTAATTAAGTATTTAGTTAGAAAAAAATATTGTAATGGTTATTATCCAAAAATAAATATTTTGAAGAAATCTGCTGTTTATTTTTTATGTATTTATAAGCCACTGGCGGCCGCCAGCGATTTCGTTCGCATGAACTTAGTTATACTCGGCTCCTATTGGTCGCAGCGTGATGCTACGAGTATACAGGGTGTATCTGACATCGTAACGCAAACTTCGCGAGAAGGTTACACCGCATGCCACTAATAAAATTATGATAGTCATTTATATCGTTAATGAGCGGTTACAGAAATAACAGTGTTTAAAAAAATGTGTCGGCTCGGTCTTTTAACGTTGCAAGCGTGCCGCCGCGCGTGTTTGTGGCACCGTTGACCCCTGATGTGAACTCTATTAAATCAGCTGATAGGATAGTTTTTCGAGTTTTGTTCACATTGCGCTTTTTTGTGTAATTAGCGAATTATTTTTTACTTTAAAATCTTATTGGGTTATAAAAGTATAGCAATTATGAACGGTTTAAAGTGAAAAAAACTGCATATTTTCTTTTTTTTTTAACAGGAAAAAACCGACGAGAAATTCCACCACTGGGGTGTTCAGAATCATGTACTGGATCCATGGTACTCGTTTGTGCGTCGATGTCAGAGGCACCCTTTATAGCCTAAAGTCCTCCTGGATTAATGGGCTATCCAACGTAAAAAGAATTTTTCAAATCGGACCAGTAGTTCCTGAGATTAGGGCATTCAAACAAACAAACTCTTCAGCTTTATATATTAGTATAGATTAGGCTTTAAAATAGTTTATTTTTACATAGGTACTAACATTAAAAAAGCGAAAGTAACTGTTTTTGTTACCTTACTAATAATTAAAAATGTAAATTAAAAGTGGTGCGTTGACCTGTCCCACGCGCCTTGTACTAATACTTTGATTTCAGTTGTGTTCTGCGCTCGCTAAACACACTGCAACAATTTCTAAAGGTATTTAGGGAAAACATTAACATGGTTTAAAAATGATTGGAATCGATTCAGTTGCTTATTCTGAATAAACTGTATTCAGGTTTCGCATAAACGAAAAATAACGTTTGTATATTAATATAGATGTACGCACAATAAAACTGCACACTTAGAGCAGTGGTTGAGCTATTGACTGCTGCGCTATGAGTCGCGGGTTCGGTTCCCGCACGGAACAAATATTTATATGACCTACAAGTAGTTGTTTAGGGTCTGGATGTTTGTGTATGTGCGTTTATATATTTGTAAACACACCCACGATACATGAGAAATTCCTAGTGTGGGGCACCATTTGTTTTTTTTTTTTTTAATACATAAGGATATGACAAAATTAAGATTTGAGTAGAAAGGTGCGGCGTATTTCTTGAGAAATTTCTTCCAGCAGACCTGCAAAAGGAGAAGTACTCGTATAAGCCCCGCAAGTTGATATTGCGATTGGCGATCATCTTAGTGACGCAGACGAACTCGCACTGACAGTCCGTCAGTACCTACCGTTCGGAAGATCATCCCGCGCTTACGTGCTTACGCGCATCGAATACTAGTAAAAACTTTCTGTTTTTGTTATGCTGTTTTATTGTTTTTCTTGAGTTTTGTTACCTGTTACCCGTAGAAATGAGTAAGAAATTAATTAGAATTAGAAATTAAGTGGTTAGAGAAAAAATCTTATAGATAGTAATAAAAAAATACTCGTTCCCTTGAAATTCGATAATGAAATGAAACTTTATTTGTCAAAATATGGATGAGTAGGTATAAAGAGTGTATGTATAATAAAATTATAAAATACAAATAAACCCATTACCCTGGCTTATTAAATTGGTATTAACATTTTTTTTTTTGCTAGCTGTCCTTTTGTCCGGCGGATGATATCACGCAGCTGTTATTTTGACAAGGTTCCATCGCAATATCAACGTGCGGGGCTTAAGGTGGATTTAAACCAAACAAGCGAATGCTCATTCTATCCCCACTACGTCAAATTCTTCTGTACGGATCGCGAACAAATGGCACGCGTGCCGTTGGCGGCATAACAAAATAATTTCGGCAAGGCATGATTTCAAAACATGTATCTACCAATGAACCTCCAATTTGATTTTGACCCCTACAAATGCCTTCCAAAGTTCCCTAGAAATGTCTAGAAGGATTTAAAATAATAATACACAAGCATAATTATTAAAGTTTTTTTCAGTAATCACTAATACAAGATTTATTTGTTAACACGTCATGGCCAACTGAAATTTTTAGTTGGAAAAAATGGCACGTAGATGCATAGAGGTTCGCCACCCCTGTTCTAGTGTAAACAGGCGTAGAGCATTCTTTCGTTGTTCTTAGTGCGTTCGCAAAGATTCTATAGAATATTCTAAGAATGCTCGCTCGCTCCATGTAAACGGCGCAAGAGCGCATGAACAGTTGCTTAGAACATTCTAGCGTGCTCGGACGCGCTCGCTCCACTGAGCGGTCTCATCAAAGTGTTCTTGTGTTCTAGCGATTATTTACGTTTTACGTCCGAATTTTGTGTCCGAATAGAGAAAGTAAATGATCAAAATCCTCTGGCGCCATTCTACAAAAATTTTGGTATTGACCACATTCGTCCTGTTTTTGCAAATCCGTCATTGCTTCACCTACATTATCCACTGTCCTTCGTTGAATTAAATTTGTAACCCACCAACGTCTCTTCCGCCTTTTATTTTTGTGTTTTTGCTTCAAAATGATAAATGCAGCACTTGCAATAATGATTTCACTATCAGAATCAGACAGCAAAGAACTACCAATACCAACCAAAGAATTGACTCGAATGAGCAAAGAACATTCGATCTAGCTCGTTTTCTAGTTCGGTGTTCGTTTGAGGTAAATAGATACGTCAAGCTTTAGACTTTACACTAGATATTAACGAAAGAATGCTCTAGTTCTAGCTCTATGTTCTTTTAGTATAAATCCACCTTTATGCAAAACAAATGTAGACAATAGTGTGTAAGCACAAGAATTACTATTAGACTAGAGATAGCGATGCAATCCGTCTGATTATGTGACAAATAATTCACTATCGAAAAGTCGCGGGCGGTCGCTAGTAAACAATAAAATAAATAAATATATACGGACAAATCACATAGACTGAGCTAGCCCCAAAGTAAGTTCGAGACTTGTGTTATGGGATACTAACTCAACGATACTATATTTATAATAGATACATATATAGATAAACATATAAGATCCAGGCCAATCAGGAAAAGATCGTTTTCCATCATGACCTGACCGGGGATCGAACCCGGGGCTTCCACGTCGCAGGCAGGCGTGTTGATCGCTGCGCCACGGAGGACGTCAAATAAATGAAATATAGGAATGTAACAATTTTTCCTTCAGAAAATACATAGACAAAAATCAATTTTACTTCGATATCATATCTGATAGTGTATAAGGGTAGGTTAAAGTGGTTTTAAAAATCCATAGTATTTTAAAATTTCTTTATTTAAACAAAAAATGCACTTTACAATGGATATTCTACAAAAAAAAAAAAATGAGATTCTTCGCAAGTCCTATATAAATACATATAAGCATGTTTAATTAACAACTCATCATCGATTACACTTCGCTACCGATACTAGCAATATGTTCACGCCTGTACTTTCCGAAAGGAACGGGCAGAGGAGTATGGTTTTCGCGTAAATTCATAATTTTGGGCTGTTATTTTACTAGCTGCCAATACTGTCCTAATTGCAACAATTCACACAAAACTCCTACAATCCCAACAACGATTAGTTACAAGTCCCACTACTGGGAAAGAGTGAGAAGTGAGAAGTCGTGGTGGCCTAGTGGTTAAGACACCAGCCTGCAAGTATGAATTTGCGGGTTCGATTCCAGGTCAGGCAAGTACCAATGTAACTTTTCTAAAAGTTATATATACTTTCTAAGTATATCTTGAACACCAATGACTGAAGGTGAAAGAAAACATCTTGAGGAAACCTGGACTTTAAGTCTGAAATCGCCAACCAGCATTGAGCAAGCGTGCTGATTACGCTCAATCCTTCTCTGTATGAGAGGAGACATATGCCCAGCTGTGGGACGATAAAAAAGGTTGATGATGACTGGGCAAAAGGACTCCCTACTCTATTTACGGGTTGTTAAAAAGAGAGCCTAGCCTCTAGCAGATAGGCAAATGAAGGAACAAGGGTTGGTTTTAGTCAGTGCAAGCCCTTTCGCTTCGCCATTATTGAGAGTTCATTTAATGATTTCCCATCTAATCAATGACCTTATTACTCTCCTTACACCTACCTTTGTGATCAAGGACCAACCTTTATCAAGAGTTCAGGACCCCTAGTCTGCTATTTTTATAAATTTGTCAATCCATCACGATTCCATTGGCATTGTACTAAAAGTTCGTATTCTGCTAAATTCATAACGATCGATCAATTTAACGGTCAGTCGTCTCATAATGTATTGCCGTATTGCCGTAAACCCGTTAGTAGAAATGATTTTCTAAATATTACTCAATTTGAACATTTATTAATATGGAGTGAGGTGCCAGTGGTTGACCACTGGAAAGTCATAATGACGAAACTTGTAAAAATCGTACATTATGAGATCACTAATCGACCATTCTGACACTATTGTAATAGCGGCGAAGTGTCATCGCAATGAATTTATAAAAAAAAGTTCTACCACACGGTACTAATTAGGTATTATGTAAAAATATAATAACTGTTGGTACCATTCAGTTATTATTTATAAACTACGGAAAAGGACAAAGCATGAAACACAATGTTGAAAAATCAGTCAAATATTTAGATGACAATTGACGGCAAATGCCCGTGTGGCACCGGGCTTAGAATAATATTCCGTGGATGTCGTAAGAAGCGACTGTGGAAAGTGGAAATAGAATATTGGAGGTCTCGAGACTCCCGCGGTCTCAGAGTCTCAAGAATCGGTCTCGAGAGCGAATGCGGTCTCAGATGGACATCCCCTTGAGATTGGTCTCGAGACTTTCTCTCGAGACTTTGTCTCAGGTGTCCACTAGGCTTAAGAGAACTCTCACCAGGGAAGCGGGCATACTTGCTTTTTTCGCGCTATTATTATTAAAGTTTAGTACCGCAGGATGCGTCGGTCATTAACCTATAAGCGCTTCCTTATCAACATGTACATCATGTAGAAAATGTGAAAAATGAAAAATAATTTCCTGTGACTAAACTAATCGATATATTTATAAGATTTTTTATGGGTAGACTGAGAATACAATGATACACAATGTTTAATTTATTGTCGTATTGTTTGCCACTTTGTATATGTTCTACAACTTGCCGTCAATTGTCATCAAACAAACAAACAAAATGCATAAAAAGTCAGTTCAAAATACATTATGACAAAAAAAAGTTACTTCAGTAAATTCTGCAATACAAAAGTTACCTATATAATGGTGTAGACATTATTTACTAAAATTAGTCTTACAATTGGATGGATTACTTTAATAAAAGTCGAAACACTATAAGACTCGGAAACTATTAATAATAATTATACAATTTGGATATTCGCCTCAAACTTTACAAAAGCCTTAACTCTCGACCGTCCAGCAAAGAATAGGGTAGTTGAATGAAAACAGTAATTAGTCCGTCAGTCAGATTTCCCAAAAAATCTAATAGACACGTATTTTTTTCTTTTTTTATATAAACGAAAAATGAAGACGACACAGTTGCGTTGAAAACTCGTGTGACGTCACTGCACGCTACACTTTTTAGCGACCAGTGACGTCACCGGCCACCACTCCTGATCTTTGATGCCTTTTATATTTGTAAATTTTTGTTGATTTGATAAAACAAAATATACGTATCCAATATTTTTTTATAATCTGAATGACGGACTAAATAGAATCATTTATTTTTTACCCGGGAAGCATCGCTATTGCGTAGCCGTGGGTTTCAATTTGACAGCTGAATATTATTCATTGAGTTGTTTATATTGTTGAGAACATATATTTGTCGAAAATATGGAGCAATGGACTGCTAAAATTCTTCAAAACAATTCAAAATGATAGTATTATTGTGTTACGTTAAGTATATCTTGGACAGAAATTACTGATTACAAGGTGAAGGAAAACATCTTGAGGAAACCTGGACTTTAAGTCTGAAATCGCCAACCCGCATTGAGCTAGCGTGGTGATTATCCTCAATCCTTCTCTGTATGAAAGGATACCTGTGCCCAGCAGTGGGAAAATAAAAAGGTTGTTGATGATGATTGAGTGCCGGCTTGTCAGAGATCTTTAGACAGCCATTACAACAGGTAAGCAGAAGTCAGAAATTTTGAATCTTACCAAGGTCGTATTCACAGTAACTGGGTTCAGGAGATCAGATAGGGACTCGCTCCATGTAAAATAATGATATTCAGATGAATATTTCAGAAGTTTTTTTTGACTTTATAATTTAGGGCTTGACCGTGATCCAGCCTTATGGTAAGCTGGGATGCAATCGTCGATGGTAAAGCGCCCTAGTTTATTAAGAGCCTATTCACTCAGAAAAACTGAGCGAATAGGAAGGAAGACAGCAGTTGAGCGAGGTGATGCAATGTTAAACCCAACAACACGACCAACGATGCTGCGCCAGAGGGAGATTGATCTGGAGACCCTCCAAGACCAAACTCCCAACACAACAACATTTGGCGCATCGTACACGGCACACATCGCAACACAACTGCTCAGACCCGTCCTCCGTACGGCTTCACCAGACATCATGCCGGAACACGACAAATCGCTTGGCGGCAAGGCTTTGTCTGGTGATTGGTAACTTCTGCCTCTAGCCTTGAAGAAAAGAGCAAGATCTTGTATCCAAATTGTATAATTATCTCGTTTCGGAATGTACAATTCAGATCTAAAGTATTAAAAAAAACATTTATTACTTACTAACACTTTTACAAAACTATGTCAGTTTCCATTTAAAAACATCTAATCGATAATCCTAAAATCCATTTCGACATTACTATTTTTGAATTTTCTATTACATTTACATTTCATTAAAAAAATACATAATCCAAGCAATTTATACAAAAGAAAACATACACAAAGTACAAAAATAAAATCGTATAAAGAGACGCGTGACGCCGATTTTTTTTTTGTCGTACGACAAAAAAGTCGCCTCTTGAAGTTTTTTTTTTATTAAAGCAAATTTACATTTAAAAATCATTAAGTTAAAGTGCAGGAAAGCTGGGAGATATAAATGGTATGGTTATGCTTAGATTCACACTCTTATGTATAATGGGTGTATCTGACATCGACGCACAAACGAGTACCCTGGATCCAGTACATGATTCTGAACCCCTCAGTGGTGGAATTTTTCGTCGGCTTTTTCATGATTTAAAAAAAAATGTAGTCTTTTTCACTTTAAACCGTTTAATTGCTATACTTTTATAACCCAATAAGATTTTAAAGTAAAAATTAATTAATTCACTAATTATACAAAAAAGCGCAAAGAAAACAAAACTCGAAAAACTATCTTATCAGCTGATTTAATAGAGTTCACATCAGGGATCGACGTCATACCTACAAGCCCGAACGGCGGCACGCTTACAACGTTCAAAGGTCGAGCCCACACTTTTTTTATACATTGTGGATTCTTTAACCGTCATTACCGACATAAATGACTATCATAATTTTATTAGTTGCATGTGGTCTAACCTTTTCGCGAAGTTTGCGTTACGATGTCAGATACACCCTGTATATTAATTATTAGGTCGTCATTACACCCACACGATCGAAGTGGCGACAATGTTCGATCACGTCTAATCGGGAATTTTTAGGGGATATTTTAAGTTTAGCCAGGCTTTGTATCCATTAGTAGAATCAGTTATCGATACCTAACAATACCTTCAAGGATCGGACAGGGTTTTCTTTACATATTGTATAAGATCTGTAGCTATTTATCTGTGTTAGCAAATAAAATGATTTGATTTGATCCAACTCAGGTCTCATATGAATTGTCAAGCGATGTTGTGCCATGTGCGATACCACTATTTTCGCCAAGTTGATGATGCTTGCAATATGGAGTTGTATGAGGCTGGTACAGGAGGATCCCCTCGCTCCGGCGCTCCGCAGGCGGCGTAGGGGCAGGAGAAGGCGGATGTTTGGCCGCCTTCTCCCCCCCTGAGGTGAGCGGCGGGCGTGAGGCACGGCGTGCCTGCACCCGCCACGCGCTCACCATGAGGGCCGTATTAGGCGGGCATAACGCCGCCGGGGGGCTGGTAGCCAAGGAAGGCTCCGCTATTTCCCAGTCCCCTGCCACCAAGGCGACGCCGGAGTAGCGCTGGGGTTTTTAGTGAGTATACCGGGAGGTTCTCTCCCGGGGAGTCCCACATACCCCTCCCGTCCCCCGACGGGCGGGGATGCGTAATTGTCATTTTCCACAGCGACAAAAAAAAAGTGTAAGAAATGGAATGGAACAAAAAAAGAGAAGCTTATTCCCAGCAAAGGACGCAAACAGACCTTAGACATACGATCGATTGAATGTATTATCGACGTTGACAAACATTTCGATCGATGTCGATCTTGAGGGTGTAACAACGCTCTTATAGTAGCTATGCGATGCTATTTAATATCATGTGCTGTAATAACAAAGATGTAAACAAAATCAAGATCATATAGCTGCCGTAAGCTGTAAAATTATACGTAAATATGATGGTTCATATAAAAATATTATCAAAAGTTACACACAATACATTATCTGCAGGTACTAATTCTATCATCAATATATTGACTAAGTTTAAGGTATAAAATTGTCTTATTTCTATAAAATGGTTCACTGTAAAAAAAACTGCTTCGTTCTGAGTGTCAATGTATCAAAATGACAAAAAAGAAAATTTACTGGGTTAGTAAATATAAAATTAGTTATACTTCTATTTTACTCGATTCATTAATTCTCTTGTTCAGAATTAAATTTAAATTTAGTGCATCTTCTCTTTATTTAATTAAGAAAAGACAGAAGATAAATATTAGTTTAGTTCAAATTTGACGTAGATCTTATTTTGACAGGACTAAATATATTTTTTTTTAGTTTCTTCTATCTTTTTTTTAAGATTTATGAGGCAAATCTAGTATGTTCACGATTGGTAAGGCGCGTTGGGGTAAGATCGGCACTGGAGTAAGAACTTTTAATGCTAGCTAAATGTAGCCAGCATTTAAACTGAAGCCAAATAAATGGGATATTTGATTTGTACGTTCTTACCCCAGTGCCGATCTTACCCCAAAGCATTTTATAGTTCTACTGTGAGTTTTATTATTTTATTTGCATAAACAGTAATGATTTTGACGGAAAAATTCGGAGTT
The DNA here is from genome assembly GCA_037179545.1 of Sesamia inferens. NCBI lineage: Eukaryota > Metazoa > Arthropoda > Insecta > Lepidoptera > Noctuidae > Sesamia > Sesamia inferens. The sequence goes on along the minus strand of CM073951.1, from coordinate 12,924,976 downwards.
TTATAGATATCACTTGCTTTGGGTTTATATACGAGTATATATTACTTAAAGTTGAATATAAAGCAGTTAATTGATAATGAAATACATTGAATATGGTATACATACTTTGGCACGTTTCAACAAAATACAAGGTGTCCAAGACGGGAGAACAAATGTGTCATTTTGTAAATCAACATCCTATAGTTTTTGCCCGTATAATAAATATCTTTGAAAAAGACAGCCAAATTCATACACGATACTTATTTTGAAACTTACTTACAATGGGTTTCATTTGACATTTCAACAGCTTTCATTGCGTTATATACATTGTTGAACAGATGTCTGTATGTACTCATCAGACACATTGAACAATGGATTAGCAATATGATTTAAATTGATAGTTATAGTGTGTAGCGCAATTAGGATGCTGCATTGAAAGAGATTCAGGCCACTGTTAGATCTCACAGCTATCATGTGTAAGTCCCAAATAGGTAAGTACCGAAAATATTTTCGGGTTTAAAAACGAGTTCAAAATATGGCTTGTTTGAGAATTTGGCTGCAATTTACATAAATACAACGGCTCTTATACACAAGTTAAGTAGGCCGAAACTCGAACTCCTGAATGAACGCAATTCCGAATCATCTTATTACGAAATAAACTCAATTCCGAATCACGTTATTCCGAATGAACGAAATTTAGAATCACGTTATTCCGAATAAACAAAATTCCGAATCACGTTATTCCGAATGAACGCTTTCCCGAATCACGTCATTCCGAATTAACGCTATAACTTGAGCCCCATATATCCTTATTTATCGTTACGTTATTATATTTAACTGATACCCCCACACACGAGTTATAATTATATTCATAGCTAAAGAACGGGATAGAGTGGAATAGAATACTCTGTATTATTTACACCATATACGGATTGTGAATCGGAATTTTTAGTTTCGGGCTACTGTAGACACACGACACGATATTGCCTCCCACGAGGATTATATTAGAGTAACGAACAGATATGTCAGTATAAATAAGATATGTGGTGTGTTAGTTTTTGGGGCTGATCCGTAGACCAGCGGGTCGGGCCGTAGTCCGGGGTAGTTAATATCCGGCATTGGCGACTCTGAAAGCATTAATACTTAGTTAGAAATACACACAAGATTCTATACAGCATCAGATATGTAGGGGTAAGATCGGTGGTGGGATAAGACCGTACAGATCAATTTCTTCGCCATTTTGTTCTGACCTTATTGACAGGGTTGAATAAAGTAACTGAATATATCTACAGAGATTTTGCAAAATTAATTACGTATTTCAATCGTACGGTTTTATCCAGCTTTGAACTTATCCCAGCATATTGTACAAGTTGAAAAAAATCTGGAAATCTGTAATGACCTGGCCAAATATATATATATATTTTTTTTATTAATTTATAAACCAGCGCTTGACCGCAATCCCGCCCGATGGTAAGCAGTGACGCAGTCGTTGATGGTAAAGCGCACTAGTTTATTAAGAGCCTATTCACTCTAGCCTTGAAGACACTCAAATTGTAGTCCGACGGAAACACCGCCGCCGGCAGATTGTTCCAGTCCCTCGATGTACGCGGTATAAAGGAGGAGCTGAAACGCTTCGTCCGGATCGTAGAGGTGTTAACAACATAAGGGTGGAAACTCGCCGTACGACGGGTCGTCCGATGGTAGAACGGAGATGGGGGAATTAAATCGTGCAATTCCCTCTCACACTCCCCAAAATGTATCCTATAGAACACCGAAAGGCTGGCTACTCTACGCCTGTGCTCTAGGCTTTGGAGACCAATTCGAGTTAAATCAGGGTCACCAATCAGCCTCTTCGCACGCCTCTCCACTGAATCCAAAGTGGCCAGGTGACACTTAGCAGCACCAGCCCAAATGTGGCTGCAGTACTCCACACACGAACGGACCTGTGCTTTGTACAACATTAGAAGCTGCCCTGGTGTGAAGTACTGCCGGACCTTTGCGATAACGCCAAGTTTTCTGGCAGCCACCTTGGCCTTGGACTCAATGAACCGCCTAAAGTTTAGGTTCGAGGAAATCTCAACACCCAAAAGCTGAAGGCGGTCGGTACACTCCAAGGATACATTCCGAAAAGTAGGAGCCAAGGTGAACGGGCTCCTTTTGGCGGTGAAAAGACACGCCTGCGTTTTGGCGGCATTGAATGCTACAAGATTGGCTTTGCCCCATTCGGAGACTGCCTGAAGTGCAACACTCGTTCGCAACCTCTACAATGCAAGATCAGTAGGCCTAGTATGAGTTATCAATACGAAACTCTATCGTCGATATCGAGCGCGTTTGGCGCTCTCATTGGTTGAGAGTTCTTACGACCTTGAATCGGGCCAATCGCTGAGTCAGCGTCTTAAGCACGCAGGGGTCTTGGCATGTAAAGATGCTGAAAGCCATCCACAGAAGTGGAGTTTAACCTTTCGATTGCGATTTCCTTGCCACATGCCCCTCTAATTAAAAACAAAAAGTTATTAACTATCAAATAACCAATTCGTCTGCAGTTCCGCTAGGTAATTTTATTTTATCTATGCAAAACTATTAACGACACGTCAAGTATCTACATCAAATGAAAGTCTTCAAAATTGGGTGCAAAAAGGACTTTTCACAATCCAAAAACGCACCATTTGCAGAATCACGCGTGCACAATAAATAACCATTTTTTTATTTATTTAGATCACAGATTATTTTCTAGATGACATAATGGTTTACACATATCTACTAATAAAAAAAAAAAAAACGAGTGTGCTTATGACCACACGACTGAAGTGAAACTTCTTTCGCTCCATCTGTATGTATATATATATATGTGTACAATATATACATGTATACACATATACATATATTAATTTTCTATAAATATTTAAATTTATTTCATGGTTTCATTGGTAAATTAATATTTTTGCATAGATAACTCGTTGTAGACCTTGTAGTACCAAGCTCGCGCCACGGGCGCCTCTGTGCTTATATCCCCTTAACTTCCGTTCGCCTTGCCCGATCACTTTTCGTAACGCTTACGTCACGCGTTCGCCAGCTTACTCCCCAAGTCAAGCGTGCGTAAAGTAGTTTCACTTCAAAAATGTTACAAGCTTGTATACGTAATTTGCATAAAAATGGTAAAAGAAGCAAAATAATAAGCTATGTTCCTCGAAACATGCGAAAAATATAGTTTCATGGAATCAAAAACACACCTATTTTAAGTTAAGTGTATCGTTTTCTTTCTATTTCATTAAGAAAAGGATAGAAGATAACATTTTAGTTTAATCCTGTCAAATTAAGATAGTTCATAGACAGTTTAGACGCGATTATAAACATGGCGACCAAAACACGTCAATTTACGTCGAGCGCGGCGGACTAATTTGACAGATCTAAACTAATATTATTTTATCTATTGGACAGATCCAATAGTTACTGAAATAGAAAGAAAAAGTCCCACTTAACTTTAATTAAGTTTAGGTTGACAACAAGCGAATCGGGGCCATTGGCGCCAATAGGGATGTTTCCTGGGTAAAAAAAAAAATTGATTCTATTTAGTCCGTCATATCTGAATGACGGACTAAATAGAATCAATTTTTTTTAACCAGGAAACATCCCTATTCCATAATTTTTACTTCCCTCTTATCGTTATGCAGTGGACATCCACGGTAATGTCGTCACGTTAATCTTGTAAAAACACTAACCCCGTTACTCATAAACGCTGCTTAAAGTTAACTAGTGGTTAGCGATTCTTTAACCATACATTTTTGACCTTATAAAGTCACTTAATTTAAATTATCCTTTATTAATAAACACTATAATTTTAAGAGGTTTATTCATATACGAAGATTAAAGTTAAGTGGTGTTAAAAGGTCAAAAATGTATGGTTAAAGAATTGCGAATCACTAGTTAACTTTAAGCAGCGTTTATGAATAAGGGGGTAAGTTGTTAGAGCCACCATTCGCACTGTGTTTTGATTCCATCGTTGTCTAATCAAATGCTTGTACTATTCACATCAAAAGCTCTATAACATCCACCAGAGACATTCAACCAATATACTATGTAACAAAAACCCTGTTGTTCCTTTCAGGGACATATAATTTCACCTACAAGCACATCATTAATGAAGTCATAATTAGAAAACAGTAATCATTGTCTAGTCGAGGGGTCACAATCAAATACCTATTAAAACCGACAAATTCGAATTTTTTTTTAGGATATCTGATTTTATAAGTTAAATAAATTGGCGGGAACGTTCTACTTATGTCTAGTTTCTTCATGCAGAATAGGCTTGTATTCTAAAAAATAATTTAATGTCCATCAGATAGATTTATAAAAAATATTGAACACGTATTTTTTATTTTTTCTTTCACTCAAATACTTAGGAAGATATATTGATCTGAAATGTCGCATGACGTCACGCCGTGGTACAAAATATACGACGGCGTGATGTAATTAGCCCCCACTCTGTAACTTTAATACGCTATATCACAGTACTTTTTGATAATTTCGACAAAATAAAAAATACGGGTCTTATTTTTTTTTTTATTATGTATGAGACGGATTAATTATTTTTTTGGTTTTCATACCTTGGATACATCCCTATTGGAGAGCTATGAAATCAGTTACAGATTATAAATATTAATAATTAAACATTTATTTTAATTATTTTTGTTGAACAATTTTTATACATTACTTGCTTTATTACGTCCGTATGCCGATTCTTAAAACGTAGGTTGAAGGAACAACAGGGTTTTTGTTACATATTGTATACGGAGTTATTTTTTTGTTTATGCAAAACCAGAATAGTTTGTTCAGAATAAGCATCTGAATCGATTCGAACCCAATTGTTGCAGTGTGTTTACGGAGTGTAAAACGTAGCTTACGGTATATCATCGCCCGCGCAACAGCTAACGCCAAAGGTCAATACACCGTTCGCCCGCTCGACCGGAGCGTGGACCATATTTTTGTAGGGACAGCCAAGTAGGATAACAAGCTCATAACTTTGTGGTTTATCATGATATCTTTTTGAAATGTTGTACATAGACTCTACTTAAAAATACTGGACGTCTTTCGGGTTTCGCATAAAAAAAAATGTTGTATATAATTTTGAACAAGCTATCTGTCGCGACCACACAGTGAGAATAATGTCTACGATTAAATAATTATAATCTAAAACTCACCTCCTTGCAGCATAAACGATGTAAACAGCGAACATGGACAAAAGGGTGGCCTCAGATGGTGCGATGTTAGCCGCTCCAGCATAACGCGCGGTGCCACACGCCGGTGGGCACACCGGGATTATAGATTCTAGAGACAAGACGTATGTTGTAGCATGCGACAAGTATAGCCATGCATGCAAAGTATGAACAAAAGGTGGTATAGAGCGAGATTATCAAATTACAGGTTTTATTTAAGTATTGACACCGTTCATTAAGAGGGGCCTCTAGTGGAAATGAATTTCAAAAATAGGTATTTGCAGAAACTATTGGCATCGCGCTGCTTGCAACCATTCTCTGTAAGGCCTCTGCCACGAATCTTGCGGGCAGCGGGCGGTGATCGAGCGTTAGAAATAAATTTAAATCAAAAAGATGTTGCCGCCATTGTTCAGACATTTCTTTCGCGAATAAAAACAAATATCTCGTCGACACAATCGTGAACACAACACTACGCGGCTATAGTGACGCGCGATCTGCCCGCTAGTTTCGAGAACGGGTCTTCGATGCCCGCCCGACTCCAGCGCCGCTGCCCACAAGATTCGAGGCAGCGGCCTAAAGTGCGAAAGGGACAGTTGCAGCTCAGGCTGATTTTGCCTACAAAAACGATGACCAAAAGACGCTTCGTATTTCGCTATTTTCTTTTTCAAAACACGACAAATCTCTATTATTTTTATATCTTAATTTAAAAAAGGAAAAGTATACCTATGCTTCTTTTTTTTTTTTTTTGTACATAAAACTTATCACATTTGTCTAATAGTCATCTGAACATCATGGTAAAAATAGGTTATTTTTCGCAATTTTGAAGTATCGTATTTATTTTATTAATTAAGTTTAGGAAAAAATCAAATGATAGGGGCAATTCTCTAAAAGTATTATCCAGGAAAAAAATAGGGGAATACGTTTGTATAGAGAAAGTAATACTAGAGTTCCCTCTTAAGGGACATACAGCACAGTTTGATTTTGACGAGCATACATTTTAATTAATTAATAAGTTTACTGCTTTAAAAAAACAAAATGCTCCAAAAGAAAAATCCCTTTCCCATTTATGCAAATCAAATCAGAAAAAAAAAAACAATTCTGTCGCTGTACTAATACAATATAACACTAATATTCAATGTCTACTCACCGACTAAGTCCACCTGCCCCTCGTCAGTTCCCAGCTTATTCTGAGCCTTGCATTTGAAGATGCCGTATTGACGCTTCTCAATTGTGATGACCCTGATAGTCGTGTCTGTGAACTCGTCCGCAGTCGCGAAGTGAGAGATTCTGAGGAGAAGGTTTTTTTTTTTAAATGAAAACTTTATTTTATCGTAGTTCAGCACTTTTGTTAGACGGGGAAACAGCATTGAATTCGCGTGAGCGTGACTGACCTTTATTTTTATTTGGAATGGGAAATGGGCGGAGCGAAAGGGAATGTCAGACTTTTACTGACTAAACCCACCCATGTTTCTTCAATTGCTTATGCGCCAGAGCCACGGTTTCTTTTTTAACCATTTAATAAATGGGAAAATACCCAGAGATTAGCGTGCTCAAGCACTCTTCAGCTTATTAGTACGCATAAGTATATGAATAATAAGGAAAATTATGTCATATTACGCATTTTATGTACGTCAACTTCATAGTTATCATGCAAGAAATGACTAATGAGGTCTCGTAAGTAATCTCTTGGCCGCTGCGAATCATTAGACCGAGCGGAATGTGGTTGTGAATTAATTAAAACTAATAATATAATCCGACAACTCGCTTTTGGGTACAAAATTCAAATGAACTCATAATTATTTCGATTCTGAACTTGTCGAACATTGATTAACCTTTTGAACGCCAATCACTTCTATACAAGTTCGAGATTTTCGTGCCCTCAGCGCCACTACTTGATTAGAAGTAATCACAGTATAAAATAAATTTACGACTTTTACAAGACCTTTTATTTTGTTTTTAAGGAAAATTGCCCTGTTATCAACCATATTTTTAACTTTTTCACACATAATAAGTTCTTATTTGTTTTATTTTCAATAGAAACAAAAACGCCAGAAAATATTTTAATGCCCCCAGCGCCAATTACTTGATATCAAGTAAGCCAGTGATGGGACACGATGAAGACCTCGCTATATTTCATCTCGTCGAAATGATCATAAATACTATTATTGCAAGAAAATGACGTGAATAAATAATATTTTATAAATATTGTAAACTATAAACTAGGTTTTATTCACCTTAATCAAGAATAAATAGGTTTTCTAATCATTGTCGATAGTGAAACACCGTTTGAAAAACCCATCCCTACAAAGTTAGTTATTTGTCACCTCCCATACGCCACCGACGTGTATAGAAGTAACTCTGTGACGTCATAAGCGGGCAGGTTTCAAGGTCATAGTGACTTTGTGCATTTTAGTGTAGTGCAATGTTTACATCTTAAGTTGACGCACGTGTTTTTACAAAAAAAAATGTGACTGTGAATATGACGACTGAATCAGAATTTTGATATAGTTCGTCGTCTTGACATTCCGTTAAGTCGTCAACTTTCGTTTCAGGAATTTTCTTCCATTTTCTATTAGTTTGTACAAACCAGAAAAATAATTACGAGTATTTTGCGACAACAAAGAAATCTGCCAAGTGCGTGTCGGACTCACGTACAAAGGGTTACGTAGGTCCCATTGATTTATGAAATTAAAGGATTAAAGTTATTTGTATGAAAGATTACGCGGTAATAAGCGATTTTCGAAGTATTAAAAAAAAACTACTTACTAGATCTCGTTTAAAACAATTTTCGTTATTTTGAGTTTTGAGAGTATGGGGAGCCCCCAATATTTATTATTATATTGTATTTGTAGAAAACCACGTATTTAGCTTCTATTAATTGTATTTGTTGTAACTAAATGAAACAAATTATGAGGTTATGCACGTGTAACTCGACCACAGTGAAAATAAAAATAAATACCATAGAAATATAGACATCCTTATTATATCAGTAAGGATTTTGACGTGCCTCGAGCGCCAACTACTTGATATGAAGTAAAAGGATTATATTTGGAGACAAATAGGGATGTGCCTTCTAGAACACACGTCTAATAAATTTATAATTCTTTTCTTTATTATGGGAAATATATCCAAGTTTTCATGTTGATTTTTTTATGAAATAAAATAAAATATGAAAATACGGTTACAGTTTTTATTTAGCTTCGTAAATTGGTGAATAAACATTAATTTAAATGTATAATATTATTTGTCGATAGGACATTAATCCCATCCCTACGTTTTACTATAGATACGTTATACATTTGTAGCGTGGCGCTGGAGGACACATCGCGTATTATATAGATGGGCGTTCAAAAGGTTAACTAACAGCAGTGGCGTGCGAACGTATAATTTGGTATAATTTGTCAAGATGAAGCTGTTCAGCACGACGTTGATACTCTTGGTGCTATGTTCTGTATTTTCTAGAGGTATGTAAATAATATACAGTTTGTTAATAGAATCGTTGATATATATTTTTTAAATTTTAATCTGTCCCTTTCCCAAACTAAGAATTTCTCCTGTCACGTCGGTGCGTTTACAAACATATAAAGCCACATACACAAACAACCAGACCCAGAACAATTGCTTGTAGGTCATACAACTATTTGTTCCGTGCGGAATTCGAACAAATATTTAACCAATAGGCCAACCGTTCCGTCATTTGTGCATTTATTATTGTGATTTTTTGGTAAAATACCTGACAGGGTTGGAAATTCTCGTAATTTTTGGTGACACACCTAACAAGGCTGGATAATTCTCGTAATTTTTGGTGACATACCTTACAGGATGTGTAATTAATTCTAGTAATTTTAAGAACGTGCAATTTTCATGTTAGCCTCAATCTGTCGAAAATCGATTATGAGTGATCCCGTAAATGCATAGACTTTTCCTTTTCAGGTTTCGGAAATGTTATTACTATAACATGTAGTAAAATAACGTATATATACCATCAAATGGAAATCGAGGATATTCTGAATATTCCTTTGTCTGCCCGAACACAGAAAGACAAAGAAAAGCTAAGATATCTGATGAGTAACGTACGAGCGTGCAGACATGGTTGACAAAAATCATCATAAAATAATAATAAAAATTTTAAAGAAGTTTTCTATCAAGTCCTATCGTCACTATAGATTAGCACATATAGAAAAGTAAAGTATCTATGGGCGTTTCGCGCCATTTTCTCACAGATCGATTTGAAAAAAGGTGGCATTCGATTTATGGTAGCTGCCTATTTTTTTATTTTCTTCTTAGGCAAAAGCTGACGATACAAACCTATTACTCATAAACTCAACGACTCATTGTTTATTACCGAATAAACGTGAATGTGTTACTTATATGTTTATGACGTTGTTCTGATTGCCTGTGACATCACATCCAGCATTGGCATTCCGATAGCAGAATACCAGCGCGGCGATATTTACTTTTTAAATGCTTAGATAGAAGCCTTTTGGACTGGTAGAGGACTTTCTGATTTTTTGTTACTTTTTTACATACAATATGTAAAGAAAACCCTGTCCGACCTATAAGGATAATAAAGGTTAGGTAAACACATGACCAAATCTAATATATAAAATTCTCGTGTCACGGTGTTCGGCTTTAAACTCCTCCGAAACGGCTCGACCGATTTTGATGAAATTTTTTGTGCTTAACAGGTATCTATGAGAATCGGCCAACATCTATTTTTCATCCCCCTAAATGTTAGGGGTAGTCCACCCCTAATTTTTTTTTAATTTTTTAGACAAAATTTTTAATTTCTATTTTTTTTATGATACAACATACAAAAATACATACAATCCCCAATTTTCACCCTTCTACGATCAACCCTTATTTTTTAATAGCCATTTTAGTAATTTAATCTATTATTTATATGGCAAAACAACGTTTGCCGGTCAGCTAGTATAATATAAAATTTTACGTAATCATCATAGTAACAATACTAATGAATTTTGAAACAATCTTTTTCACCCGCAAATTAAATCCAACTTCCCCCAAATTTGGTAATTTAAAAAAAAGTGACAACACCATTTTGACGGTATTATTATAAGCGATGCGACCACGTGCCCTGCCCCCCGTCGCCCGCGGAAGGGTTGCCTACCGCACATGTATTAAGTTATTACCTCTTTTTTGCGAAATAATATTTTTTTTTTTTGTAGAATCAGTTATCGATATCTAACAATACCTTCACGGATCGGACAGGGTTTTCTTTACATATTGTATAATTTGTGTTTTTGTTTAATTGTGTTTATGAAGTTTACTTTTATGATCTCCCTGTACGAGTCAAAATAAATACGTTTCCTTCTTTATTCAATCTACGTTTTATTGCTTGACTACCCACCTTCCTCCTGGAACCTGAACCAGGGAAAGATGATGATGGCCCTGTTCGCCATCAGATAAACATTATGTAAAAAAAAAACCTGTCCGATCCGTGAAGGTATTTTTAGGTATCGTTAACTGATTCTAACAATGCCTACAAAGCTGGGCAGAACTTAAAAAAAAAATCCCCCTAAATAAATAAAAATCGGGACGGTCTCCAAAGCCTAGAGCACAGGCGTAGAGTAGGAAGCCTTTCGGTGTTCTATAGGATGCATTTTGAGGAGTGTGCGAGAAAATTGCATGATTTAATTCCCCCGTCTCCGTTCCACCATCGAACGACCCGTCGTACGGCGAATTTCCACCCTTACGTTGTTAACACCACTACGATCCGGACGAAGCGTTTCGCTTGCTCCTTTATACCCGTACATCGAGGGACTGGAACAATTTGCCAGCGGCGGTGTTTCCGTCGGACTACAATTTGTCTGTTTGACTACAAGGCTAGAGTGAATAGACTCTTAATAAACTAGTGCGCCCTCACGTAGTTACCCTCACCGATTGCGTCACTGCTTACCATCAGACGGGATTGCGGTCAAGCGCTAGTTTATAATTATATATTTATAAAAAAAAATATTATTTCTAAAAAGCGAGGTAACTTAATGTATGTGCGGTAGGCAACACGTTAGGCCTACATGCGCGGCGAAGGGGGACAGGGCCTGCGGAACGTGGGCGCATCACTCTTAATAATACTGTATAAAATGGTGTTGTCACTTTTTTTTTAAATTCCAAATTTTGGGGAAGTTTGAATTAATTCGCAGAAAAAAGATTATTTCAAAATTTTAGATATATATAATAGCTCTTGACCGCAATCCCGCCTGATGGTAAGCAGTAATGCGATCGTTGATGGTAAAGCGCGCTAGTTTATTAAGAGCCTATTCACTCAAAACTGAGCGAATAGGAAGGAAGACTGCAGTTGAGCAAGGTGATGCAATGTTAAACCCAACAACACTACCAACGATGCTGCGCCAAAGGGAGATTGATCTGAAGACCCTCCACGACCAAACTCCCAACACAACAACATTAGGCGCATCGTACCCGGCACACATCGCAACACAACTGCTCAGACCCGTCCTCCGTACGGCTTCACCAGACATCATGCCGGAACACGACAAATCGCTTGGCGGCAAGGCTTTGTCTGGTGGGTGGTAACTTCTGCCGGCGGCCGATGTTATGGCCTACCACCAAATTCATTAGTATTGTTAATTGTTACTATTATGATTATGGAAAATTTCATATTTTATTTGGTCACGTGTTTACCTAACCTTTATTATCCTTATGGGTCGGACAGGATTTTCCTTACATATTGTATAATTAAGATGCATCTACTTATATTAACTACGAGACTAATGTGAGTCATCAGATGAGAATGTTGCTCTGAATAAAATCCTGCTTACTTTAAGCCGGCTGTATCGGCTACTAGGATACAGACAACAGCAGGACAAGCTATCCGATTACCCGAAACTTAATAATTCCCAATCCACCTTGTGCCTTAATGTTTTAGCGATAAAGTTGAAAATTTAATAAAGAAAGGAGAATGCCGATTTTTGTATGGAAGTCTGTACCAACTGCTTTTAGAAGAAATAGCCATATTTAGCCAGCTTATTGTTTAATATTACTATTGGCATTAAGCGTTTTTGTTTTCGAATCCGCAGTACTGAGATTTTTCCTCATAAGCCCGCCTAAAATATTGCAAAGTTTCCATTCACTTTAATATATTAGGAATGAATTAAAATATGTTTCGTTTTCTAAGTGTTTATAATATTTTCGATAAATAAATAAACCATCAGCAACGCAATAACGCAATACAGCTAGATATTGCAAAAAGATTGATTTACTTACCTAAAATCGTAGTTATGTAAATAACAATACAAACACGAACGATTCTTAAGCGACGAAAGAGAACGAGGTGTTGTGAGGGGGTTGACATTTGACAGTTGTTTAGGAGTGTTGCTATCTCGATTCAAAATGTCTAAAATCGACATTGTCTAAAAAATAATCGATTAATAAATCAATTGATTATTCAGTCCAAAATTAAGTTTAGTAGCCAAATCGATATACGGTCAGCAGCACATCACGATATACAGTTGCATTATTTTTTTATTTTTGCATCAAAACCTTACTGCGGTTCATAGAATATATCTACCTACCAAGTTTCAACAGTATAGCTCTTATAGTTTCGGAAAAAAATGGCTGTGACATACGGACGGACAGACGGACAGGGAGACCTGACGAATCTATAAGGGTTCCGTTTTTTGCCATTTGGCTACGGAACCCTAAAAAGCATGAAAAAAAAAATATGAAATGCTGTAACTTTATAACACAAAACTACCTGTTTAACGAAATTAACTGTTTTAAGGATCTAAGTTGAATAACTTTTTTAATTTTTGTGGTGGATAAGGGAGTCATTTTGACATGAGATGCTCATTTGACTTAAATAGTAATGGAGCAAACACACTGCAAATATTTGTATGCATGAATATGAATATTTGTACTAGTCTGGTCGTGCCTCGGAAAGCACGTTAAGCCGTTGGTCCCGGTTGCCATACGAACATCAAAATGGCAGTCGTAACGAGTTGTTGGGGCCCTCAAAAGTCCAACAATTGGTCTAACTGCAATGCTTCGTTATCGCTTTCGGGTTATGGAGGTCAGATGGCAGTCGCTTCGCGGAAAATATCGAAGTTTAGCCAAAATCAGCAGCTGAACTAGTAAAGCGGACCCCAGACTCCAAAGCTAAAAAAGCTTTGGATGCGACTGGGGTTAACGCTGAGATGATGATAATGGAGTAGTGGGGCAAACGCTGTGACGTTAGTTTGTAATGGCGGCACGAGGAAAGAGTCGTTTTGGAAAGAGGAGATTGTTGAACGGTCACTTTGCTTTGAGACGCGGACCAGAGCTCCGGGGCTAAACTGTCGGTTTGCTTATTTAAATTGTTATTGCCAAGATTGGGGGGTATATTTACACTTCGGGCTTTAATTCAAAACTCACCTATGAAATGCAGCTCTGGCCACCACACCAAGCTAGTAACAACCTTATCGCTCCGCCGTCGCTGACAACGTAATATAAAGGGTGTATCTGACATCGACGCACAAACAGGTACCATGGACCCAGTACATGATCCTGAACCCCCCAGTGGTGAAATTTTTCGTCGGCTTTTTCATGATTTAAAAAAAATATATGTAGTTTTTTTTTTCACTTTAGACCGTTTATAATTGCTACACTTTTATAACCCAGTAAGATTTTAAAGTAAAAATTAATTTATTCGCTAATTAGAATTACACAAAAAATCGCAATGAAAACAAAACTCGAAAAACTATCTTATCAGCTGATTTAATAGAGTTCACATCAGGGATCAATGTTATACCTGCAAACCCGCACAGCGGCGCGCTTGCAACGTTCAAATGCCGAGCCGAAATGTTTTTTAAAATATTGTTATTTCTGTAACCGTTCATTAACGACATAAATGACTAACATAATTTTATTAGTGGCATGCGGTCTAACCTTTTCGCGAAGTTTGCGTTACGATGTCAGATACATTCTGTATAAAATAAAAAAGTCGGCATTTTCGTCCCTCAAAAAGTGTTAAATTTTTGGTCACTTGCTATGCTAGTAGGCGACGCAGATAAATACTTATTTGCTGCAGGCCTAAGCTCAGGTGAAGAAAACCAATACTCAAAAATATTACCATTTATTTGCAATTTTGGCTGTCTAAGAAAGCTACGTACCGTCTCGGTCATGAGCGAGAAATTTCTCGACTAAATTTGTTGCCGAGCATCATCATCATCAACCATTTTATCGTCCCACTGCTGGGCACAGGTCTCGTCTCATACAAAGAAGGATTGAGCGTTATCACCACGCTTGCTCAATGCGGGTTGGTGACTTGAGACTTAAAGTCCAGGTTTCCTCAAGATGTTTTCTTTCACCGTGTAATCAGTCATATACAGTATGCCAAGCCTTAATGTATATACTTTTTTTTTTCAGTTTTCGGGGCGCATATCGATAATCTATCATGTAGTTTAATAACGTACCGATATCATCAAGCAGAAATGGAGGACCTTCTGGATCTTCCCGAGTCTGACCGAACACAAGAAGACAAGGAAAGGCTACAATATTTAATGGAAAAAGTAGAAACTTGCAAACGTGGTTGATAGAAATTATGATGAACCAGCAAAAAAATCTGATTTTTTATGTTAATAAAGCTTGAATTACGTTTTATTTGGTATTCAATTTTTAGCTTAAGAAAACACAAGTGGAGTCAGGCCTAGGGAGAAGGGCAAGTCAGATTTAGGGTCGTATCATACCCAGTTTTTTTTTTTTACTACCGCTTGACCGCAATCCCGCCTGATGGTAAGCAGTGATGCGATCGTTGATGGTAAAGCGCGCTAGTTTATTAAACCCATTCACTTAAAAGACTTGTGAATAATAAAGAAGACGGCAGTTGAGCGAGGTGATGCAATGTTAAACCCAACAACACGACCAACGATGCTGCGTCAATGGGAGATTGACCTGAAGACCCTCCACGACCAAACTCCCAACACAACAACATTAGGCGCAATGTACCCGGCACACATCGCAACACAACCGCTCAGACCCGTCCTCCGTACGGCTTTTGTCTACTGTAGTGTAGAGTGTAAGGCAAACAAGCGCAAATGATCCTGATTTATAGGTAGTTAAATAAATAAAAGTAAATTTTACTACGCATGCACCCCTAATTACTTTAATTAGTAGTTAGGGGAGTTTATACACATGTTCTGCGAGGTTTCCAGGGTGGGGGGCAGGAGCCCCCCTGCCCAGGGTACACCCATGAGTATAGAACAACACACAGAATACTATTTTACTTCACACTCCTACAGGTGAAACCGCGGTTCGCTGTAAATTATATTTGTCACTTTTTGTGGTTCTATACTACTCCCGACTGGTAATTACAGAGATTAGTGTGTTCAAGAAACAGACTCATCAGCCTTAGTATTATTATAGAAATACTAGCTGTCGCTCGCGATTGCGTCCGCGTGTTGATATAAAATAAGCGCCTGTTAAAATAATGGGAGCAATATGGACGTTTTCCCCGTTTTCGCAACATTTTTTGTTACTGCTCTGCTCCTATTAGTCATAGCGGGATGTTATATAGCCTATGTCTTTTCTCGGGCTCTAGACTATCTGTGTACCAAATTTCATTACAATCGATTAAGTAGTTTTGGCGTGAAAGCCGGTCAAACAGACAGACAGAGATACTTTCGCATTTATAATATTAGTATGGATAAGGAAAATGCTAACCTCATTATGTATTCAACGCATGTTAACTACAAGACTGGTGGGTGACTTCGGATGAGAATATTAGTTTAACATAAAATCCTGTTTTATTTTAACTCTGCATCCGCTACTGGGTACAAAATACCAGACATACTGACCGATGGGAAATCACCAAAAGACCTTCTTCCAAAGGACATTCGAAACTTACCCATTAAACGATTTAAAAACTATGTAAAGGCCAATCTTTGCAAAAAGGGGTATTATAAAATCACAGATTATTTAGAAGACATACAAGCTTGGGACTGAGCTGCTCGCTCTGTTAAGCATTGTAATTAAGCAATATGCGTAACTATAAGGTAAATTATTGTAAACATTTTCATTTTTAATGTCTGGACTTGAAAAAAGACGATGATCCCTGAGTTTGTTACGGCTATTTCTTCTCACAGGTAGTCAGTTAGGAAATGCCGGCTTCATCTAGTTTAACAAAAAAAAAAAAAAAACATGACGTGTTAAAGTGATTGGTGATCCTACTTGCTTAATAAACTATTTCATTTCACCTCTCCCGCTCAGGGTGGAGCGGAAGGGCGTGTCAGACTTTTACAGACTAAAACCCAATCGTGTTTCTTCACTTGCCTGTACGCCAAGGTCACGGTTTCGTTAATCAACCCGCAACCCTGATCCAGGAGGCATCGGTCTTGGTGGACCCCGTTACGATGTGCCGACGTCTTCTTGAGGCGCGCGTGAAACACAACGCGCCGTCGACTCGGGCCTTATGAGATTTATCTAATTGATGTACTAAATATTGTACACATTGACAAGGTTTACAGAAAAGATCGCGATGGTATTTGTCTATCTGTTCTGGATATCCCACAATAACATTTTTTGTCATTTATTTTTTACGACAAATATTGGCTAATTTCCGAAGCGAATTTAACCAATACAGCATTAATCCCTATCAAATTAAATACCTTAACTACATTGCTGATTTAATGTACAGTATGTTAAGAAAACCCTGTCCGACCCGTGAAGGTGTTGTTAGGTATCGATAACTGATTCTACTAATGCTTACAAAACCGGACTAAACTTTAAAAAAAAATCCCCCTAAAAAAATAAATATTATTTCGCAAAAAGAGGTAACTTAATAAACGTGCGTTATGCACCCTTCCGCGGGCGGCGGGCGGCAGGGCACGCGGCACGTGGTCGCATCGCTATTCGCTCATAATAATACCGGTGTTGTCACTTTTTAAAAATTACCAAATTTCGGGGAAGTTTGAATTAATTCACAGGAAAAAAAGATTATTTCAAAATTCATTTGTATTTGTACTATGATTATTACGTAAAATTTTATATTATATTTGGTCATGTGTTTACCTAACCTTTATTACCCTTATGGGTCGGACAGGGTTTTCTTAACACACTGTAGATCTAGATGGCCATTTACAGCATATGATTTAAATGGATATTTTAGAAGATATTACAGATTTAAAAACTGCGGAACGTAGCGGCCGGCCGGGTCGGCGGCGGCGGCAGCATCGCCGAGTCGGGCCGCTGTTTTTGTATAGAACAACGTTCAGAGATTTTTCTGCACTGTATTTAGTATCAATATTGCACCCGTGCGGAGCCGGGGTGGGTCGCTAGCAAGTAATAAAAAAAATATGATATTACAAAATCCCGAAAAGTAACCCATTTTTACTGCGACGATGTTCAGACGACATCAGACGACGACAGACGGCTTTTGACAAAAAAAAAAAAAAAAAAAAAAAAAAAAAAAAAAAATACTAGAAGCACCTACACTTTTCCTCTAAATTTTGATATCAAAATAATTGAGATGTTTTGTTTTGAAAAAGAAAATAACGGAAATCAAAACGTGAGCTAGAACTGTTCCTTTTGCACCCTACAGGGAGAGGTTCGAAGCGGCGCGACGGCAATAGTTTTGTAGCAGCTGCTACACATGTTCTCTTACCCGCTGGGAAGGGTCGGCTGTGAATCACACCAGGACCGCGGAAGTCATGGCGCGGGTCGCTGCGACCCTGACCCCCGCAGCGAGGGTTCCCATAAATCTCACCCCGGAAGACATCTGTTAACCAAAGGTCAATGTGCGTGAGAACCATAGCGAGTCGTCTAGCACGTGACTGAATTGGCGCGCTTTCTACATTAACCAATCAAACGCCGCGGCCTGCCTCGATCAACGAATCAACATCAAGAACGTACGCAACACCGCGTGGACATCAGCAGGACAGCCAGCGGATTTGCTATTGGTTACCCCACTATTATTTAGAGATAGTTAGTATTTAAGTGAGTGCATAGCTTGTAAGAGACATCATTATATTCTATTCCACTCTATCACACACTATCACACTCTATTACATTACAGTCAATTCCTGTTCACACTCTTGTATCACGTACACGTCAACTACATTGTACCCTTTTACATTCGTGCAATACACAAAGTTCGATTTATCTGAGTTTTAATTACGCGACACGACCTACGCGCTACAGTTTCTTAAAATACCTATTTTTCAAATTCCTCAGCACTAGATTCCCCTCATAAGTCACGCTTTTCTGTATAACTTGGACTAATTACGTCACATAAAAGAGTGACGTAAGTGCGGGTAAACAATATTTTCTAAGATACATGCTATTTATTATATGGTATATTTTACCTTGTAGCGAATATTAGTGTTTGTATATACCCAGCGAGTGTTGCAGGGTTAAAGATGTACGTAATATAAGCTAATACAATCTGTTAAATGTCTTTAGGATTTTCAACCTTATAGCTAAAGCACTAAGGTTCAAGGTTCAGTATCGGAGAGCTTGACCAGCAAGCGCCTGTACAACATCAGCTATTTATTAACAGTCAGCAGTAGCGTGCGGACGTATAATTATAACTCGGTATAATTTGCAAGATGAAGTTGTTAAGCATAACGTTGATTCTGTTAGTGGTATGTTCCGTCATTTGTACTGGTAAGTTTTAAAAATCTCTTATTTTTTCGGTTCAGTTTTGGGTTTCGGCATAATATTCTAAACAACTTGTATTGCATGAATATGAATATTTGCACTGGTCTGGACGTGTCTCGGAAAGCATGTTAAGCCGTTGGTCCCGGTTGCCATACGAACATTTTCTCGGTGGTAGGCCACATCGGCTGCCGGCAGAAGTTACCACCCACCAGACAAAGTCTTGCCGCCAAGCGATTCGTCGTGTTCCGGCATGATGTCTGTGGAAGCCGTACGGAGGACGGGTCTGACCAGTTGTGTTGCGATGTGTGCCGGGTACGATGCGCCAAGTGTTGTTGTGTCGGGATTTTGGTCGTGGAGGGTCTCCACATCAATCTCCCTCTTTCGCAGCATCGTTGGTCGTGTTATTGGATTTAACATTGCAACACCTCGCTCAACTGCCGTCTTCCTTCCTATTCACTAAGTTTTTTAAGTGAATGGGTTTAATAAACTAGCGCGCTTTACCAACAACGATTGCATCACTGCTTACCATTAGGCGGGATTGCAGTCAAGCGCTAGTTTATAATTATTAAAAAAAAAAACATCTAGTGGCAGTCGTTACGGGTTGTTGGAGCTCTCAAAAGTCCAACAATTGGCTTGTATCCTAAAAAATAATTTAATGTCCATCAGATAGATTTATAAAAAATATTGAACACGTATTTTTTATTTTTACTTTCATTCAAATACTTAGGAAGATATATTGACTTGAAATATCGCATGACGTCACGCCGTGGTACAAAATATAGCACGGCGTAACGTAATTAGCCCCCACTCCGTAACTTCAATATGCTATATCTCAGTAGTTTTTCGTAATTACGACAAAATAAATAATACGGGTCCCAAAGTTTTTATGTATCTATAAGACGGACTAATTATTTTTTAGATTTTCATACCTTGGATACATCCCTATTGCTCTAACTGCAATGTTTCGACATCGCGTTCGGGTTGTGGAGGTCAGACGGCAGTCTTCTTCATCTTCTTCATCAGTCATCGGTCCACCTTGTTGGGGGCCTCCCTACGCTGCGTCTTCCAGTACGTGGCCGCCACTCCAGAACCTTACTGCCCCATCGGCCATCGGTTCTACGAGCAACGTGCCCTGCCCACTGCCACATAAGTTTAGCGACTCGCAGAGCTATGTCGGTGACTTTGGCTCTTCTGCGGATCTCCTCATTTCTGATTCGATCACGCAGAGAAACTCCGAGAATAGCTCTTTCCATTGCCCTTTGTGTGACTCTGAGCCTTCGTATGAGGCCCATCGGCCCACGGCAGTCGCTTCACGGAAAATATCGACGTTTAGCCAAGACTCCAAAGTGGATGCGACAGGGATTAACGCTGAGATGATGATGATTCTAAACAAATTGTAGTCTGAAGTGAAACACAAGAGGTGTTCAAGGCTCAAATACAAATGGAGGCATTGTCTTTATAGTAATAAAGACAATGCCCCGAACTCTCTTGTTCACCAACAAAACTAAGACAATTAATTTAAGTTCTTTGTGTATCTTTTTCTTTCTACAGGGTGTATCTGACATCGTAACGCAAACTTCGCGAAAAGGCTAGACCGCATGCCACTAATAAAATTATGATAGTCATTTATGTCGTTAATGAACGGTTACAGAAATAACAATGTTTAATAAAAAGTGTCGGCTCGGTCTTTGAACGTTGCAAGCGTGCCGCCGAGCGGTATTGTAGGTATGACGTTGATCCCTGATGTGAACTCTATTAAATCAGCTGATTAGATAGTTTTTCGAGTTTTGTTTTCATTGCGCTTTTTTGTGTAATTAGCGAATTAATTAATTTTTATTTTAAAATCTTATTGGGTTATAATAGTGTAGCTATTCAACATCATCAACCTTTTTATCGTCCCACTGCTGGGCACAGGTCTCCTCTCATACAGAGAAGGATTGAGCGTAATCACCACGCTTGCTCAATGCGGGTTGGCGATTTCAGACTTATAAAGTCCAGGTTTTCTCAAGATGTTTTCCTTCACCTACAGTCAATGGTGTCCAAGATATACTTACGAAAATACATATAACTTTAGAAAAGTTACATTGGTACTTGCCTGCCTCCCACTCATACTTGAGAGACTGGTGTTTTAACCACTAGGCCACCATGACTAACAAGTGTAGCAATTATGAACGGTCTAAAGTGAAAAAAATTACATATATTTTTTTTAAAGTTATGAAAAGCCAACGAAAAATTCCACCACTGCGGGGTTCAGAATCATGAACTGGATCCATGGTACTCGTTTGTGCGTCGATGTCAGATACACCCTTTATTTCATTAAGAAAATGACAGTAGTTAAATGTTATTTTAGACCTGTTAAAAATTAAAATCAATGTTATTTGTGTAACATAGGTAATGTAATGAAAACAGTTCTTAAATTCAAGTTTATAGATCGCTATGTTAAACCAAGAAACGTTTAAATATACATAGTTGTGTGTAAAATATAAAGAATATTAATTAATCATGCTAAAGGTGGTGATTAAAACGTGAATTGAAACAAGATGTTTCCCTTCACGTTTTAATCAGTCATTGGTGTCCAAGTCTTTAATCGCCAACCCACATTGAGCAAGCGTGGTGATTACGCCTTGTATGAGAAGGGACCTGTGCCCAGCAGTGGGACGATAAAATTTTGATAATGATGATGATGAAAGGTAAACGCAAATTATTAAGTATATCATGTAAAAAAATAGATTAATGAAAATAAATAAATATTATATGTATACGGACAAATCACACAGATTGAGCTAGCCCCAAAGTAAGTTCGAGACTTGTGTTATGGGATACTAACTCAACGATACTATATTTATAATAGAACATATATAGATAAACATCCAAGAACCAGGCCAATCAGGAAAAGATCGTTTTCCATCATGACCTGACCGGGGATCGAACCCGGGGCTTCGCAAAAGTCACTAATGTTATGGGGTTATTTGACCAGTCAAAGCATAATTAAAGAAAATATAGTCGAAAATATAATAAACAAATCTACATTAATTTGTGATTCAGAAATTCATCATTCGTGTAATAACATTCAATTTATTAATAAACAAAAGGTTTGTTTTGTTTCGTGTAACATTCACAATAAGACACTTCATAAATATGTCAATTTACGTCAGATGCGAACTACAGGTACTTCACCGGAGACGAGGTTCTAGTAATTTCGATGTCGTCACTTAGTTGACAAAATTGATGAAACCTGTACCACTCGATAGGCCACCCTAGGTCTAGCAATGCGTTTTTTTTTTTATATCGTACCTCACCAAAGCCTAGCTCGCAAGATTTAGAGCTTAAAAGTTATGTACTGCATGTCACGCAATATTGAATCTTATGCCATTGCCATAAGGTGCATTCGTAACAATATTTAAATTTAACTGTAGGTATTGACGATAAACTTGACATATTTTATAACTACTATTGTATTTTTTCAGTTTCCGGAGTAAAGTCAGAGTCTTTACCATGTAGTCAAATAACGGAACTCTACTACAAACCAGAAATAAGAGAAATCCAGGCGATCCCCGAGTCTAGCCGAACACAAGAACAAAAAGAAAGAATGATTTACCTCATGAAACTGATAGAAAAATGTCAAACATCTATTTAAATCGTCTTTTTTTTATTTAAATCAGACTTTTGATTTAATAATAGACATACAGGTCTCAAAAAGTGGGAGACCTGTATAAATAAGTTACGCCGTTTTTTGAACGTGCGGAAAATATTTTTTAATAACTTTTATTTACGTTTTAAGTAAACTTTTATATAAAAAGCTACATGTACAGCTAAATATACTGGACTTAAATAGATATGATTTAGAGAAAGTAATAAGTCATTAGCTATTGCATCAGGACTATGTAGCGACGGAGAATCTGTTAACCTACATCTCTTAATATAAGATCATATACCTACTCAAAGATCACGTCTTACACTTATATCCAAATATTAGACTTACTATATTCACAGAATCACTACACACACACGAATACATACACACACCCACAAACATACATACACATACTCACACACACACTTATTTATTACATATTTATTTATTTATTTATATAAAATGCATGTCTGCTGTCTCTCACTTTTGCGTTACTTGGGATCATTTCAATTTCATTTCTGTTGTTATTGCTTTTTTTTCTCCATTCTTTTGTACATCTGTTAGTTCAATTCACTGACACTGTTTTCTCATGTCCTTATGGAAATAGGGTATTTGACTAAAAAAAACTAATTAGTCCGTCAGTCAGATTTCCAAAAAATACTAGACACGTATTTTTTGTTTTATCAAAACAATAAACATTTACAAATATAAAAGGCATCAAAGATCAGGAGTGGTGGCTGGTGACGTCACTAGCCAGTAAAAAGTGTACAGTGTTGTGACGTCACTCGAGTTTTCAACGCACTGTGTCGTCTGCATTTTTTGTTTATATGAAAAAAGAAAAAATACGTGCCTAGTATTTTTTGGAAATCTGACTGACGGACTAATTAGTTTTTTTTAGTCAAATACCCTATTGTTTACAGAATCCATTTGGCTGAACCCTATCTTTTAAGATACATGCGAGCCCTAGGTTAAAAGATAGAGGCGACTATTGCATAGTAATTATAAACTTTCCTTTCATGTAACAATGTGAAGTGCTATGTATTTTTTGTGAAATAAATACTTTATTATCTAATATATAAAATTCTCGTGTCACGGTGTTCGAACTTAAACTCCTCCGAAACGGCTCGACCGATTTTGATGAAATTTTTTGTGCTTATCCGGTATCTATGAGAATCGGCCAACATCTATTTTTCATCCCCCTAAATGTAGTCCACCCCAAAATTTTTTTTATTTATATGGCAAAACAACGTTTGCTGGGTTAGCTAGTCTAATATATAAAATTCTCGTGTCACGGTGTTCGAACTTAAACTCCTCCGAAACGGCTCGACCGATTTTGATGAAATTTTTTGTGCTTATCCGGTATCTATGAGAATCGGCCAACATCTATTTTTCATCCCCCTAAATGTTAGGGGTAGTCCACCCCTAAATTTTTTTTATTATTTATATGGCAAAACAACGTTTGCCGGGTCAGCTAGTATTATTATATACAGTATGTTAAGAAAACCCTGTCCGACCCGTCAAGGTGTTGTTAGGTATCGATAACTGATTCTACTAATGGATACAAAACCGGGCTAAACTTAAAAAAAAAACCCCTAAAAAAATAAATATTATTTCGCAAAAAGTGGTAACTTAATAAATCTGCGTTAACCACCCTTCCGCGGGGCACGGGTGGCAGGGCACGCGGCACGTGGTCGCATCGCTATTCGCTCATAATAATACCGGTGTTGCCACTTTTTAAAAATTTACCAAATTTCGGGTAAGTTGGAATTAAATCGCGGGAAAAAAAGTTTTTTTTTTTAATAGTTATAAACTAGCACTTGACCGCATTCCCGCCTGATGGTAAGCAGTGAAGCGATCGTTGATGGTAAAGCGCGCTAGTTTATTAAGAGCCTATTCACTCAGAAAAACTGAGCGAATAGGAAGGCAGACGGCAGTTGTGCGAGGCGATGCAATGTTAAACCCAACAACACGACCAACGATGCTGCGCCAAAGGGAGATTGATCTGAAAACCCTCCATGACCAAACTCCCAACACAACAACATTTGGCGCATCGTACCCGGCACACATTGCAACACAACTGCTCAGACCCGTCCTCCGAACGGGAGATTATTTCAAAATTCATTTGTATTGGTATTATGATGATTACGTAAAATTTTATATTATATTTGGTCATGTGTTTACCTAACCTTTATTATCCTTATGGGTCGGACAGGGTTTCTTAATCTTAGTGAGAACATCTTTTATTAAACGGCGAAAAGTTATTTGTACACTTAATAATAATTGATTCGCGTTTTAAATAGATATTAAGTGTTTAGTTAAAAACTACTGTTATAATGGTTTGAAAATCAATCAACACTTCATGTTATAAAACAAAGTCACTTTCTTTTTCCCCATGTCCCCTTGAACGATTAAATCTTTAAAACTACGCAACGGATTTTGATAGTTTTTTTTTTAATAGATAGAGTGATTCAAGAGGAAGGTTTATATGTATAATAATATCCATTAAAATCTAGAGAAATACTATTATTTTTGAGTTTTCTAATGTGATGTCGTAAAAAATTACATTTTTTCCGCGTTTGCAGTGAAACGTTGGCTGAACCCTACGATATTTATCAAAATAATGTACCAAATACTGTACACATTGAAAAGGTCTACAGAAAAGTCCGAGATGATATATACCTATCTCTTATGGATATCACACAATAATATTTTTTGTCATTTACTTTTTACGACAAAATCTGGTTTTGACAAATACAGTATGAATCGTTATCCAATTTAACACCTTAACTAAATTGTTGATTTAATATAGACCTATATCGCCCTTTACAACATATGATTTAAATGAATATTTTCTAAGATATTACAGATTTAAAAATTGCGGGGCGTCGCGTTCCCTCCGGGGTAGCGGGAGGCGGGCCGCTTTTTTTATACAACGTTAACAGTTTGTTATTAATATTACACCCGTGCGAAGCCGGGGCGAGTCGCTAGTGTGCTGATAATTAAAAGACCAGCAGTGCGATTTTGTTAAGGTAGTGGGCGTGGATTGAGCTGTGATTCCAAGTAATGCTACGAGATTCACAATATGGAGGAACAGGGAGTAAAATTCACTCACAGGTAAATTCAAAAATTCGAAACCAGACCTGGTTTCGAATAAACAGGGTGTGATAAGGATGGTTGGAAGAAGAAGCCTCCTTGTCGGAACCAGTGCAGTACTGCGGTGACAGGACCTAACATGCTGCTGCGTCCAGCTGTACCGCTGACGATGCTATACGTGTCCAGACTGCATCACTCCACAAAGGCGGAGGAGATAGTGGAGTATCTGCGCGTCAAGTCCAAATGGACTGTGACGGTCGAGGTGTTGGAGCCACGCCACAGCACGTACTTCAAGTCGTTCGTGGTACGTGTTCCGATTCCGACGCATGATGTCGACAAGTTCCTAAAAGAAGAGCTATGGCCGAAGGGTGTTGTCACCCCCGGTTTCGTGGCCGGCTGCGTGACACCGGTCAGCGAAACACGACGCCAATGATCCGTGTACAGTAGTTTTAGTTGTTATGTTATAAAGGGTGTATCTGACATCGACGCACAAACGAGTACCATGGATCCAGTACACAGAACCCCCCAGAGGTGGAATTTTTCGTCGGCTTTTTCATGATTTAAAAAAATATATGTAGTTTTTTTTTCACTTTAGACCGTTCATAAATGCTATACTTTTGAAACCCAATAACAACTTGAAACCCAATATGATTTTAAAGTAAAAATTAATTATTTCGCTAATTAGACAATTTTTTTTGAATAAATTATAAACTAGCGCTGGACCGCAATCCCGTCTGATGGTAAGCAGTGACGCAATCGTTGATGGTAAAGCGCACTAGTTTATTCACTCTAGCCTTGAAGACATTCAAATTGTAGTCCGACGGAAACACCGCCGCTAGCAAATTGTTCCAGTCCCTCGATGTTCCGGATCGTAGTAGTGTTAACAATATAAGGGTGCAAAACTCGCCGTACGACGGGTTGTCCGATGGTGGAACGGAGATGCAATTCCCTCGCACACTTCCCAAAATGTATCATATAGAACACCGGAAGGCTGGCTACTCTACGCCTGTGCTCTAGGCTTTGGAGACCATCTCGAGTTAAATCAGGGTCATCAATCAGCCTCTTCGCACGCCTCCCCACTGAAACCAAAGTGGCCCGGTGACACTTAGCAGCACCAGCCCAAATGTGACTGCAGTACTCCACACACGAACGGACCTGTGCTTTGTACAACATTAGAAGCTGCCCTGGTGTAAAGTACTGCCGGACCTTTGCGATAACGCCACGTTTTCTGGCAGCTACCTTGGCCTTGGACTCCATGAACCGCCCAAAGTTTAGGTTCGAGGAAATCTCAACATCCAAAAGTTGAAGGCGGTCAGTACACTCCAAGGATACATTTCGAAAAGTAGGAGCCAAGGTGCACGGGCTCCTTTTGGCGGTGAAAAGACACGCCTGTGTTTTAGCGGCATTGAATGCTACAAGTTTAGCATTGCCCCATTCAGAGACTGCCTGCAGTGCAACACTCGTTTGCTCTTCCATGGCCTCTGTTTCGGACCGGATTGATTGCCTACTAGCCCGAGCATCCGGCAAGTATCTCTCCACAACTGTGCTGTCATCTGCATACCCATAGATACCGGGCATCAACAGAGTTGCAGAGAGAACAGGCCCCTGAGGAACACCGGCATTAGTCGACATGGGCTCAGATGAGCATCCGTCCATTTTAGGTGTATTATGTATTTTAGTCTGTGCTAAATATTTTCTTATTTTCTTTCAAATTCCTAAACAAACAAAATTCAATTAACGCTACATGTTCAAACTTTTCCTATGTATGCAAAGTTATTTTTTGTATTTATGCTAAACACGTGTCCAGTATTTTTCTGTAAAGAATTTATGTACGAAATTTCAAACAGCTATCTTGAAAAATCACAAAGTTACGACCTTGTCATGTTACCTGGTTGCCTCTACAAAAATATGGTCAACGTGCCACTCGGCGGGGGCCCTAGGACACCGATCCGTTGTGAACTGTGTTGTGCGCTGGGTAACCACAGTGCAACAGTTTTTAAATATATTTGGGAAAAAATATAACATGTTGTAAAAATGATTAGAATCGATTCAGTTGCTTATTCTGAACAAACTATATTCAGATTTCAAATAAAGAAAGAATAACTTTGTATACAATATGTAAAGAAAACCCATACCCACCCACCCCGTTCGACCCATAAGGATAATAAAGGTTAGGTAAACACTTGACCAAATATAATATAAAATTTTACGTAATCATCATAGTAACAATACTAATGAATTTTGAAATAATCTTTTTTACCCGCGAATTAAATCCAACTTCGTCGAAATTTGGTAATATAAAAAAAGTGACAACACCATTTTGACGGTATTATTATAAGCGATGCGACCACGGGCCGCGTGCCATGCCCCCCGTCGCCCGCGGAAGGGTTGCCTACCGCACATGTATTAAGTTACCTCTTTTTGAGAAATAATATTTATTTTTTAGGGGGATTTTGTTTTTCAGTTTAGCCCGGCTTTGTATCTATTAGTAGAATCAGTTATCGATACCTAACAATATCTTCACGGATCGGACAGGGTTTTCTTTACATATTGTATAAATAGTTGTAGTCACCCTGGACAAAGCCGCACATCAAGTTATACATGTCGACCTTGAGAGCGCGCTTATCTTGCTCGAAATTAAGGCCATTTTCGTAGTGCAACTGTATATAGTGATGTGCTGATGACCGTTCATCGATTTGGCTACTAAACTTAATTTCAGACTGAATAATCAATTGATTTATTAATCGATTATTTTTAGGCGATATCGATTTTAGACATTTTGAATCGATATAGCAACACTCCTAAACAACTGTCTAATGTCTACCCCCTCACAACACCTCGTTCTCCTTCCTGTGCGTTACATCAAATAGTTGCTTTGCCGTCATGTTGGCACTAATGCAAACTAGTGTGTGTGAGAGAGAGAGAGACACAGGGATTTGTTGCTGGTTGTTTTTGTCCTTTTTGTCCGTTGAGTTGAGCTTTGTTCCTCTGGGTCGATTTTCCCTTATATAATACAGTGAATGGTATCTTGCAATATTTTAGGCGGGTTTTTTAAAAATATAGTTATGAGGAAAAATCTCAGTACTGCGAATTCGAAAACAAAAAAGCTTAATACCAATGGTAATATTAAACAATAAGCTGGCTAAATATGGTTATTTAATCTAAAAGCAAATACGTAAGCAGTGCAGGCTTCCATACAAAAATCGGCATTGTCTTTTACTCTTCACGTGACCAGAGGGCTGGCCTTTGGTCAATGAATCAGCATCGCCATACAACGTGGCAATGCTGCCAGACTTTTGGGCACATTTCCTGTTGACAGCGATGCGTATGAATTTTTTGATTGTTTCCCTTTCTATTTTATAGACTTGTACATATTATTATTATTAACCTTTTTAAATTACGTCAATATTATCTTTATATCAGCACCCTAATTCCGTAACACACAATTACTATCATTTGGAATCATTTCGAAGCATAATGCTAGTCCATTGCCCCATATGTTCGAAAACGTGCCTGCTCAACAATGCAAATGACGCAATGAAAGTTGATGAACTGTCAAAATGAAACGGTGCTACTGGTATTGTATTACGCAATTACCCAGCTGGTTATTGCTTTAAAAAGTGGTTTAAATTATTTCAACCCAATGTGTAAAATATGTCACCATATGTCTACTTTATAGAGTATGTAAAGAAAACCCTGTCCGACCCGTGAAGGTGTTGTTAGGTATCGATAACTGATTCTACTAATGGATACAAAACCGGGCTAAACTTTAAAAAAAATCCCTCAAAAAAAAATAATATTATTTCGCAAAAAGAGGCAACTTAATAAATGTGCGTTACCACCCTTCCGCGGGTGGCGGGAGCTCGCTATTCACACATAATAATACCGGTGTTGTCACTTTTTTAAAAATTACCAAATTTCGGGGAAGTTGGAATTAATTCGCGGGAAAAAAAGATTATTTCAAAATTCATTTGTATTGGTACTATGATGATTACGTAAAATTTTATATTATATTTGGTCACGTGTTTACCTAACCTTTATTATCCTTATGGGTCGGACAGGGTTTTCTTAACATACTGTATATATTAATCAATGAACTCATGCCCAATCGTATCACCAGCCTCCATGCAGGCCCTGCACAAGGGGCTGTCCATTATGCCTAATACTCGTGCGGGTTAACTGTGCACTTAGTAGCAATAGCATCTTTGTTACAATTGTTTAAATACAGTTTAAATCCCTGTTGTTATTACTGTACTATTTTTTGCTTTGTTGAGTTTTTTTTTTTATTTATTATTAAGTTTGTTTTTGTTTTTTACATTTTCAACGCGTTAGTGAAGCCTGTTGGTTGCACCAACATTATATTTTAGTCCGTATGTATCAAATTAATTTCAAAACGTCATGAGTAAAATGACCTAGTATTATGACATCTAATATATAAAATTCTCGTGTCAGTTTTCGTTGCCATACTCCTCCGAAACGGCTTGACCGATTTTGATGAAATTTTTGTGCTTATCCGGTATCTATGAGAATCGGCCAACATCCATTTTTCATCCCCCTAAATGTTAGGGGTAGTCCAACCCTATTTTTTTTTTATTTTTTAGACAAAATTTTTAATTTCTATTTTTTTATGATACACCATATAAAAATACATACGCGTACAATCCTCAATTTTCACCCTTCTACGATCAGCCCTTATTTTTTAATAGCCATTTTAGTAATTTAATCAATTATTTATATGGCAAAACAACGTTTGCCGGGTCAGCTAGTATGTAATAAAAAAAACCTTATAATTTATATTTTCTTTTAACATAATTCTCATTTTTTGCATGCGATACCGTCCGCATGACGTCACACAGCTAGGTGCACAGTTATACTCGCATGAGTTATATTGTATGTTTGAATAGCGAGCACTGTCCCGTGATACTCACTGCTCAATAAACAGACACTTCCACTGCAACGTTCTGACATCATAATCGGGCAGTTGCACACCAGAAACAACACTAACGGCTAGTGGAGTCAGAGGTATCTTTAGGGGGTGATAATTGAACTTCACATCCCATTTTTTTTTTTTAATAATCATAAGCTAGCGCTTGACCGCAATCCCGCCTGATGGTAAGCAGTGACGCGATCGTTGCTGGTAAAGCGCGCTAGTTTATTAAGAACCTATTCACTCAGAAAAACTGAGCGAATAGGGAGGAAGACGGCAGTTGAGCGAGGTGATGCAATGTTAAACCCAACAACACGACCAACGATGCTGCGCCAAAGGGAGATTGATCTGAAGACCCTCCACGACCAAACTCCCAACACAACAACATTTGGCCCATCGTAACGGGCACACATCGCAACACAGCTGCTCAGACCCGTCCTCCGTACGGCTTCACCAGACATCATGCCGGAACACGACGAATCGCTTGGCGGCAAGACTTTGTCTTTGTCCCATCCCCCAAACCTCTATAGAAGTAAGGTATAAAATATTTACCTGTAATGTTGATTATTTGAGAGTTGCACTTCATCTTTGAGCCAAGTTATGGCGGGTGGTGGGTACGCTTCCACGTGGCATTCCAAATCCATGTCATATTGCAGCGCCTGAACAAAAAATTTTGTAAATAAACGTAGAAACTTTGTGAAGGTAGATGGATTCATGGTTGTTTATGCAAAAATTAGTAAACAGATTCTGATGAAATTTTCCAGTAATACATTTAGTTTAGCTGCTTGCATTTAGCTGCTTTCGGGAAGCTACGAAGAATCTTCTCGTCCGAAATACCGCAGTGCCTCAAGACAAAAGTCTTCGACCAGTGTGTGTTGCCAGTGATGACATATGGAATTGAGACGTGGTCGCTAACAATGGGCCTTATGAGAAGGCTCAAAGTCACTCAAAGGGCAATGGAGAGGGCTATGCTTGGGGTTTCACTGCGCGATCGAATCAGGAATGAGGAGATCCGCAGAAGAACGAGAGTAACCGACATAGCCCGAAGAATTGCAACACTAAAGTGGCAGTGGGCTGGACACATTGCCCGTAGGACCGATGCCCGATGGGGCCGACGGGTTCTCGAGTGGCGACCACGCACCGGAAGACGTAGCGTGGGTAGGCCCCCGACAAGGTGGACCGACGACCTGGTGAAGGTCGCGGGAAACCGCTGGATGCGGGAGGCGCAGAACCGGTCGTCGTGGAGAACCTTGGGGGAGGCCTATGTCCAGCAGTGGACGTCTTTCGGCTGAAATGATGAAATGATGATGATGACATTTAATTTTGACAATTTCTCCGATTCCCTCCCTGTTCACAAACTTAACTAAATATAAGTTCTGTGCATCTATTTCTTTGTGTGTCACTAGCTTTCCGGAATTCGGTGGAATTCGGTTATATCGCGCTTTTTTACATTTCCCTCGGGAATATCAATTTTTTTTCAATAAAAGGTAGCCTATGTCCTTTCTCAGGGTCTAAAGATTGTCTGTGCCAAATTTCATCAAAATCGGTTGAGAAGTTTAAGCGGGAAAGCGTAACAGACTGACAGACAGACAGAGTTACTCTCGCATTTATAATATTAGTATGGATTTAGAAAAGGACAGAAAATAAAATGTTAATTTAGACCTGTCAAAATAGTCCACCCCTGACGTAAATTGACGTAATTTTGGTCGCCATGTTTATAATCGTGTCTAAACTGTCTATGGAGTATCTTGATTTGACAGGATTAAACTAAAATGCTATCCTTTTCTTAATGAAATAGGAAGAAAAAGATACATTTTTTTAAAATATTATATATTTTTTTAAACGTTGCCCCACACTCGGAATTTCTTTTGTATCATGAGTACGTTTACAAACATATAAACTCACATACACAACCAGCCAGACCCGAATTAAATTTTCGGCCACGACGGAGGGTGCAAATGGAAACTATAATCACTTATTAAATACTACATTTATTATAGGTAAGATTACATGGTAACTCCTAAATCTACTTAACCTAAGTGCAAATGCGTCCGAAGTTAGGACGACACTGCTACACTATACTATCGTATATTATATCTAATGTCTTTGCATCTGTCGAGATTCCTCCATATACAGGTTTTATCGAGGTTGCATCTAATGAGGTGATTGATGATTTAGCGATTCGCGGCTGGGCACGAGGCGGCGACACGAGGAGACGACTCAGCCGTTGGGATGTTGTAATACTCCGCATAGCTTCAGTTGCATGAAAATAGGTATTATAATATCCTGATTCAGCTGATTTGGGCCTCGTGACACGGTGCTGGTCATGGTGTGGGGACATGTGTTGGTACCGATACGTAACACTCGGAACAACTACTTGTAGGTTTTACAAATATCAGTTCCAAGCGCGAAGCGAACCCGCGACACGCAGCGCAGAGGTCAATGGCTTAACCACTGCACCAACCGTGTCATCAAATCTTAAATATCTTATATTGTTAATATATTGTGTGGTAGTTTTAGTAGTGTCAGGTGTAGTCGATATTTTCTTGTAGGACAGGACAGGTCCCTCGCGATGTTTTCCTTCACCGTTATTAAGATGAATTTCAATAAGGAAATGTGTGAAATACGGAAATAACTTCTAATAGAGAAGTGTGGGAGAAATGCCCATTTTTTATAAATTATAAACTAGCGCTTGACCGCAGTCCCACCTGATGGTAAGCAGTGATTCGATCGTTGATTATTAAGAGCCTATTCACTCTAGCCTTGAAGACACTCAAATTGTAGTGTGACGGAAAAACCCCGCCGGCAAATTGTTCCAGTCCCTCGATGTACGCGGTATAAAAGAAGAAACGAAACGCTTCATCCGGATCGCAGTAGTGTTAACAACGTAAGGGTGGAAAGTCGCCGTACGGCGGGTCGTCCGATGATGGAACGGAGACGGGGGAATTAAATCATGCAATTCCCTCGCACACTCACCAGAATGCATCCCATAGAAGGCCAAAAGACTGGCTACTCTACGCCTGTGCTCCAGGCTTTGGAGACCGTTTCGAGTTAAATCTGGGTCGCCGATCAGCATAATTAGGACACCGGCATAAGAATGATGCAGTAAGCAGCCCGCATGGACCAGGCCGGGTCGACAAGGCGTTGTGTTCCACGCGCGCTTCAAAGAGATGTCAGCACACAGTGACGGGGGTCCACAAGGACTGATGCCTTTTTTTTTTTATTTCTAGGGGAAACCTTCAAAACGCACTCGACCGAAAGGACCGAGGTCGGAGAGTATGAGTATTATTTTTCTGATAGTTTTTTTTTATAAATAATTATAAACTAGTGCATGACTGCAATCCTGCCTGATGGTAAGCAGTGATGCAATCGTTGATGGTAAAGCGAGCTAGTTTATTAAGAGACTATTCACTCAACTAAACTGAGTGAATAGGAAGACGGCAGTTGAGCGAGGTGATGCCATGTAAAACCCAACAACACGACCAACGATGCTACACCAGACGGAGATTGATCTGGAGACCCTCCACGACCAAACTCTCGACACAACATTTGGCGCACCGTACCCGGCACACATCGCAACAGAACTGCTCACTAATTCCACCCCGGTAATCACCGTCCACACAGGGGAGGTCCCGGTTCCTCTTAAGAAACCAATTCCGTAACGGCCCCTGGCAAGGACTGACGCCTGCCAGGGCCGCAGTTAGTTCGAAAGAGATACCTTGGCCCCTGGGACACAGGAAGTAACAGAACACCTGTGGGTTTAGTCAGTAGAAGTCTGACACGCAATTACGCTCCTACCAGAGCGGGAGAGAGGTCATTTGATGATTTCCAAAGAAATGGACTAGTGGTTAAAACATCAGCCTCTCAAGTATGAGTATGCGGATTCGATTCCAAGTCAGGCAAGTACCAATGTAACTTTTCTAAGTTACATGTATTTTCTAAGTATATCTTGGCTACCAATGACTGATTAAAAAGGTGAAGGAAAACATCTTGAGGGAACCTGGACTTTTAAAATCTGAAGTCGCCAACCCGCATTAATTACGCTCAATCTTGTTCTGTATGAGAGGAGACTTGTGCCCAGCAGTGGGACGATAAAAAGGTGGATGATGAAAGAAACGCAGAATGCTTTTTTTGAATTGTCAATTCTTACCTGAGCCAACCTAGGCCTGGGTACAGTCACAACAGGTGCAAACTCCACTTCTAAGTTGATATTTCTTCGAGCACCTTTGCCCACACCATTCTCAGCCACACAATAGTATGTTCCACGATCTTCCTTGTGTACCGCTGCGATTTTCAGAATGTTGCCTCTGTAATTAAAAAACGATGGATAGATTAAAAAACTAGGTGTGGAGGTGAGGCTTTCCGAGCTATGCAGGAGTCTCGTTTTGCTACCATGTTCGCCCATCAAAAGATCAACCGTTGCAGCCTAGCTTAACCTAATCGATCGACCTTTGCGGCTGGATAATTTAGCCACGGGCCCCTCCCACTTCTAGAAGCAGGCGACCACAAAAGGATTTTCTTTTCCCTCATTCTCCTGGTAAGATGGAACGACGATCCGGCAAGACAGCCCGGAAAGAGATCTGGTGTAAGGCCAATGGTTTAGAACTAAAACCCACCCGTGTTTCTTCACTTGCCTGTGCGCCAGGGCCACGGTTTCTTGTTTAACCAACCCGCAACCCTGACCCAGGAGGCATCGGTCTTCGTGGATCCCGTCACGATGTGCTGACATCTCTTTGAGGCGCGCGGGAAATACATCGCGCCGTCGACTCGAGTCTGGTCCTTACCGGGCGGCGAGCTGCCCACTGCTCAAAGCCCGCAAGCCCGTGCCTACGGTGTCCGGGAGTTCGATGTTGTCTCCCGACCAGTGCGTCTCCTGTGGCGGCTAGAGACGTGAGGGCGCTGGGATTCCTGCTCCCTCGCGCGCTCCTCCTCCTTTGCCAGGATCACTGGTCCGCAGAAGGAGGTGACGGGACTGCCATGCTCTCTACGCGAGAAATCGCCGCCGATGAGACTCAGACCCTCGCCCAGCGTTGAGAGAAGATACATAAGTTTACCTGTAGATAGATCCACCGGTTGGCAAGATTGCGTTGTTCTCACGACGCCAGGAGATCTTCGGTGGCGGGAACCCACCAGCGTAGCATTCCATCTGCACACCTGAACACAATATCAATGATAATGAAGTGTAAATTAAAAAATGCACCTTAATTTTAAACTTTAACATTTCTTGTTATAATAATTAGTACCGGGAGACCGAGCTTTGCTCGGCATCTTTTTTTTTTGTTAGGTACATCGCGTGTCTCTATATTTTCAAAACAAAAAATACATAATGAGCGAATTTTTTAAATAATATTTTTTGACTAATGTTTTTCGATCATACTATTAACTGTAAAAAAATATTATTAACTGTTATTTAAATATAAAATTACGAGTGCAATTTAGTTTAACATTTTATTATAAATAAGAACTTATAGTTTAACAATCAGTTACATCAATTATATATTATCATCAATACATACTTTAAGGTCTTAACCTAATACGTCCTTCCATACTATATTGCGGGTATGCTGAGGGTTTTCATTAATAATAATCATTTCACGTTCTGACGCACGCTGCCGCATATCTTGCAGACGTCGCTCCCGTTGCTCATCATTTTCGGCGCCCACACGTTGTGCTGCACGTTCTCGTGAAACATTTAAATAAGACCTTTCTGTTCTTAAAATGTTAGTCAACTTTTGCAAGCATCTTACTTTAGCAGCACGTGTGAGATGAGCGGAAACCTGATGATTTTCATCAAGTTCTTCTTCAAATGGGTCCTCACTGTGCGAAGTCTGACAAACACGTGTGGGACGAGCGAAAATCAAATTGTTTTCATGGAGGTTTTCTTCTGGTTCTTGAGATGAGTCACGGCTTCGTGGAGTTAAATTGTTCGTAAGCGTTTTTTTAAATGTTCTTTTTGGCATTTTCGTTTAAAAAAGACACATGATATTTTAAGAGCAATTTTCTGGGTCTAACCTCAAACCAAACATTGGCTTCGTGTACCATGAATGTAAACGTCACCTATATCAAATCAAAGTACTATATTAATTATCAGTTTAATTTTATTTTATTTATAATAGTTCATAAATAATTTAAATGTATTTTGTGTACTTATGTGTTTTTATGAAGACTATGAACAATTGTCTGATGTAAATAAATCAGGAATAATAATTATAACAAAAAAAAAGAGATGCCGAGCAAAGCTCGGTCGCCCAGGTACTTCATCATTAATATTAAATCATATTATATGGATGAATTTTATTTTGCCTACTTTGAGGAGGTGCAAGGTATTGTTACGAATGCACCTTATGTCGAGGGCATAAGGTTCAATATCGCATGACATGCAGTGCGTAACTTTTAAACCCTATAACTCGAGACCTAGACATTGTATAGGTGTAATATAAAAAACGGATTCCTAGACTCAGGGTGCCCATCAAATGGTACAGGTTTCATCAATTTTGTCAACTAAGTGACGACATCGAAATTTCTAGAAACCTATTTCCGGGAATTACCGTAGGTACTTACTGAATGTACTCGAAGTTATGCGCTATTATTATTACGTCTAGACGATTCTGGAATGTTCGATCAGCTGGACTATATATAGCGCCGTGACGCCAGCGCAAGTCAGTCTGCATTAGACTAGCTATACGAAAACAAGCGATACTTAAGAAGCGATCTTTGAGAATACCTACTGCGACAACTGTAACGAGAACTGTGAGTACTACGTGAAGTAACATCTGTAGTGTTATTGTGTGTTTACAATACGGACTTCGCGGACGTAAGTGAAGATTTCGGTGCAACGTCAGCAACATTCTACTTGTCATTGCCTACAATCGACTGTACCTTCGTTACCAATAAACTTCGTAACCCTTAACCGGTATTTTAGTACCCCTAGCCCGTAACAGTATCATAAGGTTAGCAATAATAATAATATTAATATTTCAGTTCATGTTGTGGCAAGTCTGAAATGTTGACACTGTTGAGTAATTCTGTTGTAAATTCGACTGCTCCTTCAGGCTGATCTTTAAAATGAATGAGCTTCATTGTTTCAACTTCTCCTACACTTTTGTAATACCCTGGTACTTTGCACCTCCACAAAGTAGGCAAAATAAAAGTTCTTCCAGGTATTATATATTTACAACAAAAAATATTGTTGTTTATATACAACATCGTTTCTTTCACAATTGTTTCGACTTCTACACTTTTGTGCGACCCTGGTACCTTGCATCTCCATAAATTAGGCAAAACAAAATTTCTTCCATTGATTTAATAAACGAAAAAGAAATTTCGTTGACGCCATTTCCAATTATATAGAATGTAACAAAAAGCATTAGACAATGCCATCATTATTTTTTTAAAACTCCAAAAAAAAAAAAGGAAAAAATCAATAAAATGTAATAAAAAGCATTAGACAACGCCATCATAATTTTTTTTAAAACTCCAAAAAAAAAGAGAAAAACACTGTATCGCCAGGGATTTGAACCCGAAGTCTACGAGCTTCGAATCAGAGGCCGAAGCCCCTCAGCTATACGTATCATTAAGAACAGTGGCGAAATTTAGCTTCTTATGAGAAGTTTAGCAATTGTTCAGTGCCTCAAAACATGGAAAAAAGACATTTTTGAAAATTAAACCTAGCTAGATCGACTTATCGTCCCCGAAACCCCCTGCACACAAAATTTCATGAAAATCGTAGGAACCGTTTCCGAGATTCCAATTATATATATACATATATACATACAAGAATTGCTCGTTTAAAGGTATAAGATAACTGACTTATTGTCACTTGATATTAACGTGGTATTTTTTTCTTTTTTTATACGATTTTTTTGTAATTATAAACTAGAACTTGACCACAATCCAGCCTGATGGCAAGCAGTGATGCAATCGTTAATGGTAAAGTATGCTAGTATATTAAGAGCCTATTCACTCAAATAAGCTGAGTGAATAGGAAGGAAGAAAGCAGTTGAGCGAGGTGTCGAGAAAATAAAACCTAGTTAATTGTCTCCGTCAACATCTATTTCTTTTAAGGGTACCATTATAAAACCACTTTATTGTCGCTATCCAGAGACTAAAAAGTCAAGAAAGAAAGAAAAATAGTTTAGTTTTTCGTTATCATCTCAACCTTTTTAGCGTCCCATGGCTGGGCACAGGCCTCCTCTCAAACAGAGAAGGACTGAGTATAATCACCACGCTTGCTCAATGCGGGTTGGCGATTTCAGACTTAAAAGCCTAGGTTTGTTCAAGATGTTTTCCTTCACCTTATAATCAGTCATTGGTGTCCAAGATATACTTAGAAAGTACATATAACTCAGAAAAGTTACATTGGGACTTGCCTGAGCTGCTGTTGTTTTAACCGCTAGGCCACCACAACTGCTGTTGTTTTTTTTTTTTTTTTTTTTAATAATTACCTATAACTAGCGCTTGACCGCAATCCTGCCTGATGGTAAGCAGTGATGCGATCGTTGGTGGTAAAGCGCGTTAGTTTATTAAAAGCCTATTCACTCAGAAAACTGAGCGAATAGGAAGGAAGACGGCAGTTGAGCGAGGTGATGCAATGTTAAACCCAACAACACAACCAACGATGCTACGCCAAAGGGAGATTGATCTGAAGACCCTCCACGACCAAGCTCCCAACACAACAACATTAGGCGCATCGTACCCGGCACACATCGCAACACAACTGCTCAGACCCGTCCTCCGTACGGCTTCACCAGCATAATCGTAATCTTTGTTCATAAAAGTCTGTTCCACTTACTCTCTCCCTCGCTAGCTACCACCGAACGCGTCGAGTTGTCGGAAATGATCGGAGGTCGTCGAACTTGCAGCTCAACCTCAGCTGTTATTTTACTGCTGACTGAGATAAGCACCTGGCATTGGTACCAGCCGGCGTCATTCTCTTGAATGTCCTTGATCTGTCGGGTGAGAATTTAAATCAATATTAGTAACCACGAAAAGCCAGGTAGGCCCCCGACAAGGTGGACCGACGACAAAGTGAAAGTCGCGGGAGGCGCAGGACCGGTCGTCGTGGAGACCCTTGGGGGAGGCTTATGTCCAACAGTGGACGTATTTGGGCTGAAAATGATGAAAAGCCGGAAGAAGCACCCCGGAACACACTACAGGATGATCGATTCACTAAAAATCTCAGTGTGAAAAGTTATTTGAAGCGTGCTGTGAGCGGTAATAGTGGCAAGAGTTACTAGGATAAATATATT
This sequence comes from Sesamia inferens, assembly GCA_037179545.1. NCBI lineage: Eukaryota > Metazoa > Arthropoda > Insecta > Lepidoptera > Noctuidae > Sesamia > Sesamia inferens. The sequence continues at coordinate 12,885,271 of CM073951.1, read as the reverse complement.
TTTTCTTAATATTTAAAAAAAAAATGCCCCACACTAGGATTTTCTCCTGTATCGTAACATATAAACTCACATACACAATCAGCCAGACCCGGAAAAACTACTTGTAGGTCATATAAATATTTGTTACACGCAGCGCAGTAGTCATTAGCTTAACCACTGCGCAAACCTCCAAGTTTACAAACTTTACCCAAGTTATACAGGACGCATTTGTTGGAAAGATTATTACTGGTTTGTAAACACAACCTAAACCTTGAAGGAATAATTTGTCACTGTTCAAAAATAGAAACGTCAACGCCTCTTTTCGATTGTGCATGTCTTGTACGCTTGAGTATGTGATCGCGGTTGGTCTATAACAAATCTGCTGAAATATCCGTCGTATTTTCATTTACCACTATAATTTCCAACAGCATTAAGCACATGACTATTTTAATATTGCGAATTATTCGCCTAAGCTGTGAAGTGGGAACTAATGTCAGTTTAAGGAAAAATAACTGATTTCTACATAACAAAGTTCAGTTTACGTTACAACTTCAAACATTTTTAATAGGTAGCTATCCAGCCATATCTTTTTTTTTTTTTGTTAATAGTGGTTTTTATATTATCTGACCACTAAAATACAGTTGCTTGGGAACACAAAGTGGATTTCAGATCACCTGATCACCAGACCCTAGTTACTGGGGTATAAAAAGTGGTTATCAGATTATCTGTAGCTTAGTAAAGAAGACTTACCGAAAGTGTATAGGTTGCAGTAGCATCGTCGAATCTCAGAGAGAATCGAGATTCCTTGATGATCAAAGCAGCATTGGTGGACAGAGGGATGGATTCCACTGTCTTGAAACGATCGTATTTGACCTGCAAAGGAAAATTCATTTATTAGTTAATTGAAAGGAAAAGGGGTTGCCCAGCAGTGGACGTAAACGGCTAATCCAATTATTTTTCTTTTCTATAAATATAAGTGCTTCACTGCAATCCGCCTCATGGTAAGCGGTGATGCAATCGTTGATATAAATCGCGCTAGTTTAGTAAGAGCCCATCCACTGAAAAACCTGACTGAATAAGACAGAAGACATTAGCTGACATTTATGCATGTGTCTGATATTATTGTTATTTATTTATGATAAGTTTAAAATGTCAATTAGTATGTATATTTGTACGCCTCTGGGCAAAACATAGCAGATGTATAATATTTATCTGTAACACCTCACACTTTAACCTATGTTTACAAATAAAGATTCTGATTCTGACGGCAGTTGAACGAGGTGATGCAATGGTAAACCAATCAACACTACTAACGATGCTACGCCAGAGGGAGATTAATCTGGAGAACCTCCACGACCAAACTCCCGACACAACAACATTTGGCGCATTGCAACACAACTGCTCAGACCCGTCCTCCGTACAGCTTCACTAGACACCATGCCGGAACACGACCAATCGCTTGGCGGCAAGACTTTGTCTGGTGGCTGGTAACTTCTGCCAGTAGCCGATGTTATGGTCTACCACAGAGAATGCGAAAGTCTGTGAGAATCTAGGTATGGGTGGATTTTATTATTCTTTCACGCAAAAACTACTGAACGGACTTGGATGAAATTAGGCACACAGATAGATTATAATCAGCGGGCGAGCGGGGCGTTGACCTCTACCGTAAGCTGCGTGACGTGCTCAGTAACCACACTGCAACAATTTTTAAATGTATTTGGGTAATCGATTCAATTGCTTATTCTGAACAAACTATATTCAGGTTTCGAATAAACAAAATATTACGTTGTATACGAGTCTTTCATAATAAAACCTATTAATAATATAAATATTCTTTCATAATAAACCCCTTAATAATCTTGCATGCAGCCGCTGCCCGCAAGATTCGAGGCAGAGGCCTTAGAAATAATAATATCTGTGATAATATTAAGATTGAGAAAGAAAAATCTTGGTAATAAAGACAGTACAAAACACTGTTGCTAAAACAACACTAGAATCAAGATATTTATAGACGCCCTTGAAGCCAATGAAGAACACTTAAGTCTTCGTCAGTCCCATTTAAAGTCATACAATTTTGTATGGGATTTCGGTTCCGTATTTCTTATTCTCACTCATCATGATCGTCTCAGCGTCAATACCAGTCGCATCCGAAGCTTATCAAGCTTGGGAGCCTGGGGTCCGCTTTACCAGTCTAACTGCTGTTTTTTTTTCATTAATATCATAATTGCTAAAGTTTGTCAGCATAGAATGTTGTTTGTTACACTTATGTGCAAAAACTACTATAACGGGTGTATCTGACATCGACGCACAAACGAGTACCATGGATCCAGTACATGATTCTGAACCCCCCAGTGGAATTTTGCGTCGGCTTTTTCATGATTTAAAAAAAAATATAAGTAGTTTTTTTCAGTTTAGACCATTCATAAATTGCTATACCTACTTTTATAACCCAATAAGATTTTAAAGTAAAAATTAATTAATTCGCTAATTACACAAAAAAGCGCAATACGTTTGCGCAAAAGTATCGTATCAACTGATTTAATAAATAAATTAATATATACGGACAAATCACACAGATTGAGCTAGCCCTAAAGTAAGTTCGAAACTTGTCTTATGGGATACTAACTCAACGATAGGTAGTATATTTATAATAGATAAATATATAGATAAACATCCAAGACCCAGGCCAATCAGGAAAAGATCGTTTGCCATCATGACCTGGCCGGGGATCGAACCCGGGGCCTCCACCTACAAACCCACACGGCGGCGCGCTTGCAACGTTCAAAGGCTGAGCCGACACTTCTTTTTAAACATTGTTATTTCTGGAACCATTCATTAACGACATAAATGACTATAATAATTTTATTAGTGGCATGTGGTCTAGCCTTTTCGCGAAGTTTGCGAGATGTCAGATACACCCTGTATGGATAATGATGAAACTTTACAGTACACATCAAAATAACAGGCATTAGTACGCATGCTGGAGCACAGGCGTAGGGTCGCCAAGCTTTCGGTGTTCTATAGGATGCATTTTGGAGAGTGTACGCGGGAATCACATGATTTAATTCCCCATCTCAGTTCCATCATTGGACGACCACCCTTACGTGATTAACACCACTACGTATAAAAGACGAAGCTTTCGCCGTCATTTATACCGCGTACATCGAGGAACTGGAAAAATTTGCCAGCGGCGGTGTTTCCGTCTGACTACAATTTAAGTGTCTTCAAGTCTGAAGTGTATAGGCTCTTAATAAACTAGCGCGCATTACCATAAACGATTGCATCACTGCTTAGGTATACATCAGGCGGGATTGCGGTGAAGCACTAATTCATCTTCATCATTATCAACCTTTTATCGTCCCACTGCTGGGTACAGGTCTCATACAGAGAAGGATTGAGCACTAATTCATAATTATAAAAAAAAAAATCGTTTTTAGAAGAGGATAACAAAAAGTGGACACTTATGCGAGTGAAATTGTGGAGGGGAAATTAGTTTGTATTATCTTAAGAAATAACGTTCATTCCATATACAGTCGTATTCTTTTGTCATCTCTTTGTGCAATGGCCAAGGGTAGTGACCCAGGGAGATAAGATAGGAATAAAAATGAGTAACTACTCATGTGTCATTAATTCAGATACAACAGCAATTGTAATGCTATTTAAGACTTGAGGAGACTAGTGGCGCTTTCTCTTTACAAACGGTTTCTGCTTTTTCTTCGTGAATAAAGCTTTTAGAGAAATTATTTTTTCTATGCAATTTTACACCTTGATTATATTATACGTGCCCCTATTATTTGATTTTTTCGAAAACTTAATTAATAAAAAAATACGATATTATAAAATCCCGAAAAATAATTCATTTTTACTGCGATGTTCAGACGAAAAATGTGATAAGTTTTTGACAAAAAGAAAATAATACATAGGTTTTTTTTTAATAAAATTATAAACTAGCGCTTGACCGCAATCCCGCCTGATAGTAAGCAGTGACGCAGTCGTTGATGGTAAAGCGCGCTAGTTTATTAAGAGCCTATTTCACTCTAGCCTTGAAGACACTCAAATTGTAGTGTGACAGAAACACCGTCGCTGGCAAATTATTCCAGTCCCTTGATGTACGCGGTATAAAAGAGGAAGCAAAGCGCTTCGTCCGGATCGCAGTGGTGTCAAACTGTCAACAACGTAAGGGTGGAAACTCGCCGTACGACGGGTCGTCCGATGATGGAACGGAGACTAAATCATGCAATTCCCTTGCACACTCACCAGAATGCATCCTATATAAGACCGAAAGGCTGACTACTCTACGCCTGTGCTCCAGGATTAGGAGACCGTTTCGAGATAGAGGAATAGGTATACTTTCCTCTACGCCCGTTCTAGAGGAGTGGCTCAATAGGAGCCACGGTGCCCTTCAGCTTCCAGCTGACGCAGGTGCTTACCGGTGACGAATGTTCTAGAAAGTATCTATGTCGCATAGGCGGGGAGCAGACGTGTCTGTGCCGCCATTGTGGTGACTGCCGCTTCAATACGTCGCTGCACACTTTGGCGGAGTGCCCTGCTTGGTCTGAGCAGCGCCGTGACTAGATCGCGGCCGTATATGCTGCGGTAAACCTTTCGCTTCCGACTGTCGTGTCTACCATGGTCGGGAGCGGGTCAGGGTGGAGCACCGTCGCCACTTTTTGTGAGACCGTGATGCTCGCAAAGGAGGCGGCGGAAATGGAGAGAAATGCTGTCTCTTCTCTCCCGTCCCGCAGCAGACGCACTGGTCGCAGGGTGGCCGACTTTCGGCCACCGTAGGGCGCGGACTGCGGATGGCAGACTGGGGGCGTCTTGTCGTAAGACCAACAGCAGGTCTCGAGGCGGCGGCCTTATGTTCTGCGCGCGCCTCATAATGGAGTTCTGCGGCCGTCACCCCAGCCGCAGAACGACGGTGACGAGGCCCGTCTGACTATCTCTGGCAGGCCACTACCCGTCGGGGGTAGCGACGAATGCTTCGGCGATTCCCGTTCCATCCGACACAGTCCCAGGGGACAGGCACCCTGTTCCCAGGGAGGAGGGATTCCAGGATTTTTCCAACCAAGACCAAAAAAGAGGTTTCTACCTGCTGACAGACACTCAACAGATGGACAACGGAGGCTTCTACCTTCTGATAGACAGACTCACAGATGGACAACGGAGGCTTCTACCTTCTGATAGACAGACTCACAGATGCACAACGGAGGCTTCTACCCACCGGTAGACAAAGTACTACTGGTAGACAACTGTGGAAACTTAATAGTGAGGTTTTGTTGGAAACCTTTTGGTATGGAACCCTGAAAGCCACCTATATAAATATTATTATACTTTAAATAGGCATACTGTTCTAAATCAGTGTTTAAATATGGAAGCATTTCAGTTATAAGAGAACTAACGTCAGGAATAGTCATTTGTGTGTCATTTTAAGGATTTCTGCTAAAGTTAAGTTGTTTTGAAGATTTCGTGTCGCTATCATTAGAATATTAAGGTAAGTATAGTATTTTGTATTCATTTAACCATTTTTGTAGACATATTGATATACCTACAACATTATTTTTTGTTAATGCGAAACCCGAAACACGTGTCTAGTATTTTTAAGTAAATACTCATGTACAAAATTTGGTTGTCCTAACAAAAATATGGTCAACGCTCCGCTCAGTCGGGCGTCGATCTGTGGCGTCAGTTCAGTTGTTACGCGTACTATGATCTACCGTAAACTGCGTAGCGCGCTCGGTAACCCCACTGCAACAATTTCTAACTGTATTTGGGAAAAATTATTGGAATCGATTCAGTTGTTTATTCTGAACAAACTAGGTATATTCCGATTTCGTATAAGGAAACAATAACGTTATTTATATTTAACATCACGCTAAGCCCTTTAGTAAGTCAAGTGAGTGGACGTTAAATTTACGTGTGGACGAAATCGGGTATATAAGTTAGTGTTTTAAATAGAAGAGTTGTGATTGTGTAGCGGGTATCTACAAAAGCCACGTGCGAACAACGCATCATAATGACGTCACACGAATTCTACATCTCGCAATCAGAGTTTACCGTGCAACTAGCATACATACAACTTCCCAACAACAACCGTTGGGCAATTGCCCGCAAGACAACCTTCCTTTTCTATGGAGGATGAGTGAACTTTACTCCCTGTTCCTCCATATTGTGAGTCCCATTGTGATCATGCGTCAATTTAGCGCGCTTGCTAACATCACGGTGCCACCAAGTAAACACACGACATTGATATTAAACGACAAATGGCGGATTATAGAGATGTTAGATAAAGGTGACAGCTACCCTCTCATTGCTCGGAAGTTTGGCATAGACAGGTCATGTGTTTCATTAACAAGTAATATATGGCATACTATAATCGGGACGCCTCGATAATCCGAAAAGGCTCTTGTTTTTGCCTATCCGGATTAACGAGGCCCTACTGTATAAACTAGTGCTTGACCACAATCCCACCTGATGGTGGGCAGTGATGCAATCGTTGATGGTAAAGCGCGCTATTTTATACACCGCCACTGGCTAATTTTTTTTTTTTTTTTTTCTCGATGTACGCGGTATAAAAGACGAGGCGAAACGCTTCGTTCGGATCGTAGTGGTGTCAACAACATAAGGGTGGAAACTCGCCGTACGACAGGTCGTCCTATGATGGAGATGGGGGAATTAAATCATGCCTTGTACACTCTTCAAAATCCTATAGAACACCGACAGGCTGGCTACTCTTCGCCTACGCTCCAGGCTTTGGACACCGTTTTGAGCTAAATCTGGGTCGCCAATTAACCTTCTTCTCACGCCTAGCCAGTCAGTAGCCAGGTGGCATTTTGCAGCACCAGCCCAAATGTGGCTGCAGTACTCCATACACGAACAGACCTGTGCTTTGTACATTAGAAGCTGTCCTGGTGTGAAGTACCGCCAGACCTTTGCAATAACGCCAACTTTCCTGACCGCTACCTTGGCCTTGGACCCAATGAACCGCCCAAATTTAAGATTCGAGGAAATCTGAACTCCCAAAAGCTGATGGCGGTCGGTGCACTCCAAGGATACCTTCCGAAAAGTAGGAGCCAAGGTGAAAGGGCTTCTTTTCGCGGTGAATAGACACGCTTGTATTTTGGCGGCAATGAATGTTACAAGATTGTCTTTTCCCCAATCAGAGACAGCCTGTAGTGTGCCTCCGCCGGGCCGGAACAAGCGGAGTAGACCAAAGAAGTGCTGGCTTGACGTTGTAATAAATGACATGCGTGCCAACAATCTCACACCACAGGATGCTTAAGATCGCGCGAAATGGAGGAGAATGTGCAGGAAAGCGGACCCCGGGCTCCAACGCGAAAGCCGCGGATGCAATCGGGATAAACGATGAGATGATGATGATGAGAGACAGACTGTAGTGCAACACTCGTGCGCACTACCATAAATGGCGGGAAAGTTAAGCTGAGTGTCACGCTCAAATTTTTATTGAACTTTTACTAAATGTGCGTGAATTATGTGGTAAAAAGTGCATTTAGTAACTAATTCATATAAAAAATTGAGATATCGCAGCCAACATGACTTTGCCTCAAACCTCCCTCATAGAAGGTTCACGTGGCCGTCTTTTTCGACATGAATAATTCATTACGTGACATTGGCTAAATGCATAAACCGTGCGAAACCAGAAAAGAAAGAAAGAAAATAACCTCTTTCGCAGGTTGAGGTTACTTTCATATTTATAATATAATAGTGATGGTAGTTATCTAAACATACAATAAGCATTGTGCTACAGTTACTGAGATGATTCCAGTTATCTAAATAGGCAGTAACAGCCAAAGGTTAATTGATAATTTCCTCTGATAACGACATATTATACCCAGGAATATATACAATTATACATACTACATAAGTACTTAATAACGAAATTCTTGGAAACGAGATAATTAATTGCTGCAGAAAATGCTTTGTTGCATTATAAATATTACAGTCTAGCCGCGCCCCGTGGTTTCACTTGCTGTATCTATCCTGTGAGGCATATCCGGATAAAAACTATCCTATAAATATATTATTCCAGGTTAAATCAACCTGTGTGGCTAATTTTAATTGTGGGAAGAGTAAAACACGTATATACATTAAAATTTTCTTGTTTATAATAGGATTTATCAGAGAAACAAAGAAATGGAATTCATAAATTGTACAGATCATATTTAAATAGTTCTGAACTTTTTTTTCTTTTGTTGACACCTGGTGTTTTTGCCAACCAAACTATAAAAAAAAGTCCTTGCCCCAAAACATTTAATCTTACTTACACACACAGCCAGACCCGGAACAACTAACTGTTGGGCATACAAATATTTTTTCAATGTCTGAATCAAATCCACAATCCAGCACTCGGTGCTAGGCCATAATATCGGCCGCCGGCAGAAGTTACCATCCATCAGACAAAGTCTTGCCGCCAAGCGATTCGTCGTGTTCCGGCATGATGTCTGGTGAAGTCGTACAGAGGACGGGTCTGAGTATGATGCACCAAATGTTATTGTGTCGGGAGTTTGGTCATGGAGGGCTTCCAGATCAGATCGCTCAACTGCCGTCTTCCTTCCTATTCACTAAGTTTTTCTAAGTGAATAGGCTTAATTAACTAGCGGGCTTTACCATCAACAATTGCATTACTGCTTACCATCATTAAAAAAAAAAACAAATCCGCAAGACACACTTTACCTCTTTTTTAAAATGTAGATGATATAAAACATAATAATGAAGAATATTAGTAACGAATATAGAATAACTACATAAAATATAGCTTACCCAAACAACGGGGAAGTCCTGAGCATAATGCACGGAGCAGTCCAAGTCGACCTGCCCACCAATGTCCCTGATCTGTTCCTGAGTTATGTGAGATATTGTCGGAGTCCTTTGTGCTGATGCTTGAAAAACATAATATTAAGGTAGTGAATAATAATAATACTCATACATTTATTATCCAAATAATTGTCTGACAACATAACGATTTGGAGAACAATTAATTATAGTAAGCAACAATAGTTTGATGATATAGTATGATGGAAAACGATCTTTTCCTGATTGGCCTGGGTCTTGGATGTTTATCTATATATGTATCTATTATAAAATATAGTATCGTTGATTTAGTATCCCATAACACAAGTCTCGAACTTACTTTGGGGCTAGCTCAATCTGTGTGATTTGTCTGTATATATTTATTTATTTATTTTTAGTTTAAGAGAGACAGGTAAATTAAGGTGAAATACAAAAATTTTTTTTGAGAAGACTGTTGCTGTAGATGGTAAAAATAAAGTTGGACAAAATTTTAAAAAAGAAATAGTAGGAAGAAAAAGAAGAAGTATGTTACAACTTAACAAAATACTTTTTTAGAAAAAGTATTTTGTTAACATTAGTCTACCTCTCGGTGTATAAAAAATAATAAAATACATAAAGAAGTATTGTAACATGTAATAGTTTTTTTTTTTTATTTTGTTGAAGGATAACTTTTTGAGATCTGTATCATGACAGGATTCCCCCAAAGCAGGCAGAGGAGTATAAGTGGTAACGTTAACTTAGAGGTACCTTTTAGTTAACCTTTTAGATATGCAATGAGTATAACTTTACTAAATTTTTGCCACTAACCTGGTACAAGTCTATTGAGAATTATCTAATAAAATCCTACTGTAGACTTGGAATGCAGAAACTAACTTACAAGTCTGTTGTTGGATTGTCATCATGTACCAAGCATTTTCCCAACTAAATAAGGGTTTGTGTTCAGTGTAACCAGTTGGAGCTGAATACCAGTAATTTTGTGTAGGGCCAACAGCGTAACATGCTTTCAAGGCATGGAGCGGTCTAGGTTTGTAAAGATTAAGCATCAACCGCAGTGTTTTAACCTTATTGATCAAATTGTGCAGCTATTAAGCCTCTAATTGGCGTGATGTTTATTGTAAATAAATAGTTAGATTGTCTATAATATTAAGCATTAACTTTACATACTTTTGTAAAGAACCTAGTAAGTATATGAAGGGACTAACAGATTCATCACAATAGATTTAAAAAAAAGAAAAATCTACTTGTACAGCATTGTGATGAATCGTTTAACAAACTGCTCAAAAACAAGGTACCTATCTTTTTTAAAACTATTTGTAGGTCGAACGTCAAAGTATTGACGAAAACAAAACAGGAACGATGTTTTCCGAAAACTTAAATAAATCAAAAGTCAAATGAACTAGAATTGGTACTGGCTGATTGAAACAAAAAGTAACTAGACTAAACGTAATGCTTTAATTGATAACTCATACAAATCATTCGGAAATAATCATCAATGATCGTTGGGTGTGTCAAACAAATGATGCACAAACAGTTGTAAAAGGTATCAAACAAAAAGGCGTGGACTAGTAAAAATACGAAAAACTACGCCATTTTAGTGTGCGGAAATAGTAAAATAGGCTCTAATTTAACGCTTTTTACTCACCAATTGTCGTAAAACACAGTAATACTGCTAAGTAAACGTAATTTTTAAACTCCATTGTCAAAACACGTATCACTTCTCACACAACACTGAACAGAAAACTTATTACTTACTTTAATATAGTTCTTTTTTAATTCCGTTTGAATGGTTTGGTTTGTTTGAATGTGAATGAACAAATTGAACAACAAATAAGTGCTAAGAAATTTACCGTGATGCCACTTAAAGATATATAAGTAAATCAATTAATTTAATGTAAATCTAAACATAACAAGCATGTTCAAATTGATTAATTTGATTTTTAAGTAGTATTTCTTTTAAAAAATTCTGTTACTTGTTCATATTAATAAAATTCTTAATTTAATGTATCCTTAGAGCTGGTCACACTCATTCAATGGACATTCACAAATCACAATGGTCATAGAGTTTTGGCGGGAAAGTCAAGCTGAGTGTCACGCTCGTTTTTCATTGGACTTTTAAAATTATTTATAGTATTGTTTACTAAATAAAAGTGCGTGATTTATGTAGTAAAAAGTGCATTCAGTAAATAACTCATAAAGAACAGTGACATATCGCAGCATAGCGGCCACATCATGACTTTGTCTCAAACCTCCATCTTAAGACGGGTCACGCGGTCGTCTTTTTCGACATGAACAATTCTTTACGTGACATTGGCCAAATGCACAAACCGTGCGAAGCCATAAAATAAAGAAAAAAAAAGCAATGGTCATTCTTAAACGAATGAACGACGTTGTCATGGCCGGGCCTTGTTGTGTGAGTGTCGGTAAAGCGGTACCTACCAAAGTACTATATGTACTCGATAATAGAAGCCAGGACCTTCTTTGGCCAGGACAAAATCAAAGAGTATAATAGTACTAGGGAAAAAGAGAGCCCTCTCATGAGGTTTTTATGCAAGCAATTTTGAAGCGCCATCTAGATTTCTTAGCCAGAGTTATAGGTATGCATACATACGTATACTTTGCTATTAGTGGAGCGCCGTAAGATTTATACCTCGGAATCCAGGGCAAGTCAATGAATCTTCATATAAATTTTTGAAATGTGTTTTTAACAGCATATAGAAAAATGTAAAAAAAATTATTTTGTCGGATCTCAATTTTTTAATTATTAAAATAAATAATTATTAATTTTTCGGAGTTTTCTTTTATTTTCATTAGTTTAAAGTTATATTTGGAAAAGGAGAACTATTACAAACTTGTCCTTGGGCCTCAAGGGACTGCAGGTACAAAGGTGAGGGGTGGGGGAAATTATAGAAGGGACAACAGCAGCTGTTGGGCATTGTTGACGCGGTCCCTAACAAATTAGTACACGTTGCACCTAGCTAGGCTAAATACGTAGCTATTTTTGTGCGTTTTGAGAAAAAATATTTCTGATTTTTGTTTATTTGCAACTTATGTATAGTTATTATTGTGCAGTTCATGCGATAATAGTTAATTACTCAACATAATTGTGTTTTACAAACTTTGAAAATAGTGGCATAGATAATAAGTATTTGTTTTTTATTTATATTACTCACTTATAAAATAAATTTTTAATACTTAATAGTTTATTCTATAATAAATCGATGATGAAAGTTATAATGTTATAGTAAAATTCAATAACATTATTTACTAATCATTATATGAACGTTAGTTATTAATATTACTAATATTTGTTACAGCTTCTTATCAAAATGAGTGAACCATCGAATAGTGATGATAATCAAAGTAATGATTGCCTTATTTGCGACAAAATCGGATCTAGTTCTCAATTAAGCTCCGAACTAGGAGATATTGTAAAGGTAACTAGAGGAATATCAACGCTGAAAGCTGCTTCTGCAGAAAGAGCGGATGGATTGTCTGAGTATTTAAATACTCGCGAATTTGTCTACGTGCATTCAGTATGCAGACAAAAATATATCAATAAAGGATGTATCAGTGCTCATTTAAAAAAAGCAAACGTCACATCAGTATGTTCTCCACCTAAAAAAAAGCTTCGAATGGCTACTTCAATTGACTTTGATTGGAAAAGTAGATGTTTTTTATGTGGGGAAGAAGCGGATGAAATGAAGGAAAAAAGGAAGTCCAAACTGTCAAGACAACAAATCAGCTATGTAACGACCTCTGATTTCAAAAAAACCATCCTAAATTTGATAAGTGAAGAGAAAAGTGAATATTGTCGCAATATTCATAAAAGAATTGTAGGCGTGTTGGATTTAGTGGCTCAGGGAGCTAAATATCACGCCAATTGTTACGTACATTTGAGAAGTACCATAAAACAGACCCAGAGGGAAAAAGACTTTATACGCTGCTAACAAAAAAATAAAAGATTTAAATATATTAAGATATAACTCTTTTTTGAAAGCAACTGCTAAAAATACCTGCGTTAAACTACCGTCTTTGCCACCTACTGCAGATGCCGCTTTTGGACACTTCAAAAGAGTATATCTGCAAATTCAAACATGGCTTGGAAGAGAAATATCACCAGAAGAATGGGGTTGGAAATATGAATGCGGAATACTGATGCCGCAAACAATGACCCAGCTACCCGCTCCAGAAGCCTTACTGAAAATGATTTTTTGCACATGCAAAACAGGATGCGGAGCATCTTGTGGGTGCAGGAAAAGTGGACTAAATTGCACTGTAGCTTGCTTAGAATGCAATGGTAACAGCTGTACAAATCCTTCACCCACAATCCACATCAATGAGATCGATGACGATGACGACGACAATAATGACAATAGAAATGTATATAGTTGATAATAATTTTATTTTTGTAACTCGTTATTTTTTGATAAATATTAATAAATTGATATTCAAGTTACTATGCCAATATAATTTATTAGGTATAAAATTGAAACCTTTACTGTAAACATTTTTTTTACTCTTGTCCCTCTCATTTTTCAGTAAATTGTTGTTATAAATTGATATAATCGAGATCGGCCATTTTTTTTTTTTTTTAACTTTTTTATTTGAGCTTTCAACAATGCAGTCGAACAGTTTTTATGAAGATTCATTGACTTGCCCTGGATTCCGAGATTTTACAATTTTTATGCCTTACGGCGCTCCACTATATATAAGTATTCAAAAGGATAGTTCCATTCCCAATAACAAGTTATTATGTTTAATTTTCTTGTTGTTATGCTTTGAAAAACATTACAATAAGAAAATTAAACGAAATAACTTGTTACTGGACATCGGGTCTTGTAGAACAAACTTTTTTTACGCTAAGGCAAATAAAATGAAAAAGTGGCCATCTTGTGAATAAGGTTGCCAACCAATTAACCATACATCCTACTTTATTTTTGGTAATTATACTTTTTTACAAATAAAGTATGCAAAAATACTTTATTTTTAACCTTTACTGTGATAAACAAAATACTCATTATGGGTACTTAACGATTTGTAATTGCTGAACGAAATGTTTAAAACGGATAATGGAAACAATTTGATATGAACAAAATATGTCTTACCTACTCTCTATTCCTGCGATTTCAGCTTTCACTGAAAGAGTTTTTTTTTTAAATAAATCTAAAGTGGCGAGAAGAGAGAAATAGAGTATCAATAAATTTAATTCAAAACGAGTTGGTTATTTATTTAAAAGAGAATGGCCAAAAAAACCCAGGCTGGGCACAAAAGTTTTATATTTCAGATTTTAGATCTGATTTAGTAAACAAAGCTTCTGATTAGCGTCTGATTTAGAGATCGTAGCTAAATTCAGTGGCTAACATATTTTATTTGCCCATAGTAGTTGCTTAGCTGGCGCTTGAGGCAAACAAAATTTTTTTAGTAAACTTATCAATACCTAATTCACATTCTTTATTATGATTATTGTATTAGGTAAGCCTAGCCATAACAATAAAATAAGCAAGTGATTAGATACGTGGATGTGAGTGAGCTAGAAAGATAGTGACGCTAGACGATGCAAGCGAGAGTTGTTGTGTAATATAATATTCTAATTATCTTATATATGTTGTATTATCATTGTAAAACTTTTGTAAATAATGTTCTATTAAGTACGATACTACAATACTTTTGTTATTTTTAATATGTTTATATTTAAGTAGTTGTAATACTACTTATTGTTTACTTTCTAGAGCCCTTTTGTATAATAATCATATGAAATAATGACAATTTATAAATAATACATTGTTTTCTTTGAGCGCCTATGCAACTTTTAATGGCTAAAAAACATGTTAGCCACTGAATTCAGCAACGATCATAACTCGGAAAAACTATACTAATTTTAATTTAAAATCTGATATATTAAATTTTTGCGTCGGGCTTGGTTTTTTTTTTATGGGCCGTGGCCATTCTCCTTTAAACGTTAATTGTCAAACAAGCTTTGTAACCTTTAAAGATGACAAAAAATTGTTGGCATGTGCTGAAAGCACACAAAAATACGTTTTTAAAGTAATAAAAACATAGAATTTTAAAAATACTTTTTTCTACCTAATACTTTATTTTTTTCCTATCCAAACCACTTTATACGTTTTTTTGTGAAAATAGTTGGTAACTCTACTTGTGAACCATGTTAAGTTCCTATTACCAAATAACAAAATGGTCTGATAAGGTTGCCTGAACAAGGATTTTTAAAGACAAAATTTAATTAGAATTGGTAATTTAAATGACCTCCTTCTACTTATTAAAAATTTATCGTATTTTTTCATAAAAATGCAAAATATTTATTTTTAAATTTTTTTACAGAGACATCTATGATATGGTTTTAGGTCAGTAAATGTAGATGGCGCTACTTTTTTTGCTACACGTTCGTTCAAGGGAGCTGTCTCCCCCCTGGACAAAATAGTTTCTAGATAAAGCTAGATGGCAGCATTAAAATTCCGCGAAAATTAGACTACCCTGATTTGGTTTTTTTCTACTACCTATGTCTTATTGTACCTGCATTGCTACTTGATTAGGTAAGAATGAATGGATAGTAACAAATTTTATTATCATTCACAGGTTCGCGCTACTTTTCCTTCGACAAAAATTTCGCTGTTTTGTGGGACCTTCAGAGATTCCTTGGTGGCCACAATCAAATTGGGACTTATTGGTATTATTCAGACTTTCCTTGCGTTCTTATAATTTAAATTATTATGCCCAAACAATAGCAATATCTCATAAGTGGTTATGGTATGTGTACTTTGTGGGTATGTGTATAAAATTATGACTGATGCAGCGGCTTAGGTGGCCCCTAGACGATCAATCATAATGCGCAATATTACTAATCTATACTAATATATAAAACTGAAGAGTTTGTATGTATTTTTGTTTGTTTGAACGCGTTAATGTCAGGAACTGCGGGCCCGATTTGAAAAATTATTTTTGCGTTTGATAGCTTATTAATCCAGGAAGGCTTTAGGTTATATAACATCACACTGCGATCAAAAGAAGCGGAGCATAACTAACTAAACGCGAACGAAGTCGCTGGCGGCCGCTAGTTGTGCAATATAATTGTTTTATCATTAATATAATGTTAAAGTTTAATTTTATATAAATATCCTTAGTTTAATATTATATCAATGTTATGTAGTGTACAAGTTACTTCCGGAGTCGTTTATTATACGGACCTTGTAGAAACTAGAACCAATTTCCGTGCGTTCAGGCGCTTGTACCATACCTATTATTGGAATCAATTGTAACAGCACATACCTACTTAGGACCCATTAACTTAATCAAATTTTATTCCGTGGTGCTTGGCAATCTGGGCTTCTCCCAGTTGCAATAATGTCCCTATGTGCCGAATGGCCTAGTTCTGTTCTGTCTCCTGCTTGTTATGGAGGGAAGTAGAAAAAATATCTTTTTTCTTACTCCTCCGCTATTCTTTTCTGATTAATTTCGTTGTGGGACCCAAGACAGTTGAATCGTTTCTCCGGGACTCATCGAGCTTCATTGCTCGGCGTTTTTCTGGCGGTCTCCACTGTTGATTCTGGCTTTCAGGAGTTGCAGTGGGTGGGAAAAGTGTGGCGGTTTTGTCCCAAAAAAAAAAAATGTATCAATGTCGATTATGCTAAATATTGAAGACTGTGCAATGATTGAACAAAAGTCTAGTGGCACTTTCTCTATTCTTTATTTCTATTGTGTATTCCGCTGTTTTCTTCGTGGATAATGCTTTTAGACCAATTATTTTTATTCTACAATTTTACACCGTGATTATACGTGCTCCTATCATTGATTTTTTTCTCCTATGATTTTTTCCGAAACTTAATTAATAAAAGAAATAGATACGATAATTTAAAATCGCGAAAAATAACCCATTAGCATGATGTTCAGATGACTATTAGACAAACGTAATAAGTTAATGGTAAAAAAGAAAATAATAGAAGCATAGGTATACTTTCCACCGCCTTACCTATTCGCTTTCGTCTTACGGGTCGCAAGTACCTAGTTTATCTGCTATTTGCTAGTGTAGGTCTACTAGAGTAGAGAAGATATTCCGTCAGGTTAATTGAGTAACTCACTACCTACCAGCAATGATTGAACTTTAAAATTATTTATAGTGTCGTTTACTAAATAAAAACGCGTGATTTATGTAGTAAAAGTGCATTCAGTGAATAATTCATAAAGAACATTGAAATATCGCAGCATAGTGGCCACATCATGGCTTTGTATCAAATCTCCTAGTAGGCGGCTCACGCGGCCGTTTTTCAACTGGTATTGGCGATATCCGCCATTATTGTGAAATAAATTTTTTAAAGAATTTCTATAATTTGTTACACGTGTTATTGGCAAAATTGTGGTATCTAACCACAGAAGCCATTGAAGAGTTGAAGTAGTATTCACTCTAAAGAAAAGAAAGAAAGTACATTGTTGACAAAACACCTTGGAATGGGTTAGCAACTTTGATATAATATTAAACGGTGGCGTTTGTAGGTACCATTATATCACTCTCCTCCGGAGACCGGAGGTCGATAGTGGGCTGAGTCTTGTATCTTGTAATGCTTGCCAGGTCAGCTGAGGTTCCAGTGAGTCGGAACCGGTTGCCGCGTAGTTCACGGTGACTCGGAACTGTCTTCGGAGATTCCCCGGTGAGTCGGGGTGGTGGCGCTGCGTTATACTCCAGTGCGTCGGATGTCGTACAGCGTCGGATTGAGGCTGGCTGTTGCGTCGACCAGGAGAGAGGGCTCTGCTTGTTGACCGGCCGAAAGTGCAGTGTGCTGTGCCGAGGTTGCTGATGAGACTGAGGGTAATGACCAGGTATGCGCGGTCGCTGCATTCTTGTGGTGAGGATACCCGTTGTAGCTGTGGGTGCTGGCTGGCTGGGTGACTAGTCGCCAAAGCTTGTGAGAATGATGATGATGACGTCACGCTGAAGTTGTTGCACGAAGGCTGCGCTGACGCGTGGAGGTATTGTGCTTGACTGTATGTACCACTCCGGTAGGCCGTGTGACGTCAGTGACGCGTCGTTAATTTTTGTGGCGTTTGTAGGTACCGCTACAAAACTAATGGTTAGGAAGACGCAGCGTAGGGAGGCCCCCAACAAGATGAATCGATGACCCGGTGAAGGTCGCTGGAAGCCGATGGATGCGGGCAGCACAGGACCGGTCAGCGTGAAAAGCCTTGGGGGAGGCCTTTTTCTAGCAGTAGACATCTATAGGCTGAAGTCGAGAAGTAGAATGGTTAGCAATAACTATGCTTTAAAATGATCCAGATTGGGATTGTTAGTATCTACTTATGCAATTCTAAACAGTCTCAACTCTGATAAAAGTTTAAACAAACCCTGTTAAGCTCAGGAACAAACTAAAGGTACAACTCAATCTACAATGACCTCATGAGGGAACATGACAGATGGGTAGCTCTTTTTTTTGGTGTGGATAAGAAATCATCAAATGACCTCTCCTGCGCTGGGCGGAGCGGAAGAGCGAGTCAGACTTTTACTGACCAAAATCCACCAGTCTTCTTTCACTTACCTGACGCAGGCAACGGTCTCGTAGTCCCCGCCCCCTATCGATGGACCCCGAGGCGGAGGCGATGCACGAGGTAGTTTAACACCCCACTACCCCGTGCAGGATACGAGGCCTGGGGAGACCGGGCCAGCACGAGAGTGTGGGGCCATGGTAGAATTTAGACACCCGCGGCCCCACGCGCGCTCGTGATAGAAGAGACACCGGGGTGGTTTTAGTCAGTAAAAGTCTGACAGACCCCATGCCCCCGCCCAGGGCGGTGGACATCCTATGAGGATTTTCAACCCGGAAAAAAAAGGCATCGGTCTCGTGGAGCCCTTCACGATGTGCTGACATCTCTTTGAAGAGCGCATGAAACACAACGTGCCGTCGACCCGAGCCTGGTCTTCACCACCTTACTGTAGCGTGCTGCCCACAGCTCGTATCCCACAAGCCCGTACCATGGGTAGGTTACCTCATCATCATCAACCATTTTTATCGTCCCACTGCTGGGCACAGGTCTCTCTTATACAGAGAAGGATTGAGTGTAATCACCACGCTTGCTCAATGCGGTTTCCCGATTTCAGACTTAAATATTTAAATAAAGTCCGGGTTTCCTCAAGATGTTTCCCTTCACCTTTTCTTGCAAGGTTTTGTCCAAGATATACTTAGAAAGTACATGTAACTTAGAAAAGTTACATTGGTTCTTGCCTGACCTGGAATCGAATCCGCACACTCTTAATTTAGAGGCAGGTGTGCTACTTTGATGGTAAAGCGCACTAGTTTATTAAGAGCCTATTCACTCTACCCTTGAAGACACTCAAACTGTATTCCGAAGGAAACACCGCTGCTGGCAAATTGTTCTAGGCTTTCGATGTACGCGGTATAAAAGAGGAGGCGAAACGCTTCAAACAAAGATCTTCAGTTTTATAATGTATGTTAGTAGTTCAACAAACAAAGAAACAAATTCTTCAGCTTTATACATTATGTTAAGAAAACCCTGTCCGACCCGTGAAGGTGCTGTTAGGTATCGATAACTGATTCTACTAATGGATACAAAACCGGGCTAAACTTAAAAAAAAAATCCCCCTAAAAAATAAATATTATTTCGCAAAAAGAGGTAACTTAATAAATGTGCGTTAAGCACCCTTCCGAAGGCGGCGGGCGGCAGGGCACGCGGCACGTGGTCGCATCGCTATTCGCTCATAGTAATACCGGTGTTGTCACTTTTTTAAAAATTACCAAATTTCGGGGAAGTTGGAATTAATTCGCGGGGAAAAAAAGATTATTTCAAAATTCATTTGTATTGGTACAATGATGATTACGTAAAATTTTATATTATATTTGGTCATGTGTTTACCTAACCTTTATTATCCTTATGGGTCGGACAGGGTTTTCTTAACATACTGTATATTAGTATAGATAGATAGAGATTATCGAAACTTATCATGTTTATCGACTTTTATTGCTATTGTTGATCATTTTTATCGTTTCCACTCCACAGTCTAATGCATGCCCTAAGTACTTTGATAGCTGTTACAACATTTACAAATATCCTGTCAGATACCGCGCTTAAAACTTTTTTTTTTTAATTTTTAATAATTATAATCTAGCGCTTGACCGGAATCCCGCCTGATGGTAAGCAATGATGCGATCTTTGATGGTAAAGCGCACTAGTTTATTAAGAGCCTATTCACTCAGAAGAACTGAGCGAATAGGAAGGAAGACGGCAGTTGAGCGAGGTGATGCAATGTTAAACCTAACAACACGACCAACGATGCAGCGCCAAAGGGAGATTGATCTGAAGACCCTCCACGACCAAACTCCCAACACAACAACATTAGGCGCATCGTACCCGGCACACATCGCAACACAACTGCTCAGACCCGTCCTCCGTACGGCTTCACCAGACATAATCGGAACACGACAAATCGCTTGGCGGCAAGGCTTTGTCTGGTGGGTGGTAACTTCTGCCGGCGGCCGATGTTATGGCCTACCACCGAGAAAGACATATTGTCTGGTGAAACCGTAATAGTAGACGTAGCCGTTAGTAGACGGAACACGACGAATCGTTTGGCGGCAAGACTTTGTCTGGTGAGTGGTAACTTTCGCCAGCAGCATTTAAGTAGGTACCTAATAATAATTTATCTATACAAAAATAACTGATTGTTACTGCTCTTAGACTCAGATCTGGACACCTGCCATACAAAAAATTTGTCTTTATGATGAAAAAAATTGCATCGCCAATTATGAGGAATGTGGACTTATCGAGGACCTACAACATTTATTGATGGAATGTGTCCAATAAAAGTCCAGTAGGAATAGTTTAGTAAGCGATATAGCCGTAGGTATGTTCCATACAATTCTGTCGTCCTCCGTGGCGCAGCGGTCAACACGCCTGCCTGCGACGTGGAGGCTCCGGGTTCGATCCCCGGCCAGGTCATGATGGAAAACGATATTTTCCTGATTGGCCTGGATCTTGGATGTTTATCTATATATGTATCTATTATAAATATAGTATCGTTGAGTTAGTATCCCATAACACAAGTCTCGAACTTACTTTGGGGCTAGCTCAATCTATGTGATTTGTCCATATAATATATAAAAAAAAAAAATTCTATCCAAACCAAATGGTGACGACGCGAAAGGTTTGTTCAAATTCATGGCCCACGTGATGTGAAAGTCTAATTGTTTAGGTTACGGTGGGACTGACATACGCTAAGCGTAAAAGCCCCTATAAACTATTTAGAAGTCTGTTTACTGACGATAGTTGAATGTGACAACATCAGAAGAAAATACTGATGGAATGGTTGCATTTTTACAAATCTTTATCGCTGCAATTATCGTTGCTATAAACAATTGACACCACATTCACTTTCTACTGCACTTCATTCTTGACGAAAACATGTAAATGTATTATTTTATGATAGCTGTCCACGCAAATGACTCACTCAAGTAGGAGGGAGACAGATGCCGAACACTGCCGAACGCGGAGGCCGATTGTGTCTCTTTGTCGCTTGTTCCACGCTCTCGCTTACACCAAGCCTTAAATGGAACGGGGTAACGCCGCATGAGTCATATTTTTTTTTGTGTGTGCAGTCGGTTCCATCGAATTATAAGACGGCGACGGATTTGGCGGTGAAGAATCACGTCACTCATCATCATGATACTCTTATAAGGAAATTGTACCTTTATGGTTTGAGGGACAGAGCTCTCGACCTTTTGACTTCTTATCTGAATAATTGAAGTCAGAGGGTTGATGTTAATGGCAAGAGATCTGTAGGGTCTGTGGTCACTATGGGCGTTCCGCAGGGCTCAATTCTAGGTCCTTTCTTATTTTTAATTTATATTAATGACTTACCTCATCACGTAAGGGATAATCACAACATTGTATTGTTCGCGGATGACACTTCTCTTATTTTTAAAGTCAAGCGTCAAAAGTTGAGACAAGCGCAGAACTAACATAAGTGACGGAATTGAGACAAAAGTCAACCATCAGCAATTTGTATGTGTTGCAAAAGATGCTTGCGAAATTGAACCAGGGTGTTAGAAAAGATGTCGATGGCGTCGGTGCAAGAGTGGATTTCATTATACGTCTTCATCAAACGGTACAATGGTGCTGAACGCCCGAGGTTAGTTCGAATTATAGTTGATGTTGGTGTAAAGACATCTAATTTAATGATATTTTATTATTATTATTTTTTTTGATTTGCTGGTATTTTGGCGTGACTAGCTGGCATATGGTAGATAGTTTCATTGTTGTAGTATTTTCTTGTGTTCTTTATACATGTATGTTGAGAAAACCCTGTCCCACCCGTGAAGGTGTTGTTAGGTATCGATAACTGATTCTACTAATGGATACAAAACCGGGCTAAACTTAAAAAAAAATCCCCCTAAAAAAATAAATATTATTTCGCAAAAAGAGGTAACTTAATAAATGTGTTTTAAGTACCCTTCCGCGGGCGGCGGGCGTCAGGGCACGCGGCACGTGGTCCATTGGTAATTTTCCATGTGGTAATTTAAAAAAAAGTGACAACACCGGTATTGTTATGAGTGAGTAGCGATGCGACCACGTGCTGCGTGCCCTGCCGCCCGCCGCTCGCAGAAGGGTTGTTTACCGCACATGTATTAAGTTACCTCTTTTTGCGAAATAATATTTATTTTTTAGAGGGATTTATTTTTTAAGTTTAGCCCGGTTTTGTATCCATTAGTAGAATCAGTTATTGATACCTAACAATACCTTTACGGATCGGACAGGGTTTTCTTTACATATTGTATATATTATATGGCCCGTTGTTGGCAGAGATCGGTACAGCTTGGTTATACTACATGCTTATCACCACAGGGATGTCGCCACCGCTTAAATAGACTAGATGTGACTGTAAAAAGCCCGTACCGGACACGACTTTTTAGTTAAACAAAAGGTAAGATGTTAATAAAATTGGCTCACCAACAATTGGGTTGTATCCTAAAAAATAATTTAATGTCCATCAGATAGATTTATAAAAAATATTGTACACGTATTTTTTATTTTTTCTTTCATTCAAATACTTAGGAAGACATATTGACTTGAAATGTCGCATGACGTCACGCCGTGGTACAAAATATACCACGGCGTGGCGTAATTAGCCCCCACTCCGTAACTTTAATACGCTATATCTCAGTGGTTTTTGGTAATTTCTTCAAAATAAAAAATACGGTTCTTAATTTTTTTTTGTTACCTATAAGATGGACTAATTATTTTTTTGATTTTCATACCTTGGACACATCACTATTGCCGGTAGATAAATCGTCCGTAATGAACCACCTTGTCTCCAAAGGAAAAATCATGTGGTTCTTCTTTTTATAAGAATTGAGACCACTTTTAAATTAGTAGGTATTCTTTAAAAAAGAATAAAAAAATATTTGTCGAGTGGTTACATTTTGCATAAATACGGACTTCATCCATCTGTGTCATTTCTATCATATATTATCTCATTACATTCGTGTAGTTATCTTATATAATATTGTTCATAACATAAGTATTAAAGTATTTACTGAAGTTATTTATACTGATATCAGCTGTCGACCGAACAATACGAGTACCTATGTAAGTGATATTTATATATACATATATCTGACATCGTAACGCAAAATTCGCGAGAAGGCTACACCGCATGTCACTAATAAAATTATGATAGTCATTTATATCGTTAATGAGCGGTTACAGAAATAACAGTGTTTAAAAAAATGTGTCGGCACGGCCTTTGAACGTTGCAAGCGTGCCACCGCGCGTGTTTGTGGGCATGACGTTGACCCCTGATGAGAACTCTATTAAATCAGCTGATAGGATAGTTTTTCGAGTTTTGATCACATTGCGCTTTTTTGTGTAATTAGCGAATTAATTATTTTTTACTTTAAAATCTTATTGGGTTATAAGAGTATAGCAATTATGAACGGTCTAAAGTGAAAAAAAACTGCATATAATTTTTTTTTTAATCAGGAAAAATCGGACGATAAATTCCACCACTGGGGGGTTCAGAATCATGTACTGGATCCTTGGTACTCGTTTGTGCGTCGATGTCAGAGGCACCTTTTATAACTGCCCGCATTAGTTTTGAACCTGTGGGAATATTGAGATAAAAATTCTTCTATGTGTAAAATCCTGGTTTATATGAACACTATCCCCCTTATTCATAAACAATGTTTAAAGTTAACTAGTGATTAGGGATTCTTTAACCATACAATTTAGACGTTGGCACATCACTTAACTTTAATTATCGTTAAGTGAGAAGTCGTGGTGGCCTAGTGGTTTAACATTGCATCACCTCGCTCAACTGCCGTCTTCCTTCCTATTCACTCAGTTTTTCTGAGTGAATAGGCTCTTAATAAACTAGCGCGCTTTACCATCAACGATCGTATCACTGCTTGCCATCAGGCGGGATTGCGGTCAAGCGCTAGTTTATAATTATTTAAAAAAAATAAAGCTATTGCATAGCCTTTTTTTTATCAACTATAACTTGCAATTATAATTATTTATTTATTTTATTTATACAGTAATTTTTCCTTTGTTTTTTTTTTCTTTGATATCAATTCAAGTTTTCTTTCTGTTTTGTAATTTATTTATTTTTTACCAGCAACGTCATCAAAAGAGTGCGAAAAATGGTGACGATTAAGCGACTAAACTATATTCAATGTTTTCTGTTCGACTTTGATAAAGAGATAGAAAGAAGCTAAGCAATAGCTTAAAAATGACGTCATGTTCGTTATCACACCCATGTCAGAATGTCATGAAATATGATGTCGGCCATCTTGGATTTCAAAAATGAAATCATTTTCGTGATCAGCACCCTGAGTTTTGGCGGGAAAGTCAAGCTGAGTGTCACGCTCGTTTTTCATTGGACTTTTAAAATTATTTATAGTGTTGTTTACTAAATAAAAGTGCGTGATTTATGTAGTAAAAAGTGCATTTAGTAAATAGTTCATAAAGAACAGTGAAATATCGCTGCATAGTGGCCACATCATGACTTTGTCCCAAACCTCACTCGTAAGACGGGTCACGCGGCCGTCTTTTTCGACATGAATAATTCATAATTACGTGGCATTGGCTAAATGCACCAACCGTGCGAAGCCAAAAAATAAAGAAATAAAGAAAAAACCCGTGAAATCTATTATATTATCACTCGAGTCAGTAAGCATGTAAAATGAGAAAACTAACATAGAACGATCCGTGTGAGAACTAAACGATCACTATTACACAACAACACTGATACCTTTGAGAAAGCGGACTTCCTCTACAATAGGGCAATTCCTCCGTAAGGTCTGTCTATGCTATTACTTATAATCTCTGTCATTGTGTGCTGTTTCGGTGCAATCGCAAGACCGGCCGGGCACTGAGGGGCAGGCAAGACAGCTATAGTATCCTTATGACTCCACCAACTGGTATTTCGTTGACTCGTAAACGGCGCACAGGGAGCACCACGAAATATACTCAAAGACTCCGAGGTTCTTTTTCAATATACCCCACTGTTTTGTCGTGGTGGCCTAGTGGTTAAAACACCAGCCTCTCAAGTATGAGTGCGCGGGTTCGATTCCAGGTCAGGCAAGTACCAATGTAACTTTTCTAAAGTTATATGTACTTTCTAAGTATATCTTGGACACCAATGACTGAAGGCGAAGGAAAACATCTTGAGGAAACCTGGGCTTTATAAGTCTGAAATCGCCAAACCGCATTGAGCAAGCGTGGTGATTACGCTCAATCCTTCTCTGTATGAGAGGAGATCTGTGCCCAGCAGTGGGACGATAAAAAGGTTGTTGATGATGAACGGCGTCGGTGTCGAATTATTTGTTATCAATTTAATATTTTCGAGCTGATCTTTAGTAACATAATCACTTCTGATTGCGTTAACATCTGACCGTAGAATTAATAAATCCTTCATCAACTTCTTTACGTAACGTACGTTCTACGTAGTCAAAGCAAACTGGTGGCAATTTGTGAAGGTCATATGCCACAAAAACTGGGATTGTTCGGGATCCGTGATTTTAAACACCGTAATCGTATATTTTAGGTCTTTCTGCTTTTTGTTCTTACGCCTCGATACATGTTTTTGTCTTGTCTTCGTAGAAACAAACAATAACTTTTTTGCCTCATCAATGTCTTCCTCAGAAAAAGCCGACGAGCATATTTTTATTAAACTTTCGTTGTTTCGTTTCGGAGATAACAATATTACAACTCGTACACTTAAATGTACTCGTATTAACATTGTTCACCGACATCTTTCTGTAATATTTTATTTAATAAAAACTTCAACTTCAACTCTTGATCTGGTCCCTGTGGATAGATACCACAATTTTGCCAATAACACGTGTAACAAATTATAGAAATTCTTTAAAAAAATATTTCACAATAATGGCGGATATCGCCAATAACAGTTGAAATAACGGCCGCGTGAGCACTTTTTACTCTATAAAATCACGCGCTTTTATTTAGTAAACAACACTATAAATAATTTAAAAGTTCAATGAAATATTAGCGTGACATTCATCTTAGCTTTTCCGTTAAAAAAAAGCTATTTTATAAAAACACTATTAAATTAATTTGAATAAAAGTACTTAATAATTAATTATATGAAAAGTTTTTAAGGTAGCCATGACAACGTCGATGACGTCTATGACATATCTCTATAGAAGACCTATTTCAGAGAGAAAATTAATCGCAAGTTTAGCACATCGCCACTATCAGTAACATGGCAAGTGTGTAGAACTGAGTTCGCGCCCTGCAATATGCATGCTCTTTATGAAAATCTATAAATTGTTTTCAAAAGATGTAGTCGCATGCACACAAACATACCGTGCCGAAGACTGCCGAACTGAAACGACGTTAGACGATGTACGGCCTTCAAGCCACACCTCCGTGCCCGTCGGAGTGGGGAGCGTGAGGTTTTTTCGTTACGGAATTTCTGGATTCAGTCCCCGCGCTCAAGGCCCGCGATAGAAGCTATGCAATAGCTTAAAAAACAAATTTAATTTATAATTGAACTAAAACGCAGGCTAGAACACAACGACGCTAAGTTTTTTTTCTTTTTTTTTTAATAAAGTGAAAAAAAAGACAAATTCTACATTCTACATCATTAAACCCACTTACTATTCTGTCCCGCTGACAGCTGATCGAGTATAGCTTCCTATTGGCTTATTGCTTTCTGTTCGCAAGGGTCTAGTTTCTTGTATGACCTTCGACCCCGTCTTACCTTCCGCCTCCTCATCCCTAGGTTATCTTCTATCTGGATATTTAAATATCTGGATATGGAACAAGCAAACAAACTCTTCAGCTTTATATATTAAAGTATAAGTAGATTAATAATTGAAACTAAAAACAAACCCCAAGGCAAAACAGAACAGTGACAGCATTAGTCAAAATTTAAAAAAAAATATTTCTAAAAGTCTTTTTAATAAGTTTAATTTCGCACCACCAGCCAGTTGCCAACAGCTATATTACTGTTAAGTTTAATCAAAATCTGTTCAGTAGTTTTTGCGTGAAAGAGTTACAAACATGTATTCATTCAACCTAATAAAGTTTCACGTTAATAATTTTGGTACTTTTTCTTATCTCATATTATGAGTATGTTTTTTTATGAAACGAGTAAAAACCTATTTTGGTAATTATGTTACCATTTTTAATCGTCATAGAATTTTTTTTAATAGATTACAATTTGGCTATCTTCTGTCAGCGACTTCGCTTGCGTGTAATTTCTTAGTTTTTCAAATTAACACATTGCATATTGTACATATCTGTCAAATCAAATCAAAGTATTTATTTCAAATAAACCAGTTACAGGCACTTTTGAAGTGTCAGAAGATCGGTCAGTCACTAAGGTGAAGCTAGTCGCCCATTCCAAAGAGTAGGTACCATGGACACTCTTTTAAATTATCAAGCTGTTGATACAAATATTTTATTATATCATTCATTTTGAAATCAACCGTGTGAGAACGATGCAGAAATATATTGTACGCTAAGAGCGTCCATTATGGAAAACACAAAAAAAAAACAACAACAAAAAAAGACTAACCCAACAAATAGATGCTTTACAGCAAGTGCATTGTGCTCACACGTATGCCTTGCAAAATACTACACACGTCTGTTAGGTATGTAGTTAATTTTTTTCCTACTCCATGTGTATTGTCCAACTAATATTTATAAATACGGCCTGGGTATAAAAACAAGAATGGACCGAGTATTGAGCCCTGCGGTACACCTAACTGAACTGATGGTCCAGTAAAAATTTACACCATTAATGTCTACATACGGGAGTCTACTTTAAAGATCAGACTCATTATGTTGAGAGGTTCGTTTCGGATACCGTAATGACGTAGTTTTCACAAAAGAATACCACGGTGCACGCAATCAAAGGCTTTCGGTAGATAATATGGATGATTGGTGCTCTTTCGTAAAAGCTACGGGACGGATTTGGATGAAATTTGGTTCACAGATAGTTTAAAGCCAGGATTAACACATGGGATATTTTACCCTGATATTCCTACGGGATCCAAACTTATTCAGGTAATCTGGGGAGCGTATTTTTGTAAAACTTCCGCAGCTTCCGTCGGCCCTTATCAGCTGCCAAATCGCATTGTCCACCTGCGTTTGTTTTCCTTAGCAAAATAAATTGGACCTATTATGTATGTGAAGTTTACACATAAAAAAAAAAAATAGATATTTCAAGTAGCTTCAGTGATTCGTTTACCCCAAACAAAGCAATAAATATTTTTGAAGTGAAACTTCTTTACGCACGCTTGACTTGGGGAGTAAGCTGGCGAACGCGTGACGTAAGCGTTACGAAAAGTGATTGGGCAAGGCGAACGGAAGTTAAGTGGGGGATATAAGT
This sequence comes from Sesamia inferens, assembly GCA_037179545.1. Taxonomy (NCBI): domain Eukaryota; kingdom Metazoa; phylum Arthropoda; class Insecta; order Lepidoptera; family Noctuidae; genus Sesamia; species Sesamia inferens. The sequence continues at coordinate 12,856,605 of CM073951.1, read as the reverse complement.
ACAGAGGCGCCCGTGGCGCGAGCTTGGTACTACAAGGTCTACAACGAGTTTTTTTTTTTTTCAATAAAAATAGAAGATCTATGCAAAAATATTAATTTACCAATGAAACCATGAAATAAACTTAAATATTTATAGAAAATTAATATATGTATATGTGTATACATGTATATATTGTACACACATATATATATATATATATATATATATATATATATATATATATATATATATATATATATATATATATATAAACACCTCTTTGGGCACTTAGTTGATCCAGCCACGATGCCGTTCATTATAGACTCCACCTTTAGCACGGAATAACTTTACTCCAGTTGCATATTTCTTGGGGGGAGTGGCAACGTCGTATTCTATTTAGGGATGTGGCCAAATATATTCGTCGATTAGGACTTATACTCGACAAAAAATTTTCAGCAATTTCATGCATTAGTGGATCCTAACGGCTATATTTTTTGAACCCACCAGGACTTTTTAGCTCTGAATATATTTCAAAAATCAATAACTTGTGTTGATCCATTTATATACTCGCACTTCCAGTAATACTTCTTTTGATCCGATACCTATACCGTAACGGTTGATCAATTATGAATTTAATAAACCTAATCTAGAAATTTTATATTCGCAATGCTCCATACATTGTAAGATCTATATATATTTGTTAACATTTCATGCATTAGTGGATCCATAACGTCAATTTTTTTTAAATGCTCGAAGACTTTTTGGCTGGAAATATATTCCAGAAATCATATACTTTGTTGATCCATTTAGAAAACTCATACTTCGTAATACTTATTTTAATATGAATATATAATTATTTTTAGTATGAATTGTTATTAATAGTTAAAGAGGTTGAATTTTATGTCTAGGGTTTTTATACTTTATTTCTAATTTACCATTAATTTTAAGTTTTTAAACTCTATTCATCGAAACCAATCTAATGGGTCTAAGCACGATATCGCCACGGTATGTTTTGTGCCGAAAATATTGTGTGGACAGCCTCTCTAACATTCAATGCAATTGACACTGCTTGTATAGACTCCTTTGGTATTTGTATGCGAATACATATTATTATTAAATTTTAATGTTAATTTTTAAGGGTTGAAGTTTCCGTAGCTGTTTTTTTAGGAATTAATCAGATGATTAATTCCTAAAAACCGATCCTGAATGATTCCTGATCTAGAAAGAAAAATTCTTTATTCCGCCCAAACAGAACGCACATTATAATAATAATACACTAAAACAAAAATAAACACATAATGAAGAAAAAGAAAAAAAAAGGCAAAGAAATATAATTTACTAAAAAGCCTAGTACTCAAAATAAAACAATGTTATCTTGATGTCATAACCAGTGTCTGGAGTTTTGGCGGGAAAGTTAAGCCGAGTGTCACGTTAATTTTTCATTGGAGTTTTAAATTATGCATAGTGTTGTTTACTAAATAAAAGTGCCTGATTTATGTCGTAAAAAGTGCATTCAGTAAATAATTCATAAAGAACATTGAGATATCGCAGCGTAGTGTGTAAATTAAACATGTGTACCTCATTAATAATATTTTTGTAAATTAAGAAAGATAAACTCAACCGCACGTTAGTGGACATAAAATCATATTTACTACTTTTTTTTTTTTTTTTTTTTTAAGTATAAACCAGCGCTTGACCGCAATCCCGCCTGATGGTAAGCAGTGACGCAATCGTTGATGGTAAAGCGCAAGGTACTTAGTAATAAAGATCTAAGTACGAGTACATATATCCGCCGAAGTGCGTTTGACATTCTGGTAGATGTTTTCTCAATCTACTCATAGTTACATTCCTACGTGTATTATAAAAATTATTTCACTTAGTCGCGTTATATTTTAGCGAACACCATTACGATACGGACGAAGCGTTTCGCTTCCTCCTTTATACCGCGTACATCGAGGGACTGGAACAGTTTGCCAGCGGCAGTGTTTCCGTCGGACTACAATTTTAGTGTCTTCAAGGCTTGAGTGAATAAGCTCTTAATAAACTAGTGCGCTTTACCATCAACGATTGCGTCACTGCTTACCATCAGGCGGGATTGCGGTCAAGCGCCAGTTTATAATTTTAATAAAAATAAAATAAATAAATAAAAGGTACAGGAACTCATTAGACACATGGAATGTAAATTTAAGCGGCCGTAATTTCGAATTAGGTAGTTTGCGTTTCGTGCCAGCGTCCTAGTTTAAATTTCTTTCGAAAAAAAAGAAACATGGAACACCAAGGAGGTAACTAGTAAAAGGTTTTATTTAAATTTCGGACTGTCTTGCAAATAGACACAATATTGAAATGATAAATAGTGGACGCTTTATTGAAAAAAAAAACAAAGGAACATCATAATAGCGCCATAGCGTGGGAAAAATAATTATTGTTCATTATTCGTCATTGAACTTAAAAAATAAAATTATGTTTTTTATTTCCTCGGATTGTTTGAGAAAAGTAGTAAGTAAGAGCCTGCGTGATTTGACCGTATATTGCTTAGTATGATATTATTATCATCGGCAGCAGCGCGGGCATTGAGACGAGAGGATTCGACCCCAGGCATTTTTTCTAATACCGGGAATGAACTTATATTGGAAAAAGTTAGTAATCAATGTCAAAATCCTATAAAATTTAAATTGTCAACAGAAAAATTATTTTCTTTTGGCAATTTAAGTTTTTAACCGATTTCAAAAATAGTAGGAGGTTCTCAATTAGTCGCAACCTTTTTTTTATGTATGTTCACCGATTACTGTAAGAAGCCTGGATCCGTTTGCAAAATTCTTTTTTATTTAAAAGGGTGGTCCCATAGTCACTAGGCTCTGATGATGAAAGACTAGAGAAAGCAAGGAAACTTTCAAAATTTTTAGAGGCAACTTGTACATTTCTAGGTACATTTTTAAATATTTTCATTAAGTATTTTAAAGCACTACAATTTACTAATGATCTGGAGTAGATCTGATGTTGGAGTAGATATGAAGCCGGGAGACAGTTGAGGGAACTCCTCGGGAATTCATAGCAGCTACCTTGTATTTGAGCTTGATTAATTTGTATTAATAAGAACTTTACACTTAGATCGGTTTTAATTGTCATTAGGGCTCTGATGATAAATACAAAGGCCACTTCAGGGAACTCCTCAACGGTTTACAGTAGTTCCCTTGTGTTTGAATTTAATTAATGTATATTGATGAGCGATTTTCACCCATATGGATTACTATGAAAATCTGCAGTAGATTTGATGATGAAGAACATAGACAGACGAGGGAACTCCTCAACGATCCCCTGCAGCCACCTTGCGTTTGTGCTTGATTAATTTGTATTGATTAGGACTTTGCATCTATGTGGGTTAAAATGAAGGTCTGTCGGTCGTGTCCGTAAATCTGATGATGAAGACCAACAGGAGTCGAGGAAACTCCTAAAAAACTTACAGCATTGAAGTTTATCACTGAAGAACCAGTACCTGCATGTCATGCTTAAGCAACAATCAATTATAATCAAGAAACTGAATTTAAGTTGCGTAATCGCGTCATGTCTAGCATTGTTCATACATTAATTTTGACCTCGTAGGAATTTTAAAGAAATCGGTTCAGTGGTTTCGTTTTTAAACCAAAATTACGGGTAAAAACATTGAGTTATAATGTACTACGTAGTACATTATAACTCAATGGGTAAAAATAACATTATTCAAAATTACGTCATTTGTTTACAGGCCTTTTCCCAACCATATTAGCATCAGCGTTCATTCTGACCGGATGCAGCTGCACAGTACTTTTCATAACACAAAAGTGTAAAAAAAAACAACCGTCTTCCAGAAAACACTACAACGTAAAAAATAACTAATTTCCGAAGTCAGGTATGTCTTTGGTATTAGTATATTCGTTTTTAGAAACAAAAAAAAAAATGTGTGCGTGTACTAGTGTACACACGTAAGAAGTGAAATTTCTTAGAAAAAGATGGCGAAGAAGTTTTACTTCAATATAATAACATGAATAAAGATTAAAACTTAGCGTCCCCAATAGGGGGACGATCCACGACTAAATACAACACCAAATTTAAAACTAAACTAACCTAAAGATACAGCCTGTATGTCCCAACAATTGCACGCGCCAGCACCAGGTGAGTCAGTGTGGAATGCGAAATGCGGGATGCGGGATGCGGAAAGAGGGGTGGGGAGGCTAGGTTGAGTCTAGGGGGAGGGGGGAGAGGTAGGTGAGGGGGGGTGTCTAAGTGTTGGGAGGCTCCTGTCCACCTGGGGTCACAACATGAGGGGAGAGTGGGAGGGGACAGGATACTGGAATCTCGGAATGTATGTGCTATATGGGTATTGGGGGGTCAGATACTATGGGGTCAAAATGGGGGAGGTTCCGGCTGCGGGGGGCGGGGAGGGGGCTAGTAAGGGGGGGGGGGGGGGGAATTTTGTCAGAATTTTGAAATTCTCAGCCGTTTCCGAGATATCCGGGATTTTAGGTAGGGATATGGGGAAGGACTTCGAGGTGGGTAAATATAGTACGGGATGCGGAATCCCCCGGGGACAGAATGTTGGGCTCTTCCTCCCGATTCCGAAGAGCCCAAACTCGGCTAGTCTAGGACCTCCGGATCCCGAGATAGGCCGCGGGGGGGTGAGGTGGCCTGAAGAGCAAGTGGGGGGGGGGGGGGGTAAAGTGAGTGTAGAGGAGAGGGGTGGGAGGCTAGGTTGAGTCTAGGGGGAGGGGGGAGGGGTAGGTGAGGGGGGGTGTTGTCTAAGTGTTGGGAGAATCCTGTCCACCTGGGGTCACAACATGAGGGGAGAGTGGGAGGGGACAGGACACTGGAATCTCGGATTGTATGTGCTATATGGGTATTGGAATTAAGTCCAAAAACAAAGTAGCTACTGTAAACCTTGAGGAGTTTCTGGAACTGGCCTTTGTTTTCATCATCAGAGCCTTAATGACAGTCACAACTCATCTTGGTGTAAAGTACTAATTAATACAAATTAATCAAGCACAAACTCAAGGTAACTGCTATCAATCGTTGAGGACTTCCTTCGTCTGTCTCCCGGCTCCATTATCAGCTACATCAGACCTTTATCAAATTATAGTTCTTTGAAATACTTAATGAAGATACTTAGAAATGCACTAGTCGGCCCTACGATTTTTGGAAGTTCCTCTTGATTTCTCTAGTCTTTCATCATCAGATCTTGACTAAGGGACCATTTAGAAAGTTTACCTTTTCAAACAAAAAAAGAATTTAGCAAATCAGTCCAGGTGTCTGAGATTAATATCTAAGATTAATAAAGTGAACATACATAAAAAACAAAACGGCTGCTTAACCAATCGCTTCGCGCCCTTGGCAAATGCTGCGCCCTGATTGGCCCATTTGAATTGGATCAACAACTGCCCAGACGCCAAAAAGGTGGATTTGTATAAAACAGCCCTTAATTATTGTTATTGGTTATTATTATTCAACGTGACACATGTGGCTCCGAACGGAGCCACATATTTATGGACAAATGGCATCGGATCAACAAAAGGCCCCCGGATCAACAAGTGAAAATGGATCAACAAATTACTACCTATACGGCACGTCTGAGCCACAAAGTGCCCAAAGGGATATCTATATATATATATATATATACATACAGATGGAGCGAAAGAAGTTTCACTTCAGTCGTGTGGTCATAAGCACACTCGTTTTTTTTTTTTTGTTTTATCGTATTTCATTTAATCTTGTAGCACAGATAACGTTAGATACATTATTATAACACTTGTCGGTCAACAATGCCTAATAATTTTACAATTATTAGCGTTAAAAATTCATAAACATGTTTTTATTGTAATCTGAGTTAGTTCAAAGGTTATGTTATCAGCTCTACTCGCGTCCTTATCTTACACGTACGATCCAATATTTAAACATTTCTCTATAAACCTCATAGTAACATCTAAGTAAACACCTGTCTATATTTTTAACAAATTTTCAGCCGATCAGGATGGATCGGCTGAATCTCTACAACATTATTTTTTGTTTATGCGAAACCCGAAAGACGTGTCCAGTATTTTTAATTAAAGAATCTATGTAGAAGGTATCATAAAAAAAACCACAAAGTTATGAGCTTGCTATTCTACTTCGTTGTCCTAACAAAAATATGGTCAAAGGTCCGCTCGTGCGGGCGAGCGCGGGGCATTGACCTCTGCGTCAGCTGTGCGCGGAGCGCAAGTACTATGATCTATCGTCGAGCTGCATCAATTTCTAAATGCATTTGTGAAAAAATATAACATGGTGTAAAAATGAATGGAATCGATTCAGTTGCTTATTCTGAACGAACTATATTCAGGTTTCGAATCAACATTAAAATAACGCTGTATATTTTACCTTGAAATTTTAGCTGAAGTGCCCTTACTGGGGCCTCTGACCCGAGAAGGTACGGACCTCGTGGTTCAGGCTTCTGAAGGTGGCCTTTTCACCAGGGGGTGAAAAGGCCACCATTCGAGAGTAGTAGAAGTATCATCATTCATTCTCGTAACCCCTGGAGTAGGTGTGAGTTGAAAAACCGGCGTGGTTTTTAGTTAGCAAGAGACTGACAGACCCGCCGCCAGTCCCAGGCCAGCAGACATCCATGAGAATTTACCACCCGGAAAAAAGCAGTGATAAAATAAATAAAAATATACGTATTCAATATTTTTCTATAACCTGAATAACGGACTAAATAGAATCAATTTTTTTATACCCAGGAAACATCCCTATTTCGAATGAATTGCTTCATTTATCAGTATAAAATAGTATCGTCTATGTGATAAAATACGTTATTTATTTATTACGTATCGTACAAAACATGACGATGTATATTAAACAAAAAAAAAATTAACACTTCAGAAATATTACAATTACATATTTTACATTAAAAAGTCTATCTCTCTGAAAAATCAACTTTCATCCATATTTAAGCAAAGCAGGCTGTAGTACAAACACACGCGTACCCTCGTGCAAGCGCCCTGCGCCAATTAAAAGACACAGTAGGAGCAAGTATACATTTCCTCCCCGAGGTAGAATGACAGGGCAATATTACTTACATTACTTCCTCTGCTTCGCCTCACCGACGATGTTCTCTCTTTACATCTTACGAATTTTCGATCAGGTCACGTGTTCTGATACTAGTTTAATATTGTTTACCCATCGCAAAAAAGTGTACAACGCCGCTAAAGAAATTTCATTTAAAAAATCATCAATAATCTTTCGTTTCAGTAAACAAACACCATGGAGGCAGTAGTATTCGACGGCAGCAAGCTTTCCTTGAGCTACCAAAAGAACTATCCCATTCCCACGATCATCAACGATGATGATGTCATTGTGAAGGTTCACTACTCCGGAATCTGCGGTACTGACCTGCATATCATTCAGGTAAATAAATTGTATCTTTAGAATAAGTATATTATTACAAGTATCAAGTACACATCTTTGGACCCGGATCCCCGTACTTTTGAAGGCGTACGAGGGTCTAAATAAAATGTGGCACTAACGGACAACTATCCCTGTAAGCTTTATACAAGTGCACACAAGGACATCCTCCAGTGCTAATATCTATTTGAGGCGAGCGTTGAACATACATAAGAGTTTTAGGCTTCTGACCCGTAACGACTGCCAAAAGACCTACGAATGATGCAGACCTTTCCTTGCTTTCTGAAGCACGGAGGTGTCTCGGTATGCAAGGATGATCAACTATCCACAGACATATGCAGCTGTTTTTATTTAGCCACGGGCCCTTCCTACCTTTTTTTGTTCGGGCTGGGAAATCATCAAATAATGACCTCTCCTACTCTGACTAAAACTCACCCGTGGTTCTTCACTTGCCTGTGCGCCAGAGCCACGGTGTCTTTTTTAACCAACCCAAAACCCTGACCCAGGACGCATCGGTCTTCGTGGATTCCGTCATGATGTGCTGACATCACTTTGAGCTGCGCGTGAAATACAACGCGTCGTCGACTCGGGCCTGGTCCTTACCGGGCGGCCAGCTGCCCCATCCTACCTTAGTTGGCTATACCTAATGTTACTTCTATAAATTTTCTTTCCAGGGTGAGTTCCCAGCTATCAAGTCCCACCCCATTGCCCTTGGACACGAGTCTTCAGGTGTCATCCACGCAGTTGGCAAAAACTCCATCTTCAAAGTGGGACAGAAGGTCGTCATTGATCCTAACAAGTAAGTTGATAATTGTAGATCCTCGTTTTTTTATTATTGGAATCAATTGTAACAGCACATACCTACTTAGGACCTATTAATTTAATCAAATTTTATTCCGTGGTGCTTGGCAATCTGCGCTTCTCCCAGTTGCAATAATGTCCCTTTGTGCCGATTGGCCTAATTCTATTCTGTCTCCTGCTTGTTATGGAGGGAAGTGGAAAAAATATATTTTTTCTTACTCCTCCGCTATTCTTTTCTGTTTAATTTCGTTGCGGCACCCAAGACAGTTGAATCATTTCTCCGGGACTCGTCGAGCTTCATTGCTCGGCGTTTTTCTGACGGTCTCCACTGTTGATTCTGGTTTTCGAAAAAGTGTGGCGGGTTTTGTCCCATTAAAGATCCTCGTTTTGAAAAGACTTTTAACCAAAGTAAATCGCCACAGAATAGAATAGGATAGACTTTATTTTACTTTGTAACCTATGTTTTTGACTGTGATCGCGCCTGATAGTAAGCAGTGATGCGATCGTTAATGGTGAAGCGCAGTAGTTTATTAAGAGCCAATTCGTTCTAGTCTTGAAGACACTTAAATTGTATCAGGCGGGAAGACCGCCTTGTTCAAGTCCTTCGGTGGACGCGGTATAAAAGATACCTTGTCTGGTATAGACTTACATATCATCACCTCATACGGATGATTCATGTACGGCTCAGATCTTTAGTTAGCTGCACTTTTACATGCACAAAGGCCTCAGTTCCCTTATCAACAGTTCCCTTATATTCTCGGTGGTAGGCCATAACATCGGCTGCCGGCAGAAGTTACCACCCACCAGACAAAGTCTAGTAAAGATTCGTCGTGTTCCGGCATGATGTCTGGTGAAGCCGTACGGTGGACGGGTCTGAGTAGTTGTGTTGCGATGTGTGCCGGGTACGATGCGTCAAATGTTGTTGTGTCGGGAGGGGGTCTCCACATCAATCTCCCTCTGACGCAGAATCGTTGGTCGTGTTGTTGGGTTTAACATTGCACCACCTCGCTCAACTGCCGTTTTCCTTCATATTCACTAAGTTTTTTTATTAAGTGAACGGGCTTAATAAACTAGCGCGCCTTACCATCAACGATTGCATCACTGCTTACCATCAGGTGGGATTGCAGTGAAGCGCAAGTTTATAATTATAAAAAAAAAGATAAACTAAACTCATTTTAATTGAGTTTGGCTTCCAGTCTTACCTGATACAGCCGAATATCCAGCATACAAAGCAGCGAGATCTAGTGGTGTTGGTCGGGATATATGTATGTACAAGTTGTGGGTCCGGACCTTATTAGGTGCTCTCATCATCACCATTTCAGCCGAAAGACGTCAACTGCTAGACATAGGCCACCCGCATCCAGCGGTTTCCCGCGACCTGCACCAGGATGTCGGTCTATCTTGTCGGGGGCCCACCCAAGCTGCGTATTCCGGTGTGTGGTCGCCACTCGAGAACCCATCGGCCCCATCGGGCATCGGTCCTACAGCAATGTGCCCGGCCCACTGCCACTTAAGTGTTTCAATTCTTCGGGTTATGTCGGTTAGTCTCGTTCTTCTGCGGATCTCCTCATTTCTGATTTGATCATGCAGGTGCTCTACTTTGTGTAAATTATTGCATCACCACTGCTCTTGACGAAAACCAAATCATCGTGAGGAACCCTTCTTATCCTAGAGCCAAGATTTCTAAGACATGTGTCATCTACCAACCGGCGCTGTTTCCGCGTGATAAACCTATTACGGAGAGAAGCCCTGTGTTCCAGGCGTAGGAACATTATAAGCTGGTTATGAATCCAGCGTGGTTAAAACACCAGCCTCTCAAATATGAGTGTGCGGGTTCGATTCCAGGTCAGGCAAGTACCAATGTAACTTTCTAAGTTTACCAATATTCTTTCTAAGTATATCTTGGATACCAATGACTGATTAAAAGGTGAAGGAATTATCTGGAGGTAACCCTGAAGTTTAAGTATGATATTGTGTGTGGTTACGCTCAATCCTTCTCTGTATGAGAGGAGACCTGTGCCCAGCAGTGGGACGATAAAAATGTTTATGATGTAACCAGCGTACCCTTTTAATATCACAATCTTTTATTATTTCAGGTCCTGTAACCTCTGTGACTTCTGCCGAAATGGCGATTATCAGTATTGCCGAACAGCTGGCATTAACAGCACCATAGGCATCTGGCAGGACGGCGGATGGGCGCAGTATGTGAGAGCCCCACAAATACAGGTCTTCGCGTTACCTGATGGGATTACCACTGAACAAGGTAATGGTTTGCCTGACTTTCAAAATTGTAAGTCGTAGGTGGGTATATACCAAACAGTTTTCTGCTATTCTAGCCATTAACCTAGAATAAGCTTTGTAAACATAGGTAAAAGCTATTCTGTCTTTTCTTATGTAAATTAGGGCTGAAACTGCGGTTGAATAGTAAAAGTGAAACCCACCCCGTTCGTTTTTTTTTTCGTTGCATTCCTGACAGAGTACAAATACATGTATAAAAAATAATACCGGCATCACCATGTGCGTTCACCATACGTGACGCCAAAAAGTCTTATCCTGGCAAAAATTGGTTTTTGGACAGTTTTGCCGTATTATGAAACATCAGTTTTTCTACGTATAAAATATGTTTTTAATTTTTCTACACTTAGCTCATTTAATGGTTAAGGATGTTTTAGTAATATTTAAAGCAAACATAAAGGGTGTATCTGACATCGACGCGCAAACGAGTACCATGGATCCAGTACATGATTCTGAACCCCCCAGTGGTAGAATTTTTCGTCGGCTTTTTCATTTTTTTTTTAATAATTATCATGATTAAAAAAAAATATATGTAGTTTTTTTCACTTCAGACCGTTCATAATTGCTATACTTTTATAACCCAATAAGATTTTAAAGTAAAAAATTAATAATTCGGTAATTACACAAAAAAGCGCAATGAAAACAAAACTCGAAAAACTATCTTATCAGTTGATTTAATAGAGTTCACATCAGGGATCAACGTCATACCTACAAACCCGCACGGCGGCACGCTTGCAACGTTCAAAGGCCGAGCCGACACTTTTTTTAAACATTGTTATTTCTGTAACCGTTCAATAACGACATAAATGATTATCATATTTTATTAGCAGGCATGTGGTCTAGCCTTTTCGCGAAGTTTGCGTTACGATGTCAGATACACCCCCGGTGGTAGGCCATAACATCGGCCGCCGGCAGAAGTTACCACCCACCAGACATGGTCTTGCCGCCAAGGGATTCCTCGTGTTCCGGCATGATGTCTATAGCCGTACGGAGGACGGGTCTGAGCAGTTGTGTTGCGATGTGTGCCGGGTACGATGCGCCTAATATTGTTGTGTTAGGAGTTTGGTCGTGGAGGGTCTTCAGATCAATCTCCCTCTGACGCAGCATCGTTGGTCGTGTTGTTGGGTTTAACATTGCATCACCTCGCTCAACTGCCGCCTTCCTTCCTATTCGCTCAGTTTTTCTGAGTGACCTATTCACTCTGAATAAACTAGCGCGCTTTACCATCAACGATCGCATCACTGCTTACCATCAGACGGGATTGTGGTCAAGCGCTAGTTTATAATTATTAAAATATATATATATATATAATTCACATTGAGAATAAAACTTTGATACACAATTACGGTCGGAACCACTAAGATAGCCACTCGAAGTTTGACGTTTGACCACGTTTTGCTAAGTAAATTAATGTAATGTAACAGTAGGTACTAGAACTTGACAGCCTCCGTGGCGTAGCGGTAGTGAACGCGGCCGCTGCGCAGTGCAAATATTTGTATGCATGAATATGAATATTTGCACTGGTCTGGTCGTGCCTCGGAAAGCACGTTAAGCCGTTGGTTCCGGTTGCCATACGAACATCTAATGGCAGTCGTTACGGGTTGCTGGAGCCCTCGAAAGTTCAACAATTGGTCTAACTGCATTACTTCGATATCGCCTTTGGGTTGTGAAGGTCAGACAGCAGTCGCTTCACGGAAAATATCGAAGTTTAGCCAAAATCAGCAGTTGGACTGGTAAAGCGGACCCCAGACTCCAAAAAGCTATATAAAAAGCTTCGGGTGCGACTGGGATTGACGCTGACATGATGATGATGATTTAAGTCCTTAATGAGCAGTTACAGAAATAACAATGTTTAAAAAAAAGTGTTGGCTCGGTTTTTGAACGTTTCAAGCGTGCCACCGTGTGTGTTTGTAGGTATGGCTTTGATCACTATTTTTTTTTTTGTTTGGGATGGGAAATCATCAAATGACTTCTCCCGCTCTGGGCGGAGCGGAAGGGCGTGTCAGAATTTTACTGACCAGAATTTTACTGAACCCACCCGTGTTTCTTTTCTTGCCTATGCGCCAGAAATCGGCGAATAAGATCTACTTTTTCGAGTTTTGTTCACATTGGTCTTTATAGTGTAATTAGCGAATAAATTACTTAATTTTTACTTTAAAATGCTATTGGGTTATACAAGTTTAGCAATTATGAACGGTCTAAAGTGAAAAAATGTAATCAAGTTTCAGAATCATGTACTGTATCCATGGCACTCTTTAGTGCGTCGATGGCAGATACACCTTTAGGCTGATTATGTAATGATCATGTCTTTTGTTTCCAGCTGGTCTCTGTGAGCCCTACTCCTGCGTTTCCCATGGCTTCAACCGCGCCGCCCCCCTCAAAGTTGGACAGAAGATCCTCATTCTTGGTGCTGGTATCATCGGTAAGTTAATGGTGTCGATTTTGTTGTTGAAAAACTAAACTAATTTTAAGTTATGTGCTTGTTTTTCTTTCCATTTCGTTAAGAAAAGGACAGAAGATAAAATGCCAGTTTAGACCTGTCAAATTAGTGCGCTCCTGACGTAAACTGGCGTATTTTTAGTCGCCATGTTTATAATCGCGTCTAAAATGTTTATGGAGTATCTTAATTTGACAGGATTAAATTAAAATGTTATCTAGTTACACTACTATATGGTCTACTTATATTTGCAATCTGATCTATAAATGCACAATGTAAACAATCCTCATTATAGTTTTAAAATCGTTTACTTAGTAAAGTTGAAACTTCTTATAGATAAAAACAAACAGTGACATGATTAGGTACATATCTGTTTTAGCAACTGTTCAAGCATAAATATCATCCATATTTGATAAAATTTGTTCAGCTTGGTGTACTAACAAACATTAAATAAATACGGACAAATCACATAGATTGAGCTAGCCCCAAAGTAAGTTCCAGACTTGTGTTATGAGATACTAACTCAACGATACTATATTTATAATAGATACATAAGTATATAGATAAACATCCAAGACCCAGGTCAATCAGGAAAAGATCATTTTCCATCACGACCTGGGCGGGGATCAAACCCGGGGCCTCCACGTCGCAGGCTGGCGTGTTGAACGCTGCGCCACGGAGGACGACAAACGATTATTGATACATTGATGATAAACTTTAAAAATAATATCCCGAGCACTCCGGTTTGTTTTTGTCATACTTAACACATTTCTTCGATATTTTGTCTAAATTGAATTAAAAATTAATACAAATTTCAATAAATAACAAGTCACAAAACAAAGTGATGACAGCCAATGATATTCGATGTTCCTTCTATGATTTAGTGTTGCCCTACTTTTGAGAAATTTTAGTTCCACAAACATTAATTTCACGACTTCATAGACAGACATCTAACCATCATATTGGCAATAGACATCATGCATCCAGCGCCCTTATCGGCGAACGCATTTTTGTCAAATGATTGCCACTAGTTGAGAACAGTTGGGATCGTTCGGACAGCCCATTGGTCCGTCCGGTCGAAATGATCCCAACTAGTCGCAATCATTTGACAAAAATGTGTTCGCCGATTAGGGGGCAGGCCAGCCCAATGACAAAAGAGGTTACTTCACTATTTGGCCTTGCCTTCGTAAGTGTATAATAGTCATCAATAATTTTAAATATCGAACGGCAAAGCTCATTTCGTTCTTGAAAAAATAATTTAAAAAAAAAGATGAAAAAAGGCGGAAACAGAAAAACTTTTACTTTAAAAATGTTTTATTCTTGTAATGCCAGTATTTTCTCCTACTTACCTCACAATGAAGATGTAAAGCCGAGTAGTTGGCTCGGGTGTAAGCATCAATTGCACTCTCATAATATCTCTGCAATTGATGCCTTACAGCCCTTGGCTACTAAACTAATATTACTGAGTTAATGGAGTCGGGACGAGAATGAGCTGTAGAATATTTTGAATCTATAACACTTTCTTTAGTTATCACCGTCCTTTGCGAGCCCGTTTTAAAGATTTCCTACTTACTCAACTCAATGTAATAGAGGAGGCACTTATTGTCTCAGAAAACTATGGAATCCTACACATTATATTTTGTTGATACTCAGGCTGATTGATAACCTAATTTATTTGCCAGGTAACCTTTGGATCACCACCCTGCACCACCACGGACACAGGGAGGTGACTGTGTCTGAGATGAACCCCACCAGGCTGGATATTGTCAAGAGAATGGGTAAGGTTTGCTAGGTATTGTCACTATTGACCCTCAGTCTAAGTAATGCTAGATATTGTCACTCTTGACCCTCAGTCTAAGTAATGCTAGGTATTGTCACTCTTGACCTTCAGTCTAAGTAATGCTAGGTATTGTCACTCTTGACCTTCAGTCTAAGTAATTCTAGGTATTGTCACTATTGACCCTCAGTCTAAGCAATGCTAAGTATCAGTGGCGAAGGGTGAAATTTTGACAAAGGGAAGCCGGTCCAAAAAAATAAACACTTAAACACTTACCTACTGCAGGATATCTTGGAGGAGGTCTTCAGATAAGAATAATATCAAAAGCCCCACCTTCACCATACAAAAAAGGACTGATGATTTGATAACAGTGTCTTTCAAGTATGATAAAAGCGGCTTTGAGAAAAGCCTTTTTCGACGTGCATCTCCATACCACACATGCATGCTTGTTAGTAAGTACTAAGTTAAGTACCTACCTATTGTTAGGGAATAAGAGTCAAGAAAAAATAAAATAAAAAATTACAAAAATAATAAAGTGTTAAAAACCGAAACCAACAAAAATATTAAGCATGTTTTTTTTAACAAAATGAGCTAAAATGTTGTTATAAAAATTCGGATTACTTTTCATTTTATTAAGCAAATTTTTTTCAATTGACATGATAGCCAAATCGGACAATCTCTGCTCTTTTTGGCAGTTTCGCACATACGTGTGAATGCGTTTTAAAGCAGAAAATGACCGCTCAGCTGAAGCTACTGAAATGGGGAGGGTCAGAATTAAACTGCAAAGAGTCGAAACTTGAGAAAATGCGTCTTTCAAAGACGTATTTTGGAGCTGTAAAAAAACCTCATAGGTGTCCAATTTATTTAACGACGCTGACGTAAATAAAACTTTAAGTTCATTTTTCAACGCGGTAAAATCAAAAATTCCCGGAAAGTTCGCTGTCAAAGAGGAAACTTTTTCAGTTGGAAATGATTGGTTGTATTGAAGATTTTTTTAATAAAATTACTAAATTTAAACTGAAATTTAATTCGCAATTGAAATTCTTATATTTAAAAATCAAATCTTTTATAAAAATGAACATAAATTGTAATCTAATATTTTTATGCAAGAAATAAAAGGCTTTTTTTTTATTTTTTATTTATTTATTTATTTATTGAAGATACTTTGATTTATTAAGTAAATCAATAAATACAAGCTGAGAAAAAGATCGGTACCTTTGAGTAATTTGAGCTTTGACTTTATCTATAATCGAGGAAAAAATACGCTTGTACGCCGTTTTGGGATCCGTGTCAGTATTTATTCGGCGCCGTCGCCGCGGCGGCTCACAGATTTGTTCAATGCTGTGGAAAATGGTATCAAACGAATTAATAAAGTCTTCCGAAATCCACCGTTCAAAAGAATCGATTTCGCGCTTTGCCACTTCAACGTCTACTTGCTTACTTTGAAGCAAAGCAAAAAGAACGTCTGTCTTTTCGAAAATGTCTGAGAAAACATGCAATAAGAAGCAAAATTGCATGTCTTCCAGTTTGTGTTACAAGCACTCGGACATTGAAATTGATTCGCTGTCCCATGATTCCGGTGAATCTAAAATACAATTCAAAGTTTCGATCATGTCGGTTCTGCAGTTGAAAATTACGTTAATTATGCGCGAGTGATAATGCCATCGCGTTTCTGCTACCCCCGGCATACGACGATGAGCAACTTCTTTCAGAAGATTCGATCTTTTAGAAGATTTATTAAAAAAGCGTACGATACTGTTAATATGACCAAAAAAAGCTTTTAATTCGGGTACGACTCAAGACTAAGTTTAAAACGTGAGCATAGCATGGAATAAACATCGCCATGGGACAGATTTCACGAACTTTAGTTTGTACACCACCGTGCTCTCCAGACATAACTGCCGCACCATCGTAAGACTGTCCAATTAATTTATCTTTACAACGAAAGTCATCGAGAATACCGAGTAACATGGTGGTCAAAATGTCGGCATTTCGACCACCACTTACGTCATAGAAGCCCAGAAAACACTCTTCAATTCCACTGTTAGACAAGTACCGCAATATAACAGTCAACTGTTCCCTGTGACTGACGTCCGGCGTTTCGTCGATCATAACCGATACAAATGAAGCTGAATTTATTTCCGACTTTATCTCGTCACGCATAGAAGACGCGATACAATGAATTAAGTCATTTTGGATGTCACTTGAAAGTCCTGAAAATACAGAATTTTGGGTCGAGGAACATTGCTCCAAATGAGAATCAAGGACTGTATCGTACTTGCACAAATAATTTAACGTTTCAATGTAATTTCCGCCATTGTCCGAATCTGCTCTTTCATTGTGACCGCGAAATGGTAATTCTTGCTTCCCCAAAAGAATGACCGTGTCAATAAAACGTTTCATTAACTCGCGATTACGGTCAACTTTTCTGTTATGTACATCAAAAGTGTTGGAAAAAAATGACTCGATTCTGCCATTACATATTTCCAAATTCGTGGAGTAACAAGCAGCTGCGGATGTGTTTTTCAGTCTGAATGTGTTTTTTGGCTGAGTTAGACAAATTATTAATATCCGTAAAACCCGTACTGCTCCAAACAGATTTCGAATCAGAAAATAGCAAACACGAAAAACAAAACATTTTGTTCAGTTTGCAACTGCCTGTCATCCATGTATATTTATCATATAACGACGCGTGAAAATGTTTAAAAAATCCATCTCGCCTTTTGCAATCAATAATCATGTGTGGGAGTGCTCGACCTAACTGAATAACATGCTTCTTGTATGCATAACTTAGTTTTGAAAATGAAGTTTCTTTTGTAAGCAGGTAGTCTGTTGAGCAGCACTCTATAAGAATTAAAGCCATAATAACAAACAAAATCCACAGTATTTAACCAAATCTGCGATTAAATTACCTTACAGAATCAGTCACAGTTTAAATAACACAAATATTAAAATATAACAAACGAAAAACTCACGCACCAGTGGTATAGGAACACATACTAACAATAATTTATTTTCAACTAAACGAAATGGAACACGAAAATATGCCAAAATAAAAAGAATATGACTTGCGAAGGATTTCATTATAACGCTAATTCTTTTTAATTTTGTCGTGTTTCCTTTCTCGTAGTGGCGTGGTTTCTTTGTCTCTTTCTAATAGAGGAGAGGAGAGAACTGCAAGCCGTTTGGCATTAGCCTATATTTATCAAGTTTTACCGACGGTTAGCGAGCATTAGAAAGAGATGGTCTGACACGCTCTGTCTCTTTTCGCCTCATAGTAAAACGTTGACCGAGGTAAGCTGTAATTCGTCGAGTTGCCTTCAATGTAATGTACGAAAAATTGAAGCGCTGATTAATTTACGACTATAAAATGAAATGTGATACTTAGGGTATTACTAAGAATATAAATATAATAATATAATACTATTGCTATTGTAAATTGCGCAGGCATTTGATTAATAATACTTTGTTAATGAAATAGAATGTAAATACTTTTGTATGAATATGGAACTGATTTTTGAAAGGTAACCCGGTGGGAATCGGCTTGTATGGACTCTTCGCCACTGCTAAGTATTGTCACTATTGACCCTCGGTCTAAGTAATGCTAGGTATTGTCACTATTGACCCTCATTCTAAGTAATGCTAGGTATTGTCTCTATTGACCCTCAGTCTAAGTAATGCTAGGTATTGTTACTATTGACCCTCAGTCTAAGTAATGCTAGGTATTGTCACTATTGACCCTCAGTCTAAGTAATGCTAGGTATTGTCACTATTGACCCTCATTCTAAGTAATGCTAGGTATTGTCACTATTGACCCTCAGTCTAAGTAATGCTAGGTATTGTTACTATTGACCCTCGGTCTAAGTAATGCTAGGTATTGTTACTATTGACCCTCAGTCTAAGTAATGCTAGGTATTGTCACTATTGACCTTCAGTCTAAGTAATGCTAGGTATTGTCACTATTAAGCATATATCACCTTACTTCTTACTGTGATATTTTTATAGAATCCAACGGCAACCAACGGCTTCATCAATTTGCTTACCATCATAAATGATTGTCAACGTGTGTTTAATGTTACTGTCACGTCAAAATCCTAACAATATTAAAGCCTATTCCATTGTTCATAAATTAAATTTAAGTTTAATACTACTTTTTCTTTCCAAATGCATGTCATTTGTTTGTTAAATGTTATCAAATATTAGTGTGC
This sequence comes from Sesamia inferens, assembly GCA_037179545.1. NCBI lineage: Eukaryota > Metazoa > Arthropoda > Insecta > Lepidoptera > Noctuidae > Sesamia > Sesamia inferens. The sequence goes on along the minus strand of CM073951.1, from coordinate 12,837,704 downwards.
TTGTTTCAGAGACTGGCTTCAGACTAGTGACACCTGATGTCTTGGCTAAGGAGGCTAAAGAGAATGTAACTTATGATGTCATCATTGACTGTACAGGTAACATAAAATTTTGAATTAACATAAAACCCAACTAGCATTAAGTCACCTAGTATACTCAGACCTCCACATTAAGTTTTAAATTACCAGTTTTAGCTGACTTCGCAAAGTACAGGTTTTTCGTACAATCCGAAGCCAGTTTATACTGGTTACATAAAGCTATATAGAGATATGAGGAACAGGGTATAAATTTTACTCATCCTGAGGGCAACTGCCCGACAATTGATGTCAGGAAGATGTGTACAGGCTGTATCTGACATCGTAACGCAAACTTCGCGAAAAAGTTAGACCGCCTGCCACTAATAAAATCATGGTAGTCATTTATGTCATTAATGAGCGGTTACAGAAATCACAATTTTCGAGCACGCAATGTAATGTAGACAACGCGAAATCAATGCAACATTATCAATTTAGCCCGCGCGAGTCTCTCAGTACGTAGGCACATACGCGTCTTACTCACACAAACATGGCCGCCTGTAAAGTCGCAATCGCCATGTTGCGCGACTTAGCAAGCCTTTTGATTAAGGTGGGTTGGTTGGTATAACCACTATCGGCAAATCTTAGATACGCATAATGGTGCTTCCTCTTCCTATTTGTTTTTCAGAGTGAATAGGTTCTTAATAAACTAGCGCGCTTTACCATCAACGATCGCATCACTGCTTACCATTAGGCGGGATTGCGGTCAAGCGCTAGTTTATAATTATTAAAAAAAAAACCTACAACCACGAACACCAATGTGTCAACGCTTAGCAACTTTTAGTAATTTAAAGAAGAAATGGTGACTAAAAGTCGAAATATGATAGATTACATAAAGCCATGCATATAGAAATGCTATATTTCGTAACGATATAAGATTTTATTACAAAATGAAGGAAAAAATCACTAACGGACGACCCATAGTATTGTATAAAGTCACGTGTCTTTTTGTTTTACAAATATGGGTACAGCACATGGTGATATAGGTAAAAAGATTCAGTCATACCACCCAACCCAAATTGCTGTAACGATTTTATAGTGACATAGCCTTCGTTTTGTTTCTTTCTCTCCCCCCCCCCCCCCCCTCCCCCCTTCACTACCCTAAAATGTATGGAGCATTTCGCAATTTGTGGAAAGACTAACATAAAAAATAGTGCATTCTTTTTCTAAATCCGCTCCCAACTGCTTACAAGAGGGGGTGAACTTTTATATGAGACTTTTCGCAGTTTTCAAGGTAGCAGGTAAGGTACTGTACATACATATTATTGTATAAAGTCATGTATTATTTTTATGAACAGACAGCTGTGCTGCTGGGGAGTTTGTTCCGCCACTTCTTCTTCCCAGCGAAAGCACTATGAAGTGTCAAAGGGCGGGCATTTTGGAGGAATGTCTTATGTAATATTGACGTTCAAAAAGTGCTGATTCTCAGCCAAATTTGAATAAATGAATTTTGATTTTGGTTTCGTTGTTCAGCGAGTATCCACCCTAACGTTATTGACACCACTACGATCCGGATGAAGCATTTAGCCTCGTCTTTTATTCTGCGAAGACGAGGGACCCACGAGACGAGATCCCATCGAGGGACTGGAACAATTTGCCTGCGGTGGTCTTTCCCTCTGATTAAAATTTTATTGTCTACAACGCTAGAGTGAACAGGCTCTGAATAAACTAGCGCGCTTTTCCATTTACGATTGCATCACTGCTTACCATCAAGCGGGGATCAATGGCCCCTGTGGAATAGTTACCACAATTTTGCCAATAACACGTGTAACAAGTTATAGAAATTCTTTGAAAATTTTATTTCACAATAATGGCGGGTATCGCCAAAGACAATCGAAAAAGACAGCCGCGTGAACCGTCTACGAGGGAGGTTTGAGGCAAGGTCATGATGAGGTCACTATACTGCGATATTTACTGAATGCACTTTTTACAACAAATCACGCGCTTTTGTTTAGGAAACGACACTATAAATATGACCATGTCTTACGGAACTGAAACGTGGTCGCTCATAATGGGCCTCATGCGAAGGCTCAGAGTCACACAAAGCGCGATGGAAAGAGCTATGCTCGGAGTTTCTCTGCGTGATCGAATCAGAAATAAGGAGATCCGCAGAAGAACCAAAGTCACCGACATAGCTCTTCGAGTCGCTAAAATTAAGTGGCAATGTGCACTACATTGCTCGTAGAACCGATAGCCGATGGGGCAGTAAGGTTCTGGAGTGGCGGCCACGTACCGGAAAACGCAGCGTAGGGAGGCCCCCAACAAGGTGGACCGATGACCTGGGGAAGGTCGCGGGAAGCCGATGGATGCGGGCAGCACAAGACTGGTCATCGTGGCCTTGGGGGAGGCCTTTGTCCAGCAGTGGACATCTATAGGCTGAAGAAGGAGAAGGTATTTCTTCATTTCTGTCTAATTTTCAGGAGTGGGTAAGGTGATGGAGTTGAGCTTCCACTACCTGAAGGAGGGCGGCAAGTACGTGCTCTTCGGATGCTGTCCACCCACACATACCGCTACGTAAGGACACTTAGTTCTACCTAAATAACTCATCATCTGCCTAGCCTTTGAAGCCTTTTTGGGGTTCCGTAGCCAAATGGCAAAAAACGGAACCCTTATAGATTCGTCAGTTCTGTCTGTCCGTCTGTCCGTCCGTATGTCACAGCCATTTTTTTCCGAAACTATAACTGCTATACTGTTGAAACTTGGTTGGTAGATGTATTCTATGAACCGCATTAAGATTTTGATGCAAACATAAAAAATAATAATAAATATTGGGGGCTCCCCATACTTAGAACTGAAACTCAAAATTTTTTTTTCATCAAACACATACGTGTACGGGGTATCTATGGATAGGTCTTCAAAAATGATATTGAGGTTTCTAAAATATTTATTTTCTAAACCGAATAGTTTGCGTGACAGACGCTTCCAAAGTGGAAAAAAAGTTGGTCCCCCCCTCTATCTTCTAAAATAAGAAAATGAAAAATCTAAAAAAAACATAAATGATGTAATTACATTACTATAAAAACTACTAACGAAAATTGTTTTGAACGAGATCTAGTACGTAGCTTTTTTTAATACCTCGTAAATCGTAAACCGCTTATTACCACGTAATCTTTCATACAAATAACTTAAATCCTTTAATTTCATAAATCATTGGTTTTTTGTTTATAAACCCGAAACACATGTCCAATATTTTTAAGTAAAAAATCTATGTAGGTACAAAATTCCAATACGATATCATGAAAATCCACAAAATTATGCTTGTTATCCTACTTGGCTGTCCCAACAAAAATATGACCCACGCTCTGCTCAGGCAGGCAACCGGTGCGTTGACCTCTGGCGTCAGCTGTGCGCAGTGCTGTGATTTATCGTAAGCTGCGTGGGGCGCTCGGTAACCACACTGCAACACTTTCTAAATACATTTGGGAAAAAATATAACATGGTGTAAAAATGATTGGAATCGATTCAATTGCTTATTGTGGACAAACTATATTCAGGTTTTGCTTAAACAAAAAATATCGTTGTATAGTTAGACTGTAAAATTGGCGCACCTTAGGTATCAACATCACCAATCTTTTTTTATCGTCCCACTGCTGGGCACAGATCTTCTCTCATACAGAGAAGGATTGAGCGTAATCACCACGCTTGCTCAATGTGGGTTGGCGATTTCAGACTTATAAAGTCTAGGTTTCCTCAAGATGTTTCCTTCACGTTCAGTCATTGGTGTCCAAGATATACTTAGAAAGTACATATAACTTTAGAAAAGTTACATTGGTACTTGTCTGACGTGGAATCGAACCCGCACACTCATACTTAAGAGCCTGGTGTTTTAACCACTAGACCACCACGACTTTAAAACTTTTTTTTCGCTCCATATAGCATGCTGGTACAACACATACAACGAAGTCGGCGGGTGCTGAATGTAATACCAATGTAATAGGTAGGCAAGTACCAGTGTAACTTTTCTAAAGTTATATGTACTTTCTATGTATATCTTGGACACCAATGACTGAAGGTGAAGGAAAACATCTTGAGGAAACCTGGACTTTATAAGTCTGAAATCGCCAACCCGCATTGAGCAAGCGTGGTGATTACGCTCAATCCTTCTCTGTATGAGAGGAGACCTGCGCCCAGCAGTGGGACGATAAAAAGGTTGATGATGATATGGAGCGAATGCCTCTCTGACCTCCAAACTCCTGGTACTGAGACTGGTGGTCAGACTTTCGGACTACTGACGACTCGTAATGCCTGTCAAAGATATACAAATTACAGCCGAGAGCAATGGTGTAAGATGCTTTCTGAGGCACGAAGGGGTTTGGTATGTAATCAACAATCCACAGTCCAACTGTGGCAAGCGTAGCTTAACCTGACCGATCACCTGCACGACTGTTATTATTTAATCACGAGCTCCTAATTTCATAACACACCATCCCCACAGGCCCACTGGATTAAATAAATAAGTTATCATCATCAAAATGTTTTATTTTAATATTAATTTCAGGATTAATCCGTTCGACATTTACAACAAAGAGCTGACCGTTATTGGCGTGAAGATCAATCCTTTCAGTTTCCCCAGCGCCATCAGCTGGCTTAAGGCTATGGGCAGCAGGTAAGCCTTCTTTATCTTTATAGACATTCTTGAACTTTGAAACTTGGTATAACTAACCAGTGGGTGAATTGTTACCATGAACTTAGCACAAGATTCAAACCTGTAACTATGAACTCAGCACTAGATCTAAACCTGTAACCATGATCTCAACACAAGATCTAAACCTGTAACCATGATCTCAGAAGAACATTCAAATCTGTAACCATAAACTTACCACATGATTCAAACCTGTAATCATGAACTCAGTACAACATTCAAACCCTGCAACCATGAACTTAGAACAACATACAAACTTGTAATCATGAACTCAGCACAAGATTTAAACCTGTAATCATGGACTCAGCACAAGATTCAAACCTGTAAAGGTCGTGATTAACAGGGGGTTATTGTGTTTATTTTATAAACTGTTGTGGGGTACTAAGGTGTGATTTAGTTACTCCAAACTTGGGTAAACCAGCGCGTTTACTGTTAAAAAAAAAAACTATATTAATTAATACTCTTTTTCAAGGTATCTGGACTACCACAAGCTAGGAGTGAAGACCTACCGTCTGTCAGAGTATGAGTCGGCTCTTGAAGATCTGAAGAAAGGTTCAGTTGCCAAAGCTATGTTCAAGATTAGCGAGGATTAGGCATTAATGGAGCCAATCCCCTCCTTCACAAACTAAATTAAATTTAAGTACAGGGCAACTTTTTCTATCCATTAAGAAAAGGACAGAATATAGTTATTAGTTTAGTTCCTTAGCGCCTGACGTAAATTTAAGCATTGCTTTGGTGTCATATTCCTTTGATATACAGACTGTAAAATAGGCACTCGTTAGGAATATTGAAATTGAAATACGGAGAGAAACTGCAAGCACAGCCAAATAATGTAGAGGTTGGACTTCCAGGGGGCTTCAGGCGATGTACTCCTGGTGTGCTGAAGTGGATGGAGGCCTCTACCCGATGTTCACTTGGTGCTATAGACTTGTCGATAAGCTCACCAGTCGGTGGCGGTTTGGATTTCGGGTATTTAATGTTGTTCAAAACCAGGAAAGAAAGCAAGAAATTTTTCCATTCACCTGACAGTATACTTGATAGTGTCAGGTGAATGGAAAAATTTCTTGAGTTTGGCAGAGAGGTTGAAGAGGAAAATGCGGGAATGTTTGAGTATGGTTGCTTCTTGATGTATTTAGTCGTTATGTGCATTGATATTTTTTAAAAATGCTAAGGTCAGACACCATACTGCCATGTCTTCAGTAATTAATTTTTAACTATCCTATCCAACTAATCTAACTTAACCGTACCTAAACCAATCTCCTTTCGTTTCCCGCGTGAACCGACCAGGAGGAAGATTTGGGACAAAGTCATGATGTGGCCACTATGGTACAATATTTCAATGTTCTTTATGAATTATTCATTGAATGCACTTTTTACTACATAAATTACACGTTTTTATTTAGTAAACTATAAATAATTTAAAAGTCCAATGAAAAATGAACGTGGCACTCATCTTGGCTTTCCCGTACATTGACAAGTATTCTTAGTCGTCATGTTTTTAAGTCTAAAGTGTCTATGGAATAACTTAATTTGACAGGCGTAAATTAATATTGTATATTCTGTCCTTTTCTTAACGAAGAAGAAAGAAAAGGATGCATTGAAATTATAATTAGTCTAGTTGAACGAGCGCTTCGGGGCCAATAGCAATTGTTGTTCGTGGTCAAGTTATATGTATAATAAGTTTATTAAATGTATTTTGTTGTTTTTGTTAATTTTACTGGTTTTATTTATCAAATACATTATCTTCTATTTCGGATCCATCCATCTAATCCCTTCCTATACACATGACTTATAAACTAGGTTTAGTACCTACTTACATTACGGTCTCCAAAACCTGGAGCATAGGGGAAGATTAGCCAGTCAATGTATACCCTTTTACAACAAGCTTCCCATGGACATTCGAAACTTACCCATTAAACGATATAAAACCTATATAAAGGCCAAACTTTGCAAAAAGGGGTATTATAAAATCTCAGATTATTTAGAGGATAGAGAGGCTTGGGACTGAGCTGCTCGCTCTGTTAAGCATTGTTATTAAGCAATATGCGTAATTATAACGTAAATTATTGTAAACATTTTCATTTTTAATATCTGGACTTGAAAAAAGACGATGATCCCTGAGTTTGTTTCGGCTATTTCTTCTTTTTTTTTTTTTTTTTTTAAAATAGCCTTCTTCTCCCTTCTTGCATGGCAAGAAATCTTTTTTGCCTTTTTTACTTTTATAGCTGTTATCTTTTCCGCTTCAACTTTTTTGCGGCTTGTCCATCTTTTCGGGTTGCTCTTTTCCCGTTGCGTCATGTTATCTTTTTTATATCTATATATATATATTTTGTCATCTTTTGTCAGCTTTGTTTTATCTTTTTTATCTCATTTTTATACATTTTCTTATTTACTAATCTTACTTCTATACTTACTTCTATAATATTCACATTTTAGGCTATTCTTGCCGATGGCAGTTGCGGGGCTGTGCTGCCCCTCGTCCTATTCCTTTCGATGCAAATCTTAGCTATTTTGAGGCAGAACCGCTCCAGGTGGCTATTTCTTCTTAGAGGTAGTCAGTTAGGAAATGCCGGCTTCATCTAGTTAAAAAAAAAAAAACGTATGACGTGTAAAAGTGATCGGTGATCCTGCTTGCTTAATAAACGATTTCGTTTCATTTCATTTCATTTCCTGTCAATGTTCTATAGGGTGTATTATGGAGACTGTGCGCGGGGATAGAGATGTTTCTTCTGGTACCCCTTTGGACCTCAGTGCTCACCAGATCACATCTAGAATCTATTCATATCTAGAAACAGCATATGCAGAGGCGTGTTCTTCGATCTGTATCTCTCCATGGTGAACCTTAGTGCTAATATAGGAGCCGTGGTTCCGTACCCTGGATGAAGCTTATGTTTACACTCCCAAGACAGCACACTCCTGCCAAAAGTGGGAGTCTATAATCCTCTAAAAGATCTTCATGGTATGGGATAAGACTTTTATAGCGCCATAGTTACCATACTCCTGTACCGAGCCCTTGCCTTTGAAGACTGGAGTAAAAATACTTAATCTCCATTAGCTCAAGATTTTGCCGGTCAAGAACACGAGATTCAGAGTGTCAGTTCCGACAACTTTCCGATTCGGCACGCGATGAAGAGCCGTTTGGACTTCCACGGGCGTTATCGGGGGCACTAATCCAAGATTTGGAAAGAATAGGGATGTTTCCTGGGTAAAAAAAAAAATGATTCTATTTAGTCCGTCATTCAGATTATAGAAAAATATTGAATCGTACGTATATTTTGTTTTATCAAATCAATAAAAAATTACAAATATAAAAGGCATCAATGATCAGGAGTGGTGGCTGGTGACGTCATTGCTTCAACGCACTGTGTCGTCTTCATTTTTTGTTTATATGAAAAAAGGAAAATACGTGTCTAGTATTTTTTGGAAATTAGACTGACGGACTAATTAGTTTTTTTTAGTCAACTACCCTATTGCATGACTTAATTCCCCTGTCTCCGTGCCATCATCGGACCTGTCACACGGCGAGTATCCATTCTTATGTTGTTGACACTACTGCGACTACAATTTAAGTGTCTTCAAACTAGAGCGAATAAGCTCCTAATAAACTAGTGCATTGTACCATTAACGATTGCATCACTGCTTACCATCAGGTGGGAAAGCGGTAAAGCACTAGTTTATAATAAAATAACTTACGTCTCACAAAAAAACAACACAAACTTTTCATTTTTTATTTATTTTTAATAAATATAAACTAGCGCGGTCAGGCGCTAGTTTATTAATGAAATTGAAATTTATTAAAAACAAACAACAATGAATGTACAAAAAGTCTGTTTCTATAGTAATAAAAATCTTACTCGTAAAAACTAAAAAACTTACTGTAGTCTAATACATATGTAATATAAATCTTTAAAGTTACGATATAAAACTAATATTGGGACCACCCGAACTACGTTTATTTAAACCTGTGTTTCAGGCTATCACCAACAAAGATATTTCATGGCTATAATATAATAATAATAAACATAATATGACAAAAGTATTTAAGACTAAGCAATGAAAAATTGTCCTAAAAACTTAAATAATACATTAACGCCGGCAGAAGTTACCACCCACCAGACAAAGCCTCGCCGCCAAGCGATTTGTCGTGTTCCGGCATGATGTCTGGTGAAGCCGTACGGAGGACGGATCTGAGCAGTTGTGTTGCGATGTGTGCCGGGTACGATGCGCCTAATGTTGTTGTGTTGGGAGTTTGGTCGTGGAGGGTCTTCAGATCAATCTCCCTTTGGCGCAGCATCGTTGGTCGTATTGTTGGGTTTAACATTGCATCACCTTGCTCAACTGCCGTCTTCCTTCAGCCTATTCGCTCAGTTTTGAGTGAATAGGCCTTAATAAACTAGCGCGCTTTACCATCAACGATCGCATCACTGCTTACCATCAGGCGGGGTTGCGGTCAAGAGCTAGTTTATATATGTTAAAAAAAATTCTACTTATTTATTAGTATATAACATAACTTACTAAACTACTCCTTTTATTTTAATACCTCCAGCATTTTTTCCGTATCTGTGTAACTGAGGGTTAGTAGTTATTCAGTTAGCATTACACAACATTTATTTGAGCTTTCACTGTATATCTGTAGTAGTTTGTTACATTTGTTATATAAATATGGTCCGAGAAATAAATAAAATCTGTTAGTAAAAGCATGTTTCGTCCTCTTGCCAGAAGGTACAGGGCTAAAACCAATATCAGCGTGCTGGAGTAGTACTATATTCAAAATAAATAACTGGCGTACTGTTAGCACTTTGCATTCACTGTAAAGCTGGTGGGTGGGGAATCTGAAAGGACGAAAGCTAGCGACCTTCAGGATTGCTCTTTGGGCTCGTTCCAAGGGCAGAAATATAGTTTTTGGGGGGTGCCCCAAAAATTATATTTCTGCCCTTTAGTCCATTCTTACATATTGTATAAGCTCCTGGGGTGGTGACCCCAGGAGCTTATACAATATGTAAGAATGGACTGACACAAAGCCATATACACTTGCCGAATTAAAGTAAAGTCTGCTATGTTGCGCAATTTTTTAAAAACGTATATTAAGGGCAGTTGCGATTTCCTATGATGATTCATTTCGTTTAGTATTACCTAAACGAAATGAATCATCATAGGAAATCGCAGAATTCAATACATAAAAAAATTTATGCACAGACGTCAACACAGGAACGTACGACAATCTGTCAACATTTTTTATTAGATTTTCAGCTTTATCGCTAAAACTTTTAAGGTTAAGGTTGATTGAAAATATCTGAAGGATTCGGGTAGCTAGACCTTATTTTTTTCTCGTCTGTACATTACCAGTTTAAGAGCAGTAGTTGGCCAGAGTTGTCAGCGACAACCTACGTATAGCTCACAAGTTCGAACTTAGGTAGATATTTTACTTTGTTCATTTGATTTCATCACCAATGTGGTGATGATGATTAAATTCATCACCAATGCGATGATCATTACATTCATCACCGATATGGTGATGATTAAATTCGTCACCAATGCGATGATCATTACATTCATCACCGATATGGTGATGATTAAATTCATCACCTCATTGGTGATGATTTCATTCATCATCACATTGGTGATGAATTGCATACACAATGGGTAAATCACTACATCCTAGAATACTCCAATTTTCTTCTTGAATCTTCAAGTTTATGTCGCGAATTAAAGTTCGCATCAAATAAGTGTCGAAGCGATAAAGGATGTAGGTAAGTATCGACTTTTATTGTTGTTTACTTTATTCACGAATTTTTCGCATGAATGAAGTACCAAATAAGTACAATAAAAAAGTATTTTTCTATTGTGTTGAGGCTTGATAAAGTTATTCAACTGAAAAGGAACAGTTTGAAAGTTCAATGGATGCCGTATTGTCCTGCAAGGTTGAAACAAATTGACGGCAGAGGACATGTTACCGGTTTTGTTTTGTTTGAGTACATTGGGCTCCCACCACCATCTTTGGGACTCAAGTCAACCCCACCTGCCAGACGGTGCACCTACTGACTTACGGACGAGGCCCCCGGCTTCCCCTTTGGGGTTGAGTGGTCGGACGGCAGTCGCACTCGTAAAACCCAAAAAACGCCAAACATGAAAAGTGTGATGTATGAGGAAAAAAGTACCTACATTACATTAGTTTATGTGTTTATCAGTTTATGAGAGTAAACCCACAACATGTTCGTAGCTTGTTCTACAATAATTCAGTAGCAATATAAGTGTGGAAGAGATCTGCTGTTTCATTCCTTGGTCCCAGTATATCCTGGCATTCCTGAATGTTTCAGTGGCGACGAGGACTATAAAGAAATGACGTGTAGTGTTCTGTGTTGTGGTGCCTGTAAAAAAAAACTGTAACAATGAGCATCAGTAAAATTGGGGAGTTCTCCGTTCCATCATCGGACGACCCGTCGTACGGCGAGTTTCCACCCTTACGTTGTTGATACCACTGCGATCCGGACGAAGCGTTTTGCTTTCTCTTTTATACCGCGTACATCGAGGTACTGGAACAATTTGCCAGCGTCGGTGTTTCCGTCACACTACAATTTGAGTCTCTTCAAGGCTAGAGTGAATAGGCTCTTAATAAACTAGCGCGCTTTACCATCAACGATCGCATCACTGCTTACCATCAGGCGGGATTGCGGTCAAGCGCTGGTTTATAATTTATAAAAAAAAAATCAGACGTTTGGAAGTTCTACGTAGAACGTCTTGAAAATTATTTCGTTGCCAACGGCATCAAGGACGATTTCTGTGTACCAACGTTGATTACAGTAATAGGAGCCGAATGTTACGAATTACTTGTTAACTTGTGTACACCGCATAAACCTAAACCGAGCGTTTTAGCCGAACGTTTTAAATTTCACCGAAGGAAACAAAACGTAAACGAAAGTGTAGCAGAATACATGGCTGTTTTGAAAAAAAGGTCCAAATCATGTGAGTTTGAGACATGGCTAGAAGAAAGTATTCGGGATCAGTTCGTGTGCGGGTTATGTAGTGAAACTATATGTCAACGTTTATTTACCGAGGATAAACTTGACTACTCGGTCATGAATGTGAAGTGGCGAGAAGAGAGAAAACAGATCTTCATTGAATTTAATCAAAAATGAGATCTTGGTACATATAAATTTAGAATTGGAATGTTTGGACTCATCAATTCCTCAAAAAACAATGGAAAAATTGTTAGGTATGTGCCGCAAAAAGTACAAAAAATATCTTTATAAAAGTAAAAAATAAATGGCACTCTTTTTTGTAAGTCTGTACTCTTTTTTATCTTCTCTAATATCAGATATACTTTATTTCTGTTAAAAAAAAGTTGGGTACCCTATCCTGGGGTGCGAGCTGGGCGGGACCAACAGTGCAACGCTTGCGGAGGGTTGCATGGCACACTAGGGTATAAATTCACGCGATATGTGTGTCGGGTATGCAACAAACAAGGGTATTTGGGCCGCGTGTGTCCAGTACAAGTAAAGCGATGAGGTAGTAATTGTCGATAAAAATAATTTATCAATAGCTCAGTATCCACCAATATATTGTGCACTAAATGTACATGGCAGTGATTTAAAAATGGAACGCGACACGGGAAGTGCGATATCATGTATTAATTATGAAACATACTATAGATTGTTTAGCGAATTACGGATAAATAAATTTAATATCGCACTAAGATACTATACGGGAGAAATAGTAAATCCTATTCGGGTCATAAAACCAAAAGTAGAGTTATACTTAATTGTAATCAAAAGTGGAAAAACGGTATAAATACGTAGACAGGGGATGACTGAATTAAAATTACAATTATCTTGTTACTTAAAACGACGGAGTAGTGTCTGTAAACAGTTTACCATCCACCAGACAAAGTCTTGCCGCCAAGCGATTCGTCGTGTTCCGGCTTGATGTCTGGTGAAGCCATACGGATGACGGGTCTGAGCAGTTGTGTTGCGATGTGTGCCGGGTACGATGCGCCAAATGTTGTTGTGTTGGGAGTTTGGTCGTGGAGGGTCTTCAGATCAATCTCCCTCTGGCGCAGCATCGTTGGTCGTGTTGTTGGGTTTAACATTGCATCACCTCGCTCAACTGCCGTCTTCCTTCCTATTAGCTCAGTTTTTCCGAGTGAATAGGCTCTTAATAAACTAGCGCGCTTTACAATCAACGATTGCATCACTGCTTACCATCAGATGGGATTGCAGTCAAGCACTAGTTTATAATATACATAAAAAGGGGTTTTATATCTCTGAATTTAGTTCCAGAAAACACATAGATCATCTGAAACGTAGGTCCCGTTATCCAGACTTCGTCAGTTCTGATAGTACAGTCTCAGACAGCACACTACCATTGTCAGCTGAAACATCAGTGGTGGAGGATGTCGTTCAGACACGGGTCGATTTAGGGAGCAGAAGCTGGTTAGTGAGGGTGAAAAATAGAGGCAAGAAAGTATGAGCGACTCTCAAGTTGTGTCGTGCTTGGCGTTTTTTTCGCTTTTACGAGTGCGACTGCCATCCGACCACTCAACCCCGAAGGTTAAGCCGCCATCAGGGCCCCGTTCGTAAGTCAGCAGGTGCACCGTCTGGCAGGTGGGGTTGACTTGAGTCCCAAAGACGGTGGTAGGACCCCAATGTACCCAAACAAAACAAAACCGGGATCATGTCCTCTGCCGCCAATTTATTTCAATCTTGCAGGAAAATACTGCATCCATCGAACTTTCAAACTGTCCTTTTCCAGTTGAAAAAGATCGTCAAGCCCCAACACAATAGAAAAATACATTTTGATTGTCCTTATTTGGTACTTCATTCATGCGAAAAATTCGTGAATAAAGTAAAGAACAATAAAAGTCGGTAGGTACATACCTACATCCTTTATCGCTTCGACACTTACTTACTTACTTGAAGATTCAAGAAGGAAATTTGTGTATTCTAGGATGTGGCGATTTACTCATTGTGTACGCAATTCATCACCAATGTGATGATGAATTTAAACATCATCAATGAGGTGATGAATTTAATCGTCACCATATCGGTGACATATCATCGCATTGGTGATGAATTTAATCATCATCACCACGTTGGTGATGAAATCAAATAATCTACCTATGTTCGAACTTGTCAACTACACGTAAGTTGTGGCTGACTACACTGGTCAACTACTGCTCTTAAAGTGGTAATGTACAGACGACAAAAAATAAGATCTAGCTACCCGAATCCATCATATATTTCCAACCAACCCTGACCTTAAAAGTTTTAGCGATAAAGCTGAAAATCTAATAAAAAATGTTGACAGATTGTCGTGCGTTCATGTGTTGACGACTGTGCATACAATTTTTTTATGTTAAGAATTCTGCGATTTTCTATGATGAGCCGCGCTTCAGAAAAAATATTTCATGTCGTTTAGGTAACTAGATCCATATAGTGTAATTAAATAAAATAAATTAGGGAACATATTAAACATTATAGAGAAATACAATCATAATTTATATAACATTTGAAACGATATCTGAAATTAAAATAAATAAGATAAGCTAAGATATTTTTTTTTTCTTTTTTTTTAGTAATTATAAACTAGCGCTTGACCGCAATCCTGCCTGATGGTAAGCAGTGATGCGATCGTTGATGGTAAAATTCGGTCAATTGCTCAGACCCGTCCCCCGTACGGCTTCACCAGACATCATGCCGGGACACTAGGAGAACCTATTCACTCAGATTGAGCGAATAGGAAGGAAGACGGCAGTTGAGCGAGGTGATGCAATGTTAAACCCAATAACACGACCTACGATGCTGCGCCAAAGGGAGATTGATCTGAAGACCCTCCACGACCAAACTCCCAACACAACATCATTTTTTCGCATCGTACCCGGCACACATTGCAACACAACTGCTCAGACCCGTCCTCCGTACGGCTTCACCAGACATCACGACAAATCGCTTGGCGGCAAAAATCACGCCGTATGGGCATATAGGCATACTCAATGCTCCAGTATGGTGCTGTTCCACCTATCAGTTACACTTTTCAGGATGCTGTTGGAGCTGGTGCGTACCTACCCTGCACTTAATGGTAGCGTTACGCATAGTAGCACACACACACACTAGCTCCGCTCTGCGGCTTCACCCGCATAACTTCGTCAATTAAGACTCATATTTATTATTTTGTCGAAATTACCAAAAACTACTGAGATATAGCATATTAAAGCTACGGAGTGGGGGCTAATTACGTCACGCCGTGATGTTTTGTACCACGCCGTGACGACATGCGACATTTTAAATCAATATATCTCTTTAAGTATTTGAATGTAAGAAAAAATAAGAAATACGTGCTCAATATTTAATATATTGTTAGCATCAAATTATTAGTTTCGAAGTACCCTACCGCCATGCCTATAAAAGCGGTGTGCGGTCAGTACTAACCCCTTACTTCGTCTTCGGCAGCCGTCGTGATAACATCGTTTCGTAAGATTGTCTAAAGTCGTTATTTTAAATTTGTATTAGAAATTGTGTATTTAGTTTGTTTTAAGGTTATAATTATTGTGAACTGATTAAAATCTAGATTGTGGTTATTCTGTTTATTTTTTTAGTTAAAATTAATATAAATCGCCATTAATATATTATTAATAAATCTATATGATGGACATTAAATTATTTTTTAGGATACATTATACGTATTTATAATTCATTGTTCCATATGTTTAAAAAATGTGTCTCCGCAACAAAATAAATAACGCAGTGAATGAATCTTCTTTTAAAAAAACGTCGCCCTCGTCCCCTACTAGGAATTACTCCTGCATCCTGGGTGCGTTTGCAAACATTACTCACATACACTGTTGGACAAGACGAAAGTCATGTCTAATGCCCATGTTGTACCGACTCCTATAAAGATTGGAGACTCTGTTCTCGAAGTTGTTGAGAGTTACGTACGAGTATACCTAGGACAAATTATCCAGTTAAGAAGGTCCAGCTTCGAGAAAGAGTTCAATCGTCGAATCCAAATCGGCTGGGCTGCTTTCAGGAACCTACCTAGAATCTTCTCGTCTAAAATACCGCAGTGTCTCAAGACAAAAATCTTCGACCAGCGTTTGTTGCCAGTGATGACTTATGGAATTGAGACGTGGTCGCTAACTATAAGAAAGCCCATGGTCACTCAAAGGGCAATGGAGAGGGTTATGCTTGGGGTTTCACTGCGAAATCAAATCACGAATGAGGAGATCTGCAGAAGAAAGAAAGTAACCGACATAGCCCGAAAAATTACAACACTGAAGTTGTCACTTCACACACATTGCACATTGCCCGTAGGACCGATTTCAGATAGGACCGACGGGTTCTTGAGTGGCGACCACGCACCAAAAGGACAGAAGATAAAATGTCAGTTTAGACCTGTCAAATTAGTGCGCTCCTGACGTAAACAGGCGTATTTTTGTCGCCATGTTTATAATCGCTTCTAAACTCTGTATGGAGTATCTTAATTTGACAGGATTAAACTTAAGTGTTATCTTCTATCCTTTTCTTAAGGAAATGGAAAGAAAAAGATGCACATAATTTAAAATTAGTTTAGTTTGTGGACTACAGAAACGGCGTCAATCTCAAGTTAGTGCGCTCTAAGTACAATCAACGATTGCAACACTAGTTAATTTTCATCTGCCTAGCTTTTGTACGGGACAAGATAGCCGTGCATAGCGTGTGCCTAGTGGACTGTATATTTTTAGGTGCAGTGCTGGGGAGCAACACTAATCGAATGGACGCGTGCGTTTCGGTTGAAGGTCCGCAGAAAGAGAGAAAATTATACAATGTCAAAACGGAACGACAGCAACATCAGTCAAAGACAACATTTTTATACTTTTTAATTTTATATCGGTCCTGGTAGGACGATCCTTTTATGTTGTTCTCAACATAAGTTGCGGCCTTTGAGACAAAGGGTACAATGGTGTCTGAGCTATAACGCCCCTATGAAGTTATTGTTCCACAAGTTACAAACATACTAAGTATACAGTATGTTAAGAAAACCCTGTCCGACCCATAAGGATAATAAAGGTTAGGTAAACACATGACCAAATATAATATAAAATTTTACGTAATCATCATAGTACCAATACAAATGAATTTTGAAATAATCTTTTTTCCCGCGAATTAATTCCAACTTCCCCGAAATTTGGTAATTTTTAAAAAAGTGACAACACCGGTATTATTATGAGTGAATAGCGATGCGACTACGTGCCGCGTGCCCTGCCGCCCGCCGCCCGCGGATGGTGCTTAACACAGATTTATTAAGTTACCTGTTTTTGCGAAATAATATTTATTTTTTTAGGGGGATTTTTTTTTTAAGTTTAGCCCGGTTTTGTATCCATTAGTAGAATCAGTTATCGATACCTAACAACACCTTCACGGGTCGGACAGGGTTTTCTTAACATACTGTATAAGCGACAATGTTGTTGAAAATTATTTCTTATTATATATTGCTTATGTACAAGATTCTGTGAAACTCCGTAAAACTATGACAATATAACAGTAACTTAAGATAAATATTTTAAACAAAGTCATAATGAATGTCGTACGACTATGGTTACATTTAAAACATGTTTTTAACTTAATTCTATAAAACAAAAATAAAAATGAAATAACTATCTATCTAGGGCTAGCCTATAAGATAGAGATTTTTTTTTTTAATAATTATAAACTAGCACTTGACCGCAATCCCGCCTGATGGTAAGCAGTGATGCGATCGTTGATGGTAAAGCGCGCTAGTTTATTAAGAGCCTATTCACTCAGAAAAACTAAGCGAATAGGGAGGAAGACGGCAGTTGAGCGAGGTGATGCAATGTAAAACCCAACAACACGACCAACGATGCTGCGCCAAAGGGAGATTGATCTGAAGACCCTCCACGACCAAACTCCCAACACAGCAATATTAGGCGCATCGTACCCGGCACACATCGCAACACAACTGCTCAGACCCGTCCTCCGAACGGCTTCACCAGACATCATGCCGGAACACGACAAATCGCTTGGCGGCAAGGCTTTGTCTGGTGGGTGGTAACTTCTGCCGGCGGCCGATGTAAAATAGAAAATAAGACTGACTAAACTAACTAGTTATCTAGTTATCTCATCCTAACTTCATTCAGGTCGAATTCCTGTCTAACTAATACTAATATTATACACGAAATGAAATCGTTTATTATGCAAGTAGGATTATTGATCACTTTTACACGTCATATATTTTTAAACTAGATGGAGACGGCATTTCCTAACTGACTACCTCTGAGAAGAAAAGCGGAAACAAACTCAGGGATCATCGTCTTTTTTCAAGTCCACACATTAAAAATTGGTTGCCTGTAAAGTCGGTATACGGGCGAAAGTTTTACGTGACAACGACTTTGAGTGGTAAAATAATTTTAATGTGAATATTCATTCGTATGGTAGGAAGAAGGATGAAATAATAGAAGCCTAAGCGAAATAGAAGCGCAAGACATGAACCGGTGTGTATGCCTATCTCTCTCACTCTCTCTCTCTCGCTCTGTCTCTCTCGCTCTTAGGCGGGCTAACTGTGCTCGAGTGGAAGGGACGCGTGCCTCTCACTCGCTCTCATTGTGAGCACATAACGTGAGCGGAGCGTAACGCAGTTTCTTGAAGTGTCACCCGGCAAACCAATTTATAAGACGTTGTCACGTCAAAAATGAAAATGTTTACAATAATTTAAGTGATGAATGTTATAATTGTAGCATAATTACGCATATCGCTTAATGACATTGCTTAGCAGAGCGATCAGCTAAATATCAAGCTTTCATCATCATCATCTCAGCGTTAATCCCACTCGCATCCGAAGCTTTTTTTTCAGCTTTGGAGTCTGGGGTCCGCTTTACCAGTCTAACTACTGATTTTGGGGAAACTTCAACATTTTCCGTGAAGCGACTGCCGTCTGACCTTCACAACCCGAAGGCGATATCGAAGCATTGCAGTTAGACCAATTGTTGAACTTTTGAGGGCTCCAACAAGCCGTAACGACTGCCACTAGATGTTCGTATGGCAACCAGGACCAACGGCTTAACGTGCTTTCCGAGGCACGAATAGACCAGTGCAAATATTCATATTCATGCATACAGATCTCCCAACGTGATAATGCGCATAGAAATCTTCGTAACTACTCTATATAGTATATACATATCTTCTTCCGAACGCTCGGGGAATACGACCGTTGCCGAACAGTGACGAAGATTTCTATGCGCATTATCACATTGGGAGACCTGTACAAATATTTGCACTGCGCGGGGATCGAAAAATTCGGTTTAGAAAAAAAATATTTTTGAAACCTCGATATCATTTTTGAATACCTATCCATAGATACCAACATGTATGTGTTTAATGAAAAACATTTTTTTTTATTTTTTGCATCAAAATCTTAATGCGGTTTACAGAATACATCTACCTACCAAGTTTCAACAGTATAGCTCTTATAGTTTCGGAAAAAAATGGCTGTGACATACGGACTGACAGACGGACAGACATGACGAATCTATAAGGGTTCCGTTTTTGCCATTTGGCTACGGAACCCTAAAAAATAGGTACTGCCTGATATTCATAACATAAAAATATATACTGTATGATATTCATAAGGGTGCCTGCACACGATGCCCTCGCCGCGACGACGTCACGCATTTTAAGAAAGAAAGAAAATACATTTATTCAGCCCAGACATAAAGACACACAATACATTTAAAATAAACATACATCGGGCAGCAACAAATAAAAATCAAATAGATAGTAAAAAACCCTGATTTAAAAAAAAAATATCAGTAAAGTTTGCCTCGCGGCTGTACCAAAAAGGTCCAGTTCAGCAAAAATGACAGACATCTAGTGTCTGACGGTAGTGAGGCCGGTAATGGAATGAATCAAACTGAGGTTACGCAGGCGCTGGCGGCGTGGCGGAAGCGTGGTGGCGGCCTTCGTGCGACTCGTATGTATGTACAGTGTGATTGCGACGGCGACGGCATCGTGTGCAGGAACCCTAACAGTGGACCCCATTGTATGTCCATGCAACCTTAACATCTTTCTTTTCACGTGAACGAAACCGCGTGTAGAAGCCAGTAAGAAACAAATACATAATTATGTTAATCAATCCATCCCAAAATACTCATAACTGTAGATAGATTATTCAACGTTACGCCTCTGCTTGCTCTTCTTAGAATTAAGTCGTGATAGTTTTGACCGCAATACCAACTCCGTTATGTGGCAAGTATGACATAAACTCATCAATCATTTAATAATATTGTTATAATCAAGTTACATTGATAGAGCGTTACGGTAATGTACAATAATTTGATCAATTTATCATTTTAAAGTGATTTTTTTTAGGGTACCGTAACTCAAAAAGAAACAACGGAATCCTTCCACCATCAGTAGCAATGGGTTTCATTTTAACAGTTCAATAGGGATATTTCCTGGTTAAAAAAAAATGATTCTATTTACTCCGTCATTCAGATTATAGAAAAATATTGGATACGTATATTTTGTTTTATTAAATCAATAAAAATTGACAAATATAAAAGGCATCAAAGATCAGGAGTGGTGGCTGGTGATGTCACTGCGCGCTAAAAAGTGTAGGTTTTCAACGCACTGTGTCTTCTTCATTTTTTGTTTATATGAAAAAAGAAAAAATACGTGTGTAACTAACTGGCGGACTAATTAGTTTTTTTAGTCAAATACCCTATTACATTCATTGTGTCATTTACGTTATTAAGCAGAGACGTTTTCGAACACATGGAGCAATGGATTAGCAAATGTTTCCAACTAATACTTATTAATAGTGTAAGTATTATGCAATTAAGGTTATGTTTGGCGCTTGCAGGTGTGTCTCTCATGATCTTTTCTCTTAAGAACGCGTAGAGGTATCATTCTGAAATTTATTTCATATAGTCAGGTCTACAGTCCCTTGAACAACGAGAGTAACCGACATAGCCCGAAGAATTGCAACACTAAAGTGGCAGTGGGCTGGACACATTGGCCGTAGGACCGATGCTCGATGGGGCCGACGGGTTCTCGATTGGCGTCCATGCACCGGAAGACGCAGCGTGGGCAGGGTCCCGACAAGGTGGACCAACGACCTGGTGAAGGGCGCGGGAAACCGCTGGATGCGGGGGACGCAGGACCGGTCGTCGTGGAGAACCTTGGGGGAGGCCTATGTCCAGCAGAAATGATGATGATGATGATATTCCCTTAATTGGAACTGTAAAAAAATCAAACTTCTGATTTAGAAGTTTGATTGTTAAATCAAAAGTTACAACCGTTTCTGTCGCTTCGACACTCGCAAGGGAATCAAAGCGTACAGGGTAGGTAAGATACATACTTCCCGTGAACTTAAATTCTTAAAATTTTGTACGTACAATATCTTATCTATAACTACTAATATACAAAGCTGAAAAGTTTGTTTGTTTGAACGCGCTAATCTCACGAACTACTGGTCCGATTCGTAAAATTATTTTTGCGTTGGATAGCCTATTAATACGGGAAGGCTTTAGGCTATATACCCGTACAGTCATGTAACAATGTTAACTCTTATTTTGTCCATATTGGTAAGAAACTTGCAGATGACATTATCAAAACTACCGCCCAGCAACCACCAATCGCAATAACCAGTAATATACCATCTACATATTTTGTTCTACAAAAAACTGACCCAGAAGAAATTATAGCCACCATAAATTCACTGCGACTTACCGCTGATACTAATTGGGATGGCATTTCACCTACCATACTAAAAAACTATTCCGCTACCCTGGCGCCTATTTTATGCTACATATTTAATACTTGTCTCAGATAAAGGAAAAATTGCGCAGAGCATTATTATTTACTTCTTTGTTACATTTTTAACGTATAAACTAGACTGACGGCAACTTTACACGATGACCTCGTCTGATGGCAAGGAGAGATGCAATCAAAGCCCGCTAGTTTAAATAGCTTATTTAATCTAGCCTTGAAGACACTTAAATTGTAATCAGAAGGCTAGACCGCCGCAGGGAAATGGTACCTATTAATTTGAACGGAATTGTACCTATTAATTTGTACGGAATTGTACCTATTAATTTGAACGGAATTGTACCTATTAATTTGTACGGAATTGTACCTATTAATTTGAACGGAATTGTAACTATTAATTTGTACGGAATTGTACCTATAAATTTGTACGAAATTGTACCTATTAATTTGTACGGAATTGTACCTATTAATTTGAACGGAATTGTACCTATTAATTTGTACGGAATCCTCGGTGCGCCCGTTCGGCTCGCATTAGACCAGTTTTTTTATTTACTTAGACAACAATCAATGCTGTTTTAGTTCGGTTTTGATGGCAATCTTTTCAAGGGTTATCGTACCAGTAACTTGGTTGCGGGGATCAGAATGGTACAGGTATTCAGCGGTACTTGCTGAGACTGGAAAGAAAGATCCTCACATAGTTGGACAATGGCGCCGATTCTGTTGTTCACAAACTAAACTAATTTTAAGTTATGTGCTTCTTTTTCTTTCCCTTTCGTTAAGAAAAGGACAGAAGATAAAATGTCAGTTTAGACCTGTCAAATTAGTGCGCTCCTGACGTAAACTGGCGTATTTTTAGTCGCCATGTTTATAATCGCGTCTAAACTGTCTATGGAATATCTGATTTGACAGTTTTAAATTAAAATGTTATCTTCTATCCTTTTCTTAACGAAATGGAAAGAAAAAGATGCAGATAACTTAAAATTAGTTTAGTTTCGGATCAACAGAATCGGCGCCAATGACGAGCTAAATGATGATGATGATTGTTCTTCTTCTTCTTCAACGTATAGAGGTTCACTACTGAACAAAGACCTCATCCATCGTCTTCCCGCGACCTTCACCAGGTCAATGGTCCACCTTGTTAGGGGCCTCCCTACGCTGCGTCTTCCAGTACGTGGCTGCCACTCCAGAACCTTACTGCCCCATCGGCCATCGGTGCCTACGAGCTAAAAGCCCCGCCCACTGCCACTTAATTGTAGCGACTCGAAGAGCTATGTCGGTGACTTTGGTTCTTCTGCGGATCTCCTCATTTCTGATTCCATCGCGCAGAGAAACTCCGTGCATAGCTCTTTCCATCGCCCTTTGTGTGAGATTGAGACTTTTGAGGCCCATTGTGAGCGATCATGTGATGATGATTCATCATCATGATGATGATGATCATGGGATGATGATTATATAGAGAAAACTTCAATCTGCGTATATGTAACTATTTGTGTACGAGTCACCATTATATGCCTAGCCGCAAGTAGGTACATCGGCTTTCAGTCTCACCAAATTCAACTTATACTTGGGCCAAATTCTATAAAGAATAGAGGTAAACAAACAGTTGCTAGGCAACGACTTGTTTACACCTAAAAGGAAGATGTTAACAACCTTTTCTAGATATATGATTTTCATACAAGTAATTAATAATCCTACTTGCTACTAATGTAAACAGTTTAAAAATTATGTTTAGATATTTGTGATTTCTATAGAACGATTAACCGACTTGAATGAAACACGACACGCATGTAAGCTAAGTTCCTAATAGGTGAAATTTTTGATACACTTGTATACATATGTATATTATACGTAGTCCATACTTGAAAATATTATATTGCATGTGTTATGCCGTCGATTTCAAAAGTTTATTCATTGACTGAATTTCACAAAATGTATTTAATACCTGGATTTCATTCATATTTCTTTTTTACTGGCTTTTCGAAATAGCAAGTTAATATGCATGTATTTTAATGATCCTATTGAAATATCCTACAAAAAGAATTGTTAATAAAAAGCTAGTTAGCATGTAAAATTCGATAGTCATGTAAATTATAGGAGACTAGCGGCTGCCAGCGACTTTGTTCGCTTGAAGTTATTTATGCTGTAAAGCCTTCCTGGATTAATAGGCTATCCGACGCAAAAATAATTTTTCAAATCGGCCCAGTTGCTCCTGAGATTAGTGCGTTCAAACAAACAAACTCTTCAGCTTTATATATTAGTATAGATTTGTAAAACGTGAGTTGTGATAACCCTACATTGGTTTGTTTACCTCTATTCTTTATCGAGATTGGCACAAGTATAAGTAATTTATCAATCAAATCTTGCACACAGGAACACCAAATGTGCGACCCTTAATAAAGCAGATAGCAATTCAAAGAAAAACATATGACAACAACTCTTTCCTCGTGTTGTGTCTGTAAATACAATAGCCGCCATTTTAAAAAGCTAATGACCTATCCTCCCACATCACTCACACAATGGGCCATACACACCATTGTCCGTCCCCCAATGACCTGGTAACCGACATTCTTCCCGGTCGTCGCCGTCGGCTCGAGTTTTAAACAATATAAGTTAATCTAATAAAGTTGAGAGAAAGTTTTTGTCATTGATCTAAGAAATTGCTCAACATATTTCGATAGTGTTCCTTGAGTGAATCACTAACTTTGTTTTTCGCTTTCTGAGTTCTTTACACGTGGTTAAAAAGGATTGATTGTTAAGCTTCTTTGTAGTTTTAACTTACAACTTCTATACGTATAAAAATACAATACCTATGTAAAGAAAACCCCGTCAGACCCATAAGGATAATAAAGGTTAGGTAAACACATGACCAAATAAAATATGAAATTTTACAAACAACTTACTTAGTAACTTGAAGAATTTTGAAAACATCTTTTTTCCGCGAATTAATTCCACTTTCCCCAAAATTTGGATTTAAAAAAAAAAATGTTAACACAATTTTTCACGATAATACACATTATGAGCGAATAGCGATGCGACCGTCTACCGTGTGCCCTGTCCCCCTTCACCCGCGCATGTATTGCCTACCGCACATGCATTAATTTACCTACCTCCTTTTGCGAAATAATATTTATTTTTTAGGGGTTATTTTTTTTAAGTTTAGCCCGGCTTTGTAGGCATTTGTAGAATCAGTTATCGATACCTAACAATACCTTCACGGATCAAGCGAGCAATAAGCAACTGAAGACACAACAGAATTTGACTGATTACAGCCTTAGTTTTTGGGTGGAATATTTACAAATGACACTCCCGCTTCGGGCGTGTCAGTCAATAGGGAAGTTCACTAAAAAAAACTAATTAGTCCGTCAGTCAGATTTCCAAAAAATACGAGACACTTATTTTTCTTTTTTCATATAAACAGCCTGCAGGAGATTCGATTGGCTCTGAAACAGCTTAAAAACAACAAGGCGCCAGGCGATGACGGAATAACGGCAGAGCTACTGAAGGCGGGTGGTGAACCGATCCTTAGGGCCCTTCAGAAGTTATTTAATTCCGTCATAGATAAGGGAAAAACGCCACAGGCATGGCACAGAAGTGTGGTGGTACTCTTTTTCAAAAAGGGTGACAACACCCTTTTGAAAAACTACAGACCCATCTCACTTCTGAGTCATGTCTATAAGTTGTTTTCAAGAGTCCTCACAAATCGTCTCGCCTGCAGGTTTGACGACTTCCAGCCGCCCGAACAAGCCGGTTTCCGAAAAGGCTACAGCACAGTAGACCACATACATACGCTGCGGCAGGTTATACAGAAGGCCGAGGAGTATAACCTACCCCTTTGCTTGGCGTTTGTTGACTACGAAAAAGCCTTTGATTCGATCGAGACCTGGGCTGTACTGCAGTCTCTCCAGCGGTGCCAAGTAGACTATCGATATATTGAAGCGCTGAAGGGTTTGTACGAAAACGCCACCATGTCAGTCCGAATACAGGACCAGACCTCGAAACCAATACCTCTGCAGCGTGGTGTCAGACAGGGAGATGTTATCTCTCCGAAACTGTTCACCGCTGCATTGGAGGATGTCTTCAAGGTTCTGGACTGGAAAGGACTGGGCATCAACATCAATGGGGAGTACATGACACACCTTCGGTTTGCTGATGATATCGTAGTCATGGCTGAGACCGCGGAGGACCTGAGTACAATGCTCGAAGACCTCAGTAGGGCCTCCAAGCGAGTCGGTCTTAAAATGAACATGGGAAAGACGAAAGTCATGTCTAATGCCCATGTTGTACCGACTCCTATAAAGATTGGAGACTCTGTTCTCGAAGTTGTTGACAGCTACGTGTACCTGGGACAAACTATCCAGTTAGGAATGTCCAACTTCGAGAAAGAGGTCAATCGTCGAATCCAACTCGGCTGGGCTGCTTTCGGGAAGCTACGTAGAATCTTCTCGTCCGAAATACCGCAGTGTCTCAAGACAAAAGTCTTCGACCAGTGTGTGTTGCCAGTGATGACTTATGGAATTGAGACGTGGTCGCTAACAATGGGCCTTATAAGAAGGCTCAAAGTCGCTCAAAGGGCAATGGAGAGGGCTATGCTTGGGGTTTCACTGCGTGATCGAATCAGGAATGAGGAGATCCGCAGAAGAACGAGAGTAACCGACATAGCCCGAAGAATTGCAACACTGAAGTGGCAATGGGCTGGACACATTGCCCGTAGGACCGATGCCCGATGGGGCCGACGGGTTCTCGAGTGGCGACCACGCACCGGAAGACGTAGCGTGGGTAGGCCCCCGACAAGGTGGACCGACGACCTGGTGAAGGTCGCGGGAAACCGCTGGATGCGGGAGGCGCAGGACCGGTCGTCGTGGAGAACCTTGGGGGAGGCCTATGTCCAGCAGTGGACGTCTTTCGGCTGAAATGATGATGATGATGATGATATAAACAAAAAAAGAAAGACGACACAGTGTCTTGAAAACTCGTGTGACGTCACTGCTCGCTACACCTTTTAGCGAGCAGTGACGTCACCAGCCACCACTCCTGATTTTTTATGTCTTTTATATTTGGCAACTTTTATTGATTTGATAATACAAAATATACGTATCCAATATTTTTCAATAATCTGAATGACGGACTAAATAGAATCATTTTTTTTTAACCAGGAAACATCTCTATTGCTGACTAAAACCCACCCGTGTTCCTTCACTTGCCTGTGCTCCAGGGCCACGGTTTCTTTTTTAACTAACCCACAACCTTGGCCCAGGGGGCATCGGTCCTAGTGGACCCCGACACGATGTGCTGACATCTCTATGAGGCGCGCGTGAAAAACAACGTGCCGTCGAGCCGGGCCTGGTCGGCCTTACCGGGCGGCTAGCTGCCCACCTCCATCCCCGACCAGGGTGTCTCCTGCGGCGGCTAGAAGCGTCAGAGCGCTGGGATTCCCCCTGCTTCACACGCGCCGCTTTCTCCATTGCCAGCATCACTGCTTCGCAGAGGGAGGCGACGGTCTGTCATGTACTCTCGCTCCGGACCATGGCCTGGACCAGGGCCGGACGCGAGAGATCGCTGCCAATCGCCGCTGCGAGGTCACGGCGGTATAAGTACAGCGCCTTAATCGCGTTTTTGCCTTAAGGATGATATGAAAGATTAAGTAACAGTTTATGACTGTTATCTAATAATAATATATGGTTTGGTTCAAGGTGTCCCACTTTCGAATCAAGATGAATCATGGGACAAGTGACATTTTGTATTGAGTTAACTGTATTGGAGAGAGAGTAGCGGTGGCCCTATTGTGTTGGCCGCGACTTACAACTTTCAGGTCGTAGGCTTGAATCCCGTCAGGCGCATTACTTTGTGTGGATTATTTCTTCACTACTGCTTTCAAAACGGCGAAGGAAAACCATTGTGAGGACACCGGCATATCCTAGAGGTAAAAACTTTGAAGACATGTTACATCTACCAACCCACACTGGGCCAGCGTGGTAGATTAAGGCTCACTCCCTCTCATCGAGACTAGGCCTGTGTCCCAACAGTGGGGACATGATACCAACAGTGGGGACATGATACCAACAGTGGGGACATGATACCAACAGTGGGGACATGATACCAACAGTGGGGACATGATACCAACAGTGGGGACATGATAGGCTGATTATGTAACGATATCAAAATCATAAGTCATTTATTCGGTTTTTCTCGGTGGTAGGCCATAACATCGGCTGCCGGCAGAAGTTACCACCCACCAGACAAAACCTTGCCGCCAAGCGATTTGTCGTGTTCCAGCATGATATCTAGTGAAGCCGTACGGAGGACAGGTCTGAGCAGTTGTATTGCGATGTGTGCCGGGTACGGTGCGCCTAATGTTGTTGTATTGGGAGTTTGGTCGTGGAGGGTCTTCAGATCAATCTCCCTTTGGCGTACCATCGTTGGTCGTGTTGTTAGGTTTAACATTGCATCACTTCGCTCCATTGCCGTCTTCCTTCCTATCCGCTCAGTTTTTCTTAGTGAATAGGCTCTTAATAAACTAGCGCGCTTTACCATCAACGATCGCATCACTGCTTACCATCAGGCGGGATTGCGGTCAAGCGCTATTTTATAATTATTAAAAAAAAAAACCGGGCTGAGAATCAGCACTTTTTGAACGTCAATATTACATAAGACAGTCCCCCAAAACGCCCACCCATCGACACTTCCCAGTACTTACGCTGGAAAGAAGTGACGGAACAAACTCCCCAGCAGAATAGCTGTCTGTTTCATCATCATCGACCTTTTAGTCGTCCCACTGCTGGGCACAGGTCTCCTCTCATACAGAGAAGGATTGAGCGTAATCACCACGCTTGCTCAATGCGGGTTGGCGATTTCAGACTTAAAGTCCAGGTTTCCTCAAGATGTTTTCCTTCACCTTCAGTCATTGGTGTCCAAGACATACTTAGAAAGTACATATAACTTTAGAAAAGTTACATTGGTACTTGCCTGACCTGGAATCGAACCCGCGCACTCCTACTTGAGAGGCTGGTGTTTTAACCACTACGCCACCACAACATACTAGGCCACCACAACATCTGCTGCAGCTGTCAGTTTATTTAAAACAAAAAAAAACGTCGAATCGGAGATGGATGCCTATGAGCTCTTTTATAATGAACGGTGTTAAGAATAATGTGCCGCTTACATTAATTTACAACACATTACTGGATTGATATCAGGAATGTTATGTGAAAACAACAGGACATCAAGCTAATACAATCTGTAAGATTTCTTTATTAGATTTTCAACTTTATCTCTAAAGCATTAAGGATCAAGGTTAATTGGGAATGTTTGACAGTTTCGGGTAGCTTTACCTGTTGTCGTCGGTATTACCACTGAATACACACATACTATTAAATGCAAATATTTGTATGCATGAATATGACTATTTGCACTGGTCTGGACGTGCCTCGGAAAGCACGTTAAGCCGTTGGTCCCGGTTGTCATACGAACATCTAGTGGCAGTCGTTACGGGTTGCTGGAGCCCTCAAAAGTCAAACAATTGATCTAACTGCAGTGCTTCGATATCGCCTTCGGGTTGTGGAGGTCGGACGGCAGTCGCTTCTTGGAAAATATCGAAGTTTAGCCAAAATGAGCAGTTAGACTGGTAAAGCGGACCCTAGACTCCAAAGCTGATAAGCTTCGAATACGACTGGGATTAACGCTGAGATGAAGAAAAGACACACATATTATTCATCATCATCATTATCAACCTTTTATCGTCCCACTGCTGGGCACAGGTCTCATCTCATACAGAGAAGGATTGAGTGTAATCACCACGCTTGCTCAATGCGGGTTGGCGATTTCAGACTTTAAGTCCAGGTTTCCCCAAGATGTTTTCCTTCACCTTCAGTCATTGGTGTCCAAGATATACTTAGAAAGTACATATAACTTTAGAAAAGTTACATTGGTACTTGCCTGACCTGGAATCGAACCCGCGCTCTCATACTTGAGAGGCTGGTGTTTTAACCACTAGGCCACCACGACTACATATTATTAATCTTTATATATTAATGTTGTTTTCAAAATCTTTGAGTTTGTTTCAGCCTTTCTTCTCGGAACAGTCAACTAGGAAACGAAGAAATTTTCTTCATCATCTTCGCCGATAGAGGCCCACTGCTGGACAAAGGCTTCCCCCTGGGGGCTTTCAATCTATTGGGTTTGCCATAATCCCCACGCCAGGAGAAGCGCTGCTGCCCGCTGCCCTTTTGAGAGATCCCCGTACACATCTAGTTAAAAAAACGGACTTGTAAAAGTGTTTACACCTACTTATAGAAAATAAAACATTTATTTAATTTACTTATTACATTTGTGAATCATCATTATCATCATCATCATCAACCATCAACTTCACAGGTCTCCTCTCATACAGAGAAGGATTGAGCGTAATCACCACGCTTGCTCAATGCGGGTTGGCGATTTCAGACTAATAAGGTTTCCTCAAGATGTTTTCCTTCACCTTGAAATTAGTCATTGGTGACTAATTTCAAGTGATGGTACAACGGTGGTACTTGCCTGACCTGGAATCGAACCTGCGCAGTCATACTTGAGAGGCTGGTGTTTTTACCACTAGGCCACCACGACTTATATATGTGTATCTATTATACATAAATTTGTATCGTTGAGTTAGTATCCCATAACACAAGTCTCGAACTTACTTTGGGGCTAGCTCAATCTGTGTGATTTGTCCGTATATACACACATCAAAAGTGTCTGGGGATCAACATATATTTTTGCAATAACTTTTCTCCTGATTGATATTAATTAACATTTTCTTTAAGGATTCATCAAATAAAGTGTTTTCGTTTGTCACAGTAACGATAAACCAAGTCACCTTTGCATTAATAAAGAATTTTCCCATTTTCCTAATAAAGGGATATTTGACATTTGAACCACTAACACAAAAGTTCGAAAAAAAGACTGAAATAACAGTTTTCTCTAAAATTTTATTGGGTAACTTAAACAATTAATAATCCGTGTTTCTACCGCGAACACTAACAACACAAGAACATCGGTTTGGCATACTCAAAATGAGTTCATCCAAATCACGCTGTGGAATGGCCGCCCATGTTCGTTGCAACAACAAAAAAAGGTCTTCTTGCGACTGGATACCCTCCATATTCGGCAGAGCTCTTCTCTGTAGCATATCCCATGCATGCTCAATCGGGTTCAAGTCTGGCGACTGAGCAGGCCAGGGCAGGACATTGATGTTAGCTGCGGCGAGAGTCTGTCTTACAACTCTTGCGGTGTGCGGTCGTGCATTATCATGCATTAACTGAAATAAGGGACCGATTTGCACTTGTAGAGGAACGATGACGTCTGATACAATCGTCTCAGCATAAATTTGAGCGTTGAGGTTGCCTCTGATCCAAATCAACTCAGTTCTTCCACCGATCCAAATACCCGCCCATACCATGATGGTTCTACCACTATAAGGATGGACTTCCTGGCAGGATTTTAATCGCTGTTGGCGTCCAGGGGTTCTCCAGTGTCGTATACGTCTTGTATCCGGTCTCATACCAAAACGAGACTCATCAGAAAAGCACACGAAACGCCATTGTTCTTCTGCCCAATTTCTGTGTTCAAGAGCCCATTGATATCGAATCCTACGATTGTGCATTGCTATAGGTGGTACCCGTAGCGGTCTTCAGGAATGAAGGTTCACTTCAAGCAAGCGGTTTCTGACTGTTTGGTCGCTAATTAAGTTCCCTGAAGAGTGATGAAGCCTCACGGCTAACATCATGGCGGTTATTGTTGGAGCTCTTCGAGTTAAGATTTGAATGTATCGGTCTTGTCTCCGTGTGGTGCAGCGATACCGTCCTCCATGGCGCTCAGCCACGGTACCAGTGCTTCGGTAACGTGTCCAAAGTCGACTGATAACACTCTGACTTGTATTCAGAGCTAAAGCCACAGTACGTTGCCGGGAACCAGCTTCTATCATTCCCACGGCTCTGAGCATTTCTTCCCTGCTTAAATGACGTCGCCGCTCCATAATAACGTTGGTTTTAATCAGTAGAGGGAAACAGTAGCACTAATAATGTCTTCAATGCGTTGTATGTTTTTATAGGGAAAATATTGACAGCTGATTTTCATCTTTTACTCGAATTTGATTCACAGTTCCTGATTCAAATTATGAAATGCACCAAAAAGGATCCATATAAATTTATAAAATCATAAATTTATTACAAAGCCACATCTCAATCTCAAGAAATCCGCATAAAAATGCTTGATCCCTAGACACTTTTGATGTGTATTTATTATTATTAATAAGTAAGTAGTTAAGACTTTTACAGACTAAAACCCACCCGTGTTCCTTCACTTGCCTGCAGGCCAGGGTCACGGTTTCTTATTTCACCAACCCGCAACCCTGATCCAGGAGGCATCGGTCCTCGTGGACCCCGTCACGATGTGCTGACATCTCTTTGAAGCCCGCGTGAAACCCATCGCGCCGTCGACTCGGGGCTGGTCCTTACCGGGCGGCGAGCTGCCCACTGCTTACCGCCCTCAAACCCATTTTTCATTTTCTACTTCTTAATTAGAAAAACCTTGGCTTCTCAACCAGTGGCATAAGTCTAACCGTGCTACTAAGTCGTTCATCTCCGACCTATTTGAACTAACAATGACACTTAACTCATCGGTTATTTTGCTCCGTTACCTCGTAAAGTTAACCACCATTTTAACTATAAGTTATATGCAGAACTATTGTTAGGTTCTGTTAAAAAAATTACATTTTCGATTTGTGGGTAGTTTGAAATGTTTTGGAGTGTGTTTTATATTGTTCGTGTCGATGTCGTCGATGCTTCTTCGGCCTCATGTTCTTATGACTGCTGTAGTTATTTAAGTGCAGAGGTCATTTTGGCTGCAGCTTTTGGGCTCAAAAAGCAGGATAGATGACGGAACATGGTTAGCACAGCCAAATACATAATCAGCCTCTAAAGTTCCCACTGGTGGGACATACGTCTCCTTTCGGTGAGAGAGAGAGAGAGAGTGGGCCGTAATCTACCAAGGGGTTCGGACCTCTAAATTTAAGTTCTAGGACAGGTTTCCTCACGATCGCGATTACGGTTTCGCCTAATGTTGTTGTGTTGGGAGTTTGGTCGTGGAGGGTCTTCAGATCAATCTCCCTTTGGCGCAGCATCGTTGGTCGTGTTGTTGGGTTTAACATTGCATCACCTCGCTCAACTGCCGTCTTCCTTCCAATTCGCTCAGTTTTTCTGAGTGAATAGGTTCTTAATAAACTAGCGCGCTTTACAATCAAAGATCGCATCACTGCTTACCATCCGGCGGGATTGCGGTCAAACGCTAGTTTATAATTATTAAAAAAAAAATGTTTTCCTTCCGCGTTTTGACACCAGAGTTGACGATCACGACGTAGTGCTTGTTGATTGTAGGCTCGAAGCCAATAAGGCTTTGCGTAAATAATTTCAAGAATGATGAATCATGCCCCTTTGACATTTTCAGTTATTCAGTTAACTGTTGTGAAGATATCGCATCTCATGTTTGACAATACAATGCGTATGTATAGTAAGGGGTGCTCAACATTTTGGTGAAAGCCAAAGACAACGTGGAACGTGGTCGCTCACAATGGGCCTCATACAAAGGCTCAGAGTCACACAAAGGGCGATTGAAAAAGCTATGCTCGGAGTTTCTCTGCGCGATCGTATCAGAAATGAGGAGATCCGCAGAAGAACCAAAGTCACCGACATAGCTCTTTTCTTTTTTTTTTTAATTATTATAAACTAGTGCTTGACTGCAATCCCACCTGATGGTAAGAAGTGATGCAATCGTTGATGGTAAAGCGCGCTAGTTTATTAAAAGCCTATTCACTCGGAAAAACTGAGCGAATAGGAAGGAAGACGGCAGTTGAGCGAGGTGATGCAATGTTAAACCTAACAACACGACCAACGATGCTGCGCCAGAGGGAAATTGATGTGGAGACCCTCCACGAGCAAACTCCCAACACAACAATATTTGGCGAATCGTACCCGGCACACATCGCAACACAACTGCTCAGACCCGTCCTCCGTACGGCTTCACCAGACATCATGCCGGAACACGACGATACGCTTGACTTTGTCTGGTGGGTGGTAACTTCTACCGGGGGCCGATTTTATGGCCTGCCACCGAGAAAAGCTCTCGCTCAGCCCTTCGCGTTGCTAAAATTAAGTGGCAGTGAACGGGGCACATTGCTCCTAAAACCGATGGCCGATGGGGCAGTAAGGTTCCGGAATGGTGGCCACATACCGGAAGACGCAGCGTAGGGTGGCCCCCAATAAGGTGGACCGACGACCTGCCTTTTAATCGGCGAACACTTTTTTGTTAAATGATCGCGACTAACTGAGATCGTTTGGATCGAACGGACCAATGGGCGGTCCAAACGATCCCAACTGATCCCAACTAGTCGCAATAATTTTACAAAAATGTGTTCGCCGATTAAGGGGCTGGTCAAGGTCGCGGGAAGCCGGATGCGGGCAGCACAAGACCGGTCATTGTGGAAAGCCTTGGGGAGGCTTTTGTACAGCAGTGGACCTCTATACGGTGAAGATGAAAACGGGCGAATCGTTACTTTTTCTGTGGGTATATCACACGAATAGGAACATTTTTTTTCACTTTATTTATTTAGGGACTTTTGTATATAAATACATGGCAGTAACATTGTACCTTATAATATTGTCTTAAGCTATCACACTAAGTGGAACAACATAATCCTTATATCTATTTTATAAAACAAAGACTTATGAAACTATACAACTTATATAATTATACCTAATTCATAGGGATGTATTAATAATTAATTAATTAATACATCCCTTTCATCCTGAAACCGGACACTAGGAACATTTGGAATTATGTACAATAATGTACCTATAGTTAGATAAAAGGTCATTGACGCACCGAAGGTATAGAAATCCAATATTGTAAAACATGAACCTTCTATGCCTTGAGTTTGGTTCATTGGGGCAGACCTTTGCCCAGCAGTGGACCTCTATAGACTGTAGAAGATAAAGACAAAGACAACGTAAATTTTCGTAAAAGTTGGAGACTCCTTCTGTCGCGTCAGAATTTTATATGTGTAAATACATGGGTAAGAAATATTCTACATTTATACACACATATATACATATATATATATGTATATATAGTCTCATATATAATGTAATAGCTGTCGCACGCGATTCCGTCCGCGTGCAACAAGCTTCCCATGGACATTCGAAACTTACCCATTAAACGATATAAAACCTATATAAAGGCCAAACTTTGCAAAAAGGGGTATTATAAAATCTCAGATTATTTAGAGGATAGAGGGGCTTGGGAATGAGCAGCTCGCTCTGTTAAGCATTGTTATTAAGCAATATGCGTAATTATAACGTAAATTATTGTAAACATTTTCATTTTTAATGTCTGGACTTTAGAAAAGACGATGATCCCTGAGTTTGTTTCGGCTATTTCTTGTCAGAGGTAGTCAGTTAGGAAATGCCGGCTTCATCTAGTTAAAAAAAAAACATATGACGTGTAAAAGTGATCGGTGATCCTACTTGCTTAATAAACGATTTCATTTCATTTCATTTCATTGCTGATATAAAATAAGCGCCTGTTAAAATAATGGGAGCAATATGGACATCCGCGTTTGCCCCCGTTTTTGTAACATTTTTTGTTACTGCCCTGCTCCTACTGATCATAGCGGGATGTTATATAGCATATGTCCTTTCTCAGGCTCTGGACTATCTGTGTACCAAATTTCATTACAATTGGTTCAGTAGTTTTGGCGTGAAAGCCGGACAGACAGACAGAGATACTTTTGCATTTATAATATTAGTATAGATTACAAAGTATTTCTATTAACTGAAAATTAATCATTACTGTTTATGTAAATAAAATAATAAAACGCACAGTAAAATAATGTCAATCGTCAACATATTAGATTTGTCTTAGAAAGTTGACATACCTAAACCTCGACTCCCTTGCACACAAACTAAACTCAATTTTAGTTTAGTATATCTTTTTATTTCTATTTCATTTTGAAAAGGACAGAAGATATATATGTCGGAGATCGTCGATATAATTTTAATAGAAGTTGCTGATTTGATTTACGTAGTAGAGGGGCGAACGCTTGTGACGTTATTTTGTGATGGCGTCACATGGACAGAGTCGCTTTGGAAAGTGGGGTTCGTCGAACGGGCACTTTGCATCGAGATGCGGACCAAGGCACATCTCCGAACCGAAACTGTCGGTTTGCCTATTCAAATTGTTATTATGAAGACTGGAGGGTATATCTACACGCCAGGCGTTAATTCAAAACTCACCTACGAAATGGAACCTGTACCACCACCCCAAGATGCTGTCGACCCTACCGCTCTGCCGTCGCTGTCTCCGACATATATATTTTTTAATAATTACAAACTATTGTTTAGCAATCCCGCTTCATGGCAAGCAGTGGCGCAATTGTTGATGGTAAAGCGCGCTAGTTTATAAAGAGCCTATCCACTCTAGCCTTGAAAACACTTAAATTGTAGTCAGACGGAAACACTGCCACTGGCAAACTGTTTCAGTCCCTCGGTGTACGCGGTATAAAAGACGAGGCGAAACACTTCGTAGTGGTGTCAGCAACGTAAGTGTGGATACTCGCCGTCTGATTATGGAACTGAAATGGCAGAATTAAGTCATGCAATTCCCTTGTACACTCTCCAAAATTATAGAATACCGTCAGGCTGGCTACTCTTCGCCTGTGCTCCAGGCTTTGGAGACCGTTTTGAACTAAATCTGAGTCGCCAATTAGCCTCTATTTCTATATATACAGGATGAATCTAACATCGTAACGCAAACTTCGCGTAAAGGCTAGATCGCATGCCACTAATAAAATTATGATAGTCATTTATGTCGTTAATGAACGGTTACAGAAATAACAATGTTTACAAAAAAAAAGTATCGGCTCGGCCTTTGAACGTTGCAAGCGTGCCGCCGTACGGGTTCTTAGGTATGACGTTGATCCCTGATGAGAACTCTATTAAATCAGCTGATAAGATAGTTTCTCGAGTTTTGTTTTCATTGCGCTTTTTTGTGTAATTAGCGAATTAATTAATGTTTACTTTAAAATCTTATTGGGTTATAAAAGTATAGCAATTATGAACGGTTTAAAGTGAAAAAATCTACATTACAAACACTACATACATTTTTTTTTTTTAAATCATGAAAAAGCCGACGGAAAATGCCACTACTGAGGGCTTCAGAATCATGTACTGGATCTATGGTACTCGTTTGTACGTCGATGTCAGATGCACCCTTTATTTAGCTGTTCGTATAACCGTTGAATTAAAAAAATGAGACCAAAAATAATGTGATTCAAACCAAATGTCACTAACCCCTGTCAATGAATCACAGAAATTCTTTTCATAACAAATCACATACATGACAATCGTTATGTTATATCGATGCAGTTTATAAATACATCAATTAAATTATTTATAACATATAAGTCTGTTATGATGTTTTGTCCCGTTATGGTTTTATATACTCTACTATCGAGGTATATGTACACATACATATACCTCGGCAAACAAATAAGCTTCGATGGTTCAAACAACTACCAGGAGATACAGCGCAGGGCACAGCTTACATGGAATAAATACTGAAGTTTAAAAGAAATATTCAAGAGCACAATGCCTGTTAAAATAAAAACCAAAGTATTGAATTCATGGCTTGAATGAATGAATTCATTGCCAGACATGGAAATTGAACAAAAATGTCAAAGACAAAATTATAACATGCCAACGTGGGATAGAGAGAAGTATGTTAAATATCAAAAGAAGACAAAAAATACGACATACAAAAAATTAGAAAAACTACCAAAGCAACAGACGGTCTGGCTCAAGCTCTAACACTGAAATGGAAGTGGGCCGGACACGTAGCACGTCTTCAAGACCAGAGATGGACAAAATGTGTCACAGCGTGGAGAGGTCCGGCAGGCAAAAGGAAACAAGGAAGACCTCGTAAAAGATGGGAGGACGAAATTAAACAAGTAGCGGGACCAAAGTGGATGCAAACTGCACACTCCAGAGAAGTTTGGCACAATTTGGAGGAGGCCTTTACCTGCAAAAGGGTTCTTGCAGAAAAATAATATGATTTCTATTATTAAATAATATAAAATAAAATAGTATATTTAAGTTATATATTAGATAAATACTGTAAATAATACTAACAAAACTTTAAAAATTGTTTTGCGAGAAATACAGGCTTTTTTATTTATTTTATTTATTATACTCTACTATCTCTACTTCGACGGTGTCTCCGTCAAACTACAATTTGAGTGTCTTTAAGGCTAGAGTGAATAGGCTCTTAATAAACTAGCGCGCTTTACCATCAACGATCGCATCACTCATTACCATCAGGCGGGATTGCGGTCAAGCGTTAGTTTATAATTTATAAAAAAAAAAAATATAAATACTATATGCGCGTTAGCATCAGACATAAGGGGTTCATAGAAGCAGACATTTAGTTTCCGAAATAATGGTCTCACTATAAAAATTACAACATACTTAAACATGTATGTAAAGAAAACCCCGTCTGACCCATAAGGATATTAAAAGTTAGGTAAACACATGACCAAATGAAATATGAAATACTAATGAATTTTAAAATAATCTTTTTTTGTCGCGAATTAATACCAACTTCCCCAAAATTTGATATTTTTTTTAAAGTAACAACACCATTTTTGACGGTGTTATAATGAGCAACGTGACGAGTGCCGCGTGCGGCGCCTCCCTCGCCCGCGCATTTATTGCCTACCGCACATGTGTTAACATTAAGTTACCTCCTTTTGAAAAATAATATTCATTTTTTTGGGGGGATTTTTTTAAGTTTAGCCCGGCTTTGTAGGCATTAGTAGAATCAGTTATCGATACCTAACAATACCTTCACGGATTTTCTTTGCATATTGTATAATATTAATAAAGATGTCAATATAAAACAAAAGAAAAGATATCATTCACAAGGATAGAGATATAAATGGGTTTTTTGACAGGAAAGCCAAGATGAGTGTCAGGCGCATTTTTCATTGGACTTTTAAAATTATTTATAGTGTCGTTTACTAAATAAAAACGCTTGATTTATGTAGTAAAAAGTGTACCTATTCAGTGAATAATTCATAAAGAAAATTGAAATATCGCAGCATAGTTCATTTATAAAGAACATTGAAATATCGTAGCAAGCCATGATGGGCCCATCATGGCTTTGCATCAAATCTCCACTGACACTCATCATAGCTTTCCTGACATAACTCCCACAATCAACTCGACACGAACACAGCGAGACAATAGAACTGTCAAAGTCGCCAATCAAACGGCATAACCACTGTCATGTATACCTTATTATAGGGTTATCTCACTAAAAAAACGTTTCAAATAATTAATTAATTATACTTGTATTTTTATTTAAATTAATTTAGTAGTATTTTCATGAAAATCTTTTATTATTCTCCTTTTTATCTCAATAGCGTATATAGTGGTGGCCCAAAATGAAACATCTCCATTCTTAAGAAATAAGCAGCACCTTTGTACTCAGATATTAATTTTGTCGTATCTTTATGTATTTTATTGTGTATATTTTTAGATGTAGATTATAATATACGTACTAGGTAAGCGATATACGTACGTATATACATATCTGGCGTCTTACGCTTAAGATTAGATTTTTACGTTCCTTAAAGGCAAAATGGTACAATGAATTGAGTGTGCGACGACAATTCACTCTTGTCGTCTATTTAATAAAATTACTCCGGGGCAAGGAGCATAATCCGGGAGTGCTTCAGTGCTTGCGGTTTACTGTTCCAGACTGCTACGTGTGGAGCCGGCGGCGCCCGCCACTGATGACTGTGCCAACTGCCAGAACCAACCTGCTGGCCAAAGCACCTCTCACGCGAGCAATTCGTACTATTAACGGAATTCAGAATAGGTTGGACATTTTTTTGTGTTACTTTGGTGAATTAGCAAAGGTAGCTTTATATATAATATGTTATGAAAGCAACAATTAGTGTGTTTATTGTATTGTTATAATTATAAGGTTGTATTGTTTTAGTTGTACTTAAGTAGTTTTGTGTTAAGTAAGTTAAGTAATTGTGTAGGTTTTTAAAATTTATTAGTTTTAGCTATCGCATTAGGTTCCTAAACCTGTAATGGTAGTTGTAAGTTTTTAAAGATAAATAAAAAAAAAAAAAACGAGTGTGCTTATGACCACACGACTGAAGTGAAACTTCTTTCGCTCCATCTGTATGTATATATATATATATATATATATATATATATATATATATGTGTGTACAATATATACATGTATACACATATACATATATTAATTTTTTATAAATATTAAAATTTATTTCATGGTTTCATTGGTAAATTAATATTTTTGCATAGATCTTCCATGTTTATTGAAAAAAAAAAAAAAATTCGTAGACCTTGTAGTACCAACCTCGCGCCACGGGCGCCTCTGTGCTTATATCCCCCACTTAACTTCCGTTCGCCTTGCCCGGTCACTTTTCGTAACGCTTACATCACGCGTTCGCCAGCTTACTCCCCAAGTCAAGCGTGCGTAAAGAAGTTTCACTTCAATAAAAAAATGTTGCATATCTCTGCCTATCTCTTCATTTAAATCAAGCGTGATGTTAAGAAAAGCGCGGATTATTAAGACCAATTTACCTGGAAGCAGATCGACCGTTACAAGACCTTTAACAGGGTACCATAAGGAGGATCCTCCACACAATGGGCTGATTACCATCTCTGACACGGTGACATTTAGCGATAGCGCGATAACCGTAATATATCGTAACTGTGTT
Source organism: Sesamia inferens (assembly GCA_037179545.1). Lineage (NCBI taxonomy): Eukaryota > Metazoa > Arthropoda > Insecta > Lepidoptera > Noctuidae > Sesamia > Sesamia inferens. The sequence continues at coordinate 12,797,392 of CM073951.1, read as the reverse complement.
TGTAATGTATGTATGTTAATAGTTTTTATTATTGATTGTGTTATCCATTCTCCGTATCGTACCGGGCTTAGAAAAGGGTGTCGTAAGAGGCGACTAAGGGAAACCAGGGGAACTGACAGCAGCGCATCTCAAACTGAAACTCTTTTATTGCGAAAATGGGTATTACAACATCGATACATAAAAAAGTTTGGCATATCCATAATCAGCCTGAAGGGATGCAATTTTGATTGGTGTTTGTCTCTGGGTACTTATTGTACAATTACTAATACTCATCTAAATTTTATTAATTCATTCGAAAGAAAATAAATAAAAAAAGGAAAAACAAGGTCATAAAATAATAAATATCAGGAAATTTCGTCATGGGCTTAATTGAAAATTTATAAATATTGTTACGGGCTAGGGGTACTAAAATACCGGTTAAGGGTTACGAAGTTTATTGGCAACGAAGGTACAGTCGATTGTAGGCAATGACAAGTAGAATATTGTTGACGTTGCACCGAAGTCTTCCCTTACGTCCACGAAGTCCGTGTCGTAAACACACAATAACACTACAGATGTTACTTCACGTAGTACTCACAGTTCTCGTTACAGTTGTCGCAGTAGGTATTCTCAAAGATCGCTTCTTAAGTGTCGCTGTTTTCGTATCGGTAGTCAAGTGTAGACTGACTCGGCGTCGGCATCACGGCGCTATATATAGGCCAGCTGATCGAACATTCCAGGATCGTCTAGACGTAATAATAATAGCGCATAACTTCGAGTACATTCAGTAGGTACCTACAGTAATTCCCGGAAACGGGTTTCTAGAAATTTCGATGTCGTCACTTTGTTGACAAAATTGATAAAACCTGTACCATTCAATAGGCCACCTTAAGTCTAGGAATGCGTTTTTATATTACACCTAGACAATGTCTAGATCTCGAGTTACAGAGCTTAAAAGTTACGCACTGCATGTCACACGATATTGAACCTTATGCCCTCGACATAAGGTGCATTCGTAACATTGCCCCCTTCTTAGTCGTGCTCGTCCCGAGCATGATTTGATCCATAATAGCGAGCTAGGCGGTCTACGTGTAAGATCTTCAGCTTCCCTCTAGGTCCTTTCCTTATCCGGTAGGTGACATCGTTTATCCTGGTTACTATCGTGTACGGACCCTCCCATTTGGCTTGAAATTTCGGACTCTTTCCTTTTCTCCTAATGGGATTATGTAACCATACCAAAGTTCCCTCTTCAAATCCGGGCACGTTAGCTTTGCGGTCGTATCGGATCTTCATTTTCTCGCTGGTTTTCAGACCATTCTCTCTCACTAGCTCACGTATTCCATCTAGTTTACGTCGTAGGTCGGCCACATAGTCGACGGCTAGGATAGGGGTATCGGGGGGTGTTCCGGTAAGTGCATCTATGGGTAATCTAATTTCTCGGCCGAAGTTAACTTTCGCCGGTGTACAATTTGTGCTGTCATGTGTTGCAGAGCGGTATGACATTAAGAAGAGTGGAATATATTGGTCCCAATCCCTTTGGTGATCTTCCACTACTTTGGCCAAATGATTCTCTAGCGTCTGGTTGAATCTTTCGACCATTCCATCTGACTGAGGGTGATATGGTGTTGTACGAGTCTTATGTATCCCGAGTAGTTGGCAAACCTCTTGAAATAGTGAAGACTCGAAGTTTCTACCCTGGTCAGAGTGCAACTCCAAGGGGACGCCAAATCGACGGAACACCTCGTGAACTAGCTTTTTGGCAACGGTATGAGCTTCTTGGTTGGGTACTGCAAAAGCTTCTGGCCATTTACTGAAATAGTCTTGCATGACGATGATATACCTATTCCCTTCTTCAGTAATAGGGAATGGCCCAGCTATATCGACAGCAACTCTTTCCCATGGTGCACCAACATTGTACACTTTCAGCCGACCTCTCGCTCTCGTTTGCGGTCCCTTTACTGAGGAGCAGGCTACACATTTCCTACACCAGTCCTCTACATCTTCGCGACAATGCACCCAATAAAATCTTTTTCTCACCTTCTCCAAGGTTTTCTTCACTCCTAGATGTCCTCCGGATACTCCGTCGTGCACCTGCTTTAGCACTGATGCGACTTTATCGCAGGGGACAACTATCTGTAAGGCGACCTCCTGTCCACTAGGTGATTCCCATTTTCTCTTCAGAACTCCATTATCAATTATCAGGCTGTCCCATTGAGCCCAGTAACTTTTTGCTGTTGGGCTAAGCGCTGATATTTCACTCCAAGCGGGCCTCTGCCCACGTTTCTTCCATTCGATTACTGTCTTCAAGTCACTATCTTCCTTTTGTGCCTCTTCCAATGATCGATTATCCCAGTCTTCATCCAAAGCGTTCACCTGGATAATCCTTACGTTCTCTTTCTTTTCCTGTTTGGCACAATGTCGACAAGATTCTTCGCAAGGCCGTCTAGATAAAGCATCAGCATTATTGTGTGACTTGCCTTTTCGATGTTCAGTGACAAAGTCAAATTCTTGCAGCTGCTCTATCCACCTTGCTACTTGTCCTTCTGGGTCTTTGAACTGAAGCAACCACTGTAAGGCAGCGTGATCGGTGCGAAGTGTAAACTGTCTCCCAATCAAATATTTCTTGAAGTGTTGTAAGGTCTTAACAACGGCTAGAAGTTCTCGGCGGGTAACACAGTAATTTCTTTCTGGCTTGGAAAGACATTTGCTGAAATATGCAATAACGACCTGCCGATCTCTTTGTATTTGAGAGAGAACTCCTCCAATACCAACATTGCTGGCATCTGTGTCTATCAAAAATCGGCCTTCCCTACTAGGGTAACCTAATACAGGAGCCTCACACAAGTGAGTTTTCAGTACCGCAAATGCCTGTTCGCAGTCAGAGTTCCATTGAAATTGACACTTTTCCTCTGTTAAACGATGCAATGGTTTCGCTAACTCGGAGAAATTCTTCACAAACCGACGGTAATATGCACACAGACCCAAGAAAGAGCGTACCTCAGTTTTGTTACGAGGGGTAGGCCACTTCGACACGGCTTTTATTTTTTCAGGGTCTGTTCGAATTCCTTGCGCCGAAATAATGTGTCCTAAGTATCCAACCTCTTTCTGGAATAAAGTACACTTACTAGGACTGAGTTTTAAATTTGTTTCACGCAGTTTTTGGAATACTTTCTCCAAATTCCGTAGGTGCTCTTCGAAGCTTCGTCCCATAATGATGATGTCATCCAAATAGACCAGGCATGCATCACCAAGCAACCCCACCAAAATGCGCTCCATTAGGCGCTCGAATGTAGCTGGAGCATTGCACAGTCCAAAAGGCATAACATTGAATTGCCAGAGACCGTTCCCAGGACCAGTGGAGAAAGCGGTCTTTTCTTTATCCTGCTGACAGATTTCCACCTGCCAGTATCCACTTTTGAGGTCAACTGTGGAGAACCATTTCATGCCACTTAGCAAGTCCAAAGTGTCATCTATACGTGGCAGAGGATAACTGTCCTTTTTCGTGGCATCGTTCAACATCCTGTAGTCAACGCAAAACCTTGTACTGCCATCCTTTTTCTTGACTAGGACAACTGGAGATGACCAAGGGCTGGTAGATGCTTCGATAATCCGATTTTTCTCCATATCTCTTAACATTTCCGTGACTTCCTGTTCTCTTGCAAAGGGGATCCGACGTGGTCTCTGTCTTATCGGCTGTGTATCACCCGTATCTATATGGTGTTTGACTAGCCCGGTCCTTCCCACGTCATCATCGGTCTTCGAGAAGATGTCATGGAAGTTATGCAACAGTTCCTTAACTTTGTGACTTTCGAACTTGTTTAAATTACCCTTACAATTTTCGAGTAGTGTCGATACATGTTCTTGCCACTTCTTATCACGTTCCTTTTCGTGCACCTCTGTTTTTCTCAAAGATGCTACATTATCGCACACACCCACCACGCGATTCTTTTCGAGAGTTATTTCTTTGTTACTAACGTTGATTATGCGTATTTTTGGTTTATCGGAAATCATCATTAGTGTCCTCGCCGTTATCCAGTCTGGGTGATCTCCAGAATCTTCTATTATAATGCAACGTTTGCGGCATCCTATTGGTGAAAATCTAACATCTACCAAAGTTTCTGATCTTGGTGGTAATACGGTTTTCCTTAAACAGTACACTGACCCTTGTTTTGCACCTTGAAGAAATACTTCTTGTTCTGGAAAACTCAATACTCCTTTTGCTACATTAAGGACGCACTGTTGTTTCTTCAGAAAGTCCAGTCCTATTATGCAATCATCTGTAATATTCGCTACTAAAACAGGATGTGTAAATGTCTTATCACCCATTTTCAAGGTCACATTCGTTTCCCCAAGGACGAGCACTGGTTGGCCGGTGGCGGTTTGTAATCGGCATTGTGAAGACCCTCTTTTCCATGCTATGGTCCGAGGAAATAGCTCCGGTCGTGCAATAGTTCTTGATGCACCAGTATCCAATGTGAAACTGCATGACTTACCATTCAGTTCTCCTTCTATAATAAGACTGTTTCCGTCGCCCGCTTGTGATACTGTTATAATGGGGGCTTCACGTCGACCAGCCAGTACTCGCCCCACAGCCCTGGCTGTTCCTAGTTTAAATCCTCTGCTTCCACCTGTGTCCCAGAAGTACTTCTTCCCTTAGACTTCCTGGGACAATTGATCCGAAAATGCCCCTTTTCGCCGCACTCATAGCAGGTTGGTCCTTGTCGGCTTTTTATTGGTGCGGTTACCTCACGGATACGATGATGTTGTCGGCCGTCTTGACGTACTGCTTCCACCTCCAGGGCGTGTGTCAAGGCTGCCTTTAGAGTCTGATGGTGACCCAGGCGTACTGCAGCCCTGACTTCTGCGTCTCGAATTCCATCAGTAAAGGCTTGCACCGTAGTAGCATCAATTAATGCTGGTGTCGATGCATACGCCCTTCGAACAATGCGTTCTATTTCCGAAGCCCATTGTTGCAAACCTTCACTGCTCTTCTGTGTGCGGTCGCGGAGTTGAGCCCTGAAGACATGTTCGAGGTGTTTCTCCCCGTATCTAGACTCTAACGCTTCCAACAAACAGGCTAGGGTATTACAATCGCTGGAAATGTTTTCTAAGATTTGTACCGCATCACCACGCAGAGCAAGCGTAAGGGCGGTTACGGCTTGATCGTCGTCCCAGTTGTTGCCTTTTGCGACCTTTTCGAATTGAAGACGGAAGGCCACCCAAGACGTTGTTCCGTCAAAGTGAGGTACTTTGAACGTCGGCGAAACACTGGGTACAGGTATCACACCTTTAATACCTCCTTTCTGCACCGTTTTATGAAGAAACTGTATTTCTTTCTCGCACTCCATGATGGTACTGTCTAGTTTCTCCATACGCGCATCTTGTTTGTCTATACGCATGTCTTGCTGGTCCATACGGGCATCCTGCTGCGCTGTTTTTATTTTAAGCTCATTAACCTCTTCTTTGGTTTCTTTCCACATATTATTCAGTTCTAACACCAGTTGCTGGGATTTTTCTATTTTTGCCTGGGTCTCTGCCTGGGATTGTTTTATTTCTGCCTGGGAATTATCTATTTTTGCTTGGGTTTCTGCCTGGGATTTTGCTACACTTTCAATTTGTGCCTGGATTTCTGCCTGAGATTTTGCCTGGGATTCTGCCATACCTTTTATTTGAACCGTCAAGTGAGCCAACAATGCCGATAAATCGCATCCACTGCTTCCAGGAATAGTGGTGGTAATAGGCACACTTATGGGTGATACGACGGCCGCTTCTGTTTCGGGTGCAGGGACACCAAATGATTCTTCCTCTTGACGCGCCAAATCCATCGCTGCTTGTCATCGCGTACGAACTCTTTCGTCTTCCCTTGGCGTGACCGGCATTCCGCTTCTGACACCAATTGTTACGGGCTAGGGGTACTAAAATACCGGTTAAGGGTTACGAAGTTTATTGGCAACGAAGGTACAGTCGATTGTAGGCAATGACAAGTAGAATATTGTTGACGTTGCACCGAAGTCTTCCCTTACGTCCACGAAGTCCGTGTCGTAAACACACAATAACACTACAGATGTTACTTCACGTAGTACTCACAGTTCTCGTTACAGTTGTCGCAGTAGGTATTCTCAAAGATCGCTTCTTAAGTGTCGCTGTTTTCGTATCGGTAGTCAAGTGTAGACTGACTCGGCGTCGGCGTCACGGCGCTATATATAGGCCAGCTGATCGAACATTCCAGGATCGTCTAGACGTAATAATAATAGCGCATAACTTCGAGTACATTCAGTAGGTACCTACAGTAATTCCCGGAAACGGGTTTCTAGAAATTTCGATGTCGTCACTTTGTTGACAAAATTGATAAAACCTGTACCATTCAATAGGCCACCTTAAGTCTAGGAATGCGTTTTTATATTACACCTAGACAATGTCTAGATCTCGAGTTACAGAGCTTAAAAGTTACGCACTGCATGTCACACGATATTGAACCTTATGCCCTCGACATAAGGTGCATTCGTAACAATATGTCAAACAATAAATAACCAATATTTAAATCAATAACTAAATACAATAATGACGTCATCTCTCATTATGAGATTGTATGTCATTTATAAATTCGTTCATACTGTAATAAGCCTTTTTCACGAGAAATAGGCGCCGATTCTGTAGTTCACAAACTCAACTAATTTTAAGTTATGTGCTTCTTTTTCTTTACATTTCGTTAAGAAAAAGAAGATAAAATGTCAGTTTAGACCTGTCAAATTAGTGCGCTACTGACGTAAACTGGCGTATTTTTAGTCGCCATGTTTATAATCGCGTCTAAACTGTCTATGGAATATCTGAATTTGACAGGTTTAAATTAAAATGTTATCTTCTATCCTTTTCTTAACGGAATGGAAAGAAAAAGATGCACATAACTTAAAATTAGTTTAGTTTATGAACTAAAGAATCGGCGCCATTGTTTAACTTTATGTTTAAATATATTATAGCTTATGCTTTCTAATAATAGGTGTTTCCTGGGTAAAAAAAAAATGATTCTATTTAGTCCGTTCATTCAGATTATAGAAAAATATTGGATACGTATATTTTGTTTTATGAAATCAATAAAAATTGACAAATATAAAAAGCATGAAAGATCAGGAATGGTAACTGGTGACGTCACTGCTCGCTAAAAAGTATAGCATGCAGTGACGTCACACGAGTTTTCAACGTACTGTATCGTCTTTATTTTTTGTTTATATGAAAAAAGAAAAAATACGTGTCTAGTATTTTTTGGAAATCTGACTGATGGACTAATTCGTTTTTTTTTTAGTCAAATACCCTATTGCTTACAACTTTTCCTTGTCGATTCGTATAAAACTATAAAAGGTTAATATATAGGCTAGGTCAGTAAAACTAGGTCTGCCCTGATGTGACGATTTCTATGAACCGTCACCTTGTTCTGCTTAGAATGCACAATGACATATATAATTGCTTATATATAACACTAGTGGCCCGCCCCGGCTTCGCACGGCTGCAATGCTGATACTAATTACACTACAAATAAACTGTGAACGTTGTATATGTATAAAAAACATAGTGAACCGCCGTTCCCGCTGCCCGGCCGGTCGGTATCGACGCAAACGCTACGTCCCGCAATAGGGTATTTGACTAAAAAAAACTATTTAGTCCAGTCAGATTTCCAAAAAATACTAGACACGTACTTTTTTCTTTTTTCATATAAACAAAAAATGAAGACGACACAGTGCGTTGAAAACTCGTGTGACGTCACTAGACGCTACACTTTTAGCGAGCAGTGACGTCACCAGCCACTACTCCTGATTTTTTATGCCTTTTATATTTGTCAATTTTTATTGTTTTGATAAAACAAAAAAATACGTGTTAAGTATTTTTTGGAAATCTGACTTACGGACTAATTAGTTTTTTTTAGTCAAATACCCTATTTTTAAAGCTGTAATATCTTTAAAAATATTAATTTAAATTAAATGCTATACTAAATAAACAGTGTATTTATGGTAATGTATTTAATTCTTAACCGCCAAGTGATTCGTCGTGTTCCGGCATGATGTCTGGTGAAGCCGTACGAAGGGCGGGTCTGAGTAGTTGTGTTGCGATGTGTGCCGGGTACGATGCGCCAAATGTTGTTGTGTTGGGAGTTTTTTTCGTGGAGGGCCTCCAGATCAGTCTCCCTCCTGCGCAGCATCGTTGGTCGTGTTGTTGGGTTTAACTGGCACGCTTTACTATTTATGATTGCATCACTTACCACCAAGCGGGATTGCAATCAAGCACTGGTTTATAATTATATTAAAAAAGGATAACGATTTATGCTGTATTGGTTAAAATCGCTTCAAAAATTTGACATTATTACAGTTAAGGTTAATCATTAAGTCGTAAAAAGTAAATGACAAAAAAAATACTGTAAGATCCATAAGAGATAGATATACAGAGTGGTGTTGACAATACGACAATAAATTAAACATCCTGTACCTCAACACATTCTCAGTCTACCCATAAGAAATCATATAAATATGTCCATTAGTTTAGTCACAGGAAATTATTTTTCATTTTTCACATTTTCAACATGATGTACATATTGATAAGGAAGCGCTTACAGGTTAATGACCGCCGCATCCTGCAGTACCAAACTTTAATAATAATGGCGCGAAAAAAGCCAGTCGATACAGGATCGCGCTGTCGCCGATCGGAGGTCAGTGAACCAATGTCTTAGCAAATTTTTTAACGGATGTTCAATTCCGTTTGCAATTTGTTGCAATTTAGTTTAATTAAAATTTTCATTTTATTATTTTTGATGCTAGGTTTTTTCTATGGTTTAGAATTATTCTTATGAACCAACATTGTTCGTGTTTTCATTTCTTGTCGTATTGTCAGCACCACTCTGTATACCATCGCGGAGTTTTCTGTAGACCTTTTCAATGTGTACAATTAATACTTTAAATTATTTTGATTAATGTCGCAGGGTTCAGCCTGCGATTGCAATGTAAGCGGAAAAAAGTAATTATTTACGAACATTACATTAGAAACCTCAAAAATAACAGTATTTCTCCACTATAATTTAATGGATGTTATTATACATATAAACCTTTCTCTTCAATCACTCTATCTATTAAAAAAATTGCAGCAAAATCCATTGCGTAGTTTTAAGATTTAACCATATACAGGGTGTATCTGACATCGTAACGCAAACTGCGTGAAAAGGCTAGACCGCATGCAACTAATAAAATTATGATAGTCATTTATGTCGTTAATGAACGGTTACAGAATACTCAGTGTTTAAAAAAAGTGTCGGCTCGGCCGACATTTGAATGTTGCAAGCGTGCCGCCGTGCGGGTTTGTAGGTATGACGTTGATCCCTGATGTGAACTCTATTAAATCAGTGGTTATGAAATAATCAAAAATAAAGTTGTATAACGCAATGAATGTTGTTGAAATGTCAAAATGAAAGTGATCGCTAGTGATTGTTACGCAATCACCTCACTCCAGCCTGATATTGGATATCAACGTCCAAGAAAAGTAAATAAAAGTATGAAAACCAAATTATCTATACTAATATATAAAGCTAAAGAGTTTGTTTTTTGTTTGTACCTACGCACTAATCTCAGAAACTACTGGGCCGACTTGAAAAATTCCATTCAAGTTCCAGGAAGGCTTTAGGCTATATAACATCACGCTGCGACCAATAGGAGCGGAGCATATAAAAAAAACGAAACCTACGTGTGTGAAATCGCGGCGTGCAGCTAGTGTTGTATAAGGAAAAAATATGAGGCGAGCCCTCTGCTCGCGACAGCAACGGTAGCCAAGTAGCAGGTCGTATGTATGTTCGAACCCAAGTGATTAATTTTGTGTAAATTATTTCATTAATACTGCTCTCAAAACGATGCAAGAAAACATCGTGAGGAAACCAGCATATCCTAGATAGAAAAATTTGAAGACATATGCCATCTATCAACTCGCCTACCTAAAACTGAGAGTAGGCCTGTCTCCCACGAGTGGTAAGAATACAGGCAGATTATGATTTATACTTAAAAGTTAACTTTTTTTTTTTTGGGACAAAACCCGCCACACTTTTCCCACCCACTGCAACTCCTCAAAGCCAGAATCAACAGTGGAGACCGCCAGAAAAACGCCGAGCAATGAAGCTCGACGAGTCCCGGAGAAACGATTCAACTGTCTTGGGTCCCGCAACGAAATTAATCAGAAGAGAATAGCGGAGGAGTAAGAAAAAAGATATTTTTTCCACTTCCCTCCATAACAAGCAGGAGACAGAACAGGACTAGGCCAATCGACACAAAGGGACATTATTGCAACTGGGAGAAGCCCAGATGGCCAAACACCACGGAATAAAATTTGATTAAGTTAATGGGTCCTAAGTAGGTATTAGCTGTTACAATTGATTCCAATAATAGGTATGGCAAAAGCGCCTGAACGCACGGAAATTGGTTCTAGTTTCTACAAGGTCCGTATAATAAACGACTCCGGATGTAACTTGTACACTATCCAACATAATATTTCGTTCATTCCGCCAAAGAACACACTCCCACAAGATGTGATGTGCGGACTGTTCAAATTCACAGTTCAATGTAGATGTGTCAGTGTTCTACATTGAACTTAAAAGTTAACTGTCACAAGCAGGAGCTGCGAGTCACGGAGATGAGTATGCTGCGGTGGATGTGTGGAGTTACGCGGAAAGACCGCATCAGGAACTCCCGCATTCGTGGCAGCCTCCATATCCGTGACATAGCAGACAAACTGCAAGAGAGTCGCCTGCGCTGGTACGGCCACGTCTTACGTAAACCGGCGCATGTTACGTGGGTAACAAATGTCTTGCCATGGCGCCTCCGCCGGGCCGGAACAAGCAGGGCAAAGAAGTGCTGGCTTGACGTTGTAAGAGATGACATGCGTGCCAACAATCTCACACCACAGGATGCCAGAGATCGTGCGAAATGGAGGCGTAATAGTAGGAAAGCGGACCCCGGGCTCCAACGCGAAAGCCGCGGATGCGACCGGGATTATACGCTGAGATGATGATGATGATGATGATGACTTAAAAGTTAACTGTCCTCAACACAAAAGTGCATTGATGTAAAATAGTGTACTCTGTATGGCGCCACGCGTTTATAATCACCTACCAAAACAATTATTAGAAAGCATAAGCTATAATATATTTAAACATAAAGTTAAAAATTTCTCGTGGAAAAGGCCTATTACAGTGTTAAAGAATTTATAAATGACATGCAATCTAATAATGAATCCATTATTGTATTTGGTTATTGACTTGATTTGTTGAAGTGAAACTTCTTTATCGGCGTGGGAAAAATCAACGCTATTTTTTTATTAAATTTTTTACTATATTTACCCACCTCGAAGTCCTTCCCCATATCCCTACCTAAAATCTCGGATATCTCGGCAACGGCTGGGAATTTCAAAATTCTGACAAAATTCCCCCCCTCCCTTACTAACCCCCCTCCCAGCCGGAACCTATATTCAGATAGGACCTCTAGACCCCCATTTTGACCCCATCGCGGCCTATCTCGGGATCCGGAGGTCCTAGACTAGCCGAGTTTGGGCTCTTCGGAATCGGGAGGAAGAGCCCAACACTCTGGCCCCGGGGGATTCCGCATCCCGCATCCCGCATTTCGCATTCCACACTGACTCACCTGGTGCTGGCGCGTGCAATCATTGGGACATACAGGCTGTATCTTTAGGTTAGTTTAGTTTTAAATTTGGTGTTGTATTTAGTCGTGGACCGTCCCCCTATTGGGGACGCTAAGTTTTAATCTTCATTAATGTTATTTTACGCGCCACGGGCGTTTCGCGCCATCTTTTTCTAAGAAGTTTCACTTCTTACGTGTGTACACTAGTACACGCACACATTTTTTTTAAATTATTGGTTATTTATTGTTTGACATAATAAGGTTGTATCCTAAAAAGTAATTTAATGTCCATCAGATAGATTTATAAAAAATATTGAACACGTATTTTTTATTTTTTCTTTCATTCAAGTACTTAGGAAGATATATTGATTTGAAATGTCGCATGACGTCGCGTCGTGGTACAAAATATACCACGGCGTGACGTAATTAGCCCCCACTCCGTAACTTTAATACGCTATATCTTGGTAGTTTTTGGTAATTTCGACAAAATAAAAACACGGGTCTTAATTTTTTTATTATCTACAGTATGTTAAGAAAACCCTGTCCGACCCTTAAGGATAATAAAGGTTAGGTAACCACATGACCAAATATAATATAAAATTTTACGTAATCATCATAGTACCAATACAAATGAATTTTGAAATAATCTTTTTTTCCTGCGAATTAATTCCAACTTCCCCGAAATTTGGCCATTTTAAAAAAAGTGACAACAACGGTATTATTATGAGCGAATAGCGATGCGACCACGTGCCGCGTGCCATGTCGCCCGCCGCCCCCGGAAGGGTGCTTAATGCAGATTTATTAAGTTACCTCTTTTTGCGAAATAATATTTATTTTTTCACGGGGATTTTTTTTTAAGTTTAGCCCGGTTTTGTATCCATTAGTAGAATCAGTTATCGATACCTAACAACACCTTCACGGGTCGGACAGGGTTTTCTTAACATACTGTATAAGACGGATGAATTATTTTTTTGATTTTCATACCTTGGATACAGCCCTATTATAAATTTTAAATTGACCTGTCCATGACGTAATTTCCTGACATTTATTATTTTTATGACTTTTTATTAAAATTGCATGCCGTCAGGCGGATAATGGAGATGCCAAACTCTTTTATGTATCGATGTTTATAATACCCATTTTCGCAATAAATTAGTTTGAGTTTGAGTTTGAACCCTCTGGCCCAGTTAGCTCAAAGTTATTAATGAGTATTTTACAAATCGTCTCATTCGACCTCGGATTATTGCGTCTATTTAGTAAAGATAGCATAAAAATGTTACCACCATTGAATATAACATCATTCTAGGTTTTTATTTGGTCTTGGTGACAATATCGTTCAGTTGCTGTCTGTGGTGATCTTTGAGAGTTTACCTGAAGGAAGCATATGACGGGTCTCTTAAAGAATACCCAAAAAAAAGGGTAGGACTCAACATTAGTCTGTATTTCTCTGGAAATATTGTACACACTTCAAAAACACTGAGGAGAAAATTAGAAAGGAAAATTGAATAATCCGTACAAACAAAACGCACATTACAAAATTAATAATAATAAAATGTCGTAAAATATAATATAAGTAATCAAAAGCCATTGAACTGTCCAAACGGCTTGTTGACACTTCCCGTGACCCAAGGGCTGGCTTTTACCTTGGCCAGAGGCTAAGTATTGCCATTCAACGCGGCAATGCTGCCAGTCTCTTGGGTACATTACCAGTCGACAGCGATGACGAAGAATTTTTTGATGCTGTATTGTAATTTATTAATAGTTTTAATTAGGGTAATAGCTTTATTTAGTAATTTGTATTTATTTAGTTTTATAAGTTTGTATATATCAAATCAAAAGCCTCTTACTGAAATATGAAATTTTTTATAAACAATTTTGGAAAGATGTGGGTGTTTTCTATAGCCGGTCCTATGTGACCTCTCCTTCTTAAAGACATCAATTTCATTCGGTATCTATCAGTATAATTACGTAATATACTAACAATACCAAGGGCTTTCTTTTTGACAGTTCTACAACATACATTGCATTGTTTACGTTGTCGGACAGAAATTTAAATTTAAAATACAATCCAATGGATTAGGAACATCTTTCAAATGAATTCAGATTACGATTGACGGTATATTACGCAATTAGGAAGCTGTTTGAATTAAATAGACCCAAGGATTGATTCTCGCGTCCGATCCTGGTCCAGGCCATGGTCATGTCACGGTCACGAGAGTGCATGGCAGGCCGACACCTTCATCTGAGAAGTATGTAGTGATGCTGGCAAAGGAGAAAGCGGAGCGCGTGAGGGAGCTGGAATCCCAGCGTCCTCGCGCCTCTAGCCACCGCAGGAGATGCCCTGGTCGGTAGACAACATCGAACTCTCAGCCATCTTAGGCGCGGGCTTGAGTGGGCAACTGGCCGCCCGGTAAGGACCAGGCACGCGTCGACGAGGCGTTGTGTTTCACGCGCGCCTCTAAGAGATGTCAGCACATCGTGAAGGGTCTTCAAAGCCCGATGCCTCCTGGGCCAGGTTTGCGGGTTGGTTAAAAAAGAAACCATGGCCTTTCCGCTGCGCCCAGAGCGGGAGAGGTAATTTGATAAATAGGGATGTATCCAAGGTATGAAAGTCAAAAAAATAATTAGTCCGTCTTACAGATAATAAAAAAAAAATTAAGACCCGTATTTTTTATTTTGTCGTAATTACCAAAAATTACTGAGATATAGCGTATTAAAGTTACAGAGTGGGGGCTAATTACGTCACGCCATTCTATATTTTGCACCATGGCGTGACGTCATGTGACATTTCAAATCAATATATCTTCCTAAGTATTTGAATAAAAGAAAAAATAAAAAATACGTGGTCAATATTTTTTATAAAGCTATCTGACGAACATTAAATTATTTTTTAGGATACAAGCCAATTGCCATCTAGAACAGAAAAAAGAGATTTATGACCGCAATAAGAAATTCTTCTCCAACTTTACTCCGCCAGCTTATCTGTCGCATTAGAAACAAAAATTACCTAATTAATATTCATGACCATTGTCTTGCTAACCATACACTATACATCTGTGCATAATATGTCCTTTGCAAAATTATTATAGGTCAAAGTTACGCGCAAAAGATAATATGCTAATGTTTAATAAATAACGGAACTGGGTCAAATAGATGGCGGTATTCCATCTGGTTTCAACTAGTTCTAAAACGCAATGAAATATTTGATAAGAACGGTCTTTTTGCGCAACTGCGTACTGTCTGTCTTGTCATAATAACATTTTTGACAGCTGTCATTGGTGTCTTTGACAGTTAAAGGACTGACAGGGGGTTTTTGGCGGGAAAGTCAACCTGAGTGTCACGCTCATTTTTCATTGGACTTTTAAAATTACTTATAGTGTTGTTTACTAAATAAAAGTGCGTGATTTATGTAGTAAAAAGTGCATTCAGTAAATAATTCATAAAGAACAGTGAAATATCGCAGCATAGTGGCCACATCATGACTTTGTCTCAAGCCTCCATCGTGAGACGAATCACGCCGTCTTTTTCGACATGAACAATTCATTACGTGACAAAAGAAAGAAAAAAAAGGACTGTCAGGAGAGTGACGCTTGCATTTTTTTAACTTTTCTCGGTGGTAGGCCATAAAATCGGATGCTGGCAGAAGTTACCACCCACCAAGCAAAGTGTTGCCGCCAAGCGATTCATCGTGTGCCGGCATGATGTCTGGTGAAGCCGTACGGAGGACGGGTCTGAGCGATTGTGTTGCGATGTGTGCCGGGTACGATGCGCCAAATGTTGTTGTGTCGGAAGTTTGGTCGTGAAGGGTCTCCGTATCAATCTCCCTCTGGCGCAGCATCATTGGTCGTGTTTTTTTTTAGTAAATAGGCTTAAGAACCTAGCGCGCTTAACCCTCAACGATTGCATCACTGCTTACCATCAGGCCGGATTGCGTTAAAGCACTAGTTTAAAATTATTTAAAGAAAAACCCGGTACTCATCGGCTGATTTTAACCGTATTCGGTTTAAAGGACCAAAACTTTTGTCAGGATGTAACATAAGGCGCGATGGAAATTGCACTGCTCTCAAAACGGTGAAGCAAAACATCGTGAGGAGACCGGCATGTCCTTGAGGCAAAACTACGAAGACATGTGGCGTCTACCAACACGCACTGGGCCAGCGTGGTGGACTATTGTCCACTCCCTCTCATTGAAAGGAGGCTTGCCCCAGGAGGGGGGAAAATTATGGTCCACTAACTGCGCGGTTTCACCCGCGTAGGTTTCCATATGTTTTTGAAGTGAAACTTCTTTACGCACGCTTGACTTGGGGAGTAAGCTGGCGAACGCGTGACGTAAGCGTTACGAAAAGTGATCGGGCAAGGCGAACGGAAGTTAAGTGGGGGATATAAGCACAGAGGCGCCCGTGGCGCGAGCTTGGTACTACAAGGTCTACAACGAGTTTTTTTTTTGAAGTGAAACTTCTTTACGCACGCTTGACTTGGGGAGTAAGCTGGCGAACGCGTGACGTAAGCGTTACGAAAAGTGATCGGGCAAGGCGAACGGAAGTTAAGTGGGGGATATAAGCACAGAGGCGCCCGTGGCGCGAGCTTGGTACTACAAGGTCTACAACGAGTTTTTTTTTTTTGAAGTGAAACTTCTTTACGCACGCTTCACTTGGGGAGTAAGCTGGCGAACGCGTGACGTAAGCGTTACGAAAAATGATCGGGCAAGGCGAACGGAAGTTAAGTGGGGGATATAAGCACAGAGGCGCCCGTGGCGCGAGCTTGGTACTACAACGTCTACAACGAGTTTTTTTTTTTTTTCAATAAAAATAGAAGATCTATGCAAAAATATTAATTTACCAATGAAACCATGAAATAAATTTAAATATTTATAGAAAATTAATATATGTGTTTACATGTATATATTGTACACATATATATATACATACAGATGTGGCGAAAGAAGTTTCACTTCAGTCGTGTGGTCATAATCACACTCGTATTTTTTTTTATATGCTCCGCTCCTATTGGTCGCAGCGTAATGTTAGATGATATATATGATATAGATGCCTATGGCTTTCCTGCATCAATAGGCTATCCAACACCAAGAGAATTATTCAAATAGAACCAGTAGTTTCTGAGTTTAGCGCGTTCAATCAAACAAACTCTTCAGCTTTGTAGCTTAGTATAGATTTTATGTTAGTATAGATTATGTTATTTTATGTATAGAACTGATTCCATTCAAAGAACAATGAATCAGTTCTGCATATCATCATCGTCTATTCAAAATTGGGGTTGGCTTCCAGTCTGCATGGAGCGACTGCCTATCTGACCTCCACAAACCAGTTCTAGGGCAATATCATACCTTCTTCATCTTTTTTCAAGGTGAGATTTAACCTCGACATCTTGATCGATGGACTCTGTGGAATAGATACCACAATTTTGCCAATAACACGTGTATCAAGTTATAGAAATTCTATGAAAATTTTATTTTACAATAATAGCGGATATCGCCAATGACAGTTGAAAAAAACGGCCGCGTGAACCGTCTATAAGGGTGGTTTGATGCAAAGTCATGATGTGGCCACTATGCTGCGATATTTCAATGTTCTTTATAAATATTTTTTTGAGGTTTCTTCAAGATGTTTTCCCTCACCTTTAGTCATTGGTGTCCAAGATACGAGTACATACTTAGAAAGTACATATAACTTTAGAAAAGTTACATTGGTATTTGCCGGACTCATGCTTGAGAGGCTGGTGTTTTAACTACTGGACCACCACGACTTACAGTGTATAGGCTCTTATTAAATTAGTGCGCTTAACCATCAACGATTGCATCACTGCTTACCTTCAGGCGGCCAGGCACTAGTTTGTAACGTAAAAGAAATATCTTTACCTTCTGTTCTTCTCTTCTGCTTATTCAACTAAGAAGAAAAAAAGCACGTGAACTTGAATTTAGTTTTTAGTTTATTTATTTTCAAATCAATAAAGAACAACATACGGACGACAGCAGGTCAAGATACCCCAAACTGTCAGATATTCCCAATAACCTTGAGCCTTAATGATTTAGAGATAAAGTTGAAAATTTAATAAGGAAATCTAACAGATTGTAGAAGCTTGATGTGTTGGCGTTTGTAGAAATTTTTCCATTCGGCGTATGAATGAACGGAAAATTGTATGCACATAAATCATTACAATTTACACACATAATGATGGAATAATATGGATGTAGTTAATAAGGAAAATTACTACTTAATCAGTATTTGAATATTATCTTAAATAACTTATATAATAATAAACTAGTCTTTACTGCAATCATGCCTGATGGTAAGCAGTGATGCAATCATTGATGGAAAAGCGCGCTATTTTATCAACAGCATATTCACTCAAAAAAAGACGGCAGTTGAGCGAGGTGATGCAATCTTAAATCCAATAACACGATCAACGATGCAGCGCCAGAGGGAGATTGATCTGGAGACCCTCCACGACCAAACTCCCGGCACAACAACATTTGGCGCATCGTACCCTGCACAGATCGCAATACAACTACTCAGACCCGTCCTCCGTACGGCTTCACCAGACGACGAATCCCTTGGCGGCAAGACTTTTTGAAGTGAAACTTCTTTACGCACGCTTGACTTGGGGAGTAAGCTGGCGAACGCGTGACGTAAGCGTTACGAAAAGTGATCGGGCAAGGCGAACGGAAGTTAAGTGGGGGATATAAGCACAGAGGTGCCCGTGGCGCGAGCTTGGTACTACAAGGTCTACAACGAGTTTTTTTTTTTCTTTTCAATAAAAATAGAAGATCTATGCAAAAATATTAATTTACCAATGAAACCATGAAATAAATTTAAATATTTATAGAAAATTAATATATGTATATGTGTATACATGTATATATTGTACACACACATATATATATATATATATATATATATATATATATATATATATATATATATATATATACATACAGATGGAGCGAAAGAAGTTTCACTTCAGTCGTGTGGTCATAAGCACACTCGTATTTTTTTCTGTTGGATGGTAACTTCTGCCGGCAGCCGATATTATGGCCTACCACCGGGAAAAAATGAGAAATTAAGATTTGTAACTTGATTTTTCCATTAGTCAGCGATATCCAAAGCCACATACGGACAACGCGTCTTACTGATGTCACGCAAATGCTGCATTGCTCGCAAGCAGATTTTGCATTGCATTTATTACTAGTGATTTACTGTTTTTCAATCCAAATGTCAAAATATCCTCTACCCTATATCTTCTATCCTCCCATATCCACTGGTGCGTGTCGTAAGAGACGGCTAAGGGAACTCTCACCAGGCAAGCAGGCAGCAGCGCTTCTCCTGTGGAATATCAAAATACTGCGATCCCCAAACCGCCTGCCAAGCGTGGGGATTATGGCAACCTCTCAAATGATAGCCTTGGAGGAGGGCTTTGTCCAGCAACCAAACAAACCTCTATAGGCTCAAGAAGGATGTTAAAATATAGAAAAAATAACTTTAACACCTACAAAACCTATATAAAGGCCAAACTTTGCAAAAAGGGGTATTATAAAATCACAGATTATTTTGAGGATAGTGAGGCTTGGGACTGAGCTGCTCGCTCTGTTAAGCGTTGTTATTAAGCAATATGCGTAATTATAACGTAAATTATTGTAAACATTTTCATTTTTAATGTCTGGACTTTAAAAAAGACGATGATCCCTGAGTTTGTTTCGGCTATTTCTTCTCAGAGGTAGTCAGTTAGGAAATGCCGGCTTCATCTAGATAAAAAAAAAAAAAAATAAAAAAAAAAAAACATATGACGTGTGAAAGTGATCGGTGATCCTACTTGCTTAATAAACGATTTCATTTCATTTCATTACAAAATTAAATTTAAAAAAAATATTATAACTTTCGTAAGAGTGCTAGGTTAGGGTCTCAACCTATTAATATAATAGTGTCTGAATGATCGGATCAGTGATCTCATAATGATCGATGTTGACAAGTTTCGTAATCTACTAATGGCGTCATTCTGACTTTGCAGGGGTCAATTACTGACATTTCAGTCCATATTATAAGGCGAAGAGTAGCCATGTCGGTATTCTGAAGGATGCATTTTGGAGAGTGTGAAAAACGTGTTATTATTTTAATTTGCAAAGATGTCATTTGTACCGCTAATAGGGATGTTTCTTGGGTAAACAAAAATTCATTCTATTTAGTCCGTCATTCAGATTATAGAAAAATATTATTTTGTTTTATCAAATCAAGTAAAAATTTACAAATATAAAAGGCATCAGGAGTGGTGACTGGTGAAATCGCTGCTCGCTAAAAAGTGTAGCGTGCAGTGACGTCACACGAGTTTTCAACGCAATGTGTCGTCTTTTTTTTTTGTTTATTTGAAAAAAGAATAAATACGTGTCTAGTATATTTTGGAAATCTGACTGACGGACTTATTAGTTTTTATTAGTCAAGTACCCTATTCTTTATATTAAGACTAAGAGTGGGGTCGTCAATAAAACGTTCAGTTTGCAAGAAAAGTCAGCTTACAATACAAGTATAGAAAATCCACTGTAAAGTATAGTTTCAGTATAAATGTTAAACACTAATTCGTGGAATGTTTCAACTATAATTACCGCAATACTTGTTCAGGACGACATTGAACGAGCGGCGGACATACGAGATTTGTTTTGAGATGACATATCTTAAGATATTGCAACTAAACCAGCCATTACACATAGTCAACAGTTTTGATCCCCTCGTGGCGTGATTTTTAAATTAAGTAAGATTTGTAGAGATTCAGAATCATCATTATCATCAACCTTTTTATCGTTCCACTGCTGGGCACATGTCTCCTCTCATATAGAGAAGGATTGAGCGTAATCACCACGCTTGCTCAATGCGGGTGGGCTATTTCAGACTTAAAGTCCAGGTTTCCTCAAGATGTTTTCCTTCACCTTGTAATAACTCATTGGTGTCCAAGATATACTTAGAAAGTACATATAACACAGAAAAGTTACATTTGGTATTTGCATGAACTGAAATCGAATAGGTTGACCCTGTGTTCCCACTATAGAAAATTAGAAAAAATAAATAAGACGAATCTAATCGTAAAAGTGGGATGGCTAACTAGAGCAAAAACGAATTTAAAGTTTAATACAATAACAATTGACTGTCAATTACACCAGCACAATCGACTGAAAAGTATACCTAGATCTCTATTTGTTGACCCATGATATACAAAAAAAAAACAATTACACAAAAGTCCTTGGGTACATCGAAAAAAAGAGACAAAAGTTGCATCCGCAGATCGATCTAGTGACACACATTACCGTGTATGTCACACATGGCATTGTAATCGAAGCTGCCAATGCATATTTAAAAAAAATAAAAACGGACCAGTAATCTCTCACTCAGTTTTCGGCCGCCATAATGTGTGGACGCCTCAGATTTTGAATTTAGAATCCAAAGTTTTACGCTAAAGAATTTGAAATTAATTTTAATATTTGACAGTAACTTTACATTAAAAAAACGGCTTTGAACGTTACCAATGAATCTAAGAAACGAAAAAATGCTGAAATATATTTATTCGTTGTTTTTCCTATTTAGTACAGTTAGTTGCGATTATTTTCTGAATAAAGTCAACCATTTCGAATATTACAAAAATAGGACGAGGCCTTCAAAAGCCTTTTCAAGTTTTTCTTCGAGTTATTTCAATCAGAACTTAGTGTCGAAGCCAGGGAAGGCGGAAAAAGTGCAGTGTGGTACCAGAACAGTGGATTTTAACCCAAGGAGGACAGGGAAGATCGTCGGTGGGACTGAAACTCCATATGGGGCATTCCCGTGGCAAGTAAGTATTCATATGGACTTTAAAACTTTTTAATACCTACTTTTGAACATATTTTTTGAACATACTAATTCATACTTCTTATTGTACTGTTTAATTTAAAGTAGTTTAATATTGAATATTAACCGTTTTTTGTGCATGTTGTGTTAGCCAGTAAGTAGTAATTACACTTACAAATGTTTTTTTTTCGTAAAATTTTATTTCTTAAATGTATTAGTGTACATAACTGTTGACTAACCTAATAAATAAATAAATAAATAAACATGCGGATGAGTATTAACATGTAGGAGAATAATTTGGTCATGTCTGGAGTGGTAATGGTTGCGTTTTTCCTCTTCCTTCTATTTTCCTCCAATAATGCTTTTAATCCTCCAATAATTTCTCGGTGGTAGGCCATAATAACATCGCCGCCGACAGAAGTTACCACCCACCAGACAAAGTCTTGCCACCAAAGGATTTGTCGTGTTCCGGCATGATGTCTGGTGAAGCCGTACGGAGGACGGGTCTGAGCAGTTGTGTTGCGATGTGTGCCGGGTACGATGCGCCAAATGTTGTTGTGTTGGGAGTTTGGTCGTGGTGGGTCTTCAGATCAATCTCCTTTGGCGCAGCATTGTTGGTCGTGTTGTTGGGTTTAACATTGCATCACCTCGCTCAACTGCCGTCTTCCTTCCTATTCACTCTTTTTTGATTGATTAGGCTAGCGAATAAACTAGCGCGCTTTATCATCAATGTTATTGGATACTAACTCAACGATACTATATTTATAATAGATACATATATAGATAAACATCCAAGACCCAGGCCAATCAGGAAAAGATCGTTTTCCACCATGACCTGGCCGGGCATCGAACCCGGGGCCTCCACGTCGCAGGCAGGCGTGTTGACCGCTGCGCCACGGAGGCTCAATAAACTAGTGCGCTTTACCATCAACGATCGCATCACTGCTTACCATCAGGCGGGATTGCGGTCAAGCGCTAGTTTATAAATTGATTAAAAAATTAGACATGATTAAAAACATAGTTATTAAAAATGAATCAATTTACGTTAGGCGCTGAATAACTGCTCACAAAATGGTGAGGAAACCGATATGTTCTAGGGCAATAACTTCGAAGATATGTGTTATCTGCCAGCCCGCACTGGGTCCACGTGGAGACAGTCCACTCCCTTTCGCTGAGAGGAGACCTGTCCCAGGAGTGGGGAATATTATAGGCTGGCTGTGATTAATTTTGCCAGAACCAGGGTTGATAAAAATCATGTTTTTTTTTTAATCAAAATAATCCGATTAATTTGATTTAAATCGGATTTTTTTGAAGTTTTTTACTTTCTTGTCTTTTTTTTTAATTTAATAGTCAGTTCTTCATTAAAATGAAAACAACATATTTTGATTTAATTTTATTATCAATACAATTAAGTAAGGTAATTAAACAAGTTCTACTAATAAAATCAACAATTTTAAAAAACTGAAGCTTTGAAAAATTACAAAGAAAGTAATAACTTACGAACTAAAAAAGAAACATGAACAAATACTTATGGTAAGTATGAATAAACTTGGTAAACTTTATCATTCTTTAGTATTGAGTTCCTTCAAAAGGAAAACTAATACGTCTGCCTTTTGGTGCCTTCTTATTTTGCTGTAAACTAAATTGAATGCCGAAAATATTCTTTCGACGCCAGCCGAAGAAGCAACTGTACTCAGCAGTTGCTCGTGTGCGCGCCGTAATCTATGTCGAACGATGTCCCTTGGCTTGTAGGTATCCTAAAAAATAATTTAATGTCCATCAGATAGATTTCTCAAAATAATTGAACACAAATTTTTTATTTTTTCTTTTATTCAAATACTTAGGAAGATATATTGATTTGAAATATCGCATGACGTCACGCCGTCGTACAAAATATACCATGGCGTGACGTAATTAGTCCCCACTCCGTAACTTTAATACGCTATATCTCAGTAATTTTTGCTAATTTCGACAAAATAAAAAATACGGGTCTTAATTTTTTTTATTATATATAAGACGGACTAATTATTTTTTTGATTTTCTTACCTTGGATACATCCCTATTGTTGGCAGACTTGGTAGCAGTAAAAATGTAATGATTTAAATCATTGATTTTAAAAAAAGAATCACTTGATTAAAATCACTGATTTAAATCATAACAACCCTGGCCATAACTAAGCAAATTTTAATCTTCCACCGACCAGACAAAGTCTCGCCGCCAAGCGATTCGTCGTGTTCGTCTAAGCAGTTGTGTTGCCATTCAACGCGGCAATGCCGCCAGTCTCTTGGGTACATTACCAGTCGACAACGTTGCCAAAGAATTTTTTGATGCTGTATTCTAATTTATTAATAGTTTTCATTAGGGTAGGTTATAGTTTTTATTTAATAGTCTCGGTGGTAGGCCATAACATCGGCCGCCGGCAGAAGTTACCACCCACCAGACAAAGACTTGCCAAGCGATTTGTCGTGTTCCGGCATGATGTCTGGTGAAGCTGTACGGAGGACGGGTCTGAGCAGTTGTCTTGCGATGTGTGCCGGGTACGATGCGCCTAATGTTGTTGTGTCGGGAGTTTGGTCGTGGAGGGTCTTCAGATTAATCTTCCTCTGGCGTAGCATTGGTGTTCGTGTTGTTTGGTTTAATATTGCATCACCTCGCTCAGCTGCCTTCCTCCCTATTTGCTCAGTTCTTCTGAGTGAATAGGCTCTTAATAAACTAGCGCGCTTTACCATCAACGATTGCATGACTACTTATCATCAGGCGGGATTGCAGTCAAGCACTAGTTTCTAATTACAAAAAAAGACACATTGAACTAAAATTTGTTTTAGTTTGTGACTTTTTCTAACTTCTAAATTGATTTGAATAGTTTTCGTGTGATTTTGAAATTGCGAAACTGCTGTAAAGTGTCGGATAATTTAAATTTTCTTTACTTTATATGATACTAACTTTCCGCACGCGGTTTCGCCACCACGCGAGGTGGTGATCGGTTATATCGCGCTTTTTAGATTTCCCTCGGAAATATCATTTCAAAAGTACCCTATTATTTAATCCGGACTTTTAACTTTACGTTTGAAAAATTTCAAAGCAATCGGTTCAGAAGTTACGGCGTGAAAGCGGAACAAACAAACAAACAAACTCACTTTCCGATATAACCGATCATAACCGATAATATTAGTACACACACACGCACACACACACTCACACACACCCACTCACGCACCCGTTAGCAAGCAACGTACTAGAACGTAAAAAAGTGCTTCCTCTCTCCTAACTTTACTTATTTTGGTGTGCCCGACAGGGTCCACGTGAACTAATTTTAAGTATTACCATCTAAGAACACACGTGGAAAACAATAACAGTATTGAGTATTGAGTATTGAAGGACTAGCTGCATACTACGGTTTCACACTCATGAGTTTCGGTATCGTAGAAATATCCGGATCTAAACAACATGTTAATAGGGTAATTGACTAAAAAAAACTAATTAGTCCGTCAGTCAGATTTTCAAAAAAATACTAGACACGTATTTTTTCATTTTTCATATAAACAAAAAATGAAGACGACACAGTGCGTTGGAAAATGGTGTGACGTCACTGCACGCTACACTTTTCAGCGAGCAGTGACGTCACCAGCCACCACTCCTGATCTTTGATGCCTTTTATATTTGTCAATTTTTATTGATTTGATAAAACAAAATATACGTATCCAATATTTTTCTATAATCTGAATGACGGACTAAATGGAATCATTTTTTTTTTATCCAGGAAACATCCCTATTTTGGTTATATACCATCTGTGTGCCAGATTTTATGCAAATCCGTTTAGTAGTTTTTCCGTGAAAGAGTAACAAATATAGGTATTTTTTTTTTTGGACAAAACCCGGCACACATTTTTCCACCCACTGCAACTCCTGAAAGCCAGAATCAACAGTGGAGACCCCCAGAAAAACGCCGAGCAATGAAGCTCGACGAGTCCCGGAGAAATGATTCAACTGTCTTGGGTCCAAAATTAATCAGAAAAGAATAGCGGAGGAGTAAAAAAAAAGATACTTTTTCCACTTCTCTCCATAACAAGCAGGAGACAGAACAGAACTAGGCCAATCGGCACAAAGGGACATTATTGCAACTGGGAAAAGCCCAGATTAGATTGCCAAGCACCACGGAATAAAATTTGATTAAGTCAATCGGTCCTAAGTAGGTATGTCCTGTTACAATTGCTTCCAATAATAGGTATGGCAAAAGCGCCTGAACGCACGGAAATTGGTTCTAGTTTCTACAAGGTCCGTGTAATAAACGACTCCGGATGTAACTTGTACACAATTCAACATAATATTGCGTTCATTCTGCCAAAGAACACACTCCCACAAGATGTGATGTGCGGACTGTTCAAATTCACAGTTCGATGTAGAACACTGACACAAAGGCGAAGGAACAAGTTTAAAAGAATACAGTTTACTTTTAAAGTTGCTATGACCTGTGGGAAATTGGGCAACCTAGTGGTCAACCTCCAACCATTTCTTAGCCAGCCGTTCGCCATCTGATGGAAAGAATAGATTCAGGTGGAGGTAGGGTAGGATGGGCCTATATAAATATAGGTATATCAACATTTTCCCGCTTATAAAGGGTGCATCTGATATCGACGCATAAACGAGTACCATGGATCCAGTACAAGATTCTAAACCCCCAGTGGTGGCATTTTGCGTCTGCTTTTTCCCGATTAAAAAAAAATGCAGTTTTTTCACTTTAGACCGTTCATAATTGCTATACTTTTATAACCCAATAACATTTTATAGTAAAAACTGCAGCCATATTTGGGCTGCTGCTGCTAAGTGTCACCTGGCCTCTTTGGATTCAGTGGAGAGGCGTGTGAAGAGGCTGATTGGTGACCCTGATTTAACTCGGGATGGTCTCCAAGTCCAAAGCCTAGAGCACAGGCGTAGAGTAGTCAGCCTTTCGGTGTTCTATAGGATGCATTTTGGGGAGTTTGCGAGTGAATTGCATGATTTAATTCCCCCATCTACGTTCCACCATCGGACGACCCGTCGTACGGCGAGTTTCCACCCTTACGTTGTTGACACCACTGCGATCCGGACGAAGCGTTTTGCTTCCTCCTTTATACCGCGTACATCGAGGGATTGGAACGATTTGCCGGCGTCGGTGTTTCCGTCACATTACGATTTGAGTGTCTTCAAGGCTAGAGTGAATAGGCTCTTAATAAACTAGCGCGCTTTACCATCAACGATCGCGTCACTGCTTACCATCAGGCGGGATTGCGGTCAAGCGCTGGTTTATAATTTATAAAAAAAAAAAAAAAAAGACCAACTACACAACTACGATCCGGACGAAGCGTTTCGCCTCCTCCTTTATACCGCGTACATTGAGGGACTGGAACATTTTGCCAGCGTCGGTGTTTCCGTCGGACTACAATTTGAGTGTATTCAAGGCTAGGGTAAATAGGCTCTTAATAAACTAGTGCGCTTTAGCATCAACGATTGTGTCACTGCTTACCATCAGGCGGGATTGCGGTCAAGCGCTAGTTTATAATTTATAAAAAATGTGTGTGTGCTTGTGTGTGGGCTTCTATAACCTGAAGAAGACGACAAAGGAACACATTACTCATACAAAATATTTTCATAATCCACAAAAATACTTAATTACGTTGCAAAACTTAAAAGTACGAACAAAGATGACATATTGCATAAGCGCCATCTTTGTTTCGTTCCCGCGTAAACAGCCAAATGTCAAAATGACAGACTTCGTTACGTTCGAAAATACGCGCGTAATTATGGCACTTTCACTTTTTGTAATGAGCTTTTCAAAGTAATGAGGTTCGACGTTATGAATGTATAATTTGTTAATGGAGCCTTTGAGTTTGAGAAACGGAGAGTGACGAGTTATGGTTTGGAGATGAAATATTCAGTTTACCCGTGTTAAGATTGGCTTTCGCTGATTTTCAGTCGAAATTATGTGATGTCTTGGAAATATTCAGCATAAAGTGTCTGTTCCACCGATCCACCCCATCACCTATATCGGTCATGGCATCGGCCCCCCCGTCACGGTATCGACTGCAACTTACAAGTTGTACGTCGCATCATCATCATCATCTTCAACCTTTTTATCGTCCCACTGCTAGACACAGGTCTCCTCTCATACAGAAAAGGATTGAGCGTAATCACCACGCTTGGTCAATGCGGGTTGGCGACTTCAGACTTAAAGTGCAGGTTTTCCTTTTAATCAGTCTTTGGTGTCCAAGATATAGGTACTTAGAAAGTACATATAACATAAAAAAGTTACATTGGTACTTGCCTGACCTGGAATCGAACCGGCACACTCATAGTTGAGAGGCTCTGCTATACTTAATATATAAAGCTGAAGAGTTTGTTTGTTTGAACGCGTTAATCTCAGGAACTGCTGCTCTGATTTGAAAAATTCTTTTTGCGTTGGATAGCCCATTAATCCAGAAAGGCTTTAGGCTATATAACATCACGCTGCGACCAATAGGAGCGGAAAAGATTAAATAAAAAAAACTTGTGTGCTTATGACCACACGACTGAAGTGAAACTTCTTTCGCACTATCTGTATGTATATATATATATATGTGTGTACAATATATACATGTATACACATATACATACATTAATTTTCTATGAATATTTAAATTTATTTCATGCTTTCATTTATAAATTAATATTTTTGCATAGACCTCCAATTTAAAAAAAAAAAGTGGATTCCCTCGGGGCCAAAAGGTCGGGCTCTTCCTCCTGAATCAGGGGACCCCAAACTCGGGTAGTCCACGACCTCTGGTTCCCGAGATAATCCACGGGGGGGTGAGGTAACTAAAGGGGGTCGGGGGGGGATAGGTTTCGTGGGGTTGCGGGGGGAGGGGGAGAGGGGGGAGTGGATTCCCTCGGGGCCAAAAGGTCGGGCTCCTCCTCCTGATTCAGGGGACCCCAAACTCGGGTAGTCCACGACCTCTGGTTCCCGAGATAATCCACGGGGGGGTGAGGTAACTAAAGGGGGGGGGGGGTAGGTTTCGTGGGAATATTAAGGGGTGAGGGGGGGGTTAGTTTCGTAGGAATATTAAGAGGTGAGGGGGGGGAGTAAGGGAGGGGGGGATACAGGAGGGACTAAATAAATAAATAAGTGTATCTGTGTCTCAAAATTAAAAAAAAAAATATATATTTCTGTCTCATTCTTTCCTACACATTTTTGTATTTGTGTCTCTTACCTGTCGTTTTTTCGTTGCATCCGGTTTGAAATCACAACGATTCTAAAGAAGTTTCACTTCAAAAATACACACATATATAATAAAAGCACACTATAATAAACACAGCTATAATAAAAGCTATATAAATATAATACTTATTCCAGGTGGAGATTCAGATGCTGGACGTGGATAAGCTGACCTTCGAGCACCACTGCGGGGGCGCTGTCATCGCAGAGAGGCTGGTGCTGTCAGCTGCACACTGCTTCGACAAAGTATGTTGCCTTTATAACCTTATACAGTTTTTTGCGTTACACTAATTAATTTATTAGGAATACGGAGGACAACACTGTTAGCTCAGTGGCTGAGCAATCGACCGTTGCGTTGTGTGTCGCAGGTTCGATTCCCGGGAAATATTTGTATCGACTACAACTAGTTGTTCCAGGTCTGGCTATTTATGTATGTGAGTTTATATGTTGTAAACGCACCCACGAAACAGGAGTAATTCCTGGTGTGGGACAAAGTTTTTTTTTTTTTTTTAAATTGGAAACGGAGCTTAAAGTTGACTCTCCTGATCCTCTGACCACACGAGTGTTGTGTGTGGCAGGCAACTGGGTCGTGTCCTAAAAAATAATTTAATGTCCATCAGACAGATTTATAAAAAATACTGAACACGTATTTTTTATTGACGTGACAACGTCTATTAAATTGGTACGGCGTGGAGTCATTCTCGAAAACACCGTAACACTCGTGCGCGAGGTCTATTACCATGTAATAGACGTTGTCACAATCAAATATCGGCAGTAGACGGTGTTCTACAGATAACCATTTTTTTTTCTTTCATTCAAATACTTAGAAAGATACATTGATTCGAAATGTCGCATGACGTCACGCCGTGGTACAAAATATAGGTACCACGGCGAGACGTAATTAGCCCTCACTCCGTAAGTTTAATACGCCGTATCTCAGTAGTTTTTAGTAATTTCGACAAAATAAAAAATAGAAGTCTTAATTTTTTTTTTTAAGTTTTTATTTCATGCTTTTCAGTTGAAATTCGAAAATTACATTTTTCACCTCATAACAATAATGGCAGCCATAACCCATGTTAGAATAAGTTCTCATCAATACGAAAAAAAAACCTATCTCAAAAATTTTTCGTTTCCTCCCTCTGTATGGCAGCCATAACCCATGTTAGAATAAGTTCTCATCAATACGAAAAAAAAACCTATCTCAAAAATCACTAAACCTATTTTGATGAAACTTAAAGTATTCCCTAAGTTGAACAATACATAGTACCTATAACAAAAAAAGAATTACTTAAATCGGACCTGTAGTTCCGGAAATATGCACGCACAAACATAAAAACATACAAACATATACTTGAAATTTGGCTTACATAGATACAGGTCGAATTTATAACCTCCTTTTTTTTGAAGTCGGTTAAAAATGACATATTAGGTCGGAACTAAGTTGTCACTTGTGTATTAACTTTGACTTAACCCCAATAAAGTTCAAAATACAAACACTGACTCAAAGGGTCTGGAACTAAAGTTAGATTTTTTTAAACTAGCGCTTGATCGCTATCCCGCCTGATGGTAAGCAGTGATGCGATCGTTGATGGTAAAGCGCGCTAGTTTATTAAGAGCCTATTCACTCAGAAAAACTGAGCGAATAGGAAGGAAGACGGCAGTTGAGCGAGGTGACGCAATGTTAAACCCAACAACACGACCAACGATGCTTCGCCAAAGGGAGATTGATCTGAAGACCCTCCACGACCAAACTCTCAACACAACAACATTAGGCGCATCGTACCCGGCACACATCGCAACACAACTGCTCAGACCCGTCCTCCGTACGGCTTCACCAGACATCATGCCGGAACACGACAAATCGCTTGTTTTGAAATAAAGAGGAATATGTTTTTGGTGTTACAGCAACCTTTAAACCTGGAACACATTCGAATAGTAGTAGGAGAGCATCGTCTGAAGGTTCAAGATAAGCACGAGCATCGGTTCCTGGCTGAGAAAGTGGTGCGACACCCGGATTTCAGGAAAGGTGAGTCTTTAACATTACCACAATGATACAAGTTATACAATTTCGGTGCGGCCTGCCATGCATTCTCGTCCCGGTCCATGGCCTGGACTATGGTCCGACGCGAGAGATCGCCGCCAATCGCCAAATACCTAAGCCGGGCAGACCTCCACCGTATCCTTAAGGCAATCCACACAGTGGTGACAACCTGGCGTTTGACGTTTTACTGCAATCACGCCTGATGGTAAGCAGTGATGCAATCGTTGATAGTAAAGCGCGTTAGTTTATTAACAGCCTATTCACTCGGAAAAACTGAGCGAATAGGAAGGAAGACGGCAGTTGAGCGAGGTGATGCAATGTTAAACCCAACAACACGACTAACGATGCTGCGCCAGACGGAGATTGATCTGAAGACCCTCCACGACCAAACTCCCAAAACAACAACATTTGGCGCATCGTACCCGACACACATCGCAACACAACTGCTCAGACCCGTCCTCCGTACGGCTTCACCAGACTTCATGCCGGAACACGACGAATCGCTTGGCGTCAAGACTTTGTCTGGTGGCTGGTAACTTCTGCCGGCGGCCGATGTTATGGCCTACCACCGAGAAACCTTATTCGGAATAGGAACCTCCCGAAACAGCCGTGTCCGATGAGGACCTGCGTCAGGAGGAAGGTGAGGGCGCCGTGTCGCCTCTAGCCACGCCTCAAAGAGGGGACTTACTCGTACTATTGTGGCGTGCTCAGTGCGCCGCCCTTTAATGGTCGTCAGACGACTTTGTCAAAAACAATAGAGCCCGTGTCATATATTTTGAAAGGAAACTTCTAGAATGATCTAGAAGCGAAGATGCGTTTCTCGGTGGTAGGCCATAACATCAGCTGCCGGCAGAAGTTACCACCCACGAGACAAGGTCTTGCCGCCAAGCGTTTCGTCGTGTTCCGGCATGATGTCTGGTGAAGCCGTACGGAGGACGGGTCTGAGTGGTTGTGTTGCGGTTGTTGTTGTGTCGGGAGTTTGGTCGTGGAGAGTTTCCAGATCAATCTACCTCTGGCGCAGTATCGTTGCTCGTTTTGGTCTTGGGTTTAACATTGCATCACCCCGCTCAACTGCCGCCATCCTTCTTATTCCTAAGTTTTTTTAAGTGAATAGGTTTTTTTAAGGAATAAACTAGTGCGCCTTACCACCAACGATTGCATCACTGCTTACCATCAAGCGGAATTGCAGTCAAGCACTAGTTTGTAATTATTAAAAAAAAAAAAACTTCAATTCAACTCGCTCTCGTTGACTGTACGGGACGGTTGCAAAAAGGTACGCTTTAAAAGTCCTATTTATTATATGCAAGTCAGGCCTTGGTTTGGGTCAGGGTTGCGGGTTGGTTAAACAAGAGACAGTGGCCCTGGCCATCGCATAGGCAAGTAAAGAAACACGTGTGGGTTTTAGTCAGTAAAAGTCTGATACACCCTTCCGCTTCGCCCAGAGCAGGAGAGGTCATTTTATGATTTCCCATCCCAACAAAAGGCCTAAGGGGTGGCAAGTCAGGCGTTGGGGCAAGTCAAATTTTTGAAGTCAACACGCCTGCCTGCGTCGTGGAGGGCCCGGGTTCGATCCCCGGCCAGGTCATGATGGAAAACGATCTTTTCCTGATTGGCCTGGGTCTTGGATGTTTATCTATATATGTATCTATTATAAAATATAGTATCGTTGAGTTAGTATCCCATAACACAAGTCTCGAACTTACTTTGGGGCTAGCTCAATCTGTGTGATTTGTCCGTATATATTAATTTTATTTATTTATTTATTTTAATCTTTGTACGCTATAGTTGCACGCGGTTTTTGCCAATTACACCGTAAATTTTGTTAGTGTCTACTGTTTGATTTATTTAAAAGTTAGATATAAGTCCTCGTTTATATCTACTTTGGTTATTATTAGGGGAGTTCATAGATGTTTTGCGAGCCCTGCCCAAGGTATGCCCATGTTTGAGTCATAACTTTGAATAGATTTTACCTAGTAACGTCTTTTCTTCTTCATTCTTTATCAAATTTTTTATCGTCCCACTGCTGGGCACAGGTCTCCTCTCATATAGAGAAGGATTGAGCGTAATCACCACGCTTGCTCAATGCGGGTTGGCGATTTCAGACTTGCAAGTCCAGGTTTGCTCAAGATGTTTTCCTTCACCTTCAGTCATTGGTGTCCAAGATATATTTAGAAAGTACCTACATATAACTTTAGAAAAGTTACATTGGTACTTGCCTGCCCTGGAATCGAACCCGCGCACTCATACTTGAGAGGCTGGTGTTTGAACCACTAGGCCACCACGACTTTTGTAATTCGTTTTGTAAACGTCTTTTGTAATTTTATAATTCCAGACGGTCCCCACAGCAATGACATAGCCGTGGTCTTGGTCTCGCGGTCTGGAAGTGGAGTGCAGTTCAATTCCCACGTCCGTCCAATATGCTTACCCGATGATGGAGTCACAGCTGGGAAGTGGTGTTCAGTCAGCGGTTGGGGCTTCCAAGCAGGTTAACTCTATTCTATAATACTTATTTAGAATTAAAAAAACTGTGATCGAAACGCCACAATTGTAGCACAATAGGATATTTGTATTGTTGATCGTATTGATGAGAATTTATTCTAACATGGGTTATGGCTGCCACTATTGTTATGAGGTAAAAAACTTTTTACAAAAAATAGAAACCGACTTCTAGAGCCATCTGTCGCCGGCAGAAGTTACCAACCACCAGACAAAGCCTTGCCGCCAAGCGATTTGTCGTGTTCCGGCATGATGTCTGGTGAAGCCGTACGGAGGACGGGTCTGAGCAGTTGTGTTGCGATGTGTGCCGGGTACGATGCGCCTAATGTTGTTGTGTTGGGATTTTGGTCGTGGAAGGTCTTCAGATCAATCTCCCTTTGGCGCAGCATCGTTGGTCGTGTTGTTGGGTTTAACATTGCATCACCTCGCTCAATTGCCGTCTTCCTTCCTATTCGCTCAGTTTTTCTGAGTGAATAGGCTCTTAATAAACTAGCGCGCTTTACCATCAACGATCGCATCACTGCTTACCATCAGGCGCGATTGCGGTCAAGCGCTAGTCTATAATAATATTAAAAAAAAACATTCCTTTTAAGTGTTAAAAGGAAAAAATAATTTTACTTTTGTCATGGCTCTAGAAGTTGGAGTCTATTTTTTTTCGTAAAAAGTTTATTTTTCTTTTTTTTTTAAACATTGCCCTACACTAGTAATTTCTCCTGTATCGTGGGTGCGTTTACAAACATATAAACTCGCATACTCACAGCCAGATCAGTCTTGCATATATTTGTTCCGTGCGGGAATCGAACCCGCGGCACGCAGCGCAGCAGTCAGTCGCGTAACCACTGCGCTAACCGTACTTAATAGTCGTCGACACAATAGTATGCCTTTGAATAGTGGTTGGATTTGATTTGTGCTTTTAAGGCATTATAAGGCAAGTCTAGCAAATCCTAACAAAAGAATTATGAACCTTTTGAAGTCTTTTTTTTTAATAATTATAAACTAGCGCTTGACCGCATACCCGCCTGATGGTAAGCAGTGATGCGATCGTTGATGGTAAAGCGCCCTAGTTTATTAAAAGCCTAATGCTCAAAAAATTTAGTGAATAGGAAGGAAGACGGCAGTTGAGCGAGGTGATGCAATGTTAAACCCAGAGGCAGATTGATCTAGAGACCCTCCATGACCAAACTCCCAACACAACAACATTTGGCGCATCGTACCCGGCACACATCGCAACACAACAGCTCAGACCCGTCCTCCGTACGGTTTCACCAGACATCATGCCGGAACACGACAAATCGCTTGGCGGCAAGACTTTGTCTGGTGGGTGGTAACTTCTGCCGGCGGCCGATGTTATGGCCGAATAAAATTCAGTGAAAAGGGGTTCGCATTTTGTCCTTATTTGCGGTGTTCCTTATTGGTGGAGTTGGTTTTTGAGATGGCAAAAGCGATGCCATACATTTTGCTAGAAGAAAATTCACAGGCGCAATTAAGTTAGAGTCGTTGTGTATTAACTAGTGATACATAGCGTGTTGGCGTCACTACAGAGGGGTTATTAAGTAAATCTTAAACAGTTAACAGACTTAAGGTCGAAACATACTATCAAACGACGCTTGTCGTGCACATAGGCAACACGCCACGCGATGCTACAACACGTATCGTGTAGTGTAGTCTTTCACGAAAGACTGAAGTGTATTGATGTGTCACGTGGCCATAGATTCGATTCTGCTTGAAGACTAGCTGGAAGACTTTGAGGAGATTTATTGCAGATTTTTGGGATATATTTTGTACAGAAACAGTAAATAAAAATAAAATGGTTAGCCTATTAATCAAGGAAGGCTGTATAACATCACGCTGCAACCAACAGGAGCGGAGCATATAAAAAAAACATATCGAAACTCACGCGCGTGATACCGCGGGGACCTGAGTACTGTTTCACTAATTCTTCATCCGACATTTTAAACCAATTTTTAAACAAACAACATCTTTTATTATAACTGCCATACAAACGTCGGGTTTTAACTAGAAATACACTGCGCTGATTCGTCGGCTGGCGTGCCCAAGGCAACACGCTGATCCAAATCGGTTGGATCTTGCGGCGTGTGGTCACATAGCGTGTTGTCTATGCGCTTCTGACCATATTAAATATCGTCGCCGTAGAGTGAAAACCTCGTAAGTGCAAAAATAGTAACTTTTCACGAGGAAGAAAAAACTGCGTGCTGTAAAATTTTTGTACGGCGACTTTATATATTTTTTTATTAATTAATATGGAGACTTAACCCGCTTTCATAAGCAAATCGTTTCAGTACCTACTATAAGATTGCCTAAATGAAAATGAAAATAAAATGAAACTACGCGTTCGTTGCTAGGTATTCACACGAAACTTACAGCTGCGCGTGTTTACGAGGTTCTCATTTAGTGTCATAGATGTCGCTACGAGTTTCGAATGAACAAATGAGTCAGATTAGGATGTGTGTAGTGAGGTGCTCTTCCCAGAAATGCAATAAAATAAATTTGAGCAAAAATGCATTCCCGAGGTTTTCACTCTACGGTGACGCTATATGGAATTGATACGTACTGACTTGCGTCGGGTGGCGTGGCGTCGTGTCACGTTTTGGTAGTATGTTTCGACTTTAACACTTATATAAGTCTTTGTCTTCAACCCTACCTTTCTTTTCAGAAAACACAGAAAACTTCGCACCAACTCTGAGGGCAGCAGCAGTGCCAGTTTTAGATCTTACAACTTGTAGGCAGAGTCAGGTGCTTGGTGGAAGACAGCAGGCTATATTGGACTCTATGATCTGTGCAGGTGGGTTTAAAATATATAGTTTTCTCTAAGATATGTTTTTGATTCTGATTTTATCAGAAGTCAGAAGCGTGGCGTGCCTTAGCGCGGCCCTTGGGAAGGGTAAAGAATTCTCACAAAAGAAAAAAAAAATGCATAAAATTAATAAAAATATTTATTCATCATAATTATCTGTTACTTTTTCCAAAATTTGAGAACTTCGCTTCCCCCGGAATCGTTCGGAAAATCAGACCTCTCATTGGATATCGCTTGTCGCCCGTCGATCGTCGCGAGCAGTGTATAAAGGCCATTACGCGGGAAAAAGAGAAATTGCTTTTTTGACTTTTGTCATTCGAAATTTGAAATAAAAAAATATAAAAAGTTGAGAAGTTTTTATTAATTTTTGCTTACGCGAGTTGGGGGCCCCGTATAATTGATACGGCAGATTCGGCGGTAGCTACGCCCCTGGATTTTATAGTAGTTATGTTTAAATAACGCAAATGATTGCTAATAAAAATGACAAGGCACTGTTGAGTTGAGGAAAAACAAAGCTTGTAATACTTTAGTCTCATTGATCATATGCTTGCCTCGTTTAGTGATAATAAAGTCCTGCATTGTGATTACGTAACCCAATATCAGTAGCAATGAGTTTCATTTTGACAGTTGAACAACATTCATTGCGTTATTTACGTTGTTGAGCAGACACATTTTTAAAGTGAAACTTCTTTACGCACGCTTGACTTGGGGAGTAAGCTGGCGAACGCGTGACGTAAGCGTTACGAAAAGTGATCGGGCAAGGCGGACGGAAGTTAAGTGGGGGATATAAGCACAGAGGCGCCCGTGGCGCGAGCTTGGTACTACAGGTTTAAGTTTTTTTTTTTTTCAATAAAAATAGAAGATCTATGCAAAAATATTAATTTACCAATGAAACCATGAAATAAATTTAAATATTTATAGAAAATTAATATATGTATATGTGTATACATGTATATATTGTACACGCATATACATACAGATGGAGCGAAAGAATTTTCACTTCAGTCGTGTGGTCATAAGCCCACTCGTTTTTTTTTTTTTTTTGTTA
Source organism: Sesamia inferens (assembly GCA_037179545.1). Lineage (NCBI taxonomy): Eukaryota > Metazoa > Arthropoda > Insecta > Lepidoptera > Noctuidae > Sesamia > Sesamia inferens. The sequence goes on along the minus strand of CM073951.1, from coordinate 12,760,304 downwards.
GGGTCGGCAAACTAAAGCACTTAAGTCAAAAGTTCGAACTTTTCAGGAACTAATCTTTAAACAAAATATATTTTAATTATGTAAGTAAATAATAATAACTAACTAACTAACTAACTTAATAACTCTTAGTTAACATTTAGTATTTAAATGAAAACATTGTAGTTTAATATTTAGATGACTTATGTTTTAAGGAACACTGTATTAGTATAAGTTATGTGAAAAAGTTCAATCTAATATATAAAATTCTCGTGTCACGGTGTTCGAACTTAAACTCCTCCGAAACGGCTCGACCGATTTTGATGAAATTTTTTGTGCTTATCCGGTATCTATGAGAATCGGCCAACATCTATTTTTCATCCCCCTAAATGTTAGGGGTAGTCCACCCCTAAATAATTTTTTTTTTATTTTTTAGACATAATTTTTAATTTCTATTTTTTTATGATACAACATACAAAAATACATACAATCCCCAATTTTCACCCTTCTACGATCAACCCTTATTTTTTAATAGCCATTTTAGTAATTTAATCTATTATATGGGCAAAACAACGTTTGCCGGGTCAGCTAGTCATTTATAAAATTTATGTTACTCGACATATTTTTACTTAAAATTTTTGTTCTTCCTCTGATTCTAAGAAGTCAGGATCAGTATTACGAAGACTTTCTAATGTAGGAATATTTAAATAAAACTCATGGAAAACATCGGGTATTAAGGGAAATCAAATAATTTTTCTTCTCCATAGATATTGGTAAAGGTTGAATTAAACATGACGAATCTATATCCAGCGTATCCTCATAAAAAATGATGCCTAATTCTCTTTTCCAGTCACTTAAACTGGTGGCCCTTAGTATCTTTTTTTTTTCAAAACCAAAGCAGTTTTCCAAATGGATGAAAAGTCAAAGAAGTATTCACTTTTCATTTCTATTACTGTAAACTTCTTGCTACTGGAACGTATCTATATCTGTATTGTAACAACAAGCGTACTGTTCCATTCTCGGCACACTTTTCGTTGCTTCATAATATGCGCGTGGATTGAGCTTCTTGTGAACTGTATTATTCTAAGATTAAAATTAAATAAATTCCTTATAAGTAAATCCAATCATTATCAACCTTTCTATCGTCCCACTGCTGGGCTCAGGTCTCCTCTCATACAGAGAAAGATTGAGCTTAATCACCACGCTTGCTCAAAGCGGGTTGGCGATTTCAGACTTAAAGTCCAAGTTTCCTCAAGATGTTTTCCTTCACCTTCAGTCATTGGTGTCCAAGATACACTTAGAAAGTACATATAACTTTAGAAAAGTTACATTGGTACTTTCCTGACCTGGAATCGAACCCGCGCACTCATACTTGAGAGGCTGATGTTTTAACCACTAGGCCACCACGACACGAGTAAATCCAATCGTTTCGACGTAAAACACACTATTTGGTTTGACAGCGGTTACGTTCCATGTTACGTTTTATGCTATTTTTTGTGATTATTTGCTTTAAATGCATAAAATGAAACCCTCATTCTTTATGTCATTTACATGAGCTTTTAATAAAAATAATAACAATTAATATATTCAAAAACACAAAAATATTTTTGACTTTTTGTATCTCGCGCCACATATTGTGAAACGATCCGGATTGGCTAATGTCACGATGACGTCATACGCGCATCAGCACCTGTTGTTGTTCCATGTGTTCTCAGGTGTTTTATCGATGTATTTGTACAACCCGGTACAGCACACCACTTTTAAACCATTTTACTAGATAAACAACAACAAATAATAGATAAATACAAACACCTCTGCGGAACCAAAAAGTGTTAATGTGCTTGTGACGTCAATTACAAGGCGCGACGCCATATTGCTGATAAAGCGTTTCCGCGGCTTATTTGAATTTTGAATTTTCATATGCATGTTTCTTACAAAATACGTATTTAAAATAAAAATAAAAAAATACTTTCGGTGAACTTCTTAACCGCAACCAAGTAATTCAATATAGAAATTATAAATCTGTCAAATAGCCTATTGTGATCCAGTTATGGTTAAACCATCTGTCAAAAGGTTAGCGCGATACGAAACATAACCAAAGTTTTGGTTTGGGTGCGATGCAATTGTGTTTTGGTTGAATTATTTTAGCTCGACGTCCCCCAGCGCTGGGGATCTGTCTTGCAGCATAATGCTGAGCGTCAGCCGTTTTGGGTGGATGTGACGCATGTTTCTTCAACTAATTATTATATTTTTGCATCATGTTTAGCACAAATATACGTTTTTCCTTTCCTTCTGTTAATGGTTCCCATATTTCTACAGGTGTCCTGTCGGGTGGCGTTGATGCCTGTCGAGGGGATTCAGGAGGTCCGCTAGCTTGCATGGGGTCCAGCAGATGGCAGCTTCATGGAGTCGTCTCCTGGGGGTCAGGATGTGCCAGGAGAGCCAGACCTGGCGTGTACACTAGGGTCGCTTCTTATGTAGACTGGATCAGAAGCACTGCTGCTAGTTTGGGGCATAAAATTGGGTATTAGATTTGGGTTATTTTGTGAAATATTTAAGAGGGAACTCTAGTGGTACTCTCTGTATATATATATGATAATGCTTTTAGAGCAATTATGTTTTTACTACAATTTTACACCGTGATTATACGTGCCCCTTATCATTTGATTTTACCGAAACCTAATTAATAAAAGAAATACGATACTTTACAATCGCGAAAAATAACCCATTTTTACCGCGATGTTCAGATGACTATTAGACAAACGTCATAAGTTTTTGACAAAAGGGAAATAATATACGCATAGGTATACTTTTCCTCTAAATTTTGATATAAAAATAATTGGGATCTGTCGTGTTTTGAAACAGAAAACAGTGGAATACAAAACGTCTTTTGGTCAACGTTTTTGTAGGTAAAATCAACCTGAGCTCTGAGAGTGGCACGGCGTCTAGGCCTTCGGGCCGACCCCGTGGCACTCTCAACACAGGGCCCGAGGGTAACCGAGTGGTTTTAGTGGGTATTCCCGGCTCCGGCCGGGCGAGTCCCACACACGTCCGTCGCCTAGCTAGCGGCGGGTATGGTGCCTAAATGCATTTCCACTCGTTAAAAAAAAAAGGTAAAATCAGCCTGAGCTGCAACTGCCCTTTTCGCACTTTACCGGGAGAGGTTGGAAGCAGCGCGACGGCAATAATTTCTTCAAATACCTATTTTCCAAATTCCTCGGCACTAGAGTCCCCTCTTAAGAGACAGATTATAATTTTATTGGCATAATGGCGCCGATTTTCTTCTTCACAAACTAAACTAATTTAAAGTTATGTTCATCTTTTTCTTTCCATTTCTTTAAGAAAAGGATAGAAGATAACACTTAAGTTTAATCCTGTCAAATTAAGAGACTCCATAGACAATTTAGACGCGGTTATAAACATGGCGACCAAAAGTACGCCAATTTACGGACTAATTTGACAGTTCTAAACAAACATTGTATCTTCTGTCCTTTTCTTAATAAAATAGAAACAAAAAGATGCTCTGAATTTAAATTTAATTTAGTTTTTAAATAAGGGAATCGGAGTCATTGTGTATGCAAGTATTTGTGGTCATCAACGTCTAAATATGTGGAAATTGTCATCAACATCTAAATACGTGAAAAATGTCATAAATATCTAAATACGTGGAAATTCTCATTAATGTCTAAATACGTGGAATATGTCAGCAATGTCTAAATACGTGGAAAATGTCAGCAATGTCGAAATACGTGCAAAATGTCAGCAATGTCTAAATACGTGAAAAATGTCAGCACTGTCTAAATATGTCGAAAATGTTATTGTGTTAAAACTGCATGGCTTTAGTCGTTAAAGTCAGTAAAAATCGTTATTACTATGTACTTTTTCGTACATCAATACAGTCAGTATACGTGAGAAGCGGACTAATTTGACAGGTCTAAACTAACATTGTATCTACAGAAGATACAATGTTAGTTTAGACTTATCAAATTAGTCCTTTTCTTAATGAAATAGAAAGAAAAAGATGACCTCAACCCTGCATTAAATTATTTTTAGTTTGTAAACTAGAGAATCGGCGCCATTAGGTTATGAGATAAGCAAGCAGCTTCGTGGCATAATACACAAAAATGTACAAGTCGCCCAAAGTGATAATGCGCATAGAAATCTTAGAAATCATAGCTTACATCAGACTTTTTACAGAATCGGTTGGCTGGCTTCAAATTAAATACAGGTCTGCCAAAGTGATAAGAAAGATATGTATATAGAGTGGTGCACTTAACCACTTTTTATGCACTTAACCACTCTATATACATATCTTCTTCCGAACGCTCGGGGAATACGACCGTTGCCGAACAGTGACAAAGATTTCTATTCGCATTATCACTTTGGCAGACCTGTATTTGATTTGAAGCCAGCCAATCGATTCTGGAAAAAGTCTGATGTAAGCTATAAATAGTGGGTGACATCAGACGACGCGTAACGAGTGTAAAAGATCTAAAAATGACAGCTGGGTCCAGTGGGTTAAACGTCATAACACACTTAAACGACTCCGCTCCAACACCGCCCTAAACTAAGACGACTGCTCGCAGACCACGCGGCGACAGCTAGCAGATGGCCAGCTGTCCACCCGCCAACCGCTCTCGCTATTCGCGAGACACAGTTCCCGACTCACAACGCGCGAACTAGCAATAGTGTAGTTGACTAAAAAAAACTAATTAGTCTGTCAGTCAGATTTCCAAAAAGTACTAGACACGTATTTTTTCTTTTTTCATATGACGACGACACAGTGCGTTGAAAACTCGTGTGACGTATCGCCCGGTAAAAAAAAAATATTCTATTTAGTCCGTCATTCAGATTATAGAATTAAATTGGATACGTATCTATATATGTTTTATCAAATCAATAAAAAATAACAAATATAAAGATCAAAGATCAGAAGCGGTAGCTGGTGACGTCACTGCTCGCTAAAAAGTGTAGCGTGCTGTGACGTCACACGAGTTTTCAACGCACTGTGTCGTCTTAATTTTTTGTTTATATGAAAAAAGAAAAAATACGTGTCTAGTATTTTTTGGAAATCTGACTGACAGACTAATTAGTTTTTTTTAGTCAACTACCCTATTATGGTTTATAATCATTTCATTTTATTATTTGTTTTGCCCTGATTTGATTTGATTTCATATTACTAGCCCATGGCTTTAACGTCACATTTTTAGCAAAAAAACTTCTCAAATCATGCAGATTTAGTTGATTATAATCAACTTAATTATAATTAGACCTAACAAAAGTATTTAAAGTTACCATAGTTTAAGCTTAACGCCAAAGGCTAGTGAGATAACTAATTACGTTATAATTAATTCTAGTTCATAAGAAATGTTTAAGTTAATGTATTAAAATTAAATTATTACAGTACAATGTTTTTTTTTTTTTATTATAATTATCCTTTGTTTACATTGTCACTTATATTACATATAAAACTGTCTTCTGCAGTGTCTGTTTGACTGGCTGTCTGTTCGCGATAAACACAAAATCAACTTTTTTTGTTGTTGTTATTTGGTATGGGAAATCATCAAATGACCTCTTCCGTAAAAATGTTTTAAACTAATGGCAAATAATGTCTATCGTCTCGGAGCACCCATTAAGAGTTGTTAGCACACATAGCAGCTTTTGGAGCATCTCAAACACGGAATCTGATTGAATCAATATTCGGTTTTGTGCAATGTTTGATATACATAATTAAATGAGCTTATCTAATATATAAAATTCTCGTGTCACGGTGTTTGAACTTAAACTCCTCCGAAACGGCTCGACCGATTTTGATGAAATTTTTTGTGCTTAACCGGTATCTATGAGAATCGGCCAACATCTATTTTTCATCCCCCTAAATGTTAGGGGTAGTCCACCCCAAAATTTTTTTTATTATTTATATGGCAAAACAACGTTTGCCGGGTCAGCTAGTCTAATATATAAAATAGCCGTGCGACTCAGTCAGGTGACCTCAAAATACCTCTCCCCATCTAGTCGGAGCGGAAGGGCGTGTCAGACTTTTACTGACTAAAACCCTCCCGTGTTTCTTCACTTGCCTGTGCACCAGGGCCACGGTTTCTTATATAAACAACCCGCAACCCAAACCCAAGCGGAAGATAAAAAAAAAATAGCATGAAAATCGGTGCAGAAAACTCAAAATCTTCTGCACCGCTTTTCATGCTATTTTTTATGTTATAAACTAGTGCTTGACTGCAATTCCGCCTGTTGGTAAGCAGTGATGCATGTTGATGGTAAAACGCACTTATGTATTAAGGGCCTATTTAGCATTGTATGATCTGTTGCTAGATCACACACTACTTTTAGATGATGTGGGCAGAATACAATAAAAGATGTTGATTTTATATAAGCTACTATATTGTTCCAAAGTTATAGTTAAAATGAGCTAATGGACTGATGTGTGTGAAATGAGTGACACGTGGCCTTTGCTGGCCGTAATGAGAACGCGACGACTTGATGGCTCGACGCGAACTGATGATTATTATAAAGTAAAATGAATGCGAGGCGTAAATGCTGACGATGCTACGCTGGTGTGCGGTTGCACCGTACAAGGATTGACGACAAAAAATGGTGAAGGGACGGAAAGACTGCCGCAGGTAAATTGTTCCAGTCCCTCGATGTATGTGGTATAAAAGAGTAGGCGAACCGTTTCGTCCGGATCGTAGTGGTGTCAACAACGTAAAGGTGGATCCTCGCCGTACGACGGGTCGTCCGATGATGTAACTGTGGTGGCGGAATTATGTCATGTTTTTCCCGCGCTCTCTTTCCAAAACGCAGCAAATCAAATCAAAGCATTTATTTCAAATAAACCAGTTACAGGCACTTTTGAATTGTCAGAAGGTCGGTCAGTCAGTAAGGTGAAGCTAGTCGCCCATTCCAAAGAGTAGGAATGGGATGGGACCTACGGAGAAGAACGGGCAAGAAACTCCATGGATACTCTTTTAAATTATCAAGCTATTGATACAAATATTTTATTACATCATTCATTTTGAAATTAATCGTGTGAGAACGATGCAGAAACATATTGTACGCTAAGAGCGTCCATTATGGAAAAACACACAAAAAAAAACCACAACAAAAAAGACTAACCCAACAAATAGATGCTTTACAGCAAGTACATTGTGCTCACACGTGTGCCATGCAACAATACTAAGAAATTGAATCTACACAATGCAAAGACAGCTTTGTCCAAGGTTCAGCAGCTCCAACTGTGTTACCGAATGCTAAGTTTAGCTCCTGTGTAGCTGCCCCAGTGCCGAATACCCCTGTCAGCGATGCAATTCCGTAACGTACAATATGCCTGGCTACATAGTGTGTACTGGCTTTGAGTAAAAAAAAAAACAAACAATTACAAATTAAAACTACAAGAGGAAAAATCAACGAACAATTAGTGTAAGTATAGAAATCGGACGCAGCTCAAGCCCAAGCCTTTTTGTCGTCAATATAATCCCTAACACTATAAAATGCTTTCTGACACAACTTACGTTTAATGAAGGATTTGATTTTATTCAGGGTCAGATCTTGAACCACCTCTGGAAGTCTATAGTAAAAATGTATACATTGGCATCTAAAAGAGCCAACTATTTTCTTGAGCCTTGTTGTAGGTACAATAAATTTGTGCTTATTCCTAATATTTATATTATGGACATCACTGTATTTTTTAATCATCATCGTATAGAATATCAAAAAGCTAGCAACCTTATCTCTGTGTTCCAGGCTTTGGAGATTGGTGTTAACTAAATCTGAGTCGCCAATTAGCTTCTTCGCACGCCCTTCCACTGAGTCCAATGTTGCCCGGTGTCATTTTGCAGTAACAGCCCAAATATGGCTGCAGTACTCCACACAGGAATGAACTCGCGCTTTGTATAACATAAGAATAACATAATTTCTCAGTGGTAGACCATAACATGGCTGCCGGCAGAAGTTACCACCCACCAGACAAAGTCTTGCCGCCAAGCGATTCGCCGTGTTCCGGCATGATGTCTGGTGAAGCCGTACGGAGGACGGGTCTGAGCAGTTGTGTTGCGATGTGTGCCGGGTACGATGCGTCAAATTTGTTGTGTCGGGAGTTTGGTCGTGGAGGGTCTTCAGATCAATCTCCCTTTGGCGCAATCTCCCTTTATAGCTTTTTTAGTTATATGTACTTTCTACGTATATCTTGGACACCAGTGACTGATTAAAAGAAACCTGACTGAAACCTGGACTTTCGTCAACCCGCATTGAGCAAGCGTGGTGATTACGCTCAATCTTTCTCTGTATGAGTGCAGACTTGTGCCCAGCAGTGGGACGATAAAAAGGTTGATTATGATGACGAAAACAGTTTCTGTTCTGTAACATTAACACTGTTCCAGGAACGAAAAAGTTTCACAGGTTTATTCCAAACACCAGTGACCTTCTTGTGAAAAACCCAGTTCTAGCATAGATTTCTATTGTCATCATCATCATCTCAGTGTTAATCCCAGTCGCATCCGAAGCTTTTGCAGCTCTGTCGTCTGGAGTCCGCTTTACCAGTCTAACCGCTGATTTTGGCTAAACTTTGATATTTTCCGTGAAGCGACTGCCGTCTGACCTCCACAACCCGGAGGAGATATCGAAGCATTGCAGTGAGATCAATTTTTGGACATTTGGAGGGCTCTAACAATCAGTAACGACTGCCATTAGATGTTCGTATGTCAACCGGGACCAACGGCTTAACGTGCTTTTCGAGGCACGACCAGACCAGTGCAAATATTCATATTCATGCATACAAATATTTGCACTGCGCGGGGATCGAACCCGCGCCTCCTTACGCAGCGGCCGCGTTTTCTACCGCTACGACACAGAGGCTGTCATTTAAAAAAAATATAATAGATGGAGTTATAACTTACGGGCAGCCCTAATTGTGGCTCAATGCTGAATTCTGGCGAGGACTCGGCACACTTCAGTATGGTCGCTCTTTCAGGAGTGAAGGCCATCAACTGTAGTTTAGCCTGGAATATTAACATATTTGGATATGAAAGGGTACCTATGTATTCCTAATATTTATATTCATGCATACTGCGTGAGGATCGAAACCGCGCCTCCTTGCGCAGCAGCCGCGTTCGCTACCGCTACGCCACGGAGGCTGTCATCATAGATTGTAAAGCTGTAAAAGTAACAACATAAAATAGTTATTGTGTTGTTATAATGTTGGTTTATTGTGTGATAATTAATATACCACAGCAATAATACGTGACATGTTCTTACACGCACACCAACCGATCTAAGCTGGCGCCAGATATCACGTCCAATGTGACGCGTATGTACATAAATTAATCTAGCTCCTAAACTAATAGAGATACCATTTTGAACTTTGTTGTGTATTTGTAAATACTTTGAGTTATATTTAGAAAATGGAAGAAAAAAATTGTCGAAGTGACTGTATTCAGGTTTGAAAAGTTTTCGGGTTTTAGAAGTGCATCCAGTACTTAAATAATTCATTAAGAACATTGAGATATCAGCAGCATAGTGGCCTCATCATGACTTTGTATCAAACCGCCCTCGTAGATGGTTCACGCAGACGTCTTTTCGACATGAATGAAAATTCATTACGTGACATTGGCTGAATGCACAAATCATGCGAAGCCAAAGAAATCTAAAAAAACGCATTTAGAGCTAGACTGCTACATTTCTCTGATTTTTTTTTTTATCATTATAAACTATTGTTTCACTGCAATCCCGCCTGATGGTAAGCAGTAATGCAATGATGGTAAAGCGCGCTGGTTTATTAAGCCTATGTACTTAAAAATACTTAGTGAATAGGAAGGAAGACGGCAGTTGAGTGAGGTGATGCAGTGTTGTCGGAGCACGGCTGCTTTTGGCAAGTACCTGCGAAGCTTAGGTAGGGAGCCGGACGCTCGGTGCCACCACTGTGTCCAATGCGGGGAGGACACGCCGCAGCACACGCTCTTCGAGTGTGTAGTACTCACAAATGAAGTAGGAGGCGACCTGACGCTGCCGGCATTAGTGCGGAGGATGGTCGGTAGCGCCGAGTCGTGGGACACGGTGGTGTCCTTCTGCGAGGATGTGAAGTCGCGGAAGGAAGCTGTGGAACGGGAGAGGGAGATCCCAATTCCCGTGCCGCAAAAGACGCACCTGGCGCCGAGGAAGGGCGGATAACGCCCTCTTCCGCCCCTCATGAATGGGTCCTGGGGCGAGGGACATGGGGAAGTCCCCGCCCCCTATCGATGGACCCCGAGGCGGAGGCGCGGGCGATTATAGGCGCGCGCCTCTGAGGCGATGCACGGGGTAGTTTAACACCTCACTACCCCATGCAGGACACGAGGCCTGGACAGACCGGGCCAGGACGAGAGTGTGGAGCCGTGGAAGAATTTAGACTCCCGCGGCCGAAGAACACCGGGGTGGTTTTAGTCAGTAAAAGTCTGACAGACCCCGTTGCCCACCCCAGGGCGGCGGGCATCCTATGAGGATTTCCACCCCGAAAAAAAAAAGGTGATGTAGTGTTAAACCCAACAGCACGCCCAACGATGTTGCGTTAGAGGGAGATTGATCTGGAGACCCTCCACGACCAAACTCCCGACACAATAACATTTGGTGCATCGTACCCGGCACACATCGCAACACAATTGCTTAGACCCGTCCTCCGTACGGCTTCACCGGACATCATGCCTGGCCAAATTTGGCCTAATATCCTCCTGACATGCACAAATCGGTTAAGAGGATATTATGTCTGCACACACACCAATACGTACTCACACCAATGATCTCAGTCATAATTAATACCCAACTTATCTTAATTATGCTAATTGTGAAATCTGCTCCCAAAAAATATAGTTTATCTATAATAGTTTATGCAGTAACCGTTCCACTGACATACTTGAAGTTACATTGCGGCAATAATGTGATAATATATTGGTATCTGTACACATAAAGGATGTCTCTGACATCGACACACAAACGAGTACCATGGATCCAGTACATGATTCTGAACCCCCCAGTGGTGGACTTTTGCGTCGGCTTTTTCATGATTTTAAAAAAATATATGTATTTTTTTTTCACTTAAGACCGTTCATAATTGCTATACTTTTATAAACCAATAAGATTTTAAAGTAAAAAATAATTAATACGCTAACTACACAAAAAACACAATGAAAACAAAGCTCGAAAAACTATCTTAACTATCTTTAATAGAGTTTACATCAGGAATCAATGTCATATCTACAAAGCCGCACGGCGGCACGCTTGCAACGTTCAAGGGTCGAGCCGACACTTTTTTTCAAACACGGTTATTTCTGTAACTGTTCATTAACGACTTAAATGACTATCATATTTTTTTTAGTGGCATGCGGTCTAGCCTTTTCACGAAGTTTTACGATTACGATGTCAGTTACACCCTGTACGTATGTTACTCGTATGAATGTGAGTTTATTTTTCTCGGTGGTCAACCATAACATCGGCTGCCGGCAGAAGTTAGAATAGAATAGAATACTCTTTATTGTGTACACCATATAGATTACAGAACATAAATATAAAGATTTTACAAAGGGTGACACAATGGGCGGTCTTATCGCTAAGAGCGATCTTTTACAGACAACCTTTGGATGGAATTCTAAGGGAAGGATAAAGAAATAATGTAGGTAGTCTACAGTATACTAAATTGTATTCTTTTAAACTTGTTCCTTCCCCTTTGTGTCAATGATCTACATCGAACTGTGAATTTGAACAGTCCGCACATCACATCTTGTGTGAGTGTATTCTTTGGCAGAATGAACGCAATATTATGTTGGATAGTGTACAAGTTACATCCGGAGTCGTTTATTATACGGACCTTGTAGAAACTAGAACCAATTTCTGTGCGTTCAGGCGCTTTTGCCATACCTATTATTGGAATCAATTGTAACAGCACATACCTACTTAGGACCCATTAACTTAATCAAGTTTTATTCCGTGGTGCTTGACAATCTGGCCTTCTCCCAGTTGCAATAATGTCCCTTTGTGCCGATTGGCCTAGTTCTGTTCTGTCTCCTGCTTGTGAGAAAATATGTGAAGTGGAAAAAATATATTTTTTTCTTACTCCTCCGCTATTCTTTTCTGATTAATTCCGTTGCGGGACCCAAGACAGTTGAATCGTTTCTCCGGGACTCGTCGAGCTTCATTGCTCGGCGAATATACGTTAAGTGTATCATACTAGTTATTTATTATTTATCTATCTTTTTAGAAAACCTTGCCCTACACTAGGAATTTCTCTTGTTTCGTGGGTGCGTTTAAATGTTTTTAACATTTAAACGGTACTTGTAGGTCATATAAAATTTGATCGGTGTGGGAATCGAACCCGCGACAATCAATGCAGTACCCACCAGACAAAGTCTTGCCACCAAGTGATTCGTCGTGTTTCGGCATGATGTCTGGTGAAGCCGTACAGAGGACGGGTCTGAGCAGTTATGTTGCGATGTGTGCCGGGTACGATGCGCCAAGTGTTGTTGTGTCGACAATTTGCTCGTGGAGGGTCTCCAGATCAATCTCCTTCTGGTGCAGCATCGTGGGTCGTGTGGTTGGGCTTAACATTGTATCACCTCGCTCAACTGCCGTCTTCCTTCCTATTCACTCAGTTTTTTTTTTAGTAAACGCTCTTTACCATCAACAATTGTATAACTGGTTGCCATCAGGCGGTATTGCGGTCATGCACAAATTTATAATATAACTAAAAAAAATATTTATTAGTTATACATATAAACAAAAAAGAACATTACCAAAAATAAAGCAACATTATCAAAAACAAAACAATATTACCAAAAATGAAAATCATTAATATCGGTAATCCACAAATTTCGGCGGGAATAAGAGCGTTAATCCCTTGCCCTTCTTGATTCCTAATTTAAATGCAGAAGCGATAGGTAACCAATATAAATGTTGTATCAACAAACAATAACCTTATCTGGGGTTAAGTTCTAGTGTATGTCAGCCGACGCTAGTCCGACAGTCATGTGCCCGGACGTTGATAACTCCTAATAATACCACGTTATGCTTGTTAATTGTTCAAATGGAATTCATTACGAAGATATCACAATTTCAATACCAAAACATAGCGATTTTTTATAAATTATTGTTAATATTTTTTTTTTTTTTTAATAGTTATAAACTAGCGCTTGACCGCAATCCCGCCTGATGGTAAGCAGTGATGCGATCGTTGATGGTAAAGCGCGCTAGTTTATTAAGAGCCTATTCACTCAGAAAAACTGTGCGAATAGGAAGGAAGACGGCAGTTGAGCGAGGTGATGCAATGTTAAACCCAACAACACGAGCAACGAAGCTGCGCCAAAGGGAGATTGATCTTAAGACTCTTCACGACCAAACTCCCAACACAACAACATTTGGCGCATCGTACCCGGCACACATTGCAACACAACTGCTCAGACCCGTCCTCCGTACGGCTTCACCAGACATCATGCCGGAACACGACAAATCGCTTGGCGGCAAGGCTTTGTCTGGTGGGTGGTAACTTCTGCCGGCGGCCGATGTTATGGCCTACCACCGAGAAATTATTATTCTTACAATGTTGGGGGCAATCATCATCATCATCAACAGCCTCTACTCGTCCACTGCTGGACATAGGCCTCTTTCATGGCACACCAACAAGCTCTATCCTGAGCAGTTCTCCGCCAGCCGCTACCAGCCACCTTTTTGATGTCGTCGCTCCATCTCGCCCAAGGGCGTCCTACGCTACGTTTGCCGAGACGCGGTCTCCACTCGAGGACTCGTTTACCCCAACGGTTGTCGGTTGGGGGCAATATATTATCGCATTATTCCCTATGCTGCGTCTTCCGGTACGTGGCCGCCACTCCAGAACCTTACTGCCCCATCTGCCAAGCGTAGGGAGGCCCCCAAGGTGGACCGATGCAATGACCTGGTGAAGGTCGCGGGAAGCCGATGAATGCGGGCAGCACAAGACCGGTCATCGTGGAAAGCCTTGGGGAGGCCTTTGTCCAGTAGTGGACATCTATAGGCTGAAGAAAAAGAAAATTCTTACAATAGGCCTCATAAGAAACCTCAAAGTCACACAAAGGGCAATGGAAAGAGCTATGCTCGGAGTTTCTCTGCGCGATTGAATCAGAAATGAGGAGATCCGCAGAAGAACCAAAGTCACCGACATAGCTCTTTGAGTCGCTAAAATTAATTGGCGTGGTCAGGCCACGTTGCTCGTAGAACCGATGCCCGATGGGGCTGTACAGTTCTGGAGTGGAGGCCACGTACCGGAAGACGCAGCGTAGGGCTACCCCAACAAGGTGGACCGATGACCTGGTGATGATCGCGGGAAGCCGATGGATGCGGGCAGCACAAGACCGGTCATCGTGGAAAGCCTTGAGGAGGCCTCTGTCCAATTGAAGAATTGTCAAGTTTTTAATTTCAAACCGCTCAGTGACAGGCAATACTGTTTTTTAAGCTATTGCATAGCTTCTATCGCGGGCCTTGAGCGCGGGGACCGAATCCAGAAATTCCGTAACGAAAAAACCTCACGCTCCCCACTCCGACGGGCACGAAGGTGTGGCTTGAAGGCCGTACATCGTCTAACGTCGTTTCAGTTCGGCAGTCTTCGGCACAGTATGTTTGTGTGCGTGCGACTACATCTTTTGAAAACAATTTATAGATTTTCAAAAAGAGCATGCATATTGCAGGGCGCGAACCCAGTTCTACACACTTGCCATGTTACTGATAGTCGCGATGTGCTAAACTTGCGATTAATTTTCTCTCTGAAATAGGTCTTCTATAGAGATATGTCATAGACGTCATCGACGTTGTCATGGCTACCTTAAAAACTTTTCATATAATTTATTATTAAGTACTTTTATTCAAATTAATTTAGTAGTGTTTTTATAAAAAAGGAAATTATTTATTAATTTAAAAAAGACGCGTGGCAGTATTTTTTTTTCTATTTATTCTTTTTTTTATAATTTTTTTTTATATTCAGTTATCATAAACCTATAGTTTCAATGATAAATATTCCTGAATAACCAACAGCTACTCTAAGGTAATAAAACCCACATGTATTGTAAAATAATAAAAATATTTTAAATAATATTAACTTTTTATTTATTTAATAAAAGAAAAATTTGTTTTCTTATCGGTCACCACGCTCAAAAAGTGTAACTTGAATTAATATCAAAGAAAAAGAAATTCTGCATAAATAAAATAAATAAATAATTATAATTGCATAAATTGATACAAAATGCTATGCAATAGCTTTACCGCGGCAGTCCCCGAGTGCCACACGTCTTTTTTTTTTAATAATAATAAACAAGCGCTTGACCGCAATCCCGCCTGATGGTAAGCAGTAATGCGATCGATCATGGTAAAGCGCGCTAGTTTATTGAGAGCATATTCACACAGAAAACTGAGCGAATAGGAAGGAAGGCGGCAGCTGAGCGAGGTGATGCAATGTTAAACCCAACAACACGACCAAAGATTGCTGCGCCAAAGGGAGATGATTGATCTGAAGACCCTACACGACCAAACTCCCAACACAACAACATTAGGCGCATCGTACCCGGCAAACATCGCAACACTACTGCTCAGACCCGTCCTCCGTACGGCTTCACCAGACATCATGCCATGCATCATGGTTTGTATAAAAGTAATATAGGATCGATGGTACGTTTGCTTTATGCCTACCACTCTAATAAAGTGCGAGTTCAGAGACTATTTTGCTAGTTGGGGTCTGCCCGGCTTGGGTAGAGCACCGCCGTGTCCTCTTGGCGGCGGCGATCGGCGGCGATCTCTCGCGTCCGACCCTGGTCCAGGCCATGGTCCGGAGCATGAGTGCATGGTAGGTCGCCACCTCCTTCTGCGGAGCAGTGATGCTGGCTAAGGAGGAGGCGGAGAATCCCAGCGCCCTCACGCCACTAGCCGCCGCAGAAGACGCCCTGGTTAGGAGACAACATCGAACTTCCAGCCACTGAAGGCGCGGGCCTGCGGGCGGTGATCAGTGGGCAGCTCGTCGCCCGGCTAGGACCGAGTCGACGGCGCCCCAAAAAGATGTTAGTACATCGTGACGGGGTCCACAAAGACCAATGCCTCCTAGGTCAAGGATGCGGGTTGGTTAAAACATAAACCGTGGCCCTGGCGCATAGGCAAGTGAAGAAACACGTATGGGTTGGGTAGTAATGTGTGCTGTCTAATGCCTATGGCATGGAGGTAGTAAGTACTACGTTATACGTAGTACTTATTACTTCCATCGTCTATGGACTTTTAATGATATTATTATTATTATTTTTTTCCTGTATTTTGTTTGGGATTGTAAAGTGCGTTTTGTTTGTGCGGAATAAAAAAAATTGTTTCTTTCTTTTAAAATAGGGAATCGGGTATCAGTGTCAATATTTTTATTGTTCATAAATAACAAAAACAATAGTTAATTTCATATTATTTATCCGGTCTGGATGTCAACCTCAATAAAGTCGGAAAAATGGTAGTAAGAAGATGAATGTTTATATAAATAATTCTTCGATAGCAGTAATTTATTGATCGTAATTAATCTACTTACAAATTGAACTGATTACTGTAGAGGTTGTCTGCCAAAGGCCACCTTATGTAATGCGTGGGGTGCATTGGAACATCCAAGCGCATTTAAAATACGAATAAAAGACAAAAAAAAACTTTTTGTTCAAATTAGGCTGAGAATCACTTTTCGAACGTCAATATTACATAAGACAGTCCTCCAAAAACGCGGAAACTCCTCCCTTCGCCACTTCCTAGTGCTTTCACTGAGAAGAAGTGGTGGAACAAACTCCCCAGCAGTACACAAAAATAACTTTACACAATAGTTTGTTTTAGGATTTTTGTTTAAAAGTTTCTCAGTGCTAGGCCAGACAAAGTCTTGCCGCCAAGCAATTCGTCGTGTTCCGGCATGATGTCTGGTGAAGCCGTACGGAGCACAGATCTGAGCAGGCTTGGAGGGTCTCCAGATCAGTCTTCCTCTGGCGCAATATCGTTGGTCGTGTTGTTGGGTTTAACATTGCATCACCTCGCTCAACTGCCGTCTTCCTTCCTATTTACATAGTTTTTTGAGTGAATTGGCGCAATAAACCAGCGCGCTTTACCATCAACGATTGCATCTCTGCTAACCGTCAGGCGGGATTGTGGTCTAGCACTAGTTTATAATTACAAAAAAAGTGTCAGTGCTGCTTTAGCCAGAAATAAAGGAAGATGTTCTTTCTAACAATACAACATTATTTTTTGTTTATGCAAACCCAGAAATACGTGTTCAGTATTTTAAAATAAAGACAAAGAAAATATACTAAATTTCAAAAGATATCATGTACAACCACAAAGGTATGAGCTTGTCATTCCACTTGGCTGTCCCAACAAAAATATGGTTAGCGTTGACCTCTAGCGTCAGCTGTTGCGCCGGCGTGCGCAATACTATGATCTACCGTGCGAGCTCAGTAACCACAATGCCACAATTTTTAAATGTATTTGGGAGAAATACATTTAGAAATTGTTGCTTATTCTGAACTATATTCAGGTTTCGAATGAACAAAAAATTACTTTGTATAATTGTATAATTTCCGTTTGGCGTTGAAACCCTCAGGCCGTGGAATCCAAGAGCTCATTGTCTTTTCAATGTACTTTCCAAATGGCTTGTTGACAGTTCCTGTGACTTAAGGACTGCTATATTGGTTTTATATATATTTTGGTTAGAGGCAAAGCCTTGCCATACAAACGCGGCAATTCTGCCAGTCTCTTGGGTACCAACATTACCAGTCGACAGCGATGCGAATGAATTTTTCGACACTGTGTGTTACTTCGAGTCGCTAAAATTTAGTGGCAGTTTGCAGGGCACATTGCTCGTAGAACCGATAGCCGATGGGGCAGTTGGGTTCTAGTGTGGCGGCCACGTACCGGAAGACGCTGCGTAAGGAGGCCCCCAACAAGGTGGACCGATGGCCCGGTGAAGGTCACGGGAAGCCGATGGATGTGGGCAGCACAAGACTGGTAATCGTGGAAAGCCTTGGAGGAGGCCTTTGTCCAGCAGTGGACAAAGGCCAAGGCTGAAGAAGAACAAGAAGAAGTGTTTTATTTTGTTAAAAGTTTTAGTTAGGGTAAGTTTACTTAATATGAGGACGTGATGTCGCAGAAGGAAGCTGCGGAACGGGAGAGAGAGATCTCAACTCCCTTCCCGGGCCGCAGACAACGCACCGGGCGCCGAGGAAGGGCGGCTAACGCCCTCTTCCGGCCCCCATGAATGGGTCCAGGGTCGAGGGACATGGGGAAGTCCCCGCCCCCTATTCGTTGGACTACGAGGCGGTCGCGCGCGAGTGTCGGCGAACGCCTCAGAGGCGATACACGGGATAGTTTAACACCTCACTACCCCGTGCAGGAGGCGAGGCCCGGACAGACCGGGCCGGCACGAGAGTGGGGCCGCGGCAGAATCAGGGACTCCCGCGGCTCCGTGCGCACGTGACCGGAGAGACACCGGGGTGGTTTTTAGTCAGTAGGAGTCTGACAGACCCCGTCGCGCACCTCAAGGTGGCGCACATCCATTGAGGATTTTCCACCCCGGAACAAAAAGAAAAGTTTTTTTTAAATCAGAAATAGAGCTTCGGTGGCTTAGTGGTATCAGCCGCAACTTTCAAGTTGTAAGTCATCGGGTTGAACCCCATGAGGCGCTTTACTTTTTATAAATTATTTTAGCAGCACTCCTCTCAAAACGCTAAAGGAGAACATCGTGAGGAAACCGGCATGTCATCATCATCATTTCATCGTTAACCCCAGACGCATCCAAAGCTTTTTCAACTTTGGAGTCTGGGGTCCGCTTTTCCAGTCTAACTGCTGATTTTGGCTAAACTTCGATATTTTCCGTGAAGCGACTGCTGTCTGACCTCCACATCCCGAAGGCGATATCTAAGCAACCGAAATCGAGCGAGCGAGCGATATCTAGGAAACCGGCCATGTCTTACAGGCAAAAACTTCGAAGACATGTTATATCTGTGGTAGATTACAGCCCACTCCCTATTACCAAAAAGAGAACTATGTCCTAATATAGCTGATTGTGTTACATAAGAAAAGATACATTCAAATGAAAAATAATAATTTAGAAATATGTAATTGTACAGGAATCCAATATTTGTTTTATTTTTTCAAAAGGCTTCATAAACAACCTTTTTATCGTCCCACTGCTGGGCACAGGTCTCCTCTCATACAGCGTGATTTGCGTAATCACCACGCTTGCTCAATGCCGGTTGGCGATTTCAGATTTAAAGTCCAGGTTTCCTCAAGATGTTTTCCTTCACCTTCAGTCATTGGTGTCCAAGATATACTTAGAAAGTACATATAACTTTAGAAAAGTTACATTGGTACTTGCCTGACCTGGAATCGAACCCGCGCACTCATACTTGAGAGGCTGGTGTTTTAACCACTAGGCCACCACGACTTAAAAGGCTTAAATGCCTACATTCTACTAGTCTAGCGGTCATTAAACCCCAAATATGTAAGTAACAGATAAAGTTTTATCAATGTAACATCATGACTGTATGATCCAAAAGGGTGGGCAGAGTATCCTCACTATTAATATTATAAATGCGAAACTAAGTTCGTTTGTTAATTTCATACACTTTTTGACGTGATAACGTCTATTAAATCGGTATGCTGGGAGCCATTCGCGAAAACTGCGTAACGGCAGAATCTGACGCTACACGGAGTCCATGCCTACTAAAACTAACCTTAGCCTTGTAGCTTTAGAGTGCAATATTATTTACCTAAAAGCACGGTTGTAAACAATTAGTAGCAGTTTTTCGCATACATGATTAAAGCATTGATAGCCGAGTGGTGAAACGCTCGGATTAATATCGACTCACTCAAGAGGTGCCGCGGATCGATTCCTGACGGCAACGGACGTTTTTTTTATCCTTTTTAATTTTTTTTGTTTTTATTTTTTTATTTTTTTTGTGTTTTTTTTATTTATTTATTTTTTTGTTTTTTATGTTTTTTTTATGTTTTTTCTCTTATTTTAAATAATTTCATTGCACCCAGAAAAAATTACCATGTAATAGACGTTATCACGTTCAAATATCGGCAGTAGACGGAGTTCTACAGACAGCCAATTTTTTTCTATAAACCGTCTTAACGGATGTGGATTAAAATTTACAAACGAGTAGCCTTAGCTTGGACAAGGCCATAGCTTCCTTTTTTTTTAAATATATATTTATAAAATAGTGCTTGACCGCAATATTGCCTAATGGTAAGCAGTGATGCATTCGTTAATGGGAAAGCGCACTAGTTTATTAAGAGACTCCAAAAAACTGAGTGAATACGAAGGTAGATCGGCAGTTGAGCGTGGTGATACAATGTTAAACCCAACAACACGACCAACGATGCTGCGCCAAAGGGAGATAGATCTGGAGAGCCTCCAGGATCAAACTCGCGACACAACAACATTTGGCGCATCGTACCCGACACACACAGCAACAACACAACTGCTCAGACCCGTCCTCTGTACGGCTTCATCAGACATCATGCCGGAACACAACGAATCGCTTGACGGCAAGACTTTATCTGGTGGGTGGTAACTTCTGCCGGCAGCCGAGTATCACCGAGTAGTTTATCCTGGATCGTAAACGAAGTCGTGTGCGATACCAAATGTAGAAAAAATTTTAGGTAGGTACAACTTTATAATGTTTCTATGTTATCTATTTTAATCTTGCAATCTTTACATACGCCGAACAGGAGGCAGCTACCAGCTGGAGACCATTACCGGATCGACAGCGCGTTGTGTTTCACGGGCGCCTTAAAGAGATGTCAGCAGATCATTTTGGGGTCCACGAAGATCAATGCTTGACAAGGCTCCGGGTTGTTTGAAAGAGACATCGTAGACCTGGCGCACAGGCAAGTAAAAGAACGCGAATGGGTTTTAATCAGTAAAAGTCTGACAAGCCCTTCTGCTCCACCCAGAGCGTGAGAGGTCATTTGATGAGATCTCATCTTCAAAAAAAGGATATCCTTTTCCTAACTGGGTTCTGACGGTACGATAGATAGATGTACAGGTCTCCCAAAGTGATAATTCGCATAGAAATCTTCGTCACTGTTCGGCAACGGTCGTATTCCCCGAGCGTTCGGAAGAAGATATGTATACAACGTGTAACAAACGGGTATATACATACCAAGGGCATGGCATCTTTACATGATATCAATCGATATTCGGAGGGTTTTTTAATCCTATCTCTTTATGTTAGGAAGTTACGAGAAAAACACCGCCTGTGATAGGCTACTACCATACTAGGCGCACAGAATTTTTGAAGACATTTATCGTGATTTTGCCAAGTAATACGACGTGTAACGAGTAGTTATTAACGTATGTAGTGTGGTGCACGTTTGTTATGATTTGAATTTAAGAAACACACGGAACCGAAAATTTAGTATAAATTTTTTGAGTATTTTATTTTGAGTTGAAAACCTTTTGATATCATGTAAAGATGCCTTGCCCTTGGTATGTATATACCCTTTATGTTACACGTTGTAAAGAGTGGTGCACTTAACCACTTTTTATGCACTTAACCACTCTATGCGCATTGTCACTTTGGGAGACCTGTAGATATTTTTATATATTTGTACCTACAATCAAAATCAAAAGTCATTTATTCAAATTAGGCTGAGAATCGGCTTTTTTTGAGTGTCAATATTACAATATAAGACAGTCCCACCAAAACGCCCGCCTTCGCCAATTTCTAGTGATTTCGAAGAAGTGGCGGAACAAACTCCCCAGCAGCACAACTGTCTGTTCATTAAAAAAACTAATGACTTTATACAATACTATGTATAGTAATGAACACAATGTAATGAAACTGATTAATTCACCAAACTGTGAGGTGTGCGTAACGTCACAGAATGTTTTTCACTTATTGATGAAATGTCTTAGATTACAGTCTTAAAGAGAAAAATTGTTTAAAAAGTTGGAAGTAAATAGATATGATGTTGGTACTTTCCATCACATATTGTCCACACCATATATTTTCTCGGTGGTAGGCTATATCGGCTGCCGGCAGAAGTTACCACCCACCAATCAGAGTCTTGCCGCCAGACGATTCGTCGTGTTCCGGCATGATGTCTGGTGAAGCCGTACGGAGGTCGGGTCTGAGTGTTGCGATGTGTACCGGGTACGATGCGCCAAGTGTTGTTGTGTCGGAAGTTTGGTCGTGGAGAGTCTCCACATCAATCTCCCTCTGGCGCAGCATCGTTGGTCGTGTTGTTGGGTTTAACATTGCACCACCTCGCTCAACTGCCGTCTTCCTTCCTATTCACTCAGTTTTTTTAAGTGAATGGGTTTAATAAACTAGCGCGCTTTACCATCAACGATCGCATCACTGCTTACCATCAGGCGGGATTGCGGTCAAGCGCTAGTTTATAATTATAAATTAAAACACCTACTTCAGAGGCCGCCTATAAAGTTTTTATATTTGTTAAATTAAGATTAAGTTATTTTTATTAGGTTAAGGTTTAGTTAAGTTACGATGGGACTGGCATACACATCGTGTAAAAGTCCCTAAATTAAACAAAGAGGAAAAAAAAATGAACACAATAAGTACTAATTCTGGAGAAAGAGCACAAACATTGTCTTGAGTTAATCAGAGCGACCAGCTATTCTTATCATAATATAAATAAGTAATAAATACTGTGGCTGGTATTGAAATTAAATTAAAAATAGGAAACTTGAACAGTAATATCGCGGCATAGGTAGGTTCCGGGGACAATCACTGACCGATCAAGGACATTTGAAAGGATACTTTTAAGTGTATCTACAAGTCAACATACCGACAAGTTTTTATTACTAAAGCATACACTGTTCAAAATAATAAAGTAAAATAGACAGCCTCTAGTTATTAAGTAAGTTTAAATTTAACATTCTCTACAATTATCCATACAACATGTTGCCTGCCTAATTATATACAGAGTGGTACTGACAATACGACGAACAATGCTGGTTCATAGGAATAATCCTAAACCATAGCAAAAAACCTAGTATTAAAAATAAAAAAAAAATAAAATTTCAAACAAACTAAATCGGATAAAATTGCAAACGGAATAGAACATCCTTTAAAAAAATATTGGTTCACTGACCTCTGATCGGCGACAGCGCGATCCTGTATCGACTTGCTTTTTTCGCGCCATTATTATTAGTTTGGTACCACAGGATGCGGCGGTCATTAACCTGTAAGCGCTTCCTTACCATGTTCACATTTTCTACATGTGCATCATGTAGAAAATGTGAAAAATAATTTGCTGTGATTAAGCTAATGGACATATTTATATGATTTTTTTCTCGGTGGTAGGCCATAACATCGGCCGCCGGCAGAAGTTACCACCACCGGTTACCGGCACCAGACAAAGTCTTGCCGCCAAGCGATTTGTCGTGTTCCGGCATGATGTCTGGTGAAGCCGTACCGAGGACGGGTCTGAGCAGTTGTGTTGCGATGTGTGCCGGGTACGATGCGCTAAATGTTGTTGTGTTGGGAGTTTGGTCGTGGAGGGTCTTCAGATCAATCTCCCTTTGGCGCAGCATCGTTGGTCGTGTTGTTGGGTTTAACATTGCACCACCTCGCTCAAGTGCCGTCTTCCTTCCTATTCGCTCAGTTTTTCTGAGTGAATAGGCTCTTAATAAACTAGCACGCTTTACCATCAACGTTCGCATCACTGCTTACCATCAGGCGGGATTGCGGTCAAGTGCTAGTTTATAATTATTAAAAAAAAAAAGGACTGATGATGTGTTGAGGTATACGATGTTTAATTTATTGTCGTATTGTCAGCACCACCCTGTGTACGATGCCAGTAAGTGGAGCCTAGTGGCCTGTAATACAGGTTTACGTAAAACCTACTTCGGGCACCAACCAGCTCTAACAATGTGAATAGTCCAAAACAGTAAAACCATTGTGCGAGAAAATAATTTAATTTATTATTATTATTTCACATTTAACACCTTTATTTTATTTCACATTCATATCCATAATATTTTTAAATATTAACATATTAAAACATAAAAAAAATAGTAGCCTACCGGTATCGGGAACAGGGTCCAAGCTATCATTGGTCAGGGCTCCAGAGAGATGAACCTCCTGACAATGTGAGCCGTGTCTAGAAGTACCCTTTCTGAATAAAAGGAACAGACAGCTGTGCTGCTGGGGAGTTTCTTCCGCCACTTCTTCTTCCCAGCGAAAGCACTAGGAAGTGTCGATGGGTGGGCGTTTTGGGGGACTGTCTTATGTAATATTGACGTTCAAAAAGTGCTGATTCTCAGCCTAATTTGAATAAATGACTTTTGATTTTGATTTTTTTGAAAGCCTTGGTCCTCCTAAGGTGTTGATAGAGGCTCTTGGCTATTCAGCCATTGGCTGTTATTGTGATTATTATTATCATTATACCCGTCACCCTATCAATATTACTTTCCTCTTTCCGCAAAACTGTTTCTGAATTCAGTTAGCCCAACACCAGAATTTGGAGGCTCTTTAATAATTCTGAAGAGTCAATTGCGACTTTTTTAACTTCTTCTGCTTCTTTCCAGCCCATAGAGGACCACTACTGGACAAAGACCTCTCCCAAGGCTTTCCACAATGACCGGTTTTGTGCTGTCCGCATCCATCGGTTTCTAGCGACCTTCACCAGGTCATCGGTCCATCTTGTAAGGGGCCTCCCTACGCTGCGTCTTGCGATTCGCCACAACTTCAGAACTGCAACAGCAATGTGCCCCGCCCATTGCCACTTAATTATAGCAACTCGAAGAGCTATGTCGGTGAACTTGATTCGCCCGTTTAGTGCTAGTAAATTCTAGGAGTGGCTCTTCTGGTAAAGTCGAGGATATTTCTTTCAACTCGTTTATGGAAGGTGGTAGGTTTCAATCAATCAATCAAAGCATTTATTTCAAATAAACCAGTTACAGGCAGTTTTGAATTGTCAGAAGGTCGGTCAGTCAGTAAGGTGAAGTTAGTCGCCCATTCCAAAGAGTAGGTACCTATGGAGAAGAACGGGTAAGAAACTCCATGGACACTCTTTTAAATTATCAAGCTATTGATACAAATATTTGATTACATCATTCATTTTGAAATCAATCGTGTGAGAACGATGCAGAAATATATTGTACGCTGAGAGCGTCCATTATGAAAAAAAAAAAAACAACAATTCAGAAATTAAAATACGCCGTAGCAGCTAAGAGATGACCAGTCCCCTCTGACGGCGTCCGTTCATGAACATGACGTATGGATCAGCATCATTTTTGGATTCCCCTCATCATTCATCGTTTGGATTCCCCTGTGAGTTAAAATTTTGCAATACGTATAAGACACCTATAGACATTAAAGCGCTCTACTCACCAAAGCCGGCCCGGCGGCATATGTCAGCAACATTTTGCCGGCGGCATGTCGGCGGCACGACGATCAGAAACTTATATATTATATTAACTCGTCACTTCAGATTCTGAACAAACTATTTTTAGGAAGTGTGTATGGCAAGACATTTGTTCCGTGGGTAACAAATGTCTTGCCATGGCTCCTCCGCCGACCCGGAACAACGGGGTAGACCAAAGAAGTGCTGGTTTGACGTTGTAAGAGATGACATCCGTGCTAACATTATCACACCACAGGATGCTAAAGATCGCGCGAAATAAAGGGGAATGTGTAGGAAAGCGAACCACGGGGCCTAACGCGAAAGGCGCAGATGCAACCGGGATAAACGCTGAGATGATGATGAATTGTTGAATGAATTACCAAACATCCACAATTCTATACAAAGCGCGAAGACATCCAAACACTTTATACACTCAGACTCCAGGTTAAATATACCAACAGCCAAACTGAAACTACATTCTACAAGCCCCTATGTAATGTCAATTAAAATATATAATAAACTACCGGACACAATAAAGGAAGAAGAAAAGTTAAATATATTTATAAATAAATTAAAAAAAATTCTAATAAACAAATGTTACCTACTACACTATAAATGAATATCTTAGGGATAAAAACAAATAATTGAAATTAAAATTAAATATATAATTAATTATAGTTATCTTAAACATACTACAAAAATACCTTCTGAAACGTTATAATTACTCATAATTTAAACACAAATATACAAATAAGGAAATAAATAAATTAAGTAAAATTTGTCAGATACCAAAGATAAAACAATTTATAAATTGTAGATTAAGTAAAACGATGATAATAATCACCGTATATATTTTATTTATTATTAAATTAAACTGCAATATAATTATATTATTTTAAGATATTCGAAAACAGAGTTTCCTCTCTCCTGTTACCCTACTTTGCTGTGCCCTACAAGGTCCTTAATTGGTCTCACATAAATTGTTAACATGAACTTATGGTAAAGCAAAAAAAAGATATTGAGTATTGAATCTGCCTCACGAATGTAATCCATACTAATATTATAAATGTAAAAGTGTGTTTTTTGTTTGTTTGTCCTTCCTTCACGCCGTAGCTAAGCAATCAATCGACCTGATTTTTAGCATACAGTTAGTTGAAAAGATGGAGAGTAACATAGGCTACTTTTGGTCCTAAAGAAACATCAAGTTCCCAAGGGAGATTACTGGAATATTTGTATGTGTACACCAAATATATCCTTACTATTATATCGGAAAGTGAGTTTGTTTGTACCACTTTCACGCCGTAACTCCTGAACCGATTGATTTGAAATTTTGCAGACGTAAAGTTAGAAGTCCGGATTAAATAATAGGGTTTTTTATGCCGAAAAAATTTGATATTCCCGAGAGAAATCTAAAAAGCGCGATATAA
Organism: Sesamia inferens; assembly: GCA_037179545.1. NCBI lineage: Eukaryota > Metazoa > Arthropoda > Insecta > Lepidoptera > Noctuidae > Sesamia > Sesamia inferens. Next base: position 12,733,524 of record CM073951.1, on the reverse strand, counting down.
CCGAAGTTAACGCGGGCGAAGCCGCGGGCGGAAAGCTAGTCAAATTATAAATAAACTTATGCAAACCCGCGGCAGATAACTATCATTCTCTCGTCCTCGATGCCGGGTTACGTCAATGCCACCTCTGACTTCTGGTATCTTGCTATCTCTCCTCACGTTTCATATAGCTAGTTCAGTTTGGCCTATACACGTGTTGACAAAAAAATATATATCATGCGTATGGAGGCCGACTGTGAACATACCAGCAATGTAATTCTTTTTTTTTTCCGCATGGTGGTAAGCAGTGATGCAATCGTTGATGGTAAAGCGCGCTAGTTTATTAAGAGTCTATTCATATATCCCGCAGAAGTTACCTACCGCGAGACAAAGTCTGGAGGACGTAGCGTGGGTAGGCCCCCGACAAAATGGACCGACGACCTGGTGAAAGTCGCGGGAAACCGCTGGATGCGGGAGGCGCAGGACCGGTCGTCGTGGAGAACCTTGGGGGAGGCCTATGTCCAGCAGTGGACGTCTTTCGGCTGAAATGATGATGATGAGACAAAGTCTTGCCGCCAAGCGATTCGTCTTAAACCAGCGATATATGATGTCTGGTGAAGCCGTACGGAGGACAGGTCTGAGCAGTTGTGTTGCGATGTGTGCCGGGTACGATGCGCCAAATGTTGTTGAGTTTGGTCGACGAGGGTCTCCAGATCAATTTAACACTGGCGCAGCATCGTTGGTCGTGTTGTTTGGTTTAACATTGCATCACCTCGCTCAACTGCCGTCTTCCTTCCTATTCACTATGATTTTTAAGTGAATAAGCTTAATAAGTTAGCGTGCTTTACCATCAACGATTGCATCACTGCTTACCATCAGGCGGGATTGCAGTCAAGTAACAGTTTATAATTATGAAAAAATACAAAAACAAAAGTATGGTTAGTTACATAATAATTTTTTTTTGACCTCATGAAACGCTCATGACGTTAGTCATGTGGAAAATAAGCTTTTGCGTAGCCTGTCATTGTCCTCTAGCCTAGCCCTTTTGCGTAGCCTGTCATTGTCCTCTAGCCTAGCCCTTTTGCGTAGCCTGTCATTGTCCTCTAGCTTAGACCTTTTGCGTAGCTTGTCATTGTCCTCTAGCCTAGCCCTTTTGCGTGGCCTGTCATTGTCCTCTAGCCTAGCTCTTTTGCGTAGCCTGTCATTGTCCTCTAGCCTAGCTCTTTTACGTGGCCTGTCATTGTCCTCTAGCCTAGCCCTTTTGCGTAGCCTGTCATTGTCCTCTAGCCTAGCCCTTTTGCCTAGCCTGTCATTGTCCTCTAGCCTAGCCGTTTTGCGTAGCCTGTCATTGTCCTCTAGCCTAGCCCTTTTGCGTAGCCTGTCATTGTTCTCTAGCCTAGCCCTTTCCCAACTATGTAATAGGCTACCAGTTTCAAAAAAATGCTGATGTTTACCAGTGTTTTACATGGTGGGACTACCTATTTGACCTCCACAGCCCAGTTACTGGGTTATACGATACCCTTTACCCGAAGCAACTGACTTCTAAAGATAGAGACGAAGTTTGTGACGACGAGATCCACTTTTACGATGAACCGGACAATCCTGCCGCATTGAGCAAGCATGGTGATTACGCTCAATGCTTCTCTGTATGAGCGGAGACCTGTGCCCAGCAGTGGAACGATAAAATGGATGATGAACAATACTGATGATATTGAAGCAGAAGATTTACCACCAATCCAATAGCAATTACCACTTCTATTAAAGGCTATGCAATGCCGTTAAATGTTTTAGCTTTAATCAGCAGTTGTTGACATAATATGCTCAAATTAATTAAATTTATTTGAATGACATTCTACATTTTGAGTGTTTTATCAATTAAATGTATTTTATTGTGCTATTCTTGAATTTTTATCGATTTTTTCTAGTCTCTTAACTTAAAGTACAATATTTTTTTCTTTTATTTGGCAATTGTAATTTGCACGCTTGCTTGTAGGCAGAATAAATATAACTTAGGCTTAAGTACTTCCCTTGCCGAGCAATGTATTTTCTGGCAATTCAATAATTTTTATTTGATTTACTATTGGCAAAAATGATCAATTTAAATACACACTTGCATCACCTTGAAGATTGAACTTCAAAACATCCTTCAACGTTCACGCTCGTTACACAAGGAACTCTTGGGCAAAATTTTATGCTTCGAGACTTGGCAGCTTAGTCTGTAGTCTGTCTAGCTAGCCACCCGTTGTCACGTTGTGTTTTGATGCAGCTGTATGCCTATGCGTTTTTTTTTTGGATTGGATGCACCCGGCATCACAGGGCATTATGAGTTACGCTACTTGGGGAACCCGGATTTCCTTCCAGGATTATATTACTACGGGAAGGGATGAGAGGATAGATCTCCTAACTTAATTTATTTTATTCTTTTTCGGCTAGCCCGATCTTTATCTTTATTTATTTTTAACATACATCTTATATATTAGTACTGCATGACAGTTATTTTTTTCAACAATGTGTTACTTCTTTCCACAGAAAAGACATGAGCTTTTGGGTAGGTTTCCATTATTATCTGCTTACGCCTTCCACAACTACGTTAGGATAGGCTTAACCAGTTTAATAAATGCAGCTCATTACATGCTCATTTGCATTTACGACAGGCCCCCTGGCGTAGTGGTAGGGCAAGCAGCCGCTGCGCAACGAGGCGCGGGTTCAATCCCCGCGCAGTTCATATATTTTTATGAATGTGTAAGCTACAGCTCAGAAATGAAAAAGGGTTTGCAGTAAAACTGAACACGTCACAAATACCAAAAACATATTTATTATCCTTTCCACATTAACCACCAAACCACTTAACCTCCAAAAAGTAACAGTAATCCAATATATTCGTCGCCGGTCCGCGTCTCCAGCAAGTAGCGGACTGTCAGTTGTCTACCATATATAATGCCAAGCCATGTCGTGTGGCCAGAACGAATAATTTACTGTAGGGTTACCAGATGCAAGCTAACACATAACGTGAATATTTGCACTGGTCTGGTCATGCCTTGGAAAGCACGTTAAGCCGTTGGTCCCGGTTACCATACGAACATCTAATAACAGTCGCTACGGGTTGTTGGAGCCCTCAAAAGTCTAACAATTGGTCTAACTGCAATGCTTCGATATCGCCTTCGGGTTGTGGAGGTCAGACGGCAGTCGCTTCGCGGTAAATATCGAAGTTTAGCCAAAATCAACAGTTAAACTGGTAAAGCGGACCCCAGACTCCGAAGCTGAAAAGGCTGCGACTGGAATTAACGCTGAAATGATGATGATTACATGATCATTTGCATGGAGCGACTGGTTTTCTGGCCACCACAACCAACCTAATCAAATCAAATCAAATCAAATCGTTTAGTGCAATCCATAATGTACAGCCGTACGGAGGATGGGTCTGAGCAGTTGTGTTGCGATGTGTGCCGGGTACGATGCGCCTAATGTTGTTGTGTTGGGAGTTAGGTCGTGGAGGGTCTTCAGATCAATCTCCCTATGGCGCAGCATCGTTGGTCGTGTTGTTGGGTTTAACATTGCATCACCTTTTTTTTTTTTTTACGAGTGGAAATGCATTTACGCACCATACCCGCCGCTAGCTAGGCGATGAGCGTGCGTGGGACTCGCCCGGCCGAAGCCGGGAATACCCACTAAAACCACCCGGTTACCGTCGGGCCCTGTGTTGAGAGTGTCACGGGGCCGGCCCGAAGGCCTAGGCGCCGTGCCACTCTCAGGGCTTACCAGCCTTGTGAAGGCCGGTTTCCGCGCCAAAGGGGGGATTACCCGGTAACGGAGTAATCCCCAGACGTGGTGACCGTTGTGCAATGCGCGTGCGGGAGCTACCCGCACGCGCTGGTCACACCCTGGGGCTAAAGGAGACGGGGGTTCGTCCCCCGCCTTCTTCGCCCCACCCGTCTACGCCGGTGGGGACCGGCAAGAGCATCCTCTTCCCGCTCCCTCTCCGCAGCCTCCTTCTGTAAGAGGACGGTCTCGCAGAAGGAGGCGGCAGCCTCCCATGCACTCTCGCTTTCAACCATGGCTCGCACCATGGTTGCCAGGGAGAGGCGTCCGCCTCCGAGCGCCGCAACGAGGTCGCGGCGCTCGTTTCGCCAGGCCGGACACTCCACGAGGGTGTGCTCGGCCGTGTCGTCGAGGGAGTCGCAGTGGTGACACCGCGGTGACTCCTCCCGACGGGCGACCCGGTGCTAACATTGCATCACCTCGCTCAACTGCCGTCTTCCTTCCTATTCGCTCAGTTTTTCTGAGTGAATAGGCTCTTAATAAACTAGCGCGCTTTATCATCAACGATCGCATCACTGCTTACCATCAGGCGGGATTGCGGTCAAGCGCTAGTTTATAATTATTAAAAAAAAAAACAGTTACAGGTGGTAAATCTTTTAATATTGGAAACAATTATGGACCCTGTTGGGCACAGCAAGTTCTAAATAAGTAGACAGAGGAACCTAATGGAAAATACGATATTAGTTAATATTGTGATAACCTAAGTGTATAAATAATTACGATTTATAGTACACTTAGGTTATCGTAATATTAACTGTTAAATTTTAAATTAGTTGTTGAACTTTCGACCTGTACCTAATGACTGCCAATGATGTAAATATGACAACCAGGATCGAGAGGATAGGGGCGGCTTAACGTGTTTTGAGGCACCCCGTGATCCTGTTAAGAGGGAACTCCAGTGGCCCATTCTCTATACAAACCTATTGCGCAGTTTGACCTATCATTTGATTGTTTGACCGTGCCCGTATCATTTGATTTTTTCCGAAGCTTAATTAATAAAGGAAATATGATACTTGAAAATCGTGAAAAATAACCCATTTTTACCGTGATGTTCAGATGACTATTAGACAAACGTGATAAGTTTTTGACAAAAAAGAAAATAATTGAAGTATAGGTATACTTTTCCTCTAAATAGGTTGTATCCTAAAAAATAATTTAATGTCCACCAGATAGATTTATTAAAAATATTTACCACGTATTTTATATTTTTTCTTTCATTCAAATACTTTTGAAGATATATTGGTTTGAAATGTTGCATGACGTCACGCCGTGGTACAAAATATACCACAGCGTGACGTAATTAGCAACCACTTCGTAACTGTAGTTTTTGGTAATTTCGACAAAATAAAAAATACAAGTTTTAATTTTTTAATTATCTATAAGACGGACCAATTATTTTTTTGATTTTCACACCTTGGATACATCCCTAATCTAATATATAAAATTCTCGTGTCACGGTGTTCGGCTTAAACTCCTCCGAAACGGCTCGACCGATTTTGATGAAATTTTTTGTGCTTAACCGGTATCTATGAGAATCGGCCAACATCTATTTTTCATCCCCCTAAATGTTAGGGGTATTCCACACCTAATTTTTTTTTTTTTTTAGACAAAATTTTTAATTTCTATTTTTTATGATACAAAATACAAAAATACATACAATCCCCAATTTTCACCCTTCTACGATCAACCCTTATTTTTTAATAGCCATTTTAGTAATTTAATCTATTATTTATATGGCAAAACAACGTTTGCCGGTCAGCTAGTATTGATATAAAAATAATTGGGATGTGTCGTGTTTTGAAAAAGAAAACAGGCGGAATACGAAACGTCTTTTGGTCAACATTTTTGTAGGTAGAATCAGCCTGAGCTGCAACTGTCCCTTTCGTACTTTACGGGGACAGGTTGGAAGAAACGCGACGGCAATAGTTTCTTCCAATACCTATTATTCAAATTCCCCGGCACTAGAGTCCCCTCTTAATAATATAAATGCGAATGTTAGCAAGGATAGGTGGATGGATGTTTTTTCATCTTTCACCCAAAAACTACTCAACGGGTTTGGATGGCCATAACATCGGCCGCTGGCAGAAGTTACCACCTACGTGGCGTGTTCCGGCATGATGTCTGTTGAAGCCGTACGGAGGACGGGTCTGAGCAGTTGTGTTGCGATGTGTGCTGGGTACGATTCGCCTAATGTTGTTGTGTTTTGAGTTTGGTCGTGGAGGGTCTTCAGATCAATCTCCCTTTGGCGCAGCATCGTTGGTCGTGTTGTTGGGTTTAACATTGCATCACCTCGCTCAACTGCCGTCTTCCTTCCTATTCGCTCAGTTTTTCTGAGTGAATAGGCTCTTAATAAACTAGCGCGCTTTACCATCAACGATCGCATCACTGCTTACCATCAGGCGGGATTGCGGTCAAGCGCTAGTTTATAGCAATATAAAAAAAAAATTTGGCACATACTCGTAGATAGTTTATAACAAGGAATAACATATAGGATACTTTTTATACCAATATTCACAAGGTATTTAAACTTACGCGGGTAAATCCAGGCGTAACTAGTCTTATACCGTTGTACTACTGTACAAAGGTCTCGGTGGTAGACCATAACATCGGCTGCCGGCAGAAGTTACCACCCACCAGACAAAGTCTTGCCGCCAAGCGATTCGTCGTGTTCCGGCATGATGTCTGGTGAAGAAGTACACTTAGAAGTACAATTTGAGTGTCTTCAAGGCTAGAGTGAATAGGCTCTTAATAAACTAGTGCGCTTTACCATCAACGATTGCGTCACTGCTTACCATCAGGCGGGATTGCGGTCAAGCGCTGGTTTATATTTTAATTAAAAAAAAAAAAAAAGAAGTACCGAGGACGGGGTCTGAGCAGTTGTGTAGTCATGTGTGCCGGATCATCAACAACCTCTGTGTCGTCCCACTGCTGGGCACAGGTCTCCTCTCATACAGAGAAGGATTGAGCGTAATCACCACGCTTGCTCAACGCGGGTTGACGATTTCAGACTTATAAAGTCCAGGTTTCCTAAAGATGTTTTCCTTCACCTTCAGTCATTGGTGTCCAAGATATACTTAGAAAGTACATGTAACTTTAGAAAAGTTACATTGGTACTTGCCTGACCTGGAATCGAACCCGCGCACTCATACTTGAGAGGCCGGTGTTTTAACCACTAGGCCACCACGACTGTGTGCCGGATACGATGCGCCAAATGTTGTTGTGTCAGGAGTTTGGTCGTGGAGGGTCTCAATATCAATTTCCCTTTAGCGCAGCATGGTTGGTCGTATTGTAAGGTTTAACATTGCGACACCTTGCTCATCTGCGCTCTTCCTTCCTATTCACTCAGTTTTTTTGAGTGAATAGGCTCTCAATAAACTAGCGCGCTTTACCATCAACGATTGCATCACTGCTTACCATCAAGCGAGATTGCCGTCAAGCACTAGTTTATAATAAAAAAAATAATAATATAAAGGTGTATCTGACATCGACGCACAAACGAGTGCCACGAATTCAGTACATGATTCTGAACCCCCCAGTGGTGGAATTTTTCGACGGCTTTTTTCCGATTAAAAAAAAAATTATATGCAGTTTTTTTCACTTTAGACCGTTCATAATTGCTATACTTATATAACCCAATAAGATTTTAAAGTAAAAAATTAATTAATTCGTTAATTACACAAAAAAGCGCAATGTGAACTATGCTAGAAAAACTATCCTAGCAGCTGATTTAATAGAGTTCGATCAGGGGTCAACGTCATACCTACAAACATGCACGGCGGCACGCTTGCAACGTTCAAAGGCCGTGTCGGCTTTTTTTTTTAAACACTGTTATTTCTATAACCGCTCAATAACCACATAAATGACTATCCTAATTTTATTAGTGGCATGCGGTCTAGTCTTTTCGCGAAGTTTGCGTTACGATGTCAGATACATCCTGTATAGATGATCTGCGATGTAGCGACTGCGGCAACTGTAGTTTAAGCTGACCTCGACTTATGCGTGTGTTAGCAGCAGTACGAGTTTAATTTGTAATGGTAATAATTGTTATTTTTATAGAGTAAATTAAAATGTCAAGTGCGTGGACACTCACGCACTTAAAAACGTGATCTAGGGAAACAGATATATTTTATTTCATAGTTTTAATCATTTTAATTAGTGTCTTTAGCCGAAAGTAAGATAACACGATGTATTCTCGGTAATAGAATCACAACATTAAAGAATAGATAATTATTTTAGCATAAACTTATTATCTCATTACTCAAAGTCCCTTTGATTGAATCCAAAACCGATCTGTTAGTGAACAAAAATTTGCCTACAATAATATACTATTGATTCCAACAATTGGATTGTATCCTAAAAAATAATTTAATGTCCATCAGATATATTTATAAAAAATATTGAACACGTATTTTTTATTTTTTCTTTCATTCATATACTTAGGAAGATAAATTGATTTGAAATGTCGCATCACGCCGTGGTATATTTTGTACCACGGAGTGACGTAATTAGCCCCACTCTGTAATTTTAATACGCTATATCTCAGTAGTTTTTGGTAATTTCGACAAAATAAAAAACGGGTCTTAATTTTTTTTATTATCTATAAGACGGACTAATATTTTTTTTGATTTTCATATCTTGGATACATCCTTATTATTATTTTCCCCTATTTTCTACAATATATAAAGAAAACCCTGTCCGATCCGTGAAGGTATTGTTAGATATCGATAACTAATTCTACTAATGGCTACAAATCCGGAGAAACTTAAAAAAAATCCCCCAAAAAAATAATATTATTTCGCAAAAGGAGGTAGGTATATTAATACATGTGCGCTAGGCAATAGGTGCACGGGTAAGGAGGACAGGGCACGAGGCACGCGGTCGCTATTCGCTCATAATAATACCGTCAAAGATTGTGTTGTCATTTTTTTTTTAAATTACCAAATTTTGTGCCAGTTGGAATTAATATGCGGAAAAAAAAAAGATTATTTCAAAATTCATTAGAATTGTTACTATGATGATTATGTAAAATTTCATATTATATTTGGTCATGTGTTTACCTAACCTTTATTATCCTTATGGATAGGACAGGGTTTTCTCTAGTTAATAATCATGTTATTCATTGAGCTTGTGAGTTAGAATAGAAAACCCTTGACTGGATATAACAGTTCTACACATGTAAATATGTAGTACATTACGATAATAGTGCGTAATGATGGTTATAATCAATACGCACGTATATCGTACGAAGTTTTTAACACACTTGCGAGGAAACAAATAAAAAGATATTCACAATACAAGTACAAAGAAAAGAAAATTTGAGAAAAATGGCGCGAGGTTTATTTTCTGCCGTAGCTGAGTGAAAATGTTGGCAAAGACGCTAGAGCATGCAGCCAAGTTTTTAAATTACTGAATAAACTAAACTTTTTTTTTTTTTTGCAAATACAAATACAAAATTGTTTATTTCAAATAGGACATCCGTTATTTTAAATAAACTCAATCTGTGAATGCACACTGTTGCTTTCCCGCCATTAGTATTATTATTTGCCATTTCAAATATGGAACAAATGAATGCGCGCTGCTCACTGGCTAGAGCCGTGCGGCGGCGATCAGTTTCATAATTATTTGAAATGGCAAATAATACTGTTATGTAATTTGTATGGACTATAACTTAACTATTTGCTTTGATAACACACGCGTTTGTTATGACCCGCTTTACATATATAAGACCGGTGGAATTACATCAGCTTTATGAGCAAGGGTGTTAAAAATTAACTAACATGACAAGCCAAGGTGGCTGCCAGGAAATTTGGGATTACTGCAAAGGTACCTACTTCACACCAGGGCAGTTTCTAATGTTGTACAAAGCACAGGTCCGTTCGTGTGTGGAGTACTGCAGCCTCATTTGGGCTGGCTGGCTGCAAAATGCCACCTGGCTACTTTGGATTCGGTGGAGAGCCGTGTGAAAAGGTTAATTGGCGACCCAAATAGGGATGTATCCAAGATACGAAATTCAAAAAAAGAATTAGTCCGTCTTATAGACAATAAAAAAAATAAGACCCGTATTTTTTATTTTGTCCAAATTACCGAAAACTATTGAGATATAGCGTATTAAAGTTACGGAGGGGGGGCTAATTACGTCACGCCGTGGTAGATTTTGTACCACGGCGTGACGTCATGCGACATTTCAAATCAATATATCTTCCGAAGTATTTGAATGAAAGAAAAAATAAAAAATACGTGTTCAATATTTTTTATAAGTCTATCTGTTGGACATTAAATTATTTTTTAGCATACAACCCAATTTGGTTCAAAACGGTCTACAAAGCCTGGAGTATAGACGAAGAGTAGCTAGCTTTTTGATGTTCTATAGGATGCATTTTGGGGAGTGTGCGAGGGAATTGCATGATTTAATTTCCACATCTCTGTTCCATCATCAGACGACCCGTCGTACGGCAAATATCCACCCTTACGTTGTGACACCACTACGATCCGGACGAAGCGCTTTGCCTGCTCTTTTATACCGCGTACATCGAGGGACTGGAACAATTTACCCGCGGCGGTCCTCCCGTTTTTCACAATTTATTATCTTCAATACGAAATAGGCCCTTAATACATTAGTTCGTTTTACCATCAACGATTGCATCACTGCTTACCTTCAGGAGGGATCGCGGTCAAGCACAAGATTATAAAAAAAAAAGAAAATCAGTGCAGGAGTTTTCGAGTTTATTGCGATCAGACAGATATATAAACACAGCGAAAGACTTTGTTTTATAATATGTGGTGCCAATAACAAACGATAATAAAAAAGAAACATCGTATTACAATAACTTATTTTTAATACATTAACTTAACCATTTCTTATGAACTAAAATTAATTATAACGTAATTAGTAATCTCACTATTCTTTGGCGTTAAACTTGTACTATGGTAAGTTTAAATACAATGGTAAGTAATAATAGAAACTAACCATAAATTAAAAAAAGACCTTCAATTACAGTTAACATAGCTTCAGCAGTTAACATACCATTTTTTTTTTGTTTTTTTGTTTTTTTTGACGCTCTTGGTATGCATTTACGCACCATACCCCGAAGGGCGTGTCTGGGACTCGCCCAGCCGAAGCCGGGAATACCCACTAAACCCAACAGCGGCACACCGACATCGCCTTAGTGGCGGAGTCATGGGAAATAGCAAGCCTGCCAGCCAATCCCCCGCCGGCGATTCCCGCCCGAAGGCACACCCACAGTGGGCCCTCCATAGGGAGGGGCCTGGCTGGGTACGTCTTCCTGTGCGAGAAGACGCAGCAGCCAAGGGTTTTTAGCGAGGTGTCCTTCCTCTTAGCCCCACTTGTTTGCCCGAAGGCAAACGGGGCCCCCAGCTCCTCTCAATGAGGAGACCGGGTTGCCCGACGGTGACCCGGAGTTCGGTTCACGTCAGCCACCTGGAGTGGTGGCCGACCCGCCGCACGTGTGACCGCCGAAGCGGTCCCCACTTCTGGTTTTGGTACGCGCCGGTAAACCGGTAACCCCCATATCTGGGGGCCGTTCCCCTATCCGCCACCTGGGGACGCGTCCGATGGCAGGCCAGAAACTGCACACGGAGCAGTTAACATACCATCGGACGACCCGTCGTACAGCGAGTTTCCACCCTTATGTTGTTAACACCACTACGATCCAGAATTCGAAGCGTTTCGCCTCCTCCTTTATACCGCCTACATCGAGGGACTGGAATTTGCCAGCGGCGGTGTTTCCGTCGGAGTATAATTTGAGTGTCTTCAAGGCTAGAGTAAATAGGCTCTTAATAAACTAGTGCGCTTTACCATCAACGATTGCGTCACTGCTTACCATCAGGCGGGATTGCGGTCAAGCACTAGTTTATAATTTATAAAAAAAGACGGTGAAATTCAAACACAATCTTGCTGTACATCACACTCGTCTCCACAGAGTAGGCAACTCGTTCATGGGTCAATGTATACACTTTTACAACAAGCTTCCCATGGACATTCGAAACTTACCCATTAAACGATTTAAAAAGTATATAAAGGCGAAATTTTGCAAAAAGGGGTATTATAAAATCACAGATTATTTAGAAGACATAAAAGCTAGGAACTGACCTGCTCGCTCTTTTAAGCGTTGTGATTAAGCAATATGCGTAGGTAACTTATTGTAAACATTTTCATTTTTAATGTCTGGACTTGAAAAAAGACGATGATCCCTGAGTTTCTTTCGGCTATTTCTTCTCAGAGGTAGTCAGTTAGGAAATGCCGGCTTCATCTAGTTAAAAAAAAAAAACATATGACGTCTGATAGTGATCGGTGATCCTACTTGCTTAATACACGATTTCATTTCCTTTCATTTCCTTACATTTCATTCTATCAGCAATAAATCGACGATAATAAAGTCTTACATGTATGGGCGTTGTCTACGAAAGCGTAATAATGTTCGTCGTCTCCGAAGCTTAGGAGAGCGTAGCAAAGCTCGTAGTCTTCAAGCGTTAGGAATTACGTAGCCTCTGTAGTGTAGCATTGTCTACGAAAGCGTAGCAAAGTTCGTAACCTCAAAAGCGTAAACCACTGTATACGCTTTGGAGGCTACGAACTTCGCTTAGTATGTTTATACAGTATGTTAAGAAAACCCTGTCCGACCCGTGAAGGTGTTGTTAGGTATCGATAACTGATTCTACTAATGGATACAAAATCGGGCTAAACTTAAAAAAAAATCCCCCTAAAAAATAAATATTATTTCGCAAAAAGAGGTAACTTAATAAATGTGCGTTTAGCACCCTTCCGCGGGCGGCGGGCGGCAGGGCACGCGGCACGTGGTCGCATCGCTATTCGCTCATAATAATAACGTTGTTGTCACTTTTTTTAAAATTACCAAATTTCGGGGAAGTTGGAATTAATTCGCGGGAAAAAAAGATTAATTCAAAATTCATTTGTATTGGTACTATGATGATTACGTAAAATTTTATATTATATTTGTTCATGTGTTTACCAAACCTTTATTATCCTTATGGGTCGGACAGGGTTTTCTTAACATACTGTATACCCTTTCTCTTACACACTTGTAAGGGAAAGGGTATATATATACTAAAGGCACGGCTTCTTTAGATGATATCAAGCGATAATGAAAGGGTTTAAAATCAAACAAAAATGTTCTAAGACTTGATACAAAAATTTCAGTTTCAACCATTTTTTAATTCAAATCATAAGAAACTTTACATGCCAATCTATTATATATTTTTATTTGTCAAAGTGTTTGTCCTCGAACTCCTCTAAAACGGCTGAACCGATTTTATTCAAATTTTGTATATACATTCATTAGGCAAGAAAATAGGTTTTTATCTATATTTTACATTACGCGGTTAAAACTGCAAGGCGCAGTAATATTATGATAAAAAGCTTTCATAGAATCTAGAATCATAGTAGGATACCGCAGCAGGCGTTCTTTTTCAAAACTTCTGAACATATGGAGAAAAGCTTAGGTGGTAGGCCATAACATCGGCTGCCGGCAAAAGTTACCACCCGCCAGATAAAGTCTTGCCGCCAAGCGTGTTCCGGCATGATTTCTGGTGAAGCCGTACGGAGGACGGGTCTGAGCAGTTGTGCTGCGATGTGTGCCGGGTACGATGCGCCAAATGTTATTATATCGGGAGTTTGGTGGTGGAATCTCCCTCTGGCGCAGCATCATTGGTTGTGTTGATAGGTTTAACATTGCATCACCTCGCTCAACTACCGTCTTCTTTCTTACTCTGTTTTCTAGACTGAAAAGGCTCTTAATAAACTAGCGCGCTTTACCATTAACGATTATATCACTAGTTTATAATTATAAAAAAAAATCAAAACGATTATAATATCGATTGATAACATCCAAAGAAGCCATGCCTTTGGTATGTATATACCCCTTTGCAAGATATTGTATATACCTATTGTACGCTGCGTCGTAGTAGAATAATACACTTATCTTGCACAGCACTATTTATAGAAGGTAAGATCAAGAATTTGACCCTGATTATAAACTAAATTTAAGTTCAATGAACTTTTTCATTCTATTTTTTATTTTTTATTTATTATAAACTAGCGCTTGATCGCAATCCCGCCTGATGGTAAGCCGTGACGCAATCGTTGATGGTAAGGCGCACTAGTTTTAAAGAGCCTATTCACTCTAGCCTTGAAGACACTCAAATTATAGTCCGACGAAAATACCGACGCTGGCAAATTGTTCCAGTCCCTCGATATACGCGGTATAAAGGAGGAGGCGAAACGCTTCGTAAGGATCGTAGTGGTGTTAATAACGTAAGGATAGAAACTCGCCGTACGACGGGTTGTCCGATGGTGGAACGGAGATGGGGGAATTAAATCATGCAATTCCCTCGCACACTCCCCAAAATGCATCCTATAGAACACCGAACGGCTGTGTGGCTTTGGAGACCAACCGGAGTTAAATCAGGATCACTAATCAGCCTCTTCGCCTCTCCACTGAATTCAAACTGGTCAGGTGACACTTAGCAGCACCAGCCCAAATGTGGCTGCAGTACTCCACACACGAACGGATCTGTGCTTTGCGATAACGCCAAGTTTCCTGGCAGCCACCTTGGCCTGGGACTCAATGAACCGCCCAAAGTTTAGGTTCGAGGAAATCTCAACTCCCAAAAGCTGAAGGCGATCGGTACACTCCAAGGATACATTTCGATAAGTAGGAGCCAAGGTGAACGGGCTCCTTTTGGTGGATTATTTCATTTAGAAAAAGACGTCAACAATGAGTTTAGTCCCGTCAAATTAGTTGTTGAAAACCCTCATGGTTGTCCGTCGTCCTGAAGCGGGTGGCGGGGTCTGTCAAACATTTATTGCCTAAAAACTACCCCGGTATTCATTCCATCTCACAACGAATGATACTTGTCATGGATATCTCATGGATATCTACCGCACTGGGATGGGCTACGGTGTCTGTCAGGTTCTTATTGACTAAAAGCCACCTCCGCAATTACCGCGGGCCCTCGTTCAAGGAGAGCGGGTGTAAGGAATCAGGTCTTCTGTGGACCTTCAACTAGATTACACATAGCAGTCGATGCAGCAGGCCTTTGAGATGATGGCACAATACAATTGTGACACCGGGCGTCGGCTCCTTGTTTATATGTTTTCTTCTTCTGCTTCTTCAGCCTATGGATGTCCACTGCTGGACAAAGGCCTCCCCCAAGGCTTTCCACGCTGACCAGTCTTGCGCTGCCCGCATCCATCGGCTTCCCGCGACCTTCACCAGGTCATCGGTCCACCTTGTTGGGGGCCTCCCTACGCTGCGTCTTCCAGTACGTGGCCGCCACTCCAGAACCTTACTGGCCCATCGGCCATCGGTTCTACGAGCAATGTGCCCTACCCACCGCCACTTAAGTTTAGCGACTCGCAGAGCTATGTCGGTGACTTTGGTTCTTCTGCGGATCTCCTCATTTCTGATTTTATCACTCAGAGAAACTCCGAGCATAGCTTTTTCCATTGCTCTTTGTGTGACTGTAATGTTTTACGACACAGGTATTTACACGGGCACCTGTATCTAAGCTCACTTACCCTGAGATTTCTACAAAATCGTGTAGTCACGGAGAGCAGTGGTAGCCTTATGGTATAGGCCCTCGACTTCAAGGTACAGGTCGTTGGTTCGAAGCCCATCAGGCACTTTGAGTAAATATTTAATCACCACTGCTAAAACGGTGAAGGAAAACATGGTGAGGAAACCTGCATGTCCTAGAGGCAAAACTTCGAAGACATGTGACATGTACCAACCGCACTGGGCCAGCGTGGTGGATTACGGCCCACTGTTGAGGCTTGTGTCTCAACAGTGTGAACATGATAGGCTTGCTAATGAAACGCTGCTGTAGTCATCATCATCATCTCAGAGTTAATCCCAGTTGCATCCGAAGCTTTTTCAGCTTAAGAGTCTGGGGTCCGCTTTATCAATCTAACTGCTGATTTTGGCTAAACTTCGACATTTTCCGTGAAGCGACTGCGTGGTGGCCTAGTGGTTAAAACACCAGCCTCTCAAGTATGAGTGCGCGGGTTCGATTTCAGGTCAGGCAAGTACCAATGTAACTTTTCTAAAGTTATATGTACTTTCTAAGTATATCTTGGACACCATTGACTGAAGGTGAAGGAAAACATCTTGAGGAAACCTGGACTTTATAAGTCTGAAATCGCCAACCCGCATTGAGCAAGCGTGGTGATTACGCTCAATCCTTCTCTGTATGAGAGGAGACCTGTGCCCAGTAGTGGGATGATAAAAGTTGATGACGACGACTGCTCTGAGCTCCACAACACGAAGGCGATATCGAAGCATTGCAGTTAGACCAATTGTTAGACTTTTGAGGGCTCCAACAACACGTATCGACTAGATGTTTGTATGGCGACCGGGCCCAACGGCTTGACGTGCTTTCCGAGGCACGACCAGTCCAATGCAAATATACATATTCAAGCGGCCGCGTTCGCTACCGCTACGCCACGGAGGCTGTCAAACGCTTTTGTAGTGCATATTATGTTATGCACTACAGAAGCGTTTCATTAGCAATACAATCTCATAGTAGCTATCGATTCAATAATCCTCGTATATGAAAGAAAGAAAAAACGTTTATTTGTGGTAAACATAACGCAAAAAATTACAAAACAAATAAGAAATGGACGTGGGAAAATGCTTTATATCTACGAAAAACGGCTACACAACATGTAAAGAAAACCCTGTCCGATCCGCGAAGGTATTGTTAGGTATCGATAACTAAGTCTACTAATGCCTACAAATCCGGGCTTAACTTAAAAAATAAATATTATTTGGCAAAAGGAGATAATTTACATGGCAACACATGCGCGGGCGACGGGGGGCAGGGCACGCGGCACGCGGTCGCTTCGCTCATAATAATACAGTTGAAAAAAGTGTTGTCACTTTTTAAACCAAATGTTGGGGAAGCTATAAATTATTCGCGGAAATAAAAGATTACGGACGTACGGAGGACGGGTCTGAGCAGTTGTGTTCGCCTAATGTTGTTGTGTTGGGAGTTTGGTCGTGGAGGGTCTTCAGATCAATCACCCTTTGGCGCAGCATCGTTGGTCGTGTTGTTGGGTTTAACATTGCATCACCTCGCTCAACTGCCGTCTTCCTTCCTATTCGCTCAGTTTTTCTGAGTGAATAGGCTCTTAATAAACTAGCGCGCTCTACCACAAACGATCGCATCAGTGCTTACCATCAGGCGGGATTGCGGTCAAGCGCTAGTTTATAATTATTAAAAAAAAAAAAAAACAAAATTCAATAGTATTGTTACTATGATGATTATGTAAAATTTCATATTTTATTTGGTCATGTGTTTACCTAACCTTTATTATCCTTATGGGTCGGACGGGGTTTTGTTTACATATTGCTTCGACATACATATGTACTCGTATGCATGTCCATACAAACGCGTGACTGCATTGATACAGCATCGCTACTGATGTGACCTACTTACTAGGTTGCGCAGATAGGCAGCTATTCTATTCAGAATACTGGTGCTAAGCTGTATCTAGTTACTTTGGAACGACCTCGACAAAGTTCACACGAATGCATGAACGCATCTGTTAGGATGGCAAATAATGGGTGAAACCTACAAACGCCACATGGAACAACGTTATGCTGACGTCACACGAATTCTACATCTCGCAATCAGAGTTTACCGTGCAATTAGCATATGTATGTATCTGACATCGTAACGCAAACTTCGCGAAAGGCTAGACCGCATGCCACTAATAAAATTATGATTGTCATTTATGTCGTTAATGAACGGTTACAGAAATAACAATGTTTAAAAAAAAGTGTCGGCTCGGCCTTTGAAAGTTGCAAGCGTGCCTCCGCGTGGGTTTGCAGGTATGACGTTGATCCCTGATGTGAACTCTATTAAATCAGCTGATAAGATACTTTTTCGAGTTTTGTTTTCATTGCGCTTTTTTGTGTAATTAGCGAATTAATTAATTTTTACTTAAAAATCTTATTGAATTATAAAAGTATAGCAATTATGAACGGTCTAAAGTGAAAACAACAACATATATTTTTTTTTAATCATGAAAAAGCCGACGAAATATTCCACCACTGTGGGGTTCAGAATCATGTACTGGATCCATGGTACTCGTTTGTGCGTCGATGTCAGATACACCATTTATATACAACTTCCCAATTTCAAGCATTGGGCAAGTGAAGGATCCTCTCTTTTCAAAGGAGAATGAGTGAACTTTACTCCTTGTTCCTCATGCTTCCACAGTGGGTATTTAAATAAGATTCAAGCAACATTATCTATATGTTTACTTATATATATATACATACTGGAGATATTTTGAGTCATCAGAAATATAAAATACACAAGGAAGAAACACAACAGTAGCAATACTATACAAGGATTTTTTTTCTTTATGCGAAACTTGAATATAGTTTGTTCAGAATAAGCAACTGAATCGATTCCAATATTTTTTACACCATGTTATAATTTTTCCCAAATATGTACATTTAGAAATTGTTGAAGTGTGGTTACTGAGCGTGCCACGCAGCTTACGATGGATAATAGTACTTGCGCCGGTGCAACAGCTGACGTCAGAGGTCACGGTCAGAGGTGTTGGCCACATCTTTGTTGCGACAACCAAGTAGGATAGCGAGCTCATAACTTTGTGGTTTTTCATGATAGCAGTTGTGTTGCGATGTGTGCCGGGTACGAAGCGCCAAGTGTTGTTGTGTCGGGAGTTTGGTCGTGGAGGGTCTCCACATCAATCTCCCTCTGGCGCAGCATCGTTAGTCATGTTGTTGGGTTTAACACTGCACCACCTCGCTCAACTGCCGTCTTCCTTCCTATGCACTAAGTTTTATAAGTGAATGGGTTTAATAAACTAGCGCGCTTTACCATGAACGATTGCATCACTGCTTACCATCAGGCGGGATTGCAGTCAAGCGCTAGCTTATAATTATTAAAAAAAAAACCTGATTGAGCCGTTATTACAAAATCAAAAGTTATTTATTCAAATTAGGCTGAGAATCAGTACTTTTTGAACGTCAATATTACGTAAGACAGTCCCCCAAAACGCCCACCCATCGACACTTCTTAGAGCTTTCACTGGGAAGAAGAAGTGGCAGAAGAAACTGCCCAGCAGCACAGCTGTCTGTTCATTTAAAAAACTACATGACTTTATACAATACTATGCAGGTACAGTAATGAACAGAAGAAAACACAACGACAATGAAATTATTAATCAGATGCCAGCTAGCCACGCCACAATACCAGCAAAGCATAAACAAAAAATAAAATATCATTAAAATGGGTAAAAACTTATTACCTAAATAAAAGCCCAAGGGTGACAGCTCACATATTTATGCATTGTAAAAAAGCAAATTATATGAACTCATATATCGTGTCAGTAAGCTACTTCTGGAGAAAGAACACAAACATTGTCTTGAGTTAATCAGTGCGACCAGCTATTCTTATGATTTAAATACACAGGCATTTACGGATTAATACGCCTTTGAACAATCTATACAATCGAATCCTCCCTCGGAAACAACTAAACTTAAACAATCCACAGTACAATACATTTCATAGAATCATGATAAGACCTATAACACACGCATACATGCACGCATGCACGCACGCACATAGTTAGTACCATCTACTTAAATATTTTTCCTTATTTTTTCCTGTTTGTTACTAATCTGGAACTAATGTAACATATTGTTGACATGGGCGTTGATAACTGCGCCACAGTTTAACTTTTGTATCTACGATTCTTTTTGTAATGTGTCTTAAAAGTAGTTAGAAATAAACTTTTACTTATTACTATTATTATTAAAGTTGAGGAAGGTTAGTTCGGAGATAATGTCATGGTTCATTTCAGCTAGTATTTATACATTTTAAAGATTTAGAATAATTTTGTTATCGTTTCCCCAGTTTCAATATAATATTGTTTACATTAATCACGCTAGTATGACATGTTGTTCCGCTTAAGTACTTATAGCTGTCTCAGTTTATTATATCATGTTTAAGCAACATCTTGCTTAAACATGACATACAGGTCTCCTAAAGTGATAATGCGCATAGAAATCTTCGTCACTGTTCGGCAACGGTCGTGTTCCCCGAGCGTTCGGAAGAAGATATGTATATAGAGTGGTGCACTTAACCACTTTTTATGCACTTAACAACTCAATATACATATCTTCTTCCGAACGCTCGGGGAATACGAATGCGGTCTAGCCTTTCGCGAAGTTTGCGTTACGATGTCAGATACACCCTGTATGCTAGTTGCACGGTAAACTCTGATTGCGAGATGTAGAATTCGTGTGACGTCAGCATGACATTGTTCCATGTGGCGTTTGTAGGTACCGCTACACCCATTATTTGCCATCCAAACACATGCGTTTATGCATTCATGTGAACTTTGTCGAGGAGATATGTATATAGAGTGGTTAAGTGCATAAAAAGTGGTTAACTGCACCACTCTATACAGTATGTTAAGAAAACCCTGTCCGACCCGTGAAGGTGTTGTTAGGTATCGATAACTGATTCTACTAATGCATACAAAACCGGGCCAAACTTAAAAAAAAAAATCCCCTAAAAAAAATAAATATTATTTCGCAAAAGGAGGTAACTTAATAAATGTGCGTTGACCACCATTCGCCTACCGCCCGCGGGGGGCTGGCGGCAGGACACGCGGCACGTGGTCGCTTCGCTATTCGCCCATAATAAAACCGGTGTTGTCACTTTTTAAAAATTACCAAATTTCGGGGAAATTGGAATTAATTCGCGGGAAAAAAAGATTATTTCAAAATTCATTTGTATTGGTACTATGATGAATACGTAAAATTTTATATTATATTTGGTCATGTGTTTACCTAACCTTTATTATCCTTATGGGTCGGACAGGGTTTTCTTAACATACTATATACATATCTTCTTCCGAACGCTCGGGGAATACGACCGTTGCCGAACAGTGACGAAGATGTCTATGCGCATTATCACTTTGGGAGACCTGTACATCCTTGAATATACATCCATCCATTCATCCACCCTCACAAGCTTTCGCGTTAATATTTTTCTTCTTCTTCTGCCTATTGAAGTCCACTGCTGGACTGTGCTGTTTAATATCTATCCTCACAAGACAATGACCAGTTTTGTGCTGCTTAATAATAAAAATAGGACTAGCGACCCGCCCCGGCTTCGCACGGGTACAATGCTGATACTAAATACACTACAGAAAAACTGTGAACGTTTTATAAAAAAACATATAGGACCACGTGCCGCCACTAAAAACGCGACGCCCCGCATTTTTTTAAATCTGTAATATCTTCGAAAGTATTCATTTAAATCATATACTGTAATGAGCGATATAGATCTATATTAAATCAACAATGTATTTAAGGTATTAAATTGGATAAGGATTAATGCAGTATTGGTTAAAATCACTTCGAAAATTAGTCAGTATTTGTCGTAAAAAGTAAATGACAGAAAAATATCTTTATGAGATTGACATATCGTCACTTATGTTCTAACACCGCGGAACTCAAAAAAATGGTCAAAATGAGTTATGCATATCATTGGATAAAGAATCGAAAGACGCGTCATTTGACCAATTGCAAATAAGCGATTAAACCAATGATGGCCCGTTATTTCGAAAAAAAAAACAAACAAAAAAAATATTAAGTATTATTATTTACAAACTTAGACAGTTTGTTTAGTCTCTTGAAAAGCTCATTATTTTGAATTACGCGGTGTTAGAACTTAAGCGACGATATACCATCGCTGAGTTTTTTGTAGACTTTTACAATGTGTACAATATTTAGTACTTTATTTTGGTACATCTCGTAGGATTCAGCCTGCGTTTCACTGCAAACGTGGAAAAAATTTAATTATTTTCGACATCACATTAGAAACCTCCCAAATTATAGTATTTTTCCACAATTTAATGGACGTCATTCTACATAGAAACCATCCTCTTTAATTACTCTATCTATTAAAAAAAAACCGTTTCAAAATCCGTTCAAAGATTTTATCATACATAGGGGCATAGGGAAAGAGAAAGTGACTTTTTTATAATAAATATATACGGACAAATCACACAGATTGAGCTAGCCCCAAAGTAAGCTCGAGACTTGTGTTATGGGATACTAACTCCACGATACTATATTTTATAATAGATACATATATAGATAAACATCCAGGACCCAGGCCAACCAGGAAAAGATCGTTTTCCATCACGACCTGGCCGGGGATCGAACCCAGGGCCTCCACGTCGCAGGCAGGCGTGTTGACCGCTGCGCCACGGAGACCGACAAATGTAATATGTAGTGAATACTACAAATTGGAGATGGATTGAGTACTCGGTACTCGGCGTTTTCGGCGGAGTTTTTGATAGTCGTGCTCAGCCGAATAACTCGGTTTAAATGCCGAATATACCCTATGTAGTTTAAGAAAAGCAATATATTGAGGTAGATATAATATAAAAACAATATTATTGAAAATATTTGTTACTAATTTAGGAAATATTTGACAATCTCATCTATACTGTATCTATACATATACAGTATGTTAAGAAAACCCTGTCCGACCCGTGAAGGTGTTGTTAGGTATCGATAACTGATTCTACTAATGGATACAAAACCGAGCTAAACTTAAAAAAAATCCCCCTAAAAAAATAAATATTATTTCGTAAAAAGTGGTAACTTAATAAATCTGCGTTAACCACCCTTCCGCGGGGCGCGGGCGGCAGGGCACGCGGCACGTGGTCGCATTGCTATTCGCTCATAATAATACCGGTGTTGTCACTTTTTTAAAAATTACCAAATTTCGGGGAAGATGGAATTAATTCGCGGGAAAAGAAGATTATTTCAAAATTCATTTGTATTGGTACTATGATGATTACGTAAATTTTTATATTATATTTGGTCATGTGTTTACCTAACCTTTATTATCCTTATGGGTCGGACAGGGTTTTCTTAACATACTGTATAAAGCTGAAGAGTTTGTTTGTATGAACGCGCTAATCTAAGGAACTACTAGTCCGATTTGAAAAATTCTTTTTGCGTTGGATAGCATATTAATCCAGGAAGGCTTTAAGCTATGTAATATCACGCTGCGACATATCGAAACCTACGCATGTGAAACCGTGCGATGCAGCTAGTTATTAATAAAATCAAAATTATGCTAATGAATGAGTAGTAACCAACAAAATTAAGAGAACAGTGATAAAAATAATCAATATTTAAAGTTTGATAAAGGTAAGTTATGATGCAAGAACACAAGACTGTCGGCACGTTCTGGTAATAGCATATTCCCATTTGTACTTGAGGGATGTATCCAAGGTAAGAAAATCAAAAAAATAATTAGTCCGCCTTATAGATAATAAAAAAAAATGAGACGTGTATTTATTATTTTGTCGAAATTACCAAAAACTACTAGAACTACTTACTACGCGTATTAAAGTTACGGAGCGGGGCTAATTACGTCACGCCGTGGTATATTTTGTAGCACGGCGTGACGTCATGCGACATTTCAAATCAATATACGAGTATCTTCCTAAGTATTTGAATGAAAGAAAAAAAAAAATACGTGTTCAATAATTTTTATAAATCTATCTGATGGACATTAAATTATTTTTTAGGATACAACCCAATTTGATTGAACCGAGTTACTCGGCCGAATACTCGGTTGAAAAAACATTGAGTCTAGTAAAACTCGGTACTTGTTACTCGGCAAAAGCGTTACTCGGCGCACCTCTATTAGAAATAGAAGGGTAACTTAACCTGTTTTCGGCCAGTTAAGCGAACTTATGACTTTGTCATGGTTTTTCTCCATGACCTTACAGTCGCAGACTGGTTTCCTAATTATTTTTGAACTCGAAATATAATGTAGTTTTGTTATTTGTAGATCCTTTACCCGTCAACCTCACATTAAACTTGCTAAAAATTAAAATGTCTGAAAATAGCGATTTCGCCTGTTTTCGGCCACCCGTTTCAGTTTCCGGCCATTATTTTGCTAGTTTTCGGCTACTAATCTGCTATTTGAAAAATGATCTCTATTCGCTAACTAGTAGGTTCTATAATGGATTAAAAGCAAAAAATACGTATGAATCAACGATTTCGAATCTTCTTCAGCCTATGGATGTCCACTGCTGGACAAAGGCCTCCCCCAAGGCTTTCCACGCTGACCGGTTTTGTGCTGCCCGCATCCATCGGCTTCCCGCGACCTTCACCAGGTCATCGGTCCTCCTTGTTGGGGGCCTCCCTACGCTGCGTCTTCCAGTACGTGGCCGCCACTCCAGAACCTTACTGCCCCGTCGGCCATCGGTTCTACGAGCAATGTGCCCTGCCCACTGCCACTTAAGTTTAGCGAATTGCAGAGCTATGTCGGTGACTTTGGTTCTTCTTTAATTAAAATCTTTAAAATATTACCTACATTAGGTATTTGTTTCTTCTTCACCTTGGTATTCCATTCAAAAAATGTCTGTAAATGATCGTTCTTAGCTATAAGACCGCTCATTGTGTCCCTTTTGTACAGTCTTCATATTTCATCATCATTATCATCTCAGCGTTTATCCCGGTTGCATCCGCTGCTTTCGCGTTGGAGCCCGGGGTCCGCTTTCCTGCACATTCTCCTCCAATTCGCGCGATCTTTAGCATCCTGTGGTAAGAGCTTGTTGGCACGCATGTCATCTCTTACAACGTCAAGCCAGCAGTTCTTTGGTCTAGCCCGCTTGTGCCGTTTGCGTAAGACGTGGCCGTACCAGCGTAGGCGACTCGCCTGTAGTTTGTCTGCAATATCACGGACACGAAGACTGCCACGGATGCAGGAGTTCCTGATGCGGTCTTTCCGCCTAACTCCACACATCCACCGCAGCATATTCATCTCCGTGACACGCAGCTCCTGTTTGTGTCGCTCAAGCACAACCAGGTTATGTAGTGCAATTTATATGTTGTATAAAGGGTGTATCTGACATCGACGCACAAATGAGTACCATGGATCCAGTACATGATTCTGAACCCCCAAGTGGTAGAATTTTTCGTGATTTAAAAAAAAATATATGTGTACTTTTTTCACTTTAGGCCATCCATAATTGCTATACTTTTATAACCCAATAAGATTTTAAAGTAAAAATTAATTATTTCGCTAATTACACTAAAAGCGCAAAGAAAACAAAACTCGAAAAACTATCTTATTGGCTGATTTAATAGAGTTCACATCAAGGATCAACGTCATACCTACAAACTCGCACGGCGGCACGCTTGCAACGTTCAAAGGTCGAGCCGACACTTTTTTTTAAACACTGTGAAATCTGTAACCGTTCACTAACGACATAAATGACTATCATAATTTTGCGTTACGATGTCAGATACAGCCTGTATAATAAAGAGTATCCTATTCTATTCCATTCTATTCTTCTTCATCATCAGCTGCAGCATATCAGCCACTCGTAGAACATTAGCCACTCTCAGAAGTCCATTGCTGGACATAGGCTTCCCCCAAGGATTCCTAAAAAGCCGCTTGGACGCGGCGTGCATCCAGCGCTGAATCAGTGGTCGCCCGACGCTGCGCTTGCCGGTTCGTGGTCGCCATTCAAGAGCCTTTCTGCACCATCGGCCATCGGCTATAAGTGCAATGTATCCCACTCACTGCCCCTTCAAAGAGCTAACCCGCTAGGCTATGTCGAATATTGGTATTAGTCAAGTATAGATTAGTTTAGGGTAGTTGGCTAAAAAAACTAATTAGTCCGTCAGACAGATTTCCAAAAAATACTCGACACGTATTTTTTCTTTTTTCATATAAACAAAAAATGAAGACGACACAGTGCGTTGAAAACTCGCGTAACGACACTGCACGCTACACTTTTTAGCGACCAGTGACGTCCCCAGCCACCACTCCGGATCTTTGATACCTTTTTTATTGATTTGATAAAACAAAATATACGTTTCCGATATTTTTCTATAATCTGAATGACGGACTAAATAGAATCAATATCTTTTACCCAGGAAACATTCCTAATACATAAACCAATATTTTCCAATTCAAAATCGAATTTTAATGCACTTGTGAATTAGGCTACTGTAATCGTGTTTGTAATAATCAAGTTAATGACGCTTTCCACAGACAGATCTACAAACACATTATTATAAGACAATATTTATATTATTAATTACCATTATCAATATACTGTATTAAGTTTTGTGCCCCCGATAACGTATTATACAACGGGACGCGGTTGAATCTAAACGTGCCAAGCTGCTGTAAGCTACTACAGAGACTTTTAACATACGTTTTTGGGATTATTAAAATTATAATTACAAATAATTATTTTGGGTGTTGTTCGGGACTATTATTTTAATTATTCGTGTAGGATTAAGTGGGTGTTCTTGTGGACAATGAACGGTATTTGTAGTTGTTTGGATTTCAATTCTGTTGAAGAAGGGTAAGTGAAATCTTTGCACTTTTTTCCCCTAGTTGTTTCATGTACACTTTACGCACGCTTTAAATGTGTCAATTTGCCAGCAGCGATGTTTCCGTCTGACTACAATTTATGTGTCTTCAAGTCTTGAGTGAATAGACTCTTAATAAACTAGCGTATTTTATAATCAACGATTGCAATCAATCTGATGGTAATCAGGCGGGATTGCAGTCAAGTACTAGTTTATAATATGTAAAAAAAAATGTTCCGGATCGCGCTAACTATCCAGAAATTACTTCTTTTTTTTATCGTAACCTAAATACACATTTCTGATATTTGTTTAATAAACCTAAGCAGACTCTTCGCATTATCACCGTTTGGTTGAGTCAGGATTTTATGAATTTAGCGCAGGCAAACGCGGCCGCTGCGCAAGGATGCGTGGTTTCCATCCCCGCGCAGTGCAAATATTTGTATGCATGAATATGAATATTTGCACTGGTCTGGTCGTGCCTCGGAAAGCACGTTAATCCGTTAGTCCCGGGTGCCATACGAACATCTAATGGCAGTCGTTGCGGGTTGTTGGAGTCCCCAAAAGTCCAACAATAAGTCTACCTAAAATGCTTCGATATCGCCTGCGGGTTGTGGAGGTCAGACGGCAGTCGCTTCACGGAAAATATCGCAGTTTAGATAAAAATCAGCTGTTACACTGGTAAAGCGGACCCCAGACTCTGAAGCTGAAAAAGCATCGGATGCGACTGGGATTAAATTAACGCTGAGATGATGAGGAAGGTTTTATGAAATGTAATTACTTCAAATTTGTTCAACCTCAAGACCCTAAACAAATTATTTCTATAAGACTGATACCGAATCATAAAATTATGGTTTTGCCTTAAGTCAAATATCAACGATAAGTAGAGCGAGTAGCCAGGCTTCTCGGTGGTAGGCCTCGATAGACATCGGCTGCCGGCAGAAGTTACCACCCACCAGACAAAGTCCTGTCGTCAAGCGATTTGTCGTGTTCCGGCATGACGTCTGGTGAAGCCGTACGGAGGACGGATCTGAGAAGTTGTGTTGCGATGTGTGCCGGGTATGATGCGCCTAATGTTTTTGTGTTGGGAGTTTGGTCGTGGAGGGTCTTCAGATCAATCTCCCTTTGGCGCAGCATCGTTGGTCGTGTTGTTGGGTTTAACATTGCATCACCTCGCTCAACTGCCGTCTTCGTGAATAGGCTCTTAATAAACTAGCGCGCTTTACCTTCTACGATCGCATCACTGCTTACCATCAGGCGGGATTGCGGTCAAGCGCTAGTTTATAATTATTTTTTTTTTTTTTTTATTAATGTATAAACCAGCGCTTGACCGCAATCCTGCCTGATGGTAAGCAGTGACGCAATCGTTGATGGTAAAGCGCACTAGAAATAGAAAAAAGGTTATCGGTATTCTAAAGGAAGCATTTTGGAGAGTTTGCGTGGAAATTTCGTGACTTAATTCCATCATCAGACGACCCGTCGTACTGCGAGTATCCACCCTTACCTTGTTGACACCACTACGATCCGGACGAAGCGCTTCACCTCCACTTTTATGCCGCGTACATCAAGGGCCTTTAACATTTTACCTGCGGCGGTCTTTCCGTTGATCGCAATTTAAGTGTCTTCAAGGCCTGAGTGAATAGGCTCTTAATAAACTAATGCGCTTTATCATCAACGGTTGCATTACTGCTTACCTTCAGGCGGGATCGAGGTTAAGCACTAGATTATAGTATTAGAAAAAGGAATAGATACCTACGTAATATTATTTGACAACAACTGGACCGAATCAGCCTGTATTTTTAAATTGCGGGTTTTAGTTAATTTCTTATTGAATATGGATGTTTTCTTGGTAAAAGAAATTGATTCTATTTAGTCTGTCATTCAGGCTATAGAAAAATATTGGATACGTATATTTTGTTTTATCAAATCAATAAAAATTGACAAATATAAAAGGCATCAAAGATCAGGAGTGGTGGCTGGTGACGTCACTGCTCGCTGAAAAGTGTAGCGTGCAGTGACGTCACACGAGTTTTCAACGCACTGTGCCGTTGATTGTGCGGCAATTGAAAATCGCATATGTTTCTTTTCAAAACTCCGTATCTCAGTAATTTCACAACTATATGATGTATAATTTTGCACACATATACGTGAAAGTACAAGGTTTAATAGAAAAAATAATAATTTTGAAAATTATGTATATTAATTTATTTAAAAAATTAAACTTAAAAAAATACATGCATTTATAAGAAAACATACTTGTTTTTTTGTAATTTACTTACATAAAATAGAATTAAATGTCATTGTATAAACAGTGTCTAACGAAGAAAAATAATGTGCAAAATTCAACAAGCTCCTACAGATATTTGTTGACAGCAAGAAGGGACTTGGTTTCATCGAAAAGTTCTTTCGATATTGTTTCCGAGGTATTTCTCAAACTTGATATATATGGATCAGAAGTGTACAATGCCACCTGGCCATTTTGGATTCGGTCAAGAGGCGGGCGAAGAGGCTGATTGGTGACCCTAATACAGTAAAAATAAAAAACGTAATAATAAAAAGATATAAAAAGTAAATCCAATTGTAAATGGTGAGAGTACAGTTTAAACAAACATAAACAGAAATATAAAAAATGAAATACGGGATATATAAAAACTACGAGAATATCAACCTCAAAAATGACATACATCTGGTTCCGATTTGAAATTCAGCATTTCCTAACATAGTCTGTGGTTTGTGGTTTGTCGCACGCGCATCAAAGCCAACATGCATCAATGTTTACATTGTTTGATACCATTAATTATTAGTATTACTATTACCATTTATAAATAATTCGTATTAGGATTAGGAGATTGAACGTAGGAGACCACAGTAGCCATATCCTCTGGTGACAAATTGAAATTTTCTTGCAATTAGTCTTCTATATTATTCTCATTTATCAACAAATTGCACAACTCTCGTTTACTACAAACAAATTCACCCATTATTTTCAAATCAGATAACTTCTGTGAATATTTGAAAATAGGTATTAACTGATTTTTTAAGGCAACTGAATTTCTGACGAACGACTGTGGATGTTTCATTGTTCGCCTTTCTTTTATAGGCCAATGAAATAGTGCTATGTGCAAAAAGATAAGAAACCAGTATTTGCACTCTTCCCATAACCAACCTGTTTTTAATTTGACCCTAATAGATAAAGTGACCATATTTTATCAAAAAAGGTGGTCAAAACTATATCAAAACCACAAATAACTATTAATAATACTCATCGCTGTAATGACCATTTTATCAATTTGACCTTAATAGATAACAGATGATTATGTGACAAGTAAAAGGATATTGAAAAAAAAATATCTCGCGATATGTTTTGGCACCGTGTCAGAAAAGGCGCAAGTATGCGCAAATTTTTTTTTCTCCTTGTGTAAATTAATGTATAAAGATCGTAATATAATATATATCTCGATAGCGGCAAACAGCGGCAAACGGGTTAAAAAAAAAGTAACCCGAAAATTATACCATCATAAACTATAGTGGTTAATTTTAATTAATTTATTTATTATACATAATATTATTTTAGAAACGTTATAAGGAGATTTATAATACTTATACATTTATATATTTTTATTATTTATATATATTTTTTTTAATAATTAGGTATAACCTAGCGCTTGACCGCTATCCCGCCTGATGGTAAGCAGTGAGGTCAAGCACTAGTTTATACCTACCTAACTATAAAAAACATACACAACAAGCAAACCATTCTCAACAAATAAAGAAAGCTAGATTGTGTTGTTGATCTTGAACTAATAACCAAACACTATCAATCCACATACTAATGAAATATGTATTTTTCTTTTTAACGACATTGACACTTTTATAATAACTGTTGTTATCTGGGTACCTAATTAGTTATCTACTGTAAAAATAAGTATCTAGGTTAATATTAACTATTATAGACCAGGCTGTATATCGCCGACCGATGGAGTAGACGTGTCCTTTTTTTTTTGTTTGGGATAAGAAACCATCAAATGTCCTCTCCTGCTCTGGACGCAGCGGAAGGGCGTTCCAGACTTTTACTGGTCAAAACCTACCCGTGTTTCTTCACTTGCCTATGCGCCAGAGCCACGATTTCTTTTTAACCAAACCGCAACCCTGACCCAGGACGCATCGGTCTTCGTGGACCCCGTCATGATGTGCTGATATCTCTTAAATGCGCGCCTGAAAAACAACTCGCCGTCGATTCGGACCTGCCCCCTAATCGGAGAACACATTTTCCGAAATGGCGAAATCATTTGGACCGAACGGACCAATGGGCGGCCTAAACTGATCCCAACTAGTCGCAATCATTTGACAAAAATGTGTTCGCCGATTAGGGGGCTGGTCCTTACCGGGCGGCGAGCTGCCCACTGCTCACCGCCCGCAAGCCCGCGCCTACGGTGGCCGGGAGTTGAGTAGACGTGTCCTTAAGTGGAGATCGCGAATCGATGAACGTACCGTGAGACGCCCTCAGGCTTGGTAGAGCCACGGTCGTCCGCTGGTAGTAACCGGATAAGAGTTGCCGAAAATTGAGTAGAACTGCTCGAAATAGGAGTGACTTCATGCTTTTGCACGTGCAATCTTAAGTTTTTTACATGTAAAAATGTGGGTCAAGCAGGGCCTTAATTTACTGAATTTAAAACAGCACTTTTCAAACTAATAAAACATATAGATTAAATTAACAATTGTCATTTCAAAAATGGTAAATTGCATAGAATATGCTAAGAGATACGCGAGAAAGATATAAATACGGGATTCGCTTCAAGTTATCTGGATTCAATTTTTTTTATTTTATTAGATAGAGGATAGATTCAAATCGTTTAGACTTTATACAATTGTTTAATTATTGCCGTTCAAGAATTGCATCCAAATGTTTCCACATTCCGCCTAACGTAGATCCTTCCCGGACACGATTGTTTCGGGAGGTTCTTGTTCCGTATAAGGCGAAAGGAAACACCAGGGTGTCACGACTGTGGGGATCGCTCTATTGGCATGGTGGAGCATACGGTGAAGGTCTGCCCAGCTTGGACGGACTCTGCCGTGCTGGATATCTTTCGCGTCCAGCACTGATCCAGGGCTAGGTCCGGCGCGAGAGTGCATGGCAGGCCGTCACTTTTATTATTAATTATAAACTAGCGCTTGACTGCAATCCCGCCTGATGGTAAGCAGTGATGCAATCGTTGATGGTAAAGCGCACTAGTTTATTAAACCCATTCACTTAAAAAACTTAGTGAATAGGAAGGAAGACGGCAGTTGAGCGAGGTGGTGCAATGTTAAACCCAACAACACGACCAACGATGCTGCGCCACAGGGAGATTGATGTGGAGACCCTCCACGACCAAACTCCCAACACAACAACACTTGGCGCGTCGTACCCGGCACACAACGCAACACAACTGCTCAGACCCCTCCTCCATACGGCTTCACCAGACATTAAGCCGGAACACGACGAATCGCTTGGCGGCAAGACTTTGTCTGGTGGGTGGTAACTTCTCCCGGCAGCCGATGTGGCCTACCACCGACAAAAACCCTCCTCCGAGAAAAACCTCCTTTTGTGAAGCTGTGATGCTAGCAAAGGAGGAGGTGGAGCGCGTAATAATGAGGCAGTCTAAGCGCACTAACGTTCTAGCCGCCCCAGGAGGCTCCATGGTCAGGCCAGGCCACCCTAGATGCGGGTTTGTAGGCGGAAAGCAGAGGGTAACTCATGCGTTGTGCTCCACGCATGTCTCAAAGAGATGTTAGCATACAGTAAAGATGCCGGCCGGGCCGCTGATTGTCCGAAAGGAATACCGTAGCTCTTGGCGCAAAGGCAAGCAAAATAACAAGGGTGAGTTTTAGTCAGTACAAGTCTGACAGGTCTTTCCACTCTGTCCAGAGCGGGAGAGGTGATTTGAAGAATTCAAATAAAAAAAGGCTATGTAGCCCGTCCAAATGAACTGTGACCCAACTGATAAGCGAAAGAACTTGTAAGAAAAGAAGGTCGCAATTATTATCTATAGTGTTTTCAACACGTGGGTCACGACCCCCGTCGCCAAGCCATTGAATTAAAATGAAAAAAATAAATAAAATAAAAGTAGTCTTCAGTGTTTTATTTAGATTATACAATATATACATATGTAGGTACATTAAGTTTATCATACTAATATAAATAAATATTATTACAAAGTTTTTTTTCTTACATTGTATTTAAAACCTGAACGCGTCTTGTATTTTTAAGTAAAGAATGTATGCATTTTCTTGTGAAAAAAAAAACAGACTAAAATAGTTAAATAAACAGACAGCTGTGCTGCTGGTTTTGGTGCTGAGTGACGATGGGTGGGCGTTTTGAGGGACTGTCTTATTTGTAATATTGACGTTCAAAAAGTGTTGATTCTCAGCCCAATTTGAATAAATGACTTTTGATTTGATACACTTCTCGGTGGTAGGCCATAACTTCGGCCGCCGGCAGAAGTTACCACCCACCAGACAAAGTCTTGCCGCCAAGCGATTTGTCGTGTTCCGGCATGACCTCTGGTGAAGCCGTACGGAGGACGGGTCTGGCAGTTGTGTTGCCAAATGTTGTTGTGTTGGGACTTTGATCGCGGAGGGTCTTCAAATCAATCTCCCTTTGGCGCAGCATCGTTGGTCGTGTTGTTGGGTTTAACGTTGCATCACCTCGCTCAACTGCCGTCTTCCTTCCTATTCGTTCAGTTTTTCTGAGTGAATAGGCTCTTAATAAACTAGCGCGCTTTACCGTCAACGATCGCATCACTGCTTACCCTCAGGCGGGATTGCAGTCAAGTGCTAGTTTATAATTTAAAAAAAATCTATTTGATTTGATATAATTTGTAGAAAAGATATCATGAAAAATAACAAAATTATGAGGTTATGTGACCTGGTTGTCCCAACAAAAATATGGTCATTGCGCCGTTTGCCCGCCCACGCCTGTGGTCTTACGTTTATTGATGATAATTTCTGTGTATTTGTTTGTAATTAACTAGTCATAATATTTTACATCACACTTGCAGGTTTTGAACTGTCGTAACGGTCAAGTGTAAGAAGATATTATTACGTACTTTACTAGTAAATTCAGCTTCATCAACAACCTTTTTATCGTCCCACTGCTGGGCACAAGTCTCCTCTCATACAGAGAAGGATTGAGCGTAATCACCACGCTTGCTCAACGCGGGTTGGCGATTTCAGACTTATAAAGTCCAGGTTTCCTCAAGATAATTTCCTTCACCTTCAGTCATTGGTGTCGAAGATATACTTAGAAAGTACCTATAACTTTAGAAAAGTGTCATTGGTACTTGCATGACCTGGAATCGAACCCGCGCACTCATACTTGAGAGGCTGGTGTTTTAACCACTCGGCCACCACGGCTATAGTATAATTTACTTAAAACATGTTAATTTTACTTAGAAGGTATTGCACCCCTATTGCACAGAGAGGTGATGGGGGGGGGGGGGGGGGGCTCTCCCGCCGTGCGCACGCGCCTAGTACTAATACAGTATGTTAAGAAAACCCTGTCCGACCCATAAGGATAATAAAGGTTAGGTAAACACATGACCAAATATAATATAAAATTTTACGTAATCATCATAGTACCAATACAAATGAATTTTGAAATAATCTTTTTTTCCCGCGAATTAATTCCAACTTCCCCGAAATTTGGTAATTTTTAAAAAGTGACAACACCGGTATTATTATGAGCGAATAGCGATGCGACCACGTGCCGCGTGCCCTGCCGCCCGCCGCCCGTGGAAGGGTGCTTAACGCAGATTTATTAAGTTTTGCGAAATAATATTTATTTTTTAGAGGGATTTTTTTTTAAGTTTAATCCGGTTTTGTATCCATTAGTAGAATCAGTTATCGATACCTAACAACACCTTCACGGGTCGGACAGGGTTTTCTTAACATACTGTATAATCTATCGTAAAATGTGTTCTGCGCTCGATAACCACACTGCAACAATAGCGATGTTTCCTGGATAAAAAAAAATTGATTCTATTTAGTCCGTCATTCAGACTATAGAAAAATATTGGATACGTATATTTTGTTTTATCAAATCAATAAATAATGACAAATATAAAAGGCATCAAAGATCAGGAGTGGTGGCTGGTGACTTCACTGGTCGCTAAAAAGTGTAGCATGCAGTGAGGTCACGCGAGTTTTTAACGTACTCTGTCGTCTTAATTTTTTGTTTATATGAAAGAAGTTGACTGTCGGACTAATTAGTTTTTTTTAGTCAACTAATTAGGACTAATTTTTTTTAGTCAACTAATTAGGACTAATTTTTTTTAGTCAACTAATTAGGACTAATTTTTTTTTTAGTCAACTTCTTTACTACAGGTTTCGATTAAACAAAAAATAACATTATATAATAATCACGCAGACAAATTGGTAAAATCAAACGTGGAAAATGTTTCATTGGGGTACCCTACACATAAAATAGGGAAAGGTGCTTTTCCCCCTAAAGTGTGATAACCTAATGTTAATATTTTCGGAAATAATCACATCAAAAGTAAAAAACCTAATTAATGAACATAATTTACATAAATATGAAAAAAATCACAAAAGCAGATACTAATATAGAAAGCTGATGAGTTTATTTGTATGTTTGAACGCGCTAACTCGGGAACTACTGGTCCGATTTGAATAATTATTTTTGCGTTCCATAGCCCAATAATCCAGGAAGGCTTTAGGCTATATAGCATCAGGCTGCGTCCAATAGGAGTAGAGCATAACTAACTCCACACGAACGAAGTCGCTGGCGGCTGCTAGTATTAGTGTAGAAGTAAAGATATAGATATAAAAAGACTATACTTGTGGTACGGCTCCAATTGGACGTTTCGTATGGAAAGTAGCCGGCTAGAAGGACACGATAATTGTTAAAAAAAGGCTTTTACAAGGTTTTCAAATTAGATTGTTAACAGGAATTGGAGGACGGCTAAGGTCGACAAGTTTTAATAAAATGGAAAATGGCATCAACTATAAAATATGTCACTGAACTAAAAAATAAGGTAATGTTTTAAAAGAGGTCTCTTTAAGGATTCCGCACCTAAATGGTAAAACGGAACCCTTTTCATGAGACTTCGCTGTCCGTCTGTCTATCTGTCCATACGTCCGTCTTTCACCAGGCCGTATCTCATGAAGCGTAATAGCTAGACAGTTTTATTATTATTATTAATTTTCAGAGATTATGTATTTCTGTTGCCGCTATAATAACAAATACTAATAATAAAATATTTAAGGGTGTTATGTTTGTAAGGACTAGTGAAACAACCGATAGCTGGATATGCACTGGCTTTAATAGTCAAGCGACACAGTTTTATATGAGCATAGTGGGTGGATGCAACCAACCACCCACATTTAAACAATATAATAAAGGAGGGCTCCAATACACCAAACGTGATTTTTTGCTCCATATAAATAACGGGAATAGATAGACGCTTGAAATGTTCACATAATATTTGGTTATATATTAAAATTAAAAATAAATAATTAAAATAAAATAAATATTAAAGGGAGGATCCTATACAACAACCGCGATTTTTTTGCCGTTTTTTACGTACGGAACCCTTTCTGCGTGAGTCCGACACGCACTTGGCCGGCTTTTTTATTGGTTTCGCTCTTTATTGGTTTATAGGGACTTTTACGCACAGCGTATGTCAGTCCCATCGTAATCTTCGCACATCAGGACTTTTGAGGGCTCCAACAACCCGTAACGACTGCCACTAGATGTTCGTATGGCAATCGGGACCAACGGCTTAGCGTGCTTTCCGAGACAGGACTAGACCAGTGCAAATATTCATATCCATGCATACAAATATTTGCACTGCGCGGGGATCGAACCCACGCCTCCTTGCGCAGCGGCCGCGTTCGCTACCGCTACGCCACGGAGGCTGTCAAGTCAGTTTCATGTAACAGAGTATTATGTATTTTTTTCAAATCACCGTCATCTGGAAACTGTGTAAATATTTGTGGGTACATTTAGATAAGCTACGTATAAAATAGAATCACCGGGCCCAAACAAAACTTCAGTGTAGTGGCTAGAACATAGATATTTTGATTCAAAATAATATAATATAATAATATTAGTGAAAGTATGTTGTTTAAAATTTTGTGTTTTGTTTTGATGACCGCTGACTTGTGATATTTCATATAGGTATACCTAAGCCGATTTAGGTAAGTAAATTAATCTCCCTCTGGCGCAGCATCGTTGATCGTGTTGTTGAGTTTAACATCGCATCACCTCGCTTAACTGCCATGGTCCTTCCTAGAGTGAATAGGGTTTTTATAAACTAGCGCACTTTAGCATCAATGATTGCATCACTGCTTACCATAAAATAGTGCAAGGAAAGTAGTGGGGCCTTCGCCTTGTAGTTGGACATCGTGGGCTTTGAATAATAAAATGTGTAATGTCCGATGAAAAAACTAACAGGAAAGTACGTCTCATGGGTACTCCAAAAAGGCCATGTAACTAGTTATTTTTGGACTTCAGTTTTTTTTCTTTATTTGTGATACATTGCGTCTTGCCAAGTTAATGATTCTAGGACGCCGGGAAAACTTAGACTTTTTTTCAGCTTCAAAAGTTTGCTGCCTTGAATATTTGATATTAATTTCAAGTTGATAACTTTACGCGTTCTTGAGAAAAGGGGTCTTGATGAACGGACAACGAAGTAGCCTTATAAAGATTCCGTTTTTAACCGACTTCAAAAAGGAAGGGGTTACTCAATTCGACCAGTATATATGCTTTTTTTTATATTTGTTCGCGGATAACTTCGTCGTTTATGAACCGATTTTGTTAGTTATTTTTCTTTTGGAAAGAAGACATTCCCAAGGTGGTCCCATGATGGAGTTTGATGGTGGAAGACCAGAGAAATCAAGGGGAACTTTCAAAAATCGTAGGGGCAATCAGTGCAATTTTTCTTTAAGTATTTTAGCGTCAGCATCCAGTCTAACCGGATGCAGCTGAACAGTACTTTTCATCACAACTAAAAAGTCTAAAATACAAACTCGGTGTCAAAAACTAATATACAAAAAAACCAAAGCCACCGACTTCCGAAATTAGTTATTTTTCACTTTGTAGTGTTTTTTGGAAGTCGGTTGTTTTTTTTTTTTGTAAAAAAAGTTTTTATTCCTTTAGAATTGAATAGAATACTCTTTATTATTAACATACTATAAAACATTATTTTTTGTTTATGCGAAACTCGAAACACGTGTCATAGTAGTTAGTATTTTTAAGTAAATAATCTATGTAAAAATTTTCAAAAAGATATTATGGTAAACCATAAAGTTATGAGCTTGTTATCCTACTTGTTTGTCCCAACAAAAATATGGTCTACGCTCCGTCCAGGCGGGCGAGCCGGGGGCATTGACCTGTGGCGTCAGGACCCTGTTATGACAAAACAATGCAACCCGGGTTACATCGTTTTATAGTAACACATCGTTAAATAATCTACGCGATGTTAGCTTGGTACAAGTAAGGAAGACGGCAGTTGAGCGAGGTAATGCAATGTTAAACCCAACAACACGACCAACGATGCCGCGCCAGAAGGAGATTCATCACATAACAATAACATTTGGCGCATCGTACCCGGCACACATCGCAACACAACTGCTCTGACCCATCCTCCGTACGGCTTCACCAGACACAACACGACGAATCGCTTGGCGGCAAGACTTTGTCTGGTGGGTGGTAACTTCTGCCGGCAGCCAATATTACAACCATTGTATTAGATTAAGGTTACCTGTAATGATGGCTGGATATTTTAATAAATAAATAAATATTATGGCCTACCACCGAGAAAACAACAGAACACAAACTAGAACAACACAAAAAAACAACTCAACTAAATTAGACAAAAAAAAATGTTTTAAACTAATGACAAATAATGTTTATCGACACTGAGGACCCATTAAGAGTTGTTAGCACAAATAGCAGCTTTTGGAGCATCTCAAACACGGAATCTGATTGAATCAATATTCGGTTTTGTGCAATGTTTGATATACATAATTAAATGAACTTATATGTATATATAGCCGTGCGACTCAGTCAGGTGACCTCAAAATACCTCTCCCCCTCGGCGGAGCGGAAGGGCGTGTCAGACTTTTACTGACTTTACCACCCGTGTTTCTTCACTTGCCTGTGGCCAGGGCCAAGGTTTAGGATAAGCTATCCTTGTCCAGGTCTCTAATCGTACAATAGACAGTTCTGTTTTTTTTTTAATAATTATAAACTAGCGCTTGACCGCAATCCCGCCTGATGGTAAGCAGTGATGCGATCGTTGATGGTAAAGCGCGCTAGTTTATTAAGAACCTATTCACTCAGATTGAGCGAATAGGAAAGAAGACAGCAGTTGAGCGAGGTGACGCAATGTTAAACCCAACAACACGACCAACGATGCTGCGCCGAAGGGAGATTGATCTGAAGACCCTCCACGATCACATTAACACAATAACATTAACACAATAACACACGATAACATTTGGCGCATCGTACCCGGCACACATCGCCTCACAACTGCTCAGTAGCTATAACTCGATCGATCCCCGCGCAGTGCAAATATTTGTATGCATGAATATGAATATTTGCACTGGTCTGGTCGTGCCTCGGAAAGCACGCTAATCCGTTGGTCCCGGTTGCCATACGAACATCTAATGGCAGTCGTTACGGGTTGTTGGAGCCCTCAAAAGTCCAACAATTGGTCTAACTGCAACGCTTCGATATCGCCTTCGGGTTGTGAAGGTCAGACGGCAGTCGCTTCACGGAAAATATCGAAGTTTAGCCAAAATCAGCAGTTAGACTGGTAAAGCGTACCCTACACTCTAAAGCTGAAAAGCTTCGGATACGAAGGAGATTTAATAGCTCAACAAAGCAAATAACCTAATGAATGTATGTAGTTGAACTGTCAAAATGAAACTCATTGCCACTGAGAGTTTCTTTTTTTTAATGTTGGCCCACACTACGAATTACTCCTGCACCGTGACTGGGTTCGCAAACATTTAAACTGACATATACTTATACAAACATCCAAAACCGGAACAACTATCTATATATGACTATAGGACATAAATATAAAGGGTGTATCTGACATCCACTATGATTTTTTTTTAAATAATAATAATAATTATTTATTTATTTAAAGACAACAATGGTCCAATGGTTAGTAACTTATCTACTAAGGGTTAGTAACACTTAAAAACTAATCATGCCTGCCGCACAAGCAATGCTAACCAGCGACTAAGCACCGGCGCATCGTACTTGTCGGCCATAGCTTGTAGGATGCTGTTAGCGCTGGTCCTAGTTCTACTCAGCAACGAGGCCGCTTTTTTCCTCATAGCATAAAAGTCATCAACCCGCGCCAAAGCGAACATGCCGGACGCACTGCAGTACCTAGGTAACCCTAACAGCACCCTAAAACCATTATTGTATTGTACCAGCAGGGCGTCTAGAGCCTTCCGCGTACAGTGAACCCACAGACCGCCCGTGTAGAATGACTGACAAAAAGCTTTGAACAAAGTACGGAACAACTAGCTATACACTATGTAACAAAAACCCTGTTGTTCCTTTCAGGGACATATAATTTTACCTACAAGCACATCATTAATGAAGTCATAATTAGAAAACAGTAATCATTGTCTAGTCGAGGGGTCACAATCAAATACCTTATAAAACCGACAAATTCGATTTTTTTTTTTAGATTATCTGATTTTATAAGTTATATAAATTGGCGGGAACGTTCTACTTATGTCTAGTTTCTTCATGCAGAATTGCAGAGCTAAGAAATCAGTTACAGATTATAAATATTAATAATTAAACATTTGTTTTAATTATTTTTGTTGAACAATTTTTATAAATTACTTAAAAACGTATTTTGAAGGAACAACAGGGTTTTTGTTACATATTTTAAATGACTATAGGACATAAATATAAAGGGTGTATCTGACATCCACTCTGATTTTTTTTTAAATATGCATTTTTTTTACTTTAAACCGTTCATAATTGCTATACTTTTATAACCCAAAAAGATTTTAAAGTAAAAATGTATTAATTCGCTCATTAGTTAATTACACAAAAAGCGCAATGTGAACAAAACTTGAGAAACTATCCTATCAGATGATTTACTACAGTTCACTTCAGTGGTCAACGTCATACCTACAAACACGCACGGCGGCACGCTTGCAACTTTCAAAAGCAGAGCCGACACTTTTTTAAACATTGTGATTTCTGTGACATTAATGACTATCATAATTTTATTAGTGGCATGCGATCCAGCCGTTTCACGAAGTTTACATTACGATGTAGATACAACCTGTATAATTAAGGGAATTTCCCTTTAGGTCCGTGGGAACGCAACATTTGGTTTACCACGCTATAAATATCTCATGCACATTAAGCCTTAGCCTGTTTAGTTGACCTTTTTGAGAGTATTTTTAGAATAAACATCGTTATTTTTGGCTTGGTGCAAGGCCACAAAGCACACAGGTTTTAATACGAGTAGTACGAAGTTCTACCTTTTTTTTTATTGATTATAAACTAGCGCTTGACCACAATCCCGCCTGATGGTAAGCAGTGATGCGATCGTTGATGGTAAAGCGATCGTTGATGGTAAAGCGCGCTAGTTTATTGAGAGCCTATTCACTCACACACGGAGCATAAAGGCCTGTCAGACTTGTACTGACTAAAACCCATCCGTGTTTCTTCACTTGCCTGTGCTCCAGAGCCACGGTTTATGTTTTAACTGACTCGAAATCCTTGCCTAGGAGACATCGGACTTCGCGGACCCCGTCATGATGTGATTCACTCTAGCCTTGAAGACACTTAAATTGTAGTCCGACGGAAACACCGCCCCTGGAAAATTGTTCCAGACCTTCGATGTACCTACGTGGTATAAAAGACAAGGTTTCTCGGTGGTAGGCCATAACATCGGCCGCCGACAGAAGTTACCACCCACCAGACAAAGTCTTGCCGCCAAGCGATTTGTCGTGTTCCGGCATGATGTCTGGTGAAGCCGTACGGAGGACGGGTCTGAGCAGTTGTGTTGCGATGTGTGCCGGGTATGATGCGCCAAATGTTGTTGTGTTGGGAGTTTGGTCGTGGAGGGTCTTCAGATCAATCAACGATCGCATCACTGCTTACCATCAGGCAGGATTGCGGTCAAGCGCTAGTTTATAATTATTAAAAAAAAATGTCAATGTGAAGACAACGATTAATTGGCTCTTTTTATTTATTTTAATTTTCTCTGTTCTGTTTCTTTGTTTGTTTTGATATTGATTGTTGAAATACTAAGCTCCTTTTGCGCGGCAAGAAGACTAATAACTCAATATGGCGGCAATTTCGATGATTCTTTTTGTATTGGAAATGATGTCTTTTCAAAACTAAAAAAATATTTAACAAAAAAAATACCGACTTCCAAAAAAAAATACAATAGAAAGTTGAAAATAATTATTTAGGTAGTCGATGGCAAAAGACGGAAATACAAAAAAGACATTCGAAATTAGTTATTTTTAACTTTGAAGTGTTTTATTTTTTGGTTTTGTTACAGTTTTGGGTTACAGTTCTCTTTTTTTTTCTAAAAAAAACTTTAACATTAACCACATTAATTTATGAAATAAAAGATCGTAGTAGCAAGATAGATAACTCTATTTATTTGTAATGCCAATCATTTATCACCAGCTATACGCTAGCCAATTTGGATTGGCCCTACCTACATATATTCCACACAATGTGTCAAAATATAGGTTCCTTATATCTACTGTTTTAAAAATATTTTGTATTCGTGATTTTAATTTATTTTTTCTGTTTTGTTACAGGAATTTTGTTTCGAAGAACAAGATTTTGTTCACGCTGAGTGCGGAGAATATAATTGTGACAACTTGTAAATTGCAATATCTCACATGAAAACTAATATAAAAAATATATCTAATAATACAAGTACCAAGCTAGAGAGAATCTTTTAAAATTTAATCAAATATAAATTTTAAATTAATATTTTAGTTACTAAATATATATTTTTATTATTATAATAATATAAGAAGAAAAGAAAGCCGTCATCATGCTGTTCACATTTCATCGTAAGTACATTTTTATTTAAATTACTTATAACAAAACTACAGTCTATTTGCATTAATATTTGACATTTAAAGAAACCTTTTGTCCAGTCCTTTCAATAGATTTTAACTTCTATTCTGTAGCCATAAGGATCATCCCACCAACGTATAAAACTCAAAATCGGTTGAATTGACAGTTTAAAAGGTTTTAATTAAGGTATCCATTTTACTACAAAACATGGCTTTTACTCAAATATGTTTTTTATTTTGTAGTATGGCACTAGTTATGACTTTATGCCCATTTCAAGTAAAAATATATTTTTTTATTTTTATTATTAACTAGTGCTTTCACAATAATGGCGGATATCGCCAATGACAGTCGAAAAATACCGCCGCGTGAACCGTCTACGAGGGAGGTTTGAGGCAAAGTCATGATGTGGCCACTATGCTGCTATATTTCAATGTTCTTTATGAATTATTTACTGAATGCACTTTTTACTACATAAATCACGCGCTTTTATTTAGTAAACTACACTATAAACAATTTAAAAGTCCAATGAAAAGTGAGCGTGACACTCATCTTAGCTTTCCCGCCAAAAACTCTCTCACACTAAACACTCATTGAATTATACATCTAACCATTATAGAAATGCAGTTCTCTATTTAAAAATGACAGCTTAGTTCGGAACTGAGTTGTCACTTTTGTATTAAGAACTTTGACTTAACCTCAATAACGTTCGATATACAAATACTGACTCAAACGTTAAGTTTGGAATAAAATTAGGTCTCGTTTTGTAATAAGGGGGGATATGTCTGTAGGAGTAAATGCTTCTGTAGACGGGTGCGTCATCAAATTGTTGGTGGAACTTAATCCTGGTAGAACCATTACCATAGAATTATCACTACAAGACTACTTTATTTAGACTTCGATATATTTTTTTCTATGCAGTGTCTTTTTATTTTTAATAACAAGTAACAAAGGATTCGAATAACATATTTGAATCCTTTGTTGTAAAAAGTACTCCATTACCTATGTTAACAACAATATTTATTAAAAACTACGTCAATAAACTCAACCTACACACTAGCCAAGCTCAACACAGATTAATTATTATGGAAGTCGGTTATCTTCTATGTTTTTTACTAAACCTCTTAGCTATTTATAGCTCATTTTTTTGCTAAGATTAACAGTTGTGGAATACTTTTATTAGAATGGAATTCTATTTTTAAACTGCCTTGATACAATAATAACTTTTTTTTTTGCAAAACCGGTACGTCACTCTGCCAAGCGTACGTAAAGACCAAATTATGTTGACCCCTATTAAAGTAGATATTATCCAGATCCAGAGTCCAGATTAAATTGAACCATGCGGTCATTGATTCCTCAGATAATAAACATCGGTTTAGAATGGAATATTTTTCGTAATTCTTTTTTTGTTTGTTGTTGTAAAAGTTGATCAGTCGGCTCTGACACCAGCCAGATTTAATTGATCCCTTCTATAAGAGAAATATTTCAAGATGACATATCAATTTATAATGGAGGCCGGGCCAGATATTTTGCATTGTTTTTTATGCATTTTACGTTTTGGGTTTATGAAATAACATAACAACTTAGGTTATTTCCCGATTATTATTCAAATTATTTAATATACGCACAATGGTCTATTTTAAATGGACTTTTGTTAAAATGAATAAACTTTCGGTGCGCAGCAACGACTCGTCAAAAATGGCGCGTAACTTATATTTTCAAAGGAAGCTTCTTTAATGTTCTAGATCTAGAAGCTTCGACACGCTCTCATTGGTAGGGCGGTAAAGAAGAGGCGTTTCCGCCAGAAGCGCTTGGTTTTTAGCGGGAGCGGTTAGATTTTTTTTTTCTTTAATATTGTGGCACTAGTTATTACTTTGTGCCAATTTCAAGTAAAATATAAAAAAATTGGTTCGAGTTATAAATTTTATTTTTTTTATTCTTCTGAGTGCAGCGGTGGATTAGTGGTATCGGCTGTAACTTAAACATTGTAGATCATAGGCTCGAATCCCATTAAGGGCTTTACTTTGTGCAAATTATATTATCACCACTGCTCTCAAAACGGCAAAGGAAAACAACGGGAGGAAACCGGAATGTCCTAGAGCGAAAACTTCGAAGACATGACATCTACCAACCCGCACTGCGACCGCGTGGTGGAATATGGCCCACTCCCTCTCACCGATATGAGGCTTGTGCCCCAGTTCCATTATAGCCGGATCACATTACCCCAAGGTAATTTTTATGTCCGGTACAAAGTGATAAGTGAAAGTTGGAAAGCAAAAACAAAACGCGGAAAGTACCGGAAAGTTATATTAAAAACAAAAATACGGAACTCTGAAATAATTGGCGTATTTTAC
This sequence comes from Sesamia inferens, assembly GCA_037179545.1. NCBI lineage: Eukaryota > Metazoa > Arthropoda > Insecta > Lepidoptera > Noctuidae > Sesamia > Sesamia inferens. The sequence goes on along the minus strand of CM073951.1, from coordinate 12,688,837 downwards.
GTTCCAAAGTGCGTCATTACTTTATAATTATTTATTTATGGCCAGCATATCATGACCTATCATTCTGTTCATATTTTAAAACCGGTAAACGAATCTTCTAGAAATGAATTGACCTTCTAATGATGTATAGACGTACGCATTTTTTTTTTAAATAATCAACCTTGCACTTCGAATTTAAGTCACGCTTCTCTGTGACTTAGGTAAGGTCTGGTTTAATTACAATCATTCTATTGAGAAGGAAAAATTGTATTTGGCTTTTGAAATAAAGATATTACGTTATGTTAAATCTTTATGAGTACCAATTTTTTTTAGTTAAATGATATAGGTAGGTATTAGCCCTGTTTATCTTGTTCATAAACCAAACTAAATTTAAATTCAATGCATTTTTTTTCTTTATATTTCATTAAGGACAGAAAATAATGTGTTAGTTTAGACCTGTCAAATGTCCGCTCCTGACGTTAATAGGTGTATTTTTGGTCGCCATGTTTATAATTGTGTCTAAACTGTAGGAATATTTTAATTTGACGGGATTAAACTAAAATGTGATTTTCTGTCCTTTTCTTATTGAAATAGAAAGAAAAAGATGCACTTAAATTAAAATTAGTTTAGATTGTAAACAAGAAAATCAGCGCCATTGTTTACTGCAAATATACATATATTAAATAGCTATATCTTAATCTACGCATATAATTATGTTACGTTTGCACGCGTATCAAATATTTCAAGTTATGTATGATGTCTGGTGAAGCCGTACGGAGGACGGGTCTGAGCAGTTGTGTTGCGATGAGTGCCGGGTACGATGCGCCTAATGATGTTCTGTTGGCAGTTTGGTCGTGGAGGGTCTTCAGATCAATCTCCCTTTGGCGCAGCATCGTTGGTCGTGTTGTTGGGTTTAACATTGCATCACCTAGCTCAACTACCGTCTCCCTTCCTATTCGCTCAGTTTTTCTGAGTGAATAGGCTCTTAATAAACTAGCGCGCTTTACCAACAACGATCGCATCACTGTTTATCATCAGGCGGAATTGCGGTCAAGCGCTAGTTTATAATTATTAAAAAAAAAAGAAAAGAAAAACAAGTGCAACAAGTATTGTTTTATATATTTATAAAAAAATAAAATAAGACATAAAATATAGTAAGTATACAACATGTGACTTATAAGTTTATTGTCCGAGTGTTACCGGGCTTAGAATAGTACCTACTTACCAATCTATATCATCCCGTGGGTGTCGTAAAAGGCGACTAAAGGAATTCTCACCAGGGAAGCGGGCAACAGCGCTTCTCCTGTGGAATATCAAAATACTGCGATCCCCAAACCGCCTGCCAAGCGTGGGGATTATTGCAAACCCCGGCAAAGCAATGAAAGCCTAGGGGCTTTGTCTTTGTTTTTAGAGACAAAACCACACTTTTTCCCACCCACTGCAACTCCTGAAAGCCAGAATCAACAGTGGAGACCGCCAGAAAAACGCCGAACAATGAAGCTCGACGAGTCCCGGAGAAACGATTCAACTGTCTTGGGTCCCGCAACGAAATTAATCAGAAAAGAATAGCGGAGGAGTAAGAAAAAAATATTTTTTCCACTTCCCTCCATAACAAGCAGGAGACAGAACAGGGGCTTTGTCTAGCAATGGACCGAAGACTGAACCGGACCAATAGGATGAAGAAGAATAAGCCTATTAATGTACTTTAACCGTCTCGCTACGCTTGGTAGCTAATTTCAGGCCCCGTCACGATGTGCTGACATCTCTTTGAGTCGCGCGTAGGACACAACGCGCCGTCGACCTGGGTCTGGTCTTTACCAGGTTTCCTCACAAATGAAGTAGGAGGCGACCTGACGCTGGCGGCAGTAGTGCGGAGGATGATCGGCAGCTCAGAGTCGTGGGACGCGGTGGTGTCCTTCTGCGAGGACGTGATGTCGCAGAAGGAAGCTGCGGAACGGGAGAGGGAGATATCAACTCCCTTCCCGGGCCGCAGAAGACGCACCGGGCGCCGAGGAAGGGCGGATAACGCCCTCTTCCGCCCCCCATGAATGGGTCCAGGGGCGAGGGACATGGGGAAGTCCCCGCCCCCCCTACTGATGGACCCCGAGGCGAAGGCGCGCGCGAGTGTCGGCGCGCGCCTTTGAGGTGATGCACGGGGTAGTTTAACACCCCACTACCCCGTGCAGGAGAGGAGGCCCGGACAGACCGGGCCAGCACGAGGGTGGGGCCGTGGAAGAATTTAGACTCCCGCGGCCCCACGCGCGCTCGTGATAGAAGACACACCGGGGTGGTTTTAGTCAGTAAAAGTCTGACATACCCCGTCGCCCACCCCAGGGCGGCGGACATCCTATGAGGATTTCCACCCCGGCAAAAAAAAAAAAAAAAAAAATGGTCTTTACCAGGTTGACGGCGTGTTAACCCTTACGATTATTAATTTGCGGTCTCTACTCATGTCTAATATGGCTGACCCATTACCACCAGAGCTAATTTATTCTGTGAAATATATCCTTCTTCTACGGAGCCAATAAGAAAACCTATCTAGAAAACCAATTCGTAAAACTTCGTAGGTCTTTTAAAACTGGTCTATATTTGTTTTGAACATAAATAAACACTATTGCCAGCCCTATTACATAAAACTTTATGACTAATTATGAATAATCTAGACTTTATCTGGTTTTTTGCGGAGATAAAGATTTTCCCACACAAAGGAGTGGAATTATACCACGTTTGAGAGCTAATACGTCCCTTTTGTTTTTTTTTTTTTTTATTTTTTATTGGATCGGGAATTAACATAATTTGACTTCTAGGTACGATACATCTTCTCATCGTCCAAGATACCACAGTGTCTCAAGACTAAAGTCTTTGACCAGTGTGTGTTGCCAGTGATGACTTACGGAACTGAAACGTGGTCGCTCACAATGGGCCTCATACAAAGGCAGAGTCACACAAAGGGCAATGGAAAGAGCTATGCTCGGAGTTTCTCTGCGTGATCGAATCAGAAATGAGGAGATCCGCAGAAGAACCAAACCGACATAGCTCTGCGAGTCGCTAAACTTAAGTGGCAGGGCACATTGCTCGTAGCACCGATGGCCGATGGGGCAGTAAGGTTCTGGAGTGGCGGCCAAGTACGTAAAGACGTAGCGTAGGGAGACCCCCAACAAGGTGGACTGATGACCTAGTGAAGGTCGCGGGAAGCCGAAGGATGCGGGCAGCACAAGACCGGTCAGCGTGGAAAGCCTTGGGGGAGGCCTTTGTCCAGCAGTGGACATCCACAGGCTGAAGAAGAAGAAGACTTCTAGGTGTGGATTTCAATCCACCCCCATTTCTTCATGATGTCTAGTGATGCCGTACGGAGGATGGGTCTGAGCAGTTGTGTTGCGATGTGTGCCGGGTACGATTCGCCAAATGTTGCTGTGTTGGGAGATATTATTGGGCTTAACATTGCATCACCTCGTTCAACTGCCGTCTTCCTTCCTATTCATTCAGTTTTTGACGTGATAACGTCTATTAAATCGGTATGCTGGGAGTCATTCGCGAAAACTGCGTAACGGCCGAATCTGACGCTACACGGAGTCCACGCCTACTAAAACTAACCTTAGCCTTGTAGCTTTAGAGTGCAATATTATTTACCTAAAAGCACGGTTGTAAACAATTAGTAGCAGTTTTTCGCATACGTGATTAAAGCATTGATAGCCGAGTGGTGAAACGCTCGGATTAATATCGACTCACTCAAGAGGTGCCGCGGATCGATTCCTGACGGCAACGGACGTTTTTTATCCTTTTTAATTTTAAAATTTTTCCTTTTTAATTTTTCTTTTTCTTTTTTCTTTTTGCTTTTTTTTTTATTTTTTAGAAAATTTAAACAAACTATTAAATAAAAATATAAATGTTATACATTACTTTATTTTAAATAATTTCATTGCACCCAGAAAAAATTACCATGTAATAGACGTTATCACGTTCAAATATCGGCAGTAGACGGAGTTCTACAGACAGCCAATTTTTTTTTTTTGAGTGAATAGGCTCTTAATAAACTAGCGCGCTTTACCATCAAGGATTGCATTACTGCTTACCATCAGGCAGGATTACGGTCAAGCACTAGTTACGTTCAAATCCTCGTACAAATCCAGTCAACGGGCTGCTACTAAAAAAATCCTCGTGGAGACACTCAATGATACTTCCTCCGACATATGAATGAAAGCCTCATGCCCTTGCGAGCAATAGACTAACGACGCATTGTTTTGGACATAAACAAGAATGATTCTATAAATAAACTTAAGACGCATAATCCAGCAGAAGCGAGTTTTTGTTCTGATTATGAAATTCCCATACAACCGAGTGGAATTGTACCGCGGTTGTTGCTGTAGGTTTTTGTTTTCTTTTCTTTTTATTTTCTGTTGCCCTAATCCTGTTCAAAAGCCTCCTTATCAAATCAAATCGAATTAATAGGGATGTGTCCCAGGTATGAAATAAAAAAAAAATAGTCCGTCGTATAGATAATAAAAAAAAATTAAGACCCGTATTTTTTATTTTGTCGAAATTACTAAAAACTACTGGGATTTAGCGTATTGAAGTTACAGAGTGTGGGCTAATTACGTCACATCGTGGTATATTTTGTACCACGGCGTGAGTGCGTGACGTCATGCGATATTTCATATCAATATAATCTTCCTAAGTATTTCAATGAAAGAAAAATAAAAAATACGTGTTCAATATTTTTTATAAATCTATCTGATGGACATTAAATTATTTTATTAGGATACAACCCAATTGTTCCATTCTTCTTTGCTTCTCCGGGTTTGAAAGAATCTGTCCATATAAATCATAATAAACTTGCACATCTGGGGCAGAGACCTGGTGTCCCAAAATACAAGCTTCAATCTCTTTTCTTGAAGCCCCTGACTGGACAGTATAATTATTTTTTTTTTTTAATTACTTTAAGTCTGTTCCAAAAACGAAATTTAAAAAGACATCGACTTCCGAAATTTGTTATTTTTCAGTTTATAGTTTTTTTTTTTTTTTACTGAGGTTGTTATTTTTTTCTTTGTATCTATAAAACTTGTTACAGAATTACATTAGACCTCTTTAACATAACAGACAAATAAAATGGTGGATGTTTGACGTCTTTCATCGTCCTTGTTGCATTTTATTTCTTTTTGCTTTGAATGTGCGTTTATTTTACATATCATTAACTAATGCAATAAAACCCAATGTTTTTCTTCCACTAAGTGCCTAAGTTGTATAATACCTAAGTGTATGAAGATTACCTTTTTAATTAGCAACACAGTACCTACGTAGTTAAACATATTTAAATTTATGTGAGAGAAGTTAACAAATTAGTTAATTTGTTTACATTTGTCGCGGTACAAGGTCCGGAATGCAAAAATTTCTGCATATTTCAACATAATTGGGCTAAGAATCCACTTACCCTATTTCCACAGCTTACGAATGACACCCTGAAGAGACTTGCATTACGAGGGATGAGGGTTAATTATAATTTACTAGTATCCCGCGAGATCATTTTTTATTCTCGGTGGTAGGCCATAACATACGCTGCCGGCAGAAGTTACCATCTACCAGAAAAAGTATTGCCGCCAAAGGATTCTTTGTGGTCCGGCATGAAGTCTGGTGAAGCCGTCGGAGGACTAATTTGAGCAGTTGTGTTTCGATTAGGGTTGTAACGGAGCTTCGCCTTCGCTTCCGTTACTGTGGAAGTTCCGCAAGAAATCGTATCTTCGGTTCCACCTCCGCTTCTGCACAATTTTAGCGGAGTTATAACGGAGGTTTATTTACGTATTTATAAAATAAATAACGCGCAAGATGCGACGCTCCACAACCGTCCGGCCGCGTTAGAGCGCGAAATGGTCAATAATCAACTAGTGCGAGACGGGAATACGGAAAACACTATTTGTTTATTAATGTACGTAATTACAATAAAAAATTTGTTTTAATAAACCATAAGTTAACCTTCGCATCCGCGGAGGTGAGCCTCGTCGCCTCCGCATCCGCCTCCACCTTCGCTAATAAGGCCTCCGTTACAACCCTAGTATCGTTGTGTGGCGGGTAGGATGCGCAAAATGTTGTGTTGCGAGTTTGGTCGTGGAGGGTTTCCAGATCAATCTCCCTCTGACGCAGCATCGTTGGTCGTGTTGTTAGGTTTAACATTGCATCACCTCGCTCAACTTAGCAGCGTCTTCATTCCTGTTCAATCAGTTTATTTGAGTGAACTAGCGCGCTTTACCATCAACGATTCCTTCACAGCTTACCACCAGGCGGGATTGCAATCAAGCACTAATTTATAATTATAAAAAAACACAGAAAAGTGACTTAAGTGTGAGTTTAGATCGCACCGAACTATAAAATAAATACTTAGGGCGGGTTGTTTCACGTTCTGCGGCAGAATAAAGGACTCCCGCGGCTCCGTGCGCACATGACCGGAGAGACACTGGGGTGGTTTTTAGTCAGTAGGAGTCTGACAGACCCCGTCGCCCACCCCAGGGCGGCGGACATCCATTGAGGATTTTCCACCACGGAACAAAAAAAAAAGGGTTGTTTCACGTTCATCATCATCATCATCATCATTTCAGCCGAAAGACGTCCACTGCTGGACATAGGCCTCCCCCAAGGTTCTCCACGACGACCGGTCCTGCGCCTCCCGCATCCAGCGGTTTCCCGCGACCTTCACCAGGTCGTCGGACCACCTTTTCGGGGGCCTACCCACGCTACGTCTTCCGGAGCGGTTTCACGTTCACAAAAGTAAAAAATGGTGCTAACTATCGATAAGTCAAAAAATTAGTTGTTTCACAATACGTAAACGTTAATGCACGCAAAAGAATACGATTACGTTAACCGATGGTCTGAGCACTGGTTAACGTAACTTAATGTCAAGTTGTGTTTAGTCCGCCGTGGAGTCAAATGGTGAAAACAACATAAACTCCTTTTTTGTATTCGCGAGTTTGGTCTTTAATTGAGGATAGTAGTTCATCTGATGATGATACAAGTACCGTAGAAAAAAAAGAAAAAGGTATTTAAAACACGAATTAATAATTTAAGCTTTTGGGATGATCAGGAATCTATTTCAAAATACCGAGAATCAAAGGAAGTAGCTATATTGTTAACACGAAGCATTCAACTCTGTGTGTATTGCACCCCAAGTTTTGTTTTTTTTTTTAATTACTGTTGTTGTCTTGTCTGCTTTTTTACAGAACAACACATCTTTATATTTTTCAATCAAAGATTGAAAGCGATCGTCCTCATATTTTGTGAAGTTAGTAGACCGTATTTTGTCTCAAATAAATAAAATGAAAATAAAAAAGAAAATGTATCCACTTTTCGTCAATAACTTTTCTGTAGATAAGTACACAATTTTCTAGTAGGTATAAGCGGACTTAATTTATAAAAATGGCGCGGACTTAATTAATAAAAATGGCACGAATTTATTTCCCAAAACAATAAACAATAATACCATGAAGGTTAGATAAAATACAGCACAATGACAGTCGCCCAGATAAAATTTTACGAGAACGTGAATGTTGCCATACTAGAAAAAATCTTCCATCGATTTTTATTAGGAAAACATCTTGCTTTCTACTTACAACCCCGTTAACCATGACAGCTAGTATTTTACGCTTTGAAACAACACTTCTCATTTAACGAACGTTAAACATCATCCGTTAACGTAACTTTTTGACGTACGTATGCTACCATAACCAACCGTTTGAAACAACCCGCCCTTAGTATACGACAATCAAATCAAATCAAAAGTCACTTATTCAAATTAGGCTCAGAATCAGCATTTTTCGGACGTCCAAATTACATAACTGTCCTCCACAAGTAGGGTTGCCAACCGTCCTGAGGGTGTCACGGAGTACTTGGCCTTCGGGTCGGCCCCGCGACACTCTCAACACAGGGCCCGACGGTAACCGGGTGGTTTTAGTGGGTATTCCCGGCTTCGGTCGGGCGAGTCCCACACACGCTCGTCGCCTAGCTAGCGACGGGTATGGTGCGTAAAGGCATTTCCACTCGAGAAAAAAAAAAAAAAAAAAAAAAAAAAAGGGTTGCCAACCGTACTCTAAAATAGAGTATTGTCCTCTATATCATGTAGGCGTACTCTATAATCTGTAACACTAATAAAGTACGCTTTTTTACAAAATGTATACTAAAACTAGTGCACTTCTGTAATAATATGCAAAAGTCCTTAATCAGAATAAAAAAGTCCACTATTTACTGTTAATATGTTGGTATCTGCGATTCCCCAATCCATATTCGAACGTTCCTGAACGCAATTATTTGCAATTTGTTTTTAAAAAATGTCCTGAAGAATTTGATTGTTTAAAAAAAATTATTATCAAAAATTACTATAAAATTATTTCAGGATTTCTTAAAAAAGTCTTTTCGGTCATGAATGTAAAGTGGCGAGAAGAGAGAAACAGCTGAAATTCATGCTTCATTGAATTTAAACAAAAATAAGCTCTTAATACATATAAATTTAGAGTTGCAATGTTTGGACTCATACAATTCCTTTAAAAACAATGGTAAATTGTTAGGTGCCGAAAAAGTACAAAAAATACCTTTTTAAAAGTAAAAAATAAATGATACTCTTTTTTGTAAGTCCGTACTCTTTATTTACCTTCTTTAAAATTAGGTGTACTTTATTTCTGCTAAAAAAAGTTGGCAACCCTATCCACAAGCCAAAATGCCGTTATCCAATAAAAATATATTTCGAGTTACAGCGAAAATCAGATATGATTACCATCGCAACCTGTATTAAATTTTTTATATATTTTGTCTTCTTCAACGTTGCACCACACTAGGAATTGTTCCTGTATCGTAAACTCATATATACTCGTACAAACAGCCAGACCTGGAATAAGTGTCTATAGACCATACAAATATTTATTCATATATTCTTTATTGTACCTACACCAATCAAACGTCGAACAAAATACATTCAACACAAAACATACAATGGGCGGCCTTATCGCTAATGCGATCTCTTCCAGGCAACCAAAGAATGGACAGATTCTCCCGAACCACAAATGGGACTGTCGTTAGTGCAAACATCATTATTACAATATACTAGAGATAAGTAGATACACAAATACATACATAAATAAATATATTAGATACTGAATATAACAGGTAAGCAAGTAAATTAGCCAAAAAGTGTTTGTTGAACAAGATAATAACGACAAGTAGTGTTCCCTCACAAGTTCTTGAATTCCTGCAATGATTGCGCACGTTTAATTTCAATTGGCAATGCATTCCACAAGCGGGGCCTGAACAGTGAAAGATTTATCAAGGAACGTTGTGGAATGCGTAGGCACTAGGCACTAATTTGACAGGTCTAAACTGATATTTTATCTTCTGTCCTTTTCTCAACGAAATGGAAAGAAAAAGATACACATATCTTAAAATTAGCTTTAAGTTATCAGTAGGCCTAGTATGAGTTTTCATTACGAAATTCGTTCGACGATATCGAGCGCGTTTGACTCAGCGATTGGCCCGCTTCAAGGTCGTAAGAACTCTCAGCCAATGAGAGCGCCAAACGCGCTCGATACCAACGATCGAGTTTCGTATTGAAAACTCATACTAGGCCTACTGATGACCTTAACGATTTAGTATGTGAGTTGCACAGAAATATTAATATTTATTCCGTACGGGAATCGGTGATTACGCTCAATCCGTCTCTGTATGAGAGGAGACCTGTGCCCAGCAGTGGGATGATAAAAATGTTGATCATGATGATGATGAATGAAGTAGCAGTCAATAGCTTTGACCACTGCGCTAACGGTGTTCTATAGGATGTTTTTTGGAGAGTGTGCGAGGGAATTGCATGACTTATTTCCACCATCTCCGTTCCATCATTGTAAGGCAAGTATCCACACCTACATTGCTGAAACCACTACGATCCGGACGAAGCGTTTCGCCTCGTCTTTTATACCGTGTACATCGAGAGACTGGATCAATTTGCCAGCGGCGGTGTTTCCGACTGACTACAATTTAAGTGTATTTAAGCCTAAGGTGAATAGGCTCTTAATAAACTAGCTTCGAATTAATTGAATCATGACAGTAGAGAAAACGCCATAAGAACATAATTATTACATATATTAGTAAGTATATAACGTCACGGTCTACGAATCTTATGTAAATTTCCACCGTCTTCAAGCGAAGTAAATGTTATGAAATTACACCTGTGTAATTGTGAAAATATATAATTATTTTAATTTGCATGACTAAACCATTGTTGTTGTCTGTTACTGAATTAGTAATTCGGTAATTTAGTTTACAATACACATTGGTCATTGGACCTGTTGAATCTCTGTCTGGTCGTGCTTCGGAACGCACGTTAAGCCGTTGGTCCCGGTTGCCATACGAACATCTAATGGCAGTCGTTAGGGGTTGTTGGAGCCCTCAAAAGTCTAACTGCAATGCTTCGATATCGCCTTCAGGTTGTGGAGGTCAGACGGCAGTCGCTTCACGGAAAATATCGAAGTTTAGCCAAAATCAGCAGTGAGACTGGTAAAGCGGACCCCAGACTCCAAAGCTGAAAAAGCTTCAGATGCGATTGGCATTAATGCTGATATGATAGCGATGAATGGACCTGTTGAATATCTCCTCTGATTTTTGTGTTTATCGACGTTGAGCGCTGTCAAAAACTTGAAGAAAAACGGAATGAAACCATAATGTGGTGGTGCGTCCTTCCGCTCTCCGCCGCACGACCTGGCGAATGGCACTTTCAATTTCTTTAGAACTCGCAAGCTAGCAAGTCATGGCCGCAATCTTTTGACGGCCACAAAATTTATTTAGTTTTGAGTATTTAAAGTAACTCCCGGGGGGATAGGGAGTCTGACAGTGAATTGTGTAGACGTGCATCATCTCTTGATCTAGTCTGGTGGTCTACGACTCTAAAAATAATAATATTAAACGACTTTTGAAAACAAAACACGTACCTACATTGATATCACGCGTAGTTTGATAAATCCTAATTCTTATATGCGAGCGGAGTTCGTATCTTGCTTTCCAAGGGCACCCGGAATCGAGCGGAGACATATTTACCAGAGTTCATTCACCCTAGCTCCAATATTTTTTTTTATCTATATAAATATCGTTCTTTTTTAATTAATTTTAATGACTACTAGACATTAGTAAAATAAATATAGATATTATATTTGATAGAAGAAGTGGGCTGTCTTTTTTAACACGACTATTGTGTCCGACTGAAACTAACTGCCGAAACCGAAACCGAAAACTATTTTCGGCAATATTCTCTGTTTCAGCCGAAACCAAAAACTAATTTCGGTAACGTTCTCTGTTTCGGCCGAAACCGAAACTTCCTTAAAATGACCAGATTTTGAGGGAAAAATAAAGAAAATGTTGCTCTAATCAGTCCGATTTTATTGTTTTCTCTTTCAATTACAAAGATAAACAGTGATCGATATTTTCATTTATTAATAATCAACATAAGAACCTTTATTTGAGAAAAAAACATAAGTTGCACCTCAAAAATACTTAGGAACAATAGGTATACATTTGAGTGGATAGGCTCCCAATCACTAGAAAACTCGCCACCACAACAAAACAAAACGATCAGCAAACAAACAAGCGAATCACGACACTGGCGCCGATTCTGTTCTCTCCATTCGTTCGATTCTTTCCATTTCGTTAAGAAAAGGCCGGAAGATAAAATGTCAGTTTAGACTTGTCAAATTAGTGCGCTCCTCTCGTAAGCTGGCGTAATTTTAGTCGCCATGTTTATAATCGCGTCTAAAATGTCTATGGAATATCTGAATTTGACAGAATTAAATTAAAATGTTATCTTCTATCCTTTTCTTAACGAAATGGAAAGAAAAAGATGCACATAACATAAAATTAGTTTAGTTTGTGAACAACAAAATCAGGGCCATTGGCTCCGATGGAATTCATTCATTCATTTAACGCGCCGAACATGACCGATCACAGCGCGAAAGCTCCCGAATGCACATTCAACTTCGGTCATAGTTAAGTTTGCCGCCGAAAATGAAACCGAATCTCGTGTTTTTGTCGAAATTAAATCGACGAATTCAACTGAACTGAAAACGAAAGTGAATATTCGGTAAAATGCACGATGTATAATATGTGTTCGTGTTCCGGCATGATGTCTGGTGAAGCCGTACGGAGGACGGGTCTGAGCAGTTGTGTTGCGATGTGTGCCGGGTACTATGCGCCAAGTGTCGTTGTGTCGGGAGTTTGGTCGTGGAGGGTCTCCACATCAATCTCCCTCTGGCGCAGCATCGTTGGTCGTGTTATTGGGTTTAACATTGCACCACCTCGCTCAACTGCCGTCTTCCTTCCTATTCACTAAGTTTTTTAAGTGAATGTTTTTAATAAACTAGCGCGCTTTACCATCAACGCTTGCATCACTGCTTACCATCCGGTGGGATTGCAGTCAAGCGCTAGTTTATAACTATTAAAAAAATGTATAATTCGGAAATGTCAGTAAATACACATGCTAAGATTATTAAGAATGAGAACAGCGGCAGCCTAGTTGTGTCAGCATTCAGCCGTGACTTACCAAGTTGTAGGTCATAGTTGGAACCCCACCAGGCGCCTTACTTTAAGTAAATTATTTCATCACCACTGCTCTCAAAACGGTGAAGGAAAACATGGTGAGGGAACCTGCATGTCCTAGAGGCAAAACTTGGAAGACATGTGTCATCTACCATCCCGTACTGGGCCCACGTGGTAGAGTACAGGCCACTCCCTCCTCCCTTTCACCGAGGGGAGGCTGGTGTCCCTACAGTGAGAATATTATAGGCTGATGCTAGTGGTTAAAACACCAGCCTCTCAAGTATGAGTGCGCGGTTTAGATTCCAGGTCAGGCAAGTACCAGTGTAACTTTTCTAAAGTTATATGTACTTTCTAAGTATATCTTGGACACCAATGACTGAAGGTGAAGGAAAACATCTTGAGGAAACCTGGACTTTAAGTCTGAAATCGCCAACCCGCATTGAGCAAGCGTGGTGATTACGCTCAATTCTTCTCTGTATGAGAGGAGACCTGTGCCCAGCAGTGGGACGATAAAAGGGTTGATGATGATGATGTACTAACAACTTTATTTAACGTACAGAGGACGGGTCTGAGCAGTTGTGTTGCGATGTGTGCCGTATGATGAAGTAAAATCTTTGGCTCATGCAATATTTCCACGTAAGTAATTCATTATTCTCGAACTTAATGTGACGTTAGGTATTAAAACCGCAATTAATAATCAAACATATTAGTAACTAGCTTTCCGCCCGCGGCTTCGCCCGCGTTAACTTCGGTTATATCGCGCTTTTTAGATTTCTCTCGGGAATATCAATTTTTTTCGGGATAAAAGAATCCTATTATTTAATCCGGACTTCTAACTTTACGTCTGCAAAATTTCAAAGCAATCGTTCAGGAGTTATGGCGTGAAAGTGGTACAAACAAACTCACTTTTCGATGTATAATATTAGTAGGGATATATTTGGTGTACACATACAAATATTCCAGTAATCTCCCTTGGGAACTTGATGTTTTTTTAGGACCAAAAGTAGCCTATGTTACTCTCCATCTTTTCAACTAACTGTATGCCAAAAATCAGGTCGATTGATTGCTTAGCTACGGCGTGAAGGAAGGACAAACAAACAAACAAACACACTTTCACATTTATAATATTAGTATGGATTTTCCATTTAATAATAATAATAATATAAATAAACTACGTAATAGGAATATAAGTAGTAAAAATCGCAATAACATTCTGTATTACCAACATATTTCTGACCCCCTCGCACTTCAGAGTTTTCTAATACATATAAGAAGGAGATGTATATAAATCTGAGTCATGCTCATGATCAATAAATTAGGTTTAATTGTAAGCTATAACAAAGCTATAACAAGGATTGCTTAAAGGTTGCAATGCACTTTAGGTTATAACAACTTGTAATAAAAATTAAATAAAGTTATTCCTTTGAAAATAACGGTTTTATCTTAGCAAATTCATATCTATTATTGTACCTAAAGGGTAGTTAAACTTGGGTCAGGGTTGCGGGTTGGTTAAACAAGAAACCGCGGCCCTGGCCGTCGCACAGGCAAGTGAAGAAACACGGGTGGGTTTGTGGGTTTTAGTCAGTAAAAGTCTGACACACCCTTCCGCTCCGCCCAGGGCGGGAGAAGTCATTTGATGATTTCCCATCCCAACAAAAAAAAAAAGACATGAATGCATTAAAAAAAATAGACAATTATATGATTGTTTTTTTTTTTTTTTTAATATTATACACTAGCGCTTGACCGCAATCCCGCCTGATGGTAAGCAGTAATGCGATCGTTGATGGTAAACCGCACTAGTTTATTAAGAGCCTATTAACTCAGATTGAGCGAATAGGAAGGAAGACTGCAGTTGAGCGAGGTGATGCAATGTTAAACCCAACAACACGACCAACGATGCTGCGCCAAAGGGAGATTGATCTGAAGACCCTCCACGACCAAACTCCCAACACAACAACATTTGGGGCATCGTACCCGGCACACATCGCAACACAACTGCTCAGACCCGTCCTCCGTACGGCTTCACCAGACATACTCCTATAATCACATATAATCTCCTCCAAATAATCTCCGATCTCAGATCAAATCAGAAATGAAGAGATCCGCAGAAGAACGACAGTAACCGACATAGCCCGAAGAATTGCAAAACTAAAGTTGCAGTGGGCTGCACATTGCCCGTAGGACCGATGCCCGATGGGGCCGACGGGTTCTCGAGTGGCGACCACGCAGCCGAAGGCGCAGCGTGGGTAGGGCCCCGACAAGGTGGACCGACGACCTGGTCAAGGTCGTAGTGGAGATCCTTGGGAGAGGCCTATGTCCAGCAGTGGACGTCTTTCGGCTCAAATGATAATAATGATGTTACATCATTAATTAAGTATTATTGATCCCTGTATGCCCCATTGAGGAAAACAAGTGTGAAGTTTACTCAGTTATAAAGAAAAGTCAATATCACACTTATATTGAGTAAGTGAATGACTTCTACTCAATAAATCACTTTTAAGAACGCAAATCATTCAATGAATCATACTTTTGACCACAGATTTTAACAGTGACTAGGAGAATTTGGAAAAAAGGTATTTGAAGAAACTATTGCCGTAGCGCTGCTGCCAACCTCTCCCGGTAAAGTGCGAAAAAGGCAGTTGCAGCTCAGGCTGATTTTACCTACAAAAATGTTGACCAAAAGACGTTTCGTATTCCGCTATTTTCTTTTTCAAAACACGACAGATCTCAATTATTTTTATATCAAAATTTAGAGGAAAAGTATACCTCATTATCAACCTTTTATCGTCCCACTGCTGGGCACAGGTCTCCTCTCATACAAAGAAGGATTGAGCGTAATCACCACGCTTGCTCAATGCGGGTTGGCGATTTCAGACTTAAAGTCCAGGTTTCCTCAAGATGTTTTCCTTCACCTTCAGGCATTGGTGTCCAAGATATACTTAGAAAGTACATATAACTTTAGAAAAGTTACATTGGTACTTGCCTGATCTGGAATCGAACCTGCGCACTCATACTTGAGAGGCTGGTGTTTTAACCACTATGCCACCACAACTAGCTAGATTAGCTATATGCTTCAAAATAATTCTAATTGATAGAACACTATCATACGCAATTAGGATGCGGCTCTGAAAAAAATAAACGAAGAATTTTTAAATACTTATCTACTTCAGTTGATAAACGAAACAAGAAATAACAAAATATTATAAAACTAAGTAAAATTACACTCGACCGTGACAGGACTCGAACCTGCAGTCTTCGGATTCGAAGTCCGACGCCTTATCCATTAGGCCACACGGTCCATGTGCTACCGGCTATAATAGCCTGTGGCAACGGACTCGACCTAGTTCTTAGCCTGGAAAAATCGATACTCAACCATAGGGGTCGCGAGACATTACTCCCGCAGACAGCGCAACCAGACGCTTGTAGAAAAAGTTCTATAATTTTATGGAAAACTAGCTTTTCGCCTGCGAGGAATTCGTTTAAATCGCGCTTTTTAGATTCCTCGTTTTCGGGGATTAATTATTTATCGTATAAGCCGTACGGAGGACGGGTCTGAGCAGTTGTGTTGCGATGTGTGCCGGGTACGATACGCCAAGTATTGTTGTGTCGGGATTTTGGTCGTGGAGGGTCTCCACATCAATCTCCCTCTAGCGCAGCATCGTTGGTCGTGTTGTTGGGTTTAACATTGCACCACCTCGCTCAACTGCCGTCTTCCTTCCTATTCACTAAGTTTTTTAAGTGAATGGGTTTAATAAACTAGCGCGCTTTACCATCAACGATTGCATCACTGCTTACCATCAGGCAAAAAAAAAAAAACATTTAGCTTCTAAGTTTACATGAGCATATTAGTTTGCAAAATATATTACCTTGTTTTAAACGACACAAAGCGCCATCTATCACCAAACTTTTGAAACAAAAATATTTTTGATATATACAATCTGTTTCAGAAATATGAAATAATACTTTCAGTATATAAAATATATGTATGGTGTATACCTATGGCACCGGTGTGAGGTACCTAAGTGCATGAGTTTTTTAATTATTTTGCTTTGAAGTTTAGTGCGAAAACTTCGCAGTGATGACCCTAGAAATAACTTTAAAATTCAATTTTAAAGATTATAAAACAGAGTCGACTTATTTGTATCGGCACATTTAATGCCTATCGTCTTATTCAAGTAATCAGTGTAATAAAAACATAGTTTTTATAATGTGAAGTAAATTCAATGAAATCTTCTTGCATCTACCCCTATTAATGGTACTATTAACTCTGTTGTTTTCAATAATTAATTACGATCTTTTAATTTTCATGCTCAGATCAGTCGTGGATAGCTTCTCAGAAGCAAGAAAACACATCAATGTCGTGTCTATTTTAAATCGTATTTTTAATCTCTTTAGTCAACGTGGATTGTCGGTATTTATCAATGAATGGTATTGAATTATTGACCAATACCGGCCAGGCAGCGAGTAACAAGCGGTGCCTTTGACACGCCCACTAATAAAAGCATCATTATAAAGTGGTTCCGTATAAAATATAGTTTTAATAACTAACTTCTTTCATATTGTTTTAATTTCATATTATTTAATTATTTCATTGTGGGCTCCTGGCCCTGTTTTAGTAAAAATTTGCCCATTTAATTACAATAAGCCTTCGCTTGTACTTGACACCTTAACTTATGCAAGGAATGGGTATAATCACCTCTCGTTAGAAAATTACAAACGTAATAAGTTTTGACTTACCGTATTTAAATTCAAAACTGATTAAGAATACTTATTGTTTTTATTTAAGTGTTAAAAATCTTAATTAGTTGCTTAGGTGTGTCTGTAGATAATAATATCAGTCACTATTGGTTTTTCGGTAAAGGGAACCCTAAAATGTACGTAGGTTTAGGTAACTACCCATTCTTGATTTTTTATTAATTTTTTGCAAGTCCCGAACGAGTCCCGTATTGACGTTGACTAGTTGCATACTAATCGTCCCGAGGTGAAGTCGCTGCTTTGCAATTGCTCTGTTCCGCGTTACGTGTTGTCAACGGTTTTCAAAATACCTCGTCGTGGTGAAGAATATTCAAACAGTGAATACTATGATTCTCTGTGTTGGTGCTGCTGGAGATAGCATCTATGGAGCATGAAATTTATACCAGCAACGGTTTGTTGACGGGAAACCCGCCGCTGATCAGCGACGCCTGCCGTCGTATACGTGCTTCAGGAACATGTGTCTAAGGCTGCAAAGTACTGGTTCCTTCCATCGTTTTGCGAGTGAGGGACGCCCTAGTTCTCACTCCGGCACCGCTTTGGAGACACAGATTATCGAGCACTTTAGCAACGAACCTAGAACTAGTACTCTTCGAGCTGCCGCTGTATTTAATTTGAACCATACACTGGTGTGGCTAGCATTACGGGACGACGGTCAACATCCCTAGCATTTTCATCGAACCCAAGAACTCACAACTGCAGACCACGCGCCAAGAATAAATTTTTGTACTTGGTACAACAACCGGGTGCAAACCGACCTAAGGTTTTGAACAAAGGTGCTGTGGACAGACGAGGCTTCCTTTACTAGAAATGGTATAATAAATACGCACAACTAGCACATGTGGGCTCAGTGGCGTATCAACGTCTGGGCTGATATCCTCGGTGACCAATTTGGTTGCCACAACGTCTCAACGCCGAGGAATACTTGAATGTACTTGCAAGAGTTGTGGAAGAGACCCTCGAAAACTTACCTGTGGCTACTTAGGTACTGTCAAATTGTGTTTCAACATGATGGTGCACCAGCTCATTACGCGCGGCCTGTTCGAGACTACTTAAATGAACAATTTACCGAGTGGATTGGCAGAGGAGGACCCATATCCTGGCTCCTCGTTCCCCGGACCTTACACCAATGGACATTTTTTTGTGAGTTTACGTAAAAAAATGTGTTTATTCGCAAGTGTGTAGTTCATCAGACGAGATGAAATCTAAAATTGAAACGGCGTTTGCTTCGGTAACCCCGGACATGTTAAGGAACACTCGATCGTCCTTATTACGTAGAACATCTTTGTGTGTAGAAAATGGAGGTGGTCATTTCGAACCCTTTTTATAAACGACGACGACCCAAAGTCTTTGATTCATAAAATCATACCAAGATCTTTTTGTGATATTAAATTCTTAATACCTACATTATCTTAAGTGCAGTGACTTCATAGACCTACTTACTGGACAGTACCTACTAGCTGACACGGAGGTACAATTTCAGTGTGTGTAGTGCATGATCAAGCGCGGTAATTTGGTTCAAAAATGTAAAAACACGGTAAGGTACCTTAGGGCTTACATAAATATCATCAAATCATAAAACACTTTTTTGCAAAGAAATGAATGGGTGAGTGTTCAAAATGTTAACTACCTAACAAATTATCCTGTAATAATATACTGGATAGGGTTACTTGTTGCTCTAGGAGGAGTACCTACCAATCTTTGTTTTCATTTTAACACATAACATAATCATCGTCAGGCTTACTCTAGCCGAAGGTGTTGGCAGAGGTTTACAGAGTAGGTACATTCACTGTTTGCCAAAGACCTAATGTTAGACTTTATTTTATTTTGTGTACAGACGACAGCACGTCAAGCTAGCAGAATCTGTCAGATTTCTTTATTGGATTTTCAACTTTATCTCTTAACTATTAAGGCTCAAGGTTGACCTGCTGTAGTCTGTACGATGCTGCGTAAAAGTAAAATTGATTTACTTGCATTGAAAATTATATTGCTGTATTTATTTATCGGATTATTTGTGATGTGGTTTATTATTAGCGTAGGTATGTACCTATGTTATTGTGTGTCATAGTACTTAATGTAATATTAAAAGTTTGGCTATTAATTGTATTTTTTTTTTTTTGTTAATCTTTTTTTCTTCCCTTATTGGTTTGTATTTCATTTAATTGGCTGATCACGTTGTTGAGTTTTATCTGAATGCGAATCTCCGACGTGTCTGCCTGGTAGGAAAAACAAGACTGATTTTTAAGGACAAATAAGTGAGTAGGTACATATTTACGTAAGTGTCTTTATTGACGCGAACCAGTAGGTATAATGTATGCCGGTAGGTATTTAGCAGACGGCGCGGCTAGTCGGCGCGTAGCGTCAGCTGTAGCATAGGTTTAGGGTTGTCGACAAAACGTTTAATAAATATTTTTATTTATTTTGTAGGGAAAAAATAATCTTAGTATTTCAAATTTATGCCTAGCTCAAGTTGAAGTTTATAAGGAATACGTCAATATCTGAAAGTATTGTTTCACCTTTCTGAACCACGTTGTATACCTACAGTATGTTAAGAAAACCCTGTCCGACCCATAAGGATAATAAAGGTTAGGTAAACACATTACCAAATATAATATAAAATTTTACGTAATCATCATAGTACCAATACAAATGAATTTTGAAATAATCTTTTTTTCCCGTGAGTTAATTCCAACTTCCCTGAAATTTGGTAATTTTTATAAAAGTGACAACACCGGTATTATTATGAGCGAATAGCGATGCGACCACGTGCCGCGTGCCCTGCCGCCCGCCACCCCGCCGCGTGCCTCGGAAGGGTGGTTAACACACATTTAATAAGTTACCTCTTTTTGCGAAATAATATTTATTTTTTTAGGGGGTTTTTTTTTTTAAGTTTAGCCCGGTTTTGTATGCATTAGTAGAATCAGTTATCGATACCTAACAACACCTTCACGGGTCGGACAGGGTTTTCTTAACATACTGTATATATATATTTCCGGGATAAAAAGTACCCTATTATTTAATCCGGACTTCTAACTTTACGTCTGCAAAATTTCAAAGCAATCGTTTCAGGAGTTAAAGCGAAACAAACAAACAAACTCACTTTCCGATTTATAATATTTGTCAGGACGTTCATTATCATCATCAGGATAGATAGGTGTCCCACTGCTGGACATAATCGTCTTCTACTGCACGCCATTGAACTCGATATAAAATGAAAGCTCTTTTTTTGCGGATAAGAAATCATCAACCGATCTCTCCCACTCTGAGAGGAGCGAAGAGCGTGTCAGACTTTTACTGACTAAAATCCACCCGTGTTCCTTCATTTGCCTAAGCGCCAGTGGCCACAGTAACTATTTCCAGAAACCCTCCAGTGTCATAAAAAAAAAACATTTAGTGTTTGAAAATAGAATTACAGGTCTCCCAAAGTGATAATGCGCATAGAAATCTTCGTCACTGTTCGGCAACGGTCGTATTCCCCGAGCGTTCGGAAGATGATATGTATATAGAGTGGTGCACTTAACCACTCTATACCTAGACCTGTAAATGCGTTGATCTCTTCAAAAGAATATGTAGGTACAGTAAGAGCTACAGAAGAAATTAAAAAAAGTTATTTGGCGCAAAATCTTAAGACTTACTATCGTATTTTATTCCAATTATTGGATTGTTTTATTTCTTTGCATTTGTAAATGTGTGTGTCTTTAACTTATAAAATCAGATATTCTTAACCTTTTTACGAATTTGTCGATTTAAATGTTAGTTATTTGATTTTGACCAGATAATGATTATTTTTTTAGGGTTCCGTACCTAAAAGGTAAAACGGAACCCTATTCATGATGCTTCGCTATCCGTCTGTCCGTTCGTCCGCCTGTCACCAAGCTATATCTCATGAACCGTAATAGTTAGACAGTTGAAATTTTTAGAGATTATGCATTTTGTTGCCGCTATGACACACTATTTTTGCATTGTGTAGATTCAGTTTCTTAATATTGTATAATTGCATGGCACACGTGTGAGCACAATGTACTTGCTGTAAAGCATCTATTTGTTGGGTTAGTCTTTTTTATTGCTTTCTGAATTGTTGTTATTTTTTTTTTGTGTTTTCCATAATGGACGCTCTTAGCGTACAATATATTTCTGCATCGTTCTCACACGGTTGACTTCAACATGAATGATGTAATCAAATATTTGTATCAATAGCTTGATAATTTAAAAGAGTGTCCATGGATTTTCTTGCCCATTCTTCTAAATAGGTACCTACTCTTTGGAATGGGCGACTAGCTTCACCTTACTGACTGACCGACCTTCTGACTATTCAAAAGTGCCTATAACTGATTTATTTGAAATAAATGCTTTGATTTGATTTGACTAAAAATAAAAAAATAAAATATTTAAAGGGTACTACGGGTAGGTAACCATACTACAAACGTGATTTTTTTGCCATTTTTAAACATAATGGTACGGAACCCTTCGTGCGTGAGTCGACTGGTGAGTCTGACAGTCGACTGCGACTGGCACTTGCCCGGTTATTTTTTTAAATTATGATTTCATTAATGATATGCTTGTAGGTGTATATGACCGTAAAAGAAACAACAGGATTATTGTTGCTTAGTGTATAATGGGTCATTTTAGCCTCTTGTATCATCAGTCTTAGCCTCTTGTATCATCAGTCTATAGCCGTCCATTTCTGGTCATCGGCCTCTCTAATTTCTCGGCATGTAACTCGATTCTCGGCATCTCTCATCCAGTTACAACCAACCAGAGCGAAGTTTAGCCAAAATCAGCCAAAGTCGTGGTGGCCTAGTGGTTAAAACACCAGCCTCTCAAGTATAAGTGCGCGGGATCGATTCCAGGTTAGACAAGTACCATTGTAACTTTTCTAAAGACATATGTACTTTCTAAGTATATGAAGGTGAAGGAAAACTTCTTGAGGAAACCTGGACTTTATAAGTCTGAAATCGCCAACCCGCATTGAGCAAGCGTGGTGATTACGCTCAATCCTTCTCTGTATGAGAGGAGACCTGTGCCTAGCAGTGGGACGATAAAAAGGTTGATGATGATGATTCTGTGAAGATCGTCGCTCCACCTAGCCTGTGAGCGTCCCACCTTACGTATACCGATTTGCGGTCTCCACTCCAGAACACGTTTACTCCCACGGTCATCGATTCTACGGCTAATATGGCCGGCCCATTGCCACTTCAGTTTGTATTTTCTGTTGCTAGTATAACAATCTACTATTTGATTGGAATAAACAAACTAAGCCAAGGACATTGTAGACACGTCGTTAAGCCTTTGGTCCCGATTGCCATACGAACATCTGATGGCAGTCATTACGTGTTGTTGGAGCCTTCAAAAGTCCAACAATTGGTCTAACTGCAATGCTTCGATATCGCCTTCGGGTTGTGGAGGTCAGACGGCAGTCGCTTCACGGAAAATGTCGGAGTTTCGCCAAAATCAGTAGTTAGACTGGTAAAGCGGACCCCAGACTCCAAAGCTGAAAAAAAAGCTTCGGATGCGACTCGGATTAACGCTGAGATGATAATGATGATGACTTTGTAGACATGACGTTCAATATTGTATGACAGAAATTTATAGATTACGTGTTATTTGGTATTTCCAAATTGTTACGTTAAGCATGAATTTTAAAAATTTGAACCGGTAAAATTAAAATTAGCATGTAAATGCAAATTTAAATCTTAAACAAATTTAGAAGTAATTATGAATAGGCATTTTTGTATATGACGCATAATGTATGAAAATATTAAATAGTTACATCATGACTTCATCCTTGCGATATTGATATTATTTTTGTTCCTTTAACACATCGTATCGCATTGTCTGCATACACCATCAACTCCTTTATGCACAACGATCTTCCTGATTTCTTGTCTTTTTCTCGGCTCCCTAGAGATTTTTTTTAAATTGATGGTAAGCAGTGATGCAATCATTGATGGTAAAGCGCGCTAGTTTATTAAAAGCCTATTCACTCGGAAAAACTGAGCGAATAGGAAGGAAGACGGCAGTTGAGCGAGGTGACGCAATGTTAAACCCAACAACACGACCCAATGATGCTGCGCCAGAGGGAGATTGATCTGAAGACCCTCGAAGACCAAACTCCCAACACAACAATATTTGGCGAATCTTATCCGGCAATCATCACAACACAACTGCTCAGACTCGTCCTCCGTACGGCTTTACCAGACATCATGCCGGAACATGACGAATCACTTGGCGGCAAGACTTTGTCTGGTGGGTGGTAACTTCTGCCGCCGGCCGATGTTATGGCCTACCACCGAGTAAAGTACCAAAAAGTTCTGTAATAATTTTAAATAGCCTGAAAAAATTATCATCACGAAAATCATGTATGCATTAATATGTATATTTGCACTGGTCTGGTCGTGCCTCGGAAAGCACGTTAAGCCGTTGGTGTAGGTTGCCATACGAACATCTAGTGGCAGTCGTTACGGGTTGTTGGAGCCCTCAAAAGTCCAAAAATTGTCTAAATCGAAGTTTAGCCAAAATCGGCAGTTGGACTGGTAAAGCGGACCCTAGACTCTAAAGCTGATAAGCTTCGGATGCGCCTGGGATTAACGCGGGAGAAGATGATGAATTGAATTTTTTTTCTAAAAACTAATACTCAATTTGAATTTTTCATAAACTGGAGTGCTGTGTAAATGATTGTAGTCATAATGACGTAATTCTTTTAGTGGATTACGAAACTTGTCAATATCGATCATTAAGTATGAGACGATATTATTCTAACACTTTTATGATAGCGTCGTATAATAGTAGTCAGATTTAACTCGAAACGGTCTCCAAAGCCTGGAGCACAGGCGTAGAGTAGCCAGCCTTTCGGTCTTCTATAGGATGCATTCTGGCGAGTGTCCAATGGAATTGCATGATTTAATTCCCCCATCTCCGTTCCATCATCGGACGACCCGTCGTTCTACGCGTTGTTGAAGCGTGTAGTGTTCCACGGTGAAATGTCGCGACTAATTAAGTATTCATGCCAAATTTGACAGCTATCGTATTACCAAGATGGCCGCTATGAGCTGTCAAAGTTCGAGCGTCCCTATTGAAAAACCCTTTATTTTCCTTCTGAAGCAGTGCATGGTAGTTTATTTTGACTTGCAACAAATAAGGTGAATAATGGACATGAAGTCCATTCAATATAATATTAAAACTTTAAATTATTTATAATTAAAATAAAGGGCGGCGGATTTCCGGACGGCCCCGGGCGGCGAAAAGCCACGCTACGCCACTGGTACGGCGAGTTTCCACCCTTACGTTGTTAACACCATTACGATCCGGACGAAGTGCTTCGCTTCTTCTTTTATACCGCGTACATCGAGGGACTGGAACAATTTGCCAGCGGCGGTGTTTCCGTCATACTACAATTTGAGTGTCTTCAAGGCTAGAGTGAATAGGCTCTTAATAAACTAGTGCGCTTTACCGTCAACGACCGCATCACTGCTTACCATCAGGCGGATTTGCGGTCAAGCGCTAGTTTATAATTTATAAAAAAAAGTCAATAGTAGTCGTGGCGACCTATTGGTTAAAACACCAGATTCCAGGTCAGGCAAGTACCAATATAACTTTTCTAAGTTATATAATGTACTTTGTAAGTATATCTTGGACACCAATGACTGATTAAAAGGTGAAGGAAAACATCTTAAGGAAACCTGGACTTTAAGTCTGACATCGCCAACACGCATTGAGCAATCGTGGTGATTAGGTACGCTCAATCCTTCTCTGTATGAGATCTGTGCCCAGCAGTGGGACGATAAAAAAAGATTGATGATGATGATGATGACTAGGGCCCCAGCTGATGCGATGTGAAGGAATGGGTGGAGTGAGCAAGAAGTCGTGTACATAAGCTAGTTTTAATATATGACGCTAAGTGTGTGAATAATTAGAGTATTGCGTCAAAATTTCCCATAGTTTACATATTGGATATAAAAATTAACACTTTCACAAAATGAAGTGTGGTTTTTGTGAGTTTGTTTAAATATTTTTTTGGGTAAGTCCAAGGTCATACTAGGTCTACTCGGGCTAGGTTAATTAGGCTGGAGATTTGCGCTTTAATGTCAACGATTGCATTACTTTTTTTTATAAATATAAAGTATGTAGTGCTTGACCGCAATCCCGCCTGATGCTAAGCAGTGATGCAATCGTTGATGGTAAAGCGCGCTAATTTATTAAGGACCTTTTCAATTAAAAAAAAAATCTGAGTGAATAAGAAGGAAGACGACAGTTGAGCGAGGTGGTGCAATGTCAAACCAAACAACACGACCAACGATGCTGCGCCAGAGGGAGATTGATCTGGAGATCCTCCGCGACCAAACTCCAGACACAACAATATTTGGCGCATTGTAGTTAAAGATGATTCCGGCATGATGTCTGGTGAAGCCGTACGGAGGACGGGTCTAAGCAGTTGTGTTGCGATGTGTGCCGGGTACGATGCTCCTAATGTTGTTGTGTTGGGAGTTTGATCGTGGAGGGTCTTCAGATTAATCTCCCTTTGGCGCAGCATCGTTGGTCGTGTTGTTGGGTTAAACATTGCATCACCTCGCTCAACTGCCGTCTTCCTTCCTATTCGCTCAGTTTTTTCTGAGTGAATAGGCTTTTAATAAACTAGCGCGCTTTACCATCAACGATCGCATCACTGCTTACCATAAGGCGGGATTGCGGTCAAGCGCTAGTTTATAATTATTAAAAAAAAAAAAAAGATCCAGGAATGTTAGCCGCGGCCAATGACTTACGTGCCTTCCGAGGCACGGAAGGGTCTTGCTATGTCAAGATGGGTCACCCATCGACAGACTAACCTCGGCAAGCATCTTCTTCTCCTTCTACGTCTCAACCTATAGAGGTCCACTGTTAGACAAAGGCCTCCCCCAAGGCTTTTCACAATGACCGCTCTTGTGCTGCCCGCATCCATCGGTTTCTCGCAACCTTCACCAGGACATCAGTCCACCTTGTTGGGAGCCTGCCTACGCTGTGTCTTCCAGTACGTGACCGCCACTCCAGAACCTTACTGCCCTATCGGCCATCGGCTCTACGAACAATGTGCCCTGCTCACTGCCACTTAATTGTAGCGACTCCAAGAGCTATGTCGGTGACTTTGGTTCTTCTCCGGATCTCCTCATTTCTGATTAGATTCGGCAAGCATAGCTTAACCTTAGCAATCGGCCCATGAGGCTGTTTTAACTTAAGAAACCGTGGCACTGGCCGTCGCATAGGCAAGTGAAGAAAAACGGGTGGGTTTTAGTCAGTAAAAGTCTGACACGCCCCTCCGCTCCACCCAGAGCGGGAGAAGTAATTTGATGATATCCCATCCCAAAAAAACAATGTTTTAGTTTAAAGTACATACGTTATGTGCCAATGTAACTTTTCTAAAGTTTTATGTACTTTCTAAGTATATCTTGGACACCAATGACTGATTACAAGGTGAAGGAAAACATCTTGAGGAAACCTGGACTTTAAGTCTGAAATCGCCAACCCGCATTGCGCAAGCGTGTTGATTACGCTCAATCCTTCTCTGTATGAGACCTGTGGCCAGCAGTGGGACGATAAAAAAGGTTGATCATGACACGCGTTAAAAAGGATTGACTCCGTCCCGGGCTGAGAATACCGAAATGGAAAAATTCAATGCCCGGGCATTGAACTTAGTATCCAATAATAACATACGGTATACGGGCTTCATAATTTGCGACAAATGAAGGAAGAAAACGCAAGCGCAAGGTTCCGTAGCATTTAACGGCAAAATATTAAAGCCGAGGATTCCGTATAATTAAAATTATTCTGTATAATAATATATATTAAAATTTTTATATTACTCAGCATATATACTGTTCCCACTGCGAATAGTGACGTGGTGGCCCAGTGGTTTAAACACCAGCCTCTCAAGTATGAGTATGCGTGTGCGATTCCAGGTCAGACAAGCACCAATGTAACTTTTCTAAGTTATTTCTAAGTATATCTTGACACTAATGACTTATTAAAAACGTGAAGGAAAACATCTTGAGGAAACCTGGACCTTAAGTTTGAAATCGCCAAGCCGCATTGAGCAAGCGTGGTGATGACGCTCAATCCTTCTCTGTATGAGAGAAGACCTGTGCCCAGCAGTGGGACGATAAAAACGTTGATGATGAATGTTCCCACTGTTGACATACAATTATTTGTAACTAAAAATTTACGGTCTTAACAATTTTTGCTTTATCTGTTCATTCTATAGATGTATATATGTATATATATATACTCGTATATTGTTTTGTTGGTATTTTGGCGGGGTAGCTGGCATATTTTCAATAATTTCATTGTTGTTGTATTTTCTTGTGTTCCCCACTATTCATAGTATTGTATAAAGTCATGTGTTTTTTTAAATGAACAGACAGCTGTACTGCTGGGGAGTTTCTTCCGCCATTTCTTCTTCCCAGCGAAAGCACTAGGAAGTGTCGATGGGTGGGCGTTTTGGGGGACTGTCTTATGTAATATTGACGTTCAAAAAGTGCTGATTCTCAGCCTGGTTTGAATAAATGACTTTTGATTTGATTTGATTAGAATTAAATACTTATTATAATCTTCTTTTTGTAGTACGGACAACAGCAGGTCAAGCTATCCGAAACTGTCATGTATTCCCAATCAGCCTTAAATGATAAAGTTGAAAATGTAATAAAGAAATCTGACAGTTTGAAGTAGTTTGTTGTGTTATCATCTGTGTGTCTTATAAATTACAGAACATACATACAGTATGTTAAGAAAACCCTGTCCGACCCATAAGGATAATAAAGGTTAGGTAAACACATGACCAAATATAATATAAAATTTTACGTAATCATCATAGTACCAATACAAATGAATTTTGAAATAATCTTTTTTTCCCGCGAATTAATTCCAACTTCCCCGAAATTTGGTAATTTTTAAAAAAGTGACAACACCGGTATTATTATGAGCGAATAGCGATGCGACCACGTGCCGCGTGCCCTACCGCCCGCCGCCCGCGGAAGGGTGCTTAACGCATATTTATTAAGTTACCTCTTTTTGCGAGATAATATTTATTTTTTTAGGGGGATTTTTTTAAAGTTTAGCCCGGTTTTGTATCTATTAGTAGAATCAGTTATTGATACCTAACAATACCTTCACGGGTTGGACAGGGTTTTCTTTACATATTGTATAAAGACTGCAGTGTTGTGTTGTTGGGTTTAACATTGCATTACCTCGCTTAACTGGTGTCTTTCTTCCTATTCATTAAGTTCTTTACGTGATTAGGCTTAACAATCTAGCACGCTTTACCATCAACGATTACATCACCGCTTACCATCAGGCGGGATTGCAGTCAAGAACTGGTTTAAAATTATAAAAAAAAAAAATACAAAGGCTGACACAAAGCTTTCTTATCGCTAAGAGCGATCTTTTACAGATAACCTATAACAACTTAGAAGACGTTGCTTCGTACCAAATTTCAAAGATTCACGAAAAGTACACTGAAAGTTTTGATTCCTTTGCGAGTGTCAAAACTTTAATCTTTTGATTGCGTTGACTTAGAAGTTTAATTTCTTCACAGCTCCAAGGGACAATAGATCTGAGTATTTGCTATAAATATCAGCTTAATACCTCCACGCGTTCCTAAGAAAAAGGGTTATAACAGACAGAGGAAGAAATGCGGAAGGATAACAAAGTGATGGTATAAAGATTTCGTATTTTCATTTCGAGGTTATAGAACCCTAAAAAACACGTTTTGGAAATGGTTTTTTGAACCCTTTCATTTTTATTTCTTTTGTTAGTTATTATAGCGGTGTTATTAATTCAAGTTTTGTGATAATTATGACAATCTAGACCAATGTAGGGCGATGGAAAGAGCTCGGAGATGCTCGGAGTTTCTCTGCGTGATTGAATCAGAACTGAGAAGATCCGCAGAAGAACTAAAGTCACCGATTTAAAATTAATGGTTTAATTAATGGATTAAAAATTGAATGGATTATTTTTGTATGGATTTTTGAATGGATTGTTTTTATTAATAGATTATTGAAATGGATTAAAATTAAAAATTAATGGTTAATTAAGTAGGCGGGGCATATTGATCGTAGAACCGATGGCCGATGGGACAGTAAGGTTCTGGAGTGGCGGCCACGTACCGGAAGACGCAGTGTAGGTAGGCCCCTAACATGGTGGATGCCCTAGTACCAGCAGTGAATTACAATAGAGAATTAAGCCAAAAATATTAATATTAATAGGTGAAAAAATAAGTTTCCGACGTTTTTCGAACATTTTTCATTCGGTGGTAGGCCATAACATCGGCCGTCGGCAGAAGTTACCACCCACCAGACAAAGCCTTGCCGCCAAGCGATTTGTCGTGTTCTGGCATGATGTCTGGTGAAGACGGCTTCACCAGACATCATGCCAGAACACGACAAATCGCTTGGCGGCAAGGCAACACAACTGCTCAGACCCGTCCTCTGTACGGACAGAGGACGGGTCTGAGCAGTTGTGTTGCGATTAAAAGTCCAATGACACTCAGCTTGACTTTCCCGCCAAAAACCTCCTATAGTTCTTCAAATATAAGAAGTGCAATTTGACGTTTCATACTTTTTATGACGACACAACTTTGTACATGCGTAACTCAATAATTGCCATTTATTTATTCTGTAAAACCACGCAATTTTAAAGTTATGTTTATTTTATCACAAACTGAATAATTCTTAATTACTTAATTTACATTAAAATTTTTCAAACAAGCAATATAACCAATACAGACAGTTAATAATATAATTATATTAATAGTATTTTTTCTCGTCGTCGTATCAAAGTCACGTAGTAAGGTACTATACCGTAGTGTTGTGACTCTTCATATTCACTTGTATACCAATAATCGTTAAAAATGACCGAATAATTATTTAATTATATTATTTCTGATTTGTAATTAATAATAAAATTAATAATGTATAACGCATAATTTATAATATTTAACATTGTATGTAATACAATGTTGCTTAGGTTAGGATGGAACAAAATATTTTGAGAATTTCTTTCATCTAAAATTCAGACATTTACAGTCATAAAATAAATAAATTTGCAACTTTAATCGATTACAAATTACAAAGAAATTAAATCAATGTTTCGTTTAAATCGGATATTGTTGTAATTATTTTTTTTTTAACCCAATCCCTATTCTTCATTAAGTTAGAAGTGTCAAATTGCACTTCTTACATTTGAAGAACTGTAATACTACATGTTCTTACCAGATGTCCGAACTTACGATATCGCATTTTATATCTGACAATTTCAACATAACCTCTTAGTGAGGACATCATTCGTTAAACGGCGGAAACTTATTTATATGTAAAGCGAACCTTTTTGGAACCGTTCCCGCCCGGCCAAAAAGGCCGAGTCGAATCTTCTAGATTCTAAAAGCTTCCTTTTTTAAAATAAATGACGCGCGCCCGTTTTGTTTTTGACAAGAATCGTCTGACCTCCGTCGACGAGGCTTCGCACAAATAACGTGCTTTTTTGTGAATGTTAAAATATGATTTAAAAATATGTATGTCGCTATTTTGTTAACATTTTATTAAAAATTGCACCTCTTGATTTATTTATTAGAATTATTTTTACTATGACATATTACTTTTGCTTTTATCTGTTAAGCATATTGTTAACTTATAACTTTTATTTTGTTATGCCTATTAATTATTTGCGACTCTTGCACGGTATCTCCATTAAAGCTAATTCTAGCCATGGAAGGGGCCTGGTGACCTGTAACACAGGTTTTTTCCAAACACCTATATCAGGTACCAGTCTCTCACAAAGGTGGAATTTAGCTGAGACTTTTTTTTTGTACACACTATTACAAATCAACTTTGTGAAGAGAGAATAAATGATAAATTATTATTATTATTATACCTAAACCGCCTGTCTGCTGAATTTCATTCAAATGCGTGTAGTATATTCATTCATCTATTTCATTCCTGAACATAAATATAAATCCATCCATCCATCCATCCATAAAAAAGCATTGGCCTTTATAATATTAGAGGGATTATAGAATTTTTAACACAAAATTAACGCTTTAAACGGACTGACGGCTGAGTTCCAGTGTTTTTTTTTAATTGTAAACTAGTTTTTGACCGAAATCCCGTCTGATGGCAGTAATGCAATCATTGATGGTAAAGCGCGCTAATCAATTAAAAGCCTATCAAGAAACTAAGAAAGACGATAGTAGAGCGAGGTGATGCAATGTTATCCAACAACATGACCAACGATGTTGCGCCAAAGGGAGATAGATCTGAAAACTCTTCACGACCAAACTCAAGACACAATAACATTTGGGGTATCGTACCCGACGTACATCGCAACACAACTGTCCAGACCCGTCCTCGGTGCGGCTTCACCAGACTATCATGATGGAACACGACGAATCACTTGGCGGCAAGACTTTGTCGGTAACTTCTACCGGCAGCCGATGTTATGGCCTACCACCGAGATTTTTCTTTAGATGGAGCCACTACCTCTGATCTCCACAAACCGGTTACTGGGTAAAGAGTGGTGGTCTGACTATCGCGATTATGACCACCCCTTATGATTGTCAAAGATTTTCGAACCGAGGCATGAAGTTTTCGTAAAGATGGTCACCCATCCGCAGATCAACCACGGCAAGTGTAACCTAACCTGATCAATATACAGGCATTTATATACAGTTATTATATAATTTTAAATCACTACTCTGTCTTCAATGAGTCACTACGTTGTTGTTACTCACTGCTGATATGAGTATTAAATAGTTTATGGTCAAGAGTCCGTGATATTGATATATGTTTAAAAGAGGTTGGGATTATTTTTTAGGAGGATCTTAGAAATATGAGATATTTCTTTTTAATTACTTATTTTATTTATTTATGTACACACAATATACATGACAAAATTAAAATCTGTGTACAAATGTGATTTTTAATACTTTTTTTTTTCTTTTTTGTCCAAAAATATAATAAGGAAACGGAAGGTTCGTTTCCTTATAATATTTTTCTTAAAAATATATTTGGTTAAATTATGGAAAACATTACATCATGGAATTTACTTTTACAGTTACCTACTTATATGAATGTTTTTTCCGTATTTATTCTTTTTCTTTAGAAAACTCGAGATCGACTCTGTTCTCAATTTCATTCAATTATTTCAAGATTGAAATGCCAAAATATATTACCGAAAACATTGCATGACTACTGTGTAATATTCCCAATAAATTCCTAATATAAAAATCATTAGTTTTTTTCCACCTGAAGTCAATTAATATAAATGGCCTATGACCTATTCACTTGATTTGTACCAGAAGCGTATTAAGACAAAAGAGTATGTATATTAAAAAAAAACTGGTTTACATACGTCACCGCTCCGCAGCGGCCGGCTAGCAAAATTTATATAAGACTGAGATCTACCGCTGATCTTGCTAGACACAAGTTTACTGCAGCCCGCTGTGCATCGTGCATGTCAACCTTTATTTCATAGCGCGCGCGATTTGAAATTCGAATTCCGAACTGCATTCGAATTTTCGAATTATTATCTGTTCGAGAGAACTAGATATGTGACTCTGATTTTTTTTACGTATTTTGTGATTGATATAAATATCGGTTTTTAAAACTGAACTGGTTTATTGAACGATTGACATTGAGAACCGTTTGACGTTTCAAATACGTACTTTTATTTACGGATTTTTAAACTAGTGCTATTGAATAGAAATTATAAATCAATTAGTTAACAGAAACATTGGTTATTTGATAAACTTGCGGTGATAAAGAGTTTTTATTTCAAAAATGAAGGATCTAGCACCGATGTGGAACAATCCAGGGGATAAGAGGTATTCGGCTGTGAACACGGATGAATCGAAAGATGTGACGAGCAATCATGCCAGGAGACCTGAAATCGATAACTTAGAGGCGAATTTTGACCGATGCGAAACAGTTAACAAAAAGATTAACGGCAATGGTGAATTCAGTTTCAGAAGTAATGCCATTATGAACCGTTTGTTTGAAAGAAGAAAGAAGGGGCAGATCGGTAGACAACCAAAAAGTAAGTGTTTTTACAAGCTTTTAATTTAAGTAATTATGTTCGGAAGATATCTTTCAACTTAATTTTGAAACAGATATTTTTAAAAAATTCTATTTGGGTTAGATATTAATGTGAATTTATTTATTGACGCTGGCTATGCAGAATTGCAATATTAAAGCAATTTTTGACTCTTGCGGCATAAGTTGACATTACAGGAGCGGTTTTTTTCCTTTAAATAGATAAGTAGGTATATATTGGAGATTATGTTTACGCCAAATATTTTTTTTAATACTGGTTTAAAAATAAATTAACAATTATCGTGAAACAAAGTTGCAAAAAAGTTGTGTAAAATTATAATTATTTGCTAAGTCTTAAACATTTTTCGTTTTGGAAAAATGTTACGAAAAAATAAACATATGAAATGTAATATTTCTTTTTTTTTTTTCAACAAAATTATGATACCTACAGTTTTTATGACACCTTTGGTATTTATATTCTTTGTGTAATTTTGCGATCAATTTAATCTAATATAATAATTGCGCGCATAAAAAACAAATGCAATAAAATATTATTATTATCTATGTTTTTTTATAGCACATTTGCTCGTAAAGGCATCTCATTACGCATGTGTGCGTCATTGTAATGTAAAACGCACGGTTTTTCAAACTGCTCCGTCTAAAACGAAACGATGCTTTTTAAAAAAAATTAACAAAGAGTTTTTGTGTTACATAAGTTGTCAACATTTTATGAATATAATATTATTTAATATGTCTCGGAATTCCGGATTACCCCGCCTTTTGAAAGGCGTAAGCAGGGCAAAACGAAATTTGCAGAGATGCTTGTAATTAAGTCTTGTTTATTTCCAAAAAACGAACCCTTTTTACGTTTGGTTTAAACCACACAACAAAACCCTATAAGGGTTTATTGTACCTTGAAAGATTTTTCTACATACTCTTGGAAGATTTAACTTAGAAAATTATACAAAAATAAATATGAAAAAATAACGGAAAGCCAAAAGGCTCTTATCTCAGCGTAATACTTCGACATATACAAACTAAATAATCAATAATAAATCGAACTACTACGTAAAATTAAGTGTGTGTGTGTCTTCATTTTTATGCGTCGATTAATTTATGTGTATATTAGCGAGTTTCATAGATAGTACTTTTCGTACTTTATAAAAGGTTGGCCGAATGAGTTTAGGCGAGTTGTGAAAAAACTAACAATCAAACTATTTATATACCAGTAAAAAAAAAAATAAACACGTATAATGTTAATTGCCAGATTTAATAAATTATTTTATAGTCTGTTGTAAAGTATCTAAAGTAATTCGATTTATATTTTATTTTTTATTTTTGTGGTAATGACAATCAACTGTCATCCGTATGTCATTCTAATATTTAATCGAGCACCTTATACACCGTGTTCTTCAACGTCTTTTACAAATCAAATCTGACGGAAAATGGAAGTAGTATTTAAAAAGGCTGCGTTACTAAAATATCTGTAATTTTATAATGAACTATGAACAACCTAGAAAACTTAGTTTTGACAAGTTTCAGCCTGCCAAATCTTACGTTGCCAA
This sequence comes from Sesamia inferens, assembly GCA_037179545.1. Taxonomy (NCBI): domain Eukaryota; kingdom Metazoa; phylum Arthropoda; class Insecta; order Lepidoptera; family Noctuidae; genus Sesamia; species Sesamia inferens. The sequence goes on along the minus strand of CM073951.1, from coordinate 12,653,943 downwards.
TTCGGTTCCCTAATTTCGTAACAGACTATTAGGTACTATCAATTCGAATCATTTGGATTCGTATTGCAATCATCCCAGGAGACCTGAAATCGATAACTTAGAGGCGAGTTTTGACCGATGTGAAACAGTTAACAATAAGATTAACGGTAATGGTGAATTCAGTTTCAGAAGTAATACCATTTTGAACCGTTTGTTTCAAAGAAGAAAGAAGGGGTTCCATATATTAAAAAATGTGACTTCTCTGCAATCTAAAAAACGCATTGAATGTCGTTGAACTGTCAAAATGAAACTCACTGCTGCTGATAATGTGTTACACAATATTTATCCGTTATTAACATAGCGGTGATGTATTTCAACATTTTTAGTTTTTTATGTAAATTACAAAAAATAAGAAGAATCCATTCATTATTGTGTCTTATACAATGAAAAATGTTTATATCCATGGTCTCACCCATCGTACTAAAATTAAAAACGTGAAAGTGTGTACGGATGTATGTATGTGTGTTACTTAATGGTCACTTAACTACCTCAAAACTTCCATAAACATAGATCATTATCAGAAACAACTCACTAAAAAAAACAATATTTCTTTATACCTACCATTTTAGCAATATTTTTTTTCAAATAAACTATAAATAGCTTAATAACATGTTCAAGAATATATTTTGTGTCTCAAAACGCTATAAAAAATATAAAGCGTCACGCTATGGCCGCCATTAAAATTCTCTAGAATTTACTATTTACATCGTCAGAGATATTAAACCGATCAACTTATTTTTTTTTTTAATGCTATTTATACAGGAGGCCGTTTAGGTAAGATTATTAACTCTCGAATATCTTATAAAAAAAAAACTATTTATAGCAATAAAAAAAGAAACTAATTTTATTGGTGTAGGTATGATATCTTGTTGTTTTTGTTGTATTTAAGTTATTTTTAATGATCGTGTTTTTAGAAGGGTCCGTATATTTATAGTTTTTATTTTTTTAATAGATATTACATTTTGTTTAAGTGGGTGTGTGTATTTTTTTAAGTTTAGTTTAATTATCTTTCTGTACCAGTTTAACTATTACACACTATTACTAGGTATCTATCAATTAGAATCAGTTCGTACAATATTGGTAATCCATTGTTCCACATGTTCCAAAAATGTGTCTGCTCAGCAACGTAAATAACGCAATGAATATTGTTTAACTGTCAAAATTAAAGGCATTGCTGCTGTTAATAGATTACGCAATTACCCTGCTAGTAGAAGCCGGTGAAACGAACTGGATAAAACAAACTACTAATGACCTTTAGTAGTTGTGGAATTCATAGAGAGACCATTGCCCAGCAATGGAATAATGGAAAGAAACAATAACAGTAACTTTAAAGCTATTTATAACCGAACAAAAAAGTTACAGAAAATGTGGGCGTGGTACTGGGTTATGGGTTTTTACGCGCGGCGATACAAACTCGTTTTAAAAGTCATGGTTTGCGTTTAGTTACAGTTAGTGGTTACTGATCAATTTGCAGATATAAATATAGTACTTACTTGTAATGAATTTGTAAGAAAGAAGATCAATCATTTTATAAATGACACGCACAAAAACCTAAAAAAGTAGTATTATAGTTTCCGTCGGACTAAAATTTGAGTATCTTCAAGGCTAGAGGGAATAGGCTCTTAATAAACTAGCGCTCTTTACCATCAACGATTATATCACTGCTTACCATCAGGCTGCATTGCGGTCACGCACAGTTTATAATAAAAAAAATATATTATTAGAGAAAAAGTTTAGGGGTTTTTTGAGTGCTGATAAGTTACCTTACTACCCAACTAAAATTTTCCACGCTGTATAAACAAAATAATTTGTTAGTTTTAACGTTTTGAAGACAGGAATCTCGACCATCTGTATTGATCATTTTAATTTATAAAAAAGCTATGCTATAAAAAAAAAATACCAAAAAAAAACCGACTTCCAAGAAACACTACAAAGTGAAAAATAACAAATTTCAGAAGTCGGTGTCTTTGGTTTTCGTATATTGGTTTTGACACCGACTTCCGAAATTAGTTATTTTTCACTTTGTAGTGTTTTTTGGGAGTCGGTTGTTTATTTTGTAAAAAAGTTCTTATTTTACACTTTTTAGTTGTGAAAAGTACTGTTCAAATGCATCCGGTTATACTGGATGCTGACGCTAAAATACTTAATGAAAAAACTTACAAACGCACTGGTTGCCCCTACGATTTTTGAAAGTTCCCCTTGATTTCTCTGGTCTTCCACCATCAAACCCTGGTGTCCTTATTATGAGATCACCTTGGGAATGTCTTCTTTCCAGAATTATCAAAATCGGTTCATAAATGAGTCGAAATGAGTAACCTCCTCCTTTTTGAAGTCGGTTAAAAACACACAAACAACATCGGCTGCCGGCAGAAGTTACCCACCAGACAAAGTCTTGCCGCCAAGCGATTCGTCGTGTTCCGGCATGATGTCTGGTGAAGCCATACGGAGGACGGGTCGGAGCAGTTGTGTTGCGATGTGTGCCGGGTATAATGCGTCAAATATTGTTGTGTCGGGAGCTTGGTCGTGGAGGGTCTCCAGGTCAATCTCCCTCTGGGATTATCATTGCATCACCTCGCTCAACTGTCGTCTTCCTTCCTATTCGCTCAGTTTTTTTTGAGCGAATAGGCTTTATAAACTAGCGCGCTTTACCATCAACGATTGCATCACTGCTTATCATCAGGCTGAATTGCAATCAAGCCCTAGTTTATAACTATAAATAAAAAATAAATAAAAAAACAAAACAAACACTAGTATTTTACAGCTGGATTCCAATATCTTTATCGATGTTCTAGGAAATAAAACAGACGTGCATTCTAACAAAGAACTGAAGAGATGCATACTAAACAATGTGAACATCCTACGTGTGAATATGTGAAGATATGTCCGATAAAGAAAGAAAAGAAAGAAAACAGGTAGATTTGTCGCGTAATACATGCACCTTGTTTCGATCCCGTGGGAATGGCGCCGATACACTTGTTCACAAACTAAACTAAACATGGTTTAGTCCGTTTTAGTTTTCTATTTAATTCAACATTTCCGGGATAAAAACTACCCTATTATTTAATCCGTACTTGTAACTTTACGTCTGCAAAATTTCAAAGCAATCGGTTCCGTAGTTACGGCGTGAAAGCGGAACAAACAAACTCACTTTCCGATTTATAATATTAATAAGGATTGACGTTCAAAAGTGCTGATTCTTAGCCTGATTTGAATAAGTTATTTTTGATTCTGATTATGGCGTGGATTTGTTTGTGAGTTACTAAGAAAAACCGGTACGTTCAGTTTCATATTTATTTTTAGTTCGCACGCAGTTGAAGGGACAAGGAACCGGAAATTTGACCAAAAAAAAAAATTCGAAAACACGTAAATTAATATTCAAATGTCTTTAAAATTATACAATATGGACGCCATTAAATGTTTTTTAAATTGTTTTATTTTTGTTTATTGGTGTCTTTTTTTTAAGTATTATGAGGCTGTGGTTTTTGGAATTCCGTTATATTACTTAGAACTGCTCTGCCTGTATGTCCGTCATCTGTTTGTCTCTTATAGGGCTACTAGCTGCGTCCCGCGGTAGGGTTCTAAGCCGCGGGAATATCGGAGTAAAAAGTATTCTGTGTATTATTCCTGGTTATAAACTACTAGCGGCCGCCAGCGACTTAGTTCTCGTGGAGTCAGTTATGCTTCGCTCCTATTGGTTGCAGCGTGATGTTATACAGCCCAAAGCCTTCCTGGATTAATGGGCTATCCAACGCAAAAAGAATTTTTCAAATTAGACCAGTATTTCTTGAGATTAGCGCGTTCAAACAAACAACCAAACTGCGTTTTTGCGTAAAAAAGTGACAAACATCCATCCATACTCACAAACTTTCGCATTTACATATAATAAACTAGTGGCCGCCCGCGACCTCGTTTTCGTGGAGTTACTTATTTGAACATGTACCCCAAAATATACAGCATACCTTTTTAATTTTTGCTATGCTCTGCTCCTATTGGTCGCATTAGCCTTCTTGGATTAATGGGCTATCCAACGCAAAAAGATTTTTTCAAATCGGACCAGTAGTTCCTGAGATTAGCTCGTTGAAACAATCAAACTCTTCAGCTTTATACGTTAGTATAGATATATAGATTTTTAAATATTATTGGTAGTACGGAGCCCTTTATTTGCGAGTCAAATTAATAGATATTTTTTTGTTATTGATATATTTATTTTTTATTAATTACATACGTCAATGATATAATTATGTTCACTGTGTTATTTCAAGTATCAAGATACCTACTTGGTAAATATTATCAAAATCGGTTTAAACTAAATTTAAGTAGGTACCTACAGTGCATCGTTTTCTTTCTATTTCATTATGAAAAGGACAGAAGATAATATGTTAGTTTAGATCTTTCAAATTAGTCCGCTCCTGACGTAAATTGACGTATTTTTAGTCGCCATGTTTATAATCGCGTCTAAACTGTCTACGGAATATTTTAATTTGACAGGATTAAACTAAAATTTTACCTTCTATTTTCGTAACAAATAGAAAGAAAAAGATGCACTTGAATTAAAATTAATTTAGTTTTTAAACAAAAGAATGCGCGCCAATGTAATTTGTAACAATACGAGTAATTTAATGACGTAAAGCAAATGCATGTACGGTAAATAGGTGCTTACTGTATTGATACGGTCAGCAAGATTCTGTCGCGAGATACCAAACGTCATCAGATAATTGCTTTTGTATGGTTTTATCGCTACCGTTCACATTGATACACGATACAACACAATCTGCCGACCCCACTGAGCTTGCCGCTTGAGTTTGTACACGTTTTTCTAAGTTAATTAATGAAATATAAAAAACCATTTCATGTGATAAAAACTTCTAGTACAGTAGTACTAGAAGTTTTTATCACATGAAATGGTTTTTTGTACGACATTTGGCGCATCGTACCCTCACACATTCAGTCTGAAATCGCCAACCCACATTGAGCAAGCGTGGTGATTACGCTCAATCCTTCTCTGTATGAAAGGAGACTTGTGTCCAGCAGTGTCACGATGAAAAGGTTGATGATAAAATCCAATTGTTATAATGTTGCTTTTTTATCGGATGTTGGATAAATAATACTGTGGAAACAAATCCCGACCTCTGTGTGCTATGAACGGTATTTAAACCGCTGTAGCGTACTCTCTTTGTCGCTGGAGTCACTGGCAGAGTTCAATGTAGTTGAATTTAAAAAGTTCCTGAAAATTGACGTTTGTTTAGTCGTCATGTTTTTCATCACGTCGAAACTGTTTATGGAGTATCGTAACATGATGGACTAAAATAAATTTAGTTTTGTTTTTGGACAAGGAATTTGGGGCCAATATAATCGGCTCTTCGGATCGGTTATAAACTAAAACTCATTTTTCTTTTTTTAAATGTAGTTTATAGATTGATATATATTTTATTAATACTTATATTTAATTTATTTTAAAAAAATGTCTTGTCATCTTTAACTATTTTTTTTTGTAAACCGATGACATAATATAGTCATTGCCAAGTGCTAAACATTTCAATTTGAACCATAAAGTCGTTGACATTATAGAAAAATGATGTGTCATTACAACATGATGTAAATTAACACACCGAGGCAAAGTTTCGTCATTCTTTAAACGTTAATCAGAAAGTATTTGATATTTATAGATATTTTATTACTTTTAAAAGGTAAAAAAATGAGCACCGATTCTCCTCCAGGGCCAAATGGGCCTCCTTCTTAGGTGCCATTTCTACGAAACAGCCAGAACTTCTGTTTTCACTGTATTATTTATTCAACTTTTAGCATAGAGTAAAAATCACACAATACATCCAAAAATAAACATGCATCAAGTAGCAAAAAATAAAATTCAAAATAGAAAGTGAATACCCCTATATTAAAAATATCAATAAAGAATGGTTCGCGGCTGCACCAGAAAGGGACCAGTTCACATACAAAAAATAGGTACACAACATCTAGTAGCAGTCGTTGCGGGTTGTTGGAGCCCTCAAAAGTCCAACAATCAGTCTACCTGCAAAGCTTCGATATCGCCTTCGGAATGTGGAGGTCAGACGGCGGTCGCTTCAAGGAAAATATCGAATTTTAGCCAAAATCTGTAGTTAGACTAGTAAAGCTGACCCCAAACTCCAAAGCTGAAAAATCTTCGGTTGCGACTAGGATTAACGCTGTGATGATGATAATGATAAGAACAGTTGGTTGTATTGACTAATACAATGGTCATATTTCCCGAACTGACCTTACTAAGAATCTATTGTATATTAAACAATTCCAAGAGTATAGACTATCGAAGAAACGTTACTCATCATTGGCCAAACCATTGTTGATACTGATACTACCAGTTTAATTGAATGCCAGCGGAAAATGTGTTTAAAATCAGTTATCAATGAATGTAACCTCAAAATAATGAACTAACAATAACACCCAGATATTTTTTATTTTTCTATTTTAAACTATAACAAAACTAAAATCGATACCTAAAATGTCAAATTCAATAGATATATTTTTTTTATCCTGGCAACACGACTAACTCATACAGTTTCAAATTCGTGTCAATGAATCTTTTTTTTTTTTATTTCTAGACAATTTGCAAACTGCCAGCATGTTTTAAAATGCCAATGACATGCCATAATATTCTCTTTGACAAGAGCGTCATTGTGTAGGTATAATATGCTTTCCGCGTGGAAATCATACCTACAAGATGGCTGGAAAATTTCCTTATGCGATACCATGATTACCATTTAATTGATGAGCCCTATTTTGTTCGGCTTCGTCAGTAGAAGACTTAATAAAGAAACAATATTTAAATTCACCATGATAATCAACCTATATCATTCCCAATATTCGGAGGCCTGTGTCCGTATAAATTATCTTAAATTATTGTTTATTTTAAAATCTAGTCGCAATTTCGGCGAACATTAATGCGTAAATCATTAAGAAAAGGATAGAGGATAACACTTTAATTTAAACCTGTCAAATTAAGATATTCCATAGACAGTTTAGACGCGATTATAAACATGGCGACCTTTCTTTCTTTTATGGCTTCGCACGGCTTGTGCATTTAGCCAATGTCACGTAATGAATTATTCATGTCGAAAAAGACGGCCGCGTGATCCGTCTTACGATGGAGGTTTGAGACAAAGTCATGATGTGGCCACTATGCTGCGATATTTCACTGTTCTATATGAATTATTTACTGAATGCACTTTTTACTACATAAATCACGCACTTTTATTTAGTAAACAACACTATAAATAATTTTAAAAGTCCGATGAAAAATGAGCGTGACACTCAGCTTGACTTTCCCGCCAAAACTCCATGGCGACCTTTGTTGTGGAAAACCAAGAAGAAAAAAAAAACATGGCGACCGAAAATACGCGGATTTACGTCAGGCGCGGAATAATTTGACAGCTCTAAACTGAGATTTTATTTTCTGTTCTTTGCTTAGTGAAAAAAAAAGGTGCACTGATCTTAAATTTAATTTAGGTAATGTACTTGACAAGGGAGTCGTGGGCATTGTGTATTCAAGTATAATAAAATGGTCAGCAATGTCTAAATACGAGGAAAATGTTATTCTTGTAAAACTAGTTGGCTTTAGTCGTTAAAGTCAGGAGAAATAGTATAGTTATTAATATGTACTTTTCTGTAACATAGGTATAGTCATGAACATTATAAGTATACTGTGTCATCAGTGACTCTTCAATGACTCTACGATGACTCTTCAATTGAATCAAGGCCTGGGAAAAATCTATTACACCAGTCACTGGTTTATTTTATAAATTGTAGTTTTTCTTAGTAAAGTAGTTACTGGGTATTTATCGTACCAAGTTAGTTACGTAACTAAGTTATGCTACATTTTTTAAGCGTTTCTTCACACTAGGGATTATTCTTGTATCGTGGGTGCGTTTACAAACTAGGGATGTAACGAAGGTAGTTATATCGGAACCGGAACCGGAGTCGGAACCGGAGGCGGAGGCAGGCTCAGAAGTGGTGGTAGGAGAGAGATTTTTTATTTAACCCCAAAAATATTATTCAGTCAACTTATTCATTTATTTTATTTTATTTTAAAATTAAACACAAACAGTGAACCATGGTAAAAAAAGCATTTCCTCTCTCTTTAAACATGTCATTTTTTTATTTGCTCCTGTATGATGTTTATTAGTTAGATGTATATATTTATTAGATTAGTAAGATACACTCAACGTGCATATTTATTATATAAACTATGTAAATAGTACACTGTAGACTACCTACATTATTTCTCTCTCCTTCCCCTTACTATTCCATCCAAAGGTTGTCTGTAAAAGATCGCTCTTAGCGATAAGACTGCCCATTGTGTCATCCTGTGTAAAATCTTTATATTTATGTTTTTGTAATCTATATGGTGTACATAATAAAGAGTATTCTATTCTATTCTACATCTAGAATAGTAACTGTTTCTTCTAGACTTTGATATAAAGTTAATCTAAAAGCCAGCTGTATAAATAAATCATCGTTTTAGTACAAATAAAAACAACTTTCAGAATGTATGCATACCCCGTTAGTTTAATATATAAGAAAAAAATTAGTCTTGTCTATGTTCGAGATTTTGTCTCCATACAGACTACATGAGTTATTCAGAATTTAACTTTAATACCTACACAATAAGAATCAATTAAAGCAACAACAACTTCAAACATTTTTATAACTTCTTCAATAGCACTATCACTTTGAAAACAATTTAATTCTTACTGTAGTAAGGTCGATATTTCTTCAATTTTATATAACAACAATTTGGAACATGAATTTGAATAGACTTTATGACAGCCCATTCACGGATCAGCTAAAGAGCAAAAACTACTTGATTGACAGATTCAACACTATGACCTGCACCAACATTTTCACAATCATTTTTTGTTTTAAATTATTAGAAAGAAAGAAAATAGCATTTATTTAGCACAGACATAAAGACACAACTCTACCTGCTGATTTTGGCTAAACTTCGATATTTTCCGTGAAGCGACTGCCGTCTGACCTTCACAACCCGAAGGCGATATTGAAGCATTGCAGTTAGACCAATTGTTGTACTTTTGAGGGCTCCAACAACCCGTAACGACTGCCACTAGATGTTCGTATAGCAACCGGGACCAACGGCTTAACGTGCTTTCCGAGGCACGACCAGATCAGTGCAAATATTCATATTTATGCATACAAATATTTGCTCTACGAGGGGATCGAACACGCGCCTCCTTACGCAACGGTCGCGTTCGCTGCCTCTACGCCACGGAGGCTGTAAACATGTTACTTCTAGTCTTTCAAGCAATAAAAATGTATAAAAAACCTTGATATTCAAGACAATGTTATATAATTATGGTGTACCTTACGTAATATTAATCGCTTGTTTACGTTACTCTACCTGTGTTTACGTCCACGTAGTGGAAATACACAGTAATAATAATTACACAGTAATCATAATTATCCGTTTGATGAGCGGTCTTGTTCCATAATCTTGCACTGGTTATACACCATCGGCTTAGGAACCTACGTTAAGGTAAACAATAAAACCACGTGACTTAGTTAAACAATTAAACGACCAGCGAAACTAATCAAAATCAAAAGTCATTTATTCAATTTAGGCTGAGAATCAGCACTTTTGGAACGTCAATATTACATAAGACAGTCCCCCAAAACGCCCACCCATCGACACTTCCAAGTGCTTTCGCTGGGAAGAAGAAGTGGCGGAAGAAACTCCCCAGCAGCACAGCTGTCTGTTCATTTAAAAAAAACACATGACTTTATACAGTACTATGTATAGTGATGAACACAAGAAAATACAACAACAATGAAATTATTGAAAATATACCAGCTACCACGCCAAAATACCAGCAAAGCATTACCATCAACGATTGCATAACTGCTTACCATCTGGCGGGATTGTGTTGACCACAATCAAAAAAAAATGCTAGTTTATATTTTATAAATATGATTCGATAATGCACTTTGGCATTTTATAATAAAAGCTATGAAAAATGTTTGCTTAATTAGTTGAAAGTAGGTAGGTACTGGTATTCAATCTCAACCTATTTATTTTAGGAAAGCAGGCATGAAGTTATGTTATAAACTTTCCTTAAATGCACGCCATCTTGCGGTGAAAGCATGACGATTATCCGTTCAGTGGTACTCTTAGTGGATTAAAATCATCATAATTTTTTTGAGATTATCATCTTCTATGTTGAAAACGACCAATGGGAACCGTGCACCTAACTTCTGACGTATCATATGCCTATACTGGTTCATGTAAAAGAAAATATTTTGATTCGATTCATTGAAAAACATTCCTCTTTTTTAATAATTATTAGACTTGACTGCAATCTCTTCTGATGGTAAGCAGTGATGCAATCGTTGATGGTAAGACGCGCTAGTATATTAAGACTATTTACTTAAAAACTTAGTGAATAAGAAGGAAGACGGGAGTTGAGCGAGGTGATGCAATGTTAAACCCAACAACACGACCAACGATGCTGCGCCAGAGGGAGATTGATCTGGAGACCCTCCACGACCAAACTCCCGACACAACAACATTTGTCGCATCGTACCCGGCATACATCGCAACACAACTGCCGAGTCATCATGCCGGAACACAACAAATCGTCATATTTTTTATAAATATGATTTTCTCTTTCGCTAATTTTCGGCCAGTGATAGGATATGAAATTATTGTATAATTACCAAAATACCAACTTTATCACAATGACAATAAAGATCAAAATCATACATAAAACACCTAAAAAGACACTGATGACGTCTTTCTTATTGTTGTAGTCATGTTCGTGTAATTTGATTCCACAAGGCTTTAGGTTTTTTGTTCAACATCTCAGTTTTTCAGCGTCAAAAAAATTGTTTATAGGCTCAGAGTGGTTTAAATTGGCCTAGGCAATGGTTTACAATGGAAATGAAACTAAGCTTGAACAATAAGCGAGGCGACCACGTGACGCGTGCCCTGCCCCCCGCTGCCCGCGTATGAATTGCCTACCGCACATGTATTAATTCACTTCCTTTTGCGAAATAATATTTATTTTTTTGGGGTATTTTTTTTTTTTTTTTTTTGTTTAGCCCATCATTGTAGGCATTAGTAGAATCACTTATCGATACCTAACAATACCTTCACGGATCGGACAGGGTTTTCTTTACATATTGTATGTTCCGTGCGGGTGTCAAACCCGCGACACGCGGCGCGATCGCACAGCCGGTGCACCAATCGTGTGTATAGATATTATTGTGTTATATATATATTACATAATAATATGCCATCACGACATATCAAACTCATTTAAATTACTGACATTGACCGTGAACTTGATTTTGAGTGCTCAAAGCAGAGTTTCTTGACTTTTGGCTAAATGATAACAGGTGAACGGGTCAGTCGAAGGTTTTGTCTTTATCATAATAATATGGATTATTGAGTTGGCCCAAGAGGAGGTGGACTTAGCAATCTTTGTGACGATAGATGTGACAGCCAATGGCTTATCAGCCAAAAGCCTCGAGCAACACTTGAAGAGGCTCTCGTTGGGCAGCTGCATCAGGGGCTTGATTTAGAGAGCGGTACATCTGGATACGGCTCGCATTGCCTAACTGGTACTTGACTGCAATTCCGCCTGATGGTAAGTAGTGATGCAATCGTTGATGGTAAAGCGCGCTAGGGCATTTTCATTAGCCATGAAGACACTTAAACTGTAGTCAGACGGCAAGACCGCCGGTGACAAATTGTTACAATCCCTCGATGGATGCGGTAGAAATGCCTTTCTTTTTTTCTTCAGAAACTTTCATAACAAATCAGCATAGCGATTCTATAGACATTTTAGCTTGAAACATTACTAATCCATTGCTCTATGTGTTCGAAAGATGTGTTTGGTCAACAACGTAAGTCACGCAATGAATGTTACGTAATGACCGTGCTGATTTATACAAAATCGGTCGGCTGCTTACCTGTAATAGGACAATAGACGGAGAGGTCACGTAGACATCGTGGTAAGAGAGACAATTTTAATGGCGGTAAGCCATAATATCGGCTGCCGGCAGAAGTTACCACCCACCAGACAGTCTTGCCGCCAAGTGATTCGTCGTGTTCCGGCATGATGTCTGATGAAGCCGTACGAAGAACGGGTCTGAGCAGTTGTGTTGCGATGTATGTCGGGAGTTTGGTCGTGGAGGAGCTCCAGATCAATCTTCCTCTGGGTTTAACATTGCATCACCTCGCTCAACTGCCGTCTTCCTTCCTACTCACTCAGTTTTTTGAGTGAATAGGCTTTTTAAAGTACCGCGCTTTACCATCAATGAGTGTATCTCCGCTTACCATCAGGCGGGATTGCGGTCAAGCACTAAGTAGTTTATAACTAATATAAAAACATACTTAGTTATAAAATTATTTAATTTAAAAAATATGTTTTTTTTTTTTAATCATTTTGCGTCTAATATCATTTTGATTAATAACTAAGAAACACTGTGAATGACGTATATTGGAACATTTAAATCTATAATGACGCCCTACGAACAGATCCGGCTACGGATTAAAAATAGATGATCAGATGCTGTGTCGTAATAATAACCACCGTGCAGATCGACTGATTTGGTTAAGTTCCACTTGCCGGGGTTTGTCTGTGGATGGTTCACCATCTGTATATACCAAGACGCCTTCTTGCTTCGGAAAGCTCGATAAGCCGTTAATCCCGGTTGATAATGTCCCTTTGTGCCGATCATTACCGGTCAATAATGTCCCTTTGTGCCGATTGGCCTAGTTCTGTTCTGTCTCCTGCTTGTTATGGAGGGAAGTGGAAAAAAATATCTTTTTTCTTACTCCTCCGCTATTCTTTTCCGATTAATTTCGTTGCGGGACCCAAGACAGTTGAATCGTTTCTCCGGGACTCGTCGAACTTCATTGCTCGGCGTTTTTCTGGCGGTCTCCACTGTTGATTCTAGCTTTCAGGAGTTGCAGTGGTTGGGAAAAGTGTGGCGAGTTTTGTCCCCAAAAAAAAAAGTCATTACCGGTCGTCAGAAGTCCAAAAATCTGACCACCTGTCTTACGAAGTGGTATGTATTACCCAGTGCTTGGATTGTGGAGGTCAGATAGGCAGTAGTTTCAAGTTAATTACTGGTATCAGGTCGGTCAGACTGGAAGCTGACCCCAACAAATTTGGGAAAAACTCAGTGAGGTTTCAATGGGTGTTCAGTTTAAACCTTTTTCGTTCATTGGTTTTTTTTACACCACTTAAAAATATCTTTAACCTATTGTTATTATGTTTTATTAATTCTAATGAATTAATGATGTAACTAAAACCACATTTCTATGCGAATTTATATTTATTATCAACTTATAATTAACAGACCGGTTATTATATTTATTATCAACATATAACAGACCGGTTATTATCACAGAAAACAACATTTTTAAAAGGGATCAATAATAAGGTACTTATCTGGTTATCTTGTTCTTAAATTAGAATGGTAGACGTTGTTTTTGGTAATGAAATATTTCGCGTTGGTGTTTTGATGAAAAAGTTATGTGTGGGTATGTAAGTCATGGTGGCCTAGTGGTTAAAACACCAATCTCTCAAGTATGAGTGTGCTGGTTGGATTTCAGGTCAGGCAAGTACTAATGTAACTTTTCTAAGTTATATGGACTTTCTAAGTATATCTTAGACATCAATGACTGATTAAAAGGTGAAGGAAAACATCTTGAGGAAACCTGGACTTCAAGTCTGAAATCGCCAACCCGCATTGAGCAAGCGTAGTGATTACGCTCAACCCTTCTCCATATGAGATGAGACCTGTGCCCAGCAGTGGGACGATAAAAAGGTTAATGATATATATGTGTATAGGCTAATGATATATGTATAGTTTAGTTTCTAGTAGAATTGAAAAATAATGCGCAAATTTTAGCAAAACTGCGCGCATTATTTTTTACTTCCAATTCGAAAAAAACGTTACAATCATCAAATAGTTTTTTTTCAATCTATCTTTGTTATTGATTATATTAGCGAGACGTGTAGCAAAAAACTAATAAACGAATAATCTATCTTTGTTATACATATATCATGTTTGAAGCGTTAAAAAAACTATATAATCTAAAGCCACGATGACGCACGAGGATCGGTCAATCAGAGATTATCAATCTTTGTTTTTAACCCAAGGGATTTACGTTTTCCAGGTAAAAAATAAGACAAAAAACAATAAAAACATTCTGTTTAGTCCTCCTCCTCAAGTCGTTCTCCTAATTACTGAGGGTCGTGATGTCCCAGTAGAATTATCCTATCCGCCATCTGTTACGTCCCTGGCCGCGAGTACAGCATCATGCAGGCCGGTGTCCAGAGATGAACGAATTTGGTCAGTCCACCTTATTGGACCTTTCCAGTAACCATCAGATCTTCGAGATTGTCTCCATCTTTTCTGGCGATATGGCCAAAATATTCCAATATTGTTCCGGCATCATGTGTGGTGAAGCCGTACGGAGGACGGGTCTGAGCAGTTGTGTTGCGATGTGTGCCGGATACGATGCGCCTAATGTTGTTGTGTTAGGAGTTTGGTCGTGGAGGGTCTTCAGATCAATCTCCCTTTGGCGCAGCATCAGTGGTCGTATTGTTGGGTTTAACATTACATCACCTCGCTCAACTGCCGTCTTCCTCTTAATAAACTAGCGCGCTTTACCATCAACGATCGCATCACTCCTTACTATCAGGCGGGTTTGTTGCGGTCAAGCGTTAGTTTATTATTATTATTAAAAATAAAAAAATTACAGTGTCATTCTAACCCTAGTGAGAAAATTTAGGTGAAAGTAAACATGGAGCAACTTTAACTTCAACTAACTAAAAAAAAAATTGGGTGAAGTCCTAATCCAGCTTCAATAATTCTTTCTCTGGTGGAAACATAACATAACATGATCAGCCTGTATTGGAACCACAGTTAGGTCACAGGCTTCCTCTCGATGATGGGGGAGGGGGGAGGGGGGCGGGCTGTAATCTACCACGTGGGCCCAGTGTGGGCTGGTGGATGTCACATGTCTTAGAAGTTTTCTCACAATGTCCTGTTTTGAGAGCAGTGCTGATGAAATAATTTACAGTAAATAAAGCGCCGCTAAGTCGCGGCTGATACCAGAAGGCTACACCACAAGTTCTGAGTGTTGTAAGGAATGCTTCTAATTCAAAGTTGCAGGCAGAAGGCGTGTCAATATGACCTTCATCAGTGTCTCAGGCAGTCACTGATGGAGTTCATATCTTCTATTCTATTTTTGTTTATGGCAATGGTGCCGATGTCGACAATTCTGGCAATTTCTAATGTCATATGCGATTACATGCGAAGGAAACTAAATAAAAATATAATTAATAAAAAATAAAAAGCACTGTGTTTTATGTATCTTAAAAAGAATAGTAGTTTATGAAACTGTTACATAATGAGGGATATTATGCACGAGTGTGAGTTTAAAAAACGAACGAAGCGAGTTTTTTAATAGTATCACACGAGTGTGTAATACCTAATTATGTACAGTTTCATACACTACTTTATCTAATCTCATAAATTTTAAGAAACAATAATAATCAATTATGTGTCCAGCGAAACACAACATGGACTCGCAATGCAAAGAAACGTATTTGGCGCCAAAATTCTGCAAAAATGAAATACATAGTAAAAAAATGAAATAGTGCTATCTATGGTTTGTAATGTGTACGGTAATGAAAAAAAAAATTATAACATTATTTTGTTAGAGAAATAATGTTATAATTTAATTTTTTAATTTCCTTTCGATATACTATGGGTAAAGTACGTCAATATAAACTCCTTTTTAGTTTTATATTTTTAATTTTTCGATATGAGAGTAGATAAACATCTTTATGGCATGTCGCACCAAAACAAACGATAATTTGATTTCAATTTAATTGGAAAACTAGTTTCTAATGACGCAAAAGAGTTTTTGTTATTGCTGAATTTGAAATGTAAATGATGAGTGAAGAATTTTGTTATTCATAATTCGCTGCAGAGGGAGATGATGCATTATTTTTTTTTAATACCCTCGGATTAGCATCGGAGCTAAGACGTAAATTAGATTTCTTTTTTATATTCTATTTGCGTCACTGCTTACAATCAGGCAATAATAACATTAAAAGGAATTAAGAACTGTCGATCTGGACTAAAACATGTTTGTGCAGATTTTTGCAAAAGTTGATTAAGTAGTACGCTTTCCAATTTAATAAAAAATTCTAATTTGTTTGGGAAATTGACTTTTGAGTAATTACTTATAACAAAAAAACATGCATTATTGTAATGAGCGGCAAGTGCCAATGTAACTTTTCTAAGTATATCTTGGACAGCAATGACTGAAGGTGAAGGAAAACATCTTGAGAAAACCTGAACTTTAAGTCTGAAATCGCCAACCCGCATTGAGCAAGCGTGGTGATTACGCTCAATCCTTCTCTGTATGAGAGGAGATCTGTGCCCAGCAGTGGGACGATACAAAGGTTGATGATGATGATAATGATTGTAATGAGTGACGTAGTTTGAAACACCCTATACAATATGTAGGTACTGTTAGGTATCGATAACTGATTCTGATAATGGATACAAAGCCGGACTAAACTTAAAAAAAAAATCCCCCTAAAAAAATAAATACTATTTCGCAAAAAGAGGTAACTTAATACATTTGCGGTAAGCAACCCTTCCGCGGGCGGCGGGGGGCAGGGCACGCGGCACGTGGTCGCATCGCTATTCGCTCATACTAATACCGGTGATACCACTTTTTTAAAAATTACCAAATTTCGATAAAGTTGGAACTAATTTGCGAGAAAAAAAGATTATTTCAAAATTCATTTGTATTGGTACTATGATGATTACGTAAAATTTTATATTGTTACGGGCTAGGGGTACTAAAACGCCGGTTAAGGGTTTCGAAATTTATTGGCAACGAAGGTACAGTCGATTGTAGGCAATGACAAGTAGAATGTTGCTGACGTTGCACGGAAGTCTTCACTTACGTCCACGAAGTCCGTATTGTAAACACCCAATAACACTACAGATGTTACTTCACGTAGTACTCACAGTTCTCGTTACAGTTGTCGCAGTAGGTATTCTCAAAGATCGCTTCTTAAATGTCGCTGTTTCGTCTCGGTAGTCAAGTGTAGACTGACTGGGCGCCGGCGTCACGGCGCTATATATAGTCCAGCTGATCGAACATTCCAGAGTCGTCTAGACGTAATAATAATAGCGCATAACTTCGAGTACATTCGGTAAGTACCTACGGTAATTCCCGGAAACGGGCTTCTAGAAATTTCGATGTCGTCACTTAGTTGACAAAATTGATAAAACCTGTACCATTCGATAGGCCACCTTAAGTCTAGGAATGCGTTTTTATATTACACCTAAAAGATGTCTAGATCTAGAGTTACAGAGCTTAAAAGTTACGCACTGCATGTCACGCGATATTGAACCTTATGCCCTCGACATAAGGTGCATTCGTAACATTGCCCCCTTCTTAGTCATGCTCGTCCCGAGCATGATTTGACCCATAATAGCGAGCTAGGCGGTCTACGTGTACGATCTTCAGCTTCCCTCTAGGTCCTTTCTTAATCCGGTAGGTGACATCGTTTATCCTGGTTACTATCGTGTACGGACCCTCCCATTTGGCTTGAAATTTCGGACTCTTTCCTTTTCTCCTAATGGGATTATGTAACCATACCAAAGTTCCCTCTTCAAATCCGGGCACGTTAGCTTTGCGGTCGTATCGGATCTTCATTCTCTCGCTGGTTTTCAGACCATTCTCTCTCACTAGCTCATGTATTCCATCTAGTTTACGCCGTAGGTCGGCCACATAGTCGACGGCTAGGGTAGGGGTATCGGGGGGTGTTCCGGTAAGGGCATCTATGGGTAATCTAATTTCTCGGCCGAAGTTGACTTTCGCCGGTGTACAATTTGTACTATCATGTGTTGCAGAGCGGTATGACATTAAGAAGAGTGGAATATATTGGTCCCAATCCCTTTGGTGTTCTTCCACTACTTTGGCCAAATGATTCTCTAGCGTCTGGTTGAATCTTTCGACCATTCCATCTGACTGAGGGT
This sequence comes from Sesamia inferens, assembly GCA_037179545.1. Classification (NCBI taxonomy): domain Eukaryota; kingdom Metazoa; phylum Arthropoda; class Insecta; order Lepidoptera; family Noctuidae; genus Sesamia; species Sesamia inferens. Next base: position 12,635,811 of record CM073951.1, on the reverse strand, counting down.
GATATGGTGTTGTACGAGTCTTATGTATCCCAAGTAGTTGGCAAACCTCTCGGAACAGTGAAGACTCGAAGTTTCTACCCTGGTCAGAGTGCAACTCCAAGGGGACGCCAAATCGACAGAACACCTCGTGAACTAGCTTTTTGGCAACGGTATGAGCTTCTTGGTTGGGTACTGCAAAAGCTTCTGGCCATTTGCTGAAATAGTCTTGCACGACGATGATATACCTATTCCCTTCTTCAGTGATAGGGAATGGCCCAGCTATATCGACAGCAACTCTTTCCCATGGTGCACCAACATTGTACACTTTCAGCCGACCTCTGGCTCTCGTTTGCGGTCCCTTTACTGAGGAGCAGGCTACACATTTCCTACACCAGTCCTCTACGTCTTCGCGGCAATGCACCCAATAGAATCTTTTTCTCACCTTCTCCAAGGTTTTCTTCACTCCTAGATGTCCTCCGGATACTCCGTCGTGCACCTGCTTTAGCACTGATGCGACTTTATCACAGGGGACAACTATCTGTAAGGTGACCTCCTGTCCACTAGGTGATTCCCATTTCCTCTTCAGAACTCCATTATCAATTATCAGGCTGTCCCATTGAGCCCAGTAACTTTTTGCTGTTGGGCTAAGCGCTGATATTTCACTCCAAGGGGGCCGCTGGCCACTTTGCTTCCATTCAATTACTGTCCTCAAGACGCTATCTTCCTTCTGTGCATTTTCCAATGAATGATTATTCCAGTCCTCGTCCAACGCGTTCACCTGGATAATCCTCACGTTCTCTGTCTTTTCCTGTTTGCGTTCTTCACCTCGGTCCTTACTACCTGAAGTAATCTGGCGGCGGCGGACCTTTTGCTTTGCCTTTTTCTCGAGGCGCTTCTTCTTACGCGCCTCGTCCTCGGCTTCCTTGTCCCGCCTTGCTTCCGCCTCACTCCAGGACCTTCCGCGCGACCGCTCGCGCTCTTGTTCTCGCTTGCCGGAACGTTCGCGTTCCCGGTCCTTGACACGTACCAGCTCTCGTTCAGCGGGTCGCTCGCGGCGCCCACTCCGATCGCTCCGCTCGCGCCAATCGACGCGCTCGCTCGGGCGCTCGAGCTCGACCTTGACGTCGCGCTTGCGCCACAGCAACACCTCTGCGTCTTTACGTGCCCAAGAAGCACTTCTTCCCTTAGCCTTCCTGGGACAATCAATTCGAATGTGCCCCTTTTCGCCACATTCATAGCAAGTTGGTCCTCGTCGGGCTTTTATTTGTGCGGTCACTTTTCGAATACGGTCGTGTTGTCGGCCATCTTGACGTACAGCTTCCACCTCCAGAGCATGTGTCAAAGCTGCCTTCAGGGTCTGATGGTGACCCAGACGTACTGCAGCTCTGACTTCTGCATCTCGAATCCCATCAGTAAAGAATCGCAGAGTAGTAGCGTCAATCAGTCCCGGTGTGGATGCATACGCCTTCCGAACCAGACGTTCTATTTCCGTTGCCCACTGTTGCAGACTCTCATTGCTCTTCTGTGTGCGGTCGCGAAGTTGAGCCCTGTAGACATGTTCGAGGTGTTTCTCTCCATATCTAGTCTCCAATGCTTCTAACAGACAGGCTAGGGTATTGCAATCGCCGGAAACATTCTCGAGGATTCGTATGGCATCACCACGCAAAGCAAGCATAAGGGCCGTTAGAGCTTGATCATCGTCCCAGTTGTTGCCTTTTGCGACCTTTTCGAATTGAAGGCGGAAGGCTACCCATGACGTTGTTCCGTCAAAATGAGGTACTTGGAACGTCGGCAAAGCATTGGGTACAGGTACCACACCTTTAATACCTCCTTTCTGCACAGCTTTATGGAGAAACTGTATTTCCTTCTCACACTCCACGATGGTACTGTCTAGTTTCTCTATACGCGCATCTTGCTTGTCTATACGCATGTCTTGCTGGTCCATACGGGCATCCTGTTGTGTTGCTTTTATTTTAAGCTCGTTGACCTCTTCTTTAGTTGTTTCCCACTTTTCATTAAGTTCTATTACTAATTGCTGGGATTTTACCTGAGATTCTGCTATACTTGTAATGATTTGTGCCTGGGTTTCTGCCTGGGATTGTTTTATTTCTGCTTGGGATTCTGCTATGCTCCGCCTTATTTGCGCCTGGGTTTCTGCCTGGGATTCTGCTATGCTCAGCCTTATTTGCGCCGTCAAGTGAGCCATTAATGCCGATAAATCGCATCCGCTGGTTCCGGGAATAGTGGTGGTACTAGGCGCACTTACATTCGTCGGTGTTACGACGGCCGCATCTTCTATGGGTGCAGGGACACTAAGCAATTCTTCCTCTTGACGCGCCAAATCCATCGCTGCTTGTCGTCGCGTGCGAACTCTTTCGTCTTCCCTTGGCGTGACCGGCATTCCGCTTCTGACACCAATTGTTACGGGCTAGGGGGTACTAAAATACCGGTTAAGGGTTACGAAGTTTATTGGCAACGAAGGTACAGTCGATTGTAGGCAATGACAAGTAGAATGTTGCTGACGTTGCACGGAAGTCTTCACTTACGTCCACGAAGTCCGTATTGTAAACACCCAATAACACTACAGATGTTACTTCACGTAGTACTCACAGTTCTCGTTACAGTTGTCGCAGTAGGTATTCTCAAAGATCGCTTCTTAAATGTCGCTGTTTCGTCTCGGTAGTCAAGTGTAGACTGACTGGGCGCCGGCGTCACGGCGCTATATATAGTCCAGCTGATCGAACATTCCAGAGTCGTCTAGACGTAATAATAATAGCGCATAACTTCGAGTACATTCGGTAAGTACCTACGGTAATTCCCGGAAACGGGCTTCTAGAAATTTCGATGTCGTCACTTAGTTGACAAAATTGATAAAACCTGTACCATTCGATAGGCCACCTTAAGTCTAGGAATGCGTTTTTATATTACACCTAAAAGATGTCTAGATCTAGAGTTACAGAGCTTAAAAGTTACGCACTGCATGTCACGCGATATTGAACCTTATGCCCTCGACATAAGGTGCATTCGTAACAATATTATATTTGGTCAAGTGATTACCTAACCTTTATTATCCTTATGGATCGGACAGGGTTTTCTTTACATGTTGTATATTATGAGCGCAGTTATTATATCAATCAAATGAATATCTTTTATTTATCAGTATACAACAAAGACGGCCTTCTGTAAATATTCTATTTACTTATTGAAATCTGAATCAATAAATAACTAATTTATTTTCCGTTTATCATTCGTAAATATTGAAAATGACTGTGGTTAACCGTTTATTTATTAAAATTAGAATAACACCTGCTAATGGCTAAATAATGGTTTATACATAAGTTCAATAAAACAGGATACATAAAACTACAGGGTAATTGTATAACACATTTTATCATTTCTTACGTAATCTCTCTGCTACTGATAAGAAGCAATGAATTAATTTTGATAGTTTAGCAAGATTCATTGCGTCGTTTACGGTATTTTGCAAACTCATTTGGCAAACATATGAAGCATTGAATTAGAAATATTTAATACTAGTTTTTTTATATGCTTCGCTCCTATTGGTCGCAGCGTAATGTTATATATCCTGGATTAATGGACTATCCAACGCAAAAATAATTTTTCAAATCGGATCAGCTGGTTCTGAGATTAGCGCGGTCAAACAAACAAACTCTTCAGCTTTGTTTATTAGTATACCTAGAGTATAGATTAGTATAGATATTTACGCCAACAGGGAGTTGTGGATAGGCGTAAACAATAACAGCTTTTTCTCGATGGTATTCCATAACATCGGCCGCCGGCAGAAGTTACCACCCACCAGACAAAGCCTTGCCGCCAAGCGATTTGTCGTGTTCCGGCATGATGTCTGGTGAAGCCGTACGGAGGACGGGTCTGAGCAGTTGTGTTGCGATGTGTGCCGGGTGCGATGCGCCAAATGTTGTTGTGTTGGAAGTTTGGTTGTGGAGGGTCTTCAGATCAATCTCCCTTTAGCGCAGCATCGTTGGTCGTGTTGTTGGGTTTAACATTGCATCACCTCGCTCAACTGCCGTCTTCCTTCCTCTTCGCTCAGTTTTTTTGAGTGAATAGGCTCGATGAAAAAAAAAAAGCTAGAAGGGCCGGCATTCATAGATGGAGAAATAGTCTATAGTAGGTAGATAGTTTAATATTACCGTGGCAAGCTTTAGACTCTCTGACATCACGCTGGGACCAATAGGAGCGAAGAATCAGTAGAAAATGTGGAAAACAAGGGGAAAATTATTCATCTTTGAGGACTTTCATTGCGTACTAAAACTTCTTAATCCCGATCATAAACTATACTCTTCACTAATATATAAAGCTGAAGAGACTGTTTGTTTTTTGAACGCGCTAATCTCAGGAACTACTGGTCCGATTTGAAAAATTATTTTTGCGTTGGATAGTGCATTAATCCAGGAAGGCTTTAGGCTATATAACATCACGCTGTGACCAATAGGAGCGGAGCATAACTAACTCCACGCGAACGAAGTCGCTAGCGGCCGCTAGTAACTGATATTGAGGCAAACGAAATCGTAGGCATCAACTAGTCATTAATAAAAACTGTATAATTTACAAGAGAATGCGTGTACCGTAAAATTAAATAAACACTTCCTAAAATAGAAACGGAAATAAGCTTAAAAGACCATATATTTACACTTGTCTACAATGATTAAAACCGCCAAAAAAAATTACAACCGAGGTGAACCGGATATTATGACAGCGGTATGTAAGCAAAAATAAAATGCACAGAAATACCATTTCCTTAAGGAAACTTGTAGAAACAGCTCAATGGCTAAAATGTCTAAAATATTAAAGTCTTGCCACCAAGCGATTACGGAGTACAGAGGATGGGTCTGAGCAGTTGTGTTGCGATGTGTGCCGGGTACGATGCGCCTAATGTTGTTATGTCGGGAGTTTGATCGTGGAGGGTTTTCAGATCAATCTCCCTTTGGCGCAACATCGTTGGTCGTGTTGTTGGGTTTAACATTGCATCACCTCGCGCAACTGCCGTCTTCCTTCCTATTCACTCAGTTTTTCTAAGTGAATAGGTTCTTAATAAACTAGCGCGCTTTACCATCTACGATTGCTTCACTGCTTACCATCAAGCGGGGTTGCAATCAAGTACTTACTAGTTTATAATCATTAAAAAAAATACAAAGAATTAATTAATGTTTGTTTACATTTTTGGTGGCGACTTTAAAATAGATACCTATATTAAATTATATTTAGAAGTAGTAGCTTAAACTGTAGTGTCTAATATACTAGCGGCCGCCAGCGACTTCGTTCGCGTGAAGATGGTAATGCTCCGCTCCTATTGGTCGCAGCGTGATGTTATATAGCCTAAAGCCTTCCTGGACTAATCGGCTATCCAACGCAAAAAGATTTTTGCAAATCGGACCAGTAGTTCCTGAGATTAACGCGTTCAAACAAACAAACTCTTCAGCTTTATGTATTAGTATAGATAGGAATTAAGTTATTTTTGCATTGGTTAGTTTTTGTTTAAATAAACTTTTGTCGGCGATTTTAGCATAAATATCTAAGTATATAAAAACCAGTCTCAAAATTCCTTCTGTCCAAATCGTATTCTTCCTACTTGTTATTTTTATAAAATTTCTCAACGAAATAAAACCAGTTTGTGCTATTTTTAGCGTAATTAATGCGTGCGTATTTGATAATTTATTGAATTGCTTAAATTCCATTAAATTACCTATCCAATTAATTTTAAGCAGTTAATTTAAAATAAGTATTTTTTTGTTTTCGAAAGGTTTTTGTAAACATGTGCCTGCTGTATTGGTAGGTATTCTTTATTTTTACAGCGGGTTTGGTCATTTGATGATTTCCAATCCTCCAAAAACCGGTATTGTCAAATTCAGGCGGTAGGCATGCCGCGAATGTTGGTTCGAAGAAGCTAAAAATAAGTGTAGGTTAATGAAGAAATTTGAATAAATTAATCTATTTACAGTAAAGTTTTGATAACAGTAACTTTCCATGATAGATTTCGCACCATTTAAGATGGAAAAAAGTGGTAGGCCACATCGGCTGCCGGCAGAAGTTACCACCCACCAGAAAAAGTCTTGCCGCCAAGCGATTCATCGTGTTCCGGCATGATGTCTGGTGAAGCCGTACGGAGGACGGGTCTGAGTAGTTGTGTTGCGATGTGTGCCGGGTACGATGCGCCAAGTGTTGTTGTGTCTGGAGTTTGGTCGTGGAGGGTCTCCAGATCAATCTCCCTCTGGCGCAGCATCGTTGGTCGTGTTGTTGGGTTTAACATTGCAACACCTCGCTCAACTGCCGGCTTCCTTCCTATTCACTACGTTTTTTATGTGAATGGGTTTAATAAACTAGCGCGCTTTACCATCAACGATTACATCACTGCTTACCATCAGGCGGGATTGCAGTCAAGCGCTAGTTTATAACTATTAAAAAAAGTAGTTGTCTCTACAAGTTTTCCTTTTTTTATTGTTTCATTGAAAATCCTATTTTCATCCCACTGCGGTTTGTAGAATATCTAGTAGCTAGTTTAATCCTTTTTTTCTTTAAATGATTTAAGTTTTTTTGTATCTTATTTATAAACAAAACCCCGTCCGACCCAAAAGGATAATAAATGTTAGGTATACACAAGACCAAATAAAATATGAAATTTTACGTAATCATCATAGTAACAATAGTAATGAATTTTGAAATAATCTATTTTTTTTTTCGCGAATTAATTCCAACTTTCCCAAAATTTGATATTTTTTTAAAAAGTGACTACACCATATGTGACGGAGCAAATAGCGATGCGACCAGGTGCCGCGTGCCCTGTGCCCCGCCGCCTGCGGAAGAGTTGCTTATCGCAAATGTATAAATTTACCTCTTTTTGCGAAATATTATTGTTTTTTTAGGGGGATCTTTTTTTCAAGTTTAGCCCGGCTTTGTATCCATTAGTAGAATCAGTTATCGATACCTAACAATACCTTTACGGATCGGACAGGGTTTTATTTACATACTGTATTGCTCAATAGAATTTTCTAGAGATGCTTTAAGGAGCGATAATATTAATCTCATCATACCCAAGGCCAAATTACCGATAGCTGAGAAAAAATCACATACTTTGCCAATTTTACTGAGTCATGTATTGATGAAGATAATCTTCACGCATTTTTTTATGATGAAGCCGTTGACCAGTGGAATTGTACAGACGACTGCACATCAAGCTACTAAAATCTATCAGATTTCTTTATTAGATTTTCAACTTTACCTATAAAGCATTAAGACTCAAGGTTGGTTGGGAATATTTGACAGTTACTGCTAGTTCGATGAGCTGTCGTTCGTACTAGCAAAAATCAATGTCAATCTAGGTGTTTTTACAGCCCTTTTTATATCGATCAGAACATCTTTTTTTTTTAGTAAATATTACTCTTTAAACAATGATATAATCAGCAGGGGCGTAGTTACCGCCGTATCTGTCGTATCAATTATACGGGGCACCCAACTCGCGTAAGCAAAAATTAATATTTATTTCACTAATAACAAAAGTCATAAAAGCAATTTCTCTTTTTCCCGCGTGAATGGCCTCTTTACATTGCTCGATAAACAACGGCCGACGAGCGATATCCAATGAGAGCTCTGATTTTCCGAACGTTACGGGTTGTTGGATTCCCCAAAAGTCCAACAATTGGTCTAATTGCAATGCTTCGATATCGCCTTCGGGTTGTGGAGGTCAGACGGCAGTCGCTTCACGGAAAATATCAAAGTCTAGTCAAAATTAGCATTTAGACTGGTAAAGTGGACCCCAGACTCCAAAGCTGAAAAGCTTTGGATGCGAGTGGGATTAACGTTGACATGATGACAAGATAATGACGACAAAACGAAAGCAGTTCATTGACCCCTGCAAGATAACGTTCCATGTTAGAGTACGGTTCTTGTATAGTTTTTTTTTAACACAAGTACCTTTAACTAAATATTTGACTTCGTCATGATGAATTAGCGTTTACTGTTGAGATCATTGATACTGATTGATCGTTTATCGTTTAATTTAAACAATCTTTTCTTGTTAACACAATACCCTTATGTAAGTTCTATATTTATTTTTGGGGTCTTTTTTAATTATAAACTAGCGCTTGACCGCAATCCCGCCTGATGGTAAGCAGTGATGCGATCGTTGATGGTAAAGCGCGCTAGTTTATTAAAATCATTCACTTAAAAAACTAAGTGAATAGGAAGGAAGACGGTAGTTGAGCGAGGTGATGCAATGTTAAACCCAACAACACGACCAACGATGCTGCGCCAGACGGAGATTGATGTGGAGACCCTCCACGACCAAACTCCCGACACAACAACACTTGGCGCATGGTACCCGGCACACATTGCAACATTGCAACACAACTGCTCAAACCCGTCCTCCGTACGGCTTCACCAGACATCATGCCGGAACGCGACGAATCGCTTGGCGGCAAGACTTTGTCTGGTGGGTGGTATCCACCCTAATTGCGTAGTATATGAACTTCTGACCTCGGGGCATGTTACGCCTGGGGGGGGGGGGGGGGGGGCATATCAAAATTTTAGTCCTGAATCGTCCCCGGTTATTATGTCCTACAAACTACACAATCACATCTGTGTAGGACAAACAGGCGCAAGCAAACCTGATTTATAGGTAGTTATATAAATAAAAATAAATTTAACTATGCATGCACCCCTAATTACTTTAATTAGTAATTAGGGGAGTTCACACATGTTGTGCGAAAATTCCTTTTTAAAAATTTACGCATGACAGTTAGGACTGGAGCTAGGTTATGGACCTCCAGGACTTATAGACAATCGATCCATGTTAAATAAAGGTATTTAGCTGAATCCGATCCGACCAATATACTTTGGAAATAAGACTCAGTAGAGCAATTGATATGCATTTTTTTTTTTTTTTTAATATATATAAACTAGCTCTTGACCGCAATCCCGCCTGATGGTAAGCAGTGATGCGATCGTTGATGGTAAAGCGCGCTAGTTTATTAAGAGCCTATTCACTCAAAAATGAGCGAATAGGAAGGAAGACGGCAGTTGAGCAAGGTGATGCAATGTTAAACCCAACAACACGACCAACGATGCTGCGTCAAAGTGAGATTGATCTGAAGACCCTCCACGACCAAACTCCCAACACAACAACATTAGGCGCATCGTACCCGGCACACATCGCAACATAACTGCTCAGACCCGTCCTCCGTACGGCTTCACCAGACATCATGCCGGAACACGGGAAATCGCTTGGCGGCAAGGCTTTGTCTGGTGGGTGGTAACTACGCCGGCGGCCGATGTTGTGGCCTACCACCGAGGCATCACCCTCCTTTTCACCGCAGTAGGTAATGAAGAAAATACGCACATCTAATGGCAGTCGTTACGGGTTGTTGGAGCCCTCAGAAGTCCAACAATTAGTCTAATTGCAATGCTTCGATATCGCCTTCGGGTTGCGGAGGTCAGACACAGACAGTAGGGTACCGGTATGTAAAAATCGCCACCCATCTAAAGATCAACTGCAGTATGAGTAGCTTAACCTGATCGAACGACCCGTCCGGCTTTTATTATTTAACCACGAGGCCCACAAGACGACAACGATATGAAATTTAAAAATAACTTGGACCTCGAACTTCTTCTAGAATGAAACGGTCAACGTCGTGTTAATTATTTGATTCCTGCTGAATCATTTAAAACGTCATAAAATTTATAAGATATTCAATGGCAGCAAAAATTCAACGTCCAATTTTTTTTTAAATTAATCTAATCTAGTAATTTGAATTGTTGATTAATGATTCCCAATATACATAGCTTCGAAACAAAAAATCATAAAACCGCCACGTCAGTCAATAAAAAAAATAATAATGTAGTAAATTATTTTACGTGGATAGACGACGTTCTAGAGGTCACAGTCCAATAATGTGGACTGACCAAATCTGTTCATCTCTGGACGCCGGCCTGATGATGCTATACTCGCGGCCAGGGATCGTAACAGATGGCGAACTATCGTAAAGGAGAAGATAATATAGATGTTTCCTGGGTAAATAAAAATTGGTTGTCTGTAGAACTCCGTCTACTGCCGATATTTGAACGTGACAACGTCTATGCCTATGTTTCCGAGTATGCCTTCAGGCGCTCTAGGGGTGGGGGTAAAGTAGGCGTGGACTCCGTGTGGCGTCAGATTCGGCCGTTACGGTGTTTTCGAGAATGACTCCACGCCGTACCAATGTAATAAACGTTGTCACGTCAAAAATTGATTCTATTTAGTCCGTCATTCAGATTATAGAAAAATATTGGATACGTATATTCTGTTTTATCAAATCAATAAAAAATGACAAATATAAAAGGCATCAAACATCAGGAGTGGTGGCTGGTGACTTTACTGGTCGCTAAAAAGTGTAGCGTGCAGTGACGTCACACAAGTTTTCAACACACTATGTCGTTTTCATTTTTTGTTTATATGAAAAAACAAAAAATACGTGTCTAGTATTTTTTTGAAAATCTGACTACCTTATTCCACAGGGACATCGCGACTTGAGGAGTAAATATTTTATTTTATACGTGCTTGATGAATATTCTAGAGTCTGAAATAAATATATCATTGGGTGAACAGTGTTCTCTGTGGTAGGCCATAACATCGGCTGCCGGCAGAAGTTACCACCCATCAGACAAAGTCTAGCCGCCTAGCGATTCGTCGTGTTCGGTCGGATGATGTCTCGTGATGCCGTAAGGAGGACGGGTCGGAGCAGTTGTGTTGCGATGTGTGCTGGATACGATGCCAAATGTTTGTTGTGTCGGGGTTTGGTCGCGGAGGGTCTACAGATCAATCTCCCTCTGGCGTAGCAACGTTGGTCTTGTTGGGTTTAACATTGCGTCAACTCGCCCAACTGCCGTCTTTCTTCCTATTGTCTCAGTTTCTTTGAGTGAATAGGCTCTTAATAAATTAGTGCGCTTTACCATCAACGATTGCGTCACTGGTTACCATCAGGCGGGATTGCGGTCAAGCGCTAGTTTATAATTTAAAAAAAAGTACGCACTAATCGCAGGAACTACTTACTGGTCCGATTTGAAAAATTCTTTTTGCTTTGGATAGCCCAATAATCCAGGAAGGCTTTAGGCTATATAACATCATGCTGCGACCAATAGGAGCGGAGCATAACTAACTCCACGCGAACGAAGTCGCTGGCTGCCGCTAGTTAGATAATAAATATCATTACTGTCCCATTAACAAATCGGGAATTCCTAATACAAAACAAATAGCAGATAGTCTAATTTAGTAATGTTTTGTAAACAATTGAACCAAATTAATTAATTGATTGTAAATAATACCGACCCCGACCCAATTGGTGACAGTCGCGTGGCATGATAGTATCGTTTACCCAACTTTGGATAAATGAGGTTATGTGTTAGTCACGTCTGTGCGTTTGTTTAGTTTGTTCTGCGAAATGTTCATTGTAACCCTCTGTCTTATCATACCCTACTGATAACAGAATGATACTGTTGTTATTTTTTCTTTCTTTCTTTTATGAAAGACTGCCGCGTGACCCGTGTTACTTGGAGGTTTGAGACAAAGTCATCATGTGGCCACTATGCTGCGATATTTCACTGTTCTTTATGAATTATTTACTGAATGCACTTTTTACTACATAAATCACGCACTTTTATTTAGTAAACATCACTATAAATAATTTTAAAAGTCCAATGAAAAACGAGCGTGACACTCAGCTTGACTTTCCCGCCAAAAACCCGTACTACATTGTACGTAGTACTTATTACTTCCATGGTCTATGGTCTATGACCCTGGCTTTGACATCAAATCAACTTTGTTTATAGTTTGGCAGTTTTGCATGTTGGGATGGCGGGAACGATCTTTTTCGTTATTGGTTGGTTTGGTATTCGATTTCGTTTCGCTACGAAGCGATGTTACATTGGCTACAGGCCCTGGGCTTCGTAGCGAAGCGAAATCGAATACCAAAACAACTAATAGCGGGAATGATTGACCACGTGATTTATCGCGTCACGTGGTCAATATTTTTCCTTATTGGTTGGTTTGGTATTCGATTTCGTTTCGTTGTGAAGCGATGTTACATTGGCTAGGGCATCAGGGGCCTTAGTCAATGTAACATGTCGGAACACGACGAATCGCTTGACGGCAAGACTTTGCCTGGTGGGTGGTAATTTCTGCCGGCAGCCGATGTTGTGGCCTATCACCATACTACCTTTATTTTTGACGGCAGCAGCCGTTGACGTAACGACATCTGCAGTCGACGCGTCTCGAACTGCCGCAGACGAAATAATAATAATGTGATATCAAAAAGCTAGAATTTCACCGCTCCAAAGTATTTAGGTCATCCTTGAAAGATATCTAACTAATTAGTGAAGCTAATTTGTAAGAAGTTTGTGTAAATTTAACTTATCTACTCAATAAACAAGTATTGTTTTCAATTTGATATTATATTAATGAATTATCGGTTAATGTGTTGTTGTACGCCTCTAATTATTGTATAAATGCAGTTTTAAATATCATTTTGAATTTCGAAAATGTCTCGTTATAAAAACCGGCCCAGTGCGAATCGGTCTCGCGCGCGTAGGGTACCATTCTCTTTAAAAACGGAAAAAAAAAGATTCTATTTTCGTTATTAATATGGAACATAAAACGGCAAAAAATAAATCACGTTTGTTGTATGGGGTCAATTTTTATTTTAATTTAATTATTTATTTTTAATATACAGTATGTTAAGAAAACTAAACGGGCTAAACTTAAAAAAAAATAATATTATTTCGAAAAATCTAGGTAACTTAATGCATGTGCGGTAGGCAACACGTTAGGCGTACATACGCGGGTGTAGGAGGGCAGGGCACGCGGCACGTGGTCGCATCGCTATTCGCTCCGTCACAAATGATGTTGTCACTTTTTTTTAAAATACCAAATTTTGGGAAAGTTGGAATTATTTCGCTGAAAAATAACATTATTTCAAAATTCATGACTATTGTCACTATCATTATTACGTAAAATTTCATATTATATTTGATCTTGTGTATACCTAACATTTATTATCCTTTTGGGTCGGACGGGGTTTTCTTTACATATTGTATATAACCAAATATTCTGTGAACATTTCAAGCGTCTATCTATAGCAAAAAAAAAAAAAATTACCTTTTAGTATTTGTTTTTATAGCGGCAACAGAAATACATGATCTCGGAAAATTTCAACTGTCTAGCTATTACGGTTCAGAAGATACAGCCTGGTGACTGACGGACGGACAGACAGACAGCGAAGTCTCATGAATAGGGTTCCGTTTTACCTTTAGGTACGGAACCCTAACAAATGAATTTGATTTCCAACTGTATACGATCTCTAATGAGGTGTCCAATCAGTGAATTTGACAAAATGGCACAGGTTACGTTAAACACAATTTATGACTATATTCTCACTTTAGATTTGCATACAATTCCGTGCATATAATCTATCAGAAGATTGCATGCATTAAATAAAGGAGAAAGGCAAAGCTTTGTGTATAAATAATAAATCTACATAATGGAATACATTGATTATTCACTAAACGTGAACGATTTCTTAATCACTTATAATAAGAATGCTAATGCCAGTGGAACTCCCTTGTTTTCGAGAAAACCGTGGGAGTAGAAAAAAATAACTTGAATTAATATCAAAGAAAAAAAAAACAAAGGAAAAAAGATACTGCATAAATAAAATAAATGAATAATTATAGTTGCATACGCTGATAAAAAAATGCTATGCTATAGCTTTACCGCAGCTGTCCCCGAGTGCCACTCGACTTTTTTTTTAAGTTAGGTATAAATAAAGTAGTGCTTGGTCGAAATCCAGCCTGATAGTAAGCAGTGATGCAATCGTTGATGGTAAAGCGCGCTAGTTTATTAAGAGCCTATTCACTCAATAGGGATGTATCCAAGGTATGAAAATCAAAAAAATAATTAGTCCGTCTTATAGACAATAAAAAAAATTAAGACCCGTATTTTTTATGTTATCGAAATTACCAAAAACTATTGAGATATATCGTATTAAAGTTGCGGAGTGGGGCTAATTACGTCACGCCGTGGTATAATTTGTACCAAGGCGTGATGTCATGGGACATTTCAAATCAGTATATCTTCCTAAGTATTTGAATGAAAGAAAAAATAAAAAATACGTGTTCAATATTTTTTATAAATCTACCCGATGGACATTAAATTATTTTTTAGGATACAACCCAATTATAGTCCGACGCAAACACCGCCGCTGGTAAATCATTCCAGACCCTTCCGTCAGTCTTCAAGTTTGCTTCCCGGTCACTTTATTAGTTAATTACTAATTCAATATTCGCCAAATAGTTAAGTTCAAATAAGGCAGTTATAGAATCCTTGGATAAGAATAGATTAGAAGGAAGTATTTTCTAGTCGTTTGTGGTTTAGACATCATTGGTTATTTTTGCTAATCCGTTGTGCTTATTCATCGTGAAGTATTTATTTTCAAGACACGGATTTGAACTGGTTCTTTGACGTCAGACCACCCGCCGAGAAGCTACCGGGCTCTGTAAGACGTCGTATCTAGTGAATTGGAGCCCAGTTAACATTGCTATCTTTAGCAACCACTAGAGATTCAAAACTCCTGAAACAAAACAAAGAAATTCTTTTGACACTTGAGGAATCAACATTCCTCAAACAAAACAAAGAAATTCTTTTAACAATATTTCCTGTAGCTGTGGCGAACAGGTTGGTTATAATTATTACCAATCATGTAAGCTATTATTCAGTATGTTTAGAAAACCCTGTCCGACCCATAAGGATAATAAAGGTTAGGTAAACACATGACCAAATATAATATAAAATTTTACGTAATCATCATAGTACCAATACAAACGAATTTTGAAATAATCTTTTTTTCCCGCGAATTAATTCCAACTTCCCTAAAATTTGGTAATTTTTAAAAAGTGACAACACCGGTATTAATATGAGCGAATAGCGATGCGACCACGTGCCGCGTGCCCTGCCGCCCGCCGCCCGCGGAAGGGTGCATAACGCATATTTATTTTGCGAAATAATATTTATTTTTTTAGGGCGATTTTTTTTTAAGTTTAGCCCGGTTTTGTATGCATTAGTAGAATCAGTTATCGATACCTAACAACACCTTCACGGGTCGGAAAGGGTTTTCTTAACATACTGTATATAAATGCATCTCTAATATATTATACAATATGTAAAGAAAACCCCGTCCGACCCATAAGGATAATAAAGGTTAGGTAAACACTTGACCAAATAAAATATGAAATTTTTAGCCTATCTACTTCTACTACAAAAAGCAGTTATTCTAAACACTTACAGTTTAACCCGAATTTTTTGAAATAACTACTTAATTTAATTCAATATTTTTTTTACTTAATAGCACTTGGCTTATCTACCCACACATAATTTCTGGCAATATGGCCAAAATACTCCAAAATTCTTCGAAGGCAGACAGAGGAGAGTCTTATGTGACACCCAACTCTCGAAGGATTGATGCATTTGTGCGGAATGCTGTCCAAGGAATTTGAACCATCTTCCTCCGATCAATAAGTTAGACAGGAAACGCTAAACTCATAAAAATAATTATATTTTTGATGAGTTTTGCGTTTCATATCTATAATAGCTTAATAATTATAAGAATTGAAATCAAAAGTGATTTATTTTAATTAGTCTGAGAATTGGCACTTTTTGAATGTCAATATTACATAAGATACCTAAACCATAAAAACACCTGCCTTTCGCTAATAACTACTTTGCAAGTCAATCATTGTTTATACTAACTTAATTAAAGAAATAAAATAATTTATAGATCCCTTCACCCAAAAGTGTGTGGGAACAATTCGAAAGCGAAGTCTTTTGTTTTTAAAGTGAATCATTACAGATTCACGACGAAACACCGTTCTAATTTCAAATTGATGTTTAAAATTGATTTTTATTTATAAATTAGATACTTTTAAAACACAGACACATAATTTAAAACATATGGTTTTTGTGTTTTATAAGTTTAGACAATGTGGAATAAATGAGTTCCACTTATTATATCGACACCGAATGCAATATTTAATTTATTATTGAAGCAAATGTCAAATGTCAACGAACTATTAAAATTAGTTGGTGTTTCAAATTATAGCCTAAAATACAGGTTTAAATGAACCTAGTTCGGGTGGTCCCAATATTAGTTTTTAGATCGTATATTTTCTCGCTTTATACTATTATGTATAAATCTACATTAAGTTAGCTGTTAGGATTGTTAAACTTTACAGTACAAACTTAGCATTTTTATACATTCATTGTGATCTATGGGTTTTTAATAATTTTCATTTCATTTCAATTTAATCTCATTTCATTTCATTTCAATTCAATTCATTTCATTTCAAAATCATATCATTTCATTTCATTTTGTCACATGTCTAGATAATCTGTCAAAAACTGACTCGTATTGTCCTTAAGATATCAGTTTGACATTTGATCCGACATTTGAAACGTAATTACTGTAGTAATGACAAATATTAATATTACAATAGTTCTATAAATGTCTCATGATATTTGTATACCTAGATGGTAATTTTCGTTTACTTCTATACCTATCAATGTCAAAAAAAAGTTCGAAAACCATCGACAGTTTCTAACAGAGACAATAATAATTTACATCCTGTCAATAAATATAAATGTATAAACTTTTATTAATTATAACTCATTAATTTATTCATGGCCCAAATGTTTTACACCTTTGCCTTCTAGGTGTTTGTGTAAAAAATAGGGGCAATAGGTCACAACTTCATGGCTCATCTATCAATATATAGAAGGTATTACTTAAACAAACACACACACACACACACGAAACAACATGAAGCGGGAGTTCATACCGCCTTAGTTCTTCATCATTCCAGCCTGGCCTTTTACCAACAATGTATGTTGGGGTCGGCCTCCAGTCTAACTGGATTCAGCTGTATACCAGCATTTCAGATGAAGAGACAGCGTAATATGACCCTCACGACCCAGTAACTGGGTAAGACGCTACCCATTAGTAGCAAGGGCAGGTGTGAAGCGATTAGTTGACAATGTTAAGTGTCAAGTGTTAAGTAATAGTTCAGACGGTATTTAGCGATTCTTGTTAAGTCCAAAGAATGTATGCTATGTGCTTGTCAAAGCAAAAATGTTTAGGACGGTGCGCGGGAGAAGCAACTTATCATTTCAGCCGAAAGACGTCCACTGTTGGACATAGGCCTCCCCAAGGCTCTCCACGACGACCGGTCCAGCGCCTCCCTCATCCAGCGGTTTCCCGCGACCTTCACCAGTTCGTTTAAGCAAGCATAGTTTAACCTGATCTATGGACCTGTGCAAAACTTATTACACTTACAGCTAGGTAATATCAATGACTTGCATCTGTGCTTACCCGGAACAGAGTCGACTTGTTAATAAAATAAAATTACTTATATTTTATCTTCCTCGCTATTTAAATTATTTCCTATGTATTTAAAACTAGGCCGGTTTACTATGAACTTGAAAATGACGCTGCAATGTGAAATACATTCTATATGTAATTTAATTTATTTACTGTGGTTACCAATGCCGATTATTTTTTTCAATAGAAAATAAACTTTATTTCCTTAGCATATAGGTAACTTTTATCAATATAATATTTGCTGACAACACTGGTTTGAAAAATAAAAGTATTCTACTTACGATTCGAAATTCAAATCCTGGATGATTCAATTTTTAAATAAATGAATTCTCTTTTGAATTGAATGCATTCACTTTGAATGAGAGGTGCAAAGAACTATAGAGAATGCTGTTAACATAAAATTCTTTAGGTACGTACATCGTTGCTGCACGGAAGGTCAGAAATTATTGTTAATTGACCAAGAACTTGTGACAAGGTATTGCCTTCACGCTACAGGCAGACAGAACTGACAGAAACGCTAATTAATTACTTATTTTAATTGTAACTGTTCTGTTCTATGTAAAGTTCTTTTCTCGGTGGTGGGCCATAACATCGGCCGCCGGCAGAAGTTACCACCCACCAGACAAAGTCTTGCCGTCAAGCGATTCGTCGTGTTCCGGCATGATGTCTGGTGAAGCTGTACGGAGCACGGGTCTGAGCAGTTGTGTTGCGATGTGTGTTGGCGATGCACCAAATGTTGTTGTGTCAGAAGTTTTGATTATGTAGGGTCTCCAGATCAATCTCTTTCTGTTGCAGCATCGTTGGTCGTGTTGTTGGGTTTAAAATTGCACCACCTCTCTCAACTGCCGTCTTCCTTCCTATTAACTAAGTTTTTTTACTGAATAGGCTTAATAAACTAGTGCGCGATGGTTAAATTAACGATTGCATCTCTGCTTGCCATCCGGCGGGATTGCGGTCAAGTACTAACTTATAAGTCGTGGTGGCCTAGTAAGTCGTGGTGGCCTAGTAAGTCGTGGTGGCTGTTGAGTGGTTAAAACACCAGCCTCTCAAGTATGAGTGCGTGGGTTCGATTCCAGGTCAGGCAAGTACCAATGTAACTTTTCTAAAGTTATACACACATCAAAAGTGTCTAGGGATCAAGCATTTTTATGCGGATTTCTTGAGATTGAGATGTGGCTTTGTAATAAATTTATGATTTTATAAATTTATATGGATCCTTTTTGGTGCATTTCATAATTTGAATCAGGAACTGTGAATCAAATTCGAGTAAAAGATGAAAATCAGCTGTCAATATTTTCCCTATAAAAACATACAACGCATTGAAGACATTATTAGTGCTACTGTTTCCCTACTACTGATTAAAACCAACGTTATTATGGAGCGGCGACGTCATTTAAGCAGGGAAGAAATGCTCAGAGCGTGGGAATGATAGAAGCTGGTTCCCGGCAACGTACTGTTTCTTTAGCTCTGAATACAAGTCAGAGTGTTATCAGTCGACTTTGGACACGTTACCGAAGCACTGGTACCGTGGCTGAGCGCCATGGAGGACGGTATCGCTGCACCACACGGAGACAAGACCGATACATTCAAATCTTAACTCGAAGAGCTCCAACAATAACCGCCATGATGTTAGCCGTGAGGCTTCATCACTCTTCAGGGAACTTAATTAGCGATCAAACAGTCAGAAACCGCTTGCATGAAGTGAACCTTCATTCCCGAAGACCGCTACGGGTACCACCTATAGCAATGCACAATCGTAGGATTCGATATCAATGGGCTCTTGATCAGAGAAATTGGGCAGAAGAACAATGGCGTTTCGTGTGCTTTTCTGATGAGTCTCGTTTTGGTATGAGACCGGATACAAGACGTATACGACACTGGAGAACCCCTGGACGCCAACAGCGATTAAAATCCTGCCAGGAAGTCCATCCTTATAGTGGTGGAACCATCATGGTATGGGCGGGTATTTGGATCGGCGGAAGAACTGAGTTGATTTGGAACAGAGGCAACCTCAACGCTCAAATTTATGCTGACACGATTGTATCATCGTTCCTCTACAAGTGCAAATCGGTCCCTTATTTCAGTTAATGCATGATAATGCACGACCGCACACCGCAAGAGTTGTAAGACAGACTCTCGCCGCAGCTAACATCAATGTCCTGCCCTGGCCTGCTCAGTCGCCAGACTTGAACCCGATTGAGCATGCATGGGATATGCTACAGAGAAGAGCTCTGCCGAATATGGAGGGTATCCAGTCGCAAGAAGACCTTTTTTTGTTGTTGCAACGAACATGGGCGGCCATTCCACAGCGTGATTTGGATGAACTCATTTTGAGTATGCCAAACCGATGTTCTTGTGTTGTTAGTGTTCGCGGTAGAAACACGGATTATTAATTGTTTAAGTTACCCAATAAAATTTTAGAGAAAACTGTTATTTCAGTCTTTTTTTCGAACTTTTGTGTTAGTGGTTCAAATGTCAAATATCCCTTTATTAGGAAAATGGCAAATTTCTTTATTAATGCAAAGGTGACTTGGTTTATCGTTACTGTGACAAACGAAAACACTTTATTTGATGAATTCTTAAAGAAAATTTTAATTAATATCAATCAGGAGAAAAGTTATTGCAAAAATATATGTTGATCCCTAGACACTTTTGATGTGTGTATGTACTTTCTAACTATATTTTGGACACCAATGACTGAAGGTGAAGGAAACATCTTGAGGAAACCTGGACTTTAAGTCTGAAATCTCCAATCCGCATTGAGCAAGCGTGGTGATTACGCTCAATCCTTCTCTGTATGAGAGGAGACCTGTGCCCAGCAGTGGGACGATACAAAGGTTGATGATGATGATGATGATGACTAACTTATAAATATTATTAAAAAAAACTAATTCCGTGAATGACACATACCGTACTTTCCTACTAAAAGACGAACAAAGAAATGTAATATTTTATTTATATACTCGACAGGCACGGAGGTTCACCGAGTACGTAACATAAAATATTCTATACTATTCTTTATATAACCCTGAATAAATGCTGAAATTATGTAGAAATAATGAAACCAATTAACTATAACTGTGCATGTAGCAAAAAGCCAACTAAAAGTGGTCTTAAACTGGATGGCTTTTAATAATTATTAAATAATAGTCGCTAATATAACAAGTGACGTGAACAAAGGTGACTTACAGTATATTAATGTCACTTATATCTATAAATAGCTGGTGTTTGTGATAATTATATAGGGTTTTATCCTTATCGCCTTATTCTTAACATCATCATAGAGTAGTCTACTCCTGGACAAAGATCTCTCCACAGGACAGCTAATTTTGAATGTGATATTGTAAAATTCTAAAACAACGGCACAAACCGTCTGATGTCTGGTGAGGCCGTACGGTTGCGATGTGTGCCGAGTACGATGCGGCCTAATGTTGTTGTGTTGGGAGTTTGGTCGTGGAGGGTCTTCACATCAATCTCCCTTTGGCGCAGCATCGTTGGTCGTGTTGTTGGGTTTAACATTGCATCAACTCGCTCAACTGCCGTCTTCCTTCGTATTCGCTCGGTTTTTCTGAGTGAATAGGCTCTTAATAAACTAGCACGCTTTACCATCAACGATCGCATCACTGCTTACCATCAGGCGGGATTGCGGTCAAGCGCTAGTTTATAATTATTAAAAAAAAAAAAAAAACAAACTAAACTTAATTTAAGTTCAGTACATCTTTTCCTTTTTATTTCATTAAGAAAATGACAGAAGATTTAATATTAGTTTAGTCCTTTCAAATTAGTCCGCGCCTAACGTAAATCCACTAGTCCATAAGTTTAAAGCCTCTCAGCGAGCTATGGAGCGGCCTATGTTGGGCGTCTCTCTGAAGGACCGCATCAGAAATGAGGTGATCCGACAGAGGACCAAAGTCACCGACACAGCTAAGAGGATTAACTAGCTGAAGTGGCAATGGGCTGGTCACATATGCCGCAGGACCGACAACCGTTGGGGTAAACGAGTCCTCGTGTGGAGACCGCGTCTCGGCAAACGTAGCGTAGGACGTCCTTGGGCGAGATGGAGCGACGACATCAAAATGGTGGCTGGTAGTGGCTGGCGGAGAACTGCTCAGGATCGAGCTTGTTGGAGTGCCATGGAAGAGGCCTATGTCCAGCAGTGGACGAATAGAAGCTGATGATGATGTAAATCGATGTATTTTTATTCGCCATTTTTGTAATCACGTTTAAACTATCTAAGGAATATTTTAGTTTGACAGGACTAAACTATGTGTCAACTTCAATAGAAAGAAATAGCATTAAACTTAAAATTAGTGTAGTTTGAGGACTATAAGGGAATGGACACCAAACACAAAGGTATTGTGCTCCCCAGTAGATCAAATAATATTTTTGGTGCTTTTAGGACTTTTGAAAAGTTCTAAAAATTATGGGTTTTAGTTTTTAGAGGTTGTTTAGACAGACTCGGATAACCAAACTGTAGGTACCTTATTATAATTACCAGAATTTCCACTTATATAGTCCATTGCACCATGTAACAAATATTTGTAAGGCCTACTTGTTCCGGGTCTGGCTGTCTGTGTATGTGACCTAAGTGTGGGTCAACGATTAAAAAAAAAATATTTTCAGTTGTTTCCTGTTAAAGGGAAATGTAATGAAGTGGGAAGAACGTTGGCTATGATGAGACGGTGATTGTAGATCTTTTCTAACGAAATATTTCTTTGTCTCCAGATCTGTTCATGTTGCTGATGATGGGATTCATCGCACTAACAGCTGGCTGTTTTATACTGTTCGCGAAGCCATATGATTTCTTTTTCAAGCAGGTTTGTTCCTTTTAATTTTATTTTTCATTGGGTTTCTTGAAATACACTAAGTTTTAAAGTTCACTAAGTTTTTGGAAGCGTAAATTTTTTTCCTTCCACTAAGCTTTAACACATCTACAAGTGTGTCTTTTCCCGATGCCAGAAACTAAAAATGCCACCTGCTGCTTCAGGAATGCTAAGTTTAAACGCACTAAATTCTTGTTTTTAGTAATACTAGATTTCAATATCATTGATAAAAATTTAGAAACTCGCCGATATTTTGTGAAATTAACTGAGTTTTAAAATCACTGAGTTCTAAAAATTCACTACGATAAAATTCATTTTGAATTTTCAGAAAGCGATGCTGTCCGATGGTGGTGAAATTTTTGAAATGTGGAGGAAACCAGAAGTAGAGCTTTACACCAAAGTTTTTCTTTTCAACGTCACTAATGCTGAGGAGTACATGGCTGGGATCGACGACAAACTCAAGGTCAAGGAGGTCGGACCATATGTTTACAGGTATGTCCTTAAAACATAACATTACGCCTGTAATTTCCTGGGGATTAGTCAGAGATAGACACATTTCACCAGTAATAGATAATCAACTCCCATGATGCAAAAAAAACATATCGCAATTATTTTCTTTCTTTTGATAGACAGTATAGTTTCATGTAAAATACTGTTATTCAGACTGGAAGCTGAACCCAAGGCTAGACAAATGATGATGATATACAATAAATAAATTAATAAACATACTTCCTGAAAATAGTTTGTTCAGAATCATTTACTGAATCCGTCATATAGATAATTTTTTATCCCAAAAATAATTAAAACTACGTAAATTATTGTCACATTAACCCTGTTGTTTGTACAGACTTTTAAATTCGCAGTTTTACTTGTATTCATACAAATTTAATCATTCAATACAAAGTAAAGAAAAAGAAACCGTATTCCAAGAACGTTAAGGTCTTCGTTCTTCAAGAATTGGTATAACTAATTTACTAAATAACAATGCATATACATGTTAAATTAAAAATTCAGTGTATGTATTATAATTACAACATAATATTCTAATTGGTAATAATCATAAACACCGCAGTGTCTCAAGACAAAAGTCTTCGACCAGTGTGTGTTGCCAGTGATGACTTATGGAATTGAGACGTGGTCGCTAACAATGGGCCTTATAAGAAGGCTCAAAGTCACTCAAAGGGCAATAGAGGGCTATGCTTGGGGTTTCACTGCGCGATCGAATCAGAAATGAGGAGATCCGCAGAAGAACGAGAGTAACCGACATAGCCCAAAGAATTGCAACACTAAAGTGGCAGTGGGCTGGACACATTGCCCGTAGGACCGATGCCCGATGGGGCCGACGGGTTCTCGAGTGGCGACCACGCACCGGAAGACGTAGCGTGGGTAGGCCCCCAACAAGGTGAACCGACGACCTGGTGAAGGTCGCGGGAAACCGCTGGATGCGGGAGGCGCAGGACCGGTCGTCGTGGAGAACCTTGGGGGAGGCCTATGTCCAGCAGTGGACGTCTTTCGGCTGAAATGATGTTGATGATTCTAATTGGGGTGTTTGAGGGTGTGCCTAAATTACATTACATGTTGTATAATTATTGTTATTGTTCTTTTACAGAGAATCTTTAGAACATGAAGTGCTGAAATTCAACGACAACGGGACTTTGTCAGCGATCCCAAGGCATCCCTTAACCTGGGTGGAGGAGTTGTCTGAAGGAAACCAGGAGAATGACACTCTCTACCTACCACACATTGCCTTACTGGTGAGTTATTTAAACGCATGTTTATTTAGGTAAATAAACTCCAGCAGTCTAATCGGCGAACACATTTTTGTCAAATGATTGCGACTAGTTGGGATCGTTTGGACCGTAGTTAATATTATTTTTAAAGTGTAAAATAGTAAGTAAATAGGTATTAATATAATAGAGATGTTTCCTGGGTAAAAAAAATGTTTCTATTTAGTCCGTTATTTAGATTGTAGAAAAATATTGGATACGTATATTTTGTTTTATCAAATCAATAAAAATTGACAAATCTAAAAGGCATCAAAGATCAGGAGTGGCGGCCGCGTTCGCTATCGCTATGCCACAGAGGGTGTATAGTAGTTCTCAATAACTCCGTGAAGTCGATGTACCCACTCATCAGCATTCTATTAGCCACGAAACCATCCCCAACTGTTTAACTAGTGTAATCTATTTTGTTTGTCGACGCAACCACATGAATAAAACAATTAATGTTATTGAACTGTCGAAATGAAAGCTTTTAGTACAAGTATGGGTCATTATGATCATCACCTCAGTGTTAATGCCAGTCGCATCCGAAGCTTTTTCAGCTTTGGAGTCTGGGGTCCGCTTTTAGCAGTATAACTTCTGATTTTGGCAAACTGTGATATTTAAAGTGTTACGCAAATACCGCGCTGAAACTCAAACCTTACATTTGCCATTAATACACTGATATGTTACATTCTGTGAAATTCTTACACCTTTATTAACGTCAGTTTCGAAATACAACTACTTAAGTTAGCATTTGTAGCTAATGCCAAATCCTCCATAAACGACTTCCGACGAAACCTGAGTGCCAATTGCTTGTGATGGAATAAAGTATACATCAGTTTAAATTTTATCATTTGAGAAGCAAGATAACAACACAAAATTTTGTTTTATTTTTAATGTAATTTACTTTGAAAAATCATTTGCTTTCAAAAATTCGTAGAAGGAATGAGCTATGGAGAAATGATTATTGATGTTACATGATCCATTGTCACGTCACTCGTTCGATGTCCGCCGCTCATAGGATGGATGGAAAGTAACTCCAAGTAGTCCCGGTGGTAGGCCATAACATCGGCTGCTGGCAAAAGTTACCACCTAGAAGACAAAATCTTGCAGCCAAGCGATTCGTCGTATTCCGGCATGATGTCTGGTGAGGACGGGTCTGAGTAGTTTTCTGCCGGGTACGATGCACCAAATGTTGTTGTGGAGGGTCTCCAGATCAATCTCCCTCTGGCGCTGTATCGTTGGTATACGACCAACGATGCTCGGCTTAATATTGCATCACCTCGGTCAACTGCCGTCTTCATTCCTATTCACTCAGTTTGTTTTGAGTGAATAGGCTCTTAATCAACTAGCGTGCTTTACCATCAACGATTGCATCACTGCTTACCATCAGGCGGGATTGTGGTCAAGCGCTAGTTTATAATTATAGAAAAATATTGCCACTCCTGGGACACAGGCCTCGTCTCGATGAGAAGGAAACCTGGGAGGAGGAGGTTCCTATCTTCGGACAATATAAATTATATTTATTTATAAAATATTTAGTCAGTAGTTTCCTACACTAAGTCGGAAGGATAGGCTTGAGAAAAAACTCGAAGATGGTAAATACATTGCACATTAATAAATTTCTTGCTTAATTCAAAGGATAGGCCACATTGCTACATCGAAATGCAAAGCTGGCATTTGTGTGTCGAAGCGACGGAAAATTTGCGCAAGCGCATACATAAATAGGTATACGCTGATTATCTGAAATGGAAGTTTATTTCCTTCTAGATTTTTCTACTTCCTTTTAAACGCATAGCTAAGCAGTGAGACGAAGGAGCTAGGTTAAGACATTAATATGAAACCACGTAATCTAAATTAGTCGTACTGTAGTCAAGGTAGCCTATTGATTAAAACATCAGCCTCTCAAGTATGAGTGTACGGGTTCGATTCCAGGTCAGGCAAGTACCAATGTAACTTTTCTACATAAGTCATATGTACTTTCTAAGTATATCTTGGACACCAATGACTGATTAAAAGGTGAAGGAAAACATCTTGAGGAAACCTGGACTTTAATTCTGAAATTGCCAACCCGCATTGAGGAAGCGTGGTGATTACGCTCAATCCTTCTCTGTGTGAGCGGAGACCTGTGCCCAGCAGTGGGACGATAAAAATGTTGCTTATGTTTTTTAACCACTAGGCCATCATGACATGCCTTTAGCTTTATCATATTAGAATACTTAGTTACATTCTGTGGGATCGCTTTTTATCATTTTAGTATTTACCTAAACAATATTAAACTTAATTTGTGATGATTGGACAACAATACTTTAGAGTTTCTGTTGAATTGTTGCTGCCATCAGCCCACGCGTGTGTTTTGTTATTAGCCTTAGTGGTTATTATTTCTTTTATTTAAAAAAGAATACGCGGGTTCGATCCCCACGCAGCGCAAATATTTGTATGCATGAATAAGAATATTTGCACTGGTCTGGTCGTGCCTCGGAAAGCACGTCAAGCCGTTGGTCCCGGTTGCCATACGAACATCTAATGACAGTCGTTACGGGTTGTTGGAGCCCTCAAAAGTCCAACAATTTGTCTAACTGCAATACTTCGATATCGCCTTCGGGTTGTGGAGGTCAGACGGCAGTCGCTCCACGGAAAATATCGAGGTATAGCCAAAATCAGCAGTTGGACTGGTAAAGCGGACCCAGACTCCAAAGCGACTAGGATTAACGCTGTGATGATGATGATGATTTATTTTATTAAAAAATCAAATTTTCTATTTTTACTTTTTAACTAAATTTACTATCCTCTCGGAGTCGACCCTAACACACTTACAAAAAGGGCATTTGCAATTATTGCAAACATGAACGCGATATTCGTGCTACGTGTCCCAATATTTACGGCTCACAAATTGCATATGAAGATAATATTTACACAAGCACTCATTACCGTTTAAATGTTAAATATTTATGTACAGAGTTACTTAGTAAAGGCGTAAGCTAAAACAAATACTAAAAGCATTATTATGAATTTCATAATCTAGAATGTCAAAAAGTTACGACCCTACTTCTTAAGTTTGTAGTGCAATAAAAATATTTATTCATTACTTTACAATTGAAATTGGTTTGTATCCTAAAAAATAATTTAATGTCCATCAGATAGATTTATAAAAAATATTGAACACGTATTTTTTATTTTTTCTTTCATTCAAATACTTATGAAGATATATTGATTTGAAATGTCGCATGACGTCACGCCGTGGTACAAAATATAGCACGGGATAACGTAATTAGCCCCACTCCGTAACTTTAATACGCTTAATCTCAGTAGTTTTTGGTAATTACGACAAAATAAAAAATACCTGTCTTATTTTTTTTTTTTTATTATCTATAAGACGGACTAATTATTTTTTTGATTTTCATACCTTGGATATATCCCTATTGTTAGTAAATAGGAATCTATTTTGTATCAAAATAAAGTTGATACCCTCTTATTTTCCACTAGCACCATCTAGTGAGTAAGTGTTGTACCAACATTGGAATGTATGACTATAGGGATGTATCCAAGGTATGAAAACCAAAAAAATAATTAGTCCGTCTTACAGATAATAAAAAAAATTAAGACCCGTATTTTTTATTTTGTCGTAATTACCAAAAATTACTGAGATATAGCGTATTAAAGTTACAGAGTGGGGGCTAATTACGTCACGCCGTTCTATATTTTGCACCATGGCGTGACGTCATGCGACATTTCAAATCAATATATATTCCTAAGTATTTGAATTAAAGAAAAAATAAAAAATACGTGTTCAATATTTTTTATAAATCTAGCTGACGGACATTAAATTATTTTTAGTATACAAGCCAATTCTAAAATAAGTAGGTAGATAAACATTATCATATCGCTCACTGCACAAGATATTTTTGTTAAGTATATTGAAGACATTTTTTTACGTAGCCACATTCAGAATGCTTGTCCAATAAATAACTCCCTAAACACTTGAGGAGTTCTGTCATTATGTTTCATCCCTCATCCTCCCTCAAGGACTTCCAAAAAGAACGGTTAGACGCAGCGATTTTGGTCAGGTCATCCGACCACATTATTAAACATATTGTGGTCTATGTGTCCTAAACTAACCAATCCCATTTTTCTTCAGAGCATTGCCAACGTGGTCGCCAAAAAGGACTTATTTACTCGTTTCGGGCTCAACAACCTGATCACCTTGACAAACACGAAGCCCCTCGCCAAGATGACAGCCAAGGAGTTTATGATGGGGTACAAGTCGGAGCTGATGACCCTGGGCAACACCTTCCTCCCGGGCTGGATCTATTTCGATAAGCTGGGATTAATTGATCGGGTAAGTGTCTTTTTAGCTATATTGTTTTTTAATTACAAATCTTTTTCCATGACCGTCACTTGTCACCAATGAGATCAAAAGCATTTCTGCCAGTCTTAAATGTGTCTTCGAGAAATACATAATTTTATGTCCAAGTTCGTATATAACTTATAACGGCAAGGGTATATACGTTCCAAGAGCACAGTTCCTTCGGACAATATCAAACGATATTGGTAGGATTTTTTACTTCTATCTCTACAAGTTCAGAAGTTATGAGAAACAACACAGCCTGTGGTAGGCTGCAGAAGAGATTTAGCGTGATATCAGTTACTATAGTTTTTATCATCCAAATATCGTTTGATATCATCCAAAGATGCCATGCCCTGAATACGTATATACCCATTCCGTTACATATTGAATATACCTACTATTGTATCTACCGGAATCAAAGCAGAAAGCAACTTAACCGAAAGGGTTTTGTATCTTCCTGGTTACAGCCAAATCTTTCCG
Source organism: Sesamia inferens (assembly GCA_037179545.1). Taxonomy (NCBI): domain Eukaryota; kingdom Metazoa; phylum Arthropoda; class Insecta; order Lepidoptera; family Noctuidae; genus Sesamia; species Sesamia inferens. Next base: position 12,606,989 of record CM073951.1, on the reverse strand, counting down.
TAATCTAAACTAACTCTTCTCTTCTAGATGTACGACTTCGAAGGTGACTACGAAACCGTCTTCACAGGAACCGATGATGTTAGAAACTCTGGTCTGATTGATACCTACCGTGGGTCTACCGACCTGCCCCAGTGGAAGGGCAAGCATTGCTCCAACGTCCAATACGCCTCCGATGGCACAAAGTTCAAGGGTGGAGTTACGAAGAACGAGAGCATTCTGTTCTATAGAAAAAGCTTATGCAGAGCTGCTCCTTTGGTAAGTCTTTACTTTAAATTTATATTTCGTTCTGTGTTTTTTTCAAGGCAGTGCGTAGCTAACACGTAGCGAATTTATGGGGCCGAGTCCTATGAATTGCCATCGAGAATTACGAGCCCCCGAGAAAGGCCACTTTTTTTTTAATAATTATAAACTAGCACTTGACCGCAATCCCGCCTGATGGTAAGCAGCGATGCGATCGTTGCTGGTAAAGCGCGCTAGTTTATTAAGAGCCTATTCACTCAGAAAAACTGAGCGAATAGGAAGGAAGACGGCAGTTGAGCGAGGTGATGCAATGTTAAACCCAACAACACGACCAACGATGCCGCGCCAAAGGAAGATTCGAGATTGATCTGAAGACCCTCCACGACCAAACTCCCAACACAACAACATTTGGCGCATCGCACCCGGCACACATGGCAACACAACTGCTCAGACCCGTCCTCCATACGGCTTCACTAGACATCATGCCGGAACACGACAAATCGCTTGGCGACAAGGCTTTGTCTGGTGGGTGGTAACTTCTGCCGGCGGCCGATGTTATGGCGTACCACCGAAAAATAGTAACTTCATATCAGCTTTATTTTAGCGTATTATGAAGTATTCCTGTCTCATGAAGGAATACTAACTTAGCAGAAATCGATAATTATATTATATATGTATTTCCTTTGTTGGGCAGATTCCTGTTGGTGAAGGTGAAAAGAGTGGTTTGAAAGGCTACAAATACACCTTTCCTGAGAACATGTTGGACAATGGCAAACACATCAAGGAAAACGAGTGCTTCTGCAGACATGGTGAGTTCATATAATTATACAACGTGTAACATAAAGGGTATATACATACCAAGGGCATGGCATCGTTACATGATATCAAATGATATCAGAAGGTTTTTAACTCAAACTAAAATACTCAAAAAATTTATACTAAATTTTCGAATCCGTGTGTTTCTTAAATTCAAATTATAACAAACGTGCAGCAAACTACATACTTAATAACTACTCGTTACACGTCACATTACTTGGCAAAATCACGATAAATATCTTAAAAAATTCTGAGCGCCTAGTATGGTAGTAATCTATCACAGGCGGTGTTTTTTCTCGTAACTTCCTAACATAAAGAGATAGGATTAAAAAACCCTTCCAATATCGATTAATATCATGTAAAGATGCCATGCCCTTGGTATGTATATACCCTTTATGTTACACGTTGTAGATCAAACTGTAACAGGATTCCAATGCCACTTCGCTATTCTCTTAATAAATTGGTGTTCCTCCCCTTCTTCGCCTTTTTTGTTTGGGATGGGGAAATCATCAAAGGATTTCTCTCAGACTTTTAGCGACTAAAACCCACCCGTGTTTCTCCACTTGCCTGTGCGCCAGGGCCACGGTTTATGTTTTAACCAACCCGCAACCCTGACCCAGGAGGCATCGGTCTTCGTAGACCTCGTCACGATGTATTAACGTCTCTTGGAGACGCGCGTGAAACACAAAGCTTGTCGACTCTGGCCTGGTTCTCACCGGGCGGCGGTTTCCCACTGCACACTGCCCGCAAGCCCGCGCCTATGGTGGCCGGGGGTTACCTCTTAGCGATAAGACGGCCCATTGTGTCATCCTTTGTAAAATCTTTATATTTATGTTCTGTATTATTATATTCTATTCAACCTTTTTATCGTCCCACTGCTGGGAACAGATCTCCTCTCATACAGAGTCGCATTGAGGTTAATCACTACGCTTGCTCAATGCGGGTTGGCGATTTCAGACTTAAACTCCAGGTTTCCTCAAGATGTTTTCCTTCACATTTTAATCAATCATTGCTGTCCAAAATATACATAGAAAGTACATATAAGTTAGAAAAGTTACATTGGTACTTGCCTGACCACCAACCACTAGGCCACCACGAATATAACTCATAAATCTCTTTAATTACAGGTAACTGTCTACCCCAAGGCCTAATTGACGTCACAGACTGCTACTATGGCTTCCCCATCGCGCTCTCATACCCTCACTTTTGGCAGGGAGAAGATGTCCTTTTCAGCAAAGTTGAGGGCCTTACCCCTAACCAGGAACAGCATCAGACTGCGTAAGTGTTTACTTTACTTTCTTCTTGTTCGTCCATCAGTATAATCATTCATCACGAGATGAATGACTTTATCCACTCTAATTTATAAACATAAGAAGATTAACGAAAATCAGATCTATCGCGGCCATCTTTCCTTTTACGTTGATTTTTTTTTTTTTTTGGTATGGCAAAATCTAGTTATGGCTTTGTGCCAATTTCAAGTAATAGGTAAAGATTTTTTTCTGGAATAATCAGGAGTTTCTTTCTTTTTTGAATTATTCATGTCGAAAAAGACGGCCAAAGAGGTTTGAGGCAAAATCATGATGTGGCCACTATGCCGCAATATCTCAATGTTCTTTAAGAATTATTATTTTACTGAATGCATTTTTACTACATCAATCACGCGGTTTTGTTTAGTAAACGACACTATAAATAATTTATAAGCCCAATGAAAAATGAGCGTGACCCTCATCTTAGCTTTCCCGCTAAAAACTCAAAATAAGAAGATTAACGAAAATCAGATTTATCGCGGGCCATCTTTCTTTTTACATTGTTCATGACACAATCGCACAATGGGTCTTGAGGCTAATAATCCAAAGACTGATAGAAGATAGGAATAAGTAAGTGTAAGAAAATTATGATACTAAATATATAGTAAATATATAGCTAAGTACCATAGTTATTAATATAGCATTAAAATAAAAATAGGTTAAAGAATTGTTACATAGTAGAGAATTAGAAGTAGATATATATTTCCATAAATAATATAAGGACCACTTTGTTATATGGTCACATAGTTATAAGCATTATACTATAATATAAAGAGAGAAAAAGAAAGAAGGAAGGAAGGAAGGAAGAAGGAAAGAACAAGGGGAAAAAAAAAACAAAAAATTGCGGAAACAAGGGCTCTGATAATGTCAGAGGACACACAGGCGAAATTATAAAAAAAAAATAATAATAATAATAATAATCCAAAGACATAAACAATATAATATAAAAAAATAGCTAATGACAAGCCTCCACTGAAAATAGAAAAGTCAATGGTTTCGATTCTCTTACTTACAAACTAAACTAAATTTGAATTAAGTGCATCTTTTTCTTTCTATTTCATTAAGAAAAGGATAGAAGATAAATATTAGTTTAGTCCTGTCAAATTAGTCTGCGACTAAATTAAATCGGTGGATTTTTAGTTCCCATGTTTTTAATCGCGTCTGAACTGTCTGTCTGTGTTCTTAAGTTTGGTCAGCTTGATAAGCTTACTAAAGTTTTCTAGTGCAATATTTACAGAACTTATAGAACAAGTAGATAGTATTTACAGTAGGTATGAAATCTTATATCTAAAGAAATATTCTTCCTTACAGCTTCTGGATCGAACCCTTTTCCGGTCTACCTCTGGATGTCAGCTCCAAGTTCCAGATCAACATGGCTTTAGGAGACCTCTCTTCAATCAAAAATGCTGAACGTTTCTCCAATATGTACCTCCCGCTATTGTGGTTTGATATTGTAAGTAAAATTAAAATTTATTAAATTGCTAATTCTCAGCTTATTTGAACTTTCGATTTTCGTTTGAACTCTAAAACAGAGCATCTGAAACCATCAAAATTTAATTTCCTATTAATTTTAATATCATTTGGCTATGCCTGCTGACATGGGTGCTAACAATGGGCCTTATAAGAAGGTTCAAGGTTTCACTGCGTCATCGAATCAGAAATGACGAGATCCGCAGAAGAACCAAAGTAACCGACATAGCTCGAAGAATTGCAACATTAAAGTGGCAGAGGGCTGGACAGATTGCCCGTAGGACCGTTGCCCGATGGGGCCGACGGGTTCTCGGATGGATGCACCGGAAGACGCAGCGTGGGTAGGCCCCCGACAAGGTAGACCTACCGCTGCATGCGGGAGATGCAGGACCGGTTGTGGTAGTGGACGTTTTTGGCAGAAATGATGATAACGTTGCCTGCTGTCACAATACAAAATAAGAGTCTCTCTAAAAAAATGGTCTTCCAAATACTAAACACATTTCTATTTTTGTTCACAGAGAATGTACACACTCCCTCCCTCTATGAAACAACGCTTCAACCTTTACTTGAACATACTCCCAGTCGTGGAACAAGCAGCCATGTATCTTCTCTTCGTCACCGGCGCCATCTTCATTCTTTCTACCGTCTACAGCCTAACGTTCAAAGTCATGTTCAAGAAAGAAAAACATTTCGACAACTGGAATAAGAACGATATTTACAATAATTGTGAAATATCGCTCCGTGATACTGACCCTGAATGTAATATGAAGCATAACGTACTAAGGATACAATCAGAAAGATTAAAAGATCTCAGTTCTAAACTAAGCGATAAAGTGTATGATACTGTAGGAAGTGTAAAAGATAAAGTAATGGAAGAAATTAATCATGTCAAATACGTCTTTGAGAGGAGAGGGTCCAGGAATGTTGGTCATGATGTCCACGGTCATGAATATAAGAATGATACTGAATATACAGCTATTAAGCAAAGTGATTCTGAGGACGAATACAAGTACTTGGAAATTCTAGACGATGGTTCAGATTTAGTTGCCACGAAGTATGAAACTGAAAGGTCAGAGAAATTAAAGGATTTAGATTCAAATAATATAAGATAAACGAACGAAATTGGATAAATGTGGATCCAATTTTGAAGTTACAAAGCTTCAGTGGAAGTTTGGAAGTTTTGTAGTATCTTTATACCAACTAAGATAAGGTATGAAGATTAGGTCTTGCCATGATTTGCGACTGATATTTTTTAGCTAATTAACTAATCGGAGCATTTTTTTCTTTTAAATTCAATTAATTTTCCACTTCTTTCAGATTTTTTTTAGAAATGTTACTTCAAATATATTTTATTTCATAAATTATTAATTTTGAAAGGGTCGAGTTAAAGCTGGCAACATCATTATAATTTTTTTAGTGGGTTTGTATTTATTAAATCATGAAATTTGATGGATGTCACATATTCATTTAAAGATAAGAAAATACAAAATTGGCCTTATGTTAAAATTACTTATGTTAATCATGGTAATAGTATTAATATTTAAAGAAGTAGTGGCCTTATATTCATATTAAAGTTGCTCTTAAAACCATGTGACATTTATCAACCTGTACGGGGCCCGCGTGGTGGAGTACGGCCCATTACCTTCTCATAAAGTGTAAGCAGATATCCGAGCAAATGACTGAAATGTATTGAAGGTTCAGCTTTATAATATTCTTTCAAAATGACTAAGATTTTGTACAACTAAATTCTGTTCTGACTTTTCCGTTTGTTAAAAAGAATAAGTGCTCCTTGCTCAATTATAATAAATTATTATAAAATCGAATGCATTTTTGAAATTATATTTAATGGTATGTTGTTATTTAAATTACCTAATTTTATTATTCGTTTTAATACATATAATAATAATATAAGCCGCTAAGTAGAACATACTTAGTTAAATTAATTCCGTTAATATATCTTGCCGTTGTAATTGCCAAAAACAAAAAAAAAAACTGTGGAATGGGATTGTTGACTGAAAACCTTTCCCGCCTTTCTCGTTTACCAGAAAACTTCTGTATTTTTCCTCTCAGCTCTATATTTTTACATAAGCCAGTGAGATTAAATTGGAAAGTTAATTTAGTTGTATATACTAAACGTAAGGGAAAGCGTATATACACACCAGAGGTAAATTACTATTGTTGATATCAAACGATGGTGGGGACACTATTTTCTAGGAGAATTTTTTAAAAGTGATCGTTTGGTTGTCAAGTGAAAGTGTAAAAAATATAAAGCTTGAGTATCATACTGTGAAATTTAGCACTTCAACTTCAAATCTCAGTTTCCATACTTCGAATTCATTATCCGACTTTGAATTAAAAAAAAAGACCTATTGCTGAGAATATTCTACTATTACTCTATTAACCATAAACAAAACCACATCTACCTGTTATTTCTAAGGACAGCTAGCTTAAGTCAGAAATAAGAAACATAGAAAGTAAATTTAAAAGCCTGATTCATCATTTCTAAATTTTGGAAGAAATAACAAGCATATATCATTTTTTATCTATACAATATGTAAAGAAAACACTGTCCGATCCGTAAAGGTATTGTTAGATATCAATAACTGATTCTACTATTGGATAAAAAACCGGGATAATCTTTAAAAAAAAAAAATCGCAGAAAAGGTAGCTTAATACATGTGCGGTAAGCAACCCTTCCACGGGCGGTGGGCGGCAGGGCACGCGGCACGTGGTCGCATCGTTATTCGCTCATAATAATACCGGTGTTGTCACTTTTTTTTAAATTACCAAATTTCGGGGAAGTTGAAATTAATTCGTGAGAAAAAAAAGATTATTTCAAAATTCATTAGTATTGTTTCTATGATGATGACGTAAAATTTTATATTATATTTGGTCAAGTGTTTACCTAACCTTAATTATCCTTTTGGGTCGGACAGGGTTTTCTTCACATATTGTATAATTTTTGCACACATTTAGAAAAAGTAATACTGTATTGAAAGGATTTTAAATACTTAATACTTAAAATCTTGAAAACTGCCCTTCCTATGGTTTTACACCGAAACAATATTACGATCAGATGTCAAAATATGGTCATTTTAAATTTTCCACAATAATTATCTTAAATTTTCATATTTTTGAAAAATGATGGAACAGTGCCTCCTAAGCCCAGGCGAAGCCTAGATTAAAATGACCTTATGTTAAGTAAAAATTAAGTTTATAAGGCCAAAGTCTTGGCCGTGGTCTGAAAAATTCAACTCATGTTGTGATATTTAAAAAATAACTATTGTATTTATATTATAATTAATTAAGTAATTGAATTTCTTGTTATGTTATTGTTATTTTCTGCTGAATATGTTATTAAGTAAAGAATAAAACGTTTTGTGTTTAAATTTAAAAGTTACTTATAACATTATTTGGCAAAAAATAACTTGAATTATGTTAAATTATTTTAGGTGACAAAAATATTATTATTATTTTAACTGAAAAAGTGTCCTCTCTATGCTTTGGTACTTGATACAGCGTTTTGTAAATAGTTATCTATAAGTTATTGAAAATACACGATACTATTTTTTGAAAATTTTCTGTTTTTTTTTTTTATTCGCAAAATTACTGCCTTGGTATTTAAAATTCCTGACATTAAAGTACCCAAGTTCTTTATTTAACATCTTTTTTTAAACATACTATACAGAGTGGTGCTGACAATACGACAATAAATAAAAACACGGACAATGCTGGTTCATAGAAATAATGCTAAACCATAGAAAAAAACCTAGCATCAAAAATAAAAATATGAAAAAATCAAACAAACTAAATCGCATAAAATTGTAGACGGAGTAGAACATCCTTTAAAAATATTGGTTCACTGACCTCCGATCGGCGACAGCACGGTCGTGTATCGACTTGCTTTTTTCCGCACCATTATTATTAAAGTTTAGTACCGCTGGAAGCGGCGGTCATCAATCGACTGATTGTGGATTCTGCAGGACCGCCATGAACGCCATAAATTGGACGCAACGCATGGAACGTTAGGCGAATAGAGCACTCACTGATTTTGATAATAAATTTTAATAATTTCTACGCGTCGTTGAAGCGTATAGCGTTCCATGGTGAAATGTCACGACTAAATATGTATTCATGTCAAATTTGACAGCTATCGCATTACCAAAACCCCTTTACAAAAATGAAAAAGAAAATTAGGTTTAAAAATATTTAATATAAAGTGGTGCTGACAATACAACAATAAATTAAACATCGTGTACCTCAACACATTCTCAGTCTACCCATAAAAATTAATATAAATATGTCCATTAGTTTAGTCACTGGAAATAGTTTTTATTTTTTCACATTTTCTACATGATGTACATGTTGATAAGGAAGCGCTTACAGGTTAATGACCGCCGCATCCTGCGGTACCAAACTTTAATAATAATTGCGCGAAAAAAGCAACTCGATACAGGATCGCGCTAGAACCAATATTTTTAAAGGATTCCGTTTGCAATTTTATGCGATTTAGTTTGTTTAAAATTTTCATTTTTTATTATTGATGCTAATAGGTTTTTTTTATGGTTTAGGATTATTCCTATGAACCAGCATTGTTCGTGTTTTCATTTATTGCCGTATTGTCAGCACCACTTTGTATATAAATAAAACAAGGTTTTTCAATTATTATAAAATTTTAATTTCTTATATAATATTAATAAGAGCTAAATCAAGTTCATTGATTGTGTAAAAAAAACGTTAATTTAAAATACACTTTGCAAAGGGAGGTTAAACATAAGAATGTTACTTAGAGCTAAATTAAGTACTAAATTGTTCTTAGTAAAAGAGCAGCTGTGGCCTAGAAATTGAGCCAAAGCAAAGCCCCTGATGGGATTCGAATATACGACCAATAACTCATATGTTGCGGCCCTTCTACCATGCCGCTATTACTAAAAGAAGATAGTGCGATTTAAGATGCCTCTAGAAGATATTACTATGTAAACCGAAGTAGTCCACCAGCTTCTTGCAAACCCACCAGAAGATGAACGCGTAGAAGACCACTTGAACGGTGTAGTCGAGAATCATCATTCTGAAAATTTTAAAAAATTCAGTTTTCAGTAGAAAAACGATGCATTTGAGTGAATTGATTTTTTTTTTAATTTATAAACTAGCGCTTGACTGAAATCCCGCCTGATGGTAAGCAGTGATGCAATCGTTGATGGTAAAGCGCGCTAGTTTATTAAACCCATTCACTTAAAAAACTTAACGAATAGGAAGGAAGACGGCAGTTGAGCGAGGTGCTGCAATGTTAAACCCAACAACACGACCAACGATGCTGTGCCAAAGGGAGATTGATCTTAAGACTCTTCACGACCAAACTCCCAACACAACAACATTTGGCGCATCGTACCCGGCACACATTGCAACACAACTGCTCAAACCCGTCCTCCGTACGGCTACACCAGACATCATGCCGGAACACGACGAATCGCTTGGCGGCAAGACTTTGTCTAGTGGGTAGTAACTTCTGAAACCATGGTGTTTTTAGATGCACCAGCCATCACAGGGCATTATGAGCTATCCTACATAACAAGCGACAGTCTCCGTAGCACAGTGGTAGCGAACGTGGCCGCTACGGAAGGAGGCCTGGGTTCGATCCCCGCGTAGTGCAAATAATTATATGCATGAATATGAATATTTGCACAGGTTTGGTCGTACCTCGGAAAGCACGTTAAGCCGTTGGTCCCGGTTGCCATACGAACATCTAGTGGCAGTCGTTACGGGTTGTCAGAGGCCTGAAAAGTCCAACAATTGGCTTGTATCCTAAAAAATAATTTAATGTCCGTCAGATAGCTTTACAAAAAATATTGAACACGTATTTTTCATTTTTTCTTTTATTCAAATACTTAAGAAGATATATTGATTTGAAATGTCGCATGACGTCACGCCATGGTGCAAAATATAGAACGGCCTGACGTAATTAGCCCCCACTCTGTAACTTTAATACGCTATATCTCAGTAATATTTGGTAATTACGACAAAATAAAAAATATGGGTCTTATTTTTTTTTTATTATCTGTAAGACGGACTAATTATTTTTTTGATTTTCATACCTTGGATACATCCCTATTGGTCTAACAGCAATGCATCGATATCACCGGATTGTGGAGGTCAGACGGCAATCGCTCCACGGAAAATATCGAAGTTTAGCCGAACTGCTGATTTTGGCTAAACTTCGATATTTAGACCATTGCAGTTAGATCAATATTGTTAGACTTTTGAGGGCTCCAACAACCCGTAACGACTACCAAATGTTATCATCATTATCATCTCAGCGTTAATCCCAGTCGTATCCGAAGCTTTTTCAGCTTTGGAGTCTGGGGTCCGCTTTACCAGTTTAACTGCTGGTGTTGATCTTCGATTCTTCGATATTTTCCGTGAAGCGACTGCCGTCTGACCTCCACAACCCGAAGGGAATATCGAAGCATTGCAGTTAGACCTATTGCTGGACTTTTGAGGGTTCCAACAACCCGTAACGACTGTCACTAGATGTTCGTATGGCAACCGGGACCAACGGCTTAACGTGCTTTCCGAGGGACGACCAGACCAGTGCACTATTACTAGTAAATATTTGCATTGTGCGAGGATCGAACCCGCGCCTCCTTGCGCAACGGCTGCGTTTGCTACCGCTACGCCACGGAGGCTGTTATTTTTTAAATTATAAATATAACATTATAATTATAAAAAAGATGCATTTATAATTGAAAAATGTTTACGTAAGCATTCGGGGCAAGAGCTTTGCTTACTTTTGCTGACATGGGGGATGGGGATAAATAATTGTAATAAATCTGCTTACGTACTATTTGAACGGCCCCCTACTTCTATGTTCTTTATTTTTAACATTACAAACCAGTGCTTTACCGCGATCCCGCCTGATGGTAAGCAGTGATGCAATCGTTGATGGTAAAGCGCACTAGTTTTTTAAGAGCCTATTTTCTCTAGCCTTGACACTTAAATTGTAATCAGAATTGTAAGCGATTTGTCGTGTTCCGGCATGATGTCTGGTGAAGCCGAACGGAGGACGGGTCTGAGCAGTTGTGTTGCGATGTGTGCCGAGTACGATGCGCCTAGTGTTGTTGTGTTGGGAGTTTGGTCGTGGAGGGTCTTCAGATCAATCTCCCTTTGGTGCAGCATCGTTGGTCGTGTTGTTGGGTTTAACATTGCATCACCTCGCTCAACTGCCGTCTTCCTTCCTATTCGCTCAACTGCCGTCTTCCTTCCTATTCGCTCAGTTTTCTGAGTGAATAGGCTCTTAATAAACTAGCGTGCTTTACCATTAATGATCGTATCACTGCTTACCATCAGGCGGGATTGCGGTCAAGCGCTTGTTTATAATTATTAAAAAACAAAAGACGCGAAGACCGTTGCTGGTAAATTGGTCTAATCCTTCGATGTACTCGGCATAAAAACAGGAGAAACGCTTCGTCCGGATTGTAGTGGTCTCAACAACATACGGGTGGGTACTCGTCATACGACGGGACGTCCGAGAATGAAACGCTGATGGCGAGTCGTTTATTATACGGACCTTGTAGAAACTAGAACCAATTTCCGTGCGTTCAGGCGCTTTTGCCATACCTATTATTGGAATCAATTGTAACAGCACATACCTACTTAGGACCCATTAACTTAATCAAATTTTATTCCGCGGTGTTGGCAATCTGGGCTTCTCCCAGTTGCAATAATGCCCCTTTGTGGCCTAGTTCTGTTCTGTCTCCTGCTTGTTATGGAGGGAAATGGAAAAATATCTTTTTTCTTACTCCTCCGCTATTCTTTTCTGATTAATTTAGTTGCGGGACTCAAGACAGTTGCATCGTTTCTCCGGGACTCGTCGAGCTTCATTGCTCGGCGTTTTTCTGGCGGTCTCCACTGTTGATTTTGGCTTTCAGGAGTTGCAGTGGGTGGGAAAATGTGTGGCGAGTAATGGCGACTTTGGCTCCCAGAAATATTTCAGATAATTTAATGTCTTTTTCGCCGTCTTTATAGTGGGTATCGTAAGAGGCGACTAAGGGCTCTCACCAGGGAAGCGAGCAGCAGCGCTGCTCCTGTGGAACATCAAATTACTGCGATCCCCAACCCGCCTGTCAAGCGTAGGGCAAACCCTCTTTTTTTTTTCCAGGGTGGAAATCCTCATAGGATGCCCGCCGCCCTGGGGTGGGCGACGGGGTATGTCAGACTTTTACTGACCAAAACCACCCCAGTGTGTCTTCTATCACAAGCGCGCGTGGGGCCGCGGGAGTCTAAATTCTTCCACGGCCTCACACCCTCGTGCTGGCCCGGTCTGTCCGGGCCTCGTCTCCTGCACGGAGTAGTGGGGTGTTAAACTACCCCGTGCATCGCCTCAAAATCGCGCCTCCGCCTCGGGGTCCATCAATAGGGGGGGCGGGGACTTCCCCATGTCCCTCGCCCTTGGACCCATTCATAGCGGGCGGAAGAGGGCGTTATCCGCCCTTCCTCGGCGCCCGGTGCGTCCGGGGAATCCCCCAATGTAATGAAAGCCTTGGGGGAGGCCTTTGTCCAGCAGGCAGCAGTGGACCTCTATAAGCTGAAAACAAACATACGTACCTTCGACAGTGTAATTTAGCTTTTGGTATATCCTCGTCTTTTTCCTTCATCAGAAACCTCCTGCCGCCCAAGCAGCATTGAGTGAAATACTCAACCAGGTCGATGTTTTCAATGTCATAGTAGAACTGTTTTCTATCAGCTTGCTTGAGTACCGAGCGCAAGGCAGTAAAGTTTTGATTGTCAAACGACCATTGGTGGGTAGTATAGTAAGAAAGGGCGAGACTGGCCGTGTAAATGCGGCGTTGGATTTTGACGAGCCTGTAGAAAAACAAACAAAAAAAAACGAGTGTGCTTATGACCACACGGCTGAAGTGAAACTTCTTTCGCTCCATCTGTATGTATATATATATATATACATACATATATATATATATATATATATATATATATATATATGTACAATATATACATGTATACACATATACATATATTAATTTTCTATAAATATTTAAATTTATTTCATGGTTTCATTGGTAAATTAATATTTTTGCATAGATCTTCTATTTATATTGAAAAAAAAAAAAAAAACTCGTAGACCTTGTAGTACCAAGCTCGCGCCACGGGCGCCTCTGTGCTTATATCCCCCACTTAACTTCCGTTCGCCTTGCCCGATCACTTTTCGTAACGCTTACGTCACGCGTTCGCCAGCTTACTCCCCAAGTCAAGCGTGCGTAAAGAAGTTTCACTTCAAAAAATAACTTGACATTACAAAAAGCCATAGTGCCCTTGTGGTTAAAATACCAGCCTCTCAAGTATGACTGAGCGGATTCGATGCCAGGTCAGGCAAGTAAAAATGTAACTTTTCTTATTTGTATTTTCTAAATACATATATCTTGGACACCAATGACTGATTACAATGTGAAGGAAAACATCTTGAGGAAACCTGGACTTTAAGTCTGAAACCGCCAACCCGCATTGAGCAAGCGTGGTGATTACGCTCAATCCTTCTCTGTATGAGAAGAGATCTGTGCCCAGCAGTGGGACGATAAAAAGGTTGATGATGATGATGATATTACAAACAACCAATATAAAATATATGTCGGAGATCGTCGGTATAATTTTAAGAAAAGGTTCGGACGTTATTTTGAACGTTACGCGGACAGAGTCGTTTTGGAAAGTGGGGACTGTCGAACGATCACTTCGTGCTGAGGCGCGGACTAAGGCACTTCTCCGGGAAGAAACTGTCGGTTTGGCAATTCAAATTGTGATTTTCAAGATTGGAGGTTATACAGTATGTTAAGAAAACCCTGTCCGACCCGTGAAGGTGTTGTTAGGTATCGATAAATGATTCTACTAATGGATACAAAACCGGGCTAAACATAAAAAAATCCCCCTAAAAAAATAAATATTATTTCGCAAAAAGAGGTAACTTAATAAATCTGCGTTAAGCTCCCTTCCGCGGGCGGCGGGCGGCAGGGCAAGCGGCACGTGGTCGCATCGCTATTCGCTCAAAATAAAACCGGTGTTGTCACTTTTTTAAAAATTACCAAATTTCGGGGAAGTTGGAATTAATTCGCGGGAAAAAAAGATTATTTCAAAATTCATTTGTATTGGTACTATGATGATTACGTAAAATTTTATATTATATTTGGTCATGTGTTTACCTAACCTTTATAATCCTTATGGGTCGGACAGGGTTTTCTTAACATACTGTATTTACACTTCGTGCTTCAATTCAAAACGCCACCTACGAAATGGAGCCTTTATCACCACACCAAGATGCAGTCGCTGACTCCGACATATAAAACAAAAAAAAAAGCCAAAACGTCTCCTATCCAACCACAGTTATTCAGCTCAGCATCCTAATTGCGTAACATGTCATTACTATACAGAATGGTGCTGACAATACGACAATAAATGAAAACACGAACAATGCTGGTTCATAGGAATAATCCTAAACCATAGAAAAAAACCTAGCATCAAACATAAAAAAATGAAAATTTCAAACAAACTAAATCGCATTAAATTGCAAACGGAATAGAACATCCTTTAAAAATATAGGTTCACTGACCTCCGATCGGCGACAACGCGATCCTGTATCGACTTGCTTTTTAGGGCCATTATTATTAAAGTTTGGTACCGCAGGATGCGGCGGTCATTAATCTGTAAGCGCTTACTTATCAACAGTACATCATGTAGAAAATATGAAGAATTAAAAATAATTTCCTGTGACTAAACTAATGGATATATTTATATGATATTTTATGGGTAGACTGATAATGTGTTGAGGTACACGATGTTTAATTTATTGTCGTATTGTCAGCTCCACTTTGTATATTGAAAACATTTTGAAGCATATTGCTAATCCATTGCTCTGTATGTTAGAATAATGTGTCTGCTCAACAACGTTAATAACGCAATGTTTGTTGTGGCATTGTCCAAATGAAATCCATTACTAGTGATAGTGATTACCCAATAACCCAACAGAATTGGTAGTTAGATTTCGCTCGTTCGTATAATTAAATCAAAATGTCTTACATTGGTTTTTTTCCAAACAACCAGAGCAGGGAATCAACCAGAATGGCTGGCAGCAAGTGCTGGATTAAAACCTGAAACAGAAATAAAGAAACAGATGACGTTTACTTTCGGTAATCATGACGCAGAGAAGTAGGCTGAATCAGATCCACGGAAGGCGGCCATTGCTATTCAAACTGCTAAGACCCTATAATTCTTGTAATGTCTGTGATGACATGACGAGTTAATAAAAATAAATAAATAAAAATAGAAGTCGTAAATTCAATTTACTAAATATTCAATAATATACTATACTTGGACCAAATTATAAAGAATAGAGGTAAACAAACCGTTGCTAGACAACGAATAGTTTACGCCTTAAAGACAGATGTTAATAACCTTTTTTCATACATAATTTTCATAAAAGTAATAATCCTACTTCCTTCTAATGTAAACAGTTTATTTATGTTTAGATATTTATGATTTGCATACAACGCTTAACCGATTTGAATGAAATATGACACACATGTAAGCTGATTTCCTAATAGGTTAAATTTATTGATACAAATTTATTATGCTTAGTACATACTTAAATGTATTATAATGCATGTGTTGTGCAGTTGATTTGAAAGTAATTGAAATATGTAAAATTGTATTGACAAATGCCTCATCTTTATTCATTGGTTGAATTCCAGTAAATGTGTTTAATACCTGGATTTCATGCATCTTTCTTTTTTGTGTCGATAGAAATAGGTAGCATGTAAAAGTCGATAATCACGTAAATAACAGGAGATTTGTAAAACGTGAGTTGTGATAACCTTAAATTGGTTTGTTTACCTCTATTCTTTATGGAGCTAGGCGATAGTATAGTCAAAACTGACAGCCTCCGTGGCGTAGCGGCAGCGAGCGCGCCCACTGCGCAAGGAGGCGCGGGTTCGATCCCCGCGCAGTGCAAATATTTGTATGAATGAATATGAATATTTGCATTGGTCTGGGCGTGCCTCGGAAAGCACTTTAAGCCGTTGGTTCCGGTTGCCATACGAACATCTAGTGGCAGTCGTTACGGCTCCAACAAGAGCCCTCAAAAGTCCAGCAATAGGTCTAACTGAAAAGCTTCAATATCGCCTTCAGGTTGTGGGGTTCAGACGGCAGTCGCTTCACGGAAAATATCGAAGTTTAGCCAAAACAGCAGTTAGACTGGTAAGGCAGACCCCAAACTCCAAAACTGAAAAGCTTCAGACACGATTTGACACACTTGGTATACTCTTTGCCAGGCCAATCTCCATTGAGCTTCACCTACCTTGATATAATGAAACTTAGCATTTGTAGTGATGGTTCCTCCTACAGTCCACAGCATACCATCCAAAGGAATCTTCTTGCCGATGTGTTTGGTAATGACCATCAGATCCTTCATCAATATTGAGTAAAGTTTTCCCGAGCAGCAGTTGTAGATTGGGATGTCATCAGTTGGTTCCATTCTGGAAGTGAAAAATAACACAGGTTCAGTTGAAAACCAGCGTCAGGCACTTATTGTCTCACCGCCGTGAGACCGCTCACCTCGTGGCGGCGGACCAGGGAGGCCATCGCGTTAAAGAATTCAACCAAAACAGAATTGGATCGCCACTAAACCATAACTTTTGATAGATTTCGTATCGCGCTAACGGTTTAACTGGATCGCAATTGGAACGTAACCATTGTCAAATGACAAAGTTAAAACAAAACTAACTTTTTCTATACCATGTCAAACTTACGACTAAACCATTAGATTTACTTATAATTGATTTAGTTTTAATTATTATATCTGATGAAATGTATCACTCATACCTACATTGATTTTACTTCAACCGAAGTTGAAACTTTAGCGCGATACGAAATATGATCGAAACTAAACCATAACTTTAACTGGATTAGATACGAACAAGAGTTGAACTTCTACTGTTTTATATAGCGCGATTACCCCCCAGGATCCAGGTCATGGTCCGAAGCGAGAGCACATGGCAGGCAGTCACCTCCTGCAAAGCAGTGATGCTGGCAAAGGAGGAGGTGGAGCGAGTGAGGGAGTGGGAATCCCAGTGTCCTCACGCCTCTAGCTGCTGCTGGCTGCAGGAGACGCCCTAGTCCGGAGACAATGGCACCGATTCTTTTGTTAACAACCTAAACTAATTTTAAGTTATGTACATATTTTTCTTTCCATTTCGTTAAGAAAAGGATAGAAGATAACATTTTAATTTAATCCTGTCAAATTAAGATACTCCATAGACAGTTTAGACGCGATTATAATCATGGCGACTAAAAATACGCCAGTTTACGTCAGGGGCGCACTAATTTGACAGGTCTAAACTGACATTTTATCTTCTGCCCTTTTCTTAATGAAATAGAAAGAAAGAGATGCATTTTACTTCAATTTAATTTAGTTTGTTAACAAGGGAATAGGGTAGTTGACTAAAAAAAAAACTAATTAGTCTGTCAGTTAGATTTCCAAAAAAATACTGGACACGTATTTTTTCTTTTTTCATATAAACAAAAAATTAAGACGACACAGTGCGTTGAAAACTCGTGTGACGTCACTGCATGCTACACTGCTGATCTTTGATGCCTTTTATATTCGTCATATTTTATTGATTTGATAAAACAAAATATACGTATCCAATATTTTTCTATAATCTAAACGACGGACTAAATAGAATCAATCTTTTTTTACCCAGGAAAGATCCCTATTGGGGCTATTATCGGGTCTGGTAAGGACCAGGCCCGGGTTGACGGCGCGTTGACTTTCCGCGCGCCTCATAGAGATGTCAGCACATCGTGACGGGGTCCACGAAGACCGATGCCTCAGTCAGGGTTGCGGGTTGGTTATAAAAGAAACCGTGGCACTGGCCTAGTTTATTAAGAGCTTGTTCATTGCCTTAGAGACACTTTTTTTTTAATAATTATAAACTAGCACTTGACCGCAATCCCGCCTGATGGTAAGCAGTGAGGCGATCATTGATGGTAAAGCGCGCTAGTTTATTAAGAGCCTATTCACTCAGAAAAACTGAGTGAATAGGAAGGAAGACGGCAGTTGAGCGAGGTGATGCAATGTTAAACCCAACACGACCAACGATGCTGCGCCAAAGGGAGATTGATCTGAAGACCCTCCACGACCAAACTCCCAACACAACAACATGCATTGCATTTCGCGATGCATGCGATGCATTTTGGTACATGATTTGATTCCCCCTTCTCCGTTCCACCATCGGACGACCCGGCGTTACAGCGAGATTCCACCCTTATGTTGTTATTACCGCTACGATCTGGACAAAGCATTTCGCCTACTCTCTTATACCGCGTACATTGAGGGACTGGAACAATTTGCCAGCGGCGGTGTTTCCGTCGAACTACAATTTGAGTGTCTTCAAGGCTAGAGTGAATAGGCTCTTAAAAAACGAGCGCTTCACCATGAACGAACGATTGCATCACTGCTTACCATCAGACGAGATTGCGCTGTTTAATCATGCATTTTTGACGTATACACGTCATTTAACTTTAATCATCGTTTATGAATAAACACCAATATAGTTGGCAAGGAAAAGAGTTTTTTTTTTAATTTAAACTAAGTACTTAGTGCTTGACCGCAATTTCGCCTGATGCTAAGCAGAGATACAAACGTTGATGGTAAAGAGCAGTAGTTTAATAAACAAACTAACATAAATAATAAAAATCTCATAGAACAACTCCATAAAAATTTAAGCCTATTAACTCAAAAAAAAAAACTGAGTGAATAGGAAGGAAGACGGCAGTTGAGCGAGGTGATGCAATATTAAACGCAGAGGGCGATTGATCTGGAGACCCTCCACGACCAAACTCCCGACACAATAACATTAGGCGCATCGTACCCGGCACACATCGCAACACAACTGCTCAGACTCGTCCTCCGTACGGCTTCACCAGACATCATGCCGGAACACGACGAATAGCTTGGCGGCAAGACTTTGTCTGGTGGGTGGTAACTTCTGCCGGCAGCCGATCTGTCTACCACCGAGTAAAGTGGGTAGCAGATGATGATAAAAAAATGTAAAAATACTCACTTCTTAGTCCCTCTGATCCATGAGCCTGCTATACAGTTCTGAACGCACGCGTCCACAGGAATGAAGTCACTTACAATATCAGGTTTTGTATGAATGGTCCTCATTATACCTAAAATATGACATTAGAAGTTTTTAAAGACCTAAAAATTCAAGAAATAGTAATATGGACAAAGAAAAAACTTTAAAAAACACAAAAACATTCTCTCCGGCGGGGAATCGAACCCCGGTCTCCCGCGTGACAGGCGGGGATACTGACCACTATACTACCGAAGACTTGTACTACACTGACGAAATATTGTATCACTATTTAACTAAATGACAATATAATTTTTAAAAATCTTTTTACTGATATTGATGATAATTTATACAATAAAAAAACAATTTGCTTTTATGAAAATCTTTCCAATTACGATTTTCTAATTATTTTTCAAACATTGGTCTGAGATAATTTACAAACAGCAAACAGCGCCATCTAGGGATATGACACAAAACGCGTCATTTAAAAGAAAACTTTGCAGCTAGTACACGAATTTTTTAAATATATATAAAAAAGGTAATTTTATTAATTAAATAGCTTCTAATTACAATAAATGCTTAATAATGTTTATTTAAACTTCCTTAAAATTTCCACTCTTTCAAAAAGATGAAATATATTTAGGTCAGCGCCATCTATCGAGTACTAAAGTAATTACATTTAAGTTCGTATATATAATATTCAAATTGTGCATAGTTTCAAGAAAGAATCTATTGAAAATATTAATATATGATGTATTAATACTTTTATCTTTTCATTCTTCAATTTTAGTTTAGTCCTATCAAATGAAGATAATGCAATATTTTGAAAAACATAGCGACTAACAATTATTATATGTCAATGAGCAGTTTTCGACTAGGTTAGTTTCAAATATGATCAAGAGATGGCGGTATCAGAACTTCTGGCATTTTTTTATTTAATTTTTAAAAGAACTGACCTTTGCCACAGGCTACAAATATTCCTACAGGACCATTGAAATTCTCAACCCAACCTGGAATCGGCTCCTTTGTACTGCATATCACTGAAAAATACAATATTATATTGTGGAGACACATACCTACAAGTTCAAATAATTGTCTTTTCTTTTATACCTAATAAGTGAGCTGTCATGCCCTTTATGCCTGGAGTTTTTATTTAGATAATAAGTTTTTTTCTTACATTTCCATTTTTAAAGACTTTTTTTTGGTTTGCTGGTATTTTAGCGTGGCTAACTAGCCATAAGATATTTAAAAAAAATGATTCAATGTTCTATGTTTTCTTGTTTTAATTCCTATACATAGTATTGTATAAAGTCACGTGTGGAGTACTCCCATGCTCTTACCTATAGAAGGTCTGATGATGATGATAGGTAACTGTCCTTTGTACTCATTCACCACATGCTCAGCCAGCTGCTTCGTGAAGGTGTATGTGTTTGGTAGTTCGCCTAGGTACCTGATGGGAATAATGAATTTATTAAAAAAGAAAATGGGACGATCCTCCAACCTGACAGGTGCTACGTCTGGCGGGGATTGCCCACTGCCCGAGGACTCGTAGACGGATCACGTCGTCCTAATCACGGGGCGTGGCGAGCGGTATCGGGGTTAAGCAAGTGAGTTAGTTACGCATTTCCATGTGTGTGATTGCATATTGTTTTTCTGTAGGGGCATCATAGAATTCAACCAGCCAGCCACCGTGGAGGAGGAGCGGATTCAATCTCCGTGCAGTGTAAATATTTGTATGCATGAATATGACAATTTGCACCGTTCTGGTCGTGCTTCGGAAACTACGTTAAGCGGTTCGTCCCGGTTGCCATACGAACATCTAATGGCAGTCGTTATGGGTTGTTGGAGCCCTCAAAAGTCCAACAATTGGTCTAACTGCAATGCTTCGACATCGCCTTCGGGTTGTGAAGGTCAGACGGCAGTCGCTTCACGGAAAATAAATGTGGAAGTTTAGCCAAAACAGCTGTTAGACAGCAGACAGACAGATAATGATAATGATAGTGACAGATAATGCAGACCCCAGACTCCAAAACTGAAAAAGCTTCGGAAACGACTCGGATTAACGCTGAGATGATGATGGTCAGTATGACGTGTGGGTAGTTAGTTAGCTTGCGGCTTTGTAAATACTGCTACAGAAAGTGGGTTTCGGATTTTATAGACGATAAAAACTAACCCCTTTTATTCATAAACGCTGCTTAAAGTTAACTAGTGATTAGAGATTCTTTAACCATACATTTTTGACCTTTCGGCGTCACTTAGCTGTAATCATTCTTTATGAATAAACCCCTTAAACTCTGTGGTATTTATTCATAAAGGATAATTAAAGTTAAGTGACGTTAAAAGGTCAAAAATACATGGTTAAAGAATCGCTTGTCACTAGTTAACTTTAAGCAGCGTTTATGAATAAGGGAGTAAGTTGTAAATGTTAAATTTTGAATGAGAACAATATAGGGTAGTTGACTAAAAAAAACCTAATTACTCCGTCAGTCAGATCACCAAAAAATACTAGACACGTATTTTTTATTTTTTCATATAAACAAAAAATGACGACACAGTGCATTGAAAACTCGTGTGACGTCACTGCATGCTACACTGCTGATGTTTGATGCCATTTATATTTGTAAATTTTTATTGATTTGATAAAACAAAATATAGTCGTATCTAATATTTTTCTATAATCTCAATGACGGACTAAATAGAATCAAATTTTTTTTTAACCCTGGAAACATCGCTATTATAATTTTATTAGTTAATTAAATAAGCTAGTGAACTCTGTAATCGTGTTGGTTTCGATATCCAGTGAGTAGGGCGACTTGTAAATTAAAAAAAAAAGTATTAAATACTTAAAGTACTACGATATTTTTTGTCTATGCGAAATCTGAATACAGATTGTTCAGAATAAACAAGTGAATCAATTCCAAAAATTTATACATCATGTTATATTTTTTCCCAAATACATTTACAAATTGTTGCAATGTTACCGAGCGGGCCCATGCAGCTTACGATAGATCATAGTACTTGCGCGCGCTCAACAACTGACGTCAGAGGTCAACGCACTGCGCTCGCCCGCCCGAGCGCAGCTTTGACCACGTTTTTGTGAAAAAAATGATAATGAGAAAGTGGTTTTCGATTTTATCGAAGATAGGAACTAGGCTGTAAATGTTTTTTGAAGGAGAATCATTATTTTATTAGTCAAAATAAATTAGCAAGCGAAACTCCGTAATCGTGATGGTTTCGATTACTTGAGTATTGAGTGTATTTGTAAATTAAAAAGAAATATTTACTATTTTTTATTAATTACAATATGTTTACTATATTTTTTTTTTATTATTTATGTACACACAATAAAATACATAAAGATACGACAAAATTAAGATCTGAGTACAAAGGTGCTTATTTCTTAAGAAATTTCTTCCAGCAGACCTGCGAAAGGAGAAGTAAAACAGAAATGTAGACAATAGTGTGTAAGAACAAGGAGGAAATAAAATATGAATATGATAACAATAACAGTAATAATATTAAATATACCTAAACATATTATGAACATAAAATAAATATATAAGCCAAACCAATAAAACCTAACCATAAGTATTATACTACATAATACTAAAATATATAAATATGTATAAATAATTAAATAATAAACAAATTCTCACAATATAGAGGTTTAAATTTGTTGTTAATGTTAATGTTAGGCGGGAGTGAGTTCCACAATCTTACAGCATGTACAGAGAAGGAATAGGAATAGTAAATCGTTTTATGAGGATGAGATTTAAGGAAGGATCTTAGGTGTGATCTACAGGATGCGTCGCTAGAGCGCGCGTAAGAAAAACGCTCACGCAGGTAGGAAGGATAAGACGGGTTGTGTAAGATGTTGAAAAGGAGACATAGAATCCTAGTATTCCTGCGAAGGCGTAATACTAGGCGGCGGATGCTATACGTATGTATATTTTTTTTTTATTTACGAATGCCCATCGAACACAAAACTCAGACTGCGTTTGTATATACGTATATAGGCTGTTTCAAATTACATCATGCGTAATAATAAAGCATGACGAATATTTATTTTTTAATTATTCAATTTCTGGTGCATTACTACGACACGACGTCTTAAAACCACTATGGTTCCTATGTCAAACAAAGATGGAGCTATACAGAATGAATAGTGCTATTCCTTTTTGTAACGGTTTAACGGGCTCTTAGAAAGCAGGACATAACGGGCTCTTTGACGTATAGTCTTAGAAAGAAGGCCTTAATAGGCTCTTTGACGTATGGTCTTAGACAGCAGGTCATAATGGGCTCTTCGACGTATGGTCTTAGACAGCGGGTCATATTGGGCTCTTCGACGTATGGTCTTAGACAGCAAGTCATAATGGGCTCTTCGACGTATGGTCTTAGACAGCAGGACATAATGGGCTCTTCGGCGTATGGTCTTAGAATATAGGCCATAACAACTTACTTGGGAGTAAGCACCCGCAAGGTATGATCATCAGCCTTGTCGCAGACCTCCAGGGTCTCCCTCCAGTCAGCCAGCGGAGGGTACAAGACCTCCTCTATCGGATCTCTGTTCGTGTTGGAGTATGAAGTGGAAACGTGGACCAGCGCCTGTGAAAAACAATATCATAGATATGAGAGAGAATCATCACAAAAATCTGTTAATACTGCTGGACTACAAAAATGTATAGAAAAATTAATGGTTTCCTATTGTACAAACGACGAAACTGTCAGATTTCCTCATTAGATTTTCAACTTTATCTCTAAAGCATTAAGGCTTAAGGTTGAATGGGAATTTCTGACAGTTTCGGGTAGGTTGACCTGCTTTCGTCCGTACTTATTTATATTGTAAACTTAAATCTGTAAGTAACCTTTGTAGAAAGTATGGTTCTGCGTGATACCAATTTTCTAGAATGATTGATGTTTTTGGTTTAGTTGATGGTTATGGTTTAAATGATACGACTTTAATTAATTTATTTTTTTTACGGACAAATCACACAGATTGAGCTAGCCCCAAAGTAAGTTCGAGACTTGTGTTATGGGATACTAACTCAACGAACTATATTTATAATAGATACATATATAGATAGACATCCAAGACCCAGGCCAATCAGGAAAAGATCGTTTTCCATTATGACCTGGCCGGGGATAGAACCCGGGGCCTCCACATCGCAGGCAGGCGTGTTGACCGCTGCGCCACGGAGGACGTCATGTTATAGTTATGGTTTTATAGTTTAGACAAAATAATGGTTATAAGTGAGAAAGCTATTTTGGTTTCATCTAAAAGATGGTTTGTATGGTATGGTTTGAGTTACGCGATCGATAACCGAATACGCACTGATTTTAATAAGTGATTGTACTAGTTTTATAGAAATGCACGAAAGCAAAAGTGCTGAGCTGTTCGGTTGTATTGGTCCGAACTACCTTACTACTGAACATTGTCTCTTAAGATACAAGTTTTCCTAATTTAAGAGGCAAACTCACAATATCTGTATACAGATTTTTGTACCATATAGTAGGCCACAACGTCGGCTGCCGACAGAAGTTACCACCCACCAGACAAAGTCTTGCCGTCAAGCGATTCGTTGTGTTCCGGTATGGTGTATGGTTAAGCCGTACGGAGGACGGTTCTGAGCAGTTGTGTTGCAAAGTGTGCTGGTTCGATGCGCCAAATGTTCAATGTTAAATGTCGCGCGGGTTCTATCCCCGCACAGTGCAAATATTTGTATCCATGAATATGAATATTTACACTGGTCTGGTCGTGCCTCGAAAAGCACGTTAAGCCGTTGGCCCCGGTTGCCATACGAGTTCTTAGAGCCCTCAAAAGTCTAACAATTGGTCTAACTGCAGTGCTTAGATAGCCAAAATCAGCAGTTATATTGGTAAAGCGGACTCCAGACTCCAAAGCTGATAAGCTACGGATGCGACTGGGATTAACGCTGAGATGATAATGATGATATGAGTTACTTACAGATAAATCTCTGACATCTTTAGCCAGCTCCATGATTTCCATGGTTCCTCGTAAGTTCATCTGTGCTGCGAATTTTATCGTGTCATCGAATCTGAAAGTATGTAAATTATTTTAATGACGAAGCAGGATGGAGTACTTTCCTTACCCAGTATTCAGGTTGTTCATCATAATCAGCGAATAGGAAACCAAATGCGAGGACAGATGCCTCCTCTTAGGGACAAGGAGTGGACCAACATAGACTTGAATTTCTAGTACATTTTTTTTTAATAATTATAAACTAGCGCTTGACCGCAATCCCGCCTGATGGTAAGCAGTGATGCGATCGTTGATGGTAAAGCGCGCTAGTTTATTAAGAGTGAATAGGTCAACCAGAAAAACTGAGCGGATAGGAAGGAAGACGGCAGTTGAGCGAGGTGATGCAATGTTAAACCCAACAACACGACCAACGATGCTGCACCAAAGGGAGATTGATCTGAAGACCCTGCGCGACCAAACTACCAACACCACAACATTAGGCGCATCGTACCCGGCACACATCGCAACACAACTGCTCAGACCCGTCCTCTGTACGGCTTCGTCTTGTGTTTTTTTTTCACTGCTTACCATCAGGAAAAAAAACACAAGACAGGGAGGTTTGGAAGGAAAAAGGGGATTCTTTGCCCAAAAGTGGGAACAAAGTAGTTTAGAAAGACACTTACCTTACACTGGCAGCTACGTGGAAGATAATGTTAACTCGATTGACGAGAAGAGACCGGTCTTCTTGCGACAGCCCTAGAAACGATATAAAATACAAATCAGTGACGTCATCGTCGTCAACGGACACCCTCAGTAGACACAGCACCCTTATTGCGGACGCACTTATTGCCATCTATTTGAATCATAATAATGCATATTATAAGTCGTGGTGGCCTAGTGGTTAAAACACCAGCCTCTCAAGTATGAGTGCGCGGGTTCGATTCCAGGTCAGGCAAGTACCAATGTAACTTTTCTAAAGTTATATGTACTTTCTAAGTATATCTTGGACACCAATGACTGAAGGTGAAGGAAATCTGGACTTTAAGTCTGAAATCGCCAACCCGCATTGAGCAAGCGTGGTGATTACGCTCAATCCTTCTCTGTATGAGAGGAGACCTGTGCCCAGCAGTGGGACAATAAAAATGTTGATAATGATGAATGATGTATGATCTGTTGCTAGATTACACACTACTTTTAGATGATGTGGGCAGAATACAATAAAAGATGTTGATTTTATATAAGCTACTATATTGTTCCAAAGTTATAGATAAAATGAGCTAATGGACTGATGTGTGTGAAATGAGTGACACGTGGCCTTTGCTGGCCGTAATGAGAACGCGACAACTTGATGGCTCGACGCGAACTGATGATTATTATAAAGTAAAATGAATGCGAGGCGTGCTGACGATGCTGTGCTGATGTGCGGTTGTACCGTACAAGCATTGAAGACAAAAAATGGTGAAGGGACGGGAAGACTGCCGCAGGTAAATTGTTCCAGTCCCTCGATGTATGTTTTTTTTTTAATGATTATAAACTAGCGCTTGACCGCAATCCCGCCTGATGGTAAGCAGTGATGCGATCGTTGGTGGTAAAGCGCGCTAGTTTATTAAGAGCCTATTCACTCAGAAAAATTGAGCGAATAGGAAGGAAGACGGCAGTTGAGCGAGGTGATGCAATGTTAAACCCAACAACACGATCCACGATGCCTTGAATAAGAAGTTGGTGTTTTAACCAAATGAGTTTGGTGTTGAAATAAATATGTTACATAAAGCCTTGTAGCCTTACACAAAAATAAACAACGCATCATACTGACGTCACACGAATTCTACATCTCGCAATCAGAGTTTACCGTGCAATTAGTGTACAAACAACTTGCCAATTTCAGACATAACACCCGTCTGGTCGGAGGATCCTCCTATTTCTACGGAGGATGAGTGAACTTTACTCCCTGTTCCTCATGCCTCCACATTGGTGATTTGATTCTCTTCCCTATTTTTTTTTCTAATGCTTAAGTCTCACTTTCAGTCAAGTGAAACTCCAGGAAGTCAGTTTAGGAGGCAGATTGAACGGGCGGTGAGCAGTGGGCAGCTCGCCGCCCGGTAAGGACGAGGCCCGAGTCGACGGCGTGTTGTGTTTCACGCGCGCCTCAAAGAGATGTCAGCACATCGTGACGGGGTCCATGAAGACCGATGTATCCTGGGTCAGGGTTGCGGGTTGGTTAAAAAAGAAACCATGGCCCTGGCCGTAGCGCAGGTAAGTGAATAAAAACGGTTGGTTTTTAGTCAGTAAAAGTCTTACATTCCGCTTCACCCAGAGCGACAGAAGTCATTTCATGATTTCCGATCCCACCAAAAAAAGGAGTGATTGAAAAACATTTCTAACCCGTATTTTGCCTTCTAGAGAAAGGCTTTAAGCAAATTAACATCAAGCTAGGACCCTTTGGAATCGAGCAAAAACAAAAAGTATTTCTAGTGCAATTTACTATCAACGATTGCATAATTGCTTACCATCAACACTAAGCTAAAACGAAGTTGGTAAAAGCGCGGGTAGGCGATGCGATGCGACCTGGGGCTCTATGCTACTATTTTTATAAATATGTCATTCCAACACGATTCCATAGTCATTATGCTTAATAGTTCATAATCTGCTAAATTCATAATGGTGATAGAATGACATTGCCGTAATCTAAATAATTTTCCAAAAATTACTACTCAATTAGAACATTTAGGAGTAGAGTGTTAGTGATTGACCACCGGAAAGTCATAATGACGCCTTTTTGTCAGGAGTTTACGAAACTTGTCAAAATCGATCGTTATGAGATCACTGACCGATTAATCTAAAACTGAAGCAGGCTAGAACCCCAGATGGGTTGAGGACACTATAACTTGTAGGCAGAAACTAAGCAGTCAATAAGGTCAAGCGAGTATTCGTAAATCGATCATAACTTAATCTAGATTACGAATTAATAGTCTTTGTTTTTATTCCAAATAATTAGAAACAGTTTAAATTTCGAATATTTTGTTAAGGTTAATAGGCGTGATCGTACCCGAAAATTGATCTCGTTAAATGAAACGACACTAAAACATTTAGAATTTTAATTACCTTGTTAAACGTAAATCAAAACAGTCTTTTGTTATTTTTTTTTTCAACTTCCTATATTCAAAATAGACTGATTTTTAGAATTAGAATTAGAAAATTAACCTCCTTATTACAAAACGAGATTTAAATTTAGTTCCAAACTTAGCCTTTGAGTCAGTATTTGTATTTCGAACTTTATTGAGGTTAAGTCAAAGTTCTTAATACAAAAGTGACACTTGGTATCGAACTAAGCTGCCATTTTTATACAAAGAACTGAATATTTATAACGGTTAGGTCCATAATTCAATAACCATTATTTTAGGTGGTTTACTAATGGGCACACCACAATAGCGGCGGTAAGTCCCCTCTTTGAGGAGTGGCTAGAGAGGCGCCATGGCGCCCACACCTTTCGCCTGACGCAGGTTCTCATCGGACACGGTTGTTTCGGGAGGTTCCTGTTCCGTATTAGGCGGGAGCAAACGCCAGGGTGTCACCATTGTGTGGATGGCCCTGAGGACACGGTGGAGCATACGGTGGAGGTCTGGCCGGCTTGGGTAGAGCCTTCCTGGATTAATGGGCTATGCAACGCAAAAAGAATTTTTCAAATCGAACCAGTAGTTACTGAGATTAGCGCATTCAAACAAACAAACTCATCAGCTTTAATATATAAAGCTGAAGAGTTTGTTTGTTTAAGTATAGATTAAATGTTAAGATTTTACATTAAGGCCAAGACATGAAAAGGAATACCAATGTGATTCTAGAAGAGAATAGAATATTCTTTATTATACAGAGTGGTGCTGACAATACGACAATAAATTAAACATCGTGTACCTCAACACATTCTCAGTGTACCCATAAAAAATCATATAAATATATCCATTAGTTTAGTCACAGGAAATTATTTTTCATTTTTCACATACATGATGTACATGTTGATAAGGAAGCGCTTACAGGTTCATGGCCGCCGCATCCTGCGGTACCAAACTTTAATAATAATGGCGCGAAAAAAGCAAGTCGATACATGACCGCGCTCTCGCCGATCGCAGGTCAGTGAACCAATATTTTTAAAGGATGTTCTATTGCGTTTGAAATTTTATGCGATTTACATAGTTTGTTCGAAATTTTCATTTTTTTTTTTTGATGCTAGGTTTTTTCTATGGTTTAGGATTTTTCCTATGAACCAGCATTGTTCGTGTTTTCATTTATTGTCGTATTGTCAGCTCCACTCTGTATACACCATAACATAAATATGAAGATGTTACAAAGAGTTGGTCTTATCGCTAAGAGCGATCTTTTACAGACAACCTTTGGATGTAATGTCAAAGGGAAGGGGAGATAAATAATGTAGGTAATCTACAGTGTACTATTTACATAGATTATACAATAAATATATACCTGAAGAAAGCACATCAAGCTACTAAAATCTGTCAGATTTCTTTATTAGATTTTCAACTTTAAACTTTAAGGCTGGGGGTTTCGGCGGGAAAGTCAAGCTGAGTGTTCGGGGTTAGGTTAAGATAGAGATGTAGAATGAGTTGAGAGATTAAAGCCAGTTTAAGATGGTATGGATGGTCTCGGTGGTAGGCCATAACATCGGCCGCCGGCAGAAGTTACCAACCACCAGACAAAGCCTTGTCGCCAAGCGATTTGTCGTGTTCCGGCATGATGTCTGGTGAAGCCGTACGGAGGACGGGTCTGAGCAGTTGTGTTGCGCCGGGTACGATGCGGCTAATGTTGTTGTGTTGGGAGTTTGATCGTGGAGGGTCTTCAGATCAATCTCCCTTTGGCGCAGCATCGTTGGTCGTGTTGTTGGGTTTAACATTGCATCACCTCGCTCAACTGCCGTCTTCCTTCCTATTCGCTCAGTTTTTGAGTGAATAGGCTCTTAATAAACTAGCGTGCTTTACCATCAACGATCGCATCACTGCTTACCATCAGGCAGGATTGCGGTCAAGCGCTAGTTTATAATTATCAATAAAAAAAAAAGATTAATA
The DNA here is from genome assembly GCA_037179545.1 of Sesamia inferens. Taxonomy (NCBI): domain Eukaryota; kingdom Metazoa; phylum Arthropoda; class Insecta; order Lepidoptera; family Noctuidae; genus Sesamia; species Sesamia inferens. The sequence continues at coordinate 12,576,967 of CM073951.1, read as the reverse complement.
AATTCACTGTATTATCTGTTTCCACAAACGTAAGATTAAGATTAATTTATACTAGGATGAATGGTGATCGATATGGTATTATGAGTGACGCGCACGGTATGTCTCCGAATTATGTAGGTACTAAACTATTGTGGTGTAAGTGCAATAATATAAATGGTCGATACATGCCGAGCGTGTGGAGCAATAATGATGACCCAGGTAAACTTACTGTACGGTGATTGACCCGTACACTGAGCGTCACGCTCGTTTTCCATTGGACTTTTAAAATTATTTATAGTGTTGTTTACTAAATAAAAGTTCGTGATTTATGTAGTAAAAAGTGCATTTAGTAAATAGTTTATAAAGAACAGTGAAATATCGCAGCATAGTGGCCGCATCATGACTTTGCCCCAAACCTCACTCGTAAGACGGGTCACGCTGCAGTCTTTTTCGACATGAATAATTCATAATTACTTGACATTGGCTAAATGCACGAACCGTGCGAAGCCAAAAAATAAAGAAAGAAAGAACTTCAAGGCTCAAGGTTGATTGTATATTGTATATTGAATATTTGACAGTTTCGTGTATTTTGACCTGCTGTGATCCGTACATAAATTAAAAATATGTGATAAAGGTAAAAAATGTCCTTACCGAGTCCAGCTTCCAGAACATCTCCTGATACGATGAAAACCTTCGACTCGAAGGCGCCAGGTCTCTTTTTCTTGAGTCGTTCAAAACACTGGAATAAATTATTTCGATTAGAATCGTCGACTATCGGTGAAGACCAGCGCTGGGGGGAGAGGGGGGGAAGGCTATGTCTTAAATAGACTTTTTTTTTTTAATGGGACAAATCCGCCACACTTTTTCCCACCCACCGCCAGAAAAACGCCGAGCAATGAAGCTCGACGAGTCCCGGAGAAACGATTCAACTGTCTTGGGTCCCGCAACGAAATTAATCAGAAAAGAATAGCGGAGGAGTAAGAAAAAAGAGAAGACAGTACAGAACTAGGCCAATCCGCACAAAGGGGCATTATTGCAACTGGGAGAAGCCCAAATTGCCAAGCACCACGGAATAAAATTTGATTAAGTTAATGGGTCCTAAGTAGGTATGTGCTGTTACAATTCATTCCAATAATAGGTATGGCAAAGGTACCTGAACGCACGGAAATTGGTTCTAGTTTCTACAAGGTCCGTATAATAAACGACTCCGGATGTAACTTGTACACTATCCGACATAATATTGCGTTAATTCTGCCAAAGAACACACTCCCACAAGATGTGATGTGCGGACTGTTCAAATTCACAATTCGATGTAGAACACTGACACAGAGGCGAAGGAACAAGTTTAAAAGAATACAGTTTACTTTTAAAGTTATATACTATTAATAGACTATTCATTCTATTCTAGTCTAAGAGTTCTGACTGAAAGATGTGGTGTACGGATGACAGCAGGTCAACCTACCTGAGACTGTCAGAAATTCTCAATCAACCTTGAGTCTTAATACTTTACAGATGAAGTTGAAAATGTGATAAAGAAATCTGACAGAATGTAGTAGCTTGATGTTCTGTCGTCTGTACCTCCAGTTAGGTGGCCAGCTTACGTGACAACAGTCAGCGAAACCCGACGCCGACACTTCGTGTATATTAAGGTTTAGTTAATTATGTTATATGCATTTGTAGTATTTTCAAGGTTTTTTTGTTTATATGGTATTTTACTAAGTTATATGTACTTTCTGACTGATTAAAAGGTGAACGAAAACTTCTTTTTTTTTTTAATAATTACAAACTAGCGCTTGACCGCAATCCCGCCTGATAGTAAGCAGTGATGCAATCGTTGATGGTAAAGCGCGCTAGTTTATTAAACCCATTCACTTAAAAAACTTAGTGAATAGGAAGAAAGACGGCAGTTGAGCGAGGTGATGCAATGTTAAACCCAACAACACGGCCAATGATGCTATGCCAGAGGGAAATTGATCTGGATGGACCATGATCAAACTCCCGACACAACATCATTTGGCGCATCGTACCCGGCAAGCTTCACAACACAACTGCTCAGACCCGTCCTCCGTACGGCTTCACCAGACATCATGCCGGAACACGACAAATCGCTTGGCGGCAAGGGTTTGTCTGGTGGGTGGTAACTTCTGCCGGCGGCCGGTTATGGCCTACCACCACACCACATTTTCAAGGTTTTTTGTTTATATAGTATTTTACTAAGTTATATGTACTTTCTAAGTATTTCTTGGACACCAATGACTGATTAAAAGGTGAACGAAAACTTCTTGAGAAAACCTGGACTTTAAGTCTGAAATCGCCAACCCGCATTGAGCAAGCGTGGTGAGTACGCTTAATCCTTCTCTGTGTGAGCGGAGACCTGTGCCCAGCAGTGGGCCGATAAGAGGTTGATGATGATGATTATTATTACAAAAAACCCACAATTTGACTACATGATTGGTAGCTGAGCGATCGACTGCTGCGCCGCGAGCTACTTGTTCGATTTCCGCATCGAACAAATATTTATATGGACAACAATTAGTTGTTCCGGGGCTGGATGTTTGTGTGTGTGAGTTATAAATGTTTGATAAAGCGCCCACTATACAGGAGAAATCCCTAGTGTGGGGCAAAGTTTTTTGAAGGAAAACAAAGTGGAGAGGCGTGCGAAGAGGCTGATTGGTGACCCTGATTTAACTCGAGTTGGTCTCCAAAGCCTAGAACACAGGCGTAGAGTAGCCAGCCTTTCGGTGTCCTATAGGATACATTCTGGGGAGTGTGCGAGGGAATTGCACGATTTAATTCCCCCATCTCCGTTCCACCATCGGACGACCCGTCGTACGGCGAGTTTCCACCCTTATGTTGTTAACACCTCTACGATCCGGACGAAGCGTTTCGCCTCGTCCTTTATACCGCGTACATCGAGGGACTGGAACAATCTGCCGGCGGCGGTGTTTCCGTCGGACTACAATTTGAGTGTCTTCAAGGCTAGAGTGAATAGGCTCTTAATAAACTAGTGCGCTTTACCATCAACGATTGCGTCACTGCTTACCATCAGGCGAGATTGCGGTCAAGCGCTGGTTATTTTAATAAAAAAAAGAAAAAAAGAAAAAGTTATCGATTTTTCGTGTTTTACACTCGTCTCATACAATACATCTTTTAGGGCTAGTGGTGCCTAAGAAGGTACTCACAGGTGCATCATAAATTTGAGCAAGTCTGTCTTCGGGCTGGATCCCCTTCTTGTTCCTCATCAACAGGTATATCCTATCCAGACCAGTACAGGAGTACAGCAGCTTCTCTATCAGGACTTTGCCGATGAATCCTAGAAATTAGAATATTTTTTAAAATTGAAGTAACTGACTGTCGATTGTTTTCTTCACTAATTTAAGAGGCGGATCTCACTAAAATCAAATTCAAAATTAGGCTGAGAATCAGCACTTTTTGAACGTCAATATTACATAAGACAGTCCCCCAAAACGCCCACCCATCGACACTTCCTAGTGCTTTCGCGGGGAAGAAGAAGTGGCGGAACACACTCTCCAGCAGCACAGCTAAAACACATGGCTTTATGCAATATTAATACAGAACATTAAATAATATTATCCACCATATACCAGCTAGCCAGGCCAATATACCAGAGAAGCAAAAAAATAATAAAAAAACGAGTGTGCTTATGACCACACGACTGAAGTGAAACTTCTTTCGCACCATCTGTATGTATATCTATATATATGTGTGTACAATATATACATGTATACACATATACATATATTAATTTTCTATAAATATTTAAATTTATTTCATGCTTTCATTTATAAATTAATATTTTTGCATAGACATCCAATTTAAAAAAAAAAAGTGGATTCCCTCGGGGCCAAAAGGTCGGTCTCTTCCTCCTGAATCAGGGGACCCCAAACTCGGGTCGGGAGTCCACGACCTCTGGTTCCCGAGATAATCCACGGGGGGGTGAGGTACCTAAAGGGGGTCGGGGGGGGGTAGATTTCGTGGGGCTGGGGGGGATAGGGGGAGGGGGAGAGGGGGAAGGGGAGAGGGGGGAGTGGATTCCCTCGGGGCCAAAAGGTCGGGCTCCTCCTCCTGATTCAGGGGACCCCAAACTCGGGTAGTCCACGACCTCTGGTTCCCGAGATAATCCACGGGGGGGTGAGGTGACTAAAGGGGGTCGGGGGGGGGGGGGGGGGGGGGGGTAGTGGATTCCACGGGGCCAAAAGGTCGGGCTCTTCCTCGTGAATCAGGGGACCTCAAACTCGGGTAGTCCACGACCTCTGGTTCCCGAGATAATCCACGGGGGGGTGAGGTAATCAATGAGGGGGGGGGGTCGGGGGGTGTTCGCAGCGTCATGTTCTCGAAGAAATTCATAGTTCTTATAATCAATCAAGGTACTTAGCTTAATAATTGAGCTTATGAGGCTCGAAAGCAATTTGTACTTTGTGTCCAATTATCGTATTGTGACGATATCTTCAAGCTTCTATACTTTCAATTATATCAGAAATGTTCAGCAAAAATATATAAAACAATATAAAAGCCAGAACAGAACGAAATTTATAAATTATTTGTGCTCTTAGGTAATCAATTGTTAACAAATCTTAAAAAGATCCAAAAAATATATATTGCCTTCGGCGAGATGCGAACTCACAACTTCATACTCGACTCAATTGTTAACAAATCTTAAAAAGATCCAAAAAATATATATTGCCTTCGGCGAGATGCGGACTCACAACTTCACACTCGACATGTCATGCAATATTTACATGAGCCAGCTCCTTGTTTGTAGTACAGACGAAATAGGACTATACTCTGCTTCCGTTCGCCTTCATCATTTTTTTTCCTATCATTTTTCGTAACGCTTTCGCCAGTTTACTCCCCAAGTCAAGCGTGCCTAAAGAAGTTTCACTTCAAAAATCATTAAAGATAGAAATGTAAATAAGTAAAAACTTATTACCTAAATAAAAGCCCCAGGTATAAAGGGCGTGACAACTCACATATTTATGCATTGTAAAAAAAGACAATAGATTACCAAAAAAAACTATATGTCGGCCAAATTCGATAAAGAATAGAGGTAAACAAACTGTTGCTAGGCAACGAGTAGTTTACACCTAAAAGGGAGATAGATGTTAACAACATTTTCTACATCGATGAAGAATAATCCTACTTTCTAAATGTAAACAGTTTATTTATGTTTATATATTTATGACTTTCATAGAACGCTTAACCGATTTTGAATGAAATATGACACACATGTAAGCTATTTTCCTAATAGGAAAAATCACACAGATTGAGCTAGCCCCAAAGTAAGTTCGAGATTTGTGTTATGGGATACTAACTTAACGATGCTACATTTATAATAGATACATATATAGATAAACATCCAAGACCCAGGCCAATCAGGAAAAGATCGTTTTTTCCTCATGAACTGGCCGGGGATCGAACCCGTCCAATTTATTTATTTGGACCTTTCAGAGCCGGTGTTATGAGAAATAACACCGGCTCTGAAAGGCTGATTTTTTGATATGATTAAAAATTCCATTCGATATCGTTTGATATCATCCATTCCGTGCTCTTAGCACGTATATAACCTTTCGCTTACACGTTCTATAGAACAAACCTAAATAAAATTTATCTTACCTGAACCGCCAGTGATAAATATAGTTTTGCCTTTATAAAATTCCGGTATGGTGGGAAGACCTGACGTATCCCTTTCTTCAAGGAAACCCATGGTTTAATTCTAGTCTTGGCTTGTTTCGAATTAACTTATCTGTAAAGAAAAGCTGTGCCTTTATGATCAAATTACAATGTTACTAGCTCCGCTCTGCGATTTCACCCGAATAAGTTCCGATCCCGTGGGAAGTAGTTTTTGCATGTACGGGTAACAAAAATCTATACATAACTTCATAAACTTCCGCATATTTATAATGTGATAGTGAGTGACATTTAACAGCCTCCGTGGGCGCCGGTAGAGAACGCGACCGTCGCGCAAATATTTGTATGCATGATTATGAATATTTGCACTGGTCTGGTCGTGCCTCGGAAAGCACGTCAAGCCGTTGATCCCAGTTGCCATACGAACATCTAATGGCAGTCGTTACGGGTTGTTGGAGCCCTCAAAAGTCCACCAATAGGTCTAACCGCAACGCTTCGATATCGCCTTCGGGTTGTGGAGGTCAGACGGCAGTCGCTTCACGGAAAATAGCGAAGTTTAGCCAAAATCAGCAGTTTCCTTGGTGGTAGGCCACATCGGCTGCCGGCAGAAGTTACCACCCACCAGACAAAGTCTTGCCGCCAAGCGATTCATCGTGTTCCGGCATGATGTCTGGTGAAGCCGAACGGAGGACGGGTCTGAGCAGTTGTGTTGCGATGTGTGCCGGGTACGATGCGCCAAGTGTTGTTGTTTCAGGAGTTTGGTCATGGAGCGTCTCCACATCAATCTCCCTCTGGCGCAGCATCGTTGGTCGTGTTGTTGGGTTTAGCATTGCGCCACCTCGCTCATCTGCCGTCTTCCTTCCTATTCACTAAATTTTTTAAGCGAATGGGTTTAATAAACTAGCGCGCTTTACCATCAATGATTGCATCACTGCTTACCACCAGGCGGGATTGCAATCAAGCGCTAGTTTATAAACATTAAAAAAAAAGGTAGACTGGTAAAGCGGACCCCAGACGCCAAAGCTGAAGAAGCTGCGAATGGGACTGGGATTAACGCTGAGATGAGTATTTACGTGTAAGAGTAACAAAAAAAACATACATAACTCCACAAACCCCCACATTTATAATGTGACTAGATTTCCGTCCGCGGCTTCGCCCGCGTTAATTTCGGTTTTATCGCGCTTTTTAGATTTCTCTCGGGAATATCAATTTTTTTCGGGATAAAAAGTACCATATACCGGACTTCTAACTTTACGTCTGCAAAATTTCAAAGCAATCGGTTCAGGAGTTACGGCGTGAAAGTGGTACAAACAAACTCACTTTCCGATGTATAATATTAGTAAGGATATATTCGGTGTACACATACAAATATTCCAGTAATCTCCCTTGGGAACTTGGTGTTTTTTTAGGACTAAAAGTAGCCTATGTTATCTCCATCTTTTCAAATAACTATAAGCCAAAAATCAAGTCGTTTCGTTGCTTTATTAGGTTATATATATGGACGATATTTGGTGTACACATACAAATATTCCAGTAATCTCCCTTGGGAACTTGATGTTTTTTGGGGACCAAAAGTAGCCTATGTTACGCTCCATCTTTTCAACTAACTGTATGCCAAAAATCAGGTCGATTGATTGCTTAGCTACGGCGTGAAGGAAGGACAAACAAACAAACAAACACACTTTCACATTTATAATATTAGTATGGATAGTGACTTTGTTCCGCTTTCACGCCTAAACTACTGAATGGATTTGCATGAAATTTGGCTTAGGTACAGATAGTTAGTACCAGGAATAATATATAGGAATTTCTTCCAGATATTTCCACGAGCGGCTGCGGATGAAATCGCGAAGAGCAGGTACGGCGGACAGAAGAACGAACCTTGAGTCTGAATGCTTTAGAAATAAAGTTGAAAATCGGATCAAGAAATCTGACAGTTTGTCGTAGCTTGATGAGCTGTCGCCTGTACATACTAAAAAATAATGCATCAACTGTAATTTATTCTTAAATGCATGCCAATGGTAAACTATATTGAAAGGCTAGCAAACTATATGCATAAGTACTAATGCCATATTGTTAAATCCAAAAATAATGAATTGGAGGAATAAGTTGTTAATTCTTTTTTTTCTTTTCTTTAGAGTTAATACTACTTCAACTCTTCAATGGCCCCTGTGGTTAGATACCACAATTTTGCCAATAACACGTGTAACAAATTATAGAAATTCTTCAAAAATTGTATTTCACTATAATGGAGGATATCGCCAATGACAGTTGAAAAAACGGCCGCGTGAGCCGCCTACTAGGAGATTTATGCAAAGACATGATGTGGCCACTGTGCTGCGATATTTCAATGTTCTTTATGACTTATTCACTGAATGCACTTTTACTACATAAATCACGCGTTTTTATTTAGTAAACGACACTATAAATAATTTTAAAAGTCCAATGAAAAATGCGCGTGACACTCATCTTGGCTTTCCTGTCAAAAAACCCAAAGTTGTTAATTTTTTACAGCTTTGCCATAAAAGAAACTGTCAGACTTTAACGTTATGTCAAGAACGTTCTGTCGATTGAAAAATCATATAATCATCAAAGCTAATATGAGTGTCACGCGCATTTTTCATTGGACTTTTAAAATTAATAGTGTCATTTACTAAATAAAAGCGCATGATTTATGTAGTAAAAAGTGTATTCAATAAATAATTCATAAAGAACATTATAATATCGCAGCATAGTGGCCACATCATGCCTTTGCTTCAAATCTCCCTCAAAGACGATTCACGCGGCCGTCTTTTTCAACTGTCATTGGCGATAACCGCCATTATTGTGAAATCAAATTTTCAAAAATTGTTTATAATTTGTTACACGTGTTATTGTCAATATTCTGGCCATTGATCAAAAGTTGAGGTTGAATCTCACTTTGAAGAAAGAAAAAGAAGAAAAATCAATATTCCAAACAATATTTTAAATTTCCCCACGTAAAGACAAGTTTTTGACATTTATTTGTAGCCAAGATGTGACCGCACCTAGACTTATTTTTTTTTAAATTACGAGTAAGGGTCTTTTGGACTTAATTAAAAAAGAAAATACTCACGTGTAAAATTAACAATGTTAAAAAACAAATAAAAAAAAACGCTGCCTTTTAAAATAATCCAACACTTTCTAATCAAGCTTTACGCATAAATGAACTCCTCTGGCGGTTTACACACGATATGGATAAAGAACTTATTGTTTTGTTAAATTTTGAATTACAAATGAGTTGCATTGTACTGTGTGAGGTTCAAGAGTCGTGTTTAAATTGGGTTTTGTAAGGAAATTAAGGCGAAGTACATACGGTCCAACCAACCCGCATTGAGCAAGCGTGGTGATTACGCTCAATCCTTCTCTGTATGAGAGGAGACCTGTGCCCAGCCCAGCTGTGGGACGATAAAAAGGTTAATGATGACATACGGTATTAAAAATGTGTGTAAATATACATATATTATATATATAGAATATTACTCTTAACAATTTCGAGAAAGAGAAAAGGAAAGAAAAACACTTAACACCTAAAAAAATAAATGAAACAAAGATTATAATTAGAACGGGACCATTATTTTAATGCAATTTCATTTCATTTTCATCTTATTTTGACTATAAAGTTCCACTGCTGGACAAAAGCCTCCCCTAAGGCTTTTCACGATGATCGGTCTTGCTGCCCGCATCCATCGGCTTCCCATGGTCAGGCTTAATGGGGGCTTCCCTACACTGCGTCTTCCAGTACGTGGCCGCCACTCCAGAACCTTACTGCCCCATCGGCCATGGGTTCTACGAGCAATGTGCCCCACCCACAATAATTATAGTAAAATAACACTTCTTTTGCTTCAACCTATGGAGGTCCACTAATGGACAAGGGCCTCCTCCAAGGCTTTCATTGCTTTGGTTGGGGATCGCAGTAACTTGATCTTCCACAGGAGAAGCGCTGCTACAAGCGGGTAGCTGGCCCTGGTGAGAGTTCCCGTTAGTAGTTTCTTGCGACACCCACGGGAAGATATGGGATGGTACTATTCTAAGCAATGTTTGAAGACTAAAATCTTCAACCAGTGCGTCCTACCCGTCATGACTTACGGAGCCGAGACGTGGACACTAACGGTCAGACTGGTCCATAAGTTTAAAGCCGCTCAGCGAGCTATGGAGCGGGCTATGTTGGGCGTCTCTCTATTTTTCCGCATCAGAAATGAGGTGCTCCGACAGAGGACTAAAGTCACCGATTTAGCTGAGAGGATTAGCAAGCTGAAGTGGCAATGGGGTGGTCACATATGCCACAGGACCGACAACCGTTGGGGTAAACGAGTCCGCGAATGGAGACCGCCACTCGGCAAACGTAGCGTAGGACGCCCTTGGGCGAGATAGAGCGACGACATCAAAAAGGTGGCTGGTAGTGGATGGCGCAGAACTGTTCGGGATCGAGCTTGTTGGCGTGACATGAAAGAGGCCTATGTCCAGCAAAACCCGCCACACATTTTCCCACCCACTGCAACTACTGAAAGCCAGAATCAACAGTGACGACCGCCAGAAAAACGCCAAGCAGTGAAGCTCGACGAGTCTCGGAGAAATGATTCAACTGTCTTGGGTCCCGCAACGAAATTAATCAGAAAAGAATAGCGGAGGAGTATAAAAAAAATATATTTTTTCCACTTCCCTCCATAACAAGCAGGAGACAGAACAGAACTAGGCCAATCGGCACAAAGGGACATTATTGCAACTGGGAGAAGCCCAGATTGCCAAGCACCACGGAATAAAATTTGATTAAGTTAATGGGTCCTAAGTGGGTATGTGCTGTTACAATTGATTCCAATAATAGGTATGGCAAAAGCGCCTGAACGCATGGTTATTGGTTCTAGTTTCTACAAGGCCCGTATAATAAACGACTCCGGATGTAACTTGTACACTATCCAACATAATGTCTTTTTGTTTTTTTAATAATTATAAACTAGCGCTTGACTGCAATCTCGCCTGATGTTAAGCAGTGATGCAATCGTTGATGGTAAAGCGCACTAGTTTATTAAACTCATTCACTTAAAAAACTTAGTGAATAGGAAGGAAGACAGCAGTTGAGCGAGGTGGTGCAATGTTAAACCCAACCACACGACCAACGATGCTTCGCCAGGGGGAGATTGATGTGGAGACCCTCCACGACCAAACTCCCAACACAACAACACTTGGCGCATCGTACCCGGCACACATCGCAACACAACTGCTCAGACCCGTCCTCCTTACGGCTTCACCAGACATCATGCCGGAACACGACGAATCGCTTGGCGGCAAGACTTTGTCTGATGGGTGGTAACTTCTGCCGGCAGCCGATGTGGCCTACCACCGAGAAAATAATCTAATCTCAAATCTATGTCCAGCAGTGGTTGAGGAGTAGAGGCTAATTATGATGATGATGACTATTCTAAGCCCGGTACCACGGCCACTATATTTACAACTAGCGACCCGCGCCGGCTTCGCACGGATGCATGTGTTATACATTTAAACCTTTCTCTTGCATCACTCTATCACATCAAAATCTGTTGCGTAGTTTTAAAGATTTAAGCATACATAGGGATAGAGGGACAGAGAAAGCGACTTTGTTTTATACTACACTAGCTTTCCGCCCGCGGCTTCGCCCGCGTTAACTTCGGTTATATCGCGCTTTTTAGATTTCTCTCGGGAATATCAAATATTTTCGGGATAAAAAGTACCCTATAATTTAATCTGGACTTCTAACTTTACGTCTGCAAAATTTCAAAGCAATCGGTTCAGGAGTTACGGCGTGAAAGTGGTACAAACAAACTCACGACGACGATGTATTATTAGTAAGGATATATTTGGTGTACACATACAAATATTCCAGTAATCTCCCTTGGGAACTTGATGTTTTTTTAGGACCAAAAGTAGCCTATGTTACTCTCCATCTTTTCAACTAACTGTATGCCAAAAATCAGGTCGATTGATTGCTTAGTTACGGCGTGAAGGAAAGACAAACAAACAAACAAACACACTTTCACATTTATAATATTAGTATGGATTAGCGGTCGCCCGCAGCTCCGCCCGAGTGAAGATCGGTTACCGCTGCAAAACGCCTACGCAGGAAAGACACGGTCAGCAAAATGATTCTTAAGTCAATTCACAGACACCGACACTAACATCGACGACGCAGTCATTATCCGCAGGCTGCAGATTGTCTTTATGAGGATGTTTAAGTTGTTAATGATGAAGTTTTCACATTCGCGAATTAAATCTATTCTGAAGGTTGGTGTGATGCTTGATCGGAACGCTAACTGGTCTGCATCCGAAATAAAATATATTTGTAAGAATTGTGGGTTTTGGCTTCATGGTGGTAAAAGGCTACCAATGAGATGATACACGTTGTCCTTCAATTTTAAAAGTGGGCATATAATTGCCTATCCTGATTTCTTTTGCGCTAAAAGAATTCATTTGAAAAAGACTATTGTATTTACGTATATTTGTTAAAAAATTACCAGATAATGGATGGTTATTAGTTAGAAGATTTTTTAATGGTTGTGGCGGCTCCTGAAGGTTAGGAAAACAAATTTTACCTGGAGCACAGCACATACCATTAGGTTCGTCCTACCATTTCTTGTCAGAGCAGTTGGAGCAGAACTTATTCATGACTCCGATTTGGACTGACGCTTGTTATGCATAATCAACCTGCAGATCATATCTGAAAGACAGTCTGTTGCTGTTTGCTAAAATTCGATTGCAAACTCTATTTGTGGACAATTGCTGTCTCTCTCCCTGAACTCTAAGTCGCTGCAAACGCTCGACACTGGACTCTTTTTCGCGCAACTGAGAGGTCCTTATATTTTGTTCATGAAGACTTTGGGAACGTTCCAGCCTCAACTCTTGAGCGCGTAACTCAGAGGTTCTCAGACTTTATTCTACAAGGCGTTGCGAACGCTCGACACTTGACTCGTTCGCGTAAGTCAGAGGTCCTTACATTTTGTTCATGAAGACATAGAAAACCCTCCAGCCTCGACTCTTAGAACATTTTATGGTTCTATCTTTCATATTTTAGGCAGAGTACACAAAATAAGTAACTTTTCTGGTTAAATTTTTTACACCCTGTGTTCAAAAAACCCTAATATCTTACGGAAACCTATTTTTTCCAAAATAAAATTTAGCCTATCTTACTCGTGGATAATGTAGCTTTCGAATGGTGAAAGAATTTTTGAAAATAGTCCAGGAGTTTTTGAGCCTATTCATTACAACCAAACAGACAAGCAAATAAAGTTTTCTTTATTTTTTTTTATTTTTTTAATAATTATAAACTAGCGCTTGACCGCAATCCCGCCTGCGATCGTTGATGTTAAAATGCGCTAGTTTATTAAGAGACTATTCACTCAGAAAAACTGAGCGAATAGGAACGAAGACGGCAGTTAAGCGAAAACCCAACAACACGACCAACGATACTGCGCCAAAGGGAGATTGATCTGAAGACCCTCCACTACCAAACTCCCAACACAACAACATTAGGCGCATCATACCCGGCACACATCGCAACACAACTGCTCAGACCCGTCCTCCGTACGGCTTCACCAGACATCATGCCGGAACACGACAAATCGCTTGGCGGCAAGTCTTTGTCTGGTGGGTGGTAACTTCTGCCGGCGGCCGATGTTATGGCCTACCACCGAGAAAAATATTAGTGTAGGTGTAAATATTTAACAGGTGTACCTACAACGAGTAGCATGTCTCCTTAAATGTTAAACATAATTATTCTGTGGTAAAAGTAGAATATCCGTTTCTTTATTTATCATGTTAATTTAGTGTATATTTAAGGTTTCTGGCCCCATTACAGGTTACAATCCTCACATCAACACACTTCACCGTTGTTCGAAGCTACGGAAATACATGGCTTAAATCGGTCATCACCGTTGAATTCTTTTTATTTAATTTTATTTATAATTATCAACTTGTACTTGACCGCAATCCCGCCTGATGGTAAGCAGTGATAAAATCGTTGATGGTAAAGCGCGCTAGTTTAATAAGCCTATTCACTCAGAAAACTGAGTGAATAGGAAGGAAGACGGCAGTTGAGAGAGGTGATGCAATGTTAAACCCAACTATACTATCGAAGATGCTACGCCAGAGGTACACTGATCTGGAGACCTTCCACGACTAAACTCCCGACACAACAACATTTGGCGCGTCGTACCCAGAACACATCGCTACACAACTAGTCAGACCCGTCCTCCGTACGGCTTCACCAGACATTATGTCGGAACATGACGAATCGCTTGGCGGCAAGACTTTGTCTGGTGGGTGGTAACTTCTGCGGGCAGAAAGCCATAGCTTACCACCGAGAACCATCATCGGAAGACCCGTTGTACGGCGAGTATCCACCCTTACGTTGTCAGCCAACATGTGTAATGGCATGAGACTTCTTATAAAGGAGCTAAAAGATAATTTAATAGTAGCGAAGATTATCACCGGCCTTGCAGCTGCTGAATTAGCTCATATACCGCGAATACCCATGATTCTTATTGATTTGCCTATACCCTTCAAAAGGCTAAAATTTCCAGTAAAAATTTCTTTCGCACTAACGATAAACAAATCCTAGGGTCTAACATTCCTTGTAAAATTTCTCGCCTTGTCTTTTATACCACGAACATCAAAGAACTGGAACTATTGTGGTACAGCGGTCTTCCCGTATGTTTACAATTCAAGTGTCTTTAAGGCTAGATTGAATAGATACTTAATAAACTAGTGCGATTTACCATCGACGATTGCATCACTTCTTAACATCCAGCGGGATCGCTGTCAACAATTTATCGGCCGCCGGCAGAAGTTACCACCCACCAGACAAAGCCTTGCCGCCAAGCGATTTGTCGTGTTCCGGCATGGTGTCTGGTAAAGCCGTACGGAGGACGGGTCTGAGCAGTTGTGTTGCGATGTGTGCCGGGTACGATACGCCTAATGTTGTTGTGTTGGGAGTTTGGTCGTGAAGGGTCTTCAGATCAATCTCCCTTTGGCGCAGTATCGTTGGTCGTGTTGTTGGGTTTAACATTGCGTCACCTCGCTCAACTGCCGTCTTCCTTCCTATTCGCTCAATTTTTCTGAGTGAATAGGCTTATTAAACTAGCGCGCTTTACCATCAACGATTTTATCACTGCTTACCATCAGGCGGGATTGTCGTCAAGCGATAGTTTATAATTATTAAAAAAAAAAAAACACGGGCATGCTAAAGTTCAATTACATGAAGTTATATCTGTGATTAATAGAATTGCGACTGAAAAGTCTCCAGCTGTGCAATTCTATAGCCTGTAAAGCGCAGGACAATTCATGTGGGTTGTGCTGCAGCCACTTATGTGCTGGTGCTGCAAAATGCCACCTGATAACTTTGGACTCAGTGGAGAGGCGTGCAAAGAGGCTGATTGGCGACCCAGAATTAACTTAAAACGGCCTTCAAAGCTAGTGTTGCCCAAATGCAAGAACAAGACGAGACTTAGCCAGTCTTGGTCTTGGTCTTGCGCCAATACACCTGGTCTTGGTCTTGGTCTTGGTCTTGCGCTCCCAGTCTTGGTCTTGGTCTTGGTCTTGCAGCAAGAGTCTTGCAAGTCTTGCAATTACCTATTAGTCTATTACTATTT
The DNA here is from genome assembly GCA_037179545.1 of Sesamia inferens. Lineage (NCBI taxonomy): Eukaryota > Metazoa > Arthropoda > Insecta > Lepidoptera > Noctuidae > Sesamia > Sesamia inferens. The sequence goes on along the minus strand of CM073951.1, from coordinate 12,561,701 downwards.
ATTAAAGTTTACTTTAAATCTTAGAAAAACGTATTAGAATTGGAACATCGTGAGCTTGAATTAACATAGCCATAGTAAAGATCAAGCAGATTAATAAATAACTGAAGATTTGATAAGAAATTCGAAAAATCAACTGACCTATATGTCGTTTTCCATGGAAGTAACTGTTTCGTAATAAACATTTATGATTTATAAGCTTACATTTGCTAAAACATGTAAAAAAACAAATTAATTACAATAACTTGACTGTATTTTAAAGAACAATACTGATCTGTCTAGAAAGAGATTGAACCCTCAACTTATAAGAAATTTAATAAAAGAGTTTTACGATTTATCATTTATTTGAATAAAAAATAAAATACAACACAAATCAACAGCTTTATCATTAGCTTATGATACTTTATATAAATTTTATTAGTTTTGTAGATTTTTTTTACACGTTTCAAGTATATTTTAAAGTGGCTACAATATTTATTAAACGGGTGATATTTGAACACTTTTTTGCTATTTTTTCTTGTAAAAACTTAAGAAATATAATGACTAAATGTACAATAATAGTAGGTACCTAAGTAATTAGTTTAAAACCATATAAGTAATAAATATTATAATATATACTTACTAGAATGAATTAATATGACATCTACTACCTATCCTTACCATTTTATCCTAATCATAATACTACTTGCGTGATCAGTATAATGTATTCATTTTCATTCTAAACACTCTGAAACTTTTTTATTCTTTGGAACACCTGTAGGTACTCTTAAAATTCGAAATTATTTTGCATGAGTATACCTACGCCCTATGGCGGCAATCAAATAGTGTCAAATGTTATGATTTCGGCGTGGCGGCAACGACTGTTTTAGATTTCAAAAGAAGCCGCCGGCGCGTGTATCATAACCATGTACTTCCGAAAAGCGGCAAATTTCTTTGAGAAGTAAGTACAAAACCTTTGATGCCGCATTATCAAAGTGCCGATGGTTAAAACATAACTATGCATGCACTCAGTTTGATTTTAATAAATATTTTTTTATTCGCTATGTTTAGGGTATTAGTCGTAATGCGCATAGGTCCAGTTTTTCATATTCTTTGATACAGTTTTTTGCGTCTCATAGAATTCCTAAGCGTACCTACCTATACACCGAACTGTTACACCTAACTACTCAGTGAAATAGCGCTAAGTCCTAGCTGCAAGACGCAAGAGTCTTGCAGGCTATGTCTTGTTCTTGCTCAAGTCTTGCACGGTCAGTCTTGGTCTTGCTAAAAATACGCGGTCTTGTTCTTGGTCTTGGTCTTGCAAAAACGCAAGAACAAGACCAAGACTGCAAGACCAAGACTGAATTTGGGCAACACTATTCAAAGCCTAGAGCACAAGCGTAGAGTAGCCAGCCTTTCGGTGTTCTATAGGATTCATTTTGGTGAGTGTGCGAGAGAATTGCACGACTTATTTCCCCATCTCCGTTCCACCATCGGACGACCCGTCGCACGACGAGTTTCCACCCTTACGTCGTTAACACCACTACGATTCGGACGAAGCGTTTCGCTTGCCCTTTCATACCGAGGGACTGGAACAATTTGCCAGCGACGGTGTTTCCGTCGGACTACAATTTGAGTGTCTTTAAGGCTAGAGCGAATAGGCTCTTAATAAACTAGTGCGCTTTACCATCATTATGGAGACTGTGCGAGTAAATGACATGATATAATCCCGCCATCATCAGACGACCCGTCGTACGGCGAAAAAAAACCTGTCAATGGGAATGTATCCAAGGTATGAAAATCAAAAAAATAATTAGTCCGTCTTACAGATAATAAAAAACATTAAGACACGTATTTTTTATTTTGTCGAAATTAAAATCAATATATCTTCATAAGTATTTAAATGAAGGAAAAATTAAAAAAATAAGTGTTCAATATTTTTTATAAATCTATCTGAGGGATATTAAATTATTTTTGAGGATACAACCTAATTGATTCTGTATAAATCTCATCCGTCGGTCCACCTAGTGATAGACCGACGACGTAGTGAAGGTCGCGGGAAACCGCTGGATGTGGGAGGCGAGGCGCAGGGCCAAGTCGTCTTGGAGATCCTTGCGGCAGGCCTAGTCCAGCAGTGGACGTCTTTCGGTCAAAATGATGAAGATGATGAAATCTCATCGCTAAAAGTTAAGTCCAATGAGTAAGTCAATCAAATCATCTCAGCGTTAATCCCAGTGGCATCCGAAACTTTTTCAGCTTTGAAGTATGGAGTCCGCTTTTACCAGTTTAACTGCTGATTTTGACTAAACTTCGATATTTTCCGTAAAGCAACTGCCGTCTGACCTCCACAACCCAAAGGCGATATCGAAGCATTCCAGTTAGACCAATTGTTGGATTTTTGCGGGCTCTAACAACCCGTAATAAACGACTGACATTAGATGTTCGTATGGCAACCGGGACCAACGGCTTAACGTGTTCTCCAAGGCACGACCAGACCAGTGCATATTATTCTTTTTTTTTTAATAATTATAAACTAGCGCTTGACCGCAATCCCGTCTGATGGTAAGCAGTGATGCGATCGTTGATGGTAAAGCGCGCTAATCTTAATTATTAAGAGCCTATTCACTCAGAAAAACTGAGCGAATAGCAATTAAGACGGCAGTTGAGCGAGGTGATGCAATGTTAAACCCAACAACGCGACCAACGATGCGCCGCCAGATTGTGATTGATCTGGAGACCCTCCACCACCAAACTAACACAACAACATTAGGCGCATCATACCCGGCACACATCGCAACACAACTGCTCCCTCCTGCTCAGACCCGTCATCCGTACGGCTTCCCCAGACATCATGCCGGAACACGACAATTCGCTTGGCGGCAAGACTTTGTCTGGTGGGTGGTAACTTTTGCCGGCGGCCGATGTTATGGCCTACCACCGAGTAAAAGAAGAATAATAATTCATAGAAGCATACAAATATTTGCGCCTCGCGCGGGAAGTTCTATGTATGCTAATGCACGTTAGGTCAGTATGACGCGTTTTGCTTGTGACGTTATTGTAGCTACACTTAGACTTAGATATTGCACTACCATATAGAAACATGACCTTCTGTAGGCGGAAAATAACAATGAAAATTCTAGCCTTAGTTTTTTTAAATTACTGCAATAATTATAGAAGCAGCCAATTAGTGTATTAAAGACGCCTGATTAGTGATGTAAGGAAACAACTCAGAAATAAGGTTCACAACAAGACATAAAACAACTGAGTATAACAAAAAAACTATTTTTTACGTATTCATCATAGTAACAATACTAAAGAATTTTTAAATAATCTTTTTTCCCCGCGAATTAATTCCAACTTCCCGGAAATTTGGTAATTTTTAAAAAGTGACAACACCATTTTGATGGTATTATTGTAAGTGATAGGACGACTTGACTTGTGCAATGCCCCCGTCGCCCGCGTACGGATTGCCTACCGCACATGTATTAAGTTAACTCTTTTTGCGAAATAATATTAATTCTTTTTAGGCGATTTTTTTTAAGTTTAGTCCGACTTTGTGGGCATTAGTTGAATCAATTATCGATACCTAACAATACCTTCACGGATCGGACAGGGTTTTCTTTACATATTGTATAAAAATAAACATTGGACTTTAAGTCTGAAATCGCCAACCCGCATTGAGCAAGCGTGGTGATGACGCTCAATCCTTCTCTGTATGAGAGGAGACCGGTGCCCAGTAGTGGGACGATAAAAAGGTTGATGATGATGATGATGACTTGAGTATTACGCATCACTACAAATTTTAGCACTTGCTCTTCTGTCTGTTGGAGATCAAGAAAAGTTTGGTAAAAACAAATGAACACCACTTAAGCGTTCGTGTTATCCGTATATTACTTAAAAAAAGAATATCGAACTAAAAAGTTGAAAATAAATATATTTAGTTTAAAAAACTAAAAAAACATGCTTTTAAAGAATATCAAACTAAAATTTTAAAAATAATTTTAAAATTTAATTTATGACAAACTATTGTCATAAATTAAATTTTAAAATTATTTTACGCTGTTTTGTAACAACAGATTCGACGCCAATTTCCAGAGCGATGGCGCTATACTTCGCGGTGTTAAGATTTTGACTTGATGAAGTCAGAAAATATCTTACACAGACCACGAAGAATCGATCGAGCCGATTCTCGTGTTCACAAACTAAACTAATTTTAAGTTAAGTACATCTTTTTATTTCTATTTCATTAAGAAAAGGATAGAAGATAAAATATTCAGTTTAGACCTGTCAAATTAGTATGTATCTTAATTTGACAGGACTAAAATAAAATGTAATTTATTCTTATTTATTTTTCTCGGTGGTAGGCCATAACATCGGCCGCTGGCAGAAGTTACCACCCACCAGACAAAGCCTTGCCGCCAAGCGATTTGTCGTGTTCCGGGATGATGTCTGGTGAAGCCGTACGGAGGACGGGTCTGAGCAGTTGTGCTGCGATGTGTGCCGGGTACGATGCGCCAATTGTTGTTGTGTTAGGAGTTTGGTTGTGGAGGGTCTTTAGATCAATCTCCCTTTGGCGCAGCATCGTTGGTCGTGTTGTTGGGTTTAACATTGCATCATCTCGCTCAACTGCCGTCTTCCTTTCTATGCGCTCAGTTTTTCTGAGTGAATAGGCTCTTAATAAACTAGCGCGCTTTACCATCAACGATCGCATCACTGCTTACCATCAAGCGGGATTGCGGTCAAGCGCTAGTTTATAATAATTAAAAAAAAAATCTTGTATCCTTTTCTTAATGAGGTAGAAAAAAAAATGAACTTAACGACAGCTGAGCGAGGTGATGCAAAGTTAAACCCAACAACACGACCAACGATGTTGCGCCAAAGGGAGATTGATCTGAAGACCCTCCACGACCAAACTCCCAACACAACAACATTAGGCGCATCGTACCTGGCACACATCGCAACACAACTGCTCAGACCCGTCCTCAAACAGGGTTCACCAGACATCATGCAATGCAATGCAATGATTACCAGCCGTAGAACAGTATACAGTATGATTGTTATACAATATGTAAAAAAAACCCTGTCCGATCGGTGAAGGTATTGTTAGGTATCGTTAACTGATTCTAATAATGCCTACAAAGCCGAGCGAAAAGCGAGGTAACTTAATGCATATGCGGTAGGCAACACGTTAGGCATACATGCGCGGGTGAAGGGGGGCAGGGCAGGCGGCACGTGGTCACATCGCTATTCGCTCCGTCACAAATGATGTTGTCACTTTTTTAAATCACCAAATTTTGGGGAAATTGGAATTAATTCCCGGAAAAAGATTATTTCAAAATTCATTAGCATTGTCACTATGATGATTATGTAAAATTTCATATTATATTTGGTCATGTGTTTACCTAACATTTATTATCCTGTTGGGTCGGACGGGGTTTTCTTTACATATTGTATATACACACCTTCAACCCTATTACTATACACATAAGGTCAACGTTTAAGTACTTAGCACTTTACCAGGTGTTTGAAATTTAAAACACTTCCCATTAGATTTTTATTTACATTCATCCAAGTATATATTTAACAGTCCAGTATCTAATGTAAGCATCTATTGTATTGTGTGTCTTTGACCCGAAATCAAAGAATGACAAACATAAAGTCCTCTAAAATACCTTTGATAGTTGACTAAAAAAAACTAATTAGTCCGTCAGTCAGATTTCCAAAAAATACTTGATACGTATTTTTTCTTTTTTTTTCATATAAACAAAAAATGAAGACGACACAGTGTGTTGAAAACTCGAGTCACGTCACTGCACACTACACTTTTTAGCGAGCAGTGACGTCACCAGCCACCACTCTTTGATATCAGTAAATATTTATTGATTTGATAAAACAAAATATACGTATCGAATATTTTTCTATAATCTGAATGACGGACTAAATAGAATCATTTTTTTTCACCCAGGAAACATCCCTATTGTGAAATCTTTTGTTCACTTTGGCCTTAATTGGCTTGTATCCTAAAAAAATATTTAATGTCCATCAGATAGATTTATAAAAAATATTGAACACGTATTTTTTATTTTTTCTTTCATTCAAATACTTAGGAAGATACATTGATTTGAAATGTCGTATGACGTCACGCCGTGCTACAAAATATACCACGGCGTGGCGTAATTAGCCCCTACTCCGTAACTTTAATACGCTATATCACAGTAGTTTTTGGTGAGTTCGACAAAATAAAAAATACGGGTCTTAATTTTTTTTATTATCTATGTATAAGACGGACTAATTATTTTTTGATTTTCATACCTTGGATACATGCCTATTGTGGTGGAATATATTCTAATTAGCCGACATAGATCAGCGGATTAGCTTTTTGAAGTGGCAGCATGCGGGGGACATAGCTCCTAGAGCCGATGGCCAATGGGGCAGAGAGGCTCTTAAATGGCGGCCACGTACCGGCTAGCGTAGCGTCGGACACCAACCGAATTGGTCACACGGGTCTCCTCTCATACAGAGAAGGATTCAAATCAAATCAAATCAAACCATTTATTTCAAATAAACCAGTTACAGGCACTTTTGAATTGTCAGAAGGTCGGTCAGTCAGTAAGGTGAAGCTAGTCGCCCATTCCAAAGAGTAGGTACCTATGGAGAAGAACGGGCAAGAAACTCCATGGACACTCTTTTAAATTATCAAGCTATTGATACAAATATTTGATTACATCATTCATTTTGAAATCAATCGTGTGAGAACGATGCAGAAATATATTGTACGCTGAGAGCGTCCATTGAGCGTAATCACCACGCTTGCTCAATTCGGGTTGGCGATTTCAGACTTAAAGTCCAGGTTTCCTCAAAATGTTTTCCTTCACCTTATAATCAGCCTTTGGTGATCAAGATATACTTAGAAGGTATATATAACTTAGAAAAGTTACATTGGTACTTGCCTGACCTGGAATCGAACCCGCAGTCTCATACTTGAGAGGCTGGTATTTTAAGCACTAGGCCACCACGACTTGGTCGGATGACCTGGCCATAATCGCAGGGAAGCTCTTGATGCAGGCCACGTCCAACCGATCTTTTGGAAATCCTTGGGGGGGCCTATGTCTAGCAGTGCCCTTTATTTTTTTTTTAATAATTGTAAACTAGCGCTTGACCGCAATCCCGCCTGATGGTAAGCAGTGATGCGATCGTTGATGGTAAAGCGCACTAGTTTATTAAGAGCCTATTCACTCAGAAAAACTGAGCGAATAGGAAGGAAGACTGCAGTTGAGCGAGGTGATGCAATGTTAAACCCAACAACACGACCAACGATGCTGCGCCAAAGGGAGATCTAAGATGATAATATTCTAATTCGAGATATTCGTAAATTATGTATTATAGGCCGACCGCTTAACTGAGACGATGACAGCGGTGGCGGCGCGATGCGGGAGGGGTGTGGTGACGTAACGCGCCCCTCCCGCACCCCGCTGCTACCTCAGGCAATACGCCTCAGTAAAACCGTCCGCCTATAGTAGGGATAGCAAATAAATTATGCAGTCCGCGCTTTGACAAAGTGCTGATTAACATTTAAGGGAAAGCGTGTAAGTATGTTCAATGGTTTTTATTGTTTATTTGTGAAAGTAATGACTATAAAATTTACTATTTGTGAAGAAGGTGGTGGCCTAGTGGTTAAAACATCAGCCCCTCACGTATGAGTGTGAGGATTCGATTCCAGGTCAAGCAAATACCAATGTAACTTATCAAATTTATATAAAGGGTGTCTCTGACATCCATGCACAAACAAGTACCATGGATCTAGTACATGATTCTGAACCCCCCACAGGTAGAATTTAACGTCAGTTTTTTTCTGATTTTAAAAAAAAAATAACATGCAGTTTTTTTCACTTTAAACCGTTCATAATTGCTTTACTTACTTTTATAACCATTTACACAAAAAAGCGCAATACGAACGAAACTCGAAAAACCTTCCAGCTAATTTAACAGAGTTCACATCAGGGGTCAATGTCATACCAAAAACATGCGCAGCGGCACGCTTGCAACGTTCAAAGGCCGAGCCGATATTTTTTTTTAAACACCGTTATTTCTGTAACCGTTCATTAACGACATAATAATAATAATAATAATAATAATAATAATTTATTTCCAAAAACTTAGTTTCTACTAGTATACATGACATGTGGCGACAATTTCAATTAAAATATAGAGTAATACAGACATAAATGACTATTATAATTTTATTAGTGGCATGCGGTGTAGCCTTCTCGCGAAGTTTGCGTTACGATGTCAGATACACCCTGTATACTTTCTAAGTATATCTTGGACACCAATGAGTGATTATAAGGTGATGGAAAATATCTTGAGGAAACCTGGACTTTAAGTCTGAAATCGCCAACCCGCATTGAGCAAGCGTGGTGATTACGCTCAATCCTTCTGTGTGTGAGAGGAGACCTGTGCCCAGCAGTGGGACGATAAAAAAAAGTTAATGATGAAGAATTACTTTTGGATCTTATTGAAAACAGTTCAGACAGCTGTGCTGCTGGGGAGTTTGTTGCATCATTTAAAAGCGAAAACATTAGGAATTGGTGAAGAGCGGACGTTTTAATAGACTGTCTTTTTGTAATTTTGACGTATGAAAAGTGGTGATTCTTAGCCTAATTTGAATAAATGACTTTGGTTTTTATGTAATTTCTTTCACCAAAGTCTTGCCGCCCAGCGATTCGTCGTGTCCCCGGCATGATGTCTGGTGAAGCCGTACGGAGAAGGGGTCTGAGCAGTTGTGTTGCGATGTGTGCCGGGGACGATGCGCCAAATGTTGTTATGTCGGGAGTTTGGTCGTGGAGGGTCTCCAGATCAATCTCCCTCTGGTGCAGCATCGTTGAACGTGTTGTTGGGTTTAACATTGCATCACTTCGCTTAACTGCCTTCTTCCTTCCTTTTTTCCTCAGTTATTTTTTTAATGGCTTAACAAAATAGCGCGCTTCACCATCAACGATTGCATCTCTGCTTACCATCAAGCGGTATTGCTGTTAAGCATTAGTTCTTTTATATATAAAAAAAACGTATTTTTAGATCTAGCCCTAACTCTTAATTAGTATGTTAAGAACTTTCGGATGCCTCATCAACAATTTTTCAAATGTCAACTTTATTTCAATTGTAATAATGTTGATACTACGATACCAAAGTGCCAACTCGAAAAAGTTTAAAAATATTTAGGGCTGTAGCGTAAATTAAACTTTATTATTTAGGAACTAATAGTATATTACGATATTGGTGCGTAATGATGGTTATAATACTCACGTATATCGTACGACGTTTTTTAACACACTTGCGAGGAAACAGAAAAAAAAATTGTTTTGTGAATTCCCGCCATTAGTATTATTATTTGCCATTTCAAATATGGAACAGCGCGCTGCTCTCTGGCTGGAATGGGTTATGGAATTTGTATGGACTATAACTTAACTATTTAATTATATAAATATATATCTATAGACAAATCACACAAATTGAGCTAGCCCCAAAGTAAGTTCGAGACTTGTGTTATGGGATACTAACTCAACAATACTATATTTATAATAGATACATATATAGAAAAACATCCAAGACCCAGGCCAATCAGGAAAAGATTGTTTTGCATGATGACCTGGCCGGGGATCGAACCCGGGGCCTCCATGTCGCAGGCAGGCGTGTTGACCGCTGCGCCACGGAGGACGACTATTTGCTTTGATAACACACGCGTTTGTTATGACCCGCTTTACATATTTAAAACCGGTGGAATTACATCAACTTTACGAGCAAGGGTGTTAAAAAATAATTTTTCCATAAACTCAAATAAGTCGTTACAGTTTAGGTACTTTTTTATAACTTTCCCCATACTTCAAGCATAATGCTAAACATTCATGTTTTTACAAGTAAATTAATTATCTTTATTTTCCCTTCGCCTTAACGAACTAAGTAGTCATCAAGGTATCGTTTTACTGAAGTCGACATTTCAACTCAGGCGCATAACATTACACCTTTTATCGCTGTACTGATTGGTCGAAAAAAATGTTGTCCAATCAGTTATTAGCTGAATAGAAAAATTAACCGAACAATTTCAAATAAGGAATGTAATCGATTTCAAATTTGGAACAGTTCGGGATTGACAGTTGACGCTGGCAGTGTTTAAAATAGGAATCTATTTTTTTTTTAAGAGTAGTGTTTCAATAAAAGTTATTGGTTAAGTTAATTTATCATAGTAGTGGCAAGATGGGTTTCCTAGAAGATCGAGACCTTAGTGGGGTGCCAAGTATACCTGAATTCTATAAAGGAAAAACAGTATTCATTACTGGCGGTTCTGGTAAGTTCTACAAATCAAGTATTTTAGTAACGTCATTGTCGTCTTGAACTGTGTGTACACCTCCACGCCTGTGCGAAACATTAATTAAAATATGGATGTGCATGTCATTGTGGTAATCATTAGGGTATGAGGATAATTACTAAATATGCGTGTGCATATGAAAAAAAAAATCAACGTAAGCAACGGTGATTTTTCTTTCTATAATTATAAACTAATGCTTAACCGCAATCTCACTTTATGGTAAGCAGTAATGCAATCGTTGATGGTAAAGAGCGCTAGATTATTAAAAGGCTATTCTCCAAAAAAAAAACTGAGTGAATAGGAAGGAAGACGGCAGTTGAGTGAGGTGATGCAATGTTCGTGCCAAGTAAGGGCGGACAACGCCCTCCTCCGCCCCCCATGAATGGGTCCAGGGGCGAGGAACATGGGGAAGTCCCCGCCCCCTAACGATGGACCCCGAGGCGGAGACGCGCACGAGTGTCGGTGCGCGCCTCTGAGGCGATACACGGGGTAGTTTAACACCCCACTACCCCGTGCAGGAGACGAGGCCCGGACAGACCGGGCCAGCACGAGGTGTGTGTGCACGTGTGAGGCCGTGGTTGAATTTAGACTCCCGCGGATCCACGCGCGTTCGTAATAAAAGAGACACCGGGGTGGTTTTAGTCAGTAAAAGTCTGACAGACCCCGTCGCGCACCCCAGGGCGGCGGACACCCTATGAGGATTTCCACACCGAAAAAAAAAGGTGATGCAATGATAAACCCAACAACACGACAAACGACCCTGCGCCAGAGGGTAGACTCTCCACGACCAAGCTTCCGACACAAAACATTTGGCGCGTCGTACCCGGCACACATCGCAACACAACTGCTCAGACCCGTCCTTCGTACGGCTTCACCAGACACCATGCCGGAACACGACAAATCGCTTGGCGGCTAAACTTTGTCTGGTGGGTGGTAACTTCCGCAAATGGAGGGTTAATTCTAAATGCGTGCACATGTGTGTATGATGTGTTTACCTATACACTAACTATGGTACCATGGTACCATGGATGCATTTTGGGGAGTGTGCGAAGGAATTGCATGATTTAATTCCCCCATCTCCGTTCCACCATCGGACGACCCGTCGTACGGCGAGTTTCCACCCTTATGTTGTTAACACCTCTACGATCCGGACGAAGCGTTTCGCCTCCTCCTTTATACCGCGTACATCGAGGGACTGGAACAGTTCGCCAGCGGCGGTGTTTCCGTCGGACTACAATTTGAGTGTCTTCAAGTCTAGAGTGAATAGGCACTTAATAAACTAGTGCGCTTTACCATCAACGACTGCGTCACTGCTTACCATCAGGCGGGATTGCGGTCAAGCGCTAGTTTATAATTTTATTAGAAAAAAAAAAACATGGTACCATGCTAGCTTGCAAGAACAAAATAGGTCATCTTCTTAAATCAAATTTCATCGAAGGTCATCTCAGAGGTGGCGTTGTGGTAGTTGGAGTATACCTTGTTTACCTGCACCATTTCAGTGCCAAGAAATGGCCTCCCTATCCCCGGATCTCATCACCGGTCAGTTGTTCGACCAGTGATGTGTGATCCTGGTTCAGCTCGTCCCGCCATCTTCTACAGGGTCTGCAGCGACGCCTTTTAGCTGTGTCAAGAAACCGTGGCCCTGACGCATGTACGCAAGTGAAGGAACACGGGTGGGTTTTAGTCAGTAAAAGTCTGACACGCCCTTCCACTCCGCCCAGAGCTGGAGAGATCATTTGATGATTGCCCACCAAGAACAAAAAAACTGGTTCCAAGTGATAATTATTTTGACTCAGCTTATTGGACTTACGGCGCACTTAACCAGTCAAGTCCCACTTCAATTTAGCAGCTTTTTGAACAATATTTATGATAATAATCCAAGACCTACTTCTCGGAAAGTCTGTGGAAGTGTGAACTGTTGGATGTCATCAACAAAATCTAAAATAAAGTCGTGTGAGCGACACGATGACAGGGTAGTTTGGAAGGAAAAAGGGGTAGGCCTTTGCCCAGCAGTGGGACAGCAAATAGACTACACGAAGAAAGGAACACAAAATTCAATAGCGATTTTCTCCTATTTCATGATAGTTTCGAACAATTATGAATATATTATATTAGCGGCCACCAGCGACTTCGTTCACGTGGAGTTGATTATGCTCCGCTCCTATTGGTCGCAGCGTGATGTTATATAGCCTAAAGTCTTCGTGGAATAATGGGCTATCAAATGCAAAAAGAATTTTTCAAATCGGTCCTGTAGTTCCTGAGATTAGCGCGTTCAAACAAACAAACTCTTCAGCTTTATACAGTATGTTAAGAAAACCCTGTCCGACCCGTGAAGGTGTTGTAAGGTATCGATAACTGATTCTACTAATGCATACAAAACCGGGCTAAACTTGAAAAAAAAACCCTCTAAAAAGTAAATATTCTTTCGCAAAAAGAGGTAACTTAATCAATGTGCGATATGCACCCTTCCGCGGGGAGCGGGCGGCAGGGCACGCGGCACGTGGTCGCATCGCTTTTCGCTCATAATAATACCGGTGTTGTCACTTTTTTAAAAATTACCAAATTTCGGGGAAGTTGGAATTAATACGCGGGAAAAAAAGATTATTACAAAATTCATTTGTATTGGTACTATGATGATTACGTAAAATTTTATATTATATTTGGTCATGTGTATACCTAACCTTTATTATCCTTATGGGTCGGACAGGGTTTTCTTAACATACTGTATATTAGTATAACTAAGTATATCCGGAATTAATGACTTAACCCTTTGAGCCGTAGGATACGAGGCAAGAGTCTTTTAAAAAAAATCTTACCACAAACAAAGGTTTGAGGTTCAATATTATACATTCCATCCAAAGGTTGCCATTAAAAATAGCTCTTAGGGACATAACCATCCATTCTGTCAGTCTTTGTACCTAAATGTTCTTTTTTTTTAATCTGTAATTTACATGGTGTACATATCAATAATAATATCATAAGATGAAACAATAAAAAATAGTTTACTGTTCATAAAAACACACACATAAAAAATATTAAATAATAATAATCCTGTCAATTTATTTTCTTTCTTTCTTTCTTTTACGGCTTCGCACAGTTTGCGCATTTAGCCAATGTCACGTCATGAATTGTTCAATGTCGAAAAAATGGCCGCGTGACCTGTCTTACGATGGAGGTTTGAGACAAAGTCATGATGTGGCCACTATGCTGCGATATTTCACTGTTCTTCATGAATTATTTACTGAATGCACTTTTTTACTACATAAATCACGCACTTTTATTTAGTTAACAACACTATAAATAATTTTAAAAGTCCAATGAAAAATGAGCGTGTCACTCAGCTTAACTTTCCCGCCAAAACCCCCCTGTCAAATTAGTAATTAGTTTTTAATCGCCATATTTTATTTCATTGTCCTCTTTATCAATTTTTTTATTTACGCCTTAACTGTATATGGTACCACGCTAAAATTTTATCTTCTGTCCTTTTATTAATGAAATGGAAAGAAAAAGATTATCTTTGACTTTCTTTTTACTTTATGAACAACGGACTCTGGGCCTTTCATGACTTGCATTTTTTTTTGCAGGTTTTATGGGGAAAGTTCTGATAGAGAAGCTGCTTTACTCCTGTCCAGATCTTGACAGAATCTACCTGCTTCTGAGAAACAAGAAGAACGTGAAGTCTGAAGACAGATTAGCTCAGTTGTTTTCTTCAATAGTAAGTAAATTATTGACACTGGCAGAATAGTCGAACTGGCAGTTGCCAAAGAAAAAACAAAAAAAAAAATGAATAATTTCATGCCAAGTCGTATCGGAATATTCTGTATCCGGCTGGCTCGAACCGAGCCAGAAACCTTAATTAAAAAAAAAAAAAAAACTGTGTCCGTCTAAACAAAACGAAATCTAATTATTTTAATTCTAGCCTTAACCTTTGAGTCAGTACTTCCATTTTGAACTTATCTAATTTAGATTTATGCAAACTTCTTAATACAAAAGTGACGACTTAGTACCGAACTAAGCTAATGTAGCGATACCTACAACGCAATTTGCGAACAACGCGTCATAATGACGTCACACGAATCCTGGATCTCGCAATCAGAGTTTTCTGTGCAACTAGCACGCATACAAATTCGCAACATCAACCGGTTGGCAAAGTGCTCGCCAGAATTAACATCCGTCTGGTCGGAAGATCCTCCCTTTTCTATGAAGGATGAATGAGTTAAGTGTGGTCAAAATCAAAAGTTATTTATTCAATGCACTTCTTGAACGCCAGTATTACATAAGACAGTCCCCCAAAACGCCCACCCATCGACACTTCCAAGTGCTTTCGCTGGGAAGAATAAGTGGCGGAAGAAACTCCCCAGCAGCACACCTGTCTGTTCATTAAAAAAAAACACATGACTTTATACAATACTATGTATAGTGATGGACACAAGAGAAGTGTGCACGCTGTTCCTTATACCTCCAAACTGTAATTTTAACGGTTAGATTCATAACTCAATAAGTATTTAGAGGGTTTAAAAGGGGTTTAAACAATATCCTTGTTTTGTAATACCTCATCTACTGCCTTATTTAATAACTCATGCTTGACGGAAGAAGTATTAACCTCCGTGGTGTTTTTAAAAAATGTGATGTCAGCATAGTTGACGTCACAAAGGTTATCATCATGACGATCGCTCATTTTTGGGTCTTCGAAAGGAAACGTCACAAATTGCGCAATAACTTCTTTTATTTGACAAAAGCGTAATGTCGTCACTACTAATTCCTTACTGTGCGGCGGCTTAGAAGCGAATGCCCAAGAGACTTTTTTTTATATGACTTCTCGTAGTTGACTTTGAGAGGTCGTGACTACTTAACCGGACTGTCCTGTGGCTGCCTTAAGTGAATTTAAAGCCTCCAGCCAGGACTACTAAAAGCTAAGCGACTACGCGCTAAGGGCACCCCCTGTGGGGTAAGAACCTCGGCTTAGGGTGTCGCTAGAGAAAACAGCAAGGGACGGCTGGATCGAAGTTTTATTTTAATTCGGTTTGATGACCGCGGCGTTTCCTAGTACTAGCTCTGAGAAGAAACGTCCGAAACAAACTCAGAGGTCATAGTTGGGAATTTGTATTTACTGGCTCAGCTGCGGCGCGGGCTGGCCTTCTTCGGACAAGGGACGGGGGTGGGGGGAATTACTACGCTGAACGCGTCGCGATGCACCTCGGCGGCGAGGTCGGAAGGTCGGTCTTTTGTGTTTTGTGCTAGTGGCCCTATTGGCCTCTTGGAGGGTTATAGGGTCGTCAGGCTCGGTGAGAGCGTGCCTAGGTCGGCGAAGCTTACTAATTTTGGAGGGGGTGTATTTTGCTGCCGCGACAACCAGAGGGTTGTGATGTTCAGCGGTTGTGTCAAAGAAATGCTTGGAAAGGCGTTTCATGAATTGCTGGATAGTGGGGATTTTGAGATCTAGATGGAGGATCTCATTTCGAACGAACCAAGGGGCGTTTGTTGCTCTACGAAGAAAGCGGTTTTGGAGTGTCTACATCATATGGATGTGACTGGGCTCGGTGTGTGCGAAGACTACACAGGCGTATGTCATGATGGGGCGTATGCAGGCTGTGTATGCAGGCTGTGTACAGCCGCATTTTGCACCTGAGGGACAGCTTGCTGCGCGGGTTCAGGAAAGAGTAGAGTTGATAGAGTGCGTAGGCGGCGCGCGAGCGTACAGTCCTTATGTGCTCTCCGAAGGTGAGGTGTTCGTCTAGGATGACACCTAGGTATTTGGCTCGCTTTCCCAAGGGATCGGCTTGTCAGACATGGTGACTGGTCGGGGAAGGGTCGGTTTAGTGCGCGGTTTGGAGTGGAGGACCGCTTGGCTTTTTTCGGGATTTACTTCTATTCTCCATTTTTTAAACCAGTCAGCAAGTGCGCTGACAGCGGTTTGGAGATTTAGTTTTATTTGGTTGGGGTTGGTTCCTGAACAGTAAATGGCTGTGTCGTCTGCGAAGAGAGCGACGTGGGCCTTTTTACTTTTGGGGATGTGCCCAAGCGACGGCAGTGCGTTCGTATTTATAGTTGTCGCCCCATTCTCGTGCACGTGTTCGTGTTTTTAGGTTAAGAACAAGACAGTGATTTGCTGTTTTGACATCGTAATAAACTGTAAAGTAATTTCTATTAATTTTAGAACCATAAAATTATGAATGTTAATTGTTCAAGTGATAGACTATGGTGGTTGATGCACAATATTACAGAATTGAATGCTAAGGCGTTGTACAGCTAACGCTGGGGCACAATTCCCCTACCGGGATAAATCGTGGTACAACGGACAGAGCTCTGGTGGTATTTTATAGCCATATGGAGAGTGTGATTGTCGCAGCCTAGTGCTGGGCACGCCACTATAGCGACGGTTAGTCCTCTCTTTGAGGAGTGGCTAGAGAGGCACCACGGCGCCCTCACGCTCCGCCTGATGCAGGTCCTCACCGGACACTGATGATTCGGGAGCTTCCTGTTCGCCCTGAGAACAAGCTGGAGCATACGGTGGAGGTCTGCTCGGCTTGGGTGGAGCAGCGCCGTGTCCTCGTGGCGGCGATCTCTCGCGTCCGACACTGGTCCAGAGCAAGAGTGCATGGTAGGCCGTCACTTCCTTCTGCGAAGCAATAATGCTGGCAAAGGAGGAGGCGGAGCGCGCCCTCACACCTCTAGCCGCCGCAGATACAGACGCTAGAGACGCCCTGGTCGGGATACAACATCTCGGCCACCGTAGGCGCGGGAAAAACCACGCGCTCCTCAAAGAGATGTCGGCGCATCTTGACGGGGTCCACGATGACCGATGCTTGGCAGGGCTACGGCGTGTTTGTAGGATCCCTGTGGCCCTGGCGCACAAGCATGGAAAGAACACCGGTGGTTTTTAGTGAGTAAAAGTCTAACACGCCCTACCGCTCCGCCCAGAGCAGGAGATGTCATTTGAAAAACAAAGGCAAGCTCATATTCCTTCATGACAACAACCTCGTGTTCTAAGTCAACATATTTGATTCGTTTTTCTTTCTCAGCTTTCAAGAGATTCCCGTCATGTGGAATTATTATTTGGTTGGACACACTGAAGTGTGTGTATCAAATAATTCTGAAATATTTAATTTGACCAGTCGATTCTTGGAGTCGTTTTTAACGAATTCGCTTTCGAATTGTGTCCATTCAGTCCGAAGGTTACTTTAGCAAAAACATTAAATTATTTACTTGTAGACTTCATTATTGGGCTATGTCTGTTACTCTCGTTCTTTTGCGGATCTCCTCGTTTCTGATTGAGTGACCTTGAGCTTTCTTATAAGGCCCATTTCCTCAAAAGAAGAGGCAAAACGCAAAGCGCGGATGAAATTTTACACCTGAATTAATGTATAGGATACCTACTCCTTATCCTAATATTCCCATAGAATCGAAACTAATGCGTGAAAAACCATACCATCAGCTACTTTTAAATGAGTGAAATACTCATACTCACTCATTAACTCAATACTCATTTCTGTCTCTCGAGGTTTACGTAGGCACATACATTTATTTGAAATTGTATTGTCTATTTAACGTCCTATTTATATATTCTTTCGTAGTAGATGTCAAATGTCAGAGTCGGCCCATTGTTTAGCAGCCCATTATGTTCTAAAAGGTAGGTTAGTTAATGACAATACTAGTTATATCGGAAGCTACTTTAATAAAATCGTGATAATCTGAAAAAAGTACTTCTACAAATGAATCTTCATGATTATTTGATGTTATTCATAAGGCGTACACTCTGTTTTTGCTCCGAGGGCGTACATAATACAGAGTATTCTATTCTATTCTACCCACTAACGGCTCTTCAGCGAGTTCATCTCTAGCAAATCATCTTGAAATAATCGTGGAACGGAGATGGGGAATGAAGTCATGCAATTCCCTCGCACACTTACCAAAATGCATCCTATAGAACATTTATCACTAAAATCGCCGGTTGTCAGTCTTGAATCTTGTACACTCTTATAGCCCAAAAGTCTGAAAACCAGACTTACTAAGGAGAACGGTGTACCCAGTGTAGTCAATGTAACCTGGTGGTTATGAAGGTTGGACTCGAGGTACTGGTAGGAACAATGGGATTTTAGTAGGTAGGAGTTTGACATAACCGTTATTCCCAGCCGGAGGGCATCCATGAAGGTTTCTGGGGGTCAGAAGCTATACAGCATAAGCATGGTCAGCCCACAATGCCTACTGCTGTGACACAGGTCTTACTCTTACAGAGAAGACTAAGATGGTAAGAGGGAATGGATGGTAATCCATCTTGCGACACCCAGTACGGCTTCGAATTTTCTTTTCGCCAACATGCCGGATTCCTTATAATGTTTTTCTTCACCGAATTGAGAGCAGGGGCGATTAAAACAAAATTACACAGCTAAAGCACATACTGGGATTCGAAACCAAGACCTTCCTATAGGCTTGTAAATTATGGCTGATACCATTGGGTGCTGCATAACCATCCCTCTTATTGATCCTAAAAACTGTTATTCACGTACATCCCATGCTTAGATTGGAAACCGACGTTGGGAGAAGGCTTAGCAAGATGATGACACTAAACTCAAAAGTAATTTTGAGGTAACGTTCAACATTTCTTTCTTTCTTTTTCCGTGGTGGAAAATTCTCATGGATGTAAAAGGGTATATGCTGAAAACCACCCCAGTGTTTCATCTCACACCTACACCGGGGAACATAAGGGGAGAAGAACACAGCTTCCGCAACCCCCGATTGGTGCTGGCTCGCCACTGTGGGCCTCCTCGGGTCAGGGGGGGAGCGAGGTGTATGACTCCCTCCGTGACGTCTAAGAGTGGCTCGCGTGGAACACTTCGGGGGCGACAGATGAGGCGACGTACAGCTTAATTCAACCTTAACGACGGCTGTGCAGTGTCCTGCTGCGCAGTACTTCACCTCTGCCTGCCTGGGTTGCGGGCTGTTCGAAGGAGATACCGTGACCCTGGCGTAAAAGCAAGCGAAGGAACTCAGTGGGTTTTAGTCAGTAATAAGACTCCGTCCTCCTTCTCTATTGACAGCCTCCGCGGCGTAGCGGTAGCGAATGCGGCCGCTGTGCAAGGAGGCGCCAAATATTTGTATGCATGAATATTTGCACTGGTCTGGTCGTGCCTCGGAAAGCACGTTAAGCCGTTGGTACCGGTTGCCATACGAACATTTAATGGCAGTCGTTACGATTTGTTGGAGCCCTCAAAAGTCCAACAATTGGTCTAACTGCAAAGCTTCGATATCGCCTTCGGGTTGTGGAGGTCAGATAGCAGTCGCTTTACGGATAATATCGTAGTTTAGCCAAAATTAGCAGTTAGACTGGTAAAGCGAACCCCAGACTCCAAAGCTAAAAGCTTCGGAAGCGACTGGGATTAACGCTGAGATGATGGACTCCCCGGGAGATAACCTCCCGGTATACCCACTAAAAACCCCAGCGGCACTCCGGCATCGCCATAGTGGTTGGGGAGTGGGAAACTAGCGGAGCCTGAGCTACCACTCCCCCGCC
Source organism: Sesamia inferens (assembly GCA_037179545.1). Classification (NCBI taxonomy): domain Eukaryota; kingdom Metazoa; phylum Arthropoda; class Insecta; order Lepidoptera; family Noctuidae; genus Sesamia; species Sesamia inferens. Next base: position 12,541,851 of record CM073951.1, on the reverse strand, counting down.
GGCCAAACCCGCCTAGTAAGGCGGGCTCTCCATGTCGCCCTCGTGGCTCCCACAAGGTGATGATGTTGAGTCTGAGACCCCTTCCGCTCTGCCCAGAGCGGGAGAAGTCATTTGATGATTTCCCAATCTTAAAAAAAAGGCCCGATTCAACCGTAACATCGGTTGTAGATTGCCCTACTCACTGCGCAGTACGTCAACCCTCACCCCTGCTGACCCTTGTGCATTTATTAGTGCGTCGGGACTAGCGTCATATTTCAAGGGTAACAGAACACAACAACAAGAAGGAAACAGAATTCATTCTAGCAACTAGAATGAATTTTGTTTCCTATTTAATCCATTAACAATATGTACAGTTCGAAATGAAATAAAAAATCTTTTATTATTAATTTATTTACATCAGACAATTGTCCATAGTTTTCATAAAAACACATGCACAAAATACATTTAAATTATTTATGAACTATTATAAATATACATATAACATACCAAAATATAATAAAATAACATTAAAATTTGCAATTGGGTTGTATCCTAAAAAAATAATTTAATGTCCATCAGATAGATTTATAAAAAATATTGAACACGTATTTTTTATTTTTTCATTCATTCAAATACTTAGGAAGATATATTGATTTGAAATGTCGCATGACGTCACACCGTGGTACAAAATATACCACGCCGAGCCGTAATTAGCCCCCACTCCGTAACTTTAATACGATATATCTCAGTAGTTTTTAGTAATTTCGACAAAATAAAAAATACGGGTCTTAATTTCTTTAATTATCTATAAGACGGACTAATTATTTTTTTGATTTTCATACCTTGGATACATCCCTATTATGTTAGCTCAAACTTAGATAGGAAAAAAAGATGTCTCATTATCTTTCTAGGCCTAGCAAAGGCTTTTGATACTATTTCTGTCTCCATTCTACTGGATAAGCTGGAAAGACTGGGAATTAGAGGCACACAGCACAAGCTTTTCGAAAGTTATTTGTCCGGGCGTTCTCAATGTGTCCGCCTTAGTGCACACAAAAGTTGTAGCCTCCCAATCACTCATGGAGTTCCGCAGGGTAGCATCTTGGGGCCTACGTTATTTCTGGTCTATATAAACCAACTCACTAAGCTTAGGCTATCCCAGGGTGAATTAATCTCCTTTGCTGATGATACTGCCCTCTGTTTTTCGGCGGATGATTGGGACGAGACTTTCCGTGCTGCTCAACGTGGTTTTGATGCGGTCGGGAAGTGATTGCGGGGTAATGTCCTTACTCTAAACATAGATAAGACGAAGTTTATCTGTTTTGGCATTAGAAATGTAAGCGGAGTCACTCAGGGTCAGAAAATCGTATCACACGAGTGTCAATCGAGATCTAGCTGCTCGTGACGTTCACTGGAACAGGTGCAGACGATTAAATATTTAGGTGTAATAATTGACAGCGGTCTTAATTTTAAAGAACACATTAAAATATTATCTGCTCGAATCCGTAAGTTAATATTTATCTTTAAAAACTTGCGGAACATCGCTGATCCCCAACTGCTAAGGCAGATCTATTTTGCTCTCTGTCAGTCGCTTCTATCTTACTGTATTTCCTCCTGGGGAGGGACTTTAAAGACCACCTTGAGGAGCCTTGAGATCGCCCAACGTGCAGTACTCAAAGTTTGTACTTTTAAACGCATCTTTTTCCCCACCGCTCAACTATACAAGAACTGTGAGGTTCTGACTGTAAGATAGCTATTCATACTTAATGTCGTACTTCTACAACATAGGGGAGAGTCCTACAGTACCGTCACCTTAAGGTTTATCCTCAAAAAAATCTAAATACCTAAGGTTACATGTTCAATACCTCCTAATATATTAAAAATACTATTGTGCTATGTATTAAAACAAACAAACAACCAAATTCTTTAGAAATAATCAGGTTTATTATAGCAATTCAAAGACTAGGAAAAATCAACTACAAATAATTGGCCTCCAGTACCAGCCAGTAAGTATATAAACATTTAGATAATACAATAATCGCAAATGTACTGATCGGATAGCTCCGATATGTTTGCACATGCCTCATGTACCCACACTTTACAGTTTCCACACTGTATCCATTCTTCTTCATGACATTCAGCGCACAAAGGGCAAACCGTCTCTTCTTCAATCGGTTTGTTAATAGGAGTTAGATTTTCTTTGGTTTTTATTTTTGTTTTCTTGCTGACATCTCTTCCTGACAGTAAACTTTTACCTTTTCCTAACACCTTCGTTTTCTTGTTACCATCTTCTTGAACATTATTTTTATCTAGCTTAAGCGATTCAATTTTTTTTTGTCGGTTTTTTTCTCTTCCAGCATCTTTTTGTACGGAGAAGCATTTCACTTCGAAATCGACCCATAACTGGTTCAATGGACATTTCTTTATTATTTTTATTATCACTAATTCTGTCATTCAGCGTAGTTCGGGGTACCTGATAGCGTTCTGCGGCTTGACGTGCACTCATCTCGTTATTCAGCACCTTTTCTACAGCTTTATGCATATTTGCCGGATCCCAGGTGCCCTTCTTTTGCCTCGTCTGACCATCATTCGTATCATTTGGCATTTTTGTGTATCTGTAAGTAACGTGATTCTTTTAAAAACAAATTTTAAAAATGGCCGGTACTGCAGGACTGCGATGTGGCCGGTACTGCAGGAAACGAAAAAAAAAAATCGATTTTATACGAAAACAACGTACAAAGGTTGAATTAATATTCGGTTTCTAATAGTCATATAAGCATACTAAACTTACCAGGAGTTATTTGTTTTGAATTGAATCCATCAACTTCGAAAATCACTATTAGAATTTTAATTACGTAGCGTACGTTCATCGCGCTTAACACAAATCATTGCACTGACAGTAATCCTGTCGCGACCGGTCGACACCGAGCGGGGCATATACTTGTACTATTAAACTGCACTTCTAACGTTAAAAATCTCAATGCCATCTATTATAGAATTAGAGAACTAGCAACTGGCCGGTACTGGACGCTGGCCGGTACTGTAGGACTCTCCCCTACCTCACAGACTTATAATCCGCTAAACCTACAAAAACGAAGAACGGATAGAGTATGCGTTAGAAACTAAATTAGTGCTACTAAATTTAGCTCAAGATTTACAAACTTCATTGGACCTTATATCTATAATAAGATAAACAAAGCAATCAATATCTACCCTTTAACCAAGACTCAATGTAAGGAAAAGGTAACAAAATACTTACAAAAACTTAATTACGAAGAGACTGAATTAATACTACATATACCACAGTGATCGACTATTTACCACATACACACACCCTCTTACAAACATACACACATAATCATATCACACAAATAGAGGACACACGTACTGTGCAGTGCTTATATATTCTTAATTACATTAAATTTTAAGTTAATTTATTATTTCTGATGAATTATCAAAATGTTAACTTTATTTGGTATAGTTGATGTTATTGTATTTTATTTCCTTAAATTTAATTGATTTATTCTAATTATACATTTAATTGGTTTTGAATATGTAAATTTAGAAAGTGTTGACTATACTCTGGCTACCGACATATATCTAGTGCCCACTTTTTAAGGGATCGGGCGCTGATAACTGAAACACAGGCTTTTGCCTAGTTCGGTTACAGATGTCTAATCCGATTGTAACCATAAATTATAGCCTTTAATATACACACATCAAAAGTGTCTAGGGATCAAGCATTTTTATGCGGATTTCTTGAGATTGACAATGGCGTTTCGTGTGCTTTTTTGATGAGTCTCGTTTTGGTATGAGACCGGATACAAGACGTATACGACACTGGAGAACCCCTGGACGCCAACAGCGATTAAAATCCTGCCAGGAAGTCCATCCTTATAGTGGTGGAACCATCATGGTATGGGCGGGTATTTGGATCGGCGGAAGAACTGAGTTGATTTGGATCAGAGGCAACCTCAACGCTCAAATTTATGCTGAGACGATTGTATCAGACGTCATCGTTCCTCTACAAGTGCAAATCGGTCCCTTATTTCAGTTAATGCATGATAATGCACGACCGCACACCGCAAGAGTTGTAAGACAGACTCTCGCCGCAGCTAACATCAATGTCCTGCCCTGGCCTGCTCAGTCGCCAGACTTGAACCCGATTGAGCATGCATGGGATATGCTACAGAGAAGAGCTCTGCCGAATATGGAGGGTATCCAGTCGCAAGAAGACCTTTTTTTGTTGTCGCAACGAACATGGGCGGCCATTCCACAGCGTGATTTGGATGAACTCATTTTGAGTATGCCAAACCGATGTTCTTGTGTTGTTAGTGTTCGCGGTAGAAACACGGATTATTAATTGTTTAAGTTACCCAATAAAATTTTAGAGAAAACTGTTATTTCAGTCTTTTTTTCGAACTTTTGTGTTAGTGGTTCAAATGTCAAATATCCCTTTATTAGGAAAATGGCAAATTTCTTTATTAATGCAAAGGTGACTTGGTTTATCGTTACTGTGACAAACGAAAACACTTTATTTGATGAATCCTTAAAGAAAATTTTAATTAATATCAATCAGGAGAAAAGTTATTGCAAAAATATATGTTGATCCCTAGACACTTTTGATGTGTGTATTATGTGTAACAATGTAAACAATTTATGAATAAACGTTATTATTATTATTAAATTAAACTGATAATTTAAAAATTGAATGTCAAATTTAAAAATAAATAAAATAAAATGTCAAATTCATAAATAAAATGTCAAATTCAAACTAGGTAGGTAAATTAATTACAAAAGCTAGACGGAGCCCACCAGTCAAGAGAACACAATATACGCCCTTGTCCAGTGCTCCATAAAAATACAGTCTGAGTCCAAGCTCTCAGCAAATGAGCTTCAGGTAACTGTTGGAGCTGTCGCGCACCCGACGCATCAGGGACGCAGATCTTTTGCGCATTATCGCCGCGAACCCGTCCACTCGTGCGTCAGCAAACATTCCCGACGCGCTACAGTAACGCGGCAGCCCCATCAGCACCCTGAACGAGTTGTTGTACAGAATTTGCAGGGTGTCCCAAGACTTTTTCGTGTGTTTGACCCAAAGGCTGCATGTATAAAATAACTGGCAATAACTTTTCAAAAGCGTCGTTTTCACCTGCCTAGTGCATGGCTATGGGCCAGCATGTTTGCTCTGATGGATGGATGAAAGCTTTCCTTTAAGTAAATAGATATTCAAAACCTTTTTGGAGACTTTTAGGTAGCCTTTTTTGGCTTGACGGTTGAAATCATGATCCAGATGCTCTTAGCTCCCAACACCACCGTCGGTCGCTGAGGATATGCATAGGGTTTCAGCGTTACCTACACAGAGCTTAGGCCATTCTGCGTGGTTGTGATACATTTTTTTTAGTCCAAGTTTACATTCAGGATTTTAATGATTACAGTGCGGTAAAATCATATTTGATACTCTCGTGAATCTATTTTTATTTTTAATAATTATAAACTAGCGCTTGATCGCAATCCCGCCTGATGGTAAGCAGTGATGCGATCGTTGATGGTAAAGCGCGCTAGTTTATTGAGAACCTCTTCACTCAGATTGAGCGAATAGGAAGGAAGACTGCAGTTGAGCGAGGTGATGCAATGTTAAACCCAACAACACGACCAACGATGCTGCGCCAAAGGGAGATTGATCTGAAGACCCTCCACAACCAAACTCCCAACACAACAACATTTGGCGCATCGTACCCGGCACACATCGCAACACAACTGCTCAGACCCGTCCTCCGTACGGCTTCGCCAGACATCATGCCGGAACACGACAAATCGCTTGGTGGCAAGGCTTCACATTTAAAATAACGTTCAACATACCACTGACACTCCTAGACATTTTTTTCACGGTGGTAGGCCATAACATCGGCTACGGGCAGGTGTTACCACCCACCAGACAAAGTTTTGCTGCCAAGCGTTTTGTCGTGTTCCGGCATGATATCTGGTGAAGCCATACGGAGTACGGGTCTGAGCAGTTGTCTTGCGTTGTGTGCCGGGTACGATGCGCTAAATGTTATTGTGTCGGGAGTGGAGGGTCTACAGATCAATCACAATCTGGCGGCGCATCGTTGGTCGTGTTGTTGGGTTTAACATTGCATCACCTCGCTCGATAGCCGTATGAATAGGCTTTTTTTAATAATTATAAACTAGTTCTTGACCGCAATCCCGCCTGATGGTAAGCAGTGATGCAATCGGTAATGGTAAAGCACGCTGATTTATAAAGCCTATTCACTCAAAAAAAACTGAGTAAATAGGAGGCAGTTGAGCGAGGTGATACATTTGAAAGCCAATAACACGACCAACGATGTTGCGCCAGAGGGAGGTTGATCTGGAGACCTCCGCGACCAACCTCCGGACAGAACGTTTGGAGCATTGTACCCAGCACACATCGCAACGCAACTGCTAAGACCCGTCCTCCGTACGGCTTCCCCAGAACACGACGAATCGCTTGGCGGCAAGACTTTGTGTGGTGGGTGGTAACTTCTGCCGGCAGCCGACGTTAAACTAGCGTGTTTTATCATCAATAATTGCATCAGTGCTTACTATCAGGCGGAATTGCGGCCAAGCACTAGTTTATAATTTTAAAAAAATCGAGCTATTCAAGCACTTTCTTCTACAAGCGAGATACAAAAACTTAGTTAAGTGGAATATAATCATAATAATGTTTCCACTCCAGGGTTACAGGCCACCACTAGTGGGCGGAAATCTTTGACCTCCATATTACAAAACAAGGATTTTGTTTAGACTAGGCTTCAATTAATTAGTTATTGAATTGTGAAAGTAACCATTATAGAAATACAGTTCTTTATACAAAAATTACAGCTAAGTTGTCACTTTAGTATTAAGAACTTTGCCTAAATCTTAATAAAGTTCGATATAGGTACAACAGACAGATACAGACTCAAAGGTAAAGACTAGCACTAAAATTGGATTTCGTTTTGTAATAAGACTTTGAGGGTCATTAATTTCATATTTTCATTTTCCAGTGTTTCGACAGACTTCGCAAAGAAAGGCCCAATTTCCAATCAAAAGTGTTTGTCATAGCTGGAGATGTTCTAGAAATTGGTTTAGGTAAGTTTGTTTTAAAATTGAATATACAACGAGCTGGTATTATCCAGATTGAATAATATCAGCTAGTTAGCCCTCTGTAAGCACTTGAGCACATTCGTTGCCCGCCGTCGAAGTGTGCGAGAAAATGCTGAGCGCTGGCTTACATCTCTTGCCCGATGAAGGCCAGCCCGCGCCGCAGCTGAGCCAGTAATTATTATAATGTCCCAACAATAACCTCTGAGTTTTTTTCGGCGTTTCTTCTCAGAGCTAGTACTAGGAAACGCCGCGGTCATCAAACCACTAAGTACCCTTTCGATCTCCAGCGACGCCCTAAGCCGAGGTTCGTACCCCACAGGGGATGCACTTAGGCACTTAGTGCGTAGTCACCTTAATTTTAGTTTGGTTTTTAAGTGCCCCTGGCTGGAGGCTTTAATTTTACTTAAGGCATTCACAGGAAAGTCCGGTTAAGTAGTCACGGCCGCTAATGGTCAACTACGAGATGAGAAAACAAATAAAAAACTGGCTTGCATGTTCGCAATGTGCGTTAGCGCACTCTCCACATCGGCGTATCACATGGCGCGCGCTACTTGATCGACGGATCACACAACGAGAACACTCACGCCACCCCACTATTACGATTAATTTTATATTATACAGGGCGTATCTGATATCGTAACGCAAACTTCGCGAAAAGGCTAGACCGCATGCCACTAAGAAAATCATGATAGTCATTTATGTCGTTAATGACCGGTTATAGAATTCACAGTGTTTAAAAAAAGTGTCTGCTCGGCCTTTGAACGTTGCAAGCGTGCCGCCGTGCGGGTTTGTAGCTATAACGTTTATTCTTGATGTGAACCCTATTAAATCATCTGATAAAATAGTTTTTCGAGTTTTGTTTTCATTGCGCTTCTTTGTGTAAGTAGCGAATTAATTAATTATTACTTTAAAATCTTATTGGGTTATAAATGTATAGCAATTATTAACGGTATAAAGTGAAAAAAACTACATATATATTTTATTTAATCATGAAAAAGCCGACGTAAAATTCCACCACTGGGGAATCATGTACTGGATCCATGGTACCTACTCGTTTGTGCGTCGATGTCAGATACACCCTTTATAAGTCATGGCATAGTCTGTAAGGACGCGTTTCATCTGGTGTATTAGTATGTGACACCGCAGCCAAATGGCAAAAACGGAACCCTTATAGATTCGTCATGTCTTTCTGTCCGTCTGTCCGTAAGTCACAGCCATTTTTTTTCCGAAACTATAACTATAACTAGAGCTATACTATTAAAACTTGGTAGGTAGATGTATTCTAAGAACCGTATTAAGATTTTGATGCAAAAATAAAAAAAAATAGTAGTAAATATTGGGAGCTCCCCATACTTAGAACTGAAACTCAAACATTTTTTTTTCATCAAACACATACGTGTGGGGATCTATGGATAGGTCTTCAAAAATGATATTGAGGTTTCTAATTTTTTCTTTTTCTAAACTGAATAGTCTGCGTGACAGACGCTTCCAAAGTGAAAAAGTTAGTCCCCCCCCCCCCCCCCCCCCTCTAACTTCTAAAATAAGAAGCCAGAAAATAAACTACTTAGTCCGTCAATCAGATTTCCAAAAAATACTAGACACGTATTTTTTCTTTTTTCATATAAACAAAAAATGAAGACGACAGAGTGCGTAGAAAACTCGTGTGACGTCACTGCACGCTACGCTTTTTAGCGACCAGTGACGTCACCAGCCATTACTGCATGTCTAGTATTTTTTGGAAATCTGACTGACGGACTAATTAGTTTTTTTTAGTCAAATACCCTATTGCGGCGATTAAGGTTTCAAAAATACTGATGTATTTTTTATGACGTTGTCACGTTCAACTATCGCCACTGAACCGACTTATCAAACAACCGATCTTTTTGTTGTTTTATTTCCACTAACTAATTATTGTTTATTTTCAGGCTTATCTGAGGAAGATCGTGCTCTGATTGTCAATCGTGTGAACATTGTTTTCCACGTTGCTGCTAGCGTGAGGTAAATATTATTCTCCTACTAGCTGTTGCCCGCGGCTCCGTCCACGTGGACTTTAGTTTACAGTGCGCGGTGGTTCCCGTGAATTAAAAAGAGCTCAGTTGATGTAAAATAAGCGCCTGTTAAAATAATGGGAGCAATATGTAGTAAGGTCTCGTTAGCCCCCGGTTTCGCAACATTTTTTCTTACTGCTCTGCCCCTATCGGTCATAGCGGGATGTTATAAAGCCTATGACCTTTCTCAGGCTCTAGACTATCTGTGTACCAAATTTCATTACAATCGGCTCAGTAGTTTTGGCGTGAAAGCCGGACAGACAGACAGAGACACTTTCGCATTTATAATATTATAGTATGGATTTCTTTATACAGTATGTTAAGAAAACCCTGTCCGACCCGTGAAGGTGTTGTTAGGTATCGGTAACTGATTCTACTAATGGATACAAAACCGGGCTAAACTTAAAAAAAATGCCCAAAAAAAATAAATATTATTTCGTAAAAAGAGGTAACTTAATAAATGTGCGTAAGCACCCTTCCGCGGGTGGCGGGCGGCAGGGCACGCGGCACGTGGTCGCATCACTATTCGCTCATAATAATACCGGTGTTGTCACTTTTTTTTTAAATTATCGAATTTCGGGGAAGTTGGAATTAATTCGTGGGAAAAAAAGATTATTTCAAAATTCATTTGTATTAGTACTATGATGATTACGTAAAATTTTATATTATATTTGGTCATGTGTTTACCTAACCTTTATTATCCTTATGGGTCGGACAGAGTTTTCTTAACATACTGTATAATGCTCATTACTGCTCCTCTGCTCCGGCGAGCAGCAGTAGCCTAATGGTATCGCCGTGACTTAAAACTTATAGGCCATAGGTTCGAACTTCATCAGGCGCTTTAATTTGTGAAAATTATTTCATCAACACTGCTCTCAAAACTGTAAAAGAAATCATAGTGAGGAAACTGGAATGTCTTAAAGTCAAAACTATCGCAGAAATGCGACATCTACTACTCGCGTGAATTACCTGTAGGCCTAGTATGAGTTTTCATTACGAAACTCGTTCGCCGATATCGAGCGCGTTTGACTCAGCGATTGGCCCGCTTCAAGGTCGTAAGAACTCTCAACCAATGAGAGCGCCAAACGCGCTCGATACGATCGAACGACTTTCGTATTGAAAACTCATACTAGGCCTACTGTGCACCTCGCTGTAATGCGACCTCCTCCCGCTTCCCCGCGCGGCGCCCCGCATTCGCCGTAAACGATGAGTAGCGATAGCATCTTTGTTTTACAATTGCCTAAATTTTTTTTTTAATATGTATAAACTAGCTCTTGACCGCAATCCCGCGTGATGGTAAGCAGTGATGCGATCGTTGATGGTAAAGCGCGCTAGTTTATTAAGAGCCTATTCACGCAAAACTGAGCGAATAGGAAGGAAGACGGCAGTTGAGCAAGGTGATGCAATGTTAAACCCAACAACGCGATCAACGATGCTGCGCCAAAGGGAGATTGATCTGAAGACCCTCCACAACCGAACTCCCAACACAACAACATTAGGCGCATCGTACCCGGCACACATCGCAACACAACTGCTCAGGCCCGTCCTCTGCACGGCTTCACCAGACATAATGCCGGAAATCGCTTGGCGGCAAGGCTTTGTCTGGTGGGTGGTAACTTCTGCCGGCGGCCGATGTTATGGCCTACCACCGAATACATGCAGTTTAAATCCCCTGTTGTTATTACTGTTTCTGTGGAGTGCTTTTTTAAGTGTTTTTTTTTTATTAAGCTTGTTTTTATGTTTTACATTTTCCACGCGTTTGTGAAGCCTGGTGATTGTACTAACATTATATTTCAGTTCATATGTATCTATTTAATTGCAAACGTTATGAGTAAAATGATCTGGTATTATGACGCTTTATCATCAAAACGACCCTTTATTAACATAATTGTATACAGTATGTTAAAAAAACCCTGTCCGACCCGTGAAGGTGTTGTTAGGTATCGATAACTGATTCTACTAATGCATACAAAACTGGGCTAAACTTAAAAAAAAATCCTCCTAAAAACATAAATATTATTTCGCAAAAAAAGGTAACTTAATAAATGTGCGTTAACCACCCTTCCGCGGGCAGCGGGCGGCAGGGCACGCGGCACGTGGTCGCATCGCTATTCGCTTATAATAACCTGTGTTGTCACTTTTTTAAAAATTACCAAATTTCGGGGAAATTGGAATTAATTCGCGGGAAAAAAAGATTATTTCAAAATTCATTTGTATTGGTAGGTACTATGATGAATACGTAAAATTTTATATTATATTTGGTCATGTGTTTACCTAACCTTTATTATCCTTATGGGTCGGACAGGGTTTTCTTAACATACTGTATATCGTCGGGGATAGTGCAAATCCGCGAATGTACCATATGTAAAGGCCGCGTATCTACAATAGATCAAATTTTACAGGGGAAGGTTAAAACTTAATAACTTTTTTAATTCAATGAATTTTAGGCTTATTTTTACATAGAAAGTAATTGATAATATGTTCTTTATATTGTTACAAAAATAACATCAATTATGTAAATATTTAAGATCCTACGACAAATACGCGGATTTGATTTGACCATAAAATTATAACATTAGAACTTAAGAGGAATATACGCGGTTTTGAAATCCATCATCATCATCATTCGAAAGAGAAAGACGTCCACTCCTAGAGATAGGCCTCCCCCAAGGATCTCCACGACGACCGGTGCTGCGCCTTCCGCATCTAGCGGTTTCCCGCGACCTTCACCAGGTTGTCGGTCCACCTTGTCGGGGGATTACCCACGCTACGTCTTCCGGTGCGTGATTGCCACTCGAGAACCCGTCAACCCTATCAGGCATCGGTCCTACGGGCAATGTGCCCGGCCTATTGCTACTTTAGTATTAAAATTCTTCGGGCTATGTCAGTTACTCTCGTTCTTCTGCGGATCTTCTCATTCCTGATTCGATTATGTGGTGAAACCCCGAGCATAGCCCTCTCCATTGCCCTTTGAGTGACCTAGAGCCTTCTTCTAAGGCCCATTGTTAGCGTTCACATCGCACACATCACACTGGCAACACACACGGTCGAAGACTTTTGTCTTGAGACACTGCTGTATTTCGGACGAGAAGATTCTACGTACCTTTCCGAAAGCAGCCCAGCCGAGTTGGATTCCACGATTGACCTCTTTCTCGAAGTTTGACCTTCCTAACTGGATAGTTTGTCCCAGGTAGTCCCAGGTATACGTAACTGTCAACAACTTCGAGAACAGATTCTCCAATCTTTATAGGAGTCTGTACAACATGGGCATTAGACATGACTTTCGTCTTGTCCATGTCCATATTAAGATTGACTTGCTCGGAGGCTCTACTGAGGTCTTCGAGCATTCTACTCAGGTCTTCCGCGGTCTCAGCCATGAGTATGATATCATCAGCAAACCGAAGCTGTGTAATGTACTCGCGATTGATGTTGATGCCCAGTCCTTTCCAGTTCAGAACCTTGTAAACATTGGAGTGTAGCGGTGAACGGTTACGGGGAAATAACATCTCCCTGTCTGACACGACGCTGCAGAGGTATTGGTTTCGAGGTCTGGTCCTGTATTCGGACGGACATGGAGGCGTTTTCGTACAAACTCTTCAGCGCTTCAATGTACCGATAGTCTACTTGACGCCGCTAGAGAGACTGCAGTACAGCCCAGGTCTCGGTCGAATCAAAGCCTTTTTAGTAGTCCACCAACGCCAAGCAGAGGGGTAGGTTAAACTCCTCGGTCTTCTGTATAGGTAACCAGCCGCAGCGTATGTATGCATAAATATTTCACGATTTTTAAATTTTCCTTCAATTATAGAGTAAACGGAATCCAACTCTATCTGGGTGTGACCCTTTTCTAATTTTTTTTTTTTTGTGTAATTATTTTGTTTTTTGCATCTCCAATAGCAGGAGAGCGGTAGAAGTCAAAACATTTCCGTTTTGTGTTTGTCCATTTTATTTTGTCTATCATTATTAGTGCCCAGATTGTAAATTATGAACCATAAGCTTTGTTTTGCAATACAGTACACTAGCTTTAAATAATAAAAAATGGACACAATTTCACAGCTTGTAAGTCAACAGTGACTTATGACTGCTGACTTATAAGCTGTGAAATTGTTTCCACATGAAAAGACTTTAGACAAAGAAAGAGCGAAAAATAGAATACTACTTTGTTTTTTTTATTTCTTTTTTTTTAAATATTTTCTTGTATAGCTAAATCTTTTTGTGACAAGTGTTTTTAATATATTTCTTCACTATATAATATTACATACTATATGCAAATAACATAGATTATATAGAGATATGCATCTTTTTTTTCTGATTGAACATCTTGAAATAGTTTTCTGGAAACTACTCTATGTGCCTTTTTTGTTGTCTTTTCAACATAGATACTGTATAGTTCACGTTTAGACTGTATTATTGCTTCTAAATATAATTTCGTACTTTCTTTTCTGCAGTTAAAAAGGATTTTGGGCATATCCCTTAAAAAAATTGCAAATTCTTTTAACATACGCAACGCATTAGGTATTTCCTCTCTTGTTCATTGTTGTTTCGTTTCTCAGTGTCTCTCCTAACTAGTACCTTACTGTACACTTCTTAATGTCTAATGTCCTTAAAAATGTCTTTAAACATTCTTTATATTTTTGGTCATTTAATTTCAAATAATACACCTTTTTACTAATTTTCGTTCATTTACGCGGTGTTGACACTTGCTCGCGATAGATACGCAGTGTTGTTACTGGGCGATTTCTGGCTTCCGATTAGTCGAAATGAACTCGTGTCAAGGCGGTGGCAGCCAATTAAGATTTTGCGAGATTTGGCCGCGAAAACTGTAATTGGCTACCTTTGTCAGATACACGGTATTGTCCAATGCTAGTTACGCGGATTTGCACTATCCCCGACGATATCCAATATTAGGAATTGTTAATAAATAGTTAGCAAGTAAAAATCGATAATCATGTAAATAACAGTAGATTTGTAAAACGTGGGTTGTGATAACCCTAAATTGGTTTGTTTATCTCTATTCTTTACGGAGCTAGGCGAGAATACAGTTCCGCAATCACTCTACTGTTGCTACAGGGCCCCAAGTTATTAAATACCTCTTATTTACAGATTTGATGATCCCTTAGAATATGCTGTCCGAATGAATCTTAGAGGTACGAAGGAGATGGTGGAACTCGCAACAGACATCAGGAATTTAAATGTAAGCGATTCTCATTCATTTTTATACATACAATAGCTGTAGGCCTAGTATGAGTTTTCAATACGAAACTCGTTCGATCGTATCGAGCGCGTTTGACTCAGCGATTGGCCCGCTTCAAGGTCGTAAGAACTCTCAACCAATGAGAGCGCCAAACGCGCTCGATACGATCGAACGAATTTCGTATTGAAAACTCATACTAGGCCTACTGATTAGTCGTGATGGCCCATTGGTTAAAACACCAGCCTCTAAAGTATGAGTGTGCAGGTTCGATTCCATGTCAGGCAAATCAGGCAAATACCAATGTAACTTTTCTATGTTATATGTACTTTCCAAGTATTTCTTGGACACCAATGACTGATTAAAAGGTAAAGGAAAACATCTTGAGGAAACCTGGACTTTAAGTCTGAAATCGCCAACCCGCATTAAGCAAGCGTGGTGATTACGCTCAATCCTTCTCTGTAAGAGAGGAGACCTGTGCCCAGCAGTGGGACGATAAAAAGGTTGATGGTGATGATGAATAGCTGACCCGGCCAAGCGTTGCTATGGCTAACGTTTTTACCATATCATGTAGGTAACTTCATTGTTGTAAACTATTTAAGGAAGAACATTAGACATGGGCACCACCATGATATTTTACATATATGACATTTGTAAAAAAACACTGCGACCTTGATGACTGATATATATAAAAAAAAATTGTAATAAAATAATATTGTTACCATAAATAAAGATGTAAGCCATCCTATCTTTAAAGTTGGATTAAACTGCACAAGGTGTACAAAGGAGGCCTGGAAACTTGGAAACCACACGACGACGACGTTTTAATGCCCTAAAAATACATTCTGATAAAATCTAGTCTACAATGAACTCCACAGTAAAGACCATAAGAGCGCTGACAGCTTGTAAGAAAACTTATAAAAAAGCAAATGAGGTTAGTTTTGGCAAGGCCATAATATCGGCCGCCGGCAGAAGTTACCACCCACCAGACAAAGTCTTGCCGCCAAGCGGGTGTTCCGGCATGATGTCTGGTGAAGCCGTACGGAGGACGGGTCTGAGCAGTTGTGTTGCGATGTGTGCCGGGTACGATGCGCCAAATGTTGTTGTGTTGGGAGTTTGGTCGTGGAAGGTCTCCAGATCAATCTCCCTTTGGCGCAGCATCGTTGGTCGTGTTGTTGGGTTTAACATTGCATCACCTCGCTCAACTGCCGTCTTCCTTCCTATTCGCTCAGTTTTTCTGAGTGAATAGGGTCTTAATAAACTAGCGCGCTTTACCATCAACGATCGCATCACTGCTTACCATCAGGCGGGATTGCGGTCAAGCGCTGGTTTATAATTATTAAAAAAAAAACCTAATACTACCCTATTTCTTTTTCTTCTCCCAAATAGGGTATTTGACTAAAAAAAACTGATTAGTCCGTCAATCAGATTTCCAGAAAATACACACGTATTTTTTCTTTCTTTCGCCCTAAAATAAAGCGACGGCTCGCTGTCCGCGCTGCGACAGCGGAGACTGCTAGCAGACGCCCAGCTGTCCACCCGTCGCCCGCTCTAGCTTTTCGCGATCGGTTTCTATTGAAGCAACTCGTCTTTTTTAAAATTCCCCGATTCACAAGGCGTGAAAGATCGAGGGAGTGGATTACTTGGTAGATACTGACTGACTGAGCCACAGATACTTAGACTGGGCGCCGGTGCGGCAACTGCTAGCAGTCTGCTTGCGGACGCCGCGCCGACTGCTCGGCCACAACGAGCGGCCAGCGAGGCGTCTAATACCGAGTAGTCTGATGGCGGAAATACACACATCAAAAGTGTCTAGGGATCAACATATATTTTTGCAATAACTTATCTCCTGATTGATATTAATTAAAATTTTCTTTAAGGATTCATCAAATAAAGTGTTTTCGTTTGTCACAGTAACGATAAACCAAGTCACCTTTGCATTAATAAAGAAATTTGCCATTTTCCTAATAAAGGGATATTTGACATTTGAACCACTAACACAAAAGTTCGAAAAAAAGACTGAAATAACAGTTTTCTTTAAAATTTTATTGGGTAACTTAAACAATTAATAATCCGTGTTTCTACCGCGAACACTAACAACCCAAGAACATCGGTTTGGCATACTCAAAATGAGTTCATCCAAATCACGCTGTGGAATGGCCGCCCATGTTCGTTGCAACAACAAAAAAAGGTCTTCTTGCGACTGGATACCCTCCATATTCGGTAGAGCTCTTCTCTGTAGCATATCCCATGCATGCTCAATCGGGTTCAAGTCTGGCGACTGGGCAGGCCAGTGCAGGACATTGATGTTAGCTGCGGCGAGAGTCTGTCTTACAACTCTTGCGGTGTGCGGTCGTGCATTATCATGCATTAACTGAAATAAGGGACCGATTTGCACTTGTAGAGGAACGATGACGTCTGATACAATCGTCTCAGCATAAATTTGAGCGTTGAGGTTGCCTCTGATCCAAATCAACTCAGTTCTTCCGCCGATCCAAATACCCGCCCATACCATGATGTTTCCACCACTATAAGGATGGACTTCCTGGCAGGATTTTAATCGCTGTTGGCGTCCAGGGGTTCTCCAGTGTCGTATACGTCTTGTATCCGGTCTCTTTGTAGAGATAGAAAGAGATATAGATAGAAATAAATCTAATAGAGATAGATAGAAATCCGCATAAAAATGCTTGATCCCTAGACACTTTTGATGTGTGTATATCTAAAGTGCAATATTTAAAGCCCATATTTGAATAACATTTTTTTTGCCGGGTGGGAGCAGAGTCGTTGAAGTGTACTATGATCTTAATGCTTTCCAAGGCACGGAGGATCTCAGAAACAGCGAAAATACTTTACAAACTTCAAAAATGCTTTCACTCGGCACTGAAGGTTAACGATCAGCCGATCCATTTTGTAAAAATCTCACCGTGTACCGTTACGAGCCGTGATGGCTAGGGCAGTATGGTTCTGCATTGATGGCCACGTACCGGACGATGCAGCGTAGGGAGGCCCGCTACAAGGTGGACCGATGACCTGGTGAAGGTCGCGGGAATCCGGTAGATTTTTTTTTTAATAATTATAAACTAGCGCTTGACCGCAATCCCGCCTGATGGTAAGCAGTGATGCGATCGATGATGGTAAAGCGCGCTAGTTTATTAAGAGCCTATTCACTCAGAAAAACTGAGCGAATAGGTAGGAAGACGGCAGTTGAGCGAGGTGATGCAATGTTAAACCCAACAACACGACCAACGATGCTTCGCCAAAGGGAGATTGATCTGAAAACCCTCCACGATCAAACTCCCAACACAACAACATTAGGCGCATCGTACCCGGCACACATCGCAACACAACTGCTCAGACCCGTCCTCTGTACGGCTTCAACAGACATGATGCCGGAACACGACAAATCGCTTGGCGGCAAGGCTTTGTCTGGTGGGTGGTAACTTCTGCCGGCGGCCGATGTTATGGCCTACCACCGAGAAAAAGATGCGAGCAGCAGACCGGTCAATGTGAAAAGTCTTGGTCCTTTTTCCAACAGTGAACCTCGATAGGCTGAAGAAGGACCGTAAATCATTACAATTCGTTGGAATGAACTCATACAAGGTCACTTGACTTAATATTTTACGAAGGTTACATAATTACAGGGCAGTATTTAACATTGATAAAATTTCTAATTTCAGGCCTTCATCCACGTCTCAACATCCTACTCCAACACTAACAGAGATCCTATAGAGGAGATCCTGTACCCCCCTCATGCTGATTGGAGGGACGCCTTAGAAGTATGCGAGAAAACCGATCCACATGCTTTAAAGGTCTTGACACCCAAGTAAGTAATACTTCTTCAAAGTTCTTTTATCTTTGTTAGTTAAAAGTCGATGAAACGGAAAAGAGACAAGAAGTTAAATTTATAAGAATTAACGTGGGAGGAAATGAGATATGAATCCCCCTTGGTCCCCCTTGTACTCTGTTTTGTCCTCCAGAAGAGTTTATCTAAGCATAGTAGGAATTTGCTTAAGCCTCTGTATTGTATGCGTGTTGATACGTATCTCGAATTCAATATCTTTGAACATTTTACTTGTATTTCACTGCACACATGCATATTTCTCTTCTCTTCTCTTCCCTTCTCTTCTCTACTATTCTCTCCTCTTCTCTTCTCTTCTCTCTTCTTCTCTTCTCTTCCCTTCCCTTCCCTTCCGCTGCCCTTCCCTTCCCTGCCCTTCCCTTCCCTTCCCTGCCCTTCCCTTCCCTTACCTTACCTTACCTTCCCTTCCCTTCCTTTCACTTCCCTTCCCTTCCCTTCCCTCCCCTTCCCTTCCCTTCTCTTCTCTTCTCGTCTCTGCTCTTCTCTTCTCTTCTCTTCTCTTCTCTTCTCTTCTCTTCTCTTCTCTTCTCTTCTCTTCTCTTCTCTTCTCTTCTCTTCTCTTCTCTTCTCTTCTCTTCTCTTCTCTTCTCTTCTCTTCTCTTCTCTTCTCTTCTCTTCTCTTCTCTTCTCTTCTCTTCTCTTCTCTTCTCTTCTCTTCTCTTCTCTGACATTGTACATATTATATTCCTTATAATATAAATAAATAAAAAATAAAATTAATTGATATATTTCAGGTATCTAGGAGAGTTGCCGAATACATACACGTTTACAAAGCAGCTTGCTGAGAATGTAGTGGCCGAGTATAAGGGAATACTGCCCATTGTCATCATCAGACCTTCCATAGGTAACATTATCATAAAACCTGCTTCTTCCCAAAGAGAATTCTTTATAGCGCATTGGATTAACAATTCTCCCCGCTAAGCAGTGGGTTGAAAATGTAGTGCGTGGAAAGTCACCAGTGTGACACGTTAGCCCTAATTCCCTTGCCCTTGTCCCTGGGTCAGCACTATGTACACTTAATTAAATATTGGTATACACTAAATTAGACGGTTTTTATGTTAATATCCTATATTTTGGGTTAGTTTCTATACACCTTCAATTTAACTCGGCCAAAGAATGTAACATAACTACTAATCGATATGGTTCAAATTCAAATTCGAATTTATTTATTTGTACACATAGGTGTTATAAGGTGGTATTTACAAAACAAAATAAGTTGCACTATGTGTCGCCTTGAAAGGCGTACAAATATTTACCCATTTGGTAGTGGGCGTACACTGTACATTAATGGCTATATACCTAATTATAAAATTAAGTAACAAAAAAAATATATATATGTAGGTAGCAAAGAAAATGTTTAAACAAGTATTATAAAACAATCTTATGAACTAAAGTAAAAAATAATGCAATAAACAGATCTGAGAAAGATGGTGACGATTCTATATTGTTCTATGGTGTTCAGCAGTAGACGAAATAAGATTTTGAGGTTTTTTTTTTATGACGGGAAAGCGGTTTACTAAAAAAAGCGCGTGATTTATGTAGTAAAAAGTGCATTCAGTGAATAATTCATAACGAACATTGGAATATCGCAGCATAGTGGCCATCATGGCTTTGCATCAAATCTCCTCGTAGTCGGGTCACGCGGCCGTTTTTTCAACTGTCATTGGCTATACCCGCCTTTATTGTGAAATAAAATTTTTAAAGAATTTCTATA
Source organism: Sesamia inferens (assembly GCA_037179545.1). Lineage (NCBI taxonomy): Eukaryota > Metazoa > Arthropoda > Insecta > Lepidoptera > Noctuidae > Sesamia > Sesamia inferens. The sequence continues at coordinate 12,521,938 of CM073951.1, read as the reverse complement.
ATTTGTTTCACGTGTTATTGGAAAAATTGTGGTATCCAACCACAGGGGCCATTGAAGAGTTGAAGTTCTTTTCTATAGAGTTGAAGTTGAATTCACTCTATAGAAAAGAAAAGAAAGAAGATTTTGACAGTGACATTTGATTGACGTTTCATGTATCTAAGACTATCGTATATATATCATCTACCATATGGCCATGCGGCACACAAAACAAAAACAATCACTAAAAGCTCCGAAACACAATCAACACGCACCACGAACACAACAGGAAAATAGAACTGTCAAAGTCGTCAATCAAACGTCATAACCACTGTCATAGCTAAACTAGTCGCAATCATTTGACAAAAATGTGTTCGCTGATTAGGGGGCAGGTGTGCTGTATTGCTGTAATCTGTACATAAAACATACTCCAAATTTAAAAATAAAAATGCCTTTATTGGCTTAACAGCAAAAAATCGCAATAAAACTTTAAAAAAGAAGTTTAATACCTTTTAGTCGACACAAGATTTACTTAACTGATGTTAAATTTCAGTTGTAATCCAGACATGCGATGTATACTCATTATACTGAAACTGAGACGTGGTCGCTAACAATGGCCCTTATAAGAAAGCTCACGGTCACTCGAAGTGTAATGGAGAGGGCTATGCTTGGTGTTTCAATGCGTGACCAAATCAGAAATGAGGAGATCCGCAGAAGAACGAGGGTAACCGACATAGCCCGAAGAATTGCAACACCAAAATGGCAGTGGGCTGGGCACATTACCCATAGGACCGATGCCGGTTGGGGCCGACGGGTTATCGAGTGGCGACCACGCACCGGAAGACGACAAGGTGGACCGACGACCTGGTGAAGGTCACGGAAAACCGCTGGATACGGGATCGCAGGACCGGTCGTCGTGGAGGTCCTTGGGGAGGCCTATGTCCAGCAGTGGACGTCTTACGGCTGAAATGATAATGATGTTTACTAAAATAGCAAACACATAGGAGAGTGGTGTCCAGTATAATAAATTAAGATAATTAATTGAGTGTAACTTTCAGTTATATCAAGTGTGGAGGAGCCAGTTCCAGGATGGATAGAGAACTTCAACGGCCCTGTTGGCTTGATGGTAGCCACAGCAAAAGGTATGCTTAATTGGTACACAGTTCTAAAAAAAGTGTGGGTCCAGTCCATAAACGTTCTCAAATTGATGAGGGACCGCATCATCAGGAAACCAACCTGGCCTAGATCCAAAATATCAAAAATATGTGACATCTACCTATCCATTCTGGGCCCGCGGGGTAGATTATAGCCCATTTCCTCTTAAAGGAATCAGCAGGGCAATTGCCTAACACCCTATAATGATAGTACTGACAGCTTCCGTGGCGTAGCGGCAGCGAACGAGGCCGCTGCACAAGGAGGTGCGGGTTTGCCCGCGCAGTTTTTTTTTTATAAATTATAAAGTAGCGGTTGACCGCAATCCCGCCTAATGGTAAGCAGTGACGCAATCGTTGATGGTAAAGCGCACTAGTTTATTAAGAGCCTATTCACTCTAGCCTTGAAGACACTCAGATTGTAGTCCGACGGAAACACCGCCGCTGGCAAATTGTTCCAGTGCCACCCGGTATAAAGGAGGAGGCAAAACGCTTCGGTCGGATCGTAGTGGTGTTAACAACGAAATGGTGGAAACTCGCCGTACGACGGGTCGTCCGATGGTGGAACGGAGATGGGGGAATTAAATCATGCAATTCCCTCGCACACTCTCCAAAATGCATCCTATAGAACACCGAAAGCCTGGCTACTCTACCCCTGTGCTCTAGGCTTTGGAGACCATCTCAAGTTAACTCAAAGTCGCCAATCAGCCTCTTCGCACGCCTCTCCACTGAATCCAAAGAGGCCAGGTAACACTTAGCAGCACCAGCCCAAATGTGGTTGCAGTATTCCACACACGAATGGACCTGTGCTTTGTACATCAGTGCAAAGAGGCTTACGGCTATAAGAGTAAGTGCAGTGCAAATGTTTGTATGCATGTGTAGCATTGTACAAATGCCACACGTGTTCGCTATTGTGGCGTTGTACAAAGGCTACACATTTCCTCTTACGCGTCGATTGTAAATCAAGTCGACTATTAACCACACAGAGGAATGCGGACGTCACGGCGCGCGTCCCTGCGACCCTGACTCCCGCAGCGAGGGTGCCGACCCTGTTTCCATGAATATTCACCCCGGAACACATGTGCGTGGCCGGCGGTCAGCGTCCGTGGGAACCATACGAGTCGTCTAGCACGTGAAGACGGAACTGGCGCGCTTTTCTACATCAACCAATCATACGCCGCGGCCTGCCTCGATCAACGAATCAGCATCAAGAACGAAGCTGATGTTGTACAATGATGTAGAATATGATAATAATGTGTCTTAGCTTGTAAGACACATTATTATCATATTCTACATCATTGTACAACATCATTGTACAACATCATTATTATATCCATTCCTTGATGACACTCTTGCATCAGCTTCCGTGTGGATCGTACTCCTGGGTGACTTGGGCTGTGCACGGCATTGAAAGCTATGCGACGAAAATCAGCTGTTAAATATGGACGAACGTGTGACGTTGATGTTTCGCAGAATATTGGCTTGTTAGTACCCGGTAAAATGATTTTCTTGAGTTGTATGTTGGTCTGTTGAGACAATGTAGGGATACAACTGTCGTTTTCTTGAGCTTGAGATAACTCGTCGTAGTTGATAGGTGATGGCACGTCGATAGTTTCGACGCGTGATAATGCATCTGCTACAACGTTTTGAGCTCCGCTCACGTGTCGAATGTCAGTAGTGAACTCGCTGATAAACAGTAGCTGCCGAATTCGCCGTGGTGTGTCGTTATCGGAAGGCGGCTTACGAATTGCGTAGGTCAGCGGCTTATGGTCAGTGTAAACCACGAGTTCTTTGCCTTCAAAAATCTTTCTGAAATGTTTTATTGCCATATTTATTGACTGCAGCTCCCTGTCGAAAGTCGAGTACTTTTTTTGTCTTTCTGAAAATTTCTTTGAAAAATATCCGAGTGGCAGCCATTGTCCGTTGCTTCGCCTTTGTTGTAGAGATGCCCCGGCGCAGGTAGCTGAGGCGTCCGAAAAAATAGCGATTTGGTCCTCTGGCGCACTGGATGGGTAAGACAATAAAGCAGCGTTTATTATGCTTTGTTTGCACAACTCAAAAGCTTTTGTCGATTGATTGTCCCACTTTACTTCCGTCTTGTCTCGTTTTTTTGAATTATGAAGGAATGCATTCAGCGGTGCCTGAATGCTTGCGGCGTTTGGGACACTGTCTCGGTAAAAATTTATCATGCCAATAAATCGTCGTAGGTCTTGAATGGTTTTGGGTTTTGGGTACTCTGCAATTGCTTTGACTTTGTCTTGAAGTGGTTTGATCCCCTTGCTTGATACTTCATAACCTAGGAACTTGACGGTTTCGCTGCCGAAAACACACTTAGAGGGATTTATAGTGACACCATACGTGTCTAATCGGCGTAAAACTTCCTGCAGATCTCCGATGTGGCTTGCTTCACTTTCAGATGCAACGATAACATCGTCGATGAATGGGAACGCGTAGTCTATTCCGTTGAGTACTTGGTTTATGAATCGTTGGAATGTCTGTCCGGCGTTCTTGAGACCTGGGCACATTCGTGGAAATTCGAATAAACCAAATGGTGTAGTGATCGCTGTCTTCTCGATATCAGGTTCGAAGATTTTTAATTGAAAATAAGCTCGGTTTAAATCGAGAGTACTGAAGATTTTCTTGCCGTGAAGTAGGTAGGTAAAATCTTTGAGGCGTGGGACTGGATAGCGGTCGGGTTTGGTGACGTCATTGAGTCTTCTGTAGTCACCACAGATGCGTAAGTCGCCGTTTTTCTTAGGAACGACGTGTAGCGGACTGGACCAAGGGCTTTTGCTTGGTCGGCAAATTCCTTGCTGCATCATGAGCTCGAATTCTTTCTTCACGGGCAGGTAGCGATGTGGAGGAAGAGGTCTGCACTTGTTGAACACTGGTGGGCCAGTAGTTTCGATGTGGTGTTCTACCTTGTGTTTGGGAGTATCCTTCATGCTTGATGGTCGCAGGATATCAGGAAACTTACTGAGGAGCTTGTGATACGGCTGTTCCATGTCGATACTTCGAATTGTGGGTTCGGCGGAACGAATGACTGATGCTCTGACGGTCATGTTGGTAACTTTGTCGACGAGGCGTCGGCCGGCTATGTCGACAAGCAGTTGATGACGCTTCAGAAAGTCTGCACCGATGATGGGTTTGCTGACTGCAGCGACGATGAATTTCCAGGTGTACGGCCGTCGTAGGTTGAGATCCAGTTGTAGGGTTTTCTCTCCGTACGTTGGGATGATCGTGTTATTTGCTGCGTACAAACAGAAATCGGTTTGTTTTGCTTTCCCGCCTTTTGTCCTCGGTATCACGGAAACGTTTGCGCCCGTATCAATTAGAAATGACAAACGCGAATTTCTATCAGTTATGAATAGGCGGTGGGAAGTGTTGTTCGCGTCAGTTGCCGCCTCAACCGACGCAGGCATTAGTTTTCCGACTGGGCGCTGTTGTTGTTGTTGTTGAAATTGCACGGACGTGTACATTTCCGCGCCTCGTTGCCGTACTTGCGATGATAATAACAGATAAGTGATTGTTCTGAATACTTGCGGTTGCTATTATCGTTGCTTGTTGAACGCGATCTCGAACGCCGTCTGTCGAATGTTCTGTGTGATCGTGGTCTGGATCCTTGCCTGTTCTTGAGTTCTGCCAACTCCAGAGATAACTGCCTTAATTGATCGTGTCGGGCAGCCACATCGCTCGTGCGTGAAATTTGCGCGACCTGGTTAGGTTGCGCGATGCTGTCCATTACACTGTCTGCTACTTGCGATAACTTTTCCAAGTCCGTAGTGTTGCTCACGGTGAGGACAGCGCGTAATGAGGGTGGAAGTAGCCGGGTCCACATGATGCGCAGTGTACCGTCTGGTATTTTCTGTCCGGCTAGTTCCCGCATTTTTCGCAACAGCTGTGAGGGTTTCTGATCTCCGAGTTCCATCTCATCCATCAGCTTCTGCAGCTTCCGGCTCTCGGATTCCTCGTAGACACTGATGAGTCGGGACTTCAGGGCTTCGTACTTGTTTTCAATGGGCGGGTTGATTATAATATCACTTACTTGCTGAAGTGCGTCCAGGCCTAGTCGGGCGATAGCTGCTTGATAGCGCGCGTCATCACCTTGCCTCTGTGGCGCCATTACTGCTTCGAAGTGTGTAAACCATAGTCTGGGATACGCCGGCCAAAAGTCAGACAGCCGTGCTTGTAGTGTGAGCGTGTCGACTTGCCCTCCTACCTGTGTTGCGTTGCTTACCTGTGTTGCGTTGTTGGTCGCCATCCTGATTACTCTTCTGGTGTATCACGCAGCAATACCGTGAATATAGCCTCTTGAAATCCTAGTGGTGAGACCCGCTTGTGGGAAGCCACTAGAATGTGCTAATCACGAGTACCGTCACGTTTGTCTTGATTCACGTCGCTTAGGTCACCACTGTAGCGCGTAGGTCGTGTCGCGTAATTGAAACTCAGATAAATTGAACTTTATGTATTGCACGAATGTAAAGGAGTACAATGTATTTGACGTGTAAAAATGACGCGATACAAGAGTGTCATCAAGGAATGGATATAATAATGATGTTGTACAATGATGTTGTACAATGATGTAGAATATGATAATAATGTGTCTTACAAGCTATGCACTCACTTAAATACTAACTATCTCTATACTGACTATCTCTAAATGATAGTGGGGTAACCATTAACGAATCAGCTTCGTTCTTGATGCTGATTCGTTGATCGAGGCAGGCCGCGGCGTATGATTGGTTGATGTAGAAAAGCGCGCCAGTTCCGTCTTCACGTGCTAGACGACTCGTATGGTTCCCACGGACGCTGACCGCCGGCCACGCACATGTGTTCCGGGGTGAATATTCATGGAAACAGGGTCGGCACCCTCGCTGCGGGAGTCAGGGTCGCAGGGACGCGCGCCGTGACGTCCGCATTCCTCTGTGTGGTTAATAGTCGACTTGATTTACAATCGACGCGTAAGAGGAAATGTGTAGCCTTTGTACAACGCCACAATAGCGAACACGTGTGGCATTTGTACAATGCTACACATGAATATGAATATTTGCACTGGTCTGGTCGTGCCTCAGAAAACCTGTTAAGCCGTTGGTTCCGGTTGTCATACGAACATCTAATGGCAGTCCTTACGGGTTGTTGGAGCCCTCAAAAGTCCTACAATTGGTCTAACTGCAATGCTTCGGATATCGAAGCACCTTCGGGTTGTGCCAAAATCACTAGTTAGACTGGTAACGCCGACCCCAGACTCCAAAGCTGAGATGATGATGACTATAGTGTATTGCTACTGCAAGGAGTTTCTTTTTAACAGTTCAACAATGTTCACTGCGTTATTTCAGTTGTAGAGCTGATATATTTTCGAAGGTAAGGAGCAATGGAATGGTCTGATATCATTATCTGCCTAGCCCCTTCCCAACTATGTTGGGTCAGCTTCCAGTCTAACCAAATTCACTTGAATTAAATTATTTTACAAGGAGCGACTGCCTATAGTTAGTGGTGGCTTATTGGTTAATACACCAGCCTCTCAAGTATAAGTTGGGGACGATTCCAGGTCAGGCAAGTACCAATGTAACTTTTCTAAGTTACATGTACTATCCAAGTATATCTTGGACACCAATGACTGATTACAAGGTGAAGGAAAACATCATGACCAACCCGTATTGAGCAAGCGTGGTGATTACGCTCAATCCTTCTTTGTATCAGAGGATACCTGTGCCCAGCAGTGGGACGTTGAAAAGGTTGATGATGACGATGACTACCTATCTGATGCCAATGTTACGTGCCAAATGTCTTGCCATGGCACCTCCGCCGGGCCGGACCAAGAGGGGAAGACCAAAAAAGTGCTGGTTTGACGTTGTAAGAGATGACAATACCAATCTATCGGTGGTAGGCCATAACATCGGCCGCCGGCAGAAGTTACCACCCACCAGACACAGCCTAGCCGCCAAGCGATTTGTCGTGTTCCGGCATGATGTCTGTTGAAGCCGTACGGAGGACGGGTCTGAGCAGTTGTGTTGCGATGTGTGCCGGGTACGATGCGCCTAATGTTGTTGTGTTAGGAGTTTGTTCGATCAATCTCCCTTTGGCGCAGCATCGTTGGTCGTGTTGTTGGGTTTAACACTGCATCACCTCGCTCAACTGCCGTCTTCCTTCCTATTCGCTTAGTTTTTCTGAGTGAATAGGCTCTTAATAAACTAGCGCGCTTTACCATCAACGATCGCATCACTGCTTACCATTAGGCGGGATTGCGGTCAAGCGCTAGTTTATAATTATTAAAAAGAAAAAAAAAAACAATCTCACACAACGAGATGTCAGAGATCATTAAACTCTCAAACTCTGACACGCCCTTCCGTGGAGAGGGACAAATGACCTATTTGATGATTTCCCATGCACAATACATCCTGTCACCTTGGTAGGCCATAACATCGGCTGCCGGCAGAAGTTACCACCCACCAGACAGTCTTGCCGCCAAGCGATCTGTCGTGTTCCGGCATGATGTCTGGTGAAGCCGTACGGAGGACGGGTTTGTGCAGTTGTTGCGACGTGTGCCGGGTACGATGCGTCAAATGTTGTTGTGTCGGGAGTTTAATTGTGGAGGGTTTCCACACCAATCTCCCTCTGGGGCAGCATCGTTGGTCGTATTATTGAATTTAACATTGCATCACCCCATTCAACTATCACGTTCCTATTTACCCAGTTTCTTTTTTGCGCGCTTTACTATCAACGATTGCATCACTGCTTACTATCAGGTAGGATTACTGTCAAGAAATAGTTTATAATTTTTAAAAAACATATACAGTATGTTAAGAAAACCCTGTCCGACCCATAAGGATAATAAAGGTTAGGTAAACAAATGACCAAATATAATATAAAATTTTACGTAATCATCATAGTACCAATACAAATAAATTTTGAAATAATCTTTTTTCCCGCGAATTAATAGGGTATTACAGTCTATTTCAAAAAGTGTTTTAATTTAATCTGTTATTGATAAAATACCACAAAAAAATATAAATACATTTTTTTTATTTCAATTATTTCATAAAAACGTGTTTTAATTTTACAATTCAAATTTGGGCGCGTAAACGCCAATTCTCAGGCCGCCATGTCTGTGACGTCACGGGCATTGTAAACATTACGCTTCGCTGAAAGAAATAAACATATTTTCGAAATAAATAATGAGTTCTAGTGGTGCAGAATATCAAGAAACGTGATAGTAATAACTGAGAAACTTCGTTAATCTAATAAATTACACAGTAGACATGTACAACAAAAACCGAGGTTGTTTATTTACAAGTCCAGTGACGTCACAGCGAATGCAAACATGGCGTACAGCGTTTTTGACATTCGAAGCACAGATAAAAAACTTGTATTTTCAAATTGAAATATTTAATTTATTTTGCAGTTTTATGAATAGAAATTAATATTTTTCGTTTGTTTTTTCATAAATGAACTATAAAAACATAAATTTAGATTTTATTTTTCATAGTGCGTAATACCCTTTTTTTTTTTTTTTTTTGTCGCTGGGGAGTATGTCAATTACGCATCCCCACCCGTCGGGGGACGGGAGGGGTATGTGGGACTCCCCGGGAGAGAGCCTCCCGGTATACCCACTAAAAACCCCAGCGCTACTCCGGCATCGCCATAGTGGCGGGGGAGTGGGAAACTAGCGGAGCCTCAGCTACCTCTCCCAATGTGCGTAATACCCTATTCCAACTTCCCCGAAATTTGGTAATTTTTAAAAAGTGACAACATCGTTATTATTATGAGCGAATAGCGATGCGACCACGTGCTGCGTGCCCTGCCGCCCGGCCCCCGCGGTAGTGTGCATAACGCACGTTTATTAAGTTACCCCTTTTTGCGAAATAATATTTATTTTTTTAGGGGGATTTTTTTTTAAGTTTAGCCCGGTTTTGTATGCATTAATAGAATCAGTTATCGATACCTCACAACAACTTCACGGGTCGGACAGGGTTTTCTTAACTTACTGTATATAGGAGAATGATTAATGTGTAATTAATTATTATAGTAGGATATTTAACTAAAACAAAACTAATTAGTCCGTCAGTCAGATTTCCAAAAAATACTAGACACGTATTTTTTCTTTTTTCATATAAACAAAAAATAAAGACGACACAGTGCGTTGAAAACTCGTGTGACGTCACTGCACGCTACACTTTTTAGCTAGCAGTGACGTCACCAGCCACCACTCCTGATATTTGATGCCTTTTATATTTGTAAATTTTTATTGATTCGATAAAACAAAATATACGTAAATCTATTATTTTTCTATAATCTGAATGACGGACTAAATAGAATAATTTTTATTAACCCAGGAAACATCACTTTTGATTTCAGGCATCATGCGCAGCTTATACACGGATCCAAATCTGATAGCTGACTACATGCCAGTAGATATAGCCATCAAGAGCATCATAGTAGCATCTTGGATACGAGGAACTAAAGAGTAAGTGTACTGCTGGCACATTTGGGCTGGTGCTGTGAAGTGTCACCTGGCCACTTTGGATTCGGTGGAGAGGCGTGCGAAGAGGCTGATTGGCGACCCAGATTTAATTCAAAACGGTCTCCAATGCCTAGAGCACAGGCTTGGATTAGCCAGCCTTTCGGTATTCTATAGGATCCATTTTGGTGAGTGTGCGAAGGAATTGCATGATTTAGTTCCACCATCTCCGTTCCACCATCGGACGACCCGTCGTACGGCGAGTTTCCACCCTTACGTCGTTAACACCACTACGATTCGGACGAAGCGTTTTGCCTCCTCTTTCATACCGCGTACATCGAGGCACTGGAACAATAGCGATATATCCAAGGTATGAAAATTAAAAAAATAACTAGTCCGTCTTATAGATAATAAAAAAATTAATACCCGTATTTTTTATTTTGTCGAAATTACCAAAACCTACTGTGATGTAGTGTATTCAAGTTACGGAGTTGGGGCTAATTACGTGGTACAAAATATACCGCGGCGTGACGTCATGCGACATTTCAAATCAAAATATCTTCCTAAGTATTTGAATAAAAGAAAATATAAAAAAATACGTGTTCAATATTTTTTATAAATCTATCTGATGGATATTAAATATTTTTTTAGGCTACAACCCAATTTGCCAACGGCGGTGTTTCCATCGGACTACAATTTGAGTGTCTTCAAGGCTAATGAATGAGTTCGCTCTTAATAAACTAGTGCGCTTTACCATCATTGATTGCGTCACTGCTTACCATCAGGCGGGATTGCGGTTAAGCCCTAGTTTATAATTTAAAAAACATTAATGTTTGTGGTGGGACAATTGTCACATACAAACTAAGTGTTTACTGACATCACTCAAAATCCTGCATCGAGCAAACAGAGTTTACCGCACATCTAGCATATTTACAACGCCCCGCCATCAAAGATTCGGGCAGTTGCGCACCATATACAACACCATCTGGTCGAAGATCTCCCCCTTTTGAAGTGAAACTTCTTTATGCACGCTTGACTTGGGGAGTAAGCTGGCGAAAGCGTTACGAAAAATGATCGGGCAAGGCGAACGGAAGTTAAGTGGGGGATATAAGCACAGAAGCGCCCGTGGCGCGAGCTTGGTACTACAAGGTCTACGAGTTTTTTTTTATTTATTTATTTAGTCCCTCCTGTATCCCCCTCCCTTACTCCCCCCCCCCCTCTCCCCCTTAATATTCCCACGAAACTACCCCCCCTCACCCCTTAATAATCCCACGAAACTACCCCCCCCGACCCCCCTCATTGATTACCTCACCCCCCCGTGGATTATCTCGGGAACCAGAGGTCGTGGACTACCCGAGTTTGGGGTCCCCTGAATCAGGAGGAGGAGCCCGATTTTTTGGCCCCGAGGGAATCCACTCCCCCCTCTCCCCTTCCCCCCTCTCCCCCTTCCCCAACCCCCCGCAACCCCACGAAATCTACCCTCCCCGCCCCCTTTAGTTACCTCACTCCCCCGTGGATTATCTCGGGAACCAGAGGTCGTGGACTACCCGAGTTTGGGGTCCCCTGATACAGGAGGAGAAGCCCGACCTTTTGGCCCTGAGGGAATCCACTCCCCCTCTCTCCCCCTCCCCCGCAAACCCACGAAACCTATCCCCCCCCCCGACCCCCTTTAGTTACCTCACCCCCCCGTGGATTATCTCGGGAACCAAAGGTCGTGGACTACCCGAGTTTGGGGTCCCCTGATTCAGGAGGAAGAGCCCGACCTTTTGGCCCCGAGGGAATCCACTTTTTTTTTTTTTAATTGGAGGTCTATGCAAAAATATTAATTTATAAATGAAAGCATGAAATAAATTTAAATATTTATAGAAAATTAATATATGTATATGTGTATACATGTATATATTGTACACACATATATATATACAGATGGTGCGAAAGAAGTTTCACTTCAGTCGTGTGGTCATAAGCACACTCGTATTTTTTTTTTGAAAGATGAGTGAATTTTACAACTTTGCTCACATCACATTAGAAACCTCAAAAATAATAGTAATTCTTCACTATCTAATGATGTTATTACACATTTACAGGGTTTTTCATTAAGAGCGCTTGAACATTGAAATGAAATAAAACAATTTGTTTAAGTGATATTACCACAATTTTTATTACATTTTAAAGTCAAAATAAATAATAATATTTTTAAAATAATAATAATTTTATTCAATAATATATATATATATATATATATATATCATTTTTAAATGACATTATGTGTGCGGGACGAATAGTTTTAAATAGTATATAAGAACTGATTACGAGTAGTGTTACGAATAGTGTATACAGTATAGATTTTATATTAATTACTTAGAATAGAACATTTGTGCATAAGAATTTAGAGAACATAAGATGGACGATCGTTCATTGTGAATAGGAATGGTTATACACATCTGGCAAGGTGACAATTATGATGGGAATGACTGTGAACATTTGGTAAAGTATTAAAGACAAAAGGTAACCGTCATAAAATTGTAATAGAAATGGTTGTCGTCATAAAATGGTTCCTTGGGATAGGCGCAATAAAAGAGACCCTTGTAATGGGAGTTATAAAGTGCAGACCCTCAGGTTTAGGATGCAGCCCAGGAACGTGCGTAAGACAATGGCTGGTGAGACCTGACACTCGTCGCTTCCCACGGTTAGCGCCCTTGTCATAGTATAAATAGGCCCCACGTTTGAACAGTAAGATCCCCCCCTCCACCATCTCCAAGCTTCGCCGCCCAAGGCATGCCCTCACAGACCCAGATGACCCAATAAGAGGGTTATGGTCCAAGAGGCCAATAGGGCCACCAGCACACTCATAAAAAACAGACCGACCTACCGACCTCGCCGCCGAGGTCCATCGCGACGCGTTCAACGTAGCAGCCCCCTCCCCCGTCCCTCGTCCGATGAAGGCCAGTCCGCGCCGCAGCTGAGCCAGTAACCATAACTTCCCAACCATGACCTCTGAGTTTGTTTCGGACGTTTCTTCTCAGAGCTAGTACTAGGAAACGCCGCGGTCATCAAACCAAAATAAAAATAAAAATTCGATCCAGCCATCCCTTGCTGTTCTCTCCAGCGACGCCCTAAGCCGAGGTTCGTACCCCACAGGGGGTGCCCTTAGTGCGTAGTCGCTTAGTTTTTAGTAGCCCTGGCTGGAGGCTTTAAATTCATTTAAGGCATCCACAGGAGAGTCCGGTTAAGTAGTCACGGCCTCTCAAGGTCAACTACGAGAGGCCATATCAAAAAAAAAAAAAAACAGTAAGATCACATTCATCTTTGTCTTCGAGGAGTCAACAGCTACAGTCATCACTTTCGTCTTCACCATTGAGGAGTCAGCAGATACAGCAAGTCAACAAGACACATTCGTCTTTGAGGAGTCAACAGCTACAGTCAAGATCAATAGCAAGATCTCTACAGGATCAACAATCAAGAACAGCAGTCAAGAAGTAATAGTCAAGAATCAATAGTAGTATAAGTTAACTAGTGACCCCGCTAATATTTTGGGAGAATATACCAAGTAAGTCTACACACCGAAGTCTCACTTATTTCCACCAACCCAGCAACAGAGTGTGCATTAGAACGTGCAGAGTGCAGCCGTATACGTCCACTAAATGGTCCTGCATGTCTGTCACGCACATTATCTGTGGAAAATAATATCAGCTAAATGGCCACCGCGACTCCGCTGTAGATGGTGTATTCTGGTGAACCAATTTTGAAGGACGTCTTCGCATAAATGGGGCTCAATTTCACGAAGAACGCGGGTTATATTAGCCTTTAGGGCAGAAATTGACTGTGGTTTATCTGCATACACTAGAGATTTCACGTAGCCCCACAGAAAATAATCGAACGGTATTAAGTCACACGATATCGGGGGCCAGTTGATGTCGCCACCACGCGAGGTGACGAAGCCCTCGAACTTCTCTTTCAATTAATTTAATGTTCCCCTGCTGAATGGCAAGTGGCGCCGTCCTATTGGAACCACATGTTTGTAAGATCCATACCACCCACCTTAGACCACAAAAAAATTGTTATCATCGTCCGATATTTGTCGCCATCGCAACGCACGGAACGTTAGGCGAATACAGCACTGATTTTGATAATAAATTTTAATTATTTCTACGCGTTGTTGAAGCGTATAGCGTTCCATGGTGAAATGTCACGACTAAATATGTATTCATGCTAAATTTGACAGCTATCGCATTACCAAGATGGCCGCTATGTGCTGTCAAAGTTCGAGCGTCCCTATTGAAAAACCCTTTATTAACCATCTTCATATATCGCCCTATCTATTAAAGAAAACCGCATAAAGATCTATTGTGCAGTTTTAAAGACTTAATCATACATAGGGACATAGGGAAAGAGAAAGTGACTTTGTTGTACACTATTTAGTGATATTTCACTTTTTCTAATAGCCTTCTCTCTTCTCTTTAACAGACTGTCACCAACAGACGACGTCCCCATCTATAACTGCTGTGCTGGCAAGTTGAACAATATAACCATGGGTGAGATGATCACCATAGGTAGACAGATTAGCCCCGTTTTGCCTCTCAACGATAGCCTGTGGCATCCTGGAGGGAAAATCACCACTTGGAAGACACTGCATTATGTCAAGGTTAGTACATATAGAGCCGTGGCCGCCCACGGTAACGCCCGTGATTTTCGACTTTGTCACCATTTTCATCATCATATTCTACAACCATCATCATCATCTTCTACCATCATCATCATCATTTTCTACCATCATTATCATCATCTTCTTCTTCTACCATCATTATCATCATCATCTTCTTCAGCCATCATCATCTTCTACCATCATTATCTTCTTCTACCATCATTATCATCATCTTCTTCTTCAATCATTATCATCATTATCTTCTCCCATCATCATCTTCTTCTTCTTCTAACATCATTAACATCATCATCTTCTTCAACCATCATCATCTTTTACCAAAATCATCATCATCTTCTTCTTCTACGATCATTATCATCATCATCTGCTTCAACCATCAACATCATCTTCTACCATCATTAACATAATCATCTTTTTCAACCATCATCATCATCTTCTGTCATCATCATCTTTTTCTCCTTCTACCAGCGTTATCACCATCATCTTCTTCTACAATAATCATCATCATCTTCTATCATCATCGTCTACATCTTCTTCTACCAACATTATCATGATCATCTTCTTCTTCTACCATCATTATCATCACCATCATCTTCAACCATCGTCATCATCATCGTCTTCTATCATCATCATAATTTTCTTCGTCTACCATCATTATCATCATCATCTTCTTCAACCATCATCATCATTTTCTTCTACAATCATCATCATCTTCTTTTTCTACCATCATCAAAATCTTATTTTCCCACCATCATCATTTACTTCTTCTACCATCATTATCATCATCATTTTCTTCAACATTATCTTTTTATTCTTCATCATCATCATCACATATTATTTTCTTCCATCCTCTGGATTCTATACAGTATGTTAAGAAAACCCTGTCCGACCCATAAGGATAATAAAGGTTAGGCAAACACATGACCAAATATAATATAAAATTTTACGTAATCATCATAGTACCAATACAAATGAATTTTGAAATAATCTTTTTTTCCCCCGAATTAATTCCATCTTCCCCAAAATTTGGTAATTTTTAAAAAAGTGACAAGACCGGTATTATTATGAACGAATAGCGATGCGACCACGTGCCGCGTGCCCTGCCGCCCGCACCCCGCGGAAGGGTGGTTAACGCAGATTTATTAAGTTACCACTTTTTGCGAAATAATATTTATTTTTTTTGGGGGATTTTTTTTTAAGTTTAGCCCGGTTTTGTTTCCACTAGTAGAATCAGTTATCGATACCTAACAACACCTTCACGGGTCGGACAGGGTTTTCTTAACATACTGTATAATATTAAGCCTTACCTCATCTATGTTATGATCGGCTTGCAGTGTAATTGGATTCAACTGAATATCAGTATTAACATGGAGCAACTACCTATGAAGCCGTGGTGGCCTAGTGGTTAAAATATCAGCCTCTCAAATACTTGAGAGACTAATCGAACCAGCACACTCTTACGAGTGAGGTCAGGCAAATATCAATGTAACTTAATAATGTGTACTTTCTAAGTATATCTTGGACACCAATGACTGAAGGTGAAGGAAAACATCTTGAGGAAACCTGGACTTTAAGTCTGAAATCGCCAACCCGCTTTGAGCAAGCGTGGTAGTTACGCTCAATCCTTCTCTACATGAGAGAATTCTCTAGATAAGATTGGTGATGATAATGATGATGCACTGCCTATCTGACCTCCACAACCCAGTTACTAGGTAATACGATCCCCTAGGTTAGACCGGTTGTCAGAATATTTATCTTCCGACAACCAATCATCATCATCATTTCAGCCGAAAGACGTCCACTGCTGGACCTCCGCCTCCCGCAAGGTTCTCCACGACAACCGGTCTTGCGCCTTCCGCATCCAGCGGTTTCCCGCGACCTTCACCAGGTCGTCGGTCCACGCCATTCGAGAACCCTTTGGCCTCATCGGGCAACGGTCCTACGGGCAATGTGATAGTGTGTTTAGTGGTGCAATTTTTCGGACTGTGTCGGTTACTCTCATTCTTCTGCGATCTCCTCGTTCCTGATACGACTGTGAATGATCCAGAAATAACAGCTGGAATCGTATCAATGATTTACGTGCTTTCCCAGGTACGGAGGGTCTCGGTATGTAAATATGGTTAACCATTCACAGACTAACCGCTACAAGCATGGCTTAACCTGATTGATTGCTCTTTGGTGCTGTTATTAGCCAGGGTTCCAGGTTGGTTAAAAGAGTAACCGTGGCCCTGGCGCACAGGCAAGTAAAGGAACACGAGAACAAGGAATAGTCTAACACCGTTCCACCCAGAGCGGTAGAGACCATTTGATGCTTTGAGGCTGTTATCAGCCATGGATCCCTTCCATACCCCCTTCAATACCCTTTCACACTTCCTTTATAGGCGTTTTTCCTGGCCCATTTTTGATGCACTTTTTATATAATTTATTTGATCACCACAGCTCACAAAACGGCGAAGGTCTCATATAACGTGCAACCAAATTTTCGCAGAGATAGCCTTTCAGCAACACGCTTGGTGGAACATGGACCTCGTCCTCTAGCATAAGGGAGGCCAGGGTCTACTGAGGCCTCTTAAGCCTCTGAGAATATTACAGACTGGTTATCCCAAAAGAGGCATGAGGAGTTTGCATTACTTTTTCAGAAACCTTGATTATTTTCAGGTCTTACTGCTGCATTTGCTGCCTGCAATCCTGGTAGACTCTGCTCTGTTGGCATTGGGCAGAAAACCTATGTAAGAAACTTTTTAAACTTGAAAACTGCACGATTTTAAAACTTGTACCATCATGGGCGTAACGTCAGGAGAAGGCTGGAAATCTCGCTGAACATATAAACCCCCCTAATTACTAAATAAAGTATAAATGATGACTTATCTCTCAACTTTCAAATAAACCACGCAGACACTTACAAAATGTACGGTGTAATTGCCAGAGTACCGCGACTATAGCACACAATGATTACTCACTCTAAAAATTTGACTTTGCAAAAATATATCATTTTCAAGGGGTTTTTTTTTAGATACGTCATAACTTCCTTCATCATTTATCAATAAACATAAATGAGCGATCATTTAAAGCTCTTCCGGACGACTACACCGGAAGACTACACAAATTGCTCACATTTCAGTGGTTTTTCGAGAATTTACAATTGAAAATCAATGTGCGAATGCTTCGCACGCTTTACCTAGTACCTATATTAAAAAAAATAGTATTATCCACTTCATTTGATATATAATTATTTTCAGGCTGGTCAAAATCCAACGCCGCATCTACATAGCGAATCTTGCCCTTGAGTACTACATCACCAAGCAATGGACCTTTGACAACAAAAACTTGGTGCTACTCCGTTCACGAATCTTAGAAAAGGACAGTAAACAATTCTACTATGAAATGGAGAATGTTGATAAATACGCGTATTTTTTGAACGCAGCGATTGGAGGAAGGAAGTTTCTATTGAAAGAAAAGGATGAAGATCTTCCCAAGGCTAAGCGTCATTATAAAAAGTAAGATATAGCTCACATCTAGTATTTGTATGCTTGAATATATGCACTGGTCTGGTCGTGCCTCGGAAAGCAAGTTAAGCCGTTGGTCCCGGTTGCCATACGAACATCTAATGGCGTCGTTGTTCGTTACGGGTTGTTGGAGCCCTCAAAAGTTCAACAATTGGTCTAACTGCAATGCTTCGATATCGCCTTCAGGTTGTGGAGGTCAGACGGCAGTTGCTTCACGGAAAATATCGAAGTTTAGCCAAAATCAGCTGCAGACTGGTAAAGCGAACCCCAAACTGCAAAGCTAACTGGGATGATGATGATGATCCAGAAGATATAGCTACCCGTCAAAAGGTCTAGCCTTTGCCTTACAATGCTGGGGTCAGCTTCTGGTCCAACCAGCACCTTTTTTCATTTTTTGTTGGGATGGGAAATCATCAAATGGCTTCTCCCGCTGTGGGCGGAGCGGAAGGGTGTGTCAGACTTGTAGTGACTAAAACCAACCCGTGTTTCTTCACTTACCTGCGCGACGGCCAGGGCCACGGTTTCGGTCCTCGTGGACCCCGTCACGATGTGCTGACATCTCTTTGAGGCGCGCGTGATACATGACGCGCCATCGACTCTGACCTGGTCCTTACCGGGCGGTAAGCTGCCCACTGCTCATCGCCCGCAGGCCCGCGCCTTCGGTGGCCAAGAGCTCGATGTTTTCTCCCGACCAGGGCGTCTCCTGCGGCGGCTAGTGGCGTAAGAGCGCAGGGATTCCCGCTCCTTCTTACCTTACGCACTTCTTTCTGCCTCCTCCTTTGCCAGCATCACTGCTTCGCAGAAGAAGGTGACCGCCTGCCATGCACTCTCGCCCCGTACCATGCCTTGGATCAGGATCGGATGCGAGAGATGGCCGCTAATCGCCGCCACGAGGACACGGCGGTGCTATACCCAAGCCGGGCAGACCTCCATCGTATGCTCCACCGTGTCTTCAGAGCGATCCACACAATGGTGACACCCTGGCGTTTCCGCCCGCCTTGTCCAACCAGCATCTAAAGATCAAAGATCAGCGAATGTTATCCCGGGCCAAGGGGCCTACAGAATTACAGCTGTCATTATAATTAATAAGTACCTACTATCACATGTAGAACTCCTCTTCCACCTTAAAACCGGCTAAACCGGCCACACACACTAACGCATTATTTTGTGTGTCATATTCTCTCTACGAAGAATTAAAGATGTAGTCTATGCTAGACAAGGAAAACAATATTAATAAATCATATTTTTATCGCCGTCTTCGTCTTTCTTTAAAGTAATGCAAAATTTCGTTACCTCAGTTGAAGTTAATTTAGCGGCTGCACTTAACAATGATGCTATCAATTGCGCGCGATTTTGGGTTCGAATGCTAACTATGACGAAATCTTTTTGTTGTTTCATGATTATTGATTTGTATTTTTAAGTAAAAATGTTTGCAAATTATATTTAAACGAATAGCTAAATTTATTGAATATTTATACCAAAAATGGTTTTGATTAGGTACATGTTTTAGTTTACTATATATTAAAAAAGAATAAACATATTATTATGCATTATAATTAAAGTTATATATTATTAGGTGTAGGTATTCTAATAAATGAAACTAACCTTGATATGGTAGCATTATAATATTTTATATATTTTTCAAGTATTCCCTGACAAACTTATGATATTGTTATAGTAAAAATTATAAAAATCATCATATTTTAAGTTAAGAAAATGGTTATATACAGTATGTTAAGAAAACCCTGTCCGACCCATAAGGATAATAAAGGTTAGGCAAACACATGACCAAATATAATATAAAATTTTACGTAATCATCATAGTACCAATACAAATGAATTTTGAAATAATCCTTTTTTCCCGCGAATTAATTTCAACTTCCCCGAAATTTGGTAATTTTTAAAAAGTGACAACACCGGTATTATTATGGGCGAATAGCGATGCGACCACGTGCCGCGTGCCCTGCCGCCCGCCGCCCGCGGAATGGGGCATGGGTGTGCATAGCGCACATTTATTAAGTTACCTCTTTTTGCGAAATAATATTTATTTTTTTAGGGGGTTTTTTTTTTAAGTTTAGCTCGGTTTTGTATGCATTAGTAGAATCAGTTATCGATACCTAACAACACCTTCACGGGTCGGACAGGGTTATCTTAACATACTGTATATTATATGTTATCATTAAAGAGTTTAGAGCTTAATTATTCATTTCTTCAAAGAAAAGAGGATTGAAGCTAAACCTCAATATTATTACAATCATAAAGTAATATATTTTAGCGTAGGCAACATAATATCATACACTTCTACGTAGTTGACACTTTTGGCTCGTGTAGATATGAAACTTAATTAAACCGGCCCCTGAGCACTAATCCACCCCATTTTACTTTGGTTTACGAGGACTAGCTGAAAAGGATTTGATGTGATGCAAATAAATTGAAATATGTTTTAAGCGCCACCTAGTTTCTCGGTGTGAAATTAGTTATACAGTTTCCGAGAGATGGCGCTGTGTGTTCTCACATATTAAATTATTATAAAAAAAAAAATTGAAAAATTCAAAAATTATTAAATTATTGAAGACCTCAGCAGAGCCTCCGAGCGAGTCGGTCTTAAAATGAACATGGGCAAGACGAAAGTCATGTCTAATGCCCATGTTGTACCGACTCCTATAAAGATTGGAGACTCTGTTCTCGAAGTTGTTGACAGTTACGTGTACCTGGGACAAACTATCCAGTTAGGAAGGTCCAACTTCGAGAAAGAGGTCAATCGTCGAATCCAACTCGGCTGGGCTGCTTTCGGGAAGCTACGAAAAATCTTCTCGTCCGAAATACCGCAGTGTCTCAAGACAAAAGTCTTCGACCAGTGTGTGTTGCCAGTGATGACATATGGAATTGAGACGTGGTCGCTAACAATGGGCCTTATAAGAAGGCTCAAAGTCACTCAAAGGGCAACGGAGATGGCTATGCTTGGGGTTTCACTGCGCGATCGAATCAGGAATGAGGAGATCCGCAGAAGAACGAGAGTAACCGACATAGCCCGAAGAATTGCAACACTAAAGTGGCAGTGGGCTGGACACATTGCCCGTAGGACCGATGCCCGATGGGGCCGACGGGTTCTCGAGTGGCGACCACGCACCGGAAGACGTAGCGTGGGTAGGCCCCCGACAAGGTGGACCGACGACCTGGTGAAGGTCGCGGGAAACCGCTGGATGCGGGAGGCGCAGGACCGGTCGTCGTGGAGAACCTTGGGGGAGGCCTATGTCCAGCAGTGGACGTCTTTCGGCTGAAATGATGAATGATGATGATGAACACTTATTCTGCCTGACTCCGTATTAGACAAAATATTGCTTTCAGACCAACGCGTGTTATTATTACAGCCACCTCGGGTCCTGATGTTTAGGGGGCCACAGATGGTATGTTTGACGCAAATTAACATATTTTCTTTGTTTTTTTTTTTTTTCTAGAATGCTGATCATTGACTCGGTGGTGAAAATCCTCTTCTACGGCTACCTGTTTTGGCGGCTCCTGAACCTGGAATTCATGCAAAATATTATTTCATTAATTACTAACATAGTCTGAGACCCGTGGGTAATTGCGGTAACTTGCTATCAATAGTAAAGAGTTTTAATTTGACAATTGAACCACATTAATTGCATTATTTACGTTGTACAGCAGATACATTTTTCAAAGATACAAAAAGTAAAGAAAACCCTGTCCGATCCGTGAAGGTATTGTTAGGTATCGATAACTGATTCCACTAATGCCTAGAAAGCCTGGCTCAAAGAATTTGCATAAATACCTAGAACGCTAACGAACCGGCAAAGGCGTTCCTAGAAAGAGAAACGCACGAATGGCCCCTGTGTCCCTTTCTAGTAGGGTGTACACAGTTCATAAGAAAATTGGGACATTTAATAAACTTCAAAATTGTTTTGAGTAAAAAACTAATAACAGTAAGAGGTAGCTCCAAAATAAAACATAAACTATATTTATATTGTATACTAGCGACCCGATCCGTCTTCGCTCGAATAAATGTATTATATTAGGTATATATAACTTTATCTTGAATCACTTTATCTAGTAAAGAAAAGCGCATCGCGTGACTTAGTTTTAAAGATCTAAACATACATAGGGACACTTACAGGCTCGCGTTGCCCCTGTGCGCCGCAGCCTCTATGTCTCTGTAATATCTTCGAAAATATTGATTAAATTACATGCTCTAAAAGGCAATATTGATATATGCAAAATGAATTTAGTGAATAAGGTTTTCAGTATGTTGACTTAATAGAAACACTTGGAACGCAAGTCATACCCACGCCCACACGCCTCGATTCGGGTGCCCTTTCGGTACTCTAGCTAGCAGTCTAGCTAGTAGTCACTAGTCACGCACGCACCGCTGTGATAAGTGGACGACGCGGCGCGCTACGCTGCTTAATATAATTAAAAAATAACAAAAAGCCATGTTCAAGAAATCAACACATTTATTTATACAAATACAATACACTTTGAAAAACAAAAAATTGTCTACCATCATACTGCAAATGTATAAAACCTTGTTTTAGTTGTTGGTTCAAATGGAATAACTTCAGCCCATTATTCTCGAATCCCATCATCACTTGGAAAACTGCAAGAAAATTATGTTCACCAACAATCAATAAATATCGAACCGGACGATGCGTTTCGCCTCATCCTTTATACCGCGTACATCGAGGGACTGGAACAATTTGCCAGCCGGCGGTGTTTCTAAGGCTAGAGTGAATAGACTCTTAATAAACTAGTGCGCTTTACCATCAACGGTTGCGTCACTGCTTACCATCAGCCGGGATTGCGGTGAAGTACTAGTTTATAAATTTATAAAAAAATTAAATATATAATATATATTAATAATAAAATGGTTAGGTTAGTTATTCAAGTAGGTTAAACTTTTCGTAAAAGTGTAAGGTAAGTAGGTATAGCTAATACAGATTGTTGACATACACTGATACGCTGTTTGTTACATTTTCTTTAGTACATATTAGGTATAAAAAATTTCAAGAAAATATACAATTTGTTTCTAGTAAGTCTATACTTTTTAAAAAAACTTAAAAAAGGAAGATGTTCTTTGTTTAGCTGTCTTGTCTTTTTTACTGAACATTATACTCATCCTACACCATATATTTTGTAAACAAACTGGTACAAACATACCTAAACATTGAACGATCACAACCGGGGTAATAATAACTATTACATCCTCGCACACAACAAATTCTTCTCATTTTAAATTAGATTTTTACCTCAACCTTCGAAAAAATAGCGTGATCCCTTAAAAATACGACAAAGAAAAATTTGCATCGACCATATTGATTATTTAACCCAATATGTCGTCGGTGTTGCCATTCTATAGATTGTACTATCTACTAATATTGTTTTATTTTTATTTATTGTTTAATCACAATAAATGCATTGATTAAATGTTGAGCTAAGCAGTTAGTTATTTTAATGCTTAATCAATCACGGGTCACTGATATAATATTGTATATCAGCGTAAATAACAAAACAAGTGGATGAAGTTTATGTATCAAATTTACCATATGGTAGTATTATTTCGCACTGGCAGTCTGCGGGAAAGGGACACAGGGGACATTCGATGCCTCTCATTCGGAACTTTAGGTATTTATACGTAAGCTTTGTGGCAATATAAGCTTTATGGGGTAGGATTTAGGTTTATTTTTGAATATTGTTGTTTAGATTTTATTATTACTCGTAATAATTCTATCTATTTAAATTTCTTTGGCCTGGCTAAACTTATAAAAAAATACCCCCTAAAAAAATAAATATTATTTCTTAAAAGGACGACGAGGTGTAAGGCACGCGGTCAAATAATGCCGCCAGTATGGTCCATTCATTCATACCTACCTAACAATAATACCGCCGAAAATGGTGTCACTTTAAAAAAACATACCAAATTTTGGGGAAGTTGGAGTTAATTTGCACAAAAAAAGAAACAAAAACTTCAAATACCTACATTAGTATGGTTATCATGATGATTATGTAAAATTTCATATTTTATTTGGTCATGTGTTTTCCTAACTTTTATTATCCTTATCAGTCGGACGAGGTTTTCTATACATATTCCACCTTATTCATAAACGCTATTTAAAGTTAACTAGTGATTAGCGATTGTTTAACCGTACATTTTTGACCTTTTAACGTCAGTTAACTTTAATCATTGTTTATGAATAAACCCTTTAAACACTACGGCTTTTATCATTAACGATGTTTAAAGTTATGTGTCGCTAAAACGTCAAAAATAAGTTGTTAAAAGGCACTTATCGCTAGTTAACTGTAAGTAAACTTTATGAATATAAGATATTGTATAGAGCATACCCCACTCTAAAATCAAGCATTATTTAAAATTCGTTTAAAACATTCTAATTGTTAGAAACAAGTCTGCAAGTGGGTAATGCTCATAATGTTTGTTGAATACTGTTAATATTTATAGGGTTTAATTATATAATAATAAACATGGTTTTAATTTAATTTCTTGTTTTATTTTACCTAATTCCTAGTTAAAATACGCCTGACAAGGTGGAACGACGACCTGGTGAAGATCGCGGGAAACCGCTGGATGCGGGAAGCGCAGAAGCGGTCATCGAGGAGATGCTTGTGGGAGGCCTATGTCCAGCAGTGGACGTCTTTCGTCTGAAATGATGATGATATTTTTTTTTTTTTTTTAAATAATTATAAACTAGCGCTTGACCGCAATCCCGCCTGATGGTAAGCAGTGATGCGATCGTTGATGGTAAAGCGCGCTAGTTTATTAAGAGCCTATTCACTCAGAAAAACCGAGCGAATAGGAAGGAAGACGGCAGTTGAGCGAGGTGATGCAATGTTAAACCCAACAACACGACCAACGATGCTGCGCCAAAGGGAGATTGATGTGAAGACCCTCCACGACCAAACTCCCAACACAACAACATTAGGCGCATCGTACTCGGCACACATCGCAACACAACTGCTCAGACCCGTCCTCCGTACGGCTTCACCAGACATCATGCCGGAACACGACAAATCGCTTGGCGGCAAGGCTTTGTCTGGTGGGTAGTAACTTCTGCCGGCGGCCGATGTTATGGCCTACCACCGAGAAAATGATGAATGAATACTCCTCCTCAAGTCGTTCTCCTCATTACTGAGGGTCGAGATGTCCCTGTGGAATTATCCTCTTCTTCACAATAGTTCGCCATTTGTTACGGTCCCTGGCCGCGAGTATAGCATCATGCAGGTCGGTGTCCAGAGATGAACGAATTTGGTCTTTCCACCTGATTGGACTGCGACCTCTGGAACGTCGTCCATCCACCTTCCCAGTAACCTTCAGATGTTCGAGGTTATCTCCATCCTTTCTGGCAAAATGGCCAAAATACTCCAAAATTCTTCGAAGGCAGACAGAGGAGAGTCTTATTGTGACACCCCGCTCTCGAAGGATTGATACATTTGTGCGGAATGCTGTCCAAGGAATTTGAAGCATCTTCCTCCAGCACCACATCTCGAAAGCGTCAATGCTGTCTCGATCGGCTTTCTTGATGGTCCACGTTTCCGAAAAATAGCTGAAGATAGAGAAGACGAGAGATCTAACGAGTTTTATCTTATTTTGCCGTGAAATGTTGCGGTCACACCACAATTTGTCAAGCTGAGACATAGCATTTTTGGCCATACCTATTCGTCTCCTTATTTCCGAGTCACATGAACCATTGTTGCTTATACTAGACCCCAGATAGATGAAATTGTCGACTACTTCTAAATTCAGCGATCCAGTGATCATCTGCTTATATGCGCGATCGACAACCATTACCTTCGTCTTTGCATGGCTTATTCTGAGGCCTAGTTTCAGGCTGATGTTTGTGATCATGTTCAGAAGATCTGTCATTTCTGACTCGTCAGCTGCCAGCAGCGTGGTATCATCAGCATAACGTCAATTTGTCAGCTTAACGCCACCAACAGAGACACCTCCGTGCCAGTTCTCACATGGCCGTCTCATAATGTATTCTCCGTAGATATTAAAAAACAATAGAGACAGTATACACCCCTGTCTAGCACCCTTCCCGAAAGCAAATGGGTCCCAAGCAGAATTATCAACCCTAAAAACACCCCGACCACTAGTGTACAGGGACTGAATCAAAGCAACCAAATGTACAGGTACTCCAAGTTCACTAAAAACTCTCCACAACGTCGACCAGATAACGCAATCAAAGGCCTGACTATAATCTATAAAACACATGATGACGGGTGTGTTAAACTCGTAGGACTTTTCTATCAGCTGGCGAACATTAAGGATCTATTCACGTGTCCCTCTGCCTTTCACAAAGCCGGCCTGCTCCTAAGGGATCTGCCACAAAAGGAAGTGGTTGATCCTAGCGTTTAAAATATATTGCTCAGTACAGAGAGTTCAAATTTGTCTATGAATAGGTTGGTGTGATTTTAGAAACAAAACAACGTGTGTCTTCGAAGGTGAGTTTATTACGACTGCTTGTAACACAGACAAACAAAATTATTTAAACGATTGGACATTCCGCCCACCAAAACATTAGTTTTTCAATCACAAAATAAGGGAAATATGTACATACAATTTTTAAAAAAGTGGACTGTAAATTATTATACATTGCTAACACATCATTCTAATTCATTTTAACATAAACCTTAAATCAATCGGCAAACTTAATTGTAAAAGTTGTAGGTACACCGCCCACCGTAGCTCACTCATTTTTAGTATTTTTAGGCAGTGCTATCAACTTGTACAGCGGTCTTTTAAATTCGCGGTTTCCAGCAGTTTCAACTGTCACTACTCTTACAAGATTGTCTTGCCCAGGATGTATTTGTTTTACTCTGCCTAGTAACCATTTTGTAGGCGGCAGGTTATCCTCTTTGATGACAACTATATCTCCAATAGCTGGCTCTGAAACCTTGACTTGCCACTTGTACCGTTGTTGAAGTGTATTAAGATACTCGGTACGCCATTGATGCCAGAATTGCTGCGTCAGTCTTTGAATTAATTGCCATCTCGTTAAAAGACCAATTTTTTGTTGTTGATAGCAAGTGTCAGGGACGGAAATTAATGGCTCACCAACTAAAAAATGACCAGGTGTAAGTGGTGTCAATGTATTGGTGTCCATCTGACAAATGGGACGCGAGTTGAGGCACGCCTCGATTTGAGCTAATAGTGTGCTCATTTCTTCATATGTCAATCGAGTCTCTTTGTTTATCCTGTGGAGAAGTCGCTTAGCAGATTGAACACCAGCTTCCCACAGGCCTCCGTAAGTTGGCATCCTGGATGGTATGAAGTGCCAGTTTGTACCATCATTAGCCAGTAACTCTGCCACTTCTCGTGCTAGGTTGTTTTTTCCTTCCTGGAACATCGTTCTTAGTTCTTTGGCGGCGCCTACGAAATTGGTGCCGTTGTCGCTCCATATGTCAGAACAGCGTCCTCGCCGCGCCACAAATCTCCGAAAAGCAGCTATAAAGGCTTGTGCACTCAGGTCTGTGACTGCCTCTAAATGAATAGCACGAGTAGTCATGCATATAAATAGACAAATATAGCCCTTCCTTGCATGATGTCCACGGCCTTTAGAGGTTCTAATAAATACAGGTCCTGCGTAGTCTACCCCGCTATTGATGAATGGTCGATGAGGATTGACTCGAACAGCAGGTAACTGCCCCATCAATTGGGGTTTTATCTTGGCTTTATCTACAATGCAGACCTTACAGTTGTGTATGAATTTTCGTACAGCAGACTTCAGCGCTATAATCCAATATCTTGTTCTAAGAAAAGCCATCATAGCTTGAATTCCGCCATGAAGTGTTCTAATGTGAGCCTCTTTTACTAATAGCGTAGTGATATGTTGGTTAGAAGGAATTATAATTGGATGTTTAGTCATTTCAGGCATATCAGAATTTTGTAATCTTCCTCCAACTCGTATGATTCCATTTTTATCTAAAAATGGCGAGAGTGTGATGAGCGAACTTCCTTTTTTTACTTCTCCCCTTTCTTCTAAGTCTTTAATTTCTCTTTGGTATACTAAGTTTTGATAATATTTTATGCATTAATTTAAAACTTCTTCTAATTCCTTCACTGTTAAGTACTTTCCTGTAGTTTGTGATTTTATCTTCATAAACCTTCTACAATACGCCAAAACTCTTTTCATCCTCAAGAGTGATGAAAAACGTTCCCAAATTGATTTTTCTTCATCTATATTGCTATGAAACGATGTACTCTTTAATTCTAAGTCAGTTGGTGTAATTTCACATCTACTTAATGTTAGGTTTCTAAGTTGTAGCCACACAGGTCCAGCCCACCATAAGTCTAAAGAAGCCAGATTGCTTGCATGAGTGCTTCTTGTCGCAATATCGGCTGGATTATCAGTAGACTGAACGTGTCTCCATTGGTCGTTGTCTAGAACTCGTGTGATGTCTGCTACTCGGTTTGCGACGAAGGTACGCCAACGACTTGGTTGAGATTGCAGCCAGGAAAGCACCACCATCGAATCAGTCCATACATAGATGCAATTTTTTGGAACCTTTAAAATATCTTGAAGATCATTGACAAGTTCTGCTAATAATGCAGCGGCACACAATTCTAATTTAGGAATTGAAAGTTGCTTCAGTGGTGCGACCTTTGTACGAGAAGCGAGAATTCTGACATGTACTGAGTCTTCTTCGATAATCTTAAGGTAAGTTACGGCAGCATACGCCTGAAAAGATGCATCTGCAAAACCGTGTAACTCAATATTTGCGTAATTAGTCGGTGTAGTTTTCAACCATCGTGGTACTTCAATGTTTTGCAGGTGTATCAACCCCTCTCTATATCTCATCCATTCATCAATCAATTCCGAAGGCAGTTCATCATCCCATCCCAGGTTACACAGCCACAGCTTTTGTATCAGCACCTTTGCATTGATGATCACTGGTGAAAGCCATCCAAAAGGATCAAACAGGCGGGCTACGTCTGATAAGATGGATCTCTTCGTAACGGGACGTCGAGCTTCAGGTAAGTTGACAGTAAATTTAAATGTGTCATTGTTTCTGTCCCAAGTAAGTCCTAGAATTTTTATTACCTTATCGAGCTTTATCTCTATTCCATCCTTTGTACAGTTTTCTCCTTCTTTCAAATAATTTAAGACTTCCTCAGAATTGCTACACCATTTTTGCATCTTAAAACCTCCTTTATCTAGTATAATCCTTATTTCCTCACACATTTTCTTTGTTTTCTCTACATTTTCACTTCCATGCATGAAATCGTCCATGTAAAATGATTTTTTTATTACAGGAGCTGTTTCTGGATAATTTATTTCTTCATCGTCAGCAAGTTGATTTAATGTTCGTACAGCTAAATAAGGTGCTGCAGCTGTACCAAAAGTTACCGTCGTCAAATCATAGTCTTCTATCTTGTCTTCAGGACTGTCTCGCCAGACGATGCGTTGCAATTTTGTATGTTCAGATGTCATATTAATCATGCGGTACATCTTTACTATGTCTGCCACTACACATATCTTATGAGTTCGCCATGTGATGATTAAAGCTCTCAAATCAGGCTGTAAGACAGGTCCAACCATCATAGTATCATTCAGCGAATGACCATTAGAACCCTTAGCAGATGCGTCATAAACTACTCGAACCTTAGATGTATCCTTATCTTCACGTATCACGGCGTGGTGTGGCAAATAGATTGATTTGTTGTCGTCAGCTGAGTCAGATTTTTTCAGATGACCCATTTCCATGTATTCATTTATTACTTTAGTATATTCTGACTTTAAGTTCTTTGATTTTTGAAATTTCCTTTCTAATCCCTTGAATCTACTTATAGCTGTTTGTTTTGTATCTCCGCATAGTTTTACTATTTCTTCTACTGCTTGCTTCAAAGGTAGGTGCACTATGTATCTTCCATTAACTCTCTTAGTTGTTTTTTTGTAAATATTTTCACACATTTGTTCTTCTTTTGTAAATAGTTTTCTTTTCTTGTATGTTTCTGTTTCTATTTCCCAGGATCTTCTCAAAATGTTATTGTCTTCTGATACCATACTTGTAACATGTAGTGTAGTTATTTTGTGTTCTTCCAATTTGTCTTTCTTTTGTCCTGACAGGATCCAACCTAATCGCGTTTTTTGAGCCACTATACTGTCGGATAATTTTTGCAATCCAACTTCTATAATTTGACAGAAAATGTCTAAACCCAGTAAAATGTCTATTTTACCCGGGGTGTTAAACGAAGGATCAGCTAATATTAATGTCTGAAGCTCAGGCCAGTTCATCGATATGTGTTTCGAAGGTAATTTTGTAGAAATTGATTTTAAAACATAAGCCTTTACATGAATAACCTCCCTTTGGTTATGTCGCGATGTGATTGCCAAGTCAACTACATGTTTGATAGGCACCAGGTTTTCTTCTCCAACTCCTGAGACTACACCGTTGATACAAGTCCTCTTCAATCCCAAGAGTTCGACTACTCTTGAAGATACGAATGAAGCCTCCGAGCCTTGGTCAATCAATGCACGAAGTAGATGTGTTTTACCGTCGCGTGATGTGACATTTACTTGTGCTGTAGCCAATAACACTTGACGACCAGGCTGTTCTTTCGAGAAGTGTGCGCTTGTGACCTTTTGTTCTAGTTGTTCTTGTTTCTTTGGTTCTTCTTCTTGTTTCTTCTCCTCTTGTGCTGTTTCCTTGATTTGATGTAGAAGAGCATGATGTTTTCTTCCGCAGACTCGGCACGTTCTGTTTGTTTTACATTTGTAGACATTGTGATTCGGCACTAAACAGTTGAAGCAAAGGTTTTTATTCTTCACGAATTCATGACGCTGCTGCACAGTTTGGTTTGAAAATTCTTTACAACTAAATATGTAGTGATTACCTTTGCAGAATGAACACGAAGGCGTGGAATTCATGTTGGCGTGTGCAGCTTGCAAAATATCGCCATCACTATCCTTTGCTGTAGAATGATAAACTTTATGACCTTGCGTCTTCTCTTTAGGGGTCGTGGAGGTGATGGGCGAAACTAGTTCGAGTGTACGGAACTTAGTCTCGAGAAACTTTCTCATCTCCGCCCAAGAAGACAACTCATCGCTTTTGTCTTTATAAGCTTGCTCTTCCCAATGTCTCACGGTCTCTTGGTCAAGTTTCTGTCCAACCAGAAAAACTATTATTGGGTCCCATGAATCTGTACATATTTTTATATTATTTAGGCTGTTAATACATTCTACGGTAGTGTCAAGCAAGGCTTTGATTTGACCAGCTGATGGGTTACAAACCTTTTTTTGGTTAAATAATCTTTTTAGAATAGATGATACAATCATTTTCTTGTTGCCGAATCGTCCCTTAAGAAGTTCCCATGCCTGTGTATAATTATTGTCTGTCACTTGAATATGGCGCAGTAATATTTCTGCTTCTCCCGAAACACTCGTCTTCAAATAGTGCAACTTTTGCACGTCACTAATAGCAGAGTTGTGAACTAAGGCAGTAAACAAATCTTCATACGTCGCCCATTCTTCATATTTGCCGGAGAAGGTTGGCAACTGTATCCTTGGGAGCTTGGCAAACGGTAATTGAGAATTTTGTGAACAAGTGGACACATCGGTAGCTTCTGCTAATCTCTTTTGTGACGTCATAGAAGATAAGAGATCAGTTAAGTCCGCTTGTATAGAAATGTACATATCTTCATACGTATAAAATTCTTCGTTTAAAAAGTACGGCAATCTGCCGGCGGCGGTGTTTCCGTCGGACTATAATTTGAGTGTCTTCAAGGCTAGAGTGAATAGGCTCTTAATAAACTAGTGCGCTTTACCATCAACGATTGCGTCACTGCTTACCATCAGGCGGGATTGCGGTCAAGCGCTGGTTTATTTTTTAATAAAAAAAAAAAAAAAAAAAAAATATTCCTCGTTGTTCTCGTGGGGTACATTTCATAAGGTTGGTATTTGCTTGTTTAAACGACTCCCAATACTCTTCAATGCATTTCAATCTCGCCTTAATATAACCTTCTGTTAGTCGCTGCTTAGGGCACTTTTTCAAGTTAATTTGTGTCTTCTGTATCATACTCGCCACATCTTCCAATGTAGATAAATGTCTTGACTGTTCCGACGTAGGAGAAGTCATTTTGCAGTATTAAATAGTTCCAAATTATACACAAACACGTTCACTCAATGTTCAAGTTCAAATCAATGTCTTTATTCACTTAGTTTTGTAACTTTGTATCGTCTTTGCACTAATAACTCGTAAACAACTTTTTTCTACGAATCCTTATCTAAGGAATGCGGTTCCCTATTGTATTCGCGCACCGAGCTCGCTGATCAACCCATTCATAACAATCCGGCGCGTTTGGACCATTTGCTCAGTACAGAGAGTTCAAATTTGTCTATGAATAGGTTGGTGTGATTTTAGAAACAAAACAACGTGTGTCTTCGAAGGTGAGTTTATTACGACTGCTTGTAACACAGACAAACAAAATTATTTAAACGATTGGACATATATAAAAGGACTTTGCTAGCATGAGATATAAGTGCTACAGTTCTGTAATTGCCGCATTTAGCTGTGAACCCCTTTTTATGTAATGGCAACAGAATAATTGATCGTCTCCAATCGCATGGCCACACGCCAGTTGTCCAGGTGTCATTGAATATGTCGTGTATCGCATCAACATCAACCGGGGCCATGGCCTTTAAAATTTCCGCTGCAAGCTGGTCAGAACCAGGAGCTTTTTTACCTTAAGAGCTGCTAATGCCGCTGTGACTTCGGATCGTAGAATACAGGGTTCATGAGCTATTTTTTTCCAAGTAATTGGTGGATCTGGCGATGTAACATTTTGAGGATCCGAGTAAAGTTCTGCGCAATATTGCTGCCAACAAATATCATCATTTGTAAATAAATACCTAGGTAAAGTAAAAGCGTTAATTTTTTTTAATAAATGAAAGCACAAAATTTGCAGTCCGACGGAAACACCGGCAAGTTGTTCCAGTCCCTAGACCATCATCATCATCATCTCAGCGTTTATTCCAGTCGCATCCGAAACTTTTTCAGCTTTGGAGTCTGGAGTCCGCTATACCAGTCTGACTGTTGATTTTAGCTAAACTTCGATATTTTCCGTGAAGCGACTGCCGTCTGACCTCCACAACCCGAAGGCGATATCGAAGCATTTCAGTTAGACCAATTGTTGGAGTTTTGAGGGCTCCAACAACCCATAACGACTGTCAATAGAATTTCGTATGGCAACCGGGATCAACGACTTAACGTGATTTTGAGCCCGTTCACCTTGGCTCCTACTTTTCGGAATGTATCCTTGGAGTGTACCGACCGCCTTCAGCTGTTGGGTGTTGAGATTTCCTCGAACCTAAACTTTGGGCGGTTCATTGAGTCCAAGGCCAAGGTGGCTGCCAGAAAACTTGGCGTTATCGCAAAGGTCCGGCAGTACTTCACACCAGGGCAGCTTCTAATGTTGTACAAAGCACAGGTCCGTTCGTGTGTGGAGTACTGCAGCCACATTTGGGCTGGTGCTGCTAAGTGACACCTGGCCACTTTGGAATCAATGGAGAGGCGTGCGAAGAGGCTGATTGGTGACCCTGATTTAACTCGAGTTGGTCTCCAAAGCCTAGAGCACAGGCGTAGAGTAGCCAGCCTTTCGATGTTCTATAGGATACATTCTGGGGAGTGTGCGAGGGAATTGCACGATTTAATTCCCCCATCTCCGTTCCACCATCGGACGACCCGTCGTACGGCGAGTTTCCACTCGCCGTACGACGGGTCGTCCGACGGTTGTGCCTCAAAATTTTTTTTTTTTTTTATTAAAATATAAACCAGCGCTTGACCGCAATCCAGCCTGATGGTAAGCAGTGACGCAATCGTTGATGGTAAAGCGCACTAGTTTATTAAGAGCCTATTCACTCTAGCCTTGAAGACACTCAAATTGTAGTCCGACGGAAACACCGCCGCCGGCAGATTGTTCCAGTCCCTCGATGTACGCGGTATAAAGGAGGAGGCGAATCGCTTCGTCCGGATCGTCGAGGTGTTAACAACATAAGGGTGGAAACTCGCCGTACGACGGGTCGTCCGATGGTGGAACGGAGATGGGGGAATTAAATCGTGCATTTCCCTCGCACACTCCCCAAAATGTATCCTATAGAACACCGAAAGGCTGGCTACTCTACGCCTGTGCTCTAGGCTTTGGAGACCAACTCGAGTTAAATCAGGGTCACCAATCAGCCTCTTCGCACGCCTCTCCGATGAATCCAAAGTGGCCAGGTGGCACTTAGCAGCACCAGCCCAAATGTGGCTGCAGTACTCCACACACGAACGGACCTGTGCTTTGTACAACATTAGAAGCTGCCCTGGTGTGAAGTACTGCCGGACCTTTGCAATAACGCCAAGTTTTCTGGCAGCCACCTTGACCTTGGACTCAATGAACCGCCCAAAGTTTAGGTTCAATGCTCGGCGTTTTTCTGGCGGTGACTGGCGGCGTTTTTCTCCACTGTTGATTCTGGTTTTCAGTAGTTGCAGTGGGTGGTAAATGTGTGGCGGGTTTTGTCCCAAAAAAAAGGCTTTGATACCACATACATCGAGGGACTGGAACAATTTGCCAGCGGCAGTGTTTCTGTCTGACTACAATTTCAGTTTCTACAAGGCTAGAGTGAATAATTATAATAAACTAACGTGCTTTAGTCAAATACGTAACGTGCGTTAGTATAATAAAGTAACGTGCTTGGGGTCTATCATTCCTAACTCTAAAAACTATATATGGAGCTACCTACTTAGGATTTATGTGCTACGGTGCACCTGTTTGGGCCGATAGGGCCAGCATAGGGGCGGCACGACGTAAACTGCTTCAAAGCCAACGTTTAGCATTGATATTTTTATGCAAGGCGTATAGAACGGTCAGTACGGAAGCCTTACCGGTACTGGCAGGTGTACTTCCAGTCGACCTTGAGGTACAGCGACGTGCTTCTATGTACTACTCCGCGAGGGGGGAGGCCATGGACACTAATTTTGTTACACAACGCGACTTTAATAAAATCTCTAGATTATTTAAACCTCAGACTGAAGTCTGGGAGGACCTCTTATCCGAATGGCAAAGTAGGTGGGATAATTCCATCAAGGGCCTCCATCTGTTCTTTCCATCCGTTGGCGATCGGCTGGCTAGGACATGGCTGGAGGTTGACCACTGCGTTGCCCAATTTCTCACAGGTCATGGCAACTTTAAAAGTAAACTGTATTCTTTTAAACTTGTTCCTTCACCTTTGTGTCAGTGTTCTACATCGAACTGTGAATTTGAACAGTCCGCACATCACATCTTGTGGGAGTGTGTTCTTTGGCAGAATGAACGCAATATTATGTTGGATAGTGTACAAGTTACATCCGGAGTCGTTTATTATACGGACCTTGTAGAAACTAGAACCAATTTCCGTGCGTTCAGGCGCTTTTGCCATACCTATTATTGGAATCAATTGTAACAGCTAATACCTACTTAGGACCCATTAACTTAATCAAATTTTATTCCGTGGTGTTTGGCAATCTGGGCTTCTCCCAGTTGCAATAATGTCCCTTTGTGCCGTTTGGCCTAGTTCTGTTCTGTCTCCTGCTTGTTATGGAGGGAAGTGGAAAAATATCTTTTTTTTCTTACTCCTCCGCTATTCTTTTCTGATTAATTTCGTTGCGGGACCCAAGACAGTTGAATCATTTCTCCGGGACTCGTCGAGCTTCATTGCTCGGCGTTTTTCTGGCGGTCGCCACTGTTGATTCTGGCTTTCAGGAGTTGCAGTGGTTAGGAAAAGTGTGGCGGGTTTTGTCCCATTAAAAAAAAAAAACGTGCTTTACCATCAACGATTGCATCACTGCTTACCATCAGGCGGGATTGCGGTTAAGTAAGTACTAGTTTATAATTTTAGATATAAAAACTAATGTTACGACCTTAAATAATCGGCTATCTGAACGAAATAACTCCTAACATTAAATTATAAAAAAAAACAACTCAAATTGTCAACGTCAATCAGAACTGTGACAATACTGGATTTTATATGAAAATATACTACTTTTTTACATTTTTTTCTCGATTTATTTTTAGAACAATTGTACGTCCATTTTTAAACAACTAGCAATGGCTAAGAAAAAAAAGGATAATAAAAAAAAGGAGGGCAAAAAGGATAAGAAAAGAGTAAGTACTAATTAATTATTATCTCCGTTTTTTCCACGGATTCTAACTTAATTCCCCCATCTCCGTTCCACCATCGGCTGACCCGTCGTACGACGAGTTTCCACCCTTGCGTTGTTGACATCACTAAGATCCTCTTTTATACCGCGTACATCGAGAGACAAGAAAAATTGCTAGAGGCGGTGTTTCCGTCTAACTACAATTTAAGTATCTTCAAGGCTGGAATGAATAGGCTCTTAATAAACAAGCGCGCTTTACTTTCAAAGATTGCATCACTGTTTACATCACTGTTTTATAATTATCTAAAACTAGCTGCGCCGCGCGGTTGCTCCTATTGGTTGCAGCGTGATGTCATATAAAGCCTTCCTGGTTTAATGGGATATCTAACGCAAAAAGATTTTTTAAAATCAGACCAGGAGTTCCTGAGATTAGCGCGTTCAAGCAAACAAACTCTTCAGCTTTATACAATATGTAAAGAAAACCCTGTCCGACCCATAAGGATAATAAAGGTTAGGTAAACAAACTAAATATATATATATTTTTTTTTTAATAATTAATATATAATTAATAATAATTAATAATTAATAAAAAAAAACAATGCTATAATTATTGTATTTTTTAGCAGTTTGTGCATACGATTTTTATTTATTTTTTTAATAATCATAAACTAGCTCTTGACCGCAATCCCGCCTGATGGTAAGCAGTGATGCGATCGTTGATGGTAAAGCGCGCTAGTTTATTAACAGCCTATTCACTCAGAAAAACTGAGCGAATAGGAAGGAAGACGGCAGTTGAGCGAGGTGATGCAATGTTAAACCCAACAATACGACCAACGATGCTGCGCCAAAGGGAGATTGATCCGAAGACCTTCCACGACCAAACTCCCAACACAACAACATTTGGCGAATCGTACCCGGCACACATCGCAACACAACTGCTCAGACCCGTCCTCCATACGGCTTCACCAGACATCATGCCGGAACACGACAAATCGCTTGGCGGCAAGACTTTGTCTGGTGGGTGGTAACTTCTGCCGGCGGCCGATGTTATGGCCTACCATAATAAGAAAATTATGTAATCATCATAGATACAATACTAATGAATTTTGAAATAATCTTTTTTTCCCGCGAATTAATTCCAACTTCCCCGAAATTTGGTAAATTTTAAAAAAGTGACAACACCGGTATTATTTGAGCGAATAGCGATGCGACCACGTGCCGAATGCCCTGTCGCCCGCCGTCCGCGGAAGGGTTGCTTACCGCACATGTATTAAGTTACCTCTTTTTTTTAAATAATATTTATTTTTTTAGGGGGATTTATTTTGAAAGTTTAGCCCGGTTTTGTATCCATTAGTAGAATCATTTATTGATACCTAACAATACCTTTACGGATCGGACAAGGTTTTCTTTACATATTGTATATTAGTATAGAAAAGATTAGCCCCTTCTATTCGTTGCAGCGTGATGTTAGGTAGCCTAAAACCGTCCTCGATAAATAGACTATCACAAACAAAAAGAATTTTTCAATTCAAAGCAGCAGTTGCTGAGATTTGCGCATTCAAACAAGCAAACTCTACAGCTTTATAATAATACTAGTGGCCGGCCGCGACTGCGTTCGCGTGGAGATAGTTGTCTGAACATTTTGTTTTAACCCCAAAATATACAGCATACATTTTAAATTGTTGTTATGCTCCACTCCTATTGGTCGGTCGCAGCGTGATGTTATAAAGCCTACAACCTTCCTGGATTAATGGGCTATCCAACAAAAAGAATCCGCAAATCGGACCAGGAGTTCCTAAGATTAGCCTGTTCAAACAAACAAATAAAGTCTTTAGCTTTATATTTTAGTATACAGTATGTTAAGAAAACCCTGTCCGACCCGTGAAGGTATTGTTAGGTATCGATAACTGATTCTACTAATGCATACAAAACCGGACCAAACTTAAAAAAAAAATCCCCCTAAAAAAATAAATATTATTTCACAAAAAGAGGTAACTTAATAAATCTGCGTTAACCACCATTTCGCGCGGCGCGGGCGGCAGGGCACGCAGCACGTGGTCGCATCGCTATTCGCTCATAATAATACCGGTGTTGTCACTTTTTAAAAATTACCAAATTTCGTGGAAATTGGAATTAATTCGCGGGAAAAAAAGATTATTTCAAAATTCATTTGTATTGGTACTATGATGATTACGTAAAATTTTGTATTATATTTGATCATGTGTTTACCTAACCTTTATTATCCTTATGGGTCGGACAGGGTTTTCTTAACATACTGTAGATCCTAATACTATAGATTTCATTCTCTATCCATTCATGTACAGACGATAGAACATCAAGCTACTATAAACTGTCAGATTTCTTTATTAGTTTTTCAACTTTAAATCTAAAGCTTTAAGGCTGAAGGTTGATTGGGATTTTTGATAGTCTCGGATAGCTTGATCTGATGTCATCCGTACATCACACATTCCTGTTCGCATTATCTCCAACTAATAAAAAAAAGCAAACAGATTTTTAAGATTTCTTTTTTCTTCTATTTCAGGATGCGGTCCCTACAGGTATACTGTCATCATCATGAACCTTTTTATAGTCCGACTGCTGGGCACAGTAGGCTTAGTACGAGTTTTCAATACGAAACTCGATCGTCGATATCGAGCGCGTTTGGCGCTCTCATTGGTTGAGAGTTCTTACGACCTTGAAGCGGGCCAATCGCTGAGTCAAACGCGCTCGATTTCGACGATCGAGTTTTGTAATGAAAACTCATACTAGGCCAGGTCACCTCTCATACAGAGAAGGATTGAGCGTAATCACCACGCTTGCTCAATGCGGGTTGGCGATTTCAAACTTAAAGTCCAGGTTTCCTCAAAATGTTTTCCTTCACTTCAGTCATTGGTACCCAAGATACCTATACTAAGAAAGTACATACAGGGTGTATCTGACATCGTAACGCAAACTTCAATCAACTTGCAAGCGTGCCGCCGTGCGGGTTTGTAGGTATGACGTTGATCCCTGATGTGAACTCTATTAAATCAGCTATTAATTTTTACTTTAAAATCTTATTAGGTTATAAAAGTGTAGCAATTATGAACGGTCTAAAGTGAAAAAAACTACATATATATTTTTTAAATCATGAAAAAGTCGACGAAAAATTTCACCACTGGGGGGTTCAGAATCATGGTACTCGTTTGTGCGTCGATGTCAGATACTCCCTTTATATGGCTTACAATTCAATGCCATTCGCTCTCGGAGCCATTAGATCCTCGCGTGTACAAGATTGGAGGTCAGCCATTCTCTGTGGAGAGACATTGCATACACACTCCATCTTAGCATTCCATGAACCCCCACAAGTAATGGCAGTCCTCGCTGCGGCCTACGAAGTCAATTTAAGGTTTGATGCGAGTTAAAAAAGATACCGTGGGATACAGGCAGGAACACGGGTGGGTTTTAGTCAGTAAAAGTCTGACAAGCCCTTCCGCTCTGCCCAGAGCAGTAGAGGTCATTTGATGATTTCCCATCATGAACAAAAAATAAGGTTTTATACGAGTCCATGAATGCTTAATGTTTCAGAGGCTGTCCAAGAAGAGACGCTGCTAACTGCGACAGATCTGGAACCTGAAAAGGAAGAGATCCAGTTCACCGACACATCTTACACCAGCGCCTCCTTCGAGTCCTTACCTCCGCCTCCTGAAGGTACTTACCTCACCACAGTGCGATTCTGTGACCATCTTACCATAAAGCGATTCTCTGACCATCTTACCACAGTGTGATTTTTGACCATCTTACCACAGTGTGATTCTGTGACCATCTTACCGCAGTGCGATTCTGTGGCCATCGTATTATAGTGCGATTCTGTGGCCATCTTACCACAGTGCGAGTTTGTGAGCTTCTTACCACAGTGCGATTTTCTGACCATCTTACCACATTGCGGGTCTGTGACCATCTTATCACGAAGTGATTCTGTGGCCATCTTACCACAGTGCGAGTTTGTGAGCTTCTTACCACAGTGCGATTTTCTGACCATCTTACCACATTGCGGGTCTGTGACCATCTTATCACGAAGCGATTCTGTGACCATTTTACCACAGTGCGATTCTGTGACCATCTCACCATAGTGCAAATCTGTGACCATCTTATCACAGTGCGATTCTGTGACCATCTCACCACAGTGCGATTCTATGACTACCTTATCACAGGCGATTCTGTGACCATCTTACCACAGTGTGATTCTGTGACCATCTTACCACAGTGTGATTCTGTGACCATCTTACCACAGTGTGATTCTGTGACCATCTTACCGCAGTGCGATTCTGTGACCATCTTACCGCAGTGCGATTCTGTGACCATCTTACCATAGTGCGATTCTGTGGCCAACTTACCACAGTGCGAGTTTGTGAGCTTCTTAACACAGTGCGATTTTCTGACCATCTTACCACATTGCGGGTCTGTGACCATCTTACAACGAAGCGATTCTGTGACCATTTTACCACAGTGCGATTCTGTGACCATCTCACCATAGTGCAAATCTGTGACCATCTTACCACAGTGCGATTCCGTGACCGTCTCACCACAGTGCGATTCTGTGACTACCTTACCACAGGCGATTCTGTCACCATCTTACCACAGTGTGATTCTGTGACCATCTTACCACAGTGTGATTCTGTGACCATCTTACCACAGTGTGATTCTGTGACCATTTTACCACAGTGCGATTCTGTGACCATCTCACCATAGTGCAAATCTGTGACCATCTTACCACAGTGCGATTCCGTGACCGTCTCACCACAGTGCGATTCTGTGACTACCTTACCACAGGCGATTCTGTCACCATCTTACCACAGTGTGATTCTGTGACCATCTTACCACAGTGTGATTCTGTGACCATCTTACCACAGTGTGATTCTGTGACCGTCTTACCGCAGTGCGATTCTGTGGCCATCTTACCACAGTGCGAGTTTGTAAGCTTCTTACCTCAATGTGATTTTCTGACCATCTTGTCACATTGCGGGTCTGTGATCATCTTACCACGAAGCGATTCTGTGACCATTTTACCACGAAGCGATTCTGTGACCATTTTACCACAGTGCGATTCTGTGACCATCTCACCATAGTGCAAATCTGTGACCATCTTACCACAGTGCGATTCTGTGACCGTCTCACCACAGTGCGATTCTGTGACTACCTTACCACAGGCGATTCTGTGACCATCTTACCACAGTGCGATTCTGTGACCATCTTACCACATTGCGGTTCTGTGACCATCTTGCTACGAAACTATTCTGTGACCATTTTACCACAGTGCGATCCTGTGACCATCTTACCACAGTGCAAATCTGTGACCATCTTACCACAGTCCGATTCTGTACCATCTTACCACAGTGCGATTCTGTGACCATCTTACCACAGTGCGATTCCGTGACCGTCTCACCACAGTGCGATTCTGTGACTACCTTACCACAGGCGATTCTGTCACCATCTTACCACAGTGTGATTCTGTGACCATCTTACCACAGTGTGATTCTGTGACCATCTTACCACAGTGTGATTCTGTGACCATTTTACCACAGTGCGATTCTGTGACCATCTCACCATAGTGCAAATCTGTGACCATCTTACCACAGTGCGATTCCGTGACCGTCTCACCACAGTGCGATTCTGTGACTACCTTACCACAGGCGATTCTGTCACCATCTTACCACAGTGTGATTCTGTGACCATCTTACCACAGTGTGATTCTGTGACCATCTTACCACAGTGTGATTCTGTGACCGTCTTACCGCAGTGCGATTCTGTGGCCATCTTACCACAGTGCGAGTTTGTAAGCTTCTTACCTCAATGCGATTTTCTGACCATCTTGTCACATTGCGGGTCTGTGACCATCTTACCACGAAGCGATTCTGTGACCATTTTACCACGAAGCGATTCTGTGACCATTTTACCACAGTGCGATTCTGTGACCATCTCACCATAGTGCAAATCTGTGACCATCTTACCACAGTGCGATTCTGTGACCGTCTCACCACAGTGCGATTCTGTGACTACCTTACCACAGGCGATTCTGTGACCATCTTACCACAGTGCGATTCTGTGACCATCTTACCACATTGCGGTTCTGTGACCATCTTGCTACGAAACTATTCTGTGACCATTTTACCACAGTGCGATCCTGTGACCATCTTACCACAGTGCAAATCTGTGACCATCTTACCACAGTCCGATTCTGTACCATCTTACCACAGTGCGATTCTGTGACCATCTTACCACAGTGCGATTCTGTGACCATCTTACCACAGTGCGATTTCGTGACCATCTTACCACATTGCGGTTCTGAGACCATCTTACCAAAGTGCGATTGTGTGACCATCTTACCATGCTAAGCTG
The DNA here is from genome assembly GCA_037179545.1 of Sesamia inferens. Classification (NCBI taxonomy): domain Eukaryota; kingdom Metazoa; phylum Arthropoda; class Insecta; order Lepidoptera; family Noctuidae; genus Sesamia; species Sesamia inferens. The sequence continues at coordinate 12,479,656 of CM073951.1, read as the reverse complement.
TCATTCTAAGGGATTGGTAATATTGACAACTCACTCTAAACTCACTTCACCTAATTTTTTACGTTGAGATTTTAACAGAATCGATGAACTGTATTATGTACGAACGACAGCAGGTCAAGCTACCTGAAACTGTAAAATATTGCCTTAATACTTTAGAGGTAAAGTTGAAAATCTAATACAGAAATCAGACAGATTGTAGTGGATTTTTTTTTATATATATATTATAAACTAGTGCTTGACTGCAATCCCACCTGATGGTAAGCAGTGATGCAATCGTTGATGGTAAAGTGCGCTAGTTTATTAAGAGCCTGTTCACTCGGAAAAACTGATCGTTGTTGTGTTGGGAGTTTGGTCGTGGAGGGTCTTCAGATCAATCTCCCTCTGGCGCAGTATCGTTGGTCGTGTTGTTGGGTTTAACATTGCATCACCTCGCTCAACTGCCGTCTCCCTTCCTATTCGCTCAATCTGAGTGAATAGGCTCTTAATAAACTAGCGCGCTTTACCATCAAAGATCGCATCACTGCTTACCATCAGGCGGGATTGCGGTCAAGCGTTAGTTTATAGTTATTAAAAAAAAAAAGTTTAGTAGTGTAAAATTTACTTGAAACTGCCAAATTTAATTGAAGCTACGATCTTAACTGGTAAATCAAAGAAGTTTATTTGATACGGCGTATCCCTATAATCCCAACTGATATGCCGTTTCAGTTCAAACGATTACAATATCCTGCGCGTTTATCATTTGCTATGTCCATCAACAAAGCCCAAGAGCAATTATTTCACGTTCGTGGTCTGAGCCTTTTTTTTTCGGGGTGGAAATCCTCATAGGATGACCGCCGCCCTGGGGTGGGCGACGGGCTATGTCAGACTTTTACTGACTAAAACCACCCCGTGTGTCTTCTATCACGAGCGCGCGTGGGGCTGCGGGAGTCTAAATTCTTCCACGGCCCCACCCTCGTGCTGGCCCAGTCTGTCCGGGCCTCGTCTCCTGCACGGGGTAGTGGGGTGTTAAACTACCCCGTGCATCGCCTCAAAGACGCACGCCGACACTCGCACGCGCCTCCGCCTCGGGGTCCATCAATAGGGGGGGCGGGGACTTCCCCATGTCCCTCGCCCATGGACCCATTCATGGGGGGCGGAAGAGGGCGTTATCCGCCCTTCCTCGGCGCCCGGTGCGTCTTCTGCGACATCACGTCCTCGCAGAAGGACACCACCGCGTCCCACGACTCTGAGCTGCCGACCATCCTCCGCACTACTGCCGGCAGCGTCAGGTCGCCTCCTACTTCATTTGTGAGGACACGGCGCTGCTCCTCCCAAGCTACACACTCGGAGAGCGTGTGCTGCGCCGTGTCCTCTGGAGGAATCTTGTTTTTCAAGTGGCTAACTTTATGTTGCCTGTTCAAGAGTCGGTACCCCCAGTCGTTTGTTTAATAATCTAAATGTTTTTTATTAAGTTATAAAATTGCTAGCAATTGTATAATTGTCGGTCTCCGTGGCGCAGCGGTCACCACGCCTGACTGCGACGTGGAGGCCCCGGGTTCGATCCCCGGCCAGGTCATGATGGGAAACGATCTTTTCCTGATTGGCCTGGGTCTTGGATGTTTATCTATATATGTATCTATTATAAAATATAGTATCGTTGAGTTAGTATCCCATAACACAAGTCTCGAACTACTACTTACTCGATCTACTTTGGGGCTAGCTCAATCTGTGGGATTTGTCCGTATATGTTTATATTTATATTATATTTAATTTAAAAAAAATATTTTATGTTTGAATAAATAATTTAGATGATCCATTAAATTAGTTTTTATTATTTCACTTTATAAGTAGCACGTATCGGGCCGCTAGTATAATATGTATTCATACATATAAAATACAAAAGCGGTACCTTGTGACATTAGATTTATCAATAACACTTTGCCATGGCAACTAAAAGTACTAGTCGTGTGCCTTGTGAGTGAGTAACAGCCAAATAAAAAATTGAACAGAACATATTTCATTATAAATTGCTTTTCAATGGAAGGAGGGTAAGTAAGAATTTTATGTTTATATTATGCAGGACAGGCTTTATAATAAAAAATCGTTAGGATTTATAGGTTATTATGAAATTGTATACTTTTGTATACGTAGTCCCGTGTGGTACCGGGCTTAGAATAGTACCAAATCATATGCTCCCGTGGGTGTCGCAAGAGGCGACTAAGGGAACTCTGGAATAACAAATTACTGCAATCCCCAACCCGCTTGCCAAGCGTGGGGATTATGACAATGGAATGAAAGCCTTGGGGGAGCCTATGTCGAGCAGTGGACCTCAATAAGCTGAGAAGAAAAAGTATGTAGTACCAACGTTCTACAATACCGAGGCACAACCGCGACAGATACGACCTGGAAGTAAGTACAGGAATTAATTTGTCAGAAACGACCATTGCCGGAATTATGACAGACAAGCACTCCCAGGCCGTATCTGGAGCGGTTCTGCCTCAAAATCGCTAAAAGAGGAATAGAACGAGGGGCAGCGCAACCACGCGACTGCCGTCGGCAAGAGTAGTCTAAGAATGTATAGGAAACTAACTTTCCGCCCGCGGCTTCGCTCGCGTGGAGGTCGGTTATATCGCGCTTTTAGATTTCCCTCGTGAATATAATTTTTTTCTGGGATAAAAAATACCCTATTATTTAAACCTGACTTCTAACTTTACGTCTGCAAAATTTCAAAACAATCGGCTTAGTAGTTACGGCGTGAAAGCGGAACAAACAAACAAACTCACTTTCCGATTTATAATATTGGGATATTTGGTGTACACATACAAATATTCCAGTAATCTCCTTTGAGAACATGATGTTTTTTTTAGGACCAAAAGTAGCCTATGTTACTCTCCATCTTTTCAACTAACTGTATGCCAAAAATCAGGTCGATTGATTGCTTAGCTACGACTAGTATATAAGAAATGTTGTATAAATTAATGACATATAAAAGAGACAAAAGAAAGATGACAAAAGAATATAGACACGCGAAAAGAACAACCCACGACAGCCAATGCCGCAAAGAAATAAGCGGAAAAAAGAGTATTGGCAGAAAAGATAAAACAAAAGAAAGACAAAAATTCTTGCCATGCAAGGAGTGAATGGAAGGCTATCATAAAAAAAAATCTACAATAAAAGTTGATTAATGCTTCAGAGTTTCGAAATATGAAAATTTAAATTCAGAACATCATCATCATCATTTATTCATTCATAACAATTTACATTGTGTTGAACATTGCATATAAAATTAAAATAGAAATACCACATGTAGCTATAAAAATCAGAAATGTCTAATTGGAATATATATAAAACAGAATCACAGACAAACATAACAAGTCAATCAATTATACATAAGTAAGTCAATAGATATAATTTACTCGGTGGTAGGCCATAACATCGGCCGCCGGCAGAAGTTACCACCCACCAGACAAAGCCTTGCCGCCAAGCGATTTGTCGTGTTCCGGCATGATGTCTAGTGAAGCCGTACGAAGGACGGGTCTGAGCAGTTGTGTTGCGATGTGTGCCGGGTACGATGCGCCTAATGTTGTTGTGTTGGGAGTTTGGTCGTGAATTGTCTTCAGATCAATGTCCCTTTGGCGCAGCATCGTTGGTCGTGTTGTTGGGATTAACATTGCATCACCTCGCTCAACTGCCGTCTTCCTTCCTATTCGCTGAGTTTTTCTCTTAATAAACTAGCGCGATTTACCATCAACGATCGCATCACTGCTTACCATCAGGCGGGATTGCGGTCAAGCGCTTGTTTATGATTATATAAAAAAAATTGGAATATATATAAACTCAGATATGGTTACAAGCAAATTAAAAAAATAAAAATAAATAATATCAAATACGTAGTTACAATCAAAGCATAATGTTACAGTCAAAGTTAAGGAATTCAGTCGAAAGCGTGTTCACTGGTACATTATTTATTTTGTATCATTTCACATGAATTCTGATACTGAGTATAATCATCTTTCCAACAAGAAGGTTTTCAATTTATTTTTAACTAAATGACTATTATATATTAACAATTTCAAATCAGTTGGTAACCTATTGAACAATTCAACTGCTTGGTATCTGGAGTAATGCCTGACCACGTTAAAATTTGCTGACAACTTGTGTTTAAACTCCTTTCTTCTTGTGCTTTCTCTTACCTTACGTTCCTCTTGTGATTCATACTGATGAAGATACTTAGCAAAGTATAACCAATATATATAAACTTCGTACTGTCAAAATATTAAAACTTTTTAAAATGCTCTCTACGTGATTCTGTTTGTGAGATCCTTACTTAAGTCCTTGTAGCACATTTTTGTAAAATGAACGCTTTCTGACAATTATAGTCGTAGCTGTTACCCCAAAGCATGATGCTATACCTCAATCTAGCTTCGATAAGCGCATAATATATAGCCTCTAGATGCTTTAAATCTAAAATATCTCTAAGGCTCCTGAGTGCATAGCATGTTAATGAAATAGAAGGGTCAATAGCAGCTAGCTCATGTTTCCAATTTAAGTTCAATTTGACTTTGTCTACTAAGTCAATCTTGTCTCCATTAATTTGTACGTCTAGATTGTCATTGTTACGAGTTGTTGTCTTGAATAAAGTAATGTTGGTTTTACTTGTATTTAGCAAAAGGTTGCTGTAAACCAATCGTAAAGATTTTTGAGTGTTTCGTTTACAGCTTTTGTTAATTCTTTTAAGAACATGATTACAGACTAAACGTTAATACGCTTTGTCGTTTAAAAAAAAAACAAATTATTAATCGTTTCGCATGAATTAACTCGCCCGGAACGGGTGAATTGCATATATAGAATAAAAAATATTTAAAAGTGACTATTTGCACTTTTCTTTGTCCTCATTTCTGGCTCAGTTATCTGGTTTTAGTTTTTGAATGGACTTTTTATTTAGGTAAATTATTTCGGCTAAGGTAGTTTAAATTTATTTCATATAATTGAATTATATTATGTGTCCACCATGAAATACTTACTTAATTATACTTATGTATTTTGAACAGGTTTGGAAAGATTATAATTCAAATTTTATTTACAAATCAGATTTTAGGGTCGGTCCGTCCGCGGCTGTTTAGTACACGCAAAACATAATGAAATAAATTAAAACGCAAAATAATGCACGCAGTTAATAACCAAGACTATATATAGGACACTAGAGTCCACATTTTTGCTTCATTCGAGATTTACTCTTACAAACAAGGAGATTCTCAAGACCACAGAGATACACACCCATCAGAGAGGCGCCAACTCTCATAGTTTTTGAACACATTCAGTCTAATGTCAGTGCCAATCTGTCTGTAAAAATACTTCTAATTTCCTTACATTTTTGACTAGTTTTTTATCTTCTTTTTACCTTTTTATTAGTTTCGGGAATTGACGTACTTACTAGATCTTAATGTTGACCCTTATTTTCACAGATGTTAAAGTCAAAAAGAAGAAAAGGAAGAAACTTGGCGTAAGTAAGAATGTATATTTTAGATCTACTTCAAGCTATAGAAGTCCATTGTTGGACAAAGGTCCCCACTAAGGCATTCCACAATGACCGGTCTTGAGCTGCCCGCATCCATCGGCTTCCCGTGACCTTCACCCACGTTGTTGGGGACCTCCGTGCGCTGGGTCTTCCGTAGTCGCCTCTCCAGAACCTTACTGCCCCATCGGCCATCGGTTCTACGAGCAATATGCCCGCCCACTGCCACTTAATTTTAACGACCCGAAGAGCTATGTCTGAGAGGGGACCTGTGCCCAGCAATGGAACAATCAAAAGGTTGATGATGGTGATAATGTTGTAGAGCTATGTCGGTGACTTTGGGTTTTCTGTAGATCTCGTTACTGATTCGATCGCACAGAGAAACTCCGAGCATAGCTCTTCCATCGTCATAAACTACTATTATAAAAAAATACTTATTTTTTTTTAATAATTATAAACTAGCGCTTGACCGCAATCCCGCCTGATGGTAAGCAGTGATGCGATTGTTGATGGTAAAGCGCGCTAGTTTATTAAGAGCCTATTCACTGAGAAAAACTGAGCGAATAGGAAGGAAGACGGCAGTTGAGCGAGCTGATGCAATGTTAAACCCAACAACACGACTAACGATGCTGCGCAAAAGGGAGATTGATCTGAAGACCCTCCACCACCAAACTCCCAACACAACAACATTTGGCGCATCGTAGCCGGCACACATCGCAATACAACTGCTCAGACCCGTCCTCCGTACGGCTTCACCAGACATCATGCCGGAACACGACAAATCGCTTGGCGTTACGACTTTGTCTGGTGGGTGGTAACTTCTGCCGGCAGCCGATGTTATGGCCTACCACCGAGAAAACTTAGATGAGATTTTTGGTTCCAGTTCATGCCGGTTTCCTCACGTTGTTTTTCTTCATCGTTTTGAGAGCAATGGTGATGAAATAATTTACACAAAGTACCAAAAGCTGTGTAGCGGTATCCACAAACGCCACATGTGAACAATACATCATACTCGAGTTGGTCTCCAAAGCTTAGAGCACAGGCGTAGAGTAGCCAGCCTTTCGGTGTTCTATAGGATACATTTTGGGGAGTGTGCGAGGGAATTGCACGATTTAATTCCCCCATCTCCGTTCCACCATCGGACGACCCGTCGTACGGCGAGTTTCCATCCTTATGTTGTTAACACCTCTACGACCCAGACGAAGCGTTTCGCCTCCTCCTTTATACCGCGTACATCGAGGGACTGGAACAATCTGCCGGCGGCGGTGTTTCCGTCGGACTACAATTTGAGTGTCTTCAAGGCTAGAGTGAATAGGCTCTTAATAAACTAGTGCGCTTTACCATCAACGATTGCGTCACTGCTTACCATCAGGCGGGATTGTGGTCAAGCGCTGGTTTATAAATTAATTTTAAAAAAAATTTAAAAAAATACTGACGTCATACGAATTCTACATCTCGCAAGCAGAGTTTGGAGTGCAACCAGCATACATACAACTTCCCAACTTCAACCGTTGGGCAAGTGCCCGCCAGACATAACACCCGTCTGGTCGGAGGATCCTCCCTTTTCTATGGAGGATGGGTAAACTTTACTCCCTGTTCCTCATGCCTCCATAGTAGTGAACATTTGCACTGGGCCACCACTGTGCACTAACGAATTATAACCTTGCTAAATTGAAAAGTACAACTATGATGTATATTGGCCACCAAAGTGGCTCGTATTACATTAAGTTGGTTAATTAAATCACGTATGTTTTTTCGTTTACCTTTAATTAACTACCTATTACTACTAAGCCGTACGGAGGACGGGTCAGAGCAGTTGTGTTGCAATGTGGGCCGGGTACGAAGCGCCAAGTGTTGTTGTGTCGGGAGTTTAGTCGTGGAAGGTCTCCACATCAATCTCCCTCTGGTGCTGCATCGTTGGTCGTGTTGTTGGGTTTAACATTGCACCACCTCGCTCAACTGCCGTCTTCCTTCCTATTCACTAAGTTTTTTAAGTGAATGGCTTTAATAAACTAACGCACTTTACCATCAACGATTGCATCACTGCTTACCATCAGGCGGGATTGTAGTCAAGCGCTAGTTTATAATTAATAAATAAAAAAAAATAAACTACCAAAATCGATGGAATATATTGTTTGAGCAGGATAAACAAATTTTCTTACTTTCTCAGGAACTAAATTCTTCTATGATTTACGCGAAAGTCAGCAGTGAGTTATTCCGGTGGTCTGAAGATTCTTTGAAGCCACCATATGGTAAGTATCCTTAATATTTATTTATTTTTACTTTATTGTGCAACAAAGAAAATAATACCTAAAAATTAACACTACATAATACAGGCTGTATCTGACATCATAACGCAAACTTCGCGAAAAGGCTAGACCGCATGCCACTAATAAAATTATGAGAGTCGGTTATGTCGTTAATGAGCGGTTACAGAATTCACACTGTTAAAAAAAGTGTCTACTCGGCCTTTGAACGTTGCAAGCGTGCCGCCGTGCAGGTTTGTAAGTATGACGGTGAACCCTGATGAGAACTCTCTTAAATCAGCTGATAAGATAGTTTTGCGAGTCTTGTTTTCTTTGCGCTTTTATGTGTAATTAGCGAATTAATTAACTTTTAATTTAAAATCTTACTGAGTTCTGAAAGTATAGTAATTATGAACGGTCTAAAGTGAAAAAAACTACATTTTTTTTTAATCATGAAAAAACCGACGGCGAATTCCACCACTGGGGGGTTCAGAATCATGTACTGGATCCATGGTACTCGTTTGTGCGTCGATGCCAGATACACCCTTTATACAATGGACGGTCTTATTTCTAACGCAGTTTCTTCCAGGCAACCTTAGAATGGACAGAGGTTTTCATTGACACTAACCCCCTTATTCATAAAAGCTGCTTAAAGATTACTATTAACGTTATTTAACTTTAATCACCGCTTATGAATAAACCCTTTAAACATATATGTTTATTCATAAAGAATGATTTAAGTTAAGTGATGTTAAAAGGTCAAAAATGTATGGTGAAAGAATCGCTAATCACTAGTTAACTTTAAGCAGCCTTTATGAATAAGGGGGTAAGTGTCGTTGGTGCAAATATTACTTATACATATTGTACAATACCGCCTTCAGCTTTTGTGAGTTGAGATTTCCTCGAACCTTATCTTTGGGCGGTTCATTATGTCCAAGGCCAAGCTTAGGTGGCTGCCAGGAAACTTGACGTTATCGCAAAGGTCCGGCAGTCCTTCACACCGGGACAGCTTTTAATGTTATACAAAGTACAGGTCCGTTCAAGTGTGGAGTACTACAGCCACATTTGGGCTGGTGCTGTAAATACCACCTGGCTACTTTGGATTCAGTGTAGAGGCTAATTGGCGACCCAGCCGTACGGAGGACGGGTCTGAGCAGTTGTGTTGCGATGTGTGCCGGGTACGATGCGCCTAATGTTGTTGTGTTGGGTGTTTGGTCGTGGAGGGTCTTCAGATCAATCTCCCTCTGGCGCAACATCGTTGGTCGTGTTATTGTTGGTCGGGTTTAACATTGCATCACCTCGCTCAACTGCCGTCTTCCTTCCTATTCACTCAGTTTTTTTTTTAGTGAATAGGCTTAATAAACTAGCGCACTTTACCATCAACGATTGCATCACTGCTTACCATCAGGCGGGATTGCGGTCAAGCACTAGTTTATAGTTAGTAAAAAAAAAATATTTAGCTCAAAACGGTCTCTAAAGCCTGGAGCACAGGTGAAGAGTAGCCAGCCTATCGGTATTCTATAGGATGCATTTTGGAGAGTGTGCGAGGGAATTGCATGATTTAGTTCCCCCATCTCCGTTCCATCATCGGATGACACGTCATACTGCGAGTATCCACCCTTACGTTATTGACATCACTATGATCTTGACGAAGCGTTTCGCCTCGTCTTTTATACCGCGTACGTACATCAAGGGACTGGCTAACAATATGCAAGCGGCAGTATTTCCGACGGACTATAATTTAAGTGTCTTCAAAGCTAGAGTGAATAGGCTCTTAACAAACTAGCGTGCTTCAACATCAACGATTGCCTCACTGCTTACCATCAGGCAGGATTCCGATCAAGCACTAGTTTAATACAAGTTTATATTCATAAAAAAAACACTAAAATAGATACACAGACACAGGGAGATGTAAAAAGATAGAAGATAAAACATTAGCTTAATACTGTCAATAACTTCTAAGAACAGTTTAAACGGGATTAAAAATACGACAATTAATAATACATCAATTTACTTCAAGCGCAGAGATAATTTGACACGACTAAACTAGCGATACGATCTCGACGATTATTTGAAGGCACCATGAAGATATCGGGAAGGTTTCCTGGCCATTAAAAGCTTAAAAAGCAGCTTTTAATGGCCAGGCCTCTTCTAGTCAGTGACATACAGTTTTTAGTTACTACATAATTTTTAACTGAAAACCTTTTTTGAACACAGCTGATCTGTTACCCCAGCCGAAAGTAGAAGAACCAGAAAAAAAGAAGAAAGGCAAGAAGGGAAAGAAGAAAGTAGAGGAAGAGATACCTGTGTTTGATAAGGTAAGCCATTATACTATTCCTATGCTAGCTATGAACGCACCTGTTACTATAGTTACACAGCTTTGCACAGTAAGTTTACATACACACTAACGGCACATGACAACGGCAAAGAATACTGCAACCTCAAACTGCGTACTACAGCCTTTTACAGCGTTTTGTAGCCTCAAACAGCTTCCTGTAGCCTCAAAGTGCGCACTTCTTCTTCAAACTGCGTACTGCAGCCTCTACTACAGCCTCAAAATCAGTACTGCAGCCTCAAACTGCGTATTGCAGCCTCAAACTACGTACTACAGCCTCTAAATGCGTACTGTTGCTTCAAACTGCGTCCTACTGTTGCCCGTGTGCACCCTAACCAACCACAATACAAAGCTTCAACATGCCTTGGCATCCCCAACATTCAACCAACAAACAATTTTAAAATCGATCCCTCCCTTAGCTAAAAATACCCGATTTTATTTGTGTTACTCCTCGATTCCCCTTACCAGTCATAAAAATGTTTTTTTATTACTTTTTACAATGACAATAATGTTGCAAATGCAATAAAGCCCACCCGTTTACATTTCTTTGCATTTTAATCCAGTCTTATGACCGGTAAGCACGACTGTTCCGTGTTACCGTTCAAAATAACGTCCATGATTTTAGTGATATTTTTTTCCTTGATAAAGCTGTTAGGTTAGGTTATAAAATAAATCTAGAAATCAATAAAAAGAGAAGTTATTAGTATCGTTAAAAGAGTAATAGAAGTGAATTTGGTGATAGGAATATTTTAAAGGAAAAATAATTGTGGAGTGCTGTCAAAAATTGTGGTTGGATTTACAAAATGACTGAATTTGTAAGTGTTTGAATTATGACCGGTATTTTATTTAATAGTCGATTAGGTTATTATGTGTGTCTCATGGGATAACCCAAGAGACACACATAACAACCATTCTTATCTTATGATCTCGTACAAAAATATAAAAATAATCAAGTTTTTGTTTGACGTATTTTAAACATACTGTACAAATAAAATAGTCAATCCCATGACCGCTATTTTTTTTTTTTTTGTATTTAAAAACTTGGATTCGCAAAATTGACCGTGACGTTATCTAAAGAAGGAGATAGAATCAAAATCAATAGTAATTTATTCAAATTAGGCTGAGAATCAGCACTTATTCAACGTCAATATTACATAAGACAGTCCCCCAAAACGCCCACCCATCGACACTTCCTAGTGCTTTCGCTGGGAAGAAGTGGCAGAACAAACTCCCCAGCCGCACAGCGGTATGTTCATTTAAAAAAAAAACACGTGATTTTATACAATACTATGTACAGGAAAAGAGAGAACATTTATTCAACTAAAATCTATTCCATTTTTCTGATAAATTCGTCCCAACTACGTAACGCTTCTAACGCCCTGTACAATAGGGACTTTCTTCTTTGACCTTGAATTACTGTCATAGCCAAAAGCTTGGAAGAAAATGAACAAGAAGGAACGAGACGCGTGGATGCTGCAAAGGATTGAAAACTGGAGAGAAGAGATGGAAGCAGAAAAGTTAGTTTCATTCCCATCCTATCCACCTATCCTAAAGCACATAGAAGAAACATTCACAATATAAATTAGTTTTATCACTCTGAGAGTTTAAAGCTTTAGCTTATAGTTCACCTAGTAATATATTGGCACATCTGGCAAAAATGTGAAACTGAGTTTATTAAATATCCTTAATATTTATTAGCGTCTATACTAGAACCTCGAACCCGTTGATCACAAATGATTCTGTATATATAAGTCCCCGTTTATATTATTATGAGATTTCTAGGAGGGAACCTGAGCCCCATGGAATCAGGATCAGATACAAGTTATTCGTTTATCAATTGCTATGAATGATAATTTTGTCTATAGACAAGCCAAGCTGGCAGGTGCAAAAGAAAAACGTGCCCAACTGGCACGAGAAAGAGTCGCACTCATGGCCAAAGAGGCAGGCGAACAGGAGATAAGGAGGGACCTTCTGCAAAAAGCTGTGAACCTATTTTCAAGTACGTAATCCATGTCATGTATTATTTCAACTCATTGCATTTCGTTTGATTTGGTTTCATTTCGATTCATGTGATATGGTGATAGCCAATTACAAGTTTTCACACGTAGAATAAGAACTAAATAGAAGCTAATTATGTATTATATACTTGACAGTGTTGCTTTTTCATAATATATACTAGTTATTGCCATCAACTTTGTTCACATAATTTTTTTTATTAATATAATTGTGAAATAGGACTTGACCGCAATCCTGCCTGATGGTAAGCAGTGATGCAATCATTGATAGTAAAGCGCGCTTATTAAGAGCCTGTTCACTCTAGCCTTGAAGACAGTTAAATTGTAGTCCGACGGAAACACAGCCGCTGGCAAATCGATCCAGTCCCGCGATCTACGCAGTATAAAAGAAAAGGCGAAACGCTCCATTCGGATCACAATGGTGTCAAGAACGTAAGGGTGGAAACTCGCCGTACGACAGATCGTCCGATGGTGGAACGGAGATGGGGGAATTAAATCTAGCAATTCCCTCGCACACTCTCCAAAAAGCACCGACAGGCTGGCTACTCTTCGCCTGACTTTTAGATTTAACACATGCATATTTTGTTTTTCTTATTCTTACACACTGTAGCGGTACCTACAAACGCCACAAACAAACAACGCTTCGTACTGACGTCACACGGATTCTACATCACGCAAGCAGAGTTTACCGTGCAACTAGCGTATATACAAATTCCCAACAGCAACCGTTAGGCACATGCCCACTAGACACAACACCCGTCTGGTCGGAGGATCCTCTCTTTTCTATGGGGGACGAGTGAACTTTATACCCTGTTCACATACCTGTAAATTAGTGACCTCGAACATGAACGTCAGTGCAGCCTTCAGGCGAAAACTTCAGCGTGACGTCATCATTATTTCTCCCGCAAGCTTTAGGAGCGAGTCACCCAGCCAGCCAGCGGCTTCAACTGGTATCTTAACTACCAGCATGCAGTTACAGCGCATACCTGATCATCACCCTCAGCCTCATCAGCAACCTGATAGTCCACACTTTCGGCCGGCCAACAAAAAAAAAATAGCTCAACTCTGTGCTGTACGTTCCTCATACCTCCAAAACAATATTGTCTACATCTCTGTTTTACTTCTCCTTTCGCAATTCTGTTGGTAGAAATTTCTTAAGAAATAAGCTACACCTTTGTACTCAGATTTTAATTTTGGTCATATCCTTATGTATTTTAATGTCTATACATAACTACTAAAATAAATATATACACGAAGATTACAGATGTACCATCAGCATATTCGAGTGTGCACTTAAATCTACTTTTGTCTCATCCTTTTTATAGCGACGAAAAGCAGATAGCAATACAATAACTTTATTTCTGTACAATATTTTTTTGTTCCAGGTTTCGAAAAACAAAAAATGAATTACGAGCTCAAAAGAACACGTGAGGCCGAGGTATGGAATGTTTTATTATATTCTATTACTACCTGATGGTAAGCAGTGATGCAATCGTTCGCGTTGCCAGTAAAGCGCGCGAGTTTATAAAGAGCCTTTTCACTGTAGCCTTAAAGACACTTAAATTGTAATATGACGGATAGACCGCTGCAGGCAAATTGTTCTAGTACTTCTTCTACCCCTTAGGCTATAAATGACGAAGAGAAACGCTTCGTTGGGATCAGTTTCAACAGTCGTGGTAGGTCATTATATCGGCTGCCGGCAAAAGTTACCACCCACTAGACAAAGTCTTGCCGCCAAACGATTCGTCGTGTTCCGGCAAGATGTCTGGTGAAGCCGCACGGAGGACGGGTCTGAGTAGTTATGTTGCGATGTGTGCCGGATACGATGCGCCAAATGCTTTTGTGTCGGGAGTTAGGACGTGGAGGGTCTCCAGATCAATCTCTCTTTGTCGCACCATCGTTGGTCGTGTTGTTGGGTTTAACATTGCTTCACCTCGCTCAACTGCCACCTTCCTTCCTATTCACTCAGCTTTTTTTTAATTAACTATCACGTTTTACCATCAACGCTTGCATCACAGCTTACCATCAGGCGGGATCGCGATCAAGCATTAGCTTATAATTATTAAAAAAAAATACTTCACCACAAGACGTTGCGTCCGACGTTCGAACGGCGATGGCTAAATTAAGTCATGTAATTCCCGCGCAATTCAAAATGCATCCTATATAATAGAATACAGAAAATAATATATTGGATAGTCAAAAAGGAGGCGCCACTCAGCGAAGGTTCTCACTTACAAGGGGAGGGGAGGGCTGAACGAGTAGTGTGTCCACTTCAATTAACCATGTCTGCAAATAAGTCTAAACTTAAATATCATCATCATTATCATTATCAACCTTTTTATCGTCCCACTGCTGGGCATAGGTCTCTTCTCATACAGAGAAGGATTGAACGTAATCACCACGCTTGCTCAATGCGGGTTGGCGATTTCAGATTTAAAGTCCAGGTTTCCTCAAGATGTTTTCCTTCACCTTCAGTCATTAGTGTCCAAGATATACTTAGAAAGTACATATAACTTTAGAAAGGTTACATTGGTACTTGCCTGACCTGGAATCGAACCGGCGCACTCATACTTGAGTCTGGTGTTATAACCACTAGGTCACCATGACTTAAACTTAAATATACAAATAAAGAAATCATTATTATTAAGTCAACATAACATTTCCTATGACACAATAAACGAATGTGAGTTAGCGTGCAGTGAATTGTGAAAATACCAAACTCGACACCCGTATGTGGGTTTGGGGTCCATGTGTGTTTACCCATGGTCCCCAATTGTACACCCCTGTGTTCCAATTGTGCAGTCCTGTTTAGGACTGTCCAACGTGGCCTATAGGTAAATAGGACTGTTAATTCAAGCATTCGTTATTCCCACAGTGGCAGCAATATCTTCGCTGTGATGGTCTCCCGGACCCCAGAATCGTGACTGAGCTGAATACATTTCTCCATGTTTGGCAAATGAACAGCGTTGTGGATGATGATGAACTGGATAGGAAGTTCATTCAAGTCCTACCGGTATGTATGGCATAGTCGCCTTATACAGGGTGTATCTGACGTCGTAACGCAAACTTCGCGAGAAGACGACACCGCATGCCACTAATAAGATTATGATAGTCATTTATATCGTCAATGAGCGGTTACAGAAATAACAGTGTTTAAAAAATGTGTCGGCTCAGCCTTTGAACGTTGCAAGCGTGCCGCCGCGCGTGTTTGTAGGTATTACGTTGACCCCTGATGTGAACTCTATTAAATCAGCTGATAGGATAGTTTTTCGAGACTTGTTCACATTGCGCTTTTGTGTAATTAGCGAATTAATTATTTTTTACTTTAAAATCTTATTGGGTTATAAAAGTATAGTTTAAAGTGAAAAAACAGCATATTATTTTTTTTTAATCAGAAAAAAGCCGACGAAAAATTCCACCTGTGGGGGGTTCAGAATCATGTACTGGATCCATGGACCTGCATTCCTTGGTCACAAACTAAAGAAAAATTTATTTCAGTGCATATTTTCCTTTCCATTTCATAAAAAAGGGACAGTAGTTAAATATTATTCTAATCTTGTCATATTATCGTCCCACTGCTGAGCACAGGTCTCCTCTCATACAGAGAAGGATTGAGCGTAATCACCACGCTTGCTCAATGCGGGTTTTCAGACTTAAAGTCCAGGTTTCCTCAATATGTTTTTCCTTCATCTTGGTTTCAGTAATTGGTGCCCAAGGTATACTTAGAAATTACGTATACAGTATGTTAAGAAAACCCTGTCCGACCCATAAGGATAATAAAGGTTAGGTAAACACATGACCAAATATAATATAAAATTTTACGTAATCATCATAGTACCAATACAAATGAATTTTGAAATAATCTTTTTTTCCCGCGAATTAATTCCAACTTCCCCGAAATTTGGTAATTTTTAAAAAGTGACAACACCGGTATTATTATGAGCGAATAGCGATGCGACCACGTGCCGCGTGCCCTGCCGCCCGCCGCCTCCGCCGCCTCCCGGAAGGGTGGATAACGCAGATTTATTAAGTTACCTCTTTTTGCGAAATATTATTTATTTTTTTAGGTGGTTTTTTTTTAATTTAGCCCGGTTTTGTATGCATTAGTAGAATCAGTTATCGATACCTAACAACACCTTCACGGGTCGGACAGGGTGTTCTTAACTTACTGTATATAACTTAGAAAAGTTACACTGGTACTTGCCTGACCTGGAATCGAACCCGAGCTGGTGTTTTAACCACTAGGCTACCGCGACTACCATTTCAAATAGTCAGCGCCTGATACATTTATAGTCGTCATGTTTCAATCACGTCTAAATTGTCTATGGAATATTATTTTTTGACAGGAGCAAACTAATATTAATCTACCGTCTTTTTCTTCGGAAAATATAAAGAAAAATACGCACTTAAGTTTAGATTGTGGTAAAATGGAATTAGCATTGATATTTTTTCTCTTCGCAACTATCAGCAACCGAAATGTTGGTACTATTATACAGCTGAACCTTTGTCCAACCATCCAGTCCAGAGCTGCCAAAGAACCTGTCGACCTTTTTCCCAAATACGTTGGAGTCCAGCTGAATACCAAGATTTTACAAGGAATGTCCGCCTGTCTGACCTCCACAAACCATTTAGGCTCGGCGCAAATGGGCCACCGAACACAGCCACCGGTGGCCGGTGACCGCGACTTAACTCACTTTTTAATATATTTTGTATAGACACGCCGCGCACATGTATCCGGTGGCGGCCACTCGCTACACTAGTGTCCGTGACTCGCCACTAGTGGTCTCTACGTGCCACACAAACGCCATTGCTCTGCTCCACCCCCCGCGCAGTTAACTGTCCGACGTTCTACGTATCGCACGCGTACCATCATGGAGTACGACGTCTCAATGGATTTTGATACATTCATATCGGAAATCCATTCACAGCGGCAACGATTGAGTTACAAAATGTGGCAGCTTCCAGACACCGATGGCTATCGCTCGCTTCTGACACTTTTAGGCCGCTGTCTCGAATCTTGCGGGCAACAGGGTGGCAGCGGCAGCAGCGCGGTAACCGGGCGGGCATCGAAGACCCGTTCTCGAAACTAGCGGGCAGATCGCGCGTCACTATAGCCGCGTAGTGTTGTGTTCATGATTGTGTCGACGAGATATTTGTTTTTATTCGCTAAAGAAATGTCTGAACAATGGCGGCAACATCTTTTTGATTCAAATTTATTCCTAACGCTCGATCACCGTTCGCTGCCCGCCCGCTGCCCGCAAGATTCGAGCGCGAGAAGTACACCGCTCGCTGCCCGCCACCGCCCCGCTGCCGCGCCGCTGTTTTCGAGAACCGGTCCGTTTGATTTTACGCATAAGATCCTGCCGCTCACTCGCCGCCGCCGCTGCCTCGCTGCCCGCAAAATTCGAGGCCGAGGCCTTAGAAATGTGGCGGTAGCGCGCGACAGATACCGGTGGCTGTGGTCGGTGGGCCGTTTGCGCCGAGCCTTTCTTAGTAATATTTATTATGATATCGCTCGGTAGGATCGGTTGTCAGACTTAGTAGCTTACCCGTAAAGACTGTGAAACACTGACAGATAAGGATTAATCTTTTATAAAGGATTCCAGCTAATACCGCTGTCACCGTCTAGACTTGCTGCTGTGTTATCATTTATGAATTTACAACAAGGTTTAATATAAGTAATATCTTTATATTTATATTTCATTAAGAATAGGACAGAAATATAATTTTAATCCTGTCAAATTAGTCCACGCCTGACGTCATTCGACGTATTTTTAGTCGCCATGTTTATAATCGCGTCTAAACTGTCTATGGAGTTTCTTAATTTGAAATGATTCAACTAATTTGTTATCTTCGATCATATTTTTAGTGAAATAGTAAGACAAAGTGTTTAGTTTGAAAAGAACACAATAGGCACCAATATTACCTCATGATTTTCTTACAGATCCTGGAAATGTTGGAAGACTTTCACTACAATAATAGACAGTTCACAAAGCGACAGGCCGACAATTATGATGAGGTAACCATAGACTAACCATAGACAAAATTCGAGTGTTGTGTTGTGTTGTCGCCGGCAGAAGTTACCACCCACTAGACAAAGCCTTGCCGCCAAGCGATTTGTCGTGTTCCGACATGATGTCTGGTGAAGCCGTACGGAGGACGGGTCTGAGCAGTTGTGTTGCGATGTGTGCCGGGTACGATGCGCCAAATGTTGTTGTGTTGGGAGTTTGATCGTGGAGGGTCTTCAGTTCAATCTCCCTTTGGCTCAGCATCGTTGGTCGTGTTGTTGGGTTTAACATTGCATCACCTCGCTCAACTGGTGTCTTCCTTCCTATTCGCTCAGTTTTTCTGAGTGAATAGGCTCTTAATAACCATCAGGCGGGACTGCGGTCAAGCGCTAGTTTATAATTATTAAAAAAAAAAAATCATTTTGTACGAAACTTTATTGAAAAAAGATTTATTTATTTATTTATGGTTAATTAAAACGGTGCAATACCAATTACATTAATTTACTTAAAAACTACTACAAAAACTAACATGGCACGGTGGTGGGCAATGGGCAGCTCGCCTCCCGGTAAGCACCAGAGAGATGTCAGCACGTCGTGACGGGGTCCACTAAGCCCGATGCCTGGGTCAGGGTTGCGGGTAGTAAGTAGGAGGCGACCTGACGCTGCCGGCAGTAGTGCGGAGGATGGTCGGCAGCTTAGAGTCGTGGGACGCGGTGGTGTCCTTCTGCGAGGACGTGATGTCGCAGAAGGAAGCTGCGGAACGGGAGAGGGAGATATCAACTCCCTTCCCGGGCCGCAGAAGACGCACCGGGCGCCGAGGCAGGGCGGATAACGCCCTCTTCCGCCCCCCATGAATGGGTCCAGGGGCAAGGGACATGGGGAAGTCCCCGCCCCCCATTGATGGACCCCGAGGAGAAGGCGCGCGCGAGTGTCGGCGCGCGCCTTTGAGGCGATGCACGGGGTAGTTTAACACCCCACTACCCCCTGCAGGAGACGAGGCCCGGACAGACCGGGCCAGCACGAGGGTGTGGGGCCGTGGAAGAATTTAGACTCCCGCGGCCCCACGCGCGCTCGTGATAGAAGACACACCGGGGTGGTTTTAGTCAGTAATACACATACCCTGACATACCCCGTCGCCCACCCCAGGGCGGCGGGCATCCTATGAGGATTTCCACCCCGGCAAAAAAAAAAAAAAAAAAAAGGGTTGCGGGTGGTCTAAAGAGAAACCGTCGCCCTAGCGCACAAGCAAGTGATGGCCCCGGGTTCGATCCCCGGCCAGGTCGTGATGGAAAACGATATTTTCCTGATTGGCCTGGGTCTTGGATGTTTATCTATATATGTATCTATTATAAAATACAGTATCGTTGAGTTAGTATCCCATAACACAAGTCTCGAGCTTACTTTGGGGCTAGCTCAATCTGTGTGATTTGTCCGTATATATTTATTATTATTATTGACAGCGTAACGAATAATAAAGTAAAAGTAAAGCGCGCTAGAACCTACTCACTCAGATTGAGCGAATAGGAAGGAAGACGGCAGTTGAGCGAGGTGATGCAATGTTAAACCCAACAACACGACCAACGATGCCGCGCCAAAGGGAGATTGATCTAAAGACCCTCCACGACCAAACTCCCAACACAACAACATTTGGCGCATCGTACCCGGCACACATCGCAACACAACTGCTCAGACCCGTCCTCCGTGGTAAGTGGTTTGCGGTCAAGCACAAGTTTATAATTTATAAAAAAAAAATGTTAAGTGATCTTAGAGTAGGCTGTTAGTAGTGTCAATCCCTTAGCTATTAGTGGAATGACAGCTGACTCCACGATGAGATGGTTCCAGAACAGCACTGTTGGTGAAATGTAGGTACTGCCCAACGTGAAGTTCATTTGCTTTCAGGCCCGTTTAGCCCTCAGAGCCCAGCTTGCTTTAGCTATTCAATTAGCTTCATACACTCTTCTTCGAGATCTGGAGAAGAATCTGGTGGCCGAATCTACAAAAGTAGCTACGTACGAGAGAGAATTTAAAGGTCTAAGGCTTAATATCTGGGTAGCTATCAAGTGGCCCACCAGGAAGCTCAAACCTGTGGAACCTGAGCCGTAAGTACCTTATGAAGACCACAACATTTTCGATTGTATTTAAAATATCAGTTTAAAAAGTACCTTATGTATTAATGTTGGTTATATACTATGTGTATGCCACACTTTTTCCGAATTTATTTATATATATACTTCATTGTACACGATAGTCGTGATGGCCTAGTGGTTAAAACACCAGCCTCTCAAGTATGAGTGCGCAGGTTCGATTCCAGGTCAGGCAAGTACCAATGTAACTTTTCTAAAGTTATATGTATATTCTAAGTATATCTTGGACAGCAATGACTGAAGGTGAAGGAAAACATCTTGATGATACCTGGACTTTAAGTCTGAAATCGCCAACCCGCATTGAGCAAGCGTGGTGATTACGCTCAATCCTTCTCTGGAGACCTGTGCCCAGCAGTAGGACGATAAAAAAGGTTGATAATAATGATGACGACACGAAAAACATACATTAGGTGCCTTATTAAAAAATACAATCAACTCTACAAAATATACAATAGGCGGCCTTATTATTAATGTAATACGTTCCAAGTTCCAAGTAACCTTAAAATAGACACGAGATTTTCCTAAACTTACCTAAATGAAGCTGTTGTTGATTGGGTCAGGGTTGCGGGTTGGTTAAACAAGAAACCGTGGCTCTGGCCGTCGCACAGACACTTGTCTGTGCGACGGCCAGAGCCACGGTGAACACTTGTTCACACGGATGGGTTTTAGTCAGTAAAAGTCTGACACGCCCTTCCGCTCCGCCCAGACCGGGAGGTGTCATTTGATGATTTCCAACCCCAAGAAAAAAAAAGCCTATTGTTGATGCTAACATTATACATACAATACACTACAATATGATGATATACAGATACATACATATAGAAAATCCTGGACCTTTTTGGCGCAGCCGCGAGGCACACTTTGCTGATATTTTATGTCGTCCTCTGTGGCGCAGCTGTCAACACGCCTGCCTGCAACGTGGAAGCCACGGGTTCGATCCCCAGCCAGGTCATGAGGGGAAACGATCTTTTGCTGATTGGCCTGGGTCTTGAATGTTTATCTATATGCGTATCTATTATATAGTATCCCATAGCACAAGTTTCGAACTTACTTTGGGGCTAGCTCAATCTGTGTGATTTGTCGGTATATATTTATTTATTTTATTTATTTATTTATCGGCGTTTTATTCGATTAAAGAATATCAGCAAATATTAGTTTTTCTGTTTGATTTTTATTTGTTGAAACCTGATGTATGTTTATTTTAGATGTATTGTGTCTTTATGTCTTTACTGAATAAATGTATTTTCTTTCTTTCTTTCAAAATTGTACATACATACTGAAAATATAGGTAAGCAAAATAATTAGGTAAAAAGTAGTGTTCCTTCACGAGTCTTTTGAATGTCAGTGACCCTAGTCTGCAATTTTTATAAATTTGTCATTCCAACACGATTCCATTGTCATTTCTAACGTACGACGAAACCGAGAATCTTATTACTATTGTCTCGAGTATCAATCCAATACTGTATTTTATTTAAGGCGTATTTGTTTTTGTATTATTATTATTTTCTATTTGCTTTATTTGTATTTGTGATCATATAAGTACTTGCACGTCACCTTATACCATTTGTGTGTCATACCCTGAGGAACCCTGGCTCCTAAAACACAGGCTTTTGTCCTAGATTAGGAGGCATCAGTTCGCCTTTTAAAGTGACTCCCTGTACAGACGTTTTTGATCCTGTGTACTTAAGTGTGTTTTTAAAGTGTATTAATAAATTGTTAATTATAAAAATCATTTCACGTACTCCTGAACATACTCTTTTGATTGGTTAATCCCAAATCACGACAAAAAACGACACAGTAATGTGGCAATGTCTTTATCAAGGAATGTTGTGGAATACATAGGCATTTTGAGCTGTAGTTTCTAGAATTTGTTCATTGATTTTGGCGTGTATGAGTAACAATCATTTTCAGGGAGCCTGTGGAACTATGCTTCCCATCCATGAAAGTAACGGTGATACTGCCTAAAATCATCGACGCATCGTGTGTCTGCGTGCGCGCAGCCCGGTCTATGATCGACCTATTAAGCGAAAGATCCAGATCTTACGCCTTAAAATTTGAAATGCCTAAACGATATGAAGGTATGTCATCATCTCATCTCATCTCTCTGCCACATCAAGTCCAATGCTGGACAAAGACGGAGGCCCAACCGTTCTTTTTGGAAATCCTTCGGGAAGCCCAAGGATTTCCAAAAAGAAGATTTTGGTCAGATCATCCGACCACCTAGTCGGTGGGCGTCCGACGCTACGCTTGCCGGTATGTGGCCGCCATTTGAGAGCCTTTCTGCCCCACCAGCCATCAGATATGAAGGTATGTGTTTTCTATAATATACTTTGCAGTATGTTAAGAAAACCCTGTCCGACCCGTGAAGGTGCTGTTAGGTATCGATAACTGATTCTACTAATGGATACAAAACCGGGCTAAACTTAAAAAAAATCGCCCTAAAAAAATAAATATTATTTGGCAAAAAGAGGTAACTTAATAAATGTGCGATAATCACCCTTCCCACCCTTCCGCGGTCGGCGGGCGGCAGGGCACGCGGCACGTGGTCGCATCGCTATTCGCTCATAATAATACCGGTGTTGTCACTTTTTAAAAATTACCAAATTTCAGGGAAGTTAGAATTAATTCACGGGAAAAAAGATTATTTCAAAATTCATTTGTATTGGTACTATGATGATTACGTAAAATTTTATATTATATTTGGTCATGTGTTTACGTAACCTTTATTATCCTTATGGGTCGGACAGGGTTTTCTTAACATACTGTATAATGGCAGACAGGCCTTGTCTATCTTTACATTGTGTTTTATTTTATTTAATTTATTGGGCTATCTACAATTGTTACACAACTACTTAACAATAATATAAGCAAGATAGAAACATACACACTGTTAAAGCATGCAACCATTCTTATATCAAGCACATTCAAATTTCCCGGTTCCTTCCCATTCATCCACACGAATAATTTCACTCACTCTCTTCAACAACTTGGAAAAAGGTTCACCATGCGCGCCAGCCGGCTTATCATAAAAATTCTATAAATCGATAATTACCCCTTGAAACCACCAACAAAATGACCAAGTGAACATCTGTGGAGGCCTCCATCACAACCCGGAGAGTGCAGCGCTGGGAATCCCGTAAGTCCACCCTTGTCTCAAGTGTATGTGCTTGGGATCCGTGGGGATTCCACCGAGTTTCCCAGAAGACGCACCTAAGAAACGCAGTCCAGCTATCGAATAAATATCAGTATACCACACCAAATACACATAGCATATAAAACCAAAAATTATGACACAAATGAAAGTTACAAAAAGTACAGAAATAACTTTACAGCAACCAATGTAAAGTTAGCAAAGAAAAAGAAATTTAAAAAAAATCAGCAATGTTGTTATTTGTTTTTTTCATCCGGACTCCATTTCGTATGTGAAGTTTTATATACCCACCAATCTTGCCAATAACAATTTAAATTAGCAAACCGACAGCTTCGCCCCGGAGAAATGCTCTAGGTCGCGCCTAAAAGCGAAGTGGCCGTTCAATAATCCCCACTTTCCAAAACGACTCTGGCCACGTGCTGCTATTACAAAATAACGTCACAGCGTTTGCCCCACTACTATGTCAGTCAAATGCACATCCCCATCAAAATGACACCACTATCCACGACCTACAGTTTTAAACGTCTCCTGAAAATTTACTTATAAGGAGTTAGCGGGTTTGTAAATTAAGAGGGGACACTAGTGCCGAGGAATTTGCAAAATAGGTATTTGAAGAAACTATTGCCGTCGCTCTGCCTCCAACCTGTCCCGGTAAAGTGCGAAAAAGACATTGTAGCTTGAAAAGTTAACTAAAAGACGTTTCGAATTCCGCTGTTTTCTTTTTCAAAACACGACTGATCTCAATATTTTTTATATCAAAATTTAGAGGAAAAGTATACCTTTTTTAAAAAAATAATAATTATAAACTAGCACTTGACCGCAATCCCGCCTGATGGTAAGCAGTGATGCGATCGCTGATGGTAAAGCGCGCTAGTTTATTAAGAGCCTATTCACTCAGAAAAACTGAGCGAATAGGAAGGAAGACGGCAGTTGAGCGAGGTGATGCAATGTTAAACCCAACAACACGACCAACGATGCTGCGCCAAAGGGAGATTGATCTGAAGACCCTCCACGACCAAACTCCCAACACAACAACATTAGGCGCATCGTACCCGGCACACATCGCAACACAACTGCTCAGACCCGTCCTCCGTACGGCTTCACCAGACATCATGCCGGAACACGACAAATCGCTTGGCGGCAAGGCTTTGTCTTGTGGGCGGAAACTTTCTTTTTTGTCAAAAATTTATCACGTTTGTATAATAGTCGTCTGAACATCGCGGTAAAAATGGGTTATTTTTCGGGATTTTGAAGCATATGTCTTTTATTAATTATGTTTCGGAAAAAATCAAATGATAGGGGCACGTATAATCACGGTGTAAAATTGTAGAAAAAAATGATTGCTCTAAAAGCGTTATCCACGAAGAAATCAGCAGAATACGTTTGCACCGAGAAAGCACCATTAGAGTCCCCTCTTAAGTTATCGAGATAGCGATAATATCACAAAGAAGCAAAAAATAAATCCATTTGCTGCTTTCCATCCATCGTATGCGCGTTGGGCATAGAACGAGTGGCGATGGATCACGCACGCTCATGCAATACGCATCATTTCTCCATAGCCATATTTGCGGTAAGGGTCAAAAGTGCATTACCACTTTTGAAATTTATTGCACTAAGTGTCAAAAATGGTACTCCGCTTTTTACCTTTACTGTACATTAAAACACTCCTCCAGTCAACGTCATTCAAAGTTCAAGCATAACCAGACTATAATGTTCCCACTCCTGGGACACTGGCCTCCTCTCGGCAAGACGGAGTGGGCCGTAATCTACTAACTTGGCCCAGTCCGGGTTTATTTCAAATGTCTTTGAAGTTTTTTCTAGGAAATGCCCATGATGTTTCCCTTCGTCGCTTTTAGAGCAGTGGTGATGAAATATTTTACACAAAGTGAGAGCCTGACGGGGTTCTAATCTACAGCCTACATCTTGTAAGACCCATTAGGCCACCGCTGCTCTAAGCTATATGTAAGTCCAAAAGATATTTGTATAATACCACCTTAATCTTTATGTGAATGTTACAGATCTCTTCACATTTAACGTTAAGGAGATGATAGAGAGTCAAAAACTCAAGAAGCAGCAAGAAGAAACGAGAACCAAGTTCTACAAGGAAGTGCGCGAAAGGGTCCGGGAACTGGAGATCTTTTTGAAAGCCAATGTGTGAGTGCTATTGTGTCACATCTTCATCGTCACATACAAACGACGCATCATACTGACGTCACACCAAATCCTACATCGCGCAAGAGAGTTTATCGCGTAACTAATATGTATCATCATCATCATCTCAGCGTTAATTCCAGTCGCATACGAAGCTTTTTTTTCAGCTTTGGAGTCTGGGGTCCGCTTTACCAATCTAACTACTGATTTTGGCTAAACTTCGACATTTTCCGTGAAGTGACTGCCGTCTGACCTCCACAACCTGAAAACAATTTCGAAGCATTGCAGTTAGACCAATTGTTGGACTTTTGACGGCTCCAACAACCCGTAACGACTGCCATTAGATGTTCGTATGGCAACCGGGACCAACGGCTTAACTTGCTTTCCGAGGCACGGCTAGACCAGTACAAATATTCATATTCATGCATACAATTATTTGCACTGCGCGGGGATCGAACCCGCACCTCCTTGCGCAGCAGCCGCGTTCGGTACTGCTACGCCATAGAGGCTGTCTAACAACTACAACTAATATGTAAACAACGTCCTAACTTCTATCGTCAGGCAGTTGTCCACCAAACACGATGCCTATCTGGGGCCCTAGTCTGCTATTACAATAAGCAACAAAATGGCGTCATTATAACTTTCCAGTGGTCAATCACTGATATTCCACTCCATATTAATAAATGTTCAAATTGAGTAGTAGTTTTTAGAAAACCATTTCTATTTACGAGTTTTATAATAATGGCAATTCAGCAATATCATTCTATCACCATTCCATTGCGAGGCGACTGAGATAATTGATTGATTATTATGAATTTAACAGATTACGAAATTTTAACCACAATGATAATGGAATCGTGTTGGAATGGCAAATTTATAAAAAATAGCAGACTAGAGCCCCTGGTCGGAAAGTCGTCATACCTCTAAGAGCACTAACTATTTAGTCACTCGTTGTTGTCTGCGACTTCTGCTGAAATTAAGGATGAAAAAATATGCCAAATTACGTCCTTTCCCATTTAGCTATTTAAGCGTAACAAACAAACATACTTTCGCATTTATGATATTTAGTTCTAATTCCAATAGGCAATATCAATAGGTTAGTTGACTAAAAAAACTAATTAGTCCGTCAGTCAGATTTCCAAAAAATACTAGACACGTATTTTTTTTCATATAAACAAAAATGAAGACGACACAGTGCGTTGAAATTTCGTTGACGTGACTGCATGCTACAGTTTTTAGCGAGCAGTGACGTCACCAGCCACCACTCCTGATCTTTGATGCCTTTTATTTTTATTGATTTGATAAAACAAAATATACGTATCCAATATGTTTCTATAATCTGAATGACGGACTAAACGGAATCAACTTTTGTTTACCCAGGATACATCCCTATTTCAATAGGCAATATCAAATCTGCCAGATCCCTTGAGCGATTCCTATGTTCACAAATTAAACTAATTTTCAGTGCACCTTATTGTTTCTATTGCATTAAGAAAAGTACAGAAGAGGAATATATGTTTAATTCTGTCAAATTCAACTTCAACTTCAACTTTTGAGCAATGGCCCCTATGGAAAATACACCACAATTTTACCAATAACACGTGTAACAAATTATAGAAATTCTTCGAAAATTTTACTTCACAATAATGACGGATATCGCCCATGACAGTTGAAAAAGATGGCCGCGTGAACCGTCTACGAGGGAGGTTTGAGGAAAGTCATGATGTGGCCACTGTGCTGCTATTTATCATTATTTCAATTTTCTGTATGAATTATTTACTGAATGTAATTTTTACTACATAAATCACGCGCTTTTATTTAATAAACGCCACTACAAACAATTTAATAGTCCAATGAAATATGAGCGTGACACTTTCCCACCAAAACTCTCCTCTCCAGTCAAATTAATCCGCGCCTGACGTAAATTAACGTACTTTTAGACGCCATGTTTTTTGAATAACGTCCAAACTGTCTATAGAATATCTTGATTTATCAGGACAAAGAAAAGGACAGAAGATTTTCTGTCCTTTTCTTTGTTAAGTTGAAAAAAAAATGCACTGAACTTAAAATTAGTTTAGTTGCCAACATGCTTTAAAATGGGGGCCCTATTCTGCTATCACAATAGTGTCAGAATGGTCGATCAGTGATCTTATAATGATCGATTTAGACAAATTTAGTAATCTACTAACAAAATAGCGTCATTATATCTTTCTAGTGGTCAATCACTGACACTTCGTTTCTTATTATAAACTAGCTTTCCGCCTGCGGCTTCGCCCGCGTTAACTTCGGTTATATCGCGCTTTTTAGATTTCTCTCGGGAATATCAAATTTTTTCGGGATAAAAAGTACCCTATTATTTAATCCGGTCTTCTAACTTTACGTCTGCAAAATTTCAAAGCAATCGGTTCAGGAGTTACGGCGTGAAAGTGGTACAAATAAACTCACTTTCCGGTGTATAATATTAGTAAAGATATATTTGGTGTAAGCATACAAATATTTCAGTAATCTCCCTTGGGAACTTGATGTTTTTTAGGACCAAAAGTAGCCTATGTTACTCTCCATCTTTTCAACTAACCGTATGCCAAAAATCAGGTCGATTGATTGCTTAGCTACGGCGTGAAGGAAGGACAAACAAACAAACAAACACACTTTCACATTTATAATATTAGTATGGATGTTCAAATTGACTAGTAGTTTCTAGAAAATCATTTCTACTAACAGGTTTTATAATAATGGCAATAAGGCAATGTCATTCTAACACCATTCCATTACGAGACGACTGACCGAATTGATCGATCATTATGAATTTTGAAGATTACGAACTTATAGAACAATGATAATGGAATCGTGTTGATAGCACGATTAGCGTATTGGTTAAGCTACTGACTGCTGCGCTGCGTGCCGCGGGTTCGATTCCCACACAAAACAAATATTTGTATGACCTTCAGTAGTTGTTCCGGGTCTGGCTGTTTGTGTATGTCAGTTTATATATTTGTAAACGCACCCACGATACAGGAGAATTCCTAGAGTGGGGCAGTTACAATATATATATATATACAGTATGTTAAGAAAACCCTGTCCGACCCGTGAAGGTGTTGTTAGGTATCGATAACTGATTCTACTAATGGATACAAAACCGGGCTAAACTTAAAAAAAAATCCCCCTAAAAATATAAATATTATTTCGCAAAGAGAGGTAACTTAATAAATCTGCGTTAGCACCCTTCCGCGGGCGGCGGGCGGCGGGCGGCAGGGCATGCGGCACGTGATCGCATCGCTATTCGCTAAAATGATACCGGTGTTGTCACTTTTTAAAAATCACCAAATTTCGGGGAAATTGGAATTAATTCGCGGGAAAAAAAGATTATTTCAAAATTAATTTGTATTGGTACTATGATGAATACGTAAAATTTTATATTATATTTGGTCATGTGTTTACTTAACCTTTATTATCCTTATGGGTCGGACAGGGTTTTCTTAACATACTGTATATATATATATATATATATATACAGTGTGTTAAGAAACAGGGTTTTCTTCACAGGGTTTTAGGGCGGCAGGGCACGCGGCATATATATACAGTAGGTATGTATATTGGTACTATGATGATTATGTAAAATTTTATATTATATTTGGTCATGTGTTTACCTAACCTTTATTATCCTTATGGGTCGGACAGGGTTTTCTTAACATAGGTACTGTATACATATAAAATACCAGACTTCAGCCCTGGATGAAGTCACGGGCAGAGGCGTGTTATTAATTTATTATTGTATTGCTTGTCTATCAGATTTTTGAAGACTGACAAGGAGAAAGATGAACTCGATAATTTGAATATGGCTGAACCACCTTTTATGCCGTTTCCAAGGGATCAGATTGCTTTTGAGAATGGTATGTGATAAAGATTTTTAATTAGCTGTAAGTTTTTATAGACCTGCGTGCTCCCGAGTCCCGAGCCAGTCCGTCAGTACCGGCCGGATCGCCTCGATGGTGGTGAGGCTGTAGGGCATGAATGTGACGACGCCCTCCGTGGCGCAGCAGTCAACACACCTGCCTGCGACGTGGAGGCCCCGGATTCGATCCCCGGCCAGGTCATGATGGAAAACGATCTTTTACTGATTGGCCTGGGTCTTGGATTTCATCTATATATGTATCTATTTTTAATATCATTGAGTTAGTATCCCATAACACAAGTCTCGAACTTACTTTGGAGCTAGCTCAATCTTATTTATTTTTATTCTTTTATTAATAATTATAAACTAGCGCTTGACTGCAATCCCGCCTGATGGTAACCAGTGATGCAATCGTTGATGATAAAGCGAGCTAGTTCACTAAACCCATTCACTTAAAAAAACGTAGTGGATAGGAAGGAAGACGGCAGTTAAGCGAGGTGGTGCAATGTTAAACCCAGCAACACGACCAACGATGCTGCGCCAGAGGGAGATTGATCTGGAGACCCACCACGACCAAACTCCCGACACAACAACACTTGGCGCATCGCACCACCTCAGACTCAGGCTTGGCGGCAAGACTTTGTCTGGTGGGTGGTAACTTCTGCCGGCAGCCGATGTGAGCTACCACCGAGAAATCTGTGTGATTTGTCCGAATATATTTATTTATTTATTTAATGCCTCTCCCGCCATTCCGCCACCAAGACCTCGCCGAGCTGCAACTGACGCTGCTCAAATGGGCGTTGCATCAGTCGTCCACCTCGCGCCACCGGTACAGTGACGCGAGGACCTTCGCCTTCAGATCCCAGGGCGGTGATCCAGCCAGTAGGCAGGCCGCCTCATAGGAGATCGTGCGAAACCCTCTAATGACTCTGACGGCCATCACTTTCGGCTAGTGTTGCCCAAATGCAAGAACAAGACGAGACTTAGCCAGTCTTGGTCTTGCGCCAATACACCTGGTCTTGGTCTTGGTCTTGGTCTTGCAGCAAGAGTCTTGCAAGTCTTGCAATTACCTATTAGTCTATTACTATTTATTAAAGTTTACTTTAAATCTTAGAAAAACGTATTAGAATTGGAACATTGTGAGCTTGAATTAACATAGCCATAGTAAAGATCAAGCAGATTAATAAATAACTGAAGATTTGATAAGAAATTCGAAAAATCAACTGACCTATATGTCGTTTTCCATAGAAGTAACTGTTTTAATAAACATTTGTTTTTTAGTTTTGTACGTTGAGTTATAATGTACTACGTACTAGAGAAGGCACCTCAAACAGATTGTTTGTAACACGAGTTAGAGCGCACTCACTTAAAGTCACTTAAGTTTGTGCCGATCGCTTGCTGCAACGTGACACGTTTGAGTGAAGTTTTGTTTTTTAAATTATGCCTTCGTGTGCGTTGAGATACTGTTCAAACAACTCCAGAAATATAAGTAAAAGTCAAGGAGTGACTTTTCACCAGTAAGTTCATTCATTACCTTTAAAACACGCTTAATTTAATTATAATTTTTCAAATACAACGCGTCACCTCGGTGGCAGCCATGTTTACTTGAATGTCAAAGAGTAAAACATTTGTATGCGCAGACCTGACACTATCGACCTATAAGTTTATATAATTAATGGCAGTAAAATATTAATTTTAAATGACGATAATAATATAAATGCAATAAAATTAATATTCTTTTATTATTATTAGGATTTAAAGATTTCCGCGGCCGTGTTATGGAACAAGAGAATCATGGATCAAATTTGTTCAGAAGAATCGCAGCGAAGAAACGTGGTTACCTTCAGATTATTCACGTATATGTTCCGTGCATTTTCAAGATAATGACAAATACACCACAAAGACAGGAAGAGTGAGCAAAAAATGATCAAACTGTGGATTACTATACGAAACGGCAGAAATTTACGAAACATATATTACTAAAAGGAAATTAAAATATTATTACAGTTTAAATACTTTTTTTATTTATTCTTTGAGAAAGTACACACGTAGGCATAATAATAAAATTATGTCGCATCTGCACGCATTGATTGTTATCTATGAGAACATAACACCCCCCGCTTGTCCCGCGCGTACCCCGCCGTCATCTAGTGCGCGCCATATGTTTTGTTTGAGATAGCTTCTCTAGTACGTAGTACATTATAACTCAATGGTTTTGTAGAATTTTTTTACACGTTTCAAGTATATTTAAAAGTGGCTACAATATTTATTAAACGGGTGATATTTGAACACTTTTTTGCTAATTTTTCTTGTAAAAACTTAAGAAATATAATGACTAAATGTACAATAATAGTACCTAAGTAATTAGTTTAAAACCATATAAGTAATCAATATTATAATATATACTTACTAGAATGAATTAATATGACATCTACTACCTATCCTTACCATTTTATCCTAATCATAATACTACTTGCGTGATCAGTATAATGTATTCATTTTCATTCTAAACACTCTGAAACTTATTTATTCTTTGGAACACCTGTAGGTACTCTTAAAATTCGAAATTATTTTGCATGAGTATACCTACGCCCTATGGCGGTAATCAAATAGTGTCAAATGTTATGATTTCGGCGTGGCGGCAACGATTGTTTTAGATTTCAAAAGAAGCCGCCGGCGCGTGTATCATAACCATGTACTTCCGAAAAGCGGCAAATTTCTTTAAGAAGTAAGTACAAAACCTTTGATGCCGCATTATCAAAGTGCCGATGGTTAAAACATAACTATGCATGCACTCAGTTTGATTTTAATAGATATTTTTTTATTCGCTATGTTTATGGTATTAGTCGTAATGCGCATAGGTCCAGTTTTTCATATTCTTTGATACAGTTTTTTGCGTCTCATAGAATTCCTAAGCGTACCTACCTATACACCGAACTGTTACACCTAACTACTCAGTGAAATAGCGCTAAGTCCTAGCTGCAAGACGCAAGAGTCTTGCAGGCTATGTCTTGTTCTTGCTCAAGTCTTGCACGGTCAGTCTTGGTCTTGGTCTTGCTAAAAATACGTGGTCTTGTTCTTGGTCTTGGTCTTGCAAAAACGCAAGAACAAGACCAAGACTGCAAGACCAAGACTGAATTTGGGCAACACTACTTTCGGCAGTTTCCGTAGTACAGCGATGCTGCCGGCCGTCAGGTCAGAGGCCAACACCGAGGCCCCATACAGAGCCATCGATCACATGATTCACCAATCCCAGGCACTTCATGGTGGACTCGGTGCCCTGCCTGCAGGCGGCGCTGGAGCCCCAGATTGGGAAGCAAAGTTGAAAACGCCCCAGTCGCGCCCATCAGCTTGGGCGCCAGCCGCTATTAGTGGAAACCGATGTCCCACCGGCTGTCAAACACCAATCCCAGGCACTTCATGGTGGACTCCACAGCGATCCGAGCGCTCCCGACCACGATGTGTGTGCGTCCGCTGGTGGAGGTAAAGCAACCAAAGTCATATTTGTGAGTTGACTTGCTTGATCAATCATCAGAAGGTATAAGGCTCGTACTAAAAGTGAAAAGGTTCAAGTGATCTTGACTGTA
This sequence comes from Sesamia inferens, assembly GCA_037179545.1. NCBI lineage: Eukaryota > Metazoa > Arthropoda > Insecta > Lepidoptera > Noctuidae > Sesamia > Sesamia inferens. The sequence continues at coordinate 12,446,633 of CM073951.1, read as the reverse complement.
CCAATAATTCATACTTTTCTTTATTGGTATTAACTTGCCCCCACCCCTGGCCCCCCCTTTTTTACGAGTGGAAATGCCTTTACGCACCGTACCCGCCGCTAGCTAGGCGATGGGCGTGTGTGGGACTCGCCCGGCCGAAGCCGGGAATACCCACTAAAACCACTCGGTTTCCCTTGAGCCCTGCGTTGAGATTGTCACGGGATCGGCCCGAAGGCCTTATCGCCGTGCCACTCTCAGGGCTTACCGGCTTTGTTAAGGCTGGTTTCCGCGCCAATGGAAGATTACCCGGGTACCGGAGTAAACCTCAGACGTGGTGACCAGTGCAATGCGCGTTCGGGGGCTACCCACACACGCTGGTCTATAGGTCACTCCGGGGCTATAGGAGACGGGGGTTCGTCCCCCGCCTTCTTCGCCCCGCCCGTCTACGCCGGAGCGGAGCGGCATCCTCTTCCCGCTCCCTCTCCGCAGCCTCCTGCAAGAGGGCGGTCTCGCAGAAGGAGACGGCAGCCTCCCATGCACTCTCGCTTTCAACCATGGCTCGCACCATGGTTGCCAGGGAGAGGCGTCCGCCTCCGAGCGCCGCAACGAGGTCGCAGCGCTCGTTTCGCCAGGCCGGACACTCCACGAGGGTGTGCTCGGCCGTGTCGTCGTGAGCACCCCTTCCCCCCCCCCCCCCCCTAGGCTATCGGCTGATGACGCCTTTGACTACGTTGCCTTTCCAACAAGGTCAATAAACAATATGTAAAGAAAACCCTGTCAGATCCCTGAAGGAATTATTAGGTATCGATAACTGATTCTACTAATGCAAAGTCAGCTTAACTTTAAAAAAAAATGCCCCAAAAAATGTTATTTCCCAAAATGAGGTAACTTAATAAAAGTACGGTAGGCAATACATGCGCGGGCGAAGGGGGGCAGGGCACGCGCCAGGTGGTCTCATCGCTCATAATAATAACGGCGAAATTGGTGTTGTCACTTTTTAAAACAATACCAAATTTAAAAAAGTGACTTCAAAATTCATTAGTTTATACAGTATGTTAAGAAAACCCTGTCCGACCCATAAGGATAATAAAGGTTAGGTAAACACATGACCAAATATAATATAAATTTTACGTAATCATCATAGTACCAATACAAATGAATTTTGAAATAATCTTTTTTTCCCGCGAATTAATTCCAACTTCCCCGAACTTTGGTAATTTTTAAAAAAGTGACAACACCGGTATTATTATAAACGAATAGCGATGCGACCACGTGCCGCGTGCCCTGCCGCCCGCCCCCCGCGGAAGGGCGCAACGCACATTTATTAAGTTACCTCTTTTTGCGAAATAATATTTATTTTTTTAGGGGGATTTTTTTTTAAGTTTAGCCCGGTTTTGTATGCATTCGTAGAAGCAGTTATCGATACCTAACAACACCTTCACGGGTCGGACAGGGTTTTCTTAACATACTATATATATAATTATAAACTAGCGCTTGACCACAATCCTGCCTGATGGTAAGCAGTGATGGGATCGTTGATGGTAAAGCGCGCTAGTTTATTAAGAACCTCTTCATTCAGATTGAGCGAATAGGAAGGAAGGCTGCAGTTGAGCGAGGTGATGCAATGTTAAACCCAACAACACGACCAACGATGCTGCGCCAAAGGGAGATTGATCTGAAGACCCTCCACGACCAAACTCCCAACACAACAACATTAGGCGCATCGTACCCGGCACACATCGCGACACAAATGCTCAGACACGTCCTCCGTACGGCTTCACCAGACATCATGCCGGAACACGACAAATCGCTTGGCGGCAAGACTTTGTCTGGTGGGTGGTAACTTCTGCCGGCGGCCGATGTTATGGCCTACCACCGAGAAATTTGTTATGGTATTGTTACTATGATGACTATGTAAAATTTCATATTTTATTTGGTCATGTGTTTACCTAACCTTTATTATCCTTATGGGTCGGACGGGGTTTTCTTTACATATTGTATAACATTTCCTCCATTAGCGTCCCTCCCAGCGTCACCACACATCTACCTTGAACCTGTATACTACCAGGCCTGATCACTTACAAAGACTAAAAGCTAACAAAAGAACTCTTTGTCCTCAGAACGTGATTTCCAAAGTTATCTTAAGTCGTGTGTATCTAAGTCCAGAAGTGGTGAAATTAACTTGAGGAAGTATAGGTAAGTACACAAAGTCCATCATCATCTTTTCAGCTAAAAGACGTCCACTATTGCACTCAACCCGCCTGCCGATCTCGACGACCGGTCCTACGCCTCCCGCATCCAGCAGTTTCCCGGTACAGAACGAAGATAAATTTATTACATACTCTTCCACAAATCATCATCATCTCAGCATCAATCCCAGTCGCATCCAAAGCTTTTTCAGCTTTGGAGTCTGGGGTCCGCTTTACGAGTCTAACTGCTGATTTTGACTAAACTTCGATATTTTCCGTGAAGCGACTGCCGTCTGACCTCCACAACCCGAAGGCGATATCGAAGCATTACAGTTAGACCAATTGTTGGACTTTTGAGGGCTCTAACAACCCGTAGCGACTTCCATTGGAGGTTTGTATGGCCCAACGGCTTAACGTGCTTTCCGAGGCACGACCAGGCCAGTGCAAATATTCATGTTCACGCACACAAATATTTGCACTACGCGGGGATCGAACCCGCGCCTCCTTGTGCAGTGGCCGCATTCGCTACCACTACGCCACGGAGGCTGTCGTGACAAGATATTTTGTGCATCGTAATTCATCAAATAGGTCATTTGTCCCTCTCCACGGTGTCAGAGTTTTACTGACTAAAACCTTTCCTTGATTTGCCTCTGCACTAGGGCCACCACTGTGCCACGGGTCGGCCCGTGCACTGGTCTGCAGTGCAAATATTCATATTCTTGCATACAAAGAATTCGATCCAGCCTTTCCTTGCTGCTCTCTCCTGCAAAGCCCTAAGCCGAGGCTCGTACCCCACAGGTGGTGCAGATAGCCCCATAGCATGTAGTCGCATAGTTTTAAGACCTGACTTGGAGTGAAGGCACCCAGAGGCAAGTCCAGTTAAGCAGATGACAACCTCGTCCGTTGAATGGAGAGATGCCATTACAAAAGGGTCAGTCAGGCCTCCATACACAAAACCGTCTGGTCAGATGATCCTCTTTTCTTCTGTGGAGTGCCATGGAACATTATACCCAATTCCTCATACCTCTGTATATTCATTATCACCCCATACCCTGTACCCTTAACCCGAAATATCCTTATTTTTATATTTTACTTAAGTGCGTGGTTATGACTGCCCGAACGCCTCAGCTGTTGATTTGAGTCCAGGGTAGAAGAAGGATTTTTGTTCAGTAATTTTTTCACGAGGACAGCCTGGAGTTTGGAAGTGCCCCAGAAAACACATTAAGCCGATCACTCGGTTCCTGATTATTCAAGTATTTGAACTTAAAACCTTAGAGTTTATATAAGTATTATTTTGTTAATCATCATTATCAACCTTTTTATCGTCCCACTGCTGGGCACAAGTCTCCTCTCATTCGGAGAAGGATTGAGCGTAATCACCACGCTTGCTCAATGCGGGTTGGCGATTTCGGACTTAAAGTCCGGGTTTCCTCAAGATGTTTTCCTTCACCTTCAGTCATTGGTGTCCAAGATATACTTATAAAGTATATTTAACTTTAGAAAAGTTACATTGGTACTTGCCTAACCTGGAATTGAACCCGCGCACTCATGCTTGAGAGGCTGGTGTTTTAACCAGTAGGACACCACGACTTGCTTTGCAAAAATTTTGTTAATAACATTCCACAAAACCTACTCAATAAAACGTGTAGATAATATTAATACATTTTTTTATTCTTCAACAAGAGCGCCTTCATCCTCTCTCCTGTAACAAAATTAAAACAAAACACTTTCCTGTGCACGACGGGTCCGTAACTGATTCTTAACTTTAATATACGAACTATTATGTAACATTATGAAATGCAATAAATTATTGAGTATTCTCTTCTACCGGACTATCTAGCAGAGCTAAATTGAATCTCAGAATTATCCTGGTCGGTTGTTTCAGGATCACTGGAGGTGTTCTAAACCTGGATCTACTTGTGACTCCGCCGCAACCAAAACGCATGCAATTCGGGGTTACAATTACCACATGTAAGTATGAAAATGGTTTACGTTTTCTTACCAAACCTTCTATCTGGTCGTGCCATTGTCTATAAAATACCAGTATAAGTATAATGTATGATTGAGATTTGTAACGTAATGTGAATGTGAGAAGTAATACAGTCATTCTTACTTCTACATGAGTCAGTAAAACTCGAATTATAATTATTTTATTTATTATTTATTAAAATAAAAAATTGAAGATGAAATTAATTAAAATGAAAATATATTTAAGTTAAAATAAAATTAAAATACAATTCAAACTACTTGCCTAAAAAGGATCTCAACATCGGAGAATAGCAAACAGAATCAAATCAATTCAAACGACTGTCCTTTTTAATTGATTTGATTCTGTTCGCTTAACGTTCGTAATTGAATTGGTCATATAACCTCAATATTATTTCAACTTTATTATTACTTCTCGTTTCCCGTATGTACGCTTATCTCAAGATATTAGGTTAATGGAAATAAGAACAATGTCAATGAAACGAAAGTTTTAAATATAAATAAATAAATATATACGGACAAATCACACAGATTGATCTAGCTCCAAAGTAAGTTCGAGACTTGTCTTATGGGATACTAACTCAACGATACTATATTTATAATAGATACATATATAGTGTGTTAAGAAAACCCTGTCCGACCCATAAGGATAATAAAAGTTAGGTAAACACATGACCAAATATAATATAAAATTTTACGTAATCATCATAGTACCAATACAAATGAATTTTGAAATAATCTTTTTTTCCCGCGAATTAATACCAACCACCCCGAAATTTGGTAATTTTTAAAAAAGTGACAACACTGGTATTATGAGCGAATAGTGATGCGACCACGTGCCGCGTGCCCTGCCGCCCGCCGCCCGCGGAAGGGTGAACACATATTTATTAAGTTACCACTTTTTGCGAAATAATAATAATTTTTTTAGGTGGATTTTTTTTTAACTTTAGCCCGGTTTTGTATCCATTAGTAGAATCAGTTATCGATACCTAACAACACCTTGACGGGTCGGACAGGGTTTTCTTTACATACTGTATAGATAAACATCCAAGACCCAAGCTAATCAGGAAAAGATTAGAGTTTTTCCATCATGACCTGGCCGGGGATCGGACCCGGGACCTCCACGTCGCAGGCAGGCGTGTTGACCGCTGCGCCACGGAGGACGACAAAGACAACAAAATATTAAACCTATGATTGTAAAATCAATACTTTCTAACCGGGCAGATGTCGTCCTACCGTCGAGGTACCGGCTTCAATACTATCTTCAAACGATCTAGGGTCCAAGAAATATATGTCAAATTGGATCTAAATTGTACCAACCGCTTAGAAGGAGTTACTTGAGCAACACACCCCTTTTTTGGATAGGAAATCATCAAATGACTTCTCCCGGAGTGGATGGACGTGTCAGAATTTTACTGACTAAGACCCACGCATGTTTTTTTTTATAATTATATAGGTACCAGTGCTTGATTGCAATCCCACCTCATGGTACGCAGTGATGCAATGCAATCGTTGATGGTAAAGCGCTCTAGCCTATTTTTTTTTTTTTATATATAGCCGTCTCTTTTCTTCTTGCGTAGCAAGAATCATTTTTATCTGTTATTTTTTATGCCAATTCAGTTTTTTCGCGCTTGTTCTTTTGCGGCATTGGCCTTGTCATTTCTTTTTGGGTCATTCTTTTCCCACGTCTATTCTTGTTTCTTTTCTTACATTTTTACAATATTTATTATTATTACATTTTCGTATCATCTTAGAATAGAATAGAATACTCTTTATTATGTACACTGTAGCGCGTAGGTCGTGTCGCGTAATTAAAACTCAGATAAATTGAACTTTATGTATTGCACGAATGTAAAGGAGTACAATGTATAAGACGTGTAAAAATGACGCGATACAAGAGTGTTATCAAGGAATGGATATAATAATGATGTTGTACAATGATGTTGTACACTGTTGTAGAATATGATAATAATAATGTCCTCTTACAAGCTATGCACTCACTTAAATACTAACTATCTCTATACTAACTATCTCTAAATGATAGTGGGGTAACCACTAACGAATCAGCTTCGTTCTTGATGCCGATTCGTTGATCGAGGCAGGCCGCGGCGTATGATTGGTTGATGTAGAAAAGCGCGCCCGTTCCGTCTTCACGTGCTAGACGACTCGTATGGTTCCCACGGACGTTGATCGTTGGTCACGATTCATGGAAACAGGGTCGGAACCCTCGCTGCGGGAGTCAGGGTCGCAGGGACGCGCGCCGTGACTTCCGCAATCCTCGTGTGAGTGATTTACAGTCCTTTGTGTAGCTGTGATCTGGTGTGAGTGATTTATAGTCCTTTGTGTAGCGCCAGTGTAGAGCTGTGATCTGGTGTGAGTGATTTATAGTCCTTTGTGTAGCGCCCGTGCTACACTATTCCCCCCTTTTTAGCAAAGCGTACGTAGCGTGCAGGCGTCCTGACGATCCTGCCTGATCTGGTACGTTGTTCCCTCGTATGCGGGTCTGGATGTAGGCTGGGTTGCTCATCTGTGGTAGCTGCAGGTGCTTGACGTAGTCGTGGTCCATTTTCGGTGTAGCTGGTGTTGGTGATATGAAATCCTTTGTGTAGCGCCAGTGTAGAGCTGTGATCTGGTGTGAGTGATTTATAGTCCTTTGTGTAGCGCCCGTGCTACAACACCATATAGATTACAGAACATAAATAAATATATTTTACAAAGGGTGACACAATGGGCGGTCTTATCGCTAAGACCTTGTGCGATTCCTTGTTATACTTATTTTAGCCACCTTGAGGCAAAACCGCTCCAGGTACGGCCTGGAGTGTTTGTCCGCCATAAGGTCGGCTTTTGATGATTCCGTCAACATTTTTCCAGTACTTACTTCCAGGTCGTACCTGTCGCGGTTGTGCCTCGGACACTCGAAGAGGAGGTGCTGGATCGTTTCACTGGCCTGTGTGTCACACACACAGGCTGGACTGCTCTTCAATTTGAACTTATGCAGGTACGCGGCGAAGCCGCCGTGACCCGTCAGGATCTGCGCCCAGATAGACGTCCTGTCGAGGCACTTCAGGACCTTGCGCGCGCGCACTACATTGGGGAAGAACATCCGCGTGACCCCAGCCGTGGCCCCGCCGGTGTACCTCCCATTCCAAACAGCTACTGTGCCCTCTCTCAAACGTCTCTTGACGTAAGAGACTGGACACCTGTCATACGCTGGGGCGACCCTGGACTGGGCCGCCGCCTGCCTAGCCAGTTCGTCGGCGCGCTCATTGCCGGGGATCCCGACATGAGCTTTCACCCAGAAGAACCGGAGGATTTTACCATTCCCCTCTTGCTCCCTGATATTCTTACGAATATGGGTAGCAAGGGGATGGTGCGTTTCCGGGTTTCGGATCAAGTCGAGCGAGGATCGAGAGTCGCTGAGCACCGCCGCGCAGTCGAAGCCTCTCAGGACAACCAGGTCCGTAGCCCTGGCTATCGCGAGCAGCTCCGCCTGAAAGACGGTACACATCGGCTCCAACCTCATTCGCTTGGTCCGAATCTCGGACCCATCCCGCCAGTATGAATATGCCGCCCCGACCCCCTCATCCGATTTACTACCGTCTGTGTAAATCAGATGAGCGGGGAGCTGTAGCTGAGCCACAGTTTCGGGGAGCATATTCTCCAGACACTGGTAATCAACATCTGGCTCACTGGCGGGGTGAGGGGCCTCCGTGAAGGCCCTACGCTCCTCCAGTTCGCGGGATTCCAGCTCATCTATCGGACGTCCCCGTTTGCACTCAAACAGCCGGGCGACCTCCAACACTCGAAGATCGAGCGGGAGGAGACCCGACAGCGTGAGTGCTGCATTGAGCGACACCGTACGATGTGACTTGGCGATCTTCTGTGCAAAGCCCCTTTGGACGGTAGCAAAGGTTCTTTGCACAGAGATCTTCTCGGCGGCTTTCGCCCAGGAGCTCGCGCCGTACAGGATGGTGGGTTCGACCACCGCGGTGTATATCGTCCTGATGATCTCCGGACACAAGCCCCAATCCACCCGAGCCATCGCCGACAGTTTCCTATAAAGGCTAGTTGCCTTGCAACAAGCATATGAAATATGCTTGTTGAAGGTCAACTTACTGTCGACGATGACTCCGAGGATCTTGAGCTCGGTCACCATCGAGATGTCAACACCACCCATCTGCACGACCGGAGTGTCATATTTAAGCTTCCGCGTGACGACCATCGCCAGAGTCTTCTCGGCGGAGAAGCGGAGCTTATTCATGACACCCCACTCGTGCACACAGGCTAAAGCGGCATTGGCATCCCGCTGGATCCCGAGCGCCGTGTGCCCAGAGAACACCAGCACGATATCATCCGCGAACGCCTGCACGTACGCGCCCAGCGCATCCAGCCTATTAAGTACTATTCACTCAAAAAAACTGAGTGAATAGGAAGGAAGACGGCAGTTGAGCGAGGTGAAGCAACGTTACCGGCCAGTACTCGACGACTGGCTCGGGAGGAGGCACGGCTCCCTGTCGTTCAGGGTGACGCAGGTACTGTCGGGGCATGGCTGCTTCGGCAAGTACCTGCGTCGCTTAGGCAGGGAGCCAGACGCTCGGTGCCACCACTGCGTCCAATGCGGGGAGGACACGGCGCAGCACACGCTCTCCGAGTGTGTAGCTTGGGAGGAGCAGCGCCGTGTCCTCACAAATGAAGTAGGAGGCGACCTGACGCTGCCGGCAGTAGTGCGGAGGATGGTCGGCAGCTCAGAGTCGTGGGACGCGGTGGTGTCCTTTTGCGAAGACGTGATGTCGCAGAAGGAAGCTGCGGAACATCTCCCTCTCCCGTTCCGCAGAAGACGCACCGGGCGCCGAGGAAGGGCGGATAACGCCCTCTTCCGCCCCCCATGATTGGGTCCAGGGGCGAGGGACATGGGGAAGTCCCCGCCCCCCATTGATGGACCCCGAGGCGGAGGCACGCGCGAGTGTCGGCGCGCGCCTTTGAGGCGATGCACGGGGTAGTTTAACACCCCACTACCCCGTGCAGGAGACGAGGCCCGGACAGACCGGGCCAGCACGAGGATGTGGGGCCGTGGAAGAATTTAGACTCCCGCGGCCCCACGCGCGCTCGTGATAGAAGACACACCGGGGTGGTTTTAGTCAGTAAAAGTCTGACATACCCCGTCGCCCACCCCAGGGCGGCGGGCATCCTATGAGGATTTCCACCCCGGCAAAAAAAAATACAAAAAAAAAAAAAAAATAATAAAAAAAAAAAAAAAAATTGGCTGTCTGTAGAACTCCGTCTACTGCCGATATTTGAACGTGATAACGTCTATTACATGGTAATTTTTTCTGGGTGCAATGAAATTATTTAAAATAAAGTAATGTATAACATTTATATTTTTATTTAATAGTTTGTTTAAATTTTCTGCTTCTGAAGTTATACATAAATTAATTATTATGAGTAATGTGCACTTGCACACTAAATACAATAAGCATATGATTGCACATACATATGAACATACATTCATTCATCTTCATACAGAAGTTTATAGTTACAATAAAATTAATATTGTATATGCATTAGAAAGTAACATATAGCGAAGTTTAATTGTTTGTTACGTCGGTGATCTTATTGAGGATAGGTCGATGGTACGAAAAGTATGAAATGAAGGGAAAACAAAAAAAAACAAACAAAAAAAAAACAAAAAAAAAAAACAAAAAGCCAAAAAAAAACAAAAAAAAATAAATAAATAAACATAAAAAAAATTAAAAAGGATATAAAAAACGTCCGTTGCCGTCAGGAATCGATCCGCGGCACCTGTTGAGTGAGTCGATATTAATCCGAGCGTTTCACCACTCGGCTATCAATACTTTAATCATGTATGCGAAAAACTGCTACTAATTGTTTACAACCGTGCTTTTAGGTAAATAATATTGCACTCTAAAGCTACAAGGCTAAGGTTAGTTTTAGTAGGCGTGGACTCCGTGTAGCGTCAGATTCGGCCGTTACGCAGTTTTCGCGAATGACTCCCAGCATACCGATTTAATAGACATTATCACGTCAAAAAAAAAAAAAAAAGGTGAAGCAACGTTAAACCCAACAACACGACCAACGATGCTACGCCAGAGGGAGGTTGATCTGGAGACCCTCCATGACCAAACTCCCGACACAACAACATTTGGCGCATCGTACAGGGCACACATCGCAACACAACTGCTTAGACCCGTTCCCCGTACGGCTTCACCAGGCATCAGTACGGAACACGACCCGGCAGCCGATGTTATGTGTCCTCCCACCAAGTAAATTCCTTACCTCACAAATCTTCTTATCTCCTTATCTGTTCCTACAATTACGTCTACGCCAGGTGCCACGGTCTCTCTTTCGACCAACCCACGGTCCTGACAAACACCCTGAAGTTGTATTAACAGTAAGGGTCAAAAGTGCATTACCACTTTTGAACTTAATCGCACTAACAATAAGTGTCAAAAGTGGTACTCCACTTTTGACCCTTACCGTAAATATTATTTAAAATGGCAATGTGACCGATCACATCCAGGTCAGCGGAACAAAGCAACATCACAAAACAAAGCCATCCATCATACATCACGCTTGGCATAGTGGCTAAACGACATTAGAAATTTACCCATTAAACGATTTAAAAGCTATATGAAGATTAAACTTTGCAAAAAGGGGTATTATAAAACCACAGATTATTTAGAAGACAATAAAGCTTGGGATTCAGCTGCTCGCTCTGCTGAGCAATGTCATTAAGCAATATGCGTAATTATCCTACAATAGGGTAGTGGACTAAAAAAAACTAATTAGTCCGTCAGTCAGATTTCCAAAAAATACTAGACACGTATTTTTTTTTTTTTAATAATTATAAACTAGCGCTTGACCGGAATCTCGCCTGATGGTAAGCAGTGATGCGATCGTTGATGGTAAAGCGCGCTAGTTTATTAAGAACATATTCACTAAAATTGAGCGAATAGGAAGGAAGACGGCAGTTGAGCGAGGTGATGCAATGTTAAACCCAACAACACGACCAACGATGCTGCGCCAAAGGGAGATTGATCTGAAGACCCTCCACGACCAAACTCCCAACACAACAACATTAGGCGCATCGTACCCGGCACACATCGCAACACAACTGCTCAGACCCGTCCTCCGTACGCCTTCACCAGACATCATGCCGGAACACGACAAATCGCTTGGCGGCAAGGCTAAATAAAAACTATATAAACAAAAACTAATGACGACGCAGTGCGTTGAAAACTAGTGTGACGTCACTGCACGCTACACTTTTTAGCGTGCAGTAACGTCACCAGCCACCACTCCTGATCTTTAATGCTTTTTATATTTGTCAATTTTTATTGATTCGATATAACAAAATATACGTATCCAATATTTTTCTATAATCTGAATGACGAACTAAATAGAATATATTTTTTTTTACCAGGAAACATCCCTATAGAGACATTTTAGTCACTGTTTTTGTTAAATCACTTAAATTATTGTAAACATTTTCATTTTAATGTCTGGTCTTAAAAAAAGACGATGATCCCTGAGTTTGTTTCGGTTTTCCTAACTGACTACTTCTTCTTAGAGGTAGTCAGTTAGGAAATCCGGCTCCAACTAGTTTAAAAAAATATGACGTGTAAGTGCAAGTTGGATCACTGGTCACTTTATCAGTGATCCTACTTGCATAATAAACGATTTCATTTCATTTCATTTCAATGGGGATTCGAATCCCGCACAGATCAAATATTCACGGTTATTTTCTGTATATGCTAAACCCGAAACAGGTGTCCTGTATTTTGTAAATAAAGAATCTAAGTAAAAAATTTCAAAAAGATTTCATGAACAATCACATAGTTACGAAGTTGTTATGTTACTTGATTGTCCCAACAAAAATAAGGTCAACGCAACGCTAGCCCGCCCACGCCTGAAGCGGCGCGGCCCAGCGGGCTCCTAGTATTACGATCTACGGTCAGCTGTATTGCGCGCTCGGTAACTACACTGCTACGATTTCTAAATGTATTTGGGAAAAAATATAACATGTGTTCACATGTACTTCACAAAATGATTAAAATCGATTCAGTTGCTTATTCTGAACAAACTAAACCCAAATGCAAAAAAAAACGGGAACCTAAGCAATAAACCTTTTTAAATGTTAATATTGCTTTGTTTGATAATTATAGGTAGTTATATCCTCACAATTTGGTAAATTAATAAAAAAAAATAGCCACGAAGCATTGGCAGCAACCCTCTTGAAGCAGCGCGATAATTTTGGTAGCTTTTACCAGTTCATCTACCTTCATCTACCAGCTTTGACAGTCAAGGATATGGAATTAATAGGTGCCCTCTAACTGGCAGAAACTTGTTGCTCCGAAACCTATTTGGCATAAACTTTTTTAAACTCTCCTCAGGTAGGTCTCCTCTCATACAGAGTAGGATTGAGCGTAATCACCACGCTTGCCCAATGCGGGTTGGCGATTTCAGATTTAAAGTCCAGGACAACACAATCACGACACGATTTAAATATGATACGTATGAGTTAAATAGTTAATATACAAACACACATTTCATTATGTACAGACAGCTGTGCTGCTCTAAAAGTGCTGATTTTCAGGCTAAGTTAAATAAATGACTTTTGATTTTGGATAAATTTCCCGCGGTAAAATATACAAAAACAATATACTATTTTTTATTTTATATTTCCCATACAGATCCATAAACAATTCTAAGCTAAGGACACTCTCTCAGTTGATTTGGTCTTCTGAGCAATGAGGGTTTTCTTAAGTCTTTTCCAGAATATAGGTCTTTCGGCTTCGTCCTTTGGCCATACGATGTAGGTTTTGGTCAACATCAAGTAGTGTAGTGTATTTGGTCGGAGACGGCGTGGAATGTCTTCCAGAAGAATGAGGGTCAGGTCTTCTCTGCGAGTTTCCAGGAGCCTGGAATTGGAAGAGCATATTATTATTTAAAGTGATAGTAAAGGTGGCTAGCCGTGTGGTACCCGGCAGAGTAGAATAGGCCAACCTCACTCTTACCGAGATATCGTAGAAGGCGACTAATTTATTTATTTATTTAAATAGAACGGCATAAGCCAATTATACTATTTAAACAAAAACTACACTAAACATTAATAAAAGGAAGAGAAACATATAACAAACAATACAATAAAAACATTAAACGGGCATTTTAAACATACATTTATTTGATTCAGTCATGCATTCTTCTTACAAAACTTCAAACACTCTGATAGTATCGTCTTCAATTCATGCACAAAAATATCCATATCAGTGTTTGAGTTCAGGAGAGCGTTAATAGCTGCTAATGTTCGAGGAATAGGCGACTTGGAGTGAGCAATAGTTCGGCTGGTCGGAACAGCCAATAGCCGATGTTTTCTGCCACGACAGTAATTGTCAAGGACAAACACATTGCAGATCTCATTGTGCAGATCAGGATCCGTAATCCGTAATCCCTCTGAGTATTTTAAAGACTACAATCATCTGATCGCGCGAACGTCGTACTTCAAGTGAGTTTAAATTTAAGCATCCCAGCAAAAAATCGGTGGGATATAAGTAGGGATAAAACCCATACAAGTGCTTGTAAAGATACCTGAGGAATGCTTTTTGTACTTTCTCTCAAGCTAACACATACTGCTTCTCAAATGGGTTCCAAGGGGTACACAAGGTAAATTTAAATTTACCTTTAACTAAGGTAAATTCCTTGCAAAGTCACCAGCACACAGAAAAGGAAAACTCTGCCATTTATACCAAAACCATCGCCAACCCGTCTGCCAAGCATGGTGAGTATGGCATTTACCCCTCACGTTATTAATGGAGGCCAGTGCCCATTCAGTGAGGACGTAAATAGGCTGAACAAGAAGAGATGGTTTTGTTGGTTAATTGGCTGCAAATGCAAGGCTAGGATTCTTGGGTTTTCAAACTGAAACCTTACAGTTTAATAATTACAATTTATAAGATACTATCTACAAGTTTCAATTTACTAGTTTCAATGTACCTTGAAATTCTAAACCACACGATTTTTTTTTTTTTAATAATTTTAAACTAGCGCTTGACCGCAATCCCGTAAGCAGTGATGAGATCGTTGATGGTAAAGCGCGTTAGTTTATTAAGAGCCTATTCACTCAGAAAAACTGAGCGAATAGGAAGGAAGACGGCAGTTGAGCGAGGTGATGCAATGTTAAACCCAACAACACGACCAACGATGCTGCGCCAAAGGGAGATTGATCTGAAGACCCTCCACGATCAAACTCCCAACACAACAACATTAGGCGCATCGTACCCGGCACACATCGCAACACAACTGCTCAGACCCGTCCTCCGTACGGCTTCACCAGACATCATGCCGGAACACGACAAATCGCTTGGCGGCAAGGCTTTGTCTGGTGGGTGGTAACTTCTGCGGCCCCCACTCCTGATCTTTGATGCCTTTTATAAAACCGCTTTCGAGTTGGTAAACGTCACAAAGTTTTGTTTTTTTTTTCTAAGATGTGCCTGTTTCTTCACAAACTTTTTCTTCACCGTAAATTTATTTTTAATGCCAAGAGCATTGGCGGTGAAATAATTTTTTTAAAATAAATGGTACCTGCCAGGGTTCAAACTTACCGACTACGACTACGACTACTTAACGACCTACGCTCGTATTACGCGGCCGCTACCACTTGGCCTCCGCTGCCTCCCTTGCGACTTCCATAAAAGTTGATAAGAATCCAGAATGCATACCTATGCTGTGCCAGATGCATCTCAAACTGGCACCATTGACTGAGTAAAAACTTTTGCGATAGAATCAGCATGATGGACTTGGAGCGATCCATGCAGGATACGATGTTCTCCAGGATTGAGAGACCCACCTGGAATTAATTTAAAGATTAAAAGAAAAGAAAAGACCGTACGCCTAAGTGCTGGGGCCCTGCAGGCGAGTAGCCTATATAAAGGACATGTTTCATTTTGGGCCACCATTATGTACGCTATATTGATAAAAAGGAAAAAAATAAAAGATTCTCATAAAAATACTACGAAATTAATTTGAATAAAAATACAAGTATATATAATTAATTATTTGAAACGGTTTTTTAGTGAGATAATCCTTTATTAAGGTAGCCATGACAGTGGTTATGACGTTTGATTGGCGACTTTGACAGTTCTATTTTCCCGTTGTGTTCGTGTTGTGTGTTGATTTGAGCTGATTGTGTTTATTTAATGGGCCAAATGTTCGGAATTCATGTTTTGTTTTTTCACGTCAATCAAATGTCACTGTCAAAATCTTATTTCGCTTATTGCTGACCACCATATTTACTAGTAGTTGTGTTGCACTCCTTGGCCGAGTTAAATTGAATCTGTATATAAACTAAGCCAAAATATAGGAAATTAACATTAAAAACAGTTAACTGTAGCGTAACTATACCTAGCATTAACTGTACAATGTGCTGGCCCAGGCTCAATACATTTTCGGAAACATCTACTTTGTCCTTCCAACACGCTTCCATTGACATTTCATTGTCATTGTGCTAAAAGTTCGTAACCTACTAAATTCATAATGATAGAATGACATTGCCGTATTCCTATTATTATAAAACCCGTTAGTAGAAATGATTTTCTAAAAACTACCACTCAATAGGGTAGTTAACTAAAAAAACTAATTAGTCCGTCAGTCAGATTTCCAAAGAAAACTAGACACGTATTTTTCTTTTTCATATAAACAAGAAATGAAGACGATACAGTGTGTTGAAAACTCGTGTGACCTCACTCCTTGTTACACTTTTAAGCAACCAGAGACGTCACCAGCCCCCACTCCTGATCTTTGATGCCTTTTATATTTGTCAATTTTTATTGATTTGATAAAACAAAATATACGTATCCAATATTTTTCTATAATCTGAATGACGAACTAAATGGAATCAAGTTTTTTTTTACCCACGAAACACCAATATTTGAATCTTTATTAATATGAAGTGGGGTGTCAATGATTGACCACTGGAAAGTCATAATGACGCCAGTTTATTAGTAGATTATGAAATTTGTCAAAATCAATCATTATGATATCACTGATTGCCCATTCTGACACTATTATAGCAGACTAGGGCCCCTGAACGTACGACCCATTTCGCTGGTCGTACAAATCGTTAGTGAGTTATTCCGTGGTGAATTTCTTAATAGCAGCCCGGGGTTTAGAAGGCTGTGTGATACTCCCGTACCTCGGGAGCACGTAAAGCTGTTAACCCTGCACCTGACCCTTTTCGGTCAGCAGTGGCATCTGCGCACAGATTTTGCTTGTGACTTCGTCCGCGTCAGTTTCTGTTATTTTTTAGATCATATATAGAGAAATAATTATTGCATATATATTTTTGGGACATCATTTCTAAAATACACGCAAGCAAAAATCCCTTCAGAAGGATAAAAATGAGAATAAAAATATATAATAAACTACCGGACACAATAAAGGAAGAAAAAAAGTTAAATATATTTGTAAATAAATAAAAGAAAATTCTAATAAACAAATATTACTACACTATAAATGAATATCTTAGCGATAAAAACAAATAATTGAAATTAAAATTAAATATATAATTAATTATACTTGTCTTAAACATACTACAAAAATACAATAAAGATATTCGAGTATTGAGTATTAATAAAAAATAGAAAGCAGAAGAATAAAAGTAGAAAGAATAATAAAAAACTGAAAGGTAGAAGTAAGTAAAGGTAGTCCTGGAGCTACCAACGGTTCGACAGAGCGAGGCAGAAGATGAACTAAGCTGTTTTCTTTTGTATATTTAAGGATAGAACAACATAGGAAAGCCATTCAATAAGAGCTGGTGATAAGTTCCTGTTAGAAACTAAAGGATAGCATGATGCTGGTACATTTCAAAATAAATTATTTAACGCTTTTTTATACAATTATAAACTAGTGCTTGACCACAATTCCGCAGCAGGTAAGCAGTGATGCAATCGTTGATGGTAAAGCGTGCTAGTTTATTAAGTCTATTCACTCAAAAAACTGAGTGAATAGGAAGAACCGGCTGTTGAGCAAGGTGATGCAATGTTATACCCAACAACACGACCAACGATTCTGCGCCAAAGGGAGATTGATCCGGAGACCCTCCACGACCAAACTCCTGACACAACAATATTTGGCGCATCGTACCCGACACACATCGCAACAGAACTGCTCTTCCGTACGAGTAAACTCTCATTCAATTGACCAAAAAACTAAAACTTACAAGAAAATCCCTCTCATGGAGACAAGCGCTGATGATGCACTCCTGTTCCATATGAGGCAGCAGGTGATCGAGGACCCACGCTCGATCTTCATTGCAGTACGATACAAATACATCATAGTGGAAGATCGTGTTGTCTGGAAATAGGCATAAGATATAATAATATTTATTTAAAACCTAGATTTACTTCAAATACGAGCTGTCCGAGCAATTTACCAGCTCCGTGTCAGATTTTCTCTGAGAGATTTCTTTAAAGATATTGGTATTCTCACGGTTGCTTCGCAATTCATCTTAGCCAACATCTTATATGTTAGGCAAAATATTCACGTGTGCACCAAAAACTGTGATATTCATAATATTTACACCAGAGACAAGGACAAACTGCGAGCTCCTTTTCACTGACTTCAAAAAGTTCATAACTCTTTTGTTGGACTTGGTATAACTTTTTATAACAAGATACCCTCTGCTTTGCTAGACTTGTCTTACAATGCATTTAAAGCACAAATCAAATCCAAGCTTTGTTCAAAAGCATATTTTTCCGTAAATGACTATTTAAATGATAAGAATAGTTGGTCGCTCTATTAACTCAAGTCAATGTTTGTGTTCTTTCTCCAGAGTTAGTTTACTGACACGTTATATGAGTTCATATAATTTGCTTTTTACAATGCATAAATATGTGTAAAGCTGTCACACCCTTTATACCTGTGGCTTTTATTTAGGTAATAAGTTTTTACTTATTTACATTTCCATTTGAATGATATTTTATTTCTTGTTTTTGTTTTGCTGGTATTTTGGCGTGGCCAGCTGGCATAATTATGATAAATAAATTCATTGTTGTTGTTTTTCCTTGTGTTCATTTCTGTACCTACATAGTATTGTATAAAGTCATGTGCTTTTTTAAATGTACAGACAGCTGTGCTGCTGGGGAGTTTCTTCCGCCACTTCTTCTTCCCAGCGAAAGCACTAGGAAATGTCGATGGGTGGGCGTTTTGGGGGACTGTCTTATGTAATATTGACGTTCAAAAAGTGCTGATTCTCAGCCTAATTTGAATAAATGACAATTAATGTATGAAATAATAAAAATTATGAGAATCGTAAAAATTAACGTGTAGACTAATACAAGATATGAGAGGGGATGAGGTGCTGCCTTTTATGATCCTATTAGGCCAGAAAATAGTAAATTTTCAAAATTTCTTCTCCTTTGTGCATTGTGTCGTTGGAACTCATTACGATTTGGGAAGCTTTGTCATAAGCTAAAACCATTGAAAGTAGAAAAGTACTTATATGCGTAGATTGCAAAAGTGCTCTTCAACATATAGCTCAATGCGCCTCTGGTCACAGAGGTATAGCTTACAAGATTATTTCATTGATCGATTTGTTGTCTAGTCGTGGCGTGAATCTGAGAATACAGTGGGTTCCCTCTCATATAGGTTTATAAGGAACAAGGAGGCAGACATGCTGGCAAATAGGGGTATACTGGAATGAAAAAATCTAGATTTAAAGCGAATTTTTCAGAAGTGTTACCAAAATGTAAGGTGAAATGTAATCAACTTTGGGTAGAATATTTTAATTTGAGATCTACAACGAAAGATACTTGGTATAAGACCATGGCTGCTGAACCCCCTCGGCCCTTGTATACCTTGGTTTAGTAACAGTAGATTAAGTAGGCGATTATTAGTAATTGCTCTCAGATTGGTTAAGAGATATAAGGAGAGATAGAGATAAAAGGTTACAAATTAATTACAAAAAACGCGTTTCTCATGTGGTTATTCCACATGAGAAACGCGTTTTTTTGCGATTTTTTTCCTCGTGCTATAAAACCCTAAATTGTCTTTTGTTTATTGTGTCCAAAACAAAAGTCTAAAAAAATAGCAGTCATGGAACTGACCAACAGAAGTGAAAACTACAGAATACACAAAAAGTAAAAAACAAAAGGTCACGCTTATGCGAATTCAATGCCTTTTCCCGATCCAACAAAAGTGCTCAACAACCTCGCTAAAGAAGCTTTAGCTTTTTTAACAATTAAACATGCGTTTAATATTTACAAACATAAAAAACTAAATAAACTACAAATTATTAAATAAAAATTAAGTACTAAATAAAACTGTTACCCTAATTATAACTATTCATTAATTAAAATACAGCATGGAAAAATTCTTCGGCATCGCTGTCGATTGGTAATGTACCCAAGAGACTGGCGGCATTGCCGCGTTGAATGGCAATACTTAGCCTTAAGATTTTTTTCGAAAATATCTAAAATTTGTGCTTACCGTCAACAGCATCGTTCTGAGAGATCAAACTCAGCATCGCAGAGTTCCTCATGGTTATAAAAAAATATCTAAGATGTCTTCTGTACACATAAATCACGACGAAAGGCACCAGTAGACAAGGTATGACCAATAAAGCCAAAAGCTTGTGCTTTCCGCTATCCAATATTCCCTCATAGTTGACGTCTCTAGCCCGACCACAGCTTTTCACATCAGAAATGGAAACAGTCTTACTGTCAGGGACCACAAGACACTCGTAAGGATCACTTGAATAATCCACGAAACGAAATCTACCTGATGTTGGTCCGATGTCTTCGAAACAATCATTATCACAATTTTCCAAGTAAAGTTGACTTCTATTTTGTATAACATTATTGTAGAATTGAAACCCAAGATCCGGTAGCTTTCCTTCTGGTTCGCGTATTAAATTATTACCGAAAATAAATTCATTTTTGGCAGCCATCTTGTAAAAATCTTTAGCGAGACAATTGCAGACCAAAAAATTGCCAGACATAGCCAAATAGTCGACATGCATTAAATCGTCAATCATTTCTTCTGTTATTATATTTAAATTATTGTTGGCTAATGATAAAAATTGAAGTATTGGCATTAAGGAGAAGGTTTCGTGGAACCATGAACTTATTCTGTTATTCTTCAAATCTAGAATTTTTAATTTCCTCAGGCTCTTCGCCGTTGAATTGGGGACATAGCCAATCTCATTGTAAGAAAGTTGCAATATCATTAAATTGACAAAACCCTCCAAGATGTTCATAGTTTGTAGACCAATTTCTTCTGCGTATAAAATTGCTAAGCTTTTTTCAAGTCCTCCCAATGCCTTCTTCAGATTCAGAATGCCATTATTTCGTGACAAGTCCAAAATCACTATGGGTGTCTCATTGAATATATTCTCTGGAAGACTGTTTAACCCCGTGTTGCACAACGATAGACTTCTAAGACTTGTCCCAAGACTTTCAATCATACCAAGATTTCTTTGAGTCAGTTTTGTATGCGACATATCCAAGGAAACTAGGTTTATCAAATCTTTAAAGGCGTAATACCTATCTGTGGCTAGATTTTTCGGGTTCCCCTTTTCATCAAAGGCTTGATTTCTGCTGAAATCCAAATGCAATAAGTTTCTTAAGCCTGAGAAAGCATTCGAGTCGATGAAATAGATTTCGTTCTCGCCGATATAAAGCGCAGTTAGCTCTCTCATCCCTCGAAATAAGTTGGGTCCTAGAACTTGAATGGAGCACGCTCTTAGGTCCAGCTCTTTCAGTCTTCGGAATGTGACTGATGATAAACCTGATGACCAAACACTTGCAGCTGGAAATAAGAAAACAAAAGTGTTTGGAATTACAAATTAATAGCTATAAAATAGGGGTCATAGGCTCATAGTAAACTGCAGAGTAATTGTGTATCACACTATGAGTAGCAATCGTTTTCATTTTGACATTTCAACAACATTCATTGCGCTATTTACGGTCTTAAGCAGAGTCATTTTTCAAACACATGGAGCAATGGATTAGGAATTGGTTTCAAAATGATTCCAATTGATAGTAATAATATGTTCGCTTTTAAGGAGTTTTTTTTTTTTTTCTCTTTATTTAGTTTGGGGAGTTTTACACGAATGTGTATGCCAGTCCCATCGTAACTTAACCAAACCTTAACCTAACAAACTTAACTTAATCTTAATTTAACAAATTTAAAAACTTTATAGGCGGCATCTGAAGTAGGTGTGGACAATATATGATGGAAAGCACCAACATCATATCTATTAACTTCCAACTCTTTATACAATTTTTCTCTTTCAGACTGCAATCTAACACATTCCGTCAATAAGTGAAAGACATCCTCCGGTTTTGCGCACTCCTCACAGTTTGGTGAATTAATCAGTTTAATTAGAAATCTAAACTTATTGAGTGGCATGTGTCCAGATCGCAGTCTGTGAGCGATCACCACCAGCTGTCTACTTTTAAGGAGTTGGTTTTGATTGATCACTATGGCTCTCAAAATAAGAAAATCAGTTCAGACAGCAATCTACATGCTCTTCACATGATCTTAAGAATTTTTTATGCTATAAACTAGTGCTTGACCGCCTGATGGTAAGCATAGATGCAATCGTAGATGGTAAGACGCACTAGTTTATTAAGAGCCCATTCACTCTAGCTGTTGAAGACATTTAAATTGTAGTCAGACGGAAGGACCGCCGCTGGCAAATTGGTTCAGTCCTTTGAGTCATATACGTGGTATAAAAAACGAAAAACGCTTCTTTTGGATCCTAGCGATGTTATATTATACCATGTTTGTGCTTTAAGAGTCTCTCTCTTTCTCTGCCTTTGCTCCTAAAATAATCTATATAACGATATTTTTGTTTCTACGAATCCTGAATATAGTTTGTTCAGAATAAGCAACAGAATCGATTCCAATAATTTTTACACCATGTTGAATTTTTATGCTTTTTATTAGCTTCACTTGTATGAAAGCTTGCTTGTTTGTTTGTTTGTCCGTTTCTAACTCTTTGGACTACGAGTGAGCGGCTCATTACTGTAAAATGTCCCACCGTTTTCAATACGTTCGTTCGTTCGTTTCATTTTTTAAAAAAGAATAACTAAAAAGTTGAAAATAAATATAGTTTAAAAAACTAAAAAAACATGCTTTTAAAGAATATCAAACTAAAAAGTTAAAACTATTTTTTTAAAAAAGCGTGGGGCGCTTAATATACAATAATTATGGCTACAACTTTTTAGTTTGATATTCTTTAAAATCATGTTTTTTTTAGTTTTTTTAACTACATTTTTTTTGCAAATTACGTGTAGATATTTTTGCAGTGTGAGTCGTGAGTCGTGAGAGTCGTGGTGGCCTAGTGGCTAAAACACCAGCCTCCAGTATGAGTGCGCGGGTTCGATTCCAGTTCAGGCAAGTACCAATGCAACTTTTCTAAAGTTATATGTACTTTCTAAGTATATCTTGGACACCAATGACTGAAGGTGAAGGAAAACATCTTGAGGAAACCTGGACTTTATAAGTCTGAAATCGCCAACCCGCATTGAACAAGCGTGGTGATTACGCTCAATCCTTCTCTGTATGAGAGGAGACCTGTGCCCAGCAGTGGGACGATAAAAAAGGTTGTTGATGATGATGATTGTTGCAGTGTCGTTACCGAATGCACAACATAGCTGGCGGTAGATTAAATTATACTTGGGGGCATAGTGAGACAGGGCACACCTGCGCGCGCGCCGCTGCAGGCGCGGGCGGGCGAACGGTACATTGACCATATTTTTGTTGAGACAACCAGATATGATAACAAGCTCATAACTTTGTGGTTTTTTATGACATCTTTTTGAAATTTTGTACATAGATTATTTATTTACTTAAAAATACTGGACAAGTGTTTCGAGTTTCCCATATACAAAAAATAACGTTACAAAAGTATCTTGTTGATGAGTCGTGTAACTTCTACTTTAATTAAATAGACATTTTAAATTTCAGTAGGTACATATATGTCGATACATGTGACTAAATTTTCCAGTCATTTACATTTTTTTTTAATAATTATAAACTAGCGCTTGACCGCAATCCCGCCTGATGGTAAGCAGTGATGCGATTTTACCAGCGCGCTTTACCATCAACGATCGCATCACTGCTTACCATCAGGCGGGATTGCGGTCAAGCGCTAGTTTATAATTTATAAAAAAAAAAAAACGTTTATTTGCAGTAAACATGAGGCAAAAGTTTACAAAAACACAAAAAATAAGACATAGTTGAGGAAAACATGCGTCACATTCACGCAAAACGGATGTGGCTCAGCATTATGCTGCGACTGTATGCAAAACAAAGCCCAGCGCTGGTTTTCAGCGACATCATCAACCTTTCATCATCATCATCAACCTTTTTTTTTTTATCGTCCCACTGCTAGGTACAGGTCTCCTCTCATACAGAGAAGGATTGAGCGTAATTACCACGCTTGCTCAATGCGGGTTGGGGATTTCAGACTTAAAGTCCAGCCTAGGTTACCTCAAGATGTTTTCCTTCACCTTATAATCAGTCGTTAGTGTCCAAAATATACTTAGAAAGTACATTAAACTTAGAAAAGTTACATTGATGCTTGTCTGACCTGGAATCGAACCCGCACACTCATACTTAACAGACTGGTGGTATCGTGGTGGACTAGGCCACCACGATTTTCTTATAGCTAGTGAGACCTGGACTTACTCTTAACTCTCTCACGCTTTGCTGTGTCAAAACAGATTATTTAAGAGGAGGCTCTAGTGACGAGAAATTTAGAAAATAAGTACTTGAAGAAACTATTGACGTCGCGCTGGTTCCAACCCGGTAAGCGCGAAAAGGACAGTTGCAGCTCAAGCTGATTTTACCTACAAAAAGGTTGACCAAAAGACGTTTTGTAGTCCACTGTTTTCCTTTTCAAATCACGACAGATCTCAATTATTTTTTATATCAAAATTAAGAGGAAAAGTATACCTAATACCTATGCTTCTATTATTTTCTTTTTTGACAAAAACTTGTCACGTTTGTATAATAGTTTTTCGGGATTTTGAAATGTCATATCTCTTTTATTAATTAAGTTTACGAAAAAATCAAATGATAGAGACACGCATAATGAAGGTGTAAAAATATAGAAATAAAATAATTATTACTGGAAAAGCGTTATTCACGAAGAAAACAACGGAATACGTTTGTATAGAGGCCTCTTAAGGCCGCTGCCTCGAATCTTGCGGGCAGCGGGGCGGCGGCGGCAGCGGCGCGGGAGCCGAGCGGGCATCGAAGACCCGTTCTCGAAACTAGCGGGCAGATCGTGCGTCACTGTCGACAAGGAATGTCTCAACAATGGCGGCAACATCTTTTTGATTCAAATTTATTCCTAACGCTCGATCACCGCTCGCTGCCCGCCCGCTGCCCGCAAAATTCGAGCGCGAGAAGTACATCGCTCGCTGCCCCGCACCGCCCCGCTTCCGCGTCGCTGTTTTCGAGAATCGGTCCGTTTGATTTTACGCATAAGATCCTGCCGCTCACTCGCCGCCGCCGCCCCGCTGCCCGCAAAATACGAGGCAGAGGCCTTAGTCACACAGCGCTATTAAAATAATTTACCTGGTCTCAGAGGTGAGTTGTTTGAGTTCATGACACTAGATCCCGTAGCGTTGAACGTCATAGAGTAATGTTTCCCGGGTATGCTTGTGCTTAAAAATGAGTTGCCGTACAGCGTCATATACTCCAACATAGAGGCTAATGGTCGGAGATTGCTATCTCGTAGTTCGAATATCTGGAAATTGATTTGAAAAAGAAAGTTTTTTTTTAGAAAAACAGTGTTTGCAGTCTTGGGTCAGTCCCAAGAAAGAAGTGAAAATGAAATCATTAAAAAACAGAATACACAAAAAGTCAAAAATAAAAAAACTGTCATGGTGTCGGGTCGGTCCATGTGTTTTTTCCTCATCCAACAAAAGTTCTCAACGTCTCTAAGAAGTTTTTCTTAAAAAAAAAACTATTGAACTAGCAAAAAAAAAAAGAAAAAAATGTTTATTTTGACTCGTACAGGAAAATTTTAAAAGTAACTAAGTAGAAACAATTAAATATAAAACAAATTATACATAAAAAAGTATCTATAATTAGATAAGTCCCTTACGAGGCCAAAAAGCTCCTATCTCAGCATAAATAAATAAATATATTCGAACAAACCACACAGATTGAGCTAGCCCCAAAGTAAGTTTGAGACTTGTGTTATGGGATACTAACTCAACGATACTATATTTTAATAATAGATACATATCGACGCTGGAAAGCAATTTTATCGTATCTGAAAAAAGGCGATTTTGTTTTTTTGCATATTTCAAATAAAATCAAAATCAAAAGTTATTTATTCAAATTAGGCTGAGAATCAGCACTTTTTGAACGTCAATATTACATAAGACAATCCCCCAAAACGCCCACCCATCGACACTTCCTAGTGCTTTCGCTGGGAAGAAGATGTGGCGGAACAAACTCCCCAGCAGCACAGCTGTCTGTTCATTTAAAAAAACACATTACTTTATAGAATACTATGTATACTGATGAACCCAAGAAAATACAACAATAATGAAATTATTGAAAATATGCCAGCTACCACGTCAAAATACCAGCAAAGCAAAACCAATAACGAAAACGATTGACCACGTGACGCGATAAATCACGTGGTCAATCGTTCACGCCATTGGTTGGTTTGGTATTCGATTTCGCTTCGCTACGAAGCGATGTTACATTGGCTAGGGCCCCTGGTGTGATGTTACGGGCTGTATGATCTTGTGGAGACATGAGGAACGGGGAGCAAAGTTCACTCATCCTCCATAGAAAAGGGAGGATCCTCCGACCAGACGGGTGTTATGTCTGGTGGGCCACTTGCCCGATGGTTGAAATTGGCAAGTTGTATGTATGCTAATTGCACGGTAAACTCTGATTGCGAGATGTAGAATTCGTTTGACGTCAGTATGACGCGTCGTTCATTTTTGTGGCGTTTGTAGGTACTGCTACATCACTCCCCTCCGAAGATTGGAGGTTGATAGTGTTCTGACTTGTATCTTGCGATGCTTGTGGTTGTGCTGCGCCTGTGCCTGTGCTGCGCCTGTGCCTGTGCCTGTGCTGCGCCTGTGCCTGAGTCTGAGCCTGTGGCTGTGCCTGTGCATGTGCCTGTGCCGAGGTTGCTGATGAGGCTGAGAGTGATGACCAGGTATGCCCGGTCGCTGCATACTCGTGGTCAGTATACCCCTTGAAGCCGTGGGCGCCGATGAAGCTTGCGGGAGTGATGATGAAGAGAGTTTACACAGGTCCCACAATCTGTTGCTAGATCACACACTACTTTTAGATGATGTGGGCAGAATACAATAAAAGATATTGATTTTATATAAGCTACTATATTGTTCCAAAGTTATAGTTAAAATTTGCTAATGGACTGATGTGTGTGAAATGAGTGACACGTGGCCTTTGCTGGTCGTAATGAGAACGCGACAACTTGATGGCTCGACGCGAACTGATGATTATTATAAAGTAAAATGAATGCGAGGCGTAAATGCTGACGATGCTGTGCTGATGTGCGGTTGCCCCGTACACGGGCAATAGAGTACACCCCAGCCCCTACGGGTATGACGTAGGTACAGATCACCAACACAACTAAATAAATAAATAACTAACAGCAAATTTCGACTTACGATACTGAAGTACACATGTACCATACAAATCGTTGGTCGAGTTATATTCACTGATACTTTATTGATGACAGACACTTGAGATAAAAAGATAACACACGTTTTGAATTCTGACGAAACATATTCGTAACCGGTACAATGATGTAGCATCCATTCATTAGGTACTATTTCCAGCATTCATAAATTTAATCAATTACCAATTGTAGATCTCGGATTGACAAGTATTCATTCATCAGAGAATGATAAATGATGAGTACTATACCTAATTTATTTGAAGTCATCACAAAATTACGTTTTTTGACGTGACAACGTCTTATAAATTGGTTTGCCGGGTGACACTTCAAGAAACTGCGTTACGCTCCGCTCACGTTATGCGCTCACAATGAGAGCGAGTGAGAGGCACGCGTCCCTTCCACTCGGGCATGGTTAGCCCGCCTAAGAGCGAGAGAGACAGACATAAAAAGTGAAAGGCACGCGTCCCTTCCACTCGAGCACAGTTAGCCCGCCTAAGAGCGAGAGAGACAGAGCGAGAGAGAGAGAGTGAGAGAGATAGGCATACACACCGGTTCATGTCTTGCGCTTCTATTTCGCTTAGGCGCCTGCATACAAGTTTACACGTTGCCTATACAAAGTTGTTGTCACGTAAAACTTTCGCCCGTATACCGACTTTACAGGCAACCAATTTTTTTCATACTTCTCGCACCTTTAGAACAATAGAGACCTATTTCGAAATTTGATGATTTCAATGTTGGCCCATAAAATTACCTTGCAAGACCGTCTTCATCGACTGTTAATAAAACAGAGACAGTGAAACCGTCTCTGTTTTATTGTTCAACATTGTTGAAACAAGTTCAACATATCAACGTTGAAATCTTCAAATTTCGAATTCACTACACCCCTTGGATTCACTCACTTTAATTTTTGAAGTGAAACTTCTTTACGCACGCTTCACTTGGGGAGTAAGCTGGCGAACGCGTGACGTAAGCGTTACGAAAAGTGATCGGGCAAGGCGAACGGAAGTTAAGTGGGGGATATAAGCACAGAGGCGCCCGTGGCGCGAGCTTGGTACTACAAGGTCTACAACGAGTTTTTTTTTTTTTCAATAAAAATAGAAGATCTATGCAAAAATATTTTTTTTTTATTTTTTCAATAAAAATAGAAGATCTATGCAAAAATATTAATTTACCAATGAAACCATGAATTAAATTTAAATATTTATAGAAAATTAATATATGTATATGTGTATACATGTATATATTGTACACACATACAGTATGTTAAGAAAACCCTGTCCGACCCGTGAAGGTGTTGTTAGGTATCGATAACTGATTCTACTAATGCATACAAAACCGGGCTAAACTTAAAAAAATCCCCCTAAAAAAATAAATATTATTTCGCAAAAAGAGGTAACTTAATAAATGTGCGCTATGCACACCTATGCCCCAATCCGCGGGCGGCGGGCGGCAGGGCACGTGGCACGTGGTCGCATCGCTATTCGCCCATAATAATACCGGTGTTGTCACTTTTTAAAAATTACCAAATTTCGGGGAAGTTGAAATTAATTCGCGGGAAAAAAGATTATTTCAAAATTAATTTGTGTTGGTACTATGATGATTACGTAAAATTTTATATTATATTTGGTCATATGTTTACCTAACCTTTATTGTCCTTATGGGTCGGACAGGGTTTTCTTAACACACTGTATATATACACACACACACTGTATACTGAGCGAAAGAAGTTTCACTTCAGTCGTGTGGTCATAAGCACACTCGTATTTTATTTTTATTTTTTTGGCCCACACTAGGTAATTCTCCTGTATCAAGGTTGCGTTTACAAACATATAAAGTCATATACACAAAGAGCCAGACCCAGAACAATTACTTGTAGGTCATACAAATATTTGAACCCGCAATACACAGCACAGCAGCCGATCGCGCCAACTGTGTTATCAATTATGTAAAGGGTGTATCTGACATCGTAACGCAAACTTCGCGAGAAGGCTACACCGCATGTCACTAATAAAATTATAATGTCGTTAATGAGCGGGTACAGAAATAACAGTGTTTAAAAAAATGTGCCGGCTCGGCCTTTGAACGTCGCAAGCGTGCCGCCGAGCGTGTTTGTTGGTATGACGTTGATCCTTGATGTGAACTCTATTAAATCAGCTGATAGGATAGTTTTTCGAGTTTTGTTCACAATACGCTTTTTTGTGTAATTAGCTTTAAAATTACTTTAAAATCTTATTTGCTTATAAAAGTATAGTAATGATGAACGGTTTAAAGTGAAAAAACTGCACATTATTTTTTTTTTAATCAGGGAAAAACTGATGAAAAATTCCACCACTGGGGGGTTCAGAATCATGTACTGGATCCATGGTACTCGTTTGTGCGTCGATGTCAGAGACACCCTTTATATTCAGATTACAAGTCTACGCCTTATAGATAATATGTTTCACAGTCGCACACATACAGATTGGTGCTGACAATACGACAATAAATAAAAACACGAACAATATTGGTTCATAGGAATAATCCTAAACCATAGAAAAGAACCTAACATCAACAATAAAAAAAAACGAAAATTTAAAACAAACTAAATAGCATAAAATTGTAAACGAAATAGAACATCCTTTAAAATATTCGTTCACTGACCTCCGATCGGCGACAGCGCGGACCTGTATCGACTTGCTTTTTTCGCGCCATTATTATTAAAGTTTGGTACCTACCGCTGGATGCGGCGGTCATAAGCGGGCGTAAGCGCTTCCTTATCCACATGTACATCATATAGAAAATGTGAAAAATTAAAAATATTTTCCTGTGACTAAACTAATGGATATATTTATATGAGTAGACTGAGAATGTGTTGAGGTACACGATGTTTAATTTATTGTCGTATTGTCAGCACCACTCTGTATAATGGTCTGCCTAATTAGGTATTAATTACATTTTCGGCCACGACCGAGGGTGCAAATGGAAACTATAATCACTTATACTACATTTATTATAGTTAAGATTACATGGTAACTCCTAAATCTACTTAACCTAAGTGCGAATGCGTCCGAAGTTAGGACGACACTGCTACACTCTACTATCCTACATTATGTCTAATGCCTAATATCTAATGCCTAATATCTACTGCCGCTGCATCTGTCGGGATTCCTCTATATATGTGCTTTGGGTTTACGTCTAATGAGGTGATTGATGATTTAGCGATTCGCGGCTGGGCACGAGGCGGCGACACGAGGAGACGACTCAGCCGTTGGGATGTTGTAATACTCCGCATAGCTTCAGTTGCATGAAAATACGTATAATATCCTGATTCGGCTGATTTGGGCCTCGTGACAAGGTGCTGGTCACGTTGAGGGGACATGTGTTGGTACCGATACGTAACATATTTCATCCATGTTGGTTTGTTTTGACTATACAGCAGAAGTGTGAAAGTTACATAACTCCCGGTGAGAGGAAGTGGGCCATAATCTAACACGCGGGCCCAGTGCGGGTTTCCTCGCGATGTTTTCCTTCGCCGTTTTGAAAGTAGTGTGCTGATGAAATAATTTACATAAAATAAAACGCCTGTACTCTTTTGTACTGTATTCTTTTAAACTTGTTCCTTCCCCTTTGTGTCAGTGTTCTACATCGAACTGTGAATTTGAACAGTCCGCACATCACATCTTGTGGGAGTGTGTTCTTTGGCAGAATGAACGCAATATTATGTTGGATAGTGTACAAGTTACATCCGGAGTCGTTTATTATACGGACCTTGTAGAAACTAGAACCAATTTCCGTGCGTTCAGGCGCTTTTGCCATACCTATTATTGGAATCAATTGTAACAGCTAATACCTACTTAGGACCCATTAACTTAATCAAATTTTATTCCGTGGTGTTTGGCAATCTGGGCTTCTCCCAGTTGCAATAATGTCCCTTTGTGCCGATTGGCCTAGTTCTGTTCTGTCTCCTGCTTGTTATGGAGGGATGTGGAAAAAATATCTTTTTTCTTACTCCTCCGCTATTCTCTTCTGATTAATTTCGTTGCGGGACCCAAGACAGTTGAATCGTTTCTCCGGGACTCGTCGAGCTTCATTGCTCGGCGTTTTTCTGGCGGTCTCCACTGTTGATTCTGACTTTCAGGAGTTGCAGTGAGTGGGAAAAGTGTGGCGGGTTTTGTCCCAAAAAAAAAAAAAACGCCTGACAGGATTCGAACCTACTAAAGAAGTTTTTACTTCAAAAATAAACTATAACAAAACGGCTTAACGTGCTTTCTCGGAAAGCACTGAAGAGTCTCAATAACTAAAGTTGGTCAACCATCCGCAGAACAACCGCGGCCAGTGTTGCTTACCCTGATTGAACAACCTATCCGGCTGTCATCATTTAGCCACTGGCCTCACATTTACCGTATTGTATCTACTATTAATTCGACTTACCGGTGGTACCCTGCTAAGATTACATTTGGCCAGGCTGAGATACTTCACAACCTGCCTCGGTGACTTCTTCATGCTCAGCTTCTGATCAAGAGTCTTTACTGGATTCTTATCCAAAGAGAGATCTATTGAGTTTGAAATGTCATCTGGAACAAGGAAATTGATGAATAGAATACCCTCTGTTGTGGATTAGGTTCAATGAATGGCGAGTAGAAGTAATTGTCATTTATTCTTTTTTTTTTTGATATGGCATCTCGTAGTTGACCTTGAGAGGTCGTGACTACTTAACCGGGCTATCCTGTGGCTGCCTTAAGTGAATTTAAAGCCTCCAGCCAGGGCTACTAAAAGCTAAGCGACTACACGCTAAGGGCACCCCCTGTGGGGTACGAACCTCGGCTTAGGGTGTCGCTGGAGAAAACAGCAAGGGACGGCTGGATCGAATTATTTTATTTTTATTTCTGTTTGATGACCACGGCGTTTCCTAGTACTAGCTCTGAGAAGAAACGGCCGAAACAAACTCAGAGGTCATAGTCGGGAGTTTATATTTACTGGCTCAGCTGCGGCGCGGGCTGGCCTTCATCGGACAAGGGACGGGGGTCATTTATTCATACCAAACCCTAGCTTAAGTAATATTATGTAGCATTAAGGAGTCTGCCCACTACACCGTATCATACCATGACCGTAATAGGAACGTGTCAGGCAAAAAAATATTCTTTGTATAGAAAAGCATGATACTATGCCCACTAGACCGTTCCGTCACCGACCCGTACCGTCGCGTGCCATGCACGGTGCGTTGATAAATGTCGGCGAGAATATTTTGCCGGTGCCGAAACGGTCCGCGCATGGCACGCGACGTTGCCAAACCGGTGATAATACGGGTTATAACCGCGTATAAGGACCGTTATAAACGCGTCTCAAATGCCTACACTGAGTAGGAGTCTACCCACTACACCGTCATTAGTCATACGTTGCCAGTTCAAAAGGACGCACGTATTTATACAGTGTAAAATGGATGACGAAAATTTGATTGAACTCGTCCGTAAATATGAGTTTTTATATAATCTACAACACCCGAAACCAGGCATTTATGCGATACTGAAACGGCTTCCTATCAATAGTCATACAAATTACGGGTGGGCAACATACGGGTTGCATACGGGTTGCATACGGGTTGCATACGGTCACCATAGCGGCATCATACGGACATTAAACGCCGTCGACTCGTTTCAGTGGGCAAAGCAAGCCGAATCGTATTACCTTCCGTGCTTGATACGTTCCTATTACGGTCATGGTATGATACGGTGTAGTGGGCAGACTCCTTTACAGTTGTTGTTACACTAAAGAAATATCATTACAATTGACCAATGAGAGAACAGTAATTTCTTCGTCTTCATTTCGGCGGTCACAGGATCTACGCGCACCCATCTCTTTCCCACGCGTAAGCTTAGTATAGCGCTGCCTGCACGCACAGTATAGGTACAAATGTTCGTCTGAGGCACTCACGCTCAGTACGCCCTGTGTAGCGATGTCGGTATGTTGTCTCACGCGTTACACTGCATTGTAGATGTTTATGTGGATGCCCACACCTCTTTATGGTGCATCGAAGGGAAATTCAAATTACATAGAACGTGTCCACACAACTTAATTAGCCTTTAATGTGCCGACTGTTGGGACAGAGGATTCCTCTCGTTGAAAGGGAGTGGGCATTAATCTACCACGCTGGCCCAGTGCGGGCTGGTAGATGTCACATGTCTTAGAGACTTTTTTTTGCTCTAGGACCTTCCGGTTTTCCTCAAGATCCTCCTGCTGCACTCGGTGGTCGGCCATAACATCGGCCGCCGGCAGAAGTTACCACCCACCAGACAAAGCCTTGCCGCCAAGCGATTTGTCGTGTTCCGGCATGATGTCTGGTGAAGCCGTACGGAGGACGGGTCTGAGCAGTTGTGTTGCGATGTGTGCCGGGTACGATGCGCCTAATGTTGTTGTGTTGGGAGTTTGGTCGTGGAGGGTCTTCAGATCAATCTCCCTTTGGCGCAGCATCGTTGGTCGTGTTGTTGGGTTTAACATTGCATCACCTCGCTCAACTGCCGTCTTCCTTCCTATTCGCTCAGTTTTTCTGAGTGAATAGGCTCTTAATAAACTAGCGCTCTTTACCATCAACAATCGCATCACTGCTTACCACCAGGCGGGAATGCGGTCAAGTGCTAGTTTATAATTATTAAAAACAAAGAAAAGATCTTTTCCTTCGCCATTTTAGGAGCAGTCAAGTGGTGATGAAAAAAATTTACACAAAGTGAAGCACCTGATGGGATTCGAACCTACAACCCCGGCCTAGGCCACCGCCGCAGTAAAGCATTGCATAGTATTGCATAACATTTTCAGCCGATGTTATGTTATGGCCTACCATTGAGATTGGTTTGAGACTGAGATCAAAGAGTGTATGTTCATGTTGAATCTCAGCTTTGGAGTCTGGGGTCCGCTTTACCAATCTTAACTGCTGATTTTGGCTAAACTTCGATTTTTTCCATGAAGCGACTGCCGTCTGGCCTCCACAACCCGAAGGCGATATCGAAGCACTGCAGTTAGACCAACTGTTGGACTTTTTGAGGGCTCCAACAACCGGTAACGAATGCCATTAGATTTTCGTATGGCAACCGGGACCAACGGCTTAATGTGCTTCCCGAGGCACGACCAGACCAGTGCAAATATTCATATTCATGCATACAAATGAACGAACCCGCGTCTCTGATATAATAGTCTATGAATACAAATATAAATGTTGGATTGTTCGCGATTTATTCAGTTTCAATCGCTCCAAGCGCGTCACAACTGTTTCAAGTGTCCTTCTTTTTTTTCCACAAACAGACAGACCCCGTGCAACTGATTTTTGTAGGCCATACAAATATTTGTTCCGTGCGGGAATCGAACCCGCGACACGCAGCGCAGCAGTCGATTTCTCAGCCACTACATTTTTTTTTTTTAATAACTCTAAACTAGCGCTTGACCGCAATCCCGCCTGATGGTAAGCAGTGATGCGATCGTAGATGGTAAAGCGCGCGGGTTTATTAAGAACCTATTCACTCAGATTGAGCGAATAGGAAGGAAGACGGCAGTTGAGCGAGGTGATGCAATGTTAAACCCAACAACACGACCAACGATGCTGCGCCAAAGGGAGATTGATCTGAAGACCCTCCACTACCAAACTCCCAACACAACAACATTAGGCGCATCGTACCCGGCACACATCGCAACACAACTGCTCAGACCCGTCCTCCGTACGGCTTCACCAGACATCATGCCATCATCATCATCGTGTTGTCACACACTTTTAATTTAACTATCGAAACTATCTAAAGTCGTGGTGGCCTAGTGGTTAAAACACCTGCCTCTCAAGTATGAGTGCGCGGGTTCGGTTCCACGTCAGGCAAGTACCAATGTAACTTTTCTAAAGTTATATGTACTTTCTAAGTATATCTTGGACACCAGTGACTGAAGGTGAAGGAAAACATCTTGAGGAAACCTGGACTTTAAGTCTGAAATCGCCAACCCGCATTGAGCAAGCGTGGTGATTCCGCTCAATCCTTCTCTATATGAGAGGAGACCTGTGCCCAGCAGTGGGACGATAAAAAGGTTGATGATGCTGATCGAATAAATTTATAACAAAATGCATTATCTGTGGCCCTATTAATTAACAATCGGGTAAATCTAGTGGCCAGCAATCAGAAAGATTAGATATCCATACATGGGCGTACCCAGCTATTGGCCCCCAGGGGGCTGGTTTTGGTAATTACACCGTTCATTTTGTCAGTATCAACTGCGTGATTTATTTAAAAGTTAAAGATAAGTCCTCATTTACACTTTGTTTAGTAATACCAGAGGAGTTCATATATGTTCGGCGAGATTTCCAGGGGGAGGGGGGGGGGCAGCTGCCCCCATCGGTACGCCCATGTATCTACAATATGTAACGAAAACCCTGTTCGACCCATAAGGATAATAAAGGTTAGGTAAACACTTGACTAAATATAATATAAAATTTTACGTAATCATAATAGAAACAATACTAATGAATTATTATTATTATTCTTTATTTCGTTGTATACACATATAAATTACATTTTTAAATATTTCTATATAAATAATACATAAAAAACATTTAAAAATATAAAAAATAGTAGCCCACCGGCATCGGGAACAGGGTCCAAGCTACCGGCGGTCAGGGCTCCAGAGAGAGGAACTTCCTGACAATGCGAGCCGTGTCCAGAAGTACAGCTTTCTGAATCAAGCCTTTGATCCAGCTGCCTAACGAGAGCCTCTTGAGGTGTTGGTCGAGGCTCTTGGCTATTAAGCCATTGGCTGTCACGACTATCGGCACAATGATTGCTGAATCCACCTCCCACATGTCGACAACCTCGTGAGCCAAGTCAAGATACTTGATTTGTTTATCTTTCTCGGCTTTCACGAGGTTCTCATCATGCGGGATGGTTATGTCAACAATCATTGCACGCCGCTCTGATCGATCCACCATCACTATATCAGGCTTATTGGCAACAATAGTCCTGTCAGTGATGATGGATCGATCCCAGTACAATGTGATATGGCCATTTTCGAGAACTGGGTCGGGCATATACCTGTAGTACGGCACCTCTGATTCCACAAGGTTGTATTTGAGAGCAAGTTGCTGATGAATTATCCTGGCTACAAGGTTGTGTCTATGCAAGTACTCTCCGTTAGCTAGACGAGAACACCCGGAGATAATATGTCTTATTGATTCCCCCGGCCGGTGACATGCCCGACAGATGTCAACTGTGCCGTCTTTCACAATAAATCTCCGGTAATTGTTCGTCATCATAACTTCGTCCATAATTGCACATACAAAACCTTCGGTTTCCCCAAAAAGGTCACCGAATCGTAGCCAGGCTACGGACGCTTGCAAATCTACATCAGGCCCGTGTAGGGCTCTGAAAAAGCGTCCGTGAAGCTCTTTGCTCTTCCATACCTCCATGCGGTCATTGGTGTCAAGCACTACTGGTTTACGCCAGTTCTCTTTAGCCAAGGAGAGCGGAGTGAAGCCCTTGTCAACCGCGACCACATCCCGATGCATCCCCACGTCGGTTTCTAGAAAATATTCCCTGAGACTGCATATCTCGCGATTGTGGAGGGTCTTAGCGTTTAAAAAGCCACGACCTCCACATTTTCGCGGGATATACAGCATCACCCACGATCATCGGTTAGATGATCGTGGGTGATGCAATCGATTTGCAGTCAGCAGTGTACGGACCCTCTGATCCAGGGCGTCAAGTTCGGTTTGAGTCCATTTGAGTATGCCGAAAGAGTACATCAATACCGGCATGACCCAACCGTTGAAAGCGCGCACCTTGTTTCCGCCTGATAGAAGACTATTAAGTACTTTTTTCAGGCGGCCAAAGAAGCGTTCCTTCAACGATTGCTTCATGTCAGTGACATTGATGCCCAACGCTTCCGACATACCCAAATACTTATAGGTTTCGGATGCGGAGAGGGCTCTAAGGTTTATGGAACTCGTGAGTTGGGTTCCCACGGGTTCCACAATCTCTCCTCGCTTTACATGCATGACTGCACATTTGTCCACACCAAATTCCATCCTGATGGAGCTACTGAAAGTTTCAGTAATTTTCAGTAGCTCCTTCAGTTGTGAATTGTTGGGAGCAAAAAGTTTCAGGTCATCCATGTAAAGGAGGTGCGATATAACCTGACCACCTCTCCTCAACCGATAGCCTAGACCTGAATCCTCCAATAGTGTGCTTAGAGGATTCAATGCTAAGCAAAACCAAAGCGGACTCAAACTATCGCCCTGAAATATTCCTCGCTCGATCCTTATCGGTTCGCTATTCCTCAGAATATTTCGACATCCTGGATAGCGAAGGACTGTCCTCCATTGCCTCATACACGTCATCAGGAAGGTGCGTAGAGTTGTATCCACTTTATACAACTCCAGCACCCGCATGAGCCATGTATGTGGCACTGAGTCATAGGCCTTCTTATAATCTATCCAACATGTCGAAAGATCCTTTCGGGAACGACGAACTTGTTGGCTAATGGCCACATCAATGAGGAGTAGCTCCTTAGTACCGCGGGACCCGCTCCTACATCCATTTTGAGAGGCAGACATGATGGCGTTGCTGTCAATATGTTTGATAATTTTAGTTTTCAAAATGGATGTAAGAACTTTATAGACCGTCGGTAAACAGGTGATCGGTCTATAATTTTTGGGTTCCGCGGCGCTACCTGATTTATGGAGCAGGTGGGTTATTCCAGTAGTTAGGAACTGAGGTAACGAACCAGACACTAAAGCAGTCTGGAATTGAGATGCCAAGCGAGCGTGCGACCTTGGAAACCATTTTATCCAAAAGTTATGCAGCCCGTCCGGTCCTGGAGATTTCCAGTTAGGTAACGGACGGACTGCACGAGCTACATCTTGGGGGCAGATGGTAATAGCCCCTATTTCAGGTATTGGATCGCAGGCTCGCTCGACATCGCGAGCCCAGTCACCTTCAGTGTGACTGACAGGCACCGACCAGATACTGCGCCAGAATGAACACATGGCATCATCATCTGGTAGGCACGTGTCAGCCACACCTTGTTCTGGTCGTTCCCAGTCCCTATAAACCCACCTTTGATTGCTCTGGAAGGTGCGATTCTGAGTGTACCGTTGTACTCGGCGTTTATATCGACGAATACGGTTCGCCCATGCATACACTTTCTGCTTCAGGAAGTCGATGCGCTCCGTGACACG
This sequence comes from Sesamia inferens, assembly GCA_037179545.1. Taxonomy (NCBI): domain Eukaryota; kingdom Metazoa; phylum Arthropoda; class Insecta; order Lepidoptera; family Noctuidae; genus Sesamia; species Sesamia inferens. The sequence goes on along the minus strand of CM073951.1, from coordinate 12,408,598 downwards.
GGCCATATAATTGTCAGGGCTGGTGTTAGTACCTGAGAATGCCCGCCTCACAAAGCGCATCACTCTAGGACGAGTATTACCCTCCCTGAAGCAGATTAGTTTACCGATGAGTGCTCTGGCCCCACCAATACGACGTTCAATCCTGTGCTGCCAAGCTGGTACTACTGGTTTTGGTCGTGTAGCTCTGGAGTCACTGTGAAATTTGACATGAGCTACACGACAAGCTGCTACAGCTGCGCAGTACAGGATTGAATGAGTATCAGTGAGGTCCTCGCAGGTATCAAAATAATTTGATAACTGCGCATCCAGAGCAGCCATCAGTGCCCTATTTCTGTTATGCATGGGCAAACGTGGCAGGCGTGGTCTAATTTCTGCCGACATGTAACGGTATTCCTGAATCGCAGCCTCCAAAGCATTCCTTAATTCCTCATTGCACTGGGTACTTACATTTGTAGCCCTATCATTACTCCCCTCGTCAGCATAGTTTGTGGGCTGCGGTGGTACCTCCGCAGTCTGCGACTGGTGAGTGATGACACGGCTACTCTGCATTTCTTTTCGCAGGCGATCAAGCACAGTGTCATCCAACATATGATTACGCTGGATAACCCGTACCTGATCCGACAGTCGTTGTGCCGAAACGTTGACAGCTGGTTCAAGCACCTGAAACAGAGAGAGCATTCGAACACGGTACGCGGTCAGGTTGTTTCCTCCCTCTGTAGCCCCATAGTATGAGCGCATGACATTTTCGTTGATGGATTGTGTCCATCTCATGCGCTGCACACTTCCGCCGGGAGCTGGGACCCTGTCAGAAGCCGATGGGCCTCGAGGTCCTAAGCGGTCCGGCGGCCGGCGTCCTCCCCGTCGGCGAACAGGTGGTGGCGTCGTCGGCGGAGAGAAGTACTCGTCGCTCGAGCTCGACGCAACTGCCGCGGCCGGGGTCGTCACAGCGCTTACAGTGGGGCTGGAGACCGGCGGCGGCGAGGCGGAGCTGAGCAACGAGTCCGGAGATGTTGGGCGTGCACGTCTTGCGGCAGATCTTGTCAACATATTTTCACATTTTTAAATTTCCACATTTCTATTTCTTGTTGTTAGGTGACATGTTCTGTCATCCTGTCTTGTCTGTTTTGAATTTTCTAGTTTGTCCATTGTATTTATTTCCGCGATTATTTCTATTGTATGTATATTATTTGTTACTGTTTTGAGATTCACAATGGGTATATATATATGTGCACAAAGAACTATTAATTAATTTATTAAATATTATAGTGGTAAATTATTTGAATGTGTTCCGTTGACGTTGACGGTGTTTAATATTATTATTATTAATCTTTTATTTGCCACGAATTAATTCCAACTTCCCCGAAATTTGGTAATTTTTAAAAAAGTGACAACACCGGTATTTTTATGAGCGAATAGCGATGCGACCACGTGCCGCGTGCCCTGCCGCCCGCCGCCCGCGAATGGGTCGCTTACCGCACATGTATAAATTTACCTCGTTTTGCGAAATAATATTTATTTTTTTAGGGGGATTTTTTTTTAAGTTTAGCCCGGTTTTGTATCCATTAGTAGAATCAGTTATCGATACCTAACAACACCTTCACGGGTCGGACAGGGTTTTCTTAACATACTTTATGTTCGGCGAGATTACCGGGGGGAGGGGGGGAGGCAGCTGCCCCCCGTCGGTACGCCCATGTATCTATAATATAAAATTCTGTCACAATTTGTCCTCGAACCGATTTTAATGAAATTTTGGGTATAAAATTTCGTTAGGCATGAGAATAGCTTTTCATTTATTTTTGACGTGACAACGTCTTAAATTAGGTTGCGGCTGGGAGTCACTTATGAAAAAGTGTAACGCTCGGTAACGTTACGATGCCTTGCGTCTCTCTCCCACTCAGCCTTGCGTCTCTCTCCCACTCAACTATGATCGGTCTGCCGCGCGCGCAGCACTAGAGAATTAGGCGCATTGAATCGGCGCATGCTTGTGTCTCTGTCTTTGTCTTTCTCGAACGTTCTTGGCGTTGGAAAAACAAGAAAGCGTCATAATACAAGTTCACACGTGTGGTTAAAGTATCGTCAGCTGTGTCTGTAGTGAAAATGTGGAGTGCTTAGATTCGTCATTTACAACAACTACAACAATAAAGGTAAATAATTGTACACTGATATTTCATTATCGTAAACTATGATTGATTGATTAATTGTTAGATTGACACAAAAGTTGAGAAACTGAGTTTATAGGTTATGTCATACTATTGATAAATGTTGATAGTGTTAAGTAAATTATTAGTTTAAAAAGTTGAGAAACTGAGTTTATAGGTTATGTCATACTATTGATAAATGTTGATAGTGTTAAGTAAATTATTAGTTTAAAATTAATTAATTAATTAATTATTATTTTACAAATTTTCATTAATTTCAAATTTATTTAGCAAAAATTTGAACCTTCAATCTGAATAAATGTTTTGATTTTCGAATTGATTCTTTAAAATTACAAATATTAAGAAGCCTGACAACTCGTTTCTTAATTTCATGAAAAATACGTATAATCTTGATTGCGTATCAAACGTTTCTAAGTCAACTACGTTAAAAGGAACAACTATCGACTTGACTTTCGCAAGACACATTACAGCAGAAACACTTCCTTTCATTTCATATTTCTCCTATCATCGTCCTATCCTCAACAAAATCACTCAAATAGGAATTAGTTAAGTTTAAGTTTACATGTACAATGTTTTAGTAAACAAAATATATTTCTATAGTTAAAATTTGTGCAATTCTTATTTTCATTCAATTCCTTGTTCCTATTGTGCAATTTAATTATATTCATATCAATAAATATTCTACCGAGAAAAAGACGTTGTCACGTAAAATCTTCGCCCGTAAAACCGACTTTACAGGCAACCATTTTTGTTTTTATATTACTAGTACTTATGCTTGTTACTAGGTGCAGCTGGAAGACACACAATAGTCCCTTTCTGTCTCTCTTTAGTTCAATTCACCTACCCTTTGTAGGATATTCGTTTTGTAGTTATTTGAAAAGGGGAATAATTCTTACCTGGGCCGGGAATAAGCCTCCCTGATTCGTCCACCCAGTTCTGAATATCTGTCATGTAGCCGGTCATGCATTTTGGACTCTTGAATGAACGTTGAGCTGATGAAACCAAGAAGCAGCAGCATATTCTGGAACATAATATCATCATCAATCAATTAACGCCCTCCGTGGTGCAGCGGTCAACACACCTGCCTGCAACGTGGAGGTCCCGGGTTCGATCCCCGGCCAGGTCATGATGGAAAACGATCTTTTCCAGATTGGCCTGGGTCTTGGATGTTTATCTATTATAAAATATAGTATCGTTGAGTTAGTATCCCATAACACAAATCTCGAACATACTTTGGGGCTAGCTCAATCTGTGTGATTTGTCAAAAAAAAAAAATCACTGTCATCATTATCATCACAAACACAATCTTGCTGTACATCACACTCGTCTCCACAGAGTAGGCAACTCGTTCATGGGTCAATGTATACACTTTTACAACAAGCTTCCCATGGACATTCGAAACTTACCCATTAAACGATATAAAACCTATATAAAGGCCAAACTTTGCAAAAAGGGGTATTATAAAATCACAGATTATTTAGAAGACAAAGAAGCTTGGGACTGAGCTGTTCGCTCTGTTAAGCATTGTTATTAAGCAATATGCGTAATTATAACGTAAATTATTGTAAACATTTTCATTTTTAATGTCTGGACTTGAAAAAAGACGATGATCCCTGAGTTTGTTTCGGCTATTTCTTCTCAGAGGTAGTCAGTTAGGAAATGCCGGCTTCATCTAGTTTAAAAAAAAAAGGAAAAAACATAACGTATAAAAGTGATCGGTGATCCTACTTGCTTAATAAACGATTTCATTTCATTTCATTTCATCAAATCAGCACATAGTAAATTGAAAAGATTAGTATTAAAACATGCATTAAACGCACGCTGTGTAAACAAGCATATTACACACTGGAAGATTATATCCTTGATATTAATGCTTGGCTAAATGCCAGTCCTGCTCCACAGCCACAGACAATTTTGTAGGTTTGGAAGAGATACCATAACCCCTTTTTGTGTTTTCCAAATATTCCTTTTTTATTTTTATTTATTTATTTCAATTGTGCATAAGATTTTACTGTATAAAGTAAAAGCACTTTTCAAGTTTGTGAATGTGTGAGGCACTATGGACTATGGTTTGTTTTTTTTTTTATACAATATGTAAAGAAAACCCTGTCCGACCCATAAGGATAATAAAGTTTAGGTAAACACATGACCAAATGTAATATAAAATTTTACGTAATCATCATAGTAACAATACTAATGCATTTTGAAATAATCTATTTTTCCCTCGAATTAATTCCAACTTCCCCGAAATTTGGTAATTTTTAAAAAGGTGGCAACACCATTTTGACGGTATTATTATAAGCGTTGCGACCACGTGTCGTGTGCCCTGCCCCCCGTCGCCCGCGGAAGGGTTGCTTACCGCACATGTATTAAGTTACCTCTTTTTGCGAAATAATATAAATATTATTTCGCAAAAAACCCCAAAAAAATATTGTTTTTTGGGTTTTTTTTTTTAATTCCATCCGGGTTTTGTATCCATTAGTAGAATCAGTTATCGCTACCTAACAATACCTTCACGGATCGGACAGGGTTTTCTTTACATATTGTATATAACTTGTTTGACATTACGAGCATGGCAGTTGAGAGCTTGTCATGCTCACTCAAATGTCTTGCTGATGGTGGCGCGTGTTGTTGGGTCATTTAGTTCCCTTCAAAATGGGTGAGCTAGGTGGGGCTGATGCGCACGTCATGCTCGTGAACGGGGGCCGTCCGTGGAGACTGGTCATCTCTTAGCTGTCAGTGGGCTTAATTCATTTTCTATCTTTTAATTAATTTTTATATTTATACATTGTGCTCACATGATAGAAGCAACAGAATTTTTTTTAATCGGTGGTAGGCCATAACATCGGCCGCCGGCAGAAGTTTCCACCCACAGACAAAGTCTTGCCGCCAAGCGATTCGTCGTGTTCCGGCATGATGTCTGGTGAACCCGTACGGAGGACGGGTCTGGGCAGTTGTGTTGCTATATGTGCCGGGTGCGATGCACCAAATGTTGTTGTATTGGGAGTTTGGTCGTGGAGGGTCTGCAGATCAATCTCCCTTTGGCGCAGCATCGTTGGTCGTGTTGTTGGGTTTAACATTGCATCACCTCGCTCATCTGCCGTCTTCCTTCCTATTCGCTCAGTTTTTCTGAGTGAATAGGCTCTTAATAGACTAGCGCACTTTACCATCAACGATTGCATAACTGCTTACCATCAGGCGGGATTGCAGTCAAGCACTAGTTTATAATAATTTAAAAAAAAAGTATGTAACGAAGAAATGTAACCCATACTAAGTATGATTTTAAAAGTTTTTAAAGTGTCCATGGAGTTTCTTGCACGTTCTTCTCCGTAGAGATCTACGCTTTGGAACGTGCAATTTAGCTTCACTTTTCTTGGACTGACCGACATTGACTATTCAAAAGCACCAACGGATGGTTAATTGGAAATATACAATTTTGATTTTGTTTTTTAATTTGTTATCTATTCTAATCTAGAATCTTTTGACATTCTCCCTTATTCATAAACGCTGCATAAAGTTAACTAGTGATTAGCGAATCTTTAACCATACATTTTTGACCTTTTAACGTCACTTAACTTTAATCATCGTTCATGAATAAACCCCTTAAACACTGTGGTGTTTATTCATAAAGGATGATTTAAGTTAAACGACGTTAACAGATAGAACGTTAACAGACGTTAAAAGATAACATTTTAATCAAAACACAATTTAATCCTGTCAAATTAAGATAGGTACTCCATAGACGAGAGAGATTATAAACATGGCGGCTAAAAATACGCCAGTTTACATCAGGAGCGCACTAATTTGACAGGTCTGAACTGACATTTAACTTCTGTCCTTTTCTTAACGAAATGGAAAGAAAAGATAATAATAATAATATTTATATATTTGAAAGAGGATAAAAACATATTTTACTAACAACAATAGGCTAGTTTTAAGCACAAACGAGTTAAGCATCTGTAACCGAACTAGGCAAGGCCTGTATTTCAATTATCAGCGCCAATCCCCTCGGGTAATATTACATTTGTCGTAGCCATTTATAATATTTTCTACAAGATGTGTGTTACGTTTATATCAGTGTTATTTTACACATCATCATTAACACACATTAACCTTTTTATCGTCCTTTGCAATATAGAGATCCAGTTCCGCATACCTTTATAAACTTAGAAACTTTACAGTATTGATAACAATTATTATAAACTAGTGCTTGACTGCAATCCCGCCTGATGGTAAGGCGTGATGCGATCGTTGCTGGTAAAGCGCGTCAGTTTATTAAGTCTATTCACTTAAAAAACTTAGTGAATAGGAAGGAAGACTGCAGTTGAGCGAGGTGATGCAATGTTAAACCCAGAGAGAGATTGATCTGAAGACCCTCAACGACCAAATTCCTGACACAACAACATTTGGTGCATCCTACACGGTACACATTGCTCAGACCGATCCTTCACCAGACATCATGCCGGAACAAGACGAATCGCTTGGTGGCAACACTTTGTCTGGTGGGTGGTAACTTCTGCCGGCAGCCGATATGATGGCCTACCTATATCAATTAAAATATAATTATGTAATCTATGACGAAATAAAGAAATTAATCACTTTCTTATCGCATTGTATTTACTTAGGTAGGTAAATAAATATTATCAAATACCCTTCTAGAAAATAGATCCGTTGTCTTTAAAAGATAGCTCTTAGCGATAAGACCGCCCATTGTAAATCTTTATATTTATGTTCTGTAATTTGTATGGTGAAGAAGTGGAGGAAACTGGGGCGCAGCTAATAGTCTTTGGGGTCGCGGGCACACAGATTGGGGACTCTGCCTGCCCTCTAAGTGACCCCAGGGAAGAGGGTGGCACAATGGTCACGTACTACCGTGCATAGGTTTAGGGGAAACCCTCTTAGGGTCTCCCCTACGACATCCCAGGACCCATCACATGAATTGGTATTTTAAGAGGAACCAGGACCACCCTTCTGCGCAGATGTTGATCACCGGGGTGACTGTAGTGGGGTAAAAATTCCACACTACCCGACCTCAGTCCTCGGGGGTCGGGTGTAGACGTTGTCTCTTGACGTTCTAAGAGATGACATGCGTGTCAATAATCTTACGCCACAGGATCTAATGGTCGTGCGAAATGGAGGCGAATATGCAGGAAAGCGTAGCCCGGGCTCCAACGCGAAACCCGCGGATGCAAACGGAATAAACGCTGAGATGATGACGATGACCAGTTTTTAGCTTTCCACTTTTAAAATTGCTTCAGGCAAACTTTCTCTCAAGTTCGGCAAGTTCTTATCACAAGGCAAGTCCAATAAGCCATTATTTTTTACGACCGAGTCTGACATCAAACGAAATTCAACCTTACATGCATGCATTAAAGTCAGAATTATAAAGTAAGCACTAAATGAAAGAAGCACCCAAGTGCTGCGTTGTGCGCTTGTTCATTTCAACCATTTTTTACGGTGATTGTGAATCTAGTGTATAAGTGATTGATGGTCTCGGCGCCAATTATAAAACCTTAAAGATTATCTTTATAGGAGAGCCTTAACAACCTATCTAGACGTATATTCATGTATATACTAATAAATAAGCAACATCCAACATTTTTTCGGTCTCCGTGGCGCAGCAGTCAACACGCCTGCCTGCGACGTGGAGGCCCCGGGTTCGATCCCCGGCCAGGTCATGATAGAAAACGATCTTTTCCTGATTGGCCTGGGTCTTGGGTGTTTATCTATATATGTATCTATTATAAAATATAGTATCGTTGAGTTAGTATCCCAATAACACAAGTCTCGAACTTACTTTGGGGCTAGCTCAATATGTGTGATGTGTCCGTATTATATTTATATTTATCCCTCAAAACTAATATCTACAGTGTGGAATTTTAATGGTTGTTTTCCCACAGCGCAACGGTTTTGTCTTAGTAATACAATCGTTTCATCAATAAATAAAATATTAGAAACATAAAATGGCAAATTTAACATAGTGATAAAAAAACTCGAAAGTGAGCACAAACCAATAGTAAACTTCTGATAATCTACAGCTGAATGGCGCGGGGCCATTGACCCGCGTGCTTCAACTATTATCCATTCATACTTTTACGGGCTTACTATTTTCATAAATACTTTTTAGCTGCAATTTACTGAACACGAAAATAAAATTATTATCTAAGATAATTGTTTGTAATTTTTGCGCGCAGACTACTTTATGTCATATCACTAGAGTCGAGAGCTTATTTTACTTTGAACATTTATAAAGCGGCAACGCCTTTGAACGGTAGTTTTTTTGAATGCTAGTTTGAGCGGTAATTTTTTGTATTGGTACATTTAAGTTATTTTATACCTTATTGACGCACATGACAGATTTTTTGGTTTGAACATTTTTTTCTTTTGTCTGAATGGCGATGAATTTTCGGATTGTTGCCTACAAGCTGTTTTATGCCCTATCACTGCTATGGTTTGAACATTAAATGCATTGCTTTCCATTGAGGCGGTTTCATGCCCATTCCGAGTAGTACCTACAACATGTAGGTTGCGTAACTAACTTTTCTCACTTTTTCGAGTTGATGATTTTTTTTTTTATTATTTTATAACACAAATATATTTAATTTTGTCTTTTACTCTATTCATCGAAAGTACTCCTTAAAGCAAATCGTTATGTAAGCGTTCGTTCATTAAAATTCCAGCGTGTATACGACTGACCAAGAGTACTAAAAATAACCTACGTTACACGCTGGCCCCTTGTTTACAAACTAAAATAAATTTAAGTTCAGTACATCTATTTCTTTATATTGCTTTAAGAAAAGGACAGAAGATAATAGTCAGTTTAGTCCTGTCAAATTAATCCGCGTTTGACTTAAATTGATATATTTTTGGGCGCCATGTTTATAATCGCGTCTAAACTGTCTATGGAATATCTCAATTTGACAGGATTAAACTAAAATGTTATCTTCTATCCTTTTCTTAATCAAATAGAAAGAAAAAGATGCATTGAACTTCGTGAACAAGAGAATCGACACCATTATCAAATATGCTACCTATACTTGAAATTATTTATGCGGTCTACGCATTGATCACTTATATTAAGTATGTTATGAAAACCCTGTCCGACCCATAAGGACAATAAAGGTTAGGTAAACACATGACCAAATATAATATAAAATTTTACGTAATCATCATAGTACCAATACAAATGAATTTTGAAATAATCTTTTTTTCCCGCGAATTAATTCCAACTTCCCCGAAATTTGGTAATTTAAAAAAAAATTACAACTCCCGTATTATTATGAGCGAATAGCGATGCGACCACGTGCCGCGTGCCCTGCCGCCCGCTGCCCGCGGAAGGGTGGTTAATGCACATTTATTAAGTTATCTCTTTTTGCGAAATAATATTTATTTTTTTAGGGGGATTTTTTTTATAAGTTTAGCCCGGTTTTGCATGCATTAGTAGAATCAGTTATCGATACAACACCTTCACGGGTCGGACAGGGTTTTCTTAACATACTGTATACAGTAATCGATGGATCTACGTTTTAAAAAAAAGTAAACCTAAGTACAGACGACAGCACATTAAGCTACTACACAATCTGTCAGATTTCTGTAAGGCGCGTTGGGGTAAGATCGGCGCTGGGATAAGAAAGTCTTTATTTTTTAACACTAGCTAAGAACGTACAAATCAAATATCCCATTTATTTGGCTTTATTTTTTAATGCTAGCTACATTTAGCTACTATTCTTACCGATCTTACCCCAACGCACCTTAATAGATTTTCAACTTTCTGCCTTATTCATAAACGCTGCTTAAAGTTAACTAGTTATTAGCGATTCTTTTACCATATATTTTTGACCTTTTAACGTCACTTAACTTAAATCATCCTTTATGAATAAACACCATAGTATTTAAGGGATTTATCCATAAGCGATGATTAAAGTTAATAACGTTAAAAGGTCAAAAATGTATATTTAAAGAATCGCTAATCACTAGTTAACGTTAAGCAGCTTTTATGAATAGGAGGGTTTATCTCTAAAGAATTAAGGCTCAAGGTTTTATTATTTTTTAAAAATAAACTCATAAACAGAAAATAAAATACCTACCTACCTAAATAAACGTACCTATTTCTGATGATAACTTATCTAAACTCAATAAATAAGCTAAATCCCTAAATATTAATGTCTATACGAATAATCCTACCTAAAGTATTATAAATTAAGGAAAATCTGATACAATAATAATGATTGACGTATTGTGTACTGATAGTCCATTGAATTGTACGACGAGCGAAATGTATCTTAAGATAAAATATTACAGTATGTTAAGAAAACCCTGTCCGACCCGTGAAGGTGTTGTTAGGAATCGATAACTGATTCTACTAATGCATAAAAAACTGGGCTAAACTTCAAAAAAAAAAATCCCCCTAAAAATAAATATTATTTCGCAAAAAGAGGTAACTTAATAAACCACCCTTCAGCGGGCGGCGGGCGGCAGGGCACGCGGCACGTGGTCGCATTGCTATTCGCTTATAATAATAACGGTGTTGTCATTTTTTTTAAAATTACCGAATTTCGGGGAAGTTGGAAATAATTCGCGGGGAAAAAAAGATTATTTCAAAATTTATTTGTATTGGTACTATGATGATTACGTAAAATTTTATATTATATTTGGTCATGTGTTTACCTAACCTTTATTATCCTTATAGGTCGGACAGGGTTTTCTTAACATATTGTATAGTCGTGTGCAGCGCCTCGTAGTCATGTCCACCGCGTGACGTAACCTACGACAAACTTATTTTTTTTGTCTAGGGATCGAACAACAAAATTAAGTTTGTTTTTTTTTTTGTGTACACTTTTCCTGTGATAAAAAGTACCCAACATGGTGCCCAGGATATTGAAGTCACACTACAATTTGAGTGTCTTCAAGGCTAGAGTGAATAGGCTCTTAATAAACTAGCGCGCTTTACCATCAACGATCGCATCACTGCTTACCATCAGGCGGGATTGCGGTCAAGCGCTAGTTTATAATTATTAAAAAAAAAAATATAAAAAAAAACAATCTGTCAGATTTCCTTATTAGATTATTAACTTTATGTCTAAAACATTAAGGCTCAAGTTCGATTGGGAATATCTGACAGTTTGGGGTAGCTTGAACTTATGTCGTCCGTACTACAAAATTCGATGATTGGTCATCAATCAGTTCTTTGATAGCTTATTTATACAACACTGCGCCGGAGTTAAAAACTAGGGTAACGCTTTTAAAAAAAAAACTTTAATTACTTACATTATTGCCCTCAAAAGCATGTTGTCTCACGAATTGACAGGAAACAACCTTACTAACTACGTCATTGTAAAAAAGAAACACTTTTACACACACATTGTCACAAAACACACTTCGACCACACTAAAAAAATGAAATTTTAGACTTGTGTATAAAAACACACTTTATCAAAAATGCAGTTTTTTTTTTAATAATATTTACGTGTTAATAATTTATTGTTATGTCACAATATATTTTATACGAGTTTCGCGAGCGATTATGTATGGTAATCTAACAAAATATGATAATAATTTAATCTTATCGAGCTCGGACATAGATAACGAGTCGCCGCCATATTGAATTTCCGCGTCAATTTGAGTAATTACAACGTCACACTCGTGACGGTCTCACAAGTACCTGTGCTCCATAGATAGGGAGCCGGACGCTCGGTGCCACCACTTTTCGGCCGTTTCTTCTCAGAGCTAGTACTAGGAAACGCCGTGGTCATCAAACCGAAATAAAAATAAAATAATTCTATCCAGCCGTCCCTTGCTGTTTTCTCCAGCGACACCCTAAGCCAAGGTTCGTACCCCACAGGGGGTGCCCTTAGCGTGTAGTCGCTTAGCTTTTAGTAGCCCTGGCTGGAGGCTTTAAATTCACTTAAGGCAGCCACAGGATAGTCCGGTTAAGTAGTCACGACCTCTCAAGGTCAACTACGAGATGCCATATCAAAAAAAAAAAAAAAAAAGATTCCACCACTGTGTCCAATGCGGGGAGGACACGGCGCGATACACTCCCGCCAAATGTGTAGTTTGGGAGGAGCAGCGCCGTGCCTTCACAGGTGAAGTAGGAGGTGACCTGACGCTACCGAAAGTAGTGCGAAGGATGGTCGGTAGCGCAGAGTCGTGGGATGCGATGGTGTCCTTCTGCGAGAACGTGATGTCGCAGAAGGAAGCTGCGGAACGGGAGAGAGAAATCTCTACTCCCCTCCTGGGCCGCAGAAGATACACCGGGCGCAGGGGAAGGGTGGACAACGCCCTTTTCAGGCACCCATGAATGGGTCCAGGGGCGAGGGACATGGGAAAGACCCCGAGGCGGAGGCGCACGCGAGTATCGGCGCGCGCCATAGAGGCGATACACGGGGTAGTTTAACACCTCACTACCCCAATCAGGAGACGAGGCCCGAAAAGAGTGTGGGGCTGTGGAAGAATATAGACTCCAACGGCCCCACGCGCGCACGAGGCAGAAGAGTCACTGGGATGATTTTAAGTCAGTAGGAGTCTGACAGACCCCGTCACCCACCCCGGGACGGCGGACGTCCATGAGGATTTTCCAACCCGGATTAAAAAAAAAAGTTTACATAGATTAACGGTTGGAACACCCCGCTCGGCGTTACGGGCCTGCGTAGCGCAAATTCTCACAAATCCCGAACAGTGGAAGTGGTGTACCAGGGGTGGGTATAGTCAGTAAAAGTCTAAACAGACCTCTCTGCCCATACAAGGGTGGAGAACAACTGAATTAAAAGCGATGGAGATGCGGTAGGCCGAAACGAAGATCGCGGGACGAGTTTAATTGCGATCGTGGGCACTACCTGCCTTCGCAAAAGAGAGAATTGTGTGAAAACGGTAGAGGGAAGCATTTGCCAGGAAAATATAGGTTTATTGCTAGTCATATTAGATGCGAGGATTTATTTATTTATTTATATATCCAGATCACCGGGTTTTATAATGAGGTTATCCAGGTGCTTCTCTCAAGTCAAAACTTTAAAAATTCTATACTGTACTTTTGTAAGAAGCCACTTGGAGTACGCATCTGAAATATGGAACATTCAAAAAAGATTTATAAAATACTTGTGTTATCATCAAAAGATACCATATCAGTCTGAAAATTATCTTAACCTTTGCAAAAAATTTCATATTTTACCCCCGCGACGACTGCGTCGTAGTCTTTGTAGGCGTGGCTTCTTACAAAAGTACAGTATAGAATTCGCGAGATCCTTGGCTGCGTTTGTTTGTTAAAAAATTTCAATAGTAGTATAAACTGTCCCGAAATCTTGTCCAAATTTTATTTTAATATCCCTATGAAGTCTAAAAGATTTAATCCGCCTTTGCGTGTGCCAAAATCCACAACAAATTATTGTCAGAATTCGTATATAGTGCGCGCAAGCAGATATTTAAACAAGTTGTGTAAGCAGCATGATATATATCCATTTTTGACCACCACCACACCACCAGAGGTGCCAGGGCACCAGATATCATGCCGGAACACGACAAATCGATTGGCGGCAAGGCTTTGTCTCGTGACCACACTACTGCAGTGCCTCGGCAAAAGTGCTGGGTAATTCGACGTCTTTCGAGTCCCGGATCGATCGCGAACCACTCGTTTAGTGATCGGGTTAAAAGATTGAATCGTTTCGATCATTTGGATCGCAGTTGATTTGTATGACCGAATGATCAATGCTCAGTCTACTCTGCTTCAATCACGTGCCTCGACCCGCAAACCATGAGCGAGAAATAATCAGATTTGCTCTTAGCTCTCACAAGTCACGCGACCTGTGTGACCCAAACACACCGGTTTATTCATTTCAGGCAAAGAAAGAGGGAACTATAACGTTTTGTAAACGAACGATACACCTAATGTTGTTGTGTTGGGAGTTTGGTCGTGGAGGGTCTTCAGATCAATGTCCCTTTGGCGCAGCATCGTTGGTCGTGTTGTTGGGTTTAACATTGCATCACCTCGCTCAACTGCCGTCTTCCTTCCTATTCGCTCAGTTTTTCAGAGTGAATAGGCTCTTAATAAACTAGCGCGCTTTACCTTCAACGATCGCATCACTGCTTACCATCAGGCGGGATTGCGGTCAAGCGCTAGTTTATAATTATTAAAAAAAAAATAGATTCTGATATCATGAGTAATGAATGCCTAAAGGGTAATTACGTAACACTATCAGTTACAATGCGTTTCATTTTGACAGTTCAACAACATCCATTGCGCTATTTACTTTGTCGAGCAGACACATTATTCAAACATATGCAGCAATTGATTAGCAATACCTGGCCACTTTGGATTCAGTGGAGAGGCGTGCGAAGAGGCTGATTGGTGACCCTGATTTAACTCGAGTTGGTCTCCAAAGCCTAGAGCACAGGCGTAGAGTAGCCAGCCTTTCGGTGTTCTATAGAATACATTTTGGGGAGTGTGCAAGGGAATTGCACGATTTAATTCCCCCATCTCCGTTCCACCATCGGACGACCCGTCGTACGGCGAGTTTCCACCCTTATGTTGTTAACACCTCTACGATCCGGACGAAGCGTTTCGCCTCCTCCTTTATACCGCGTACATCGAGGGACTGGAACAATCTGCCGGCGGCGGTGTTTCCGTCGGACTACAATTTGAGTGTCTTCAAGGCTAGAGTGAATAGGCTCTTAGTAAACTAGTGCGCTTTACCATCAACGATTGCGTCACTGCTTACCATCAAGCGGGATTGCGGTCAAGCGCTGGTTTATAAATTAATAAAAAAAAAAAAATGCTTTAAAATCATTCAAATTGACAGTAATAGGTAGTAGGTTACTCAATCAAGGTGCTGGTCGACTAAAAAAAATGCCATTTCATAAGCCCAACTCTTTTTGCCCTCAGTGCAACTCCCCAAAAACCTGAAACCGATAGACTACCAGGTGCGGTACCGGGCTCCCCAGCCTCCCCCGCAGGGAGTCACTCGGACCCCCGAGGAGATCGAACAGGAGATCAAGGCTATGGAGGCTCAGTATGAGAAGCTGGCCATGGTGTTTATTGAGTAAGTAATAATCGAAATTGCCAAATCTAGACTTTTCTCTTAATAATTATAACTAGGAAGCAGAGATTCAATCGGTGATGGTACAGCTAGTTTATTAAGCCTATTAACTAAAAAAAAAAACAGTGAATAGGAAGGAAGACGGCAATTGAGCGAGGTGATGCAATGTTAAACCCAACAACACGACCAATGATGTTGCGCCAGAGGGAGATTGATCTGGAGACCCTCCACGACCAAACTCCCAACATCGCAACACAACTGCTCAGACCCGTCCTCCGTACAGCTTCGCCAGACATCATGCTGAGGGAACACGACGAATCGCTTGGCAACAAGACTTTGTCTGGTGGGTGGTAACTTACCTTTCCTCGATGTGATAAATAATCATTATTTGTTGAAATTTCTGGAAAAGTCGTCTATTCTGCAGCAGTTTAACTATGGACGTAGGCCTCCTCTTTCTGAAATAGGGAATGGGCCATAATCCACCACGCCGGCCCAGTACGAGTTCGAGGAGGTCAGATGAAAGAGATGCCAGTTTTCTTGCAACAATAGCGGGAGCGAACTCGCGGTTATCATCTTTACTAAAACTCCATGACTTAGTATTTATTTATTTATTACTATTATGGCACTCCATTGATTAACTCATAATCAACAACCTTTTCGTCCCACTGCTGGGCACAGGTCTCCTCTCATATAGAGAAGGATTGAACGTAATCACCACGCTTGCTCAATGCGGGTTGGCGATTTCAGACTTAAAGTCCAGGTTTCCTCAAGATGTTTTCCTTCACCTTCAGTCATTGGTGTCCAAAATATACTTAGAAAGTACATATAACTTTAGAAAAGTTACATAGGTACTTGCCTGACCTGAAATCGAACCCGCGCACTCATACTTGAGAGGCTGGTGTTTTAACAACTAGGCCACCACGACTTTTTTATTTTGATTAACTCACATAAACATAACTAGAATTTAGTCTTATTATACATACATACACCGTTATTTTTTGTTCATACGAAACCTGAATATAGTTTGTTCAGAATAAGCAACTGAATCGATTCCAATCATTTTTACACCATGTTATATTTTTTCCCAAATACATTTAGAAATTGTTGCAGTGTGGTTCCCGAGCACAACACAGTTCACGACAGATCATAGTGGTACTAGAGTCGTGCGCACAGCGGGACGGAATCCCCGCCTCTTTGTGAAGTCTAGCCTACAAGTGTGATGGAAAATTACAATACAAACAGTTATTATCTATACGAATATAAAGGCTGTATCTGACATCGACGCACAAACGAGTACCATAGATCCAGTACATGATTCTGAACCCCCCAGTGGTGGAATATTGCGTCGGCTTTTTCACGGTTTAAAAAAAATAATATGCTGTTTTTTTTCACTTTAGACCGTTCATAAGTCACGATTCGACACTCAAGATTTTAATGTAAAAATTAATTAATTCGTCAATTACACAAAAAAGCGCAATGTGAACAATACTAGAAAAACTATACTATCAGCCGATTTAATAGAGAGCTCAACGCATCAGGGGTCAACGTCATACCTACAAATACGCACAGCGGCACGCTTGCAACGTTCAAAGGCCGAGCCGACACTTTTTTTTAAACACTGTTATTTCTGTTACCGTTCATTAACGACATAAATGACTATCATAACTTTATTAGTGGCATGTGCAAAGCTGAAGAGTTAGTTTATTTGAACGCGCTAATCTCGGGAACTACTGGTCCGATTTGGAAAATTCTTTTTGCGTTAGATAGCCCATTTATCCAGGAAGGCTTTAGGCTATGTAACATCACGCTGTGACCAATAGGAGCGGAGCATAACAAAAATTTAAAATGTATGCTGTAAATTTTGGGGCTAAAATAAAATGTTTAAATAACTAACTCCAGGCGAATGAAGTCGCCGCCGGCAGCTAGCTACCAATAAACTTAGATGACCCCGCGCCAGTGTAGGTGCGGCCTGTTGACCATATCTTTGTTGGGACCACTTCTTCTTCAGCCTATGGATGTCCACCGCTGGACAAAGGCCTCACCTAAGGCTTTCCACGCCGACCGGTTTAGTGCTGCCGGCATCCATCGGCTTCCCGCGACCTTCACTAGGTCATCGGTCCACCTTATCCACCATCCTTATCGGTCCACCCTACGCTGCGTCTTCCAGTACGTGGCCACCACTCCAGAACCTTACTGCCCCATCGGAAATCGGTTCTACGAGCAATTTGCCCTGCCCACTGCCACTTCAGTTTAGCGACTCGCAGAGCTATGTTGGCGACTTTGGTTCTTCTGCGGGTCTCCTCATTTCTGATTCAATCACTTTTTTTTTTTTTTTACTAATTATAAAATAGCGCTTGACCGCAATCCCGCCTGATGGTAAGCAGTGATGCGATCGTTGATGGTAAAGCGCGCGACCAACTTTGCTGCGCCTTGGGAGTCTCCCAACACAATGTTGTTGTGTTGGGAGTTTGGTCGTGGAAGGTCTTCAGATCAATCTCCCTTTGGCGCAGCAAAGTTGGTCGTGTTGTTGGGTTTAATGTTGCATCACCTCGCTCAACTGCCGTCTTCTTTCCTATTCCCTCAGTTTTTCTGAGCGAATAGGCTCTTAATAAACTAGCGCGCTTTACCATCAACGATCGCATCACTGCTTACCATCAGGCGGGATTGCGGTCAAGCGCTAGTTTATAAATATTTAAAAAAAAAGTCGATGTTAGTCGGTGTTGTCGAGGTTGCGGGTTGGTTAAACAAGAAACCGTAGCCCTGGCCGTCGCACAGGCAAGTGAAGAAACACGGGTAGGTTTTGGTCAGTCTGACACTCCCTTCCGCTCCGCCCAGAGCAGGAGAAGTCTTTTGATGATTTCCCATATGGTAGTAATAGAAAATGTTTGTCATCGATTTATAGATTTACGCGAGGATATTTTATTGTTGATAAAAATGAAAACAATAAAGACTGACTGATTATACTAATACACACATCAAAAGTGTCTAGGGATCAACATATATTTTTGCAATAACTTTTCTCCTGATTGATATTAATTAAAATTTTCTTTAAGGATTCATCAAATAAAGTGTTTTCGTTTGTCACAGTAACGATAAACCAAGTCACCTTTGCATTAATAAAGAAATTTGCCATTTTCCTAATAAAGGGATATTTGACATTTGAACCACTAACACAAAAGTTCGAAAAAACTACTGAAATAACAGTTTTCTCTAAAATTTTATTGGGTAACTTAAACAATTAATAATCCGTGTTTCTACCGCGAACACTAACAACACAAGAACATCGGTTTGGCATACTCAAAATGAGTTCATCCAAATCACGCTGTGGAATGGCCGCCCATGTTCGTTGCAACAACAAAAAAAGGTCTTCTTGCGACTGGATACCCTCCATATTCGGCAGAGCTCTTCTCTGTAGCATATCCCATGCATGCTCAATCGGGTTCAAGTCTGGCGACTGAGCAGGCCAGGGCAGGACATTGATGTTAGCTGCGGCGAGAGTCTGTCTTACAACTCTTGCGGTGTGCGGTCGTGCATTATCATGCATTAACTGAAATAAGGGACCGATTTGCACTTGTAGAGGAACGATGACGTCTGATACAATCGTCTCAGCATAAATTTGAGCGTTGAGGTTGCCTCTGATCCAAATCAACTCAGTTCTTCCGCCGATCCAAATACCCGCCCATACCATGATGGTTCCACCACTATAAGGATGGACTTCCTGGCAGGATTTTAATCGCTGTTGGCGTCCAGGGGTTCTCCAGTGTCGAATACGTCTTGTATCCGGTCTCATACCAAAACGAGACTCATCAGAAAAGCACACGAAACGCCATTGTTCTTCTGCCCAATTTCTGTGTTCAAGAGCCCATTGATATCGAATCTTACGATTGTGCATTGCTATAGGTCAGGGGTCACCAAATGTCGGACCGCGGTCCGCATCCGGACCGCCAACCCATTTTGTGCGGACCGCAAGAACACAGCAACTTGCCCTACAGACCACGAAATTTAATAAAAATGTATCTCCCGCACTATCTTTGTTAACGTCAATTCGACAAATTTCGACAAACATGCAAGTTCGCTTATTGTTTCCTGTGAAGAGTTCTGGATAAAATTTGTGTGTGGTAATAAATATCCAGAACTAAAAAAAAATAGCTATGAAACTTCTTACTTTGTTTGGGTTAACATATATTTCTGAAGCAGCATTTTCAAAGATGAATTTCATTAAGAATAAATTTCGATCTCAACTTACTAATGAACATCTGCAGGATTTAATGACAATAGCGTGCACCAATTATACTCCAAACTTCGGACAGATAGTCCACAACAGAAAAAATCATTTTTCCCATTGAAAAGTAAAAAATTATCTTTGTTATTTCCGTAACTACATTTCTTTAATAATTTTTTTTTTCTATTAAATGTGCGGACCGCGATGGTCATTTCATTTCTTAAAACGGACCCCGAGCATAACTAATTGGTGACCCCTGCTATAGGTGGTACCCGTAGCGGTCTTCGGAAATGAAGGTTCACTTCATGCAAGCGGTTTCTGACTGTTTGGTCGCTAATTAAGTTCCCTGAAGAGTGATGAAGCCTCACGGCTAACATCATGGCGGTTATTGTTGGAGCTCTTCGAGTTAAGATTTGAATCTATCGGTCTTGTCTCCGTGTGGTGTAGCGATACCGTCCTCCATGGCGCTCAGCCACGATACCAATGCTTCGGTAACGTGTCCAAAGTCGACTGATAACACTCTGACTTGTATTCAGAGCTAAAGCCACAGTACGTTGCCGGGAACCAGCTTCTATCATTCCCACGGCTCTGAGCATTTCTTCCCTGCTTAAATGACGTCGCCGCTCCATAATAACGTTGGTTTTAATCAGTAGTAGGGAAACAGTAGCACTAATAATGTCTTCAATGCGTTGTATGTTTTTATAGGGAAAATATTGACAGCTGATTTTCATCTTTTACTCGAATTTGATTCACAGTTCCTGATTCAAATTATGAAATGCACCAAAAAGGATCCATATAAATTTATAAAATCATAAATTTATTACAAAGCCACGTCTCAATCTCAAGAAATCCGCATAAAAATGCTTGATCCCTAGACACTTTTGATGTGTGTATTTTGTTTATTTTTCCCGTCAAAATATGATCCTTGTAAGGAAGTTTCGGTTTCGACCGAAACAGCCCGGCGAACACATTTTTGTCAAATGATTGCGACTAGTTGGGATCGTTTGAACCAATGAGCGGCCCAAACGATCCCAATTGATTCCAACTAGTCACAATCAATTGACAAAAATGTGTTCGCCGATCAGGGGGCAGAGACCGTTGCCGAAGTCGTTATCGGTTTCGTTCGTAAAACCAGTTTCGGTCGGACACTGAAATGTATGTACATATGTGTATCACTATATTTGGCCTTGCAATGCATACAAATCTATACTAATATATAAAGCTGAAGAGTTTGTTTGTTTGTTTAAACGCGATAATGCCAGTTGCATGACGATAAAAATTTATAATAAATTACCACCTGTGTTCAGAACTTTACCATTTGATAAATTTAAACATAAAATGTTTGCTTGGCTTTTAGACATGTGTTTTTATTCTGTTAATGAGTTTTTAAATCATACTTTTTGACATTGATAATAGTGACAGTAATAATATTCTATGTAATTGGATTTTCTTAATTTATTTGACATTATATTACATGTATAACACATTTAATCTTTAATAAATTTAATTTTAGTGCTTGGAAATGTTTGTACGCTGAAAGACAGCAGAATATTTTGGACGTGAATTGTATGTAACACATTGTAACAACAATATTCTTACAAATCAATTCTATTATTTTTATTATAATCTCAGGACTTACGGGTCCGATTTGAAAAATTCTTGCGTTGGATAGCGCATTAATCCAGGAAGGCTTTAGGCTATACAGTACATATGTTAAGAAAACCCTGTCCGACCCATAAGGATAATAAAGATTAGGTAAACACATGACCAAATATAATATAAAATTTTACGTAATCATCATAGTACCAATACAAATGAATTTTGAAATAATCTTTTTTTCACGCGAATTAATTCCAACTTCCCCGAAATTTGGTAATTTTAAAAAAAGTGACAACACCGCTATTATTACGAGCGAATAGCGATGCGACCACGTGCCGCGTGCACCGGCGCCCGCCGCCCGCGGAAGGGTGGTTAACGCACATTTATTAAGTTACCTCTTTTTGCGAAATAATATTTATTTTTTTAGGGGGTTTTTTTTAAGTTTAGCCCGGTTTTGTATCCATTAGTAGAATCAGTTATTGATACCTAACAATACCTTTACGGATCGGACAGGGTTTTCTTTACATGTTGTATATGTGTATTTTATATTCGGCCTTGCAATGCATACAAATCTATACTAATATATAAAGCTGAAGAGTTTTTTATTTGAACGCGCTAATCTCAGGAACCGTTTTTAAAAATTCTTTTTGCATTGGATAGCCCATTAATCCAGGAAGGCTTTAGGCTATATAACATCACGCTGCGACCAATAGGAGCAGAGAATATTAAAAGAAACCTACGCGGGGTAAACCGCGGAGCGAAGCTAGTTAATTATAAACAAAGTTAAAGATTATATCGTTTAAAAAAATCCAATTTTATGCCCTTATCATATAAAACTCATTAATAGAGTAGTAAGCCTTTACAATCAAGATTTTTTAAGTCGCGATTTAAAATGGTTTGTTGATTTACAATCAGCGTGAAAAAAAAATGGTTGTACTGAACAAGCGCACAACGGAGCACTAGGGTGCTTCTTTCATTTAGTACTTAATTATTTTATAATTCGGACTTTAATGCATGCGTGTAAGGATGAATTTGGTTTGATGTACCACGGGCTCGGTCGTAAAAAATAATGGCTTTTTTGTACTTCTTTGTGATATGAACTTTATGCAGTGCACTTAAGGCTGATTTTAAATTAATGTACATTTATTTTGACTACTTTAGACTGCTTAATACTTGTCGCCAATTTTGATTAGAATTTTGTTCGAGACTGTATCTAGTGTAGTGATCGATGGTGTTGGTCCTGTTTTTTAAAGTTATTGTTTATAATTTATTGAAAAAAGTCAGTCTTGCCGCCAAGCGATTTGTCGTGTTCCGGCGTGATGTCTGGTGAAGCCGTACGGAAGACTGGTTTGAGCAGTTGTGTTGCGATGTGTGCCGGGTACGATGCGCCTAATGTTGTTGTATTGGGAGTTTGGTCGTGAAGGGTCTTCAGATCAATCTCCCTTTGGCACAGCATTGTTGCTCGTGGTGTTGGGTTTAACATTGCATCACCTCGCTCAACTGCCGTCTTCCTTGCTATTCGCTCAGTTTTTCTGAGTGAATAGGCTCTTAATAAACTAGCGCGCTTTACCATCAACGATCGCATCACTGCTTACCATCAGGTGGCATTGCGGTCAAGCGCTAGTTTATAATTATTAAAAAAAAAAAAATCTTTAGACCCATGCCGAGACAACTCTTTGAAATAAGTGCAGTGTGTGTCTTTTTGACTTTAGTGGGGTTTTTTTTTCTCAATTACAAATATTGATTTTTCTTTTCTCTCAGTTTCTAAAGGTAATTTATAAAAATATTCTGTAAAAATTAAAAGAAGGAACAGAAAGAAAAGAATTTCTTTTTGTGCTTTATTTACCCATATTCTTTTATTTCTTTGTTAAACGAATTTTCCTTCTAGCCTCCCTCAAGACGTGATGTGGAGCGAACCGCCAGTGGTCTGTCAGTGGCAGGAGTCGCGGGAGCTCTGGACCACAAACTATGTCAACGATTACAAGTTTAATGAAGACAAGCTAACTATACAGTTCAGGACTGGAGTTCTTTGTGAGTAGAATTTACAGCCCTCATCATCAATGTCAACCTTTTTATCGTCCCACTGCTGGGCACAGGTCTCTCTCTCATACAGAGAAGGATTGAGCGTAATCACCATGCTTGCTCAATGCGGGTTGGCGATTTCAGACTTAAAGTTCAGGCTTCCTCAAGATGTTTTCCTTCACCTTGTAATCAGTTATTGCTGTTCAAGCTGGGCTGGACACATTGCCCGTAGGGCCGATACCCGATGGGGCCGCCGGGTTCTCGAGTGGCGACCACGCACCGGAAGACGTGGCGTGGGTAGGCCCCCGACAAGGTGGACCGACGACCTGGTGAAGGTCGCGGTAAACCGCTGGATGCGGGAGGCGCAGGACTGGTCGTCGTGGAGAACCTTGGGGGAGGCCTATGTCCAGCAATGGACGTCTTTCGGCTGAAATGATGATGATGTCCAAGATATACTTAAAAAGTAGTTTTTTTTTTAATAATTATAAACTAGTGCTTGGCTGCAACCCCGCCTGATGGTAAGCAGTGATGCAATCTTTGATGGTAAAGCGCACTAGTTTATTAAGCCTATTCACTTAAAAAACTTAGGCATAGGAAGGATGAAAAGTTACATTAATACTTGCCTGACCTGGAATCAAACCCGCGCATTCATACTTGAGAGGCTGGTGTTTTAACCACTAGGACACCATAGGAATCCCTTTGTAACCTGGAAAGTACGGTAAACCATTCAGCTGCTGTTCGTCGTTAAGAGTCGGTCCCACCCATCCACGGACCAACCCCGACAAGCTTAGCTTAACTTGATCGATCGGCCAGTGCTTCAAGACTCTTCAATCTTATGCTTACAGAAACCATGTGATCATTTCTTATGTATTCGGTTTCAGGGCCAATTGGCATAGCAACGTTGAGATATAGCAATATGCCGTACCAAGCCTGGGAAATAAAACCAGATCCAGATGGGTAAGTAATTTTATACAGTATGTTAAGAAAACCCTGTCCGGCCCGTGAAGGTGTTGTTAGGTATCGATAACTGATTCTACTAATGGATACAAAACCGGGCTAAACTTATAAAAAGAAATCCCCCTAAAAAAATAAATATTATTTCGCAAAAAGAGGTAACTTAGGTAATAAATGTGCGTAAGCATCCTGCCGCGGGCGGCGGGCGGCAGGGCACGTGGCACATGGTCGCATCGCTATTCGCTCATAATAATACCGGTGTTGTCACTTTTTTAAAATATACCAAATTTCGGAGAAGTTGAAATTAATTCGCAGGAAAAAAAGATTATTTCAAAATTCATTTGTATTGGTACTATGATGATTACGTAAAATTTTATATTATATTTGGTCATGTGTTTACCTAACCTTTAATATCCTTATGGGTCGGACAGGGTTTTCTTAACACACTGTATACCAAGTAATTTTTTGTTTAAGTAAAGAATCTAGCAGTATTTTTAAGTAAAGAATCAACAATCAAGAAAAACCACAAAGTTATGAGTTTGTTATCTTGCTTGGTTGTCCCAACAAAAATATGGTCAACCCAACCGCTCGCCCGCCTGCACCTGCATCGGCCCGGCGCGGGGGCCTGACTCACCATGCGTGACATGCAAGCTGTGTTGTGTGCTCAGTAATAAGTAACCGCACTGCAACAATTTCTAAATGAATTTGGGAAAAATATAACATGGTGTTAAAAGTTATTGGAATCGATTCAGTTGCTTATTCTGAACACACTATATTCAGGTTCCGTATAAAGAAAATATAACGTTGTGTACATTTCCCAAAATCAACGGTTGCTAAATACCCACCAGACACAACACCCGTCTGATCGGAGGATCCTGCCTTTTCTATGGGGGTCAGGGAACTTTGCACCATATTCCTCAATCCTCTGCAATTGTATTTCGAAATTAAATTAGCTGTCTAATTCAGCAATCTGCCTTGAACGACTCATCTTCAACCTATAGTTGTCCACTGCTGGCCAAACGCCTCCGCCAAGGCCTTCCATGATGACCGGTCTTATGCTGCACGCATCCATCGGCTTCCCGCGACCTTCACCAGGTCATCGATCCTCCTTGTTGGGGGCCTCCCTACGCTGCGTCTTCCAGCACGCGGCCGCCACTCCAGAACCTTACTGCCTATCGGTCATCCGTTCTACGAGCAATGTGCCCTGCCCACTGCCACTTAAGTTTAGCGACTTGAAGAGCTATGTTCTATCGCGCAGAGAAACTCTGAGCATAGCTCTTTCCATCGCCTTTTATGTCAATCTGAGCCTTCGTATGAGGCGCATTGTGAGCGACCACGTTTCATTTCGTAAGTCATCACTGGCAACACAAACTGGTCAAAGACTTTAGTCTTGAGAGACTGTGGTATCTTGGACGACAAGAAAATGTAGCGTAGCTTCCCGAACGCTGCCCAGCCGAGCTGGATTCGAAGAGACACCTCTTTCTCGAAGTTGGACTGTTTGTTCCAGGTATATATACTCGTTAACAACTTCGAGTGCAGAACAACCAACTAAAATAGGAGTGGGTTGCGACATGAGAGTTCCTGCCACTGGCATTTAATTTTAACGACTCGAAAAGCTATATCGGTGACTTTGGTTCTTCTCGGATCTCCTCAATTCTGATTCGATCACGCAGAGAAACTCCGAGCGTAGCTCTTTCCATTGCCCTTTGTGTGACTCTGAGCCTTCGTATGAGGCCCATTGTGAGCGACCACATTTCAGTTCCGTAAGTCTTCACGACTGCTTCGTTAATATTGACTCGTTAGCGCATGCTAGGCTCCGGGATTGGGGAAAGTGTCATAGTGTAGCGCTATCTACAACACCACACGCGAACAACGCGTCATACTGACACCACGCGAATCCTGCATCTAGCAAGCAGAGTCAACACAACCGACAACACGGTTGGTGTAGTGGCTGAGCGATTGACTGCTGCGTTGCGTGTTCCGGGTTCGATCCTCGTACGGAACAAATATTTGTATGACCTACAAGTAGTTATTCCGGGTATGTTTGTGTATGTGAGTTTATATGTTTGTAAACGCACCCACGATACAGGAGTAATTCCTTTTTTTTTTTTTTTTTACGAGTGGAAGTGCCTTTAAGCACCATACCCGCCGCTAGCTAGGCGACGAGCGTGTGTGGGACTCGCCCGGCCGAAGCCGGGAATACCCACTAAAACCACTCGGTTACCGTCGGGCCCTGTGTTGAGAGTGTCACGGGATCGGCCCGAAGACCTAATCACCGTGCCACTCTCAGGGCTTACCGGCCTTGTTAAGGCCGGTTTCCGCGCCAAAGGGGAGATTACCCGGGTACCGGAGTAATCCTGACGTGGTGACCGGTGCAATGCGCGTGCGGGGGCTACCCACACGCGCTGGTCACACTTTGGGGCTAAAGGAGACGGGGGTTCGTCCCCCGCCTTCTTCGCCCCACCCGTCTACGCCGGAGGGGACCGGCAAGAGCATCCTCTTCCCGCTCCCTCTCCGCAGCCTCCCATGCACTCTCGCTTTCAACCATGGCTCGCACCATGGTTGCCACAGGAGTAATTCCTAGTGTAGGGTAAAATTTTCTTTTTTTTAAAAAAAAAAAAACCTCAGCTTTAACGCTATGTTTCAACGATTTAGTAACATCTTACCGTTGGTAAGATCCCAAGGCTGAAATGTCACTAAATCAAGAAATATCGAGGGCTGTCTGTGAGCTGACTGTGGATGAGTAATGAGTTATATTGACGTGGAATATAATCAGAGCAGCGCCTAAACGTAATGGAATACTCATACTGACCAGCAGGAATTAAAGCAAATAATTGTGAGTATTATTTAATTATATTGTATAAAAAATACATTCAACACTACAAAATGTACAGCCTTATTTGTACTTTATACGAAACCTGAAATTAGTTTGTTCTGAATAAGCAACTGAATCGATTCCAATAACTTTTACTGTTATATTTTTTCCCAAATACATTTAGAAATTAGTGCAGTGTGGTTACCGAGCGCACAACACAGCTGACCGTAGATCATAGTACTAGACGCGTGCGCATAGCTGGACAGGGCCTTGCCCCGCACCACACCGCTGAAAGCATGGGCGGGCGAACAGTGCATTGACAGGTTGACAAGCTAATAACTTTGTGATTTTTCATTATATTTTTTTGAAATTTTGTACATAGATTCTTTACTTAAAAATAATGGACATATGTTTCGAGTTTCTCATAAAAAAAATTACATTGTATAATGGGTGGCCTTATCGTAGAATGAACAGCCTCGTGGCGTAGCGGTAGCGAACGCGGCCGCTGCGCAAGGAGGCGCGGTTTCTATCCCCGCACAGTGCAAATATTTGTATGCATGAATATGAATATTTGCACTGGTCTGGTCGTGCCTCAGAAAGCACGTTAAGCCGTTGGTCCCGGTTGCCATATGAACATCTAATGGCAGTCGTTATGGGTTGTTGGAACCCTCAAAAGTCCAACAATTGGTCTAACTGCAATGCTTCGATATCGCCTTCGAGTCGTGGGGGTCAGACGGCGGTCGCTTCACAGAAGTTTAACTAAAAGCAGCAGTTAGACTGATAAAGCGGACCCCAGAGTCTGAAAAAGCTTCGGATGCGACTGGAACTAGCGCTGAGATGATGATAAGTGATTTTCATGGATATAAAATGGGACCGTCGCACAGTTTTGCTGCAGATTGACAACGAAGCTAACTAGTCACGTTCATCTTGTTGCAGGAGAGGCGTCCTCATCACTGTGACAGGTATCTGCGTGACTGTCACATGGGTTTGCATCAGTAACTATGTGAAGCTCAAGTCTATCACCAATGCCTCCACGCCAGCGCTGAGCGAACACTTCAACAAGAAATATACCGTCAAGAAAATGATTCAGGTTAGTAGAGGTTTAAGTTGAGATCTATACCGAAAGAAAGAAAGAAAATAAGTTTATTTGTGGTGAACATGGCGCGTATCTGTACTAATATATAAAGCCGAAGAGTTTGTTTGTTTGAATGTGATTATCTCAGGAACTACTGGGCCTGGGGGGCAATCGCGCTAAAATAATTGAACCAAAACAGAATTGGATCGCAACCAAACCATAACTTTACGAACAAGAGTTGAACTTATACTGTTTTATTTAGCGCGATTACCCCAAAGGTGTACAGGGCCAAAAACCATACAAATCATAAAACAAATGTCAAAAACCTGTCAAAGTGTAGGGAAATTACAAAAGTCCCTCTGCGCCATGTACACAACTACAGGCATAGAACCTCATACATCTGTGATCACAAATTGCTGTCTTACAGTTACCTACCGATAAAAAAAGTACAGGACACAATATAGTCAAAGCTCAAGATCGATTATGAACTTTGATAAAAGATAGTGTGGCTATCATTCATTACGAGACTCTTAGGCCTCTGCCTCGAATCTCGCGGGCAGCGAGGCGGCGGCGGCGGCGAGTAAGCGGCAGGATCTTATGCGTAAAATCAACGGACCGGTTCTCGATAACAGCAGCGCGGCAGCGGGGCGGTGGCGGGCAGCGAGCGGTGTACTTCTCGCGCTCGAATGTTGCGGGCAGCGAGCGGAAAGCGAGCAGTGATCGAGCGTTAGAAATAAATTTGAATCAAAA
This sequence comes from Sesamia inferens, assembly GCA_037179545.1. Taxonomy (NCBI): domain Eukaryota; kingdom Metazoa; phylum Arthropoda; class Insecta; order Lepidoptera; family Noctuidae; genus Sesamia; species Sesamia inferens. The sequence continues at coordinate 12,379,975 of CM073951.1, read as the reverse complement.
ATATGTTGCCGCCATTGTTCAGGTATTTCTATCGCGAATTAAAACAAATATCTCGTAGACACAATCGTGAACACCACACTACACGGCTATAGTGACGCGCGATCTGCCCGCTAGTTTCGAGAACGGGTCTTCGATGCCCGCTCGGCTCCCGCGCCGCTGCCCGCAAGATTCGAGGAAGCGGCCTCATTGGTTGAGAGTTCTTACAACCTTGAAGCGGGCCAATCGATGAATCAAAACGCAGTCGATATCAAAGATCGAGTCTTCGTAATGAAAACTCATTTTAGCCACACATGTGTTAGTAACACACACAGTAGTGTCCGACCGAAATTTCGGTTTCGGTTTCGGTTTCGGCCGAGTTTTGGCCAAAAATCAAGTTTCGGTGGCAGTTTCGGTTTCGGTCAAAATAGGCCGAAACTTTTGCCGAAACCGAAACTTATTTCGAAAGTTTCCGCACGATCGCGTTCGCCTAACTTCGTTTCCCGCGGCAAGATCTTAAAATTGTTTCTGGTCATCCATAACACAAGGAAAAACCTTAATTTGGGTTCCAGGACAATGTATGTGATGTTGTCTCAATTTATATTAAAAAAAAAAAACAATACATAATTACATAGTATTTAATGAAACAGTAACAAATTAATAATGTGGTAACTAAAAAATATCTATAAATAACATTTTTATTATTTTGACACATAATAATAATTATTATTATATATTATTTTGAAACAAATTTCAAATTATTGATTTGATTATTGTGAAATGATTAAAATTTTGCTATTTGGACAGCCTCCGTGGCTTAGCGGTAGCGAATGCGGCCGCTGCGCAAGGAGGCGTGGGATCGATCCCCGCGCAGTGCAAATATTTGTATGCATGAATATGAATATTTGCATTGGTCTGGTCATGCCTCGGAAAGCACGTTTAGCCGTTGGTCCCGGTTGCCATACGAACATCTAGTGGCAATCGTTACGGGTTGTTGGAGCAATCAAAAGTCCAACAATTAGTCTAGCTGCAATGCTTCGATATCGCCTTCGGGTTGTGGAGGTCAGACGGTCGGACGGTCAGTCGCTTCACGGAAAATGTCGAAGTTTCGCCAAAATTAACAGTTAGGCTGGTAAAGATGTACCCAGACTCCAGAGCTGGAAAAAGGCTTTGGATGCGACTGGGATTAACGCTGAGATGATGATGACTATAATTTTGCTATGAAAACTTAATTTGTCAAAATAATAAAAATGTTCAAAATCAAAATCAAAGCATTTATTTCAAATAAACCAGTTACAGGCACTTTTGAATTGTCAGAAGTTCGGTCAGTCAGTAAGGTGAAGCTAGTCGCCCATTCCAAAAAGTAGGTACCTATGGAGAAGAACGGGCAAGAAACTCCATGGACACTCTTTTAAAATATCAAGCTATTGATACAAATATTTGATTACATCATTCATTTTGAAATAAATCGTGTGAGAACGATGCAGAAATATATTGTACGCTGAGAGCGTCCATTATGGAAAAAAAACAACAATTCAGAAATTAAAATACGCCGTAGCAGCTAAGAGATGACCAGTCCCCTCTGACGGCGTCCGTTCACGAACATGACGTATGGATCAGCATCATTCAGCTCAACCATATTGAAGGGAACCTAATGACCCAACACACACGCCACCACCAGCGAGACATTTGAGTGAGCATGACATACTCTCAACAGCCATAGCACTATCAAGTCAATAAACGACTAACCCAACAAATAGATGCTTTACAGCAAATAGATCGTGCTCACACGTGTTCCATGCAATTATACAATACTAAGAAATTGAATCTACACAATGCAAAGACAGTTTTGTCCAAGGTTCAGCAGCTCCAACGGTGTTCCCGAATGCTAAGTTTAGCTCCTGTGCAGCTGCACCAGTGCCGAATACCCCTGTCAGCGATGCAATTCCGTAACGTACAATATGCCTGGCTACATAGTGTGTACTGGCTTTGAGTTAAGAAAAAACAATTGCAAATTTAAACTACGAGAGGAAAAATCAAAGAACAATCAGTGTAAGCATAGAAATCGGACGCAGCTCAAGCCCAAGCCTTTTTGTCGTCAATATAATCTTTAACACTATAAAATGCTTTCTGACACAACTTACGTTTAATGAAGCATTTGAATTTATTCAGGCTCAGATCTTGAACCACCTCTGGAAGTCTATTGTAAAAATGTATACATTGGCATCTAAAAGAGCCACCTATTTTCTTGAGCCTTGTTGTAGGTACAATAAATTTGTGCTTGTTTCTAGTATTTATACTATGGACATCACTGTATTTTTTATACAATTTTATATTTTTGTGAGCATACAAAAGATTTTCATAAATATATTGAGACGGCACGGTCAGTACATTAATTTCTTTAAATTTTTCTCTGAGAGAGTGTCTTGGACTTAATTTATAAATTGCACGAACAGCTCGTTTCTGCAAAACAAATATTGTCTGAATATCAGTGGCATTTCCCCACAACAGAATGCCGTACGACATTACGCTATGGAAATAGCCAAAGTACACTAAACGGGCCGTCTCAATATCAGTCAAATTACGAATTGTTCTAACTGCGTATGCAGCAGAACTTAGTTTTTTTGACAATTTTTCTATATGGGGACCCCATTGAAGCTTAGCATCCAGAGTTATACCCAAGAACACTGTGCTGTCTTCAGATTCCAATTCTTCGCCCTTTATCAACACTTTAGTTTTCACCTGCCTGACGTGAGGTAGAGTAAACTTAATGCATTTGGTTTTTTTCTCGTTTAAAAGTAAGTTATTAACATTAAACCAGTGGACTACTTTGGAGATCGCGCTATTTACATCATCAGTGACCTGCTGCTGACGTTTAAGTTTAAATAAAAGTGAAGTGTCATCTGCAAACAACACTATATCGTGATTATCCTTTATGAGGTACGGCAGGTCATTAATGTAAACAAGAAACAAAAAGGGACCAAGAATTGACCCCTGTGGGACTCCCATTGTTACTAAAGATCCGGATGATCTTTTTCCATTAACGTCAACGCTTTGAATCCTACCACTCAAGTAGGATGTAATAAGATCCAATGCAGAGTTCCTGATCCCGTAGTGGCGGAGTTTCCTGATTAACGTCTCGTGAAGAACGCAATCGAATGCCTTGGACAAATCACAAAAAATGCCCAAGGCATCGCATTTATCCTCCCATGCATTGTAGATATGACATAGAAGTTCAACACCGGCATCAGTAGTTGAACGACCCCTTGTAAAACCGAACTGTTTGCTATGTAATAATTTATGTTTATTAAAAAAAACTTAGCATTTGGTTTAAAATTAATTTCTCAAAAATTTTACTAAAGGTAGGTAGTACAGAAATAGGTCTATAATTTGTGGGGTCTGATGTACTGCCTGATTTAAACAAAGGTATTATCTTACTATTTTTCATGAGATCAGGAAACTCTCCACAGTCAATACAAGTATTAAAGATAACCGCTAGAGTGGGTGCCACAATATCAATAATAGACTTCGCAACTTCCACCGAATGACCCCATAGGTCAGCAGTCTTTTTTATATTGAGAGTGTGAAAGATTTTAATTATATCTTTACTGGTAACATATTCAAAGTGAAATTCCGAATTACAAACATTAACATTTTCTTTAAGCAAAGACTCAGCAACAGAAGGTGATGAGTTTAGGGATTTAGTAGTTAAAACAGGAATATCCGAAAAGAAATTTTCAAACACCTCAGCGACTTGCGAGTCTGATTTTATTATGTTGCCATTAACAGTCAGGCTATAGTCAGTATTTCTATCACTGGACCTTCCCGTTTCACTATTAATAATTTTCCAAGTCGTTTTAATTACATTACTACTGTTTTTTATCTTTGAACTCAGGTAACGTGACTTGGCCATATAGCAAACTTGTTTAAATAATTTTGAGTATTTTCTAACATACAAATTAAATTCAACAGTGTTAATATAAGTCCTCTCATTGTACAGTTCATAAAGCCGAGTTCTACTTTTATGAATACCTATGGTAGCCCAATCAGAGAAAGATGCATTACTATTAATAGAGATAGTCTTGGGAACAAAGGTGGAATCAAATTGCTTACAATATATATTAAAAAAATTATCGTAGAGATGATTAGGATCAGCATTAACATAACTGGATAAGACTGGCACTTTATTGATGAGATTAAATCTAAAAACCTCCAAGCGGCTTTCAGTTTTGGGGTTAACAGTGATATCCTTTTTGGCCACTTTTTTACTATTGTTTGGAATAGTTATCCTTTGTCCGCAGTGATCATATTCATGCATGATCGTTATTAATAGATATATTTTTTTTATATTATGTTAAATAAATGATTACAACAAACTGAATATACTGTGTTGCCATTTCATGCCCTAATTAATGCAAAATAATAGGTACCTAAAATTCTCCAAATTTCAGTATTTTAAGAAATTTTATAGTTAGACACGTGAGTTTCGGTTTCGGTTTCGGTTTCGGCCGAAACTGAAGCCCTGGCCGAAGATTCGGTTTCAGTTTCGGTTTCGGCAGAAAAACCAGTTTCGGTCGGACACTAACACACAGGTGTCTCGACAGCCGAACTGTATATTTATCATCTAATTGCAGCTTATGCGCGAAGCAGCTTGCGACTTCTTTCCAGACTTCGATGGTCACATCCATGTCCAAGGATCAGCTCGTAAAGAATGGCCGATGGAGAGACATACTTACCACGCTATGGCAGTCATGTCAAGGGCTTACAACTTTCAATCGAGCCGGTAAGGACTTAGTTAAGACATCTTCTTTATCAGCTTTTAAAAGGTAAAACTGGAACCTATTCATGAGACTTCGCTGTCCATCAATCCGTCCGTCCGTCTGTCACCAGGCTATATCTCATAAACCGTAATAGCTAGACAGTTGAAATTTGCCGTTGCCTCTATAACAACAAATGCTAAAAATCATCATCATCAACCTTTTATCGTCCCACTGCTGGGCACAGGTCTCCTCTCATACAGAGAAGGATTGAGCGTAATCACCACGCTTGCTCAATGCGGGTTGGCGATTACAGACTTACAAGTCCAGGTTTCCTCGAGATGTTTTCCTTCACCTTCAGTCATTAGTGTCCAAGATATGCTTAGAAAGTACATATAACTTTAGAAAAGTTACATTGGTACTTGCCTGACCTGGAATCGAACCCGCGCACTCATACTTGAGAGGCTGGTGTTTTAACCACTAGGCCACCACGCCTATATATATGCGTATACGTATGCTAAAAAAGATCTCTATAGTTCTGTCGAAAGCCAACGTCGCTCGAATAAGTTACACTTGCTTTTCACAAAAACTAAATTTCTACATAAAAGCATATATGCAATAAATTACTGCATTGCTAATTAATAAATTGCTCCCAAGATATACAATAAATTACCAAATGAAATTGTATCAGCTAAAAACGTGAATATTTTTAAGCGTCAGCTTTTTAAATTACTTATTGAAAAGACATATTACTCTATCAATGAATATCTTTATGACAAACTTTATTAATTAAGATAAATTTGTATGATATTATCTAAATTTGACGACTCTTGACTCTGTTGACTATATTTTATTTTTTGTTTAATATTTAAAAATTGTAATTTGTTGACATTTTATTTTATTGTTTCTAAGACTTTATTGTGTGTTGCTGCCTATTGAGTTAATGTGCCGGCTTAATTGATTGACATATAATTTGCATGAAACTGTGACATCTACATTCGTATCCTATGATATTTTGTATGACTTTTGGCGGGCATGGACAAAAATTCTTTGTACATAACATCTGTATAACTGTAACCTGTGTTCACAAGATTAAGAAATGAATTTGAATTTAAATGAATTTGAAAAATAAAAAGAATAAAATATTTAAGAGGGGCTCCCAAACAACAAACGTGATCTTTTTGCCGTTTTTAAAGATCATGGTACCGAACCCGTCGTGCGCGAAACCGACTCGCACTTGGCCGGTTTTTTTCCTTTTAAACACTACATGATAAAGCTAACATATTTTGTATCAACATGGAAGCTTTTAATTCCAAATGACAGTACAAGACTGACTCCCTATGTTACAGGTAATTCCTAGTTTAGGAGTCAAGGTTTCAACTTTTGCGTCCCTATAATTATTATGTCTTTTCATCATCAACCTTTTTATCGTCCCACTGCTGGGCACAGGTTTCCGCTCATATAGAGAAGGATTGAGCGTAATCACCACGCTTACTCAATGCGGGTTGACGGTTTTACTTAAAGTCCAGTTTTCCTCAAGATATTTTCCTTAACCTTGTAATCAGTCATTGGTATCCAAGATATACATAGAAAGTACATATAACTTTAGGAAAGTTACATTCGTACCTGACCTGGAATCACACACTCATGATTGCACTTGAGAGGCAGATGTTTTTACCACTAGGCCACCACGACTTCATGAGTATTGTATGCTCTTAATTCCAAATGGCAGTAAAATACTAACTCGCTAAGTCATAAGTAATTCCTAGTTTAGGAGTCAAGGTTTCAACTTTTGCGTGTCTTTAATCATTGTGAACTTTATGCTTAAGATCACGAAACAGAAAAAACTGTTTTTTCTGTTTCGTGCTTAAGATACTAAGTATCATTATTGTAAGGTATCAATAAAGTATTACTACTTTTTTATAATTCAATCAACTCGTCCTTTCGTTGTCTACTGATGGACATGAGCCTCACCCAAATAGCGTGACCGAATGACAACTTCAAAGTTAAAGTATTTTATTTGTTAAACATCTTCATCAACCTTTTTATCGTCCCACTGGTGGGCACAGGTCTTCTCTCAAACATAATATGTAGGTAATATGGTACGTTGTATAAAAATTGTTTTGTATCACAATGTTTTGCCCTGAAAGGCGTACAAGTTAATTAAGAACAAAATTAGAGATTAAAATTATAACGACTGAAAATTTTCTTATTTTATGCTATTTAAGGTAAACTCTAGACAGGCATATTTTGTCATTTTATCCGACCCGATCCACGATATCTCCAGAAGTCTTCTAACAGACAGGGGTTTTTTGACAGATATCTCCTGGAGTCTTTTTAACAGACAGGAGGTGATTATTTATAAAAAAAACTCATTGGTGGAATAGTAAGCCTTTTCACTCAAGAATTTCTTGATTCAAAATCATTTATGTTAGCCATACTTTTTAAAGTTTTTGGATCCATGTCGAGACAACTCTTTGAAAAAAGTGCAGTGTTGTCCTTTTGACTTTAGTTTACTTTGGTGACGTCAAGTAATAAATGTTTTAAATTTAGACACACTTTCCTTAATAAATATTGAAATTTCATAAATATAGAAGGATGGAAGCGTAAGTAGCGTCTAATGAGGTTTCGTATACTTTTTCTTCGTGAACAGAGATTTTTATTAGATATGTCCTTCTTTCACAAAATCGTGAGCGGTCAATATCAGTAGCTACTTTCTGGAGAACATGCCTTTTTCCCCGGACCTAACCTCGCGGGACACTAAAATATATTTTTTATCTGTAAAGTCTAATTTGGGGAGGCAAGCATCTCTCCGTACAATAATTATTGATAAGTATCATTTTCTTATCACGGTTAATACCCGATCTTGATGTGTTCACACCTCCACGATAAGTTGCGTATATTTAAAAACAAAATAAAAAATGCACCTTGATTTTAATTTTTAATCGTTAATCATTTGTTGTTTTGACGTGACAACGTCTATTAAATTGGTACAATTGGTACGGCGTGGAGTCATTCTTGAAAACACTGTAACGGCTGAATCTGACGCCACACGGAGTCCACGCCTACTTTACCCCGAACCCCGACTCGCGGTTGACAAGACCGAGTACAAGAAGCTGACGGCCAACCTTCAGGATTGAAGAGGCACTGGAAGAAGATAAATTAATTATATAGGTATTCATATTAATATTTCAACAATTAATTTTAACATATGGAGTTCTTTTTCTTTCTTTTTTTTTTGGCTTCGCACGGTTTGTGCATTTAGCCAATGTCACGTAATGAATTATTCATGTCGAAAAAGACCGTTGTGACCGTTAGAAGATCTTGGCCATGACTCGCTAGCTTGCCAATTCGATAGGAAGTGCGTTCGCCACGCTATTCGGTGATCGGCGGAAGAACGCAGTCCACTATGGCCGCGTTCTATTTAATTTGAGTTTTCGGCAGCGTTCACCGCTGATAAACACAAAAATCGGAGGAGATATTCAACACATATTGTCATCATTTATGAATTCGTTAATAGAATAATAACATTTATGGATTAAGAGGTTCGACAATTTCTTTTTAAAAAGTGGAATGGTCTCATTTTTTATGTCATTGGGTATTTTTTTTATAAAATATCGGGTCCAGACATACAACACTTTTCTTTCAACATCATCAGCAGTCAACTGAATTTTCGGCAACTCGGCCGAAAATGCAGTTGACCATTCATCCTGCCAAGATCTTCGCTTCACCTAGTCTGGGGCCTCTGCCTCGAATCTTGCGTGCAGCGGGGCGGTGACGGCAGCGGGGCGGGCATCGAAGACCCGTTCTCGAAACTAGCGGGCAGATCGCGCGTCACTATAGCCGCGTAGTGTTATGTTCACGATTGTGTCGACGATATATTTGTTTTTATCCCCGAAAGAAATGTCTGAACAATGGCGGCTACAACTATTTGATTCAAATTTATTCCTAACGCTCCATTACCAGTCGCTGCCCGCACGATTCGAGCGCGAGAAGTACACCGCTCACTGCCCGCCACCACCCCGCTGCCGCGTCGCTGTTTTCGAGAACCGGTCCATTTCATTTTACGCATAAGATCCTGCCGCTCACTAGCCGCCGCCGCCGCCGCCGCCCCGCTGCCCGCAAAATTCGAGGCAGAGGCCTAACGCTCGATCACCGCTTGACTTCAAGTACACCGCTCGCCGCCCGCCACTGCCCCTCTGCCACGCCACTGTTTTCGCGAACCGGTCCGTTTGATTTTACGCATAAGATCCTGCCGCTCACTCCCCGCCGCCGCCGCCGCCCCGTTACCCGCAAGAGTCGAGGCAGAGGCCTGAGGGCGCCCCGACTTACGCCCACCGATTCGCGGTCTCCACTCAAGAACACATCTACTGCAACGGTCATCGGTTCTACGGCTAATATGGCCGGCCCATTGCCACTTCAGTTTGCTTATTCTGGTTTTCTGCCAGATGACCTCATTGCGGCATCGGCTCATTACATTATTAGGGCAGTATTATGACTATCACATGGTCATGGTGGCCTAGTGGTTAAAACACTAGCCGATTCCAGGTCAGGCAAGTACCAATGTAACTTTTCTAAATTATATGTACCTACTTTCTAAGTATATCTTGGACACCAATGACTGATTATAAGGTGAAGGGAAACATCTTGAGGAAACCTGGACGGCTGGACTTGAAACATGACTTGTCTGAATTCGCCAACCAGCATTGAGCAAGCGTGATGATTACCCAGACCTGTGTCCAGCAGTGGGACGATAAAAATGTTAATGATGATGGTTATGAATATCAAGATTCATATTTTGGTATTATTTTCTTATTAACCCCCTTTTGTTAATTATTCTATGAGTACACCTCTTCTTGGATTCCCTGACAGCCGTCCACTCGTCTCCGTGCTCTGTATAGGACGGATACTGGATTGAAGTCTTATGAGTAGGCCTGCCCCCTAATCGGCGAACACACTTTTGTCAAATGATTGCGACTAGTTGGGATCTTTTGGACCGAACGGATCCAACTAGTCGCAATCATTTGACAAAAATGTGTTCGCCAATTAGGGGGCCGATTTTAATGTTTATTGCCTTTTATAGATGGAACCAGGGAGCGGGGTACCGGACTATCGTAATGCAGGTTCGTGAAGCGGTGGACACGAAGAGAATGGTACTATAATGATCTTGTTTGGCAATCATATACAATATGTTAAGAAAACCCTGTCCGACCCATAAGGATAATAAAGGTTAGGTAAACACATGACCAAAAAAAATATGAAATTTTACATAATCATCATAGTAACAATACTAATGAATTTTGAAATAATCTTTTTTTCGCCAATTAATTCCAACTTTTTTTTGACGGTATTATTATAAGCGAATAGCGATATGACCGCGTGCCGCGTACCCTGGCCCCTTTCGCCAGCGCATGTATTACCTACCGCACATGTAATAATTTACCTGCTTTTGCGCAATAATATTTTTTTTGAAGGGTTTTTTAAGTTTAGCCCGGCTTTATAGGCATTAGTAGAATCAGTTATCGATACCTAACAATACCTTCACGGATCGTTCACGGTTTTCTTTACAAGTTGTATATTATTTCTGCTGTAAAAATCCCTTTTTTCCCCTTATACGCAGCCAAACTGGATAAACCAAGTACATATCAAAATGCACAGAATTTATCTGAATTGATTGAGAATGATTCTGTCTAATTTTCATTCATGAATAGCATAAATTTTTAAAAAGTTACTTTTCACCGGGCCTAAGGAATACATAGGTACCCTTTCATATCCAAATATGTTAATATTCCAGGCTAAACTACAGTTGATGGCCTTCACTCCTGAAAGAGCGACCATACTGAAGTGTGCCGAGTCCTCGCCAGAATTCAGCATTGAGCCACAACTAGGGCTGCCCGTAAGTTATAACTCCATCTATTATATTTTTTTTAAATGACAGCCACTGTGTCGAAGCGATAGAAAACGCGGCCGCTGCGTAAGAATGCGCGGGTTCGATCCCCGCGCAGTGCAAATATTTGTATGCATGAATATGAATATTTGCACTGGTCTGGTCGTGCCTCGGAAAGCACGTTAAGCCGTTGGTCCCGGTTGCCATACGAACATCTAATGGCAGTCGTTACGGGTTGTTAGAGCCCTCAAAAGTCCAACAATTGGTCTAGCTGCAAACGTTCGATATCGCCTTCGAGTTGTGGAAGTCAGACAATAGTGGAAAATATCGAAATTTAGCCAAAATCAACAGTTAGACTGGTAAAGCGGACCCCAGACTCCAAAGCTGAAAAAGCTCCCGATATAGATTCATCCTTAAAAATCCTTAAAAAATATACTGTTTTAAACATCTCTTGAAAATTTTCTTATATGATATAAACCCACATACCTACACAAAAAGCGTCTCATAACCCAACAGTATCTCATAAAACAGCAAACGAGCAAGTGCTCACCAGACACAAAACCCGTCTGGCCAGAGGATCCTTCCTTTTCTATGGTGGTTGAGTGAACTTTACTCCCTGTTCCTCATACGTCTAAAGGTTAGTACGATTCCCCTTGTATGACTATGATAATTCATCATCAACCTTTTATCGTCCCACTGCTGGGCCCAAGTCTCCTCTCATACAGAGAAGGATTGAGCGTAATTACCACGCTTGCTCAATGCGGGTTGGCGATTTCAGACTTTAAAGTCCAGGTTTCCCTCGAGCTGTTTTCCTTCACCTTGTAATCAATCATTGGTGTCCAAGACATACTTAGAAAAGTTACACTGGTATTGCCTGACCTGGAATTGAATCCGCACACTCATAATTGAGAGCCTGGTGTTTTAACAACTAGGCCACCACGACTAACTCTATGGAGGTTGATTGTACTGTACTTTTTGTTTTTCATACGTCTAAAGGTTAATACGATATGGTGGTAATGGTATGATGATTAATGACAATATATGTATTATTTTTCCAGTTCTTCCCTTGCCTGTTCACATTCAACATGCTCTACGGGTCGGTGGACGCTCGACGAACGACATTCAACATGAAATACAAACTCGTGGAAACTGTGTTCGAGTTCTTACAAGAAATTAAACCTTGTAGTTACTCTTAAATCATAGCTACAGTCGACCAGCAAATAGTTACGTCACATACTATCTGTGGGTTAAATGGGTTTGATTTTGACAGTTCAACAACATTCAATGCGTTATTTACTTTTCAGACACATTTTTCGAACATATGGGGCAATGGATTAGCAATATGCTTAAAAATTATTCAAATTTAGAATAATGTAACCTTCATTACAAAACGAATTCTAACTTTAGTTCTAGACTTAGTGAGTCAGTATTTGTATTTCGAACTTTATTGAGGTTATGTCAATGTTCTTAATACAAAAGTGACAACTTAGTTCCGAACTAATATGTAATTTTTATATAAAGAACTGCATTTCTATAATGGTTACGTTCATAATTCAATAACTATTTAGGTGGTTTAAACTTGATCTAAATAAAATCCATGTTCATTGCTTTTTACAGTCGAAAAATTTGTCTGCTCAACAATGTGAATAACAAAAATGTCAAAATGGAAGCCCTTCCTACTTTTAGTGTATTCTGCGATTAAGTTTCATTATCCTTAACGTCTGTAGAGTTCCTCTAGATAATTTAACTTGACTTTGGCGCCAAATCTCTTGTTCACATACTAAACTACTTTTAAGTTAAGTGCATCTATTTCTTTCCATTTCGTAAAGAAAAGGATAGAAGATAACATTTTAAGTTAATCCTGTCAAATTAAGATACTCCATAGACATTTTTTTTTTGTTTTGTTTGTTCCATTTGGAACAGGCTAAGGTCAGATACCATACTGCCATGTCTTCACTAATTAATTTTCAACTATCCTGTCCTAACTAATCTAATTTAACCTAAACCTATCTCCGTTCGTTTCCCGCGTGAACTGACTAGGAGAAAGATTTGGGGCAAAGTCATGATGTGGCTACTATGCTACAATATTTCAATGTTCTTTATGAATTATTCACTTAATGCACTATTTACTACATTAATCACGCGTTTTTATTTAGTAAACGACACTATACCTAAATAATTTAAAAGTCCAATGAAAAATGAGCGTGGCACTCATCTTAGCTTTCCCGCCAAAACTCCACTCCATAGACAGTTTAGACGCGATTATAAACATAGCGGCGACTATAAATACGCCAGTTTACGTCAGAAGCGCACTAATTTGACAGGTCTAAGCTGACATTTTATCGTCTGTCCTTTTCTTAATGACATATAAAGAAAGAGATGCACTGCAATTAAATTTAATTTAGTTTGTGAACAAGGGGCCTTTGTCTCTTACAATATTCTATTTATTAATGATATTTAAACTTGGTGTGGTAAAAATTTCTAGGTTGACTATATCTACGGGTTTTTATAATATTATCTTGTAAATAATCACCAATATACATACGATCAATTAAAAATACTTGTGCATTTGTTTTATTTATTACGATTTTGTTTCTCTACGAAGCATCAATGGCAGTCGTTACGGGTTGTTGGAGCCCTCAAAAGTCCAGCAATAGGGATGTTTTCTGGGTAAAAAAAAAATGATTCTATTTAGTCCGGCATTCAGATTATAGAAAAATATTGGATATGTACAGGGTATATCTGACATTGTAACGCAAACTTCGCGAGAAGGCTACACCGCATGCCACTAATAAAAGTATGATAGTCATTTATATCGTTAATGAGCGGTTACAGAAATAACAGTGTTTCAAAAATAGTGTCGACTCGCCCTGTGAACGTTGCAAGCGTGTCGCCGTGCGTGTTTGTAGGTATGACGTTGATCCCTGATGCGAACTCTATTAAATCAGCTGATAGGACAGTTTTTCTAGTATTGTTGACATTGTGCTTTTTTGTGTAATTAACGAATTACTTTTTCTTTAAAATCTTATTGGGTTATAAAAGTATAACAATTATGAACGGTCTAAAGTGAAAAAAACAGCATATTATTTTTTTTAAATCGAGAAAAAGCCGACGCAAAATTCCACCACTAAGGGGTTCAGAATCATCTACTGGATCTATGGTACTCGTTTGTGCGTCGGATGTCAGATACACCCTTTATATTTTGTTTTATCAAATCAATAAAAAATTACAAATATAAAAGGCATCAAAGATCAGGAGTGGTGGCTGGTGACGTCACTGCTCGCTACGAATTTTCAACGCACTGTGTCGTCTTCATTTTTTGTTTATATGAAAAAAAAAAAGAATACGTGTCTAGTATTTTATGGAAATCTGACTGACGGACTAATTAGTTTTTTTTAGTGAAATACCCTATTGGTCTAACTGCAATGCTTCGATATCCCCTTCGGGTTGTGGAGGTCAGACGGCAGTCGCTTCACGGAAAATATCGAAGTTTAGCCAAAATCAGCAGCTGGACTATTAAAGACCCCAGACTCCAAAGCTGAAAAAGCTTCGGATGCGACTGGGATAACGCCGAGATGATGATAATGATGATTTTGTTTCCCTGCGCGATCGAATCAGAACTGAGGAGATCCGCAGAAGAACCCAAGTCACCGACATAGCTCTTCGAGTCGCTAAACTTGACGCATCGTGGGTAGGCCCCCGACGAGGTGGACCGACGACCTCGTGATAGTCGCGGGAGACACAGTACCGGTCGTTGTGGATATCCTTGAGGGAGGCCTATGTCCAGCAGTGGACGTCTTTCGGCTGAAATGATGATAATGATAGCAACGTCGCAAAGATTGATGGAAACTTCATCGTGTCGTGCGATGCTACGACATCCCACGGGTTGCACGCCATTACATCCTGCGAGAATATGGGTCACTTTATATCGAGGAATTATTATTACTAAGCTAATTAAAATAAGGTCGAAAAAGCAGGAAGGTAGAACACAAGCGCGAGCGAGCATTTTTTTACAACGGCATGCCATGGAATGCTGCAGGAGACACCGAAACACCTGCCGTGCCAGGCCGTCAGTGAGCACCGCCCCATAGGGTGCCCTGTTGTACTGGGGCCCTACTATGACTTGTTAAAACATACCTTATTAAATCTTTGTAAAAAAGAGATAACGCTATTCAACCTGTATAGCTCCATCTCCGTCTTTGACACTAGAAGCATGATGGTTTTAACATGTCAAAGTAACCCCCAAACGGTCCACAAATGACGGTCGCGCGAGTTAACTGTGCACCTTCGTTCTGTGACGTCATTCGAAAGGTACCGTTTGCAAAAAAAAAAATAGAATTATGTTAAAAAATATAAATTTAATTTTTTTTTTTCATGTTAATAAAAGGCCGTTTTGATGATAAAGCGTCAGGCTTCACTTATGCGTCGAAAATGTAAAAAACAAAACAAATTTAGTAAAAAAAAAACACAACAGAGCAAAAACTCCACTGGAACAGTAATAATAACAGGGGATTTAAACTGTATTTAGACAATTGTAACACAGATGCTATCGCTACGGAGCGCTTGCGGCGAATGCGGGGCGCCGCGAGGGGAAGCGGGAGAGGGGTCACATTCCAGCGAGATGCACAGTTAACTCGCGCGAGTACACCTCAGGAGTGTACCTACTGGACGCTGGACGATTTCTAAAACTTTGTAGCGCGTAGGGCGTGTTATATGATAAAAGTCCAGATGATAGAATGTAGTGTCATTCAATGCCGCCAAAAAGCGTGTCTTTTCACCGCCAAAAGGAGCCCGTTCACCTTGGCTCCTACTTTTCAGAATGTATCCTTGGAGTGTACCGACCGCCTTCAACTTTTGGGAGCTGAGATTTCCTCGAGCCTTAACTTTGGGCGGTTCATTGAGTCCAAGGCCAGGGTGGCTGCCAGAAAACTAGGCGTCATCGCGAAGGTCCGGCGGTACTTCACACCAGGGCAGCTTCTAATTTTATACAAAGCACAGGTCCGCTCGTGTGTGGAGTACTGCAGTCACATTTGGGCTGGTGCTGCGAAATGTCACCTTGCCACTTTGGATTCGGTGGAGAGGCGTGCGAAGAGGCTGATTGGCGACCCAGACTTAACTCGAAACGGTCTCCAAAGCCTGGAGCACAGGCGTAGGGTAGCGAGCCTTTCGGTCTTCTATAGGATGCATTCTGGTGAGTGTGCAAGGGAATTGCATGATTTAATTCCCCCATCTCCGTTCCATCATCGGACGACCCGTCGTACGGCGAGTTTCCACCCTTACGTTGTTGACACCACTGCGATCCGGACGAAGCGTTTTGCTTCCTCCTTCATACCGCGTACATCGAGGGACTGGAACAATTTGCCGGCGTCGGTGTTTCCGTCACATTACAATTTGAGTGTCTTCAAGGCTAGAGTGAATAGGCTCTTAATAAACTAGCGCGCTTTACCATCAACGATCGCATCACTGCTTACCATCAGGCGGGATTGCGGTCAAGCGCTGGTTTATATATCATAAAAAAAGTGTATTGTACGTGTATAAGTGAGTACAATGTGTATAATAATATGTGAATCAGAATGTGAATGAGAATGTCCCTTAGATTTTTTTTTTTTTTGATATGGCAGCTCTTAGTTGACCTTGAGAGGTCGTGACTACTTAACCGGACTATCCTGTGGCTGCCTTAAGTGAATTTAAAGCCTCCAGCCAGGGCTACTAAAAGCTAAGCGACTACACGCTAAGGGCACCCCCTGTGAGGTACGAACCTCGGCTTAGGGTGTCGCTAGAGAGAACAGCAAGGGACGGCTGGATCGATTTTTTTTTAATTCTTATTTCGGTTTGATGACCACGGCGTTTCCTAGCCCCTAGAAGCTATGCGCTGACTTAAATAAACTTTACTTAATCTAAACAATAGTGGGGTAACCAATAGGAATATAGTTTGCTGTACTGCAGAAATCCACGCAGTGGCGCGAGCGTTCTCGATGTGTGATTCGTTGATCGAGGGAGACGGAGAGCACAGCGTGATTGGTCGGTGTGGAGAGCGTTTCCCGCGCGCATCGACGGTGGGTGAACAATGTGCTTGAGTGCCAAGTTTTTGCAGGCTACCGTCTCAACTGGTGTCCCATTTAAGGTCGCAGCGGCGCCCGCCATGACGGCGGCAGATTCCAATGTGTTGCAGCTGCTACATATTAAAACCCAATCAATTATTAAGAAATTAGCATGTACCTACAAACAAAATAAGGTTTTGGTAACCTTGTTTGTATTCTGTTTGTCTTGTTTGTATCTATAGATTTTAAAGTTAAACGCTGGTGGTGTGGACTGTACTGTAGCGCGTAGGTGATGTCACATAATAATACTATTACTCCAGATTATTTGACAAAAGTTTATTGCGATGGAACGACCAGTGGATAAATAGTAGGTAAGTCTTACAATATTATTATTTTTTGTTATTGCATCTCGTAGTTGACCTAAAGAGGCCGTGACTACTTAACCGAACTAAGCGACAACACGCTAAGGGCACCCCCTGTGGGGTACGAACCTCGGCTTAGGGCATCGCTGGAGAGAAGAGCAAGGGACGACTGGATCGAAATTTTATTAATTCGGTTTGATGACCGCGGCGTTTCCTAGTACTTGCTCTGAGAAGAAACCCCGAAATGAAACTCAGTGGTCATAGTAGGGAATTTATATTTACTGGCTCAGCTCCGGCCCGGGCTGACCGTCATCGGACAAGGATAATGTCTTACAAGTAATGCCATGACTTCTATAATCTTAGTGAGGTAACCAATAGGAATTAAGTTTCCGACTGCCGCCACGCGGTGGCGCGAGTGTTCTCAGTGTGTGATTCGTCAATCGTAGGGAGCGCGTGTGTGATTGGCCGATGTGGAGAGCGCGCTCACGCACAATGCGAACATGCAAGCCAGAGTTGTTCAAAACGGCTATAAAACAGTAGCACGCTACAGACTATATGCTATTAAATTCTAACGCGCTATTAAATGCGCTATGTTATAGCGCCCTATAAATAAGAAAGCACGTGGGCGTCCAGCAGGCGCGATTATTATTGCAACACGCTAAATTTCGTAGCGCGTTACATTACATATCGTTCTTCGTTACACAGACCGCATGCTATAACGGAATGTAAAAAAAGCAATATAAAAGATATCAATGAACTCTCCTTCATACTTTTCAGGCTTAGGACTGTCTATAATTGGTAAAGGTTATTCTAACATTAATTTTAATAAATCGTAAATCAATTATATAGGCGTATTCAAATAATCGTCACTAGTTCGTTTTGCAACAGAATTTTATACTAATATCTACACACTAACAATACCTTTGCACACACTAAATAATCGTCACTAGTTCGTTTTGCATTGCAACAGAATTTTATAATAATATTTACACAATAACAAGAAAGATCAATCAACAAGCATACATACAGGGTGTAAGGAGAACGCTTCCGAAGCCAGAACGTAGATTATATACAACCTAAATGCAAACGGATACCAATAACCTTTCGCTTTAAATTGATTATTTTCAAGACTTCATATTTCGTAAACAAGCATTGGATAGTGTACGAAACGTGAGGTCACTGACACGCAAGGTGACGTCGCACTACCGCGTCCGCGCGGCCGCCGCCGAAAAGAGCCGATATATACGCAATTTACAAACATCACTTTCAAAATCGCAATTGTAGTCCATTGTAAAAAGCTGACAGAGGCATTTTACGTACCTGTCTAAATCCTTTGCGACCTTATGAGGTTTGGCTCGAACTGAGTTCCATTCATTTCAATACAAAGCCGGGCCCGTCGCTGTGTCGATCCGTGAACACGAGGCATCAGTATTCCTCAACACATTCTTCACGTAGTTTATTAAAAACACTCACTATTCTGCCCCGCATTTCATCAGCACTGTCACATTCCCGATCAAACACTCTTTCTTTCACATACCCCCATAAAAAGAAGTCCAACGGCGTTAAGTCGGGTGAACGGCCAGGCGTGCGGCCCCAGCCTTCCGATCCAGCAGTCATTAAAAAGCTCAGTGAGACGCTCGCGGACGGGACGCGTAACGAGCATGCTTCCATCGTGCTGGAACCATGCTCGACGAAATTCAGCCACAGACACATTCTAGCATATCATTTAAATGTCCATTTATAAAATTAAGATATGCTGATCCATTGAGACGCTGCGGTAGAAACACTGGTCCTAGAATTCTTCTCCTAAACACATCAACATGTTGCCGTATTCACGAGCACTGTACACGTATGCCTCAGGCATTGTCTAAAACAACAAAAAGTTATAACTAAAAAGAATAAAACAGCACTAAAAACGTAACAATACCTAATAACTAAACACAAATTTAAAACTAACAAAACAATAATTAAATAATCGATTAAAAACGTAACCGCTCACGAACCGAGTCGGGAATGAACTGATTAATTATTTACTAAAGAAGTACTATGAAGGTCAAACAAGCCCGCGCGGACGTCGACAAACGCATTGGGGACATCCCCGCGTGAACGAAAGAATAATTACGAGATCAGAAATCAATTGATTTTAATTGTTAGGAAATTGTACTTATGCTTTATTACAAACTGTTTTCATTTTCTAACTTTTAAATAAGATTTAACTGGTTTCTTAGATTCAATTAATTTAATTATTCACTTTAAATTGATTAGGTTTACTTACTAAATGAAGGATCCAGTTCTTGCAATAAACGAGCACGCATCGTGTGACTTTAATTACATTATTATAAAGTTCAAATTCAATTGATTCACATGCGGTGAAAAAATTTTAGTCAATTACAGCTGATGTCAGCGATCTTTTGCTTTATTTCATTTACTATCGATTATCGACATAACACAAAACTGTTATTAAATTCACGATCAATCAATTAAAACTGTTGACGCCTCTGTAATGTTTATTTTTCTTTATTTTAGCGGCGCTTTACAAAGGATTTTTATGGCCTTACAGCCACACTGCCGACTGTAGGTATCTAAGTACCTTCGATATGGGCCTCAAGGTTAAGCAAAGTAAACTGGATTTTTCTGATTTGTAAATTTGAACGTTCAGATCAAAATAAAATTGTAACCCTGTTCAAGGGGAAAATCATTACGATCCTTGCACGAATGGAACCCGTAAGCAGATATCCCACAACTAGGTAGAAGTGAACTGAAAAGACATTTGCTTCAAGCGATCGAGTGAAGGTTAGTAGTTTAGGAAGATAGTCCGATCACATGGGCCCGCCGCACTAAGTCTGCCGGCGCATCGCCCGTCGCGCGTCGCGATGTCGGTGACCGCACGCGGCCTTTGAACTCGAGTCTATGCGCGAGGGTCAGCTGTCAGCTGATATATTTATTTACGAATACATTACTTGTTAGAGTTGTAAAGAAAAAAAAAATGTTTAATCGCAAATAATGGTTTCATTTAACTCATTTAACTGTTCCCACAGCATAGTGTACGAAAAATGCTTAAGTAAAATTGTAAAAAAAAATCCTCATTTTTTGATGGTATCGTATCGAGAATCACTAGCCTTATCACCTGTCTTCGTTTTCGAAAGCGTTTCCCTGGCACCCTGTATAAGTCCACAGCGCTCACACGATGACTGACTGCCCGCTAAGCGCCGTCACGCGCTGTGCGAATTATTCGATCAATTTCATTCATAGCGTGAATAGCGTCATAGCGTCGTAACGTCCACCTACATAGCGTGCGCTATGCGCTATGAGGAAATAGCGTGCTATTGAATGGCGCTATGCGCTATATTAACCATCTCTAATGCAATCCGGCGCTCAGCATTTTTCCGCACACATGGACGACGGGCAACGGATGCGCTCAAGTGCTTGCAGACGGCTACCCAACTGGCTACCGTCTCAGCGGCGCCCGCCGCGACGTAGATAGATTCAAGTGGCTTGCATCTGCTAACTGTAGCAGTACTTACTTGGTCCTACTCTCTCTACATACAGAGTGGTGCTGACAATACGACAATAAATGAAAACACGAACAATGTTGGTTCATAGGAATAATCCAAAACCATAGAAAAAAAACCTTGCATCAAAAATAAAAATTTCAAACAAACTAAATCGCATAAAATTGCAAACGGAATAGAACATCCTTAAAAATATCGGTTCACTGACCTCCGGTCGGCAACAGCGCGATCCTGTATCGACTTATTTTTTCGCGCCATTATTATTAGTTTGCTACCGCATGACGCGGCGGCCATTAACCTGTAAGCGCTTCCTTATCACCATGTACATCATGTAAAAAATGAGAAAAATGAAAAATAATTTCCTGTGACTGAACTAATAGACATACCTATATGATTTTTTTATGGATAGACTGAAAATGTGTTGAGGTACACGATGTTTAATTTATTATCGTATGGTCAGCACCACTCTGTATTGAGGAAACAGAGTGCATCTGTGTCTACCCACGTCAATGGCTACTCTCCGTTAATACTGGCTTCCTTTGCCAGACTACAACACTTTTAATTATTAATTGCATTTAGCTAAAAGTCAGTTTTGTAAAATCAAAAAAGGAGCGAGAAACAAGTCACTCGTCCCTTTCAATCATGTTGTACCAGGTAAATAAAACACATATTATTTCTATAAACAATTTATACTATGTTTATTGTATCGGTTAAAAAATAACTAAAAACTACTAATAGTAAAAAAAGAATACAACGCGACCTTTGCCTAACAAATCATGAAAAACTTTTATTTAAAAAATGAATTTCCCTTTTTTAACAACTTTAACGATTTTTTTCTTATGTTTTTTTTTTGTTTATTGGCAGTATGGTATGTACAAATTTATATAATAATCTATCTCTTTATATTATTGCGCCTCACTTTTGGGTGCGTGTATTAATATCGATAAACTTTATCGATAGTCAGAATCGTTGTTTTTCGCCAAATGAAAAATGTGTCGACTAATTTATCAACATTCTAGTATTCGTACGTTTTGATTAAAAATAGTAAAGCTGTCGATTTTGATTAAAAAAATATATCTATCGACGTAGTTACATAGCCAATATATTACTTTTTGCATATTAAGTATATTAACGCACGCAAAAGTACAAGCGTTTACTGATTGCATTAATGTAATTTAAGACTCGTTTTTTGATAAAACATATTTATTTATTGAGTCTCGATTTCTTGGGCCAAAAAATAGTTTATCCCACTAAATGGCCTGCGCCACAGCTATGAGGCCACGAATTGCACTTTCAAAACGATATTTTCCCATTCAATCTAACATATTCTATAAGATGTGCTAATCCGAGGCCTAAGAACTGTCCCCAGGCCAAACTACAAAACATACCATTAAACATACATAATCTAATTTCAAAGTCACATTAAATTAAAACAAATATTCAAATGTGATTTTGAATTTAACACCTGAGGCCTGATTTTTTTTTTATCACAAGTGTAATCACGAAAAAAGTAATAATATAAAGATCGCTTTTGAGTTCAAGAAATAATGACACGATCATTTTAAAATAGTAATTCGAATTAAAAGTCAGGCCTCAGTGTGGCCAGCCGGCAGCGGAAAACGCGATTTTAAAATAAGAATGTGTGAAGTTAGGCGAGCCTACCGCTTACCGTCAGGCCACAAAATAGAAAAAGAGTACTTTCCTTGGCTTGAAACTAATCTATCTTAAAAAAAGACGGCAGTTTTAATTCACATAATATTATTATTAGTTCAGGGGGTAAGTTTTAAGGTTTTAAAATATTGTCAAGTGGTAATAAATGCTTGACATTTAAATTAAAAAATATATGAAAGTAATTAGGGTAGTTAAATAAATTAATAATTTACCCTCACCCTTACCCTTTTGATAATTAAAATGCCCCTCAAAATTAAACTCAGTTAACCCTAATGACTCTCATATTAAAACCGTATTTTAATACTAGAGAAGTTCAGAGTTAATTGGAATTACTCTTTCTCTAATTAATCATAATTAATAACAGTAATTATTATCCATGAATTTTTTATGGATTCTAAAACATATGAGTTCCATAGTAGCTAAATTCAATGGATTTAAGCCCCATTCTATTAAATAATAAGCAAGATTATCAATTGTATTTTTTTTTTTTCATTTAAATTAAAAGCTACTAAAACTACAAAGAATAAACTTTTTTTATTTTTTACTTAATATTTACAAGAATAAATGATTCAAATGATAAATGTGTTTACGTTCAGTTACCGAGGTGATTTTTTTTACAAAAATTAATATTATCTACACAATTATTGCGTACACGAGTGCTCATTTTTTTTTTTTACATTTACTTGTTTTTTTTTTAATAAAAAATTCGCAATTTTTAAGTTGGCTATACCGTAAGTTTTCATAATTCAGGAATATATCTCTTCTTAATTTTTCGCGGAGATTGAGAAGTACCTGAAGGCATTAAGTACCTCTATTTACCTCATCTATACCCTAAATGGGGTGATTTAATTAAGTGATTGAAGCCCCAATGGAGTGGAATAATATTACCACAATAGGGTAAGCAGTACACAAAGTGCTTTCAACATTAAATACTCTCATACATATGATACATGTATCACGATTTCAAAACTACCCACAATTTAAACCAAGCATTTTCATTCAAACTGTACTTTATAATGAAGTCAGTGTTAGTTTAAATAACAAAGAAATACTATTCAGCTCGACTAATAACTAAATATGCATTAAAACGCAGTTTTGCTACAAAACTATCTCACTCGAATAGATTATAAGCACAGCTTGAATATCAATTACGCTCTCACGCATATTTGGGTCTTAGAAGCATTAGGTCGTATGTATTGGTATTCGACCTAATGCTTCGATCGAGATATGACATTACTGTCGCGACGATTGGAGCACGAATCACGAACGATTTGGGTTTTAGAAGCATTAAGTCGTATGTATTGGTATTCGACCTAATGCTTCGATCGAGATATGACATTACTGTCGCGACGATTGGGACACGAATCACGAACGATTTGGGTTTTAGAAGCATTAGGTCGTATGTATTGGTATTCGACCTAATGCTTCGGTCGAGGTGACATTACTGTCGCGACGATTGCGACACGAATCACGAACGATTTGGGTCTTAGACGCATTAGGTCGTATGTATTGGTATTCGACCTAATGCTTCGGTCGAGATATGACATTACTGTCGCGACGATTGGGACACGAATCACGAACGATTTGGGTTTTAGAAGCATTAGGTCGTATGTATTGGTATTCGATCTAATGCTTCGATCGAGATATAACATTACTGTCCCGGCGATTGCGACACGAGTCACGAACGATTTAGGTCTTTATTTTTAAAAAGCTTGAGATTTATTAATTTCGCATTGAAACGCCCCTAAAATGGATTCAAACATGACTTGATTATAACATCTGCCTAATCTTGTTCCCACCATATTTAGGTGGGTCTCCAGTCTAACCAGCGTGGTTAGTAAACGACATTATAAATAATTTGAAAGTCCAATGAAAAATGAGCGTGACACTCAGCTTTCCCGGCAAAACTCCCTGTCAAATCAATCAGCGCCTAATGTAAATTGAAGTATTTTTAGTCGCCATGTTATTAATCACTATCTATGGAGTGTCTTAATTTGACAGGACTAAACTTATTCTTATATTCTGTCCTTTTCTTAACAAAATAGAAAGAAAAGGATGCAATGACCTAAAATTTAGTTTCTGACCAAGCGAATCGGCTCCACTATCCTTAAAAAGGGGGTTAGAATTTGATACCGTTATGCAATTGGAGTGAATTTTATACAAACAGAATTTTATATGTTTATAAAGCATTGAAAATTAAATAGATAAAGACAAAAATTACCAATTTAACATTTTTCTTATAAATAATAAATATCATAAGACATAATACAAATATTTAACCACAGGTAATGTCAGTTATAAATAACAATTTAGGGGCAGTTACAAACGTAGTCAGTCACTTGCATAGGTATTAAATAATTTAAGAAAAAAATATTTTAGTACTTTTTAGTATTAAGGTGCCACTAAGAATTGCATTTTTTTTTCGTTGCCACACTAGGAATTTACTCACTGGGCCCGCGTGCTACTTGTCATTTTGGCTATAATAAGATGTTTTCCTTCACCTTAAAAAGCATAATCTTCTAAAAAAAAACAATGCTACAATTATTGTATTTTTTAGCAGTTTGTGCATACGATTTTTATTTATTTTTTTAATAATCATAAACTAGCGCTTGACCGCAATCCCGCCTAATGGTAAGCAGTGACGCGACCGTTGCTGGTAAAGCGCGCTAGTTTATTAAGAACCTATTCACTCAGAAAAACTGAGCCAATAGGAAGGAAGACGGCAGTTGAGCGAGGTGATGCAATGTTAAACCCAACAACACGACCAACGATGCTGCGCCAAAGGGAGATTGATCTGAAGACCCTCCACGACCAAACTCCCAACACAACAACATTTGACACATCGTACCCGGCACACATCGCAACACAACTGCTCAGAACCGTCCTCCGTACGGCTTCACCAGACATCATGCCGGAACACGACGAATCGCTTGGCGGCAAGGCTTTGTCTAACCATTGACAACATGATGAAAAAAACATGAAATTAATTAATTGAAATTAGACTGAGATTCAGTACTATTTGTTCGTTAAAATTACTGAAGACGGTCTCCCAAAACCACCGCCTTTCGCATTCTTAAGGTATTTCCCACAACTAGGGTAATTTTCGCCAACATCTGAAAAACTAACGTTCCAATGACTGAGATTGTATGGTTAGCGCAGTGGTTAAGGCTATATAGGCACAAATATTAATACGACCTACAAGTAGTTCTTCCGGGTTTAGCTGTTTGTGTGTGTGAGTTTATATGTTTGTAAATGCTCCCACGGTACAGGAGAATTTCCTAGTGTGGGGGTGACAAGAAAAAAAGCCGACGCGCGATAATAGGTGTACTAAATCGGGGCAGTACAAAATTGCCAATTCTCTTGTTTATAAACTAAACTAATTGTAAGAAAAGGACAGAAGATTTTTTAGTCCTGCCGAATTAGTACGCGCCTAACGTATTTTTAGTCGCCATGTTTTTAATGGTGTCTAAACTGTCTATGGACTATCTAAATTTGACAGACTAAATTACTAACATGTTATCTTCTACCATTTTCTTAATGAAGTAGAAAGAGAAAACTAAAAAGTTCAGTGGGAACTAAAAATTAATTTAGTTTATGAATAAGAGACTGGATTTCATTATCTGTGCGGTTAGAAGCTGTTTTGCGACATTCGTGCAAATTCGGAAACACTCAAGATTGCTGAAGCACATCATATATTTTTTGTTCTACCTGTTAGTATGGTCATTGCCACATCAAAGACCTTACAATATATAAAGAAAACCCTGTCCGACCGATAAGTATAATAAAGGTTAGATAAACACATGACCAAAAAAAAAAAATAAGAAATTTTACATAATCAAAGTAACAATACTAATAATTTATGAAACAATTTTTTTTTCCGCGAATAGTTCCAACTTTCCCAAAATTTGATATTTTATTAATAAGTGACATCACTATTTTTGACGGTATTATAATGAGCGAATAGCGATGCGACCGCGTGCAGCGTGCTCTGCCCCCTTCGCCCGCGCATGTTTTGCCTACCGCGCATGTATTAATTTACCTCCTTTTGTGAAATATTATTTATTTTTTAAGATTTTTTAACTTTAACCCGGCTTTGTAGGCCTTAGTAGAATCAGTTATCGAAACCTAACAATACCATCACGGATCGGACAGAGTTTTTTTTTTTACATATTGTATATCTGCATTATTCCCAACGAAATCTCACGATGTTAATAACCTCTCGTCAAGTTACGGGTAAGGAATCGAAAAATCGACCATAAGGATGTCTTTCTGCCTGACTACATCTTAAATGTCTTCAAGGCTGAGTAAATAGGTTCTTAATAAATTAGTGCGCTGTCCCATTAACGATCCATGGCTGCTTACCATCAGGCGGGATTGCAGTCGAGCACTAAGTTTATAATGTTAACAAAATGATTTTTTTTTTTATAATTATAAACTAGTCCTTAACAGCAATCCCCCCTGAGAGTAAGCAGTGATGCAATCGTTGATGGTAAAGCGCGCTACTTTATTAAGAGCCTATTCACTCAAGAAATTGAGTGAATAGAAAGGAAGACGGCAGTTGAGCGAGGTGATGCAATGTTAAACCCAACAACACGACCAACGATGCTGCGCAAGAGGGAGATTGATCAAGAGACCCTCCACGACCAAACTCCCAACACAACAACATTAGGCGCATCGTACCCGGCACACATCGCAACACAACTGCTCAGACCCGTCCTCCGTACGGCTTCACCAGACATTCTCAGGCCGAACCGAGTTTATTTTTGGTTTTTGTTAATAGAAGATGTTGATAAGCGAAGACATTGACATGACTTGAAGTAAGGAATTGTTACGCGGTCAGTGGTAGTGCCCAGTTGTGGTAAAATTGTGCAAGATACTAACAAGATACGAAGCGTCTTTTCATAGTTTCGTAAACTTGTAACAGGTTTAATTCAAAAGCCATTTTATGAATATAAAGGATCTTAAATCGGCAAAGATCCCTATGTCAACATTGTAATAATTCTCCAATAAAGCTAAGCATTTTCGCGTTATTCGGTATTAACATAAACGATAAAGAAATTAATAATCAATATTGTATTATTATATTCTTTCGTCATTTTCGTAAGAAACGAAATTGTGTTATCTAATGTCAAAAAAAAAAAAAACAATAAAAACAGATTATTTTTAAACCATAATTGTGTTATATTGATATATATACACTGAAGATATTGACGACTATTTGACTTTATTTATATTTAGAATAATCAAGTCTTTAAAAAAAAAAATTGAAGTTCCGACCTCAATTGTAACTTTTTAGTAGAGGAAGCGCCCGCGCATACAAAAAAAAATGCTATTTCATATATCGAACGCATTTTCGTTTCACGTCACATCCTGTTAGTCAAAACAACGACCGTATTCGTCCTAGTACAGGGTTTCCCAACCTTATTTTCGTCGAGCCTCCCCGCATTAAAAATAACATTTTTCATGCCCCCCCATTTTGCAGTAGGTACAATAAAACTAGCTTGAAACGGTGTCCGAGTGATGGTGTTTACTTAACACATTTAGTTAATTTTTTCTTTCGAAAACTCAAACGTCTCGCGCCCCCCTTGACATCCCTCTACGCCCCACCAGGGGGGCACGCCCCCCTGGTTGGGAAGTCCTGTCCTAGAACTTCCTGTCTTTAGCAAATTCTAAGCTAACCTGTTAAAATATAATTGAGAACACTTTTGCAGTTGCATTTTAAAGCAATTTCGCTTCGGGTAATTTCGGTTACCCTGACGGCGTCAACCTTTGACCAAACATTGGAAGCCAGGGCCAATATCAACACAAATGTTTGACGAGTTGTTCAGAGACATCCGCTTTCGATAGATCCGCAAATTCCGGCGCGGATTTCCCTCTCTGTAATATCTCTATGGTACTTCTAGAGTCTAGCTGTTTCATATGATACATTAGTTTGTGAGCTGATATTGGGTGTATTGGCCTGGCGACGTTAAGACTTGTGTTCTTCAGAGCCCTCGCCAGCGTTTTGAGGAACTTAGACCACTGCCTCTCGTTTGACGTCGCTTCCGGAGTGTTCACTAGTACTGATGCCTTTTCTAGGAGTGCGCAGACGCAGCTTAATGTGAACTGGAAGAGAATAAGATTGTTTAGTGGGAATGTAAAAAATCTGTCAAAAGGACAATGAGTAATTTATGGATTTAATAAACTAGCGCGCTTTACCATCAACGATTGCAGCACTGCTTACCATCAGGTGGGATTGCGGTCAAGCACTAGATTATAATTTATAAAAAAAAAAAACAAAATTAATGTCGACTTTTTAATAGTTTTTCGAAATAGCAAGTTAATATGCGTGTTATTTTAGTGATTCTATTGAAATATGCTGCAATAGGAATTGTTAATAAATAGCATGTCAAAGTCGATAATCATGTAAATAACAGGAGATTTGTAAAATGTGAGTTGTAATAACCCCAAATTGGTTTGTTTACCCCTATTCTTTATCGAACTTGGCACAAGTACAATATTAGTGATGCGAAAATAATCCTGCCTGTCTATCTACTATTATCCTAAGATTAATCAAGCACTAGTT
The DNA here is from genome assembly GCA_037179545.1 of Sesamia inferens. Lineage (NCBI taxonomy): Eukaryota > Metazoa > Arthropoda > Insecta > Lepidoptera > Noctuidae > Sesamia > Sesamia inferens. The sequence continues at coordinate 12,351,204 of CM073951.1, read as the reverse complement.
TATAATCCTTTATAATCCCGTCTGATGGTAAGCAGTGATGCAATCGTGGATGCAAAAGCGCGCTAGTTCATTAAGAACCTTTTCACTCTAGCCTTGAAGACACTTAAATTGTACTCAAACGGAAACACCGCCGCTGGCAAATTGTTCCAGCCCTCGATGTACGCGGTATAAAAGACGAGAAGAAACGCTTCGTTCAGATCGTTGTGATGTCAACATGCCATACGACGGGTCTTCCCAAGGTGGAAAGGAGATGGGGCAATTAAATCATGCAATACCCAATTTAATTCAATTAACATTCCATGTTAAAAAAATATCAGCTTTATTTAAAAAACAAATAAGTTGATTTCAGAGTAAAAGTTATACAAATCATTGAAGTTGCTCTAAAATAAAGTGAACTATATTGGGTAGGAATTAAAGTTATTTTTCCATTATATTTTGGCAAAGAAATGGCGAATTCAGAATAGATATTAAAGTGGAATACTTACAGATGTAGTGAGGGCGTAGGGCGTCCTCGCCGGGTCGAAGGCTTCTGCCAGCAAACTGCAAGACTCCAGGATCGGTGACCAGCCAGATGTGGTTTGTATGTAACTGTAAATAAGACACATTTTACAATAACCGCTTTATCAAATCCTTTTCTGGGAATCATACAGTTATAAGCACGAATATTCGTTATTTCTTTGAAATACGACACATTACATAAACTTAAATGTTCGAAAATTCTATGTACGTAACAACAAAACAAAATTATTCAAAAATAACTAAGTAAATCGGTATAAAGGGTGTATCTGACATCGACGCACAAACGAGTACCCCATCAACTGATTTAATAGAGTTCGCATCAGGGGTCAACGTCATACCTACAAACACGCACGGCGGCACGCTTGCAACGTTCAAATGCCGAGCCGACACTTTTTTTTAAACAATTATTTATGTAACCGCTCAGTAACATAAATGACTATCATAGTTTTAGTAGTGGCATGCGGTCTAGCCTTTTTGCGAAGTTTGCGTTACGATGTCAGATACAGCCTGTATACAACGCAATTTTTTCTGTATACGAAATCTGTCCCCTAATCGGCGAACACATTTTTATAGTTGGGATCGGTTGAGATCGTTCGGACCGCCTATTGTTCCGTTCGGTCCACACGATCCCAACTAGCCGCAATCATTTGACAAAAAAATGTTCGCCGATAAGATTAAAATGTTCGCTGAATACAGTTGGTTCAGACTAAGCAACTAAATTGATTCCATTTTTATATCATGTTATATTTTTTCCCAAAAATATTTAAAAATGATTGCAGTGTGGTTACCGAGCCCACAACACAGTTCACGGCAGATCATAGTGGTACTAGGCGCGTGCCCACAACGGAACAGCAAGTAAAATAAGTCAGGTATTCAGCTACAACGGGACAATCTGAAAACCGATCACAACATAGCAGAAAAAAACAGGCTAATAATGTTTACTTACTTCCTATAATGCGGCGCCAAGGAAGCAAGGTTCCCATCATCCTGCATCATCCTCCTGGCGGCTGAAGGGAGCGCGCGCAGTACTTTGGCCCAGAACGTTCGCTGACGACAGTGAGACGAACACACGCGGCTGATGAACCGAGAGATCAGTGTCTGTTGGACAAATAATAATAATTACTACATGTTATCTCATACATTTCGATCCCGTGAAAATATTTTAAGCCGAAATAGGTTAAGCCTTTCACTAAACGTTGCGCGCTGTTTCAAACTAATTAGGACGTTGTTCCAAACATGTATTGAGGTTGTTATAAACATGTTTTGAAGTTGTACCAAACATGTTTTGAAGTTGTACCAAACGTGTTTTGAAGTTGTACAAAACAAGTATTGACATTGTTACAAACATGTATTGAAGTCGTTTCAAACAAGTTTTGACATTACTTCAAACTTATCTTAACATTGATCCAAACTAGTTTAGACTTTGTTTGAGACATGTTTTGTAGACTCTTTGATACATTTGACAAGTTTTTATACACCTAGCCTTTACAGCTTGTTTTAGGAGTAAATGATGATTGAAGTAATGTGATAGTGACTCACCCGGCCCTTTCTAACAGACAACATCTGCTGCACTCGATCGCTGTGCAGCAAGCCTGCGAACATCTTGTTAACCAAGTCATCTTTGTCCTCATCTAGAAGATTCTTTGTGGGCGCTGGCTTCTGGTTCACTGCTAGGTTTACCACCTGTGGACAAGTTTTTTTTTTTTTATATTTTTGTTTTATTCTGTTCCACAAATTCTTCCAGGAACTCTACCTCGCGTCACAATGAACAAGCTCTTACGGTACGCGTCCAACCGATCGATTCTGTAAGAATATCACTATGAAAAATTATGTGAAGTGAACTTAGGGTAAGCTGAAGATAGTATCAATTCCTAGCGTTAGTGGACAGCTTTTTTGAAGTGAAACTTCTTTACGCACGCTTGACTTGGGGAGTAAGCTGGCGAACGCGTGACGTAAGCGTTACGAAAAGTGATCGGGCAAGGCGAACGGAAGTTAAGTGGTGGATATAAGCACAGAGGCGCCCGTGGCGCGAGTTTGGTACTACAAGGTCTATAAAGAGTTTTTTTTTTTCAATAAAAATAGAAGATCTATGCAAAAATATTAATTTACCAATGAAACCATGAAATAAATTTAAAGATTTATAGAAAATTAATATATGTATATGTGTATACATGTATATATTGTACACATATATATATACATACAGATGGAGCGAAAGAAGTTTCACTTCATTCGTGTGGTCATAAGCACACTCATATTTTTTTTTTGTTCTGGAAGGGATATCATCAAATGAATCTCGCTCTGGGTGGAGCGGAAGATTCACTTCACCTAAGTTTTCACGGTGTTAGTGTCGCGACACATACGTACACTGCGGAACGTACGGCGCTGAATGTTCGGCTAAATACGCTCGCAGAGTATTTCAAGTACTCTATGACACTTCAGCCGCAATTACACCGCGTTCGGCGTAGGGCCTAACCTTCCTTCGGGTATTTTTTTTCAGCTAAAACGCATTTAATGTATTTTGCACAGCAAGCGACACATCATGCGATGCGTTGCGCGAACGAAAGTTCGGCGTGTGTTGTACATCGCACGCGTGGCGGTAACGAAGTGCGGCAACGTCTTCTAAGCCTGAGAAATTAAATCCATTTTTCTGGGCAATTCAGGTACGTCACAAAAACCGCACACCAGTGTCGACACAGACAGACTGACGATGACGTCACGTAACTTTCCGTCGCGTAGCGCGCTGAACAAGACGCCACGTTTTGACCGTTTGGTTTGTCATAACTTTTTTTTTATTATTATTATAAACTAGCGCTTGACCGCAATCCCGCCTGATGGTAAGCAGTAATGCGATCGTTGATGGTAAAGCGCGCTAGTTTATTAAGAACCTATTCACTCAGATTGAGCGAATAGGAAGGAAGACGGCAGTTGAGCGAGGTGAAGCAATGTTAAACCCAACAACACGACCAACGATGCTGCGCCAAAGGGAGATTGATCTGAAGACCCTCCACGACCAAACTCCCAACACAACAACATTTGGCGCATCGTACCCGGCACATATCGCAACACAACTGCTCAGACCCGTCCTCCGTACGGCTTCACCAGACCTCATGCCGGAACACGACAAATCGCTTGGCGGCAAGGCTTTGTCTGGTGGGTGGTAACTTCTGCCGGCGGCCGGTGTTATGGCCTACCACCTTGTATAACAACTGAATATTGCGACTGACACTTCAGCCGCTGAGCTTTCGGCGCCGTACGTTCCGCAGATGTGTCGCAACCTTTATGGTTACAGTATCGCACTGCTGTATTTTACTTGCAGTGATTGCTCGAGAATCCAGTTACTGGGTAACACATAAGATATTTAGAGAATCGACCGGCTGGTATTCAGCTGCTCGTTAGACTAGAATCTTCCCTCAACATACAGCCTTGGTCAAAAGTATTGAACACCCTAAAAATTTCGCATCACACTCGAAAAAAAACATCTTCCGAGCTTGTTGCTGAATTGTCAGTAGGATAGAAAATCAATTTCTGCTTGCACAACTTGCAGACTACTTCAGGTAAGATGATTTGAGAGGGTGTAAAGCCAGCAAGAGGCCATGGCTCCCGGATGACAACAAAATGGGCAAAGAATTGGCTTCATCAACAAGAAAGAAATCGATATGAATAGGCTTTAAAACACCTAAGTTTGACTTCAGAAACTTGGTCAAATGTCGTGTGGTCAGACGAATCATATCAATCATTCTCTCGGTGGTAGGCCAAAACATCGGCCGCCGGCAGAAGTTACCACCCACCAGACAAAGCCTTGCCGCCAAACAATTTGTCGTGTTTCGGCATGATGTCTGGTGAAGCCGTACGGAGGACGGGTCTGAGCAGTTGTTTTGCGATGTGTGCCGGGTACGATGCGCCAAAAGTTGTTGTGTCGGGAGTTTGGTCGTGGATGGTCTTCAGATCAATCTCCCTTTGGCGCAGCATCGTTGGTCGTGTTGTTGGGTTTAACATTGCATCACCTCGCTCAACTGCCGTCTTCCTTCCTATTCGCTCAGTTTTTCTGAGTGAATAGGCTCTTAATAAACTAGCGCGCATTACCATCAACGATCGCATCACTGCTTACCATCAGGCGGGATTGCGGTCAAGCGCTAGTTTATAATTATTAAAAAAAAAAACATACTTTGAGGAAAGTTAGTTAATTTAATGTCCTTACAGCTTGAAAACAAATGCCTCGATAAATTTATTTTAATTTTCCGGGGCTCATTACTTTTCTCGTTGTTGCAGATCAGTTGGGATCGTTTAGACCGCCTATTGGTCCGTTCGGTCCAAACGATCCCAACTAGTCACAATCATTTGACAGAAATGTGTTCGCCGATTTGGGGGCTGGTGTGATCTTTGTGCATCGCCGGGTAGGTAAAGAATTTAAACCAGAGTGTGAAGTATATCAGTTCGGGGCTACATGACTGATTGTGGAGTTGGCGAATTGTTCGTGTGTGAGGGCCGCATGAACTATGAAAAGTACATAAATGTACTAGAATATACGTTATTGCCTTAATTCACCACACTTTTTGGAGACACGAATATTGATGGTGTTAAATTGCAGAAGGATAACGCGCCGTGCCACAAGTCGGCTCGCTCAATGATATGATTTCGCGAAAATTCCATACACTTCTGAACTGGCCTGCAGAGTCCGGCGCCACACTATAAACAACAAGCAAGAGCTAAAACGCAGCTTGCGTCTGGAGTGGAACGCGATAGCGGCTTGAAGACTTAAAAAACTCGTGTAGCCAAGGCTGTAGTTGGGGCAAAGTAGGCAGATTTTCTCTTACCTGTCTTTTATCAATACTTTCGGACTTGGGACTGTCCTGCTTAGGCCTCCGCTGCACGGACTCGATGTTCTTCAGAAACAGGTTGGCCATGTCCTGTTGTTCGTTCTCTGCTTCCTTCTGTGCTGCCTCTAGCTGCTTCTGTTTCTCTTCTCTTTCCTGAAGAGAGAAAAATATTTTAATACACACATATGGCTTGGTATAACTATTTATAACAAGATACCCTCTGCTTTGCTAGACTTGCCTTACAATGCATTTAAAGGACAAATCAAATCCAAGGTTTGTTCAAAAGCATATTGTTCCGTAAATGACTATTTAAATGATAAGAATAGCTGGTCACTCTGATTAACTCAAGTTAATGTATATGTTCTTTCTCCAGAATTAGTTTACTGACACGTTATATGAGTTCATATAATTCGCTTTTTACAATGCATAAATATGTGTAAAGCTGTCACGCCCTTTATACGTAATTATAACGTTTTTACGTAATTATAACGTAAATTATTGTAAACATTTTCATTTTTAATGTCTGGACTTTAAAAAAGACGATGATCCCTGAGTTTGTTTCGGCTATTTCTTCTCAGAGGTAGTCAGTTAGGAAATGCCGGCTTCATCTAGTTTAAAAAAAAAAAAAAAAGAAAAAAAAAACATGACGTGTAAAAGTGATCGGTGATCCTACTTGCTTAATAAACGATTTCATTTCATTTCATTTCATTACCTGGGGCTTTTATTTAGGTTAATAAGTTTTTTCTTATTTACATTTCCATTTTAATGATATTTTATTTTTTGTTTTTCGTTTGCTGGTATTGTGGCGTGGTTAGCTGGCATATGATAAATAAATTCATTGTTGTTGTTTTTTCTTGTGTTCATTACTGTACCTACACAGTATCGTATAGTCATGTGTATAAACTAGTACTTGACCGCAATCCCGCCTGATGGTAAGCAGTGATGCGATCGTTGATGGTTAAGCGCGCTAGTTTATTAAGAACCTATTCACTCAGATTGAGCGAATAGGAAGGAAGACGGCAGTTGAGCGAGGTGATGCTATGTTAAACCCAACAACACTACCAACGATGCTGCGCCAAACGGAGATTGATCTGAAGACCCTCCACGACCAAACTCCTAACACAACAACATTTGGCGCATCGTACCCGGCACACATCGCGACACAACTGCTCAGACCCGTCCTCCGTACGGCTACACCAGACATCATGCCGGAACACGACAAATCGCTTGGCGGCAAGGCTTTGTCTGGTGGGTGGTAACTTCTGCCGGCGGCCGATGTTATGGTGTTAAGCAAAACTCTTACCCCCTTCCCCTATGCTTACGTAAAAAAAATTAAATTATAAATGTATCTTTTTATATTTATAATGTTATATAATATTTATAATTTTAAAGATAAGAAAATAGATTTAAGATTGATATTAGATTTTACTTATACAGTATTCAACATAGAGTAAGGGACAAAAATATTATAATCTTATAAACAAAACATTTCAAGCATAATATGAGGGTTGTACTTCGTGTAAAAAAGTAAATAACTACCGATGACGTAATCATCATCTAGACTCCCCTATCCCCCCTGAAACCCAAAATAAGCAAAACAAAGACCCCTTCGCCCCCAATAGTGCTTACGTAATACTTGAACGACCCCTAAGGTAGACTGTTAATATTTGACAGTTTCGGGTAGCTTGGCCTGCTGTGTCCGTGCATTGTTGAGAAGTTACTGCCTGTTATTACACAACTTACCTTCAATATTAGCGCGTTAGATATCGCCAGCGGGTCGTTCAACTCCTCTAGCCTCAATAATATCAAGTATAGCGCCTCTATATCTAATAGTAACTGTTTTGTCCGTTTCATTTCTCTGGGAACCTGGAATAATAAATAAATAGGGTTTTTATTGATTTTTTTATAAGTATAAACTAGTGCTTGACCGCCATCCCGCCTGAAGGTAAGCAGCGATGCAATCGTTGATCGTAAAGCGCGCTAGTTTATTAAGAGCCTATTCACTCTAACTAAAAAAAAAAATTTTCTTTCTTTTTGGTTTCGCACTGTTTGTGCATTTAGCCAATGTCACAGCCGCGTGAACCGTCTTACGATGGAGGTTTGAGGCAAAGTCATGATATGGCCACTATACTGCGAAATTTCGCCGTTTTTTTATGAATTATTTACTGAATGCACTTTTTACTACATAAAACACACACTTTTATTTAGTAAACAACACTATACATAATTTTAAAAGTCCAATGAAAAATAAGCGTGACACTCAGTTTGACTTTCCCGCCAAAACTCCCCACTCTAGCCTTAAAGACACTTAAATTGTATAAGAAGAATCTATACTAATATATAAAGCTGAAGTTTTTTGTTTGAACACGCTAATCTCAGGAACTACTGATACCCTTTGAAAAAATATTTTGCGTTGGATAGCCCATTAATCCAGCAAGGTTTTGGGCTATGTAACATCACGCTGCGACTAATAGGAGCGGAGCATTAAAAAAAAAACGAAACCTACGCGAGTGAAACCACGCGACGCAGCTATGTAGTTGTAGAATATAAATATTTACCTCGGTAGGGTGAGTGGTGCTGGCAACACTGGAGGCACGCGACATACGCGATGGAGCAGTCTCATTGCCGACCACTTCCACATCAATTATCTTGCGAGGCGCCGTTACACTGCCACACTATAAATACATAAAAAAATATAATAGCTTTTGCAAAATCAAAAGTCATTTATTCAAATTAGGCTGAGAATCAGCACTTTTTGAACGTCAATATTACATAAGACAGTCCCCCAAAACACCCACCCAGCGACACTTCCTAGTGCTTTCGCTGGGAAGAAGTGGCGGAACAAACTCCCCAGCAGCACAACTGTCTGTTCATAAAAATAATACATGACTATATACAATAATATGTATGTACAGTACTATGCTACCTTGAAAACTGCGAAAAGTCTCATATAAAAGTTCACCCCCTCTTGTAAGCAGTTGGGAGCAGATTTCCAAAAAGAATGCACTATTTTTTATGTTAGTCACAAATGGTCCACAAATTGCGAAATGCTCCATACAACCCCCCCCCCCCCCCATTTTAGGTTAGTGGGGAGGGGGAGATACAAAACGAAGCCTATGTCACTATAAAATCGTTACAAAAATTTGGCTGAGATGGTAAGTAATTGACAATACCAGAGGCAACGCTTTGCGTAGTTGCTAGTTGCGCGGCAAACTTGCGAGCTGCAGAATTTTGCGTGACTTCAATGCGTTTCGTAGTTCGCACGTGGCGATGTAGTGTCTTCGCATGTATTGTAAGTACTTTTGGTTCAAAACTGATAATGCAATTTAATTCCAAACTATTATGACTCCATAGACCCTTTTTGCTAAGCATGCTTCTACAGAGGTTGTAGATCGTGCTAAATGAGCTATATTTCATTTTTCTTTTAAATAAAATTCCATATAGAAGTAGACAAAGAAGTATGACAAAGAAGGCGAAAGTTCACTCATCCTCCATAGAAAAGGGAGGGTCCTCCGACCAGACGGGTATTGTGTCTGGCGGGCACTTGCCCAACAATTGATGTTGGGAAGTTGCATGCTAGTTACGCAATAACCTCTGCTTGCAAGCACATGTCGATGCCTCGAAAGCACGTTAAGCCGTTGGTCCCGGTTGCCATACGAACATCTAGTGGCAGTCGTTACAGGTCGTTGGAGCCCTAATAAGTCCAACAATTGGTCTAACTGCAATGTTTCGATATCGCCTTCGGGTTGTGGAGCTCAGATGGCAGTCGCTTCATGGAAAATATTGAAGTTTAGCCAAAATCAGCAGTTGGACTGGTAAAGCGGACCCCAGATTCCAAAGCTTAAAAAGCTTGAGATACGACTGGGATTAACGCTGAGTTGATGATGATGGAGAGTGGTGGAGTGGAGACCGCGTCTCGGCAAACGTAGCGTAGGACGCCCTTGGGCGAGATGGAGCGACGATATCAAAAAGGTGGCTGGTAGTAGCTGGCGGAGAACTGCTCAGGATCGAGCTTGTTGGCGTGCCATGAAAGAGGTCTATGTCCAGCAGTGGACGAGTAGAGGTTGATGATGATGATGTTATAGATGCAGCTATACAGTATGTTAAGAAAACCCTGTCCGACCCATAAGGATAATAAAGGTTAGGTAAACACATGACCAAATATAATATAAAATTTTACGTAATCATCATAGTACCTACCAATACAAATGAATTTTGAAATAATCTTTTTTTCCCACGAATTAATTCCAACTTCCCCGAAATTTGGTAATTTTTAAAAAAGTGACAACACCGGTATTATTATGAGCGAATAGCGATGCGACCACGTGTCGCGTGCCCTGCCGCCCGCCGCCCGCGGAAGGGTGGTACGCACATTTATTAAGTTACCTCTTTTTGCGAAATAATATTTATTTTTTTAGGGGGATTTTTTTTTTAAGTTTAGCCCGGTTTTGTATGCATTAGTAGAATCAGTTATCGATACCTAACAACACCTTCACGGGTCGGACAGGGTTTTCTTTAAAGCTTTAACAGACGTTCGAATACGGTGCGTCGAACCGTCGGACCGGTGCGGTGCGCTCTACACGCCACACCATCGCACCCGTACTAACACGGTCCAGTGCTTTTTGTGCTACAGTACGGTGATCACATCAACATGCCTCCGACTTTATCCAAACAAACTAAAATCGCGTTAGTTGTGGCAACAGTCGTAGCTATTACACCTATCGAAAAGCAGAGGAAAAAAGAAAAGAATGGGCAATCGGTTGTAGATCCGCGACTGACGCTCTGAACGATGCGGTGGCCCGTCCACACGAGCGAATTTGGTGCGGACCGTACAATATCCTGTGGGAGAATCATCGAACCGAGCGCACCGTCAATAATAATAATAATGTCCGGCGGACCGCTGTACATACCATCGAATATTGTTCGGAGCAGACCAAGGTCGCGGTGCGGGGCGCACCATATTCGAACGTCCGTTAAAGTTTTAACATACTGTATTTTATTACCTGTAGCTTGCCCAGCGAGTTCTCAAATTGCGTGGGTACGTAAGTGCGTGGAGTTCCGCTATCTTCACTCGTCGAGTTGTGTCGGTTGGAATTGTGACGCTCCCTGTGTGTGTGGGTCTCTTGTTTTACACCTGAAAATGATCAAAGAGCAATTAATATGGAACAATTAGGTATTTTTACGACTCAGTCAGGTCGGGCTGTTTGTGTACGTCAGTTTAAAGGTTAGTAAAAGTGCCTACAATATAAGAGTGTGGAGACATGAGGAACGGGGAGTAAAGTTCACTCATTCTCCGTAGAAAAGGGAGGATCCTCCGACCAGACGTGTGTTATGTTCAGTGATTTTAACCCTTTAACCGCCACGGCACTGATCCCTTTGACGAACCTCCAGCGCCACGACACTTTAGGTATAAGTTGGAACAGTGTTGCGAATACTCAATATCGATGCATTTATTTATTCACAATATTAACCTTTCGAGAATATTTACTTTTATACTGCTCATACATACAGTATGTTAAGAAAACCCTGTCCGACCCATAAGGATAATAAAGGTTAGGTAAACACATATAATATAAAATTTTACGTATTCATCATAGTACCAATACAAATGAATTGTGAAATAATCTTTTTTTTCCGCGAATTAATTCCAATTTCCCCGAAATTTGGTCATTTTTAAAAAGTGACAACACCGGTATTGTTATGAGCGAATAGCGATGCGACCACGTGCCGCGTGCCCTGCCGCCCGTCCCCGCGAGCGGCAGGCGAAGGGTGGTCAACGCACATTTATTAAGTTACCTCCTTTTGCGAAATAATATTTATTTTTTTTTAGAGGGATTTTTTTTTTAGTTTAGCCCGGTTTTGTATGCATTAGTAGAATCAGTTATCGATACCTAACAACACCTTCACGGGTCGGACAGGGTTTTCTTAACATACTGTATATAGAGGCATTATTATAAAAATATAGGTAAGCATAGGGTGAGGTGTGAACCATGAAAAAGTTGCACATTCATAGCTCAGCTGTTTCTAAAGATAATGAAGATTTTTTTTTTACTAGAGGACTTCCCATATATCTGGCTAAAATTTTGCATATTCATTTTAGAACCAAACTAAACAAGATAGGATATATTTAAGTTTATTTAAAAGATGGCAAATGGCTCACTGAGTCCACCACGTGGGACACTCTGAACCGGGGCCAGGTCAACAGTGAACCAATATGTACCTACTCAGTGAAGCTTCCTATTTATTTTACAATAAATTATGACTATTTATGCTACAAAACTAAGGTAAAGCAATAAAACGCCTTGTAAATGTTACTAAGTAATCAACTTTATTAATTAAATGTTTTTGACAATGTTTTTCATTTTTAAATATGAAACATCCATCTTTTACTAACAACATGGCTTGCAACATGAGTTCTTTTGTGTGGCCTCCAATTTTCCTAGGCGCTGCTTTGATTCGCCCTATGCTGAAACAACAACAATTTTATTACTATGTTCGCGGTTCACTGTGTACTACACCCACCATTCAACGTTTAAGGTGATGTTAAAAACAAATGATAAGAGTTACTGTAGTGATTTTAGTTGCATACGATAGCCAAATAAACACTATATTAGGTATAATAAATGTCACATAATAAAAGTACGCATAACAGAAGTAATACGAAAAGGTAATACTTACGTTTTGTTGCGTTTTATCGCCGAAAATCGTATTTCGATCCGCCACACGGACGTCTTTGACGCTAGCTAGTTCCCGACTTACCAGCAGGCTGCGGAGTAAAAGCTGAGTATATTCGTGTCCAAGCACGGTTTGGAAACGAACCATTTACAAAGTAAGAATGGTGGCTCAATGTGTACCACTGGTTCACTGTTGGACATCTCACTATATACCTAAACTTAATAACACTACAAAATCTGTTCTTACCCTACCTACCGATGTACCTTCTTAATATTAAATAATTCCAGCCTATGAATGTATCATTTAAATTTTGGTTAGTATCCATGATGAACCTTAGTAGGTATGTTACAAACAAACACAATTACTTGTCAAATTAAAATATCGATTTAAAAAATAAATTAAACTTATCAAATCAACATCACTTCTATGTTGAGAACTGTCGTCGCTTCGCAATTCATGATTACAAAATATTTAATAACTCTTCGTCTTCACGAAACACGAAAAAGGCCTACAACACTAGTTGCACTGAGCGATAAAGCTTCTCCTGTAGCAATTTAAAATGAGATTAGTATTATATGAAACATATATAACAAATTTAAAAAACAGTAAACTTATTTAGTCCGTTTACTATCCCGCGGACAAAAAGACGGTATGACATTTATGTAAAAAAAATGATACGCGTTTAAAATATTAGGATACAAATAATAATAAATAACAACAAATAAAATAACTAAATAAACTGTATTTTCTTTAAAACAAAATAAATGGGTAAATAAGTACACATATTATTATTTAGCTGTCCTTTTGACTGAGGATAAATAAACAGACTTGAAAACAAGAGTTATTTACCGAATTATTATCACTATCCGTTGAACTGCTACTACTATAAATATCATTGTTTGCTTGCTGCAATATATTTAATAGTTCTTCGTCGTCGTATAACATCATCGATAACTTCTCGACACTAGCTTAGATGTAATAATAATGTGAGCACATGTTATCATGGCGATGGCGCTGACGTTTATTCAAAATATGACTAGTTGACCTTGAGCCGCACATAAAATTACGGCGACGGCGTTCGCGGATAGCCTGTACTAGTGACGTTCTGGAATTAGTTTGTACTTAATTTACCTATACTTATTTGTTGATTTCTACATATTACTTCACTAAAGCTTATTGAATTTTGAATAAATAAATAAATGTTTAATAAACTATGAAATTTTGATTAATGTTTACTTGATAGTTTTGTAAAAAATAGGATGTTTTTTATTAATTTACTATCAGGAGTTTCATATGCGGTACAACACTAGTCTACATGAAATTATGGGTTCGGCGAAGTAGGTTGATATTTAGACGTATCACGAACTGAGAACATGTAATTATTTCAATCAATTAGCTAAAATATGTATTTAATACTGTTAAAAATAAAGTAATTACACGAAATATATTAAGATTCAGTAAGCAAATTCAACATTTATTGTACATTTTTTAAATGACAGGACTTTCTACACAATATTCTGACGTGGCGCCTGATGTAATGTTCTTACAACACGTAATATTATGGCGTTGGCGGTTAAAGGGTTAATCGTGATTTTAATCAAGTGATTCTTTTTTTAAAATCAATGATTTAAATCATTACATTTTTACTGCAACCAAGTCGGCCAAAAATTGTCTAGGGACATCCTTCGACATAGATTACGGCGCGCGCACGAGCAACTGCTGAGTACAGTTGCTTCTTCGGCTGGGGTCGAAAGAATATTTTCGGCATTCAATTTAGTGCACAGCAAAATAAGAAGGCACCAGAAGGCAGGCGAATTAGTTTTCCTTTTGAATAATAAACCAAAATATGTTGTTTTCATTTTAATGAAGAACTGACTATTAAATTTAAAAAAAAAAAAGACAAGAAAGTAAAAAAACTTCAAAAAAATCCCAAAAAAGAAATTAACCCGATTTAAATCAAATTAATCGGATTATTTCGTTTTTTTTTTTTTAAATCGTGATTTTTATCAACCCTGGCGAGATGTAGAATTCGTGTGACGTCAGTATGACGCGTTGTTTATTATTGGCGTTTTGTAGGTACTGTTACAGAAGGAATTAGTAATAAGCAAGTGTGGGACGGACAATGATATAAAAAAAAGATGAGTAATTAAATTAGAATTATTGTGAGTCAATGCGGGTTGGCGATTTCAGACTTATAAAGTCCATGTTTCCTCAAGATGTTTTCCTTCACCTTCAGTAATTGGTGAAATGAAATGAAATCGTTTATTAAGCAAGTAGGATCACCGATCACTTTTACACGTCATGTTTTTTTTATTTAGATGAAGCCGGCATTTCCTAACTGACTACCTCTGAGAAGAAATAGCCGAAACAAACTCAGGGATCATCGTCTTTTTACAAGTCCAGACATTAAAAATGAGAATGTTTCAAATAATTTACCTTATAATTACGCATATTGCTTAATAACAATGCTTAACAGAGCGAGCAGCTTAGTCCCAAGCTTTTTTGTCGTCTAAATAATCTGTGATTTTATAATACCCCTTTTTGCAAAGTTTGACCTTTATATAGTTTTTAAATCGTTTAATGGGTAAGTTTCGAATGTCCATGGGAAGCTTGTTGTAAAAGTGTATACATTGACCCATGAACGAGTTGTCTACTCTGTGGAGAAGAGTGTGATGTACAGCAAGATTGTGTTTGTTCCTGGTATTTATATTATGAACATCGCTTATTTTCTTAAAATCCGATATATTTTTATGTACATGATATACTTAGAAAGTACATATAACTTTAGAGAAGTTACATTGCTACTTGCCTGACCTGCCCCCTAATCGGCGAACACATTTTTGTCAAATGATTGGATGGACCAATGGGCGGTCTGAACGATCCTAACTGATACCAACTCAGTCGCAATCATTTGACAAAAATGTGTTCGCCGATTAAGGGGCTGGATCGAACCCGCGCACTCATACTTGAGAGGCTGTAGTTTTAACCACTAGGCCACCAAGACTTGGTTGAGGTTGTGTGGGCGTAATCTACCAAGCTGGCTCAGTGTGGGTTGGTATACAGAGTGGTGCTGACAATGCGACAATAAATTAAACATCGTGATCCTAAACACATTCCCAGTCTACCCATAAAAAAATATGTCCATTAGTTTAGTCACAGGAAATTATTTTTCATTTTTCACATTTTCTACATGATGTACATGTTGATAAGGAAGCGCTTACAGGTTAATGACCGCCGCATCCTGCAGTACCAAACTTTAATAATAATAGCGCGAAAAAAGAAAGTCGATACAGAATCGCGCTGTTGCCGATCGGAGGTCAGTGAACCAATGTTTTTTAAAGGATGTTCTATTCCATTTGCAATTTTATGCGATTTAATCTGTTTTAAATTTTCATTTTTTTATTTTTGATGCTAGGTTTTTTTCTGTGGTTTAGGATTATTCCTATGAACCAGCATTGTTCTTGTTTTCATTTATTGTCGTATTGTCAGCACCACTCTGTGTGTCACGAAGTCTCTGTATGTCCTCGAAGTTTTTGTTGTCACTCTTGTTAGATTAACTAACAATTAGTCAAACATACTTTGCAAAAATTTAACCAATTTTTTGGACCACTATGCTTAGAGTAGGTTATTAATAATTAAATTGCTGGTTCGAACCCAACAGTGTTTTAACGACCTACAATTTTGTAAGTCGCGATTCCTACCACTGATTTTGAAATAGGGATATTATATCTATATTCTCGCCAAGCTCCATAAAGAATAAGAAGTAAACAAAGTTGAGGCATTTGTCAAAACAATTTTGGGTATTTTAATTACTTTCAAATTAACTGCATAACACATGCATTGTAATAGTTTCAAGTACCTATGGACTAAGTATAATATATATGTATCGTAAAATTTAACATATTAGGAAATTAGCTTACATGTGGGTCATATTTCATTCAAATCGGTTAAGCGTTCTATGCAAATCATAAATATCTAAACAAATAAACTGTTCAAAATTAGTAGGAAGATGAATTATTACTTTTATGAAAATCATCTATCTAGAAAAGGTTGTTAACATCTGTCTTTTAGGCGTAAACTACTCGTTGCCTAGCAACGGTTTGTTTACCTCTATTCTTTATCGAATTTGGCCGACATGTAGAGGTTGTGTAGTTGTTTTTTTTTTCATGTATGCGGGTGAGGAGCAGGATCGTCTTCAACCTATTGGAGGCCCCAGGGATCATGGGGCCCAATAAGCAAAAAATACCTACTTATATTTCATAACTTTGCAATTCACTTAATTTTTCATTGAATCATAATAATGCGCAGTAGAATGGAACGGCGGCTGCAATGAATGACATTTATTTGAGCAGACCGGAGCAGTCACGGGGCTCTGGGCACTTGCCCAAAGTGCCCAGTGGAAAAGAAGGGCCAGGTGAGCCGTACTTACAGTTATAATGTGTATTCACAAGCGCTGTTATGCGAGTGGGAGAAACTGAGCGTTACCGTGCGTACGCACACAAAAACAATATAGATGTACAGAAATGAAATGAAATGAAATCGTTTATTAAGCAAGTAGGATCACTGATCACTTTACACGTCATGGTTTTTATAACTAGATGGAGCCGGCATTTCCTAACTGACTATCTCTGAGAAGAAATAGCCGAAACAAACTCAGGGATCATCGTCTTTTTCAAGTCCAGACATTAAAAATGAAAATGTTTACAATAATTTACGTTATAATTACGCATATTGCTCAATAACAATGCTTAACAGAGCGAGCAGCTCAGTCCCAAGCCTCTCTATCCTCTAAATAATCTGAGATTTTATAATACCCCTTTTTGCAAAGTTTGGCCTTTATATAGTTTTTATATCGTTTAATGGGCAAGTTTCGGATGTCCATGGGAAGCTTGTTGTAAAAGTGTATACATTGACCCATGAACGAGTTGCCTACTCTGTGGAGACGAGTGTGATGTACAGCAAGATTGTGTTTGTTCCTGGTATTTATATTATGAACATCGGTTATTTTCTTAAAATTCGACATATTTTTATGTAGACAATAGCACATAAAGCTATTACAATCTGGCATTTTTGCTGAACTGGACCTTTTTGGTGCAGCCACGAGGCACACTTTGCTGCTATTTTTAAACAGGGATTTTTTACTTTTTGTTTAGTTATTTATTTTACTTTTTTATTTGTTTTTTTTTTTTTTTTTTGGTGCTATCTGATGTATGTTTATGCTAGATGTATTGTGTGTCTTTAAGTTTGTGCTGAATAAATGTATTTTCTTTCTTCTTTCTTTCAATCTGTCAGATTTTCAGCTTTATCTCTAAAGCATTAAGGCTCAATGGAAAATTTTCGGTTAAGCTGGACCTGCTATCGTCCGTACATTTACGTTATCGTTTGTATACAAGTATGGTTATTTAACATGATATAAAATATCTTTACCTCCACTATAAAAGGGATGATTTTGTTGGTTAGCTTTGTGTGCCTCTTTGACACCCTCCTTTTCTTTGCTGGCTTGTCGCTCTAAGAATACCTGGAAAAGACAAAATGGTTTTATTAGCTTCACGTGTATACAGGGGTACAGGTTAAGTCAACCTAGATCCTTTAAGAGATTTTAGTTTTCATCATTCCTAGCTGATTTGACCATGAAACACCCCACCCCAACCCTAACCCATAGAGATAAGATACTAGATTAGAGAGATGAGATACTAGGTTTTGATTATTTTTTAAATAAAATGAAGACTTTTTGTATAATTGAATTTTTTCGAATTACGTGCCTCGAATTTGGGATGTTTTTGCTATTTTTGTGTAGTAGGCTAGTTTGTTATTTCTCTCAACACAAAAAGTGCAGGTAACTGAACCAACTGGGTAGCAGTCGACGATTGAAAGATTTAAAAAAATAAACAAATTTGTAGAAACATTTTGCGCAACGCAACGTTGACCTGTGGGGTTAGCTGTTGCGCGGGCGGCGCAGTACTATGATTTCTATTTGGGAAAAAATACAACATGGTGTAAAAATGATTGGAATCAATTCAGTTGCTTATTCTGAACAAAATATATTCGGGTTTCGCATAAAAAAAATAAGTTATATAGTGAAGTTGGGCTATTACCACTTACTAATTCAATATACTAGCTGGAATTTTAATGGTTGTTTTCCCGCGGCAGAACGATTTGCTTTAAGGAGTAATTTCGATTAATAGAGTAAAAGACAAAAATAAAAATGTTTGTGTTATAAAAGAATAAAAAATAATTAAAAAAAAAATCATCAACTCGAAAAAGTGAGAAAAGTTAGTTACGCTAGATACAACTTGTAGGTACTACTCGGAATGGACATGAAACCGCCTCAAAGGAAAGCATGCATTTAATGTTCAAACCATAATAAGCTCCCGCGCGTAGTGATAGGGCATAAAACGGCTTATAGGCAACAATCCAAAAATTCACCGCCATACCGACAAAAGAAAAAAATGTTCAAACCAAAAAAATCTGCCATGTGCGTTAATGCGGTATAAAATAAGTTAAATGTACCATATTATACTAAACTATTATACAAAAGACTACCGCTCAAACTAGCATTTAAAAAAAAATGCCGCTTTATAAATGTTCAAAGTAAAATAAGCTCTCGAGTCTAGTGATACAACATAAAGTAGTCTGCGCGCAAAACTTACAAACAGGAGGTTACTATTATTGCGTGCTCACTTTCGAGTTTTTTTTATCACTATGTTAAATCTGCCATTTCATGTTTCTAATATTTTATTTATTGATGAAACGTTTGTATTACTAAGACAAAACCGTTTCGCTGCGGGAAAACAACCATTAAAATTCCACAGTGTATAAAAGCATAATAATAATAAAATTTAACTTTCAAAAGGATATATCTGTATAAATCATGTTGAGCTGTGCTTTTAAGTGTTGCTGAGCTACTCACAGTGTAATAAAAGTCGTGTATGTACGGCGTTCCCGTGTTGAGCTGCAGCATCTGAATGTTGATGAGCCACTGCTTCTCTCTGAGGGTCATCAAACCAGCGTAGTCGTCGGTATCGCTTCCACTAACATCGTCGCCGTTCATTGAGTGCCTGAAAGATGTATAAAATCCATTGATTTAGGCATAACACCAAGCCTGTGTACCTCCGAAGGTATGGCAGAGGTGTACCTACGCACATATCACCGCTTATTTTTAAGTCCTATGATATAATCAAAAAGAAGTGAAGATGAACTATGTTATAAAATACTGTCAAACCGGAACGAGATGTATGTCATTTTTGAGGATGATATTCTCGTAGTTTTTATATAATATCCTGTATTTTATTTTTTAATTTTCTTGTTTTTGTTTGTTGTAACTGTAATCTCACCATTTACAATTAGATTTACTTTTGACGTGACAACGTCTATTAAATTGGTACGGCGTGGAGTCATTCTCGAAAACACCGTAACGGCCGAATCTGACGCCACACGGAGTCCACGCCTACTTTACCCCCACCCCTAGAGCGTGTGTCACACTCGTGCGCGAGGTCTATTACCATGTAATAGACGTTGTCACGTTCAAATATCGGCAGTAGACGGAGTTCTACAGACAACCAATTTTTATATGTGTTTATTGTTACTGTAATAACCGGTTCGGTGCCACTTTTAATTGTTTATTGCATCGGGTGACGTCTTTTCGTCGGCGCCGGCTGTCGCTGAAAACCAGCGCTGGGCTCTATGTTTGCGTGGAGTCGCAGCATAATGCTGAGCGACAGCCGTTTTGCGTGGATGTGACGCATGTTTCCCTCAACTATTTCTTATTTTTTGTGTTTTTGTAAACTCTTGCGTCATGTTTACTGCAAATAAAGGTTTTTGCTTTCTTTTCTTTCTTTCTTTTGAGTTACTATAACTAATCGATGGTGGCAATACTTTCGTTCACAAACTAAATTTAAGTTTAGTGCTTCTTTTTTTTCTATTTCATTCAGAAAAGGACATATGATAATATACAGTATGTTAAGAAAACCCTGTCCGACCCGTGAAGGTGTTGTTAGGTATCGATAACTGATTCTACTAATGCATACGAAACCGGGCTAAACTTTAAAAAAAAATCCCCCTAAAAAATAAATATTATTTCGCAAAAAGTGGTAACTTAATAAACGTGCGTTAACCACCCTTCGCCTGCCGCCCGCGGGGGCCGGCCGGCAGGGCACGCGGCACGTGGTCGCATCGCTATTCGCTCATAATAATACCGGTGTTGTCACTTTTTAAAAATTACCAAATTTCGGGGAAATTGGAATTAATTCGCGGGAAAAAAAGATTATTTCAAAATTCATTTGTATTGGTACTATGATGATTACGTAAAATTTTATATTATATTAGGTCATGTGTTTACCTAACCTTTATTACCCTTATGGGTCGGACAGGGTTTTCTTAACATACTGTATAAATAGGATTACAAATAAGTTTCTGCCGTTTAACATGAGATGTCCTCACTGAGAGGTTAGATTGAAATTTTCAGATGTAAAATGTGATATCGTAAGTTCGAACATCCGGTAAAAACATAAACTTAAGAGTATTAGTGACTCTGTATCAGTGGCGCTGATTCTGTTGCTCACAAACTAAACTAATTTTAAGTTAATTGCATCTTTTTCTTTCCATTTCGTTAAGAAAAGGATAGAAGATAATATTTTAATTTAATCCTGTCAAATTAAGATACTCCATAGACAGTTTAGACGCGATTATAAACATGGCGACTAAAAATACGCCAGTTTACGTCAGGAGCGCACTAATTTGACAGGTCTAAACTGACATTTTATCTTCTGTCCTTTTCTTAATGAAATAGTTAGAAAAAGATACACTGAATTTCAATTTAATTTAGTTTGTAAACTAGTGAATCGGGGCCATTATCACATATTTATATTTGTGCAAAAATGTCAAGCTTTGTGTCGAATAAGCGTCATTTGCGGGAACTTCTGATTTACTTCTTAATTTGAAGAAATCTTGCAGCTGAGGCCCATCGATTACTTGTACAAGCTTATGGTGAAGCTGCTTTAAGCGAGAGAAGTTGACAAAGGACGTAATGGAAGACCGAAATCGTACGAAACACACGGATTAGAAGCATTATTGTGACAAAATTATTCTCCTATAACCCGCGCAGATAGAAAATAGATCTGTAAAAGGCGTCCGCTAGCATGCGTTCTCGCTCACTCTCTATCGCTGTCTATACTCACACAGTGAAGTAAGCGCTGCAAAAAAAGAATCAAATTGGTCTATCAGTCAGGAGTCGTCACAGAGTACATTATACTATGGGATTCCCTTTCCAAGCTACTTTGACGCACTCAGAGTTATCGTTAATTTCGTTCTGTTATTTTGTTGTTTTTGTTGATATTGATGTTTTTGTTGAGTTTGATTGTTATTTCTTTGCGTTACGTTTGATTGTTATTAATTTTCGTTAAGTTTTTAATACGTTGTCATTTTATTGTTGTAATATACAGGGTGTATCTGACATCGAACGCAAACTTTGCGAGAAAGCTACACCGCATGCCACTAATAAAATTATGATATTCATTTATATCGTTAATGAGCGGTTACAGAAATAACAGTATTTAAAAAAATGTGTCGGCTCGGCTTTTGAACGTTGCAAGCGTACCGCCGGGCGTCTGTTTGTGGGTATGGCGTTGACCCCTGATGTGAACTCTATTAAATCAGCTGATAGAATAGTTTTTCGAGTTTTGTTCACATTGCGCTTTTTTGTGTAATTAGCGAATTAATTTTTTTTTACTTTAAAAACTTATTGGGTTATAAGAGTATAGCAATTATAAACGGTTTAAAGTGGAAAAAAAACTGCATATTATTTTTTTTTAAATCAGGAAAAAAACCGACGAAAAATTCCACCACTGGGAGTTTCAGAATCATGTACTGGATCCATGGTACTCGTATGTGCGTCGATGTAAGATACACCCTTTATATATTGTTGTAATTTGTAATACTAATGTTGATATTTTATTTATTTGGAAGAAAGAACCAAATATGTTTTGTCAACCGTACTATAAGTATCCGCCGCCCTTTTCAGATCTTTTTCTTATCTGCGCGGGTTATACAATACGTAACAAAAACCCTGTTGTTCCTTCAACCTACGTTTTTAGAATCGGCATACGGACGTAATAAAGCAAGCAATTTAAAAAATTGTTCAACAAAAATAATTAAAATAAATGTTTAATTATTAATATTTATAATCTGTAACTGATTTCTTAGCTCTGCAATTCTGCATGAAGAAACTAGACATAAGTAGAACGTTCCCGCCAATTTATTTAACTTATAAAATCAGATATTCTAAAAAAAAACGAATTTGTCGGTTTTAAGTGATACGATCGTTGATGGTAAAGCGCGCTAGGTTATTAAGAGCCTATTCACTCAGAAAAACTGAGCGAATAGGAAGGAAGACGGCAGTTGAGCGAGGTGATGCAATGTTAAAACCAACAACACGACCAACGATGCTGCGCCAAAGGGAGACTGATCTGAAGACCATCCACGACCAAACTCCCAACACAACATTAGGCGCATCGTAGCCGGCACACATCGCAACACAACTGCTCAGACCCGTCCTCCGTACGGCTTCACCAGACATCATGCCGGAACACGACAAATCGTTTGGCGGCAAGGCTTTGTCTGGTGGGTGGTAACTTCTGCCGGCGGCCGATGTTTTGGCCTACCACCGAGAAAAACTTATTTGTAAACCTAATACTTTTTTACATTAGTTCTTCTGTTTTATGATCTTCAAGTACAAGTCACAAGAAATACTTTTTCTTTTCTTTCCTTTTTGTGAAATCTAAGATGCTCACTCCATAGACATTTTAGACATGATTAAAAGTATGACGACTAAAAATACATAAATTTCACTGACTAATCTGACAGGACTAAACTACTTTTTATCTTGTTAAATTTACGTTAACGTTCGATTTGTTCTACGAATCGATTTCCGTAATTAATTTTGCTTCATAATCTGTGTTATTCATAAAAAACTCGTTAATCACTCATTAGCAACTATTTAGCTAACCATTTAGTTAGCTCTAAATCAATGCTTAACTTTTCTTTATTCATAAAAGCTAGTTAGCAGATGATTAGTAGCGATACGAAGTAGAGGTGAAACTATGCGTTCGGCACAGATTATAATCAAAATAGTTGACTAAAAATTGGAATTTTTAGAAAAAACTTGTCAAAACTGCGATTTTTTATCTGTCGTGTTTGGCAGAAAAATGTCAGAAATTGGATCGGATAATTTGAATATAAATAAAATGATTTATTACAATTAAATAATTGTATTTGTGATGATAGAAGTGAAAGTAATAAACTCCAATAATATTATAGTAAACAGAAAAAGGTATTTATCTCTGTATTTATATGTAATTACTAATCTTAAACTGACGAAATTAATGTTAAAGCAGTAGCCGATAGTAACTGTGTATTTTCCTGCTCTTTATGCTTGTAAACATCCATTTGATATTTAAGAAATTTAAGTGGGTTCTTGTGTATATATTACATTACTTCCTACTGCTTTTTACAGTATTATTATACTTGTTTACAGGCACACGTTTTATTGCTGTATACGAAGCCACTATTAGCACCTAGCGGCAATATTATTCTACCTCGCAATGACGGCGAAGGAGAAGACCATGCTGAGTGAAAAAGATGAGGAATGAGGGTCGCGTGAGTCAAAAATGGCTCTCATGCTTATGGAAGAAAACAATGAATTATTTTTATAACAAAAATGTAAACAGTTTTATTGCGTATCAAAATAAAATATTTCTAAAAAAATGTTTTATTATTTGTGTCTTGCTGCCCCAAAATGACTTTTTTTAGTCCTGTGCCTTAGATATGACATAAGATAACACAAGGAAACAGGGCAGCATCTAAAATCACTGTCTTTTTTATTAAGTACTGCTTTTATAAACCAGTGCCTGACCGCAATCCCGCCTCATGGCAAGCAGTGATGCAATCGTTGATGGTAAAGCGCGCTAGTTTATTAAGAGCCTATTCACTTAAAAAAACTGAGTGAATAAAAAGAAAGACGGCAATTGAGCGAGGTGATGCAATGTTAAACCCAACAACACGACCAACGATGCTGCGCAAGAGGGAGATTGATCTGGAGACCCTCCAGGACCAAACTCCCGACACAACAACATTTGGCGCATCGTACCCGGCACATTTTGCAACACAACTGCTCAGACCCGTCCTCCGTACGGCTTCACCAGACATCATGTCGGAACACGAGGAATCGCTTGGCGGCAAGGTTTTGTCTGGTGGGTGGTAACTTCTGCCGGCAGCCGATGTTATAGCCTAGTATCGAGTAAAGCTTGTAAGTCAAAAAAGTTTCAAAGCTAATACCTATAACTTTACTACGTCGCTTTGGAAATTCAAAAAGGTTTTCAACATCCATATTTCCGCACTATTCGATATTATAAACAAAATAACTTCGAAGCATAATGATCATATTAAATCAATCAGCTGATTCAAATAAAATCCGCCATATTGTTGCCTCTAACCATCCTCTTAACAGGGGTCCGGTGATGTTTAATTTTGACAGCTACTAATCAATTGCTTAGCATCCTCTTAGCGTTAAACAGCTTTTATGAATAAGAATTTTGCTAATCAGTTGCTTAGCAAATGGTTAAAGTTTTATGAATAAGACTGATTATCTCCAAGAAGAAAACGGATGGTAGTCGGTACAACACCAAAGCTAATTTTGTTCGCAACAATCGCAAATCATTGTAATGTTATCAAAATAAACGTATAAACCAAAGTTAATAAAGCAGATCACTGTCGAAACCTGATCCTCAATTCGCTAGAACACTTATCACTAAAAAACCCGCCACACTTTTTCCCATCCACTGCAACTCCTGAAAGCCAGAATCAACAGTGGAGACCGCCAGAAAAACGCCGAAATGAAGCTCGACGAGTCCCGGAGAAACGATTCAACTGTCTTGGGTCCCGCAACGAAATTAATCAGAAAAGAAAAGCGGAGGAGTAAGAAAAAAGATATTTTTTCCACTTCCCTCCATAACAAGCAGGAGACAGAACAGAACTAGGCCAATCGGCACAAAGGGACATTATTGCAACTGGGAGAAGCCCAGATTGCCAAACACCACGGAATAAAATTTGATTAAGTTAATGGGTCCTAAGTAGGTATGTGCTGTTACAATTGATTCCAATAATAGGTATGGCGAAAGCGCCTGAACGCACGGAAATTGGTCCTAGTTTCTACAAGGTCCGTATAATAAACGACTCCGGATGTAACTTGTACACTATGCAACATAATATTGCGTTCTTTCTGCCAAAGAATACACTCCCACAAGATGATGATGTTAAGCAACGTTTATGAATAAAGAGGTTAATGTTTTTATTTACTCTCAAATTGCTACCTCCACATTATAGATTAATTACCAAATGAAAAAAAAAAAAAACTCACCGATTATTATAAGTTCCGTTGACCCTCTGGTTATTAAACATCGGATGGCTAAACTGACTATTTGTAAACACGTTATTTCTATTGTTTAACATCGGGTGATGGTTAGCGTTATGGAAGCTATTATTAAACTGCAACATAGGATGTGTGTTCTGTATTAACTGAACCAAATTTTGCGACGTCAAACTCTGACTCTGTTTAGAGTTGTTATAAACCCGACTCTTCTGAACTTTCTGATCTTTCTGCTGTTGCTGAGCTGATTTTTGTATCGTGGTCTTGTTCTGCGGTGAGTTGTTGAGCTGGTTCATGTGGTTAAGTTGGCTGCTGGGTGATTGTTTGACGCTGTTCGGCGGTTGAGGCTGGTTCTTTACCAGCATTGGTTGGTTAATCATCAAGTTTGGTTGCTGGTCCGGTTTTGATGGCATTGAGGGCTGAAAACATATGTTTATTAGAAAACAGCTAACCTTTTTTTTATAATTATAAACTATGTAGAGCTTGACCTCCATCCCGCCTGATGGTAAGCAGTGATGCAATCGTTGATGGTAAAACGCGTTAGTTTATTAAGAGCCTATTCACTCAAAAAAAAAAACTGAGTGAATAGGAAGGAAGACGGCAGTTCAGCGAGGTGATGCAACGTTAAACCCAACAACACGATCAACGATGCTGTCTTAGAAGGAGATTGATCTGGAGACCCTCCACGACCAAACTCCCGATATAACAACATTTGGCGCATCGTACTCGGCACACAAACAGACTCGTCCTTCGTACGGCTTCACCAGACATCAAGCCGGAACACGTAGCGGTAGCGAACGCGGCCGTTGCGTAAGGAGCCGCGGGTTCGATCCCCGCGCAGTCCAAATATTTGTACGCATGAATATGAATATTTGCACTGGTTTGGTCGTGCCAAGTCGTAGTGGCCTAATGGTTAAAACACCAGCCTCTCAAGTATGAGTGCGCTGGTTCGATTCCAGATCAGGCAAGTACCAATGTAACTTTTCTAAAGTTATATGTACTTTCTAAGTATATATTGGACACCAATGACTGAAGATGAAGGAAAACATCTTGAGGAAACCTGGACTTTAAGTCTGAAATCGCCAACCCACATTGAGCAAGCGTGGTGACGCTCAATCCTTCTCTGTATGAGAGGAGACCTGTGCCCAGCAGTGGGACGATAAAAGGTTGATAATGATGATGATTGGTCGTGCCTCGGAAAGCACGTTAAGCCGTTGGTCCCGGTTGCCATACGAACATCTAATGGCAGTCGTTACGGGTTGTAGGAGCCCTCAAAAGTCTAACAATTGGTCTAATTGCAATGCTTTGATATCGTCTTAGGGTTGTGGAGGTCAGACGGCAGTCGTTTTACGGAAAATATCGAAGTTTAGCCAAAATCAGCAGTTAGACTGGTAAAGCGGACCCCAGACTCCAAAGCTGAAAAGCTTTGGATGCGGCTGGGATTAACGCTGAGCTGATGATGATGATTATTATTATTATTTTCTCATTACAATAACATGTAAGTGAAAATTCTTTTTCCTTCTGTGAAACCAACCGTTTACTACAGGTTGATTAGCCAGCCATAGTTAGGCTAATGTACCACTAAAAATATAAACAAAAAGAAAATGTTATAAACTAGAACTTGATGCCGCCTGATGGTAAGCAATGATGCAATCGTTGATGGTAAAGCGCAATAAATAAATATATACGGACAAATCACACAGATTGAGCTAGCCCCAAAGTAAGTTCGAGACTTGTGTTATGGGATACTAACTTAACGATACTATATTTATAATAGATACATATATAGATAAACATCCAAGACCCAGGCCAATCAGGAAAAGATCGTTTTCCATCATGACCTGGCCGGTGATCCAACCCGGGGCCTCCACGTCGCAGGCAGGCATGTTGACCGCTGCGCCACGGACTCTAGCCTTAAAGACACTTAAATTGTAATCTACACACAAAAAACAAAAGAAAGGTACACACAAAAGAGGCGAACTGCTGCGTCCGGATAGCAGTGGTGTCGACAAAGTATGGGTGGATACTTGCCATAGAATGGGTCGTACCCAAAATCAAAATAAATTAAATACTTACACGAAAGTTTGGGTTATACTGAGGCATATTAGAATTAAAGTTCTGCCTTTGCATATTAATGCCGGGGGGCGGCGCTAACATCCTTGGAGGCTGATTCATCATATGCTGAAACTGGTTCATGTTAGGAAACTGGTTGCCATTAGGAATCATTTGGTTATGATTCTGGCCCATCTGGTTATGATTTTGCCCCATCTGATTATGATTCTGGTTGAGATTTTGACCCATATGATTGTGATTTTGACCCATCTGATTATTGGGTAAGTGATTGCTCATTTGGTTCATACTCTGGCCCATTGAAGACATATTTTGTCCCATTTGGTTAGGATTCTTACCCATCTGGTTGACGTTTTGGCCCATTTGGGACATATTTTGATTCATCTGATTCACATTCTGTCCCATCTGATTGACATTTTGCCCCGCCTGGTTCATACTCTGCCCCATACTTTGCGTCATATTTAAATTTTGTCCCATTTGATTAACATTTTGACCCATTTGATGAACGCTCATGTTTTGGGTCATCTGATTCATCATATTACTCCCTGGTCCAATGGGGTTATTCGGGAACTGGTTACCAATTTGGTTGTTCATGAATTGGGTTCCTTGCCCCATTGGGTTGACATGGTTCTGTAGTATTTGGTTATTTTGTCCCATTTGGTTCATGAGTTTGTTGAGTGGTTGGTTCATTTGTCCCATATTGTGGCTCATTGACTGTTGGGGCGCAAACGGAAGTGGCACTGGCGCCTGAAGACCCGGAGGCCTTTGAAGTATTACCGGGGGAAATCTTGGCTGGAAATTAAAAAATCACCTGTTAAACGACTCATAATACAGTGTAAACTCAAGTTCAACTCATGTTGCCCCCCCCCCCCCCCCCCTCTTTAACTTCTAAAATAAGAAAATGAAAAATCTAAAAAAGCATATGATGAACATTACTATAAAAACTACCAATGAAAATTGTTTTGAACGAGATGCTAGAAGTAGTTTTTTTTAATACCTCGTAAATCGTAAATCGCTTATTACAGCATAATCTTTCATACAAACAACTTAAATCCTTTAATTTCATAAATGAATGGTTCGGAACCCTTTGTGCGTGAGTCCGACAAGCACTTGGCCGGTTTTTTTATGTTTTAAATAAGTGTCAACAAAGAAAGTTCTATAGTCTGAGATTTCCTGTTACTTTCTTGTACAAATTACTGCTTTCATTGATTTAATTTCATATTTTTTTAGGTTATGACAAATAATACGTGACTTATGTAAATTTTAGACAAGATGTGAATAGAGATTCGAATGAGATAACCTTATTTACTAACTGCAAGGTAATTGGGTAACATACTATCAGTAGCAATGAATTTTAATTTTGACAGTTCAACAAAATTCATTGCATTATTCATGTTGTTGAGCAGACAAACTTTCCGAACATAGGGAGCAATGGTTTAGCAAGATTCCAATTAATAGTAATAGAGTGTCGCGGAATTAAGGTCCTGGTCGCTGGACCTATATGTAAATAAAGTAAATATTGACTATACAGAAATAACTCGTCCTAAACCAACATTCCAACAGCATTAGCAAACAATTTGCGTTTATTTCTCTATTAATTACTTTCAACGGACCTGGAAGTAGTTCTGGTTGAAGGGCGGCTGTTGCACCTGTTTCTGGCGCAGCTGCCGCTCCAACTCCTCAACGGTGCACACATTCTTCAGTCCTGGTACCGGCTGAGAGGGAAAAGAAGTGTTATTCACCTAAAGAAAGAAGAATTAAATGAAATATAATATCTAGCATAATTCAACATCACGCCTGTACTCCTATGTTCTACGTTACGGGTTTGCTTTCCGCACTTAGTCCTTCCAATGGATCTTTGTTCGTGGGCCATGGCGGCCGATGGCGGTTATTCCAATCAACCCCCTCCCTCCAGAAGCCCATTAAGTCTACTGGCTTGTTGAGAACACCTGTGTAAGATCTTGGTTCCCCTATAATTTTACTTCTAATTTGGGTGACGCCTGTACATTCAAAGAGTACAAGCGCAACTATCTCGTCAGCCTCCATGCAGTCTCTGCACAGAGGGCTGGCCGTTGGCCTTTCCTATTTAGGTGCAACAGTCTTTTGGCTAGCTTGGCATCCAGGGATGGCATAGCTTCTTTAGGCCTGTACTTTGTACCTTGAAGGAGCTTTCCTAGACAGACTGATGATGGAGATACAGCACTGCTTAGTGTTGTATCTCCATTCATTAGGCTTCCAGCCTAATTGAATGAACAGAATATTGTTACGAATGCACCTTATGTCAATGGCATAAGTTCCAATATTGCATAACGTGCCGTACGTAACTTTTAAGCACTATATCTTGACACCTAGGCAATGTAAAGGTACGATATAAAAACGCATTGCTAGACTTGGAATGGCCTATTGAATGGTACAGGTTTCACCAATATTGTCAACAAAGTGTCGACATCGAAGTTACTAGATACTCGTCTCCTCTGAAGTACCTGTAGGTACTTACTGAACGTACTCGAAATTATACGCTATTATTATTACTTCTAGATCAGATCTGGAATGTTCGATCAGCTGACCTAAATAAAGCGCCGAAGTGCCAGCGCGGAGTCAGTCTGCATTTGACTATCGAAGCGCAACAAGCGGCACAGAGGAAGCGGTCTTTGAGGACATCGACAGCGACAACTGCAACAAGCACTTCAAGGACTACGTAAAGTAACTTCTGTGGTGTAGTTATGTATTTACGACGCGGTCATCGTGGATGTAAGGGATGACTTCGGTACGACATCCGCTACATTCTAATTGTCATTGCCTACTACCGACTGTACCTTCGTTGCCAATAAACTTCGTAACCCTTAACCGGCATTTTAATACCCCGAACCCATAACAATATTATAGTTTTTTACATAGAACGTTTATTTTTGTTTAATAATTATAAACTAGCGCTTGACCACAATCCCGCCTGATGGTAAGCAGTGATGCGATCGTTGATGGTAAAGCGCGCTAGTTTATTAAGAGTGAATAGGTCACTCAGAAAAACTGAGCGAATAGGAAGGAAGACGGCAGTTGAGCGAGGTGATGCAATGTTAAACCCAACAACACGACCAACGATGCTGCGCCAAAGGGAGATTGATCTGAAGACCCTCCACGACCAAACTCCCAACACAACAACATTAGGCGCATCGTACCCGGCACACATCGCAACACAACTGCTCAGACCCGTCCTCGGTACGGCTTCACCAGACATCATGCCGGAACACGACAAATCGCTTGGCGGCAAGGCTTTGTCTGGTGGGTAGTAAC
This sequence comes from Sesamia inferens, assembly GCA_037179545.1. Classification (NCBI taxonomy): domain Eukaryota; kingdom Metazoa; phylum Arthropoda; class Insecta; order Lepidoptera; family Noctuidae; genus Sesamia; species Sesamia inferens. The sequence goes on along the minus strand of CM073951.1, from coordinate 12,320,409 downwards.
TTCTGCCGGCGGCCGATGTTATGGCCTACCACCACTCTTTCACGAAAAAACTACTAAACACATTTGGATGAAATTTGGTACACACTGATAGTTTATAACCAGGAATAACACATAGAATTTTTATCCAGATATTCCTACGGGTGAAAGCGAGGTACGCAGTTAATACAATATATTAAGAAAACATAAGGATAATAAAGGTTAGGTAAACACATAACCAAATCTAATATATAAAATTCTCGTGTCACGGTGTTCGAACTTAAACTCCTCTGAAACGGCTCGACCGATTTTTATGAAATTTTTGTGCTTATCCGGTATCTATGAGAATCGGCCAACATCTATTTTTCATCCCCCTAAATGTTAGGGGTAGTCCACCCCTAAATTTTTTTTATTATTTATATGGCAAAACAACGTTTGCCAGGTCAGCTAGTATAATATAAAATTTTACGTAATCATCATAGTACCAATACAAATGAATTTTGAAATAATCTTTTTTTCCCGCGAATTAATTCCAACTTCCCCAAAATTTGGTAATTTTTAAAAAAGTGACAACACCGGTATTATTATGAGCGAATAGCGATGCGACCACGTGCCGTGTGTCCTGCCGCCCGCCGCCCGCGGAAGGGTGCTAAACGCACATTTATTAAGTTACCTCTTTTTTGCGAAATAATATTTATTTTTTTAGGGGGACTTTTTTTAAGTTTAGCCCGGTTTTGTATCCATTAGTAGAATCAGTTATCGATACCTAACAACACCTTCACGGGTCGGACAGGGTTTTCTTAACATACTGTATAATATTATATTAAAAACCTGAATAGTGTTTGTTAATATTTTTGACCAGATACTTTTGAAACAGAGTATAGGTATTGTTACGGGCTAGGGGTGTTCAAATGCTTGTTAAGGGTTACGAAGTTTATTGATATACTGCATGTCACGCAATATTGAACCTTATGTCATCGACTTAAGGTACATTCGTAAAATTGCCCCTTTTGTAACATTGTAACCTTATGCCATCAACATAAGGTGCATTCGTAATAGTATTTATTAAAGTTGACTCACAGTAGGTGCGCTAGGAAAGATCGGGTCGTGTCTCCAAACACTAGAGCCAAAAGCCCTGGAGTGCGGCGCGTCTGTCTCGTCAAGTACTAGCTGGGAGAGGGAAGCCTCTGCAAAAAAAAAAAACAGAAAAACTTAGTATTTACGGTCAATCAACATACACGCATACACACGCACTAATATAAATACTCAATACAGGCTTCTTTTAATCACTTTTATTTTAGTTTCTCTTCTTACCAAATTCATTTATTTTTGTTAATCTTTTTGCATAGGATTCTGTAAAATCTCCTATTGGGAGAGGGCACTGGCTCTTGTAACACAGGAATATCCTAGCACAGGAGTCAGGGACTTCACACTTTTTGTACCAATTTTTGTTTAATAAAGATTATTATTAAAAAAAAAAAAAAAGAAATGTTCATCTGATCTACCCGTTTCCCGACTATATTGGGGTCAGCATCCAGTCTAACCAGATTCAACTGAATACCAGTATTTTGCATGGAGTGACAGCCTATCTAAACTCCATAACCCAGTTACTGATTAATATGATACCCCGTGTGGTACCGAGCATAGAATAGTACCAACCCATATCTCCCGTGGCTGTCGTAAGAGACGGCTAAGGGAACTCTCACCAGGGAAGCAGGCAGCAGCGTTTCTCCTGTGGAATATCAAATTACTGCGATCCCCAACCCGCCTGCCAAGCGTGGGGATTATGGCAATGCCCCCCAATGGAATGAAAGCCTTGGGGGAGGCCTTTGTCCAGCAGTGGAGAAGATGATGATGATCCCCTTGGTAAGACTGCTGGTCAGACTTACGACCCATAATGCCTATCAAAGAACTACAAATAGCAGCCGGGACCAACGGCTTAACGAGTTGGCAATCAAAAATACTTTGGAAAACACTACAATGTAACATGGAATCTCTGTGTCTAGAAACTACAACTTTCTCCTTCTCCTTCAGAATAGATCTGTACTACTAGACAAAAGCCTCCCCAAGTTTGGGGGGGTAGGTCGGCTTAATCCCCACGCTTGTCCATTGGGTTGTGGATCACAGTAATTTGATATTCCACAGGAGAAACGATGCTGCCCACTTCTCTGGTGAGAGTTCCCTAAGTCGCTTCTTCGACACCCACCAGAGGATATGGGTTGACCCGTGTGGTGCCGGGCTTAGAACTACAACTTTGATGTAATAAAAATAAAGATCAATATAATTTTGACAGGACTGAATACATTTTTTTTATTAAGCATCGTGCTGGGATAGGAGCATTTTGGCCTCGCATGGGACTTTCTGATTTTTCGTAATTTTTTTTAAATATAATTTGTTTCTTTTTTTTTACTTTTGATTGTATTTAGTTTAGTTTCATGATCTTCCTGTACTCATAACAATAAATACTTTCTTTCTTTCCAAAATCGGTGGTAAAATATCTGTACTTACCGAGCTGAGTATTGGCCAGGTCATCTATGCCGCTGCTATTGTGTCTGCGGCTGCTCTCCAGCTGCTCCGCCAGCTGCTCATGTTCCACCTCCCAGTCAAACTCGTCAGCTGTAAGATTAACCGCCATTAGACAACATAACATTTTTTTGTAATAGTTTTGAATCAGTGCTTGACTGCAACCCCGCCTAAAAGTAAGCAGTGATACAATATTTGATGGTAAAGCACGCTAGTTTCTTAAGCCTATTCACTAAAAACTTAGTGAACAGGAAGGAAGACGGCAGTTGAGCGAGGTGATGCATCGTACCCGGCACACATCGCATCACAAGCTCAGTCCCATCCTCCGTACGTCTTCACCAGACACGCCTATATTACCGGAAGGGATTGGCAGAGCTGTACCTATAGTAAACCCACATTTCACCAGTTGTGTTCACGGAACATTTAGGACGGCGAGCCTTTTGCCATCAACATGTACCTAGCCTTTTTCCCCGCAAGATTGGGGTGGGGTCAGCTTTCAGTCTTACCGGATTCAGCTGAATATCAGTATTTTAGATGGAGCGACTGCCTTAGTGGACCGGCTTTCAGGCTTCTGGCGACCGGGAACGGCTGTCAAGAATCTAAGTATGACAACTTGGACCAACGGTTTAACGTGCTAACCGAGGCACTGAGGAGTCTCGGTAAGTTAGGATGGACCAACCACTACAAGCGTAGGTTAACCTGAATGATCGGTTCCGAGTTATTTAGCCTCAAGCTCCTCCTGTTGCCTATAGCCACCAACTGGGCAAAAATCCAGACTACGGATTATGAATTTCCCAGTAGGAACGCAGTAAGATTTCGCCTTATGTGAGAGTCGAACCCAGGGGCTCATGATCCACTAGTAACCTTAACCAAACTACTCCAACCAGACCAGACAGTTACAATACGTAAACTGGTTAGGGATCTCAAACTTATTTTTTATGTATCGCCGTCTTTTGTCGCACTGTCTCTCGGTGGTAGGCCATAACATCGGCTGCCAGCAGAAGTTGCCACCCACCAGACAAAGTTTTGCCGCCAAGCGATTCGTTGTGTTCCGGCATGATGTCTGGTGAAGCCGTACGGAGGACGGGTCTGAGCATTTGAGTTGCGATGTTTGCCGGGTACGATGGGCCAAATGTTGTTGTGTCGGGAGTTTCATCGTAGAGGGTGTCCAGATCAATCTCCTTCTGAGGCAACATCATTGGTCGAGTTGTTGGGTTTAACGTTGCATCACCTCGCGCAACTGCAGTCTTCCTTCCTAAGATTTTTTTATTAATAGGCTCTTAATAAACTAGCGCGCTTTACCATCAACGATTGCATCACTGCTTACCATCAGGTGGGATTGCGGTCAAGCACTAGTTTATGATTATTAAAAAAAATAGTTAAAGATTCTTTGATATTAGTTTAGTTGGTGATGATCACACAGGTAAAATTTCGCACCTCATAAATAAATGTGCGTAATAATAACCTCCGGACCGAATTTCGATCATAACGGCCAAAGTCAACGAAGACTAGCCAAGTACGCAAGAGATATTTAAACGTGCACAAGTGTATGCGTGTGCGCAGACGGGCAGTCCCTCTTCCTTCACTGTCATAGTGCGATGGATCGGCAATCCGACTCGACCGGGGAGAGATCAAAATGGCAATTTCAATAACTCAAAATGTTAAATGTCTAGTACTAGCCGCCGCCAGCGACTTTGTTCGAGTGGAGTTAGTTATGCTCCGCTCCTATTGGTCGCAACGTGATGTTATATAGCCTAAAGCCTTCATGGATTAATGAGCTATCCAAAGCAAAAACAATTTTTCAAATCGGATCAGTAGTTCCGGAGATTATCGCGTTCAAACAAACAAACTCTTCAGCTTTATACAGAGTGGTGCTGACAATACGACAATAAATTAAACATCGTGTACCTCGACACATTCTCAGTCTACCCATAAAAAATCATATAAATATATCGATTAGTTTAGTCACAGGAAATTATTTTTCATTTTTCACATTTTCTACATGATGTACATGAGCGCTTACAGGTTAAAGACCGCCTCATCCTGCGATACCAAACTTGACGCGAAAAAACCAAGTCGATACAGAATCGCGCTATCGCCGATCGGAGGTCAGTTAAACAATATTTTTAAAAGATGTTATATTCCGTTTGCAAATTTATGTGATTTAGTTTGTTTGAAATTTTCATTTTTTTGTGTTTGATGCTAGGTTTTTTTCTATGGTTGAGGATTATTCCCATGAACCAGCATTGTTCGTGTTTTGATTTATTGTCGTATTGTCAGCACCACTCTGTACATTAGTATAGAGTATAGATTAGTTTGGCCTAGTGGTATCGGCCGCTACTTCCATATTGTCATAAGTTCGAACTCCATCAGACGCTTTCATCATCATCATCAGCTTATATAATGTTCCCACTCCTGGGACGCAGGCTTCCTCTCGATGAGAGAGAGTGGGCCATAATACAGTATGTTAAGAAAACCCTGTCCGACCCGTGAAGGTGTTGTTAGGTATCGATAACTGATTCTACTAATGGATACACAACCGGGCTAAACTTAAAAAAAAAATCCCCCTAAAAAAATAAATATTATTTCGCAAAAAGAGGTAACTTAATAAATGCGCGTAAGCACCCTTCCGCGGGCGGCGGACGGCAGGGTACGCGGCACGTGGTCGCATCGCTATTCGTTCAAAATAATACCGGTGTTGTCACTTTAAAAAAAGATTATTTCAAAATTCATTTGTATTGGTACTATGATGATTACGTAAAATTTTATATTTGGTCATGTGTTTACCTAACCTTTATTATCCTTATGGGTCTGACAGGGTTTTCTTAACATACTGTATATTAAGCGGGCTCAATGCGGTTTGGTAGATGTAACCCGGATGATGGGTTTGGGATGATGGCTTAACGTGCTTTCCGAGGCACGACAACACCAGTGCAAATATTCATATTCATGCATTCAAATATTTGCACTGCGCGGGGATCGAACCTGCGCCTCCTTGCGCAGCGGCCGCGTTCACTACCGCTACGCCACGGAGACTGTCAATAAAATGTATAATGATATATTCTCTATTTTTTAATAAAACGTCCCATTTTAGGAATTACTCCTATATCTTGTGCGATTACAAACATATAACTTCACATACGCAAACAGCCAGACCAGGAATAACTGTCTGTAGGCCATACAAATATTTGTGTCGTGAGGGGATCGTAGGTACCCCCGAAACGCAGCGCAGCAATCGGTCAGCCACTGTGCTAACCGTGTCGTCGTGATATTTTAATTGGTCTCAATTCAAGCGTCCGTAAATCGTTTAATTGAGATAAAATGCTTGTGAACTTGAGGTTCGATGCGTCCGTCTTTTTATAACGTCTTCAAAAAAGAAGGTTCTGTATTCGACTTGTATGTTTGTATGTCCACGAGCTTTTCTAAGTTATATGTAATTTCTAAGTATATCTTAAGACACCAATGACTGATTACAAGGTGAAGGAAAATTTATTGAGGAAACACGGACTTTCAAGTCTGGAATCGCCAACCCGCATTGAGCAAGCGTGGTGATTACACTCAATCCTTCTCTGTATGAGAGGAAACCCAGCAGTGGGACGACAAAAAGGTTAATGAAGAGTTTCTCAAAAATTCTGATCCGATTTGGATGGATGCGTATGTTTACGTTATTTTTCTAAACTTCATTTGATAAATGTGTTTTCCCAAATGAGCAAGCCTCCTTTATGCCTCCAGCGATGATATAAAAATATAATACTTACAACCTTGACCAAAAGTTTCATCGTTAAGAGCGTCGTATTCATCCTCCGATGGCTCCCCACCTCCTTCATCATCATTTAAGTTCTGGAACAAAAGACATTGTATTATTATGAGGTGTTTTATTTTTTATAAAACGTTACGTCCGTGTACTTTCGGGCTACAGTGGCCCATAGACATTTGAATAGAGGGGTATTCATAAAGTTGTTTAAAGTTAACTAGTGATTAGAGACTGTTTAACTTAGCTTTAATCATCGTTTATGAATAAACAATTATGTGTTACGGAGAAATGAGGACAATATTGTGAGGAGAGTCCGCGCCCTTCCTTCGCCTCCTCCTTTATACCGTGTACATCGAGGGACTGGAATAATTTGCCAGCGGCGGTGTTATCGTCGCACTACAATTTGAGTGTCTTAAAGGTTCTTAATAAACTAGTGCGCTTTACCATCAACGATTGCGTCACTGGTTACCATTGGCAGGTAATTGCGGTCAAGCGCTAGTTTAAAATACATTTAAAAAAAAGAGTTTTGAATATGAATGTTAATAGCTATAAGAGTAGGAGGAGACCAGAGAAATGATGGGTGAAATGTGTGAATAATGGTATGGTTAAGAAGTTGGTGACTAAGGAGGTGACGTCTAATAGAGAAGTAGAGACATTGCGTCGACCACAAATAACTTGGAACCAGGGCAGAATGAAGAATGAATGAGCGTACCCGGGGGGGCAGCTCCCTCAATCTCGCAGTACATGTATAAACTCCCATAATAGGGTACTTGATTAAAAAAAACTAATTAGACCGTCAGTCAGATCTCCAAAAAATACTAGACACGTATTTTTTCTTTTATCATATAAACAAAAAAATGAAGAAGATACAGTGCGTTGAAAACTCGTGGGACCACGTCGTAACCAGCCACCACTCCTGATCTTTGATGCCTTTTATATTTGTAATTTTTTATTGATTTGATAAAACAAAATATACGTATCCAATATTTTTCTATAATCTGAAAGACGGACTAAATAGAATCATTTTTTTTTACTCAGGAAATATCCTTATTACTAAACAAAATACTCGTATAAACGAGGACTTATTTCTAACTTAAATAAACCACGCAGACACTTAACAAAATGTACCGTGTAATTGCCAAAAAATCGCGTGCGACTATAGCACATAAAGATTATTCACTGTAAAAAATTGACTTAGGGTGTAGGTACTTAATAAACCTAGGTCTTTAAAATGCAGGGAGACCTTGAAATGCATAAGTAATTAATTAATTATAATCACTTATGCTACGATGTATGTTTATTACTCTTCCACGCAAAAACTATTAAACAGACTTCGTTGTAATTTGGCACACAGACAGCTTATAACTTGGAATAAAACATAGAAAACTTTTAATCTCAATATTCGTAAGGAATCGAAAGTTACGCGAGCGAACCCAGGGGACGCTGCTAGTTAAGAAATAAAACTATGATACTTCTAAAGGCTGAGTTGGTTGTTTGATTCTAGTAGAAGGAAATAATTTCCTTATAAGGAAAATACCCGTCTTAAAGATTACAAAAACTGAATACATCTTATTCAATAGGTATTACCTTTATTAGCATAAAATCTTGGACTTTTCTGGCCGTTTTTTTGCCTGAACCTTATCACCTGCTTATTTATTTCTAAATTAGAACGGATTTGGGTTCTAGTCTGACCAGATGTAGGTCATTATCATCTTAGCGTTAATCCCAGTCTCATCCAAAGCTTTTTTTTTTTTCATTTTTGGAGTCTGGGGGTCCGCTTTACCAATCTAACTGCTGATTTTTGGCCAAACTTCTCTCTCTTTTCTCGGTGGTAGGCCATAACATCAGCCGCCGGCAGAAGTTACCACCCACCAGACAAAGCCTTGCCGCCAAGCGATTTGTCGTGTTCCGGCATGATGTCTGGTGAAGCCGTACGGAGGACGGGTCTGAGCAGTTGTGTTGCGATGTGTGCCGGGTACGATGCGCCTAATGTTGTTGTGTTTTGAGTTTGGTCGTGGAGGGTCTTCAGATCAATCTCCCTTTGGCGCAGCATCGTTGGTCGTGTTGTTGGGTTTAACATTGCATCACCTCGCTCAACTGCCGTCTTCCGTTCTATTCGCTCAGTTTTTCTGAGTGAATAGGCTCTTAATAAACTAGCGCGCTTTACCATCAACGATCGCATCACTGCTTACCATCAGGCAGGATTGCGGTCAAGCGTTAGTTTATAATTATTAAAAAAAAAAAAAAAACTTCGATATTTTCCGTGAAGCGACTGCCGTCTGACCTCCACAACTAGAAGGCGATATCGAAGCATTGCAGTTATACCAATTATAGGACTTTAGAGGGCTCCAACTGTCCAACAACCAGTAACGACTGCTACTAGATGTTCGTATGGCAACCTGGACCAACGGCTTAACGTGCTTTCAGAGGCACGACCAGACCAGTGCAAATATTCATATTCATGCATACAAATATTTGCACTGCGCAGGTATTAAACCCGCGCCTTCTTGCGCAGCGGCCTTTTTCGGTACCGCTACGCCACGGAGGCTGTGGCTCTGACAAGATGCAGGTGAATATCACTATTTTACTTGGATCACTACCTATTTCACTCCCACAACTTTGTCGCTGAACCACATGATACCACTGCCAAACAAAAACCAAACAGAAGTGTGGACAGGCTATTAGACAAAGTTTTAAACAAATATCAATATTCCAATATTTTTGGATGAAAATAGTTTATGTTTAGTCTGTGTAGTACCAAGCTCAGAATAGTACCAACTCATATCCTCCCGTGGGTGTCGTAAGTGACTAAGCGAACTTACACTAGGGAAGCAGGCAGCAGTGCTTCTCCTGTGGAATTTCAAATTACTGGGATTCCCTACCCGTCTGCCAAGCGTGAGAATTATGGCAAACCTCAAAATGTAATGAAAAACAGTGGCCTTCTATAGACTAAAGAAGTTATAATGCCTATTAAAATTGTACTGCACATTGTATATTAAAGTTATTTTTCCAAAAACAACTACTTGTTTACATTATCAAATTATAAAAGCTATATTAAGACCAAACTTTGAAAAAAGAGGTATTATAAAATCACAGATTATTTAGAAAGCAATAAAGCTTAGGATTGAGCTGCTCGCTCTGCTAAGCAATGTCATTAAGCAATAATTATATGTAATTATGCTACAATTGTGACATTTTAATCACTGTTTTTTTTTTTTAAATCACGTAAATCATTGTAATCATTTTCATTTTTAATGTCTGGACTTAAAAAACGATGTTCGCTGAGTTTGTTTCGGCTTCTGTTCTCAGAGGTAGTCAGTTAGGAAATGCTGGCTCCATCTAATTTAAAAAAATATGACATGTAAAAGTGATCAGTAATTCTATTTGCATAAAAAACAATTTCATTTCATATCAGAATTCAAACGGTACACACAATTTAGCTTGTTCATGTGTATAGAAACTGTGATGTTTCATTGTAATAAAGAGATGAACCAAATGGGGCCAGTGTTGTCATACAGAGTCTTGAATAACAATGTCAAAGTGACCCAGATATCGCTAAAACTGCAATTCTATCATACATTGCAGATATTATGTTTGTTTGTGCTTGTTAAACATTATATACAGTGATTATATTTTCCATTAGCTCTTACCGCAACCTGTTATAGAAGTCATATATATTATTATAAAACATTTCTTAATTATTTTATTTTATATCTCGCAGAATAATGTACAGACGGCAGCACATCAAGATACTACAATCTGTCAGATTACCTTATTAGATTTTTAAATTATCTCTAAAAAGGTTAATTGAGAATATCTGACAGTTTGGGGTAGCTTGACCCACTATCATCTGTACCCTGAATTTTGACATATATTGATTTAAAAAGCGTTCTTGAAGTTCCTTGCCCATCCTTTTCCATAAAAATTGCCATTTTGGATTAGACAACTAACTGACCAACTCTTTAATGTAGTAAATGGTTTAATTGAGATAAATCCTTTGAATAAATAATAATATAATAATAATAAGTCATTTATTTCAGACAACAAAGTCCATAGTTTATTTATTTTTTTTTTTTATTAAATTTGATAATAGGATTCCTCTTAACAGATTTTTTTTTCATCATATGTATGTACTATTGCAATCTGTCTGGGAGACATTCAACAATACTTTAGAAATGATGTATGGTATATGAGGTACAGGTCCAGTGACAAGCCCTCCAAAATTGTTGTTTTTTAAATAATTAAGTCTTGAGGAACTCTCTTCTTTAGTCTCCTTGCACTTGGAAGTATATCGTCCATAAGGTGGTGTACCAATATGTTATGGTGCTGCTGCAGTCAGTCTTTATATGTTGTGACTCTCTCCTTTATTTCCTTTTTAACAGTGTTGATGCCAAGCTTTCGGTGAAGTCTTTCGTTAGTGACATACCATGATGTATCTACTGTCAACCTTAACATTTTTGATTGAAACCTTTGATAATATTGCAGAGTGATTAAGGAGAGGCCTATGACCAGCATTAGATGGTGATAGACTGATTTGGTAATAAATTACTCACACACAAGTACAACTTATTATGTATCCACTTTACTAAGCTCGAAATGTAAAGAACTATTGTGTACACAATATCAGTTTATTAGTTATCACGCTTTTGTATAAATGATAAATGGTAACTTGTCATATTGTTAGTGACCAACACATTCAACCACAAAATTTGTAACAGACATGTGGTAATTAAAACAAACTTATTGTCAGACTGAAACACTCTTTTAATACAAGGTGAATTCCAACTGAAAAGGTAGATAGATATGTTACCGAAAGAAAGTACATGTATAAATTTCGATATACAAAGACCATTGCGTACTTCAAAACAAGTGTGACTCAGAAATCACTAAAAATATACAGCCGAGAAATCAGTATTTCATAATGTTATACACGTTTTAAGCACAACTTTTGGCGCGCTTTACATAAACAGACGTGCAAAGGCGTAGTTTATGGCTGTAATCAGGATTATTGCGTGTTTTTCTCGAAATTGTGAGCGGAAACAAACAAATGACAAGTAGAAATTAGAAAATATATAATTATAAAATGTATAGCCCACATAAAGACGCTTTTATGTTTATATTGCCTTATTGGGTAGTTTTAAAGATGCAAGTCACCCCAAATTGATATATAATACGTAAATATAAGGTAGAAAGTGGTATTACTTGATTGTATAGTGAAATGCAGCATTCTCAGTGGCGTGCTGGCAGTCTCAAACCTCACAGTATTAGGGTTATTATATATCAAATAAATCGTCTTTTTCGATAGCATAACGTTTAGACTCACCGATAACGAAGTATCGAACCCGAAGAAAGAATCTGCCATTGGAATTTTTCATATATCATGGACACAAATGACATGACTTGTCACGGTACATATGTCGCAATGGCGAAGGCGGCCATGACATTATAGGCTAGTGTCGTACTTGCACTTACTAAAAAGTAGTGACGTGATAATTTACGTATTTTTCTTTGAAATAAAAACATGCATTCTCGTACATATCGATTATATTGCAGACCGAGAGGCTGCCAAGGGCCATGATCAGTGTTGCCATTGCTACGGCAATTACCGTGTACTACGGCTGTCAGGCCAGAAAATCTCTAAATCTATGGGCTACGGCCTTCACCTTAAGGCCGTAGCTGAATTTACGGATTTTCGTAAGTTCTTTAAGTTTGTTTCCATTCATTAATTTATCGTAACTTTTAGAGTAAATAATGATTTTACAAATATTTCGAGTGTGGATCCGAATATTCCGAATGCCACGATGGTAATGTCTGTGGACGGGGAGTTTGGCGGGAAAGTCAAAATGAGTGCCACGCTCATTTTTCATTGGACTTTTAAATTATTTATAGTGTCGTTTACTAAATAAAAACGCGTGATTTATGTATTAAAAAGTGCATTAAGTGAATAATTCATAAAGAACAGTGAAATATTGTAGCATAGTGGTCACATCATGTCTTTACCCCAAACCGCTCCTGGTCGGCCTCACATGGGTAACGAAAGGAGATAGGTTAAGTTAAGTTAAGCTAGGATAAGGTAGGATAAATTAGGATAAGTTAGGATATAAACTGAAGAAAAAAGTTACTGAAGACTAGGCTGTATGGCGTACTATGCCTTTGCCTTTTCCGTTTCTCTGAACGGAAAGAAGTGAACCAAAAAAAAAATGTCTGTGGACGGGGATTTTTTCCTTTCATGGAACGCGTCTTATTACAATAATAATTCGAAAACTAAAAAAAAACGACTAAAAAGTATAACTAACCCAAAATACTGTCTTTTTGAGTAATAATTTCTTTGACTTACTATTTTATTTATTACGTCAATCTTATATTGTAAGAAAATACATATCGTCAAGTTTACAAATACATTTAAAAATTGCCGGAGTCCAAAACTTTTTTTCGAGTGTATGATGGTCGAAAAATGGCTTTTATCTTCCTTTAATATAAGGGTCATTTTATTTTCTCTACAACAATTTGGCAAATGACACGGCCGACAGTCGATAGTTTTCCTTACGAACACGGCTTTTTTACCATAGATACACGACCCCCTCAAAATTTGCGCGGGCTACACTGGCCATGATGTTCGTTATTATACTTTATTATTATACAATGCAAAAAAAGTTTCTGTAATACGGACTTAGGTCCGTAGCCCACTTTGAGTAATCATGAGCAAAGTACGCAAGCATCAATGTTGAAAAATCTTTTATCTAATCAAAATTACTGATTGCAGTTTGAACGGTTTTTGCGCACAGAGTCGATCGTAATCTCGACTCATAAAGTTATCGAATGTCATCGGTATTCTACTGAAATGTGTGAGAATTAATGATTTTCTGAATGAAGATAATTATATATATTTGTAGCGCGTAGGTCGTGCGCGTAATTAAAACTCAGATAAATCGAACTTTGTGTATTGCACGAATGTAAAAGAGTACAATGTATTTGACGTGTTCAATGACGCGATACAAGAGTGTGAACAAGGAATGGACTGTAATGTAATAGAATGGAATAGAATATAATAATGATGTAGAATATAATAATAATGTGTCTTACAAGCTATGCACTCACTTAAATACTAACTATCTCTAAATAATAGTGGGGTAACCAATAGCAAATCAGCTTGCTGTCCTGCGATGTCCACGCGGTGTTGCGTGCGTTCTTGATGCTGATTCGTTGATCGAGGCAGGCCACGGCGTATGATTGGTTAATGTAGAAAGCGCGCCAATTCAGTCACGTGCCCAACGACTCGCTATGATTCCCACGGACGTTGACCGTTGGTCCTGCAGATGTGTTCCGGGGTGAGATTTATGGGAACCCTCGCTGCGGGAGTCAGGGTCGCAGGGACGCGCGCCATGACTTCCGCGTTCCTCGGTGTGATCTGGCTTGATTTATAGTCGACCTTTGTGTAGCGCCTGCTACACTTGATTTATAGTCGACCTTTGTGTAGCGCCTGCTACACTTGATTTATAGTCGACCTTTGTGTAGCGCCTGCTACATATTAAATTATAGTCAGTTTTCCCTGCATTTAAGGATACGAAAAAGACGAACTATAAATACACTCTTCGGTGGCCGAAGTATCTCGGATGTAGAGGCATGTCTGTAGTAAGGATCATTATAGCAAGATTTATTTTCCATATTATTTATTTTAACCATCAATAGTTTGCGACAGCTTCATTACCAGTGTCGTGACTGAGGCCCGTATTCCAGAAGCTCACTCAAAACTCAAGCATTACTTTTAAACTCGTTTCAAGCCATTTGATTGGTAAAAACTAGTTTTAAGTAATGTTTAAACAGAGATCAATGCTTGAGTTTCTTTCTGGAATACGGTCCTATGGTCCGTATTACTCAAGATCATGTTCAAACTCAAGATCTACTTAAGTTTCGTTTAAAGCCATTTGATTGGTTGAATTGAAACTAGTTTTAAGTAATGCTTAAGCAGATACCAATGCTTGAGTTTCCTTCTGGAATACGTCACTCAAAACTCAAGCATTACTTAAGTCTCGTTTCAAGCCATTTGATTGTTTGAAACTAGTTTTAAGTAATCTTTAAGCAGAGATCAATGCTTGAGTTTCCTTCTGGAATACTGACCTAAGGTCCGTATTACAGAACGTCACTCAAAACTCAAGCTCTACTTAAGTCTCGTTTCAAACCATTTGATTGGTTGAAACTAGTTTTAAGTAATGCTTAAACAGAGATCAATGCTTGAGTTTTCTTCTGGAATACGGACCTAAGTGCCCCTGGCCAAAGTATCCAAACCGTTTCCAAAAAGGAATAAAATCTATGACAGCGACTTTGTAATCATAACATTTCAATGTCATGTCATACATTTGCTAAACTGAAAGTGTCATACTGAGTTGTCAGATTTTGATTTAGATTGTTCTGATATGATCAAGATCATAAAGTCAAGATAAAAAATTATCAAGACCAGTCATAAAAAATTATAAGTTATGTATTAAAATCTTTACACCAATTCGAACAGAAGCCATGAAAAAAAAAGGAGTTAAATAAGTCTGCAATTTCGATTTGATACATAAAATTTCGGGAAATCGTTACAGGAAACTTTTGCTAAAGTAAGTTACTATTTACTACAATTATAATATAAGTTTATTTGTTATTATAAGTTGGAACGGATTATCGCATTTTATCAAAAATATGTAACTTAGAGCGATAAGTGTTGCTTCTCTCTCTTGGCTTGGAATAATTACTCAGTGAAAGAAGGTTAAAGTTAATAAAGAATGATTATCAACCTTTATTTCAACATAAATATACATATTAATTTACATTTTTAAATATTTCAATATAACAAACAATACATAAAAATTAATAACTATTAATAATAATTGATATTTATTAATAACTCAAATGGATTAATTATCATTTAGCAGATCTTGAATTAAGTTTTATAATTATTATTTTCCATAAATTTATTCAATGTTTTTTCTCAATTTTTTTTGCCATTAGTAATTAATACATGTTTTTTTTTTTTCTAATTTTATAATACTGCAATATATCTATTATACAACATGTAATGTAATTTCATACTCCCTCTAACACAACAATTAGAATATTATGTTATAATCATTATACATAGACACAGAATTTTTAATTTAACATGTATTCCATTGTTATTTCTTAAATTAGTTATACTAATTCTTGTAGAATGAAGACCTTAAGGTTTTTTTTTCTTTATTTTGTATTGAATGATAAAATTTGTATGAATACAAGTAAAACTGCAATTTTAAAAGTCTGTACAAACAACAGGGTTAATATGACAATAATTTTTGTAGCTTTAATTATTTTTGGGATAAAAAATTACCTACATATTAGAAATGATATAAATCGATTCAATAAACGATTCTGAACAAACTGTTTTCAGGAAGTGTGATAATTAATTTACATGTTGTATAAAATTCTCCTGTCACAATGTTTATCCTCAAATTCCTCCAAAACGGCTCAACCAATTTGAATGGAATTTCCTACAATCCTACAATATGCATTTGTTAGGCCCGAGAATAGGTTTTTATCTATTTTTTTTTTTTACTACTACTACTTATGCGGCTGAAACTACTGGGCGCTGCTAGTATATGTTATAAAAAAAAAGCATTTATAATTTATTCATAATTAATTTTCACTATTCTTATTCTCACTCCATGTAAAATTACTGTATTCAGCTGAATGTCGTTAGACTGGTAGCTGACCCAAACATATTTGGGAAATAGTCTATTCAGATGATGATATTGACATTCTTATCGTGTTCACACCTGCAACTCGAGTAGTTAACTGTACATCTCGCTGGAATGCGACCCCTCTCCCGCTTCCCCGCGCGGCGCCGCGCATTCGCCGTAAGCGCTTAGTAGCGATAGCATGTTTGTTACAATTTTCTAAATAGAGTTTTATTCCCCTGTTGTTATTACTGTTTCTGTGGAGTTTTTGCTTTGTTAAGTTCTTTTTTATTAAGTTTCGTTTTTGTTTTTTTACATCGCGTAAGTGAAGCCTGTTGGTAGCACCAACATTATATTTAATTACAAAATTTCATGAGTAAAATGACCTAGTATTTTGACGCTTTATCATCAAAACAACGTTTTATTAACATAAAAGCCGAACTCGACATAAAGACAGACTTCGTTTACCAAGAATAAAATTAAAATTATTTAAGAAAAATGTATATTGTATGTCCATAATCATTTATAATAAATTACCAAATAGTTTACAAGAATTACCTTTGACATTATTTAAGAAAATGCTTTTTAAATTTTTGTTATCAAAGAACTATTATAGAATTAAGGACTACTTAGATGATAAATCGATGGAATTTGGATGACGTAATTTTAATAATAAATTTGCACGCCATATATGGCAGGATACGCTGAAAAAAATGCACTGTAACACCCTTTGTACCGTATTCTAGCAAATAAACATTTTTGATTTGATTTGATTTGAAAAAAAAATTGTAATTTATATTTTTTTAACATTTTGGAAACTGTACCTTTCGAATGACGTCACAGAGCGAGGTGCACAGTTAACCCGCGCGAGTTATAGTTATACAGTATGTTAAGAAAACCCTGTCCGACCCATAAGGATAATAAAGGTTAGGTAAACACATGACCAAATATAATATAAAATTTTACGTAATCATCATAGTACCAATAGAAATGAATTTTGAAATAATCTTTTTTTCCCGCGAATTAATTTCAACTTCCCCGAAATTTGGTAATTTATAAAAAGTGACAACACCGGTATTATTATGGGCGAATAGCGATGCGACCACGTGCCGCGTGCCCTGCCGCCCGCCGCCCGCGGAATGGGGCATAGGTGTGCATAGCGCACATAAGTTACCTCTTTTTGCGAAATAATATTGATTTTTTTAGGGGGATTTTTTTTTAAGTTTAGCCCGGTTTTGTATGCATTAGTAGAATCAGTTATCGATACCTAACAACACCTTCACGGGTCGGACAGGGTTTTCTTAACATACTGTATATGTAGGTACATGCTGTGGTCTTCTGTAAATCGAAGGAGCATATATTATATATTTTCTTGGCGGTAGGCCATAACATCGGCTGCCGGCAGAAGTTGCTATCCACCAGAAAAAAATCTTGCCGCTAAGCGATTCGTTGTCCGTACGGAGGATGGGTCTGAGCAGTTGTGTTGCGATGTGTGCCGGATACGATGCGCCAAATGTTGTTGTGTCTGGAGTTTAGTCGTGGAGGTTCTCCAGATCAATCTCCCTCTGGTGCAGCATTGTTGGTTGTGTTGTTGGTTTTAAGATTCCATCACCTCGCTCCACTGCTGTCTTCCTTCCTATTCACTCAGTTTTTTGAGTGAATAGGCTCTTAATATACTAGCGCTCTTTACCGTCAACGATTGCATCACTGCTTACCGCCAGACGGGATTGCAGTCAAGCACTAGTTTATATTTATACAAAAAAAAAACTAAATTATTTTTTATTAAAAACTAGTTTATTCTGTATCTGTATGTCAAAAAAAAAAGATATAGTTTTGTTATAATACAGTAAATGTGTTGACTAAGTCTCACAGGGACATGACCTTGTGAAGGCCGCAGGAACCTGTCTGATGCGAGAAGCACAGAACCTGTCCAACTAAAGTTGCTTGGGGAATTCCTATATCCTGCAGGGTAATTACGTAACAGACTATACCTTATAGTCTGTTACGAAATTGCAGAGCAACTGACCTGTCAAAATAAACCTCATTGCTACTTATCTATATACTAATATATAAAGCTGAAGAGTTTGTTTGTTTGAACCCGCTAATCTCAGGAACAACTGGTCCGATTTGAAAAAAATCCTTTTGCGTTGGATAGCCCATTAATCCAGGAAGGCTTTAGGCTATATAACATCACGTTGCGACCAATAGGAGCTGAGCAAAACACCACGAACAAAGTCGCTGGCGGCCGCTAGTAGTCTTTATGTAGCAATGGGTTCCATTTTGACAGTTCAGCAACATTCATTGCGTTATTATTTACATTATTGAGCTGTCACATTTTCGAACACATGGAGCAATGGACCAGTAATATGCTTCGAAATTATTCATACTGAAAGTAATAGGATGATGATGACTGAATTTTTAATTTAACTTGCATTGTTATTTATTAGCGTAACTAGCTCCGGAGTTGATAAGTATCCAAGTTTGGATGCCCTAAAATATCGAAGTTAAGCCAAACTCAACAGTTAGACTGGTAAAAGAGAACCCCAGACTCGGCTAAAAAAGCTTCGCGACTGGGTTTAACGCTGAGATGATGATGGAGGAGTAATAATTTGTTACGTAATTAGGCTGCAGCAGTGGCCATCTGTCGGCTTAAATGATGGTGATAATGTCAGCAGATAATGAAATGTGTTGACTAGAATACAGTTTTCTTTTACCTATTTAAATAATGGCCACACATACATTTAAATAAATAAATAAACATTGTCTGTTACCCAGATCTTTACATGTTGAATTAAATTTATGTACATAATGATTTATGTGCTACATTTGAACTTTGTTAGGGTTAAAAGACTGATGAAGCAACACTCATTACTCAACGAATTGGCCTCTATTTTGATTTTTTTCTGACGGCACGTTACCGTAGCGGTTAAATGTTTGACTAAAAAATTCTCGAGATGTTTAAAAATAAATATAATATATAAAATGTTTTTCTTCATAAAAATATTTAAAATGTAAGTAGCCATGGGGAAAATGTTTTCGTTTATTTATGTGTTCATATATACTTGGATACATAGGTACTTGGATTAAACAAAAACAACAAAATACTGCTGTAAAATGATTCTCACAAGTCTTAAATAACAATGAGATCTTGATTCTCGATGTCATTCTTTTTCGCACTTAATCCTTCAAGTAGATTATGCATGTAGTTATATCAATGTTTATAAATAAGATGATTAATATTTATTTGTTATATATAAGAAATACAATAAATTAAACCTCTGTCCATACTGAGGCGAAATCCGCGCGGTGGTAGTCTTTAAACGGCCACTCATACAGGCGCGTTTTATCCTCAATAATATTGGATGAATACATACGAGGGTTAAACTGAAAGTTCTTAGAAAATCAAAAACTGATAACATTAGCCAGTTATTAGTTTTATTATATCTTTTCAAAATATTGTCCATTCACGTCAATACACCGTTGCATGCGATGGAACCACTGGGAAAAGCACTTTGCCCACTCGTCCTTAGGGGTCTCTTCAATGGCATCGCGATACGCAGCCACCGCTTCTTCAGCATTCATAAACCGCTTTCCTTTAAGTTTTTCTTTAATTTTTGGAAATAAATAAAAATCACAAGGCGCGAGGTCGGGACTATACGGCGGGTGACCCAGTAATTCAACGTTTGATGTCGCCAAATAGTCGATCGTTCGCTTGGCGGTGTGCGACGAGGCGTTGTCGTGGTGAAGGAGGATCCTACTGCGAGGTCGTTTCTCTCGAACTTTTTCCAAGACAAGTGGCAAACAATTGGTAGTGTACCATTCTGCAGAAACTGTTTTTTGATTCTCTAACACAATTGTTGCGAAATGACCTATCCTTCCAAAGAACGAGGCCACCATTTTTTTTTCCCGCACTTCGATCTCTCTTCACTTTAGTTGGCAACTCCTCGAAAGGAAACACCCACTGAGCAGATTGTCTTTTGGTTTCAGGATCATAACAGTAAATCCAGCTTTCGTCACCTGTTAGTATGTCGAACACAGCATTTGAGTCACCTCCGTTAAATCTTTCAATCATTTTACGGCACCAATCCACACGATGGAGTTTTTGAGCCTCAGTCAAATTATGAGGTATCCACCGGGCGCAAAGCTTCCTGACCGCTAAATGTTCGTGGAGGATTTTGTGCACTTGACTCATACCGATGCCTAAGCTTGTCCGAATCTGCTGATAGGTCACTCTTTTGTTAGTCTCTATCATACGCCGCACAACACAGATGTTATCTTCAGTCGTCGCCGTAGAAGGCCGTCCCTCACGTAAATCATCAGTGAGATTAGTGCGACCACGTTTAAACTCATTAAACCAGTTGTAAACAGTCGCACGAGATGGGGCTTCATCGTGAAAGGCCAATCGTAGTCTATCATAACTTTCTTGTTGACTTAAATGACATCGAAAGTCATAAAAAATCATTGCACGAAAATTTTCTCGTGTTAAATTCATGTTGACGTGACACAGACAATTTTCAATTTGCCGCCAAATCGTATAACTAATGACAAATGAATGAAATATATACTCAGTAATATTGCCAAAGAGTTCTATTTTCAAATTTTAGAATTATTTTTTTATTATATTGTTTATAAGTGGCCAGTTCTAAGAACTTTCAGTTTGACCCTCGTATAATAGTACCAACCCGTATGCTCCAGTGGATGTCGTAAGAGGCGACTAAGGGAACTCTCACCATGAAAGCGGGCAGCAGCGCTTCTTCTTAATGCGATCCCCAACCCGCCTTCCAAGCGTGGGGATTATGGCAATGCCCCCCAATGGAATTAAAGCCTTTGGGGAGGCCTTTGCTACAGGCTGAGAAGAAGAAGAAGAATATTGGATGCGTCCCGATTTTTTGCTTTATTTGTTTATTTACATTTCGCACATGAACAGTTCAGAGACGGACGTAATGCCTTACGAATTCTCTAACAGTCAATCACGAGTGGTGAAGAGATTAGACGGCAGATGCTTTAGTTGAAAAAAAAATATAAGGAAAAAGTCTTAACACTATTAAAAAAAACACTTAAATAAGCCATACATACTATTGCCAAAATCTATACTTATATACAAAATTAAAACTTGGGAGAAAGGTGTTGAGACGAATCTACCATAATTATTAAGAAAATAACTCTGCAATTGCTTTTTTTTTTTTGTTTAAATGCAAACCTGCATTTTTCTAACGTAACCTACAGTTCAGCGTACGTAAAAACGTATGCATAGTTAATAGATATATCCAAGAACTCGTATCGCAGGATGGAGGAAATTGCTTCATTAATGCAATAGTGTGTAACTTCGTGACATAAACCACGACACATCGAAACATCGTGAGAAAACCGCTTATCCTAGAGGCAAAAACGTCGACATCTATCAACCCGTAATTACTGGCCCACTCCGTCTCACTGAGAGGAGGTCCTCAGGTGATCCTCTCAGTAAACACAACAGCCTGTAATGTTCCAACTCTTGAGAGAGAACATTATTTTTTCTTGTTTCGGAAGGGAAATCATCAAATGACCTTTCCCACTCTGGGCAGAGCAGAAGGCCGTGTCAGACTTCACTGACAAAAACCTACCCGTGCTCGTTTACTTGCCTGTAGGCCAGGGCCACGGTTCCGTCCCTGAGGCCCGCGCGAAACACAACGCGCCGTCGACTCTGGCCTGGTCCTTACCGGGCGGCGAGCTGCCCACTGCTCACCGCCGGCAAGCCCGCCTACGATGGCCTGGCACACACACACACACGCGCATACGCACAGACACGCACACACACACACACACACACACACACACTCACACCACACGCACGCACTTTCGCCTACTCACTCGCATGCCTGCGGGCGTGCTGTATGTATAGCCTTAAGCCTCTTTTTTATTATTCTTTTATTACTATTATTTAGTTTAATTTTGTATAAAGCAAGTAGGTATCTTAATGAAACTTATTAAGTTATGGAAGAGCGGAGTCTCCTAACACAGGCTTTTCTGCTTAAAAGGAGGCTCCAATCACAAGACTGTAATGTTACTTGATGCTGAAATAATAAACAATTATTATTATTATAGGCTGTTTTTGTATGCATACGTGACTAACCTTTTCTTTTATTTCCAGAAAGAAATGGCTTGCCAAGTCCAAGTGTCAAATGGAATGCTAAGTGGGAAACAATGTCAAACGTTCTATGGCAAGACATACTATAGTTTTGAGGGCATACCGTATGCCAAGCCTCCAGTAGGCAATCTTAGATTTAGCGTAAGTCTTTTTTTATTATTAATACTTCTCTACCTTAGAAGCATTAAGTCGTCGGATTTAATTTATACATAAGACCTAATGCTTCTAAACTCGAGCTCTACATACGACCTAATGCTTCTAAGGTCGATAAGTCTTCTTGAACATAAATGGCGTGGATTGCGCGTGACCTATATGGAGATAAGGACCCTATTCCTCAAGTATCGTTTTTTTATGCATACATACTACCTAATGCTTCTAAGGTCGAGCTATGCATAGGACCTACTGCTTCTAAGGTCGAACTATATAAAGGGTGACACTGACATCGACGCACAAACGACATGGATCCAGTACATGATTCTGAACCCCCCACGGGTGGAATTTTTCGTCGGTTTTTTCCTGATTTAAAAAAATAATATGCAGTTTTTTTCACTTTAAACCATTCATAATTGCTATACTTTTATAACCCAATAAGATTTTGAAGTAAAAATTAATTAATTCGCCGATTACACAAAAAAGCGCAATGAAAACAAAACTCGAAAAACTATCTTATTAGATGATTTAATAGAGTTCACATCAGGGATCAACGTCATACCTACAAATCCGCATGGCGGCACGCTTGCAACGTTCAAAAGCCGAGCCGACACTTTTTTTTAAACATTGTTATTTCTGTAACCGTTCATTAACGACATAAATGACTATCATAATTTTATTAGTGGCGGTGTAGCCTTTTCGCGAAGTTTGCGTTACGATGTCAGATACACCCTGTATATACGGCCTAATACTTCTTAGGTCGAGCTATACATACGACCTAATGCTTCTAAGGTCGAGAAGTCTTCTTGACCATAAGTGGCATGGATTGCGCGTGTCTGTATGGAAATAAGTACCCTATTTCTAAAGTATCGTTTTCTGTATATTCTCTATTTTTTTCGTGATAATTTTTTAGTGCATTCTGTATCAGAGATCTAACAGAGCGCATCCCAATGCGTAAAAATCAGCTGCATACAACTAGCTGGTTACTATAACTTGTTGAAAATATCGTTGTTCCAGTGTCAGGCTACATAAGATGGAGCTATATAGGACAAATACCGCTAACCTTTTTCACAACACCGCAATGATGCCATTAACACATCATAGCATGGCCCCTGACCCTGACTTGCAAAGTGCAAAAAAAAGTACTTCAATGAATTTGAATTTCGCGGGTTAAGCTTAAATTTATTTTCAGGACCCACAAGAACCAGATGACTGGAATGGCGTACGTGACGCTACCAAGCCAGGCAACAAATGTTGCCAGCTCAACCCATACACGTCATCTAGAATGGAGGGTTCGGAAGACTGCCTGTACCTAAACGTATACACTCCAAGTTTGCCAAGCGAGTCGGTAGAAAAGCTACCAGTTATATTTTTCGTGCACGGAGGCCGATTTATTTTTGGATATGGTGACTACTATCAACCTGATTATTACTTAAAGCATGACGTCGTTGTAGTCACAATAAACTACAGATTAAATATATTAGGATTTTTGTGTTTAAATATACCTGAAGCACCCGGGAATGCGGGCTTAAAAGATACGGTTTTCGCTTTGCGATGGGTCAGAAACAACATTGCCAACTTCAATGGAGATGAGAATAATGTAACCGTTTCTGGTGAAAGCGCCGGCGCGGGCGCTGTTTCGTCCTATATGACCTCTAGAATGGCGACTGGCCTGTTTCATAAAGTGATAGCACAGTCAGGGAATTCCATCGCTGATATTTATATGATTGAGGATGACCCCATAGCTAAAGCAAGGGTGGTAGCCAGGAATTTGGACCGAGATGATTTGATTACTGAAAGGGATCTCTACGAGTATTTTCTTGAAGTACCGATCCAAGAGCTTTTGGTCGCTTTTAGCATGGCAGAAATTGCCCGACCCCCATCTGTAATCAATGCATTCATGTTGCCAGTTGTGGAACAGCAATTCCCTGGGGTGGAACAGTTTTTTGACCAGTACCCCCGAATTGATTTTGCTCGGAATCAGTTCACCAACGTACCCGTTCTGACGGGCATGAATTCCCATGAAGGAGCCCTGTTTTTGCAAAAGGACGGCAAAGGGAACATCGAATTTGAGGATGACTTTTATTACTTCATTCCACAATACCTTAACATACCCCGAGATGATAGTAGAGTGAGCGAAATAGAAGAGAAATTAATGCGTTTCTATTTTCGCGGTCGCGGGGTATCGGAGACTACCAAACTGGAGTATGTCAACATGGTATCTGATACCTTTTTCCAATTTCCGTTGATGCTGCTACCTGAAATGTTGTCCAAATATAATGACAATGTGTTCGTCTACAAGTTCCAGTATTTTGGGAATTTGAATACTAGGATTATGGGGAATTTGGGCCTGGTAGGGGCTAGTCACGGGGATATGATACAGTACCAGTTTTATAGGGAGAATAAACACAAAAAGGCCAGCGCGGCTGATATGAAGATTATTGATATGCTAGCTGAGGCTTGGTGCTCTTTTGCTAAAACTGGGTGAGTAAGCAAACTAATTTTTTAATTAGACGCTACGGGCAAAGGCGTACCCAGCCTAATGGCCTAAGAGGGTGTCAGGGCTAGGGGAGCAAGAGCAAGCAAGATTTTTAGGGTCGAATCATCACCGGCTATTTTGTCTTACAAACTACACAAGCACATCTACATGAATCATTAGGTTTTTTTTTTTTAATAATTATAAACTAGCGCCTGACTGCAATCCCGCCTGATGGTAAGCAGTGATGCGATCGTTGATGGTAAAGCGCGCCAGTTTATTAAACCCATTCACTTAAAAAACTTAGTGAATAGGAAGGAAGACTGCAGTTGAGCGAGGTGGTGTAATGTTAAACCCAACAACACGACCAACGATGCTGCGTCAGAGGGAGATTGATGTGGAGATCCTCCACGACCAAACTCCCGACACAACAACCGTTCTCCGTACGGCTTCACCAGACATCATGCCGGAACACGACGAATCGCTTGACGGCAAGACTTTGTCTGGTGGGTGGTAACTTCTGCCGGCAGCCGATGTGGCCTACCACCGAGAGATTTGTAGTGTGCGCAAATGATCCTGTATAAGTCCTCGTTTATACTTTGTGATACCTGAAGGGAGTCCGGTGAAGTATCTCCCGGCCCCCAAGCTCGCATGAGCTTAGTAGCATTACTAGAAGGAACTGGAGATTTAGTCGGTAGAAGTCCGGCATAATCCTCTATTTTCCCCAGACGGAGGGTATACGTGAGGATTTCCTTACAAAACTAAATATAGCGACAGACACAATACCAATTTTGTTTCTGCTGGAGCCCATTTAAGAATTGATGGATTATTAAAAATCCTGGACGTGACAAGTGCATCGATATTTTCTTTTTTTTTTTTTCAGACAACCAACGTGGCGGGACCAAGAGACTGAATGGCTTCCATACACAAAATGTGGAAAACATATCTTGATAATTGACCACAATATCGAATGTGTCCCAAACCCAGACATAGATAGACTAAGGTTCTGGCTTAGTATTACTGGGGAGACTTGTAAATTATAATTTAGATTACTAGTTTAGGATAATATTACAGTTCTTGGAGGAAGTCCTCTAGGTAGCCCGCGAAATTTAAAATCAAAAATCAAAATTGTTTATTTTGCAATCTGCTGGTCAATTGTATGTTGAACAAAATATTATTCACGACAGTTAAAAGTATGTTTTTACAGAATCAATATCAACAAAAGAATCCTCTAAATTTATTGTATAATATACGTAGTGATTGATATTTCATGAAATAGGCATTCAATAGGATTTAAAAAAGTAAAGAAAAACGTTAAATAAAATATTTTCGCGGGCTACTAACTACATACTTAAAGAAAAAATATAAAGAGCAAAACTTAACCAGAACAAAAAAAAATGTTGCTATCTTTTTCTAAAAGTTTAAATAAGAAAGAGACGCATTGAAGTTTTGGAGTTGTCATGCTTAGTGAACCTAACCAAACTAACAGAAATATTTACTTAAACAACACTGCAATTAAAAAATGGCATAATTAACTTAAATATGTGGATCACGGCCCACTTCCTCCCACAGAAATAAGGCCAGAGGTTCAGCAGTGCGAACTTTATAGCCTGGAAATAAAAAAGGGATAGCGCTATTCATTTTATATAGCTCCATCTTTGTCTGACGCTGGAACCATGGTTGTTTTAACACATCATATAACTCCCCTGGATATGCTTACTGCTGAAACAGGGTAGCAGGGACATCTGAATTAAAGTGAAGATAAAAAAAATAACGTAGAAAATTGTCATTGACGCGCTATCTCTTTCTTAATCTTTCATAGTAATAATTTCACGTTGTCAACGTGTACGGTGTAGGGTGTGTAAGAAAGAGAGAGGTGGTCAACGTTGACCGTAAAAGGTTACTGGCGGTCAAAATTCCTATCTTCAACACATGTTATTCAGGGGGATTTAGTCGGTTAACCGGTGACGTATCGGGTTGAAACGGGTGTGGATGCGGCACTATTAAAAAAAATCTAACTTAATAAAGACTTCTTTAAAAAGGAGAAAAAATTAAATTAAACTAGTTTAGTCAGATTTTTTTTTAATAGCAAAGATATGTGGTGTTTAAAGAAAAGTTTAGTTATATAACGTTATTTTTGTGTATATGCGAAACCCGAACCACATTTCCAGTATTTTTAAGTAAAGAATCTACGTACAAAATTTCAAAAAGACATCATGATAAACCACAAAGTTATGACCTGTTATCTTACCTTGTTGTCCCATCAAAAATATGGTCATCTTACCGCACGCGCGACCTCGCCTCCTGCGGCGCGGCGCGGGGTGGGGTTGTTGTGTCACTGTACGCCTAGTACAATCTACAGTTACCTGAGTTGTGCGCTCGATAACCACACTGCAACAATTTCTTTTTTGATTGGAATTGATTCAGTTGCTTATTCTGAACAAACTATATTCAGGTTTCGTATAAACAAAAAATAACGTTCTATATATTTTTTTTAATAGTACCTTGCCTACACCGGTGTCGTCCTATCACGTGTTAAGATCATAGTTGGCTTCTTGCGCGCATTGCTACCCAGTAAATAGGTAAGGTTGTTTAACTAATACTAAAAACTATTTTTTTCAGCCGTACTCGTTTTTATTAACTATTTTTTTATCTGTGATAGTACAAATAAATTAGTACAAAATTTTATAATCACGCATAATTTACTGGTGCCTAATATATTTCCTTGTTATTTTAGAAAAGAATGTTATGTTTTATTTTATAATAATATGTTTTGTTAAACTTTTATACATAATAATGTAATGAAAAAACACAATGCCATAGGCTACTTACAACAAATCGTTCAATACGTTTAATGCCAAAGATATTTAGAACATCATTGGTATGTAAACCAAAAGAATAATTAGTCCGACTTATAGATAATAAAAATAATTAACACCCATACTGTTTTTATTTTGTTGAAATTACAAAAAACTAGAGATATAGCGTATTAAAGTTACGGAGTGGGGGCTATTTGGCAGTAAGTTTTTTTTTGGATTATTTGCTTTAAATGCATTAAATGAGGGTTCTTTATGTCTTTTACATGAGTTTTAATAAAAATAATAACAATTAATATATCCAAAAACACAAAAATATATTTGACTTTGTATCTCGCGCCACATATTGTGAAACGATCCGGATTGGCTAATGTCACGATGACGTCATACGCATATCAGCACTTGTTGTTGTTTTATGTGTTCACAGGTGTTTTATCGACGTATTTGTACAACCCGGTACAGCACACCACTTGTAAACCATTTTATTAGATAAACAACAACAAATAACAGATAAATACAAACACCACTGCGGAACCGAAAATAGTTTATATGCTTGTGACGTCACTTACAAGGCGCAACGCCATATTGCTGAATATAACATTTCAGCGGCTTATTTGAATTTTGAATTATTTTTTTTTAATAAATCTGTCAAATAGCCTATTACGTCACGCCGTGGTATATTTGGTACCACGGCGTGACGTCATGTGACATTTCAAATCGATATATCTTCCTAAGTATTTGAACGAAAGAAAAAATACGTGTTCAATATTTTTTATAAATTTATCTGATGGACATAAAATTATTTTTTGGGACACAACCCAATTCTTATAAACAGAACTTGTGTTTAGTGTTTGGAGGTGGAAGGCCGTAGAGTTTATAGCTGTGAACTGTTTCGTTTTATAGCAATTTCCGTACCCCCAGCGACTCCCTTAGCATCCATACCCCTCCAAGGGTACCCTTAGCGTCTTAATACTTACCTAAACCCTGGCTGGTAGCCCTAATTTATTGAGGCAACTAAAGGCAAGTCCAGTTACGCAGATGACAACCTCCTAGATTGAACTACGAGCCTGTCTAGCCTTTTAATTAAACGGCAGCGGTTGGTCAAATTGGTTGCAGTAACTTAGCTAGGTCACCCCGACCAATGGTAAGAACCGTGACCAACAGTGTGTGTGGTGAGCTACTTCTAGAAGCTAGGCGTTTGGCTAAACGGCTAATTTAAACAGTTGGGTGCGACTTATACAAAGTTGTTTTTTGTATATGAGAAACCCCAAACACGTGTCCAATAATTTCAAAAAGATATGAAAACCACAAAGTTAAGGGCTTGTCATCTTACCTGGTTGTCCCAATAAAAACATGGTCAACGCAACGCACGCCGCGGGCGCGGCGCGAGGGACCCTGTATCACACGCCTATCTTTGATCTACCGTCAACTGTGTTGCGCGCTCGGTAACCACATTGCAACAATTTCTAAATGAATTTGGGAACAAATACAGTATGTTAAGAAAACCTGTCCGACCCGTGAAGGTGTTGTTAGGTATCAATAACTGATTCTACTAATGGATACAAAACCGGGCTAAACTTAAAAAAAAATCCCCCTAAAAAGATAAATATTATTTCGCAAAAAGAGGTAACTTAATAAATGTGCGTAAGCACCCTTCCGCGGGCGGCGGGCGGCAGGGCACGCGGCACGTGGTCGCATCACTATTCGCTCATAATAATACCGGTGTTGTCACTTTTTTTAAAAATTACCAAATTTCGGGGA
Source organism: Sesamia inferens (assembly GCA_037179545.1). Taxonomy (NCBI): domain Eukaryota; kingdom Metazoa; phylum Arthropoda; class Insecta; order Lepidoptera; family Noctuidae; genus Sesamia; species Sesamia inferens. The sequence continues at coordinate 12,291,134 of CM073951.1, read as the reverse complement.
AGTTGGAATTAATTCGCGGGAAAAAAGATTGTTTCAAAATTCATTTGTATTGGTACTATGATGATTACGTAAAATTTTATATTATATTTGGTCATGTGTTTACCTAACCTTTATTATTCTTATGGGTCGGACAGGGTTTTCTTAACATACTGTATATCATGGTGTAAAAATTATTGGGAACGCTTTAGTTGCTTATTCTGAACAAACTATATTCTGGTTTCACGTTGTATACACTTGACCATAAATAAACTATTCTTATGATACCCGTTGAGGAATGTGCAATTTTATAAATAAAAAAAAAACGAAATTGTCTTTTCATTACGATTTTAAGGACTTAGTCGTATAAATATCACAGGCGGCTGATTGATTCAATTAGTGGTCTATTTTAGGTTAAAAAAATGCAAACAAAGATCAACATATTTATAATACTTTCATAGATGCCGAATTCCTCATTCACAAACTAAACTAAATTTATATTTAGTACAACTTTTTCTTTCAATTTCATTAATAAAAGGACAAAATACATTAGTTCAGCAATATCAAATTCTGATACCCCAGTCCCTATAGAAAGTTTAGACGTGATTTAAAACATGGCTACTAAAAATACGCCAATTTACGTCAGACGCGGACTAATTTGACAGGACTAAACTAATATTTGTCTTCTTCTGTCCTTTTTTTAATGAAAGTGATCTTAAATATAGTTTAGTTTGTGAACTAACGCCATTCCTGTTGTTTACGAGGCTTAGGGAGAGTTGTGCGTCTCATTTCGGCGGCTATCTTAAACCCGTGTAATGGGGGCAAGCCTATTATCAACAACCTGGGCCTGCAGCCAATGTAAAATCGCTTTGTAGCGAAGTGAAATCGAAAACCAAACCAACCGATGGCGGGAACGATTGACCACGTGATTTATCAAGTCACGTGGTCAGTCGTTTTCATTATTGGTGGTTTGGTATTCGATTTCGTTTTGTTGTGAAGCGATGTTACATTGGCTAGGGCCCCTGCTGGGTGATTGCCTAACACAATATCAGTAGCAATGGCTATCATTTTGATAGTTCAACAACTTTCATTGCGAGTTTTGGCGGGAAAGTCAAGCTGAGTGTCACGCTCATTTTTCATCCGACTTTTAAAATTATTTATAGTGTTGTTTACTAAATAAAAGTGCGTGATTTATGTAGTAAAAAGTGCATTCAGTAAATAATTCATAAAGAATAGTGAAATATCGCAGCATAGTGGCGACATCATGACTTTGTCTCAAACCTCCATCGTAAGACGGATCACGCGGCCGTCTTTTTCGACATGAACAATTCATTACGGGACATTGGCTAAATGCACAAACCGTGCGAAGCCATAAAAGAAAGAAAGAAAGAACTTTCATTGCGTCATTTACGTCGTGGTGCAGATATATAACTTAATTTTTTTGTTTACGCGAAACCCGAAACACGTGTCCAGTATTTTTAAGTAAAGAATCTATGTACAAAATTTTAAAAAGATATCATGAATGTTGGGAATGAGACCCAACATGGTCGCGGTATGCACGCGCCAGCGGCGTGAGCAGTCTTCATCGGCAGCGGGAGCGGGACGCTGGCGGGGGGACATGACCGAGTGAGCGGACCGGCTCGGACCTCACCTCACTCGCTTCCACGGACCCCGCCGCCACACACACCTCTTTTAAATTTAATAATTGTTTGTCCGGGATCTTGTTATATATAGAATTTATTATCAACGGCAATATACCAGACCTTAAAAATACAGTCCATTATTTCATCATCCCTTAAACATGAATAACCACGAAGTTATGAGCTTGTTTTCTTACTTGGTTGTCCCAACAAAAATATGGTCAATGCACCGCCCACCCGCACACGCCTAAAGCGGCGCGGCGAGGGGGCTGTCTCACTAAACTCTTAGTACTATAATCTACCGTCAAATGTGTTGTGCCCACGGTAACCACACTGCAACAATTTCTAAATGTATTTGGGAAAAAATATAACATGGTGTAAAAATTATTGGATTCGATTCAGTTGCTTACCAACCTTGAACAGTGTGCACACCACATACACTTCACTCACTCATCCTCCATAGAAAAGGGAGGGAGCAAGCGGACCCTCAATTGTTATACTTACAAGCCCGAAGGGATTTAAGTATATCAGTTGGTATTCATTGATTATTTTTCTGCGATTTTTTATTAAATTATAAACTAGCGCTTGCCCGCAATCCCGCCTGATGGTAAGCAGTGACGCAGTCTTTGATGGTAAAGCGCACTAATTTATTAAGAGTCTATTCACTCTAGCCTTGAAGACACCCAAATTGTAGTCAGACGGAAACACCGCCGCTGGCAAACTGTTCCAGTCCCTCGATGTACGCGGTATAAAGGAGGAGGCGAAACGCCGGATCGTAGTGGTGTTAACAACATACGGGCGGAAACCTGCCGTACGACGGGTCGTCCGATGGTGGAACGGAGATGGGAGAATTAAATTCATGCAATTCCCTCGCACACTCCCCAAAATGCATCCTATAGAAGACCGAAAGGCTGGCTACTCTACGTCTGTGCTCTAGGCTTTGGAGACCGTCTCGAGTTAAGTCAAGGTCACGTTAAAACTACAACTGTGTGATGTTTTATTTATTGTAAGCTTCCTTAGTTAATACAATAGTTATAAAAAGAAATAAAAATAAAACCATAAATAATTATATAACATATTTTATTTACGCATAATAATTATACAAAAATATAATTCTAATCTATTCATTATAATTAAAATGGAAATGATAAGGACTAACAATTATATTGGCACATAATATCTACATTATAAATATAGAATACAATTTGGAAACTAGTAATATTTTTTTTATACATATAAATATAACTCCATGGCCTTGAGTCTAAATCTGGAAATTCAGACCAAATTGAAAAAAAAAATCTATACTCTTTAAATACATCTTGGACTTAGTTATCAAGCGAAACATAGCAATGACTAAAAAATTGACTAAATTTTATTGATAAGTAAATAGATACAATAATAATTAGTTTTAGAAATAATTTCATGTACCTAAGTGCACACGCCAGCACATCAAGCGAACACAATCTGCCAAATTTCTTTAAAGATTTTCAACTTTATGACTTCACATTAAGATTCTAGGTTAATTAGAAAAAAATGGCAATTGAGGGTAGTTTGACCTGCTGACGTCAGTAACTTAAGGATTACAACACACAATTTAATGTTCAATAGATCTTTTTGAAGAATTTTAGTAAAATTATATTCTTGCAGGTATAGCATAACATCACGACTAAGCCCAAGGGAAGTTGTCAGAAGTGTGTGATTGTTAACTGAACAGACAGCTGTCCTGCTGGGGAGTTTGTTCCGCCACTTCTTCCCAGTGAAAGCACTAGGAAGTGACTAAGGGCGAGCGTTTTAGATGACAGTCTTATGTAATATTGATGTTCAAAAAGTACTGTTTTCAGCCTAATTTGAATAAATGACTTTATTAGAAGCGTAGAGTTATGCCAACGCAATAAGGGGCGAGCGTAAAAATTCCGAATCCGGGCTGGTACTAGGGAATCCGGAATGGCCCAATGTCGGTGTCGAACCAAAAAAATTACAATAAGAGTTCGGGGATTTTAAACCGTCTGCCTTTGCCCTCATCTTTCGAAAATTAAGCCTTCGATATCCATGTCAGCTATAAATAATGCGAAAAGTAAGAGCATTTTTTTAAGTTATGGCATACATTGGAAAGGCCATGAGTTAGATAGGATTTTTTTTTTTGGAAATGTCAACAAAACAATATGAATGATAAGTACAAGGTATTTATTATACAACCATTAGGAAGACAATGATATTCGATTTTAACGAGGAATGCTTTTAGTCTTTTTATACAAACCATTTAACTTCGACCCTATGTTGCATCTGCCTAACCTTCCCCCCCAACTATGTCGGGGTCAGCTTACAGTCTTACCAGACGTGAAGCGACTGATTTCCAAAACCTAGTTACTGAGTAACACAAAACTCCTAGGTTAGACTTGTCAGATTTACCGAGTTTCTGACTAGGTGTAAAGACTGCTAAAATGAAGCCTTTGGGTTATACATATGTTGAGAGTAGATTTCAAGATCCTTTTAGTGTCTCAAACTAGTTCTAGTTCTCAAACTAAACAATTCTTTTTCTATTTAGTTAAGAAGACATATTAGTTCAGTTCTGTCTAATTAGTCAGCACCTTTTTTAAATTATAAACTAGTGCTTGAATGCGGTTCTACTTGATGGTAAGCAATGATGCAATTGTTGATGGTAAAGCCCGTTAGTTTATTAAGAGTCTATTCACTCTAGCCGCAGAACGAACCGCGAGACGCGACCGTAAATTGGTGTTTTTTTTTTTTACTACGATTATGAGTATTACTTTTAAGTATACTTAAACTTTGTATGGAGTATCATAATTTGGCAGAACCGAACTTAATTTATCTTCTGTCCTTTTCTTAATGGAACAGAAAGAAAAAGACGCAATGGACTAAATTTAGTTTAGTTTGGGAACAGGGAAATCGACGTCATTAGTAGCTTTAAAAGGACTTAACCATTTGCCCAACAGTAAACTATGAAAATAGGCTGGTTCTATTAATTAAATGACTAAATGGCAATCTCTGCCTACACCAAAAAGGATTACTATAAAGACAAAAATACATACACAATATAATACAATAAGTAAGAAACAATTTTAAACATGAATCAATGAATTAAAAAAACTGTTTTTCATATACAAATCATACGTTTACTGAAATATTCTTAATTAAAGATGGAATGTAAATAAATACTGTAAAATTAGTTACTAGTTTAGTGACTAAAATCTACAGACTAAGTTTTGATTTTTAGTTTTGGAGCGAATGATTTTGTTCGGGGCCTTGAATGTAGTCTTCGCCTCAAGTTGGCAAAACCTTTTCGTTCGCGTCTTTCAAAAAATATAATATTGTTATCAGTTTTTTATTATTTAATTGTGGATTACAGTATCTATGGCTTTATACAAATAAGGTTTTCGTAATTTAAAAAATTCTACTAAGACATTTTCTAAACACTAATTAAAAAATAAATGCATACTTAGTTAAAATGGAATGTAAATAACCATCACGTTTTTCCGAAAGGTGACGTGACGATAGCACGCCAGAGGTGTGACCATAGCACGCCAGAGGTGTGACCATAGCACGCCAGAGGTGTGACCATAACACGCCAGAGGTGTGCCCATAGCACACCTGGCGTGTGTTTACAGCATGCCAGAGGTGTGACCATAACACGCCAGAGGTGTTACTATATATACACCCACATTCCGCCAGTTACGTTTTTGCAAAAAAAAAAAAAAAAAAGCTATTTTCCAAATAGAGGCGTAATCACATCATTCAAAGAACCATCCTCTCAAAAACTTTCATCTAATATAACTCAACCTTTTTCTCATCCGCTCCAAAATTTAAAAAGTCAAAGCAGCACGGCTTCCGGATACAAGATCAGTTTGCGAGTCAGATCAGTCAGTTATACGAACCTCACGTGGTCAAAATCGGAACTGACGCCACCATCTTGATTTGTCAATGTTTACGAACAGTGCCTACCTGTCAGTCATTAAGCGCTAAAAGCCGAACCTTGTATACTCCATCGGTTTAAACGTTGTCAAATTGAAGTTTACAACTGTAACATAGCATGACAACTGAAGTGACTGGTTCAGTCGGTTAACTAAGTCACGTGTTTTTATTTTGATCTTTATGTAACTACTTAAACAGATGGAGTATAGTAGTGTACAGCGCTGCACGTCAGTGGTAGCTTTGAACTTAAGCAGTAGTAGTAGGTATAATTGCGTAACGCACGTTCAATAGCAATAGGTTTCATTTTGACAGTTTAACGACATTAATTGAGTTATTTACGTTGTTAAACTGACACATTTTTAACAGTAGTGTCTTGATGGACTAGATTTTTATTCTCAGCATGACAATGGCAATCTAAATTTTGGCTAAGCTCGTGTTTGGCATCGTAACTAGCGTCATTCAGATCGACAGGACACCCACTGTGGCTACCATGAGTTTTATTACGAAGACTGGATCATAGATATCGACCGAACTCTCAACCAATGAGAGCGTCAAACGCGCTCGATGCGTATGATCGAGTCTCGTAATCAAAACTCATGGTAGCCACACTGAACATAATATCGACTGTCCCTAGGCTGATGAAACAGGTTCACATTTAGTTTATAGTGGGAAAAGCAGCGCAGACTTTGTGGCTTGTTGAACTGACTGGAGAATCACAGATCTATTTCGTGAAAATCTCACGATGAGAGCAGTGCAGTGTGGTTGACCTAAGCCGTCACTCCACCTGGTGCTATTATTGAGTCTATTGTCAGATCAAATCACTAAAGTTCTCATTGTGAGATTTTAACAGAATATACCGGTTAGTCTCTCGTATCCGCAGCCCACCATAATCATGCCTAACCTACTTCTTACCTCCGAGCGACTCGAAGAAATTCACAAACTTATTGACTCCAATGTTTTTAGGAAGATCATCCTCAGGAGGGTCATTCGCCCTTATGACTTCTTTCGGAGCCCCATTTGAACTGGAGACCATCTTTATCTCATTTGATGGCCGAGGGTGGTGAGCTACTGGTAAAACTGGCTTCTTTTCGCCATTCAAAGCTTTCGCCGGGGCCAATTGTTCAATTTTCACTGGTTCTGGTAATTTATTAACTTCAACTACATTATCGACTTCGTGCCTCTCCGTGATGACTTCTTTGTTCTCCGGGACGACGTCGTTTTTTTCCGTGATGACTACATTGTTTTCCGTGATGACTTCGTGGTTCTCCGGTTCGACTTCGTTGTTTCCCATAATGACTTCGTGGGTTTCCGAGATGACTTCGTTGTTTTCCGTGATTATTTCGCTTGATTCGGAGATGAAGGTGTGGTGGGATTCAATTGTTTCACTTGAATGAGAGATAACGCTAACGCTTTCAGTGAAAGTCTCTACAATTTTCGGTTCAGTGGTTTTGATCGTTGTTTCTACAATATTCGTCCTTGGGTGTTCCCAGCTACGGTAGTATTTGCTATACAGGTTATCCCAGAATTCCATCTTTTCCTTGTCTGGGTTGGTTCCTATGGATAGTTCTTGGCCTAAGTTCAGGTAATAAAGATTGTCCTTGTTTACTGGCAACCAGGTAACGGTTAGGTAATGGTTCTCGTCCGGTGTCGGGTTTCTGTAATTGAGAAGAGGATTTGTTCATTATACATTTCTTGAATAAAATAAAAAGAGAATGGGTATTAAAAAGAGTATACAACATCATTTGTCTTGATACGAAACCTGAATATAGTTTGTTCAGAATAAGCAACTGAATCCATTCCAATCATTTTTACACGTTATATTTTTTTCCCAAATACATTTAGAAATTATTGCAGAGTGGTTACCGAGCGGTTACGATAGATCTTAGTACTTGCGCCGCTCGCCACAGATGACGTCAAAGGTCAACGCACCGCGCTCGCCCGCCCGTGCGGAGCTTTGACCATATTTTTGTTGGGACAACCAAGTAGAATAGCAAGCTCATCTATATATCTTTTTAAAATTTGTACATATTTTCTTTACTTAAAAATACTGGACACGTGATTCGGGTTTCGCATAAACACAAAAATAATATTGTAGAACAGAATATAAGGGTCCTTAATTCAGAACAGTTATACATATGTAAGTTTACGCCCATTATTAGTAATATGACACATTCTGCAATCAAAATAAGGAGCCTATTTTTAGCATAGCTTAGTCTGTTTTAGGTAGGAAATCATTAAATTACTTCTCCAGCTCTGATCGGAGCGGAAGAGCGTATCAAACTTATGCTTTTACGGGGTGAGCAATTTCCAATTTAAAAAAAAATCTTAACTTTACGGGCTTTTGAGGGGGTTTAATACCCGGGGGTATTAACTACTTACAACTATCTAACTCTAAACTGTTTGTTAGAGATTAAAATTCCTAATGGAAACCCCAAAAACACTATCCGATTTGGGAATCGAAACCACACCACGGTCAGCTGTCACATTTGCAACCACGGTAAAAATGGGACAGCCAATATTAATCATGAATATTAGCTAATCATATTGTCAAGTGTTGAAAGTTCAACTCACCCACTCTTAGCAAAGTTAGTCCACAGCCTCAGCATTCTCTCCCTCATTTTAATATCCAGGGTCGTCGGCTCAACATCTTTCTGTAAATCATTCTTGAACAGATACCCCAAATCATCCATATGCATAGCTTTCTTCAGGCCTAAACTGTTCAATATTTTGCTAGAGACGTTTAACTCCCCAACATAGTCAAATTTGTAGTAATAAATTGGCTTCTTAGAGACATTGACCAAGTATTGGACATATCTGTGAGTGTCTACGTTGATTAAATAATCTGATAGTAGTTCGAAGTACTCTTGAAGACTTTCAACTCCTGTGTGACTACCCTTGAAGTACAACTTCTTGATCTGTTCAGCAATAGCTAAAGATTCGTCAGAGTTCCTCTCAATGTTTAATTCTTCTGGGATGAAAACTTGCAAATCATCTGTTTTTCTTTCAAATGCAAACTCTAGGGAGGTTGATCCGATCATGATTGGAATATCTGCAATCCTTCCAGATGTTAGCAGGTCAATGAAAGACTCTGTGATAACTGCTTCGACCCCTGGGAACTCCTTTTCAACGACTACTGAAAAATCGTTCAACACATCAGGGAATGAGTCCATTGGGTTTAGTTTTTCATGAGCTTCAACTATGTCCCTTGCTGAAGTAGCGTTTAGGAAGTCCAAAATCTCTTCCGAGTCACCTGACTCACACCCAAGAGCCTTCGCGAGACGTCTGGCAGATTCAATGGGATTTTTCTGCACGGACCAATGGGCCAAGGCAGTACCAGACTGTATTATAGCTCTGTTAATCAAGTTCTTTGTCAACGGACTAGCTGTGAGGAGAGAAACTGCCGCTCCACCTGCAGACTCTCCAAAAATAGTAATATTTCCGCTGTTACCTCCAAAATTGTGGATGTTATTTTTTACCCACCTGATAGCTTGAACCATGTCTTTCAAACCGGCGTTACCAGGAACTTCAGGGGTGTTTAAGCTCAAGAATCCAAGAGCTCCGCACCTATAGTTGAATGTAACAACAACCACATCTTTCTCGACCAAATAATCAGCACCGTAAAAGTTAGAATTGCCTGACCCGAATTTGAAGCCTCCGCCGTGGATGGATATCATGACTGGGAGGAATTCTCCGTCAATGTTGGGGGTGAACACGTTTAGGAACAGACAGTTCTCATCGCCAGTGTATTGTTTGCTGATGAGTGGATCGATTTGTGCAGATACGCTGCCTTCTGCAGATGCGTCGCGAATGCCCTCCCATGGTTCTGGAGGATGGGGCGCCTGAAATTGGGAGAAGGTGGATATTAATTTTTGTAATGAACACATGATGGTGTCTATTTTTTACAGTGCTTTAAAGAGAATTAGAACTTGTGTTTTTTGTTTTGGCGGACTAAACCCCACCCCCGTGTTTCATCTCACACCTATGATGACAGAACGAACAATGCTTCCGCAATAAGTAGGACCTGTCTGGCACAACCATTTATAACCACTCAATACGCTTCTGTAATGTATAGAATTGTAATTCCTGGTATCGTAGGAGTCCTCTAAGCCCATATCACAAGTCCAAAACCCGATTCTTTTTATTTACTTTTGAAATAGAACGACCGAAATCTGTTTACAGTTAGGGACAAAGCAAACCAGCTTATCGCATAGTGTTATTTTCGATACGATATTCGGTCGATCAGCTATGCACTTGTAAAGAAATAAGGCAATAGATCTGTAATGCTGCTTGGATACCTAAGGCAAATGTAATGTAATAGCCTTTTCTTCGACGGGAATAGGGTAGTTGACTAAAAAAAAACTAATTAGTCTGTCACTCAGATTTCCAATAAATACTAGACACGTATTTTTTCTTTTTTCATATAAACAAAAAATGAAGAGGACACAGTGCGTTGAAAACTCGTGGGACGTCACAGCGTGCTACACTTTTTAGCGAGTAGTGACGTCACCGGCCACCACTCCTCCCATCTTTGATGCCTTTTATATTTGTCAATTTTTATTGATTTGATAAAACAAAATATACGTATCTAATATTTTATATTTTTAAGTGGTAGGCCATAACATCGACCGCCGGCAGAAGTTACCACCCACCAGACAAAGCCTTGCCGCCAAGCGATTTGTCGTGTTCCGGCATGATGTCTGGTGTAGCCGTACGGAGGACGGGTCTGAGCAGTTGTGTTGCGATGTGTGCCGGGTACGATGCGCCTAATGTTGTTGTGTTGGGAGTTTGGTCGTGGAGGGTCTCCAGATCAATCTCCCTTTGGCGCTGCATCGTTGGTCGTGTTGTTGGGTTTAACATGCATTGCATGCATGCATTGCATCACCGAAGGCGCGCGCCGACACTCGCGCGCGCCTCCGCCTCGGGGTCCATCAATAGGGGGGCGGGGACTTCCCCATGTCCCTCGCCCCTGGACCCATTCATGGGGGGCGGAAGAGGGCGTTATCCGCCCTTCCTCGGCGCCCGGTGCGTCTTCTGCGGCCCGGGAAGGGAGTTGATATCTCCCTCTCCCGTTCCGCAGCTTCCTTCTGCGACATCACGTCCTCGCAGAAGGACACCACCGCGTCCCACGACTCTGAGCTGCCGACCATCCTCCGCACTACTGCCGACAGCGTCAGGTCGCCTCCTACTTCATTTGTGCGGACACGGCGCTGCTCCTCCCAAGCTACACACTCGGAGAGCGTGTGCTGCGCCGTGTCCTCCCCGCATTGGACGCAGTGGTGGCACCGAGCGTCCAGCTCCCTGCCTAAGCGATGCAGGTACTTGCCGAAGCAGTCGTGCCCCGACAGTACCTGCGTCACCCTGAAGGACAGGGAGCCGTGCCTCCTCCCGAGCCAGTCGTCGAGTACTGGTCGGATCGCCTCGGCGGTAGGGCGCATAAGTCTCTGCCGCCAGTCCGCCACCAGGACCTGACGGAGCTCCTCTCGGCGCAGCTCGATCTGCCGCTGCACCGGACTGGAGCCCCGTATCCGCTCTTCCTCGCCCCATCGGTACAATGACGCGAGTAATGCATTGCATCACCTCGCTCAACTGCCGTCTTCCTTCCTATTCGCTCAGTTTTTCTGAGTGAATAGGCTCTTAATAAACTAGCGTGCTTTACCATCAACTATCGCATCACTGCTTACCATCAGGCGGGATTGCGGTCAAGCGTTAGTTTATAATTATTATATAAAAAAACTCTATAATCTGAATGACGGACTAAATATAATCAATATTTTTTTACCCAGGAAACAACCCTATTTATAGGCGGAGCGGTAGGGCGTATCAGACTTTGACTGAACAAAACCCACCCGTGTTCCTTCACTTGTCTGGGCGTCAGAGGCCAAGGTATCTCTTACAAACAACCGCGGCCCTGACCTGGCCTGGTCAACACATCGTGACAAGGTCGAAACATATCTATCTTTCAACCCCGTTACGATGTGCTGACATCTCTTTGAAGCGCGCCGTCGACCCGGGCCCGGCCGGCTACGGTGGCCGGGAGTTCGTCGTTGTCTCTCAGGGCGTCACCTGTGGTGACTAGGGGCCCTCACGTGCTTCCTACTTTGTGAGCATTACTGGTTCGCGCAGAAGGAGTCTTCATCGCACTCTAGGTCCGGACTATGGCTTCGACCAGGGCCTGATCGTCGCCACAATTTATGAACTTCCGTAATTATTTGTGGCCTTTCTTTTGGGTGCTTTACATTTTTTTTTTCATATTAAAGCTAGAAAACCCCTTCCACCTTACTAAACCTTTCCTTACTTCAGGTTCCTTTCTCTTAAATATTTCGCAGCCAAGTGTTAAAGCTACACATGCATTTCGAAATCTAGTAGTAATCCTTAAGGAAGAATTTTACGATTCTTATAGGTAACGATCAGTATTTTTTGAACAATTTACATTCTTTTTTCTTTACAATTTCTGTTACATAATCATCAACTCGATGACGTGACAGTAAGATGCTGTGACTCTTATCGTGTTTAAACACACATAGATATTTAAGATAAAGCTATAAGTTATCACTGTGTAGCAACTGAATAATATTTGTTCATCTGTTATGTGGAATAATATGTCGTAAGATGTTTTTTTTTTTACTTTTTCGGAGAGTTTTATATGACAAAGGTTTATGAGGCACGCAATCGAGGCAAAGTGACTAATGTTAATAATTATATAAAGAAACATGTTTTTTTTAATAATTATAAACTAGTGCTTGACCGCAATCCCGCCTGATGGCAAGCAGTGATGCAATCGTTGATGGTAAAGTGTGCTAGGTTATTAAGAGCCTATTCACTCAAAAAAACTGAGTGAATAAGAAGGACGACGGCAGTTGAGCGAGGTGATGTAATGATAAACCCAACACGACCAAAGTTGCTGCACCAGAGGGAGATTGATCTGGAGGCCCTCCACGACCAAACTCCTGACACAACAACATTTGGTCATTGTACCCGGCACACATCGCAACACATAGGCTATCTCTCCATCTTCTCTTAATGACAATATTATTTTTTAAAACTAGATGAGTTCGGCGTTCTGATTCTGACTACTTTGAGAAGAAAGGACGAAACAAATTCAAAGGATTTCATTTAAACAGACACAATTTCAGGGTTTGGTGCTTTGGGTTTATGATTTAGGATTCCTACGATATCAATGATTGATGTTCTTCTGCGGAAGCGTATAGGGTGCTCGTGAATAGCTATGCTGCAGTGCGGTTCTGTACCCATGTCACCGTGAAAACTTAAGTGAAGTCTGCTGTGGAATGACAGCAGACTTCACTACAATTCTTCAAATATAAGAAGTGCAATTTGACACTTCTAACTTAATGAAAGAAGGGATTGCGTTAAAAAAAACGATTACTACAACGTCCGATTTATACGAGATATTGATTTCATTTCTTTGTAATTTCTAATCGATTAAAGCTACAGATTTATTTTTTGACTATAAATGTCCGACTTTTAGATGAAAGAAATTCTCAAAATCTTTAGTTCCATCCTAACTTAAGCAACAATATTATAAATTTTTCTTTATACATTATTAATTTTGAGTTTCGTAATTTTAACAGAGATGACAATACCATTTTTCGTTCTATGTTCCATAAAAGTGTTTTGAGGGTAAATAAATGAAATAAGCATTGGATAAAAAATTGTTTATTAATAACTACTACTGCTGTAGGAATCGTCATCGTCGTCATTTAAATATGCGTTTTCGTTGACTTTTAGAAATCAGCAAATTTTTTTTTTAATTATAATTACAAAATAGTGTTTGACTGCTATCCCGCCTGGTGGTAAGCAGTAATGCAATCGTTGGTGGTAAAGCGCGCTAGTTAATTAAGCCTATCCACTTAAAATAAACTTAGTGAATAGGAAGGAAGACGGCAGTTGAGCGAGGTTATGCCAACAGCACGACCAACGATGCTGCGCCAGAGGGAGACTGATCTGGAGAGCCTCCACGACCAAACTCCCGAGACTCCCGACACATTTAGTGCATTGTACCCGGCACACATCGCAACACAATTGCTCAGACCCGTCCTCCGTACGGCTTCACCAGACATCATGCAGGAACACGACGAATCGTTTGGCGGCAAGACTTTGTCTGATGGGTGGTAACTTCTGCCGGCGGCTGATATTATGGTTTATCACCGAGTATAATTAAATAATAAAGGGCGCTTTCATTGAAAACGATCGTTATTAGTAAGTTCGAGTATTCGGTCATTTTTAACGATTATTGGAACACAAGTGAATTTGAAGACTCACAACACTACGGTATAGTATCTTACTACGTGACATTGACACGACGTCGAGAAAAAATACTATTTATTGTCTACATTGGTTACATTGCTTTGTTTGAAAAATTTTAATGTAAATTAAAAAGTAAAGTGATTAAGAATTGTGCAGTTAGTGATAAAATAAAAATAACTTTAAAATTACGTGGTTTTACAGAAGAAATAAATGTTAATTTTTGAGTTACGCATGTACAAAGTTGTGTCGTCATGAAAAGTATGAAACGTCAAACTGCACTTCTTATATTTGAAGAACTGTAATGCTAGAGATTGACACTATTGACACCTCACTCTAAGCTCACTGCACCTGACTTTTATGTTGAGGTTTTTATAGGATCGGCTCCATGTGGCCATGGATTGGATTACATAATCAGCCTATAATGTTCCCACTGTTGGGACAAAAGCCTTCTCTTGGTGAGAAGGAGTGGGCCATAATCTTCCACGTTGGCCCAATAGATATATTGGTACATGTCACATGTCTTCGAAGTTTTTGGCTCTAGGATATGTCGGTTTCCTCACGATATTTTCCTTCACCCTTTTGAGAGCAGACTGGGTTCGAACCTAGGATCTATAACTCGTAAGTCACGGCCGACACCATAGGGCGCTGCTCTGGATTGGATTAAGCAGTAATAATATGATTTAAGCACTAAATAATCCAGATGAAACGTAGCTCCTTTTCTCTCTATGACTCCCTTAAGAGATATCATCATCATCATCATCAACCTTTTTATCGTCCCACTGCTGGGCACAGGTCTCCTCTCATACAGAGAAGGATTGAGCGTAATCACCACGCTTGCTCAATGCGGGTTGGCGATTTCAGACTTATAAAGTCCAGGTTTCCTCAAGATGTTTTCCTTCACCTTCAGTCACTGGTGTCCAAGATATGCTTAGAAAGTACATATAACTTTAGAAAAGTTACATTGGTACTTGCCTGACCTGGAATCGAACCCGCGCACTCATACTTGAGAGGCTGGTGTTTTAACCACTAGGCCACCACGACACACAGACAGACTACTAACAGATATACTCCAAAACAAGTAGTGGGAGCTCTTGCTACTTAACAGTAGCACGTCAAATAAATAGTAGAACTATCCTTACCTTGAACCTCAGGGATCCTAGAGGCGGCTTAGCATAAGGAATGCCCTGGAAGCTGTAGAAGGCCTTTCCTGTGGGACTGTTGACCACTCGTCCTTGGAGTTGGCCTTGCTCCACACTCACTACTGGTGCGTCTGTCATCCTGCCCCCTCTGTGGGCAAAAAGGTAAGTTTATTAAAATATAGCATAACATATCTGATCTACTGCATTCCCCAAATGGATCAGCAGTGGTACGTCTAATGACGTTTTTTTTACTATGGCATCTCGTAGTTGACCCTGAGAGGTCGTGACTACTTAACCGGACTATCCTATGGCTGCCTTAAATGAATTTAAAGCCTCCAGCCATGTGGGGTACGAACCTGACGTCTAATGACGAAATAGGTGTTCAATGGGCGATCCTGCAAGTATGGCCATTATCGAGACTGTTATCCAGATGCATTTAAATGAGTTATACGATCGGCTATATTATGTGTAAGTATATAGCTTATGCATCGTATGTCACATGCACCCTGAATATTCAGATCCGCTACATCCTTGCTGACCGAGTCATATTTTTTCCACGGATTTGAGCTGTTCTAAGCTACTATACAAAGAATCAGGAATCGGGAGCATTATATAGAAAAAGCTTATGATAACACTATCCTCTCCATTAGATTAACCGCTTTTTGACAGCTGTCTTAGAACGTAATTATTGCAACATAAGTATAAATCAACTTTAAAATGCGTAATAAAATAAATAAACTAGTGCTTGACCGCAATCCCTCTTGATGGTAAGCAGTGACGCAAATGATGATGGTAAAGCGCACTAGGTTATTAAGAGACTATTCACTCTAGCATTGAAGACACTCAAATTGTAGCCCGACGGAAACACCGCTGATGGCAAATCGTTCCAGTCCCTCGATGTACGCGTCATTTTTTTTTATAAATATAAACTAGTGCTTGACCGCAATCCCGCCAGAGAGTAGGCAGTGATGCAATCGTTGATGGTAAAGCGCGCTAGTTTATTAAGAGTCTATTCACTCAAAAAAACTGAGTGAATAGAAAGGAAGACTGTAGTTGAGCGAGATGATGCAATGTAAAACCCAACAACACGACCAACGATGCTGCGCCAGTGCGAGCCTGATCTGGACTCTGGAGAAGGTTCTCCAGATCAAGCTCGCCCTGGAGCAAATTATGTTGTGTCGGGAGTTTGGTGGTGGAGGGCCTCGACCAAACTCCCGACACAACAAAACTTGGCGCATCGTACCCGGCACATTACAACACAACTGCTCAGACCCAGCCTCCGTACGGCTTCACAAGACATCATGCCGGAACACGACGAATCGCTGGGCGGCAACACTTTGTCTGGTGGGTGGTAACTTCTGCTGGCAGCCGATGTTATGGCCTACCACCGAGATTTTATGACTTCTTATAGACGTCTCAATACTGTATCTGTATCAATTAATGTGTATGTGTGTTGCTGCAATGACTGGTGCCACCTATCAAAGAACGGTTTACGTAATGGTCAGGGTATAGAAAAACTGCCTTCCTATTTTCTTACTAAACTTTTTCTTTTAAACTTTTTCTTTGGAATGCAAAATTATGAAATGTTTACTAACTAAAATCCACCCGTGCCCTTTTGAGCCCATCTGGGCTCCACCCAGCGCAGGAGAGGTCATTTCATGATTTAGCATCCAGATCAAAAAAGGTAGTTTCAGTGTTAAGGCGATGTCAGGACAAATCGAGTTTTTTTTTTAGGTAATACTGAATAAATACAATTGAAATCAATGAAGCCGTTTCTGAGATTATCGCGTAAAATAAATGGCAGATAGGGTAATTGGCAAATTAAGATCTTATTTATATAAATACTAATTTACGACAAAATCGATAATTAATTAATTTTGAATAACTATACTGCAGTTTGTATACCTTGAAGCTTGTAGGTACATATTTCAAAGGAATTTTTTATCAAGTTAGTTTGACATATTTTTGCGGTTGTCCTATATCTTTAGATAAAAATATTTCACGGTTAAACTACAGTATCTAAAAGATAAACGAA
This sequence comes from Sesamia inferens, assembly GCA_037179545.1. Lineage (NCBI taxonomy): Eukaryota > Metazoa > Arthropoda > Insecta > Lepidoptera > Noctuidae > Sesamia > Sesamia inferens. Next base: position 12,274,149 of record CM073951.1, on the reverse strand, counting down.
ATAGTACGCATAATTCATTGCGATAGCGCAGTATCTGATATTACTTATTTAAATGAGAAATGTCATAAATGGATATTTTCACGTCAAGCTACCTGAAACTGTCGAATATTTCCAATCAACCTTGAGCCTTCGTGCTAAAGATATGAAGTTTAAAATTTAATAAAGAAACCTGACAGATTGTAGTCGCTTGATGTGTGTCGTCTGTACATACTCTCCTATCGTAAGTATAGTGGAAGATATTTTTTTTTAAATAATTATAAACTAGTGCTTGACTGCAACCCCGCCTGATGGTAAGCAGTGATGCAATCTTTGATGGTAAAACACGCTAGTTTAATAAACCCATTCACTTAAAAAACTTAGTGAATAGGAAAGAAGACGGCAGTTGAGCGAGGTGGTGCATAATTAAACCCAACAACATGACCAACGATGCTGCGCCAGAGGGAGATTGATGTGAAGACCCTCCACGACCAAACTCCCGACACAACAACACTTGGCGCATCGTACCCGGCACACATCGCAACATAACTGCTCAGACCCGTCCTCCGTACGGCTTCACCAGACATCATGCCGGAATACGACGAATCGCTTGGCGGCAAGACTTTGTCTGGTGGGTGGTAACTTCTGCCGGCAGCCTATGTTCCTTTGCGTACTTATTTGCTGTATCTTCCTTCTTGTTTATTTTCAAGTTTATACATAAATAGTTACATAATAAAATGAATTTAAATTCATATACAGCAGTGCGATTTTAGTATTATATCAACGTGAAAAGTTAGGTTAGGAATTGAGCGTGGAGTGATTGTCATTATAACGTTTCTCTTTGGTAGGCCATAACATCGGCTGCCGGCAGAAGTTACCACCCACCAGACAAACTCGTGTCGCAAAGCGATTCGTCTCTAGATCAATCTCACTCTGGCGCAGCATCGTACGTCGTGTTGTTGGGTTTAACATTGCATCACCTCGCTCATCTGCCGGCTTCTTTCCTATTCACTAAGTTTTTTTGAGTGAATAGGCTCTTAAGAGGGGACTCTAGTGCCGAGGAATTTGGAAAATAGGTATTTGAAGAAACTATTGCAGTCGCACTGCTTCCAACCTCTCCCGGTAAAGTACGAAAAGGACAGTTGCACCTCAGGCTGATTTTACCTACAAAAACGTTGACAAAAGACGTTTCGTATTCCACTGTTTTCCTTTTCAAAACACGACAGATCTCAGTTATTTTTATACAAAAATTTAGAGGAAAAGTATACCTATGCTTGTATTATTTTCTTTTTGTCAAAAACTTATCACGTTTGTCTAATAGTCATCTGAACATAACGTTAAAAATGGGTTATTTTTCACGATTTTGAAGTATCGTATTTCTTTAATTTATTTAGTTTCAGAACAAATCAAATGACAGGGGAACGTATAATCACGGTGTAAAATTGTAGTAAAAAATAATTGCTCTAAAAGCATTGTCCACAAAGAAAACAGGGGAATACGTTTGTATAGAGAAAGCACCAACCACTAGAGTTCCCTTTAATAAACTAGCGCGCTTTACTATCCACGACCGCATCACTGCTTACCATCAGGCGAATTTGCGGTGAAGCGCTGGGTTAAAACAAAAATTGTCACTCATCAGGGTGAGATTTATCTAGAATCGATCGATAGTAGGACTACAATATAATTCGAGCTTGTTATGATCAGTGGTCTGCTCGGTCTACTATACAGTATGTTAAGAAAACCCTGTCCGACCCATAAGGATAATAAATGTTAGGTAAACACATGACCAAATATAATATAAAATTTTACGTAATCATCATAGTATCAATACAAATGAATTTTGAAATAATCTTTTTTCCCGCGAATTAATTCCAACTTCTCCGAAATTTGGTAATTTTTAAAAAAGTGACAACACCGGTATTATTATGAGCGAATAGAGATGCGACCACGTGCCCTGCCGCCCGCCGCCCGCGGTAGGGTGCTTACGCACATTTATTAAGTGACCCCTTTTTGCGAAATAATATTTATTTTTTTAGGGGGATTTTTTTTTAAGTTTAGCCTGGTTTTGTATCCATTAGTAGAATCAGTTATCGATACCTAACAAAACCTTCACGGGTCGGACAGGATTTTCTTAACAGACTGTATATATATATATTTTTTAATATATATTAGCACGGTGTTCAAGTCCTGTGTTTAATACTTAATAGCCCGGCTTTCATTTCGACAGTTCAACAACATTTATTATTATTTCCCTTATTTCAATTGATATGTAACGGCGCGTGACTGTTTAATTTTGAATATTGTGATTTGTTTTGTATCAGAATCAATTGTTCGTAAATTTATCTATTTATATGTTTAAATTTATTTAATTATTTTAATTTATCTATGTATTCGGATAAATTATGATTTATTATTATGAGCGGGTAACACAAAGGAGCCCGTTCACCTTGGCTCCTACTTTTCAAAATGGAGTGCACCGACCGCCTTCAGCTTTTGGGAGAGATTTCCTCGAACTTAGACTTTGGGCGGTTCATTGCCGGCGGCGGTGTTTCCGTCACACTACAATTTGAGTGTCTTCAAGGCTAGAGTGAATAGGCTCTTAATAAACTAGTGCGCTTTACCATCAACGATTGCGTCACTGCTTACCATCAGGCGGGATTGCGATCAAGCGCTGGTTTATAAATTAATAATAATAAAAAAAAACTAATGTATATCAATATTATAGACTGACCGGTTAACTGAGACGTTGCCTGAGGAAGCTGCGAGGTGCGGAGAAATGACAGATGTTTTTATTTTACAGCTCATCACCTCCCCCCTCTCCGCGCTGCTACCTCAGACGACGTCTAATTTAAGCGGTTGACCTGTATACTCCAAATATAAGATTCCTTAAACCCTTCGCTGACTAACTTATTTTTTACTGTAATATGCAGTGATATTGTATCTTACGAAAACTCTTTCCATCCTAACAATGATAGTAATCCAGGTCGTATTGTGGCCATGGCAGCCAATGTCAACGGAGACTAGTCTTTAGCGCAGGAGATGCTGTAGTAAATAGTGCAAGTATGCTTTCGCCCCTACTATATTAGTCTGATGGGAGTGCACGCAATCCGATACGACCCAGGTGAGATGAGATGCGGGATCAACGTGCTTAACTTGTTTTCCGAAACACTTTTACTAAGAAATTCGATCCTCCTTAGATCGTCAGCATAGTCAAGATAAAATTTACCATATTCAACACAATACCATCGACAAGTCACATGTTAACTCATATCTATCCTCTAACTTTTATCTCTTATCCATGATAACTATACCTATATGAATTATTTAACACAAAACTAACTCACTCACCGAATTCCACAGATAATTTTCGGAGTAATCCCACAGTACCACTTCAGGCTAATGTGGCAGATATACTAAGGATTTATCACCGAGGTATTGATATCGTATCATTTGGAATAATATTTCGTAATTGTATTATAGTTTTGTAAGGGATACGATAAAATATGATCAGTTAGATTTTGATTGGATAACACGATCCTGCACGGTGATAATCAGCTGCATCTGGTTAGTAAACACTCACGATTATTTTCCATTGGCAACTCTGAGCAAGTGTCCAGAGCCCCGAGAATCATGGCGCCATGCTCCTCATCATAGTTAGTGGCTATCTGATGCAAGATGTTAAAATATCGATCTCATTTCGCTCTTTCTTGCATCTTAGATTCTGAATTCGAGTTGAATTGAAATATCCTACAATGTCTATTGCCTTCAATGCATTTAAAACGGGTCTCAGCCGACCCAAATAAATAAGGTTAAGCAGAAGATAAAGATGCAGTCATCCTGTATGGAAGAGGCAGAGCTAGCATATAAGAGAGAAATACCCCATGCAAAAACTGGCAGAAACGGGATAATTTAGAGACGTTTATTGGTTGTCCTGCGAAAGAACAAAGTTTTCCTTTGAAGTGGATATCAGTTATTTTTATCTATGGCATATGTAGGTCAACCGTGGCAATTCCCTTATGCGCAAGTGTGGAGCCATCGATTTTATGAGTGCTTTAAAATCGATTTTCAAAATAGAGTGTGAGTAATTTGTAGCCTATTTCCAATCCAAAGTCCTCAACCGCTTATGCCGTTAGAAAAGATGTTAATCGTGGAATTTGTGATCCGTCTGATGAAATCGATAAAATCGCCTCAAGATAGATGACCTAGCTATCGGGGCTTACGAACATGACTAACTTATAGAGGAAACAATTTTAATCTTCACCGGGGCATGTCTTCAACAGTTTAATATTCGGGGTAGGGCCTACAGAAATCAGGCGATTACTAGCATATTTTGGAGGCACAAGGTTTTTCAATATTCACCTTGAATCGTGCTTAAATGTTGTATTAAATTTGATGTTTGATTTTTGTAACCTCACATCAGGTTCAGATGAAAACCAGCATCAGGCTTTTTTCAGTCATTTTTGTTATACTGGGCCTTTTTGGTTCAGCCGCGAGGCACACTTTGCTGCTATTTTTTACATCGGGGTTATTTTTTTATTGATTTTCATTTGTTGATACTTGATGTATGTTTATTTTAGGTGTATTGTGTGTCCTTAAGTTTGTGCTGAATAAATGTATTTCTTTCTTTCTTTCAAATCGAGTCAGCACTATGGGGACAGGACTTTGAAAGTACTAATCAAATCCTCACGTCTAGGCGTAATTCCCTTAATTTTGAGAACATTCTCAGTCTGATCATCAACTTTTAATAAGTTTTAAGATCGATTGTTGCTGAGATGAGATTGAGACTTGAATTTGAACGTGTTTTGAGTACAAGAAAATAATTTTTTTTATACTCTTAAACTAGTTCTTGACCGCCATCCCGCCTGATGGTAAGCAGTCGCAATCGTTGATGGTAAAGCTAGTTTATTTAGAGCCTATTATTATCTCTAGCTTTGAAGACACATAAATTGTAGTCACTCACTATGAAAACTTACGTGAAGTGGGTTGTGTCATTTGCAAAGTGTTTTTTTTTTATTTGTGGTGGGAAATTATGAAATGACCTCTCCCGCTATGGGCAAAGCGGAAGGGCGTGTCAGACTTTTTTACTTGCCTGTGCGCTAGGCTTACGGTGTGCCCTGCGGCCTTGGAGGTAGCATCTGCACCCTATATTGCGTAATACTATTTCAAGCACATTATGAATCATTTAGGAGGAAGGTTAAATACAGTGAAGGAACACGGGTGGGTTTTAGTCAGTAAAAGTCTGACACGCTTCCGCTCCGCCCAGAGCGGGAGAAGTCATTTGTTGATTTCCTATCCCATCCCAACAAAATGAAAGAAAAACTCGATTTTGTTATTATGATAATGATGTTCAATCATGATTCGAAAGAGACGTGGTGACATTTTGTTATGAAGCTAATGGCTCCAGCGAGATTCATAAGTTGAAAAAAAAAAAATGTTTAAAAGCGTAAACAACGCAATCAATGTTTTTAACTGTCAAAGAATTAATAGCATTTAACAGTAATTGTTGTTGAGTTGCTCATTGTATGTTACGTAATTACCACGCAGGTGAACTGATATACTACACCTTGTGTTGTGAATTTACCTGCGTTGTACTTGTGTTATTTATTTTTGGGACAAGATTTTAAAATCTTACCGTATATGCGTACGAAAATTGCTCAGGAGTTCTCTAGAGGTCGAGTTTAATCTGTACCTTCTCGGAAAATTAATTGTCTCCTCTTTTAACCTCCAATCATAAATATTCACATTTCTTGTAACATCTTCATTAAAAGAGTCCAGAAAACTAGACCAACTATCGTTGTGTTCGTATTTCCGAACGAAATTGGCGATTTTTTTGTTTACCGGCTTCTGTCCAAGTGCAAGAAGCTTCGATTCCCTTGCTAAAAGGTACCGTAAGGCTGTCCTTTTTAGTATTATCAGTTCTTCTAAGGTTTTTGCCATAAAATATGTTTACTTTTAGTAACAATCTACTAAGGTTACACTAACAACACTTTTAAAGTTAGAACCAAACACAATTAAAATTACGTCATAATTTAAAATAGGAACTAAAAATCGCGGGAACATTATTCCAAAGACAATAAAATCACATTTTCTTAAACGATACTGCTACTAAACAAAGACAACACGACATACAGCCAGCTACATAACTGCGTGGAAATTTCAGGACCAATTATCATTGAAATGACGTGATGGATAGTGTAAATTAGTTTTGAGGCTCCCGCTGAATGACTTTACATAATAGGTAAATAGGTAGCTGTAATATATACGTGCACATTGTAAATAACGTTATGTAAACTTTGCTAAAGCTGATGGGAATATGATTCTAGATAACTAGATATTTTGTGTTGGGATTAATTAAATATCGATTTTTATACACAGTTAAGCTAGGATAGGCAGTTTCGTAAACAAAAAGCAATCGTTTTGTCGTCAAGTCGACTTTTGCTAAGAAAATTCATCATGCTCTTAAATCGCAAGATTATTATGCTTATCAGACTCGGTACAATGATATAAACTAGCTATAGGTACAGTTGTATACTTCAAGGTCGAGTATATATATGTATACGACAACATAAAGGTGTACACATGTCCAGTATGAGCTGACCCCTCATTGAACGGGACGCCTATACAATTTTTTTTTCTTTGAGGTGGTTCTTAGGTAGCGATTCGATAACTTGGATAAAATTGAGAGCGAAATTTCAAGAACGTGTCATGTTTGGACATTTTTCGTTACATAAAAGACAGGGAGACAATCGCCTTAAATAAATTCTCTTGTTTATATAGTAAACTAATTTTAAGTTAAAGGCATTCTTTCTTTCTATTTCATTAAGAAAAAAACAGAAGATGTTAGTTTAGACCTATCAAATTAGTCCGCTCCTGACATAAATTGGTGTATTTTTGGTCGCCATGTTAATAGTCGCGTCTAAACTGTCTATGGAATACCTTAATTTGACAGGATTAAACTAAAATATTATCTTCTGTCCTTTTTTTTAATAAATAGAATGAAAAAGATGCACTTAACTTAAAATTAGTTTGTGAACAAGACAATCGGCGCCATTGAGTATCTTACTTTGACAGGACTAAACTAAAATTTATCTTCTGTCCCTTTCATTTCTTTACGAAATAGAAAGGCAATGCAACGAGCTTAAATCAAGTTCTTAAACATTGGTTAGTTTGTAAACATTGGCGACATTATCAAAGTATTTAACAGTTCAGTTCGTAGCAAGACAAGTATGTACAATTTAATTAAGTCTCGTTCATGCATTCATGCAATTCAACCTACGCCGTGCTCTCTTGGTTTGAGGCTTGCATCAAAAACTCCCAACACAAGGTAGAATACAGTTATTTTTGTTAATTATAAGTAATTTAGTACATCAATAATGCGTTTCAGTTAGTAAACCAATTAGATTCAATTACTATTGTTAGTACACCAATAAGATTCAATTACAAATTAGTACGCCAATTAGTTTTAGTCACAACAGTCAGTTTAGTCTTTAACCAAACGTAACTCACCAAAGATCATCTAAAAATTACTATGGTTAGTACACCAATAAGAGTCAATGACAATAGTTAGTACACCAATTAGTTTTAGTCACAACAGTTAGTTTAGTTTTTAACCAAACGTAACTCACCGAAGATCATCTAAAAATTCGTTGACGGCTGTAAACATTGTTGTTGAAGCTGAAAAGACAGACAAATACATTTTAACTACTTTCTACTTCTACACACAGATTTCTACAGCTAGGCATCTACAGTTGGACAGGGATCTTTCGGTGCGTGGGCAAAATCGGAACTAAAGCCACCATCTTATCTTTTTTTTTTTCTTTGGCAACTGAGTCATTCTGCCAGTGTCATGTGGAGACAAGCTGCAATATCGTTTTTTCGATACAATTTCTGTGACAAATCCTTTATCTACAGCGCTGCCTGTCAATATCAGATGTCGCTAAAACAACGTTCTAGCACTAATATTACGGTGCCTTCATTTATTACAAAAATAATAATCACAACACTTATACTTATTTTTAATAGACTAAAATATTATAATTAACGTTAATGAGGGTTCAATTAAAATTGGAGATGCAGGGGTGGATAGAAGCCGCAATTACACTTTAGGACTAAAATCAAAAAAAATCTAAAGATGGCAGCTTTAGTTTCGAAGGCATTCGAAATGCAGATCTTTTAGCTTACACTGCGTGAAGTATCCGTCTAGACGTCGGCTTAGTGACGTAATAAAAGCAGGATGACATCACACTGCGACTAACCTAGTTATATAAAACCTAGTTCTAATAACAAGGCTAGCCTTTGGCGCTTTAGACAGTTGCACATACTGTGAAAGGAGATAACTGAATATGCAATGGAGAATATACGTGTGATTTAAGGGCCAAATATTTTTGCTTGTTCCGACGACAGCACATCCCCATTATTTATACTACAATATTTCAAATTAAAGTAATTTGACAGATTAAATTTTAAACTTTATCGCTACGTCATTAAAGTTCAAGGTTGATTGGGAATTTTGACAGTTTCGGGTAGCTAGACCTTCTGTCATTTGTACCTGTGTTACTTCAAAATATCGCTTCCATCTTTATATTAATATATTTTATTAAACTTTTTAAACCACTGAATTGGTTTGTATCCCAAAAAAATAATTTAAAGTCCTTCAGATAAATTTATAAAAAATATTCAACTCGTATTTTTTATTTTTACTTTCATACTTCTTTTTTTTTTTTCATATGGCATCTCGTAGTTGACCTTGAGAGGTCGTGACTACTTAACCGGACTATCCTGTGGCTGCCTTAAGTGAATTTAAAGCTTCCAGCCAGGGCTACTAAAAGCTAAGCGACTACACACTAAGGGCACCCCCTGTGGGGTACGAACCTCGGCTTAGGGTGTCGCTAGAGAGAACAGCAAGGGACGTCGGATCGAATTTTTATTTTTATTTCGGTTTGATGGCCGCGGCGATTCCTAGTACTAGCTCTGAGAAGAAACGGCCGAAACAAACTCATAGGTCATAGTCGAGCGTTTATATTTACTGGCTCAGCTGCGGCGCGGGCTGGCCTTCATCGGACAATTGGGGGATTACTACGTTGGACGCGTCGCGATGGACCTCGGCGGCGAGGTCGGTAGGTCGGTTTTTTGTGTTTTGTGCTAGTGGCCCTATTGGCCTCTTGGAGGAGGGTTATGGGATCATCAGGGTCTGTGAGAGCGTGCCTAGGTCGACGAAGCTTACTTATTTTGGAGGGAGTGTATTTTGCTGCCGCGACAACCAGAGGGTTGTGATGTTCAGCGGCTGTGCCAAAGAAACGCTTGGAAAGGCGTTTCATGAATTGCTGGATAGTGGGGATTTTGAGATCTAGATGGAGGATCTCATTTCGGACGAACCAAGAGGCGTTTGTTGCTCTACGAAGAAAGCGGTGAGATAGCTCCTTCGGTCTTGTAGCGGAAAGTGCGGTTTGACAGAAATTCTTTCATTCAAATACTTAGGAAGATATATTGATTTGAATGTCGTATGTCGTCACGCAGACCACTGTAAACAACTCAATTTACATAAACAGTGTATGAATAAATACACTGCGCTTATAATTTACATGGCATAGAAGATGAAGAAAGTAAGAAACCCCAACACTTTTGTGTATAGTTTTGTTTTTAAATGAACAGACAGCTTGCTTGTTCCGTAACTTCTTCCCAGCTAAAGCAGTAGGAAGTGGCGAAGGGCGAGCGTCTTGGGGGACTAAGTTTTGTAATTTTGACGGTCAAAAATTGATGATTCTCAGCCTAAATTGAATAGGCAACTTTTGATTTTTGACTAGCTAGCTTATTATGAAGGAGACAATAGCGAGACCTAAAATTAATTTGAAAAAAAAAAAACACACATTTCTAACAAATGCCAACGCGCTTTAAGCAAACGTAATAATTCCATGAGCTATCATCTGCCTAGTCTTTGCCAGACAGTTGGGTTTTCTTCCATAGATTGTGGATGTCAATCCACTATCCAGTTAGTGGTATTGCATTATCTATGGCCAGCCGATCGATCCTGTAAAAATAGTACCGTGAAAAGAATTTCGAGTGAGCTGTCAATACTGAGAAACTCTAGCATTTATTGGAATGACAAGACAACTCACTCCGCCCAATTTATTATTTTTCTTGGTGAGTTGATTACAGAATAGCACTGCAGGGTAGTACCACAGTACGTAGTTTTAAAAACTTTAAGTATTCTGCGAATGAATTAATGATTTACAAAGAAAGATTTCTTGTCGATTACGTCTCATTGAAAAAAGGCCTGTCTCAGCAGTGGAAACATTAGCTAACCTAAATCTCTTTATTGTGATCATAAACTAGTGCTTGACCGCAAGCCCGCCTGATGGTAAGCAGTGATGCAATAGTTGATGGTAAAGCGCGCTAGTTGATTAAGATTATTCACTCTAGCCTTGAAGATATTTAAATTGTAGTCAGACGGCAACACTGCCGCTGTAAAATTGTTTCAGTCCCTCGATATACGCGGTATAAAAGACGAGCCGAAACGCTTCGTCCAGATCAGAGCGGGGTCAACAACGTAAGGGTAGACACTCGCCGTACGACGGGTCGTCCGATGATGGAACGGAGATTATGTTATGTAAAAGTAAAATCCGTCTGAAAACGCGATCAGACACAAATCCAATTGATTTCGCCCGAATTTTCAGACCAATGCCAACTCTAAACATCACGATCTAACTGCGTGAGGTGGACAGTCATCCCCTTGACAACTTGAAGCCTTATATGCCACTAATCTACTTATACTAGTGCGGATTTAAGTGCCTACTTACTGAAGAAACGTTATAAATAATAGACGAGAGAAAGGTCTACAATATTAAGAATTGGCATTGACTTTGTACTGATATCTACAGGCGAACAATGCGTCATATTGATGTCACACAGATCCTGCATCTCGGTACCATGCAATTAGAATATACAGTAAGACTTTTTAGTCACCGTCCAAATTGTTTCTAGGCATTTGGTATCATTCACTAATTACATTTTTGAAAAAAAATCGATATGTAAAATTTTCATTTTGAATCATTTTCTCGAAAGAATTATCCGCTCTGCGTGGTCACTGAATGCCGCGCAAACTTACGAATTTCGATGGTGGGCAGGAGGCCCGCGCAGTTACAGAGCGAGTACGCACGGCGCGATATCAACAAACATCGACCTTTTATAGCCTAACTTTGTGATGTGATATCTCAATATTTTTGTATTGAGTGATGCTAAAAGAAAAAACACATATTCAATGATTTTCGCCAAAGATTAGTATATCGAAATTTGGACGGTGACTAAAAATTCACCTTGTATACAACTTCCGAATATCAACCGTTAGACAAGTGCCCGCCAGACACAACACCCGTCAGGTCGGAGATTTTTTTTTTAAATAATTATAAAGTGGTGCTTGACTGAAATCCCGCCTGATGGTAAGCAGAGATGCAATCGTTGATGGTAAAGCGCGCTAGTTTATTAAGCCTATTCACTCAAAAAAAAACTAAGTAAATAGGAAGACGGCAGTTGAGCGAGGTGATGCAATGTTAAACCCAAAACACGACCAACGATACTGAGCCAGAGGGAGATTGATCTGGAGACCCTCCAAGACCAAACTCCCGACACAACAACACACATCGCAACACAACTGCTCAGTCCCGTCCTCCGTACGGCTTCACCAGACATCATCCTTCATTTCCAATGGGGATGAGTGAACTTTACACCCTGTTCCTGTTACTTCCATAACTTTATAAGATTGAAATGATTCCCCATGCAGGCCCAGTGTGGGTGGGAGTATCTTCGAATTTTCAATTCAAGTTTATGACGGTTTCTTCAGGAAGTATACCTTCACCGTTTTTATACTGGGTTCGATAAAGTAAAAGAATTTATCACCACTTCTATATATAATGTTATTTTTTGAATATGCGAAACCCGAAACATGTGTCCAGTATTTTTAAGTAAAGAATCTATGTAAAAAAAAATCAAAACCATATCATGAAAAATCGCATTGTTATCTTATCTTGTAGTCTCAACAAGAATATGGTCAACGCAAAGTTTGTCCGCCCGCACCTGCAGCGGCGCGGCACGGGCATCCAATCTCACTGTGATGCGCCGCCAGCTGTGTTTTGCGCTCGGTTAACCACACTGCAACAATTTCTAAATGTATTTGGGAAAAAGATAAAATGAAGTAAAAATGATTCAAATTAGTTGCTTGTTCTGAACAAATTATATTCAGGTTTCGTATAAAGAAAAATAACGTTTATACTCTGAATGGAAAATGGCGTCGGGAAGATAGCGAGCAACAAGATGGAAGTAAGACGGTCTGTCCGTTCTGGCACTGGATGTATAGACACGAGCTCATTAAGATACCCGAACTGTCTTTTCGCAATCAACATTATACGTAATGCTTTACCGATAAAGTTGAAAATGTATTAAAGGAATTTGATGTAAATATGGTCACCCATCGACGGACCAACTGCGGAAACCAGTGTGGTGCTGTTATTACTTACAATTTAGTCACATCATTCCTAAAATAAGAGTCAAAAATAAAACAAAACATGAATTAAAAACATGTGTCTGTTGAGGATGACGACCGGTCAAAACTCGCGATGCACTAAAATACATACGAGTCATTAATTCTTTACAAGAGAGCTCAAACAATAGTGTGACAACGTTGTATTCTTTCAGTAAATCAGTTGTGAAAGAAAGTTGGATAAACAATTATATGTTATGGTTCCCAGGAAAGAAAATAAAATTTTCGCCTTCAATGCACTTACAACCTTTTTTTTTTTTTTTTCTGGATGGGAAATCGTTAAATGATCTCTCCGCTCTGGGCGATGCGGAAGGGCGTGACAGCCTTTTACTAACTTAAGCCCGCCCGTGTTCCTTAACTTGCCTTTGCGCCAGCCGCGGTTTCTTTTTAAAGTTGGATAAACAATTATATGTTATGGTTCCCAGGAAAGAAAGTAAAATTATCGGCTTCGGGGAACTTACACCTGAAACGCATATTTTCTTTAAGGATAACAACCCTAGGAAGACTACGGACATGATGACTTATATTCAACCTAGTCTTTTCCCAATTATGTTAGGCTTCCAGTCTAACTAGATGCAGTTGAATACCAGCATTTTACATGGAGCGATTGCCTTTCCGAGTGGAATTAAATATTTGACATATTAACAAGGACACATGAGGCCAATTGGCTGAATTATCCGTTAGAATGGTTGTGTACTTACTTATAGAAGTATATCTATATTTGAGCCAAATTCGATAAAGAATATAGGTAAACAAACCGTTGCTAGGCAACGACTAGTTGACGCCTAAAAGACAGATGTTAACAACCTTTTCTTACATAGATGATTTTCATAAAAGTAATAATCCTACTTCTAATACTAATCTAAATCAGTTTATTTATGTTTAGATATTTATGATTTGCATAGAACGCTTAACCGATTTGAATGAAATATGACACACATGTAAGCTACTTTCCTAATAGGTTAAATTTTTTGATAAATATATATTATAATTAGTCCATACTTGAAATAGAAAAGGAAAAGGATGACGGTTTTTTTTATTACACTCAACTTAGTCATCAAAAACTGGGAACATATCACTCTTTAACTCTTTTTAACTGCGAGTGAAGTTATAAATTGTTGAAAGAGTGATATGTTCCCAGTTTTGAATTTTATGAAAAAAGAAAAATGAACTATAAACAGCACTAATTCCACACGTTCATACAATAACCGGCAAAAATCCCACGTAATTGTATATCTTAGATAAACACTCAATAAGATAGTGGAGGAAAAGATAACGTCAAAGATTAGTATCTCCTGAGCCGTGAGAATTGAGCAGTTCTTGCTGCCCCACCTCAGAAAGTTGGCACTCAGATAAAAGAATGACGTCAACTTTCACCTAGCCACTCAATATTGATCCAGGTAAGATCAAACCTATAATTTTGGAACGAATGAGGCAATATATCGTGAAGTATGTTATAAGCATAGTTGAGTATGTGAGGTAGGCACGTTGAAGAAAACCATGGTTGGATTGTTAGGATCATGATATGGGTTGAAACGTGGGGACTACAGAGATTTCGGCAAGATATCTAGAAGAAAAAAGACATCTTGCGCTAACTCCAAGTAAATTGCAACAAGGGCAGGACCTTAAATTTCCAAAATAGTGTGGAAAAATTATCAGCCTTATAATCAAACCATTCAAGTCGATTCAGGGGATCTGCTCTCATCGTGACGGGGTCCACGAGGGCCGATGCCTGCCTAGGCTGTGGGTTGGTTGAAAAAGAAACAGTGGCCCTGGCGCACAGGCACGTGAAGGGACACGGGTGGGTTTTAGTCACTAAAAGTCTGACACAGTTCCGCTCCGCCCAGAGCTGGAGAGATCATTGATGATTTCCCTTCCACACAAAAAGGGGATCTGCTTTCTAAGTATATCAATTAAAATAAAGTGGTCACCCGTAGAACGTTAAAAAAAGAGTTCGGCTATCATGAAGTTACTATTAGGCAACTATTAACATTCAAAAGTCGCGGGAAACATTTGGGCGAAAGGCTTATACAACGAGGCACCTATGGAAGACAGAAAATGAGTCCTATAGCCAACTCTGGAAGGTCCTGATCTGATGATGACAGTCTCCCCAGGGACGCTACTTACAGGAGTTGCGGAGGGAGGTTCCGGGTCTTTTAAGAGGACACCCCAATTTATTCAAACCTGATGAATCCTAACTTCAAAGTGGAAACATCTTAAGATGAAAAGTTAAAAGATCGCTGGTACGTAATCTTATTTCATTAAAATATGAACGTTTTAAATACATTATGTAACGTTCAAATTGTATATTGAATTCGTTATCTCTTTCTGCGAACAATAGGAATTTAGATAACCTCAACTTTGGCTATATTTAAGTAACTATACCTTTGAATAGATCACTCGCGATATGGAAGTAGCATTATGTTATGCTAACAGACTGACTGCATAAATGCGCCTTGAACCATAGACGTATCAATCATCATCATTATCAACCTTTTTATCGTCCCACTGCTGGGCACAAGTCTCCTCTCATTCAGAGAAGGATTGAGCTTAATCATCACGCTTGCTCAATGCGGAATGGCAATTTCAGACTTAAAGTCCAGGTTTCCTCAAGATGTTTTCCTTCAACTTCAGTCATTGATGTCTAAGATATACTTAGAAAGTACATATAACTTTAGAAAAGTTACATTGGTACTTGCCTGACCTGGAATCGAACCAGCGCACTCATACTTGAGAGGCTGGTGTTTTAACCACTAGGCCACCACGACTATCTATGCCTTATGCCCTAAATAGGGACCAGCAACACGATGACTGATGTACACATGGCCGAGTACTGAAACAGGTAACTCAAAGCAGCAATGGCTCTTTCTTCGACACGACGTTCCAGAAATTGTCATGCTTTGTGTACTCACATAAAATCCTCATAATGTCTGGATTTTAAAAATGACCATGACTTTTAACCGTCAACGTTATCTCTTATAAATAAGGAATATATTAATTACCATGATTTTGTATATAGAATAAGAGAAATTTGTAATTCTTGGAGTGTTCAATAAACTATTATTATTATTATTTGACGCATCGTACCCGGCACACATCGCAACACAAATGCTCAGATTCATCCTCCGTACGGCTTCACCAGACATAATGCCGGAACACGATGAATGGCTTGGGGGCAAGACTTTATTTAGTGGGTGGAAACTTCTGCCAGCAGCTGATACTATGGCCTACCATCGAGAAATCTCCGCTTATCATCGTCAGGGATAGTGGCCAAACAGTATCAAAATATCTGTAGGCCTAGTATGAGTTTTCAATACGAAACTCGATCGTTCGATCGTTCGAATCGTGATCGAGCGCGTTTGGCGCTCTCATTGGTTGAGAGTTCTTACGACCTTGAAGCGGGCCAATCGCTGAGTCAAACGCGCTCGATATCGGTGAACGAGTTTCGTAATGAAAACTCATACTAGGCCTACTGAAATGTCCGACTCGACCATCGAGTTCTGCACACTTACATAAATATTACTTTTACTTTTTTAAGTGCACGCCACAAAATTCGCCGACCTTGCAGTATAAAGCTCTTGCAAGTGAAAGTTCTGGGACAAGTGCCGGCTGAAGTTAAGAACGTGTTACATTACTAAATGAGTTAGGGTTGTCACAGTGCCAGAAAGATTTTTAAAGAAAGAAAACCCTAGATTTTATGGGAATTCAAGTTAATTTAGGAAGTTCATCGCGGGACGCACCTGGATGAGGGGAGACAGGAGCGAGGGTATTACCAAGAAGACAAAGAGCGATTACGGCGTTAAACGAGATAACAGAACACTAAAGGTGGTTGTGTCGTGGTGGCCTAGTGGTTAAAACACCAGCCTCTCAAGTATGAGTGCGCGGGTTCGATTCCAGGTCAGGCAAGTACCAATGTAACTTCTAAAGTTATATGCACTGTCTAAGCATATCTTGGACACCGGTGACTGAAGGTGAAGGAAAACATCTTGAGGAAACCTGGACTTTATAAGTCTGAAATCGCCAACCCGCATTGAGCAAGGGTGGTGATTACGCTCAATCCTTCTCTGTATGAGAGGAGACCTGTGCCCAGCAGTGGGACGATAAAAAGGTTGATGATGAAAGGTGTTTCGTGTTCAAATAGCTCGTATAACTCCGCTCGTATAATTTTTTTTTATTTTTGCTCTTTCCAGTTTTGGAGTGGAGGAAGGAGAGGAAGCCAACGCTGCCGAGCTGAAATGAGATTGGGAAGGAAGGTCACGTCAACCGCATGCAGTGACCACTGGGCAAAAATCTCCACGCATACGGGCGTATGAATGGGCGGTACGGTCGGTCCAGGAAGAGTTGAACGTTAAAAAAATTGCCTAACGTAGTACCAACCCTACTGCTATTATAAGACACAGAATGGGGATTCTTATGATGACAAAGAGGGATTACGGTGTTAAACGAGCTACCACAATAAGAAAGATGTTCCGTATTCTGATAGCTCGTATAACGCCGTAACGCTCTTTGAAGTGTTTTTTATTTTTATTTTTGCTCTTTCTAGTTTTGGAGTACAGCGCAGTGATGCAGCACTCCTAGAGGGAGCCAAAGCTGCCGAGCTGAAATGGCATTGTTCGGGTCACGTCTACAATCTCCACAAGTGGGGGCCTATGAATGAGCGGCACGGCCAAAGCCGGTCCAAGAGAACTTGAATGTTAAAAAAATTGTATAACGTAGTGCCAACCCTGCCGCTATTATAAGACACCGTTCAGAATATAAAATAAACGTTAGGTATTGACAAATCATCTACATTAATATCATACGATTAACGATCCGTCTGGCTGTCGATATTATGTAAATTCTACATAAAGACACTATCGAATCTTTCTTAATATGTTTTATTGATCTTGACTTTAAATTTTTTTTCAAAAACTTTTTGGAAATTGAATGATAATTACGTAACACACTGACAAAAGGAATGGCTTTAATTTTGACAGTTTTTTTTTTTTTTAGGTAATAATTATAAACTAGCGCTTGACCGCAATCCCGCCTGATGGTAAGCAGTGATGCGATCGTTGATGGTAAAGCGCGCTAGTTTATTAAAAGCCTATTCACTCAGAAAAACTGAGCGAATAGGAAGGAAGACGGCAGTTGAGTGAGGTGATACAATGTTAAACCCAACAACACGACCAACGATGCTGCGCCAAAGGGAGATTGATCCGAAGACCTTCCACGACCAAACTCCCAACACAACAACATTTGGCGCATCGTACCCGGCACACATCGCAACACAACTACTCAGACCAGTCCTCCGTACGGCTTCACCAGACATCATGCCGGAACACGACAAATCGCTTGGCGGCATGACTTTGTCTGGTGGGTAGTAACTTCTGCCGGCGGCCGATGTTATGGCCTACCACCGAGAAACAACATTCAATCCCTTATTTACATTGTCCCACTGCTGGGCACAGGTCTCCTCTCATACAGAGAAGGATTGAGCGTAACCACCACGCTTGCTCAATGCGGGTTGGCGATTTCAGACTTAAAGTCCAGGTTTCCTCAAGATGTTTTCCTTCACCTTCAGTCATTGGTGTCCAAGATATACTTAGAAAGTACATATAACTTTAGAAAAGTTGCATTGGTACTTGCCTGACTTGGAATCGAAACCGCGCACTCATACTTGAGAGGCTGGTGTTTTAACCACTAGGCCAATATCCAACCAATCCAAATGTTTTAACCACTAGGCTATGTTCTCTATATACGGTACGTAATAGTCTTCTTCTTCATCTCAGCTTTAATCCCAGTCGTATCCGAAGCTTTTCAGCTTTGGAGTCTAGGGTCCGCTTTACCAGTCTAATTGCTCATTTTGGCTAAACTTCGATATTTTCCATGAAGCGACTGCCGTCTGACCTTCACAACCCGAAGGCGATATCGAAGCATTGCAGTTAGAGCATTTGTAGGAATTTTGAGGGCTCCAACAACCCGTAACGACTGCCAGTAGATGTTCGTATGGCAACCGGGACCAACGGCTTAACGTGCTTTCCGAGGCAAGACAACGGTACGTAATAGAGAATATTCTATTCTATCAGGATAAAAAAATATCCATAATTATCAAACTCGGTGCCATTTGATGACGACCGAACCAAATAAAAAGACCCAAGAATGGATCACATGGAAAAACACCATCGCTTAACATAACTATTCGTAATTTTAAAAAAAAGTAATTTATTACCAAAGTTTACCATGACATCACCACTAAATTAAAAGACTGTACAGTAAAGCCTCGGTAAAAGTTTGCTCGTCAACCGCCTTTCGAAGTAAAAGTTTTAGTTAATATTTATTTACTTTCTTGCGTAGATGCAGCGTCATTGGTATGTGTGAGAGAATCACGGATAATTTCAATGTAGCTGTTTTTATATGAAGAGTTCAATGGACGTAGCATGTTTAACCATGAACGGCTTTACCTTAATTTAAATCCGGGTATCCTGCAAACAAATGGCGTAATACACTTCCGGTCACAAAGTTATAGCTTTTGGCGGAATCCTTAATTCATTGCTTTATAGGTATTAAAAATTTCAACTGCTCTACAACCTAAATGATGGCAAAAAAGGCTTTGCCATCGATTGCTATTCTATTTCTTAGCTGTGCTAGTAAAATTAACATGAAAAGATATCATTACACTTTTTAGGTTTGATTGGCCCATGGATTCTGCCCAAAATTCAGTAACAACAGAGAAAGTCTTATCGCCAAGCGACGCACGACGAATCGCTTAACTTAAAAGCAAGTTGTCCAAAATCTTTAAAAATAAACAAAAATTAAGGGGTGTAATTACAAAACTAACAGAATTCGATGGAAATCATTATGTTTAAATGTCAGTTACAGACACACCACATGGTATTGGTTCCCATAGCTTTAGGATGACTGACTCACAGGACGCCACGGCTAACAAAATGTCGTTGACACTATGTATGCGAATTTTAATGAATCTTTATTAGCATTCCGACCCCGTCTGGTGTATGTTCGCGTATGTTTAAGTTCTACTCTTGTGGGTAGACACTTAAGTGGCGCCTAATAACGGCTAATAAGTATCTTCAACAGATTTTAAGACGGACGAATTTTCAAAAGTAATTTAGTCTGCTAATTTGCTGTTTCTATCACTTTAAAGTTTACTGTAGTGATTTCTGACAATAACCCCGATTCTCTTGAAACTAAACGTAATTTAAATTCTGGGCATCTCTTTCTTTCTATTTCATTAAGAAAAGGACAGAAGATAAAATGTTAGTTTTAGTTTAGTCCTGTCAAATAACCCACTCCTGACGTAAACAGAGGTATTTTTAGTCGCCATGTTTTAAATCGAGACTGTTCCGTCTTAATTTGACAGAATTAACTAAAATGTTATCTTCTATGTTTTCTTAATGAAATAGAAAGGATAAGATGCACTTAACTTGAAATTATTTTAGTTTGTGAATAAAAGAATCTGCAGGAATAAAACATTTTGAAGTAGATTTTGAGGTAACGAATCTTCGTATTAAAATAAAAGGATTTTTTTTTTTGTTATTTTACTTATTTTTTTATGTTCTGTATTAAACTTTAAAAACTTTAAAGCTCTCTCCTCAAAAATGTAACTTTCGTAGTTAGAGCAACTGTGGATTAAGGCATCGATATAAAGTAATTACCTTTAGAACGCAAGCGTTGGCAACAGTTTATATTTTAGGGACGATAAAGGCCTCTATATTTGCTCCATGATAAAGGCAGATGGTACAACATGTGTCAGCCAGTAAATTCTGCTTTTCAACTGAAATATAAGTATTTTGGGGAGAGTGCACCTGCTGCAAATATCTCCTGTCCAATAATAAAAACATATTAAAACCTGACATGTTCCCCCTTATTCATAAAAACTGCTTAAAGTTAACTAGTGATTAGCGATTCTTTAACCATATATTTTGTCCTTTTAACGTCACTTAACTTAAATCATCCTTTATGAATAAACACCACAGTGTTTAAGGGGTTTATTCATAATCGATTATTAAAGTTAAATGACGTGCAAGCGTCTAAAATGTATGTTTAAAAAATCGCTAATGGTTTGGTGTTGTTGTTTCATTATTTATTGTTTGAAATGGCTGAGCATACACATTTCTCTATATCACCATTTACTGTATATACCACAGAAATCGTAATAACATTACGATTTCTGTGTAATATACCATTTTTACAAAATATCTTTACTTATCATTAAAAACTAAACATCAGGCATATACAGTATGTTAAGAAAACCCTGTCCGACCCATAAGGATAATAAAGGTTAGGTAAACACATGACCAAATATAATATAAAATTTTACGTAATCATCATAGTACCTACCAATACAAATGAATTTTGAAATAATCTTTTTTTTTCGCGAATTAATTCCAACTTCTCCGAAATTTGGTAATTTTTAAAAAGTGACAACACCGGTATTATTATGAGCGAATAGCGATGCGACCACGTGCCGCGTGCCCTGCCGCCCGCCGCCCGCGGAAGTGTGCATAACGGACATTTATTAAGTTACCACTTTTTGCGAAATAATATTTATATTTTTTTTTGGGGATTTTTTTTTAAGTTTAGCCCGGTTTTGTATGCATTAGTAGAATCAGTTATCGATACCTAACAACACCTTCACGGGTCGGACAGGGTTTTCTTAACATACTGTATATACGTTAGAGACTTCGGTTCAACGCTCCAATTATCAACCTTTTCCGTCCTAACGTTGCATATTATAAAACTCCACTCTTCCTATCTGCTCAATTATCCAACCATCTCGGTCTATTGCAAACTACTCCTGGACATAGGAATCTCACAGGCTGAGCTACATCGACCTGACCTCCACTTTCCTCATCCCATCTCATCGATCAGTGCCCTATAGATGACCGGGACCCGCTTGTTTTAGTTCATCGACGTTGGTAAAGATATAGCAGTGGGCGGTCCTTTGTAAGTACAAGTGTAAAAAAAATACGAGAAATCATGAAACTAAAGACGATTTTATTCGAATTTTATTCAAGAAAATTAACGGGAACCACGACCGCACTTGCAGATTTAGCACTCGTCTGTAGCACTTATTCTGCTACGAAGAAATACTAATACAGTAATAAATTAACTATTAATGTTGGTCTCAATCGATAGTAATTTATATAAACTCACTAACAGAGCTGTATGGTGGTAATATATTAGCAATCTTATAGTCGAGAACTGACACAAATTCAGCACGATTAAAGAACGTGGTTGCGTGTTAAATAACCAAGTAGTTACGATAACGTCATTAATTTTAATTATTGAAAGTAATTATTAAAAAGTTTTTGTTGATTTGCAATCGCACCTCACGGATGGCTGATGAATTGATGCTGCATTTTGAAGTACTCTACTAGACAAGAGCCATGTTCAATTACGTCCAGCGGGGTAGTTAAAGGAGCAGAAAACAAGCTGGTCTGGTCCTCAAGGTCGCTAACAATACCGGTAAGGGAATGGATATTTATAACCACCTCGACGTGGGCGAAAGGACCAGTTTTTCTTATAACCGGAACCGGGTGAGACCTGAATGGATGCGTCTGCCTAAGAACGGTAGTTTCTGGCATTGTTAATGTGGAAAAATTTGCTTCGAAATTCTTAAATTCAGTTATTTACTGAGAGACAATGCGCATTTGCAGGCGATAGCCTTTTGTATCGAACTAGTATTAAAAGCTAAAACTGCAGACTTTTTTAAATGTTCAGTTTTTTGGCGAGACTTTTCTTCTAAATGGTCACCTTATGGCAGGTGCTTTGTCATCAAAACCAAATTAAGTCTTATGTGACAGTTCTGTCACAATTTTTTTTTTTTTTTTTGGTGGGGCATACTTCGATCAAACATACCTTCTGTCTAGGAAGACTAGGGAGTTATGACGGACTCCTACAGATTAAAACGTTACGGCGATAGCAATTCCTCGAATTTTCATAAGGAATTGAACTAATACTCCTTCATCATGATATTATGATGTCATATACAGCACTGAACTGTACTAATGGCTTGAAATCAACATAAACTACATTTGAAATGCGTCATTAACTTCTACTAATTAGTACTACTAAACAGTGTGAATGTGCACCGGCGTTTCTCATTATCTTACTGTTTAATTGTTTTCCGACGGGTTGGACAGTTAATTATTACAAAGGACGTTGTTTTGAAGTCTCAGAACGCACATTAAGCCGAAGGTTTCGGCTGTCATATACAGATCGTTGACGGTCCTTCTTTTGGGATGATGGGAACTCATCAAACGGTACCTCTGTCGCTCTGGGTGGAACGGAAGGGGGTGTCAAACCCACCCATATTCCTTCACTAGCCTGTGTACCAGGGGCCATGGTATCTTTTTCGAACATCCCGTGCCCCTAGCAGGCATCAGTCCTTGTGGACCTCACTATGTGCTGACATCTCTTTGAGGTGAGCGAGGGACACAACGCGCCCTCGATCCATGCCTAGTACGTAAGCACTGTCCGTGACAGTTGTCAGAGTTACTTAAGCTGGAAAGTGTGACAACCAGTAGTAGGTATCATTTAAAACAATGAGTGACTTATGGGTGTCAGAGACAGTCATTTCCCAAAAATGGTATTCAGCTGAATTCTGTTAAGACTGGATGCCGGAAATTTTAGGCAGATGATGGGGTTGTGTTTGTGGTTTAATTACTCTAATGGTCTTCACTAATGAAAAGTGCAGCGGCCTAGGTCCCAGCGGTAGGAATATCATAGATTCAATTATGTAGCATCAGACGGAATAGCAGCTCAATCAATTCTGTAAAAATCGATTAGCAGGCATACATTTTAGTATCTATCGCCACTCGTGGAAGCTTTTGGGTAGGCGATTTAAGTATGGATATAAAATTCTAGTGTCTGGCTATCGATAAAATGGTATTGCCAAGTTTATTTTTTTGCCGGAATTCCAACATTTTCATCCAAGTGAAGTGCCAATAATTCACTTTAAATACAGCACAACTTTACAGGTTCACGTTCATTTAATACCCATTCTGTGGAGTAATTGCGTAACAGACTGACGATATGAACGGCTTTAGTTTTGACAGTTCAACAACATTCATTGCGTTGTTTACGTTATTGAGCACACACATTTTACAAACATATGAAGCAATGGATTCGGAATGTGCTTCTAAATGCTTCTGATAGATATTCAGTGTGTTACGTAGTTATCATAGTGACCACAACCGTTGTGTCAAGAGCGAAACGAAGGAGAAGAAGACGTAGTTATAGAAGTCAGTAATATTGGTCGTTGACCAATTTCATTCTTTATCTTCTCATTTTCTCATGGTCTACAATGGTCATGGTCATGGTCTACAATCTCTACAATGGTCACATGGCCAGTCTCATGTAATAAATAGGGGACGAGTTGATTACCATAGGATAAATCGACATTTAGAAAAAAAAATGGCGGAGTGGTATTTATGGTAGTTAGGCTTCGATTCTCTTTCAGTCTCATTCGTAAGTCCCAACCTCTACATCCTGTATAATAATGTTTATAATAATTATGTTGAATATATTGATATATTTTATTACAAAGCAATGACCGACTTATCGCGTCAATTAGCTAGAGTACAATGAGAACAGCGGATGTTATAACATTTAAAACTCTTCGTCTAATGAGGGTAGATGAAAATTTCTTCCTAATCAGTAGTGTTACACAGTAAAAATCAAACCGTGAAAATTTAGATGAAGTGGGCTGTCAATCTTTAGATTCCCTTTAGATTTTTGCCAACATATTCCGTAAAAGGAACTCACCGTAAGAACTCAAGCGAAGAATACTTGCGGCGGGTAGTTCGAAAAAGGTACCGTGGCCTCCAGGGCACAGGCAAGTAAGGAACACGGATGTGTTTTAGTCAGTAAAAATCTGACACGAGCTTCCACTCCGCCCAGAATTAGAGACACCATTAAGAAGATTTCCCCTCAAAAAAAGGTGAAGAAATCTTGAACAGAGCTCTCATTCCTCCTGGTGGTAGAGATTGACGCTGTTGACATTGGGAGATATTTTCAAAATAAATCGGCTGGTTAGATGACACACACTCTCCGTGGAAGGCCATAACATCGGCTGCCAGCACAAGTTACCATCCACCAAAGTCTTGCCGCCAACCGATTCGTCGTGTTCCGGCATGGTGTGCGCCGGGTACGATGCGCCAAATATTGTTGGGTCGGGAGTTAGGTCGTGGAGGGTCTCCAGATCAGTCTCCCTCTGGCGCAGCATCATTGGTCGTGTTGTTGGGTTAAACATTGCATCACCTCGCTCAACTGCCGTCTTCCTTCCTATTCACTCGGTTTTTTTGACTGAATATGCTCTTAATAAACTAGCGCGCTTTACCATGAACGATTAAATCACTGCTTACCATCAGGCGGGATTACGGTTAATGCGATAAGCACTAGTTTCTAATAAATGTAAAAAAAAAAAATCATTTCACGTAAGGTTCCACGGTGTTTTCTGCACTCAGCTCTGTAATATTTTCATGTAAATTCACCCAAGTGATCGCACCCTAGTCGTTAACTCATCTATATCATCTATATTAATATATAAAGCTGAAGAGTTTGTTTGAAAGCGCTAATCTCAGGAGCTACTTTTCCGATTAGAAAAATTCTTTTTACGTTGGATAGCCCTTTAATCCAGGAAGATTTAGGCAATATAACATCACGCTGCGACCAATAAGAGCGGAGCATAACAAAAATTTGAAATGTATGCTGTATATTTTGGGGTTAAAATAACTAACTCCATGTGAACGAAGTCGCGGCCGGCCGCTAGTTTGTTTATAAAGTAAATCGCAGTCAAAATGCTGTTGCGCTAACTGCAATATTGAAATAAATTGCATCATTGGACCAAGATTTTAAGTGCAATATAATAATTCTATGGAAATAAGTATAGGTATCTGTTACCAGTACAGCAGCTAAAAATCCACATGAAACCAACAGTTCTCACTAGTGATAATTTTTATCTACCAACACGTCGTCCTTAGACTTAACATTCTAGTCTGAAAGTCAAGGCATGTACTTTTTGGAGAAAGAGCACACGATTAAAAAAGTAGCACCCACTTTTATTAATCATGTGCTCTTTTATATATCAAGATATAGATGACCAAATGTCGGTTACTTCTTGTTGCTTCTATATAGGATCGCATAGGATGAATTTAGTACATGATTCTAGACCCTTTATTGTATATAGCGTAGACATATTTCGCCAGTAGTGAAAAAATGCTGTTCATTTTAAATGGCAATACTTATGGTCAAAATATAGGCAGGTATAATATGTATATTTATATTATAATTATAATTCAGTTGTTGAAAACCATGTACTAAATCTAAGGTAACAAGTTGCGCGTCCTTGCCACTATATGACATACCAATGACTCATTGTCCTAAAAAGTGACTAGTAGTAGTAGCTTTTCGAAATCACAAATCCGCAGCAAGTAAGTGTTTTGACCAATAGGTGTTAGCTTGCGATGGGACGGTGGGATTGTGAGGAACTTAAGGGCCGTAGTCTCATTTAGTAGCGTAAAATGGTCACTTTAGGAAGCTAATTTCTAATTAACGGCTTGGTTTTGAGATTTGAAAAAAATATATCTTGTCTATTGATTCATGTACAACATTTACTAAAGATGATTTTTTCGTAGGATTTTGCCTTTTGCCTTAAAAAAATAGTTACCAAAACGCTATTTTTGGCTAATATTCGTTATTACTTCTAAACGGCATTGATGTGTGGAAATATTTTTACACTGAAAAATTCGCGGTTAGAAGTGCTACAAATTTGCAAGAGCGTATTTAAATCCATCAACATTTGCCAAGAAAATATCCTTATTTTGAAACATAGGTTTAGAGGTGCTCTGCGCGGGCGCGGGCGGCAGTCGTGCGTTAGCATTCAGACGGGAGGGTTGTGTCGCTTGCTGCTCTGCTCCGGCTATCGCCGACTACGCGTGGTTGTCTGTGTGAGTGCAAATATTTACGAGCGAATCGTGTCAGTGTACGTTCATAGATTAGCTCGCAAATGAGAATTGAAGATGCGTCTGGTGGCGTAAGTATCTATCTACCTATACTCTTGTATTTATACCTACATATTACTGTATTTTTCTTTATAATTACTATTAGCTTTTGTAACCATTTTTCTTTTACAATTGAAGTTAAACAATTACGAATTGTTCCAGGAAATCTAGAAAGAAATCTTTAGACTTGAAAGGCAATAATCCGACTAACTACATCCGCTGATAATATAGAAGACTCTATTCAGGTGAGTAAACACTCGCACTTAGATTATAATTTATAGGTTTGTAAGGAGATTTAAAAATAAAAATCTTATTAGAAATTTACGTAACTTGAAAATGTGATTTTTTGTTTATGGTGATATAAACCAAAAATTAGGACTCAATTAAAGGTTTTGGTGTAAAAACAGTTTTACAAAAAGTTTTGAGTTGATAGGACTTTTAGTTTTTGCGATATTAGCAAAAATGTGTAATAAAAACTCTTACTTGGATTATTTTAAATGATTCTTCCTGTAAATATTTCATTTCTATATGTAATTGTTTAAAGTAGCCGAAGCCGATGGACGCGGGCTGGCGGGCTTGGAATGTCACAGTTATCAGTAAATTTTTTGACGTCCTCCGTGGCGCAGCGGTCAACACGCCTGCCTGCGACGTGGAGGCCGCGGGTTCGATTCCCGGCCAGGTCTTGATGGAAAACGATCTTTTCCTGATTGGCCTGGGTCTTGGATGTTTATCTATATATGTATCTATTATAAATATAGTATCGTTGAGTTAGTATCCCATAACACAAGTCTCGAACTTACTTTGGGGCTAGCTCAATCTGTGTGATTTGTCCGTATATATACAGTATGTTAAGAAAACCCTGTCCGACCCGTAAGGATAATAAAGGTTAAGTAAACACATGACCAAATATGATATAAAATTTTACGTAATCATCGTAGTACCAATACAAATGAATTTTGAAATAACTTCCCCGAAATTTGCAAATTTTTAAAAAAGTGACAACACCGGTATTATTATGAGCGAATAGCGACAGCGATGCGACCACGTGCCGCGTGCCCTGCCGCCCGCCGCCCGCGGAAGGGTGCTTAACGCATATTTATTAAGTTACCTCTTTTTGCGAAATAATATTTATTTTTTTAGGGTGATTTTTTTTTAAGTTAGCCTGGTTTTGTATGCATTAGTAGAATCAGTTATCGATACCTAACAACACCTTCACGGGTCGGACAGGGTTTTCTTAACATACTGTAGGATATATATATATATATATATATATATATATATATATATATATATAT
Source organism: Sesamia inferens (assembly GCA_037179545.1). Lineage (NCBI taxonomy): Eukaryota > Metazoa > Arthropoda > Insecta > Lepidoptera > Noctuidae > Sesamia > Sesamia inferens. The sequence continues at coordinate 12,246,340 of CM073951.1, read as the reverse complement.
ATATATATATATATTCTGTTTTTCACAAATAATATTGTAATAACATTTTTCGACTTACAGAAAAGAAGAGAAAGAAACCAATCGACAGAACTTAAAAGTTTAATTTGCTTTTTAGGTCGAACACTAACGCAGTTGATTCTAGGTCAGACATCCATACAGAATGTCGTCAAGAAAATGATAATATTATATATCTCTATGTGCACAAAAAAACGATGCAAGTTCCATCATCATCATTCAGGTAAAATTATGCCTGCATGTCCTACAACCTATATTTTTAGTTTACAAATACATATATCATATACCTGTAAAATTATTTTAATTAATTAATAATTAATTAATTTTTCTTGATAAATTCTTAATTCCTTGACATAAATCTCTAACAGTGTTGCAATGGTTAATTAAAATGTATGTTATATCTTTTTTTAGATCAAAATATCACCAAAACCTCAACAAATCTCAAGCTTGTTTCATCGAAGGGCGACGCATAATTAATATTGCTTACTTTTATTCAGAACTAAAGAAAATTGCCAAGCACGGAGAATTATAGACTGTGGTTTAGGATCTGTAGATATTGTTGGAGAACGACAAGTGGGACTACATTCCCTATTTATTTTTAAATGCCGTATGTGTATGGAAACATTTTGCACATCCTACAGAAATCAATATCAGCTGTGCAGTTGTAGGAACAATAGAAATAGACTGTGGCCATTCTCAACTGCAAGAAATTTCTGCAGCTTTAGATATGCCTATAATCTCGCATGTTATTTATTGGATCGAAGAATTAAAATTTACAGATTTTAAAATAACTCGTGTTTTATTTGAAACCTCATTACGACGAAGTACATTCAATCCGACGTCACTGACACAGTATAAATAGGGTACTATCTCTTTATGGAAAACGGCCGAAACTACGCGCTTTGTAATCTCAAGGCATCTATATAAAGCACGGTTAGCGCAGCGGTTAAGCTATTGACTGCTGCGCTGCTTGTCGCGGGTTCAATTCCCGCGCGGAACAAATATTCAGAACATGTCCTACAAGTAGTTGTTCCGGGTCTGGCTGTTTGTGTCTGTGAATTTATATGTTTAAAAATGCACCCACGATTAAAGTAATTTCTAGTGTGGTTCAACGTTTTTTTTTTTTTAATAAAAATATTACAAAGTGCCTAATGCGCGTTTGGTTTACGTTAACGCGATGAACTCGTTTATGTTATTCGCATTAGTAATTAATTCAAGGACACTGCAAAGACATGATACTCATATACTGAAAAGTAGTGAAAAAAAAATTCAAATATGTTGAATCGGTAGATATTACCATCTACCATTATTTTTTAAGTGAATGTTATGATATATTATAATGTGTGGGTACTTGTTTTCCAAATGTCTGTCAGTCTGCGATCGGCCATTAAACTGTGTAACGAGCACTCCTTGATTTTATTTAAACATTGATCAAGAATACTAAAAATATATTATAGTACGATATTACCATTTATTAATGCAAAATATACATTTATCGTCTTGCATCCATACCCCCGTCTGAAATCGTAGGCACAAATCGCGACCTACACGCGGCTTGTCTGCATCTCTGGATATTCTTTGATTGTCGTTTTAGTTTAGCGCGCCACCGCGCGCATTTTACGAATTCGGGAGTACGGCGTTTAGCTCCGCCCACATGCACAAGGTCATTGAGGCTACTATAACCGTTAAATTGCATTTGCTCTTAGCTTTTTGCTAAAACATGCATAATGCTGTTATTGATAACCCATGCAGTGAGGAAAAAGACAGGGATTATATGTCGTTATCCTGTTCTTTATCATAAAATAGGTATATAAAATAATTATTTATACTTACATAGAATTACAGGCGACATTTATTTATTGATTAACAATTGCGTAACCCTAATTGCGTAACTCACTATTGCCCTCAATTTAAATAATTTCGAAGCATATTGCTAAAATCCATTGTTTCATATGTTCGAAAAATGTGTTTGCTCAACAACATAAATAACGCAATGAAAGTTGTTGCACTGTCAAAATAAAACCCATTGCTATTGATACTGTGTTAGAAAACATTAACAATCGGTTTTTGAAAGCTAAACAGATCCACCGATCTATTCTACAAAAATTTCGCCATGAAAACTGAAAACTTAGATAAGATGAGCTTCAAGTTAGCTATCAATAACGTCAGTATCGGTAATAAAATTCCTAAAAAATTGGCCGTGATAATTGAGGGTAGATGACAAATGTTTTAGAATTTTTGGTTCTTCAAATTCCAGGCTCGTCACGAAGTGTCCTTTCACCAGTTTCAAACCATTAGGAACAAACCGACTTAATGAGTATCAATTGTTCTATATAGGTATTCTTGCATTACCTTGCTTTGCAGTGTCTTGTTTTACCCACCTGTATTGAACCCCAAGGGAGGGGGGAGAGGGAGGTGTAATGTTTTTATATGACTGTCTATCCATCGTCGAACGTAAATAATGAGGTCCTTAAAACTAATTTATTGAATAGGCCGCGGATAGAATAGCGTCATTAGGTATCATATTATTTATCATACAATCGTCACTTCGGTCTTCCTCCGATTGTTTTACAAAAGGATCCGTTTCATCATTGTTTATTTTTACACTATTGCATTACCTCGGATTCGCTTAGGGTCTTCCAGGTTGAATGGTCTGGGCACTACGGCCTTTATGGCACAAACCCCTTCAATCACAATCGAAGGTTCATGTGTTTGAAAATATTCGTCGGTGGCGAACGTTGGTAGCAAGGCTGACTACTAGCTAGTGTTAATTTATCTCCAGACATAGACCACCTGTGCTTTAATTGGCTGTCACTACTCACTTGGTAAGTAATGGGGCTAGAATCAATGATATCTTTGCCACCCACAGTGGCTTACTCTTTATACAAGACATTAGATAATAATTTATTGCCAAACTCAGGCTATTCAAAACCAGTAACATATTTCGGCAATGTTTCTCTTTAATTTTTAATTTGCTAGACCAAAATAATGGCTAATGTATGCTAAATAATGTGATGTTGACATTATTTACATAATTATTATTTAAAGTTTACATAAGTATAAGATGTTGCATTTAAAAACGAACGGTGTCTCGTTGTGAATCCGCAATGATCTACTTTAAAACAAATGAGCTAAGCTTACGCGTTGTGTCCGAAGTCTTCAAACTACGCATCATATCTTAGATGTGTAATACACCTATGACACAGTCGCCGGCAAATCTTTATTGAAAATCCTTGACCATGCGTCAATCACGTTCGATAAATAATTTTACTATATCCACAAAATTGTGACTCATTCAAATCAGAAGTTTTATGAACACAATGGGTTTAGTTGAAGATAGTTTTTGTGAGTCATAGTCATATTTCAATATCAATTCTTGGTTTTGAATCATTGGATTCGTCACAAATTAGAGATGAGACTTATAGCGGTCGAAATTAACGTGTTGTATGCTTCTGCATACCTCTTTCAGATATGATATTCAAAGAGCCTTCTCCTTCTTTTTCGAAGGAACGAAGAAACTAATCCTTATACCAGAAGAAAAGGTTTATTTCGTCTACTTCAAGTTAGTGATGGTACTGATGGCAGTGTCTATAAGCTTGAGATGGATAGATAACATCTAGAGTAGCCCTAGAAAAACTCATTGTCACCACATTCAGCAAGCCGATAGTACTGCTTAAAATTCCTCTTCCTTAACTTAAGTGATATCAAAACCGCATCGGTCAGTTTGACGGCGAGGCCGACCGTCGATTCAAAAACGGACTCGTGTGCATTTTTGATTTAGTCATTCGTATATGAGTCATGCTACGTATAATAACGTCCTATAATAGGCAGATGACCCCGTGAAGGTCGCAGGTAGTTGATGGGTGTTTGGTAAAACATATTATAATGTATGTCAATGCCACATCTGGTATTGCAGGATAACTATCAGGCGGTTGTTACGTGTATTCATTTGAATGGCTACGGATTAGCACAGGGCTTCAAAATCGTACGTGGCCCAGGGTGTAGCGACATTGTCGCAAGAGCGTGCTCAGTCATCGACACTTTCAACAGAAGTAGAAGAAAATCTTGACCTGTGATTCCAGCCTTCAATACGACACGGGTATTACACTGTTTAAATAGAGGTGAATTTCTCATGATCATTGGTCTCCATTGCCCTATTCACAAACTAAATTAAATTTAATTCAGTGAATCTTTTTCTTTATATTTCATTACGAAAAGGACAGAATATAAAATATCATTTTAGACGTGTGAAATAAGGTATTTGACTAAAAAAAACTAATTAGTCCGTCAGTCAGATTTCCAAAAAATACTAGACGCGTATTTTTTGTTTTATCAAAACAATAAAAATTGACAAATATAAAAGGCATCAAAGATCAGGAGTGGTGGCTGGTGACGTCACTGATCGCTAAAAAGTGTAGCGTGCAGTGACGTCACACGAGTTTTCAACGCACTGTGTCGTCTTCATTTTTTGATTATTTTATTTATATTAATTAGTTTTCTTAGTCAAATACCCTATTGGTGCGCTCCTGGCGTAAACTATAGTGCGTTTCATCTAATAGTTCCTTTGCCGTCATGTTGGCATTCATTTTTTGTCACTATCGTAAACAAAGTAGACGCACTCTGCGTCTCTCTCTCTCTCTTACACTAAGTTGTATTAGTGCCAACATGACGGCAAGGGAACTGTTAGATGAAACGCACTATAGCGTAATTTTAGTCGCCATGTTTATAATCGCATCTAAATTGTCTATGGAGTATCTTAATTTGACAGGATTAAAATAAAATGTTATCTTCTATCCTTTTCTTAACAAAATGGAAAGAAAAAGATGCACTTAACTTAAAATTAGTTTAGTTTGTGAATCGGTGCCATTGTACCATCAGAACTGCTGCATTAAAGGTTTTATTACTATTTGCAACTTCGTATTTGTATGGAACAGGCTTTTTTGTAGTTGCAAAAATACAGAACAAGTAGAACAATATTAAGGGTCAAAAATAGAACTAGAAAAGAAAATGAGAGAGCAATTTCCAAACTGAAGCCTGGATTTTTTTATATGTTGTCTCAAACTAGGAATTCCTTCTGTATCGTGGGTGCGTTTACAAACATACAGTATGTTAAGAAAACCCTGTCCGACCCGTGAAGGTGTTGTTAGGTATCGATAACTGATTCTACTAATGGATACAAAACCAGGCTAAACTTGAAAAAAAAAACCCCCCTAAAAATATAAATATTATTTCGCATAAAGAGGTAACTTATTAAATGTGCGTTAACCACCCTTCCGCGGGCGGCGGGCGGCAGGGTACGCGGCACGTGGTCGCATGGCTATTCGCTCATAATAATACCGGTGTTGTCACTTTTTTAAAAATTACCAAATTTCGGGGAAGTTGGAATTAATTCGCGGGAAAAAAAGATTATTTCAAAATTCATTTGTATTGCTACTATGATGATTACGTAAAATTTTATATTATATTTGGTCATGTGTTTACCTAACCTTTATTATCCTTATGGGTCGGACAGGGTTTTCTTAACATACTGTATAAACTCACGTACAAAAACAGCCAGACCCGGAACAGCTACCTGTAGACCATGCTGATATTTGTTCCAGAAGCTATCTTCAGAAAAGCAAGCACGTTCTTCACATTATGTTTTTTTTTTTGCTAATAATTATAAACTAGAGCTTGACTGCAATCCCGCCTGATGATAGGCAGTGATGCAATCGTTGATGGAAAAGCGCGCTAGTTTATTATATAATAAATAAATACGGACATCACACAGATTGAGCTAGCCCCAAAGTAAGTTTGAGACTTGTGTTATGGGATACTAACTCAACGATACTATATTTATAATAGATACATATATAGATAATCATCCAAACCCAGTCCAATTAGGAAAAGATCGTTTTTCATCATGACCTGGCCGGGGATCGAACCCGGGGCCTCTACGTCGTAGGCAGGCGTGTTGACCGCTGCGCCACGGAGGACGACAAAATTAAGAGCCTATTCAATCAAAAAAGAGTGAATAGGAAGGAAGATGACATTTGAGCGAGATGATGCAATGTTAAATCCAACAATACGACCAACGATGCTGTGCCAGAGGGAGATTGATCTGGAGACTCTCCACGACCAAACTCCTGACACAAAAACATTTGGCGTATCGTACCCGACACACAACACACCAAATTCCGAATCCACATCTACAGTAATCTTCGACACGATTTCTTTGATTTATTTTTTCAAAGTGGAATATGGTCATTACGATAAACACATACAATTAAGATTCTTGTAAGCATCTCATGTAAGCATTCAAGTGTGGTAGACGATGAAGCGTGAATGATCTTACTGTAACCGATAAAAAAACTTATGTGTCAGTGTTTCTGCATTCCAGTTCCAACTTTGATGTTGCTAATATATTCAGCTTTTAAGTAAACTGATAGACTTTAAGAGGGGATTCTAGTGCCGAGGAATTCGGAAAATAGGTATTTAAAGAAACTTGCCGTAGTGCTGCTCCAACCTCTCCCGGTAAAGTGCGAAAAGGACAGTTGCAGCTCAGGCTGATTTCTTTTCAAAACACGACAGATCTCAATTATTTTTATACCAAAATTTAGAGGAAAAGTATACCTATGCTTCTATTATTTTCTTTTTTGTCAAAATCTTATCACGTTTGTCTAATAGTCATCTGAACATCGCGGTAAAAATGATTTTTCTTTCGCGATTTTGAAGTATCGTATTTCTTTTATTAGTTAATTTTCGGAAAAAATCAAATGATATCATGATATGGGCATGTATAATCACGGTGTAAAATTGTAGAAAAAAAATAATTGCTCTAAAAGCATTATCCACGAAAGAAACAATGTTCGGTTGTCTAAACATCATATTTTGTTGTTTCATTTTTTTTAAATGACTCTTTAGGACTATGTTCCATCATGGAATAGATTTGCCTGTAATTGGTTGTGCAGTTAGATTTAAGTCAATAATTTGTATGTATTTGTAATATGTGAAATATCTGTAGCAACTGTTGGCGAACCTTAATTAAATAAATAAATAAATATTGTATCGTGACCTGATCTAAGAGACTAATGAGGACTACCTCTGCTTAATATACCTTCAAATATTAAAAACGTGATAATACAATAAATTATGAAGATCGTGGTAAGTAATTAAATTGTTATTGAATGGAAATTGATTTTTTCGCACAAGAAGTACAAATTAAACAGCAACAGAAACAGTGCCCTTGTATTATCTATTAGCTGCTGGCTGCGACTTCGCATGAAAAGTAGCCAATGACCTATTTCAGATTATAGTTTACCTATATGCCGAATTTCATCTAAATCCTATCAACCCTTATATAACGTGAAAGTGTAACAGTCATACCAAAAATCTTGGCTCTTTTTAATTGATATAAAGTTAAGAAAAACACTGAGATTACCAGATTCTCCGAGAAAGACTAATAATCTTGCCTAAGACTTATTTACGAGCTTACCCATGATAAACCATGCTCTGACTGATCGTCATACCTTTTCTAACTATCCGTAATGACTGTCAAAGATATCTACGAATTCTTTCTTTATTTTTTGGCTTCGCACGGTTTGTGCATTTAGCCAATGTCACGTAATTATGAATTATTCATGTCGAAAAAGACGGCCACGTGACCCGTCTTACGAGTGAGGTTTGGGGCAAAGTCATGATGTGGCCACTATGCTGCGATATTTCACTGTTCTTTATGAACTATTTACTAAATGCACTTTCTTCTACATAAATCACGCACTTTTATTTAGTAAACAACACTATAAATAATTTTAAAAGTCCAATGAAAAACGAGCGTGACACTCAGCTTTACTTTCCCGCCAAAAAAACCTCATATCTATAGATATAGATATGAGGTTTTTTATGAGGTTTTATATGGGGTTTAAAGCACGTGGTCCCGGTTCTCATTCGTATCTACGAATGAGAACCGGGACCACGTGCTTTCCATATTATATTGTATACTCTTTGGTGCTTTCACAGGCATCGAGGGGACTCGTGTATTGATCGTGGAAAGTGTAGTTCAAACTCCTTTTGACCCATGAAAATAAATACATAAACCATACTCATTTATTACAGGGAATAAAGGCTATTTTAAGTAAAGCTTTCGAGACGAGAGACAGTTCCTTTACTAATATTTCAGTCGTGTAAACTTCAACTAATAATACTGTGGCCTTTTAAATATTGCGTGGGTGTTTGGGGCGAACAAAGTAAACCTAACTTTGTGATGAAAGCATTCATTTTACATGAAATTCTGTAAGGAGTTATTTCGGTTGTAGCTGAGGGTACCCCAGGGAGCCATATTAAGTCCTGTGTTTGTTACAAAGTTTTTAGTAAAATGGTTACATTTTATTGAACGTTATGCTATTTTTGTTACAGTATATTGAATATTGGATGTGTTTATATCATTCAACCAATTCAAATTTAATTTGGTCTAAAGAAAATTTTTTTTTTTTTTAATGACGACTAAGTAAACGGAAGACATTAAGACTTTATCTACAAATAATTTAACACTCAAAATAAATTGATCTCTCCGGGAGCATGGAGCGGAAGAGCTTGTCAGACTTTTACTGACTAAAACCCAAATATCACATCCCTCATTCCAATTTATTCGGAATGGGCCTACTAAATTCGATACGTCCATATTGTTTATTAGAAGCCATCTCAGACTTATCTTCCTTTTTTGAGAATCAATAGCATCTTTGACAACCCATAATACAGAACATCCACCTAGACGCAAACAGAAATCTCTTTTTTTTTTTTGTTCCAGTTTGTAAAATCATCATGGATGCCCGCCGCCCTGGGGTAGGCGACGGAGTCTGTCAGATTCCTACTGACTAAAAATCAAACCCGGTGTCTCTCCTCTCACGTGCGCGTGGGGCAACGGGAGTCCATGATTCTGCCGCGGCACTCAGAAATCTCTAAGTCAACTTTACACATTTATTTTATTACACAGAATGAGAAGAAAATCACAAATACCCTGCAAGGTCGTGACTTGTACAAGTGACAGTGATAAAGTTATCATAAGACTTATGTACTTTTGGATACTTTACATTCTTTCAAACAATATATTATCTGCAAGCAAAAGTAAGTTTATCTACCTGTAAAAAACCTGTTTTTAGTGCCCGATTAGTGATGCAAGCGGGAAAAACGGTGCTATCAGGAGAAAAGACAACACGAAATTTGTATACCGTATGTGTGTATTAGTATTTTGAAGTTGAGCATAATAGCGTAAGACACAATCAGTAGCAATGGATTTAATTTTAACAAAACTGTTAAGTTCATTACGTTATTTACATTACTTAGTACATACATTTTTACAACATATAGAGCAATGGACTAGCAATAGGCTTAGAAATGATTCCAATGGTTAAATAATGGTATTATACAGTATGCTACCCACATTTCGCCTGATGTTTCAATTTCATGTAACAGGCGGCGAGCCTCAAGTAAAAGTTAATACAATAAGAAAGCAACAACTAGACGTTTATCAGGAAACTTACCTCGATAAAGGGGTCGTATGAACACAAGTAAATAACTATTAATACAACAAACACAGTTACTACAGCCTGTCACTCGATACTCGCACACGATACCACCACCTACGCGCCGCCACAAAACCTTGGAGCTGCTACCTAATTGTTCAGAGCAGGGAATTTGGCGAATGAGTGGACAATGCCATGTCTGGTGGAAGAGAAAGTGGATCTTTGATATTAACTGTATTATTGAAATATATAGCATTAAACCAATTTTTACTTCATGAGGAAAATCACACAGCAACAGCAATGCGCACACATTTGCACATTGCTGTTAAAAGTTAACATGTCTACATTATTGGCTGTTAAAGACAATACGAATATGTCCTAATATAATAATTATGTACAATAGATCCGTCCGCGAACGTCGACACGCGTGACCAGAGCCTACCAACCAAAAAAAGGAAGTTAGGGCATTAAAAACTCCAATACCAGAGCCTGTATACTCGGAAAGAAAAAACAGAGATTTAGATGGTGTAGGATCAATACCTTACACCATCTAAATCTTTGCTTTTCGGTAACAGTCTGCGCGTATTGACGCGCAGACTGTTACCGAAAACTCAGCAGAAAAGTTTAGCCACCAATGCTTACCCTTACGCTGACTCTGATTCTCTTGGTCGCCAACTAATTTTAAATTAATCCTGTCAAATTAAGATACTCCATAGACAGAAGCGATTATAAACAATGCGACCAAAAATACGGCAATTTACGTCAGGAGCGGATTAATTTGACAGGTCTAAACAAACATTTTATCTTCTGTCCTATTCTTAATAGAATAGTAAGAAAAAGATGCAACAAGGGAATCGGAGCCACTGACGCCGATTCTGTTATTCACAAACTAAACTAATTTTAAGTTGTGTATATTTTTCTTTCAATTTCGTTAAGAAAAGGATAGAAGATAACATTTTAGTTTAATACTGTCAAATTAAGATACTCCATAGACAGTTTAGACGCGATTATAAACGTGTCGACTAAAAATACGCGAGTTTACGTCAGGAGTACACTAATTTGACAGGTCAAACATTTTATCTTCTATCCTTCACCGATTCTGTTAATCGGTGCCACTGTCTATCTATACAGGACACCCACATCTTGTCTGCGCTATGTGTTTTAGTCCCATGTTTTAGATTTAAATTGTTAAGTTCGAGTTCTTGGCAAGGCATCAAGATTTCAAAGACAATGCCACATTGATTACATACATGGCTTTAAGTCATAATTAAGTCCTCAATAGAAGGGAGTACGATCAATTTTAACCTTTGCAAATCAATCATGAAATATAGCCAATCCGGCAAAGCGGATAGTAGAAATTTTCAAGAAACCAATTACAATATCGGTATTTTTTTCATAAATATGTCTTACTGTAACGTTAGTTATATTACATGTTGTATAAAGAGCAAAATTATACGTAATAACAATCATAGTTTCTGTAGAAATAAAATAATACGCTTTAAAATTTTGTACAACGCGATAAGCGAATGCAGGTAACGCAGTAACTAATATGTACATATTACTATACCGGATTTTCAAGGATTTGTGTCTACTTATTTTAATTCGCCTGCCTTTCGCCAAGAAAACATCTATTACCTTTAGGAAATCTTTTCTTCCAGACTAATTTTATATGGAGTTACCGCCTGTCTGACCTTGACGACCCAGTTACTTTGTAACATAATACTTTTTCGTAAACTTGGAAATACAGCTTATATTATTTTCGCTGTCAGGACTCAAGCCTCCGTGATTGAAATAGGTCGAAAACCTTCACCTTGGTTACGTCACGTCTTTGAATTTTGGTTCGAATTCCAATAAAATAAAAAATATTATTTCTAAAGGCGTTCATTTTTTTTCTCATTTACAAACAGAGTGATTCATTGAATATGAATTTCTCTTTTCTTATCAGAGTTACGGTCAAAGTCCTTGTAAGTGTCCACTGCATTAAGTAGCCAGTTTATTTTGTTTTACATTACTTTATTTATCTTGTGCTAACAGTATTTTAACGTCAGTATTGTTTGAGGAGCCTACTTTTTTCTTTAGTTTGGTGGCATCTATCGGACCACCAGGTGCCATTATCAGCATGACGACTTAAAGATTCCTTACTTCGATTTCACGTTAATTCCTTAGCCAATACATCTAAAGGCATCTCGTAATTTATAACAACAAAAATTTGGTGCACAGAATTAATATGGATTTATATTGTGTCAGATAGAAGCATTGTTAGTGCCTTGTCATTCCAGAGACAATTATGAAACGAACAATATTAAGATTGGCAACTAAAGCCTGACTATGGATACTGCAAAAATTATAAAAAAAAAAAGAAAACAACAACACCACGCGTATTGTATTCCACGAAGGATTAGGCAAAGGTTTATTAGTAGCAGGTATACCCACACTTCGCCTGTAATACTTATACCCAATGAATAATATGAGGGCAATTTAAAACATCAAACCAAGCACGCCAACCCCCAAGAGATAAGCAGAGCATTGTAAAATCGTAAATATTTATTGATCATTTATATATACTCTTTTGTTTTTCCATGTCAATGCATCTTTTAGCACAAGCGCCGGTCATGTACGCGCACGTAACCTTTGTAGAACATCAGTAATAAGCTCAAGGTCTGTCTCGGCCATAGGGTGTATCGTTGGTATCCATAACAAAATATGCAGAGGGAATTGATTTTCTGTTATTCTATCGAGACATTCAAGTGAGGAGAGACTTTTCAAAAGGACTTATTTCTCTTTCAGAGTTCATATAGAAAGAAGCTCTTTCGCAAAGTCACAAGGACGTATTTCTCTGTAGAGTTCACACTTGTTTTTAAAAGTCTGTCCTCAATTATCCTATGCCCTTCCCTAGGACACCATATATCCCTGCACAATTTTATCGATCTCCGTTTAGTGGTTTATGCGTGAAAGACATAGGTACAGACAGATTTACTTTCAAATTAATAATATTACAACACCAGAAGACGGCCTAAAAATACTATCTATATTCTAGGGAAAAGACATGAACTATAGTCACAAAAGATAAGCCGAGACAGCACCAAGCATAATACTGAGATTGGTTAAACTTCTACATTAAAAAATACTCTAGAACATATTAGCCATAAAATCTGGTGAGAATGTAGGGCAGACATTCTTGGCTGCATTATTAATTACGTGCTTTGATAGCAACACAATGTTAAGGACTATAAAAGTTTATTCATTAAACAGGATCTTCAAATAAAAACATAATAACCAAATTGAAATATGACGTCAGAAAATTCCTCCGCATCGTTGTCAACTGTTGTATTCATGATACTGGTCTGATTCCACGTTATATGGCACTGCTTAAAAACTAAAAGTCAACTCTTGGGTCAAGGAAGGTGTATGAAGATATCGCTGTTGTTGCGGTGTTCCCGTTGGACTACAATTTGAGTGTCTTCAAGGCTACAGTGAATAGGCTCTTAATAAACTAGCGCGCTTTACCATCAACGACTGCATCACTGCTTACCATCAGGCGGAATTGTGGTCAAGAAAGTCGACCCGACGGTTTTACTCTAAACGGCTCGAAAATATAAAACCGATAAGGTTATTACACTTGCATCAAGTCAGCCCTGTATCTCTTGCCTGATGCAAGAGGGATACATCAATATCCTTCATCACCAGATAAGCTAACACATTGATGATCAGTTTGTTATATATAAGCAGTCTGGGCCATTGCCCATTCTAAACATCCGACATTTTCCAATAAGGTTTTAGTTGAATTCCAAAAAAAATTCATGGCGAAATCTTTTGATTTTATTCTTTCACAATACTTTAAATTCCAAAGCAGCTGCATCATTCCCTCAAAACATATGTTAGCGTATCTGAGCCAGGCTGGGACGGAGTAAAAACGAATAATAAAAATCCCAACAGTTGTCACACGCATGTTTACAGCATGACGTCATCAACTATTTCGGTCTGGGGTCTGATGCATTTTCTATCACGTTGTTTTAACGTTTCATTAGACTGGGATCCATCGTGAGGGTGACAGAGGGGTATTGGACTCTTGCCGGCTAAAATCACCGCGGCGTTCCACCTCTACCATAGATATCAGAACATTAATATCTTTGTAACCTCTATCTATGGCCGGGGGTGCAAAATTCCCATAAAAATTTACCGTTCCGGAAACAGACAAACTAGATTTTACCTGAAACTTCCACATTCTTTGTTACTTTTTCGTTTTGCTCGGCTCATAACAGGTTCAGGAATTGGGCTATCAAATATACATAATCTCACGCCATCTGCCTATAGGAGTAAGTAAATCGCCACTTGCAATCCTTGCATACTTTTTTTGCTTCGTTTACACTCATACATCTGATCTTACACGAAATGCCAATTGCGAGTAATACGCACATGATTTAGAGCGTCCCTGCCCGGAGTTTCCACACTGTCCTGGAGATAGTCCAATTTGCATTTCCCGATACTTACAACTGGATGGTAAGTATCGGGGAATTCAAATTGTTTGCCCGAGTAGAGCTAACAGACCCGAATCGATTAGTGTGTGGGTGTCTCAGTGTCCGAAAAATGTATATAGGCTCTCCCTATCACCAACGAATTGGAAAAATCAATTATCAATCATATTTTTAGATAATGACTTTCACGGTCCTAAAATATACTTCAGGATAATTACGTGTAAACGCTACGGGCCCGTATTGCGTTGGTGGTAGGACAATTAAGGAAAACTTCCAACCCAATGGAAGCACATTTGTGAGGAATATTTATCCTTGTTTATATTAATATTCGTTTTTTATTGCGTTGGTTATATTTAAATGGTGGATGGCCTAGGGGTGATCGTTGTGGGGATACTTGAAGGACCTTTGTGTACAGCATAAGCATATCCAGCCCAAATTCTCACTCTTGGGACCTACGCCTCTTCTCTTCCAGAGGGAGTGGGCTGCGTATCGACAGTGCGGGTTAGAATTTCAATCAAACAAGTGTTCGAATTTTCGGTTCTAGGACAAACCGGTCTTCCCACGATGGTTTCCATCCCAGCTGTGGTGAAATACACAAAAAGTAAGTAAGTCGGGGCCGGTACTGAGCCACCACAGCTCAACAAAGGCGAGGCTATAATAAATATGTCTATCAAACACGGGTAGAATTGAAAGATGATGACAATCGTATCACGATAATAAAATCCTTATCCAACAAAATAGTTCCTCTTACTTAAACTTTGAATTAGCAAGCAGCGCAGGACGGAAGCGTGGCTGTTATTTTTAGTTTACTGTGGCTGTTCTACGACTTCCTCGCGAACGAATTCGCGGGCTGACACTAGTTTAAAGTAAAGATGGAATTCAGTCAATATTTATTTCTATCATTCAGAAGGGTTTACTGGTAAAACTTTCAACAAAATAGTTTTAGTAGCAACCATTCCGCTTTACGAACTACGTATATCCTCACGAAACTCTTTTAGCTGCAGGAAAAGAGAAATTAAGATTAACGGAACTGTACCCGGATTCCCAGAGTTCAGAAAAATGGACTAGCAAAATTGTAAAAGCCATTTTTTCTATAAGTTATCTTGGCAGATAGGCTGATTAAATACATTATTTGTATTCCTTTGTCCATTCTATCACTAAAAATCAATTTAGAAATCTCAAAGATGACACTGGCATAAATAATTGAAACCATTGCTTCGATCTGCATCATGATAAAAAAGCAATAAAATGTCCAATGAGACTCCAGTTTGATGACGGCATCTGTTTTCTCATTGGTTAGACGAGCCAGATGCATTATAATAAAGAGTTTTACATACTCTTTGGGGATAGATTTTTTTACCTTCCAATTTGAATTTTGGGTGGATCGAAAATGAATGACCTACTGCAAACTGCAAAAGTTAATGTAATTGAATAATAATGAGGCCTATGTCTGGGTTGCTTTTTATGATGTTACTAATCGTGATTTTTATTACTAAAGCCGTTTTGCTGCAAACATGATTTGCCGGGTAATTTATTATCAAATCGGAAAAAAATGTAATCAGGTAACATATTATTTCGAGAATGTTTTAAAATATCGACTTACCTGAAAATTTGTTGTTTCAGTTGTATAAAATTATGTTAAATATAAAAAGTTTCAAATATGCTGCTATTGTATGAGAAATATGTATGACGATTGTATAATATTATCAGCATGGTAATATCACACCATCATTTTTTGAAACATAAACAGATAATTACCTACCCATTTATTTGGAAAAGCTGGTAAAAAAAATACCATTCCATACTAATTTGTACCAATGTTTCTAAACTAAGGCGCATGGCAAATTAAATAGGTATTATAAGTAAATGGCTACCTTCCTTTTTATTTAGAAACCAACCCTCAATATAATCAATATAAAAAAAACACCTGCTTAATTTACGTGGAAAATAAAATGTTATCCTTATACCGATTAATTTTATTCCATTACAAATAAAATATATTAATAAAATTCATATAAGAATCGCGTTGAAACATTAAAATAATTTTGTTGTTTAACGTTTTAAGTTTAACAAGGCGCATTAACTGATATAACCCGATTCGCTATGCAGTAAAAATAAAGTTTATAAAACAAAAGTGAACGAGAAAACCTGTTTGCAAAAATCTCACGATTTCGCGCTGCCGGTGCCTCGGCTGAGTTTTTTTATTTATTTTATACACACATATTGCTTGATAATGCACTTTGGAAAACGCTAAGGATGCTGCAATTTTAATTATTATTTTAACACTCACCTGTATTTTAAACTGGCACGAAACTAATCCGTCTTTTAATTCAATAATTCGCTAAACATGCAATTCACCAGCGCGCACTCGTGACCCTAGCGGACATTAGCACTGACAGAGGTGCCAACGTGACAATAGAAGGCAGTCGGCGTTTTTATTATTATGTTGGTAATATTGTGAGCATTGTAGGCGTGAATGCGTGCGTGAAGACTGTATCGCTGTATTTGTATTTCATTTCATAAAATGTATAAGTAATTCGATTAATGCATTTAATTATTCCTTATTAATTTTAAATTTTAATACAAAACCAATATTGCAAAGTGTTTTTTTTTCTAATAACAATGTATAAAGTTAGATGTGTTCAATTAATTAAGTGAAATGTTTAAACGTCGCAAAATTTCAGTGTGAACGCAGCGGTTTAATTGCAGCGTTCCAGACATGTATAACAGATAAAACGGTATTTTGAACATCCAACTCAGTTCAGTCAGTTAATTCCAAAGAAGTTACATAAATACTTAGAATGCTGACGAGCCGCCAAAGGCGTTTCTCTGTGTCCCTTTCTAGTAGGGTGTACACAGCTCATAAGAAAATTGGGACATTTAATAAACTTCGAAAAATGTTTTGAGTAAAAATCTAATAACAATAAGAGGTAGCTACAAAATAAAACATGAACTATATTTATATTGTATACTAGCGACCCGACCCGGCTTCGCTCGAATAAATGTATTATATTAGGTATATAACTTTATCTTGAATCACTCTATCTGTTAAAGAAAAGCGCTTTCCGTTACTTAGTTTTAAAGATCTAAACGTACATAGGGACAGTTACAGGCTCATGTTGCCCCTGCGCGCCGCACCCTCTATGTCTCTGTAATATCTTCCAAAATGTTTATTAATTTACTAGCTGTAAAAGGCAATATTGATATATATAAAATTCAAAATGAATTTAGTGGTTTTCAGTACGTTGACTTAATAGAAACGCTTGGAACGCAAGTCATACACACGTGCCTCAATTCGGGTGCCCTCTCGGTACTCTAGCAGTCTAGCTAGTAGTCACGCACGCACCGCTGTGATAAGTGGACGACGCGGCGCGCTACCCTGCGTAATATAATTAAAAAATAACGAAAAGCCATGGTCAAGAAATCAACACATTTATTTATACAAAGTGTTACAGACGTAACAAATACAATGCACTTTGAAAGACAAAAAACCAACCATCATACTGCAAATGTATAAAACTTTGTTTTAGTTGTTGGTTCAAATAGAATAACCTCAGTCCATTATTCTCGAATTCCATCATCACTTGGAAAACTGCAAGAATATTATGTTCACCAACAATCAATCAATATCGATCCGGACGAAGCGTTTCACTTCGTCCTTTATACCGCGTACATCGAGGGACTGGAACAATTTGCCAGCCGGCGGTGTTTCTAAAGCTAGAGTGAATAGGGTCTTAATAAACTAGAGCGCTTTACCATCAACGATTGCGTCACTGCTTACCATAAGGCGGGGTTGCGGTTAAGCGCTAGTTTATAAAAACCCTGTCCGAACCATAAGGATAATAAAGGTTAGGTAAACACATGACCAAATTTTTTATATAAAATTTTACGTAATCATTATAGTACCAATACAAATGAATTTTGAAATAATCTTTTTTTTCTCCGCGTCCTCGTACAGGACCTTCCTCTCTTGGAGGTAGTCCCGCACGAGGGCGCAGAGGTAGAGGGGCACTTCATGGAACCTCAGTGCCGCCTCTATGCATTCGTGAGGGAAGGTGTTGAATACTCATCCTACACCATACATTTTGTAAACAAACTGATATAGACATACCTAAACATTGAACGATCACAATTGGGATAATAATAACTATTACATCCTCGCACACAACAAATTCTTGCCATTTTAAATTAGATTTTTACCTCAACCTTCGAAAAAATAGCATGATACCTTAAAAATAAAAAAAAAATGCATCGACCATATTGATTATTAACCCAGTATGTCCTCGATGTTGCCATTCTATAGTTTACTATCTGCTAATATTATTTTATTTTTATTAATTGTATAATCATAATAAGTGCATTGATTAAATGTTGAGCTAAGCAGTTAGTTATTTTAATGCTTAAACAATCACAAGTCACTGATCAGCGTAAATAACAAAACGAGTGGAGAACTAGTGGCCTAGTGGTTTTATTTCATACTGGCAGTCTGCGGGAAAGGGACACAGGGTCCTTTTGATGCCTCTATCGGAACTTTAGGTATTTATGCTTAAGCTTTGTGGCAATACAAGCTTTATGGAGTAAGCTTTAGGTTTATTTTTTAATGTTGTTGTTTAGATATTATTATTACTCGTAATAATTCTAGGTATATTGTAATTTCTTTGGTTTTGGACATGTCTTAGAGATGAGAACTGTGGCACTCCGAAAGAAAAAGAGGAAACGAAGTTTCTTCCATTTTTATCACTCTCAAAATCATCAATCATCTATGACCAAAAAGATTGTGCTAGACCGAAAGCATAGGCCATCTGTCTCACTCTTTTCAAACCAAAAAAATACTGCAAATTATACGCGTACCGCATGTCCATTAGTATATGTCTGTGATACATAACGTTAAAACTTTAATTTATGGTTAAAAGTCACTACTCACTAGTTAACTTTAAACAACGTTCTTTTTTCGTATGATTAGAGGGGATTAAATCCTGAAATTTTGATGTCAAAGATGCACGCCGCCCTATTACGCATAAAGTGGATGGAATTTTTGAAAAAGTGGAGTACTATCGGCCGGCATATCTGTAGTTACGATGTAGCTAACGAACTGGGAATTGATCACAAAACAGTTTTGGCGCATTTGAAAAAAACTGAATACACAAAAAAGCTCGTTTTTTTTTTTTAAATAAAATTATAAACTAGCGCTTGACCGCAATCCCGCCTGATGGTAAGCAGTGACGCAGTCGTTGATGGTAAAGCGTACTAGTTTATTAAGAGCCTATTCACTCTAGCCTTGAAGACACTCAAATTGTAGTCCAGTCCCTCGATGTAAACGGTATAAAGGAGGAGTCGAAACGCTTCGTCCGGATCGTAATGGTGTTAACAACGTAAGGGTGGAAACTCGCCGTACGACGGGTCGTCCGATGGTGGAACGGAGATATTTGGGTACCTCACGAGCTCAGTGAAAGAAACCTAATAAACCGTGTACTCATTTGTGATTCTTTATTAGGATTTAATGAAACTGAACCATTTTTGAAGAAGCTGATAACTAGTGATGAAATTGAATAACGTACGACAAGAACGTGCGAAAAAGGTCATGGTCAAAGGCCGGTCAGGCTTCACAAACTGTGGCGAAACCCGGGTTAACTCGCAACAAGGTGATACAAGGTGATGCTGTGTGTGTGGTGGGATTGGAAAGGCATTATTCTGAACTCTACTGCGAACAAGCGATGAGATTAAATGAAGTAGTTGAGAGTAAGCGGCCGGAATTCTTCAACAGAAGGGGTGTGGTTTTGCTTCATGATAACACTAGACCACACACTTCTTTACCCACTCAGCAAAAGTTAAGAGAGTTGTCTTTGTGAATAGCGCATTGTTAGCTTCGCAGGGGAAGTTGCTGTAGGCACGGACATCCGCGTTCTTCTCGGTCAGCAGTTCACGCAAGTTGGCCGGGAGTTTCCAGCGACAGTTTTCTGTCACTGTGGCCTCGCTTGAACAATCGTTCAGGACTGACTGTACGTGATCCGTGAACGAGTCGATAGCGGCTGTCGTGTCTGCGATAGAGTCAAGGCGTGCATGTGCGTGGTATGGAGTCCAAATGGAGCGATGTGGTGGATTTCAGCCGATCGCTTACTTTCTTCCAGTCCGTTACCATTTTCGTCTGGGGTACTTGATCTGGGTCAGAGAGGCCAATACGGAGAGCCAGTCGGATAATGACTGGGCGATGATCGGACGATAGCTCTGGTAGTGCTTCTATAGAGTCTAACCGTAGGTTGACGTTCTTTAGGAGCGCTGCGTCGAGGACATCTGGGGTGTGATCGGGGTCATAGGGGAAATGGGTGGGGGTCATGGGGCCCACGACATCGAAGTTCATTTGTTTGGAGAGGTCAAACAGAAGTCTGCCTCTGGTATTGATCCTGGTGCTATTCCAGGCGGTGTGTTTGGCGTTGAGGTCGCTCGCTATTATAACGGAGTCACTCACCTAAGAAGTATGGCTATGTCGTCTGTTAAGAGTTGGAGACTATCTGCAGAGGAGCCGGGTGGGCTGGCATTTTATCTTCTATCGTTTTCTTTTAAAGTATCGTCTAACTCGGCCACCAAAAATGATAGATTTTAAATGGGCAAATGCTCATGTGAGTAACTGGCTTTAAAAAAGCTATGCTTCACTACTAGACTAAATTGAACGAACTGGAACGCATAGCATTACTTTTGATTTTTGAATGCCAGCGATTTCTAACCGCCATTTTCCAATTGAAGATTCTGACGAGAGCGTTGTAATATTTTAAAATAATTCCATTAACCTCGGGTTTAGCTACACTATTATTGTTGAAAAAGTGAAGTGTAGAAGTATCCTTTCGATAACCAATCAACATTTACCCAGTGGTTTAGTTTTAGTGTAGTTTTTTTTTTAAATAACAAAAACATACGAAAATTTAGTTTGTGATAACGTATTTTTACTTTTCTGTTTTATTGGAATTCCCTTCACTTATATTCACTAAGATTATTAGTTAGTTCTAGTTTACTATCAGAAAAAATGGAATCCGTTACGGAGCGCGTGAACAAACTGAGGGAAGAACGAATTGCAAGAGAAAAGGCGCGAATTGAGAAGGTAAGCCAGCTTTTTATTTTTACTTATAGGTATACCTATTTTATTGTCCACCGAAAACATACATCACTTAAAAAATACTTTAGGCCACTACAATATATACAGTGGGCGGTCTAATCGCTAATGCAATTTCTTCCAGGCAACCTTAGAATGGGCATAGATCTTTGAAATAACAATTCTCATACTAGTTTAGCTGTAAAATGGTACTACCGGTTTTTAGCAATACTTAACAAGTCTTATTGTCCCTATCACTTGACATGTTAATCTAGTTTAAAATTTTCCCAAATTTTGTCCAATTCATTTTTGATACTTTTGCACTTATCCGGAACATATTATATCCTGTCATATTTACTTTCCTCTTTATTTATAAATGCAAGGTTATACATTCTAATCTTAAGTTGACTTTATGTTTATAAATAAACCTGTTTATGTTTAATAAAATCTTCACTTGTTTCAGCTTCGAGAGCTGAATCTCAAAAAGTATAACAAGGACGAACCATTTAAAAATTCGATGTCAAACCTATCCACAGCCAACAAATCTGTGAAATCAGAGGTTAACTTAAAACAAGTTAACGGAGCTGTTAAAAATAATTTACATGTCAATAGAACTATTAAGAGACCAACAACGGCACCAACATTGAAACCGTTGAATAAAGAACTAACCAAACCAAAAACTGGACCTAACCTAACTAAAACTGATGGAAAAAGTGTTAATTCCAACATTAGTAAAGTTTGCATTTCTAACGTTACAAAGAAACTTTCTACTAAGCCTGCAAATTCTGACAGACAACTTTACACAACAACTATAGACAAGAAAATTGAAAATAATGCCAAGAAGGTTACGCATGTTAGTCATCCACCAAAAAACATCAACAGTGGCACTGGTTTGTATGGTGAGAAAAAACAAAACTTTCCCATAAGGAAGACCGAGAGTGTGATGGTGACAAATAATTTGAAGCTGCGACAAAGTCTTGCCGTAGCCAATAATAAGCCGAAACCCAAGGTTGCCAGAAAGTCTATGATCCCACAAAGTGCTTCAACAACCACATCTCAGTGCTCCGTGTTTGAACGCCTGTACAAACCAAAAACGGTTGCAGCTACTCATATTAGTGATGTTGAAAAACTTCACAATGATCCCAATTACCTGAAGAAAGTAATTCGCAATTCAGGTATTATTCTGAACAAACGTCACACTGTATTTGAGAACCCTAAACCGAAAATAGCCATGCCTGTCCGTCGTTCTATTTCTGCAGTACATTTCAAACGTATTGGCAAACAAGAACTCTTCAATTGCATCCACAAATTTTCTTCCATTGATGATAAACTGAACAATGTACATCTCAAGCACGTGAATGAGGATGAAAATATAAAAGAAGATAAAGTGGTTTCTGCTGTTAAAAGTGAAAGAAAGAAAGTCATGTTTATGAGTCCAGTATGTAACTTAAATACACCAACACCAGAAGAACTGCAAACAAGATTGAAGTCCTGGCTTCAAAAGCGAGGCAAATCCTTAGATTCATACCACCATCTACAATGTTTCGGTATCAATCACTTACCACACAGCATTCAATTTGATAAGAATCTGTTTGACGAAGAGAATAAAGAAAATATTGCTGTGGAATCGGACAGCGATGATGGTTCTTACACAGAGAATATGAATGAAGAAGCACATTCTTTGGATAAATGGAGGACCGCCAGTTGCGTTGATGACAGCACTGATCTTAACGATTCCCGGGACAATGACACTACAATGACTTCTAGCGATGTAGTTGCTAATCTTGATGAAGTGGTTGTCGGAGCTTTAAAAGACTTGACCGATTTGCTGAGAGACGTAAGGACTTTACTATGAAATCCAAATTTTTCAACATGTTGTTCTGTAGTTACGAGTTATTTAGCTTTAGTAATTATCATAAAATAACACCCTTTTTGCCTTCTTTCTTGAATGATTGAAAATTAAAGTAATTATTTCTAACACATGTGTACCGGAAGAACACATGTGCAATGATTTAATCAGCCTCCATAAAGTCTTCACTTAAGTCGCTTCACGGAAAATATCGAAGTTTAGCCAAATGAGCAGTTAGACTGGTAAAGTGGACCCCAGACTCTAAAGCTCAAAAGCTTCAGATGCAACTGGGATTAATGTTGAGATGAGGATGGTGCATAATAGGACAGGGCAGTACCCATGTCCTATTACATATGCCGATAGTGTGAAATGTTTATTTCATAAGTAGTCAAAATCAAAATCAAAAGTCATTTATTCGAATTAGGCTGAGAATCAGCACTTTTTGAACGTCAATATTACATAAGACAGTCCCTCAAAACGCCCACCCATCGACACTTCCTAGTGCTTTCGCTGGGAAGAAGAAGTGGCGGAACAAACTCCCCAGCAGCACAGGTGTCTGTTCATTTTAAAAAAAACACATGTCTTTATACAATACTATGTATAGTGATGAACATGATAAAATACAACAACAATGAAATTAATTATATAATATTATAATGATATTATAATAATATTTAAATGAAAATGTAATTAACTAAAACTTGTTACTTAACTAAGAAGCCCCAGGCTAAATATGTAAGCTGTCACGCCCTTTATGTGCGTGACAGCTTACATATTTATGTAATGTAAAAAAAGGAAATTATATGAACTCATATAACGTATCAATAAGCTAATTCCTGAGAAAGAACACAAACATTGTCCTGAGTTAATCAGAGCGACCAGCTATTCTTATCATTTAAATAATCATTTACGGAATAATATGCCTTTGAACAAAGCTTGGATTTAATTTGTGCTTTAAATGCATTGTAGGGCAAGTCTAGTAGTGTCTCTTAACCTATATTATAGTATAAATACAACTAAAACTGACATAACCCAAGACACTTATGTAACTCCTTTCAGGGTTTTGAATGGGAACAATGCGCTCGCTGGCTGCGGGCCATCCGCGAGAGATTTCCCACAGTGGCTAACTCTGCGGAATACTGGGAGTGTCGCGCCGCACTGGAAGACAGGAGGGGAGACTTGCCGGCTTCAGTTCAATGCTGGGAGGAGGCAATTGCTAAGGGTACTGAGGTTCGTATCTATTTTTGTGCACTACAAAAAAAAATTGTATACAAATGTTATTTGATTACGCTTAGATCAGCCTGTCTGTAGCGGACTTAAAATCACCAAGGTGGCGAATTATATATTTTTTTTTTTGTATTTTGCTTCACACTAGGAATTTATCCTGTACCATGGCGGTGATATTAGTTTAATGCAAAAAAAAACAAGTTATAACGATGGAGCTTGGTTTAAACTGTTCCAAAAAATGCATCCCTTTATTCATAAACTTTGCTGTAAGTTAGTGTGGTTAGCGACGTTTGAGCCATAAATTTTTGACGTTTGCACGTCACTTAACTTCAGCAATCGTTTAAATGAATAAACCCCTTAAACACTATGGTGTTTATTCATAAATGATAATTAAAGTTAAGTGACGTTACAACTTCCAAAATGTATGGTTCATCATCATCATCATCATCATTTCAGCCGAAAGACGTCCACTGCTGGACATAGTCCCCCAAGGTTCTCCACGACGACCGGTCCTGCGCCTCCCGCATACAGCGGTTTCCCGCGACATTCACCAGGTCGTCGGTCCACCTTGTCGGGGGTCTACCCACGCTACGTCTTCCGGTGCGTCGTCGCCACTCGAGAACCCATCGGCCCCATCGGGCATCGGTCCTACGGGCAATGTGTCCAGTATGGTTAAACAGTTACTAATCACTAGTTAACTTTAAGCAACGTTTATGAATAAAGGGATTGATTTTTTATGGGGTATATTGCTAGCAAAGCCAATTCTGCACCTTGGTGATTTTGAGCCGGCTGTTTACAATTACATTCATAGGTACATACACAGGTAGTATGCATTTTGGAGAGTGTGCGGCGAGATTTACGTAATTTAATTCCGTCATCAGCGTTTCTTCGTCGGCGCACAGGCAAGTGGTGGAAAACGGGTGGGTTATAGTCAGTAAAAGCCTGATACGGTCTTCTACTCCACCCAAAGCGGGAGAGGTCATTTGATATTTTCCCACCTTCAAAAAGAAAAAAATTACAGTCAAAAATAAGACAGTAAAACGATATCTTAGCCCCCACCGGTGACTGCGGTGGCATTAAATGAATTAATTAGTTACATTAATCTCTTTCCAGCATTCAGTAGTAGAAGCTAACTTGGATCAGCTGCTTGATAAATTCATGCAGCTGAAGATCAGCCCCACGAGCGGGAAGAAACGCCAAGCAGACCCCAAGCTTGTTGATGTCAAGAATGTGTTCAAAAGCACCATTATAAGATTTGCTGTTCAACAGGCAAAGTTGTAAGTATATCATTATTTTTATGACCACTTAACGATTCCTTACTTTCAAGCCTACCAACAGAAACCACACCAATTTCTTAGTTCAATACGATTTAATTTTATTCTGTTTCGTATGTACATATTTTCGTATTTGATGGAACGTTTGTCGCAGTAGTTCAGCGATTGACTGCTACGCTGCGTGCCGGTGGTTTGTTTCCCGCAAGAAACAATACTTTGTATGACCTGAAAGTAGATGTTCCGGTACTGGCTGTTTGTATTTCTGAATTTAAATGTTTGTTAACGCATACGTTAACGCAACGTTATAGGAGAAATTCCTAGTGTGGGGAAACGGTGTAGTAACGGTGATGAAATAATCCTAGGATTGTCATTGGACCACCGTTACGGGTTATTGGAGCCCTCAAAAAGTCCAACAGATCTAACTGCAATGCTTCGATATCGTCTTCGGGTTGTGGAGGCCAGACGGCAGTCGCTTCACGGAAAATATCGAAGTTTAGCCAAAATCAGCAGTTAGACTGGTAAAGCGGAACCCAGACTACAAAGCTGAAAAGCTTCGGATGCGACTGGGTACGCTAACGCTGAGCTGATGATGATGATTGAAATGATTGTCATTTGACCACTATGTCATGTTCTAACATAAATAATAGTGTGAGATGAACCATCAATTAACATGTTGACATTTCGATTCCTTGGCGCTAACTAGACACGATATTAACTTTTCTTGAACTTGGAGGGTTTTATTAATCATTATAATTCGGTAAATACAACGTTATTTTTGTTTATGCAAAACTCGAAACACGTGTCTAGTATTTTTAAGTAGAGAATCTACAGGGTGTATCTCACATCGTAACGCAAACTTAGCGAAAAGGATAGACCGCATGCCCCTAATAAAATTATGATAATCATTTATATCGTTAATGAACGGTTACAGAATTCACAGTGTTTAAAAAATAGTGTCGGCTTGGCTTTTGAACGTTGCAAGCGTGCCGCCGTGCGGATTTGTAGGTATGACGTTGATTTCTGATGTGAACTCTATTAAATTAGCTGATAAGATAGTTTTCGAGTTTTGTTCACATTGCGCTTTTTTGTATAATTAGCGAATTAATAAATTTTTATTTTAAAATCTTATTGGGTTATAGAAGTATAGCAATAATGAACGGTCTAAAGTGAAAAAAACTGCATATATATATTTTTTTAAATCTTAAAAAAGCCGACGAAAAATTCCACCACTGGGGGTTCAGAATCATGTACTGGATCCATGGTACTCGCTTGTGCGTCGATGTCAGATACACCCTTTATGTACAAAATTTCAAAAAGGTATCCATGAAAAGGCACAAAGTTATGAGCTTGTTATCTTACTTGGTTTATCCCAACAAAAATATGGTCAACACACCGCTCGCCCCCTGCCCGCGCCTACAGCGGCCCGGCGCGGGGGGACCTGTCCAGCTATGCGCACGCGCCTAGTACTATGATCTACCGTCAGCTGTATTATACGCTCGGTAACCACACTGCAACAATTTCTAAATGTATTTAGGAAAAAATATAACATGGTGTAAAAATGATTGGAATCTATTCAGTTGCTTATTCTGAACAAACTGTTCTGAGGCTTCGTATTATGTAAAAATAACGTTTTATTTACCCCTGTTGCGAATAACATTTTGATTAACTAACAATCGCAGGCTAATAGACTATTTGACAGATTTATAATTTCTATCTTGAATTACTTACTTGGTTGCGGTTAAGAAGTTCACCGAAAGTATTTTTTTTATTTTATTTAAAATACGTATTTCGTAAGAAACATGCAAATAAAAATTCAAAATTCAAATAAGCCGCCGAAACGCTTTATTCAACAATATGGCGTCGCGCCTTGCAAGTGACGTCACAAGCATATAAACGATTTTCGGTTCCACAGTGGTGTTTGTATTTATCTGTAATTTGTTGTTGTTTATCTAATAAAATGGTTTACAAGTGGTGTGCTGTACCGGGTTGCAAGTACAAATACATCGATAAACCTCCTGAGAACACATAAAAACAACAACAAGTGCTGATGCGCGTATAACGTCATCGTGACATTAGCCAATCCCGATCGTTTCACAATATATGGCGCGAGATACAAAAAGTCAAATATATTTTTGTGTTTAATTGTTGTTATTTTTATTAAAACTCATGTAAATGACATAAAGAATCCTCATTTTATGCATTTAATGCAAATAATCACAAAAAAATCATACTGTCAAATAGCCTATTGCGTAATAGTATCAGTAGCAATGATGTTCATTTTGACAGTTCAACAACATTCGTTGTCCCATTTACATATGTTATTGAGAATCACATTCGAACATACACAGCATTGGATTAGCAAAATGTTGAAAAATTATTCAATTTGAGAGTATTTTCTGATCATCATCATCATCAACCTTTTTATCGTCCCACTGCTGGGCACAGGTCTCCTTTCATACAGAGAAGGATTGAGCGTAATCACCACCCTTGCTCAATGCGGGTTGGCGATTTCAGGCTTGAAAGTCCAGATTTCCTCAAGATGTTTTCCTTCACCTTCAGTCACAGGTGTCCAAGACATACTTAGAAAGTACATATAACTTTAGAAAAGTTGCATTGGTACTTGCCTGACCTGGAATCGAACCCGCGCACTCATACTTGAGAGGCTGGTGTTTTAACCCTTTGACGCACAAAATAAGTACACATACGATTTTATATTTATGACAACGTTATTTAGTCTTTAACAAGGTAATTCAAGTATGTACAGGATAAAAAATAAAAAAAATACAATAGATTTTATGAAATTACTTGGGACAAATGTGTCCCAATATGCGTCAAAGGGCATTATTTATAAGTTTCTGAGGTGCTAACTATTACAGCAAAATCAAGTTTTTTCTGAAAATAAAAAACAAAATTCAGTAAAAAATAACAATTTTATTAAATATTTTATGAATGGAACTCAGCAAAACAATTTCTTGTTGCTGTAAAACACAGATTTACATTACAAATGTCACATATATTGTTGGTACGATTTTCAACTCCATTCTTCGCACATTGCACGCATCGTTTACGCGAAGGCCCCTTCATCATGACGTGTGAAGGTAAAGACTGTTTGTGTCCTATATTTTGTATCCGCTTTTTGGTCATGAAAGTGGATGGCAAGGCATGTTTACGGATAGAAAAATTGCCAATCATAGCCTTAGCCACAACTTGTCGGTATTCAAGTGATGATAGTAAATGCCCTTCTATGCGATGTTGCGCATGCAGTTTTTCATACACAATGTAGGAATTGTTCATGGCGATGTCCAATAAATCAAAGAATAGCCGCAGGTAATATTTGATTTTGGATTTCCTATCAACTTCGTATGTGACCTTCTTTTGGTCCATGAGATCTACTCCACCCATGTTTTTGTTGTATTTATGGACGATGTCAGGACAAGTGATCTCTAGACATTGAGCTGATCCTACTTGTTTTCGTTTGACTTTTAGAGTAGGTACCGGTGACAAAAAGTTGGTGAGGAGATGCACAGCTTTATTATCCATCCACTTGATAAAAGAAATTCCTTCAAAGCTAGTAGCGTAGATATCGCCTCTCTTCATCTCTTTATCCAAAGGCAAGTTTTTAGGATTATTTTTACGCTGTGTTCGAACAGTGCCACATGCCTTTAAATTTTGTTTAGCAAGTTTATATTGCAGCATGGGAGAGTTAAAAAAATTGTCGAAATATATTTCACATCCAAGACCCGCCAAAGCTTGTGTAAGATCAAGGACAACGGATTCTCCCAGTCCTATTTCGGGTCCTGCGTTCTTTTTTCCAGTATATAAATCGAACTGGAATAAATATCCGGTACTCGAATCGGCACGACACCACATTTTAAATCCTCTTTTTATTGGTTTATTTTGCATGTACTGTCGCATAATATTGTGACCTTTGAACTTTACCATATGTTCATCTATTGCTTGCGTTTTTGTGTTATTCATTGCTGATTGGAAACTTGAATTGAAATGGTTCATTACTGATCTTATTTTGTAGGCTCTATCAAATGATGACGATGTCGGAGATGGTTGGGATGCATTGTCACAGAAGTGCAAGTTTCGTCTAATTTCTTCAAACCGTGATAAAGGCATAACTCTAGCTATATAAGGCACACCCATGTCAGGTTCTGTGGACCAGTAGCTTCGTAGTGTGGGTAATACATGGTAGCCCATGACATAATTCATGCCAATAAAAGCTGTTATTTCTTGGATATCAGTACTGAACACCGAACCCTTTTGATGAGCATAACGTAAAGACTCTGGTATTATTATTTCCTCAATCAATAATTTAATGTTTGTGACTGTATCAAATACATCAATAGGTTTCAAAGACTGTATTTCTTGAGAAATGTTTATCTTCCCAAATTCATAATCAGTGTCAGAAAAAATATATGGGCAATAGATATTATTTTTCCACTTGAACTCGGGAACCGGATTACCTGATGAATAAATGGGGATAGTAGATAATGAGTCTGAAGACAGACCTGGATTTTGAGTAGATCCTGATGAACCAGGTGGCTCAATTATAGCTTCAGAAAATCCAGCTTGCATGTCCTCTAATAAAAATGACTGGTCTTCGTCATCTAAAGTGAGTGCATCTTCAGTGTCACTAGTTTCAGCCATAAGATATTCCTCGACTTCGCAATCAGTCAAACGGAAAATCCTATTTCCTTTGCGTGCCTAAAACAAATAAATTGAGTGTTTAGACCGTATGTAAAATCACAGAACGTGCATAAAAAGTTAGGATAAAATATTAATAAAATTGGCCTTTTACGCATATTGGGACACTGGCGTCCCCTACTTATAATTTCATATTTAAGTATTTAAAATGTTACTAATTACGATAACTAATAATAAAAACATAATTAATACTTACCATTCTTATGAATTATTCATTAAACAGTCACTGAATGCAGCAAAAATGTATTTTAATTGATTCAGAAAAAAATCACAGAAGCGCGGCAAACTACTCAAAAGTAATGTGATGTTTTTGTTATTTTTTTTCGCGCGCACAGCTACCAACCGCAGAAAAAAAACAAAATACGTTCAGAAACAATAAGCATGCGTTTAAATTAGTTCCCAATAATGGTTTGTTTAGAAATAAATACAAATTATATTTAAGGGACAGTGGTGTCCCTTTTACGTCAAAGGGTTAACCACTAGGCCACCACGACTTGTTAGTC
Organism: Sesamia inferens; assembly: GCA_037179545.1. Classification (NCBI taxonomy): domain Eukaryota; kingdom Metazoa; phylum Arthropoda; class Insecta; order Lepidoptera; family Noctuidae; genus Sesamia; species Sesamia inferens. The sequence goes on along the minus strand of CM073951.1, from coordinate 12,215,700 downwards.
TTATTAAAGTAGTTTTCTGATACTGATCTGTAAATTGGAAAAATCGTAATAAAATATGAATTTTGCGGGATCTACCGATTCATCTCTGTTATTAAGCCATTGCCGCTCGCGTAGATACCAGGAGTTGAGGTGGATTTCGCATTACTACGCTCTACGTGCCGGGGTACTGGAAACAGCATTTGTATGTAAATAACGGCGCGAGAAAGGTAATGTGGAATCCGCCTGAAGAATGTACCATCTGCAGGTATGAAGACGTCTCAGACTACTGGAAGACCTTTAAAGAAATGATTTGGAGGTCGTATAACAAAAAAAATGTTAACCCAATCTGCCCATTGGTTCATGGCGAAATGTGAAGGTGGGCGATTTTTTTTTTTAACTGACATTATAGATTCAAATTCTTCAAAATGTACTTGATACACGGTGCTAGTCAGTTGTGGAACAAACATCTATACTTGTGCCTAGCTCGATAAAGAAGAAGATAAACCAATTTAAGGTTATCACAACTCAAAAGCATAGAGCACAGGCGTAGAGTAGCCAGTCTTTCGGTGTTCTATAGGATTCATTTTTGTGAGTGTGCGAGGGAATTGCATGATTTAGTTCCCCCATCTCCGTTCCACCATTGGACGACCCGTCGCACAGCGAGTTTCCACCCTTACGTCGTTAACACCACTACGATTTGGACGAAGCGTTTCGCCTCCTTTTTCATACCGCGTACATCGAGGAACTGACTGGAACAATTGGCCAGCCGGGGTATCCGTCTGACTTCAATTTGAGTGTCTTCAGGGCTAGAGTGAATAGGCTCTTATTGAACTAGTGCGCTTTACCATCATCGTTTGCGTCACTGCTTACCACCAGGCGGGATTGTGGTCAAGCGCTGGTATATAATTTATAAAAAAAAAAACTTCTATAATTTACATGATTATCGACTTTAACATGCTAATTATTTATTAACAATTTCTATTGCAGCATATTTCAATAGAATCACTAAAATTACATGCATATTAACTTGTTACTTCGAAAAACCATTAAAAAGTGGACATAACGTGATAGCCCTACAAAGAAAGAAACATGTATGAAATCCAGGTATCAAATACATTTTTTTTTTTTTATTCAGCCAATGAATAAAGCCTTTGTCAATACAATTTTGCGTATTTTAACTACTTTTTAAATCAACTGCATAACACATTCGTTGTAATACTTTCAAGTATGTACTACGTATAATACAGAGTGGTGCTGGCAATACGACAATAAATGAAAATACGAACAATGCTGGTTCATAGAAATAATCCTAAACCATAGAAAAAAACCTAGCATCAAAAATAAAAAAATGAAAATTTCAAACAAACTAAATCGCATAAAATTGCAAACGGAATAGAATATTCTTTAAAATATTGTTTCACTGACCTCCGATCTGCGACAGCGCGGTCCTGTATCGACTTGCTTTTTTCGTGCCATTATTATTAAAGTTTGGTACCGCAGGATGCGGCGGTCATTAACCTGTAAGCGCTTCCTTATCAACATGTACATCATGTAGAAAATGTGAAAAATGATTTCCTGTGACTAAACTAATGGACATATTTATATGATTTTTTATGGTTAGACTGAGAATGTGTTGAGGTACACGATGTTTAATTTATTGTCGTATTGTCAGCACCACTCTGTATACAAATCATAAATAAGTAAACATAAATACTCGTAAACTGTTTACATCAGTAGGAAGTTGGATTATTTTTTGTATTAAAATCATTTATCTAGAAAAGGTTCTTAACATCTTCCTTTTAGGTGTAAACAAGTCGTTGCCTAGTAACGGTTTGTTTACTTCTATTCTTTATCCAATTTGGCCGAAATATAAGTTGCGTTTTTTTTTTAAACATTTGCCCCACGGTTTATCTGTATACTTAAGTTTCGATCCCGTGACAATATTGGAATCAAAAGAATTTGATGTTCTAATCCAGGCCGGGAACTACCCATTTGTACAGCTGTTATGGCTTGAAACTGATATGAAGGAACATACCAGCACTGGGGATCTCTGTCTTTCATACAGTATAATACTAAGCATTAGGTGTGTGCGTTCGCGCAGCGGAATGTTGTTGAATTTAAAGATTTTAGATATGCAAATATTTAGTGTATGACGTCGTATAATTGTGTATGGTAAAAAAAAATTGTGCACGCAGCCATTGTGGAGAAATTCACCAAAAACTGATTCCGCTGGGCGAACGTTGTCCTGGCGGAACTTTTTTTAATCCATTGACTTTAGAAAAAAGAGATGTGTCCAAAAATTAGTGTGTATTTGTGTGTAATTGTGTATGTATGAATAAAATTTGTGCGTGCATAAACTTCGGAGATATTCAAGTTTCCGCTGCGCGAACGTTTGGCCATTAGCTAGTTTTCATATAAAGCGCTTACATAGAGAGCTGTAGATTTTTACATACTTTGTTTTGAATTTGTGTATATTTGTTTAAAAAACAGATTTAGAAAAAATCGTAAGGCTTAAAAGATAAAAATATAAACGTAAAATACGCTTATTTGGTCTTAGTTCTTAAAGTATGCACTTTGGGGTCTAGATTTTCACGTTTATACAAACCTTGTAAGTGTCTGCAATATATTGCCAAGTATCAATGATGTTCCTTTAGTAATTAAAGAGTTATAGGACAATTTACCATGACATAATCACTGTTTACAAAGCAGTCAAATATCACGACATTCTAAAGGAATTGCATGGTAAAATGTATGCCAATAATTAGTGTATTCATTCAACTATTCACATGCAAAATTTCATGTCATTAAATTCAGTAATTAAAGAAATACAATTATAATACTGACGAAGCATCGAAAACCTTCATAACCCGACCAAGTTCGGATAGCTATAAAAAAGCGGCCGTGCAATATATTTAGGTAACATCTCAAAATTTACAGTATAATACCGGTATTGAATTGGTATAGGTGATAACACAATTGTTTCGATATAATATAAAGGTCATTTATTTTTGTACACCTATTTTTTTAAATGTATTTGACTATGACAAAGTAGGTACTATTTACGTTGTTATTTTATTTAAGTATGCGCTTGAGACTTGAGATATAATCTAGATATATTAATCAGGTTCAAGTACAACAGCAAATGAATACGCGCTGGCCGCGGCTAATGAAAACATATTGCCCTCTCTTTTCTTCAAGGATGGAAGTACTGTTTCAAGCGGGAAGCCGCCTAACGCTCGTTGCGCGCAGCGCGTTGTCTATTGTTTCACACTAGAATATTTTTTAAAAGTAAATAAAGTAGTAAATTTTGGGATGTTACCTAAATATATTGCACGGCCGCTTTTTTATAGCTATCCGAACTTGGTCGGGTTATGTAGGTTTTCGATGCTTCGTCAGTATTATAATTGTATTTCTTTAATTACTGAATTTAATGACATGAAATTTTGCATGTGAATAGTTGAATGAATACACTAATTATTGGCATACATTTTACCATGCAATTCCTTTAGAATGTCGTGATATTTGACTGCTTTGTAAACAGTGATTATGTCATGGTAAATTGTCCTATAACTCTTTAATTACTAAAGGAACATCATTGATACTTGGCAATATATTGCAGACACAAGGTTTGTATAAACGTGAAAATCTAGACCCCAAAGTGCATACTTTAAGAACTAAGACCAAATAAGCGTATTTTACGTTTATATTTTTATCTTTTAAGCCTTACGATTTTTTCTAAATCTGTTTTTTAAACAAATATAAACAAATTCAAAACAAAGTATGTAAAAATCTACAGCTCTCTATATAAGCGCTTTATATGAAAACTAGCTAATGGCCAAACGTTCGCGCAGCGGAAACTTGAATATCTCCACGCACAAATTTTATTCATACTACATACACAATTACACACAAATACACACTAATTTTTGGACATATTTCTTTTTTCTAAAGTCAATGGATTAAAAAAAGTTCCGCCAGGACAACGTTCGCCCAGCGGAATCAGTTTTTGGTGAATTTCTCCACAATGGCTGCGTGCACAATTTTTTTTTACCATACACAATTATACGACGTCATACACTAAATATCTGCATATCTAAAATCTTTAAATTCAACAACATTCCGCTGCGCGAACGCACACTCAATAGGTCGCCCTTTTTCGTAGATGACGTACGTATCGACTAGGGCTTCCAAAATTACGGAAATATCAATTACGTAACTAATTACGCAACTTTTTTCTTCAATTACGTAATTACGTAATTTTTCCCTAATCGACTATAAATTTTTGTAAATATTGTAGTTACAATTTACAAATATCTTTTACTATCTCAAATTCAAGGTTTTATCAAAATAAACACAATAATTAATAAAAAAAAAAAATTATTTAAGAACTTAGCATTGTAGTTTTAATCAGTTTAGTCAAATCATTTTTTTCCTCCCGAATATAATCTCTTTTCTTGAAAATATGACCTCATAAATGACAAGGCATTTAAAGTTTTGTCACCCAGGGAACTTCTAAGTTTATTACAAAAATATCCGGCAGATGAAAAGGCTCGCTCAGCTTCAACACTTGTAGGCGTTATTGAAAGCAAATAGTTATACGCTGCAGTCAAAAAAACTTCGCGACCGCCGCCAGCGCTGTCGTAAATGCACATTTCTACCCTAATAATGGAATCGAGATCTGTGTTTACTGTTGCAATTGGTTTATTCACAGTCACTTTGTTTATTTTCTTCTCTAACTGTTGTGCGATTGTCAACTCCTCATCATCATCGTCACTGGTGGCAATTGCGTCCGATGTACTAGGTTTTGGCTGTGAATCTACACATTTTTGTGTAGAATTATATTTCAACCGTTCCAACAGTGCCACAATATACATTCGTATCTCATCCGACGATGGTTTTGTGAAATATTCTGTGGCAGCAGTTTTAAAAAATTCCTCATTGTTATGCAAATATCGCAAAACACCGAATACATTTGTTCGCCTTTCCTTTATTCTTTTTCTAAGAGTTGTGGCTAGTTTTCCACTGAGATCGTTTGACTGAAGATCAAGTTTCTCGAGCAGAAATCGAAGCGCAGCGTCGGCCGTCAATAAGTTTGAATCACGGTGACATAATGACAAAACTGTAGTTTTTATTACGTCCAAGCTGTAATGAATTTCGTGAAGGTCTTGGATCTCTTCATCTGTAAATTTTACATTTGATTTCAATTTCAAATCTAATAACGCTTTAAAAACGCATGATTTTAATTTGAGAAATCGGCCTACCATATCTGATAAGCTGTTCCACCTCGTTTTACAGTCTTAGTATTAGGTCAACATTTTTACAATATTCTTCTAAAACGTACTTTTGCTACAAGTCGTTTTTCAAAGGAGAGTTTTTAAAAGATTTTATTAGATCTCTTAATTTTTTTATAGTGTCTTTGTATAAAAACTCCGATTCTGGAACTCTGGTCGATTCTAAAATAAACGCATCTTCATCTTCTTCAATTTCTTCTTCTTCTTCAGCGCCAGTATTTGAGACATCCTCCTCCACTTCAGGTTTTGGAGATTTTTGTGTTTTATATAAAACTTCCAGGACTGCTAGTTGTATCCCATGAGCCAAACACAATTGGTGGTGGCCGTCAAAATTTCTACCCATTTTGACCATTACACTTGCTCCATCTGTTGTGAAAGCAATAATGTCGTCTTCCAGATTTAAACCGAATTCACTCAAATGCTGCTGTAATAATTGAGTGCCTACTTCAGCTGGCATTGATCCATGTATCCGTACAAGTCCCAAATTTTTATATTTGGCCATATCGAAGTCTTTATTGTGGATATTTATATTCATATAACTTTTATTTCGGGTAGACGTCCACTCATCAAACGTAATTGTAAATCTTTTATTTTCAGACTTCATAATTTTCAATTGGTTTTTTGTGTTATCACTTTGATCTAGAATTATCTTTGTTATAGTCGTAGAAGATTTCGGTAGTAGCCAGAGTTCTTAAAAAGATATCTTAGATCTTCTGAAGTACCAAATTTTTCCAATGTTATCCCATCTAATGCTGCCATTCTCGTCACTCGAACCTCCATATTTGAAAAATAATCAGTGAGTTTAATTTTCTTTTGTGAAGGTTCATTTGTACGTTTTCGTGTTTGAATTAGACCACTACTAGACGTTGATGTACTCGGCCTTTGCGAGTCCTGCACTTGCGGCATCTCTCCGATATGCTTGGCACGCATGTGAGTATGTAAAGCTCCAGTTGCGCCACCTGGACTTTTCAAATTTTTTTTGCATTCAACACTGTCCATTATCAGCTCTCAAGAAATGTTCCCAGATAGAACTTTGTGTGCGTTTGTTCAAAAACTCCATGTATACAGTCTTATTTGAAGAAGACCTGAAAAATAAAATAAAAAGAAGTTAGGTTAATAATAACGATATTGGTAAAACCTAGTGGCCAACTCATTATAAAATGTAAACACACTTCTTTTTTTTAATAAAACGTTACGCCGCACGTTGGTGTTTGTGTTTGTTAGGACCGGAAGAAATTCCTAAATTTCTTCCTGGTCTCTCAAACACAAACACCCGGAACAACTTCTTGCAGATTTTACAAATATTTGTTCCGTCCGTGCGGCCTGCGGGGATCGAACCCGCGATACGCTGCGTAGTAGTCGATCGCTCAACCATTACTCAAACCGTGTCGTCAAACCTATTACAAATTTCGTAGCCAAACGATAGAGCATGCTTAGTTCATTAATTCCTGATTTAGAGATGAGCTATATAATTTCAAATTTATGATAAATATCTTAATTTTCTTATAGGTAGATACCCTGTAGGTATATTTGGGAATTTAGATGTTCTAAAATCAAATCGGAATAAAAATACACTTAAAGAAAATTATGTCTGTATTTATTCCTTTATTGCACACCATAATTAAAAAAAAAATGTTTGTATAATAAATTATTTTGTATGAACTATGCATGCTCCACGGGGTTTTTACTGATTAAAACTTTGATCTAGGTACTTACATCTTTCAAGAGATAATCCACACATTCAAAGTCACCCACGATAAAGATACAATTAATGAATTAACTGCTCCAAATTGTTAATATTTTCGCGCATTTACCACCAACTTTTAATTAAGTTATCTGATCAAGTGTCAACTGTGTCGAAGGTCCAGCGATGTGAAGTTGTGAACTGAACAACCGACAATTTAGCAATGAAACTACACTTTCATTTTAGTTAAGAAAGTGAAGTGCATAGTAGTTCCCCGTAGTCGTAGGGACTTTTCGCCAGGGACTCCCCGGATCTACCGACCGCGACTCGCCAAGTTAACATATTTTGAACTCTATTCTGTACATCTTAGAATTTTTTTTTAAAGATTTAACAAACGATAAAAATATAAACTGCGGGGAATTCCCTGTTTGTATAGTTTCGATGTAGATATATCGTATAGTGTTGCTGCATTAAATGATACGTAGTAGATTGATTTTTTTATTGGTTGACTATTTTAACTTGAGTTATGATACCAATAATTACGTAAGTACGGAATTGAAATTTTCAGTTACGGAATCGAAAAATACTTTAAAATGAGTCCGTAATTAGGTAATGGAAGCCCTAGTATCGACGTTGGAAAGCAATTTTGTCGTATCTCGAAAAAAGGCAATTTTGTTTTATCGCATAATTGAATTTTAGAAAAAAGTTTAGAAAAATCAAAGTTGTATCATAAAAAAGAAACATCGTAGGAATACGTTGACCTGGTTAGGTTGCGCGATACTGTCCATTACCGTGTCTGCTACTTGCGATAACTTTTCTAAGTCCACTGTGTTGCTCACGGTGAGGACAGCGCGTACTGAGGGTGGAAATAGCCGGGTCCACATGATGCGCAGTGTACCGTCTGGTATTTTCTGTCCCGCTAGTTCCCGCATTTTTTGCAACAGCTGTGAGGGTTTTTGATCTCCGAGTTCCTTCTCATCCATCAGATTCTGCAGCTTCCGGCTCTCGGATTCCTCGTAGACGCTGATGAGTCTGGACTTCAGGGCTTCGTACTTGTTTTCAATGGGCGGGTTGGTTATAATGTCACTTACTTGCTGAAGTGCGTCCAGGCCTAGTCGGGCGATAGCTGCTTGATAGCGCGCGTCATCACCTTGCCTCTGTGGCGCCATTACTGCTTCGAAGTGTGTAAACCATAGTCTGGGATACGCCGGCCAAAAGTCAGACAGCCGTGCTTGTAGTATGAGCGTGTCGACTTGCCCTCCTACCTGTGTTGCGTTGCTGGTTGCCATCCTGATTAGACTCTTCTGGTGTATCACGTAGCAATACCGTGAATATAGCCTCTTAAAATCCTAGTGGAGAGACCCGCTTGTGGGAAGCCACTAGAATGTGCTAATCACGAGTATCGTCACGTCTGTCTTGATTCACGTCGCTTAGGTCACCACTGTAGCGCGTAGGTCGTGTCGCGTAATTAAAACTCAGATAAATCGAACTTTGTGTATTGCACGAATGTAAAAGGGTAAAATGTATTTGACGTGTACAATAATGACGTGATACAAGAGTGTGAACAGGAATGGACTGTAATGTAATAGAATGGAATAGAATATAATGATAGTGTAGAATATAATAATAATGTGTCTTACAAGCTATGCACTCACTTAAATACTATCTCTAAATAATAGTGGGGTAACCAATAGCAAATCAGCTTGCTGTCCTGCGGAAGTCCACGCGGTATTCTGTGCGTTCTTGATGCTGATTCGTTGATCGAGGCAGGCCGCGGCGTTTGATTGGTTAATGTAGAAAGCGCGCCAGTTCAGTCTTCACGTGCTAGACGACTCGCTATAGTTCTCACGCACATTGACCGTTGGTCAACAGATGTTTTCCAGTGTGAGATTTATGGGAACCCTCGCTGCGGGAGTCAGGGTCGCAGCGACGCACGCCATGACTTGCGCGGTCCTTGTATGATCTGGTGTGATTTACAGCCGACCCTTTCCCAGCGGGTAAGAGAACATGTGTAGCAGCCATGGCTGCTACACAGCAAATAAGTTTTTATCTGCGCCGCTCCCTAGCGTAGCATGTGAACACTTTAGCAAAGCTGGACAGCTGTATGACGAGAGGCGACACTCTTTGAAGCGCGAAAATGCGGAAAAACTGTTTCTTTTTTATGTTGCAATATAATGTTATTTAACTTCGATTCTTAAAACAGTTAATTTTGATTTAAAATTTTTGTTCACGCTTTTTCTATTCCCGGTCTCGACTCTCGGTCTCGGCCGAGAACGAAAAATATCTCGATCGAGCCTTAAAACAAACTTATTTTGTTCCTTTAGGATCCTTAATTTATTTAAATACTGGCGCCAGTTCTGTTGTTTACAAACTAAACTAATTTTAAGTTACGTGCATTTTTTCCCATTTCGTTAAGAAAAGGATAGAAGATAACATTTCAGATACTCCATTGACATTTCTTTTTTTGTTTTGTTTGTTCCATTTGGAACCGGCTAAGGTCAGAGACCATACTGCCATGGCTTCAGTAATTAATTTTCAACTATCCTATCCTAACAAATCTAACTTAACCTAATCTAAACCTATCTCCTTTCGTTTCCCGCGTGAACCGATTTGGAGGAAGATTTGGGACAAATTCATGATGTGGCCACTATGCTACAATATTTCAATGTCCTTTATGAATTTACACTGAATGCAGTTTTTACTACATAAAAAACGCGTTTTTATTTAGTAAACGACACTATAAATAATTTAAAAGTCCAATGAAAAATGAGCGTGGCACTTACTTCACTCCATAGACAGTTTAGACGCGATTATAAACATGGCGGCGACTTAAAATACGCAAGATTACGTCAGAAGCGCACTTATTTGACAGGTCGACGCTGGCATTTTGTCTTCTGTCCTTTTCTTAATGAAATAGTCAGAAAAATATACACCGCACTTAAATTTAATTTAGTTTGTGAACAAGACAATTAGGGCCATTATCTGTTGAATATCATAAAAACTGACGCTATATTTATTTATTTTCAGATCTCTCTGAAACATATATTGGACTACTGTTAGTACAATTTTATTACTTTATATCTAAGCATCGTCATCGGTTCCGTACCTAAAGTGTAAAAATTGCATTGGACGAAGCGTATCACCTCTTTCAGACCGCGTAGGTACATCGAGGGACTGACACGGCGGTGTTTCCGTCGGACTACAATTTGAGTGTCTTCAAGGCTAGAATGAATAGGCTCTTAATAAACTAGTGCGCTTTACCATCAACGATTTCGTCACTGCTTACCATCAGGCGGGATTGCGGTCAAGTGCTAGTTTATAAAATATTTAAAAAAAAATGTTCTTTTCATCAAATGATCTCTCCCGCTCTGGATGGAGCGGAAGGGCGTGTCAGACTTTTACTGACTAAAACCCACCCGTGTTCCTTCACTTGCCTGTGCGCCAGGGACACGGTTTCTTTTTTAACAAATCCGTAACCCTGACCCAGGAGGCATCGGTCTTTGTGGATCCCGTCACGATGTGCTGAAATATTTTTGAGGCGCGCATGAAACACAACGCGCCTTAAAATGGAACCACTAAGACTCTACAGTCTGTACGTTTGTCTGTCTGTCATTAGGTTCTATCTCATGTACCGTAATAACAATGTATCTTCCTAAGTATTTGAATGAAAGAAAAAATAAAAAATACGAGTTCAATATTTTTTATAAATCTATCTGATGGACATTAAATTATTTTTTAGGATACAACCCAATTGTTAAAGAGGTTTTTTTTTTTAATTCTCTCATTAGGCGTCTTCAGCGTGAAGTTGCTTAATTTTTGAGCCCTTTGGAGGCCTTAATTTATTGATTGAAATGCGGAATTGTGTAACACATTATTACTATTATTTTGTAGCATATTTTTCATCCATTGCTCCCATATGTTAGAAAAATATGTTTGCCCAACAACGTCAACAACGAAATGAATGGTGTTGAACTGTCAAAATGAAATCACTGCTGATAATGTGTTCGCAATTAGACTGCAGCTTAACAACCTTCTTGGTTGATCTGTGAGATACCATTTATACAACTTAGTTTTTTGTTTATACGAAACCTGAATATAGTTGTCCAGAATAAGCAACTGAATCGATTCCAATCGTTTTTACAGTGTTATATTTTTTAACTTATACATTTAGAAATTGTTGCAGTGTAGTTACTGAGCGCGCCACGCAGCTTACGGTAGATCATAGTACCGCGCACGCCCGCGCAACAGCTGACGCCACAGGTCAACGCATCGCTGGCCCGCATGAGCGGAGCGTTGACATATTTTTGTTGGAACAGCCAAGTAGGATAACAAGCTCATAACTTTGTGGTTTTTCATGATATCTTTTTGAAATTTTATACATAGATTCTTTACTTAAAAATACTGGACACGTGCTTCGGGTTTCGCATAAACACAAAATAATGTTGTGTAAAAAAGACTTTTTTTAAATTTATGATAATAGTGTGATTTTGCCTAAAAATTGTACTTGTAAAAGTTCTTTTACAAGCAAAATAAGTCATTTAACAATGTTAATTTTATATTTTTTCAGACGTTATTCTACCCAGTTCGAAGCTCCGAAATACACGTTCACCCCTGTCCGACGCAGTGGAAGGCTAAGTATACATAGTAGCGCACAGAAACGAACTCCACTAGTATGTACCTCCATCCAACAAGTCGATCAGGTCTTAGGAGAAAGACCTGTATTTGTAAAGAATGAGAGCCTTTATGGCACGCCCTAGAGGGCATCGAAAATTGAATGGAGCCTGGTATACGAACTGTCACGCCATTTTCATGAATTTAAAATGGTGGCCTTATGTTTTCTGTATCTATGTCAGCTATCGATCTAGGCTCGGCGCAAATGGGGCACCGCCCAAAGCCACCAGTGGCCAGCGACGGCGACTTAACACAATTTTTAATATATTTTGTATAGACGCGCCGCACTCGTGTATCCGGTGGCGGCCACTCGCTACAGTAGTGTCCGCGACTCGTCACACAAACCGCCGACACCCGTCACTGTCGCATTGCTCCACCCCCCGCGCAATTAACCGTCCGACGTTCTACGTATCGCACGCGTACCATCATGGAGCACGACGCTTCAATGCATGTTGATACATTCATATCGGAAATCCATTCACGCCCCGCTGTTTGGGGTTATAAAATGTGGCAGCTTGCAGACAGCAGTGGCTGTCGCTCACTTCTGACACTTAGAAATGTGGCGGTAGCGACAGACACCGGTGGCCTATTTGCGCCGAGTCTTACAGAGGTTTCATGCGGGGCAGTCATTTTGAGAAAAAAAAACAAATTTCGAATCGCTGGATATGCCGCGGATTTGCCTTTTAGGAATTTATGTAGCACATAATTTTTTGCGAGCATTATCCATGCCATTCGCATATAGCTGTACCAGAATCTAGCGTTTACTTCTGGACTTAATACAGCAGTGTTCTTTCGATAAAAAGGTTTGAAAAACAAGATGGCGGCATCAGTTCTGAAATTGCTCACGCGCTAGATTTTGATACAGCTATATGCGAATGACATTGATAATTCTTCCTCCCCCAATCATCATCACTTCAACCGGTTCTCTGCTTCCCACGTCCAGTGGATTCTTGCGGCCCATGTCCGCCGTGTAGGAAGCTAACGCTACGTCTTCCGACGACTTTTACTAACGCACCCTATTTAAAATCATCGTCACTTACTGAGCTTCGCACTCACTTTACTAGTCGAGCGGAACCCGATTATCAACTTTCTGTCAAGCATGGAATGCTCCACGGATCCCATGCCTCCCGCACCCAATACACAGACTCCAGCGTGAGCGTCTAAATCTCGGCACACTACGTCATGGTTAGCAGAAAGAAAGAAAGAAAATACATTTATTCAGCACAGACTCGACACACAATACAATACATTTAGCACAAACACATCGGGTAGCAACAAAAAAAAATATTAAAAAACCAAATAATAAAATAAATTTAAAAAAGCCAAATAAAAAGTAAAAAAAAAACCTTAAACCCTTGTGTAAAAAATAGCAGCAAAGTGTGCCTCGTGACTGCACCAAAAAGGTCCAGTTCAGCAAAAATGCCAGACAACTAGTGCCTGACGCTGGTTTTCAACTGAACCTGATGTGTGGTGACAGATGTAAAACAGTTTTAGACAACAGCATAACGTGTATAAATAAATACACGCTTAAAAATTTTGGCCAAAGACTTTAATTTAATGAATTATCTAGCATAGCTTAATGGCTAAGTATTGAAAAGTTAGCAAATGGAGTACTTATGTAAGGTGAAAGATGGACTGCAAAAGCTAAAACGTGAACTAAGGAGGTATAATTTAAACCTTACATATACTTTTTGTCTGTGCGCTAGGGGCCACGTAATCTTTCAATCTACCCGCCGGCAGGTAACCCTAACGCTCTCAACTAAACTAATTGTCTTTTTGCTTCTACTTCTTAAGCCTATAGAGGGCCACTGCTGGACAAAAGCTTTCCACAATGACCGGTCTTGTGCTGCCCGCATGCATCGGCTTCACCAGCATATCGGTCCACGTTGTTGAGGGCCTCCCTACTCTGCGTCTTGCGCCATTATTGCTTCAATCCAAAACTAGCGTTTAGTAACATTTTTGTATTCCATTTGTTGATTATTCTGTACGATTCTCTGTGGCTTTTTTTTTGTTCTGGATGGGAAACCATCAAATGACCTCTCCCGCTCTGGGCGGAGCGGAAGAGCGTGTCAGACTTTTACTGACTAAAATCCGTGTTCCTTCACTTGCCTATGCGTCATGAAGAGCGATACCCCGTCACGATGTGCTGACATCTCTTTGAGGCGCGCGTAAAACACAACGCGCTGTTGACTCGGGCCTGGTCCTTACCGGGCGGCGAGCTGCTCACTGCTCACCGCCGGCAAGCCCGCGCCTACGGTGGCCGGGAGTTCGTTGTTGTCTCCCGACCAGGACGTCTCCTGCGGCGGCTTGAGGCGTGAGGGCCCTGGGATTCCCGCTCCTTCACGCGCTTCGCTTCCTCCTTTACTAGCATCACTGCTTCGCAGGAGGTTACGGCCTGCCATGCAATCAAAATGAAAAATCATGTATTCAAATTAGGTTGAGAATCGGCACTTTTTGAACGTCAATATTACATAAGACAGTCCCCCCCAAAACGCCCACCCATCGACACTTCCTAGTGCTTTCTCTGGGAAGAAGTGGCGGAACAAACTCCTCAGCAGCACAACTGTCTATTCAATAAAAAAACACAAGACTTTATACAATACTATGTATGTATAGTAATGAGAAAAAGGAAATACAATAATAATGAAATTATTTACCATATGTCAGCTAGCCATGCCAAAATACCATCAAAACAAAAAAAAATGTATATTAAAATGGAAATGTTAATAAGTAAAAAATAAAGGGCGTGACAGCTCACATATTTATGCATTGTAAAAAAAGACAATTATATGAGCTCATGTAACATGTAGGTATTAGCTTCTGGAGAAAGAAAACAAACATCGCCTTGAGTTAATTAGAGCTATTCTTTCTTTTAAATAGTTGTTTACGGAATAATATGCCTTTGAACAAAGCTTGGATTTGATTTGTATTTTAAATGCATTGTAAGGCAAGTCTAACAGAGGGTGTCCTGTTATAAAAACTTACCTACACCAAGTTCAACAAAAGAGTTATGAACCTTTTGAAGTCGGTGAAAAGGAGCTCTTAGTTTGTCCTTATGTCTGGTGTTAACATTATGGATCTCACTGTTTTTGTGTACATGTGAATATTTTGCCTAACATTTATGATGTTGGCTAAGTTAAATTGCGAATCAATCGTGAGAATTCCAATATCTTTAAACAAATCTCTTAAGGAGACTGACACCGAGCTGGTAAATCGCTCGAACAGCTCGTTTTTGGAGTGCATAATATATTTAGTATGTCAGCGGCTTTACCCCATACTAAAATACCCTAGGTCACTTGGGACCAGGGCCGGACGTGAGGGATCGCCGCCACTAGGACACGACGGTGCTCTATCCAAGCCGGGCACACCTCCACAGTTTCCTCATTCTCTGTGGCTCAAAGAAAAATATTATAAAGTGTCAAACATAATTTTTGTTCCGACTTATATAAAACCAAAGCCACTTGGCAATTCAGATTTCTTGTCGGTAAAACCTCAATGTTGAGGACAGCCTAGTATGATTATGCAGAATTCTGCAGTGTGGACCGCTCGGTAGAGCATCCAAATGTTGATCCCGTCTAACCATCTTGCTTGTGCTATGCCTGTAGCATGCTTTGTTTGACCCGACTAAGCATCATAAGCCTTCCTAGACCATTAAAGTGAACGCATAATATCATCGAAAGAGCTGACGCCACGCTTTTTTAGGAAGTCTCCTATTAACCACATGCTGTTTATTAGTTAAGAGGACTGGTGAAATTTGCCCAAAAACGGTGGCTACCAAATTTGTCACTTTTTTAAACATAGACGGGGTCATTATTATATGGATATTGACCTGTCTTTGTAACTATTATCATGACACCCATATCTTCCAAACAGGTAGGCAGAGAGCAGAGACATATTTTGCCAGTTGTTTTATTCAATAATGCTATCATGGGCATACCGAGTTGGGCAGCCGCGCAGCGGAAATCTCGTACAACATGTAAGAACTCCCCTAATTACTAAAAAGCATAAATGAAGACTTATCTCTAACTTTTAAATAAACCACGCAGTAGACACTGACAAAATGTACGGTGTAATTACCAAAAAACCCCGTGCGATTATAGCGCACAAAGATTGCTCACTCTAAAAATTTGACCCCCTCCTAGGGCTGACTTGCCTAGGTCAGAAACTGGGTACGCCCATGAATGCTATGCATGTATACCAGAATAAAATTGTACCAATCATGTTCTTATTGGTTTAAATTTATGATATAATTAGTAATTTTTAATAATTTTAAGTGTGTAAATATATTTTTCTACGACCATTTGGTAATTTGCTTAATACATAACCATAAGTCATATCTCAACAGTACTCATTCCTGCCAAGTCGTGTTACAATGACCATTTCCACACGGGTAAACCGTACTACAATGAAACTTTTTAATTTTTTTTTTTTTATGGCTATGGTATCAAAAAATCAACATATGATTATGCTAAAAAGCGCCTGTATTTGCGTCACGACTAAACATCGCAGGTTGCATGGATGAATTGTCTTTGCCTTTCATTTGTGCGATTATAACAACAAAATAAAATAGTGCGCGCCGCGCAATTTTCGCGCCATTGTTACCTTTTATCTGCATTTATGAATAAAATTGTTTTGAAAATGAGTGTATTTAATAGTTGTACCCATCCAGAATGTAAATTAGTATAATTTCTGATAAAGTTCAACATTGACGGTTTTTTGTATTTATTTATTTCAAGGTCGTAGAAAAAGTTTTGTATGCCACTGTCGCAAACAGCTATTGTAATACTCGTGCTGATCTGTGCCACTCAGGGTCGCTTTATGGCGCAAACAGGCGATCTTGTTGTGCCACGAAGCGAAGCTGATTGGCACAAACTATCACTCATATAGCTATCATTGCTTGACAGTGGCATAAATAACTATTTCGCTTCTGGATAAGCAGATTGTATGCAATTTATTTTTCTTGTCACCAAAAATACGCTTACAATGTTGTGTTAATCTTTGTTATAACATCGACTGGGTTATTTTATATGGATCGTGACCTGTCTTTGTAACTGGCCACAACACATTTTAACGACGCCCCCCTATGTCCAATGGTTGGGCAGACATCAGAGACTCATATTTTGCCAGTTGTTTTATTTAATAATGCTATGAATGTATATCGCAATAAAATTACACCAATCAGGTTCATATTAGTTTTAGTTTATGATATACCTAATTATTAATTATTTAATAATTTTAAGTGTGTTAATATATTTTTGCTTCTGGTTAGGCAGAGTGTATACAATTTTATTTTTCATATCACCAAAAATACGCTTAGAATGTTGTGTTAATCTTTCTTTCTCTTGCTATGTTATCTTTAGTGAATAAAAGAATTTTATATTTATAAATTACTCTTTCATTTTTATGTCAATATACATATTGGACGATGCGCACGCGTGCTTTTTGGTAACATGATAAGACTGGGTATCAGACTTAGGCTCGGCGCAAACGGGCCACCGACCACAGCCACCGGTGGCCAGCGACGGCGACTTAACACATTTTTTAATATATTTTGTATAGACGCGCCGCACACGTGTATCCGATGGCGGCCACTCGCTACAGTAGTGTCCGCGACTCGCCACTAGTGGTCACTACGTGCCACACAAAACTCCGACACCCGCCACTGTCACAATACTCCAATCCCCGCGCAGTTAACCGTCCATTTACCGCATATTAGTATTTTACCGTATTATTCCCATCTTGTAACACCAACAGCAATTCTTGAAATGTAGTCAAACTCATTCGAAAATGTTTAAAAAAGTTTTTTTGGATGTCTTTGTAGATTATCGAATTCCAAGTTATGTTTCACTGTAGGACCAGTTAAAATTTGATGCATCCAATAAAGGCGGCGACGGCGTCGTCTACGCCTTCTGTTTATTAACAAAAGCGCGAGCAAACTATCTGAATAAGATTTTTTTTTTAATATTTTAGATTGGCTTAAGGCTTAGTGTACAAATAACACTTAAGAACTCGTGGTTCTATTTTTAGTATAGTTATACAATACTACAGTGAGACACATCTAAGGCCAAAGTGTTCGTAGCATAAAAATAGTCTCGTAATCATCAACCAAAACTTAAAAACAGCGCCATCTAGTAATATACGTTGGAACTACATACGTAAAACGTACAGAACAAGAAGAACAGATTGTTGTAGCAAATAAATAGTTTTTAATAGATAAATTTCACAAACAAACAAAATATTGCTAACAATCCTTATTCAAGAAAATAGTAAAAATAAATAGATTTTATAACGCAAAGCTTGAGAAAAAGTTTACAAGCATTCTAAAATGGCAGCACTGACCAAGTTTTGATTCATCGTGTTGTGAAACTGCAAGTTTCATTCATTTTCGTTCCCTGTGCTGCGTCGCTGTCTCGTGCATCGGTGACAGCTCGAGTGACGGATGAAAGACAATTTTTCGAATTTCTGTGCCTTTGTGCGGCCCAATTTTGTTCTCGGTTTATTGTGTTTGTTTAAAATAATAGATTAAAGTCTACATTGTTATACTAGTTACAATTTTGGTGCTGTGCTTGTGTTATAGGATTTATAATAAGTCAGCTGTGCAACAGCTGATTCAGTTGTGAATTTTCAATTTTGGTGAGTAGTATTTGTAATTTATTTTTGTTTTACAATAGAAAGAATTATCAATACAATATTAAGTAGATTTTTATGTATTATGATTTAAAAGTATCTAATTTTTATTTGCCAATTATATTTATGGTACACACCGTTTTTTTTATTGCACAAGTTTCTGCAAAAAGGTTGTTTCCGTTTTGAAATTCCATGAAAAGTTCATAAAGGTTGTTACTATGGACGGTACGAGAAAGAAAGAATAAATAATAAAGCTATGGATTTTTTGCTCAACTTTTTGCAAGTTTTCACAAAAAAGCTTCGTAATGTTTTTACCTGATAGCGTCTGATCGAATGGGTTATGTTTTTGTTCCACGTTTTTATATTTTGTTAAGCACCATAAGCAACAATAACCCCATAGAATTTTGGTAGGTAATTTATTAAATCAACTTGATGATTTTTGCCTTATAAAATTTTAAATTTATCTCTTTTTTTAATATTAGGGAACTTTTGCCATCTAGGTGGATTTATTTATCCTTGTCCAAGAGTTCTTTGTTTTGAATCTCACGCTCCCGTCGTGTACGTAAACAGTTTCATTCATTCCATGAAGTTTGCGGAACTTCCAACTTATTGCACAACACGTTGAAAAGATTTCTGGGAAATATGCAATATTTAGCTACACATGCCAGCTGCTAGTCGAGCTAACTACCTATTAAATTAAATCGCTAATGTAACCTTTTACAGTTTTATCTTCTATTAAGTATATAAAATTTTCCTGTCTGTCCGCGTACTCCAATTCGTTAGGCATGAGACTAGGTTTTTATCTATTTTTTATATTATTATTACTTACGCGGGTGAGGCACAGTTAGTAATATTAGAAGTACCCTTTCACCCGACTGTGTCAGAAAGTAGGTTATGTGTTAGACAATCAAGATTCGCTAATTAGTACGTGTCTCTTGATGAAACATCCAAAGCCTGATTGTCTGGTGCAGAAAATCTTTCTTATCTAGATTTTGCTATCGATATCGACTATTTGATAATAAAATATAAATCTTATAATTAATTCTGTAAAGCCGGCGCCAGACAAATAAAATGGGATAAGGGTGAACGGTGATGATAGAAAGATGAAAGGGATACAATCTGTCAGATTTCTTTATTACATTTTCAACTTTTTCTGTAAAGCATTAAAGCTCAAGGTTGATTGAAGGGAATTTTTGACAGTTTCGGGTAGGTTGACCTGCTGTCGTCCATACTAATTGTGCTGTAAAGTGCCATCTGAAATGTAGCCAGCCATATACAACCATTGGGCACAATTCCAATCCCGCACCAAGAATTTTCCGTAAATATAATATTCTAAGTAATTAACTTTTACCTTGACCGACGTTTCAAGGTTACTTTTGCAATTTTTTTTTTTATCTCTGAATAGGTCTCATCGATACTTCGTTGACGTGTAATATCTTTTTACTACGGCTTACCCCGCTACATGGCATTAACTGAAAGGCAAAATTAATTTATTCCAAATAAACACCTAAAATGCACTTTTGAACGTAAAAATATACAAAAACCGACTTTACGGGTCTTTGTCCCTGTGTTGCTCGAAGGTCTTTGTATTGTTATACACATCGACATTATACTAATGGGCATGCCTTGCCAGAGATGAGAATTGTGGAACTCCGAAAGAAAGAGAGAAAATGAAGGTTCGTCTACCTTTATCTCTCTCAAAATCATCTGTGGGAGCAAACGGAATTTGTAGAGTGGGTAATCTTATTGTGCGCTGTAGCTGCATGCAGTTTTTTTTTGGCAATTTCACCTTACATTTTGTTACTGTCTACTACGTGGTTTATTGTATTTTATGGAGGGATGAAAAAAGTACAATTTTTAGTGTTTGTTGTTTATAGCGGCAACCCAAGTGCAATGCAATGCATCTATGAACATTTCAATTGTCTAACTGTCACGGTTCAAGAACACGCTGACAGACGGACACTGGAGTCTTAATTACTAGTAGGTTTCCGTTGTACCCCTTAAATACGAAACTCTAAAAATATTAATTGATTCTATTCGCTCTTTCCAAAGGTCGTTTCGCATGGAGAAGAATAGTTAATACTAATATTTAGTAAAAAAAAAACGTAGATAACCTTAAAACGTCCGTCAAGGTCTACATATTAACGGTTCATGAGATATGACCTGCGGACGGACGGGCACCGCTGATTTTGTAGTCGAGTCCCGTCAGCACTTAAATACGGAACTTTAGGTAAATTTCATTAAATATAATTTCCCTATAATGGTCACAGGCCTCGCTCTCGGTGAGATAGAGCGGGCCGCATTAGGGATGCATCCAAGGTATGAACATCGAAAAAATAATTAGTCCGTCTTATAGATAATAAAAAAAAATTAAGACCCGTATTTTTTATTTTGTCGAAATTACCAAAAATTACTGAGATATAGCGTATTAAAGTTACGGAGTGGGGGCTAATTACACACGTGGTATATTTTGCACCATGGCGTGACGTCATGCTACATTTGAAATCAATATATCTTCCTAACTATTTGAATGAAAGGAAAAATAAAAATACGGGTCCAGTGCGGGTTGGTAGATGTCACATTTATTTGAAGTTTTTTTTGCCTCTATGAGATGGCGGTTTCCTTACGATGTTTTCCTTCACCCTTTTGAGAGCAGTGATGATGAAATCGTGAATATAATCGATAATAATCGATGAAGTCGTGGTGCATCTCAAGTATGAGTGTGCAGGTCCGATTCTAGGTCAGGCAAGTACCAATGTAACTTTTCTAAGTTATTATGTACTTTCTGGGTTTATCTTGGACACCAATGACTGATTAAAAAGGCGAAGGAAAACATCTTGAGGAAACCTGGACTTTAAGTCTGAAATCAACAACCCGCAATGAGCAAGCGTGGTGATTACGCTCAATGGTTCTCTGTATAAGAGGAGACCTGTGCCCAGCAGTGGGACGATAAAAAAGTTGATGATGATGATGATGATGAAATCATTTACACAAACTGAAGTGCCTGACGGGGTTCGACTTACAATTTGTAAGTCGCGGCCATATTGCATTTATTTGAATCATATTTCAATGTTAATCCCACCTTCGGTGCAACAAAGTCACAACAGCATTTTTAATTTTATAGAGGAGAACTTGTTGGAAATCTTTATAAACTTGATTGTTTATTAGTTTGTCATTGGCCCGATTTTGTTATTTACAAACTAAACTAATTTTTATTTTTTTAGTACATCTTTTTCTTTATATTTTATTAGGAAAAGGACAGCAGATAAAATCGTCGCTTAAGTTCTAACACTGCGGAACTCTAAAAAATGGTCAAAATGTGTTATGCATGTCATTGGATAAAGAATCGAAAGACGCGTCATTTGACCAATCGCAAATAAGCGATTAAACCAATGATGGCGCGTTATTTCGAAAAAAAAACAAACAAAAAAAAAAAAAAATATTATCATTTACAAACTTAGACAGTTTTTTTAGTCTCCTGGAAAGTTCATTGTTTTGAGTTACGCGGTGTTAGAACTTAAGCGACGAAATGTCAGTTTAGACCTGTCAAATTAGTGCGCTCCTGACGTAAACTGGCGTGTTTTTAGTCGCCATGTTTATTATCGCGTCTAAACTGTCTATGGAGTATCTTAATTTGACAGGATTAAATTAAAGTGTTATCTTCTGTCCTTTTCATAACGAAATGGAAAGAAAAAGATGTACGTACATAAAATTCTTGTCTCTCATCACCAAAAAATCCTAATAAAAGACAGGTATATCCTATATTCCGGTTTCGTATAAGGAAAAAAATTAACGTTCTATTTAGCTTTCTGTCTTACCGGATGAAGCTGACTACCAATCATATTTTAAATTGTGCTACTGGCTATCTGACCTCCAAAATCCTGCTACTGGGTAATACGATACCCTCACGAAAGATGCGCCGCGCGATTTCACCCACGTGGGTTTCGATATCTTTTTTTATATGCTCTGCTCCTATTGGTCGCAGCGTGATGTTATTATTATAGCCTAAACGCAAAAAGAATTTTTCAAATCGGACCAGTAGTTCCTGAGATTAGCGCGTTCAAACAAACAAACGAACTCTTCAGCTTTATACATACAATATCTAAAGAAAACCCTGTCCGACCCGTAAGGATAATAAAGGTAAGGTAAACACAAGACGAAATAAAATAAGAGATTTAACATAATCATCATAGGAACAATACTAATGAATTTTGACATAATCTTTTTTTCCCGCGAATTAATTCCAACTTCCCCGAAATTTGGTAATTTTTAAAAAAGTGACAACACCGGTATTTTTATCAGCGAATAACGATGCGACCACGTGCCGCGTGCCCTGTCCCCCGCCGCACGCGAAAGGGTTGTTTACCGCAAATGTATTAAGTTACCTCTTTTTGCGAAATAATATTTAATTTTTTTGGGGGATTTTTTTTTTAAAGTTTAGCCCGGCTTTGTATCCATTAGTAGAATCAGTTATTGATACCTAACAATACCTTCACGGATCGGACAGGCTTTTCTTTACATATTGTATATTAGTATAAGTAGATCAAAAAAAAATACCCCTAGGTAAGATTGGTGGTCAGACTTTCAGATTTCTGACGACGCATTGCAACTATCAAAAAGTATCATGAGTTTTTCTCTGGATGTTTCATTTACGGGATTGAAACTTGTGCGAGTGAAACTGAAGGGCGTAGCTAGCTACTTATATTTTACAGACAGTGACACCGATTCTTATGTTCTCAAACTAAAGTAATTTTAAGTTATGTGCATATTTTTCTTTCCATTTCATTAAGAAAAGTATAGAAGATAACATTTTAGTTTAATCCTGTCAAATTAAGATACTCCATAGACAGTTTAGACGCGATTATAAACATGGCGACTAAAAATACGCCAGTTTACATCAGGGGCGCACTAATTTGACAGGTCTAAACTGACATTTTATTTTCTGTCCTTTTCTTATTGAAATATAAGGAAAAAGATTCATTGAACTTAAATTTAATTTAAATAGTTTGTCAACAAGGGAATTGGCGCCATTACCTAGTTAAGCCGTTGAATATTTAATTAAAACAACCTATAATAAAGTATAAGTAAGTAAGGACGACAGCCGGCCAATCCACCCGAAACCGTAAAAAAAATCCAATCAACCTTAGGCTTTAATGTCGTAGAGATAAAGTTGAAAATCGATTATTTTAAATAAATATAAACTAGCGCTTAACCGGAATCCCGCCTGATGGTAAGCAGTGATGCGATCGTTGATGGTAAAGCGCGCTAGTTCATTAAGAGCCTATTCACCCAGAAAAACTGAGCGAATAGGAAGGAAGACGGCAGTTGAGCGAGGTGATGCAATGTTAAACCCAACAACACGACCAACGATGCTGCGCCAAAGGGAGATTGATCTGAAGACCCTCCACGACCAAACTCCCAACACAACAACATAGGCGCATCGTACCCGGCACACATCGCAACACAACTGCTCAGACCCGTCCTCCGTACGGCTTCACCAGACATCATGCCGGAACACGACAAATCGCTAAATAAAGAAATCTGGCAGTTTCTAATAGCTTGTTGTGCTGTCGTCTGTACATTCAACAGCTACATTACGTATCGGGCTTCCCCTCGTCGTTTGAGGAAAATGGTGTATCAAAACTACAAATGCGAAACGAAATGCGGTCATTGCGATCCTCCTCAGTGACAACGGAGTATGATAATTTATGAATTTGATGTAACCAGAATGATAATAGAGTCTCCCGGTACTAAAAAGTATTATCCAAGGCGCAGTAAACCAAAAAGCTATTGTAATTATTAAGCGTTGAAATAAAACAGGAAGGTCCTATTTACATCTTTTTAGGGTCCCGTAGCCAAATGGCAAAAAACGGAACCCTTATAGATTCGTCATGTCAGTCTGTCCGTCTGTCCGTCCGTATGTCACAGCCATTTTTTTCCGAAACTATAAGAGCTATACTGTTGAAACTTGGTGGGTAGATGTATTCTGTGAACCGCATTAAGATTTTGATGTGAAAATAAAAAATAATAGTAAATATTGGGGGCTCCCCATACTTAGAACTGAAACTCAACATTTTTTTCTTCATGAAACACATACGTGTGGGGTATCTATGGATAGGTCTTCAAAGATGATATCGAAGTTTCTAAAATATTTTTTTTCTAAACCGAATAGTTTGCATGACAGACGTTTCCAAAGTGGAAAAAAGTTGCCCCCCCCCCCTCTAACTTCTAAAATAAGAAAATGAAAAATCTAAAAAAAACTCCCAACGAAAATTGTTTTGAACGAGATCTAGTAAGTAGTTTTTTTTTTTTATATCTCGTAAATCGTAAACCGCTTCTCACCGCGTAATCTTTCATACAAATAACTTAAATCCTTTAATTTCATAAATCAATGGTACGGAACCCTTTGTGCGTGAGTCCGTCCGACACGCACTTGGCCGGATTTTTTATTTGTCGTTAATTTTTGTAATTTAAAACGTTCAAAATGTAGTCACAGTGTCATTACATCTTACGAAAACCGGGTGACAAATGTCTTGCCATGGCGCCTCTGCCGGGCCGGAACAAGAGAGGTAGACCAAAGAAGTGCTGGCTTGACGTTGTAAAAGATGACATGCGTGCCAACAATCTCATACCACGTGATGTTAGAGATCGTGCGAAATGGAGGAGTATATGTAGGAAAGCGGTTGCCGGGTTCTAACGTGGATGCAATCGGGATTATACGCCGAGATGATGATAACGATGGGTGTCATCTCGGCGACAAATAAATGTCAAAATGTAGGGATATAACTATTTTTTTGTTTATAAACTAGTACTTGACTGTAATACCGACTGATGGTAAGCAGTGATGCTATCGTTGCGCGGTATAATACGCGCTACTTAAAAATAACTAAATGTTAAAACCAACAACACGACCAACAATGCTGCGCCAGAGGGAGAATGATCTGGATACCCTCCACGACTAAACTCCCGACACAACAACATTTGGCGCATCGTACCCGGCACACATCGCAACATAACTGCTCAGAACCGTCCTTCGTACGGCTTCACCAGACATCATGCTGCGCTGCTTAATTATGTTAAACCCTTTCAAACACTATGGTGTTTATTTAAAAACGATAATTAAAGTTAACATAGTGCTTAAGGGGTTTATTCATTTTAGATAAGTGACATTAGAGCATCAAAATGTATGGTTAAAAGTCACTAATCACTATAACTTTAAGCGACGTTTATGGATAGAGGGGTACAAGTTGGAATAGTAACATTATCATATATTTTCATACGTTTGTATTATACAATCAATTTACTGTCATTTGCTTTAATTGGCCAGCTGCTCGCTTATTGGCTGATGCATTCATTTGAACTTACTTCATTGAAGCTTGAACTTCATAAGTACTCTTGGGCTTGTGGTTAGTCAATAACAGGCGCACGGGTTGATCGTTCAGGTTATATGCGCTTGCCCCGGTTGGCTCGTGGATGGGTGACCATCTATACATACCAAGCAATTTCAAGCATTGGGCAAGTGCCCGCCGGACATAACACCCGTCTGGTCGGAGTATCCTCTCTTTTCTACGGAGGATGAGTGAACTTTACTCCCTGTTCCTCATGCCTCCACACTGGGAAGTTGTATAGGCACAATATGTAACGAAAACCCTGTTCGACCCAGAAGGGTAATAAAGGTTAGGTAAACACTTGTAAAATTTTACGTAATCATCATAGAAACAATACTAATGAGTTTTGAAATAATCTTTTTTTTCGAATTAAATGAATTAATTCCAACTTCCCCGAAATTTGGTAATTTAAAAAAAAAATGACAACACCGGTATTATTATGAGCGCATAGCGATGCGACCACGTGCCGCGTGCTCTGCCGCCCGCGGAAGGGTTGCTTACCGCATATGTATTAAGTTACCTCTTTTTGCGAAATAATATTTATTTCATTAGGGGGATTTTTTTTTTTAATTTAGCCCGGTTTTGTATCCATTAGTAGAATCAGTTATCGATACCTAACAATACCTTCACGGATCGAACAAGGTTTTCTTTATATATTGTAATGCTAGTTGCACGGTAAACTCTGATTGCGAGATGTAGAATTCGTGTGACGTCAGTATGACGCGTTGTTCCATGTGGCGTTTGTAGGTACCGCTACAAAAGATTACGCGGTAATTAGCGGTTACGATTTACGAGGTATTATAAAAAAAAACTACGTACTAGATCTCGTTCAAAACAATTTTGGTTGGTAGTTTTTGTAGTAATGTGCATCATATGTGTTTTTTAGATTTTTCGTTTTCTTATTTTAGAATTTAGAGGGACCAACTTTTTTTACACTTTGGAAGCGTCTGTCACACAAACTATTCAGTTTAGAAAAAAAATATTTTAGAAACCTATAGGTACCAGTTTCAGTTCTAAATATGGGGAGCCTTAAATATTTATTATTATTATTTTATTTTTGCATGAAAATCTTAATGCGGTTCACAGAATATATCTACATACCAACTTTCAACAGTATAGCTCTTATAGTTTCGGAAAAAAAAGGCTGTGACATACGGACGGACAGACAGACATGACGAATCTATAAGGGTTTCGTTTTTTGCCATTTGGCTACGGAACCCTAAAAACAACGTATGTTTAATTATCATCTACACTTAATTACACTAAGTAAAACGCGGATTGTTTCGGGAGACAAAAATACCGGACCCCGGGAAAATAGAAGCTTGGATGAGGTCACCAGGGTCGTGGAGATTGGCACAATAATTAAGAAGCCTATGCTCATTGCTCAGCAGGCTGTGGATGATAATTAATAAAAAAAACTAAAATTGTTTTGAACGAGATCTAGTAAAGATCTCGTTCAAAACAAATTTAGTTTTTTTTTAATACCTCGTAAATCGTAAACCGCTTTTTACCGCGTAATCTTTCATATAAATAACTTAAATCCTTTAATTTCATAAATCAATGATACGGAACCCTTTGTGCGTGAGTCAGACACGCACTTGGCCGGTTTTTTTTTTAAATAATATACGGATAATACGAACGCTTAAGTGGTGCTCATTTGTTTTTACCAAACTTTTCTTGATCTCCAACAGACAGAGAATAGCAAGTGCTAAAATTCGTAATGTTAATGATGCGTTACCCAAGTAACTAAATCTAAACTAAAAAATACTTAGCCTGCACAAATTAATGTAAGGTAAGGTTGAAAATAATAAAAAGCAAGTAAAAATTTTGATTTAGAGACGGACAAGCAAACATACAAGTGAAGCTAATAAAAAGCATGTACAGGTCTCTCAAAGTCATAATGCGCATAGAAATCTTTGTCACTGTTCGGCAACGGTCGTATTCCCCGAGCGTTCGGAAGAAGATATGTATTATACAGTATGTTACGAAAACCCTGTCCGACCCGTGAAGGTATTGTTAGGTATCGATAACTGATTCTACTAATGCCTACATAACCTGGCTAAACTAAAAAAAAAATACCCCCTTAAAAATAAATAATTTAAATAAAATAAATGGGTAATTTCATGGCAACACAGGTACAGGTCATGACCTCAGTTGACCTCATGCATGTAGGTATAGGTAGTTTATCCATGTTTATCGACTCTCGAAAGAAACAATGATATTTAGGCAGCTCGTGAAAAGAACTTTTTTTAAGTGCGAAGGTCGTCTGACTCTCTGAATGTATCATTTCATTCGATGAGCACAATGGCTGTGGCGGAGATGTTGTTCCATATTTCGTTCACTAAGAACTATACAGGCCTGGCACCTTCGCACGAGATTAGCACGGTGTTTCACAAAGTTAGTCCACCCCTACCAATCCACTGCTCGCCGAACTGATAATGGAGGTACTCACGTACAGCCCGGTACAGGTCGACAAAAATATGGTGGTACACCGTCGTGTCACCACATGAATCAATAAGCAGCTGTCCAACACCTGATCACAACACAACTAATTGCAGAACTACTACCTTCCATCAGCATTTTACATTACGTTAGAAAACGACATGATCACAATACACGAATAGTCTACAGCTACACGGAAGCAATGTTTATGCGCAACTGATAATTTAAAGTAAAAATGATTTTTATTTTATAAAATAGGTACCTACGCGGCTGGCCTCGCGGCATCCTTTGAGCAAATAGAGATGTGTAAGTAATCAAAATATTGATTTTTCAATCGATACCGATTTAGTATAATAGTTTCAATTATTATTCTCGATTCAACATCGCATGGAATTGTTTAGAACTTTTACAGAACTCAAATTAGTTATGTACACTGCTGTAAATGAAAACCATGCCAAAGGTTTAATTTCAGTTTCTGTCTCAATATCGATGATATTGACTGTTAAAATATTTGTAAAATTTTACTAAAATTGTGTTTCATAAGGCCTTCTCGTCTCTGTTTACTAATACTTGTGTTATAATAATATTATTAGTAATTAATCGATAATCAAACAAAAGTACTTTTACCATTGAGTAATCTGTGTTTTTACAACAAATGATTATTCAACCAGACACAAATTTCGATTAATAGCGATACAAAAAAAAATGTTATTACGCAAAAAATAGTACATCTCTAATTATTTCTTTTACGTCGCCGACAACGCTCACGCGCCACGCCGCCAAAGAAATAAAAAATCTAACAAAAGAATGAAAGGAAAGCCGACAGGTATACCGCCTAAAAAGGTGTTGTCATTTTTTTAAAAATTCCTATTTTTGGGGATATTCGCGGAAAAAAAAGATTGTTTCAAAATTGATTAGTATTGCTACTATGATGATTATGTAAAATTTTATATTTTATTTGGTCATTTGTTTACCTAACCTTTATTATCGTTATGGGTCGGACAGGGTTTTCGTAACATACTGTATAGAGTGATGCACTTAACCACTTTTTATGCTCTTAACCACTTCTTCCATCTTCTTCCGAACGCTCGGGGAATACGACCGTTGCCAAACAGTGACGAAGATTTCTATGCGCATTATCACTTTGGGAGACCTTAATTAGTTTAGTTTCTGAACAACAGAAGGCGCCGTAGGGTTGGCACTTGGCCGGTTTTTCTGACATAGAGGATACTTTTTATCAAAGTACGTTCCTGTGTGATAATTTACGACCTCCATGCGGGCTCAGTCACGGGTTTTCCCCGTGGCTTTACATACAGTACTTTCAAAAGTCCAAAGGTTTCAAGTCATGACTCATAACATTTAACTTTATTTACTATTAGTTATGATATTGAAACACGTGTTAAACGAATAGATAAGTAAATAATGTATTGTATATTTACACAATGTAAGTAATATTTATTACACTTCTAACTTGCTATAGTATGTATGTAGACTCGACATTACCTTAATAACGCTTGTGTGTACGGGCATTATAGACGATAATCACCTGTGTTTGCCGCCATCTTTATTGATTTATTCTTTTTTATTTGAGAGATTGAACTTGACAATTGGAAATACGCGTTGTATTCCAAAACTCTTTTTAATTATCAACGAACATACAGGAGGTTATAAGTTATAAGTCGTGGTGGCCTACAACACTTGCCTCTCAAGTATGAGTGCGCGGGTTCGATTCCAGGTCAGGCAAGTACCAAAGTAACTTTTCCAAAGTTATATGTACTTTCTTCTAAGTATATCTTGGACACCAATAGCTGAAGGTGAAGGAAAACATCTTGAGGAAACCAGTAGGCCTAGTATGAGTTTTCATTACGAGACTCGATCATACGCATCGACCGCGTTTGGCGCTCTCATTGGTTGAGAGTTCTTACAACCTTGAAGCAGGCCAATCGCTGAGTCAAACGCGCTCGATATCGACGAACGATTTTCGTAATGAAAACTCATACTAGGCCTACTGGACTTTATAAGTCTGAAATCGCCAACCCGCATTGAGGAAGCGTGGTGATTACGCTCAATCCTCTGTATGAGAGGAGACCTGTGCCCAGCAGTGGGACGATAAAAAAAGGTTGATGATGATGATACAGGAGGTTTTGGCCGGAAAGTCAAGCTGAGTGTCACGCTCATTTTTCATTGGACTTTTAAAAAATATTTATAGTGTTGTTTACTAAATAAAAGTGCGTGATTTATGTAATAAAAAGTGCATTCAGTAAATAATTCATAAAGAACAGTGAAATATCGCATCATGACTTTGTCTCAAACCTCCATCGTAATCGTAAGACGGGTCACGCGGCCGTCTTTTTCGACATGAACAATTCATAACGTGACATTGGCTAAATGCACAAACCGTGCGAAGCCATAAGAGAAAGAAAGAAGAAAGAAACGAACATACATTGGAGGTATTACACTAGCCTGTTTTGTTCCACAGCAGTTCGTGCCTCGCTCTTTTCCGATCTCGTCTTGCTTACGCCATAGCGTGGTGTTTTTAGTGGGTCGGTGTCTTTTGCATGATTATTGTTATTTGACATATGACAGCATTGTCATGTTCAGCCCAATTCCATTATCCACCATATACCAGCTAGCCACGCCAAAATACCAAGGAAGCAAAAAAATAATAAAAAATAATTTATCATCAGCTCATTGTTAACCCCAGTCGCATCCGAAGCTTTTTTCAGCTTTGGAATCTGGGGTCCGCTTTACCAGTCGTAACTGCTGTTTTGGATAAACTTCGATATTTTCCGTGAAGCGACTGCCGTGTGACCTCCACAACCCGAAGGCGATATGGAAGCATTGCAGTTAGACCAATTGTTAGAATTTTGAAGACTCCAACAACCCGTAACGACTGCCATCAGATGTTCGCATGGCAACCGGGTGTGGGACCAACGGCTTAACGTTCTTACCGAGGCACGAAACTCGTCTGTCAGTTGTCTTCCATAGAGAATGTTAGGCCATGTCATCTGTACCAAAGGTTGGTCAAGTTTGGTTACCAGAAAGTCTTGCCGCCAAGTGATTCGTCGTGTTCCGGCATGATGTCTGGTGGTGCCGTACGGAGGACGGGTCTGAGCAGTTGTGTTGCGATGTGTGCCGGGTACGATGCGCCAAATGTTGTGTCGGTCGGGCGTTTGGTCGTAGAGGGTCTCCAGATCAATCTCCCTCTGGCGCAACATGGTTAGTCATGTTGTTGGCTTTAACATTACATCACTTTTTTTTTTTTTTTTTCCGGTGTGGAAATCCTCATAGGATGCCCGCCGCCCTGGGGTGGGCGACGGGGTATGTCAGACTTTTACTGACTAAAACCACCCCGGTGTGTCTTCTATCACGAGCGCGCGTGGGGCCACGGGAGTCTAAATTCTTCCACGGCCCTACCCTCGTGCTGGCCCGGTCTGTCACATACATACATACATGGGGGGCGGAAGAGGGCGTTATCCGCCCTTCCTCAGCGCCCGGTGCGTCTTCTGCGGCCCGGGAAGGGTGTTGATATCTCCCTCTCCCGTTCCGCATCTTCCTTCTGCGACATCACGTCCTCGCAGAAGGACACCACCGCGTCCCACGACTCTGAGCTGCCGACCATCCTCCGCACTACTGCCGGCAGCGTCAGGTCGCCTCCTACTTCATTTGTGAGGACACGGCGCTTCTCCTCCCAAGCTACACACTCGGAGAGCGTGTGCTGCGCCGTGTCCTCCCCGCATTGGACGCAATGGTGGCACCGAGCGTCCGGCTCCCTGCCTAAGCGACGCAGGCACTTGCCGAAGCAGCCGTGCCCCGACAGTACCTGCGTCACCCTGAACGACAGGGAGCCTAACATTGCATCACCTCGCTCAACTGCCGTCTTCCTTCCTATTCACTCAGTTTGTTTTGAGTGAATAGGCTTAGTATTCTAGTGCGCTTTACCAACAACGATTGCATCTCTGCTTACCATCAGGCGGGATTGCGGTCAAGTACTAGTTTATAATTATGAAAAACAAAAACAAAAAACCAGATTCAAGCTAACAATAAGATGCTAATCACATTTGTCAGATAACACAACATACATGATCTTAAAGCCGCCCATATGTCTATATTGTTATTCGAAATTGTCTTTTACGGAAAGAACCACACAAATCGAGATGACCTGCAGGCGACAATAAATTGCGTAACAAACTATCATTAGCATAGGTTTAATTTTCATTTATTTTTTAATTAATATTCAGTTTATTTGACAGTTCAACAGCATTCCTTCCGTTGTGTCCTAGATTTTTACGTTACTTTTATTGTTAATTTATTGCAAAGTAAAAATTTATTATAAGAACTTTTACGCCTGAAGCACAGGTTCTACCTAGTTCAAGCAAATTATACAGCTAGAAATTTATTATAAAAATCATATTATATTTATTCATTGCGTTGTTTACGTTGTTGAACAACCAACATTTTCGAACTTATTAAGCAATGGACTAGCAATATGCTTCAGAATGATTCCAATTGATAACGTACGTTATCAATTAGTACATATTAGTGTGCTACTATGCAAGTCCCGCTAGCGTATGCATTTGTCAGTAATGATACAGCTCAAGGTAGATTTAAAAGAGCTCAAATATAGATGTTGTCTTAGTTTCAAGATAAGTATTTCTAAAAGTGTCCGTTTATCTAGAAAAAACATATATTTTCCTCACTCTCAATTATCTACCGACTTACTAAGAATTGAAGGCTTGAAGGCCGAATAGCGGGTGCCTATTATGTTATGTTACGTACATATCTGAATGTCTACCATAAGTCTTTATGTAAATAAGTTCGGTATCTATGTTTCTGTAGTCATAATACAGACAGCTGTGTTGCTGGCGAGTTTTCGAACGCACTACAAAGTAGTGAAGATTAGTTGCTTTTGTAATTTGGACATTGGTAAAGGGTTGATTCTCACCCTTATTTGAATAGCAATAGAGCTGAAAGTTGCAGCAGTTTTTAAGTGAAAGTGTGGCTTTTGTAATTTGGACATTGGAAAAGGGTTGATTCTCACCCTTATTTGAATAGCAATAGAGTTGAAAGTTGCAGCAGTTTTTAAGTGAAAGTGTGACAAACAGATCCAGTGTGGTACCTGGCTTAGAATAGTACCACGTACCAACCTATATCTTCCCGTGGGTGTTGTAAGAGGCGACTAAGGGAACTCTCACCAGGGAAGCGGCGGCAGTGCTTCTCCTGTGGAATATCAAATTACTGCGATCCCCAACCCACAGGACAAGCGTGGGGATTATAGCAAACCCCCAATGCCTTGGGGGAGGCCTTTGTCCAGCAGAGGACCTCTATAGGCTGAACAAGTAACAAACAAAGTACTATTAGTATTATTACTATTATTTTTTATTATTTATGTCTGGTGAAGCCGTACTGAGGACGGGTCTGAGCAGTTGTGTTGCGATGTGTGCCGGGTACGATGCGCCAAATGTTGTTGTGTTGGGAGTTTGGTCGTGGAAGGTCTTCAGATCAATCTCCCTTTGGCGCAGCATCGTTGGTCGTGTTGTTGGGTTTAACATTGCATCATCTCGCTCAATTACAGTCTTCCTTCCCATTCGCTCAGTTTTTCTGAGTAATTTCTAAGGCTCTTAATAAACTAGCGCGCTTTACCATCAACGATCACATCACTGCTTACCATCAGGCGGGATTGCGGTCAAGCGCTAGTTTATAATTATTTAAAAAAAAAAACTATTCTAATAAACTTCCGCGCTTACAATAATATTAATGTGGCCTTGAAGTTTATCTTGATATTTTATTACTCACATTAAGAATGTCGTTTTTTTCATTCATTACTTATGATTGATTTAGTTTCATTTCTTACAAAACTAGAATAAATTAAAAAGTCATTGGCACCAAGAAGTTGAACATTCTATACTCGTAGATGTTGTTTTTTTTTTTTGGAATTATAAACAAGTGCTTATCGCAATCCCGCCCGATGGTATGCAGTCACCGGACACGGTTATTTCGGGAGGTTCCTGTTCCGTATTAGGAGGGAGGAAACGCCAGGGTGTCACCATTGTGTGGATCGCCCTGAGGACACGGTGGAGCATACGGCGGAGGTCTGCCCGGCTTGGGTAGAGCACCGCCGCGTCCTCTTAGCGACTATCGGCGGCGATCTCCGGTCCAAAGGAGGAGGCGGAGCGCGTGAGGCAACGGGAATCCCAGCGCCCTCACGCCACTAGCCGCCGCAGGAGACGCCCTGA
The DNA here is from genome assembly GCA_037179545.1 of Sesamia inferens. NCBI lineage: Eukaryota > Metazoa > Arthropoda > Insecta > Lepidoptera > Noctuidae > Sesamia > Sesamia inferens. The sequence continues at coordinate 12,181,382 of CM073951.1, read as the reverse complement.
TCGGGTCATGACACCTAACTCCCAGCCACCGTAGGCGCGGGCCTGCGGGCGGTGAGCAGTGGGCAGCTCGCCGCCCGGTAAGGACCAGGCCCGAGTCGAAGGCGCGTCGTGTTTCACGCGCCCCTCAAAGAGATGTCAGCACATCGTCACGAAGACATTTTTTCTATTTTCATATAAACAAAAAATGTAGACGACACAATGCGTTGAAAACTCGTGTGACGTCACTGCACGCTACACTTTTTAGCGAGCAGTGACTTCACCAGCCACCACTCCTGATCTTTGATGCCTTTTGTATTTGTCAATTTTTATTGATTTAATAAAACAAAATATACGTATCCAGTATTTTTCTATAATCTGAATGACGGACTAAATAGAATCATTTTTTTTACCCAGGAAACATCCTTTTTCCTCCAACAACCCGTAACGACAGCCACTAGATGTTCGTATGGCAACGGGGGGGGGGGGCAATCGCACTAAAATAATTCATGGATTGCAACCAAACCATAACTTTTGTTATGTTTCGTATCGCGCTAACGGTTTAACCATAACTGGATCGCAATTGGAACGTAACCGCTGTCAAATGAAAAAGTTGAAACAAAGCTAATTTTTTCTATGCCATGTCAAACTTACGTCTAAACGATTAGATTTACATATAATTAATTGTTTTAGTTTTAATTATTATATCTGATGAAATGTATCACTCATACCTACATTGAATTTACTTCAACCGAAGTTAAAACTTTAGCGCGATACGAAATGTAATCGAAACTAAACCATAACTTTAACTGGATTAGATACTGGTGCTTTCCGAGGCACGACCAGATCGAAGCCGCGCCTCCTTGCGCAGCGGCCGCGTTTGCTACCGTTACGCCACGGAGGCTGTCGTTGTGGCTTATCATTGTTAAAAAGTATTTTGGTTATTGGTTCTAGCCTTCTTAACTCTTTCATACTTAACAACGCTAATTGTGGCGATTCTTTCAAAGCGGTCATCATACTGTTATAACCTTCATAGTTTTAAGGGCAAGAAATCGATTTGTTCAACAATGAATCGATCTATTACGCTTTGGAACGGCCAACTGGACTCCAGTTGGCCTCTTCTGTATCAGCGATCTTTTAACAATTGAAGCGGGTCTGTTCTAAAGTTTGATATACATTTCTAAAAACAATCTTTATTATCTATACTAATATATAAAGCTGTAGAGTTTGTTTGTTTGAACACGCTAATCTCAGGAACTACGGGTCCGATATGTAAAATTATTTTTGCGATGCATAGCCCATTAATCCAGGAAGGTTTTAGGCTATATAACATCACGCTGCGACCAATAGGAGCGGAGCATAACTAACTTAACTTCAGGAAGTCGCTGGCGGTCGCTAGTCTAACATGCACGACACATGCATACGCGGCAAGCAAATTGTTCCACTCCTTCGATGTACGCGGTATCAAAGGCGAGATGAAACGCTTCCTCAGGATCATAGTGGTAGGCTATTGCCTACCGAGGCTAAGGCTCTACCGAGATCTCGCTCTCGGCTTTCTCGGCTATAAATCCAGCCGAGAAATTTGTCTCGGTTAATTATAGTCGAGATTCTCGGTCATGACTGAGACTGTAAGTAGCTTTCTTAGAGAGCCAAAACTGCAAAGAAATGCTAATATTTAAAATATTGGTTTTCTTCACTTTACAAGGTGCTTAGGCCTGCAACAAATAAGTTTTTATTCGCGCCGCCTACTACCATAGCAAGTGACCAACTATTTAACAAAGCTGGACAATTTATGACGAGAGGCGACACTCTTTGAAGGGCGAAAATTCCGAATAATTTCTTTTTTTATGTGATACTAGCGGCCATTAATGGGCTATCCAACTCAAAAAGAATTTTTCATATCGGACCAGTAGTTCCTGAGATTAGCGCGTTCAAACAAACTCTTCAGCTTTATATATTCTTAAAACAGTTAATTTTAAGCATTTAATTGTTGTTGTCACGCCTTTTCTATTCTCGGTATCGGCCGAGATATATTATTCTCGGTCCTGGTTTGGGTCGAGAACGAAAAACCTATCGCGGTCGAGCCTTAGTAGACAACAATGTAAGTGTAGATACTCGCCATACGACGGGTCATCCGATGATGGAAGGGAGATGGCGAAATTAAGTCACGCAATTCTCACGCACAATCTCCAAAATGCACCCTATAGAATACCGACCAAATAATAGTGTTCTCATCCGAACTAACTACGCGAACATACAAAGTACAATTTCGATACGATAATTAGAAGTAGGTTTTATGGTGTCGCCTTCGGGTTGTGGAGGTCAGACGGCAATCGCTTCAAGGAAAATATCCAAGTTTAGCCAAATGAATATTTAGACTGGTAAAGCGGACTCCAGACACCAAAGCTGAAAAAGCTTCGGATGCGAATGGGACAACGCTGAGATGATGATGAATTAGAAATAGGTTTTAACCAACTTCTATGATTTGATTATATTGTTAGTTACAAGTGAAGTCAATTAAATCATGCTAGAAAAAAATCTCCACGATTAACAGGAGCTGGCCGAAATATACAATAATTACCCGTAACTTTTCGCTATAGACAAATGCCGTAGTGAACGGGACCTAACAAAAGGTCCCTCGTTACTTTTACTTCCTAGTATCAATAGGACTTCCGTAGTACCAGTTCCGTTAGTTTATGCTGTAGTATTTACTGTTACTCCTTGCGTAAGTTGCTTTTTTAAATTATGAACTAGTGCTTGACCGCAATCCCGCCGGATGGTAAGCAGTGATGCAATCGTTGATGGTAAAGCGCGCTAGTTTATTAAGAGCCTATTCACTCAAAATAAATTGAGTGAATAGGAAAGAAGACGGCAGTTGAGCGAGGTGATGCAATGTTACGCCCAACAACACGACCAACGATGCTGCGCCAGAGGGGGGAGATAGCCTGGAGATCTATCACGACCAAACTCCCTATACAACAACTTTTTGCGTATCGTAGGTACCCGGCACACATTGCAACACAACTGCTCAGACCTGTCCTCCGTACGGCTTCACCAGGCATCATGCTAGAACACGTCGAATCGCTTGGCGGCAATACTTTGTGTGGTGGGTGGTAACTTCTGCCGACAGCCGATGTTATCTCCTACCATCGAGTCTATTTAGTTTATCAATGCTTTTTGCAAATTGTTGCGACTGATAACGTTTTTAATAAAGTGATCTGGGGGGAGAGAAACAGTGAACAGACCGGAAAGTATTATGAAAGTTGTCACTCGCAACTGAGAAAGATTAATTTTCCTGTCGAGTTTATGTACTGCGCCGATCACTGTTGTTATAGTAAGGATCACAAGCGTATTTTGAAGGAAATGTATAACGATATTGTACAAATAATTAGAAGGGCGGCGGTAGACAGCTATGCTGGTTCTGTGTCCAAGAAACTCAAATATATACCGGGGTGGAACAGGCACGTTAGCGCTGCTCACAGAGAGGCTCGATTATGTTATCAACACTGGTTATTAAATGGGAAACAAAGAAGTGGACCTATCTATGATAGAATGTGCCAAACGAGGAGAATTTTTAAATCTCGGGTAAAATTTTGTCAAGATAATGAGAAACAAATCAAGTTAGATATAATTGCAAAGCATCATTCAGATAAACAATTTGGTAAATTCTGGAAAAAGACAAATAAATTGAACCCAAAATTGAGTCTTCCTGTGAGCGTTGCGGGCGTGCATGAGCCTCGTGATATAGCTAACCTGTTTCGGAGTCATTTCAAAGTGGAACCTCCTGCTGTGGGCTCTCTTGACCTGCTGCGAGGTGCTGAAATCGTGGCAGGGGACGTTAATGTTCGATTTAGTGCCAAGGAAGTTGCCTCTGTAATTTCTAAAATGGTGCGAGGTAGGTCCCCTGGTCACGATGGTCTTAGCATTGAGCATCTGAAGCATGCTGGTGTCCATTTGTCTCGAGTGCTTGCTACGTTTTTCAGCTTATGTGTGAGTCATTGTTACCTACCGGATGAGCTTATACGGACCGTAGTTGTTCCGGTTATAAAAAACAAAACAGGGGATGTCTCAGACCTGGCTAACTATAGACCAATCTCGCTGGCTACTGTAATAGCAAAAGTGCTGGACAGTCTGCTTGACAAACACATGGATAGGCACATAAAGCTTCATGATGCTCAGTTTGGTTTTAGACCTGGTCTCTCGACTGAAAGTGCCATTCTGTGCCTCAAGCAGACTGTACAGTATTATACTGACAGGAGTACGCCGGTCTATGCCTGTTACCTGGACTTGTCCAGGGCATTTGATTTGGTGTCATATGACGTGTTGTGGCAAAAATTGAAAGATGAAACGGACGTGTCAGGTAATGTTATTGATATATTGAGATATTGGTACTCGAGTCAAAGGAATACTGTGCGATGGGCAGGTACACACTCGGACATGTATGGGTTGGAGTGCGGGGTGAGGCAGGGGGGGTTGACCTCTCCCCGTCTCTTTAACTTGTATATGAATGAGCTGATCGGCGAGCTCAGTAGAGCGGGCATAGGGTGCCATATAGATGGACAGTGCGTCAATAATATAAGCTACGCGGATGACATGGTGCTGCTGAGCCCGTCGATTAGTGCCATGCGTAAACTGCTAGAAATTTGTGAAAGATATGCGCGAGCCCATGGACTCAGATATAATGTAAAGAAGAGTGAAGTGATGGTGTTTAAGGCTGGTAACAAATCATTCGCTAGTGTGCCTCCTCTGTATCTTTGCGGTGCCACCTTAAACAGAGTATCAAGTTTCAAATATCTGGGTCACTGGGTCTCTGAGGATCTGAGTGATGATTGTGATTTGGAGAGGGAACGCAGGGCGCTGTCTGTCCGCTGTAACATGCTGGCCCGCAGGTTTGCACGGTGTACCGAGCAAGTCAAGGTGACTTTATTTAAGGCCTTCTGCCAGTCTTTCTACACTTGCAGCCTGTGGACTAAGTACACGCAGCGTACACACACCGCTCTGCGAGTCCAATATAATAATGCGTTCAGAATACTGTTCGGACTACGGCGCTACTGCAGCGCTTCAGCAATGTTTGCTGAGAAAAGAGTGGATGGTTTCCATGCCATCATGCGTAAGCGCTGTGCATCTCTCATGAAGCGAATGCGGGATAGCCCGAACAGTCTTCTGAGTGTTTTCGTGGACCGCTGGGACTCGCCGATGTGGCGGCACTGGATGCGACTACACACTACCGGTGGTCGCGTCCTGGGCTTGGCATAACTTGGCAGTTCTGCGCGGTTCCATTTTATTGTGTTCTATTTCTGTTTTGTGTACTAACAATAGATTTGTAAGGTTTTGTTTGTATTTAAATTTTTGTATGACTAACATTATATGGACTACGTCTGAAATAAATTATTATTATTATTATTATTAATGCAAAAATCTGCATTGAAGCAAAATTTTGAAACCTCTCCCCGAATGGCACTAATGTAGGTAACCCAAATCCCAGGAGTGTCCTTACAAACTGCCGAGCGGTTTGTGAAGGAGCTGGATCGTGAAAGGCGGTCAATCAGCCAAGCATTTGCTCAACTATGTTCGGGTCGAGATCCAGTCCAACCGGATACACGTGAATACTTGTATTTTGCTTGTCGCTGGTAGTGTTACTACTATAATCACTATATTTAGCGCTTTAGCCTCGTTTACTGGCTAGCAGCATTGCTGTGTCGGTTTTAAGGTTATGTGATATTACAGACAAACGAGACTTTTTTCTTTGTTTGGGATGGGAAATCACTCTCCGCTCTGGGCGAAGCAGAAGGGTGTGTCAGAATTTTACTGACTAAAACCTACCCGTGTTTTTTCACTTGCCTATGCGCCAGGGCCACAGTTTCTTGTTTAATCAACCCGCAACCCTGACCCAGGAGGCATCGGTCTTCGTGCACCCCGTCACGATGTGCTGATATCTCTTTGAGGCGGGCGTGCAACCTGCCCACTGCTCACCGTTCGCAAGCCCGCGCCTACGTTGGCCGGGAGCTCGATGTTGTCTCCTGACCAGGGCGTCTCCTGCTGCAGACAAACGAGACTTTCAAATTAGGCTTTAGGTGGAAGCGCGTTTGAAATGATTTGCCCCAAGATTCTGATCATACATGATCAGCCTTTAATGTTCCTACTCGTGGGACACACTTCCTCCCGGTGCGAGGGAGTGGATCGTACTCTGCCACGCGGGCCCAGTGTGGTTTGGTAGACGTCACATGTTTTCGAGGTTTTGGCCTCAGGACAATATAAAAAAATAAATAATATAAATAAAAAATAATAGGAAAATATACAGGGTGTATCTGACATCGTAACGCAAACTTCGCGAGAAGGTTACACCGCATGCCACTAATAAAATTATGATAGTAATTTATATCGTTAATGAGCGGTTACAGAAATAACAGTGTTTAAAAAAATGGGTAGGCTCGGCCTTTGAACGTTGCAAGCGTGCCGCCGCGCGTGTTTGTGGGTATGACGTTGACCCCTGATGTGAACTCTATTAAATCAGCTGATAGGATAGTTTTTCGAGTTTTGTTCACATTGCGCTTTTTTGTGTAATTAGCGAATTAATTGTTTTTTACTTTAAAATCTTATTGGGTTATAAAAGTATAGCAATTATGAACGGTTTAAAGTAAAAAAAAACTGCTTATTATTTTTTTTTAATCAGGAAAAAACCGACGATAAATTCCACCTGTTCGGGGTTCAGAATCATGTACTGGATACATGGTACTCGTTTGTGCGTCGATGTCAGATACACCCTTTATTATCCTTCAGCGTTTTGAGAGCAGTGGTGATGAAGTATTTACACAAAGGAAAGCTCCTGATGTGATTCGGACCTATGACCTACAACTGGTAAGTCGTGGCTGATATCACTAGGCCACCACTGCTTTCTAGATTCTGATCATATTGGTTAGATCTGTTTTCAGAGTTTTGATCTTCTGGCGATCCATTAAGTCTTAGAAATACTACAAGTAACAGCCTAAACCATAGATTAAGTTGCAAAGCACTGCCTCTCTCTTTAAACATATTATTATGTATTTGGTCTTGTATGATGTTTATTAATTACATGTATACAGTATGTTAAGAAAACCCTGTCCGACCCGTGAAGGTGTTGTTAGGTATCGATAACTGATTCTACTAATGGATACAAAACTGGGCTAAACTTAAAAAAAATCCCCCTAAAAAATAAATATTATTTCGCAAAAAAAGAGGTAACTTAATAAATGTGCGTTAAGCACCCTTCCGCGGGCGGCGGGCGCCAGGGCACGCGGCACGTGGTCGCATCGCTATTCGCTCATAATAATACCGGTGTTGTCACTTTTTTTTAAATTACCAAATATCGGGGAAGTTGGAATTAATTCGCGGGAAAAAAAGATTATTTAAAAATTCATATGTATTGGTACTATGATGATTACGTAAAATTTTATATTATATTTGGTCATGTGTTTACCTAACCTTTGTTATCCTTAAGGGTCGTAGAGGATTTTTTTAACATATTGTATATTTATTTAATCTAGTGTGATACACTTTATGTACATATTTATTGCATAATCTATGTAAATAGTATACCGTAGAATACCTACGTCATTTTTCTCTCCTTCCTCCTGGTATTCCATCCAAAGGTTGTCTGCAAAAATCACTCTCAGTGATAACTGCCCATAGTGTCACCCTTTGTAAAATCTTAGTATATATTTATGTTCTGTAATTTATATGGTGCACGGACTACATTAGTTCAAGCTACCCGAAACTGACAAATCAACATTGATGCTTTAGAGATAAAGTTGAAAATCTAATAAGGAAATCTGACAGATTGTAGTGGCTTGATGTGCTTTCTTCTATATGTAATAAAGAATATTTATTTATTTATTCTTTCGCATATAAATAGTACAGAGGCAGACTTAATGCCTTAGGCATTCTCTACCAGTCAACCATAGGTGGTAAAGAGATTAGTAGCAGTGCTTTAATTGAAAACATTATACCTACATGTAACAAAAACCCTGTTCTTCCTTCAACCTACGTTTTAAGAATCTGCATACGGACGTAATAAAGCAAGTAATTTATAAAAATTGTTCAACAAAAATAATTAAAATAAATGTTTAATTATTAATATTTTTAATCTGTAACATAACTAGAACGTTCCTGCCAATTTATTTAACTTATAAAATCAGATATCCTAAAAAAAAAAATCTAATTTGTCGGTTTTAATAGGTATTTGATTGTGACCCCTCGACTAGACAATGATTACTGTTTTCTAATTATGACTTCATTAATGATGTGCTTGTGGGTAAAATTATATGTCCCTGAAAGGAACAACAGGGTTTTTGTTACATAGTGTATATTCTATTCTATATTATATTTCTCTGGTCAGGATCAACGTATTAATGTGCTTTTCGAGGCACAGGGCTCCTTCGACATGTAATGAATGGTTACCAATCCATAAATCGACCACAGCGAGCTGAGGTAAACCAATCGACCGGTGCGGAGGCTTTAGCCATGAGGCCTTCCGCAGGCTTCTTAAAGTCATGGTTTATTTTGAACACGGAAAATATCTTGAAACGCAATTGTAATGTATCGTTAATTAGTTTGAAAGTGATTACCTATCGAAGCTTCCGCGACTTTTTTTAGATGCTTTAAATATAACTTTAATTATTTCTGCTATGGTCTTGTGGAAAAAATGTTTGCTGTTTTTGCACAGTGTGGCTACTATGAGTTTTCATTACGAGACTCGATCATACACATCGACCGCGTTTGGCGCTCTCATTGGTTGAGAGTTCTTACAACCTTGAAGCGGGACAATCGATGAGTCAAACGCGCTCGATATCGACGATCGAGTCTCGTAAAGAAACTTCATGGTAGCCACACTGATTCCATGTTCCATCAACCTTAGTTCTAGTCTTATCTAGATAAAGATATTTTTTTTTGCAAATAAGGGTATGGCATACGAGAAGAGACAATAGTTACTCATTCTCTTATCTGTAGGAGCATATACAGTTCATCTTCTAATACTGGAGGGAAGTAACTTTTTGGAACCCGGCATTTGGATGTCTATTTTCGTCCTTTCGTTAACGCCATCTAATATACCTTTTAATGTCGCTTTAGGGCCTCCATACATTCTACTGGCTTCGTTGAAGCCCACTCTTTTTTCCGGACAGATTCCACAGCTGATTCATGCTAATCTGATTCCAGGAAAAGTAGTTCCTTCGCGGATATTCTGGATTTTTAAATTTTGCAATGATTTTCTACGGTTTTTTTACATATTTAGTGAAATTACTCACAATTGATCTAACTGCAATGCTTCGGTATCGCCTTAGGGTCGTGAAGGTCAGACGAGAGTCGCTTCACGGAAAATATCGAAGTTTAGCCAAAAATCAGCAGTTAGACTGTTAAAGCGGACCCCAGACTCCAAAGCTGAAAAGCTTCGGATGCAACTGGAATTAACGCTGAGGTGATGATTATGATGACTTAGTATTCCAATAACTACTTATAGGTAGCCAAAAAATACAAATATGTGACAGTAAAAAGTTGCTATGATTGGACCGGCCCCAAGGTGGATTTATAACTACTTATAGGTAGCCAAAAAATACAAATATGTGACAGTAAAAAGTTGCTATGATTGGACCGGTCCCGAGGTGGATTTATAACTACTTATAGGTAGCCAAAAAATACAAATATGTGACAGTAAAAAGTTGCTATGATTGGACCGGTCCCAAGGTGGATTTATAACTACTTATAGGTAGCCAAAAAATACAAATATGTTACAGTAAAAAGTTGCTATGATTGGACCGGTCCCAAGGTGGATTTATAACTACTTATAGGTAGCCAAAAAATACAAATATGTGACAGTAAAAAGTTGCTACGATTGGACCGGTCCCAAGGTGGATTTATAACTACTTGTAGGTAGCCAAAAAATACAAATATGTGACAGTAAAAAGTTGCTATGATTGGACCGGTCCCAAGGTGGATTTATAACTACTTATAGGTAGCCAAAAAATACAAATATGTGACAGTAAAAAGTTGCTATGATTGGACCGGCCCCAAGGTGGATTTATAACTACTTATAGGTAGCCAAAAAATACAAATATGTGACAGTAAAAAGTTGCTATTATTGGACCGGTCCCAAGGTGGATTTATAACTACTTATAGGTAGCCAAAAAATACAAATATGTGACAGTAAAAAGTTGCTATGATTGGACCGGTCCCAAGGTGGATTTATAACTACTTATAGGTAGCCAAAAAATACAAATATGTGACAGTAAAAAGTTGCTATGATTGGACCAGTCCCAAGGTGGATTTATAACTACTTATAGGTAGCCAAAAATACAAATGTGTGACAGTAAAAAGTTGCTATGATTGGACCGGTCCCAAGGTGGATTTCTCGAGAGTTCCATTGATCTATTTTATTGTAATATATATTGTATAATGGTTAGGTGCACCATTAGTTGGTTTAAACCTGCAGGGTAATTGCGTAGCTCACTATCAATAGCAAATAGTTTCATTTTGACGGTTCAACAACATTCATTGCGCCATTTACGTTATTAAGCAGACACATTTTTCGAACACATGGAGCCATGTATTAGCAATTTGCTTCAAAATTTAATTAGGGTGCTATGTTTTGTAATAAGGGAGTTCGGCTTTATTATTTAGTGTAGCTAGATCGAAAAGTCGGGAGTCGGGACAAATCACAGGGCCAAAAACTATCTACTACTCTGTACTGGAGCAAAACTCCCCGGACTTGTCCGGAGAAATGTAACCCCAGACCCATAACGACGAAAGTATACTAGCAGGTGTCATAACAAGCAATATGTCAGGGAAAGAAGTTGTTTATGGAAAAAAAGCAGAGATAATGGCGAAAAATCTCGCGTTTCTGGTAAACATGTCTGTGTTTGTGTTCACCAGTCGGCCGCGTGTTGATATAACATGGCGAACAGCTTTCTCAAACGTTTAGTTTTGTTGCCTACCATTGATACTTGTATTGGTAGGACAGAATTACATGTACAGTAAGGGTCAAAAGTGCAATACCACTTTTGAACTTTATTGTAATAACACCCCTTACTGTTTCTGCCAAGGAATAAATCAGCAGGGTATTTTTTTTAATAATTATAAACTCGTGCTTAACCGCAATCCTGCTTGATGGTAAGCAGTGATGCAACCGTTTATGGTAAAGCGCGCGAGTTTATTAAGCCTATTCACTTAAAAGATTAGTGAATAGAAAGGAAGACGGCAGCTGAGCGAGGTGATGCAATGTTTAACCCAACAACACGAACAACGATGTTGCGCTAGAGGGAGATTGATCTCACGACCAAACCCCGGACAAAACAACAGTTGGTGTATCGTACCCGGCACACATCGCAACACAACTGCTCAGACCCGTCCTCCGTACGGCATCAGCAGACATCATGCCGGAACACGACGAATCGCTTGGCGGCAAGACTTTGTCTGGTGCGCGGTAACTTCTGCCGGCATGCAGCCGATATTATGGCTTACCACTGAGAAATTAATATTATTTAAACAAATGTGCACGATTATAAATTCTACAATATAAACACTGTATTTCGTAATAATTGAAGCACGAGTGCGACCTTACTTGTACATCGAACCCCACTTGACATGACGTCACCAATCACCATTCGTGATTCGTCCGTCTGATAATACTTATGCTTTGTGCGCGGCTAACACAGTTATCTGCCAGTTTCGCTCATGTAATGTTTATATTATCGTAGTAAAGCATGCTTAATATCACTGACCTATATTATACAAGTACACTTGTAATCATACCATACTATCGATATCCAAATGAAGACATTTAATTTTCGCCATTTTGGCGCTCAACAACGTGAGCCGCATAAGAAAGCTCAAAAGAAGCAAAGAGAGCTATGCTAGGTGTTTCTCTGCGTGATCGAATCAGGAATGTGAGAGGAGATTCGTAGAACAATTAAAGTCGCCCACCTAGCCCAGCGGATACCCTTTGAAGTCTCAGTGGGCGGGGCACATAACTCTCCTAGAGCGGATGGCCAATGGGGCAGAAAAGCTCTTGAATGGCGACCACCTACCGGCGAGCGCAGCGTCGGACACCCACCGACTAGAAATTTGGAAATCCTTGGAGGAGGCCTATGTCCAGCTGTGGACTTGCATGTGGCTGGTATGATGATGATGAACGTGAGCATCCGTGGAACTAATATTTTGGAATGTGAGTTTTTCTTAAGTCTCATGATGAAAATGTTAAAAATATCTCGTAGTATAGTCTTATTCGATTCTAGTCGTGGTGGCCTAGTGGTTAAAACACCAGCTTCTCAAGTATGAGTGCGCGGGTTCGATTCCAGGTCAGGCAAGTACCAATGTAACTTTTCTAAAGTTATATGTACCTACTTTCTAAGTATATCCTGGACACCAATGACTGAAGGTCAAGGAAAACATCTTGAGGAAACCTAGACTTCGAAGTCTGAAATCGCCAACCCGCATTGAGCAAGCGTGGTGATTACGCTCAATCCTTATCTGCATGAGAGGAGACCTGTGCCCAGTAGTGGGACAATAAAAAGGTTGGTAATGATGATGATGATAGTCTTATTTATTCCATTTTATATATCTGTCGGAGATCGTCGGTATAATTGTAATAGAAGTTGAAGTTGATTTTGTGATGGCGGCACATGGACAGAGTCGCTTTGGAAAGTGGGGTTCGTCGAACGGTCACTTTGCATCGAGACGCGGACCAAGGCACTTCTCCGAACCGAAACTGTCGGTTTGTCTATTCAAATTGGTATTATGAAGATTGGAGGGTATATCTACACGTCGTGCGTTAATTCAAAACTCACCTACGAAATGGAACCTGTACCACCACACGAAGATGCTATCGACCCTACCGGTTTGCCGTCGCTGTCTCCAACATATCTATGTATTGCATGATTTAAAAATCAAAAGTCTTTTATGTAAAGCTCCAAAGCCTGGAACACAGGCGAAGGGTAGCCAGCCTGTCATTGTTCTATTGGATATTTGTTTTTATAATTATATATTAGTGCTTCACCGCAATCCCGCCTGATGAGAAGCAGTGATGCGATAAAAGATAACATTTTAATTTAATCCTGTCAAATTAAGATACTCCATAGACAGTTTAGACGCGATTATAAACATGGCGACTAATAATACGCCAGTTTACGTCAGGAGCGCACTAATTTGACAGGTCTAAACTGACATTTTATCTTCTGTCCTTTTCTTAATGAAATAGAAACAAGGGAATCGGAGCCATTGTATCGCACTTGGCCGGTTATTTTGAAAAAGCGGTCTTTTAACAATTTGTATTTGTGTTGGTTTTCTAACCAACTGTCAGAGATAATCGCGCTTCATGCTTATAACCTACATTTCTTATCAGACACAAGTCACAACGTTTAGCAATGTTACGAGCCAATGTTGTTATAAATTTACACATTAACAATTATAACAGAAAGTCGACTCTGTACAATGAAAGAGAAAAGATGGATGCCTACGTCGAGAGTTGCCGAAAGACGAGTTTATTGGCGTGTAGTGTCCGACCGAAACCAGTTTTACTACGAAACCGAAAACGAATTTCAGCAACGGCTGAAACCGAAACCGAAATATCCTTAGAAAAATAAAGAAAACGTTGTTATAATCAGTCAGTCATTAATGTTTTCTCTTCAAATTACAAAGATAAGCTGTTATCGACATTTTTATTTATTAATAGTTAACATTAATTTAACATAAAGATATTAGTTGCGCCTCAAAAATACTCACAATAGGTATTTATTTGAATGAATAGGTTCTCAATCATTCAAAAACTCTCCACCACAAAAAACAAAACTAACAACAGACCAACAAGCGAATCACGATATTGGCTCCAATGGGATTCATTCATTCGTCTAAAGCGTCGAACATGACCGAACACAACGCGAAAACTCCCGAATGCGCGCATTCGGTTTCGGTTGTAATTTCAGGAAGTTTGCCACCAAAAAAGAAACTAAACCGAGAACAAATTCGAAACCGAACTTTCGGCGCGACGCTAATGGAGTGTAATAGGAGAGGCGTATATCCAGCAGTGGACTTCTGTAGCCTGATGATGACCTTCTGCATGTATTTGTTAAGTGTCCATACAATGTTCGGTCGACCACAATGTGATCTTTATTCAATATAATTGCTTTCTGCTGCGATAAATATTAATTGCTAATTGTTAATTAATATTACAACTATAATTGTCTTGTCGTTGAGAATTATGTGGCACTTGGTTAAGTGTGATTGAGATTTACGGGTAAGTGTTTTGTAAGGCACTTATTGAGAGAACTAGTTGCGCCCCTGGTTTCTCACGCATGAGTTTCGATCCCGTAGGAATATTCAGAAGAAACACTCATATGTTATAGTCTATGCATTTCATGAGCGCGCGCCAATTGTTCTAATTTAAACCTTATATCAATGATCATAAAAATCACATGACGCGCGCTCGTGACTTGCAACAACTATAATTTTGGTTATAAAACGTCTGTCTGCCAAAGGAGATGTTTCAGAAATGTATGGAGCCTGGACCAGCACATTGTACACTTAATGCAAGGTATAGTTACGCTATAGTTAATAATAATAAATAAAATAAATAAATATGTACGGACAAATCACACAGATTGAGCTAGCCCCAAAGTAAGTTCGAGACCTGTGTTATGGGATACTAACTCAACGATACTATTATTTATAATAGATACATATATAGATAAACGTCCAAGACCCAGGCCAATTAGGAAGAGATCGTTTTCCATCATGACCTGGCCGGGGATCGATCGATAGTTAATTGTTTTTAATGTTAATTTCTCATATTTTGGCTTAGTTTTTATACAGATTCAATTTAACTCGGCCAACGAGTGCAACACAACTACTAATAAATATGGTGGTCAGCAATAAGCGATATAAGATTTTGACAGTGACATTTGATTGACGTGTCATGTATCTAAGGCTATCGTATCTATATTATCTACCATATGACTGCGAAAAAAACAAAACATGAATTCCGAACATACGGCCCATTAAATAAACACAATCAACTCAAATAAACACTGAACACGAACACAACGGGAAAATGAACTGTCAAAGTCGCCAACCAAACGCTACCTTAATAAAGGGTTATCTCACTAAAAACGTTTCAAAAAATTATTTATATAAGGGGTGTATCTGACATCGACGCACAAACGAGTACCATGAATCCAGTACACGATTCTGAACCCCCCAGTGGTGGAATATGTAGTTTTTTTCACTTTAGACCGTTCATAATTGCTATACTTTTATAACCCAATAAGATTTTAAAGTAAACAAATAATAATTCGCTAATTACACAAAAAAGCACAATGTGAACAAAACTCGAAAAACTATATTATCAGCTGATTTAATAGAGTTCACATCAGGGATCAACGTCACACCTACAAACCCGCACGGCGGCACGCTTGCAACGTTCAAAAGCCGAGCCAACAGTTTTTTAAACAGTGTGGATTCTGTAACCGTTCATTAACGACATAAATTACTATCATAATTTTATTAGTGACAGGCCGTGTAGCCTTTTCGTGAAGTTTGCGTTACGATGTCAGATACAGCCTGTATACTTGTATTTTTATTCAAATTAATTTAAAAGAAATGAAAAGAATTTATTTTAAATTAATTTAGTAGTGTTTTTTATGAAAATCTTTTATTTTTTATCTATAAGCGTATATAGTGATGGCCCAAACTGAAACATCTCCTTTCATCCAAAACCGTTCAGTAGCTTTTGCGTGGAAGAGTAACAAACTTCCATCCATTAATAAAATAAGCAAAATTTAATTTTTATCACATTAGTGGGTAGGATCGGAAATAAAGGAGAATATAAAGATTGTAGCAGTTGGTGTTCTGTGGTTCTTTTCTTTCTATCTTTTTTGGCTTCGCACGGTTTGTGCATTTAGCCAATGTTACGTAATGAATTATTCATGTCGAAAAGACGACCGCGTGAACCGACTTACGAGAGAGGTTTGAGACAAAGTCATGATGTGGTCACTATGCTGCGATGTTTCACTGTTCTTTGTGAATTATTTACTGAATGCAGTTTTTACTACATAAATCACGCACTTTTATTTAGTAAACAACACTATACTTAAATAATTTTAAAAGTCCAATGAAAAATGAGCGTGACACTCAGCTTGACTTTCCCGCCAAAAACTCTGTTCTGTGGTTACTGGCCCCGATTACCTTGTTCACAAACTAAACTAAATTTGAGTTCAGTGCATCTCTTTCTTTCTATTTCATTAAGAAAAGGACAGAAGATAAATATTAGTTTAGTCCTGTCAAAATAAAGATACTCCGTAGACAGTTTAACGTTATTAAAAACATGGCGACTGAACATACGTCAAGTTACGTCAGGCACGGACTAATTCGACAGGACTAAACAATTTGTCTTCAGTCATTTTCTTGAGCTTTGGCGGGAAAGCTGAGTGTCACGCTCATTTTTCAACGGACTTTTAAATTATTTATAGTGTCGTTTACTAAATAAAAGCGCGTGATTTATGTAGTAAAAAGTACATTTAGTAAATCTATACTATTATATAAAACTGAAGAGTTTGTTTGTTTGTTTGAACCTTCTAATCTCAGAAACTACTGACCCGATTTGAAAATTTCTTTTTATTTGGATAGGCCATTAATCCAGGAAGGCTTTAGGCTGTATACAGAGTGGTGCTGACAATACGACAATAAATTAAACATTGTGTACCTCAACACATTCTCCGTCTACCCATAAAAAAATCATATAAATATGTCCATTGGTTTAGTCACAGGTAATTATTTTTCATTTTTCACATTTTCTACATGATGTACATGTTGATAAGGAAGCGCTTACAGGTTAATGACCGCCGCGTACTGCGGTGCTAAACTTTAATAATCATCATCATCATCATCATTTCAGCCGAAAGACGTCCACTGCTGGACATAGGCCTCCCCAAGGTTCTCCACGACGACCGGTCCTGCGCCTCCCGCATCCAGCGGTTTCCCGCGACCTTCACCAGGTCGTCGGTCCACCTTGTCGGGGGCCTACCCACGCTACGTCTTCCGGTGCGTGGTCGCCACTCGAGAACCCGTCGGCCCCATCGGGCATCGGTCCTACGGGCAATGTGTCCAGCCCATTGCCACTTCAGTGTTGCAATTCTTCGGGCTATGTCGGTTACTCTCGTTCTTCTGCGGATCTCCTCATTCCTGATTCGATCGCGCAGTGAAACCCCAAGCATAGCCCTCTCCATTGCTCTTTGAGCGACTTTGAGCCTTCTTATAAGGCCCATTGTTAGCGACCACGTCTCAACGAACGTCGTCGTCGAACTTTAATAATAATGGCGCGAAAAAAGCAAGTCGATACAGAATGGCACTGTCGCCGATCGGAGCTCAGTGAACCAATATTTTTAAAGGATGATCTGTTCCTTTTGCAATTTTATGCGAATTAGTTTGTTTGAAATTTTATTTTTTTTATTTTTGATGCTAGGTTTTTTCTATGGTTTAGGATTATTGCTATGAACCAGCATTGTTCATGTTTTCATTTATTGTCGTATTGTCAGCACTACTCTGTATATAACGCCACGCTGCGATCAATAGAAGCTTAGCATATAAAAAACGCAGACGAAGTCGCGTGCATCCGCTAGTTGTGAAATAAAATTTTCAAAGAATCTCTATAATTTGTTACACGTGCTATTGGCAAAATTGTGGTATCTACATGGGCGTAGCCAGCCTTAGGCACACGTGCTATTGGCAAAATTGTGGTATCTACATGGGCGTAGCCAGCCTTAGGCACACGTGCTATTGGCAAAATTGTGGTATCTACATGGGCGTAGCGAACCTTAGGCACACGTGCTATTGGCAAAATTGTGGTATCTACATGGGCGTAGCCAGCCTTAGGCACACGTGCTATTGGCAAAGTTGTGGTATCTACATGGGCCTAGCCAGCCTTAGGCTCAGGGTACGGCAGCAGTCAACCTATCCCCCCTCTCGGATTTTTAAAATATTTTTTTGTTTAATTAGGTACCTTATAGATCAGAGCCAGGGTGCCCTAGCTTGCCCCAGTGTGGCTACGCCCATGGGTATCTATTCCACTGAGGCCATTGATCAGACTCAACTTCAATTTCAAGTTGAAGTTGAGACCTTTTTTTAAAATAGATAGGAAATGATGCACTGTGGGGCAATCGCGCTAAAATAATTCAACCAAAACAGAATTGGATCGCAACCAAACCATAACTTTTGTTATGTTTTGTATCGCGTTTGTCAACTGACAAAGTTGAAACAAAGCTAACTTTTTCTATGCCATGTCAAACTTACCTCTAAACGATTAGATTTACTTATATGTAATTGATTTAGTTTTAATTATTATGTCTGATGAAATGTATCACTCATACCTACATTGATTTTACTTCAACCGAAGTTGAAACTTTAGCGCGATACGAAATATGATCGAAACTTCACCATAACTTTAACTGGATTAGATACGAACAAGAATTGAACTTCTACTGTTTTATTTAGCGCGATTACCCTCCTGGACTAAAATTTTGATTAGTTTGTGAAGAACGCAATCAAGGCCGCTGTCTACGGCCATGAGAAAAAGATGTGGGATTATATATACATAAATGCATTGTTAAGAAAACAGCGCCATTAATATAACTGTCGCACTTGCGTGTTCAAATATAATTGTATCATTACTACAAATAGTAAATAGTAATATTTTCAACATCGTACAAAGGACGCCTTCCTTCTAATACACAATAAATATTTAACAGCTCTTGACAGGACGACAGTGTAATTTATTGTGTTTATTTTTAGTTATTGTTCCAAGTCTGTTCTTTATTAGTTTTGTTTATATTTGAACACTTGTCGCGTCTACAAATAGTGTACATGTAAATACAGCAGGGTTAATAAAAATCATGATAAAAAAAAAAAAACAAAATAATCCGATTAATTTGATTTAAATCGGGTTTATTTGATTTAAATCGGATTTTTTTGAGTTTTTTTACTTTCTTGACTTTTTTTTTTTAATTTAATAGTCAAATCTTCATTAAAAGGAAAACAACATATTTTGGTTTAATTTTATTATCAATACAAATTAAGGTAATTAAACAAGTTCTACTAATAAAATCAACAATTTAAAAAACAGGAGCGTTGAAAAAAATTAGAAGGAAAGTAATAACTTACAGACTAAAAAAGAAACATGAACAAATACTTTATTAATAAACTTAGTTAGTAAACTTTATCATTCTTGAGTTCCTTCAAAAGGAAAACTAATTCGGCTGTCTTCTCGGAGCCTAATCTGTTTCTTATTTTGCTGTGCACTAAATTGAATGCCGAAAATATTCTTTCGACCCCAGCCGAAGAAGCAACTGTACTCGGCAGTTGCTCGTGTGCCCGTCATAATCTATGTCGGGGGATGTCCCTAGACAATTTTTGGTCGACTTGGTTGCAGTAAAAATGTAATGATTTAAATCATTGATTTTAAAAAAAGAATCACTTGATTAAAATCACGATTTAAATCGCTGATTTAAATCAAGTGATTTAAATCATATCAACCCTGAAATACAGCGAGGTAACCCGTATGTTTCTGATCTCTGTTCTATGATCTGATTCTGTTGTTCACAAACTATACTAATTTTATGTTATCTGCATCTTTTTCTTTCCATTTCGTTTAAATACACCACGCAGTATACACTGACAAAATATACCGTGTAATTGCCAAAAAACCGCGTGCGACTATAGCCCATAAAGATTACCCACAAAAATTTGACGTGCCCTCCTTAGGACTGACTTACCCTCCCCTAGGCCAGATTTTCCCGCCCCCTAGGCCGAAGCTGGGTAAATACGCCCATGAAATACATATTATGAAATACCTTGCAATTATTGTCATCTACATATCTACCTACAGCTAATATTAGTTGTCGGCAAAACAAATATACTGATAACAGTAATGTTGTTTTATTAACAAACATTGTTGGTAATAAATAATTACTTAGCGAATCCCTGCATCTGTTTGATAAGTATCCAGAATGTTATTGATAAGCTGTTGTCACGACGCAAGTCGTACGAGGCCAGCCGAGGTTGCACGAAGCATGCCCCTTAGGCCCCTTACAAGTCATGATTTGCAATTCCCTCGCACACTCTCCAATATGCATTCTGTAGATAGAACACGGACAGGCTGGCTACTCTCAAAGGAGGAGGCGGAGCGCGTGAGGCAGCGGGAATCCCAGCGCCCTCACGCCACTAGCCGCCGCAGGAGAGACGACACCTAACTCCCAGCCACCGTAGGCGCGGGCCTGCGGGCGGTGAGCAATGGGCAGCTCGCCGCCCGGTAAGGACCAGGGCTGAGTCGACGGCGCGTCGTGTTTCACGCGCGCCTCAAAGAGATGTCGGCAGTTCGGCACATCGTGACGGGGTCCACGAAGACCGATGCCTCCTGGGTCAGGGTTGCGGGTTGGTTAAACAAGAAACCGTGGCTCTGGCCGTCGCACAGGCAAGTGAAGAAACATGGGTGGGTTTTAGTCAGTAGAAGTCGTAGAAGTCTGACACGCCCTACCGCTCCGCCCAGAGCGGGAAAAGTCATTTGATGATTTCCTATCCCAACAAAAAAAGGCCCCTTATAAGTCCGATTTTTAGAGTCCAATCATCATGGCCCTTTTTTTCCTACAATCTACACAAGCACATCTACATAACAAAAACATTACGTATTTGTATTCTAGTGTGTAGCGCAAACAAACGCAAATGATCCTGATTTATAGGTACTTAAATAAATGAAAGTAAATTATAACTATGAATGAATATTTTTAATTAGCTTCTTCAAAATAATAACATGTCAAAATAAATGCTAATTGCTCGCAACTCCCTACCTAATACTACCGATTACAGGCGAGCGCATGAGTTAAAAGGCTCGGCTAGAGTCAGTAATCTTTACTTCCTTGTCCGATGCCGAGCGGCTACACGCTAAGAACACCCCCTGTGGGGTACGAACCTCGGCTTAGGGCGTCGCTGGAGAGAACAGCAAGGGACGGCTGGATCGAATATTTGTTTAAATTCGGTTTGATGACCGCGGCGTTTCCTAGTACTAGCTCTGAGAAGAAACGTCCGAAACAAACTCAGAGGTCATGGTTGGGAAATTATATTTACTGGCTCAGCTGAGGCGCGGGCTGGCCTTCATCGGACAAGACTTTTCGTATACTCACTCCTCAGGGCAGCCATCGCAGTGATCTCATGCCGCCTCATTTTATTTTATAAATCTCGTTAGTTGGCATAAAGTGAACATGGAATTATGTTGCAAACAGCATCATTACGTCAATTTTTATATCTCGAATACATTAAAAACATTGATAAAGTTATCACTAAACTTTACGTTTTGCGAAAGATAGCAAAAAATTGTAAAGAAATAATCTTTAGTTGACACTTCCGTTTTTTTTTTTATCACAGTAATAAGCCACTAAGAGAGCAGCTGTGGCCTAGTGGTATCGGTCGCGTCTTATAAGTTGTAGATCGTAGGTTAGAACCCCATCAGGAGCTTGACTTTGTGTTAATTATTTCTTCACCACTGCTCTCAAAACGGTCAAGGAAAACATCGTGAAGAAAATGATGTCCTAGAGACAAAAAACTTTGAAGACATGCGACATCAATCAACATGCACTGGGCTCCCGTAGTGGGTTACGGCCACCCTCGCGGAGACGGGCTAGTAGGCATACTTAGTATGAGTTTTCATTACGAAGACTCGATCGTCGATATCGAGCGCGTTTGACTCATCGATTTGCCCGCTTCACGGTTGTAAGAATTCTCAAACAATTAGATCGCCAAACGCGCTCGATATCGACGATCGAGTCTCGTAATGAAAACTCATACTAGGCCTACTGGTCCCAGCTGTAGGAATATCATAGGATGATTAAATTATCATCATCATCATCAACCTTTTTATCGTCCCCACTGCTGAGCACAGGTCTCCTCTCATACAGAGAAGGATTGAGCGTAATCACCACTCTTGCTCAATGCGGGTTGGCGATTTCAGACTTTAAAGTCCAGGTTTCCTCAAGGTGTTTTCCTTCACCTTCAGTCAATGGTGTCCAAGATATACTCAAATATACTTAGATTAAATTATGCTATCATCTAACTGTGAAAGTTTAAAGCGGCTTAGCAGTAATCCATATCATTATCATAATTTCAGCAGGGTAATTGCGTAACGCACTATCAGTAGCAATGGGTTTCATTTTGACAGTTCAACAAAATGCATTTTATTTAATTTTTGAAGTGAAACTTCTTTACGCACGCTTGACTTGGGGAGTAAGCTGGCGAACGCGTGACGTAAGCATTACGAAAAGTGATCGGGCAAGGCGAACGGAAGTTAAGTGGGGGATTTAAGCACAGAGGCGCCAGTGGCGCGAGCTTGGTACTACAAGGTCTACAACGAGTTTTTTTTTTTTCAATAAAAATAGAAGACCTATGCAAAAATATTAATTTACCCATGAAACCATGAAATAAATTTAAATATTTATAGAAAATTAATATATGTCTATGTGTATACATGTATATATTGTACACACATACAGATGGAGCGAAAGAAGTTTCACTTCAGTCGTGTGGTCATAAGCACACTCGTATTTTTTTTTTTATTTTTTTTTTTATTCTTCTTTTGTTTAGGGACATTTATAATCGCAATGCGTATGTCAGTCCCATCGTACCTTGAATACACATTTATCACATTTGAGCCATAAACCTAAACAGACCCTTCGCTTCGTCGCCATTAGGTTGGGCCAGGATTTTATGAAATGTGCCTATTTCAAGTCTGTTATTTATTTTTATTAATTATGGGACAATAAACAGCTACAATATAAAATATTTACAAACAGTATTATAACAATATTGCAGCCCACTGCATTATCCGCATCTTAACAATATAGGAATACGTTATAAAGAGTGCCACTAGATGGCTTAATTAACTAATTAATAACATTTGAACACAATAATAACAATATTAAATTTTAAACAATAATGAATAAGTAACTGGGATATACTGCTTATTATCACAAACAAAAATAGTACCAAAATAATAAAATAATAATAATTACATAAATTAAATAATTGACTTACTACAATTCTTAGTAAATATATAGAAATTAATGAAAAAGGTTGAAAGTAACTAAATTTTGCATAAAACACACACTATTTCTCACCATTATTAGACAAAATTTTCAAAACATCAGATTTAAATTTCGATTTGGAACATACAAAAATATCAATGTCAATGAAGTTGCGATTATATGATTCTACCATACGACGAATAGGGCATCGCAATCCTGAATTAGTCCGACAGGTTGTTGAACATATGAAGCAATGGGTTAGCAATATGCTTCGAAATGATTCCAACTGCTAATAATAGGGTGTTACGCAATTAGGGTGCTGATAATAGAATCGCAATGGGACAATATTTCATTTTTTTTACCTTAAGTTTTTAATTTTTATTACGTTATATGTATACATCGATCAGTTATACACTAGAAACATAGTCTCGAAAAAAAACTCTTATGAAAAATAGCGTCAAGTATTAAGCAGTCTAAAGTAGTCAAAATAAATAAATGCTCATCCTCATATGATCCTCATATGCTCTGTCGGAAGTTGGCTCATCAACATCAACCTTTTTATCGTCCCACTGCTGGGCACAGGTCTCCTCTCATGCAGAGAATCGCTCAATCCGAGCGTAATCACCACGCTTGCTCAATGCTGGTTATCGATTTTAGACTTGAAGTCCAGGTTTCCTCAAGATGTTTTCCTTCAATTTGTAATCAGTCATTGATGTCCAAGATATACCTAGAAAGTTCATATAACTTAGAAAAATTACTTTGGAAGTACCAGTGTAACTTTTCTTCCTCTACTCTAACTTTTCCACTAGGCCACCACGACTATTACTATTTGGGAAGTTGGCTCAATTGGCTAAAAAGTCGTAAATACTAACTGCCACGATACGGAGATTATTCACCTATTTGCGGTGTCTCCAAAGGTTGATTCTAAAATCCACAATCTATCCGCCCCTGATAACTGTGTCAATACATCAGAAACTATGATTCAACGTTTTCCGTAATGATGGCTCCGATAATGTCAATATTAAATGACAGTAACTGATAAGAGTGACAGATTTCATCATATTATTTTTTGCACGGGGTTTCGCGCTAATCTCAGGAACTATTGGTCCGATTTGAAAAAATATTTTTGCATTGGATAGCCCATTAACCCAGGAAGGCTTTAGGCTATATAACATCACGCTGCGACAAATAGGAGCGGAGAATATGAAAAAAGCATATCAAAACATAACCGCGAGACGCAGCTAGTCCGTTTTAACACGGTTGCCCTTTCCTGATTTGGAACATAGAAGAAAACCCTGTACTGATTATTCTTTTAGTGCGCTACTGTAGACGGAAAATTGCGAAATGCTCCATACAAACTTTCATGCCTCTTTTTAGGGAAGTGAGGGGTTAGAAAGGGACAAAAAGTAACCTATGTCACTCTCCATCTTTTCAGCTATCGCCTTTTAATATCACGTGATTTCGTCTTCCGTTTTGCCGTCAAAGACAAACTTCCGCTCGCGGCTTCACTCGCGTGGATATCGTTTATATCGCCCTTTTTAGACTCTTTATTTTTGGGGATTGATTATCGTATCATTTAGCTTCTAAGTTTACATGTGGATTTTTGTTTGCAATATATTACCTTCTTTTAAACAACACACAGCTCAATCTATCACCGAACTGGTATGAAGCTAACAATATTTTTGTTTTCCCTCGGGAATATCAATTTTTTCCGGGATAATAAGTACCCTATTATTTAATCCGGACATCTAACTTTACGTCTGCAAAATTCAAAGAAATCGGTTCAATAGTTACGGCGTTAAATCGGAACAAACAAACAAACTCACTTTCTGATTTATAATATTAGTGACGATATGGATGTGTGTTAAGCATAGAATTATCACTGGATAAGTGATATGGTGCCAGGTCAAGGTAACAATCTGTAGCCATGTTTAGATTTGCTGTCATGTATGGATGAAACTGTTGAGTTACAACCAGGGATGAATAAAAGGCTTCTGAGATCAGAATTCTTTGAGGATATGTAGTCTGAAAGTGGAAACTGTAGCTGAAAAGTTGTATGGAAATTGCTTGTTTTGGTATGGGCATGTCATCATCTCAGCGTTAATCGCAGTCGCATCCGTCGCTTTCAGTTTTAGAGTCTGGGGTCCACTTTACCAGTCTAACTGCTGATTTTGGCTAAACTTCGATGTTTTCCTAGTTTTCAATAGTTTTGGTATGGGCAGGTGTTATGGAGAAATGAGGAAGAGTCGTGAGGACAGTTTTGGGTATGAATGGTCGATGGTTATAAGAGTAGGAGAAGACCAAAGAAACGATGGTTGGAATCTATGAATGATGATATGGTAACAATGGGAGTGACTAAGGAGATGACGTCTAATAGAGAAGTGGAAGAAAAAGACATGATGCGGCGACCACAAACAAATTGGAAGAAGGACAGGGGAATGATGAATGAAGAAGGCTACAATGAGGTAGGCGCGGGCTTGCGGGCAGTTAGCAATAGGCAGCTCGCCGCCCGGTAAGGACCAGGCCCGGGTCGACGGCACGTTGTGTTTCACGCGCGCCTCAAAGAGATGTCAGCACATCGTGCCGGGGTCCACGAAGACCGATGCCTCGTGGGTCAGGGTTGCGGGTTGGTTAAAAATGAAACCGTGGCCCTGGCGCACAGGCAAGTGAATAAACACGGTTGAGTTTTAGTCAGTAAAAGTCTGACACGCCCTTCCGCTCCGCCCAGAGCGGGAGAAGTCATTTAATGATTTCCAATACAGAGCAGAAAAAGGAAGCTACAACAAGGATTAATGAGATTTATATCGACTATTTTAATGACTGAATGAATGATTCTGTAACTAAATACTTATTTTCTATTGACGCTAATGACATTTCGATCAGCATAAAACCGGAAACTGACTAAAATTGCGAAAAACTTTGGATAATTTTAATTTTACGGACTAACATTGCACTTTCACTATCAACGGCCATGGACTACGTCATTTAGTCAATTGTGGTCTAGCTGTGTTCTTGCCACATCTGTTTCATGTAGGAGCAATAATAGGAAAAAACCACCACTGCATTTTGAATCCCAAATGCAAAGAAAATAAAGAAAAAAAGGCCACTACGGCTAGCTACGGCTTCTCGTACGCTTTTTAAAGAACCGCAAGCGCCTCTACTTTTCAGGAGTCCTGCAGGGTAATTCTGTAACGCGCTATTAGAAGCAATGGCCGTAATTTTGTCAGTTCAACTAAATTCAGTGCGTTATTTACGTTTTTGGGCAGAGACATTTCTCCAATTGATAGTCATAGTAATTTGGGTGTCGGTTCACAACCTTTTGTTACATTTCCACGCAAGATACCAGTGGTGTCGTGGTGGCCTAGTGGTTAAAACACCAGCCTCTCAAGTAAGAGAGCGCGGGTTCTATTCCAGGTCAGGCAAGTACCAATGTAACTTTTCTAAAGTTATATGTACTTTCTAAGTACGAGTATATCTTGGACACCAATGACTGAAGGGTGAAGGAAAACATCTTGAGGAAACCTGGACTTTATAAGTCTGAAATCGCCAACCCGCATTGAGCAAGCGTGGTGATTACGCTCAATCCTTCTCTGTATGAGAGGAGACCTGTGTCCAGCAGTGGGACGGTAAAAAGGTTGATGATGATGCAAGATACCAGTGGCAGTACCACCCACCAGACAAAGACTTGTCGCCAAGCGATTTGTCGTGTTCCGGCATGATGTCTGGTGATGCCGTACGGAGGACGGGCCTGAGCAGTAGTGTTGCGATGTGGGCCGGGTACGATGCGCCAAATGTTGTTGTGTTGGGAGTTTGGTCGTGGAGGGTCTTTAGATCAATCTCCCTTTGGCGCAGCATCGTTGGTCGTGTTGTTGGGTTTAACATTGCATCACCTCGCTCAACTGCCGTCTTCCTTCCTATTCGCTCAGTTTTTCTGAGTGAATAGGCTCTTAATAAACTAGCGCGCTTTACCATCAACGATCGCATCACTGCTTGCGGGATTGCGGTCAAGCGCTAGTTTATAATTATGTACAAATAAGTTTGCGTAGTTTTTTGAACATGCGTACGAGTGTTATCAAGTAGGAGATTTTTTTTTTCATATCTGGAGTAGTAATGAGCGCGTTTTTCCTCTTCCTCCAATAATGCTTCCAATTCCGTGTCTTTGTACAATATAGGCCTTCTACTACGTTCTTTGTCTTCGCAGTTTCTAAACTTTTGAAACCACTCACGACAACTTCTCTCTCTCTTCTCTTAAAGCAGCTTCACCATAAGCTTCTACAAGTAATCGATGGGCTACCACTGCAGATTTCTTCCTTAAGTAGTTCCCAGTAATGACGATGTCCAAACTTACGATATCATATTTTACATCTGACAATTTCAACGAAACCTCTTAGTAAGGATATGTTTTGTTAAACGGCGGAAAGTTATTTTTACACCTAATAGCATAAAATACAGTGAACGTTCTCTGGAATACGGTCTGTATTGTAGAACTCGCAGTTTTAAATGATCGTGGTAACTCTCGTTAACTCAATGAAGCAAAGTTAATTTAAAACGATTAGAAAGCGAGGTTAACCAGTTCGTGAAAGTTTATTTTAACTGTTGGAATGTAAAGCGGTAGTATGCAAAGCACCCTTAGAGTTTAAAAGTATCATAGGTTTGTAATTATACTGCCGAATTTCAATTTAAACTGAGTTTTCAAAAAACATGTGTTGTTTGTTTCGGCCTTCGTAGATCTGCCAGATAGAAAACTCAGACTTATTCTTGTTTTAAAATATGATTGATGTGTAAAAGTGTATAAATGGTGTATCTGACATCGACGCACAAATGAGTACCATGGATCCAGTACATGATTCTGAACCCCCCAGTGGTGGAACTTCTCGTCGGCTTTTTCATGATTAATAAAAAATATATGTAATTTTTTTCACTTTAGACCGTTCATAATTGCTACACTTTCATAACCCAATAAGGTTTTAAAGTAAAAATTAATCAATTCGCTAATTATACAAAAAAGCGCAATGAAAACAAAACTCGAAAAACTATCTTATCAGCTCATTTAATAGAGTTCACATCAGGGATCAGCGCCATACCTACAAACCCGCACGGCGGCACGCTTGCAACGTTCAAAGGTCGCGCCGACACTTTTTTTAAACATTGTTATTCTGTAACCGTACATTAACGACACAAATGACTATCATAACTTTATTAGTGGCATGCGGTCTAGCCTTTTCGCGAAGTTTGCGTTACAAAGTCAGATACATGTCGTCCGGTCAGTACATACAGGATGTACTGACCGGACGACAGCATGTCAAGTTACCCGATACTGTCAAATATACCCAAAACAACCTTGGCCTTAATACTTTAAAGATAAAGTTGAAAATCTAATAAAGAAATCTGATAGATAGCTTGATATGCAGTCGTCTGAGCAAACAATAAAGAATACCATTTTATTTTTTGGCCCTAAATTCTGTAGCCATGGTACCGCTGACTCAACCACAAGGTATGGGGATATGTGTAGGTGACAAGACATGTAGCGCAAGATCCGTGACATTACACCGAAGCCTCAAAGAGATGTCAGCACATCGTGACGGGGTCCACGAAGACCGATGCCTCCTGGGTCAGGGTTGCGGGTTGGTTAAACAAAAAACCGCGGCCCTGGCCGCCGCATAGGCAAGTGAAGAAACACGGGTGGGTTTAAGTCAGTAAAAGTCTGACACACCCTTCCGCTCCGCCCAGAGCGGGAGAAGTCATTTGATGATTTCCAATCACAAAAAAAAAAAAGGCCCTATCAGAATATATCCCCTATCAAAGCAGCAAAGCTGAGAGAGGTCTTTTTCCTCTTATAAGACTTATTTTACTTTATTTTTATTGTATTTTAGTTATATGATCAGCCTGTAGGTATTAACCACAATAAATAATTTCTTTCATTCTTCCATGAAGGGAGGTGAGCAATGGACTATTTTTAATAGTTATAAATTAGTGCTTGACCGCAATCCTGAATGATGGTAAGCAGTGATGCAATCGTTGATAGTAAAGCGGGCTAGTTTATTAAGAACCTATTCACAAAAAAAAAAAAAACTTAGTGAATAGAAAGGAAGACGGCAGTTGAGCGAGGTGATGCAATGTTAAACCCAACAACACGACCAACGATGCTGTGCCAGAGGGAGATTGATCTGGAGACCCTCCACGAACAATCTTCTAACATAACAACATTTGGCGCAACGCACCCGGCACACATCGCAACACAACTGCTTAGACCCGTCCTCCGTGCGGCTTCACCAGACATCATGCCGGAACATGACGAATCGCTTGGTCAATGATATTAATGTGTAAAATTATTGCATAATATTTCGCCATTTTCTGCCCTTTCCTGTTTAGTATGATTTGTTAAAACATTTATTATTTTTGTTCACAGTTTACCTCAACCGATTCAAAGTCACATGAGATGAAAACCACTAATTAAATAAGAATAGAAATAGTGTATTGTTTGAATTACCTATTTTTTTCTTTTGGTTAAGATGGAAAAAACTTGCACGGTCCTGGAGCGAGATAATCGTTGATAGCTGTATACATAGGCACACAACATTGTTACAAGATTTTTAGACCGTACCTCTACAAAGCCTAGGTCTCAAGATATAGGGCTTGAAAGTTACCTAACACTTGTAACGCAATATTGAACCTTATGCTATTGACATAAGGTGCATTTGTAACAATATTATAAATGTGAAAGTGTGTTTCTGTTCGTGAAAACAGAGCGATGACTTGATGTACTTTTTAAATGGCGAAGGGATGGAGAGTGACATAGGCTAGCTTTGTCTCTTCCTTCTGTCTTTTCTTTCTTCCACTTCCCTATAGTGGGGGTGGATGTTTGTATGCAACTTTCCGCTATTTTCAAGATAGAAAGTTAAAAATAGGTAAGTATGTGGGAATATTTGTGACTAAAAAAATCTTACATATTTTTTTTCCTATACGCCTCCAATTCCTTTAAATTTTCAAAGTAGAAAGCTAAAAATAGGTACACAGACTCTTTGTTACCAACGAAAAATGCTTGTCTTATTATTTTTTAGAAATCTTCCCCCAGCCCTTAAAATAGGGGGTAGAAATTTGGGAAAGGGGAACCATGATACCCCGAATTTAACGTGAGTAATGCCGCTGGCGTTAAATTCGGGGTATCTCGGTAATTCAGGGGTAATTCGAGGTCCGCTGACAAAAGCCTATATTATGTACAGGGCGTATCTGACTTCGTTTTCTTCGTTTCGCAAACTTCGCGAAAATGCTAGACCACATGCATGAAAATGCCGACGAAAAATTCCACCACTGGGGGGTTCAGAATCATGTACTGGATCCATGGTACTCGTTTGTGCGTCGATGTCAGATCACCCTTTATTTCAAAGCCCATGTGCGTGTACAGTTATAGAACGGGGAGGAAATGATAAATGGTTTTATTTATCTTAGTAGCCTTTGTACGGACAACATCAGGTCAAGCTACCCGAAACTGTCAAATATTCCCAATTGACCTTGAGCCTTAATGATATAAATGCTGTCGTCATATTTACCAACTCCCTATTGGAACTCCAATTCCTGTAATTCACAACATTTCAAAACTGACACGACCTTTACAATAGAATTTCTTTACTTTCGTATTTCAAGTTCAAATATATTTTATTTTTTTCTTCATTTCTAAGGAATAAAATTAAAATCACAAAACGTGTTATGACGTCACTTGTACGGTAGAATGTAGGGTTGTAACGGAGCTTCGCCTCCGCTTCCGTTACTGCGGAAGTTCCGCAAGAAATCGTATCTTCGCTTCCGCCTCCGCACATTTTTTGCGGAGTTATAACGAAGGTTTATTTACGTATTTATAAGAGAAATAACACGCAAGCTGCGACGCTCGACAACCGTCCGGCCGTATTTGAGCGCGAAATGGTCAAGAATCAATTAGTACGAGACGGGAATGCGGCAAATACAATTTGTTTTTCCTTAATTTTCATTACTAGAAGGTAATATTTTTTTTACTTATTGTACTACTATTAATGTACGTATTTAAAATAAAAATGTTGTTTTAATTACCCATAAATTTCAATTTTTTCTATATCTACTTTCACCTCCGCTTCCGTCTCCGTTAACCTTCGCATCCGCGGAGGTGAGACTCGTCGCCTCCGCATCCGCCTCCGCCTCCGCTAACAAGGCTTCCGTAACAACCCTAGTAGAATCAAATAGTTACCTTCGCCTACGAATTTAAATGTTTTGTATGAAATCATCAAGTGTCAAATGTCACTTATGTCAATAGCAGACATTGACATAAGTGACATTTGACATCGGCTTCTATAAAATCCTTCCGTAACTTTCTTGGTATTATAATAATAACAGAATGTGGATAATAATAACATTTGTAAATAACATTTATGAACTAAATTGACAGAAATACGAGTTTATGTGTCAACGAGTTTGACGAGCTGACAACGGACAATACAATTAGATCTATAGCAGCGCCAAGCTCCATAAAGAATAGAGGTAAACAAACCAATTTAGGATTATAACAACTCACGTTTTACAAATATCCTATTATTTACATGATGTCAAATTAAGATACTCCATAGACAGTTTAGACGCGATTAAAAACATGGCGAATAAAAATACGCCAGTTTACGTCAAGAGCGCACTAATTTAACAGTTCTAAACTGACATTTTATCTTCTGTCCTTTTCTTATCGAAATGAAAAGAAAAAGATGCACTTAACTTAAAATTAGTTTAGTATGTGAACAACAGAATTGGCTCTACTAAGTATCACTACATATAGTACTTATTATAAAACAAAGTCACTTTTACCTTCCCTATGTCGGTTTGTAATGGGTGATTTTTTTGAGGTTAGGATTTTCATGCATTAGTATTTGCTCAGATTTTTTGAGGTTTCATCACATTCATGACATTTCATGACATTTCATCATGAATAGACTTACTAACGAGCAACGCTTGCAAATCATTGAATTTTATTACCAAAATCAGTGTTCGGTTCGAAATGTGTTTCGCGCTTTACGCCCGATTTATGGTCTACATAATCGACCAAGTGAGCAAACAATTAATGCGATTGTGACCAAGTTTCGCACTCAGTTTACTTTATTGGACATTAAACCAACCACACGAATGCGTACAGTGCGTACAGAAGAGAATATTGCGTCTGTTTCTGAGAGTGTTGCTGAAGACCGTGAAATGTCTATTCGTCGCCGTTCGCAGCAATTGGGTTTGTGTTATTCGACCACATGGAAGATTTTACGCAAAGATCTTGGTGTAAAACCGTATAAAATACAGCTCCTGCAAGAACTGAAGCCGAACGATCTGCCACAACGTCGAATTTTCAGTGAATGGGCCCTAGAAAAGTTGGCAGAAAATCCGCTTTTTTATCGACAAATTTTGTTCAGCGATGAGGCTCATTTCTGGTTGAATGGCTACGTAAATAAGCAAAATTGCCGCATTTGGAGTGAAGAGCAACCAGAAGCCGTTCAAGAACTGCCCAAGCATCCCGAAAAATGCACTGTTTGGTGTGGTTTGTACGCTGGTGGAATCATTGGACCGTATTTTTTCAAAGATGCTGTTGGACGCAACGTTACAGTGAATGGCGATCGCTATCGTTCGATGCTAACAAACTTTTTGTTGCCAAAAATGGAAGAACTGAACTTGGTTGACATGTGGTTTCAACAAGATGGCGCTACATGCCACACAGCTCGCGATTCTATGGCCATTTTGAGGGAAAACTTCGGAGAACAATTCATCTCAAGAAATGGACCGGTAAGTTGGCCACCAAGATCATGCGATTTGACGCCTTTAGACTATTTTTTGTGGGGCTACGTCAAGTCTAAAGTCTACAGAAATAAGCCAGTAACTATTCCAGCTTTGGAAGACAACATTTCCGAAGAAATTCGGGCTATTCCGGCCGAAATGCTCGAAAAAGTTGCCCAAAATTGGACTTTCCGAATGGACCACCTAAGACGCAGCCGCGGTCAACATTTAAATGAAATTATCTTCAAAAAGTAAATGTCATGTACCAATCTAACGTTTAAAATAAAGAACCGATGAGATTTTGCAAATTTTATGCGTTTTATTGTTTAAAAAAGTTCTCAAGCTCTTAAAAAATCACCCGTTATTTGAACAATAATGAATTAAAAAGCCGGTCGAAATCAGAGCCCACTATTTGTGCCTTATTATTAATCCTTATCCAAATAAATTACGTCATATCAAAGGTAATTTTAGTAGCAGCAGATCTTTTTGAATTATTGGAATTGGTTGTTTCATACAGAAGATATCACGATTTAATCAAAAGTAAACACCAGAAAAAATCCGCGTGCCGCTCGCGCCCCTGCCGGCCGCCTGCCACTTGAGTGTTTCTCTGCCTAAACCGCGGAGTGAGTCGGGCGGAGCGGGGAACCATTATTTCGAACAATCTTGCTACCCCAGAAGGGTTTCAATCTGTTTGAAAGTGGTGGAACTGGCTATCCATAGACAATAAGGTCGATGTATCTTGCAGAGCCAGATATTGGCTGATGGGCGGCACAGTAGACATTATTTTTATTGAAGGGCCACCGTTTCTTGAGGAAGGCTTAGGTACCTATATGTTATGTCCACGTGCGAAGCCGGGTCGGGTCGATAGTAATATAATTATGTATATGTATCAAAAAATGTAACCTATTAGGAAAGTAGCTTACATGTGTGTCATAATTCATTCAAATCGGTTAAGCGTTCTATGCAAATCACAAATATCTAAACATGAATAAACAGCTTACATTAGTAGAAGGTAGGATTATTACTTTTATGAAAATCATCTATCTAGAAAAGGTTATCATTTGTCTTTTAGGCGTAAACAACTCGTTGCCTAGCAACGGTTTGTGTACGTCTATTCTATATCCAATTTGACTTTTATACCATTTTTTTTCGGGGCACAGTGAAGCAAACGTTTTATCGCCAGTCCAACGTAAGTTTGACGCTTACGTTTTCATCGAATACACCGAAATTCAAAGTCGAAATGATGAATGAGAAGTACGAAATAATAAAAAAAACAGGTGTCCTAGTATTATCTATACTAATATATAAAGCTGAAGAGTTTGTTTGTTTGTTTGAACGGGCTAATCTCAGGAACTACTGGTCCGATTAGAAAAAATATTTTTGCGTTGGATAACCCAGGAAGGCTTTAGGCTTATATAACGATCCGATCCGACCCGACCAATAGGAGCGGAGCATATAAAAAAAAAAAAACATATCGCTACGCGGGTGAAACCGCAGGGAGCATCTAGTTTTCATATAAACTAATAATACATTCAGGTTTAAAAAAAAATTGGCAATTCAAAACGTTCAAAATTTAGTAGCAATGCCATTTCAGCAATCAATGACAAAAA
The DNA here is from genome assembly GCA_037179545.1 of Sesamia inferens. Lineage (NCBI taxonomy): Eukaryota > Metazoa > Arthropoda > Insecta > Lepidoptera > Noctuidae > Sesamia > Sesamia inferens. The sequence goes on along the minus strand of CM073951.1, from coordinate 12,146,941 downwards.
TGAACGGAAATTAAAGATGAAATGACTACAATTTTATATTAAGGCTATCCGCCGATAATGGTGACAGCCCTATCGTTTATGTAGCTAGTCGACGTCTGCCCATGACGCCATAAGTTGGGCTCGCCGAAAATCAATGGCTAAATATAGCACTTAACCTTTCTTTGAAGTCAATGAAAGGTTAAAGCTTTCCTTTATGCGATCGATAACACACGCTTTCAAAAGAAGAGAAACAATATACCATTTATTTACTTGGGATAATTTTATATTTTATTAATAATAATAATAATAAAGTCATGTTTTTTTTTAATGAACAGACAGCTGTGCTGCTGGGGGGTTTATTCCACCACTTCTCCCAGCTAAAACTCTAGGAAGTGGCACTCGTACGACGCCCGCGGTGTGCGCCCTAGCATTGTCGTGCATGAATATGAAGCCATTGCCAATAAAATATGCATAGTGCATCACGCGAGGCTCAAGACACTGCGACGTACCGATGACAGTTTAGTGCAGGCAGACCTGGCCCAGACACGAACACTAGCTCTGTCTTACTTTCGGCGCTGTTTCCTCCCCAAACCGTCCACGAACCGCCACCGTAGCTGACCTTTTCTTCAATAAAGCATTGTGCAAAGCGTTCTCATCTCTTCTATAGACCTTGTTCCTTTCGTCGTTACCATATAGCATAATTTTACACTCATCAGAAAAGAGGACTTTGCTCCAGTGGACGTATGACTAATTTAGGTGCTCACGTGCAAAGCTAAGCCTTGTTCTCCGATGGTCTGCAGTTCATTTCGGCCCGTTTGTTTGTTTGTGCTTCAACCTCCAACGCACCACGTACAACATGAAGCTGCTAATGTAGTTGAAAAGCGTTAAGGCGTCGATTTCGTAAAGAAGTTATTACAATAAATCGATCATCTCGCTCCGAAGTAACGCGATTCCTGCAAGATCCTGAACGGCGCGTGAACGAACCAGTCTCCCGATACCGTTTGTAGACTCTATGAACAGACGACAGGCTTAGATGCAACCTTTCAGCGACAACACGCTGACTAAGTCCAAAATCGGCGGCCTCTGCCGGTGAGGTGTCCATGTTTTACAAAAAAAAAAAACTTTTTCAGACGTGCCGAAGGCGCAGCAAACAAAAAAAGAACAAAAAGTTTCAAGATAAACGCAAAATTTTAGTTTACAAACATAGAGGTATTATAGTAACTTATACCTCTATGTTTACAAAGGTGAAATGTACTCTAACTCTAAACACACATTTGTTTCAAAACAGTGATACATTTCGTTTGTAGATAAACAAATGGAATTCTAATTCTGAATTTAAAATTTTCGCTTACCTTTTTAACTGCCAAATTGCCAGCTATACATGATGTGTTTTTTTTTTTTCATGGATTAAATACTCTTTTGTGTAGATCTTACTCAGTTACTTGGATAACTGTGGTAATTCTAGAGCTAATACATGCAATCAGAACTCTGACCAGTGATGGGATGAGTGCTTTTATTAGATCAAAACCAATCGACGGAGGGCCTCGCGTCCGAAGTCGTTAATTTTGATGAATCTAGAAACCATAAAAAGGGAAGTGTTTCGATTTTTCTGATGAGAAATGTATTTTCTTTCATTTCTCTCTTTTATTGCTTACGTGCTAATAATGATACGTAATAAAGTTCATTTCAGATAATCTTGCGATAAAGTTTGTTCACCCCTCCTACTAATGTATCCCAATATTCCCACACGATACATAAATTGTGTAAAGGGAAGTTTCGGTAACACGATCAAAACAAGTGTATCGTTGTGGTATCGTGGTAAGAGACGACAAGGTCGCCTATCTATTACACAACGATATACAACATTATTTTTGTTTATGAAACCTGAAACACGTGTCCAGTATTTTTAAGTAAAGTAACTGTACAAAATTTCAAAAGATATTATGAAAAACCACAACGTTATAAGCTTTTTATCGTACTTATTTGTCTCAACAAAAATATGGTCAAAGCTCCGTTTTTAAGGGCGAACCGGGCGTATTGACCTGTGGCGTTAGCTGAGCGCGGGCATGCGCCCGCATAAACTGAGTAACGCGCTCAGTAATCACACCGCAACAACTTCTAAATGTATTTGTGAAAAAGAACATGGTGTAAAAATGATTGGAATCGATTCAGTTGCTTATTCTAAACCAGCTGTATTCAGGTTTCGCATAAACAAAAAATAACCCTACGTAACTGCAGGCCGCACCATACAAAAATCTCCCTCACTCGCACACTGCTGATCTTAGTTACTCAATCACATATCACATTACTCCAACACTCCACACAAGATCACTACACTCACTCGTCGTCTCACAACATGACTCCACAACTAATTCTGCAATATTATAGGCAGGTATTTCTTATATTTATTAGAAATATTTTTACTATAACATATTGCTTTTACTTTTATCTGTTAAGCATATTTCTAACTTTTATTTTGTTATGCCTAATATTTGTCTGTTACTCTTGCACGCTATCTACATTAAAGCTAATTCTAGCAATGGAAGGGGCCTGGTGACCTGTAACACAGGTTTTTCTCCAAATACAGGCACCAGTGGTTCCACAAAGGTGGAATTAAGCTGATACTTTTTTTTTGTACACACTATTACAAATCAACTTTGTGAACAGAGAATAAATGATAAATTATTATTATTATTGTTTTTGTATCGTGTGGGAATATTGGGATACATTAGTGGGAGGGGTGAACAAACCTTATTGCAAGAATGTCTGAAACGAACTTTAACAGAAAGGTGTGCCTCACGGGTGCCCCAAAAATAACTTCCATTACCTTTATTAAAGGGATGATTATGCCTATTTTCTTGTTCAGAAACCAAACTAAATTTTTATTCAATGATCTTAATCTTTCTATTTAGTTAAGAAAAGCACAGAAGATAAATACTTATGTGTTTAGTCCTGTGAAATTAGTCAGCGTCTGACGTAGGTTGACATATTTTTAGATGCCATGTTTGTGCTGCGATGTGTGCCGGGTACGATGCGCCACATGTTGTTGTGTCGGGAGTTTGGTCGTGGAGGGTCATCAGATCAATCTTCCTCTCGCGCAGCATTTTTGGTCGTGTTGTTGGGTTTAACATTGCATCACCTCGCTCAACTGCCGTCTTCCTTCCTATTCATTCAGTTTTTTTTGAGTGAATAGGCTCATAATAAACTAGCGCGCTTTGCCATCAACGATTGCATCACTGCTTACCATCAGACGGGATTGCAATCAAGCACTAAGACACTTCTAAACTGTCTATGGAATATGTTAATTTGACAGAACTAAGGAAATATTTTATTTACTGTCATTTTTTTAAATAAATAGAAAAAATATGATGCACTGTTCTTAAATTTTGTTTTGTTCGTAAAAAAGGGAATCAAGACCATTTTCAGAATTTAATAAAAACTGTAAAACATCCATTTTATTTTTTGAATAAAAATTATCTGGCGATGGAATAATTAGCCCTAAATGAAACTAGTATGATATATGCTAAGAACTACGAAATAAATCAGTGTAATGGGGAAATGGCGTGACCATAGAAATGTAAGAAGTTATATCAATGAGCGTGACAAACATAAAATGGCAGTCAATCATTGAGTCGTTAAAGTTGTTAGGCATAAGAATTTTTTAAACCTACGATTAGTGGTTTCCTTTAAAATCAATGATTTGGTTGAAAGAATCTGACGTAGAGGTTCATTTGAAAAATATAGGTAAATTGGCGTAAATGTTCCCTTCGTACAAAGTTACATTTGCACAGTGTCCTATTCGCGCAATGTCTTATTCGCACAATCTCCTATTTAAGAATGGGACATTCATTCGCACAATATCCCAATCGCACAAAATGCCGTTCGCAAAATATCCCTTGCCAAGATGTCCCATTTGCAATAAGTTTTATTCGCACAAATTCCCATTCGTCCAATGTCCCATTCGCACAACGTCCCCTATGCACAAATTCCCATTCGCCCAATGTCCCATATACAAATTGTCCCATTCGCGTAAATACCAATTCGCTCAATGTCTCGTTCACACAGGAGGACGCGCGTCGCTGCGTGATCTTTCCAAACGATACTGGACTTTTAATTATGTAGATAACGTTTATTGCACACTGAAAGTACCGCCCACCGCGCCGTTGCCATATAATAAGCGGAATTGCTGATTGATTCTGTAGACCATGAAAACTTAACTGAAGTAAGTTGGCAGCTCACTTCACTTGGTGAGATGTTAAAGTAAACCCTGTCCGATCCCTGAAGGTATTGTTAGGTATCGATAACTGATTCTACCAATGCCTACAAAGACAGGCTAAACTTAAAAAAAAAACCCTAGAAATAAATATTATTTCGCAAAAGGAGGTAAATTAATACATGTGCGGTAGGCAATAAATGCGCGGGCGAAAGGAATTCGCGGGAAAAAGTAGATTATCTCAAAATTCATTAGTATTGTTACTATGATAATTATGTAAAATTTCATATTTTATTTGGTCATGTGTTTACCTAACCTTTATTATCCTTATGGGTCGGACGGGGTTTCCTTTACATATTGTAGAATAGCAATGCAGAAGCGGAACTGTGCTCGGAAGCCAGTTACATCCGCGCTTGGACAAGTAAGCAATCCACGAAATATAGCGAATCCTTGGAGAATTTCAATACTTAATACTTTATTGCATTCCATAATGTTACATAATAGTTCGTATAATTTCGGCGTATTGCCAATACAAGACTCTGGAAATGGAACACTGCCCCAATAAAATATACATCCTTGGCGCCAGGAGCACCGGAGTAAATATGTAACAGAGACTAATGCCATTTTTCGATAACCGCGTGCTAATTTTATTTTCAAAGTTCGATTCAACGCTGACTGTTGAAATTCATTACATTTTTATTCAGGTATACATTTCGATATCAGAGTGTTATTGTAAATTAAAATATTATAGTTATTATTAATTAAACGAACAAGTGTCGCCTAGTGGTAACGGTCGCGACTTACGGGTTGTAGGTTCGAATTCGAACCCATCAAGTGACCCCAGCGAAGACGGTGGCACAGTGGTCACGTGCTGCCGTACACAGCAAGGCGTTGGGCTTTACAGTCTCCCCAGAGATGTGCCTTTACAGGCGTTTCGCAGGGGTGGTTCCGGAATGGGTCTTTTAAGAGGAACCGGAACCACTCCTAAGTGTGAATGATGATCACCGGGAAACCACCCCGAAGTGAGTTAGAAATCCCACACTCCCAGACCTCGGTCCCCAGAGAACCCGGACTGCCGCTTTACTTTATAATATTTTATTGCCAGTGTTCTCAAAACGATGAAGGAAAACATCGTAAGGAAACAGAAATGTTCTAATGCCTCCAATCTACCAACCCGCCCTGGGCTCAAGTGATGGATTAACGGCCACTCCTTCTCACAGAGAGCAGGTATGTCGCCCAGAAGTGGGTACGTATAAATTTTGGTTCATAGGCCACATTAAATTAGTACATATTTACATACTAAGTGACGAAACTTCACATGTACGGGTATCAACATGAAAATAATCACATTACCCTGGCCGTGTCTCACTGTGCGTCTAATACTATGATCTACTGTCAACGCTAGGTAACCACACTACAACAATTTCTAAATATACTTACTCGGTGGTAGGCCATAACATCGGCCGCCGGCAGAAGTTACCACCCACCAGACAAAGCCTTGCCACCAAGCGATTTGTCGTGTTCCGGCATGATGTCTGGTGAAGCCGTACGGAGGACGAGTCTGAGCAGTTGTGTTGCGATGTGTGCCGGGTACGATGCGCCTAATGTTGTTGTGTTGGGAGTTTGGTCGTGGAGGGTCTTCAGATCAATCTCCCTTTGGCGCAGCATCGTTGGTCGTGTTGTTGGGTTTAACATTGCATCACCTCGCTCAACTGCCGTCTTCCTTCCTATTCGCTCAGATTTTCTGAGTGAATAGGCTCTTAATAAACTAGTGCGCTTTATCATCAACGATCGCATCACTGCTTACCATAAGGCGGGATTGCGGTCAAGCGCTAGTTTATAATTATTAAAAAAAAAAAAGATTAGCGCGTAAATTTGGGTAAAAATATAACATGATGTAAAAATGATTAGAATCGATTCAGTTGCTTATTCTGAATAGACTATATTCAGGTGTTGTATAAAGAAAAAATAACATTGTGTACTACCTGTGTGCCAAATTTTATATACATCTGTTTAGTACTTTTTGCGTCAAAGGATAACAAATATTTGTACAAACTTAAAGATTTATTTTACTAGCTGTGCCCCATGGTTTCACCCGCATATGTTTCTATTCCGTATGATTAAAGTATCCTATATGTTGGTCCTGCCTGTACACCATCATCAGTCTCCTCTCATACAGAGAAGGATGGAGCGTAATCACCACGCTTGCTCAATGCGGGTTGGCGATTTCAGACTTACAAGTCCAGGTTTCCTCAAGATGTTTTCTTTCACCTTGTAATCAGTCATTGCTGTCCCACTACTATACTTAGAAAGTACATATGACTTTTGAAAAGTTACATTGGTACTTGCCTTACCTGAATTCGAATCCGCACACTCATACTTGAGAGGCTGGTGTTTTAACCACTGGGCCACCACGCCTATTGTAAGCTATCTGTGTACTAAATTTCATGCAAATACATACTTTCGCATTTAGGTTCGGCGCAAATGGGCCACCGACAAAAACCACCGGTGACGGTCGCGCGCTACCGCCACATTTCTAAAAGTGTCAGAAGCGAGCGACAGCCATCGGTGTCTGGAAGCAGCCACATTTTATAAACCGCTCGTTGCGTACGCGAATGGATTTCCGACATAAATGTATCAACATCCATTGAGACGTCGCGCTCCGTAATGGTACGCTTTTGGTTCCTAAAAAATAATATAATGTTCATCAGATAGGTTTATAAAAAATATTGAAAACGTATTTTTTATTTTTTTTTTTCCATTCAAATACTTAGGAAGATATATTGATTAGAAATGCCGCATGACGTCACGCCGTGCTTCAAAAAATACCACGGCGTGACCTAATTCGCCCCCACTCCGTAACCTTAATACGTTATATGTCAGTAGTTTTTAGTAATTTAGACAAAATATAAAAAAATTCGGGTCTTAATTTTTTTTATTATCTATAAGTACGGCGTAATTATTTTTTTGATTTTCATACCTTGGATACATCCACTGCGCGGGGGGTGGAGTAATGCGACAGTGGCGGGTGTCGGCGTTTTGTGTGGCACGTAATGACCACTAGTGGTGAGTCGCGGACACTACTGTAGCGAGTGGCCGCCATCGGATACACGTGTGCGGCGCGTCTATACAAAATATATTAAAAAGTGTGTTAAGTCGCCGTCGCTGGCCACCGGTAGCCCATTTGCGCTGAGCCTTATAATTATTGGTAAGATAGTATGATAAGAAGTAGGATTTTCATTCATATACAGGCTCTCAATACTTTCGAAAGTAAAAATAAAAATAAAGAAACGAACATTGCACATTTCAATATTGACGTTGTCAAGGTGAACCAGCGGCCGAGTCAACGACACAACACATTTATTAACGATATGAACACATAATGTAATACAAAAAAATCAATAAATAGTTTTACTTACATACATTATTTTCAGAGAATAAGTAAAAGAGAAATATTGTATAAGAACGTACAGACGACAGCACATAAAGCTACTACAATCTGTCATAGATAAATAGAAAAAAAAAAACAATAGATTCTCTTAAAAATACTACTAAATTAATTTGAACAAAAGTACAAGTACTTATATATAATTAGTTGTTTGAAAAGTTTTTAATGAGATATCCCGTCTTTATGGTAGCCATGACAGTGGTTATGACGTTTGATTGACGACTTTGACAGTTTTACTTTCCCGTTTTTTACTACATGACACGTCAATCAAATGTCACTATCAAAATCTTATTGCGCTTAGTGCTGACCACCATATTTATTAGAAGTTGTGTTGCACTTCTTGACCGGGTTAAATTGAATGTACATAAAAACTAAGCCAAAATATAGGAAATTAACATATTATGAAACAGTTAACTATAGTGTATGTACTATAACTATTGATATTTGCATTAAGTGTAGATAGTACTGGCCCAGGCTCCCCGGGTTCCAAGTCCAACGCGTAAGCCGCGGATGCAACCGGGATAAACGCTAAGATGATGATGATGATGAGTGCTGGCCCGGGCTCCATACATTTCTGAAACATTTTCTTTTTAAATTAGATTTTCAACTTTTTCGCTAATGCATTAAGAGGGGACTCTAGTGCCGAGGAATTTGGAAAATAGGTATTTGAAGAAACAAATAGTTTCTTCAAATACATATTTTCCAAATTCCCTTCCGTGCGCTGCTTCCAACCTCTCCAGGTAAAGTGCGACAAGGACAGTTGTAGCTCAGGCTGATTTTACCTACAAAAACATTGCCCAAAAGACGTTTCGTCGTATTCCGCTGTTTTCTTTTTCAACGACAGATTCAATTATTTTTATATCAAAATTTAGAGGAAAGGTATACCTATGCTTCTATTATATTCTTTTTTGTCAAAAGCTTATCACATTGGTCTAATAGTCATCTGAACATCAGGGTAAAAATGTGTTATATTTCGCGATTTTGAAGTATCGTATTTCTTTATTAATTATGTTCCGGAAAAAATCAGATAGGGGCACGTATAATCACGGTGTAAAATTGTAGAAAAAAACATAATTGCTCTACAAGCATTATCTACGAAGAAAACAGTGAAATACGTTTGTATAGAGAAATCACAACTAGAGTTCCCTCTTAAGGCTTAAGATTGATAAGGAATATGGTCAGCTGGACCCATGAGGTTTCTCAAGGCTTGCCGGGGATATAATTCATGGTTTGTTTCGGCCTTTTTCTCAGTGCAGTCAGATAGGAAACACTGAACTCATGTAGTTAAATTAGAATAGACTTCTAAAAGTGTATGTACAAAGCTAATTATGAAAAATAAATCAATAGTTTAGGAGTGTAGCAGTACCTACAACCGCCATAACGCGTCATAATGACGCCACACGAATTCTTCATCTTGCAAGCAGAGTTTGCCGTGCAACTAGTGTACATACATACATCATTATAATCATTAACCTTTTTTTTAGTCCCACTATTGGGCACAGGTCTCCTCTTATACAGAGAAAGATTTAGCGTGATCACCACGCTTGTTCAATGCGAGTTGGCGACATACAACTACACATGCAACTTCCCAAAATCAACCGTTGGGCAAGTGCCCGCCAGACATAGCACCCGTCTGGTCGGAGGATCCTCCCTTTTCTATGAAGGATGAGTGAACTTACTTCCTGTTCCTCTTGCCTCTAAACTTAATTTTCCATAAGCTTATATGTACTTATTTACATTTTTGGCAAACAAGTAGCGATTGCAGATTAGGTCTCTGTTGTATATCTACTCTTTGTCCGCTTCCTGTAGGTCCGAACGGCTCTATTGCGTGTAAACATTTGACCTACTTCTTGCCTGGTAGGTACATACATACCAGACGAAGGCCTGGCATTTACCTTTGATTCTTTCCTGTCAACGTTATTGAGTTTTTGTATGCAAAAATAACGTTAGATGTGGGCATAGCTGTTGGTGCCTATATTAATTATAGTTGTTTGATACACTCGTTACAGGTAAAACGTCCGAAAATCTGACAACCAACTTACTAAGGGATATAGTATTACCCGGTAACTGGGTTGTGGAGGTCAGCTAGGCTGTCGTTTTATGTGAAATACTGGTATCCTAAATCTACATCTAGGACTGGAAGTCCCCAACCGACCACAACATAGTTGGTGAAAACTAGCCAGATGATGATTCTACACTGTCAGAAACTCAGAAGTGACATATTGATCCGAACCTAAAGATCACCGTCCTTACATTATATATTCTATATCGCCTGAAGTGTTTCTAGTGCGTATCGTGTTCCGGCTTGATGTCTGGTGAAGCAGTACGGGGGTTCACACTCAGTTTTTTGTTTGAATAGGCTTTTAATAAACTAGCGCGCTTTACCATCAACGATTGCATCACTCCTTTCCTTTTTTCTCGGTGGTAGGCCATAACACCGGCCACCGGCAGAAGATATATATTATGCTAAATACTCGTACTAGTTGCGCCTCGAGGTTTCACCCGCATAAAGTTCATAGCCCACTTACACGACTCTGCTACTCGGCAAAAAGAATATAATTTAAATATGGACTTCAAATATTGCTTTTTAGATATATTTTACATTAGCATTAGCATTCCTCAGTGGTAGGCCATAACATCGGCTGCCGGCAGAAGTTACCACCCACCAGACAAAGTCTTGCCGCCAAGCGATTCGTCGTGTTCCAGTATGATGTCTAGTGAAGCCGTACGGAGGACGGGTCTGAGCAGTTGTGTTGCGATGTGTGCCGGGTACGATGCGTCAAGTGTTGTTGTTTCGGGAGTTTGGTCGTGGAGGGTCTCCACATCAATCTCCCTCTGGCGCAGCATCGTTGGTCGTGTTGTTGGGTTTAACATTGCACCACCTCGCTCAACTGCCGTCTTCCTTCCTATTCACTAAGTTTTTTAAGTGAATGGGTTTAATAAACTAGCGCGCTTTACCATCAACGATTGCATCACTGCTTGCCATCAGGCGGGATTGTAGTCAAGCGCTAGTTTATAATTATAAAAAAAAAAGATTTAATGGCAGTCGTTACGGGTTGTTGTGAGTCGTGAAAAGTTCAAGAATTGGTCTAACTGCAATGCTTCGATATCGCCTTCGGGTTGTGGAGGTCAGACGGCAGTCGCTTCACGGAAAATATCGTAGTTTAACCAAAAATCAGCAATTAGACTGGTAAAACGGACTCCAGTCTCCAAAGGTGAAAAGCTTCGGATGTGACGAAGATGATAATGTAAAGAAACTTTTAATATTTAGTAACTTTTTAACTTTAGTAACTTTTTTTTTTGTTTGAGTTAAAAAAACATAAAAGTTTAAAGTTAGGTACCTACAACCATTGATGAATTGTTAAGTTGTTGGCACCTCTACGACCTGGATAAAGCGTTTCGACTTTCGACTCATCTTTTATACCATGTATACTTATCGAAGGACTGGAACAATTTGCCAGCGGCGGTGTTTCCGTCTGACTACAATATAAGTGTTGGAAGACACTTAAATTATAGTCAGGCTAGAGTGAATAGGCTCTTAATATACTAGTGCGCTTTACCATCAACGATTGCATCCCTGCTTACCATCGAGCGGGATTGCGGTCAAGCACTAGTTTTATAAAAAAATATTTTACTTAACTATACTTTTACTTTATTATATCATAATATATGTTGCTCTGATTGCCTGTGACATCACACGGCGCGGCCCTATAAGAATACTTACCAGCGCTGCGACGATTACTTTTTAGGTTTCCGTAGCAAAATGGCAAAAAACGGAAACTTTATAGATTCGTCATGTCTGTATGTCCGTCTGTCCCTCCTTATGTCACACCCATTTTTTTCCAAAATTAAAAGAGCTATACTGTTGAAACTTGCTAGGTACTGGTAGATGTATTCTGTGAACCGCATTAAGATTTTGATGCAATAATGAAATAATAATAATAAATATTGGGGGCTCCCCATACTTAGAACTGAAACTCAAAATTTTTTTTTTTCATCAAACACATACGTGTGGGGTATCTCTGGATAGGTCTTCAAAAATGATTAACCGCTTATTACCGCTTCATCATCATCATCATCATTTCAGCCGAAAGACGTCCACTGCTGGACATAGGCCTCCCCCAAGGTTCTCCACGACGACCGGTCCTGCGCCTCCCGCATCCAGCGGTTTCCCGCGACCTTCACCAGGTCGTCGGTCCACCTTGTCGGGGGCCTACCCACGCTACGTCTTCCGGTGCGTGGTCGCCACTCGAGAACCCGTCGGCCCCATCGGGCATCGGTCCTACGGGCAATGTGTCCAGCCCATTGCCACTTCAGTGTTGCAATTCTTCGGGCTATGTCGGTTACTCTCGTTCTTCTGCGGATCTCCTCATTCCTGATTCGATCGCGCAGTGAAACCCCAAGCATAGCCCTCTCCATTGCCCTTTGAGCGACTTTGAGCCTTCTTATAAGGCCCATTGTTAGCGACCACGTCTCAATTCCATAAGTCATCACTGGCAACACACACTGGTCGAAGACTTTTGTCTTGAGACACTGCGGTATTTCGGACGAGAAGATTCTACGTAGCTTCCCGAAAGCAGCCCAGCCGAGTTGGATTCGACGATTGACCTCTTTCTCGAAGTTGGACCTTCCTAACTGGATAGTTTGTCCCAGGTACACGTAGCTGTCAACAACTTCGAAAACAGAGTCTCCAATCTTTATAGGAGTCGGTACAACATGGGCATTAGACATGACTTTCGTCTTGCCCATGTTCATTTTAAGACCGACTCGCTTGGAGGCCCTATTGAGGTCTTCGAGCATTGTACTCAGGTCCTCCGCGGTCTCAGCCATGACTACGATATCATCAGCAAACCGAAGGTGTGTCATGTACTCGCCATTGAAGTTGATGCCCAGTCCTTTCCAGTCCAGAACCTTGAAGACATCCTCCAATGCAGCGGTGAACAGTTTCGGAGAGATAACATCTCCCTGTCTGACACCACGCTGCAGAGGTATTGGTTTCGAGGTCTGGTCCTGTATTCGGACTGACATGGTGGCGTTTTCGTACAAACCCTTCAGCGCTTCAATATATCGATAGTCTACTTGGCACCGCTGGAGAGACTGCAGTACAGCCCAGGTCTCGATCGAATCAAAGGCTTTTTCGTAGTCCACAACGCTTATTATCGCTTAATCTTTCATATAAATAACTTATATCCTTTAATTTCATAAACCAATGGTACGGAACGCTTTGTGCTTGAGTTCGACACGCACTTGGCCGGTTGTGTTTTAAATGTCGAAAGCATTATGCTGAGATAGGAGCGTTTTGGCCTTGTAAAGGACTTTGTGATCTTATTATTTTTTTAATATGTAACTTGTTTTTATTTTTAATCGTGTTTAATTTAGTTTATTATTATAATTTTAGTGTAGGAGTCACAATAAATATATTTTCTTTCTTTTTTCCTTCATGTTATTCTAAAAAAAACATTATTCTCTTGTTACAGGTATCAAAAAATGCTGGTGTTAATACTTAAATGATCTTAGTACTTAATGAAGGAGCTACGAAGTCACTATAAGTGCCAAAAATAGTTAAATTAATAGTTACTTAAGTGAACAAACATGGATCCTGGATATTTTGATATTGAGAGGAAACAGAACCCAAGAGAGACTGCGAGTTTTTTATCGAAATTTTTTTATTGGTACGTATGTGATATTTTTTAAACTTATTTCTACGTCATCATCAGAAGTATTGCGTAACGCACTATCAGTAGCAATGAGGTTCATTTTGACAGTTGAACAGCATCCATTGCGTTATTTACGTTGTTGAGTAGACACATTTATCAAACATATGGAGCAATGTGCTTCAAAATGATTCCAACTGAGTTTAGTAATATTACGTTTGGAGTGCTGGTCACCAACAAAGCTCAAAGAATTGCCAAACTTTTACTCCATTAATTGTAAAAAGAATGAGGCCATAACATCGGCCGCCGGCAGAAGTTACCACCCACCAGACAAAACCTTGCCGCCAAGCGATTTGTCGTGTTCCGGCATGATGTCTGGTGAAGCCGTACGGAGGACGGGTCTGAGCAGTTGTGTTGCGATGTGTGCCAGGTACGATGCGCCAAATGTTGTTGTGTTGGGAGTTTGATCGTGGAGGGTCTTCAGATCAATCTCCCTTTGGCGCAGCATCGTTGGTCGTGTTGTTGGGTTTAACATTGCATCACCTCGCTCAACTGCCGTCCTCCTTCCTATTCGCTCAGTTTTTCTGAGCGAATAGGCTCTTAATAAACTAGCGCGCTTTACCATCAACGATCGCATCACTGATTACCATCAGGCGGGAATGCGGTCAAGTGCTAGTTTATAAGTATAAAAAAAAAAACCTTTTTAACAGTCCCTTCAACCGATTTTGACTTCTATTCCGTAGACAGAAGACATTGACACTTTTGACTTCAAACTATGCAAATTTATTGAAATTAATAAAATTAAGCTGTTACTTTTTTTTTCTCACTGTTCCTTCACTGTCCGTCGTGATATAGTTATTTTCGTATCCATAATCTGTGATGTTACTACCTACCTGTCAATCTGCGAAGAAATATTTTATTTTATTTTTTAACTTAACAAGAAATATATTATTATTATTTTAATTCGCGCTAAATACTCTCCAGCCTTTGATGGTTTATTAATCGTTCGCACGTGATATTGGCAAAATTGTGGCGTCTCTCTCATAAAGGCCATTAATCAAGAATTGAATTGAATTGACACTTTTGACAGCTCATTCCAATCTCAATTCAACAAAATAGTCATAGTGGGATTTTTACATTGTTAATAGATTCTGTAAGCTTCTCACCGTAATCTTACAAACTTTGCTGGAGTAAAGTGTACTACGCCACGTGTGCTACGCCACGGAGGCTGTAGACGACAGCCTCCGTGGCGTAGCGGTAGCGAACGCGGCCGCTGCGCAATGAAGCGCGGGTTCGATACCCGCGCAGTGCAAATATTTGTATGCATGAATATGAAGATTTGCACTGTCTGGTCGTGCCTCGGAAAGCACGTTAAGCCGTTGGTCCCGGTTGCCATATGAACATCTAGTGCCAGTCGTTATGAGTTGTTGGAGCCCTCAAAAGTCCAACAATTGGTCTAACTGCAAACTTCGAAATCGTCTTCATGTTGTGGAGGTCAGACGGCAGTCACTTCACGGAAAATATGGAAATTTAGCCAAAACAGCAGTTAGACTGGTAAAGCGGACCCCAGACTCCAAAGCTGAAAAAAGCTTCGGATGCGGCTGGGATTAAGACTGAGATGATGCAGCGGCCGCCTTCGCTACCTCTACGCCACGGAGGCTGTCACTTGCGGCCAAAAAGCCCTAATACTAGTAGCGGGCGGTGTCCCAACCATTCTGCGTACTTCAGACTACAGTGCATACCCTTGAGGGGGGAATCAAGCCTTGATGTAATCTTATTTAAAACAAATTTCTTCGATTTCAGGTACACGCGATCCGTATTTGCGAAAGGCAGAAAAGGTCAGCTCAGTATATCAGATGTATATAGGTCAGTATGCTCATGTTTATATTGTTACAAATGCACCTTATGTCGAGGGCATAAGGATCAATATCGCGTGACATGCAATGCGTAACTTTTAAGCCCTATAACTCGAGACCTAGACATTGTATAGGTGTAATATAAAAACGCATTCCTAGACCTTAAGGTGGCCTATCGAATGGTACAGGTTTCATCAATTTTGTCAACTAAGTGACGACAACTAAGTAACAATATATTAGAACATTTCACTACACACCAAAGCCGGCCCGCCGCGGCGGCATATGTCGGCAACATTTTGGCGGCGGGCTAGGTTTTTGGCTTCAGTCGTTGCAAGTCGTAAAACTTTGCTGGCGGCATGTCGGCGGCTCGACATCAGAAACTTATTTGGCAGTTAAAATACTAGCATGTCACTACAGCTGAAAAGTCGCCGGGCAACTGAGCACTTACGTACGCTAGCCGCCCGCATGCCACCGACGTGTCGGCGAGCAACACGCGCGGGCTAAGGTTGTCGACATGCTTCTTACAACATAAGCCGCCGGCGGCGCCGGGTTTTGTCGGCGGGTCGACGGCTTTGGTGTGTAGTGTGCTTTAAACAGGATGGCTGATGCCAATTAGAAAAAAAAAAAATTACCTTAAAACTATAAAAATAAATGATAAAAAAGCACTTCTTCTCTCTTTAAACATTATCATTATATTTTATTTGTTCTTTGTATGATTATTGCGTTGGTAAATATTAAAGACTTTAGATAATTAGACTGGTTTATTTCACTTGTATAATTATTACATTATAATCGACATCTTCCAGGTCAGATCCTAAGTTACAATGACAAGACTATAGACTATATTCATAGACACTAATACATAGAGATGGTATTAGTTACTCGACTACAGAGTAGTGATGTATGATACAACATCCCCCCTGTTTAAGTTTAAATTAACCCTTGACAAACAATATTATAGAAACCTGACTTAGTTACAATTTAGACAATGACTTAAGCCTATGGTTAGGTCTTAATCTAGGATACAATGTTCTACTTAATCTATTTCATCAATTAGCCTTCTGGTTGGCTTTACAACTCTTCCAAAACGAGTTACATGTTGACTGACTGAGGATTGAGATGAGAGCTCTTGAGGTCTAGACTCCTGCCTGTTACCTTCCTCTCTCCCCTGCGACGAATTGGATAGCATAGGAGAATATTTGTGTCTTAAATGAACCCTATTCCTCCTATACCTAACTCCATTGACATCCTCAACGACATATGACCTATTATTAGCCAACCTTAGCTTGACAATGGCTTGTTCCCAATCGCTATCAGGCTTTCTTTTAAAGTATACATGATCATTGGGATACAATAATGACAATGACTTTGTATTTCTATTATAATATTTAGACTTATTTTTATTATTTTGCTTGACACATTCTTCATAATTTTTGAATGTAACCACTTTTGGTTTTAATTTCTTATAAGACATAGGAATGTTATTTCTTAAATTCCTGGACATTAACAATTGAGCTGGAGATGGTAAATTATTCTTAGGTGTGTTTCTATACTGTAATAAAGCTATGTATGGATCAGATGAGTTTCTTTTACATTTTTTTAACATATTTTTGATAATTTTGACTGAACTCTCTGCTTGACCATTTGACTGTGGATGATATGGGCTAGTTACAATGTGTTCTATGTCCCATTCATGCATAAAATTTTTAAATTCTAATGACTGAAAAGGAGGACCACCATCAGACACTAAAGATAAAGGTATTCCATGACGAGCAAAAATGGACTTTAAATGTGTTATTACATTCTTTGCTGTACTGTTTGTATTTAACAAAGCTATTTCTATAAATTTAGAATAATAATCTGTGACAATTAAATAAGTAAGGTTATCAAAATACATTAAATCAACACCTACTTGTTGCCATGGATATTTGTTAATTTCAAAATTTTTTAGTGGTTCCTTTGGATTATTAGGTTTAAATTGTGCACATACATAACATTGTTCTACCAAGTTTTTAATATCAGCTGACATGCTTGGCCAGTACAAAGACTCTCTAGCCAGTTTTAAGCATTTATTTATACCTTGGTGACCTTCATGAATTTTACCTAACATTTCCTTATACATTGACTGTGGTACTATTAATTTTGACCCTTTGAACAATAAATCTTTGACTACATGAATTTCAGCTTGTATATTCCAAAATGGTTTTATTGACTGACTGACATTATTTTTATTTTTTGGCCAACCTTCATAATAATACTTTTTTAACAATTGCAAAGTATCATCTTTCTTAGTGTTCTGTAACAATTTTGTACAGTACTCCTTTGTGACTGCTAGACTTGAATGCATTAAATTGACATGACAAGATATTTCTGACTCATTCTCAGGTATATAATGTTCTTTTAATGCTGCTCTAGACAGAGTGTCAGATATAAACATTTCTTTACCTGGAACATGTATAACTTCCAAATCATATTTTTGTAAAGTTAACATCATGCGTTGCAATCTTGCTGGTACATCATGTAATGGCTTTTTAAAAAGATAGACTAAAGGTTTATGATCAGTATGAACAGTTACTTTATGACCGTACACATACTGGTGAAATTTTTCACAACCAAACTGAATGGCTAACAATTCTTTCTCAATTTGAGCATACCTTGACTGAGTTTGAGTTAATGTTCTTGAACTATAAGCAATAGGTTTGTTATTCTGCATAATGACTGCTCCTAATGCTGACTTTGACGAATCGACTGACAAGACTAATGGTACATTGGGATTATAATGAGCTAAAACTGGTGAATTTGTAATTTCATCGATTAAACTCTTAAGACATTGACTATGATTTTCATCCCAAGTCCAGACTGAATCTTTCTTCAAAAGATTTCTTAAAATTTGAGTTTTTTGAGACAAATTGCTAATAAAGGGACCTAAATAATTGATCATACCTAATATTCTTTGCAATTCTTTGACATTTTTTGGTGTGGGCATATTGACAATTGCTTTTACTTTCTCTTCATCAACCCTGGCACCATCTTTACTAAAAACATACCCTAAAAAACAGACTTCTGAAACTAGAAATTTACATTTAGACTTATTGAACTTTAAATTGACTTCACGTGCTCGTTGCATGACTTTATGTACTCTCTCATTATGTACTGACTCGTTTGGTCCATATACCAAAATATCGTCGATGAATATTAGAACTCCTTCTAAATCACCGAACAAATTCATCATGACTCTTTGAAAAATTTCAGACGATGCATTAATACCAAAAGGTAACCTTAAATATTTATATCTACCGAAAGGTGTTTGAAATGTACATAAATCAGAACTATATTCATCTAGTTTTAGCATCCAAAATCCTGAAAATGCATCTAAATGAGAAAAACAAACAGCTCCTGCTAGTTGAGATCTGATCTCATCTATTGACTTAAGTGGATAAATTTCCCTTATAATATTCTTATTCAAATTTCTAGGATCTAAACAAATTCGTAACTGACCCGTGCTTTTGACTGTTATCACTATACTGTTCACCCATTCTGTAGGTTTAATAACCTTTTCAATGACCTGCATTTTCTCCATGCGATCCAATTCATCGCGCAGTTTGTTCAGTAAAGCGAAGGGTACCCTTCTCGGAGCATCCACGCATGGCACTGCTTCCGGTTTGAGTTTCAGGCGACAGACTTGAGGTAGACATCCAAGACCCTGAAATACATCATTGTATTGTGTAAGAATTTGTTCACTAAAATTTTGTTGAGACACAGAGAAAACTCTTTGAATTATACCTAATTTTTTACAAGTTGGTAGACCTAAAACATTCGGACAAACTAAATCTGCGACTATAAACACTATATTTACACTAATAGTGCTATTATTTAAAGATAAACTACATTTTACATTGACTTTGCCCATAATGGGTATTGATATACCACCAAACCCACTAACGTTTATTTGACATTTCTCAAGTGACATTTGACTTTGACATTTCAAAAATTGAAAAGTTCTCTTTGACATAATATTGATATCAGCTCCCGAGTCAATAATGCAATTAATTTGTGTATGACCAACTAAAATGTTTATGTTCCATGACTGTTTAGACTAGTATTTGTTTTGTTTTGACTCGACTGTATTGACCTGTTTACTACGTGTTGACTTTGCTGTAATAATTCTACAAGTGTTTGTTGTGTGAGATTCCTCAGACTTGTGTCTGTACTCATCATTAAGATATGAATCTCGACTAAGACTTTTTGACTTTTTTGACTTGACTGTAAATCTCTCAGACTGTTTAGTGTTTTCATCATTGAGATACGACATATGACAAGATGAGTCTTCATGAGATCTCTCGGACTTATCAGTCACCAGACTTTTTTCATCACTGAGGCATTTTTTTATTAGACCTCTCAGATATGACATTATCACCACTTTCATCACAGAAATATGACACAGGATATTTTTTATGACAAGATGAGTCTTCATGAGATCTCTTAGACTTTGACTGCGACTGGCCTATGTGCGACCTGACCGTTGATTGTAACTTAGGATGTGACTGTGACTGTGTGTATGACAACCTGCTATGTCTGTAATGATTTTGATTGTGATGACTTTGTGACTCTAAATGACAATTATATTGACTAGACTTATAACTATGACTGAAGTTATGACAATTTAAAATTCCAACAAAATTATCTTGACTACCAGTTGAACTAAAAGACTCTAAATGACTGACTTTTTTATTATTGGAGTAACAAAATTTTCCAAAATGACCATAAGAGTTACATGACCTGCATTTAGCTCCCTGCGCTGGACATTTGTAGCGGTGGTGTTGTCCACAGCGGCTACACGTCTTCGAGCGCTTCTCAGGACTGGGACTTGACTTTGACCTTCCTGCGCTGGATCCCTGCTGACTGACTGGTGAAGCTCGCCGTCGCTGACGCTCCACTCGACCACGGCTCCTCCGACGCAGATGCATGACTTTTTCAGACTCTTGACTAGTGGACCTCTTGACAATTTGGTCTGCATCCTGCTGTGCGACGATGAGTGTCCTAGCTAGCTCTCGCATCCTCTGATATGTCAGATCAGGTTCCTGCAGCAGTCTCTGACGTACATGTGCTAAGTCCAAACTCAAGTTGGCGATAAAAATATCTCTGATAAGAGATTCTCTGAGCGTTCCAAATTCGCAATCTTGGCTCTTATTTTCGAGATCGGTTAAGAAATCCTCGATGCTTTCCGATTTCTGTTGACGTGTGGTAAAAAACATGTAACGATACATGGTAATATTTTTTCTGGGTTGAAAAAATTCGTCGAATTTGGCTTTGACGTCATGTAATGTGCTTTCTCCAATATTTATGTTGAATGTGTTGAAAATATTTAAGCATTTTTCACCAATGTGATGTAATAAAATGGCGATCTTGCGTTTCTCACCGGACTTGTCTAATCCCGTTGCCAACAAGTATAATTCGAACTGTTGCCACCAGCGCTTCCAGGCTTCGCAATTGTTGCTTGTTGCAT
Source organism: Sesamia inferens (assembly GCA_037179545.1). NCBI lineage: Eukaryota > Metazoa > Arthropoda > Insecta > Lepidoptera > Noctuidae > Sesamia > Sesamia inferens. Next base: position 12,126,285 of record CM073951.1, on the reverse strand, counting down.
CCGACGACATTTTGAGCGCCTTCAAGCCACTGTTCATTGCAGCTTCGGTGTCATGGCCGCCACCGACGCCATCCGACTTTTGCATTTTATGAATTTTCTTTCTTCGTATTGGGTTTTTTCACTCTTCTGACACCATGTATGATTATTGCGTTGGTAAATATTAAAGACTTTAGATAATTAGACTGGTTTATTTCACTTGTATAATTATTACATTATAATCGACATCTTCCAGGTCAGATCCTAAGTTACAATGACAAGACTATAGACTATATTCATAGACACTAATACATAGAGATGGTATTAGTTACTCGACTACAGAGTAGTGATGTATGATACAACATTCTTGTATGCTCTTTATTAATAAAACTAAATAAATAAGTTGTATATAGTTATTTAAATTAACATAATACACCAACCCCACTATTCATAAACGTCACTTAACTTTAATCATCGTTTATGAATAAACACCACGGTGTTTAAGGGGTGTATTCATAAACGATGGTTAAAGCTGTGCTATTGCACTTAATTTAGAGATGTATTATATGTTACAGTTTTAGTGTTTGTAAATATGTATAACGCGTGAGCGTAAATATGTTGGTAATTTAATAAATAAAACTACTTATACAGTATGTTAAGAAAACCCTGTCCGACCCATAAGGATAATAAAGGTTAGGTAAACACATGACCAAATATATTATAAAATTTTACATAATCATCATAGTACTAATACAAATGAATTTTGAAATAATCTTTTTTTCCCGCGAATTAATTCCAACTTCCCCGAAATTTGGTAACTTTAAAAAAAGTGACAACACCGGTATTATTGTGAGCGAATAGCGATACGACCACGTGCCGCGTGCCCTGCCGCGTGCCCTGCCGCGTGCCGCCCGCGGAAGCGTGCTTAACGCACATTTATTAAGTTACCTCTTTTTGCGAAATAATATTTATTTTTTTAGGGGGAATTTTTTTTAAAGTTTACCCCGGTTTTATATCCATTAGTAGAATCAGTTATTGATACCTAACGATACCTTCACGGGTCGGACAGGGTTTTCTTTACATATTCTATATTCTCTGTTATAATAAATAAGTATAAAATAATAAGTACAATATTAAATAAAATGAAAAGATTCGACTTTATTCCATGACTGTACTTACAATACAATTGGGCAGCAGAATTGTGGCAGAACCGAGATCAAAATGGAACAGGGTCGAGTGATCCCGTGGGCTTACCTAACCACGGACTCAATATGAGTCAGTTTTGAATAACAACACGAGACAATTATTGTAAGTTTTTAACTAAATTTCCAGGTGTACACCGGGCCACAAAGCTACCCCACGTGGTGATGCACTGGGGGTACAATGGAAGAAACAAGTGGAGAAAAAAGGTCCGTCGATTTAATAATTTTTAAGTTTAATAGGTATTCTTGAAGGAACTCTCCGGGGTAGGACATAGTTCGAATATAATTATGTACTTATTTTTTTTAATCACCACTGCTGTTAACGGCGAAGAACTTTGTGGGGAACCTAAGGCGTCCTAGAACCAAAAAATTTGGTCGGGGTAGCTACTGCGACCAGTCAACAAACAACATCTGTCAACCCGCTACTAAAGCAATAAAAAGAGAAATGAAAGAAAACATAACAAAATGCGGTGGTAACAGTAATTAAAGAAAACGTAATAAATAGGGAGAGGGGGGGGGCTCCCCTTCCCCCTGTATATCACGTAAAACTTTTAAATAAACCACGCAGTAGACACTGACATAATGTACGATGTAATTGCCAAAAAACCGCTTGCAATTCACTCTAAAAATTTTACTTGTCCAGAGGGCCTGACTTGCCCCCCTCCTAGGCCAGACTTGCCCCCGCCTAGGCCAAACTTGCCCCCTCCTAGGCCAGACTTGCCCTCTTCCTAGGCCAGACTTGCCCTCCTCCTAGGCCAGACTTGCTGCTTGTCTGGTCGGAGGAACCTCCCTTTTCTATGGAGGATGACTGAACATTACACCCTGTACCTCATACTTCTAAAACCAGTTTTTTTTTTTTTAATTTTAGTTGACATTTTGTATTGTTTCAGAAAAAGGCAAAAATCCGTCCCTTTTACGCGCAATAATTCGAGTATATGGACTGAAATTCATCATAGGAAATATTATATACGCCTTCGTAGATGCTGCTATTAGGTAAGAACTTTTATTTATTTATCCATTCATTTCAGGCTTCAAGGCCCATATAATACATATACAATCCTATATTAACATAAAATTTTAAAATATTATTTAAAATACATATAACATAATTAACTACATCTAATGTACATGAAGTGTCGGCGTCATGTTTCGATGACTGGGGTCACGCAGATTCTATAGTTGGCATATTTCTAAATGTACAAGAAATTAAATCAAGTTAATTAAAACCCAAAGTAGCATATTATGTGACGTTAAATGAACAAAAGCTTTGAAACAAATTTAAATCAAATGTGTTGAACACTCAACACATTCTGACTCCAAAATTAGCGAAAAATGCACGATAGAGTGCACGTAGCAGGAATCAGGGAATTCCCCGCGTGATATGTATGAACCTGCACCCCTATCGCGTAACGCACTATCACTATCAATTGGAATCGTTTTCAAGCATATTGCTAGTCCATTGCTCCATATGTTCGATAAATGTGTGTGCTCAACAACGTAAATAACGCAATGAATGTTGTTGAACTGTCAAAATGAAACCCGTTGCTACTGTTAGTGCGTTACGCAATTACCCTACTTTTCATAACAGTCGCACGGCAGGCCGCCGCCGCTATGGTATGCTTTAATAACCGCCGATTTAAAAGTATCGGAGCCGAAGGTATGATAAAACAATTGGAAGTTCCGACTTAACGGAGTCGGAGTCGAAGCTCCGTAACATCCCTGATACAAACATACACTAACAAACGTTCGCTATTATACCTAATATTAGTATCATTATGGTGTAATATTTTTCACAGGCTATCAATACCACTATGCTTAGAAGGTCTGATTCACTACTTCTCTCCGTCTCACTCTGGCGTGAAGGCGCACGAAGCGTACCTCTATGCCCTTGGAGTTGTAGGGTAAGTTACCAATTTTATACCATATTTCAAATAGCATTTTTTTATACTTATAAACTAGTGCTTGACCGCAATCCCGCCTGATGATAAGCAGTGATGCAATCGTTGATGGTAAAGCGTGGAGCCTGTTCACTCTAGCCTTGAAGACACTTAAATTGTAGTCGGACGGAAACACCGCTGCTGGCAAATTGTTGCAGTCCTTCGATCCTCCTCGCGATATTAAAGATTGAGGCGAAACGCTTCGCTCAGATCTTAGTGGTGTCAACAACGTAAGGATGGTTACTCGCCGTACGACGGGTCGTCCGATGATGGAACGCAGATGGGGGAATTAAGTCATGCAATTCCCTCGCACACTCTCCAAAATGCATTCTCTAGAATACCGACAGGCTGGATACTCTTCGCCTGTGCTCCAGGTTTTGGAGACAGCATTTAGAATTATACAATGTTAATTGTTTAGGAAAGAAAGAAAGAAAATACAATTATTTAGGACAGACTAAAAGACATACAATACACAAGATACATACATTTGACCTTTGTTTGTCACTGAGATGAGACTGCAACTAGTTTTTAAACATTTTAAATTACGAGATTGGGCAGTGGGCACATTGCTTGTAGAACAGATGACCGATGGGACAGTAAGGTTCTGGGGTGGCGGCCACGTACCGGAAGACGCAGCGTAGGGAGGCCCCCAACAAGCTGGACTGATGACCTGGTGAAGGTCGCGGGAAGCTGATACTTGCAGGTAGCACAAGACCGGTCGTCGTGGAAAGCCTTGGGCGAGGCCTTCGTCTAGCAGTGTACCTTTATAGGCTAAACACGAAAAGAAGAAATTACTAGAACTGGCCTTCGGATACCATCAAATAGAAATAAAATTGTAAGTGTAAATACAAACGTAAGAAAAAAGCTGAGAGTGTGCCTCGCGGCTGCACCAAAAAGGACCGGATTTTCAATTGAAACTAATGTGTGACATGACAGATGTAAAACAACTTTACATTCATCATGTAAAAGTAAAGTGCTGCGAAGATCGGCAGTGCGATTTTGTAACGATCGTACTTTGGTAAGGTGAGCTGTCATTCCAATTGGCTTGTATCCTAAAAATAATTTAATGTCCGTCAGATAGCTTTATAAAAAATATTGAACACGTATTTTTTATTTTTTCTTTTATTCAAATACTTAGGAAGATATATTGATTTGAAATGTCGCATGACGTCACGCAATGGTGCAAAATACGGAATGGCGTGACGTAATTAGCCCCCACTCTGTAACTTTAATACGCTATATCTCAGTAATTTTTGGTAATTACGACAAAATAAAAAATACGGGTCTTAATTTTTTTTATTATCTGTAAGACGGACTAATTATTTTTTTGATTTTCATACCTTGGATACATCCCTATTTCACCCCTAATGCTAGGGATTGATAGGTCACTCAAGTTCATTTCAACTTTTATGGTGGGAAAGAAATTAATGTACAAACAACAGCATATAAAGCTATCAAATCAATCTGTCAAATTTCTTTTTATCGCTAAAGCATTAAGGCACAAGGTTTATTGAAAAGTTTGACCTGCTGTCGTCTGTACATAATTAAGTTACGTTGGATTTCTTACTATGATGTTCTTCTTTTCAGTTTCATGGCTCTCAGCGCTAGTTTAGTCCATCCAATGTTACTGTGGTTACTGAATATGGCAATGAAAGTGAGAGTCGCTTGTGGATCACTTATATACAGAAAGGTAACTTATTTATTATTATTATTCCGTTTATTTTTATATATATACATATTAATTTACATTTTTAAATATTTATAAAAAAAAACATAAAAACATTTAAAAATATAAAAAATAGTGTTCCACCGATGGCGGGAGCGGGGTCCAAGCTACCGGTGGTTAGAGCTACAGAGACAGGAACCTTCTCACGATGCGGGCCGTATCGAGGAGTACTGCCTTTTGAATCTGGCCCTTGATCCAACTGCCTAACGAGAGCCTCAATAGATGTTGGTCGAGGCTCTTGGCTATCAGACCATTGGCCGATACGACAATCGGTACAATGACAGCCGAGTTCACATTCCACATGTCAACAACCTCGTGCGCCAAGTCGAGATATTTAATTTGTTTCTCTTTCTCAGCTTTCACGAGATTCCCGTCATGTGGAATGGTAACATCGACAATCATTGCGAGGCGCGCTAATCGATCTATCACCACTATATCAGGCTTATTGGCAACAATAGTCCTGTCAGTAATGATAGACCGATCCCAGTATAACGTGACATGGGCATTTTCAAGAACTGGGTCGGGCACATACTTATAATACGGTACCTCAGAATCCACAAGTTTATATTTCAAAGCAAGTTGCTGGTGGATAATCCTAGCTACTTGGTTATGCCTGTGCAAATACTCGCCGTTAGCTAAACGAGAGCAACCAGAGATAACGTGTCTGATGGACTCACCCGGATGGTGACATGCCCGACACACGTCAATCGTCCCGTCCTTCATAATATATCTCCGGTAGTTATTCGTCAAGATAACTTCGTCCATAATTGCACAGACGAAACCTTCAGTTTCCCCGAAAAGGTCACCGAATCGTAGCCAGGATACGGAAGCTAAAAAGTCAACATCGGGCTCATGAAGAGCCCGATAAAATCGCCCGTGAAGTTCCTTGCTTTGCCATATCATCTTGCGGTCATCTGTGGTAAGTATTATAGGCTTGTGCCAGTTCTCTTTCGCCATGGATAGCGGGGTAAGCCCCTTGTCTACTGTGACCACATCATGATGCATGCCCACTACGATGTTCAAAAAATGTTCTCTGAGACTGCATACCTCTCGGTTGTGGAGGGTCTTAGCATTTAAAAAGCCTCGACCCCCACACTTCCGCGGGATATACAGTCTCATCACCGATGATCGTGGATGATGCATCCTGTTTGCTGTCAGCAGTGTACGGACTCTTCTATCCAGGGCGTCGAGTTCGGTCTGAGTCCATTTAAGTATGCCGAAAGAGTACATCAAAACCGGCATGACCCACCCGTTGAAGGCGCGCACCTTATTTCCGCCCGAAAGAAGACTTTTTAATACCTTCTTCAGGCGACCAAAGAAGCGCTCCTTCAACGATTGCTTCATGTCAGCATCGTTGATGCCTAACGCTTCCGACATACCCAAATATTTATAGCTCTCGAATGAGGAGAGGGATCTAAGTTGTATGGAATCTGGGAGTGTAATTCCCTCGGATTCCATAATCTCCCCCCGCTTTACATGCATGACTGCACATTTGTCCACACCAAATTCCATTCTGATGCCACTACTAAAAGTTTCAGTTACATTCAGTAGCTTCATCAGATGCAATTTATTGGGGGCAAAGAGTTTCAGATCATCCATGTAGAGAAGGTGAGATATGACCTGACCGCCTCTCTTCAATCGATAACCCAGACCTGAATCCTCCAGCAGTGTGCTTAGAGGATTCAGAGCTAAGCAGAACCATAGTGGACTCAGACTGTCGCCCTGGAATATTCCCCGCTTAATCCATACAGGTTCATCATTCCCCTGGATCTGTCGACTCCCTGGATAGCGAAGGACTGTCTTCCATTGCCCCATACACGACTTAAGGAAAGTGCGTAGAGTTGCATTTATCTTGTACAACTCCAGCACCTTCATAAGCCATGTATGTGGCACCGAATCGTAGGCCTTCTTATAATCTATCCAGCAGGTTGAGAGATCCTTGCGGGATCGACGAACCTGTTGGCTAATGGCCATGTCTATGAGGAGTAGCTCCTTAGTACCACGGGACCCGCTCCTACATCCATTTTGAGAGACAGACATGATGGAGTTGCTGTTAAGATGATTGTTTATTTTAGTTTTCAAAATGGATGTAAGAACTTTATAGACCGTTGGTAGACAAGTAATCGGCCTATAATTTTTGGGTTCCGCGGTGCTACCTGATTTATGGAGCAGGTGGGTAATTCCAGTTGTAAAGAACTGGGGTAGCGAACCAGACTCTAAGGATGACTGGAATTGAGATGCCAAACAAGTGTGTGAACTACTTAGCCATTTTAGCCAAAAGTTATGCAGCCCGTCCGGTCCCGGTGATTTCCAGTTCGGTAACGAACGGACTGCTGTGGCTACGTCTGATGGTGTTATAAAAATGCTATCCATTTCTGGTATGATTTCACACACTTGTTCAACATCCCGTATCCAGTCACCCTCAGTGTGACAAACGGAAACCGACCATATGCCGCGCCAGAATGCACTTGTGGTGGCATCATCCGGGCGGCACACGTCAGCCTCGTTTTGTTCTGGTCGCTCCCAAGCTCTGTATACCCACCTCTCATCGCTCTGGAACATGCGATTCTGCATATATCGATCCACTCGCTTCTTATACCGCCGAATACGGCTCGCCCATGCACAAACTTTCTGCTTCAGGAAGTCGATGCGCTCTGTGACATTATTTATGTATTCTCGAGGGCTGATACCAGTCCCCGAGAATGCCTGTCTCACAAAGCGCATCACTCGTGGTCTAGTATTGCCCTCCCTGAAGCAGTATAGTTTGCCGATGAGTACCCTGGTCCCATCGATACGACGCTCGATTCTGCGTTGCCAGGCTGGTACGGCTGGTTTTGGTCGACTAGCTTCGTCACAATTTGGGAACTTGACTTTGGCTAATCGACATGCCGCTACAGCCGCGCAATACAGGATCGAGTGTGTATCAATGAGATCCTCGCTGCTCTCGAAGAAATTCTTGAGCTGCGAGTCCAAAGCACACACCAGCGCCCTATTTTTTTTGTGCATAGGTAGCCGTGGTAACCGGGGTCTAAGATTGGTCGGAGTGGATCTATAGTCGCGGAACGCATCCTCCAGTGCGCTCCTCAGTCGGTCGTTATACTGGCTACTTACTGTTTCAACCCTATCATCCTCTTCTTCGACACGATTGGACCGCGGCGGAACAGCATCAATAATTGACGCTTGTGCCGCGGTCTGGGTCAGAGTCGGGGCGATTTGGTTGCTCAGTACCTCTGAGCGCAGCCTATCAAGTGCGATATCGTCCAACCTGTGATTGCGTTGAATGACCCGCACCTGATCCGACAGTCGTTGGGCCGAGACGTTGACAGTTGGTTCCAGTGCCTGAAACAAAGACAGCATCCTTTCACGGTACGCAGTGAGGTTAGTTCCCCCCTCTGTAGCCCCGTAATATGCGCGCATGACGTTCTCATTCATTGTTTGAGACCATCTCATGCGCTGCACACAACCACCGGTAGCGGGGACCCGGCTCGGGGCCGGACGGCCCCTAAGTCCCAAGCTCGTCGGTGGCCGGCGTCTCCCCTGCCGACGTACAGGTGTTGGCGACGTCGGCGGAGAGAAATACTCGTCGCTCGAGCTCGACGCAACTACCGCGGCCGGTGTCATCACAGCATTCACAGTGGGGCTGGAGACCGGCGGCGGCGAGGCGGAGCTGAGCGACGAGTCCGGAGGTGGTGGGCGTGCTCTTCGTGTGGCTGATCGTGTCAACATCTTAAAACTTTTCTCATTTTTATAATGTATATGACTATGGAAGTGACATGACAGATGTCAGTGTTTTTCTATTTCTTGTTGGAAGCTTTCGTTTCATTTTGTTGCTCTTGAAATAAATAAATTATGTTTTCCAAAACTGCTTTTGAATTCCACTTATGTATGTAAATATGTAAACTGCTTCTAATAATTTTATATATATTTAAATATTGAAAAGCTATCAAAAGAGATGTTGACATTGACGTTGGTGTTGCCAATACATTATTATTATTATTATTATTATTTTTAATAGTTATAAACTAGCACTTGACCGCATTCCCGCCTAAGGGGTAAGCAGTGATGCGATCGTTGATGGTAAAGCGCACTAGTTTATTAAGAGCCTATTCACTCAGAAAAACTGAGCGAATAGGAAGGCAGTTGAGCGAGGTGATGCAATGTTAAACCCAACAACACGACCAACGATGCTGCGTCAAAGGGAGATTGATCTGAAGACCCTCCACGACCAAACTCCCAACACAACAACATTAGGCGCATCGTACCCGACACACATCGCAACACAACTGCTCAGACCCGTCCTCCGTACGCCTTCACCAGACATCATGCCGGAACACGACAAATCGCTTGGCGGCAAGGCTTTGTCTGGTGGGTGGTAACTTCTGCCGGCGGCCGATGTTATGGCCTACCACCGAGAAATTGTTATTGTTAGTCGTTATTTCCTATTTGGTTTTTTCCTCTATAGAATGGAGGGTATATTTAACTTGACCTACGAAATGGAGCCTTTCGCTATCCTTATCGCGCTATTGCTCCGCCGTCACTGACGTCGTCATATTTTTTGAAGTGAAACTTCTTTACGCACGCTTGACTTGGGGAGTAAGCTGGCGAACGCGTGACGTAAGCGTTACGATAAGTGATCGGGAAAGGCGAACGGAAGTTAAGTGGAGGATATAAGCACAGAGCCGCCCGTGGCGCGAGTTTGGTACTACAATGTCTACAACGAGTTTTTTTTTTTTTTTTTTTCAATAAAAATAGAAGATCTATGCAAAAATATTAATTTACCAATGAAACCATGAAATAAATTTAAATATTTATAGAAAATTAATATATGTATATGTGTATATATTGTACTTACACACACATATATGTATACATACAGATGGAGCGAAAGAAGTTTCACTTCAGTCGTGTGGTCATAAGCACACCTGTTTTTTTTTTATTTCCAGCTTCTCCGCCTTGATTTGACAAAAGGAGGCAAAGCATCCGAGGGCCTAGCGGGCCACGTAGTCAACTTGCTGACCACAGATGCTCAAAGGTTCGACATGGCCAGTTTGTTCATGGTGGACCTCGTCAGGACCCCGATAGAGAGCGCCCTCATAGTCTACCTGATGTATCGCCAGATTGGTGTCGCTACCCTGATCGGAGTCGCATTTCTGATCATGTTTATTCCGTTGCAAGGTTGGTAATTTTTAAGCTATGGCATAGTTTCTATCGCGGGCCTTGAGCGTCGAGACCGAATCAAGAAATTCGGTAACGAAGATAACCTAACACCACAACAATATTATATATCGTCGCTTAAGTTCTAACACCGCGGAACTCAAAAAAATGGTCAAAATGTGTTATGCATGTCATTGGATAAAGAATCGAAAGACGCGTCATTTGACCAATCGCAAATAAGCGATTAAACCAATGATGGCGCGTTATTTCGGAAAAAAAAACAAACAAAATAAAATATTATTATTATTTACAAACTTAGACAGTTTTTATAGTTTCCTGAAAAGTTTATTATTTTGAGTTACGCAGTGTTAGAACTTAAGCGACGATATGCTGACCTACCCAGTAGGCCTAGTATGAGTTTTCAATACGAAACTCGATCGTTGGTATCGAGCGCGTTTGGCGCTCTCATTGGTTGAGAGTTCTTACGGCCTTGAAGCGGGCGAATCGGTGAGTCAAACGCGCTCGATATCGTCGAACGAGTTTCGTAATGAAAACTCATACTAGGCCTACTGGCCCTCATAAATGCGTAAGAACATAGCAAATATCCAAAAACGACGTGTGGCACTCGGGGATTAAGGCGGTAAAGCTGTCGCATAGCATTTTTTATCAACAGAAAATAACCTAACACCCCCACTTTTTAAAAACAAAGGAAAGAAAAATGCATGGGCGCAAGTAAAATTTTTAGAGTGGGTAATATTTATGCACTACGCAGCACGCGGTTTTTTGGACACCGTACATTTTGTCAATGTATACTGTGTGGTTTATTTAAAAGTTACGAGATAAGTCCTCATTTATGCTTTGTTTAGTAATTAGGGGAGTTCATACATGTTCTGCGAGATTTCCAAGGGGAGAGGGGCAGGGCGGAGGGGCTGCCTCCCCCCGGGTACGCCCATGAATAAACTAGTTGTAAAAAGGCTAGCCAGGTTGAGTTACATATAATAAGAGCTTAGAAATTTATTTTCCTCTTTGTTTAAACCTGGATAATATGTATACATACACACATCAAAAGTGTCTAGGGATCAACATATATTTTTGCAATAACTTTTCTCCTGATTTATATTAATTAAAATTGTCTTTAAGGATTCATCAAATAAAGTGTTTTCGTTTGTCACAGTAACGATAAACCAAGTCACCTTTGCATTAATAAAGAAATTTGCCATTTTCCTAATAAAGGGATATTTGACATTTGAACCACTAACACAAAAGTTCGAAAAAAAGACTGAAATAACAGTTTTCTCTAAAATTTTATTCGGTAACTTAAACAATTAATAATCCGTGTTTCTACCGCGAACACTAACAACACAAGAACATCGGTTTGGCATACTCAAAATGAGTTCATCCAAATCACACACAATGATGGTTCCACCACTATAAGGATGGACTTCCTGGCAGGATTTTAATCGCTGTTGGCGTCCAGGGGTTCTCCAGTGTCGTATACGTCTTGTATCCGGTCTCATACCAAAACGAGACTCATCAGAAAAGCACACGAAACGCCATTGTTCTTCTGCCCAATTTCTGTGTTCAAGAGCCCATTGATATCGAATCCTACGATTGTGCATTGCTATAGGTGGTACCCGTAGCGGTCTTCGGGAATGAAGGTTCACTTCATGCAAGCGGTTTCTGACTGTTTGGTCGCTAATTAAGTTCCCTGAAGAGTGATGAAGCCTCACGGCTAACATCATGGCGGTTATTGTTGGAGCTCTTCGAGTTAAGATTTGATTGTATCGGTCTTGTCTCCGTGTGGTGCAGCGATACCGTCCTCCATGGCGCTCAGCCACGGTACCAGTGCTTCGGTAACGTGTCCAAAGTCGACTGATAACACTCTGACTTGTATTCAGAGCTAAAGCCACAGTACGTTGCCGGGGACCAGCTTCTATCATTCCCACGGCTCTGAGCATTTCTTCCCTGCTTAAATGACGTCGCCGCTCCAAAATAACGTTGGTTTTAATCAGTAGTAGGGAAACAGTAGCACTAATAATGTCTTCAATGCGTTGTATGTTTTTATAGGGAAAATATTGACAGCTGATTTTCATCTTTTACTCGAATTTGATTCACAGTTCCTGATTCAAATTATGAAATGCACCAAAAAGGATCCATATAAATTTATAAAATCATAAATTTATTACAAAGCCACATCTCAATCTCAAGAAATCCGCATAAAAATGCTTGATCCCTAGACACTTTTGATGTGTGTATATCCTAATACTCCTTCCAGGTTATCTCGGCAAAATATCAAGTAAGCTGCGACGACAGACAGCCGTACGGACAGACAACAGGATTAGACTGATGAATGAAGTTATTCAAAGTATTGAAGCTATCAAAATGTACGCCTGGGAGAATGCCTTCGTTAGAATCATTGGGAAGGCCAGAAAGTGAGTATCATTCGACTTTTTATTCATATTAAGCTATTGCATAGCTTTTATTGCGGTCTTTGAGCGCGACGACCGAATCAAGAAATTCCGTAACGAAAATACAACCTAATACACCCACTCCAACCGGCACAGCGTCGCGGCGTGAAAGCCGTGCATCGTCTAACATCGTTTCAGTTCGGCAGACTTCGGCACGGTGTTTGTGTGCGTGCGACTAGACGTATTCGTTTAGACTAGCTGCTAACTGCTTATAACTGATTCTATCTCTTTTAGACACGATGCTAGGTAAGACGGCGTGCTTTTTGGTCCTAAAAGAAAAAAAAAGTTTTCTTGTCGGTCATCAAGCTCAAAAAGTGTAACTTGAATGAATATCAGTAGTATATTTGATTTAATATATAGTATAAGTTGATAAAAAATGTTATTCAATAGTTTTACCGTGGCAGTCCCCGAGTGCCAAACGTTTTTTGTTTTGCTTTAGTTTGGGCAGCGGTAGCCTGGTCAAAAATTGTCACCCGTACAAGTAGCCCACCCATAGAACAAGCTACCGATGGTTAGCGTTCCAGAAAGAGAAACCTGCTGACAATGCGAGCCATGTCCAAAAGTACTGCTTTCTGAATCAAGCCCCTGATCCAGCTGCCTAATAAAAGCCTCCTCTGGTGAGGTCGAGGCTCTTAGCTATTAAGCCTAAATTTTCATTACTATGAAATGTATAGTGGACAGGTTGGACAGCCGGATACTGGGTCATTTGATACTCCTACGCCACTATGGCGTAGTAATGAATAGTTTGTGTAGATGTCAGCACTAACACAAGTTTTTAAGTCGTGTGTATAATAACCAAATGGAACTGTCACGGGCCTAAGTGGGGATTTTGTTTTGTTTTTTGAAAAAACGATTCCCTATAACGCACCCACGATACAGGAAATCTCCTGTATCGTGGGTGCGTTGACAGACATTTAAACTCACATACAGTCAGATCCGGAACAACAGACCCAGAACAACTAGTTTGTGTTCTTTGCCCGGAATTAACTTACTGACACGTCATATGAGTTCATATAATTTACTTTTTTACAACGCTTAAATATGTGAGCTGTCACGCCCTTTACACCTGGGGCTTTTATTTAGGTAATATGTTTTTACTTAGTTACATTTCCATTTTAATGATATATATATACTTATATATTTTTATTTCGCTTTGCTAGTATTTTGGCGTGGCTAGCTGTCATATGGTAAATAATTTCATTGTTGTTGTATTTTGTTGTGTTCATTATTATACATAGTGCTGTATAAAGTCATGTGTTTTTTTTAAATAAACAGACAGCTGTGCTGCTGGAGAGTTTGTTCCGCCACTTCTTCTTCCCAGCGAAACCACTAGGAAGTGTCGATGGGTGGGCGTTTTGGGAGACTGTCTTATGTAATATTAACGTTCACAAGGTGCTGAATCTCAGCCCAATTTGAATAAATTAATTTTTCATTTTGATTTTCAACTACCCTAGGCCATATAAATGTTCTATGCAGGAATAGAGCCCGCGACGCGCAGCTTACCAGTCGATTGCTCATCTACTGATTGACTGATATGATTATTTATTACTTTTTTTCAGGAAAGAAATGAACGTAATAAAGAAAATGTCATGGCTTCGTGCTGTCATGATATCCTGCGTAAAACTGAACACAAAGGTCGCCATTTTGCTCAGCATCATGTCATACATTTCTTTCGGCAACAATCTAACTGCCGCGAAAGTTTTCGTCATATTCTCCTACTACGAAATTCTGAAGTACACGCTTGTCGATTTTCTCCCTCTCGCAATTACGTTTACATTGGAAGCTTATGTGAGTGTGAAAAGGATACAAGAGTTTTTGCTGCTGCCTGAGGTTGATAATCAAGATGGCGTTGACTTGTTGACTATTGATGAGAAGAATATCGTTAAGACCAATGGAGTGTTCGAGAAGATTGGGAATGGGTGAGTTAGTTTTAAATATATAATATACAATATGTAAAGAAAACCCTGTCCGATCCGTGAAGGCATTGTTAGGTATCGATAACCGATTCTACTAATGCCAACAAAGTCGGGCTAAACTTCAAAAAAATTCCCCTTAAAAAAATTAATATTATTTCGCAAAAGGACGTAAATTGATACATGTGCGGTAGGCAGTACAAGCGCGAGCGAAGGGGGGCAGGGCGCGCGGCAGGCGGCCGTATTGCTATTCGCTCATAATAATACCATCAAAAATGGATTGTCCCTTAAAAATAACAAATTTCGGGGAATTTGGAATTAATTCGCAGAAAAAAAAAATTCAAATTTCATTAGTATTGTTACTATGATGATTATGTAATATTTGCTTATGTGTTTTAGGTAAACACATAAGCAAATATTACATAATCCTTTATTATCCTTATGGGTCGGACGGGGTTTTCTTTACATATTGTATGTGCTTTGCATGTAATGTACTCTTTGAGTAGATAGTACTTTCGTTTTTAAATCGTTGCCCCTCCAAATTTCTTATATATCGTGGGTGCTTTACAAATATACAGTATGTTAAGAAAACCCTGTCCGACCCGTGAAGGTGTTGTTAGATATCGATAACTGATTCTACTAATGGATACAAAACAGGGCTAAACTTAAAAAAAGCTCCCTAAAAAAATAAATATTATTTCGCAAAAAGAGGTAACTTAATAAATGTGCGTTAATCACCCTTCCGCGGGCGGCGGGCGGCAGGGCACGCGGCACGTGGTCGCATCGCTATTCGCTCATAATAATTTACCGGTGTTGTCACTTTTTTAAAAATTACTAAATTTCGGGGAAGTTGGAATTAATTCGCGGGAAAAAAGATTATTTCAAAATTCATTAGTATTGTTACTATGATGATTACGTAAAATTTTATATTATATTTGTGCATGTGTTTACCTAACCTTTATTATCCTTATGGGTCGGACAGCGTTTTCTTAACATACTGTATAAACTCACACACACAAACAACCTGACTCAGAACCTGTACCATACCTGCAGTCCATACAAATATTTGTTCCGAGCGGGAATCGAACCCGCGACACGCAGCGCAGCAGTCGATCGCTCAGCCACTTTACCAACCGTGTCGTCAATCTGCGTCATAACAACCTCTTTTAATCCTAATCTTCCCTTCATCAGTCAGCAAGCGTACGTCAAATCTGAAACCAACCTGGAACAGCTGAAGCCTCAGGTTCTGATCGCCATGAAGGATTACACGGCTCACTGGAAGAATGTGGACGATGACTCCTTGGATGGAAAAATTCCTGCGCTTGTGGATATTAATCTTACTGTAAGTAATAGTAAATATTTTAATAAATAACCCAAATATTGTTACCTTTTTATATTTTTCGGAGTCAGCGACGGCAGAGCGGTGGGGTCGACAGCATCTTGGCGTGGGGGTAAGGGGTCCATTTCGTAGGTGAAGTTTTGAATTAAAGCACGAAGTACAAAAATACTGTCCAATCTTGACAGTCACAATTTAAATAGGCAAACCGACAGTTTCGCCGGCTCGGTGGTAGGCCATAACATCGGCCTCCGGCAGAAGTTACCACCCACCAGACAAAGCCTTGCCGCCAAGCGATTTGTCGTATTCCGGCATGGTGTCTGGTGAAGCTGTACGGAGGACGGGTCTGAGCAGTTGTGTTGCGATGTGTACCGGGTACGATGCGCCTAATGTTGTTGTGTTGGGAGTTTGGTCGTGGAGGGTCTTCAGATCAATCTCCCTTTGGCGCAGCATCGTTGGTCGTGTTGTTGGGTTTAACATTGCAACACCTCGCTCAACTGCCGTCTTTCTTCCTATTCGCTCAGTTTTTCTGAGTGAATAGGCTCTTAATAAACTAGCGCGCTTTACCATCAACGATTGCATCACTGCTTACCATCAGGCGGGATTGCGGTCAAGCGCTAGTTTATAATTATTTAAAAAAAAAATGGAGTGCCTTGGTCCGCGCCTCAGTAAAAAGTGACCGTTCGACAGTCCCCACTTTCCAAAACGACTATATCCATGAGCCGCCATTACAAAATAACGTCACAGCATTTTCCCCAATACCACAGAATTCAAATGCGCAACTCCTATCGAAATGACCCCGCCATCTTCGATATATCTTTATATACGGCATTTCTCCTTTTATAATGCGATACTTTTTTGTAATCGCTCCCACCACAATCCCCGCCCTTCTGGCGCAAATCCCTCTCGTTCCCATACAAACTCTTTACCAAACATTCTAGAAGCTATAAATGAAGACATACGACTCGCAAGACAAAAGCCGACACCAATAAATTATAATAATTCATAATTGCCTGCTTGAATTTTCATTTTGACCCCTCATTATTGTCTTTTACATCTTTGAAAACCATGAAAACGACAGCAGCCATCTTCGATATTCCTCACTATCGGCTTCAACACCTTCTGTCACCATTTTAAAATTTTCGCAGTCGCCATCTTGGATTTTAGCCGCCATTTTAATCTCAGCTCCCTTGAAATTCATTAAAACTATCTCTGTCTATGACTCTTTTCAAACTATACGTGATGAAAATATAAAAAGTCGCTATTCATGACGCTTTTTATAAGTTCGCTATAAAAACCCATGAATATACAACACTAGCGGTCGCCATCGACTTCGTTCGCGTGGAGTTATGCTCTACTTGTATTAGTCGCAGCATGATGTTATATAGTCTAAAACCTTCCTGGATTAATGGGCTATCCAACGCAAAAAGAATTTTTCAAATCGGATCAGTAGTTCCTGAGATTAGCGCGTTCAAACAAACAAAAAAACAAACTCTTCAGCTTTATATATTAGTACCTATAGATTATTTTTTGTTTATGCCAAAACCCGAAACGTATCCAGTATTTTTAAATAAAGAATGTATGTACAAACTTTCAAAAAGATATCATGAAAAACCACAAAGTTATGAGCTTGTTATCCTACTTGGCTGTCCCAAAAAAATGTGGTCCACACTCGGCTCAGGCGTCCGAGCGGGGCGTTGTCCTCTGCCGTCAGCTGTAGCGCCGGCGTGCGCGGTACTACGATCTACCCTGTGCGCTCGGTAACCACAGTGCAACAATTTCTAAAAGTATTTGGGAAAAAATATATCATACTGTAGAAATGATTGGAATCGATTAAGTTACTTATTCTGAACGATTCAGTTACTTATTCCTATTTCGCGTAAACAAAAAATGTCTTTGTATATATTTTTTAATTTTAATCTTGCCATTAAAAAAAAAAAAAAACCTTTTCATTTTATTTCGCCCACAGATAAAACCAGAAACTTTAACAACGATAGTGGGCACAGTTGGTTCAGGCAAGTCTACACTACTACAGGCAATGTTGAGAGAACTGACACCCACAACTGGACACCTGCATGTCCATGCTGTGGTGGCATACGCGTCGCAGGAGCCGTGGCTGTTTGAGGCTTCCGTAAGTGACCCTTTGATTTATATTAAGTAGATGACGGGGCCTTTGGGTAAGTTACGCTTTCGTACACGTTAAGCTACATTTGAGATGCACTTAGAACGTACACTTCAAAGTGGCTTTTAAAAAATTTACATTTCGAATGTTTCACTTACGTCACAGTTACACTAACAGATGGCGCTAGTAGTATTATAGGAGTTTTTGGCTTGGTTGCTAAGACCTTTGAGCCATTTCTTCGTTATTCATTCTGTAACTTAACTTAACCTATCTCCATTCGTTTACCGCGTGAGCCGACTAGGAGGGATTAGGAGTAAAGTCATGATGTAGTCACTATGCTACAATATTTCAATGTTCTTGATAAATTATTCACTGAATACACTCTTTACCACATAAATCACGCGCTTTATTTAGTAAAAAAAACTATAAATAATTTTAAAAGTCCAATGAAAAATGAGCGTGACACTCAGCTTGACTTTCCCACCAAAATTGCGCGCTAGTAGTATGTAACTATGTATAGACTAGGGATGTAACGGAGGCAGTTATATCGGAACCGAAACCGGAGTCGGAGTTTTTAAATTTGATTTATCAGAGTCGGAACCGGATGCGGAGGTAGGGTCAGAAGTGGTGGTAGGAGAGAGTTTTTTTATTTAAACACAAAAAACATTTTTTTTTGTCCGTAAAATTAAACACAAACAGTGAAAAGTAAATTGGCATGTTTCCACATGAACAAGAAATTAAATGAAGTTAATTAAAACCCAAAGTAGCATATTAAAATTGTTGACTCCAAAACTAGCGAAAAATCAAAACCAATGTCTATGACCTATGAACTTGTCGTGTGCGTAACAAACTAATAACACGTGAAAAAATAATTAACGATAGAGTGCTCAGTTTTGTCTGAGTGAATACGCTCTTAATAAACTAGCGCGCTTTACCATCAACGATCGCAATACTGCTTACCATCAGGCGGGATTGCGGTCAAGCGCTAGTTTAAATTATTAAAAAAAAAAAAAAAGTGCACGTAACAGGAGTCAGGGAATTCCCCGCGCGATTTGTATGAACCCGTTCATAACAGTCGACAGGTCGCCGCCGCTATGGCATGCTTTAATAACGCCGATTTAAAGTAAAAGTATCGGAAGTTCCGACTTAACGGAGTCGGAGTTGAAGCTCCGTAACATACCTGGTACAAACGACAGCAGGTCAAACTACTCGAAACTGTCAAATATTATCAATCTACCTTGAACCTTAATTCTTAAACGTTAATTTTGAAAATCTAATAAAGAAAGGAGACGGGCGAAATTGGGCCTGACCTGTACACAAATGAATTATTTGTCAATAATTTTCATTTATTTTTTTGTTTTCAATCATTTATTACTAATTCTGATATCGCCGGAATATGAAAGATATTATTTAACGTAAATAATACTGACTTTCTTTACTTTCACTTTTCAACAATGTTACCAGATGAAATACCAATCGTTAATAAGTTATAATCGATAAATCAAATTATTACAAAAATAAAAATAACATTAAAAATGAATCAGTATATTTCTACCGATTCGGTTTAGAAAATCTTTTAATAAAAGGACTTAATTATATTATCTATTATTTCGTTATTAACAAAAACATCTTAATACAAATTGATCAACGGTTCGATTTGATAATCGATTAATTATACTTTTTTATTATACAGGCAACTAAAACTCTGGTGGGCAACGTGACGACAAACGTCACATATCATTCCCTTCCGGCTTTGAATTTGCCATACCTATTTTGTTTTCGTGTGCTATTATATTTTTTTGCAGCTTTGGCTACGCATTTAGGATTCTGACGGTTATTGTTTTGACCGACGACCCACGCATTTATTTCGATTCAACATAAAATGAGTGACCAACGTCTTCATTGCATCAACTGCGGCATACAACAGAGTAATCCTTCTATCGGATTTTGACAAATAGAAGCGGAAAGCATTCTTTCAGTTATACAGCATTGGGTTGCACCTCAATTGGTAGGTATTTATTTAAAACGTATGTATTTAATTAAAACTTCATTTTGTGATAAGCAGTTTTCGAGTACAGTATAACAAGGATAACTATATATAGGTATATTATTGAAGCCAGTTTCAATAATAATATTCCTATATATATATATATATATATATCTCATTATAATGCACTTGAGTTATTTAAATTCCAAGTAAGATTTACAGTTTGATTATCAATTACGGAAGATAGTTCTTTTTTTATAACTTTAAGAATTCAACAATTCAATGAAACAATAGTTAAATTGAATAACCTTATATGAAAGCATTAATATAATATAATCCAAGTTTGACCACGATGTCAGTAAGAAGTAATATACACGCAATTCTGAAAGATACAGTTTTCTCGCTGTTTCTGCATCATACCTATTTCTGTAATTTTTATTTGTTGAAGCTGTAAATAACAATCTAATATTGTTGTAGGTCAATAGATCTCATCACATTTGCCAAGGATGCAGAGATTTAGCTGTGACTGCCTTGGGCACAGATGAGCAACTTCCATCTCTTATGACTGGACATCGCCAAGTGTGTGTGAACTGTGGACATTCAGTGTTGCGGGCAAGATCTCATTCATTGCACACTAACACCGAACGTGAAAGAAGAATTCATGCAGTCATTTCTGAATGGATATTGCCTCAGACTGTAAGTTTTTATTAGGTTTAGTTGTTTTGTATTTTGTACTACCACACACACACACTATCTATACTACCATTTTTTATATTTTTTTCACACTAATCTCTGAAATAGCAGTCAGCTTTAGAGAATCTTTTTTGTATATTAGTGTCACATTCATGAGAAAAAATTAAATGGAAAAGGAAACTATCATATAGTTAGGCCAAAAGTTAGTGTAAAAAAACAACTAATTATATTACAGCCTGTATTTCCAGAAGGTGTAGATTAGAAGAGATTTACTTTATTATTATTATTTATTTTCTTAACCGAGTGTACAATACATTGAGATAAAAGCACAAAACATCTCTCTCTTTTCCTCCCTCCTCCGTTGTCTGTTGTTGAGAGAGATCTCTCTCTTTTCCTCCTCCTCCGTTGTCTGTTGTTGAGAGAAATATTAGGTCTTACAGAATTGCTTACAGACTACTGAGTCATGTATGTATTACTTCTTTTTTTAGAAAAAGACTCATGATATATTTTTTTTTTTAGATTTCAAGAGCTCGAGCTCTCATATGTCATCGTTGCTGGGTGAGAGCTGATAGAAATGCTCATCATTTAATGACTGGACCATCTGGATCTTCAGCATCAGTAGATGTATCAAGTGAACATGATGAATCAACTTCACAGTTTAATATTGATGTAGCTAACAAACGAATATATAAAAACCAAAGACATCATGATCGTGAACATATGCATTCCTTTTTGCCACCGACTTTCAAAATTCGTTTATCTCACTTTGTAGTGCTTTTTTTTTGGAAGTTGGTTGTTATGTTTGTATAAAATACCCTCTGCTTTGCTAGACTTGCCTTACAATGCATTTAAAGCGCAAATCAAATCCAAGCTTTGTTTAAAGGCATATTATTCTGTAAATGACATCTTTCTCCAGAATTTAAGTAAGCTAATTCTGGAGAAATATAAGATACATACGAGTTCATATAATTTTCTTTTTCACAATGCATAAATATGTGAGCTGTCACACCCTTTATACCTGGGGCTTATATTTAAGTAATTAGTTTTTACTTATTTACATTTCCATTTTAATGATATTTTATTTTTTATTTTTGCTTTGCTGGTATTTTGGCGTGGCTAGCTGGCATATGATAAATAATTTCATTGTTGTTGTTTTCTGGTCTTCATTACTGTACCTACATAGTATTGTATAAAGTCTTGTTTTTTTAAAATGAACAGACAGCTGTGCCGCTGGAGAGTTTGTTCCACCACTTCTTCTTCCCAGCGAAAGCACTAGGAAGTGTTGATGGGTGGGCGTTTTGGAGGACTGTCTTATGTAATAACGATGTTCAAAAAGTGCTGATTCTCAGCCTATTTTGAATAATTGATTTTGATTCTTTTTTTTTTTTTGTTCACTCCGCATACCCGCGCCTATGGTGACCGGGAGTTCGATATTGTCTCCCGACCAGGGCGTTTTCTGCTTCGGCTAGAGGCGTGAGGACGCTGAGAGACCCGCTCCCTCACGAGCTTCGCCTCCTTTTCCAGCATTAATTGTATATTAATACGATTAATAAATCAATATAAGAGAAATGCGATTTTTATTTCCGTTTACTCTTTTCTTTAATTAGATTGTAAATGGTTTTCCTAATTCTTTTTTAACCTCCATCTTTGTAACATTTAATATGCTGTTACGCGTCGCCGGCCCTTTGGAAGCCACACTCACGATGTGTTAATGTAATAAAAATACATTCTGATAAAATCTAGTCTACAAAAAAGTCTGAATAATTACTTAAATATGCCATATGAGCGCTGACAGCTTCTAAGAAAACTCATAAAAAAGCAAATGAGGTTAGTTTTTTGCAAGCTAATAATACCCTATTTCGGTTTTCTCCCAAACTGCCATTATAAATAAAGTTTTATTTTTTAAATAGTAATAATATTGAAATGATTTAATGCAATAATCGTTGCTGTACATTCAGGCCCAACTTTCTATGAACTTTCGCCCGTCTCCTTTGTCAGATTGTACTATCCCGATGTGCTGTCGTGTGTACATATATTATACGTGTGTAGTTTTTTTTTGTACAGTTGACAGCACATGAAGCTACTACAATCTGTCAGATTTCCTTATTAGATTTTCAACTTTATCTCTAAAGTATTAAGGCTCAAAGTTGATGGTAATTATCTGACAGTTTGGGGTAGCTTGACCCGCTGTCTTCAGTACATATTTAACACAGTGATCATCCATTTTGTTGTGAGAAAGTTTCGTTCCAGAGAGGGAAATTTATAGGCTGGCTTTGTCATCCGAACCAACTGTAACCAACACTCTATTTTGATCAGGTCCGCCAAAACATCCTCTTCGGCCAGGATATGGACCTGCGAAGGTACAAGCAAGTGATAAAATGCTGCCAACTGAAAGCTGACCTGGAGATCTTGCCAAATGGGGATAAAACTGTGGTAGGGGAACGAGGTAAGTTTTTCCATTCTTATGAAAGAAAGGATGAAAAAAATGTTTATTTGCGGTAAATATGACGCAAAAGTTTACAAAAAATAAGGAAAAGTTGATGGAAACATTCTTCACATCCACGCAAAACGGCTGTTGCTTAGCATTATGCTGCGACCCTATGCAAAACAGAGCACAGCGTTGGTTTTCAGCGACAGCCGACTCCGACGTCAAGATGTCACCCGGTGCATCAAACTATTACAAGAGTCACCGAAACGGTAGTACATTAAAAATAAAAACATAAGAAGTAAATCTAAATGTAAATGGTGAAAGAACAGTTTGAATAAACACAAACTGGAACATAAAAAAGAAAACACAGGATATACAATATGTAAAGAAAACCCTGTCTGATCCGTAAAGGTATTGTTAGGTATCAATAACTGATTCTACTAATGGATACAAAACCGGGCTAAACTTAAAAAAAATCCCCCTAAAAAAATAAATATTATTTTGCAAAAAAAAAGATAACTTAATAAATGTGCGGTAAGCACCCTTCCGCGGGCGGCGGGCGGCAGGGCACGCTGCACGTGGTCGCATCGCTATTCGCTCATAATAATACCGGTGTTGTCACTTTTAAAAAAATACCAAATTTCGGGGAAGTTGGAATTAATTCGCGGGAAAAAAATATTATTTCAAAATTCATTAGTATTGTTACTGTGATGATTATGTAAAATTTTATATTATATTTGGTCATGTGTTTACCTAACCTTTATTACCCTTATGGGTCGGACAGGATTTTCTTTACATATTGTATAAAACTACGAGAATATCATCCTCAAAACGACCCGGGGTCTTATCGACCTGGGATCATTAAACTTGACTTGCTATTTGTACCCTGGAAAGATGGGCACCAGGACAGTTTTACCCAGACAACTAGAGCCTGTTTTTTTTTTTCTCAATGGATGTCCGCCGCCCTGGGGTGGGCGACGGGGTCTGTCAGACTCTTACTGACTAAAAACCACCCCGGTGTCTCTCCGGTCACGTGCGCACGGAGCCGCGGGAGTCCTTGATTCTGCCGCGGCCCCATACTCTCGTGCCGGCCCGGTCTGTCAGGGCCTCCGCCTCGGGTCCAACGAATAGTGAGCGAACTTTCCCATGTCCCTCGCCCCTGGACGGCCCATTCATGAGGGGCGGAAGAGGGCGTTAACCGCCCTTACTCGGCGCCCGGTGCGTCTTCTGTGGCCCGGGAAGGGAGTTGAGATCTCCCTCTCCTGTTCCGCAGCTTCCTTCTGAGACAACTAGACCCTGTCCCAACCAATACGGATGACTCCCCGAGGTGTTATCCGCATTAGTTTTGAATCCTGTAGGAATGTACGGATAAAAACTATTCCGTATGTTAATACTGGTTTTAGGCCATTTTTATTCAACCACACACATGTGTTTGTGAGTACATAAGTGGTTATTATGACTTATATAAAGGGTGTATCTGACATCGACGCACAAACGAGTACCATGGATCCAGTACATGATTCTGAACCCCCCAGTGGTGAAATTTTTCGTCGGCTTTTTCATGATTAAAAAGAAATATATATGTAGTTATTTTCACTTTACACCGTTCCTAAATGCTATACTTTTGTAACCCAATAGGATTTTAAAGTAAACATTAATTAATTTGCTAATTACACAAAAAAGCGGAATGAAAACAAAACTCGAAAAACTATCTTATCAGCTGATTTAATAGAGTTCACATCAGGGATCAACTTCATACCTACAAACCCGGACGGCGGCACGCTTGCAACGTTCAAAACCGAGCCGACACTTTTTTTAATCACTGTGAATTCTGTAACCGTTCGTTAACGACATAAATGAATGTCTTAATTTTATTAGTGGCATGTGGTCTAGCCTTTTCGCGAAGTTTGCGTTACGATGTCAGATACAGCCTGTATGTAGGTATATGGCTTCTATTTATTTGTAAAAAGATTTTTCAAATAGTTTTGAGGAATGTCTTTTTATTTTTGAAACTTTGCCTCCACACTATGGTTTTTTTTCCTATATCGTGGGCGCAAAAATTTACATAAACTCACAACTACCTGTGTCCATACAAATTTGACAGCAGCAGCTCGCTACCACCACCCCAACCGTATCGAACAAAACACTCCTTAAATACTCTGTATTAAGGTAGAATATATTTACAGGTGCTTCCTTATCCGGCGGTCAACGCGCCAGGATATCATTAGCTCGCTGCGTGTACCAGAATGCTGATGTATATCTACTAGATGATCCCTTAGCGGCTGTGGATGCTAAGGTAAGAACAACAAGAGGGATGGTTGATCCTGCTCGGAGAAGGAGACGTCGGGGAGGCAACCGCCTTGGAGACGACTTCCACACACTCCCCGACCTCGGTCTCCAACGGTCGGCTGCCTTTTAAAAGTTTCACCCCAAAAAAAAAAAAAAAACCAGCCAAGTGCGAGTCTGACTCGCGCACGAAGGTATCCCCCCCTCCGCCCGCCCTCCTTCAATATTTATTTTATTTTAATTTAATTATGTATTTCTAATTTTAATATGTAACCAAATATTCTGTGAACATTTCAAGCGTCTATTTCCTTTATTAACATGAAGCAAAAAACGACAAAAAAAATCTCGTTTATTGTATGGGAGCCCCCCTGAAATATTTTTTATTTTTAGTGTTTGTTGTTTTAGCGGCAACAGAAATACATAATCTCTGAAAATTTCAACTGTCTAGCTATTACGGTTCATGAGACACAGCCTGGTGACAGACGTTATACCAATCATATAGGTCATCAATTAAATCAACTTAATTAGCGTTAAAGATTTGATTAAATTGAAATGGGGTGGGCTGGACACATTGCCCGTAGGACCGATGCTCGATGGGGCCGACGGGTTCTCGATTGGCGACCACGCACCGGAAGACGTAGCGTGGGCTGGGTAGGCCCCCGACAAGGTGGACCAACGACCTGGTGAAGGTCGCGGGAAACCGCTGGATGCGGGAGGCGCAGGGCCGGTCGTCGTGGAGAACCTTGGGGGAGGCCTATGTCCAGCAGTGGACGTCTTTCGGCTGAAATGATGATGATGATGATGGGGTGGGTGTGTGTCTCAAGATGGGGAAGATTATAGGCTGTGTGTAAGGGTGGGGACACATCTACGGAACGTACGGCGCCGACAGCTCAGCGGCTGAAGTGTCAGTCGCAATATTCAGTTGTTATGACAAACCAAACGGTCAAAACGTGGCGTCTTGTTCAGCGCGCTACGCGACGGAAAGTTACGTGACGTCATCGTCAGTCTGTCTGTGTCGACACTTTATGGTGAGCTGTTTTTGTGACGTGCCTGAATTGCCCAGAAAATGGATTTAATTAGAATATTAGCTATTATAGAGGGCTTAGAAGACGTTGCCGCCCTTCGTTACCGCCACGCGTGCGATGTACAACATACGCCGAACTTTCGGTCGCGCAATGCATCGCGTGATGTGTCGCTTGCTATGCAAAATACATTAAATGCGTTTTAGCTGAAAAAATTGGCCGAAGGAAGGTTAGGCCCTACGCCGAACGCGGCGTAATTGCGGCTGGTGTGTCATAGAGTACTTGAAATACACTGCGAGCGTATTTAGCCGGCAGAAGTTACCACCCACCAGGCAAAGCCTTGCCGCCAAGCGATGTGTCGTGTTCCGGCATGATGTCTGGTGAAGCCGTACGGAGGACGGGTCTGAGCAGTTGTGTTGCAATGTTTGCCGGGTACGATGCGCCTGATGTTGTTGTGTTGGGAGTTTGGTCGTGGAGGGTCTTCAGATCAATCTCCCTTTGGCACAGTATCGTTGGTCGTGTGGTTGAGTTTAACATTGCATCACCTCGCTCAACTGCCGTCTTCCTTCCTATTTGCTCAGTTTTTCTCAGTGACCAATTCACTTTTAATAAACTAGCGCGCTTTACCATCAACCATCGCATCACTGCTTACCATCAGGCAGGATTGCGGTCAAGCGCTAGTTTATAAATATAAAAAAAAGACTTTCGGCGCCGTACGTTCCGCAGATGTGTCGCGACACTTAAAGGCTGATTAGATGTATAAAAGTGTTTGGACAAAACCTTTCAGAAAATAAATCGTTTATCATTATATCTGTTTCAGGTGGCTCACGCAATCTATGAGGACTGCATCAAGAACTTCCTCCGTGATAAAGCGACCGTGTTAGTGACACATCACGTGCAGTACGCTAAGCATGCGCACAACGTGTGCGTTATGAGATCGGGACGGGTAAGTGTTAAGCCTCCTTTCTCCTCATCGTGTCGGAATAAGCTCCATAGATCCTACTATTCTACTAATATCAACTTTCTACTAATCCTACTAATATCGTATTTCCTACTAATCCTACTAATATCGTATTTCCTACTAATCCTATTCTTCTTCTTCATCTCAGCGTTAATCCCAGTTGTATCCGAAGCTTTTCAGCTTTTGAGTCTAGGGTCCGCTTTACCAGGCTAACTGCTCATTTTGGCTAAACTTCGATATTTTCCGTGAAGCGACTGCCGTCTGACCTTCACAAACCGAAGGCGATATCGAAACATTGCAGTTAAACCATTTGTTAGACTTTTGAGGGCGCCAACAACCCGTAACGACTGCCACTAGATGTTAAAGTATTTATGAAAATCGTAAGCCCGTAAAAGTAGAATGAATAATAGTTGAAGCACGCGGGTCAATGGCCCCGCGCCATTCAGCTGTAGATTATCAGAAGTTTACTATTGGTTCGTGCTTGCTTTTCGAGTCTTTTTTATCAGTATGTTAAATCTGCCATTTCATGTTTCTAATATTTTATTTATTGATGAAACGATTGTATTACTAAGGCAAAACCGTTTCGCTGCGGCAAAACAACCATTAAAATTCCACGATGTATATAGGATTTATCCGAATATTCTCACGGAATTGAAAACTTAATCGGGTGAAAAAGCATTTATAATAATTTTAAAAAAGCTAAAAATACTAATCCCTTTGAATTTTATACCCAAGATGGCCGACCGAATAACCATAGTTTTTTTTTTCATTTCCCACTAGATCGTAGCCCAAGGCACCTACCACGAGTTAAAGAACGGCGTGGCAGAATTCGAGAAACTCATTGAAATGGGAGAGAAAGACAAAGAAGAGAAACTGAAAACCACCACCTATGAGACAACTGAGACCGTGGTAAGTTATGATAACATTTATCTAATGGAATTCCGACTTTATCGCTAGAGCACTAACGTTCAAGACTCATCATCAACCATTTTTTTCGTCCCACTGCTTGCTGCCTGCTTGCTGTCTTGCTCAATACGGGTTGGCGATTTCAGACTTAAAGTCCAGGTTTCCTCAAGATGTTTTCCTTCACCTTTTTATCAGTCATTGGTATCCAAGATATACTTAGAAAGTACATATAACTTAGAAAAGTTACATTGGTACTTGACTGACCTGGAATCCAACCTGCACACTCATACATGAGAGGCTGGTATTTTAACGGAGGCGGCTTAATGTGCTTTCCGAGGCACGACCAGACCAGTGCAAATATTCATATTCATGCATACAAATATTTACACTGCGCGGGGATCAAACCCGCGCCTCTTTGCGCAGCGGCCGCGTTCGCTACCGCTACGCCACGGAGGCTGTCAGAACATCGATAAGTCATCTTGATTCTTGTAAAAGTCGATAATCATGTAAATAACAGGAGATTTGTAAAACGTGAGTTGTGATAACCCTAAATTGGTTTGTTTATCTCTATTCTTTATGGGGCTAGGCGATGGTGTAGTAGGTAGGAAGATGTTCATTTCATCACGCCAGCCGTCCTCAAGGAGTAAGCAGAACCCACTTGTGTGTCATTAAATGTTATAACTAATGTAATTTTATTTCCTTTCGCTAGGTTTATAATGTAATGGTAAAATCAGACAAAGCGGATTCAAAACGAAGCGTTAGTGTTTTATTTTATATTTTAGTTGATTTAGAGATTTTTAGTATTAGTTTTCGATTTAGTTTGACGTAGTTTTTTTTGTAATTGTCTTAACTTGTGTTTAACCGATTTTGACTGCTATTGCTTTGGCAGCATGACATATTTTAGCTGGAGTGAATAAATAATAATAAATAATAAATATATACGGACAAATCACACAGATTGAGCTAGCCCCAAAGTAAGTTCGAGACTTGTGTTATGGGATACTAACTCAACGATACTATATTTTATAATAGATACATATACAGATAAACATCCAAGACCCAGGCCAATCAGGAAAAGATCGTTTCCCATCATGACCTGGCCGGGGATCGAACCCGAGGCCTCCACGTCGCAGTCAGGCGTGTTGACCGCTGCGCCACGGAGACCGACAATATAATAGTTTAGTAATATAATAGTACAATATAATAGCCGAATAGTTGGCACTGTAAAAAGTTTTTTCTTTTGATGCCATCTTTATGCCTACGGTTTGAATTAAACTGTCAAAATCGATTCAGCGGATTGTAAAATGGATTTGTTTAAAAGTCTAATGTTATTCCGTATATAATACCAACATTTGTACAAGTTGTCCATTCGGAATAAGATTCATACTTTAGTATTAGAAATAGAAATTTGTCCAAGTTACCATAGGACTGACTCCATTTTACATCATCATCATTATCAACCTTTTTATCGTCCCACTGCTGGGCACAGGTCTCATTTCATACAGAGAAGGATTGAGCGTAATCACCACGCTTGCTCAAAATGTTTTTCCTTCACCTTCAGTCATTGGTGTCCAAGATATACTTACAAAGTACATACAACTTTAGAAAAGTTACATTGCTACTTGCCTGACCTGGAATCGAAACCGCGCACTCATACTTGAGAGGGTGGGGTTTTAACCACTATGCCACCACGACTTTTACATGAGTAATAATAATAGTAATAAGAGAGCCAAGAACCTCGACCAACATCTATTGAGGTTCTCGTTAGGCAGTTGGATCAAAGGCCAGATTCAAAAGGCAGTACTCCTCGATACGGCCCGCATCGTGAGGAGGTTTCTGTCTCTGGAGCTCTAACCACCGGTAGCTTGGACCCCGCTCCCGCCATCGGTGGAACACTATTTTTTATATTTTTAAATGTTTTTATGTTTTTTTATAAATATTTAAAAATGAATATGTATAGTAATAACTAATAGTTTATTTCGAACAGCTGAGTACTTACTATACTTACAAGACATTGGCGAGAATTTCAATTATAATACTTATAGAGTTTTGCGTCTGTAGTCGAAATAGCATGTATTTCGGCTATCAGCACCATTCCCCGTTCGTGAATTAGGCATACTCAGAAAGTGCCAATCAAAAAGGCATATTTAATGAAATTAGTACTACAGAAATGCAGAATAATAATTAATTAATGATTGCTTATACTCTGTTCCTTATAGAATAACAATTTTTGACAGCTGACTTAGAACAAAGTATTCCGAGATACCATAAAAGTTAACTTTAAAATGCGTAAAAAAAATAAATATATAAACTGCAAAAAGGGGTATTATAAAATCACAGATTATTTAGAAGACAAAAAAGCTTGGGACTGAGCTGTTCGCTCTG
Source organism: Sesamia inferens (assembly GCA_037179545.1). Lineage (NCBI taxonomy): Eukaryota > Metazoa > Arthropoda > Insecta > Lepidoptera > Noctuidae > Sesamia > Sesamia inferens. Next base: position 12,095,783 of record CM073951.1, on the reverse strand, counting down.
TTAAATCAAATCGTTTATTGCAATCCATAATGTACAGTTACAGGTGGTAAATATTTTATTAAAATATTGGAAACAATTATGGACCCTGTTGGGCACAGCACGTTAAGCTTTGTTTTTTTTTTATATATTTCTGTTTGTGTTTGTTTAACCTGTACCCTCACCATTTACAATTGGATTTACTTTTTATATCTTTTTATTATTACGTTTTTTATTTTTACTGTATTACCGGTTTGATGCTGTTTTTAATTGTTTGTTGCATCGGGTGACGTCTTTACGTCGACGCCGGCTGTCGCTGAAAACCAGCGCTGCGCTCTGTTTTTGCATAGAGTCGCAGCATAATGCTGAGCGACAGCCGTTTTGCGTGGATGTGACGCATGTTTCCCTCAACTATTTCTTATTTTTTATGTTTATTGCAAATAAACGTTATTCTTTCTTTCTTCTTTCTTTCTTTATTAAGCAATATGCGTAATTATAACGTAAATTATTGTAAACATTTTAATTTTTAATGTCTGGACTTGAAAAAAGACGATGATCCCTGAGTTTGTTTCGGCTATTTCTTCTCAGAGGTAGTCAGTTAGGAAATGCCGGCTTCATCTAGTTTAAAAAAAAACATGACGTGTAAAAGTGATCAGTGATCCTACGTGCTTAATAAACGATTTCATTTCATTTCATTGCCATCTTTTTTAATTATTTTTTTTATGTCTTATTAAAATGTATTTTGTTTCAATCACTAGGTCCACCTGTTAAAAAGCTGATTAGTTAACGGATAGGGTATAATAAACTTATTGACAGAATAAAATATTATGACTAATCTCATGTTATTGTATTTAGGAACACAACTATAAGCTCAGATCTCAGCGCTCCATGTCCGAAGCTTCCCAATTGTCCTTCAACCTGGATCTGGACAATAATTTAGACCCGAAATATGAAGGTAAGACTTTTTGATTGACTGGCTCTTTCCGTCAAAAAATAAAACATATAAATACTTATATTAAATATAAATACCACAAAGCATAATAATACAGTTCTGTAATGAGACTATTTTAATTATTTCTTGTACAGAGAGGTGCTGACAATACGACGATAAATGAAAACATGAACAATGTTGGTTCATACTAATAATCCTAAACCATAGAAAAAAACCTAGAATAAAAAATAAAAAAAATGAAAATTTCAAACAAACTAAATCGGATAAAACTGCAAACGGAATAGAACATCTTTTAAAAATATTGGTTCTCTGACCTCCGATCGGCGACAGTGCGATCCTGTATCGACTTGCTTTTTTCGCTCCATTTTTATTAAAGTTTGGTACCGCATGATGCGGCGGTTATTAACCTGTTAGCGCTTCCTATCAACATATACAGTAAGGGCAAAAGGGATGGATGTACTGTACATCGTGTAGAAAATGTGAAAAATGAAAAATAATTTCCTGTGACTAAACCAATGGACATATTTATATGTTTTTTTTATGGGTACATTGAGAATATGTTGAGGTACACGATGTTTAATTTATTGTCGTATTGTCAGCACCACTCTGTATAAACTAGTATGATACACTTAACATATATATTTATTGTATAATATATATAAATGGTACACTGTAGACTACCTACACCATTTCTCTCTACTTTCCCTTAGTTACATACCAAGGTTGTCTGTAAAAGATTGCTCTTAGCGGTAAGACCGCCCATCGTGTCACCCTTTGTAAAATATTTTTATATATGTTCTGTAATCTATATGGTATACAAGATAAAGAGTATTCTATTCTATTAACCGAATAGATTATGATTACGTCACCCTACTTATGTTATAAATTGCGATGTTTTACTTTTAGGCGAGAGTCAAAAGAAAGGTTCTGTTGACAACAGCGTCTACGTGGCGTACATACGCAGTGGTGGCAGCGCTTTGTCGATGGCACTGCTGATCGTCTTATTCTTGCTGGCACAGTTCTTCTACTCCTCAACTGACGTTTGGCTTAAAGAATGGCGAGTACTACAAATTAGAAACACTAAACTTTTATTAGCGATAAACTTGATTCAAAAATAAAACGAACGAACGAAGCGTTTCGCCTCGTCCTTTATACCGCGTACATCGAGGGACTGGAACAATCTGCCGGCGGCGGTGTTTCCGTCGGACTACAATTTGAGTGTCTTCAAGGCTAGAGTGAATAGGCTCTTAATAAACTAGTGCGCTTTACCATCAACGATTGCGTCACTGCTTACCATCAGGCGGGATTGCGGTCAAGCGCTGGTTTATATTTTAATAATAAAAAAAAAAAAAAAAAAAAAAGAAATTGTTGAGGGAAATATGCGTCACAACCCCGATCCAGTACGAACATCGGCTTAGGGCGTCGCTGGAGAGAACAGCAAGGGACGGCTGTAACGAAGTTTTTATTAATTCAGTTTGATGACCGCTTCGAGTCGCTAAATTAAATAGCAGTGGGCGGGGCACATTGCTCGTAGAACCGATGGCCGATGGCGCAGTAATGTTCTAGGGTAGACGAAGCGTGGAGAGGCTTCCAACAAGGTGGACCAAGTGGCAGCACAAGACCGGTTATCGTGGAAAGCCTTGGAGGAGGCCTTTGTCCAACAGTGGACCTCTATAAGATGATGAAGATGAAATAATGATGATGATGAAATAAATAAATAAATAAGAGAAGATGGCCGCTGCGTTTCCTAGTACTAACTCTGAGAAGAAACGCTGAAACAAACTCAGAGGTCATAGTCGGGATTTTATATTTACTGGCTCAGCTGCGGCGCGGGCTGACCTTCATATAAAGGGTGTATCTGACTTCAACGCACAAACGATTACCATGGATCCAGTACATGATTCTGAACCCCCCAGTGGTGGAATTTTTCGTCGGCATTTTCATGATTTAAAAAAAAAATATGTATGTAGTTCTATTCACTTTAGGCCGTTCATAATTGCTATACATTTATAACCCAATAAGATTTTAAAGTAAAAATTAATTGATTCGCTAATTACACAAAAAAACGCAATGAAAACAAAACTCGAAAAACTATCTTTATCAGCTGATTTAATAGGTATTTTTTTTTTTTTAAAGAGGCAACACCGTTGTGACTGTATTATTATGAGGCGAATAGCGATGATACCGTGTGCCCCCCCCCTCCCTTCGCCCGCGCATGAATTGCCTACCGCACATGTTTTAAGTTACCTCCTTTTGCGATTTTTTTTGTTTTGGAGCCTACCTAACAATACCTTCACGGATCGGACAGGGTTTTCTTTACATATTGTATAGGCGCCATAATCTCTAATCTCTAATAATAACATAAATTAAAAGAAAAATATAAAAAATATTTAGTAACCATTGGATATATGTATGAAGTGGGATGTCTTTGGAAGACCACTAAAATTGCATCGTCTATAATAATAATAATTAATAAAAACTCTTAACTTTTCAGGGTTAACTTAGAGGAAGCGAACAGCGCGATTAAATTAGCTAATCAGCCGTCTAAAGATACAAACTCAACTGCAGTACCACCCCCAGGTAAATAAAAATGTTTTATTTTTTTATTAAAAAAAAAACTTTGCCTGTGTTGTGGGAGCGTTTACAAACATATAAACTCACATACACATACATACAGACCCGGAACAACTACTTGTGGATCATACAAATATTTGACTATTAAAAAAAATTAAAATTCTGATTGGCGACCCAGACTTAACTCGAAACGGTCTCCAATGCCTGGAGCACAGGCGTAGAGTAGCCTGCCTTTCGGTCTTCTATAGGATGCATTCTGGTGAGTGTGCAAGGGAATTGCATGTTTTAATTCCCCCATCTCCGTTCCATCATCGGACGACCCGTCGAACGGCGAGTTTCCACCCTTACGTTGTTGACACCTCTGCGATCCGGAGGAAGCGTTTTGCTTCTTCCTTTATACCGCGTACATCGAGGGATTGGAACAATTTGCCAACGTCGGTGTTTCCGTCACACTACAATTTGAGTATCTGCAAGGCTAGAGTGAATAGGCTCTTAATAAACTAGCGCGTATTACCATCAACGATCGCATCACTGCTTACCATCAGGCGGGATTGCGGTCAAGCACTGGTTTATAATTTATATATATAAAAAAAAAGGTTTCATTTCTGCACTCCTTCTAGTGGTCTTCCTGTACGAGTCACAATAATACACACATCAAAAGTGTCTAGGGATCAACATATATTTTTGCAATAACTTTTCTCCTGATTGATATTAATTAAAATTTTCTTTAAGGATTCATCAAATAAAGTGTTTTCGTTTGTCACAGTAACGATAAACCAAGTCAACTTTGCATTAATAAAGAAATTTGCCATTTTCCTAATAAAGGGATATTTGACATTTGAACCACTAACACAAAAGTTCGAAAAAAAGACTGAAATAACAGTTTTCTCGGTTTTAACAGTTAAGTCGTGGTGGCCTAGTGGTTAAAACACCAGCCTCTCAAGTATGAGTGCGCGGGTTCGATTCCAGGTCAGGCAAGTACCAATGTAACTTTTCTAAAGTTATATGTACTTTCTAAGTATATCTTGGACACCAATGACTGAAGGTGAAGGAAAACATCTTGAGGAAACCTGGACTTTATAAGTCTGAAATCGCCAACCCGCATTGAGCAAGCGTGGTGATTACGCTCAATCCTTCTCTGTATGAGAGGAGACCTGTGCCCAGCAGTGGGACGACAAAAAGGTTGCTGATGTTGATGAACAGTTTTCTCTAAAATTTTATTGGGTAACTTAAACAATTAATAATCCGTGTTTCTACCGCGAACACTAACAACACAAGAACATCGGTTTGGCATACTCAAAATGAGTTCATCCAAATCACGCTGTGGAATGGCAACAACAAAAAAAGGTCTTCTTGCGACTGGATACCCTCCATATTCGGCAGAGCTCTTCTCTGTAGCATATCCCATGCATGCTCAATCGGGTTCAAGTCTGGCGACTGAGCAGGCCAGGGCAGGACATTGATGTTAGCTGCGGCGAGAGTCTGTCTTACAACTCTTGCGGTGTGCGGTCGTGCATTATCATGCATTAACTGAAATAAGGGACCGATTTGCACTTGTAGAGGAACGATGACGTCTGATACAATCGTCTCAGCATAAATTTGAGCGTTGAGGTTGCCTCTGATCCAAATCAACTCAGTTCTTCCGCCGATCCAAATACCCGGCCATACCATGATGGTTCCACCACTATAAGGATGGACTTCCTGGCAGGATTTTAATCGCTGTTGGCGTCCAGGGGTTCTCCAGTGTCGTATACGTCTTGTATCCGGTCTCATACCAAAACGAGACTCATCAGAAAAGCACACGAAACGCCATTGTTCTTCTGTCCAATTTCTGTGTTCAAGAGCCCATTGATATCGAATCCTACGATTGTGCATTGCTATAGGTGGTACCCGTAGCGGTCTTCGGGAATGAAGGTTCACTTCATGCAAGCGGTTTCTGACTGTTTGGTCGCTAATTAAGTTCCCTGAAGAGTGATGAAGCCTCACGGCTAACATCATGGCGGTTATTGTTGGAGCTCTTCGAGTTAAGATTTGAATGTATCGGTCTTGTCTCCGTGTGGTGCAGCGATACCGTCCTCCATGGCGCTCAGCCACGGTACCAGTGCTTCGGTAACGTGTCCAAAGTCGACTAATAACACTCTGACTTGTATTCAGAGCTAAAGCCACAGTACGTTGCCGGGAACCAGCTTCTATCATTCCCACGGCTCTGAGCATTTCTTCCCTGCTTAAATGACGTCGCCGCTCCATAATAACGTTGGTTTTAATCAGTAGTAGGGAAACAGTAGCACTAATAATGTCTTCAATGCGTTGTATGTTTTTATAGGGAAAATATTGACAGCTGATTTTCAGCTTTTACTCGAATTTGATTCACAGTTCCTGATTCAAATTATGAAATGCACCAAAAAGGATCCATATAAATTTATAAAATCATAAATTTATTACAAAGCCACATCTCAATCTCAAGAAATCCGTATAAAAATGCTTGATCCCTAGACACTTTTGATGTGTGTATTTTCTTCCCTTTTGTCATGGACCGTGCACAATGGTCCAAGAAGAAATAAAGTCCTTGGACCGTTGTGCGTGGGCCACGGCGACGTCCGTGGTTACCCCAACCAGGCTATCTCCCTCCAGAAGCTGTAAGATCATCATCATCATCATACTTTCAGCTAAAAGACGTCCACAGCTGGACATAGCCCCCAAGGATCTCCACGACGACCGGTCCTGCGCCTCTCGCATCCAGCGGTTTCCCGCGACCTTCACCAGGTCGTCGGTCTATGGCCAACACACGCTGCGTCTTCCGGTGCGTGGTCGCCACTCGAGAACCCGTCGGCCCCATTGCACATCGTTCCTATGTCTGTTACTCTCGTTGTTCTGCGGATCTCCTCATTTCTTATTTGATCACGCAGTGAAACCCCAAGCATAGCTCTCTACATTTCCCTTCTCAAGCTATAGGTATACATCCCCAAGAATTTAGTAATTACTAGACTGGGGCAACGTTATCACTGACTCTAGCTGATTGAATATAATTCCAGTAGTGTGGGTGCGTTTACAAACATATAAACTCCAATTTTCCAAGAACGTAAAGGTCTTCGTTCTCCAAGAATAGGCTATTTGACAGATTTATAGTTTCTATCTTGAATTACCTGGTTGCGGTTAAGAAGTTCACCAAGGATTTTTTTTAAAATTTTAAATACGTCTTTCGTAAGAAATATGCAAATAAAAATTCAAAATTGTAATAAGCCGCCCAAACGCTTCATTCAGCAATATGGCGTCGCGCTTTGCAGGGGCGTGCACAGAGATTTTCTTGAAGGTATGCATAGATATACCTACTATCCAAATCTCTGTGCTTATATATGTTAAAACTTAAAAAACGTAACGTAGACGTAGTTTCAATTTAACATAGTCGCGTACTTTTTCGCATGTCAACATTGAATTGATGTTTGTGCGTGGCTACAATGAACATCTAAGTATGTGATTGATGATAAGAACAAGTCAAATAAATGATATACGTGGGGTGTTAGGTATTTTTTTTTTTGCCCAAATGAATACAATGAAATCATCATCTCAGGCTTAATACCAGTCGCATCCAAAGCTTTGGAATCTGGGGTCCGCTTTTCCAGTCTAATTGCTGATTTTGGCAAAATTTCGACATTTTCCGTGAAGCGACTGCCGTCTGACTTGTGGGCTCCAACAACCCGTAACGACTGCCACTAGATGTTCGTATGGCAACCGAAACCAACGGCTTAACGGGCTTTCCGAGGCACGACCAGACCAGTGCAAATATTCATATTCATGCATACAAATATTTACACTGCGCTAGGATCGAACCCGCGCCTCCTTACGCAGCGGCCGCGTTCGCTACCGCTACGCCATGGAGGCTGTCAAAATACAATGAAATGGTATTACTAACTGAACTGTAAATAAGTAATAATGTATTTCTCAAAAAACTAAAAAAATATATTTTACTATCTATAAATTAAATCAACGCGCCTATCTATTTTTAAATAACTCTGTAAAAATTAAATATATATAAGATCGTTGTGAAATCGCTAAAAGTTCTTTTAAAATGGAAATATAGACAAATCTTTCATAAATATGCGTAATGCACTACTCATTGGAATCATAACTATTAAATTTTGCTAATTTGTAAACTTCAGGAAAATTATTACAATATAAAGTATAGTACATATTGAAATTCAAAAGCAAGTAGGTTGAAAAACTTAAGGTCTTTTAAGTTTTTATAACGACGAACTGTCAATGCCGTGTTTTAAAATAATATACCTACACGAGAAACAAAACAATTTATTTGTGTGTACACACTACACAGCCTGCTAACCACATATAATTATCATAATACTTTTTATAAAGACAACCTTTCTTTTGTGTTAAACCAAAAACTCTTAAAATAAATGAATATTTAATTCCGCTTAAAACAACCAATATAGGTACATATTTAACCAAATACACCAATAATGAAACAACATAAGCTGCTAAAATAAAAAGGTATTTGAACGAACAACAATCATGCTATATTTCTGAACTTCTTAAATTCGTCGCATTATTAGAAGCTGTGCTTATCGTGCCCTTAAAAGCCAATGAAATTTCACGCACACGTACACAACAATTTAGGCACACAAGCAAATAATTTTATACACTGACAGATATGGAAGAGGCACATTTTGTAAGTGCTTACGCCGCTACGAGAAGTGGCGCGGCCGTCGCGACGAAGGCCAGTGATATTTCGTAGTTAGCACTAGGCCCAATAGATGGCAGTGTTCTCACTAACTGATTAACAAAGTCTTTCAGTTTTAAGTTTGTAGTATATAAATTATTATATATTTTTTTAGAAAACTATTAGGGTATGCAGAGCTTTTCTGCTTGTATGGAGCGCACGCGCCTGCGCTTTGTAAGTGACCTCACTAACTTATAAACGATTTTCGGTTCCGCAGTGGTGTTCGAGTTTATCTGTTATTTGTCAGTCAGAAAACAATAAAATACCACAAATCGCACCAAATATCGTTAAAAATCTTCTAAAAACGCTAAAACACCTGAAAACACAGAAAGACAACAAGTGTTTATGAACGTATGACGTCATCGTGACATTGGCCAATCCGGATCGTTTCACAATATGTGGCGCGAGAAACAAAATGCCAAACATATTTTTGTATTTTTGGATATATTAATTGTTATAATTTTCATTAAAACTCATGTAAATGACATAAAGAACCCTCATTTTATGCATTTAAAGCAAATATTCAGAAAAATATTTATACTGTCGAAAGCCTATTGCTATAACTAATTTAATAAAAAACAGAACATCATCATCATCAACCGTTTTATCGTCCCACTGCTGGGCACAGGGCTCCTCTCATGCAGAGAAGGATTGAGCGGAAATTAAACAACAATAACAGGACATATACATGTTAAATTAAAAGTTCAGTGTATGTATTATGATCTTGACATAATAATCTAATTGGTGTGTTTGAGTATGTGTGTTAATTACATTACTTATTGTATATTAATTTATTAATATAAGTTTTGTTCTTTATTCCACAGTCATTAACTTCGAAGACATACCGACCAACCGTTTCAGTCTGACCAGAGAACAGTGCCTGTACATTTACGGAGGGCTCATCGGTATCTGCATAATGTTCACCTGGAACAAGCTGGTCATATTCTACAACACTTGCATCCGTGCTTCCACCAACTTGCATGATAATATGTTCAAGTAAGTATAAAATGCAAAAGTTATTTTTTTGTGTATAAAATAGAAAAAAATACTCTTTATTATGTATATCATATAAATTCTTCTTCATCTCAGCTTTAATCACAGTCGTATCCGAACCTTTTCAGCTTTGGAGTCTAGGGTCCGCTTTACCAGTCTAACTGCTCATTTTGGCTAAACCTCGATATTTCCGTGAAGCAACTGCCGTCTGACCTCCACAATCCGAGGGCGATATCGAAGCATTGCAGTTAGACCAATTGTAGGACTTTTGAGGACTCCAACAACCCGTAACGACTGCCATTAGATGTTTGTATGCTAATCGGGACCAACGGCTTAGCGTGCTTTCCGAGACACGAACCCGAGCCTCCTTACGCAGCGGCCGCGTTAGCTACCGCTACGCCACGGAGGCTACATACCATATAAATTACAGAACATAAATATGGAGACTATACAACATTCATACATAATTAATTCCTATAATTTTTTCTCGGTGGTAGGCTATAATAGTCCAAGAACCCAGGGCGCTCAGACGTTACTTATTTTCTGCGGGCCCTGGGATCTTGCTCTATAACATCGGCTGCCGGCAGAAGTTAGCACCCATCAGACAAAGTGTTGCCGTTAAGCGATTCTCTTAGCGTCTGAGCAGTTGTGTTGTGATGTGTGCCGGGTACGATGCGAAAAATTTGTTGTGTTGGGAGTTTGGTCGTGGAGGGTCTTCAGATCAACCTCCCTCTGGCGCAGAATCGTTGGTCGTGTTGTTGGGTTTAACATTGCATCACCTCGCTCTACTGCCATCTTCCTTCTTATTCACTCAGTTTTTTTTGAGTGAATAGCTCTTAATACACTAGCGCGCTTTACAATCAACGATTGCATCACTGCTTACCGTCAAGCGAGATCGTGCTAGCACTAGTTTTGAATGTTAAAATTAATCAAACTTTAAAACTAATGGTTTAACTTGTCTTGTATCCACAGAGGTGTGACCAGCGCTCCCATGTGGTTCTTCCATCATAACCCATCAGGTAGGATCCTCAACCGCTTCTCCAAGGATATGGGCCAAGTGGACACGTTGCTACCCGTCGCTCTGGTCGACTGTCTTGGGGTAAGTCTAGCATTTAAACGACTTTGTTCTTTATCGTTAAGTAGGTTAAGTTGATTATTGATTGACCATTTGTTAGTCTTAAAATGATGTAGTTGTAATTTCAACTTTAACTTGTTTAACATTGGTTTTGTTTTCTCGGAAGTTATTTTCGTTATATCATGAAAAAACACTAAGTTAAGGGCTTGTTTTCTGACCTGGTTGTACCAACAAAAATACGGTCAACGCACCGCTCGCCCGCCCGCGCCTGCAGCGGCGAGGCGCGGGGCCTGTCTCACTTACCAAGTACAATGATCGACCGTCAGCTGTGTTGTGTGCTCGTTAACCACACTGCCACAATAGGACTGTTTCCTGGGTAAAAAAATAATGATTCTATTTAGTCCGTCATTCAGATTATAGAAAAATATTGAATACGTATATTTTGTTTTATCAAATCAATAAAAATTGACAAATGTAAAAGGCATCAAAGATCAGGAGTGGTGGCTGGTGACGTCACTGCTCGCTAAAAAGTGTAGCGTGCAGTGACGTCACACGAGTTTTCAGCGCACTGTGTCGTCTTCATTTTTGGTTTATACGAAAAAAGAAAAAATACGTGTCTAATATTTTTTTTAAATCTCTTGACGGACTAATTAGTTTTTTTTTTTTAGTCAAATACCCATTTGTAAATGTATCTGGGAAAAAATATAACATGGTGTAAAAATGATTGGAATCGATTCAGTTGCTTATTCTGAACAAACTGTATAATGTTGTATAAATTCAAAATTAATGATTTTGATTTTTATCTTGTTTTCTTCCAAAGTTCTTCCTCGAAGTGATGGCCATATTAGTGGTGGTATGTCTGGTGAACTGGTGGCTTCTCATACCTACTGGTGTGGTGGCCGTGCTGCTCTTCCTGCTGAGGGACCTGTTCCTCCATACCAGTCGCGAACTGAAGAGAATTGAGGCTATAGGTAAGTCATTTTGACCAAGCATTAGGTTATCTTTTTGTCAATGGTATTGTTGAAGTAGTTGTATTAAATAAATAACGATCGCAGTCATCCCAAGACCACAGACAAGAAAAAAATTATAGTTAAACATTGATAGAAAAAAAAAATGGTTTTTTGGCGGGAAAGTCAAGCTGAGTGTCACGCTCATTTTTCATTGGACTTTTAAAATTATTTATAGTGTTGTTTATTATATAAAAGTGCATAATTTATGTAGTAAAAAGTGCATTCATTAAATAATTCTCATCATAATCATGACTTTGTCTCAAACATCCATCGTAAGACGGGTCACGCGGCCGTCTTTTTCGACATGAATAATTCATAATTACGTGACATTGGCTAAATGCACAAACCGTGCAAAGCCAAAAAATAAAGAAGAAAAAGAATACAAAAGATTATACATAAACGAGATGTTTCAGAAATGTATGGAGCCTACACTTAATGTAAATATTAGTATACACTATAGTTAACTGTTTTTTATGTTATTTTATAATATTTTGACTTAGTTTTTATGTAGATTCAATTTAACTCGGCCAAGGAGTGCAACACAACTACTGATAAATATGGTGGTTAGCAATAAGCGAAATAAGATTTTGACAGTGACATTTGATTGACGTGTCATGTATCTAAGGCTGTCGTATCTATATTTTCTACCATATGACTGGGAAGAAAACAAGATATGAATTCCGAAAATACTTCACACAAAACAAAAACAATCACTAAAAGCTTCGAAACACAATCAACTCAAATCAGCACTCGACACGAACACAACGGGAAAATAGAACTGTCAAAGTCTTTAATCAAACGTCATAACCACTGTCATGGCTACCTTTAAAAAGGGTTATCTCACTAAAAAACTTTTTAAATAATTAATTATTATCTATATACTTGTATTTTTATTCAAATTAATTTAGTAGTATTTTTATGCAAATTATTGCTTTTTACCTTTTTTTTCCTATATACTGTACATAAAGATGACCCAAAATGAAACATCTCCTTTACCAAATTATAACACGCCTATTTAAATTTCTTCGACCAGTCTGTGTTGCCAGTGATGACTTAAGGAACTGCGACGTGGTCGCTAACAATGGGCCGTATAAGAAAGCTCAAGGTCACTCAAAGGGCAATGGAAAGGGCTATGCTTGGTGTTTCACTGTATGATCAAATCAGAAATGAGGAGATCCGCAGAACAACGAGAGTAACAGACATAGGAACGATGTGCAATGGGGCCTACGGGTTCTCGAGTGGCGACCTCGCACCGAAAGACATACCGTGTGTTGGCCATAGACCGACGACCTGGTGAAGGTCGCGGGAAACCGCTGGATGCGGGAGGCGCAGGAGCGGTTGGCTCGTGGAGATCCTTGGGGGAGGCCTATGTCCAGCAGTGGACGTCTTTCGGCTGAAATGATGAAATTAATGACTTAAATTTATAATGTTATTAAAAAAAAATTACGTAAACTTTTAGTTAACATGTCAGTCAAGATATATTTTGAATCATTTTTAAATAATTGATGTTTTTTTTTTAAATTATTATTTTTCTGCTTACCATCAGGCATTCCCAGCATTCCCAGTTGCAAGCCTGTCTGTTTTTATTAACATTTATGTCAGTAAATAAATATACGTAGAGGTAGCAACGGTGCAGTCAAAAGCCGAAGAAGCATTATTTCTAGCTTTTAAGAAGGATTTTTATGAGCGTTAGGAACAGTTCTAAATTGTAATGCTATGTTTATCTGTATCGACGCATCAAATATGCGCTTGATTTGTGTAAAAAGCGCGGAGGTCGTTTTATCGAGCCCCCTTGTCCGATGAAGGCCAGCCCGCGCCGCAGCTGAGCCAGTAAATATAAACTCCCGACTATGACTATGACTTCTCAGAGCTAGTACTAGGAAACGCCGCGGTCATCAAACCGAAATAAAAATAAAAATTCGATCCAGCCGTTTCTTGCTGTTCTCTCTAGCGACACCCTAAGCCGAGGTTCGTACCCCACAGGGGGTGCCCTTAGCGTGGAGTCGCTTAGCTTTTAGTAGCCCTGGCTGTAGGCTTTAAATTCATTTAAGGCAGCCACAGGATAGTCCGGTTAAGCAGTCACGACCTCTCAAGGTCAATTACGAGATGCCATATAAAAAAAAAAAAAATTGTATCGAACCCAGTACGCGACGGCATTGAACTCCAGACGCGCTCTGCTACGAGCATTTCACTGTTTCTTTTTCGTAAAAGTTGATCATGTAAATTATTTTATTACACATAATATTCAAATACAGTCCACTTCTTTTATTATAACGATTTAGCCAAAGATTCAGCTCGGGTCATAATTTTATTTTCATAAGATATTCTCCTAAAATGAAGCTCTCTCCCATCAGCCCGAAGCCAGTCCCTCAACCACCTATCAGCAACAGTCTCCGGCCTGACCACCATCAGATCAGCTCGCCAGCACCAACGCACACTGGTGAGAGAGTTCGACAAGCAACAGGACCTGCACTCCTCATGTTGGACCCTCGTGCTGAACACCACCAGGGCGTTCGGCTTCTGGATGGATATGATATGCTGCCTGTATCTCGCGCTGGTTACGTTTAGCTTCTTCTTGTTCACTTCTGAAGGTAAGTTTTTTTTTCCATATGACAACCCCATTTTTTTAGATAAGACGTTGATGTCCTTTAAATGGATGTACATGTCCACTTTATCAAAAGGTATATGAAACACTGGTAAGTTATTATCGTGACAATAAATACAAGAATCTAGACAAGAGTGTGAAAAAGAAAACTAGACAAAAAATAATGCTTGATTTAATTCCCCCATCTCCGTTCCACCATCAGACGACTCGCCGTACGGCGACTTTCCACCCTTACGTTGTTAACACTACTGCGACCCGGACGAAGCATTTCGCTTCTTCTTTTATACCGCGTACATCGAAGGATTGGAACAATTTGCCGGCGGCGGTGTTTCCGTCACACTACAATTTGTGTGTCTTCAAGTATGGATTGAATAGGCTCTTAATAAACTAGCGCCCTTTATCATCAACGATCGCATCGCTGCTTACCATCAGGTGGGACTGCGGTCAAGCGCTAGTTTATAATTGATAAAAAAAACAAAACAATTCATAAAAACAATTACTTCTTAAAGTAAATAACAATAGAACCACAAAAATCATATACAATATGTAAAGAAAACCCTGTCCGATCCGTGAAGGTATTGTTAGGTATCGATAACTGATTCTACTAAGGCCAACTAAGCCGGGCTAAACTTTAAAAAAAACTCCCTAAAAATAAAGGACAATGCCAAGTCTCCATAGTAACTTTGGCTCAATATGAATTTGTTGTATGCAGTGAATATTCTTATATTTTTTTGTGTGGTTTAATGTCAAAAGTATGTTTGTGATTTCCATTTTTAAATTGAACTTGTAAGAAAGAAGTTATTCAGACATTTTAAATTGGAGGTTATGCATTTCTACGCAAAGAAAATTAAAGAACAAATAAATTGATGAATAGTTTTATTCTTTTTTACCATAATCATTCATTATCATCATCATCAATTTCATTATCAAATTCGATTAACAATTCATCAAGAAACTGTGCAGGGGGTTCAATATTGTTTTGGTGTCGAGCCCACCCTAAATACCATAAAATGGTCATAATGTGGGAACAGCATCCCACAGTTCGTTTGCCTACCTTACAATTGCAATAATATTGACTTATTGCCTCTCTCCCATTTAAATTATTCTCAATCAAAACGTACACAAAATATTTTTTTCTTCTTATATGGCGACTTTGAATTTTCGCTCTTAAAAGCCAAGAGCTTTGAGAGAGAGACAATTGTTCTCTTAGATTATTGATTGATAACTCCCTGCACACTTCTATCTTAATCGGCAATTAAAACGAATGTGCTCACCATAATAAGATCGAGCCTGACGGAGTTGGTAGGTACCACAAGCTATCAAATTCAAATCGTGAAAATCTAGCTGGTGAAACTCAGTGACATTGCTGTTATTAACATTTATATTTGAGAACTGTGCCCTTCTATTATAATTATTTTGTATAATAAACTCACTTAAAGTATTATTTTGGAACATTTTTTGTTGGATGATTTCTAATATCTGAGCAGCATCAAACCTGTCTGTGAGCGGTGGTCGAAATCTATTAATTAGGGCAACAGCTATAGAAAAGTCAATCATGACATGTGATGAAGCTCTGTTGTTGAACTCGTGTCGGAATATTTTAAACTGTTGCTTAAAAATCCCATTCACAACTTCAATCACCCATCTGCAGATATTAACAGCCCTAGTGTAGTGTGCTGGCATTGATACAACAGAGGCTGTAGAAGGTTGATAAATACTTGGTGATATGGGGTGTTTAAGTTCCGTTGAACAGAACGGTAACTTCTTTGCCAACATGGGTGACAGATCTTATCTGTTGATCTAAGCTGTAACAAAAATAAAAATATCTTATTGCAATCAGAATTAAACATCAACCAGCAGCAACACATAAAATCATTTAAGGATATTGCTTACCTGTAGTGATGCGATCTGTTGCTATATCACGCATCTGATAGCGTATTCTCTTTCTGAACGAGACCACACAATGAATATTGTCACAAAATGTGTGGTGGTATGAATATAACACAATAAATCTGTAACTTAACGCAAACACAGAAAAACAAACAACCGAACAGATGTGTCAATGTCAGTTTAGACACGCGTACAGGGTTGCTATTACAAGACGATTATGTTATCGATCGCAGATGGAAAATCGATTTTTTTATAATAATCTATGAAACTATTAACTGTTAAATAGGTCGAACGTATTAATTAAGAAAATATAAATAAGAAAAAAGACTATTGAGGCGGTAAATATAAGTAAAGAGTATATTTTTTATTTAAAACTATCCAAACAATTAAAAAATATTTTTACAATACAATTATCGATTACAGTAGCAGGATTTTATTTATTTAGAGTTATCGATTACAGTAACAAGATTGGCAAAATTTTTGGTATTCAAATCTTGAATTCAAGAACTTAAATTAATTACTTATTTAAATGATTTTTTATTGGACACGTTTCCGTAAAGTACTAAATATGTTTTTTTAAGTTTGTAGTTTATATTTAAATTGTTGGGAGTAAGAACTTAGTGAAAACGTGAGTTTAATTTTAAAAGTTGTGTAGGCCGAAAGTTGACATTCTCCTTTATTTTGCAAAAGGAGGCAACTTAATACAAGTGCGGTAGGCAATACATGCGTGGGCGAAGGGGGGCAGGGCACACGGCACGCGTTTGCAGCTCTCATAATAATACATACATAATAATTCGCGGAAAATAAAATATTTCAAAATTCATTAGTATTGTTACTATGATGATTATATAAAATTTTATATTTTATTTGTTCATGTGTTTACCTAACCCTTATTATCCTTACGGGTCGGACGGAGTTTTCTTTTCATATTGTATAATAAATTAGTATCCGTGGCGCAGCGGTCAACACGCCTGCCTGTGACGTGGAGGCCCCGGGTTCGATCCCCGGCCAGGTCATGATGGAAAACGAGAAACGAAACTGGGTCTTGGATGTTTATCTATATATGAATCTATTATAAAATATAGTATCGTTGAGTTAGTATCCCATAACACAAGTCTCGAACTTACTTTGGGACTAGCTCAATCTGTGTGATTTGTTCTTGTGATCTTCTTTTGAACAGTGCAGCAGTTTGGCAGTCCTTAATGTCAGGTGGTGGAGAATTCTATACCCGAACCTCGTGCTTTTATTTTGGATTTTATTTATTTATTGAAATCTAACCAGTATATTTTCGTTCCACAGACACTCTGGGAGGCAACGTAGGGTTGGCAATAACACAAGTTATAGGTTTAGTAGGCATGTGTCAATACGGGATGAGGCAAACGGCCGAAGTGGAGAACCAAATGACTTCTGTGAGTAGCAATATCATCATATCACTACACTTATCATAACTATATCACTATAGTTATCATAAGTGTATCACTATAATTGGCTTGTATCCTAAAAAATAATTTAATGTCCATCAGATAGATTTATAAAAAATATTGAACACGTATTTTTTATTTTTTCATTCATTCAAATACTTAGGAAGATATATTGATTTGAAATGTCGCATGACGTCACGATGTAGTACAAAATATACCATGGCGTGACGTAATTAGCCTCCACTCCGTAACTTTAATACGCTATATTTCAGTAGTTTTTGGTAATTTCGACAAAATAAAAAATACGGGTCTTCATTATTTTTATATCTATAAGACGGACTAATTATTTTTTTGATACATCCCTATTGTTATAAGATAAGATAATTTTATTTGCATAAACACGTGTAGGTGATAATAACACATGGCTGTGATCATTACAGGTGGAATGGTTAGTTCGTTTCAACAAGTTTGTACATGACTGGTGTACAAAAAAATACTTAAAGCTAATAAGATTAATTTAGAACAATCTAATAATTAATTTACAATAAAAACATGATACATGATTATATCTTTATTAAATATATATTAGCATTTAAGTATAAAGTTAGGAATAATTCTGTTCAGTCAAAGAGATTTGTCAAAGAAAGTCATCAATATTATAATAACATTTTTCGATCAATATTTTTTTAAATTTGTTTGTTGTTAAATTGCTTATCATAACATAATCATCTCGGTGGTAGGCCATAACATCGGCCGCCGGCAGAAGTTACCACCCACCAGACAAAGCCTTGCCGCCAAGCGATTTGTCGTGTTCCGGCATGATGTCTGGTGAAGCCGTACGGAGGACGGGACTGAGGAGTTGTGTTGCGATGTGTACCGGGTACGATGCGCCTAATGTTGTTGTGTTGGGAGTTTGGTCGTGGAGGGTCTTCAGATCAATCTCCCTTTGGCGCAGCATCGTTAGTCGTGTTGTTGGGTTTAACATTGCATCACCTCGCTCAACTGCCGTCTTCCTTCCTATTCGCTCAGTTTTTCTGAGTGAATAGGCTCTTAATAAACTAGCGCGCTTTATCATCAACGATCGCATCACTGCTTACCATCAGGCGGGATTGCGGTCAAGCGCTAGTTTATAATAATAAAAAAAAAAACCATTATGATTATCATTATCGTCATGTTCTCATTTATCATCACCATCATAACCATTCATTATATTATCATGTACTCATTTTTTTTAATAAATTATAAACTAGTGCTTGATTGCAAACCGCTGCGCTGCGTGTCGTAGGTTTGATCCCCGCACAGAACAAATATTTGTAGGGCCTACAGATAGTTGTTCTGGCTGTTTGTGTATGTCAGTTTAAATGTCTGTAAACGCACCCATGGTAACCGTGGTATGTAGTGCATGTTTACTCACCAATCAGCAGTGTAAGTCTGTAACCATCTTACCGTGAAGACTTAGGTGGAGTGTGCGTGGAGTGAGTTCTCATTTTAACTAAAGCTAAGGTATTGACACTATTGACACCTCACTCTGAGCTCACTTCACTTTACTTTTCAAGGTGAGTTTTTTTTCAGAAAACATTGGCAGATCTCGTTATCAAAAAAAAAAAACATAGTTATTTTTTATACATGCGAAACTCTGAACACGTGTCCAGTATTTTTTAGTAAAGAATTTATGTATAAAATTTCAAAAAGATATCATGCAAAATCACAAAGTTATGAGCTTGTTACCTTACCTGGTTGTCTCTACAAAAATATGGTCAACGTACCGTTCGCCCGCGCCAGGAGCGGCGTGGCGCGGGTGGGACGGATGGTCCTAGGACACGATGAGCCGCTGTGAACGGTGTTGTGCGCTTGGTAACCACACTGCAATATTTTTTTAATATATTTGGGAAGAAATGTAACATGGTGTAAAAATTATTGGAATCGATTCAGTTGCTTATTCTGAACAATCTATATTTATGTTTAGTGTAAAAAAAAACAATGTATACAATATGTAAAGAAAACCCTGTCCGACCCATAAGGATAATAAAAGTTATGTCAACACACGACCAAATAAAATATGAACATTTACATAATCATCATAGTAAAAATGCTAATAAATTTTGAAATAATCTTTTTTTTCCGCGAATTAATTCTAACTTCCCCAAAATTGGGTATTTTTCAAAAAGTAACGACACCATTTCGACGGTATTATTATAAGCGAGGCGACCAGGTGCCGCGTGCCCTGCCCCACTTCGTCCACGTATCTATTGCCTACCGCACATTTATTAAGTTACCTCATTTTGCGAAATAATATTTAGGGTTTTTTTTGCGAACAAGGTTTTCTTTACATATTTTATATATATATTGATAATGATGATGACCGACATCTGCTTCCGGATTCCATAACTTCAGTCAAATTAACTGAAAAAATAAAATCCCAAAACAAATGTTAGTCAAGTCCTGCCAAATTATACAAACCGCCCCTAACGGTTCCCGGTGCAAAGATGCCCGCAACCCTTGCCACATTGCCACGCTGGATGGCGATGGCTAACCTTTGCACCAAGAATAGAATATTTTATATTGAAAAAGCAAAAATAATTGGTTTTCTTTGCCCTGCAGGTGGAAAGAATACTAGAATATACAAACCTACCACCAGAGAAACCCTTAGATGTGGACAGGGATGCTTTGAAGAAAGACCACCCAGACCTCGACTTTGATAAGTGGCCAACCAAAGGTAGGGACATATCAATTTTATTATATAGCAATGTACACACACACGCGCACACACACATGCACACACACACGCACACACTCTCATATCTACCTCTCCTTATCCCAACTATGTTGGATCGGCTTGCATTCCTACGTTATTAGCGACTGCCTATCTGATGTCCACAATCCTAAAAAATCATCATTAATCTAAATATAGAATGAAAGTAAATGAAGAAAGTTTTTTCAAACTGTCAGATATTCCCAATCAACTTTGAGCCTTAATACTTAAGAGATAAAGTTGAAAATCTAATAAGGAAATCTGACAAATTGTAGTAGCTTGATGTGCGTCGTCTGTACTAATATTTTAAACGCGAAAGTTAGTATGGATAGATGTCTAGAATTCTTTCCCGCCAATACCACTGAATTTTATCCTGATACTCCTAAAAGGCGGGTGAAATCGCAGATCCATTTCATTCAAGCATTTTTTTTTTAATTATTATAAACTAGTGCTTGACTGCAATTCCGCCTGATGATAAGCAGTGATGCAATCGTTGATAGTAAAGCGCGCTAGTTTATTAAGCCTATTCACTTAAAAAACTTAGGAATAGGAAGGATGACGGTAGTTGAGCGATGTGATGCAATGTTAAACCCAAGACCAATACGACAAACGATGCTGTGCCAGAGGGAGATTGATCTGGAGATCCTCCACGACCAAACTCCCAACACAACAACATTAGGCGCATCGTGCCCGGCACACATCGCAACACAACTGCTCAGACCCGTCCTCCGTACGGCTTCACCAGACATCATGCCGGAACACGACGAATCGCTTGGCGGCAAGGCCTTGTCTGGTGGGTGCTAACTTCTGCCGTCAGCCGATGTTATGGCCTACCACCGAGAACAAAATAAATATTCTGTTCGTTAATACTATGCATTCTAAATTATACCTTATCTACTTAAGCATACAGTTGATATTTGCAAAAGTGAAAATAACTTAAATTTGAAATGAGATTGTTTATAAACGTATGTTTATTTCAGGCGAGATCGTATTTGAGGATGTCTCCCTTGAGTATGAGAAGCCGCCAGGGGGCGCTGCGGCGGCTGGAGAGCCGACATACGCTATCAAAGGAGTCAATTTTACCATCAAAGCAGCTGAGAAGGTCGCCGTCGTGGGCCGCACTGGCGCCGGGAAGAGTTCGCTGCTCAGTGCGCTATTTAGGTCAGATTTTTACCTTACACTTCACCCCTTTATTACAAATCATGGATTTTATTTAGATCAGGTTTAACCCACCTAAATGTTTATTGAATTATGCACCTAACCGTTATAGAAATGCAGTTCTTTATATAAAAATGACATATTAGTTCGGAACTAAGCTGTCACTTTTGTATTAAGAACTTTGACTTAATTTCAATAACGTTCGAAATACAAATACTGACTCGAAGGTTAAGTCTGGAACTAAAGTTAGATAACGTTTTTTACTAAGCGGCATAATTGTTTAAGCAGTCAATTAAAGGTGAACAAAAAGACCATGTGACTTAGTTAACTGATAACATTTTATAATACTGTTACGGGCTAGTGGTATTTACATGCCGGTTATGGGTTATGGCATACTAGTTCTGGCACGGAGATACGTACGTACACGTACCCGGCAGACATCGTAACACAACTGCTCCGACCCGTCCTCCGTACGGCTTCACCAGCCATCATCAGAACGCGACGAATCGCTTAGCGGCAACACTTTGTGTGGTGGGTGGTAACTTCTGCCGGCAGCCGATGTTATGGCCTGCCACCGAGTTTAATCTTGATATCTCATTTTCTTCTACGTTAAATCTTAATGAAGAGTAAAGAAGCCGTTGTTTGGTGCAGGTTGGGTCGTGTGTCGGGCGCAGTACTAGTGGACGGGGTGCCGGCCCAGACCGCGGGCCTGCGGGCGTGGCGCTCCCGGCTGTGTGCCCTGCCGCAGCGACCAGCACTCTTCGCCGCCACACTCAGGGACAACCTAGATCCTGAGGGGGTATATTCAGATGCTGATATTTACAAGGCTTTAGATCAGGTCAGTTTTATTCTTAATTCACTAATAAAATTATGATAGTCACTTATGTCGTTAATGAGCGGTTACATAAATCACAATGTTTAAAAAAAGTGTCGGCTTGGCCTTTGAACGTTGAAAGCGTGCCGCCGCACGTGTTTGTAGGTATGACGTTGACCCTTTATGTGAATTCTATTAAATCAGCTGATAAGATAGTTTTTCGAGTTTTGTCCACATTGTGCTTTTTTGTGTAATTAAAGAATTAAATAATTTTTTCTTTAAAATCTTATTGGGTTATGAAAATATAGCAACTATGAACGGTCTAAAGTGAAAAAAACTACAAAAAAGCCGACAAAAAATTCCACCACTAGCGTTTCAGAATCATGTGCTGGATCCATGGTACTCGGTTGTGCGTCGATGTCAGACACCCCTTTACAAGCCCCAACAAGGTGGCCTGATGTCCTGGTAAAGGTCGCGAGAAGCTGATGAAAACGGGCAGAACAAGGCCAGTCATCGTAGAAAGCTTTGGGGGAGGCCTTTGTCCATAGACTAAAGAAGAATATAATTTACTGGCCCCAATTCCTATCTTTCTATTTTTTTTTTAACTTTATAAACTAGTGCTTGTCCGCGTCCCACATAATGGTAAGCACTGATACAATCATTGATGCTAAAACGCACTAGTTTATTAAGAGTCTATTCACTCTAGCCTTGAAGACATTTAAATTGTAGTCAGAGGGGAAGACTGCCGCAGGCAAATTGTTTCAGTCCCTTGATGTACGCGGTATAAAAGTCGAGACCAAACGCTTCGTTCGGATTGTAGTGGTGTCAACAACTCACCGTACGACGGGTCGTCCGATGATGGAACGGTGATGGCGGAATTATGTCATATAATTCCCGATGTCTTCAAATTAAGTTCAATGCACCTCTTTCTTCCTTTAAGAAAAGGACAGAAGATTTATTTATTTATTTATTTATTTATTAACATATACAGCCAATTTATTTATTTATTAAGATAAAATATTACCTACTTTAGTCCTGACAAATTAGTCCACGTCTGACGTAAATTGACGTATTTTTAGTACTTTCTATGGAATATGTTACAATGACAGAAATAAACCAATATTTTATTTCTATTTATCACCTGTACTTTTCCTAATGACTAACAAACTAATACTAGTTTTTTAGTTTGGTAATTCAATTGTATTTTTCTAAATACAATTTAATTAAGTACTAAACTAATACTAAAATTAAACTAATCTTAAATTTAGTTTAATTTTAGTATAATAATTAAATTGTAAACTAAAAATTTAGAGTAGTTTAAGGAAAAGGGTATGGGCGCCAATGTAGTCCTGAATACATATGTATAAATTCATTTCTTTATCCGTCTACCCAGGTGGAACTTCGAGAAATGGTGAGCAACATGCCCGCTGGGCTCAACACGAAGGTCGGGGACGGAGGAGGCAACCTGTCGGCAGGTCAGAGGCAACTCATCTGCTTAGCTCGAGCAGCTCTAGCGGGGTGCCGGGTGCTTATACTGGACGAGGCGACGGCTAACGTTGACACTGAGTAAGTAGCTCACAGTTTTTCATTGATAATCCTTCGATTATTATCTACTAGGTTACCTAATGAGGATTATTTTATATTATTAATTTGAAGGATTGTATTGTGTTACGGCAACGCACACTGCTGGAGGCGCGGCGGAGCGCATTTCCTTGAAAGCGCAGGCTTTATTCTTTTGTAGACCGTATGTCAAGGTAGTTAGAGTTTATTCTTTTGTAGACCGTATGTCAAGGTAGTTAGAGTTTATTCTTTTGTAGACTGTATGTCAAGGTGGTTAAAGTTTAATCTTTTGTAGACCGTATGTCAAGGAAGTTAAAGTTTATTCTTTTGTAGACCGTATGTCAAGGTAGTTAAAGTTTATTCTTTTGTAGACCGTATGTCAAGGTAGTTAAAGTTTATATTGAATTGTTGTCTTCGATTGCGCTCCGTCGCGCCTCCACCGGTGTGCACTGGGCTAATAGCGACATATTTAATTTAAAAAAATATATAATTTTACTTACTTAATACTTTGTTACTTAAATGTAATGTTATCTAAAATATTATACATATGACGACACGGTTGGTGCAGTGACTGAGCTGACTACTGTTGCGCTGCGTGTCGCGGGTTTGATCCCCGCACGGAACAAATATTTTTACGGCCTACAAGTAGTTGTACCGGGTCAGACTGTTTATGTATGTGAGTTTTAAAAATAACGTTGTTGTATATCTGACCCTAAATGACCCTTATTATCTTTGTTCGTAGCACCGACAAGCACATACAGCGAACTATCCGCACCAAATTTGCACACTCCACCGTACTGACCATCGCCCATCGACTGAACACCGTGATGGACTACCATCGAGTCATCGTCATGGACAAGTTAGTATAACAAAATCACAAGTCATTTATCCAAATTAGGCTGAGAATCAGCACTTTGTGAATGTCTATCCATACTAATATTATAAATGTGAAAGTGTGTTTGTTTGTTTGTTTGTCCTTCCTTCACGCCGTAGCTAAGTAATCAATCGACCAGATTTTTGGCATACAGTTAGTTGAAAGATGGAGAGTAACATAGGCTACTTTTGGTCCTAAAAAAACATCAAGTTCCCAAGGGAGATTACTGGAATATTTGTATGTGTACACCAAATATCCTAATATTATAAATCGGAAAGTGAGTTTGTTTGTTCCGCTTTCACGCCGTAACTACTAAGCCGATTGTTTTAAAATTTTGCAGACGTAGAGTTAGAAGTCCGAATTAAATAATAGGGTACTTTTTTATCCCGGAAAAAAATTATATTCACGAGGGATATCTAAAAGCGCGATATAACCGATCTCCACGCGAGCGGAGCCGCGGGCGGAAAGCTAGTATTACATAAGACAGTCCCCCAAAACGTGGTCACTGGTCCCGATTCCCTTGTTCGCCTAAACTAAATTCAATTTCAGTGCATCTCTTTCTATCTAGTTCATCAAAAAAAAAAAGGACAGGAGATAAATATTACTTTAGTCCTGTCAAATTGAGATACGCCTCATTCCTTCTCTGTCCGTAAGAGAGGAAGTAATATCCCGCTCTCTTTCTACTGCGCGGCGAGAATGCGTTACTGCTTCTGCTGTTTTTTTTTTAGTGGCACGTTCATCGTCGTCATTAACAACTTTTTTTATCGTCCCACTGCTGGGCACAGATCTCCTCTCATACAGTGAAGGATTGAGCGTTTAGGGGTGACTGACTCTCTATACAGGCTGTGATATTGTAACGCAAACTTCGCGAGAAGGCTACACCGCATACCACTAATAAAATTATGATAGTCATTTATATCAATAATGAGCGGTTACAGAAATAACAGTGTTTAAAAAAATGTGTCTGTTCGGCCTTTGAACGTTGCAAGCGTACCGCCGCGCGTGTTTGTGTGTATGACGTTGACCCCTGATGTGAACTCTATTAAATCAGCTGATGGATAGTTTTTCGAGTGTTGTTCACATTGCGCTTTTTTGTGCCATTAGCGAATTAATTATTTTTTACTTTAAAATCTTATTGGATTATAAAAGTATAGAAATTATGAACAGTTTAAAGTGAAAAAAACTGCATATTATTTTTTTAAATCAGGATAAAACCGACGAAAAATTCCACCTGTGGGGGTTTCAGAATCATGTAACGAGTAGGTACCATGGATCCCATGGTACTCGTTTGTGCGTCGATGTCAGAGACACTCTTTATAAATAAAACTCAACTTGCACTGAAACTATGATTTTCTTTAACTTTTCCCTAATACAAAATATATCAGAAGGATTACAAGTGTACGAGCATACTGGGTCTCCGGAACCGACTGGCGTGGCTCGCCGTTGTTCACCTCGCCCGCCAGACGATTTCCATGCGTAAGCATTCCGCAGGTCCCCACAAGCGTAATCACCACGCTTGCTCAATGCGGTTTGGCGATTTCAGACTTATAAAAGTCCAGGTTTCCTCAAGATGTTTTCCTTCACCTTCAGTCATTGGTGTCCAAGATATACTTAGAAAGTACATATAACTTTAGAAAAGTTACATTGGTACTTGCCTGACCTGGAATCGAACCTGCGCTCTCATACTTGAGAGGCTGGTGTTTTAACCACTAGGCCACCACGGTTCTTGGCACATTATCATTATATTATTGTTGTTTACCATTTAAATGATAGTACTTTTATACTGATAAATATTCTAGTAATTTGTACGAAATTATTTCCTTAGTTGTCACTTCTGCCGGCACTCCCGGAGCGCAACTCATTGTTTTATTTTTCTAGTCACATCTAATCAACATCCTTCATCCATCCATCCACTGTTACTATAAGAATCGATGAAATAATCCCATCTTCTCTCAACAGGGGTCGTGTAGCTGAGTCTGGTCATCCATTTGAGCTGTTAACTCAAGGGGCTGCCCAGAGGAAAGACGATACTGTACCTAGGAACAGACTACTTTCTAAAAGTCAGGTAATAATATACGAGCAATTGTAAAATTGAATATAGTTTGGATTAGCTGAAACGTGACACCGTGCTGGTGTCACGTCGATGTACGCGCCCCAGTACAGCACGCACATTTACCGCGATCAGTCACGGCTTACACGAATCTCCGACCACACTCCACAACAAAACTAAGGAACTTACCTCGGACACCGTGTGTTCCGTCGTGGGATGATATATCGGAGAGCCGGCGCGCGCGCCGACTTACAAAGCTGTCCGATGGCTTCCAACACACTAATTGTCCAATACCAGTAGACATTAAAGTTCCTCCATGAGGACAACCAAAGCTCACCAGCATAAAACACCGTTAGTTAGCAGCGTCAATCCACGCCCGACAAACAATCAGCAATGAAACCACGTTTCAGATTCAATTTAAATGGCGGCACTGTTACGGTTTATAATCCAAGTAAATACTTCAAACACACGGGCAACAAAACGGGAGAACTGTCCAAAACCGCGGCTCGGGACTATACTTCCCGAAAATCAATCGTCAAACGCACGCGCGTGACATCGTGCTGGTGTCACGTTTCGATCAGGTGGGAACAATGGAATAAAAGAAACTACTCATCAGTGTTAATTCCAGTCGCATCTGAAGCTTTTTTAACTTTGGAGTCTGGGGTCCACTTTACCAGTCTAACTACTAACTTTGGCTAAACTTCGATATTTTCCGTGAAGCAACTGTCGTCTGACCTCCACAAACCGAAGGCGATACGAAGCATTGTAGTTAGACCTATTGTTGGACTTTTGAGGGCTTCAACAACCCGTAACGACTGCCACTAGATGTTCGTATGGCAACTTTTTTTTTTTGTTCCGGGGTGGAAAATCCTCAATGGATGTCGGCCGCCCTGGGGTGGGCGACGGGGTCAGTCAGACTCTTACTAAAAACCACCCCGGTGTCTCTCCGGTCACGTGCGCACGGAGCCGCGGGAGTCCTTGATTCTGCCGCGGCCCCATACTCTCGTGCCGGTCCGGTCTGTCCGGGCCTCACCTCCTGCACGGGGTAGTGATGTGTTAAACTACCTACTAGTGCATCGCCTCTGAGGCGTGCGCCGACACTCGTTCGGGCCTCCGCCTCGGGGTCCATCGGATAGGGGGCGGGGACTTCCCCATGTCCCTCGACCCTGGACTCATTCATGGGAGATGAATGGAAGAAGGCGTTATTCGCCCTTCCTCGGCGCCTGGTGCGTCTTCTGCGGCCCGGGAAGGGAGTTGAGATCTCCCTCTCCCGTTCCGCAGCTTCCTTATGCGACACCACGTCCTCGCAGAAGGACACCACCGCGTCCCACGACTCTGCGCTACCGACCATCCTCCGCACCACTGCCGGCAGCGTCATCGTATGGTAACCTGGATCAACGGCTTAACGTGCTTTCCGAGGCACGACCAGACCAATGCAAATATTCGTATTCATGCATACAAATATTTTGCACTGTGCAGGGATCGAACCCGCTCCTCCCATCCATCGAGCCCGAAACCGCGTTCACTACCGCTACGACACGGAGGCTGTCAAAAAGAAACTACTGACAGAACTAACCTAATGTAAATTTTGTTTGTAAAGAAGAAAATCAGATCCATTATAAATTTGTTTGTTATTTTAATTCCAGGCACCCCTAGCCATACCAGAGAATTTCACTTATGAACCAAGCACAGCTCAGAGTGATCAAAACGAAACGCTGGTGTTGGCGAGAGACAGAATAAGAAGCTATTCTGAAAGGTAAGACCATCTTTTCTTAACTGTTAAGTGTTATAGTCAGTTTCCAGACGAGCTAGAATCAGCTGGGGACTGAATTTTAAAGAGACCGACCAGACCTATCTGACCTTCAATCTTGATACTGGAGAACACTTATATGTATTTAAGTTAAAATTTCCTCTTTTTACCCGACTGCCGAAAACAAGAGGGTAATATTTAATTGTTAACGAATTCCTACCAATTTCGGTCACAGTAGCCAGTTTTATTTATTTCTTTATTTAATTAAGGTTCATCAACAGTTGTTAAATATATTTTACTTATAGGAAAATAAAAATTATTGTGTGAATGATAATATAGAAAGAAAGAAAGAAAGAAAATACATTTATTCAGCACAGATTTAAAGATACACAATAAATCTAAAATAAACATACATCAGGTATCATCAAATAAAAATCACATAGAAAGTAAAAACCCCTATCATCATCATCATCAACCTTTTTATCATCCCACCGCTGCACAGGTCTCCTCTCATATAAAGAAGGATTGAGCGTAATCACCACGCTTGTTCAATGCGGATTGGCGATTTCAAACTTAAAGTCCAGGTTTCCTCAAGATGTTTTCCTTCACCTTCAGTCATTGGTGTCCAAGATATACTTAGAAAGTACATATAACTTTAGAAAAGTTGCATTGGCACTTGCCTGACCTGGAAACGAACCCGCGCACTCATACTTGAGAGGCTGGTGTTTTAACCACGAGGCCACCACGACTCCAAACCCCCACGCGATCTAAAAAATAGCAGCAGTGTGCTTCGGGGCTGTACCAAAAAGGCCCAGTTCAGCAAAAATTACTGAAAACTAGTGCCTGACACTGGTTTTCAATTAAACATGATGTGAGGTCATCATTATTATCATCATCTCAGCGTTAATCACAGCCGCATCCGAAGCTTTTCAGCTTTGGGAGTCTGGGATCCGCTTTACCAGTCTAACTAGACTTGGGACTAAGCGCTCAAAAGTAAAAAAACAGTTATACTTTTTACTTATTTCAAAAAGCAGTAAACAGTTAACAAAAGCTTGTTAACTGTTTACTTCAAACAATTCTAAAAAGCAATTTCTAGTGCAAAAAATATATGTTAATGATTGCTGTTTGCTATTTTATTTATGTATGTTATTAAACACTAATGTTTTTTCAAGTGAAAAGCATGAGTGGTCTTTTTTTGCTTTGTGACGAAATTATTTTTGACAACAAATTATAGTTGACTAAAAAAACGAATTAGTCTGTCAGTCAGATTTCAAAAAAATAATTGACACGTATGTTTTGTTTTTTCATATAAACAAAAAATGAAGACGACACAGTGCGTTGAAAACTCGTGTGACGTCACTGCACTCTACACTTTATAGCGAGCAGTGGCGTCACCAACCACCACTCCTGATCTTTGATATATTTGTCTATTTTTATCGATTTGATAAAACAAAATATACGTATCCAATATTTTTCTATCTTCCATCGTGCATCTGCGACCAGACGAGCGACGAAACCGTCTGGCACCTGCTCCTCGAGTGTCCGAGGTTCTGCCTCGAAAGAATGGAGCTGGAGGAAAAAACCGAACTCCAGCTAACCCAGTCCTCACTCCACAAGTTTCTGGAGAAACCTGCAACGAGGACTCCATTCTTGACATTCGCGAGTAGGGTCGCCAAAGTCGCAGCGGGGCCAAACAAATCTGAGGCCTCAGCACGCTGTCGAGTCCGACCGCCACCATCAGCCCGTCAAACACGACACCACACGGGTGCAAGCACAACTAGCAGCCATCAACCGCAGATATCAACAGCGGGACTAATAAATACAAGGGGTGTAATAACTCCCATCCCTACCACTTCAACCACACAACCATCCACGTCCTCATCAGCCTTGGCACACCACCAGCCCGCGCAGGCGGCGGTGCTCTCGGCGGTAGATGCAGGAACCGGCCCGCAACCACCCCCCCTCGCCATGTCGACGGCACAGCTGCTGGCATGCGCTGAGAGCGGATCTCCAGGGATCAGACTCCGCGGGGTGGCCCTGTTCATGAACAGGGATTCAGAAAAGCTGAGCCTAAGTTTCTGCATCGGAACAAGCCGCGCTGCAGGCCGAGTCTACATCTCGCCGGGCCTGGCCGCCCTGATCAACGGGAGCACGACCAAAGCGAGCATAAAGCGCAGTAAGTACGTAGCGCTACAGCAGGTGGAAGTGGCCGCTCACCAATGCCGTTTAATGCGATTCAAAGGCAAAACAATCGCATTACTCGAGTGGAGGGCGGAGACTCCATTTGCCCAGGCGTGCTCGCTGCTCCAGGAGATCGGGCGGACAGGGGAAACGCCACCCCGGAAGATAAGCGTCGACGCCATGGCGATCGGTTGGGACAGAGGAGAAGTCGCGGACAGATTCGGCTGCCTGAAGGCCTCAGAACACCATGAGGTAGTGATCTACGAGGACAGAGGGGAAACTTTAAGTTTCCTGGAAGCCCCTGTGGACCGCTCAGCCAGCGCGACTGGTCCCACCACAGCCATGACCGGCGCTGAAAAGGTGCAGCGCAAAGCCGCCGAGGAAAAGGAGAGGAAGGCGAAGGCGGGTATCACCAGTCCGGAGGACCGAGCCCGGTCCAAATCCCACCTCAAGGCTATTGGTACCTTCCTCGACGCACTGCTGCCGAAAACCAGTCCAATCACACAGACTGAGAGGCTGGAGAGGGCGGTGGAGAAGATGAAAAAACAAACTGCCAAAAAGAAGGAACCGCCGCGACCCATACCAACCAGGGCGGAGAGGGGGCAAGTCAGCCCGCCGACCCTGGCCGTCACCTCTGGCGCCACGGACCACGTGAAGAGCGCCTTTCTCGAGTTCCTAGCTATTGTCAGGGCCACGTTAGAGGTAAACCTGGCAACATGCAAAAAGATCCTCCAGACCTACTTGAATGAGAACGAGGGTCTGCTGAGGGTCTTACAGGAACCAAGCAAGAAGATCCTCCAGACCTACGAACGCGAGAGAGTGGGTCTGTTGAGGGACTTGCTCGAGAAAGCGGACGCTGCGGTGTACGACAACTCCAGATCCCAGGTCTTGGCAGGGGATATGGAGGGGTCGTACATGGCGGCCTACTGCGCGTCGCGTGGTTTCGTGTCCCTTGATGAGGAGGAGACGGAGCGCAGAGGGAAAATGACCTTCAAAACACCGAAGGAAGACCCGGTGGTGGTTGTCGCGAAGTGCACCAGAATCATGCTGGACGAAAGGGTTCTCGAAAAGGCAAAATCCGTTTCGGGAGACCTGGAGTCGGGGGTGCACTGGGCGATACCCAGCATCGAGTGGGTAAATGGGGTGCCGGGTTGCGGGAAGTCAACCTGGGTGATAGGTCGCTTCGACGAGGAGAGCGACTTTGTGGCAACCACGACAGCCGAAGCTGCCAAGCAACTGAAGGGACAGCTGGAGAGCCGTTATGGCCCTCGAGCTAGAACTAGGGTGCGCACAATGGCCTCAATTTTAGTCAACGGGTTCAAAAAAAGGGACAAATGCCGTCGCCTAATGGTCGACGAAGCCCTCATGAACCACTTTGGGGCTATAGTGATGGCAGTTAGGCTGTCTGGAGCGAGCGAAGTCGTTCTGATCGGCGACGTGAATCAGCTGCCATATTTGGACAGAGAGAACCTCTTTGAGCTGAGGTACACCCGCCCAAATCTGGTGGCTAGCGTCACCCGGGACCTCCTATGCACGCACCGGAACCCCATGGACGTGCCGTTTTCCCTCAGCGAGGTATATCCGGGCACTTACTCCTCTATGACGTCGCTGTCGCGGGTCCACTCCCTGAGCGTCGCAGCGTTCACGGATGCGCAAATACCGGTAACCGCCGAAAACACCCTATTCCTGGTCCACACGCAGGGGGAGAAATCCTCTCTCGCCGACCAGGGGTACGGTTCGGGCGAAGGGTCGCGCATCCTGACCATTCATAAGGCCCAGGGACTGACCTACGACAGCGTCGTCATAGTTAACACCAAAACCCAGCGGCTCCGCTTACACGAAAGCGTTCCCCACGCGGTAGTCGCGGTGTCAAGACACAGGTCAACCTGTGTCTACTACTCGGACGACACTGACGACGCCATAGGGCGCTTCGCCCGAAAAGCAATGGATGCGTCCGCCAAAATGGTCATCGATTATAACCTTAAGATTGCCATGCATCACAGGGACGTGGCAGTCGTGGGCGGCCTGATGGGGGTGGTGAGGGCCCTTAGCGGGGAAAACCGTGGCAAGAAAAGTGATGACAATGACAATAGATAAAATACTTCTAAACATCTTAACTACAAAAGTGTGATTGTGTGGAATATTTAAGTACCAAAATATAGACAGATAATAAGAATTGTAATGGGCGCGTCCGCGGCGGCCTGGGTATGGTCATGTCCGGGCCGTCCGCGGGCGCGCCCAAAACACTAACCTTAGAACATCAATGATGTGGAATAGATAACTGTTAAAATAATAAGAACTACATTAATAGTACAGCATCGCGCCTCGGCACCCGTGTATCCCCCTGGGAGGACACGCGTGTCGAGGCGCGGGTAGAGATAAGGAACTAGTTGTAATAATTAAGATAATGTAATTAGTATATAGATAACCATAATGTAATAAAGTAGCGCCTCGCCTCGGCACCCGTGTACCCCCCTGGGACCAGGCGCGTGCGCTCCATACAAGCAGAAAAGCTCTGCATACCCTAATAGTTTTCTAAAAAAATATATAATAATTTATATACTACAAACTTAAAACTGAAAGACTTTGTTAATCAGTTAGTGAGAACACTGCCATCTATTGGGCCTAGTGCTAACTACGAAATATCACTGGCCTTCGTCGCGACGGCCGCGCCACTTCTCGTAGCGGCCGTAAGCACAAACAAAATGTGCCTCTTCCATATCTGTCTGTGTATAAAATTATTTGCTTGTGTGCCTAAATTGTTGTGTACGTGTGCGTGAAATTTCATTGGCTTTTAAGGGCACGATAAGCACAGCTTCTAATAATGCGACGAATTTAAGAAGTTCAGAAATATAGCATGATTGTTGTTCGTTCAAATACCTTTTTATTTTAGCAGCTTATGTTGTTTCAATATTGGTTGTTTTAAGCGGAATTAAATATTCATTTATTTTAGAGTTTTTGGTTTAACACAAAAGAAAGGTTGTCTTTATAAAAAGTATTATGATAATTATATGTGGTTAGCAGGCTGTGTAGTGTGTACACACAAATAAATTGTTTTGTTTCTCGTGTAGGTATATTATTTTAAAACACGGCATTGACAGTTTGTCGTTATAAAAACTTAAAAGACCTTAAGTTTTTCAACCTACTTGCTTTTGAATTTCAATACTATACTTTATATTGTAATAATTTTCCTGAAGTTTACAAATTAACAAAATTTAATAGTTATGATTCCAATGAGTAGTGCATTACACATATTTATGAAAGATTTGTCTATATTTCCATTTTAAAAGAACTTTTAGCGATTTCACAACGATCTTATATATATTTAATTTTTACGGAGTTATTTAAAAATAGATAGGCGCGTTGATTTAATTTATAGATAGTAAAATATATTTTTTTAGTTTTTTGAGAAATAAATTATTACTTATTTACAGTTCAGTTAGTAATACCATTTCATTGTATTTCGATAGCCTCCATGGCGTAGCGGTAGCGAACGCGGCCGCTGCGTAAGGAGGCGCGGGTTCGATCCTCGCGCAGTGTAAATATTTGTATGCATGAATATGAATATTTGCACTGGTCTGGTCGTGCCTCGGAAAGCCCGTTAAGCCGTTGGTTTCGGTTGCCATACGAACATCTAATGGCAGTCGTTACGGGTTGTTGGAGCCCACAAGTCAGACGGCAGTCGCTTCACGGAAAATGTCGAAATTTTGCCAAAATCAGCAATTAGACTGGAAAAGCGGACCCCAGATTCCAAAGCTTTGGATGCGACTGGTATTAACCCTGAGATGATGATTTCATTGTACTCATTTGGGCAAAAAAAAAATACCTAACACCCCACGTATATCATTTATTTGACTTGTTCTTATCATCAATCACATACTTAGATGTTCATTGTAGCCACGCACAAACATCAATTCAATGTTGACATGCGAAAAAGTACGCGATTATGTTAAATTGAAACTACGTCTACGTTACGTTTTTTAAGTTTTACCATATATAAGCACAGAGATTTGGGTAGTAGGTATATCTATGCATACCTTCAAGAAAATCTCTGTGCACGCCCCTGCCTGGGACTGTACGGGTGTCGGGGTGAGGCGTAGAATAAGTACTATAAATAATCTTTAGGTATAGATAATAAAAATATCATAGTGTTAGAATAAACGATAGTAAATAAGGGAATGTAATATATATAAAAAAAAAAAAAAAAAAAAAAAAAATCATATAAAAGAACAAAAATAGTAATATATATATATTTGTAACCCTAATATAATTTAACTAACGGACTCATAGTTTTAAGGGAAATGTAGTTCCTCAGCGGGCCCAATTGTGATGGGGGGTCCCCGCCTGAGTTTTATAAATAATAAAATATGGAACAATAATAAACCGATAAAAAAGAGTGCGGACGATCATGTCTGCAGAATTAGTACTCATTTATAAAAAAAAAAAAAAAATTTCTATAATCTGAATGACGGACTAAACAGAATAAATTTTTTACCCAGGAAACATCTCTATTTTGCCTGTTAATTAATCAATGAATGTTTCTTCGTACTTCACGGGCTTAGGACTGTCTGAATAACTTTATTTCTGTAAATTTAATTCAATGAATCTATTTAAAATAAAAATTAACTATCATTCAGGCGTACTTAAAAGTTCTTTGATTTTATATACAAATTTCTATATATTTACAAGACTCGTTGTAGGTATTTACATTTTTGAAGTGTATTGTTTGTCAGTCACAATTATATTATTAGTCATCTAATAGTCACTAATTCAATAAGTCGAACTGATTCGAAGAATCTGCTAAAGCAGAAAAAGCAACTAAAGAAATAAGTATAAAGCATAAGTGAAAGAAAAGTTATACGAAATAACGAAAAAGTTGCTCCGCAAAAGTACTTTCCAACTTAATAAGTTGTATAGTAAGTAGGATTACCATCACAAAAAGTTGATAGCGCGACATCTATTATTGCCAATAAATAACGCCAGCACATAACAGAGCGTACTGTAAATTCGTAATAGTAGTAGTGTATATACAAGTCAACAGATGGCGTCAGCGTAAGTCACAAAAAGTAAAAGTTGAATCGACGTTTTCAAAAAAAGCAACTTACTCGTATTTTGCTTTTATAAAAAAGCTTGCTTTGTACTTTTTATCACCTCCAAGTCTAACTGCTGATTTTGTATAAAATATTTTACGTGAAGCGGCTGCCGTTTGACCTCCACAACCCGAAGGCGACATCGAAGCATTGTAGTTAGACCAATTGTTGGACTTTTTTGAGGGCTCCAACAACCCGTAACAACTGCCACTAGATATTCGTATGGCAACCGGGACCAACGGCTTAACGTGCTTTCCGAGGCACGACCAGACCAGTGCAAATATTCATATTCATGCATACAAATATTTCCATTTGGGTCTAACCCGCGCCTCCTTTCGCTTCTCCGCCGAGAAGACCCTGGCGATGGTCGTCACGCGGAAGCTTAAATATGACACTCCGGTCGTGCAGATGGGTGGCGTTGTCATCTCGTTGGTGACCGAGCTCAAAATCCTCGGAGTCATCGTCGACAGTAAGTTGACCTTGCAAGGCAACTAACCTTTATAGGAAACTGTCGGCGATGGCTCGGGTGGATTGGGGCTTGTGTCCGGAGATCTTCAGGACAATATACACCGCGGTGGTCGAACCCACCATCCTGTACGGCGCGAGCTCCTGGGCGAAAGCCGCCGAGAAGATCTCTGTACAGAGAACCTTTGCTACCGTCCAAAGGGGGTTTGCACAGAAGATCGCCAAGTCACATCGTACGGTGTCGCTCAATGCAGCGCTCACGCTGTCAGGTCTCCTCCCGCTCGATCTTCGAGTGTTGGAGGTCCCCCGGCTGTTTAAGTGCAAACGGGGACGTCCGATTGAAGAGCTGGAATCCCGCGAACTGGAGGAGCGTAGGGCCTTTACGGAGGCCCCCCCGAAACTGTGGCTCAGCTACAGCTCCCCGCTCATCTGATTTACACAGACGGTAGTAAATCGGATGAAGGGGTCGGAGCGGCATATTCATACTGGCGGGATGGGTACGAGATTCGGACCAAGCGAATGAGGTTGGAGCCGATGTGTACCGTCTTTCAGGCGGAGCTGCTCGCGATAGCCAGGGTTACGGACCTGGTTGTCCTGAGAGGCTTCGACTGCGCGGCGGTGCTCAGCGACTCTCGATCCTCGCTCGACTTGATCCGAAACCCGAAAACGCACCATCCCCTTGCTACCCATATTCGTGAGAGTATCAGGGAGCAAGAGGGGAGAGGTAAAATCCTCCGGTTCTTTTGGCTCATGTCGGGATCCCCGGCAATTAGCACGCCGACGAGTTGGCAAGGCAGGCGGCGACTCAGTCCAGGGTGGCCCCAGCGTATGACAGGTGTCCAGTCTCATACATCAAGCGACGTCTGAGGGAGGGTACAGTAGCTGTTTGGAACGGGAGGTACACCGGCGGGGCCACGGCTGGGGTTACGCGGATGTTCTTCCCCCATGTGGTGCGCGCGCGCGGGGTCCTGAAGTGCCTCGACAGGACGTCTATGAGGGCGCAAATGTTGACTGGTCCTGCACAAATTCAAGTTGAAGGAGAGTCCAGCCTGTGTATGTGACACACAGGCCAGTGAGACCATACAACACTTAATATTTGAATGCCCGAGGCATAACCGCGACAGATACGACCTGGAAGTATGTACTGGAAGAATGCTGACAGAAAGAACCATTGCCGACCTCATGGCGGATAAACACTCCAGGCCGCATCTGGAGCGGTTTTGCCTCAAAGTTGCAAAAGTAGCCATTGAGAGAAATAGGACAAGGTGCAGTACAACATTGCGAATGCCGTCGGCAAGAACAAATGTAAGCTAGATTTATGTGGAAGCTGTTAGTAGTATGACACACGAAGTTCTGCTAAATATAAGAAAACAAAAATGTATATAGGAAGACTAGTAATAAGTAGTAACTAGGAAGTAAAATGTAAATATAGATGTAAGACTACCTGAAAAAGAATATGGGGATAAGAGCAACCTCAAAAAATCACAAGCCAAACAACAGCTCACTAAAAAGAAAAGAAAGGTATGACATTATAAAAAAGTAAAAAACGATTCTTGCCATGCAAGAAGGAGATAAGACGGCTAGAAAAAAAAAACCGCGCCTCCTTGCGGAGCGGCCGCGTTCGCTACCACTACGTCACGGGGGCTAAATAGTTCAAATGAGTTCATTTAGTATAACACTTGGTATATAAATAATTTAGATCTGCTTACTCCTTCGTGACATACGAGCGTGATGATATAAATCATGTTCGTTTTGACTTGCAGGTCCGAAGCGTCAGAACCTGACAACGCCGGGATATTTAAGACATTAGTGGAACAGACCGGACCGGAGACAGCCAGACTGCTGTACCATATGGCTGAGGAGGTAAGAAGTCTCATGTAGACTAGACTAATTAACACTGGTTAACAATGGTTTTGCCCATGAATAATTTTGACAACTCTCTCTAATCTCATTTCACACAACTTTTGACAACTCCCTCTAATCTCACTTCACACAACTTTTGACAACTCACTCTAAGCTCACTTCACCCAACTTTTGACAACTCTCTCTAATTTCACTTCACCCAACTTTTGACAACTTACTCTAATCTCACTTCACACAAATTTTGACAGCTCTCTCTAATCTCACTTCACCCAACTTTTGACAACTATCCTAATCTCGCTTCACCCAACTTTTGACAACTCTCTCTAATCTCACTTCACACAAATTTTGACAACTCTCTCTAATCTCACTTCACACAACTTTTGACAACTATCCTAATCTCGCTTCACCCAACTTTTGACAACTCTCTCTAATCTCACTTCACACAACTTTTGACAACTGTCCTAATCTCACTTCGCACAACTTTTGACAACTCACTCTAATCTCACTTCACACAACTTTTGACAACTCTCTCTAATCTCACTTCACACAACTTTTGACAACTATCCTAATCTCGCTTCACCCAACTTTTGACAACTCTCTCTAATCTCACTTCACACAACTTTTGACAACTCTCTCTAATCTCACTTCACACAACTTTTGACAACTATCCTAATCTCGCTTCACCCAACTTTTGACAACTCTCTCTAATCTCACTTCACACAACTTTTGACAACTGTCCTAATCTCACTTCGCACAACTTTTGACAACTCACTCTAATCTCACTTCACACAACTTTTGACAACTCTCTCTAATCTCACTTCAACTGTTTTTTAAAGTTGAATAAACATGTTGTCATTTGGCATGACAATAATCATGTTTTGTACAGACAGCACATAAAGATATTACAATCTATCAGATTTATTCATTAGATTTTCAACTTTATCTCTAAAGTTTAGAGATAAAGTTGAAAATCTAATAAATAAATTGAGCCTTGATGCTTTAGACTCTCATTAAGGCCCAAGATTGATTGGGACTATTTGTCAGTTTCAGGTAGGTTGTCCTACTGTCGTCCGTATTTTACCGAAATTTTGAGCCCAACTTTCTTTGAAACGGGTCTGGTTTCGTTTGCAATTTGCTGATCAGGAAAATTATATTAATTATTTTTTACTTTACAGAGTTACAACAATATGATGGAAGCGAAGAAGAATTCGTGAAATTGCACAAAGACATATAACATTCCTTCCTAGAGCGTCTACACGATGGCCGGGCAATGTAAGCCATAGACGAAGTGTGTGTATTTTTTTTCCACAGTTTTCTAGTAAAAAATATTTTTAGTCAATGTTACAGACGACAGCACATCAAGCTACTACGATCTTTCATATATATTTATTAAATTTTCAACTTTATCCCTAAAGCATTAAGGCTCAAGATTGTTTGGGAATATTTGACAGTTTAGGGTACCTTGATCTGCTATCTTCTATACAAGCACAAGCTTAGGTGAAAAGAATCTGCGAAAAGGAGGACTTTTTTTTAATAGATATTGATAGAAAAAAAAACACTTTTTAGTCGATTTTTTATCACCTCAAAATATTGGTGGTTAATTTATATTTTGTTAAAGAAACTCAGCAATCGTGTTGGTTATCGATATCCAAATATATAAAACAAAAGATTATATTTTACTACCGCAGGTAGCTTCACCTCCATTCAGAATAAACCTTTTAAACAAACCTTTATTACAGCCCATTCGTCCAATTTTGACTTCTATCCCTACGATATAAGGATGACGTTAAATGAACGAAACATGGTTACAATACGAACTTATCCACTGCAGCTGTCGTTTGTCTTGCCATGAACGGAATAGAGTTCAAAATAGCTTGAATGGGCTGTTGAAGAGGGTGTTTTAAATGTCTAATTTTATACCGAATGCAATTTTATGTACAAACCCGCTATAAATCTATGCGTGAAGACGTATACGCGTCAGCAGATAACACAGACATACACTTCCGATTTCACCCTTCTCTCGTACTGTACCGAGGGGTTTTCCAATCATCGTCATCGTCAACCTTTGTATCGTCCCACTGCTGGGCACAGGTCTCCTCTGATACATAGAAGGATTGAGCGTAATCACCACGCTTGCTCAATGCGGGTTGGCGATTTCAGACTTAAAGTCCAAGTTTCCTCGAGATGTTTTCCTTTACCATTTTTTAATCAGTCATCAGTCAGTCGTGTCCAAGATATACGTAGAAAGTACATATAACTTAGAAAAGTTACATTGGTACTTGCCTGACCTGGAATCGAACCCGCACACTCATACTTGAGAGGCTGGTGTTTTAACCACTAGGCCACCATGACTATTTACTTTTTCTCATGTTTAATATAACCATCACGTTTGCGGAGTTCCGCTAGCTAATTTAATCTAACCCCGCAGACGCTTGCATTGACCAGTCATCGGAAAGACACAGAAAGCTGCCATTTTCGGTAATCTTTATAATACCGCCAGTATTTAGAAAAAAATATTGTAATTAATATAAAAATTTAAAAAAATATTATTATTAATGTGTAATTAGTACTTACTTGGCGTCAATTTAAAATGCCTTATTATGCCTTTGTATGAGTAGATGACATTATATTTAAAATAGTAAATGTTTACTTAATTACGAATTAGATCAATTAATCTACCTACCTGACTTCCTATTTACTGGGTAACACGATACGCCTTGGGTAAAACTTGTGGTCAGATTTCTGACTACCTTTGACGGCTGTCAAATTGCTATGACTGACAGCCGGACCAACCGCTTAACGTGCACTTCGAAATACGAATCTCGTTAAGTAATGGTTGGTCACCCATCCAAGAAGCGACCGCGGCAAACGTAGCTTATCCTTCGCTCGATCAGTGTGGCTACCATGAGTTTTTACGAAGACTCGATCATCGATATCGCCCGCGTTTAACTCATCGATTGATCCGCTTATAACGGTACCTACAAACGCCGCATGGAACAACGCGTCATAGTGACGTCATACGAATTCTACATCTCGCAATCAGAGTTTACCGCGCAACTAGCATACATACAACTTCCAATTTCAACCATTGGGCAAGTGCCCGCCAGACATAACACCCGTCTGGTCGGAGGATCCTCCCTTTTATATGGAGGATGAGTGAGCTTTACTCCCTGTCCCTCATGCCTCCATACGCTTCAAGGTTGTAAGAACTGTCAAGTCATCTTCTTTTTCTTCATCTCAGCGTTAATCCCAGTCGTATCGAAGTTTTTCAGCTTTGGAGTCTTTACCAGTCTAACTGCTCATTTTGACTGCCGTCTGACCTCCACAACCCGAAGGCGATATCGAAGCATTGCAGTAAGACCAATTGTAGGAGTTTTGAGGGTTCCAACAACCTGTAACAACTGCCATTAGATGTTCGTATGGCAACCGGGACCAACGGCTTAACGTGCTTTCCGAGGCACGACCAGACCAGTGCAAATATTCATATTCATGCATAAAAATATTTGCACTGCGCGGGGATCGAACCCGCGCCTCCTTGCGCAGCGGCCGCGATCGCTACCGCTACGCCACGGAGGCTGTCAAGAAGTAAGAACTATCAACCAATGAGAGCGCCAAACACTGCCCATGCATATCATCGAGTCTCGTAATGAAAGCTCACGGTAGCCATATTGTACGATATTTATAATTGGCTTGTATCCTAAAAATAATTTAATGTCCGTCAGATAGCTTTATAAAAAATATTGAACACGTATTTTTTATTTTTTCTTTTATTCAAATACTTAGGAAGATATATTGATTTGAAATGTCGCATGACGTCACGCCATGGTGCAAAATATAGAACGGCGTGACGTAATTAGCCCCCACTCCGTAACTTTAATACGCTATATCTCAGTAATTTTTGGTAATTACGACAAAATAAAAAATACGGGTCTTAATTTTTTTTATTATCTGTAAGACGGATTAATTATTTTTTTTATTTTCATACCTTGGATACATCCCTATTTAGCTATGAGCCTTAATCATTTAAGCTGATAACTGTTTTTACTAAATATAAATATTAGGATAAATATCAAATCGTCAATTCGGAAATATCATGATTAGCCCATAATGTTCTTACTCCTGGGACACCGAACCTCTTGATGAGGGGGACTGGGCCATAATCTACCAAACGGACGCAGTGCTGGTAGATGTCACATGACATCGAAGTTTTGCCTCTAGGACATGCCGGTTTCCTCATGATGTTTTACTTCACCGTTTTGAGAGCTGTGGTGATGAAATAATTAACACAAAGTAAACAACAAGTCGGGTTCGGGTTTTCGAGTGGCGACCACGCACCGGAAGACGTAGCGTGGGTAGGCCCCCGACAAGGTGGACCGACGACCTGGTGAAGGTCGCGGGAAACCGCTGGATGCGGGAGGCGCAGAACCGGTCGTCGTGGAGAACCTTGGGGGAGGCCTATGTCCAGCAGTGGACGTCTTTCGGCTGAAATGATGATGATGATGATGAAACAACAAGTCAACTAGTACATATACAATATGTAAAGAAAACCCTGTCCGACCCATAAGGATAATAAAGGTTAGGTAAACACATGACCAAATATAATATAAAATTTTACGTAATCATCATAGAAACAATACTAATGAATTTTGAAATAATCTTTTTTTCCCGCGAATTAATTCCAACTTCCCCGAAATTTGGTAATGTTTAAAAAAGTGTCAACACCGGTTTTATTACGAGCGAATAGCGATGCGACCACGTGCCGCGTGCCTTGCCCCCCGCCGCCCGCGGAAGGGTTGCTTACTGCAAGTGTATTAAGTTACGTCTTTTTGCAAAATATTATTTATTTTTTTAGGGGGATCTTTATTTTAAATTTAGCCCGGCTTTGTAGGCATTAGTAGAATCAGATATCGATACCTAACAACACCTTCACGGATCGGACAGGGTTTTATTTACATATTGTATGTAAATTCATCTGAATATCTTTAAAAGAAAATTCTGTATATTCCATGCTTTTGGTTAGCTCAGGATGTCGGCATGTCCTAGAGCCATAACTTTGTAGACATTTGACACACACTGGGTACGTGCGTCGTGGGTTCATTCCCTCTCATGAGGGGATGTTTGTGCCCTCACAAATAATCATAAGCAATATCGACTGATTACTATATGTACTTACTTACTCCTTTACTCGGTGGTAGGCCATAACATCGGCTGCCGGCAAAAGTTACCACCCACCAGACAAGGTCTTGCCGCCAAGCGATTCGTCGTATTCCGGCATGATGTCTGGTGAAGCCGTACGGAGGACGGGTCTGAGCAGTTGCGATGTGTGCCGGGCACGATGCACCAATTGTTGTTATGTTGGGAGTTTGGTCGTGGAGAGTCTCCAGATCAATCTCCCTCTGGCGCAGTATCGTTGGTCGTGTTGGCCTTGGGTTTAACATTGCATCACCTCGATCAACTGCCGTCATGCTTCCTATTCCTAAGTTTTTTAAGTGAATAGGCTTAATAAACTAGCGCGCTTTACCACCAACAATTGCATCACTGCTTACCATCAGGCGGGATTGCAGTCAAGCTCTAGTTTATCATTATTAAAAAAAAAGTACTTGTCAATTTCCACCTTTTTGTGGTCAATTCCTACATATAATTTAAAAATTTACATGGATGTCAATCGATTATACCATACAATATTTTATTCGACCGAATTTCAATAATATCGATAAAAATCGCCACACACTAGGTACAGACCGCTCATCAAACTATAACAAAATGTCGAATTTCTTTAATAGATTTTCAACGTTATCTCTGTAGTGTGTTCAAGGTTGATTGAGAACCTTATACCGCTTCAGATACATAGGTTAACCTACAGTCGTCTGTACTCGATAAAAAAGAAAGCTGTTTTCGATAATCGAATCTATAGCACTTTAACTGTGATTAAATGGCAAATTAAAATGGTAAATGAGATTTGGTATGAGGTTACTTTAATTCCTAGGGAAGGAGAAAGGCTACTATTTATCGACATACCACGGCACGAAGCTGTGTGCGAAAGTTAGTTAAAGTTAGTTATTCGAACTAAGTATTATGTTGCTACTTAAAAAGACTTACTTTTTCGATATTCTATTTATCGATTATTTTTGCTAAAATTGTTTTTTATTAAAAAAAAAGCCTGAATATTGTGATAAAGCAAATTAATACTAACAGTATTTTACTACATTGCACTTGAAATAGAAATATACTTACGTAAATAAATAATTTATTTATTAAAAAAAACTCGAATTTGCTTAAATATTTAATTAGTTAAAGTAACTTAAATTCTATTTAAAAGGAGAAGTCGAGATGCTAGAGTGAGATATTACTATGATAGAGATTAGAAAGAGAAAGAAGACCATATTTGTCATCAAAACAATACAGAGTGGTGCTGACAATACGACAATAAATTAAACATTGTGTACCTCAGCACAGTCTCACTCTACCCATGAAAAATCATATAAATATGTCCGTTAGTTTAGTCACAGGATATTTTTTCCTTTTTCACATTTTCTACATGATGTACATGCTGATAAGGAAGCGCTTACAGGTTAATGACCGCCGCATCCAGCGGTACTAAACTTTAATAATAATAGCGCGAAAAAAGCAAGTCGATACAGGATCGCGCTGTCGCCGATCGGAGGTCATTGAACCAATATTTTTAAAGGATATTCTATTCCGTTTGCAATTTTATGCGATTTAGTTTGTTTGAAATTCACATTTTTTTTTTATTTTTGATGCTAGATTTTTTGCTATGGTTTAGGATTATTCCTATGAACCAGCATTGTTCGTGTTTTCATTTATTGTCGTATTGTCAGCACCACACTCTATAATAAAACTGTCAAAATTGCCCTTCCATAATGCAAAGGAATTTCAACTTTATCATGTGTAACATTGTGTCTGTTCTTCCAAAACTTGATGACTCTCAGAGATTATAAAACCAATTATGTATATGGTTTTATGTGTTCTATATACTACAACATCTCGCC
This sequence comes from Sesamia inferens, assembly GCA_037179545.1. Taxonomy (NCBI): domain Eukaryota; kingdom Metazoa; phylum Arthropoda; class Insecta; order Lepidoptera; family Noctuidae; genus Sesamia; species Sesamia inferens. Next base: position 12,050,988 of record CM073951.1, on the reverse strand, counting down.
TTGATTACCACAGAATAGGCAGAGGTGTAAACAGAGTAGACACAGATTTAATACTAGTTAACTACTATAGATTTGTAACTGGCCTCGAATCCCTTATACACGAACTATACTAAATATAAGAAAAGGACGGATAATAATTTACGCGTTTAAAAATATGGCTACTAAAAGTACGAAGTTTTGCCGCCAAGCGATTCGTCTTCCAGCATAATGTCTAGTGAAGCCGAGGACGGGTCTGGGCAGTTGTATTGCGATGTGTGCCGGATACGATGCGCCTAATGTTGTTGTGTCGGGAGTTTGGTCGTGGAAGGTCTCCAGGAAGTTGTTGCAGAATAATTCCTGTAGTGTGTCGATAAAATATCTATGGCAGGTTGCTTAACACATAGTCTCAGAATTGGGGCCCAGATCAATCTTCCTTTGGCGCAGCATCGTTGGTCGTGTTGTTGGGTTTAACATTGCATCACCTCGTTCAACGGCCGTCTTTCTTTCTATTCACTCAGTGTTTTTCTTAATGAATAGGCTCTTAATATACTAGCGCGCTTTACCATCAACGATTACATCACTGCTGCTACTACATAGAGTGTTTAAATTTCATCAAGTACGCAATAATTTCACTGTGTCACTAGTTCTGCCATTTTCTTAATAAAATAGAAAAAAAAAATGCATACTTAAATTTAGTTTGGTTCGTCAGCAAGGGAAATCATCATTGTCTATTGGATTTACTAAAAATATGCTTGTCAATTCTATAAATCTGAAAATGTTTAAGGTCTATTATTGTTAAGAATTTAATAATAGAATCGGCGAAACTCGCCCAGTCGGCCATTGTCATCATCAGGCATAAATTCCACACTCCAGGCTATGACAAATGTTGATACAAGCAAATTTTAAAAAAAACGTTAATGTTGCCAGACTACGTTTTCTATTGCAACTAATACGTTTACTTGAATTTCTAATGAACAAATATGTTTTGTTGAAGGATTTTCTGTTGCTTATGGATACAGAAAAAAATATAATCTGGGAGTTAACTGTAACTATGAAATCAGTTTGAAATATGATTTAAAAAAAAGTGCTCTTTCATAGAAACGAAAAATATAATATGATCCATAAATTATAATATATAGTTTTTGTTTTCTACATCTAAAATCATAATGCCGAAATTATGGTTACAGTTAGCTTTTAAATTATTTTTCCGAATAAACCTAATTCAAATATATTGTAGGTACTTAGGAAAATTGTAATATTATATCATTAGCCAATTTTATTGTAATTATTATTAATTATGTCAATTTTAATTTAACGAATTTATAGGTTATATCTCGACCTTAGAAGTATTAGGTCGTATGTGCAGATTCGTCGATCTATAAGTACGACCTAATGCTTCTAAGGTCGATATATATATAAAATATTATATGTAATATGTATAGTTTTATAATGTAAGTCAATGAAAATAGATGGAATTGTATACTTTGTGGAGACGACAATACTTGAGAACTTTGAAAATAAAAGAGTTTTTTGGTCTATCAAATGAATTCTAACATCGAAATTGAACCATACATCTGTTATAGTCCATAACATCACAGTGCTAAACGCCGTAAATTGATATAATATAAGTTATAGCTTAGTTATTCCATAACGTATACTAGTTTAAAGCTCGTGTGACTTAAATCTGGACAGATCACTCTTCTCTGTCTTTTTCTGACTTTTTAAGTCACAGAACAGCATGAATTAAATGTGAGTTTAAGTCACAAAACAGCGTGACTTAAGTGCGAGTTTTAGTCACTAAGTGCTTGTTGGGCGGACTACGGGTTTGGCCAATCTTTGATTAACTATACTGTCGTAAGTATTGGAAATATTTTGGAAGGCTTTAGATAAATACAGTTTAATTGATTGTCACATTAGTGTCTGCACCTTGTATTAAATATCGGCCGCCGGCAGAAGTTACCACCCACCAGACAAAGCCTTGCCGCCAAGCGATTTGTCGTGTTCCGGCATGATGTCTGGTCAATCCGTACGGAGGACGGGTCTGAGCAGTTGTGTTGCGATGTGTGCCGGGTACGATGCGCCAAATGTTGTTGTGTTGGGAGTTTGGTCGTGGAGGGTCTTCAGATCAATCTCCCTTTGGCGCAGCATCGTTGATCGTGTTGTTGGGTTTAACATTGCATCACCTCGCTCAACTGCCGTCTTCCTTCCAATTCGCTCAGTTTTTCTGAGTGAACAGGCTCTTAATAAACTAGCGCGCTTTACCATCAACGATCGCATCACTGCTTACCATCAGGCGGGATTGCGGTCAAGCGCTAGTTTATAATTATTAAAAAACCTCGCCGTATGTTGAAATTTGTTGGTGGTACAATTCCATCTAATCGTATTGATTTTTGTTACTGGCCCTATTATTGTACAGACGAGAGCATATCAAGCTACTACAATCTATCAAAATTCTTTATTAGATTTTCAACTTTATCGCTTAAGCATTAAGGCTCAAAGTTGATTGGGAATATTTGACAGTTTCGGGTAGTTTGACCTGCTGTCGTGTATACATACGCGCCACTATCGCGTTCCAGTGTTACTTAATGTGATATGGTATAAATAAATATATTTTTAACTATCTGTCGTTTTATTTGGACTACACAGGGATTAACCGGTTTGGGATAAATCTCGGCCTTAGAAGCATTAGGTCGTCGGACCTATACATACGACCGGTTCTAGAGTCGAACTATACATACGACCTAATGCTTCTAAGATCGAGCTATACATGCGACCTAATGCTTCTAAGGTCGATCTATACATACGATCTAATGCTTCTAAGGTCGATCTATACATACGACCTAATGCTTCTAAGGTCGATCTATACATACGACCTAATGCTTCTAAGGTCGATCTATACATGCGACCTAATGCTTCTAAGGTCGATCTATACATACGACCTAATGCTTCTAAGGTCGAGCTATACATACGACCTACTGCATCTAAGGTCGACCTATATGTACGACCTAAGGCTTTTAAAGTAGAGTAATAAAAGTCAATACACTTTTATCTTAGGTTGATACTTCATGTAGGCCGTTACTGGCCGTTAGGTTTGTAATCTGTCACATAATGACTTAAGGTCCATAGCACACTTAGGCTCGGCGCAAATTGGCCACCGACCACAGACACCGGCGGCCAGTGACGGCGACCTAACACACTTTTTAATATATTTTATATAGACGCGCTGAACACGTGTTTCCAGTGGCGGCCACTCGCTACAGTAGTGTCCGCGACTCGCCACTAGTGGTCACTACGTGCCACACAAACTGCCGACACCCGCCACTGTCGCATTGCTCCACCCCCCGCGCAGTTAACCGTTTTTCGATCGCTTTCAATCCCGTCAATCACGAAGTCCTTTTATCCATCCTTTCCCATGTTATGGTCTCTTCCGAGGTTCTGGATTGGTTCTCCTCGTATCTTCGGGGGCATCAGCAAAGCAGTTCTTGCGAGAGATTCATCTTCTAACTGGTGTGAGCTTGTTTCTGGCGTCACTCAAGGCGGTATATTATCCCCTCTTTTGTTCTCAATCTTTATTGATCTTATTACTACTGAACTTCAGTGTGCGTATCATCTTTACGCTGATGACCAACAGCTCTACACTCAGGCAAGTGTTGTCAACTTATCGGATGCGATTGGGGAGCTGAACCGGAAATTGGAAGTGGTGAGGGATTGGTCTAATCGTTTCGGGGTAGCGGTTAACCCTACAAAATGCCAGGCCATTATTATAGGGAGTACCATTAATCATCGTAGGCTCGAGTGGCTTAGTGGTGCCACCGGTTATCTTTGATGACAAAGTCATTCCGTTCAGCTACGACGTCAAGGTTCTGGGTCTGCATGTTGACACTTGCCTGGACTGGCGTAAGCAGGTTGCACGTGTGAGCAAAATAGTCACCGGGACGTTGCGATCCCTTTATAGGGTAAAAAATGTTCTTCCATCACACATAAAGGCAATGCTTGTTCAATCCCTTATCTTCCCCATTATTGATTATGGTGATGTGTCTTATTACGACCTGAATGTAGATCTACTCAATAAACTTGACCGACTTCTAAATAACTGCATTCGATTCGTATTTAATCTTCGTAAGTACGATCATGTATCTTCTCACCGGTCCATATTGAAATGGCTACCCATCAGGCAACGCAGAGCTCTAAGAGCCTTGACGACCTTGTTTTCACTCTAACAATCCTGTTCCCCTTCTTATCTTACTTCTCATTTTCAATATTTATTCTCTGCGCATAATAAGAATCCTCGTTCTTCCAATAATTGTCTTCTACGATGTCCTATTCACCGCACTGGTTTTCTTAAGTCTTCATTTCTGGTTCAGGCGGTTTTCTTTTGGAATGATCTTCCTCAGAATAACAGGACGTTGACCGGTCGGTACACATTCAAAGTTTAAGCTCGAGAATACCTACGCAAGAAATTGGCAGATTCATCCCACATATAATTTATTCTTTTTCTCTATCTATAATTTTTTTTATCTCTCTCTTCTGTTTATATTATAATTTTTTTTTTCTCTTTTAACTTTAATTTGTTTGCACCTACCATGTTTTGTCTCTGCATTACCTCAAGGTAGACTGGTAGAAAATGCCTAAGGCATTAAGTCCGCCATTGTGCAATGTTTGTGCAGAATGTTTAGATATAAATAAATATCGCACGCGTACCATCATGGAGCACGACGTCTCAATGGACGTTAATACATTCTTATCGAAAATCAGCGGGTTACAAAATGTGGCGGCTTCCAGACACCGGTGGCTGTGGTCGGTGGTCCGTTTGCGCCGAGCCTTAAACGACTCTGCTCCAAAACCACTCCCACCCAACACCGACCTAAACTAAGAAAGACGACTGCTCGCAGTCCACGCGGTGACAGCAGCTAGCAAGCACACTCAGCGCAGCAGTCTATTCTATTCCTATTTTTGTTTATGGCAATGGTGCCGATGTCGACAATTCTGCCAATGTCTAATGTGATATGAGAAAACGTGCGAAGACAACTAAATAAATAAAAAAAAAACACTGTGTTTAATGTGAAACTTGTATAATACAAGTGTTAGTAGGTGCACTGCAATAAACAAAAAATAAAAAAACGTTAATTAAATTATGATTAAATATAATAAATATGAACATAGACAAATACACAAAAAAAAATCATAATTTGAGGTCATTAATACGGATAAAATCCACCAAAGCTCCAAATAGCTTTGGGGAAGCGCAGCAGTCAATCGCTCAGCCAGGTGCGCCAATGGTGTCGACGTGGGAAACAGAACCCCAGTCGTAAATATTTTTAAGCGAATTCTCAAGCGATTTTTTTTTTATTTATGGTATTGTTGTGATTATTTACGATTGTGAAAACAACGATTATACGTGGTGAGCGTCCATAAAACATGTATAATGCAATATGAGTCTATTTTGTGTTACAGTTTTCACTTATAAGCCGCGCCAATAAAGAAACGAAACTAAAATGGCGTCTGCTACTTTGCGATAGATAGTAAGGTCAACAACAAAACAATGTGAAGGAACAGCAACTCTCACATGTTTTGTAATAAACCTGTTGTGGATTATGTTCAATGATAAGCGAGTAGAAGTAATTGTCATTTAATCATACCAAACCCTAGCTTAAGTAATATTATGTGACATTACAGTTGTTGCTACTCTAAAGAAATATCATAAACAATTGACCATTGAGAGAACAGTAATTTCTTCGTCTTAATTTCGGCGGCGGCATTGGTGATCCCAAACATGGACGTCAGCGCAGTCTTCGTGCAACGACTTCAGCGTGACGTCATCATCATCACTCCCGCAAGCTTCAACGGCGCCCACAGCTTCAAGGGGTATCCTGATCACGAGTATGCAGCGACCGCGCATACCTGGTCATCGCCCTCAGCCTCATCAGCAACCTCGCCATAGGCTCAGACTCAGACACAGGCGCAGCACAACCACAAGCATCGCAAGATACAAGACTCAGAACACTATCGATCTCCAGTCTTCGGAGGGGAGTGATGTAGCAGTACCTACAAACGCCACAAAATAAAACAACGCGTCATAGTGACGTCACACGAATTCTACATTTCACTATCAGAGTTTACGTGCAATTAGCATATATACAACTTCCCAATTTCAACAATCGGGCAAGTGTCCGCCAGACATAACACCCGTCTGGTTGGAGGATCCTCCCTTTTTAAAGGAGAATGAGTGAACTTTACTTTCTGTTCCTCATGCCTCCACACTGGTCGGAACCGAAGTCTGATAATTAATTATTGAAGGTAGGTTTAGCAAGTGGTTATAGGTTTTCCATTATAAAAAAGATGAAGTTTTCTGTTAATGTTTTATTTTGAATACATTTATTAAATTATTCAATACACACATACACATGAAATTTATTTTAATGTTGATAGCCCTACACTTAGTTTACGTGAAGATATATTACCACGCATTACAAAATAGTAACAGTAACGACAGTTAAAAAAAACAAGAAACTAATGACAAAAACACGAAAATAATAACGAAAACAAAGAAATGATAACTGGAAAGAACCGAGCGCGTCAAGACAGCAAGGGAGTAAAAATCCTGACTGATTTTTTTGTATTAGCCCAGTCAAATTAGGGTTTCACCTCGGAATGAAAGATAATAAGCTGCAAATTGGTATGAACCTTTGTTTTGTCATTCTAAATGTTGTCTCAAAAGTCACAATCGTTATCGTGTCCGCGTCTCAAGATATTCAAGGTCAAAGGTCACAAAAATCGGTTTTTCGCGAATATCTGGCTTCCTATCGGTTAAATGAGATTTGCATTTATAATAAAAGTTGTAGGCTATAAAATTCCCTACAACTTTTGTCTAAACTTTTTTTTCATACGACCAACCGTTTTGAAGTTAGAGCGCGAAGAGTGCACATCGTACAGTCATATACGGCCTAATGCAAGGTCAAGCGTGAGTTATGGTTATCAGTACTTTATAAAGTCAATTATTTACTTTTTAGGGTTAGGGAAGGACTTAGAACCTCAAGAATGGGGCTGGATGCTTGAAAATGAAATCCTGGAGCCCATACGAACGTTATTACCTCCAGCACCAGCCGAACTACTAAACGTAATATTTTCCAATTGCAAAAATGGTTGTGGTTCCCGCTGTGGATGCAGAAAATCAGGGCTACAATGTTCTTTAGCTTGCGGCCAGTGCAACGGACAAGCTTGTCTCAACGCTTCACTGTATCCAAGTAATCCCGATGAAGAAAATACATATGATCCCGATATTCTGGAAGGTTTGGAGATGAACATGACAGATAATGAGGATGATGACAATGAATCGAACATTTTTGAGCGACAAGAAGAAGAAGACCACGAAGAAGAAGAATATAATTTGCTTCCATTTCCAATTTCATTACAATTAAAATCAACAAAGATACTTTTGATATTTGAACTCACATTTTGATAAATGTATATTATGCCGTATTTAATAATAAATAAAAATATGTGTAAAATATATACTCTTACTATCATTTTAACTTAAAATAAAACTAAAATATATAATCCAGAATTAATAATATTTTATACTTAAATAGTTAAATATGAATAATTATATATAAATAATCAAGTTACTTACTTTAATTAAATATAAATAATTAATAGTTAGTACATAAATAATGGGCACTGTTTAATAATTATAATTTCCAAGTAAATAATTGACTTTATAACGTACTGATAACCATAACTCACGCTTGACCTTGCATTAGGCCGTATATGACTGTACGATGTGCACTCTTCGCGCTCTAACTTCAAAACGGTTGGTCGTATGAAAAAAAAGTTTAGACAAAAGTTGTAGGGAATTTTATAGCAGCTACAACTTTTATTATAAATGCAAATCTCATTTAACCGATAGGAAGCCAGATATTCGCGAAAAACCGATTTTTGTGACCTTTGACCTTGAATATCTTGAGACGCGGACACGATAACGATTGTGACTTTTGAGACAACATTTAGAATGACAAAACAAAGCTTCATACCAATTTGCAGCTTATTATCTTTCATTCCGAGGTTGACCCCTTTTTTTACCTAATTTGACTGGGCTATATGCAGTACGGTGGTGTGTGACTGTGAGTAAAGATAGCAATAGTGATTTTATAGAAATCGGTTCAGTGGTTTCGTTTTTAAACCAAAATTACGGGTAAAATTTAAAGTAAACAAAATTACGTAGTTTACTTATATACCTTTTCCCAACTATGTAAGCATCAGCATCCAGTCTAACCGAATGCAGCTGAACAGTGCATTTCACAACAAAAAAGGGTAAAATAAAAACCTAAAAAAAAACAACCGACTTCCAAAAAACACTATCAGTCAGTAAGAACTAAGTGAAGTAACATCTGTAGTGTTACTGTGTGTTTACGACACGGACTTCGTGGACATAAGGGAAGACTTCGGTGCGACATCAGCTACGTTCTACTTGTCATTGCCTACGATCGACTGTAGGTACCTTTTTTACTCGGTGGTAGGCAATAAGATCGGCTGCCGGCAGAAGTTACCACCTACCAGACAAAGACTTGCCGCCAAGCGATTCGTCGTGTTCCGGTGTGATGTCTGGTGAAGCCGTACTAGTCTAAGATCCGGCTGCAGAATCAGTGTACCCATCGAGTGTTTGCTGAAAACCAAATTTTTACACATATTTATGATTAGGAGAATTTATATCCACCAGGTTGCCTATCAAAATGTGGCCGCTAGTATTTTTAATTAAATTATTAATAATTCATAATCCGTAAGAAATTTCACTGACATGTTTTTTCAATGAAATGTCGTCTATTTTACGGCAATATCTATGAAGACTCTGAAAAATCATGGTTGCCGTTGCGCACCTGGCCGCACCTCTTTGCAGCCAGGTATACACAGGTATGATTTTGTTACATTTATACACCCACAACGTACATTCATATTTTATAAATCAAATTAAAGCTAATTTTTTTCTGTTCATTATTATATACGGTTGCCTAATTAAATTTGGCCGCAAATAAGGGTTGCTGGCTGTTAAATAAAGAAAATATTAAAAGAAGAGTGAAAGAGAGCTAGCGCGTTACACTACTATTCAGACGAGGATAGCAATTGCCAGCTGTCGGACAGTTTAAAGCCATTGCGCATGCGTCAGATGCTAGTGTTCTCAACGGATCAGTTGCGACTTTTATTCTAAGTTAAAAACCACGCTATTTTAGAGTACGTAATACACAACATAATATATTGCTGTTTCATTTGTGCATCGAAAAATTATCAATCTCATCGGGGTGAAATAAAAGTTGATAGATGAATTTTTAAAACCAACATGGTTCCTGGGAGACTCAACTCCAGCGCAAGTTGAGAGTGTGCTGTGTGATTCCACGAACAAGCCTTCCGATAATAACGACGATACCGACATTTGCGATGAAAGTGATAGCTGCGATGATAGTATGACTGAGAGCTCCGATGATTCAGATTTTTAAAAAAGAGTCACGGAAATATAAAATAAATTTTAAAAATTTATAATTTACTTAAATTTATGAATATGTAAAATAAATCTAATACTTAAATAAAATCAAATCTTTTTCATACAGTACTTGCACAACACAATTTTTTTTACATTAATAACCTTGGTTTTATTCATCAACAATATCCATTTACGGATATTGTTGATGAATTAAATTACATTTTACGGTACGCCTCAAAATAATAAATACTCCAAGACGTTTCTTTTGGAGTATTTATTATTTTGAGGCGTACCTACCATTGTTTGAATCGGAGGTTGAGAACACTAGCATCTGACGCATGCGCAATGGCTTTAAACTGTCCGACAGCTGGCAATCGCTATCCTCGCCTGAATAGTGGTGTAACGCGCTAGCTCTCTTTCACTCTACTTTTAATGTTTACTTTATTTAACAGCCAGCAACCCTTATTTGCGGCCAGATTTAATTTGGCAACCGTATATAATAATGAACAGAAAAAAATTAGCTTTAATTTGATTTATAAAATATGAATGTACGTTGTGGGTGTATAAATGTAACAAAATCATACCTGTGTACACCTGGCTGCGAAGAGGTGCGGCCAGGTGCGCAACGGCAACCATGATTTTTCAGAGTCTTCATAGATGTTACCGTAAAATAGACGACATTTCATTGAAAAAACATGTCAGTGAAATTTCTTACGGATTATGAATTATTAATAATTTAATTAAAAATACTAGCGGCCACATTTTGATAGGCAACCTGGTAGATATAAATTCTCCTAATCATAAATATGTGAAAAAATTTGGTTTTCAGCAAACACTCGATGGGTACACTGATTCTGCAGCCGGATCTCGTACTATACGGAGGACGGGTCTGAGCAGTTGTGTTGCGATGTGTGCCGGGTACGATGCGCTTAATGTTGTTGTGTCGGGAATTTGGTCGTAGGAGGTCTCCACATCAATCTCACTCTGCCGCAGCATCGTTGGTCATGTTGTTGGTTTTAACATTGCATCACCTCGCTCAACTACCGTCCGCCTTTCTATTCGCTCAGTTTTTCTGAGTGAATAGGCTCTTAATAAACTAGCGCGCTTTACCACCAACGAGCGCATCACTGTTTACCATCAGGCGGGATTGCGGTCAAGCGCTAGTTTATAATTATTAAAATAATAATAATAATAATAAATTGACGCGCCTTCCCCCCGTGTAACGAACAGTAACGTTTTTCTGTACCAATTTTCAAACGTTATGAAAAACACAAGTGATCAATTTTATCCTAAAGTCGTAAAAGATTATTTAATAGTTTTTACATTTAGTATACCTTTAATTTTCTAAATAATATTTTTTAGAAACAATGTTACGTATCGTGTTTTAAGAAATACCCCTTCCGCCCCTGTATCGCATTGTAACGTTGTACGAGAAAAAATTGCGTCACGTAATACTTGAACGCTCCCTAAGAGGATATAAAAAAAAACAAAATAAATAATATACACCATTTATTTATTTGGTCCCATTTTAAACATAAATAACATTAAATAATAAATAACGTGTTTTATGGACGCGCACATAATAATAATATCACTACATATCATATTCGATTAGCGGTTTTTACCGATACAGTGTTGCTACACTTTATAAAACTGATTTTGTTGAAACTCCATTGAGCTTAGTTTTTTTTTTACCTATGGCAATATTACACGGTTCCCACTCGATTAATTCACATAGAATATGAAGCATACAATGATTATTTTTGACCAAGATGACGATTAATAAAGATATATGGAAGAAAAAGATATGTTACGTAGATTTCAAATAAATTGGGACAATGACGAGAACCACGTTATATTGCCTCTAACCAAACCAAAGTCACAAATCTACAAAACAATATTTTGGCGCGTACTCAAAATCTAAACTGACGACGCCATTTTTATTTTTTTTTTAAATACAAAACAAAGATTTACTTCTAGCGCCATTCAAGTAATTCCGTTGACAGCAGTATAGCATAGCAATACCAACTTTATTGCAACGGCAATAGAAGTGATTCTGGCAGTAATGTATATTCGGTATTAATAACTGTGAATGGATTAAAATGGACCCAGATCTTGCTGAAACTGTGTTTACACGTACAGTTAAGCAAAGTTGGCCATTTGTGGCGTCGTGTGCATGTTGTACAGACGTCAGACCATCACCACAATCTGTCAAATTTGTTTAATAGATTTTCAACCTTATCCCTAAGGAATACAGTTTGAAATCGATTGGGATTATTTTAAAGGTCCGGGTAGGATGGACTGGCGGTACGTACACATTTTTGGGTCATTTGAAAAGCCCACTGCAGTTTTAGATTAAAAGTCAGCGAATGGAGTCTCAATCGCAATCTTACCAACAATATAAAAAATATTTAACAAAAAAAATTAATACGGGAATGTATTTTTTACAAATTGCATGTCTCACACATTCTGTTTTTTTTTCTTTTTAAATGATAAATGAACACATGATTACATTTTTATTGCTACACTGTTTTATGCGGCTTGGAAGTAAATCTACTTACGAGAGGGTAACTGCAGATACATTTTAAGGCATGCATATAGGATAGGGGGAAGGGATGGGTGCTGTGGGGTCCCACCACCATCTTTGGGACTCAAGTCAACCCCACCTGCCAGACGGTGCACCTGCTGACATACGGACGGGGCCCTGACGCCGGCTTCCCTTTCGGGGTTGAGTGGTCAGACGGCAGTCGCACTCGTAATAAGCCAAACAACCGCCAAACATGAACAGGAATAGAAGAAAAGCACGAGTTACAGTTAGGGCGCCGCCGCAAAACGGCGCGCAGGAGCCCCGCCCGACTCCTGTGACCTGTGGGCTAGGGCTACCGTGTCAGGGGCGGACACGGCTGAAGAAGCGAGCCCAAACCAGTAAACTCCGTTTCGCTTCGTGGAACGTTGGCACGCTAACTGGACGCGCGAGAGAATTGGCCGAAACTCTCCACAGGCGGAGGGTGGCCGTGGCGTTCCTGCAGGAGACTCGGTGGAAAGGCAGCAGATCCCGACTTATTGGGAATGGCTACAAGCTGATCTACACGGGTGTACCTAGTGGGAGAAATGGGGTCGCGGTGGTGTTGTCTGACGAGCTCCAGGATGACGTCTTGGAGGTGAATCGCATCAGTGATCGGCTAATGTCGGTGCGGGTGCTTGTCAATGGGGTAATAACCCACTTGATAAGTGCTTACGCTCCGCAGGCCGGGTGCGGTGACGCCGAAAGGACGTTGTTCTGGAGCCAGCTCGAAGGATTGCTTCACGGGATCCCGTTATCCCAGGGAATCGTTCTGGGTGGTGATTTGAACGGTCACGTGGGTGAGAAGTGTGACGGGTTTGAGCGTGTTCACGGTGGCTTTGGGTACGGTAGCCGCAACGCGGAAGGGGACAACATTCTCCGAACGTGTGCGGCCGCTGACCTGGCAATTGTGAACACCTACTTCAAAAAGAAACCGGAGCACCTTGTTACCTACCGGAGCGGACGAAGCGCTACCCAGATCGACTTCCTACTAACTAGGAGACACCACATCGGCAAAGTAGCCAACTGCAAAGTCATACCCGGTGAGAGTCTTACTGCACAACACCGTCTCCTTGTCATGGATCTCTGCGTTAAGGCCCAACGTAGACGTGTAGAGCGCTGCCGACGCCAGATCCGGTGGTGGCTGCTTGTTGAAAATAAGTACCAGGAGTTCGCTTCGGTTATTGGCGACAAGTGCGCTGGTACCGAGGGAGAATCTGTCCAAGATCACTGGGACAGAATCCAGGCAGCTATTACCGGGGCGGCGCGAGTGGTGCTCGGCGTGTCTAAGGGCGGTCGCAAAAGTGACAAGGAGACCTGGTGGTGGAACGACACAGTCCAGAGGGAGACAAGGGTGAAGAAAGCCCTCTTCAAAACGTGGCAGGCGACCGGATCTCCTGAAGATCGCGACGCATACAAGGTTGCCAAACGTGCCACTAAAAGAGCTGTAGCCAGAGCCAGACGAGACCACTTAGAACCGCTCTACCAGAAGTTGGAATCGTCTGAGGGGCAGAAGCTCATTTACAAGTTGGCACGTTCTAGGGTGAAAGCGGCACAGGATATATCCAAGTGCCGTTGTGTAAAAGACCCTACTGGCAACCTGCTTTGCGAGGATCGCGCGGTGAAGGAGAGATGGCGTACGTACTTCCACGAGCTGCTGAATAAGCAGCACCAAGAGGTGCAGACACCGGAACTCCCTCCGAACCTTGGATTAGTGCCCCCGATAACGCCTGAGGAAGTCCACACGGCTCTTCGTCGCATGGCGAATCGGAAAGCTGTCGGCGCTGACGGAGTCCCCATTGAGGCCTGGAAGGCGATGGGTCCTTGCGGTGTGGGCATGTTAACTAACTTTCTGAACCGCGTGCTCCTGTCCGGGAAAATCCCGAGCCAATGGAGGCTGAGTATTATCACTCCAGTCTTTAAAGGCAAGGGCTCCGTACAGGAGTGTGGTAACTACCGCGGTATAAAGGTCATGTCCCACACCATGAAGATCTTTGAGAGGATTTTAGACTCCCGGATCCGGCAGGAGTGTGCTGTCTCGACGTGTCAATATGGGTTCCGTCCAGGGTACGGAACCATGGACCCTATCTTCGCCCTAAGGATCACCATGGAGAGATATAGATCGAAGAACACGCCTCTGCATATGCTCTTTTTAGACATGCAGAAGGCCTTCGACTGTGTCCCTCGGGGGGTGATCTGGTGGGCACTGAGGTCCAAAGGGGTACCAGAAGCCTATGTTGACATAATTCGAGACATGTACCTCAATTCCGATTCCGTTGTTAAGACCGCTGTTGGCGACACTAAACCCTTCCCGATCACCGTCGGTGTACACCAGGGATCCGTCCTTAGTCCGTTCCTGTTCAGCGTGATATTAGACGTCTTGTCAGACAGCATCAAGAATTCACATGAGCAACCACCCTGGTTGCTCATGTATGCTGATGATATCGCGCTGGCAGACGCGGACAGGGAACGATTGGTGCGGCGGGTAAATGCGTGGAAGAACTCGCTTGAGAGCGGTGGTCTTAAACTCAATGTGGCGAAGACTGTGTACATGGCCAGCAACACCACAGACCCTATGCCTGTGTGCATAGGCGGAGACAAGGTCGAGTGCACAGACCAATTTAAATACTTGGGGTCTGTGCTCCACGCGTCCGGCGACATTGATTGCGACGTTAAAGCACGCATTTCCGCAGCTTGGGCAAAATGGCGTGAGATGACAGGTGTCATTTGTGACCCCAAAATGCCGGTTAAGCTTAAGGGACAGGTCTATAAGACCATCATTAGACCTGTCCTTCTGTATGGCAGTGAGGCGTGGCCTGTGCTTGAGCGACACAAGCAGGAGCTGCGTGTCACGGAGATGAGTATGCTGCGGTGGATGTGTGGAGTTACGCGGAAAGACCGCATCAGGAACTCCCGCATTCGTGGCAGTCTCCATGTCCGTGACATAGCAGACAAACTGCAAGAGAGTCGCCTACGATGGTACGGCCACGTCTTACGTAAACCGGCATGTTACGTGGGTAACAAATGTCTTGCCATGGCGCCTCCGCCGGGCCGGAACAAGCGAGGCAGGCCAAAGAAGTGCTGGCTTGACGTTGTAAGAGATGACATGCGTGCCAACAATCTCACACCACAGGATGCCAGAGATCGTGCGAAATGGAGGCGTAATAGTAGGAAAGCGGACCCCGGGCTCCAACGCGAAGGCCGCGGATGCGACCGGGATTATACGCTGAGATGATGATGATGATGATGATAGGATAGGGGGAAGGGTAGAGGGGGGTAAGTGGAAGCTTTGGCGGATATAAAAGAGTATTTTTAAAGCAATGGTCAAATTAAAATATACAATAGCTATAAGTTTTCAACTAGCGAAATTTCACAAGTTATTATAATGGTCTGAGAAGTTTCGCTCGGTAATTTAATTTGACTTTTTAAATTTAATGGGGTGATAGTACTCACGAAGAAAAATTATGATTTGATTTATGGGAAAAAACTGTTTAAGAAAAAATATAATACCAAAAAGAAATTTTCCAAACCGCACCGCATACAATAAAAAAAAAAAAATTGAAAAAAAATATTTAAAAACAATTGCCTCAAATTAGCTGATAAAAAAATTACACATTTTTTTTTTATAACAACTCTACAATTATATATGACACTATGTATACAATTATACAATATTATTCTTCAATGTATAATTTATACTTTAGAGAATTCAACAAACAGATTGACGGCCAGACGTGGAAATGAAATTACAGGATATTTTTATGGAGACAATTGAAGACAATACTACATCTAGCGCTAGTTAACTATGCACCTCGCTCTGTGACGTCATTCATTCAAGAGTTATGTTAAAACAATATCAATCACAATTCGTTTTTTATGTTTTTAAAAGGTCGTTTTGATGATAAAGTGTCATAATACTAGATCATTTTACTCATGACGCTTTGCAATTAAATTGATACATATGGACTGAAATATAACGTTGGTGCAACCAACAGGCTTCACTAATGCGTCGAAAATGTAAAAAAAAAATCAAACTTAATAAAAAAAAAACTTAACAAAGCAAAAACTCCACAGAAACAGTAATAACAACGATGCTATCGCTACTCATCGCTTACGGCGAATGCGGGGCGCCGCGCGGGGAAGCGGGAGAGGGGTCGCATTCCAGCGAGGTGCAGTTAACTCGCGCGAGTTATATAGTATGTCTGCCATACCCTGGATAGTCGGCCCACTATGTAAACAACTAATTATTTCCAACACTGGATGAGTTGTTGATTATTTTTAAACATTGCACGATAATGTAGTTTCATACATTGTAGTCAACAGTATCGTCAACGACATTGATTGTCGTGTCGACATCAGCGTATTTACAAAGTGTCGGTTACATTATAGGGACGATACCGTTATCGCCCGAGCTGACGATGCAAACGTGTCGTCATCTTCGCTCGAGTCGACACGACATAGACGTGTCGACACGATTTAGTTATACAAAGGTATGTTTCGAACGTAATAGAGACGACACAGACGAGTCGCTTTAACATGGTAAGCGTAGAAGCCGTGCTATTGCGTGTTTACGACATTATGTCGTTGTTAAAGAGGGATAGCGCTATACATCCTGTATAGCTCCATCTTTGTCTGACAGTGAGCATCGATGGTTTTAATACGACACATTAACTGCAGTAAAATCAATTGCGCACGGGCACGTTTTTCCGCAGTAGAGTATGTCAATTCTAATAAACCCTACTTGGTGGTAAGAATATCGACACGTAGAGAGTTACCATGACTTTAGCGCAAATCTGTAGTTTTAGAAAAAGATTAGACACAGTTTCAATAAAACTGCAGATTTTTATTTATTATTTTACTTAGGCGGGGAAAATTGTACTTTATGCCCTCTTAGGTAGGTCCACAATGCTACACACATCAGGCTATGCACTCTAGTTCTAGCTGACCTTGCATGGTGTAGGATTTTCCTACTAACAGATGTCTACTTATACTGGTTATGTGTAACTTCTTATAACTCGCACGTCAATGTTCCGGCCACATTGTGTATTGTCTATATACTAAATATGTGTCAAAAACTTTGCGCTTCAAGCATTCTAATTACAAGCCAAAATAATTAAAATTTCTAAAATTATATTACAATTTAAATAATGAATTGACATAACTTCTACAAAACATTGCACCGTTATGGCTGGCCAGTTCAGCCTTTTAACCAGTTGGCTAAAAGTGTAACGGTCAGAAAGCTAAAGAACCGGCGTAAATTCATAACGTACCAAGAGGTAACTAGGTGTAAATAAATAAATAAAAACAGATAAATTATACAGAAATTGTCATGTTACTGAATTTCACAGCCGAACGAAGAAATCCTAATAATAAATGCGAAAGACTGAATATGGATGGTTGTTTTTCACTCTTTTACGCATAAACTACTGAAGGGCTTTGGATGAAATTTGGCAAACAGATGGTTTATAAGGACGAATGAGACATATGATATTTTTCCTAGAAACTTACACGGGAAAAACCGCGGGACAAAGCAAGTATTATTAAAAATAAAGTGTAAGGGTGTATAGAGTATTAAAAATAATCTTATTAATAAAAGTCATGTTAAAAATGAATCCTGAAAAGTCAAGAATAATAACTGAAGATTTTAAAAATGCGCTAAGGCACATATTTTATGAAATTTGCAGGACAGTGTCCAGAATCTACACTCAGGGCTGCCACTGTGAAAAATCTCATGAATATATAGTATCCCAGTTGTGTTTATATAGATAACTAGCTGTTGCCCGCGACTTTGGCTGCGATCCAGGATGTGAGTAGCCTATATCATTAACCTAGTCAAGGTATATCTGTGTGACAAATTTCATCCAAAAACGTACAGACGTTTTGGCGTGAAAGCTAGGCAAATAGATACTTTCGCATTTAAAAAAATAGTACAATAAGAAAAACTCGAGGATGTCCGCGTGGTTAAAGCCCACTTTTGCTCATAGAGAGGGGTCCAGTGCCCCAACAGTGGGACTCATTAGCTTGCAAGAAACATAATATGTTTTTAGATTAATATTTCTTCGTCAGGCTGTGGATCTAATTAATAGTAAATTCAAACAAGCAAGTTTGTTGTAAATTTCACAAAAGAGTGATTCTTCGAATAATGCGTACATTAACATTGCCTCTCATTTCCTTCACAAACTAAGTTCCACTAGGTCGTATGTATATGATACGACCTAATCCTTCTAAGATCGAGATTCTATGCTGAAAGGATTATCCTAAGCAATCACTCAGTAATTAAAACAGACTTGCTTGCATCTAGCAAGCCCCAACAACATTAAATATATACCCTACGTAATTTAAATACCTCAACTTTAGAAGCATTAGGCCGTATGTATATCTCGACCTTAGGTGTTATCTCGACCTAATGCTTCTAAGGTTAAAATATATAGCCTAAGTAATTTGTTCGTCCTAAGTCATTAAAATTAACTATAGTATTAGTAATGTTATTCCATATCTAACGTTGACAGTTTTCTGACAAACTCCGCCCGTTGTGACGGCGTCAGGGCCTGGAAAAGAAAATTTTACAATATTAATGTCTTAAAATATTGCACGGTTAGTGTAGTGGTAAGCTTATTGGCTGCTGCGCTGCGTGTGGCGGGTTTGATTCCCGCGCGGAACAAATATTCGTATGTGCTATAAGTAGATTGTTCCCCGGTCTGGTGATTTGTGTATGTGAGTTTATATGTTTGTAAATGTACCCATGATACAGGAGAAATTCCTAGTATGAGGCTCAGTTTTATTAAAAAAAAAAAAAAAAAAAGTGCGTGTCGCACAAAGGGTTCCCCGTACCATTGATAGTTCTTATAGTAATTTTTCATTTTCTTATTTCAGAAGTTAGAGTGGGGGGGGGGGGGTCAACTCTGTCACGCAAACAAAATACTTTAGAAAAAAAATATTATAGAAACTTCAATATCATTTTTGAAGACCTATCCATAGATACCCCACACGTATGTGTTTGATGAAAAAAAAATTTTTGAGTTTCAGTTGGAGTCACCAAAATTTTTTTTTAGCATCAAAATCTTAATGCGTTTCATAGAATACATCTACCTACCAAGTTTCAACAGAATAGCTCTTATAGTTTCGGAAAAAAAATGGCTGTGACATACGGACGGACAGACGGACAGACAGACATGACGAATCTATAAGGGTTCCGTTTTTTGCCATTTGGCTACGGAACCCTAAAAACCTAGGGGTACTACAACAACATTTAAATTGAATTTGTTTTTTTTTGTTTGAGTTATACACGAGTTTTTTTTTATAAGCGATATATAAAAAACGAGTTATAAAGATAATAAATTATGTAATTTGTTATTGGATACACCTATACCGCAAACAAGTGAGAGGACACCATCGGAGGCGGGAATAAACAAGTCGTTACATGTCCCGTTGTACCGTCAAAACATTTTTATAGGAAAATAGAATTGAGACAAATGAGCCTAGATAATCGGATGTTCGGATAATCGATACTCTGATAATCAGGATTCTACTGTATTACTATTTTGTAATGTTACAATAAAGATAATCTTCAAATGTTAATATAATAGTATCTTGCTTGTATTTTTTTTTATCCTACTTTTGTTTAAGGACATTTATAATCGCAATGCGTATGTTAGTCCCATTGTGCCCTGAATACACATTTATCACAATTACCTAAACAGACTCTTCGCATCGTCGCCATTTGGTTGGGCCAGGATTTTATGGAATGTGCCTATTTCAAGTCTGTTCAGCCTCAAGACCCTGAACAAGTTTGCTTGTATTCCTCGATGGAGAAGGAAGAGGTGTATGGTCAGCAACAAAAAACGATTTACGCTTTTGACAAAACTGTCTTTGCATTGTGTAGATTCAATTTCTTAGTATTGTATAATTGCATGGAACACGTGTGAGCACGATCTATTTGCTGTAAAGCATCTATTTGTTGGGTTAGTCGTTTATTGACTTGATAGTGCTATGGCTGTTGAGAGTATGTCATGCTCACTCAAATGTCTCGCTGGTGGTGGCGTGTGTGTTGGGTCATTAGGTTCCCTTCAATATGGTTGAGCTGAATGATGCTGATCCATACGTCATGTTCGTGAACGGACGCCGTCAGAGGGGACTGGTCATCTCTTAGCTGCTACGGCGTATTTTAATTTCTGAATTGTTGTTTTTTTTTTCCATAATGGACGCTCTCAGCGTACAATATATTTCTGCATAGTTCTCACACGATTGATTTCAAAATGAATGATGTAATCAAATATTTGTATCAATAGCTTGTTATTTTAAAAGAGTGTCCATGGAGTTTCTTGCCCGTTCTTCTCCATAGGTACCTACTCTTTGGAATGGGCGACTAGCTTCATCTTACTGACTGACCGACCTTCTGACAATTCAAAAGTGCCTGTAACTGGTTTATTTGAAATAAATGCTTTGATTTTGATTTTGTGTTCTCAACCTAACGACTGAACAAAAAAAAAAACCAAACCAAAATGACGTTTACTTAAAGAACAACACTTTGATTCTCTCTTTCTCTTCAACGCTTAGCTTCTACTAATGTCAAAAAGTATAGTCAGTAAAAAAAAGGCTAATAAAATGATAAAATAAATGATACGAAAGTGTCTTTTTGACATTTTGTTATAGAAGCTAAGTGTTTAATGCCACTTCGATTTGCATTTTAATAAAATATTTTTCACAGTAATTAAGATTTCGAATATAAAATAAATACCATACAGTATATGGTTTAATTAATTAAAAAGCATCTACGTATTTTAAGGAGTCTAAGGCTGTACTCACCACGACGAGATTATTAACCGCCTGCAGGAGCGCGTCCTGTTGTATGGAGCGCAGGTTCCTCTCCAGTACGGAGTTGTCGTCTGCCGCCTGGGCCTCCAACCACTTGCACACTGCCTCATTGTCGTGTTCCCACTGGTGGGACTGAACAAAGACAGCATGATTAATTTCAGCGATACCGAGGAATTTTTCGACCCTTTTTTTTAATAATTATGAACTAGCGCTTGACCGCAATCCCGCCTGATGGTAAGCAGTGATGCGATCGTTGATGGTAAAGCGCGCTAGTTTATTAAGAGCCTATTCACTCAGAAAAACTGAGCGAATAGGAAGGAAGATGGCAGTTGAGCGAGGTGATGCAATGTTAAACCCAACAACACGACCAACGATGCTGCGCCAAAGGTAGACTGATCTGAAGACCCTCCACGACCAAACTCCCAACACAACAACATTAGGCGCATCGTACCCGGCACACATCGCAACACAACTGCTCAGACCCGTCCTCCGTACGGCTTCACCAGACATCATGCCGGAACACGACAAATCGCTTGGCGGCAAGGCTTTGTCTGGTGGGTGGTAACTTCTGCCGGCGGCCGATGTTATGGCCTACCACCGAGAAAATTTAGTCCTAAGTAACTATTATTAGTCTTCCCTACGGTTGATGTTGGGAAGTTGTATATATACACGGTAAACTCTTGCTTGCGAGTTGTAGAATCCGTGTGACGTCAGTATGACAAGAGTTTTTTATGTGGCTTTAATAGATACCGCTACAATGTCTAAGCGTATAGAGGGATAACGAGCCATCATTGACCACTACGGCCCATTGTATGAAGATACAATCGTCGAACATTGACCATCATCGATCACTATGAACCCATTCGTTATTTCATTTACCATTAACTCAGCGTTAATCCCAGTTGCACCCGAAGCTTTTTCAGCTTTGGAGTCTGGGGTCGGCTTTACCAGTCTAACTGCTGATTTTGGCTAAACTTCGATATTTTCCGTGAAGCGACTGCCGTCTGACCTCCACAACCCGAAGGCGATATTGAAGCATTGCAATTAGACTAATTGTTGGACTTTTGAGGGCTCTAACAACCCGTAACGACTGCCATTAAATGTTCGTATGGCAACCGGGACCAACGGCTTAAAGTATTTTCCGAAGCATGACCAGACCAGTGCAAATATTCATATTCATGGATACAAATATATGTACTGGGCGGGGATCGAACCCGCGCCTCCTTGCGCAGTGTCCGCGTTCTCTACCGCTACACCACGGAGGCTGTCCCATTCGTTATTTCATTATAGCTATGAATCCATTTGTATTTACCTGCGTCTCCCCCCTGTCCTCAGTGAACCACCTCCTCAGCGTGGCGGCGGCAGGTCCCTGTTCCATCTTGTCAGCTGGTTTCACCGCCTCCTGTATTCTTCGTTCCTGTTCATTTTGCCGCAGTAAGCGCTTCAGACGCCAGTAGAGTTGGCGACGGGAATCGCGCCATGGTATTATATCCTGAAATCAGAAATATTTTATTTGTGATACATAGGTACAGTGGTTATTCAGATTTGAGGATAAAATGCGCTATGTTCAACCCATTATATGCATACAAATACAAAAAATAAAATAATAAAAAATAACAAAATAAATGATGTGTTAGAAACAGCAAAAGAGCAGTCAATGTCATTCTTCATCCCTTCAACTGTAGCCAATTAAAAATCACGTCAATTCGTCGCTCTCTTGTGGCGGACAAACAAACAGACACACACACTTTGCCACTAATATTATTTTTTTTTTGACAAATCACACAGATTGAGCCCAAAAGTAAGTTCGAGACTTGTGTTATGGGATACTTTTTTTTTTTTTTTTTTATTAAAATATAAACCAGCGCTTGACCGCAATACCCAACGATACTATATTTATAATAGATACATATATAGATAAACATTCAAGACTCAGGCCAATCAGGAAAAGATCGTTTTCCATCATGACCTGGCCGGGGTTTGGATCCGGGGGCCTCCACGTCGCAGGCAGGCGAAATATAGTTAGATAATTATACTTACAAATATGCATCCTTTTTCTAACATCCTCTCGGCTGTATCGTGTAGTTCGGCAAATTGTACTGCGATCTATAACAAACCAAACGATATATTAGATTTTAAAACTGATTTGATATTTTCCTTGTTCATACACACTATTGTCTATATTTCTGGGTTACTTCTCCTTTCGCAGGTCTGCTGGAAGAAATTTCTTAAGAAATAAGCAGCACCTTTTTACTCAGATCTTAATTTTATCATATCCTTATGTATTTTACTGTGTGTGTATAAATAATAAAATAAATAAATACCTGGTGGTATATGGGGCTGAGTTCCTTTTCACGTGCCTTGGCCGTCTTCTCAGCGGCTAAAAGTTCAGTTTCTAGTTCCCGTACTCTGGTTTCAGCTGAAATTAAATAAAAACATTGTAGAGTTATAACTTGTCTGAAAAAAAAAAAAAAATACGCGCGAACCAGATGTAACGTGAATTCGAACAATTTTTGTCTTTTTTTTTTAAATATAAAAGTATTTAAGGGGCTCATGGTTAAGTAATAATAGCTACACGGTTCGATCGGTCAGGTTGAGCTACTTTGTCAGTCTGTGGATAGATGACAATCTTTTACACGATTACTCCTCCGTATACGGACGGGTTTGACCAGTTGTGTTGCGATGTGTGCCGGGTACGATGTACCTAATGTTGTTGTGTTGGGAGTTTGGTCGTGGAGGGTCTCCAGATCAATCTCCCTCTAGCGCAGCATCGTTGGTCGTGTTGTTGGGTTTAACATTGCATCACCTCGCTCAACTGCCGTCTTCCTTCCTATTCACTCAGTTTTACTTTTTGACTGCTAATATTTTTGACGTAACAACGTCTTGTAATTCTATGGAGCCGGCTGCACGCACGAAAAAACATGACTATTACCTCGCCTTTTATTTAAGGCTTGAATTGCAAGCGAGGTCGCGGAACGAGCGACAAAGAGTCATCTGTCTCTCTCCTGCTTGAGTGAGCGATGCGTCTGCGTGGACAAATGCTATACAATAATACATTAACATGTCTTCGTCAAGTATGAAGTGCAGTGAAGAGTGAATGTGGTGTCAATTGTCGAATATTCATCATCATCATCGTTTCAGCCGAAAGACGTCCACTGCTGGACATAGGCCTCCCCCAAGGTTCTCCACGACGACCGGTTCTGCGCCTCCCGCATCCAGCGGTTTCCCGCGACCTTCACCAGGTCGTCGGTCCACCTTGTCGGGGGCCTACCCACGCTACGTCTTCCGGTGCGTGGTCGCCACTCGAGAACCCGTCGGCCCCATCGGGCATCGGTCCTACGGGCAATGTGTCCAGCCCACTGCCACTTTAGTGTTGCAATTCTTCGGGCTATGTCGGTTACTCTCGTTCTTCTGCGGATCTCCTCATTCCTGATTCGATCGCGCAGTGAAACCCCAAGCATAGCCCTCTCCATTGCCCTTTGAGTGACTTTGAGCCTTCTCATAAGGCCCATTGTTAGCGACCACGTCTCAATTCCATAAGTCATCACTGGCAACACACACTGGTCGAAGACTTTTGTCTTGAGACACTGCGGTATTTCGGACGAGAAGATTCTTCGTAGCTATTTTCTATTCGTATTCATGCTGTCATCCTAAAAATAAATAGCATCGTTCTGCTAGTGCAGGGATTGTAGATTACGCCATAATTGACAAAACTATAACAATAACTTAACCATTCCATCAGTATTTTCTTGTGACGTTGCCACGTTCATCTATCGTGAGTTTTACCGACTTTACAGACGACCAATTTTTTTTTTAATATCAGTAAAGAAACGTTCGAATTTACGTTGCATACACATCGTGTGTTTGTGCTAGAACCTCTGAAGCTTGGTAGTGAATCATTGTAGCGAGATTATTTTTAACACTGAATGTAAGTATTTTCGGACATAAACGAAGCCATTAGATTTAATATGAATGAGACCATATGTTTAAACCTGTATGAGGCTGGCAGAGGAGCGTGGGGATTGACCCAAGCCAAGAGAGGCCTGTGCTCAGCAGTGGTTGAAGTCTGGCTGTGGATGATGATGGTGGTAATGAGACCATTTGCAAACCAGCGTTGGGGTTCTCGTCCAGCGTAATGCTAAGACGTTATACGAGACAGTTTGCCGTTGATACATTTTATTTATTATTTTTGAAGCTTTTACTACACATTGACAAAAATTATTTAAAACAGTTCCTGAGGGAGAGGATGATGTGTTCACATGTTTATGTGACTGAGCCTGTGGTGGAGGAGGGGGGGGGGGGGGTGTTTGTGTGTTAGTTTCGGTTTTTTACCTGCTTTGCCCGCATCGGTTCTGACAAGGCTCTCGTCGATCGACCCTCTGCGGTCCAGGCCCTTGGAGATCTCTTTGATTTGTTCCTTCAATTCTGTAACAATAAAAATTAATTTAGTTTCATAGTTAAACAGGTTTGATTGGTGTAGAGTTACTGAACTGCACGTGGTACTATCTACATCGCCTCATGCGAACTACAAACTTCAATGACGTCACGCAAAATGCTGTATTTCGCAAGCAGATTTAACCAATACCAAATTAATTATTTTTGCAATAATTTAATAATATACATATATCCTTTGTTATATGTCTACGTTGCTGTGAATTCATTGATATTATTCATTTTGAAAGAAATCTTTAAAGTTAATTTTAATATTTTAGAGGTATGTATTTGGGGCAAAACCTGTGTTACAAGTCACCAGGCTCCTTCCGCGGTTGATGTAGCTTTTACGGTGATACCGTGCAAGAGTCGAAGACAAATAATAGGCATACAAAGTAAGAGTACCGGTCTACCTAATAATAGTAAAAATAATTCTTATATATAACCGTAAGAATAGGTTTTTGACGGGAAAGTCAAGCTGAGTGTCACGCTCGTTTTTCATCGGACTTTTAAAATTATTCATAGTGTTGTTTACTAAATAAAAGTGTCTGACTTATGTAATATAAAGTGCATTGAGTCAATAATTCATAAAGAACAGTGAAATATCGCAGCATAGTGGCCACATCATGACTTTGCTTCAAACCTCCCTCGTAAGACAGTTCACGCGGTCGTCTTTTTCGACATGAATAATTCATTACGTGATATTGGCTAAATGCACAAACCGTGCGAAACCAAAAAAGAAAGTAAGAAAGAACGCTGAAGTCAGAGTAGCCTCAGCACCATACTAAACGAGTTATTGATCTGGACGTTAATTTATGAAGTACAAAATGTCGCCTTACCTGCGATCCTAGCTCCAATCCTCTGCAGTTCGGGGTCCAAACGGTGCATGGTTTTAAGGATATCGCGCTGTTTGAACTTTACTTCTACGATAGCTTCGGCTTCTAGGACGCCTCCCCTGCGAATACATAGAAATTTTAGCTCAGAAATCAGAGTATTCGCAACTATTTTTATGTGATTGTGAAATGATTTAAGTGAGAGCATTAGCCTAGTCTTATGAGTTGTAAGGCCGTGAGGTTGAACTGAGGTAGACACTTTGTTTTATGTATTTAATTTCAGCACCACTGCTCTCAAAACTGTTTTGGCACTGACCTGGCTTCTGGGTCGGCGTACATCTCCATCCTGAGCGAGTTGACGGAGGGGTCGACGACGGCCCAGGCGCCGCCCCTGAGCTCTGCCCCGGGCGGGATGTACACCAGTACTGGGGCCGACGCGCCGCGGAGAGCGCGGACTATCTCGGCGCCGAACTTCAGGATCTGTTCGTACATATCTGTCGGGGACGGCATGGAATCAATATCGGTGTATTCGGCATCTTTTAACTTATATTTATTTGCTCAAACATACCACAATATAAATACAAGCAGAATATTATACAGTATGTTAAGAAAACCCTGTCTGACCCGTGAAGGTATTGTTAGGTATCAATAACTGATTCTACTATTGGATACAAAACCGGGCTAAACTTAAAAAAAAAATCCCCCTAAAAATAAATATTATTTCGCAAAAAGAGGTAACTTAATAAATGTGCGTTAACCACCCTTCCGCGGGCGGCGGGCGGCAGGGCATGCGGCACGTGGTCACATCGCTATTCGTTCATAATAATACAGGTGTTGTCACTTTTTTTTTAAATTACCAAATTTTGGGGAAGTTGGAATTAATTCACGAAAAAAAAATTCAAAATTCATTACTATTGTCACTATAATGATTACGTAAAATTTCATATTTTATTTGGTCATGTGTTTACCTAACCTTTATTATCCTTATGGGTCGGTCGGACAGGGTTTTCTTAACATACTGTATATGCTAACACCAGAAATAAGGATAAACTGCGAGCCCCTTTTCACCGACTTCAAAAGGTTCATAACTCTTTTGTTGGGCTTGGTATAGCTTTTTATAACAAGATACCCTCTGCTTTGTTAGACTTGCCTTACAATGCATTTAAAGCACAAATCAAATCCAAGCTTTGTTCAAAGGCATATTATTCCGTAAATGACTATTTAAATGATAAGAATAGCTGGTCACTCTCATTACCTCAAGATAATGTGTGTGTTCTTCCTCCGGAATTAGCTTACTGACACATGAGTTCATATGCATAATTTGCTTTTTTACAATGCATTTTTATGTGAGCTGTCACGCCCTTTATACCTGGGGCTTTTATTTAGGCAATAAGTTTTTACCTATTTACATTTCAATTTTAATGATATTTTATTTTTTGTTTTTGCTTTGCTGGTATTTTGGCGTGGCTAGCTGGCATATGATAAATAATTTCATTGTTGTTGTGTTTTCTTGTGTTCAGTAATGTACCCACATAGTATTGTATAAAGTCGTGTTTTTTTTAAATGAACAGACAGCTGTGCTACTGGGGAGTTTGTTCCGCCACTTCTTCATCCCAGCGAACGCACTAGGAAGTGTCGATGGGTGGGCGTTTTGGGGGATTGTCTGATTCTCAGCCTAATTTGATTAAATGACTTTTATTTTGATTAATAAAAACAAGATCAGACATTCGTCACTTACTATGGAGTGTGAATTATGAATTTTAACCGAAAAAAAAATTGTGTAATAGAATTAGTAAAGAAATCTGAATTATAAATGCGAGCAATAAAAAAATTAATAATAATGTATCAATATTTATGTCAATATAAATGCTTTCGTCATAAATTAATATAAATTACACAACATAAATATGAAAATTTTACAAAAGCCGAAACAATGGGCGGTCTTATAGCTAAGATATGATAGAATATGATTTTTGTTGACATTTCAAATGTAGGTATATAAACTGTATTTCATACAACTTTTTCACATTAAAAGATTGTATATTCTTAGCCTTATTTGAATAAATATTTTTTCTATTTTGTAATTATGACATCTTAAACACTGTTTTTTTTTAATCACGTAAATTATTGTAAACATTTTCATTTTTAATGTCTGGACTCGAAAAAAGACGACGATCCCTGAGTTTGTTTCGGCTTTTCTTCTCAGAGGTAGTCAGTTAGGAACTGCCGGCTCCAGCTAGTTTAAAAAAATATGACGTTTAAAAGTGATCAGTGATCCTACTTGCATAATAAACGATTTCATTTCATTTCAATTACTGAAACCTATGGTTTTGGGGGGAGACATTTATCAAAATCAAAAGACATTTATTCAAATTAGGCTGAGAATCAGCACTTTTTGAACGTCAAGCTCGGGAATACCTACGCAAGAAATTGGCAGATTCATCACATATATAATTTATTCTATTTCTCTATTTATGAATCTTTTTTATCTCTCTCTTCTGTTTATATTTTGTATGTATGTATTCATTATAATTTTTTTTTCTCTCTTTTAACTTTAATTTGTTTGCACCTACCATGTTTTGTCTCTGCATCACCTCAAGGTAGACTGGTAGAAAATGCCTAAGGCATTAAGTCCGCCATTGTGCAATGTTTGTGCATAAAGTTTAAATAAATAAGACAGTCCCCCAAAACGCCCACCCATCAACACTTCCTAGTGCTTTCGCTGGGAAGAAGAAGTGGCGGAAGAAACTCCCCAGCAGCACAGCTGTCTGTTCATTTAAAAAACACATGATTTTATACAATACTATGTATAGTGATGAACACAAGAAAATATAACAACAATGAAATTATTGAAAATATGCCAGCTACCACGCCAGAATACCAGCAAAGCAAAACAATATATAAGTATATATTTAAATGAAAATGTAAATAACTAAAAACTTATTACTTCAATAAAAGCCCCAGGCATAAAGGGCACGACAGCTTGCATATTTATGTATTGAAAAAAAAAAAGTGAATTATATGAACTCATATAATATCCAGCACTGAACCTGTAAAAGCTAAGAAGAAAAATATTTGAATCTAGAATTTTACCTTTCTGTCCACCGCTGAAACCTCTCCAGTTGGCGAAGATGATGATGGGTAGACCTTCGCGGGAGAAGTCGTTGATGGCCTGAGCAGTCTTGTAGGCAGAGTCGGGGAACCACACCTGTTTGTGTTACGATGCATATTATAAATGTGCACTTTTCGATACTGAAGATCTGTTATTAAACGCTATGGTACGTATGTTTAACCGCTACGCTATGGTACGTGTGTTTTTTGAAATATAAGATAATCTAGTTCAAGCACACAACACTTTGTTAACTTGACATAGATTTAAAAGAAACAGTATTTACTGAATCAGTGTATAATTTGAATACAATTTATTATATTATTTAAAAGTAGTTTTAGCAAGGAAAAAAAAAAAGCCTCTAAAAAGTAGTAACTTTCAAATTCAATATCTCCGTAACCAAAAGGAAACTCAGGCCCTTATTACAGAACGTTAATCAAGAATCAAACATTACTTAAGACTAGTTTCAACCAATCAAAAAGCTTCACACGAGACTCAAGTAATGCTTGAGATTTGAGTGATGTTCTGTAATTCGGACCTCAGTTTCTTTATACACTCATTATTTCTAAACAATGGCCCTGATTTCCTATTTCACAAACGAAACTAAATTTACGTTCAGTGGTGCATTTTTTAAATTATATTTCATTAAGAAAAGGACAGAAGTTGAAAATATTAATACGTGTAAAAATAAGTTTCCGCCGCTTTTTGAACGTTTTAACGAGCATTATCACGTAGGAGGAAAATTTTGTCATATCTGCAGTAGTAATGTGTACGTTTTTTCTCTTCCTTCTATCTTCCTCCAATAATGCTTCCAATTCCATGTCTTTGTACGATTTCTGTCTTAAACTACGTTCTTGGTCTTTACAGTTTCTAAACTCTTGAAATCACTCACGACAACTTCTCTCGCTTAAAGCGGCTTCACCGTAAGCTTCTACAAGCAATCGATGGACCTCAGCTGCAGATTTCTTCAAAGTAACCTCTTAGTGAGGACATCGTATGTTAAACTGTGGAAACTTATTTTGTACACCTAATAGTTTAGTCCTGAAAAAACTGAGGCACGATGTTTAGTTGGATCGGGGATATTGTATCCGAGTTTGCCGTTTGCCTGTGCCGAATCATGCCGACCCGAGACGACCTGAGTAAGTGGTTACTGGGTCAGGGTTGCGGGTTGGATAAACAAGAAACCGCGGCCCTGGCCGTCGCACAGGCAAGTGAAGAAACATGGTTGGGTTTTAGTCAGTAAAAGTCTGACACACCCTTCCGCTCCGCCCAGAGCGGGAGAAGTCATTTGATGATTACTCATACAAAAAAAAAAAAAACTGACCTGTCCAGCCTGTTGCAAGGTCTTCGCTTCGGAGTCCAAGTTAGCGGGGTCAGCAGGCAGAGTAAGCTCTACAGTTCTCGTTTCAACGGCCACCACTCCTATTGGAATACCACCGAGACGGGCACGACCTGGTAAACACAAGTTCAGTTTAGTCTTGATGAAGATTAGAAATGCACCCGAGCACCCTAATTGCATAAGACTCCATCACTATCAATTGCAATAATTTTGCAGCATGTTGTTAATCCATTGCTTCATATATTAGAAAAATCTGTCTGTTCAACAACGTAAACAATGCAATGAATCAGAACCTTATTGCTACTGATAGTGTATTATCTGCCAGAGGTACAATGTCACCGTGGCCCTGGTCCACAGGCAAACGAAGGAACATGGAAGGGTTTTAGTCAGAAAAAGTCTGACACGCCCTTACACTCCACCCAGAACGGGAGAAGTCATTTGATGATTTCACATCATAAAAAAAAGCATACATCAGAGATGCAATTTTCGTAATTTATTCGATTTCGGATCGATAAAGATCGGACATTTTATTTTCTGTTCCGATGCTGCCAACCACACCAAACCATGTCTATTCCACAGAGGCCATTAATCAAGAGTTGAAGTTATTGAATAAAGATGATTTTGTGTACTGACCTGTAATGACAGTCTGTGCCCAGGGTTGCATGATCTCGTCCCAGCTGCCCAGGTCCAGGAACCCCCCGCGGGCCGCGTCTCCCGTGAGCATGAGCCTCGGGTCGTGTGCGGCCCGCGGCGGGACCCACTCGACAGGTCGCTCCACCGGGTCCCACGCACGCATTATGGGCACCATGCTCAGCTTGTTCTGTGGGAACATGCTCACTTACAATTCCAAATTTTTTGTTCCCGACATTTTCGCAAAAATCTAACCAACAAACATGGTACATACACATTATATGGAAAAATACCTTTAATTTCTATACAATAAAGTTCAGATTACGCTACAACTTCAATATTTTTTTTAACTTCTTTAATAGTGCTATCATTTCATCATCATCATTTCAGCCGAAAGACGTCCACTGCTGGACATAGGCCTCCCCCAAGGTTCTCCACGACGACCGGTCCTGCGCCTCCCGCATCCAGCGGTTTCCCGCGACCTTCACCAGGTCGTCGGTCCACCTTGTCGGGGGCCTACCCACGGTACGTCTTCCGGTGCGTGGTCGCCACTCGAGAACCCATCGGCCCCATCGGGCATCGGTCCTACGGGTAATGTGTCCAGCCCATTGCCACTTCAGTGTTGCAATTCTCCGGGCTATGTCGGTTACTTTCGTTCTTCTGCGGATCTCCTCATTGCTGATTCGATCGCGCAGTGAAACCCCAAGCATAGCCCTCTCCATTGCCCTTTGAGCGACTTTGAGCCTTCTTATAAGGCCCATTGTTAGCGACCACGTCTATTAGCGACCACGTCTAATAGTGCTATAGTCACTCTGAAAAACTTAATTAAAATAAAGTAAATATTTGTTTAACTTGAAATATGGCATAGCTAGATTGCAGGACAAACTATAATTTTCGGTTTTAAACATGAGAGTAAAATTACCAATAATTAACCAATTTTCTTTTAAAACATTAACTAGATCTGGGTGGTAAGCAGTGATGCAAACGTTGATTGTAAGACGCGCTAGTCTATTAAGAGCCTATTCACTCAAAAAAAAAAAAAACTCAGTGAATAAGAAGGAAGACAGCAGTGGAGCAAGGTGATGCAATGTTAAACTCAACCAACCAACGATGATGCAACAAGAGATTGATCTGGAGACCCTCAATGACCAAACTCCCGACACAACATTAGGCAACACAACTGCTCAAACCCGTCCTCCGTACGGCTTCACCAGACATCATGCCGGAACACGACGAATCGCTTGGCGACAAGACTTTGTCTGGTGGGTGATAACTTCTGCCGGCGGCCGCTACGCGGCGGCGACACGCCTGTTGTGAACACGGGTTGCGAGAGCAAGGCTAGCGAACGAACCAAAATGATCCTATTTTAAGCTCTATTAGAAATTATATTAAAATTAAACCCACACTTTTTCTGGCTGTGATACAATCGTTGATGGCAAAGCTAACTTATTATGAGCCTTACCTTAGGCACAAAGGAGAGCCACCTCAAGGCGGTTTTCACAGCCTCCAGGTCGGTGGGGGCGACGGCATGCGTGACTCCGTTGTGGTGCATCACTTGTTGTCCTCCGAGCTGGTTGTTGCTCGCGTACACAGCACGACCGAGCACTTTGTTCAGGGCCGCGTACCCGGTCAGGATGATGTACGAGGATTCCACTTGGATTACCCTGTGGCCCAATCTGTGGACGAGAACTAAGAGTTACTTTGGTGAACAATAAGCGAACAACTATTGCCAAACTGCCCACTGCATAACTCTCGATTCCATGGAAATATCGGGATATATGAGAGAAACAAACATGTATCCATAGAATAAGACTTTCTTTTTTTAGAATAGAAACGTGAAACCGCGGGGTGCAACTAAAGAAAGAAAGAAAGAAAAATGCGTTTATTGACATTACACCAAACTACATACATTTAAAACTATATAACAATAAAACCCAGCTTATAATGCCAAAAGGGCCTCAGCTCAGCATAATATCAGATGACAACACAAGATGTGCCATCTGACGCTGATTTTCAGCTGCAACCCACGAGTGCCATACGCTAGAATTTCAAAAACACAGTCCGCAATAATATAAATGATATAAATGATGACTAGTATTGTATACATTCAGATGTTCTGTTCTAACCGAACAGACAACTGTATTGCTGGACAGTTTTTTCGGCCACTTCTTCCCAACGCAAGCACTGGGAAGTTGTAATGGGTGGGCGTTTTGGGGGCCCATCTTATGTAATATTGACGTTCGAAAAGTGCTGATTCTCATATCAACGTATAGAGCGAAGCGCAGAGCTCAAGGCGATCGGCTATGACCAGTCTTGTGCTGCCCGCATGCATCGCCTTCCCGCGAAATTCACCAGGTCATCGGTCCACTCTCGTTGCGTGTTCCGGTACGTGACCGCCACTCCAGAACCTTACTGCCCCATCGGCCATCGGTTCTACGAGCAATGTGCCCTGTCCACTGCTACTTAATTTTAGCGACACGAAGAGATATATCAGTGACTTTGATTCTTCTGCGGATCTCCTCGTTCCTAACTCTCAGCCTGATTGGAGTAATTGACTAAATTTAAACACACGGGTTCGATCCCCGCGCAGTGCAAATAATTCTATGCATGAATATGAATACTAGTGTCAGTCCTTACGGGTTGTTGGAGCCCTCAAAAGTCCAACAATTGATCTAACTGCAATGCTTCAATATCGCCTTCGGGTTGAGGTCAGACGGCAGTCGCTTCACGGAAAATATCGAAGTTTAGCCAAAACTGAACTGAGACTGGTTAAGCGGATCCCAGACTCCAAAGCTGAAAAAGCTTCGGAAGCGACTAGGATTAACGCTGAAATGATGATGATGATGAGTACATTTTGTCATACCTGACAACATAGGATCCGATACCGATGGCTCGGCAGGTGACGATGGAGATGGTAACGATGTCCTCATAAGCCTGAGCGGTCTCGCCGGCGATCAGTCCCGCGTCACGCAAACATTCCACACCAAGACCGTCTTCCTTGCCTGAGGGAACAGGAATAAGTTAACGGCCCCGATTTTTATATTCAAAAACTACTTAAATCAAATTTATGTTGACAAATGATAAATATTAGTTTAGACCTGTCAAATTAGACCACATCTGACGTAATTTGACATACAATTGGCGCGAGTTAACTGTGCACGTTGCTCTGTGACGTCATTCGGACGGAAGCTTTGTAAAAATTGAGAATAATATTAAAAATTTTTTTTTTTTTTTATGTAATAAAAGGTCGTTTTGATGATAAAGCCTCATAATACCAGATCATTTTACTCATGACGTTTTGCAATTAAATTGATACATATGGACTGAAATATAATGTTGTTTCAAACAACAACAGACTTCGCTAACGCGTCGAAAATGTAAAAAAACAAAAACTTAACAAAGCAACAACTCCACAGAAACAGTAATAACAACAGGGGATTTAAACTGTATTTAGACAATTGTAACAAAGATGCTATCGCTACTCATCGCTTACGGCGACAGCGGGGCGCCGCGCGGGGAAGCGGGAGAGGGGTCGCGTTCCAGCGAGGTGCACAGTTAACTTGCGGAAGTTATATTTTTAGTGGCATATAAACTGTCTATGGAGTATCTTAATTTGACAGGATTAAACTGAAATGTTATCTTCTGTCCTTTTCTTAATGAAATAAAAAGAAAAAGAAGCACTTAACTTAAAATTAGTTTCTGATAATCTCATATTGATTCTAAATATTACAATTTTCATAAGACAAGTAACTCACCAATAATATCAGTGATCTTATACCGGGACTCTCCTTCGTCTTCAATCAGTGTGGTTTTCACAGAGCCCAGGGCACCTAGTAAAAAAAAAAAAAAATACAGACTTATTCCAATAACAATCTTAAGAAACACCTAACAGAGTCGAGAGTCATTTGTTCCCTTCCTCATTGTACAACACCATTGAGAGGGAACCTAGTGTTGCTTTCTCTATACAAACATATTCCGCTGTTTTCTTCGTGGATAATACATTTAGAGCAATTTTTTTTTCTACAATTTTACACCGTGATTATACGTGCCTCTATCATTTGATTTTTTCCGAAAATTAATTAATAAAAGTAATAAGATACTTCAAAATCGCGAAAATTAACCCATTTTTACCGTGATGTTCAGATGACTATTAGACAAACGTGATAAGTTTTTGACAAAAAGAAAATAATATAAGCATAGGTATACTTTTCCTCTAAATTTTGATTTAAAATAATTGAGGGTCGTTTTTTTTTTACTCAAATATCTATTGTGAGTTGTTTTGAGGCGCATCTTTTTTAAATTTTAGTTTCGTATGTTGATTATTAATAAATATAAATGTCAATCACTGCTTATCTTTGTTATTTAAAAAGAAAACTATACCGACTGACTGATTATAACAACGTTTTCTTTATTTTTCCATCGAAATTGTTCCCTGTAAGGAAGTTTCGGTTTCGGCTGTAATAGAGATTGTTGCCGAAATTCGTTTTCGGTTTCGTTGGTAAAACTAGTTTCAGTCGGACACTACTTTCGGTACACGTAGTTAATATGTATGTCAATATAGGTTTTGTTTATAAATATTTCTATAAATACCACCAGATGGCGTATAACAAGATATTTCGTCATTTTGTGAAGGTAACCGAGACCGTTGCCGAAATTTGTTTTCGGTTTAGTAAAACTAGTTTCCGATTACTTATGTGGCTGGGGGAACCGCTCAGATAGTAATATCAATAAATACCTAGCTTCGAGTATGACTCTGGAGTCAGGTACAGGTATTTGAATCCGCGGTCAGGTCGCTCCGAGTCGACCCAGGCAACGTTGAACTCTGACTTCACCTCTTCTGCGACGCCAATACGGGCTCCGGAGTTGACGCTGATGTAGATCTGTGTTGAAGGAGAAAGAAGTGTTAAACATTTAATAATAATAATAGTTTATTGAACACTCCAAGAAATACAAATTTCTCTTATTCTATATTCAAAATCATGGTAATTAATACATTCCTTATTTATAAGAGATAACGTTGACGATTATACTTGTATAAACTGTGTCACAGTCGTCAGCGCCTTCCACACTTAATTATTTGAACCATAATTTATTGTTTCAAGCAAAAGATCTGTAACATTAATGAATAGGAATGATTGATACAAAATTAAAAAGAATTTACAGGGGAAATTAAACTATTTAATATAAGTACGTTACCACATTGAGGAGTGAGAAGTGAGTGTGTAGAATATTAGTGAGTGTGGGTGTATGTTATGTGTGTGTGTTGGTATGCATGTACAGTAGGTGTAGAGGAGTTGCTGTGTTTCTTACTTCAAAAATAAAGTAATTTTTCAGTTTCACCATAGTTTAATCGAAGTAGTCATTTTCGTATTACAACTCTACATTTATTATTTGTAAGTGCATAAATATTACTGAAACGATTTGAAGGTATAATGCGTTTAGAAATATAAGGACCAGCCCCGGGTCAACAGCGCGTTGTTTCACAACCGCCTCAAAGAGATGTCAGCACATCGTGATGGGAGTCCACGAAGGCCGATGCCTCCAAAAGAAACCGTGGCCCTGGCGCACAGGCAAGTGAAGAAACACGGGTTTAAGTCAGTAAAAGTCTGACAGGCCCTTCCGCTCCGCCCAGATCGGGAGAGGTCATTTGATGATTTTCCAACAAGAGAAAAAGGGCCTCCCCAGCCAGGCAGGTGTTGTGTCTGGCGGGCACATAATAAAGGGTGTATCTGACATCGACGCACAAACGAGTACCATGGATCCAGTACATGATTCTGAAACCCACAGTGGTGGAAAATGATACGAAAGATAGATAACACTTACCCTGGGAATTTTGAGCTCCCTAGCGTACACGGAGGCCTTGAAGTACACCCAGTCCTCGGCGGGGCCGAAGGAACCCATGTAGTAAGTCAGGTCGTTAGCTATCAGGATGATGTCACGACCATCAGGGCATTCCGGGGTGTACAGAGTTAACCGCCATGCTACCATACCGACCTGAAAATGAAGAATATTGTTACGAATGCAGCTTATGGCAATGGTATAAGGTTCAGTATTGCCTGACATGCCTTACGTAACTTTTAAGCCTAGGCAATGTAGACATACGAACTAAAATTTATTGATAGGCCTAATGTGATCTATCGGACGGTCCAGGCTTCATCAATATTGACAACGAAAGGTCGACATCGAAATTGCTAGAATCATCGTTTCCTATTAACCGCGAGTAGTAAACAATATTATGTAATAGAATGTACTGGATGTCGAGCACTATTATTATTACTTCTTGATAGATCTAGAATGTTCGTTCGCCTGTGCCTGTTTGTGCATTTGACTATCGAAGTGAAACAAGCGATAATTGACGAATTTTTTTTTTATAAATTATAAACTAGCGCTTGACCGCAATCCCGCCTGATGGTAAGCAGTGACGTAATCGTTGATGGTAAAGCGCACTAGTTTATTAAGAGCCTATTCACTCTAGCCATGAAGACACTCAAATTGTAGTCCGACGGAAGCACCGCCGCTGGGAAATTGTTCCAGTCCAGTAGTTAACAACGTCAGGGTAGAAACTCGCTGTACGACGGGTCGTCCGATGGTGGAACGGAGATGGGGGAATTAAATCATGCATTTCCCTCGCACATTCACCAAAATGCATCCCATAGAACATCCAGTATTCTATGGGATGCATTTTGGTGATTGTTAATCTGGATAATCTACGCTGGCTTTGGAGACAGTTTTGAGTT
Organism: Sesamia inferens; assembly: GCA_037179545.1. Classification (NCBI taxonomy): domain Eukaryota; kingdom Metazoa; phylum Arthropoda; class Insecta; order Lepidoptera; family Noctuidae; genus Sesamia; species Sesamia inferens. The sequence continues at coordinate 12,013,081 of CM073951.1, read as the reverse complement.
AAATCTGGGTCGCTAATCAGCCTCTTCGCACGCCTCTGCACTCCACCATTTTAGAGCAAAAACTTACATTATTCTGTCCTGGCAGCCTGGTAACTTCGACGATATTCCTCTCACCGTCCGGCTCCACCACTAACTCCATTACGGTCATGACATTATCTGGCATAGGACCTGCAAGCAGAAAATTAATAATTTAGAAGAAAGAAATAAAGATATGTACTTGATTTTTGCAACACTTTTTTTTTACTTAGATTTTATTGTGTTTAAATAAATATATATTTGAGGGGCGTATTTTTAAAACCCCCTAAAATGAATTTGCATACATATATAACAATCGCTTTACTGCTTACCATCAGGCGGGATTGTGGTCAAGCACTGATTTATAATAGGGTATTTGACTAAAAAAAACTAATTAGTCCGTCAGTCAGATTTGTTATATTTTTTGTTTGATCAAAACAATAAAAATTGACAAATATAAAAGGCATCAAAGATCAGGAGTGGTGGCTGGTGACGTTACTCCTCGCTAAAAAGTGTAGCGTGCAGTGACGTCACACGAGTTTTCAACGCACTGTGTAGTTTTCATTTTTTGTTTATATGAAAAAAGAAAAATTCGTGACTAGTATTTTTTGGAAAACAGACTGCCGGACTAATTAGCTTTTTTAATTTTTTTTTAGTCAAATACCCTCATAAATAATAATAATAAAAAAAAAATATTAAGACCATTTTGCGTGGAAGATTTATCTATAGATACTTATATATAAAGCTGAAGAGTTTGTTTGTTTGAAAGAAAGAAAGAAAAAAGGTTTATTTACAGGAAACATGACGCAAAAGCAACGCGCTAATCTCAGGAACTACTGCCCAGATTTGAAAAATTCTTTTTGCGTTGGATAGCCCATTAATCGAGGAAGGCTCTAGGCTACATACATCACGCTGCGACTAATAGGAGCGGAGCATATAAAAAAAAACCCTATCGAATGCTACGCAGGTGAAACCGTCGGGCGCATCTAGTTTATAATAACACTTACCATCAACACTGCCTTCTTCAATACACTCCCTCCATCTCCGCTCAACCATTTGACGGAACATGTCGGGAATATCGTACACATATGTTGTGCCCTGTGACGTGGCCTGTAAAAATAAAAAGATATTCAAGATAAATTTATAAATCAGAAATATTTTATTTGTGATACATAGGTACCAGTGGCGAAGGGTGAAATTTTGACAAAGGGAAGCCGGTCCAAAAAAATAAACACTTAAACACTTACCTACTGCAGGATATCTTGGAGGAGGTCTTCAGATAAGAATAATATCAAAAGCCCCACCTTCACCTTACAAAAAAGGACTGATGATTTGATAACAATGTCTTTCAAGTATGATAAAAGCGGCTTTGTGAAAAGCCTTTTTCGACGTGCATCTCTATACCACACATGCATGCTTGTTAGTAAGTACTAAGTTAAGTACCTATTGTTAGGGAATAAGAGTCAAGAAAAAATAAAATAAAAAATTATAAAAATAATAAAGTGTTAAAAACCGAACCACACAGACACCGATCCAAAACCAACAAAAATATTAAGCAAAAATAAAGCAAATTATACACAATCACAACGTTATTTATATTCTAATGCAATGCGTCTGTTTTTTTTTAACAAAATGAGCTAAAATGTTGTTATAAAAATTCGGATTACTTTTAATTTTATTAAGCAAATTTTTTTCAATTGACATGATAGCCAAATCGGACAATCTCTGCTCTTTTTGGCAGTTTCGCACATACGTGTGAATGCGTTTTAAAGCAGAAAATGACCGCTCAGCTGAAGCTACTGAAATGGGGAGGGTCAGAATTAAACTGCAAAGAGTCGAAACTTGAGAAAATGCGTCTTTCAAAGACGAATTAACAGTAACAGCACTCTATATGAATTAAAGCCATAATAACAAACAAAATTAACAGTATTTAACCAAATCTGCGATTAAATTACCTTACAGAATCCGTCACAGTTTAAATAACACAAATATTAAAAACAAACGAAAAACTCACGCACCATAGGTATAGAACGCTATCTCGTAGTAGCGTGGTTTCTGTCTCTTTCTAATAGAGGAGAGGAGAGAAATACAAGCCGCTCGCGGGCGGCTTATATTTATCAAGTTTTACCGCGACGGTTAGCGAGAATTAGAAAGAGATGGTCTGACACGCTCTCTCTTTTCGCGGCATAGTAAACCGTTGACATAGGTAAGCTGAAATTCGACGGCTTCCTTCAAGAGAACTACGAAAAGAATTACGAAAAATTGAAGCGCTGATTAATTTACGACTATAAAATGAAATGTGATACTTAGGGTATTGCTAAAAATTGCGATTGCTATTGTAAATCGCGCCGGCATTTGATTAATAATACTTTGTTAATGAAATAGAATGTAAATACTTTTGTATGAATATGGAACTGATTTTTGAAAGGTAACCCGGTGGGAATCGGCTTGTATGGACTCTTCGCCACTGATAGGTACACACTTTTTCCCATCCACTGCAACTCCTGAAAGCCAGAATCAACAGTGGAGACCGCCAAAAAACGCCGAGCAATGAAGCTCGACGAGTCCCGGAGAAACGATTCAACTGTCTTGGGTCCCGCAACGAAATTAATCAGCAATCAGCAAATTATATTGCCAATCAACCTTGAGCCTTTACCCTTTGAGATAAAGTTGAAAATCTAATAAGGAAATCTGACACATTGTATCAGCTTGATGTGCTGCAGTCTGTACAGTTTATACACTTACCAGGAACCTCTTCTGCTGCAAGTAATCTTTGGTAACGTATGGAGTGGAGATCGGAAGCCCATGCATGGGGCCTTGTCTGGGGCCATACGACTGGAACATTATCTGTAATATAAATGTAACATTAATACAGATGTGTCGAGTTTTTGGGTCGTAGGGGTTAAACACGACACAGTCAGCGCAGTGACTAAGAGATTGACCGATGCGCTGCGTGTCGCGGGTTAGATCCCCGCATGGAACGAATCGCACCTTTAGAAAAATAGAGACCTAATTCGAAATTTGAAGATTTCAATGTTGACTCGTAAAATTACCTGGCAATCTTCATCGACTGTTAATAAAACAGAGGCGGTTGTCCGGGAAAAGGACGAGTCCTTTTCATGAACATCTCGGTGGTAGGCCATAACATCGGCCGCCGGCAGAAGTTACCACCCACCAGACAAAGCCTTGCCGCCAAGCGATTTGTCGTGTTCCGGCATGATGTCTGGTAAAGCTGAACGGAAGACGGATCTGAGCAGATGTGTTGCGATGTGTGCCGGGTACGATGCGCCTAATGTTGTTGTGTTGGGAGTTTGGTCGTGGAGGGTCTTCAGATCAATCTCCCTTTGGCGCAGCATCGTTGGTCGTGTTGTTGGGTTTACCATTGCATCACCTCGCTCAACTGCCGTCTTCCTTCCTATTCGCTCAGTTTTTCTGAGTGAATAGGCTCTTAATAAACTTGCGTGCTTTACTATCAACGATCGCATCACTGCTTACCATCAGGCGGGAATGCGGCCAAGTGCTAGTTTATAATTATTATTATTAAAAAAAAAACCCTGAAACCGTCTCTGTTTTATTGTTCAACATTGTTGCAACAAGTTCAACATATCAACATTGAAATCTTCAAATTTCGAATTAGGTCTCTATTGTTCTAAAGGTGCGAAATATTTGTATGGCCTACAGACAGTTGTTCCGGGTCTGGCACTGGGCCGTCATCTACCACGTCGGCCCAATACGGGATAATAGATGTCACATGTCTTAGAATTTTTGCCTCTAGGACATGCTGGTTTCCTCACCGTGTTTTCCTTCATCGTTTTGAGAGCAGTGGTGATGAAATAATTTACACAAAGTAAAGCGCCTGATTGGGTTCGAATTTACGACCTGCAACTTGCAAGTCGCGGCTGATACCACTAGGCTACCCCACAAAATATCATTTGACTAATTTATGTGACTCATTTGTGCGAATGATTGCAATAAATGAGTGGTTAATTTGATTATTATAATGAATTTCTTATTCGGAACTTACCATAATACAAATATAAGAAAAAAAAAATTAAAAAGTTTAAATTCATGAAAATGCTACGTTTTTGGCCCCAAATTTGAAAACGACCCACCCACTGCTCATCTTCTTCATTAACCTTTTTATCGTCCCACTACTGGGCACAGGTGTCCTCTCATACAGAGAAGGATTGAGCGTAATCACCACGCTTGCTCAATGCGGGTTGGCGATTTCAGAACTAAAATTCCAGGGCCTGTAGCCAATGTAACATCGCTTGCAACGATTGACCACGTGATTTATCGCGTCACGTGGTCAATCGTTTTAATTATTGGTTGGTTTGGTATTCGATTTCTTTTCGTTTTGAAGCGATGTTACATTGACTAGGGCCCAGACTTCCTCAAGATGTTTTCCTTCACCTTTTTAGCTTCACCCAGTACTGCTCTAGTCACTAGATATTATACAACAAAGTCACTTTCTCTTTCCCTATGTACCTTTGTATGATTAAATCATTAAAACTACGTAACGTATTTTGATGCGGTTTTTTTTAATAGATAGAGTGATTAAAGAGGAAGGTTTATATGTATAATAACATTAATTAAATAGTGGAGAAACTACTATTATTTTCAGGTTTCTAATGTCGTAAATAATTACAATCTTTCCGCGTTTGCAGTAAAACGCAGGCCGAACCCTACGAGATTTATCAAAATAATGTACTAAATATTGTACGCATCGAAAATGTCGACGGAAAAGTCGCCGATGGTATATGTCTATCTCTTATAGATATCCCACAATAACATTTTTTTGTCATTTACTTTTTACGACAAATATTTCCTGATTTTCGAAGCAATTTTAACCAACACAGCATTAATCCTTATCCAATTGTGTACCTTAAATACATTGTTGATTTAATATAGATCTATAATGTCCTTTACAGTAATGAGCATAGGTCGGAATAGGTAGAGTGATTTAAAAATTGCGGGGCGTCGCGTTTTTGGAGGGGTGGTGCGCGGGCACAGTTTATCTGTAGTGTATTTAGTATCAGTAGTGCACCCATGCGAAGCCAGGGCGGGTCGCTAGTAATATACAGTATGTTAAGAAAACCCTGTCCGACCCATAAGGATAATAAAGGTTAGGTAAACACATGACCAAATATAATATAAAATTTTACGTAATCATCATAGTAACAATACTAATGAATTTTGAAACAATCTTTTTTTCCCGCGAATTAATTTCAATTTCCCCGAAATTTGGTAGGGTGAGTGGGGGTAAGATGGAATGCATTTTTGATGAGATAAACAGTGTTGATGGTTAAACTGTTGTAAAACAAAAGAATTTAAGTCAATTGCATCAAATGATGTTTTGGGTAAAAGAGTACAGTCAACTTGTTTCTATAAAGTTGACAGCAATCTTTTGGAAACAATATTTTATGAAAAAAACGTTAGTAAAATTGGTCTTAAGAAAAAAAATATGCAGGGGAAAGATGAAATGCTGAAGGGGTAAGATTGATATAGTAACTAAAATCGTATTCATTGTCATTATGCTTGTGTGGTGATCAATAAACCTTCTGCTTCAATAACCTAAATAACTTGAAAATGAGTTACACTAAAAATTCGCATTCTAAAAGCAAGAAAAACACATTTTTCAAATAAAATATATCGTTCTTACCCCGTTGAAACGGCTGGCAGTCAGGGGTGCTCAACATATTATGGATATTAAATAAATTAAATAATCATGCTCATAGATGACTGTCAAGTCTATAAATAAACCACACGTTTTAATTTAGTACCAAGTAGCCTATATTATAATTATTTTTATTAAATAAACGACACGACAGCAGAATACAATTAAATATTATTAAAAATATTATTTCAAAGGAGGTAACATCACATTTAAATAAAATCAGTCCGTTATAAGTGCTCCTTATAAAACTAAAAATAACTAACCTCTTATCAAAAATATAGAGTTTGGCTTTATCAGATCAGTTGGTAATCCAGCAAAGCAGAAGTAAGTACTTAACTAAAATATTTAAAAAATCACCTACTCGTATTTATGCGTCTCCTAATAATTAACAAAAAAGATAAAAAACAAAACTAGGCACTCTTTCCTTTATAAACATTATTAAACAGTATTATTATAATCAGTGCCAAATTGACATTACAAGACGACAGGTATGTTATATAACTTAGCTGCTGCGTAGTTAATTCTCTACTCTCTGTATTGCAATCGCTAAGTCCTCAGCAATATAACAAGTAGCCCGTAACGATTTTCTTATGTAGTTACGAGGCATTTTGATCCTAAGACAAAACTAAAAAGTTATCTATATTATTATACAAGTTGAATTTCCCTACCATGGATGATTTACATATCACAAATTATGTAATTAGAATTATCTACATAATTCTAGACGTCTTATCGTAGAATTTAATTATCCACCCAAAAATCAGTTGAAATTGGTACACTTTAATCGTGTAAGTATTGTACTTATGTACAGAGCGTCTGACTTTTTTAATCCGAAAGTTTAACACTAGAAAGTCTAGAATTATGCACTAATGAATGACTCTTGATACAAGTTTTTAATACGATATTGTGGAAGAGATATTACCGGGTATTTTAGATTGAGGGCCCCTGACTTTTTGTAGGAGTTTCGTAAATGGGGTAAGATGGAAAGTTTTATATTATCATCTTACCCCTTTAAATTATGCAGGGGAAAGTTTGAAAGGCACCGTAAATCTTAAAATACGTGAAATATAGTAATCACCACATTATAGAGCATATTACAGTTTAAATCTAATTACGAATATCAAAACAACATGTTTGTTCCTTACCTGAGTAAGGAGATACAGCGAGCGGGGTAAGATCGAAAAACTCAATTTTTCGCGGGAAATGTACTGTTCGGGAAAATGTCAAATAATACACCAGCACCTTCACTCAGCGACTGACACAGGCTGCGGGGTGGGGCAAGATAAAATGATGTCCACAATGATATTGCCAGCATTAAAACAAGTCCCCGGTATTGGGCGTTATTAACTTTTTTTTATCTTACCCCGTTTTTCATCTTACCCCCACTCATCCTAATTTTTAAAAAGTGACAACACCATTTTGACGGTATTATTATAAGAACGATGCGACCACTTGACGCGTGCCCTGCCCCCCGCCACCTGCGGAGGGGTTGTCTACCGCACTTTTATTAAGTTACCTCTTTTTGTGAAATAATATATATTTTTTATAGGGGTATTTTTTTTTAAGTTTAGTCCGGCTTTGTATCCATTAGTAGAGACAGTTATCGATACCTAACAATACCTTCACGGATAGGACAGGGTTTTCTTTACATATTGTATAAAGTAAAATAACTCACCACTCCTGTTTTGGGGTCAGAAACTTCTTCATACGTGTAGACATCTAAAGAGTAGCCGGAGCCGTTCGACAAACATAGTCTCACATTCTTGGTGGGCGCACCGGGTCCTGTACCAAATAAAATATTTTTAAATGAAACATCCAATTTTTAGTCTATGGAATTGAAAAGTAATAAAACAGCACAAAACACTATCAGTAGCAATGTGTTTTATTTTGACAGTTCAACAACATACATTCCGTTATTTACGTTAACACTTAACACATTTTCGAACATAAGAAGCAATGGATTATTCCTTTATTTCATTTTTATTTTTAGGCCTGTAGGCCAGAGTCACGGTATCTTTTCAAACTAGCCCGCAATCCTGACCCAGGAGGCATCGGTCTTCGTGGACCCGACACGATGTGCTGACTCGGGCCTGGTCCTTACCGGGCGGCGAGCTGCTCACTGCTCACCACCCGCAGGCCCGCGTCTACGGTGGCTGGGAGTTCGGTGTCGTCTCCCTATCAGGGCGTCTACGCGCGTCTTCTAAGCGATTCGTCGTGTTCCAGTATGATGTCTGGTGAAGCCGTACAGAGGACGGATCTGAGAAGTTGTGTTGCGATGTGTGCTGGGTACGATGCGCCTAATGTTGTTGTGTTGGGAGTTTGGTCGTGGAGGGTCTTCAGATCAATCTCCCTTTGGCGCAGCATCGTTGGTCGTGTTGTTGGGTTTAACATTGCATCACCTCGCTCAACTGCCGTCTTCCTTCCTATTCGCTCAGTTTTTCTGAGTAAATAGGCTCTTAATAAACTAGCGCGCTTTAACATCAAAGATTGCATCATTACTTACCCTCAGACGAGATTACAGTCAAGCACTAGTTTATAGTAAGAATTGCAGCACTAAAGTGATAATGGGCTGGACACATTGCCCGTAAGACAGATGCCCGATGGGGCCGACGGGTTCTCGAGTGGCGACCACGCACCGGAAGACGTAGCGTGGGTAAGCCCCCGACAAGGTGGACCGACGACCTGGTGAAGGTCGCGGGAAACCGCTGGATGCGGGAGGCGCAGGACCGGTCGTCGTGGAGAACCTTGGGGGAGGCCTATGTCCAGCAGTGGACGTCTTTCGGCTGAAATGATGATGATGATGATGATTAGTTTATAATTATAAAAAAAAAAAACTTACCAATACGCAGAGTGAATCTGATTTCAGCTTGCAATACCCTGAGCTTCCAGAGACGAGGGCCGTACCTCATCACCATTCCTAGCACTGACTCTTCAATCTACAAACAAGCGATACTTTTATTTATAAACGGGATTAAATATCATTATTAAAATAATTACTTTATAAAGGGTTGTCAAATACATACGTAATAGATTTTTGAAGTGAAACTTCTTTATCGGCGTTGTAAAAAAATTTACCGTCACATTTTTCCGTTACGCGCCATCTTTTTATTAATTTTTTTACTATATTTACCCACCTCGAAGTCCTTCCCCATATCCCTACCTAAAATCCCGGATATCTCGGAAACGGCTGGGAATTTAAAAATTCTGACAAAATTTATAATATTAGTAGGGATGCCTAGGTATAGGTACACACCTTATGTGGTGGTATAAAACTGTTTTACATCCGACACCTGTACGCCTAGTATGAGTTTTCAATACGAAACTCGTTCGATCGTATCGAGCGCGTTTGACTCAGCGATTGGCCCGCTTCAAGGTCGTAAGAACTCTCAACCAATGAGAGCGCCAAACGCGCTCGATACGATCGAACGAGTTTCGTATTGAAAACTCATACTAGGCCTACTGACATCAGGTTCAGTTGAAAACCAGCGTCAGGCACTAGTTGTCTAGCATTTTAGCTGAACTGGATCTTTTTGGTACACAGCCTCGAGGCACAGTTTGCTGATAGTTTTTTTTAAATCGAGGTTTTTACTGTCTGTTTGATTTTATTTGTTGATATCTGATGTATGTTTATTTTTACTGTCTATTTGATTTTTATTTGTTGATACCTGATGTCTATTTATTTTTACTGTCTATTTGATTTTTATTTGTTGATGCCTGATGTATGTTTATTTTTACTGTCTATTTGATTTTTATTTGTTGATGCCTGATGTATGTTTATTTTTACTGTCTATTTGATTTTTATTTGTTGATACCTGATGTATGTTTATTTTTACTGTCTATTTGATTTTTATTTGTTGATACCTGATGTATGTTTATTTTTACTGTCTATTTGATTTTTATTTGTTGATACCTGATGTCTATTTATTTTTACTGTCTATTTGATTTTTATTTGTTGATGCCTGATGTATGTTTATTTTTACTGTCTATTTGATTTTTATTTGTTGATACCTGATGTATGTTTATTTTTACTGTCTATTTGATTTTTATTTGTTGATACCTGATGTATGTTTATTTTTACTGTCTATTTGATTTTTATTTGTTGATACCTGATGTCTATTTATTTTTACTGTCTATTTGATTTTTATTTGTTGATGCCTGATGTATGTTTATTTTTACTGTCTATTTGATTTTTATTTGTTGATGCCTGATGTATGTTTATTTTTACTGTCTATTTGATTTTTATTTGTTGATACCTGATGTATGTTTATTTTTACTGTCTATTTGATTTTTATTTGTTGATACCTGATGTATGTTTATTTTTACTGTCTATTTGATTTTTATTTGTTGATACCTGATGTATGTTTGTGTCTTTGTGTTTATGTTGAATAAATGTATTTTCCTTCTTTCTTTCGAATAAAGTATTGCGTGGTATACCTACCACAAACCTTCAAGCGTTTTTTTTTTTCTAAATCTTTAAAGAAGATTAAATTATTCAAAAGAAATCTAGTAATAGACATAAATAACTTGAAAAATTTGCTAAGAATTAAAGAAAAAACGACAATGTTCTTACCTTAGCCGGGTCCATGATGACAGTGGGTCCAAAGTTCAAGAATATGTGGTTGCAATCTGTTCTTTTAGCGAGTGGGTGTGAGAATGCCACCTCCAACTCATCCATCGCTTCTAGCAGTACCCTGGAGAAGGAAAAAGACATAAAAAGAAAAGAAAGAAAATATGTCTATTAGGCACTTAACAAACTAGTGAGCTTTACGATTAACGATTGAAGCGGGATTGCATCATTGCTTACCATCAGGCGGGATTGCGGTCAAGCACTATTATATAAAAAAAGTCGTATAAGTAGTATAGAAAAAGTCGTGGTGGCCTAGTAAAAAGTCGTGGTGGCCTAGTAATAAGTCGTGGTGGCCTAGTAAAAAGTCGTGGTGGCCTAGTAAAAAGTCGTGGTGGCCTAGTGGTTAAAACACCAGCCACTCAAGTATGAGTGCGCGGGTTCGATTCCAGGTCAGGCAAGTACCAATGTAACTTTTCTAAAGTTATATGTACTTTCTAAGTATATCTTTGACACCAATGACTGAAGGTGAAGGAAAACATCTTGAGGAAACCTGGATTTTAAAAGTCTGAAATCGCCAACCCGCATTGAGCAAGCGTGGTGATTATGCTCAATCCTTCTCTGTATGAGAGGAGACCTGTGCCCAGCAGTGGGACGATATAAGGTTGATAATGATGATGATGATGACTAGTATATAATTTATAAAAAAATTGCAGAACCCCATCAGGTGCTTTACTTTGTATAAATTATTACTACCGACCGCCAGCGATTTCTTTCGCGTGGAGTTAGTTAAAACATACTTTCTCGGTGGTAGGCCATAACATCGGCCGCCGGCAGAAGTTACCACCCACCAGACAAAGCCTTGCCGCCAAGCGATTTGTCGTGTTCCGGCATGATGTCTGGTGAAGCCGTACGGAGGACGGGTCTGAGAAGTTGTGTTGTGAAGTTTACCGGGTACGATGCGCCAAATGATGTTGTGTCGGGAGTTTGATCATGGTCTATCCAGATCAATTTCCCTCTGGCGTAGCATCATTGGCCGTGTTGTTGGGTTTATAAATTTGCATCAGCTCGCTCAACTGCAGTCTTTCTTCCTATTCACTAAGTTTTTTAAGTGAATGGGTTTAATAAACTAGCGCGCTTTACCATCAACGATTGCATCACTGCTTACCATCAGGCGGGATTGCGGTCAAGCGCTAGTTTATAATTATTATAAAAAAAATACAGCATACATTTTTTTGTTATGCTCCGCTCCTATTGGTCGCGGCATGATGTTATAGTATATATAGTACCCTATAGCCTTCCTGGATCAATGGGCTATCCAATGTAAAAAGAATTTTTCAAATCGGACCAGTAGTTTCTGATTAGCGTGTTCAAACAAACAAACTCTTCAGCTTTATACAACGTGTAACATAAAGGGTATATACATACGAAGGGCATGGCATCTTTACATGATATCAGTCGATATTTGAAGGGTTTTTTAATTCTATCTCTTTACGTTAGGAAGTTACGATAAAAAACACCGCCTGTGATAAGCTACTACCATACTAGGCGCACAGAATTATTGAAGACATTTATCGTGATTTTGCCAAGTAATGTGACGTGTAACGTGTAGTTATTAACGTATGTAGTGTGGTGCACATTTGTTATGATTTGAATTTAAGAAACACACGGAACCGAAAATTTATTATAAATTTTTTGAGTATTTCATATTGAGTTGAAAACCTTCCGATATCATTTGATATCATGTAAAGATGCCATGCCCTAGGTATGTATATACCCTTTATGTTGTATCTAATATATAAAATTCTCGTGTCACGGTGTTCGGCTTTAAACTCCTCCGAAACGGCTCGACGATTTTGATGAAATTTTTTGTGCTTAACCGGTATCTATGAGAAACGGCCAACATCTATTTTTCATCCCCCTAAATTTAGGGGTAGTCCACCCCTAATTTTTTTTTATTTTTTAAACAAAATTTTTAATTTCTATTTTTTGTATGATACAACATACAAAAATACATACAATCCCCAATTTTCACCCTTCTACGATCAACCCTTATTTTTTAATAGCCATTTTAGTAATTTAATCTATTATTTATATGGCAAAACAACGTTTGCCGGTCAGCTAGTATTAGTATAGATTTCATCACCACTGCTCTCAAAACGATGAAGGAAAATATCGATCGAAATTGGTATGTTCTAGAGGCAAAACTTTTAAGACATGTGACATCTAAGAACACACTGTGCCCGCATTGTAGATTACGGCCCACTCTCTCTCATTGAAAAGAGGCCGGTATCCCAACAGTGGGAACAATATAGGCTGAAAATGTATGTATGTTATACAGTATGTTACGTAAACCCTGTCCGACCCATAAGGATAATAAAGGTTAGGTAAACACATGACCAAATATAATATAAAATTTTACGTAATCATCATAGTACCAATACAAATGAATTTTGAAATAATCTTTTTTTCCCGCATATTAATTCCAACTTCCCCGAAATTTGGTAATTTTTAAAAAGTGACAACACCGTTATTATTATGAGCGAATAGCGATGCGATCACGTGCCGCGTGCCCTGCCGCCCGCCCCCCGCGGGCGGCAGGCGAAGGGTGGTTATCGCGCATTTATAAAGTTACTTCTTTTTGCGAAATAATATTTATTTTTTTAGGGGGATTTTTTTTTTAAGTTTAGCTCGGTTTTGTATCCATTAGTAGAATCAGTTATCGACACCTAACAACACCTTCACGGGTCGGACAGGGTTTTCTTAACATACTGTATACATGACCGAAAAAAAAAAAGCAATGAATGAGTCATAATCGCACGCGTTATTAGCCGGGTGTCCGCGAATTTATAGTGTACTAGCTTTCCCTCGCGGCTTCGCCCGCGTGGATTTGGGTATTTTTGGTTTCCCTCGGGAATATAAAATTTTTCGGGGATAAAAGTACCTTATTATTTAATCCGGACTTCTAACTTTATGTCTGCAAAATTTCATAGTAATCGGTTCAGTAGTTACGGCGTGAAAGCGGAACAAACAAACTCAATTTCCGATTTATAACATTAGTAATTTTAGTAGTATAGAGCTATATTATAATTATCTATCAACAGTAGACCTTTATATCTGTAGAAGTGAAATAATTAAGAATAGTGTCCGACCGAATCTTCGGTTTCGGTTTCATTTACGGTTGAGCCTCGGCAAAAAAATGAGTTTCGGTTTAGTTTCGTTTTCGGTGGCAATCTTGCCGAAACTACAACCGAAACCGAATGTGTATTCGAGAGTTTTGAAAATGTCGATCGCTTTGTAATTTAAAAAGAAAATAATAGGGACTGTATGTTTATAATAAAGTTTTCTTTTCCTTATAAGGAAGTTTCGGTTTCGGCGGAAACAAAGACCGTTGCCGACATTCGTTTTCGGTTTCAGTTTCGGACGTAAAACTAGTTTCGGTCGGACACTAATTAAGAATAAATTAGGAGATCAGTAAATTACCTTTCGCCTTCATTCTGTAGATATTCGAAGCTAGCCTCTTTGGTGATGAGATCCTGGTGTCTGATGATGGAACGGATGAAGAACCTGTAGTCTGTCACCTCTTGTCCCTTCTTCACCTGTAAATGAAAATGATGATAGTCATTGATTAGATAGTGTGTCATTGTGGTTTAGAAAAATGTGACCTATTCCTTATAGAAACGGTTGATTTTAACAAAAATATTTTTGATGTGAAACATCTATAGGCGCACGTGAGACCGATTTCTGGCGTGGCGACGCATCGACTGTGCGTTTCTCTCTCACTCGATCCGGCGTTAAGCCATCTCTTTCGCTCCACTGAGCTCGGACTCGGATACCTATAGTGTATACTCTGTTTATTACAGTACTCATAACCTGTGTTTTTCTGGTAAATAAATCATTTTTCTGTTCTGATAATAAAATGTCTGACCGTGATAATTTAGAGAGTGGAAGTGATCAGCCTCCTGCAAAGAAAGCAAAATCACACTATGACACATTATCAAGTCATCAGTAAGTTAATTATATTTTTATAATTAAAGTATGCATTTATCTGTGCATTTAGCACGCGTATATTTGGTGTGTATTGAGCGCCAGTAAATGTAAAATCTACTCTCTAGGTAGATTAAAATTCACATAAATTTCATTGCATATCATGTTTTTAAATTAATTATTAATTTTAATTTCATTCTTATTGAAATTAATGCATTAAAACAATTGCTTAGAGAATAAATTTATTAAGACTGACAGAACTTTATTTTAAAATCAGCTGATGGCGTGCAGCGCACGAATCTTTTTCTTATTTGTTATTAATTTAAACTTTAAAAAATTAATTAATTTTTCTAATCATAATGGAGTTTATAGTGAAATATTCATTATTTATATTTATAATTTACGATCTTTAGTAGTATATTGAAATAACTAGCTAAGATTCTTGACAATAGATGCTGTATTTATTAGATATCTTAATAATGTTATGTCCAATACTTTCGTATCGTACTTCAGTTACCATCGACCAATTGTCACAGTAATACCGATCTCAGAGGCAACATCGAATGTAACTATTACCGAAGTCACTGATTAAACTAATTGAGTAGTTTCGATTTAAAATAAATATGTAAATTTTTGTATTCAATGAAAATGAATGTTTATTTAATAAAAAATCATCGTTATCTAGAAAAAAAAATCGTTATATTTTTTATTTTATTGACATTTTTAGTTCCTACCACAATCTGTTCTTTTCTGCATACTACTTTTACGAAATAACGTCGATGTTTCACATCTACCAGGCGTCCCGTGACGGCTCCATTTTTTCTTTTCCGGTCAGCTTCCAGTCTAACCATCAAAACGTCAGATTATATGAAGACCACGTAGAATCGATGTCTGACACGGTAGCCGTCCAGTCAATGCAATGCTCCAATGCCAGATAAAGATGGAGCTATACAGGACGAATAGCGCTATCCCCTTTTTTATGTAAATTATAAACTTCTGCTTGACCGCAATCCCGCCTGATGGTAAGCACTGATGCAATCGTTGATGGTAAAGCGCGTTAGTTTATTAAGAGCCTATTCACTCTAGCCTTGAAGAGACTTGAATTGTAGTAAGGCGGAAATACCATTGCTGGCAAATTGTTCCAGTCCCTCGATGTACGCGGTATAAAAGAAGAGGCGTAACGCTTCGTCCGGATCGCAGTAGTGTTAACAACGTAAGGATACTCGCCGTACGATGATGGAATGGAGATGGGGGAATTAAATCATGCAATTCCCTTGTACACTCTCCAAAATACATTCCATAGAACACCGACAGGCTGGCTAGTCTTCGCCTGTGCTCCAGGCTTTGACAACTTCACAATGATGGCGTTCAACGAATTGACAGCGCGGCCGCATATTTGCATGCATGAATATGAATATTTGCACTGGTCTGGTCGTGCCTCGGAAAGCACGTTAAGGCGTTGGTCCCGGTTGCCATACGAACATCTAGAGGCAGTCGTTACGGGTTGTTGGAGCCCTCAAAAGTCCAACAATTAATCTAACTACAATGCTTCGATATCGTCTTCGGGTTGTGGAAGGCAGACGGCAGGCGCTTCACGGAAAATATCGACATTTAGCCAAAATCAGCAGTTAGACTGGTAAATCCGACCCCAGACTCTAAAGCTGAAAAAGCTTCGGATGCGACTGGGATTAACGCTGAGATGATGATGATGACAATGATGGCGTTAAAATGTCATGGTAAAGCCTCTGGACTCACTCCTTATGTCAGTTGACTCACTCCTTATGTCAGTTGACTCACTCCTTATGTCAGTTGACTCACTCCTTGTCAGTTGACTCACTCCTTATGTCAGCTGACTCACTCCTTATGTCAGCTGACTCACTCCTTATGTCAGTTGACTCACTCCTTATGTCAGTTGACTCACTCCTTGTCAGTTGACTCACTCCTTATGTCAGCTGACTCACTCCTTTTTTTTTTTTTTTTAAGGATGGAGGGATTGGATGCACCCGCCATCACAGGGCATTATGAGCTATGCTACTAGGGAAACCCGGATTTCCTTCCAGGATTATATTACTATGGGAAGGGATGAGAGGATGGATCTCCTAACTTTATTTATTTTATTCTTTTTCGGCTAGCCCGATCTTTATCTTTATTTATATTTAACATGCATATATACTAACATCTTATATACTGACTCACTCCTTATGTCAGCTGACTCACTCCTTATGTCAGTTGACTCACTCCTTATGTCAGCTGACTCACTCCTTATGTCAGTTGACTCACTCCTTGTCAGTTGACTCACTCCTTATGTCAGTTGACTCACTCCTTGTCAGTTGACTCACTCCTTATGTCAGCTGACTCACTCCTTATGTCAGCTGACTCACTCCTTATGTCAGTTGACTCACTCCTTATGTCAGCTGACTCACTCCTTATGTCAGTTGACTCACTCCTTATGTCAGCTCACTCACTGCTTATGTCAGTTGACTCACTCCTTATGTCAGCTGACTCACTCCTTATGTCAGCTGACTCACTCCTTATGTCAGCTGACTCACTCCTTATGTCAGCTGACTCACTCCTTATGTCAGCTGACTCACTCCTTATGTCAGCTGACTCACTCCTTATGTCAGCTGACTCACTCCTTATGTCAGCTGACTCACTCATGTCAGTTGACTCACTCCTTATGTCAGCTGACTCACTCCTTATGTCAGCTGACTCACTCCTTATGTCAGCTGACTCACTCCTTATGTCAGCTGACTCACTCCTTATGTCAGCTGGCAGACTATATCAATAGGAAGATAACATTTCCCACTCACCTTAGCCTTGCCGAGATAGAGATGCATCTTCTGGTTGCTAGTCGGCAGCGCCTCCAGCTCATAACTACGCATGCGGTAGAGTTCCAGCTGGAAGGCTGATGCTGGCTCCAGATGACGGTAGATGGTGTCTTCGGTGAAGTCATTGCGGGCGCGGTAGGTGAAGAATTTGGGGAATTGGCGCCTGGAAAGAGATTAAAGAGTTTAGTTTTAGTCCTTACTGGTAACTAGCTTTCCGGCCGCGATTTTAGATTTCCCTCGGAAATATAATATTTTTCCGGGATAAAAAGTACCCTATTATTTAGTCCGGACATTTAACTTTACGTCTGCAAAATTTCATTTTAAAGCAATCGGTTCAGAAGTTACGGCGTGAAAGCGGAACAAACAAACAAACTCACTTTCCGATTTTTAACATTAGTAAGGATGCGACATAATTATAGCTTTGTTCATAAACTATAAATTTGTGCAAGTTTTTTTTTATTAAGAAAGAACAGAAGATACTTATATCAATTTAGTCCTGTCAAATTAAGATACTCCATAGACAGTGGCGCCGATTCTCTTATTAAGTTAGGTGCATCTTTTTCTTTCTATTCCTTTAAGAAAAGGATAGAAGATAACATTTTAGTTCAATCCTGTGAAATTAAAATACTCCATAGACAGAAGCAACTATAAAATGGCGACTAAAAATACACCAATTTACGTCAGGAGCGGACTAATTTCACAGGTCTAAACTAACATTTTATCTTCTGTCCTTTTCTTAAAGAAATATAAAGAAAAAGATGCGCTGAAGTTAAATTCAATTTAGTTTGTGAACAGGGAATCGGGATCAGTTTAGACGTGATTAAAATCATAGATACTAAAAAAATGTCAGGCGCGGACTAACTTGACAGGACTAAACTAATATTTATCTTCTGTCCTTTTCTTAATGGAATAAAAAGAAAAAGATGAACAAAATGCAGAGTTTAAAGCCTCCTGGCGGACTCTGAAGGAGTACTCACTTGATAAGCAACATGAAGGTAATTCTCCGGATCCTCTTCTGATGCAGCTCATGTCGGTGTGCGCGGCAGAAGTTTCCGAAGCGGCGGGAGACTGCACTGTCGTCACTCTCGCCGGTGTCCCGGACACCGATCATCAGGATGTGAATAGGTTCTAGAAGGGCCTACGAGAAACGATAACTAGGTTAAAAAAAAATCCTATCCACCAAAGCATCTGCCGTCTAAACTCTTCACTACCCTTGGTTGAAAGGTAGAGAAGGCCTAAATAAAAATAAAATAAAACGATAATAACAAATAATAAAACATATATAAAGCTGAAGAGTGTGTTTGTTTGAACGCGCTAATTTCAGGAACTGTTGGTCCGATTTGAAAAATTCTTTTTGCGTTGGATAGCCCATGAAACCAGGAAGGCTTTAGGCTATATATGACATCACACCGCGACCAATAGGAGCGGAGCATATAAAAAAAAACAATCGAAACCTCGCGAGTGAAGCGAAGCAATCAAAAGTAATATTAAACTGTGGTGTGGAATCTCATTCGGAATCCCTCGGCTTTTTTTTAACAATTTGCCGTCTCCTTCTCCTTCTTGCATGGCAAGAATCGTTTTTTCCTCTATTAGTGAGTTGTTATTCGGCTTGTGGTTTTTTGAGGTTGCTCTTTTCCTCAAATTCTTTTCAACTAATCCTATATCTATATTTACATTTTTACTTACTAGTTACTACTTATTATTAGAGTCTTAAGATAAGATAAGATAAGATAATTTTTATTTGCATAAACATGTGTAGGTGATAATAATACATGGCTGTGATCATTACAGGTGGAATGGTTAGTTCGTTTCAACATGTTTGACCATGACTGGTGTACAAAAAATATTTAAAGCTAATAAGATTAATTTAAATACATTATCTCTTACATCTCTTACAAATATGAATTTTAATTTACATTAATTAGTCGAACAATATAATAATGAATTTACAATAACAACATGATACATGATTAACATCTTTATAAAATATAATATATCAGCATTTGAATATAAAGTTAGGAATAATTCTGTTAAGTCAAAGAGATTTGTCATTAAGAAAGTCATCAATATTATAATAAGCTTTTTCGATCAATATTTTTTTAAAGGTTTTTTTAAATTGGTTTGTATTTAATTGCTTTACATGTTTTGGAATTTTATTATATATAGTTGGAGCCTTACATACGACACTTTTACGCATTAGCGCTGTTTTAGCAGAGGGAACACAGAGCCTGCTATTATCACGGCGATTACGTTCTACAATATCTGATAAGCGAGGAAAAAGACATAGGTTTTTATGGACAAATAAAGCTATTTCAAAGATATACAGTGACGGTAATGTAAGGAGCTTGTGCTTAACAAAAAGTGGTTTACAGCTGTCAGTACTATGGATACCGAACATAGCACGTATGCATCGCTTTTGCATCTTAAAAACCATATCCTTATTGGTTGAATTACCCCAAAAACAAATGCCGTACCTGAGGACAGACTCAACAAGGCCGTAATATGCCGTAAGTAATGCTGCAAGATTAATAGTGGGGGCAAGTTTATACAATGCATAAGATAGACTACTGACTTTTTTACATAATATGTCAATATGTTCTTTCCAATTAAGTCGACTATCTATAGTTAAGCCGAGAAAACGGGTAGCAGGAGTATCCTTTACAATGTAATCATCATGTATCAATTGTATGTTTAACGGATTTTGAAGTCTTTGTGAAAAATGCATTATATTTGTTTTCGTCAAATTAATTTTTAAATTATTATTATTTAACCATGAAATTATAGATGTCAAAGAGTTATTTATGTCACGATTATACTGATTAACGTCCTTACATGCAATAGTAACAGTGCTATCATCAGCAAACAATGTCATGGGTTGGTTCGTTACATATGGTAAGTCGTTGATGTAAATAATAAACAGAAGTGGCCCCAGGACACTACCTTGGGGAACACCATACTTTACAGCATGTTTCTTTGAGATGTATATTTCTTCTCTTTTAGTTTTAAGGTTTACTTTAGTAATTACTGTTACTTGTTGTCGATCTGTTAAGTATGATTCAATTAAATGTAAAACATTACCTCTAATACCATAGGCATTAAGTTTACTGATTAATATAGTAGGGTCTACATAATCGAATGCCTGTGACATATCACAATATACAGCACAAACGGGAGTCGTTTTATCAACGTGGTACATAAGATTTTGAATAAATTCATAAATTGCCATATTTATTGTTTTATTTTGTCGAAAACCTTTTTGTTCAGTGCACAAGATATGATTTTTTTCAAGATACGAATTAATTTCACCATATAGATATTTTTCGAAAATTTTTGAGAATATTGATATTAACGAAATAGGTCTGTAATTCTTCATAAACTGTTTATTATCTTTTTTAAATAAAGGTTTTATGATAGATAATTTGAGATAGAGTCTTCCTATAGAGTTTGTTAAGAAAACCCTGTCCGACCCGTGAAGGTGTTGTTAGGTATCGATAACTGATTCTACTAATGCATACAAAACCGGGCTAAACTTTAAAAAAGAATCCCCCTAAAAAAATAAATATTATTTCGCAAAAAGAGGTAACTTAATAAATGTGCGTTATGCACCCTTCCGCGGGCGGCGGGCGGCAGGGCACGCGGCACGTGGTCGCATCGCTATTCGCTCATAATAATACTGGTGTTGTCACTTTTTTTAAAAATTACCAAATTACGGAGAACTTGGAATTCGCGAGAAAAAAAAAGATTATTTCAAAATTCATTTGTATTGGTACTATGATGATTACGTAAAATTTTATATTATATTTGGTCATGTGTTTACCTAACCTTTATTATCCTTATGGGTCGGACAGGGTTTTCTTAACATACTGTATATATTTTAGTTTTCTTATTTATTAGCAGAACTTCATGTGTCAAATATTACTAAACAGCTTCCACTTAAATTTAGCTTACATTTGTTCTTGTTGACGGCACTCAGCTACATGATTAATTTTATGATCTTCCTGTACTAGTGTCATTCTCATCACTTTCATCTTCATTAAATTAACTTCTATAGATGGAAATAAACGGTATAAATATTTACATCATTATCAGCATCTGCAGGTTTGAAGTCCAGGCCAACATTAATGCTGGTACTATCCCGACTTTCACTGCCTTCCTGCAATGCTGCCAAGTCCTGCAACAAAATATCTAGTTACCATTTCTACTTCTATAGTGAAATATAGTGAAACGCCGTACGGAGGACGGGTCTGAGCAGTTGTGTTGCGATGTGTGCCGGGTACGATGCGCCAAATGTTGTTGTGTTGGGAGTTTGGTCGTGGAGGGTCTTCAGATCAATCTCCCTCTGGCGCAGCATCGTTGGTCGTGTTGTTGGGTTTAACATTGCATCACCTCGCTCAACTGCCATCTTCCTTCCTATTCGCTCAGTTTTTCTGAGTGAATAGGCTCTTAATAAACTAGCGCGCTTTACCATCAACGATCGCATCACTGCTTACCATCATGCGGGATTGCGGTCAAGCGCTAGTTTAATATTATTAAAAAAAAAATTGAAATCGTTCATTAAGCAAGTAGGATCAGTGATCATTTTAATTCCTTATATTTTTTTAAACTAGATGGAGCCGGCATTTCCTAACTGACTACCTCTGAGAAAAAAACCCTTTGTAAAATCTTTTTATTTATGTTCTGTAATCTATATGGTGTACTTAATAAAGAGTATTCTATTCTATCATCGTTTTTTTTCAAGTCCAGACATTAAAAATGAAAATGTTTACAATAATTTACGTAATTTAACAAAAACAGGGATTCAAATGTCATAATAGGAATATTTCCTGGGTAAAAAAAAAAATTGAATCTATTTAGTCCGTCATTCAGATTATATAAAAATATTGGATACGTATATTTTGTTTTATCAAATCAATAAAAATTGACAAATATAATAGGCATAAAAAATCAGGAGTGGTGGCTGATGACGTCACTGGTCGCTAAAAAGTGTAGCGTCTAGTGACGTCACACGAGTTTTCAACGCACTGTGTAGTCTTCATTTTTTGTTTATATGAAAAAGAAAAAATACGTGTCGCCCTCAGGCTAGGTGGAATTACGATCTTCATAGGAAGGCTGGTTGCGACTGGAAGAGATTTGCTCAAAATCGAGTTTAATGGCATGCATAGGAGAGGCTTATGGCCAGCAGTGGACTGTTGTATGCTAAAGGTAATAATAGTTTTTATTATGACAACACACATGATTCATACATAAAAGCAGATGTACAATATAATATGAAGAAATATCTACACGAATCCATAATCATCATGTCACTCCGTCTCCTAAACTAGATATTCCTGTATCTTAGGAAACAGTAAGATGATGAGTTTTGATAGTCATTATATGGAGTCATTTCTAAACCTCCATTCAGTATTTAGGTCCTACCAAATTCACTAGCAGCTATTTCAATTCGTTGGGGCAATTTTTAACTGATTTGGAATTATTGTACCCACTTTGGGTTACTTCTACAATCTATGTATATCTGATCCAAAAATTAAGACAACTCTAAAATTTTTGTGGTGTCATTTCTGAACATTACTTTATGGTCACCCTGAAATGGCCAAACAAATTATGCGATGGTCATTACCGCAGGTCCAGACGACAGCACATCAAGCTCAAATTTCCTTATTAGATTTTCAACTTTATCTCTAAAGCATTAAGGGCTCAAGGTTGATTGGAAATATTTGAAAGTTAGGGGTAGCTTGCCCTGCTGTCGTCCATATATAGGAATTGACGGCATCATTAAAATCCAGCGATGGGTTAATGAAATACACGTAGGGGTAAATTTGGCCGACGCTGGAGGCCATTTTAAATCGACTTTGGGGTTAATTTCAGGGTAATTCGGGACTCACCTCTCTCCTAACAGTGGCGGAACTGGCGAAATCATGCACCAGGTCAAACAGCTCGTCAGAGTACTGCACGAACTGGTCGAAGGATTCGAACGAGGCCAGAGCGCCAGTGCGGTGATGGCATTTCCTCATGGCGGCTGTGCAGAGCTCAGCGGGAATGCCTTCCGCGTCTGTACTCGATGCCAGCTCAATCTCTGATTGGCTGATAGGGATTCTGTAAAAGGAGATTAGGTAAGTAAAAACGAATAGAGATGTTTCCTGGATAAAAAAAAAATATTCTATTTAGTCCGTTATTCAGATTATAGAAAAATATTGGATACGTATATTTTGTTATATCAAATTAATAAAAATTGACAAATATAAAAAGCATCAAATATCAGGAGTGGTGGCTGGTGACGTCACTGCGCGCTAAAAAAGTGTAGCGTGCAGTGACGTCACGCGAGTTTTCAACGCACTGTGTCGTCTTCATTTTTTGTTTATATAAAAAAGAAAAAATACGTGTCTACGTCTAGTATTATTTGGAAATTTGACTGACGGACTAATTAGTTTTTTTTTAGTCAAATACCCTTGTAATTGTCTTTTGTCTAGTATTTTCAAACTATAACTCGCACGAGTTAAGTGTGCACCTCGCTCTGTGACGTCCTTCGGACGGAACCGTTTATAAAAAATAAGAATTAAGTATGTTAAAAAAATATAAATTTCAATTTTTTGTTCTATTATAACAAAAAGTCGTTTTTATGATAAAGCGTCATAATAGTAGACCATTTTACTCATGACGTTTTGCAATTAAATTGATACATATGGACTGAAATACACTTCTGGACACATCTATAGGCCCACCTTGCATCTTCAGATTCGTTTGGTCCTAGCTAAAATTTTATAATAGGTCGAGCAAAAAGTTTTTATGCAGTTTTGAACCTAGCACATTCACAATTTCATTCAATAGTCTTTTTTTGAATTTCGAAACCAGAATTTAAATAAACAAAAGATAATTTGGAGCCTGTTTGTTGCTATCAAACAATCGAATACTAAGAAAATTTGATTTTATTGGTTTACTTGGATTTAATTATTGAAAAAATGATTGATATCTTTGATTTTGCAACAAACATTACTTATTCTTAACATTAAGGTGAGGTTCTATCAATAATCTATGGATACTTCACCTATACCTCAATGTAACTTTGTTTGGCGCCACGTTGGGCGCCAATGACAGATAGGGGTTTATTCGCTTTACTTCAAACACTTGACAGATTTTAGCAAACAAAGTTACACTGAGGCGAAATGTATTTGTCGTTCTAGGGATGGACTGCGGGGCTATCCTATCCCTTTACCTCCTTGCTAGACAATTCCTGAGGGCGACGGGGTCTCCGCTCAGGTTAAGCTTAAGACTTATGACAACAGTGGTGACTGCGGGGCTATCGACCACTGCGCCTCCTAAGTAGCGACTGCGATCGGTCTTCTGGTTATACAGGATGTATCTGACATCGTAACACAAACTTCGCGAAAAGGCTAGACCGCATGCCACTAATAAAATTATGATAGTCATTTATGTCGTTAATGAACGGTTACAGAATTCACAGTGTTTAAAAAAAGTGTCGGCTCGGCATTTGAACGTTGCAAGCGTGCCGCCGTGCCAGTTTGTAGGTAGGTATGACGTTGATCCCTGATGTGAACTCTATTAAATCAGCTGATAAGATAGTTTTTCGAGTTTTGTTTTCATTGCGCTTTTTTGTGTAATTAGCGAATTAATTAATTTTTACTTTAAAATCTTATTGGGTTTTTTTTTTTTTATTGGGACAAACCCGCCACACTTTTCCCAACCACTGCAACTCCTGAAAGCCAGAATCAACAGTGGCGACCGCCAGAAAAACGTCGAGCAATGAAGCTCGACGAGTCCCGGAGAAACGATTCAACTGTCTTGGGTCCCGCAACGAAATTAATCAGAAAAGAATAGCGGAGGAGTAAGAAAAAAGATATTTTTTCCACTTCCCTCCATAACAAGCAGGAGACAGAACAGAACTAGGCCAAACGGCACAAAGGGACATTATTGCAACTGGGAGAAGCCCAGATTGCCAAACACCACGGAATAAAATTTGATTAAGTTAATGGGTCCTAAGTAGGTATTAGCTGTTACAATTGATTCCAATAATAGGTATGGCAAAAGCGCCTGAACGCACGGAAATTGGTTCTAGTTTCTACAAGGTCCGTATAATAAACGACTCCGGATGTAACTTGTACACTATCCAACATAAAATTGCGTTCATTCTGCCAAAGAACACACTCCCACAAGATGTGATGTGCGGACTGTTCAAATTCACAGTTCGATGTAGAACACTGACACAAAGGGGAAGGAACAAGTTTAAAAGAATACAGTTTACTTTTAAAGTTGCCATGACCTGTGAGAAATTGGGCAACGCAGTGGTCAACCACCAGCCATGTCTTAGCCAGCCGATCGCCAACGGATGGAAAGAACAGATGGAGGTGCCGGCCCTTGATGGAATCATCCCACCTACTTTGCCATTCGGATAAGAGGTCCTCCCAGACTTCAGTCTGAGGTTTAAATAATCTAGAGATTTTATTAAAGTCGCGTTGTGTAACAAAATTAGTGTCCATGGCCTCCCCCCTCGCGGAGTAGTACATTGAAGCACGTCGCTGTACCTCAAGGTCGACTGGAAGTACACCTGCCAGTACCGGTAAGGCTTCAGTACTGACCGTTCTATACGCCTTGCATAAAAATATCAATGCCAAACGTTGGCTTTGAAGCAGTTTACGTCGTGCCGCTCCTATGCTGGCCCTATCGGCCCAAACAGGTGCACCGTAGCACATACATCCTAAGTAGGTAGCTCCATATATAGTTTTTAAAGTTAGGAATGATAGACCCCAAGTTGCTTTGGATATTCTAGTTAGGGCATAAAAGTTCTTTTTAGCTTTTTCACCAACTATTTTTATATGTTCGATAAATGAAAAATTCCTTTCTAAGATCATACCAAGGTAGCATACGGATTGCTGTTTTTTAATGGGAACGTTGTTAAATTTAATAGTAGGCAATGATTTAAGATTACCTTTTAGTAGAAGTTGATAGGTTTTATGTGGCGCAAATGCTAGGCGGTTACGATTACCCCACTGAGATATTAAATTTAGGCAAGTATTGGCCAAGTTCTCAAGTCCAGCTCGGGTACTTGACTGAATGAGCAGTAGGCCATCGTCCGCGTAACCAGTAAGTGAACAGCCGCAAGAAAGCGGGATCGCGAGGAAGTCATCAAAACCCAAATTCCATAAATAAGGACCGACAACTGAACCCTGAGGACATCCCATGGTTAGTGTTTTAGTACTAGAAAAATGACCGAGCTTAAGTACCGCGGAACCGTTTATAAAGTAAGAGTAAACGAGATTATATATGTTTCTATAGCAACCGCGGGTTTTTAATTTTAACAACAGCATAGGCCACCAGGCGTTATCAAAAGCCCCAGAAATATCCAGGAAGATCCCAATTACGTACTTGTTTTCAGATTGGTTAACGGTTCTTCTGACAGAAAGCGCCGTGTCGACTGTAGATTTACCTATGGTGAAGCCATATTGATTATTATGGAATTTTGGACCGTTCGGTAGTAAACGTGGAACGATGAGGCGCTCAAGAAGTTTACCCAAAGATGGCAGAAGTGTGATAGGACGATATGACTTCGGATCATCCGGTGGTTTGTCATCACACTTTGGTATTATTCGTATGAAACCGCGTCGCCATTTACGAGGAAAAACGCCTTCAGCAATGCATCGGTTATATACAGTTAAGATGGCATCACCCGCTGTTTTACACGCTTCTTTAATCATCCTATTAGATATTTTATCTTCACCTGATGATTTGTTGACCGGTAGTTTTCTAACAATATTTATAAATTCGTCATTAGATGGTACGTCTGACATTGGTGATTCAGGTGGCACAGGAGCCCACGCTCTAATCTGTTGGTGGTAGTCGCTATCGTTAGCCGGTGAATCATCAGGGATAAGTGCACTTCTGTTGTTTCCTCTATGCCTGTGGTATGCTTATCATTGACTTTAATGTTTTGAACGTATGCAAGGTCGACCGATCTGTTAGCTTTAAATTCGTGATATAAGGGAGACCACGGACCCTCCCTGTCAAGTTTATCAACAATTTTTCGCAACAAATTACCCTTAGATTTTTCCACCGATGCTTTGTAGCGTGACTTGGCAACTCTAAAAGCATTTAAAGCGAACGTAAGAAGATCTCCAGTAATCTTTCGGCTCTTGAGTTTATTTAACTGTCTACGCGCTCTGCGATATCTTTTACGCTGTTCAACTAAGTAATCACTCCACCAGTCACATCTACGAATATTGGTCATAGATCCGCGACCAATGGCAATGTCAGCACAGTAGGTA
Source organism: Sesamia inferens (assembly GCA_037179545.1). Lineage (NCBI taxonomy): Eukaryota > Metazoa > Arthropoda > Insecta > Lepidoptera > Noctuidae > Sesamia > Sesamia inferens. Next base: position 11,985,733 of record CM073951.1, on the reverse strand, counting down.
AAGGTTTCTGACATAATGTCAGCACTTTCTTCGGCTGACAGCCCGTCCCGAGTGAATTCTTTGGCGTGACACGCAAAAAGCGAGCCGAAAAATTCCCAGTTCGCGCCTTTACATCTATATCTGAAATTACCGGGAATATGAGACGGACCCTGAATATAACCAGGAACAAATTCGTACACGATCAGGCGATGATCACTACAAGACGCGTCCGGTAGGACACGCCACCTATCCAAACGTACGTCCGCACTTGAAAGTGTGACGTCAATACAAGATTCGCCCATTTGGCTGCAGAAAGTAGGTGGTGCATCAGGGGTATTATGAATCGATAGGTTCATCTCAGCAATGAAATCCTCAACAGCGCAGCGTCGTTCGGTATCGGTGGCCCGAACCTTGCCATACCACAGAGACGATGACGCGTTGACATCCGCGCCAACGATAACTTTGCAGCCCGCGAGTGACCGCAAGACATGACGGAGATTATGTATATGAGGAGTAACAGGATCTGAATATTGAAAGTAACAGCTTACAACGAATACTTTAAAAGAAGCTGATGATACTTCGGCAACCGCACAGTGTGGCGTCATGAGGTCACGTAAAGACGTTACCGTAAAGTTAGAAGACCGCGCAACATAAATTCCGGCTCGTGAGTTGCAATCCAGTTGCACTACCCTGTGACGTAAACGTGAGTTTTGATATTGTTCTTGAATGAGTACAAGGTCTAAGTTGTAGTCAATAATTAATTTATCTAACTCTGATGTCGCCACCTTATCGTTGTGAAGGTTTAATTGCCCTATGTTTAACCTATCCATCTTAATTAGTAATTAGTATGCAGGATAAGTTGTTCGAGTTTTAATTTATAGGTACCGCACTGTTCAGATCCACAACGATGCTCAAAGGGCTTTTTATAACGTTTACATGCCGCGCAAACCGGGGTAAAATTTGAATCGCCCTTATGCGGGCAAACATTGGTTTCGTGAGCCTCGGAACAGACAGCGCAGGTTGGTGATTTATTAGCGCAATGCTTTTTAACATGACCGAATTGTTGACAATACGCGCAACGAACTACCTGGATATCATCAACAAAACGGCAAGTGGCCCAGTCAATAAATAATTTCTCCTTGGTAGTCACAAGATGTTTACGTACCGCAGGTTCAATTTCTATGCCTATCCATTTCCGACCGGTATCGGTAGAACGCCTACGGACTATTTTTGTGGATTTAATAAAATCGTCTTCTTTTATTGGCAACTCATTTTTAATGTTTTGGCGGTATATAGCTTGCAAAAAATTTTTGTCTTCCATTGAGGCGGGAATGTCCTTAACTAATAGACGGGGGCGGCGACCCTTTGGTTTTTCTAAGCGGAGACCGGCAGACTTTATAGCATCTACCGATTCTAATCTTTTTAATTGGTTTTGATTAGCCACACGTAGTACAACTCCCGATTTGGCGGTTTTTTTAATACCGACTATTTGAAACCCATCGTCACTCGGTCTAATCGCCTTCATAAGAGCTTGTTTAGTGGCGGACGATGACGCATAGTCAGCTGATCGCTCTTGGGTCGGATAGGCGACGACACAAGGCAGAGGCACTCTAGATTCAATAGCCGGGGCCACTTTAGGCAACCGCAGTTTCAAAGAATCTGCGTACGACATTTTATTGTCCTCATTAACGGTTTTAACGGCGGATTTTAATTTGATTATTTCTAATTCGCGCTCGGTATTAGCAAGCTTTGTTTCGTTACACGAAGATTTTAAAGCTAACAAAGACACGATACTTGTAACTCGTTGAGTCATATCCATAATAGATGATTTATTCGCGACATTTATACGAGAACCGTTATCGTTAACCAGTTCGTTTATTTTGGACAGGTACACAGACGCCTCCGAAACCAAATCGTAATAACTATCACTGTTACTAGTGGACATATTTAATGTAGGCGAGGACTGTTCTGGAGAATTAGGTGCTATTTGTAGGCGTTTCGACCTATCATCTACTAATTTGTCGGTCGGAGACATTTCACAAAATAGACGCTTAGCCGTCTGCGTTGGCGGCGACCTAAGTGTTTTATTATTTCTACGGAAAATATCTCCACCACGATCAGGCGGGTCATCATTGTAAGTTGACATAAGTAATTAATAAACAAGAAAACAAATCTAACTTAACGAAAAGAAAATAAAACTAGTGAGAAGAGAAAAAAAAAATTACGTTACCCTCACAAAAAAGAAAATAAATGAACTCACCGAGATTGATTGATTTACAGTAATTACAAAAACAAACACTAAAAATAAACTTACGATACCAAAACTAGACACAAATTGAACAACCTAGAAAGAAAAACACCAGCCGGAACTGATAATCGAAACACGATATTCGTAAATATAACCGGAGCGTATTAACTTCACACCACACGGCGCGGGGGCGCGAAGGGAAGTGACGATCGCATTACTGCTTACCACCAGGCGGAATTGCGGTCAAGCGCTAGTTTATAATTATTAAAAAAAAAAAAAAAACTTTGCGAGAAGGCTACACCACATGCCACTAATAAAATTATGATAGTCATTTATATCGTTAATGAGCGGTTACAGAAATAACAGTGTTTAAAAAAACGTGTCGGCTCGGCCTTTGAACGTTGCAAGCGTGCCGCCGCGCTTGTTTGTGGGTATGACGTTGACCCTTGATGTGAACTCTATTAAATCAGTTGATAGTATAGTTTTTGGAGTTTTGCTCACATTGCGCTTTTTTGTGTAATTAGCGAATTAATTAATTTTTACTTTAAAATCTTATTGGGTTATAAAAGTATAGCAATTATGAACGATCTAATCCGGCCGGGGATCGAACCCGGGGGCCTCCACGTCGCAGTCAGGCGTGTTGACCGCTGCGCCACGGAGACCGACATCACACAGTAGTGTGTGTCTTCATCATCTAATGCTTGTATGTGGTTGTGAGTATCATCTTCACACGTTGCATGATAGTTGTCGCCAGCAGTCTGTTGTGTTTTACTCAGATGGCATAGTGTTGTGCACACAATCAGGTAGATGTCATAAGGAGTCATGTTATACTGGGTAATTACCCTGGGTAAAACCCTTAGATAAGACTGGGCTTCTGCCGATCCGTAATGAGTGTCAAAGATCAACCAATTGCCGTCTGAACTAACGGCTTAACGTGCTTTTCGAGGCACGTGGTGTCTTGGAATGTGAAGATGGTCACCCATCCATGGACGAACTGCGACATGCGTAGCTTAACCCGATCGATCGACTCGTGCAGCTATAAATGCTTATACAGACATTTTTGTGAATGTAGAAGGTACATTTATGATAAATTTCTTTTCTTTTAACGCAACAGTAGGTTTGCAGTTGTCGAGGGAGATTTCTGGCAATCGTGCATGTGCGCGCGTGTTTGGGACAAAACAGTTGCTACATACCTATTAGGGTGTCCAGTTGGCAATATAAACTGGAAGTGAACAACGCCCAGTTCGCCCGACAGCGCTAAGTGTTGGAGACACGTGATGTCATAAGATGTGTATGCTCTGCGGACGTAAACTTCTAGCGCTGCGTTGCATACCTGAAAAAGGCAAATAATTGTGAGTAAATTTAACATCCAAAAGATTTATTTTTAAATACAATAGACATCTAGGAAAATGGGGTTAGATTAGGGTTGGCGCAAACGGGCCACTGACCAAACCCACTGGTGGCCAGCATCAACGACTTAGGGCTCAGCGCAAACGGGCCGCCGACCACACCCAATGGTAGCCAGCCAGCGCTAACGACTACGATACATGAGTAATTTTTAGTGTGGAGCAACATACGCAAACCAAGCGAAGACCAAGAATATAGAAAATATTTTTTTTTAAATTAATTATTATAAACTAGCACTTGACTACAATCCCGCCTGATGGTGAGCACTGATGCAATCGTTGATGGTAAAGCGCACTAGTCTATTAAGAGCCTATTCACTCTAGCCTTGAAGACACTCAAATTGTAGTCCGACGGAAACACCGCCGCTGGCAAACTGTACCAGTCATTCGATGTACGCGGTATAAAGGAGGAGGCGAAACGCTTCGTCCGGATCGTAATGGTGATCCAAAAGATTTATTTTTATACACAATAGACATCTAGGAAAATGGCGGTAGATTCGGGTTGGCGCAAACGGGCCACCAACCACAACCACTGGTGGCAAGCGTCAACGTTTCAACGGAGTTTCTTGCCCGTTCTTCTCCATAGGTACCTACTCTTTGGAATGGGCGACTAGCTTTATCTTACTAACAGACCGACCTTATGACAATTCAAAAGTGCCTGTAACTGGTTTATTTGAAACCAGCTGTTGCCCGCAACTCCGACCGCGTGGACTTCAGTTTACAGCGGGCGGTGGTTCCCGTAAATTAAAAAGAGCTCAGTTGATATAAAAATGCGTTGATATAAAATTTTAGCGCCTGTTAAAATAATGGGAGTAATAAGTAGTACGTCCGCGTAAGCTCCCGTTTTCGCAACATTTTTTGTTACTGCTCTGCTCCTATTAGTCATAGCCGAATGTTATATAGCCTATGTCCTTTCTCAGGCTTTAGACTATCTGTGTACCAAATTTCATTACAATCGGAAGTAGTTTTGGCGTGAAAGCCGGACAGACAGACAGACAGAGACACTTTCGCATTTATAATAATAGTATGGATAAATGCTTTGATTTTGATTTTGAACGACTTAGGGCTCAGCGCAAATGGGCCGCCGACCGTATCTAATGGTATGGCATCCAATAGCGGTAGCGACTACGACACAGAAGTAATTCTTAGTCTGGAGCAACATAAACCAAAAAAGCGAAGACGAAGAAAATAGAAAGCAAACAATATTTTTATAGCGTACTATCTGCACCTGCTTAAGTTTAGATCCCATGGGAATATAGGGATAAAAAGCAAAGTAGCTAAAGTTACTCCTTATTGCATCAGCTATGTACCAATGAAAATCCCATTACAATCGGTCCAGTCATTTTAGAGATTAGCCGGAACGAATAGACAAACAGACAAAAATTAAAAAAAAAAAAACCTTATTTTGTTGTCTGTAGGTACCGTGTAGTAAAAAAGGATTATTTCAATTTTACATACAGAGACTCCAATTTTATTTATATGTCTAGATTAATATCGTCAAAGAAAACTTAAATCACGAAGAAACCGTTTTAAATGAAGACAATCACTGGGACTCATTATGAATTAAAAGGATAATTGAATCGTGAGTTTAATTAAACCAATTACTGTATGAATCAAAGCCTACCGCCCCAGGCATTCCTTTTGATGGAAGGAATTTACTGGTAAAGTTTTAATCATAATTGACAAGACAATTTTCTATTGAACATTCGCAGTTTTGCAATTTTCAACGAAGACAGCACTACAGAAAGAAGCTTTACTTTTAAAGGCGAAAATTTTGAAGTATTAGACGTAATCCATTTAGGTTATCAGAGAGGTGGGCTTGTTTCCTTTTTTTTTCTTTAGACAGTCAATTACAAGAGCTAGAAAAAGAGATTTGATATTCTCGTAGTTTTTACATATCCTGTTTTTTTTTATATTCCAGTTTGCGTTCATTTAAACTATTCTGATGCATGTTCTCTCAAAAATTTCTTATTTCTGTTTTTGTAAACTTTTGCGTCAGGTTTACTGCCAATAAAAGTTTTTTCTAAGTGGGCGGCGATCTACCAACTGCTCACCGCCCGAAATGTCGCGCCTACTGTGGCTGGGAGTTCCATGTTGTCTCCCGACCAGGGCGTCTCCTGCGGCGGCTAGTTGCGTGAAAGCGCCAGGATTCCCGCTCCCTCACGCATTCAGAGTCCTCTTTTGCTAGCATCACTGCTTAGCAGAAGGAGGTGACGGGCTGCCATGCACTTTCCCTCCGGACCATGGCCGGAAGCGAGAGATCGCCGCCGATCGCCGCCACGAGGACACGACGACGCTCTACCCAAGCCGGGCAGACCTCCACCGTATGCTCCACCGTGTCCTAAGGGCGATCCACACAATGGTGACACCCTGGCGTTTTCTCCCGCCTTATCCAGAAGAGGAACTTCCCGAAACAACTGTGTCCGGTGAGGACCTGCGCCAGGGGGAAGGTGAGGGCTCCGTAGCGCCTCTCTCAAAGAGGACAATTACCGCCGCTAATCTGGCGTGCCCAGCACTGGATTGCGACAATCGCATTCTCCATGTCGTTAAGAGATCCCCGTCGGAGCACTGTCCGCCGTACCACGAATTCTCCCGGATTCACTCTAGTTTTGGCAAAAAAAATCTCACGATAAAGTTCTTTTCCTGGCAAGTTTCTTTTCTGGAAGTAATTATACGTGACAGTATTTACCGTGCATTATATTAATGCAAAGAAGTTTCCTCTATCCAACCACCCATAATACATAAAAAAAAGTGTGAAAACGCAGCTAACAGGAATATCAACGCCTTGTGTAAGAATGTATGTTCACTTTCAATTTATGTATCTTGCGTGCAATACGCAAATATCTTTTTTGCAAGTATTCTGCTTGAAAATACCTTGCATACAACTATGATGTGTGCAAGTCTCATTTATGAAAGTAAAACTTATATACTACGGCCAAATAAAAAAATCGTGCAGTTTCTAATATTCCTATGGATAAAAGAATCTTCCGAACACTGTTAAAAAATTGCGGCACAATAATAATAATTACTTTATTTGTGCAATTCCCTAGTATCCTTCTTGCAAGTATCCTATGTGCAAGTATGTAGCTACTCTACATACTTAAGTGTTAACGACCACAGCGGCATCTAGGAGCGGCGAGATGAGTCATCGGGAGTAAGTCGACGAAGCGTCAGCTGACATCTTCGCGCGCGTTTTGAATGTTAAGATTCGTGTGTGGAGTGTGTGACGCGACGTCGACCGTTAGCCATTGTTTACTGTACTTACCTAAATTCAAGTACTAATATAAGCAAATATTGTAAAAACGATAATTAAACCAATAGTACGAGCAGCAGCTCACTCAACATCCAGACGACCTGACGCAGAATCCTCAACATTAAGTCTTAAGCCTAAGTGTTATAGAATCCAAAATTTTTACTAATTGCAGCATTAGTGTAATAGAAGAAACCCTGCAGTTTCTGCAAGTTCAACGGATGGAAGTATAATATGCGGACTACTGATAAGAATAGAGACTCCATTCTCCAATATCTTCCTTGCAAGTATCCTATATGCAAATATCGTTCGTGCAAGTATTTAGAATATCGTAAAAGTCTTAAATTATCACTTACCGCGGCATTAGTATGATAGAAGAAGTCGTGCAGTATATCGAAAATGGAGGTCTCAGACAGGATGAGTTTTTGCAAGTTCTCCGGATGGAAGTCATGTCCGTACATGTCGACTGCTGATAAGAAGATGGATTCCATTTGATTGTGACGCAACTCGTACGCTGGTTGGTGCGCCGCGATGAGGACCTGCAGAGAAATTTAGACTTTAAACACACTTACTTTTGAGTCATTTTAATTTGGAGACGTGGAGTACCCAAATAACAATAAGAGTTTTTGAAAAATAACTTGTAATACCAACACAATAAAGTTTATTACGCTATAACATCAAACATTTTTAAGTCATTCGGAAATCACGTTAATTGGCACCGCAATAAAGAGCATATTTGCTTAACTTATAATGACACAACATCAATTGGAAACATTTTTTTAAATTATAAACTAGAGCTTGATCGCAATTCCACCTGATGGTAAGCAGTGATACAATTGTTGATGGTAAAGCGCGCTAGTTTAGTAACAGCCTATTCACTCAAAAAAACTGAGTGAGGGTGCTGCGGCAGAATCAAGGACTCTCGCGGCCCCATGCGCATGCGCACGTGACTGAAGAGACACCGGGGGAGTTTTTAGTCAGTAGGAGTAGTACAGACGCCGTCGCCTACCCAAGGGCGGCGGACATCCATGGGGATTTTCCACCCAGGAACAAAATAAAAAAAGGTGATGTAATATTAAACCCAGAGGGAGATTGATCTGAAGACCCTCCACGACCAAACTCCAAACCAAACACGACCGACACAATAACATTTGGCGCATCGTACCCGGCACACATCGCAACACATCTACTCAGACCCGTTCTCAGTACGGCTTCGCCAGACATCATACCGGAACACGACGTATCGCTAGGCGACAACACTATGTCTGGTGGGTGTTAATTTCTGCCGGCAACCGATGAATGAATTTGAATACTAAATGATTAATTATGATGATATTAGATAAACCTTCTCCAATGTAAATTACTGGTATTCAACTTCATCCAGTTAGAGTGGAAACAAACCTCTAAAAATGAAAGAGATAGCAATATTCACCTGTCTCGCTCTCAGAGCCACTCGGCTATGTTCGGCTCTGTGCAATGAAGTCAGCTCGTTGAGAGTGGTCGCCAACTCGTCTGTAAGGCCAGGTTCGTTAGACCACAAATGGTCAATAAGAAGGGTGACCTGTGAAAAAAAAAAATACGTTTAGCTAAATTATCAAGTTATTCAAAGTCTTATTACAAAACGAAATTTAACTTTAGACTTTACTTAAGAGTCAGTATTCGTATTTCGAACTTTATTGAGGTTTTTCTTTCTTTCTTTTTGACTTCGCACGGTTTGTGCTTTTAGCCAATGTCATGTCGTCATTCATGTCGAAAAAGACGGCCACATGAACCGTCTACGAGGGAGGTTTGAGGCAAAGTCATGATGAGGCCACTATGCTCCGATATTTCACTGTTCTTTATGAATTATTTACTGAATGCACTTTTTACTACATAAATCACGCAATTTTATTTAGTAAACAACACTATAAACAATTAAAAAATCCCAATGAAAAATGAGCGTGACACTCAGCTTAACTTTCCCGCCAAAAAACTCTTTATTAAGATTATGTCAAAATTTTTATCCTGGTTTTATTTTGCGGGTACTTTGAATTGTAAATACGCTTAATAAAGGACCTCTACATCGGAGTAGAGATCCTCTACCCCGATAAGAGAGATCTAACTACATATGTATGACTCACCAACAAATTCTTCTTAGCAACTTGGTTGTGGGAAAATATAATGTTGGAGACTTGCTGCATGTCATCTTTGTAGCGCTCACGAAGAGCTACCACGCATTTGTCGTAAGAACCTGAATAACAATACGATAGAATTAATCCTAAAAATCCTATTAATGTTATAAACGTATGGATATACGAGTGTCGTTTTTTTTGTACAAATATTACTGAACGGATTTTTATATAAAAGGTATTTTTTTGTTTATGCGAAACCTGAATACAGTTTGTTCAGAATAACCAATTGAATCAATACCAATTATTTTTACACCATGTTATATTATTCCCCAAATACATTTGGAAATGGTTGCAGTGTGGTTACCGAGCGCGCCAGTCAGCTTACTATAGCTACGCGCTCGCCCGCTCGAGCGGAGCTTTAATAATATTTTTGTTGGGCCAACCAAGTAGGGTAACAATTTTGTAACTTTATGGTTTTTCATGGTATCCTTTTGAAATTTTGTACATAGATTCTTTACTTAAAAATACTGGACACGTGTTTCAGATTTCGCATAAACAATAAATAACTTTGTATAATTTACAAAAAAAACGAGCGTGCTTATGACCACACGACTGAAGTGAAACTTCTTTCGCTCCATCTGTATGTATACAGTATGTTACGAAAACCCTGTCCGACCCATAAGGATAATAAAGGTTAAGTAAACACATGACCAAATATAATATAAAATTTTACGTATTCATCATAGTACCAATACAAATGAATTTTGAAATAATCTTTTTTTCCCGCGAATTAATTCCAATTTCCCCGAAATTTGGTAATTTTTAAAAAGTGACAACACCGGTATTATTATGAGCGAATAGCGATGCGACCACGTGCCGCATGCCCTGCCGCCCGCCCCCCGCGGCCGGCAGGCGAAGGGTGGTTATCGCGCATTTATTAAGTTACCTCTTTTTGCGAAATAATATTTATTTTTTTAGGGGGATTTTTTTTTTAAGTTTAGCCCGGTTTTGTATGCATTAGTAGAATCAGTTATCGATACCTAACAACGCCTTCACGGGTCGGACAGGGTTTTCTTAACATATTGTATATATATATATATATACATATATATATATATATATGTGTACAATATATACATGTATACACATATACATATATTAATTTTCTATAAATATTTAAATTTATTTCATGGTTTCATTGGTAAATTAATTAATATTTTTGCATAGATCTTTTACCGAAAAAATAAAAAAAAAACTCGTTGTAGACCTTGTAGTACCAAGCTCGCGCCACGGGCGCCTCTGTGCTTATATCCCCCACTTAACTTCCGTTCGCCTTGCCCGATCACTTTTCGTAACACTTACGTCACGCGTTCGCTAGCTTACTCCCCAAGTCAAGCGAGCGTAAAGAAGTTTCACTTCAATAATGGTCAACTTACCCAGTTGGAAATGACTTTCTACTTGATAGTACTGCTTTAGAAGATCATGAACAGCCGCCTTCATTCGGCCTCGAATTCCATTCCTGATGAAAAAGTTATAAATATACTAGCTGACCGGCAAACGTTGTTTTGCCATATAAATAATAGATTAAATTACTAAAATGGCTATTAAAAAATAAGGGTTGATCGTAGAAGGGTGAAAATTGGGGATTGTATGTATTTTTGTATGTTGTATCATAAAAAAAATAGAAATTAAAAATTTTGTCTAAAAAATAAAAAAAAAATTAGGGGTGGAGTACCCCTAACATTTAGGGGGATGAAAAATAGATGTTGGCCGATTCTCATAGATACCGGTTAAGCACAAAAAAATTCATCAAAATCGGTCGAGCCGTTTCGGAGGAGTTTAAAGCCGAACACCGTGACACGAGAATTTTATATATTAGATTATATACACAAGTATATTGTACGTTACGGAATTGCATCGCTGACAGGGGTGTTCGGCACTGGTACAGCTACACAGGAGCTAAACTTAGTATTCGAGAACACTGTTGAAGCTGCTGAACCTTGGACAAAACTGTCTTTGCATTGTGTAGATTCAATTTCTTAGTATTGTATAATTGCATGGCACACGTGTGAGCACAATGTACTTGCTGTAAAGCATCTATTTCTTGGGTTAGTCTTTTTTTATTAATTTCTGAATTGTGGTTATTTTTTCTTGTGTTTTCCATAATGGACGCTCTCAGCGTACAATATATTTTGCATAGGTCTTACACGGTTGATTTCAACATGAATGATGCAATCAAATATTTGTATCAATAGCTTGATAATTTAAAAGAGTGTCCATTTCTTGCCCGTTCTTCTCCATAGGTACCTACTCTTTGGAATGGGCGACTAGCTTCATCTTACTGACTGACCGACCTTCTGACAATTCAAAAGTGCCTGTAACTGTTTTTTTTTTAATATTTATAAACTAGCACTTGACCGCAATCTCGCCTGATGGTAAGCAGTGATGCGATCGTTGATGGTAAAGCGCGCTAGTTTATTAAGAGCCTATTCACTCAGAAAAACTGAGCGAATAGGAAGGAAGACGGCAGTTGAGCGAGTTCATGCAATGTTAAACCCAACAACACGACCAACGATACTGCGCCAAAAGGAAATTGATCTGAAGACCCTCCACGACCAAACTCCCAACACAACAACATTAGGCGCATCGTACCCGGCACACATCGCAACACAACTGCTCAGACCCGTCCTACGTACGCTTCACCAGACATCATACCGGAACACGACAAATCGCTTGGCGGCAAGGCTTTGTCTGGTGGGTGGTAATTTCTGCCGGCGGCCAATGTTATGGCCACTCCTAGTTTTTTTTAATATAGATCTATATCGCCCTTTACAGCACATGGTTTAAATAAATAATTCCGAAGATATTACAAATTTAAAAATTATGGGGCGTCGCATTTGCGGCGGTACCAGCCGGTAGGGCGGCGGGCTGGTATGTTTTTTATACACGTTAACAGTTTTTTGTAATGTATTTAGTATCAGCATTGCACCCGGGCGAAGCCGGGCGGGTCGCTAGTATTTTTATTTTTTTATTTTTATATGGTCTTTGTCTTCCCCTCAAACTCATCAAACTCACCTATATCTCTGAACTAAAACGACGAGAGCTTGAGTACTCATGAAGAACACATCTCTGTCTGATCTCTTTGCTAAGGAAGCTGCGTGGCTGTAACAAAAACATAATATTCATTCTCCGGTCTGCCGGAAGAAATTTCTTAAGAAATAAGCAGCACCTTTGTACTCAGATCTTAATTTTGTCGTATCTTTATGTATTTTATTGTGTGTACATAAATAGTAAAATAATTAAATAAATATTAGATAAACATGTAAGAGTAGTGGCCTAGTGGTTAAAACACCAGCCTCTCAAGTATGAGTGTGCGGGGTCGATTCCAGGTCAGGCAAGTACCAATGTAACTTTTCTAAAGTTATATGTACTTTCTAACTATATCTTGGACACTAATGACTGATTAAAAGGTGAAGGAAAACATCTTGCGGAAACCTGGATTTTAAGTCTGAAATCGACAATTCGCATTGAGCAAGCGTGGTGATTAAGCTCAATCCTTCTGTTTGAAAGGAGACCTGTGCCCAGCAATGGGACGATAAAAAGGTTGATGACGATGCAAGATTTACAGTAGTATCTCAATGCCAATGCACAAGGGACTTTCGGTATTCTATAGAATGCATTTTGGACTGTGCGGGGTAATTATTGACATAATTCTGCCATCACTATTCCATTATACGTCGTATATCGAGATCCATACAAAGCGTTTCGCCTCGCCTTTTGACTCAAACAATTGGTCGGCAGCGGTCTTAAAGCAATCGTTCTCTAGCCTTAAAGACACTTAACTTGTAGTCAGGCGGAAACTACGCTGCTGGAAATTTGTTCCAGTCGTTCGATGTACGCGGTATAAAAGATGAGGCGAAACGCTTCGCTCGGATCATTGCAGTGTTAACAACGTAAGGGTGGATACTTGCCGTCCCATGATGGAACGGAGATTTAAATCATGCGATTCCCTCGCACACTCTCCAAAATACATCCTATAGAACACCGACAGGCTAGCTACTCTTCGCCTGTGCTCCAAGATTTGGAGATCGTTTTGAAATCTGAGTCGCAAATTAGCGTCATCGCACACCTCTCTACCGAAGCCAAAATAGCCAGGAGGCATTTTGCAGCACAAACTTGGCTTATGACTAGGCAAATTGTGCCAGTCCTTCGATGTGCGAGGTATAAAAGACAAGGCGAAATGAACTAACCAAAATGTACTTACTGGTCAATAACGCTAGCTATCTGTTGGCTAGGGAACTGTGCGAGCACACTGGTGATGTTCCTCTCGTATAATGCCATGAGTTTCCGAACCTTCTTCTCGACTGCGATGGGAATACGGCCCGAAGTCGTTGACAAAACCTGATGATGAAAGGATTTTTTATATTAGTTCCCAAAATATTCAACAAATCATTGATTCTACAAACTCTGGTTACATTTTGTAACCAGTTTGCCGATTCTCGTAAGTTGAACACCTATTTTTTCGTTATAATTATAATCCTTAACCACAATCCCACCTGCGCGCTAGTTTATTAAGAGCCTATTCAGTCAAAAAACTGAGTGAATAGGAACGAAGACGGCAGTTGAGTAAGGTGATGCTATGTTAAACTCAACAACACGACCAACGATGCTGCGCCAAAGGGAGATTGACCTGAAGACCCTCCACGACCAAACACCCCAACATTTGGGGCATCGTACCGTTATACGCTGATTATGTTGTAGACTAAGTAACACTATTATTAACACAATAAACCACATGTAGTCTGCGTAAATAAATGGACAGCCTCCGTGGCGTAGCGGTAGCGAAAACGGCCGTTGCACAAGAGGTGCATATATTTGTATGCATGAATATGAATATTTGCACTGGTCTGGTCGTGCCTCGGAAAGCACGTTAAGCCGTTGGTCCCGGTTGCCATACGAACATCTAGTGGCGGTCGATACGGGTTTTTGGAGTCCTCAAAAGTCCTACTATTGGTCTAACTGCAATGCTTCGATATCGCCTTCGAGTTGTGGAGGTCAGACGGCAGTCGCTTCATGGAAAATATCTAAGTTTAGCCAAAATGAGCAGTTAGACTGGTAGAGCGGACCCCAGACTCCAAAGCTGCGGATGCGACTAGGATTAACGCTGAGATGATGATGATGAATCTGCATAAATAAATAATTATTAAAGTATGGATTACTCACCTCTTGCAATTCCAAAAGCGGTAACGATGGATCGCGGAGACTCTGCATGAACTTCTCAACCACCTCGCGGAGACGAGGCGTGTTGTATGGCTCCGGAAGGCAGTAGCCTGGTAAAAAGAAAGACCATATCATAAGATAAGAAAGACATATTGTATGAACTGTGTGATGATAAGGGGATGACTAAGGAGCTGACTTCTAATAGAGAAGTGTGGAAGAAAAATGTATGTTTTTATACATATATTTTAATTATAAACTAGTCCTTGACCGCAATCACGCCTGATGATAAGCAGTGATGCAATCGTTGATGGTAAAGCGCGCTAGTTTATTTAGCTTATTCACTAAAAAAAACTTAGTGAATAGTAAGGGAGACGGCAGTTGAGCGAGGTGATGCAATGTTAAATTCAACAACACGACCAACGATGGTGCGCCAGAGGGAGATTGATCTGGAGATCCTCCACGACCAAACTCCCAACACAACAACATTAGGCGCATCGTACCCGGCACACATCGCAACACAACTGCTCAAGCCCGTCCTCCGAACGGCTTATCGCTTGGCGGCAAGAATTTATCTGGTGGGTGGTAACTTCTGCCGACTGCCAATGTTATGGCCTATGGGTTTTCCCCCCACTAGGAATATCTCCTGTATCGTGGGTGCGTTTACAAACATATAAACTCACATAAATAGCCAGACCTGGAAAAACTACTTGTGGGTCATACAAATATTTGTACTGTGCGGGAATCGAACTCGCGACACGTAGCGCAGCAGTCAATAGCTTAACCACTGCGCTAACTGCGCAGTCGAATATTGCGCCGACCAATAAGAAATTGCATCTTACACAATGGCCCAAGGCTGCCTTATTTGACCTGTAGGTCCTTGCAGGTTCATGTTTTCCTCACACAATAGGTCATGCCCAAAATTCATAGGGTTACCTTACCTTGCAATGTATTCTCAAGCACGTCTCTGAGTTTCAGGTGAGATTGGTTCAGTTTCTCAGAAAGATTCGGGTTATCCTCTATGGGGAATTGCCCCTTGTAGGGTGTTGCCGTCGTCACTAGAGATGGGTCGTCAAGTTCTGGAAAAGGAAGAAAAAAAGTATTACTTGGTGCGCCCCACGGTTTTACCCGCATAAGTTTCAATTCCGTGGGAATATACAGATAAAAACTATCCCATATGTAAATCCTGATTATAAACCATTCTTGTACCGAATTTCATGCAAATCCGTTCAATAGTTTTTGTTTGGTAGATCCATCTAAGCTTTCACGTTTGTAATATTAGTGGCATTATTACACGCTCTGTTAGGCGGCCCCTACACGATCAATTAAATTGCACAATATTACGAATTGTGCAATATAATTGGGATCTTCCCTGAGTAAAAACTAATTGATTATATTTAGTTCGTCATTCAGATTATAGAAAAATATTGGACACTTATATTTTGTTTTATCAAATCAATAAAAATTTACGAATATAAAAGGCATCAAAGATGCATGAGACGTCACACGAGTTTTCAACGCACTGTGTCGTCTTCATTTTTTGTTTATATAAAAAAAGACAAAATACTTGTCTAGTATTTTTTGGAAATCTGACGCATCCGTGCGAAGCCGGGCGGATCGATAGTTAGAGATACACCCCCTTATTAATAAACGCTGCTTAAAGTTAACTAGTGAATAGCGATTATTTAAACATACAATTTAATCGTTTGCACGTCATTTAACTTTTATCATCGTTTATGAATAAAGCCCAATTAAACACTGTGGTGTTTAAAAGTTAAGTGACGTTAAAAGGTCAAAAATGTATAATTAAAGAATCATTAATCACTAGTCAACTTTAAGCGGCGTTCACGAATAAGGGGGAAAATTGAAAAACTAATAAAGAAATCTGACAAATTGTAGTACGTTGATGTGCTGTCGTCTGTACAATGAAATGTATTGCACAAAGTTATTCTAGGTCTAGCGACCGCCTTACATAAGCTGGTGCGTTCCACTACATAAAGGTTATATTTAATCATGGAACAACAATTCGTGCTTCTAAGATCCAATCAGTTACCAACCTCTGCGACTCGAGCGAGCCAAAACGACCACAAAGCTTTGAATCAAAAATCCGAGTTTTTGGCGGGAAAGTCAAGCTGAATGTCACGCTCGTTTTCATTGGACTTTTAAAATTATTTAGTGTTGTTTACTAAATAAAAGTGCGTGATTTATGTAGTAAAAAGTGCATTTAGTAAAAATATTTAAAAATATTTCATAAAGAACAGTGAAATATCGCAGCATAGTGGCCACATCGTGACTTTGCCCCAAACCTCACTCGTAAGACGGGTCACGCGGCCGTCTTTTTCGACATGAATAATTCATAATTAGGTGACATTGGCTAAATGCACAAACTGTGTGAAGCCAAAAAATAAAGAAAGAAAGAATCAAAAATCAATCAATATAAAAAAAAAACATTCATTCTAATTAGGCTGAGAATCAGCAATTCATGAATTACATAAGATAGTACCCCATAACGCCCGCCCTTCAATCATATTTAAACGGCCAACAGCAAAAATGTAGCCACGTTTATTAATAAGGGGTGTGGTTTAAACACTTACCGAGCGTGCCAATCATGGCGCCGGAGTCCAGTACAGCACCGGGTCGCAAGATCCAAGTCACCTTGCCAGACTCGGGAGCTGCTAGCGTCATCACCATCTTCATTACCTGTACATTATAACAAGTATTAATTGAAGTCAAACTAGACGCCTTGGACGCCTTGATTGCCCGGAGTTGATAGCACAGATAAAGTTTAACACTCTCCCCTACGGCGCACTCGCCACACGCCAATGTTGCACGTTCCTAGGCACTCCACCAACTATGCCAGCAACTGTGTAATAACTCGCATTGCTCGAACTTATAACTCAGAATTCTCAAAAGTGGATTTATTTTACCATAGTAAACAGACACTTAAAAACCGAATAGTGGAAACTATATACCGTCGCCGTAGAGTGAAAACCTCGTAAGTGCAAAAATAGTAACTTTTCAGGAGGAAGATAAAACTGCGTGCTGTAAAATTTTTGTACGGCGACTTGTTCAGTACTATAAGATTGCCCAAATGAAAATAAAAATAAATTGAAAGTACACGTTCGTTGCTAGGTATTCACACGAAAATGACACTCTGCGCGTGTTTACGAGGTTCTCATTTAGTGTCATAGACGTCGTTACGAGTATCGAATGAACAAATGAGTCAGATCAGGACGTGCGTAGTGAGGTTTTCTTCCCAGAAACGCAATAAAATAAATTTGAGCAAAAATGCATTCCCGAGGTTTTCACTCTACGGTGACGATACGCGGATAAGTGACAAACAAGTAATCTTCTTCATCTTTTTGTTCTATCTTCTGCTGTCAATGTCCTACTTTATGTGTTTTAAGTTTAATTTCATAATAAGGATGTATCCAAGGTAAGAAAATAAAAAAAAAATATTAGTCCGTCTTATAGATAACAAAAAAAGAATTAAGACCTTTATTTTTTATTTTGTCGAAATTACCAAAAACTACTGAGATATAGCGCATTAAAGTTGAAGCGTGACGTCGTGGTATATTTTGTACCACGGCGTGACGTCATGCGACATTTCAAATCTATTTATATATCTTCCTAAGTATTTGAATGAAAGGAAAAATAAAAAATACGTGTTCAATATTTTTTATAAATCTATCTGATGGACATTAAATTATTTTTTTAGGATACAACTCAATTGTCATATATTGTTTTATTATTTTTAATTGTAACTATGTATTTGGAATCAGTCTGTTCGCATGCTTTAAAATTATACATCCCAGTTACACAGGGAAACCTATAATTGGCCATAATATAATGTAATATTCATATTTGTAAAATATTTTATGTATTGCTGTTGATTACCTAAATAAATAAACTACGAGCTCCTTTTCACCGACTTCAAAAGGTTCATAACTCTTTTGTTGGGCTTGGTATAACTTTTTATAAGAAGATACCCTCTGCTTTGGTAGACTTGCCTTACAATGCATTTAAAGCACAAATCAAATCCAAGCTTTGTTCAAAGGCATATTATTCTGAAAGTGATTATTTAAATGATAAGAATAGTTAGTCGCTCTGATTAACTCCGGACAATGTTTGTGTTCTTTCTCCGGAATTAGCTTACCGACATGTTATATGAGTTCATATAATTTGCTTTTTTACAATGCATAAATATTTGAGCTGTCACGCCCTTTATACCTGGGGCTTTTGGCGTGGCTTGCTAGCATATGATAAATAATTTCATTGTACACACATAGTAAATATTCTATAAAATCATATGTTTTAATAATTTGTTTAAATGAACAGACAACTGTGCTGCTGGGGAGTTTGTTCCGCCACTTCTTCATCCCAGTGAAAGCACTAGGAAGTGTCGATGGGTGGGCGTTTTGGGGGACTGTCTTATGTAATATTGACGTTCAAAAAGTGCTGATTCATACTTGATGGACTGGTGTTTTAACCACTAGGCCACCACGATTTGGTGTCTCTATAATCTGATGGAGATATTTGCATCTAGAATAAAGATATGATATTTTTGACAAGTCACAAACCTCAATCTCAGCATAGGGCTGTCCTTTATCGACATGTCCTCCATCTTCCACAAGAGTGTTGATCAGTTTGCCGGCAGATGGCGCGCGCAACTTGGACGGGTCCTTTTCCTTCTCAAACACCACGGTCTGGTTTCCTATGACTATCCTGTATTTGTCCACTTCATCTCGGAGGTAGGTGGTGTAGGAAGCGCCGTCGATTGAGAGTAGCATGCCTGAGGGATGAAAAATAGAATAACATAACACAATCAGTCTATAAGGAGGGACTGAATAGCCCATTAATCCAGGAAGACTTTAGGCTGTAATAACATCACGCTGCGACCATTGGGAGTGGAGCATTAAAAAAAAATCGGACGAAGTCGCGCGCAGCCGCTAGTTTATAATTTCAAAAAAAAATGTTCCCACTCCTAGGACACAGGCCTCCTCTCCATAGCTAATGATGACATATGAATCAGAAACGTGGTCCCTCACTATGGGCCTCATAAGAAAGCTTAAGGTCGCACAGGGTAACCGTGATGACCGTCTATTAATGTTTAATAATTTTCTTCTCGATCTTACTTACCACCATCAGTGAGCTTGTGCACCTCCATCTCCTTGAAGCTGCCGTTCATCGCGAGGAAGTAGGAAGTGGGTCCCGACTTGGTCGCCGAAACCTTGTATTTAGATCCGGAGTGGATTAATTCAACTTCCACCCAATTTGAGAGGGCACTGGAGCCTTGGATTTGACCCCTGGAGACAAATTGTAGAATTGTTTATACTTCAATCACACAAAAAAACAGAAATAAAGAAATAATCTGAGTGGCCAGGACATTAGCGCATACACTGCTAGCCTGGATTCTGTTGAACATCTCCTCTCGATTTTTGTGTTTATCGGCGGAAAACTTACAAGTAAATGGAAAGCGGCCATAATGTGCTTCCGTCCGCTGACGTGGCGAGTAGCACTTAGTTTCAAGCTAACAAGTCATGGCCGCGATCATCTAGTGGTCACGGGAAATGTAATTAGTTTTAAGTATTGAAAGTAACCCCCAGGATTTGTGCCTCAAGTTCAAAATTAATAAAGCCAGCGAGTCTGGTAGTGAATTGTGTCGCCGAGCGTCTTCTCGTGATCTGGTCTGGTGGTCTACGAACTCCGCATCTGAAGGTTGGAGGTAAGTGGTTTTTTTCTAATATATTGCTATCCTAATTACAGTCTACTTGAATCTTGTTTAAAATCTTTCGTGGTAGGCACGTTGCCGCCACAGATTCAGTTCACCCGCCTACACTTCAAGCTATCAATTTCCACTATTACCTGACCACGCATTGTATAGATTTTACTTACAATCAAAAGTCTGCTTATACTTATATGAACCTGAAGACAGGGGATGATGGATGATGCAGATAACTTACTTCTCAAGGGCACTCTTGAACTCCTGGAAGTTGGCAGTGATGTGCGCATCAGCAATGAGAATGGACCCGCATATCACACCCAACATGATGTCCGGCTTTTCTGATTGCATCTGTAAGAAAAAAAATAAGTTTATATAATACAAATATTTCTTCCGTGTGGGAATCAAATCCGTGACACGCCCTACAATAGATAAAGACACTGCAGTGGTTTTAGCTGGCAACTCCACCCCCACGAGTTTATGACATCCACTGTGAAACAAAAAAGGCGGGGGGGGGTACTTACCCTCTCAGCAATAAGCGCATCCAGCCAGGCTGTATCGATATCATTGTTCTGGAAGGCACTTGTCTCCAACAGAGTGATGAGGTACTCTACTGTTGTACGGAAGTCACCACGAATGCTTAACTCTTTCAGAGCTATAACTAAGTTTCTGTTGAACAAAAAAATAATGGAATTAGTTTATAAACTCGTTGTTTAAACCAAATTCATAGTCAATAACACAACATTCGTTTTACTCGGAGGTAGGCCATACCATCGGCCGCCGGCAGAAGTTACCACCCACCAGACAAAGTCTTGCCGCCAAGCGATTTGTCGTGTTCCGGCATGATGTCTGGTGAAGCCGTACGGAGGACGGGTCTGAGCAGTTGTGTTGCGATGTGTGCCGGGTACGAAGCGCCAAATGTTGTTGTGTTGGGAGTTTGGTCGTGGAGGGTCTTCAGATCAATCTCCCTTTGGCGCAGCATCGTTGATCGTGTTGTCTTCCTTCCTATTCGCTCAGTTTTTCTGAGTGAATAGGCTCTTAATAAACTAGCGCGCTTTGCCATCAACGATTGCATCACTGCTTACCATCAGGCGGGATTGCGGTCAAGCGCTTGTTTATAATTATTAAAAAAAAAAAAACATAATTTTTTGTTTATGCGAACCCTGAATATAGTTTGTTCAGAATAAGCAACTGAAACAATTTGAATAATTTATACACCATGTTATATTTTTTTCCCAAATATGTTTAAAAAATAATGCAATGTGGTTACCAAGCGCAACAATACAGTACACAGCAGATCATAGTGTCCTAGGGCACCACCTCCTAGGTGTCATGTCACCGGCCCCGCCGTTGTAGGCGTGAACGAGCGATAGGCTAGTTGACCATGTTTTTGCAGGAACAACCAGGTAACATAACAAGCTCATAGCTTCTTAAAATTTTGTACATAAATTCTTTACATAAAAATACTGGACACGTGTTTCGGGTTTCGCTTAAACAAAAAATTATGTTGTATACAGATGAAGTTATAGAAATTTCACTTCAGTCGTGTCGTCATAAGCCTCTTGTTTTCCCATTGTCAACTCACTCTCTGGCCTGTTCCCTGGTCTCTCCCCAAGAGAAGCAGTGACCGAACTGTGAGTCCGCAAACTCGTGGAGCCCGCCGGATGCCGCCACGCTGAAGTAGCCCCACACATTCTTTGACGAACGGAAATTTAACTCCTGGACTGTACCGGATGATGGCTTGAAACCTGTAAAGAAAAGTGATGGTAATTTGCATAGGAAATAAAATTTGTATTTTATTTATTTGGGGCATAAATCTTTACAAAAAGTAGTTTGACAGGACTAAACTGTTGGATATTTTCTACTTTTTTTTTAAGAAACAGAAAGAATGGAAATAAATAAACTTTAATTTAGTTCAGATTGAAACCAAGGGACTCGGCGTCAATACTTAAAATCAAAGACTGGATCAAAGGGCCATGTAAATCAATAAGAGTAAAATATATTTTTGGTTTTTATTCGAGGTTTTGGTGACTGAAAACTTTCATAAATTGTAGAAAATAGTCAATTCAAACTTAAATTATAGAAAATAGTCAACTCATTACAATATCAGCAATAGGTTTCATGGTAGAAGATCAATCAAAATCAAAACAGAAGATAGTATACATAAACATCAAAATAGCTGCAAAATGACAGCTGTCATGGAAACGAGCCCCATTACTTGATATTACGGCGCTAAAAAACACTATCTTCATGTATTGCCGTTTTTAGCGCTGTTAGAAAACGGCACCGGTATCTGGTGATACCCAGGCTTTATATCCAGTTCTTTCTCTATGACCATGATCTTTTTTTTGAAAGGAAAATCATCAAATGAACTCACCCGCTCTGGTCATCGGTATCCCTTCTTTCACTTCCCTGTGCGCCAGGGTTACGATACCTTTTTCGAACAACCCACGGCCCTCTCTATGACCTTACCTTCATCAGGGTTTTCAGAAGTGATCCTAGCAGCGATGACGTGTCCCCAAGGCGAGGGGCGCTGTTTCGGCTCGTCGAATTCTATCTGAGAGAGCCCCCACGGCGACTCGCCGTAAAGCAGACGGATGTCTTTGACGTGGTAAAGTGGTAGACCCATAGCAATCTGAAGAGTTTAAAAATCTTAATACACACATTTAAATTTTATTGGGTATTTAAAAGCCTGAATGTGTGACAACCAGTATTACCAAGGGTATTACCCAGTAACTGGATTGTGGTTGTAATATAGGCAGTCGCTCCATGTAAATTACTATATATATTTTTATTTTATAAGGCATGAGTAAGAAATCCTCATGGACGCCCAGACTGCCTCACTAGTGAGCCAGTCTGGGCAGTGCCGGTCTGTTACCGGCTAAATCCATACTCCTGCCGCGTGTGTGTCCTCTGACATTATCAGATCCCTTGTTTCTACATTTTTTTTCTTGCATGCTACGATTAACATATTACAAGCAAAAAAAAACATGGAGTTTTAGGTTCGCAGAAATTACTGGTATTCAGCTGAGTCCGGTAAGACTGGACGCCGAGCCCAACATGTTGGGAAAAAGCTACGCTAGATGATGAAAGACATCAATGAAGGTTTTCTACCCCAAGGGGAAGATAAGAGTGATGCGAGAGTGATAACAATGCAATCATTGTTTTTACACGCATAAGACTACCAAGACGTAAGTTTTTTTTTTAATATAATTATAAACTAGCGCTTGACCGCAATCCCGCCTGATGGTAAGCAGTGATGCGATCGTTGATGGTAAAGCGCACTAGTTTATTAAGAGCCTATTCACTCAGAAAAACGGTGAAATTGCAATTTCAAATTTCAATTAAAAAATCAACAATTTCCCTTTCGGTGTTCTATAGGATACATTTTGGGGAGTGAGCGAGGGAATTGCACGATTTAATTCCCCCATCTCCGTTCCACCATCGGACGACCCGTCGTACGGCGAGTTTCCACCCTTATGTTGTTAACACCTCTACGATCCGGACGAAGCGTTTCGCCTCCTCCTTTATACCGCGTACATCGAGGGACTGGAACAATCCGCCGGCAGCGGCGTTTCCGTCTAACTACAATTTGAGTGTCTTCAAGGCTAGAGTGAATAGGCTCTTAATAAACTAGTGCGCTTTACCAACAACGATTACGTCACTGCTTACCATCAGGCGGGATTGCGGTCAAGCGCTGGTTTATTCATTAATAAAAAAATAAATAAAAAAAAACTGTCGCTTTTTCATTTCATCGACTTTCAAATCAATGACAAATCACAACGAAGCTAAAGAAGTTTTTACTTTTTACCTGCGCTTACGCATCAATACTGTCTAAAGTTTAGACAATATAAGTCGCGCGAGTTAACTGTGCACCTCGCTCTGTGACGTCATTCGGACGGTACCGTTTGTAAAAAATGAGAATTATGTTGGACTGAAATATAATGTTGGTGCAAACAACAGGCTTCCCTAACGCTTCGAAAATGTAAAATACAAAAACAAACTTAATAAAAAATAAATTTAACAAAGCAAAAACTCCACAGAAACTATAATAACAACAAGGGATTTGAACTGTATTTAGACATTTGTAACAAAGATGCTATCGCTACTCAGCGCTTACGGCGAATGCGGGGCGCCGCGCGGGGAAGCGGGAGAGGGGGCGCCGCGCGGGGAAGCGGGAGAGGGGTCGCATTCCTGCGAGGTGCACAGTAGTTAACTCGCGCGAGTAGTATTGGTGCGTAGGCGCAGGTAAAAAGAAAAAGCTTCTTTAGCTAGAAAGACCACCAACTAACTTTGTTCTACTTGGTGTTTTGTGCACAAACCTGCAGCTGAGCGGCCGGTAGATTGACATCAGCCACCATCTCAGTACAAGGATGCTCCACTTGCAGTCGAGGGTTCAGCTCCAGGAAGTAATAAGCTCCAGTGGCCGGCTCGTACAGGTATTCTACTGTTCCAGCGCTGACATAGCCCACCATTTTGGCTAAACGTACTGCGGCCTGAAAGAAAAAAAAAAAAATTTTAGATGATGAAGATATGGGCAGCACAAGACCAATCATTGTGGAAACTCTTGGGAGAGGCCTTTGTTCGACCGAAGACCTCTATAAGCTGAAGAAGAAGAAATGTGACAGAGCAGAAAACCAATGGTTTTATATGGGCGTCAAGATACAAAAATTAAAACCTAGTCGCAATCTTATTTTAGAAATAATTCAAAAACTTCTCAGATTTCAAGGATTCGGACTGTGAACGTTTTTATGCAAATGCGATCCCGCCTTATGGTAAGCACTGATGCAATCGTTGATGGTAAAGCGCACTAGTTTATTAAGAGCCTGTCCACTCAAAAAAACTGAGTGAATAGGAAGGAAGACGGCAGTTGAGCGAGGTGGTGCAATGTTAAACCCAACAACACGACCAACGATGCTGCGCCAAAGGGAGATTGATCTGAAGACCCTCCACGACCAAACTCCCAACACAACAACATTAGGCGCATTGTACCCGGCACACATCGCAACACAACTGCTCAGACCCGTCCTCCGTACGGCTTCACCAGACATCATGCCGGAACACGACAAATCGCTTAGCGGCAAGACTTTGTCTGGTGGGTGGTAACTTCTGCCGGCGGCCGATGTTATGGCCTACCACCGAGGGGTTAGCAATATGCTTCAAAATGATTGAAAGTAATAGCGTGTTACATGATGCAGGCCCAAGTCGACGGCGCGTTGTGTTTCAAGCGCGTCGCAAAGAGATGTCAGCAGTAAATGACGGGGGTCCACGAAGACCGATGCCTTCTGGGTCAGGGTTGCGGGTTGGTTAAAAATGAAACCGTGGCTCTGGCGCACAGGCAAGTGAAGAAACACGGGTGGGTTTTAGTAAGTAAAAGACTGACACGCTCTTCCGCTCCCCCAGAGCGGGAGAAGTCATTTGATTATTTCATTTTGACATTTAAAAAAAATGTGCTACGATGTTTTTTACATACCGAAGAAAGAAAATACTGGCAATTATTTAGCCAGAATAAAACACATAATACTCCTGATATGTAGGTACATACATATATCAAATGAAAACAAAAAAATATCTAAGATCAAGTAAGAAATTTAAAGTCCGATGTAATTAACAGGAAACTGTGCAGCCAATAAGGCATAGTTCAGTAAAAACTGCCAGACAATTTATGCTTTACACCGTGTCCTTAAATTTTGAATACCCCAAAATTCCTGCACCGTTGCGTGCACCTATAACGATTAAGTACTATGCGTGTCCATTGTCAGCATTGTGTTATATCTGCCAGGGCCGCGGGTCCTTGAAAGAGACACCGTAACCCCTGGCGCACACGCAAGTGAAGGAACACGGGTGGGTTTTAGTCAGTAAAAGACTGACACGCTCTTCCGCTCCCCCAGAGCGGGAGAGCTCATTTGATGATTTCCCATCCAGAACAAGCTGGACAGGTGATGATAACATACCTTTTCCATCTCAATGAAGACTTCTGGCTTAGCAATGGCCGCGGGTGCCTCCTCAATGATTTTCTGATGACGACGCTGAATGGAACAATCACGACCGAAGAGCGAGATTGCATTACCTGTAATGCAATGGCTATTGTTTAGAAGTATTAAAAATAAACTTTATTTTAGATTAATTAACACATTTCTCCTCATTTATAAACGCTGCTTAAGGTTGATAATGAATGATGATTTTTTTACCTATTTTGATATTATAACCTTTTGCATTCTTGATTGATTTTAGTTTGGTTTTGTAATCTTACTGTATCATCATCAGCCTTTTTATCGTCCCACTGCTAGGCACAGGCCTCCTCTCATACAAAGAAGGATTGAGCGTAATCACCACGCTTGCTCAATGCGGGTTGGCGATTTCAGACTTAAAGTCCAAGTTTCCTCAAAATGTTTTCCTTGCACCTTGTAATCAGTCATTGGCGTCCAAGATATGCTTAAAAAGTACATATAACTTAGAAAAGTTACATTGGTAATTGCCTGACTTGGAATCGAACCCGCACACTCATACTTGAGAGGCTGGTGTTTTACCCACTAGGCCACTACGACTTATCCTATGCATAAAGAAATAAATCTTACTGTATGAGTAACAATGAATAAGTTTTCTTCCTTTTTGTTTAACTTAAAAAATGCATGACATGGACACTCACCATACTGATCAGCAATGAGCTGTACTTCCAAATGCCGAGCTGATTTAGCCAGCTTCATCACGAAAATAGGTGAACCGGGCACTTCAGCTTGCACCTAGAGACATTAACACAATGGGCTTAATATAAATACTTGAGAATAAAATCTAGTTTAATAGTTCCGCGCGCTCACAATGGGCCTCATACGAAGGCTCAGAGTCACGCAAAGGGCAATGGAAAGAGCTATGCTCGGAGTTTCTCTGCGTGATCGAATCAGAAATGAAGAGATCCGCAGAAGAACCAAAGTCACCGACATAGCTCTTCCAGTCGCTAAACTGAAGTGGCAGTGGGCAGGGCACATTGCTCGTAGAACCGATGGCCGATGGGGCAGTAAGGTTCTGGAGTGGCGACCACGTACTGGAAGTCGCAGCGTAGGGAAGCCCCCAACAAGGTGGACCGATGACCTGGTGAAGGTCGCGGGAAGCCGATGGATGCGGGCAGCACAAGACCGGTCAGCGTGGAAAGCCTTGGTGGGGGAGGCCTTTGTCCAGCAGTGGACATCCATAAGCTGAAGAAGGTCCGCATTTCGATTCGGCGGGAATCATCTTCTCGGCGTATAATCCCGGTTGCATCCGCGGCTTCCGCGTTGGAGCCCGGGGTCCGCTTTCCTACACTTACTCCTCCATTTCGCACGATCTCTGGCATGCCGTGGCGTGAGATTGTTGACACGCATGTCATCTCTTACGACGTCAAGCCAGCACTTCTTTGGTCTACCTCGCTTGTTCCGGTCCGGCGGAGGCGCCATGGCAAGACATTTGTTACCCACATAGCATGCCGGTTTTCGTAAGACAAGACCGTACCAGCGTAGGCGACGCTCTTGCAGTTTGTCTGCTATGTCACGGACACGAAGACCGCCACGGATGCGGGAGTTCCTGATGCGGTCTTTCCGCGTAACTCCACACATCCACCGCAGCATACTCATCTCCAGGACACGCAGCTCCTGTTTGTGTCGCTCAAGCACAAGCCACGTCTCACTGCCATACAGAAGAGCAGGTCTAATTATGGTCTTATAGACTTGTCCCTTAAGCTTAACTGGCATTTTGGAGTCACAAATGATACCTGTCATCTCACGCCATTTTGCCCAAGCTGCGGAAATGCGTGCCTTAACGTCGCAATCAATTTCGCCGGACGCGTGGAGCACAGACCCCAAGTATTTAAGCTGGTCTGTGCACTCGACCCTGTCTCCGCCTATGAACACAGATCCGTCATTCTATGCGTTTTGATCCGGTGGGAATATTGGAAGAAAAATTGTCCTACAAAGAGTTAGTCCTGCATGAGATAACTGTGCACCTCGCTCTGTGACGTCATTCGGACGGTACTGTTTTGTAAAAAATTAGTATTATGTTAAAAAAATATAAATTAATTTTTTTTTTTCGTGTTAATAAAAGGTCGTTATGATGATAAAACGTCATAATACTCATGAGTATAGTATAGTTGTACTAACCTGTCGGAATGAGCTGTTAAAATCCTCGGGGTTGTCCACTTTCCTGATACCCTTACCGCCACCACCTTCTGAAGCTTTGATCATCACTGGGAAACCTGGTAAAAGAAAGCGGGGTTACTGCACACTAATTATAACAGCATTATCTTATGTCTCCGAATGGGGGCGAAGGCAATCTTCCGCCTTCAGCTCTTAGGAGTTGAGATTTTCCCAAACCTAAACTTGGGACGGTTCATTGAGTGGCAACGCCAAGGTCCCGGCGATGCTTCAGACCAGGACAGCTTCTGTTAGAACATTGAAGTAGTAAAAATCTTACCAATTTTCTGTGCAGCCAGCATACCCTGTTCGGGGGTGGTGACGCAGCCTTTAGCGAACAGCTCTGAAGAGATCTTAATCTTCTTGCTATTGTACTCGGCTTTAAGACCTATAATACAAAAGAAATTTAGGTATTATATATTTTTTTTTATTAATAACTCGTTACCCCACATTAGGAATTTCTCCTTTATCGTGGGTTTACAAACATATAAACAACCAGATTCAGAATAGCTACTTGTAGATTATACAGTATGTTAAGAAAACCCTGTCCGACCCGTGAAGGTGTTGTTAGGTATTGATAACTGATTCTACTAATGGATACAAAACCGGGCTAATCTTAAAAAAAATCCCCCTAATAAAAATAAATATTATTTCGCAAAAATAGGTAACTTAATAAATGTGCGTTAAGCACCCTTCCGCGGGCGGCGGGCGGCAGGGCACGCGGCACGTGGTCGCACCGCTATTCGCTCATAATAATACCGGTGTTGTCACTTTTTTAAAAATTACCAAAATTCGGGGAAGTTGGAATTAATTCGCGGAAAAAAAAGATTCTTTTAAAATTCATTTGTATTGGTACTATGATGATTACGTAAAATTTTATATTATATTTGCTCATGTGTTTACCTAACCTTTATTATCCTTATGGGTCGGACAGGGTTTTCTTAACATACTGTACAAATATTTGTTCCGTACGGGATTCGAACCAGCGACACTCAGTGCAGCAGTCAAACTCTTAATCACTACGCCAACCGCACAGCCCATCTTTATAGAGTCTAACAGCTTGTCGGAGATTTGGCAAGACCAACTGCCTTTTAGATAGTCCGACATTTTTGGGTGGTACAATGGTCTTTTAGAGTCCAACAGTCTTATGGATAGTCCAGCAACCTTACGAAAGTTTCAACTTTCAGTCTTTTGTGAGTCAGACAGCCTTTTGGAAGATTCAATGGTCTTGTAGCGGTACCTACAAACGCCACATGGAACAACGCGTCATACTGACGTCACACGAATAGGGATGTATCCAAGGTATGAAAATCAAAAAAATAATTAGTCCGTTTTACAGATAATAAAAAAAATTGAGACCCGTATTTTTTATTTTGTCGTAATTACCAAATATTACTGAGATATAGCGTATTAAAGTTACAGAGTGGGGGCTAATTACGTCAGGCCGTTCTATATTTTGCACCATGGCGTGACGTCATGCGACATTTCAAATCAATATATCTTCTTAAGTATTTGAATAAAAGAAAAAATAAAAAATACGTGTTCAATATTTTTTATAAAGCTATCTGACGGACATTAAATTATTTTTTAGGATACAAGCCAATTCTATATCTCGCAATCAGTTTACGGTGCAACTAGCATATACAACTTCCCAATTTCAAGCATTGGGCAAGTGCCCGCCAGACACAACACCTGTCTGGTCGGAGGATCCTCCCTTTTCTACGGAGGATGAGTGAACTTTACTCCCTGTTCCTCATGCCTCCACAGTCTTTTAGAATCCAACAGTCTTAAGATCAGTAACCTAGTCTTTTATAAATATCAATAGTCTTTTGGAGATTCCGACCATCTTTTGCAAAGTTCGTTATTTTAGGGTATTCAACAAATAATCTAATTAACTTTATTACTAACCACTTCCACTCCAAGGCAACGTAGGAATCTCAGCAGTCTGGGCGACGATTGATGAAGCGATTTTGTCACCAAGTGCCCACATAGCCTTCTCTGGGGGGCCTATGAACACGACTCCGGCGCGGTGCAACAGCTCCGGCAGCTTGGGGTTCTCAGAGGCGTGACCCCAGCCTGCCCATACGGCCTGGGGAGAGAAGAATTACGGTTAGTTGATTTTGATGTGACACTTTACTTTGGAGGTCTTCATTGGACCAACGATGCTGCGCCAGATGGAGATTGATCTGGAGACCCTCCAAGACCAAACTCCCGACACAACAACAGGCGCATCGCACTCCGTACGGCTTCACCAGACACGACGAATCGCTTGGCGGCAAGATTTTGTGTGGTGGGTGGTAACTTCTGCCGACAGCCGATGATGACGACGAAAGATGGTCATTCATAAAGCGACTTCGTCAAGTGTGGCTGTTACCTGTAGGCCTAGTATGAGTTTTCAATACGAAACTCGATCGTCGATATCGAGCGCGTTTGGCGCTCTCATTGGTTCAGAGTTCTTACGACCTTGAAGCAGGCCAAATGCGCTCGACATCGACGAACGAGTTTCGTAATGAAAAGTCATACTAGGCCTACTGATCGACTCGTGTGTCTGTAATGACTTACATCAGAATTGTGTAGTTTAGGCGTCACGTGCTATTTTTTGGGCTTAAACAATGTTCTCACCTGAACTTGTGTCCTAATGGCGATGTCGACAATCAGCTCAACGTTGGCATAATTGTTGTTGTTCGAACCGCCGGGCACCGGTACGTAGTGGTCAGCCATTTTGATATACTCCGCGTTGGCTTTCAGATCTTCTGGCGTGACCTGAAGAGAAAAAAATGTTAAAAACAAAAATATTTTAGGTGTACAAATAAGTTTTTTTTTTTTAATAATTATAAACTAGCGCTCATCTCAGGTTCGCAGACGATCTAGTCCTCCTGTCTGAGACGGCCGGCCAGATGCAACACATGATAGAGTCTCTGCACGAAGTCAGTACTAAGGTGGGACCAGAGATGAACCTAACAAAAACCAAGGTAATGACCAACGACAGCTGGAAAAGACCCATAATTATCAATGGAGAGCCACTAGAACATGTCGAGAAATACATTTACTTGGGAAAATTGTTAAGTTTTGACAAATACAGCGATATATTGGAAATAGAAAGAAGGGTACAATCCACGTGGAATAAATATTGGAAATTAAAAGAAATATTTAAAAGTAATTGGCCGATTGACATCAAGACAAAAGTCATGAATTCGAGCCTCTTACCATGTTTGACATATGGGTGCCAGACGTGGAAGTTTACCTCTAAAGCCACACAAAAAATCACTACCTGTCAAAGAGGGTTAGAGAGAAGCATGCTCAGTATAAGGAAGTTAGACAAAGTTAGGCATACTAAAATAAGAAAAACTACCAAAGCGACCGACGCTCTAACGCATGCACTACGACTAAAATGGAAATGGGCTGGCCATATCGCGAGATATAAAGATGATAGATGGACCTCGAGAGTGACATCGTGGAAGGGCCCGACGGGCAAAAGAAGCTGAGGTAGACCACTAACGAGATGGGAAGATGATCTCAGACGTACAGCCGGCCCAAACTGGACTGTCTTAGCTAGAGATAGGGATTTATGGGCATCTTTGGAGGAGGCCTTTACCCAAAACGGGGTTCTTGCAGAATAATTCTATTGCTATAGAAATAACATGTTTTCTTTTTGTAAAAAGTTAAATTAAATACTAACCATACTAACATTTAAGTATTTGCTACAATTAGAGTTACTAACCAAATATATATATTATCCTTTTTCTTATATAGTTATAGATACTTTCATATCGCATTTGAACTTGTAATACGTAAGAGCAAGAAATAAATGGCTTATTTATCTATTTATTTATAAACTAGCGCTTGACCGCAATCCCGCCTGATGGTAAGCAGTGATGCGATCGTTGATGGTAAAGCGTGCTAGTTTATTAAGAGCATATTCACTTAAAAAACTTAGGAATAGGAAGGAAGGCGGCAGTTGAGCGAGGTGATGCAATGTTAAACCATAACTTTAACTGGATTAGATACGAACAAGAGTTGAACTTCTACTGTTTTATTTAGCGTGATTACCCCCAGGACTTTAAGTCTGAAATGGCCAACCTGCAAGCGTGCAACCTGTGCCCAGCAGTGGGACGATAAAAGGTTGAAAAGTTGATGATGATTTTGAAGGTTCGATTCAATAAAAGTAAATTAATGCTGCATTTGGCTTTATCTAGGTAATAAACTCACCATGACGACGAAACGCACAGCCCGCTCGTTCTTGAACATTTCGTAGGACCATCTTCTGACTGAACGCATGCATTTTACCGCTCCGATGCCGTTATTGGCGATCAAGACCTATTGACAAGAGAACACGTGTTATATTTTTACGTACAAACGACAGCACAACAAGCTACTACAATCTGTTAAATTACTTTATAATATTTTCAACTTTATCGCTAAAGCAGTAAGACCCTGTGACCCTCATCATCAGAAGCGACCAATAGGAGCGGATCATAACTAAACCACGCGACCGAAGTCGCTGGCGGCCGCTAGTCTTTCATAATCATCAGATTTAGCATCACCAACCCGCATTAAGCAAGCGTGGTGAATACGCTCAATCCTTCTCTGCATGAGAGGAGACCTATGCCCAGCAGTGGGAAAATAAAAAAAAATGGTTGCCTGTAAAGTCGGTTTTACGGGCGAAGATTTTACGTGACAACGTCTTTTTCTCGGTAGAATATTTATTGATATGAATATAATTAAATTGCACAATAGGAACAAGGAATTGAATGAAAATAAGAATTGCACAAATTTTAACTATAGAAATATATTTTGTTTACTAAAACATCGGTGACTCATCGTAACGTTACCGAGCGTTACACTTTTTCATAAGTGACTCCCAGCCGCAACCTAATTTAAGACGTTGTCACGTCAAAAAAAGGTTGATGATGATGCAAGATTCATAATATAAAGAGTGAGATCATAGAACCTAACTAAGCTGTCATTTTTATACAGAATGGTGTTGATAATACGACAATAAATGAAAACACAGACTATGCTGGTTCATAGGAAAAATCCTAAACCATAGAAAAAAAACCGGCCAAGTGCGTGTCGGACTCACGCACAAAGGGTTTCGTACCATTGATTTATGAAATTAAAGGTTTTAAGTTATTTGTATGAAAGATTACGCGGTAATATGCGGTTTGCGATATACGAGGTATTAAAAAAAACTACTTACTAGGTCTCGTTGTATAAGAAATAATTGAAATATTCTAGTAAATCATTATGCACCAACCTTATTGATGGGTTTGGTACCCTGGAACCTCCTAACGAACTCCTCAGGAGTAGCTACTGTGAAGTCTTTCTCTTGGAATCGTTGGCTGTGAATCACCGTACCTTGAGACATAGACGGCCTGAAAAAGAAATATATTAAGTTATTAACTAAATACCTATAGTCCTCCAGACATGGTATTACGGCGGGCAGTCTCAACGCAAACTAGCCTTCGACGCAGTAGATATTATAGTGCGCACAGAAATAGGCACCCTCAGTCTTGTAACAGTAACTACAACGCGTCCTACTGACGCAAATTCTGCATCTTGCAAGCAGAGTTTAGTACGCAACTAGCATACATATAACTTCCTGCAATCAACCATCGGGCAAGTGCCGAAAAAACACAACAGCCGTCTGGTCGGAGGATCCTCCCTTTTCTATAGAAGATAAGTGAACTTTACATCCTGGGTGGTTATCATGAGTTTTCATTACGAGACTCAATCATACGCATCAAGCGCGTTTGGCGCTCTCATTGGTTGAGAGTTCTTACAGCCTTGACGCGGGCCAATCGATGAGTCAAAAGCAGTCGATATTTACGATCGAGTCTTCGTAATGAAAACTCATGGTAGCCACACACTTCCTCATATCTCAATAATAGTATGCGGACTATTATCAAAATCTCTCTTAAAAACCCAAACGCAGAACCGTGTTAAAATATTTACTTTTCTTGGAGATGAAAACAGAGACGAGGTATATTACCTCTACAGTCTCCGTGTCCGATGGAACGGCAATCAGGGAGATATCGGGCGAAGGACCAACGGCTTAACGTTTAAAAAAAACGACTGTTTGTGTATTTTATCAGGTTTATGTTTCGTGCTTCGCTCTTTGTAAGCTTTTCTAGTCTAAATCGCCAACCCGCATTGAGCAAGCGTGGTGATTACGCTCAATCTTTCTTTAATTATTTTTTTTTTTATTAATAATTATAAACTAGCGCTTGACCGCAATCCCGCCTGATGGTAAGCAGTGATGCGATCGTTAATGGTAAAGCGCGCTAGTTTATTAAGAGCCTATTCACTCAGAAAAACAGCGAATTGGAAGGAAGACGGCAGTTGAGCGAGGTGATGCAATGTTAAACCCAACAACACGACCAACGATGCTGCGCCAAAGGGAGATTGATCTGAAGACCCTCCACGACCAAACTCCCAACACAACAACATTAGGCGCATCATACTCGGCAAACATCGCAACACAACTGCTCAGACCCGTCCTCCATACGGCTTCACCAGACATCATGCCGGAACACGACAAATCGCTTGGCGGTAAGGCTTTGTCTGGTGGGTGGTAACTTCTGCCGCCGGCCGATGTTATGGCCTACCACCGAGAAAAATGAAAAATTCTCTGTATGAGAGGAGACCTGTGCCCAGCAATGGGAAGATAAAAAGGTTCTTGATGAAGATGAAGCTTTTCTTCGTTCTGAAGTTTCTTTTGTAACAGTATTCATACAGAAATCGTAATGGAGACTTATTTCAAACATATCAAGATGCATTCATCATCATTCTTATTATATTTGGCTTGAACCTTCAGTGTTGTTTAAATATTAGAATTTGACAAAAAAAAAAACATCACGGTTATCTACGCATTCTGTCGTTAACTAAGTAAATATGAGCACTAAGTATTGCTTGAAAACAACCTTTATATAAGGTGTGAAATATCGCGTTTACGACAGCGAGCAATGTAACACAATGCTTTTTTTTAAGATGGGAAATCATTAAATGACCTGTCACGCTCTGGGCGGAGCAGAAGGGCGTGTCAGACTTTTGCTGACTAAAACCCACCCGTGTTCCTTCACTTGCGTGTTCGCCAGGGGTTACGGTGTCTCTTTCAAGGACCCGCGGCCCTGGCAGATATAACGCAATGCTGACAATGGACACGCATAGTACTTAATCGTTATAGGTGCACGCAACGGTACAGGAATTTTGGGGTATTCAAAATTTAAGGACCCGGCGTAAGGCTTAAATTGCTTGGCAGTTTTTACTGAACTTTTAATGAATGAATTAACAGGAAACTGTGCAGCCAATAAGGCATCTTATTGGCTGCACAGTTTCCTGTTAATTTGTTACATGGGATTTTAAATTTCTTATTTGATCTTAGATAATTTTTTGTTTTCATTTGATATCTGTATGTACATATCTGGGGTATTATGTGTTCTATTCGGTATGAAAAAAAACATCGTAGCGCATTTTTTTAAATGTCGAAGCAACATGCTGGGATAGGAGCGTTTTGGCTTCGTATATGACTTTCTGAATAACATTTTTCAAAATTTTCTTTCCTTTTTATATATTCATCATCATCATTTCAGCCGAAAGTCGTCCACTGCTGGACATAGGCCTCCCCCAAGGTTCTCCACGACGACCGGTCCTGCGCCTCCCGCATCCAGCGGTTTCCCGCGACCTTCACCAGGTCGTCGTTCCACCTTGTCGGGGGCCTATCCACGCTACGTCTTCCGATGCGTGGTCGCCACTCGAGAACCCGTCGGCCCCATCGGGCATCGGTCCTACGGGCAATGTGTCCAGCCCACTGCCACTTTAGTGTTGCAATTCTTCGGGCTATGTCGGTTACTCTCGTTCTTCTGCGGGTCCCTCATTCCTGATTCGATCGCGCAGTGAAACCCCAAGCATAGCCCTCTCCATTGCCCTTTGAGTGACTTTGAGCCTTCTTATATGTATATTGACTTATGTTGAATTTGGTTTTATGATCTTACTGTACATACGAGTCACAATAAATATTTTTTCTTCCTTTCTTTCATAACTTAGATAAATGACTTTTCATGATAAGTTTCTTACGGAATGGATCAGCAGATTTGATTAAATTTATTATCCGACTGAGTGCGTTCAAACAAATGCTTCAGCTTCACTTTTAGTATAGTCAATAGACAAAACTGATGTTTACTTTTTTTCTTTTGTTTAAATAAGTTAATCTCTGGAAATAACCGTCGGATTTTTTTTTATGTGGAATGTAAGTACCTAATAGGCGAGTTAACACCACGCTGCTATCCTTAGAAATCGAGCAGAAAGAAAAAAGAATGCTAA
The DNA here is from genome assembly GCA_037179545.1 of Sesamia inferens. NCBI lineage: Eukaryota > Metazoa > Arthropoda > Insecta > Lepidoptera > Noctuidae > Sesamia > Sesamia inferens. The sequence goes on along the minus strand of CM073951.1, from coordinate 11,949,316 downwards.
GTGAGAACGCAAGTAAAAGCGTAGTGATACGTTAATCATCTCGTCCTAATGGAACGCGATGTCGTGATCATCGCGCGAGTAAGCAATGCGCCTATCGCATGTCCGCGCGATAGCAAAACCTGAGGGCCGTATGATCATTGAGATGCGAGCAAGCGACCTTGGACGTGCGACGAAATTACCGCACGATTTACAATTAGGACACCTATTCGAGTTCAAGTATTTGTATGCTTTTATGCAGTGCAAATATTTGTATGCATGAATATGAATATTTGCACTGGTCTGGTCGTGCCTCGGAAAGCACGTTAAGCCGTTGGTCCCGGTTGTCATACGAACATCTAGTGGCAGTCGTTACGGGTTTTTGGAGCCCTCAAAATTACAACAATTGGTCTAGCTACAATGCTTCGCGCGAAGCTATATCGAAGCATTGCAGCTGACAACCGTCTGCGAGCGACTGCCGTCTGACCTCCACAACACGAAGGTGTTGTAGAGGTCAGACGGCAGTCGCTTCACGGAAAATGTCAATGAAAATCAGCAGTTAGACTCCAGAGCTAGAAAAAGGTGATGTTGATGATGATTCGAGTTAAATATGCTGGATCACGCGTACGTACGACTAAAATTAGCGCGAAACTAAGATGATCACGCAATCGCGTTCTTTTAGGACAATGCCTTACCGAGGCGGTTAAGAGTGTTTATCATTTATGTGGTTTGTCGGCCGTTCTTCTCCATACACCAAAGCGTAGGGCTTTGGAATGGGTCTTTCGATAGATGCTGAAAGAAGCTTCATCTTTCCCACTGACCGACCCTTTGAGGATTCAAAAATGCCTGCTAAATTATGTTTTTTTTTTTTTTTTTTAAATAATTAACTAGCGCTTGACCGCAATCCCGCCTGATAGTAAGCAGTGATGCTATCGTTGATGGTAAAGTTAAGTGACTTGCAACCGTCAAAAATGTATGTTTAAACATTCACTAATCACTAGTTAACTTTCAGCAACGTTTATGAACAAAGGGGTTTATTTTTAATAATAAGGTCGGTATATTTAGTTGCATGTTGTAGAACTACCAACAAACAACTCTAATATACAATATCTAATATATAAAATTCTCGTGTCACGGTGTTCGAACTTAAACTCCTCCGAAACGGCTCGACCGATTTTGATGAAATTTTTTGTGCTTATCCGGTATCTATGAGAATCGGCCAACATCTATTTTTCATGCCCCTAAATGTTAGGGGTAGTCCACCCCTAAATTTTTTTTTTTATTTTTTAGACAAAATTTTTAATTTCTATTTTTTTTATGATACAACATACAAAAATACATACAATCCCCAATTTTCACCCTTCTACAATCAACCCTTATTTTTTAATAGCCATTTTAGTAATTTAATCTATTATTTATATGGCAAAACAACGTTTGCAGGGTCAGCTAGTAAAGTATAACATTTTGTAACTATCAAACAAGTAATGGTGAAGGTAACATAGTGAGGAAGCCGGCATGTCCTAGACATCTACCAACACGCACTGAGGCCGTGTGGTAGATTACGGCCCACTCCCTCTCACCAAAAGGTCAGTCCCAGGAGGGGTCTCGCACAGAATAAAATAATATTTGTATGACCTACAAGTACTTGTTCAGGGTCTGATTTATTAGTGTATAGTATGTGAGTTTATATACACACATCAAAAGTGTCTAGGGATCAAGCATTTTTATGCGGATTTCTTGAGATTGAGATGTGGCTTTGTAATAAATTTATGATTTTATAAATTTATATGGATCCTTTTTGGTGCATTTCATAATTTGAATCAGGAACTGTTAATCAAATTTGAGTAAAAGATGAAAATCAGCTGTCAATATTTTCCCTATAAAAACATACAACGCATTGAAGACATTATTAGTGCTACCGTTTCCCTACTACTGATTAAAACCAACGTTATTATGGAGCGGCGACGTCATTTAAGCAGGGAAGAAATGCTCAGAGCCGTGGGAATGATAGAAGCTGGTTCCCGGCAACGTACTGTGGCTTTAGCTCTGAATACAAGTCAGAGTGTTATCAGTCGACTTTGGAAACGTTACCGAAGCACTGGTACCGTGGCTGAGCGCCATGGAGGACGGTATCGCTGCACCACACGGAGACAAGACCGATACATTCAAATCTTAACTCGAAGAGCTCCAACAATAACCGCCATGATGTTAGCCGTGAGGCTTCATCACTCTTCAGGGAACTTAATTAGCGACCAAACAGTCAGAAGCCGCTTGCATGAAGTGAACCTTCATTCACACAATGCACAATCGTAGGATTCGATATCAATGGGCTCTTGAACACAGAAATTGGGCAGAAGAACAATGGCGTTTCGTATGCTTTTCTGATGAGTCTCGTTTTGGTATGAGACCGGATACAAGACGTATACGACACTGGAGAACCCCTGGACGCCAACAGCGATTAAAATCCTGCCAGGAAGTCCATCCTTATAGTGGTGGAACCATCATGGTATGGGCGGGTATTTGGATCGGCGGAAGAACTGAGTTGATTTGGATCAGAGGCAACCTCAACGCTCAAATTTATGCTGAGACGATTGTATCAGACGTCATCGTTCCTCTACAAGTGCAAATCGGTCCCTTATTTCAGTTAATGCATGATAATGCACGACCGCACACCGCAAGAGTTGTAAGACAGACTCTCGCCGCAGCTAACATCAATGTCCTGCCCTGGCCTGCTCAGTCGCCAGACTTGAACCCGATTGAGCATGCATGGGATATGCTACAGAGAAGAGCTCTGCCGAATATGGAGGGTATCCAGTCGCAAGAAGACCTTTTTTTGTTGTTGCAACGAACATGGGCGGCCATTCCACAGCGTGATTTGGATGAACTCATTTTGAGTATGCCAAACCGATGTTCTTGTGTTGTTAGTGTTCGCGGTAGAAACACGGATTATTAATTGTTTAAGTTACCCAATAAAATTTTAGAGAAAACTGTTATTTCAGTCTTTTTTTCGAACTTTTGTGTTAGTGGTTCAAATGTCAAATATCCCTTTATTAGGAAAATGGCAAATTTCTTTATTAATGCAAAGGTGACTTAGTTTATCGTTACTGTGACAAACGAAAACACTTTATTTGATGAATCCTTAAAGAAAATTTTAATTAATATCAATCAGGAGAAAAGTTATTGCAAAAATATGTTGATCCCTAGACACTTTTGATGTGTGTATATATATTTTTTTTAATTTTTATAAACTAGCGCTTGACCGCAATCCCGCCTGATGGTAAGCAGTGATGCGATCGTTGATGGTAAAGCGCGCTAGTTTATTAAGAGCCTATTCACTCAGAAACACTGAACGAATAGGAAGGAAGACGGCAGTTGAGCGAGGTGATGCAATGTTAAACCCAACAACACGACCAACGATGCTGCGCCAAAGGGAGATTGACCTGAAGACCCTCCACGACCAAACTCCCAACACAACAACATTAGGCGCATCGTAGCCGGCTCACATCGCAACACAACTGTCCAGACCCGTCCTCCGTAAGGCTTCACCAAACATCATGCCGGAACACGACAATGCACTCACGATACAGGATAAATTGATAGAGTATTTAATTTTTTTTAAAGTTTAAACTTTAACAAGCAGCCAAATTCAGAACAATTACTCGTAGGTCCTACATTTGTTCCCTGTGGGAATTGAACTTGAGACGCAGCGGGGAGCCTGGACTCATATAGCCCTTTACACCCGGGATGAAACGAGCGTGCGTTTAACTTTAAAAAAAATCTGGCGTCAATCTGTTTACTTTTTGCGAACGCAACCGGCATCGATCTATCGTGAGGATGTCTCGCTAGCGCTAAAAAAATCGCGAGGCCCGTGCTGGCGGCCAGTGTCCTGTGAGCCTTGGTAATAGATGGCGCCGTTTTTTGACCCCCGCAGCATCACGGGTAAGTACTTGTCGCGCATATATTTTATTTAGTAATGCATTATGTTTTTAGCCAAAGTATTATCAAATCAATCATTGGATCTTATTCATTACCCTTCAATCCCAATTTACTGGAGAACATGATTAAGATTAGAGTTTATTACCAAGCAAATGGCTCGTGACCCATTTTAACCATCCGTAATGCCCTGCATGTTATAGATTCAGACGAAGCTTCACCAAGTGAAAGAACCAATCCATTGTGGAAGGTACAGCCGATGATAAATAAAGTAAAATCTACTTGCAATAAACTAGAAAGAGTCCCCGGGTTTTACTCGATAGATGAACAAATGGTGCCATTAACTCGTAGATGAAGTCTTCGCCTAGTAGTAGTAGAAGCAAACCACGCCCTGTTGGACTTAAAAACTTTGTATTGACCACTAGTGAAGGACTTTCACTTGGGCTTGGGCCTTCTGTGGTTCTCCACTTGAGTAAGAGTGTCTCACCTGGAAGCTGTATCTACCATGACAGATATTTTACTACTGTTGCATTGATCGAAGAGATGCACAAGAGAAATCTTCATAGTACTGGAACAAAGATGATGAACAGAATCCCCAATCGTGCTGAAATTAAATTTAAAACTGATGCTAGGATGGTAAGAGGTGAAAGTCAAGAGTATGTGTGCAAACCAACAGTTATTGTAAAATGGAAGGACAATCAATCTGTTTTAATGGCATCAAACTGCACTGGGTCGCCCACTTCATCTGTAGGAAAACGTTGGGATAAACGCACAAAAACTTACGTGGATGTTTCTGCTCCTAAAGTTATTGAGCTTTACAACCAACACATGGGAGGAGTGGATGTACTCGAACTCTTATTAAAACTAAAAAATGGATGCTGAAGGTACTCATTCACTTTCTTGATTTGGCCATTGTAAACTCGTGGCGGCTGCATCGCAATGATTGCCTAGCAAATAATTTAAGCAGGATAGACATTTGGCCCTTGTTAGATTTTCGTCTAAATATTGCCAACGGATTATCAAGTATTCCATCTAAAGAACGCCGAATGTCCAGTGATATTGAAAATAATCCGCCAGTGATGACGCTTAAGATAATTTTCCGGTGTTTGACGAAATAAAAGCCCCAAGAATGTGTCGACATGAAACTTGTGGCAGCCGCACGAAAATACGATGCGAAAAATGCGATACATACTTGTGCATTTCGCGTGGAAAAGACTGTTTTAAATCTTATCACCAAAAACCATAAATATTGATAGTTCCTTATTGTTTTTAAATAATATTTTAATTTGTTAAATGGGCATTTCTCCACTAAATGGAAAATCGCTGTCCCAAGCTAATTTTATGTAATAAATCTTAATATTTCTTAGCTTTTTGTATCAATAATGACATAGTATTATGCATTCTTGGCACGCCACAGATTATTTAGTAATTTAATAATGTTATATTTGAATAAATTAACCCCAAACACCCCAAAAGACAGTCCCCTGGTACGTCCCTTTTCCAGAATTACAAGTCTTGTTACCAATATTAATTTGTTTGCAGTTGATAATTGAATAAAAAATATCCAAATACATAAAAATAACATTAAGTATCTTTATACTTCACAATTGATATTTTTTACAATATAATTTATTCAAAATATCTATGTGCCAATGCTGTCCTCAAATTATTAAAACAGTCCCCTGTTAAAATTTGAAAACCGCGCTAAAGTCAAATTTTGTTTTGGCGAGAAACATTTAGATCGTGAAATGAAATTCAATCGGTGTGAAGTTCGTTTGGTTGTGGAGCTAAGAGGGCAGCCGCCACTAAAAAAGTGTGACCACTGCATCTGCTAGTGATCCACGCGTCTCGTCCGTTAGAGGAAACAGTCCACTGGTAAGCCTTTTTTTTACTTTTGTAACAGTTTTAATAGTGACAACTAGTTCAAAATAATTAATTATCTAGTATGGAGCCACATCTGTTTCGTTAATCTGATAAGTTTAAATGATTTTGTTTTATTAAATATTTATGAAAAAATTACAGTCCCCTGGCCAACAGTCCCCTGTCATCTCATTGCACAGGGGACTGTTCATACTACAGGGGACTGTTTGCTTAGGTTTTGTGAAGAATGATATGCCAAACTACGCATCTATGATCATTAACATTATTGTCTCTTTCGTAGGTATTATCTAAAATGGCACAGAAAAAGAAGTCACCCAAAACAAGAGAAGAAATATTAGAACAAAACTCACAGCTGAACGTTTGAGATATCAACGGCTTAAAAATGACCCTCAAAAAAAAAGAAGAAATGAAAGAAAAAGAAAGGCGGAAATATCAAAAGAAAAAAGAAAAAGGCGCGAAAAAATTAGTTAAGGATGCTCACGAAGACTCATAAATCGTCGTGAGCATAAGGCTATAAAAAAGACTTGGAAAGAGCACTGTTCTAAGTATCGTGCAAAGAAAAAAGCGATAAAAGACATAACCAATATTTTTTTGAGGGAAAATACACCAGATGCAGAGGATCGAATGGAAGAACTTCCGGCACCTTTAAGAACATCAGAAACTGCATTAGTTACAGCAAGAAAGAAAAATGCTAAAAAGAAACGTTAAAAGATACTGAAAGAAAAAGACCTTAAGATTGTGGAATACAAACAAAAAATGGAAAAATATAAAAAAAAGGTTACAACGATTGGAAAAACAAGTTAGAAATAACAGCAAAAATGTCATCATTTTTGCTGTTATTTCTAACTTACAAGACACCTAACACAAAACTAATAAGAATGTGTGATACTCCAGCAACACGCAAAGATGTTTTTAAAAGAGCACTTTTCGAGGAAGTATTGAATAAACAATTAAAAGAAAACTATACAGGTTTAAAAACGCAAAAAGAGAAAGACATTTTCGAGAAAGTTGTATCTGGTGAAATAGTAAAAAAATATAAATTATGGAGGACTCAAGCTACGTGCAAAAGAACTGCAGATGCCATAGTTGCTACAGGAGGTGACATTGACAGTTTGGAATCTTTTATTGATTCTGTGCAGCAAAGATGTCCTGCAATTACAATGTTTACAATTGACTCTGATGCAATTAATAATATTAATGTAGTGTAAAAGTAATGATATTCAGTAAGACGCCAAGAATTTGAAAAGTTTCAAGGGTACCCTCAAAATACATCAAATTAATGGTGAAATATTACGATGCCCTTTGGGATTACCGCAAGGTGCCGAGAAACTTATAATGAAAAGTTTAAGCTGCTCTTGTGAAGAAGAGTGTCAGCATTTTAGTCTAGGCGTTATGAACTACCAAGTGAGGAAACTTCGTGTTGAGGACGTTTACACAGACTCGGAATCCGAAGGCGAAACCAAGCTAGCGGATAACTCGCCAGATACTAACATTATTACAGAAAATGAAATTTTGCGACGTGTGACAATTTCGACACTGATTTTGAGAATACTGCAGGGCCCAGTACAGTCAGCCAACAGCAATACAAGAGTGGTGATTATGTTTTAGTCAAGTTTAACGTCAGAAATACCTAATATCGTTATGCTGCTGTTATTAATCGGGTAGATAACGAGGAAGGCGAACTAACGGTAACTTTTATGAAAATTTGTGATAATAAGGGCCACAAGTTTAAATGGACGAAAATGATATTTCTGATGTCAGTTTTGACCAAATTTCGGAGAAGTTACCAAATCCAGATCTAAGTCAAAAAGGGAGAAGATTATTTTATTATTTTTCAATATTTGTATCGGTCTTTCAGAAATAAGTTAATTTAAAACTTTTTTTCTTGAAGTGCAATGTTAAGGTTTACAATTAATATAAGTTTTTAAGTTTAATATAACCTTAGTGTGTACAATTGTTTCAAAGTATTATGTTAACCTAAAATATTGGTTGTGATAAATGATTAGTTGTAGTAATTTTTCTTTGTTTATATTTTATTTTTTTTTTTATTATAAAGACTGACTTTAGAGTTATACCATTAGTCTTAAAAACCGTTGAACTAAGAAGTTGATTTTGTTAAGTTTAACACAAATGTTATTAGCTCTAAGAAAAGTCACTATTATAAGTAAAACTTGTTTTAATACGGTTGATTTATTCCTAAAAATTACATTTTTTAAAAACGATAAAGAAAAATAAAGACTTTAATAAACCAAAATACTCGTTTTTGTATGTCTCGTGTTTGTCGTTTGTGTGTTGTTTTTGTCTTATATACTACAAAAACATTCCCCTGGATAGTTACAACAGTCCCCTGTCAGGGTTTTGCATAAAATCGTCCATAACTAAAAAACAAAGGGGAAAATGTGTGAGCTTTTTAAAGATATATATTTAGTATGCTATTGCCCTTCATTTAATTAACAAATATTCTCAATATTTCATAAAATATGCTTAGGACACCACTGTATGGACGAATTTCCAAATAGCAGAGAAACATCCAAATAATATAAATTAGTGCATTTTAGAAGTTTTCTTGTTTTGTTACAAAAATTGAAGAATTATTATGATTTCTGTTACCAATGCTGATTTTTATTAAGATATAAGGATTACATAGTAAGTTTAATAAGGTGGACCGATTCTAGAATGACTGATTAAAGTAATTAGCTCCTATATTAGTTTCATTTTCCATCCAACTATCAAGATAAAGGTTCTATTTAAATTACCCTCACGATCGTGAGTGGTCAAGTTGTACCTAAAACTCACGATCGTGTGGGTTAACTCCTGGGTTAACTATAAACCTGAGATTTTTTTCAGTATTTTTTCTAAGCTTGTCAGGCTGTATAGAAAGCTATAAAAACAATGACATTGACGATTTCGAACTAAAAATCTATCGGGTGTAAAGGGATAGGTACTTTTCATTAATTTTTCTGAATGTTTTTTTTACTATTTTTTACATAATTTGCTTATTTTTATTATGTTTATTTTAAATAATGATTGAATTGAGAAATGATTTCAGAAGTAGATTTGTAAAAACAAAGTTTCAAGATCTTTCTGTACAAGTCACATTAAAAACTTTTTCTTTCGTTCTTTCATCCAAACTTTTATATAAATTATATTAGTAGGAATATGTATTGTTTTATCTGCTGAATATATGGACGAAAGCTGGTCAAGCTACCTGAAACTGTCAGATATTCCCAATTAAACTTGAGCCTTAATACTTTAGGGATAAAGTTGAAAGTTTAAGAAATCTGTCAGATTGTAGTAGATTGATGCGCTGTTGTCTGCACTTTAATTATGATTTTTTTAATATGTTTAGCTTAAACGAGAAATGATTTATTTTCTACTAGCTGTTGCCCGCGACTCCATCCGAGTGTTGATATAAAATAAGCGCCTTTTAAAATAATGGGAGCAATGTGTACGTCCGCGTTTGCCTCTGTTATCGCAACACCTTTTTTGTTATTGCTCTGCGTCTATTGGTCATAGCGGGATGTTATATAGCCTTTTTTTTTATTAATTATAAACTAGCGCTTGACAATCGCGCAATCGCGCAATCCCGCCTGATGGTAAGCAGTGATGCGATCGCTGATGGTAAAGCGCACTAGTTTATTAAGAACCTATTCACTAAGATTGAGCGAATAGGAAGGAAGACGGCAGTTGAGTGAGGTGATGCAATGTTAAACCCAACAACACGACCAACGATGCTGCACTAAAGGGAGATTGATCTGAAGACCCTCCACGACCAAACTCCCAACACAACAACATTAGGGGCATCGTCGTCCGTACGGCTTCACCAGACATCATGCCGGAACACGACAAATCGCTTGGCGGCAAGGCTTTGTCTGGTGGGTGGTAACTTCTGCCTGCGGCCGATGTTAGGCTCTACACTATTTGTGTACCAAATTTCATTACCATCGGTTCAGTAGTTTTGGCGTAAAAACCGGACAGACAGACAGACAGAGATGGATGTTTCTCTGCTATTTGGAAATTCGTCCATACAGTGATGCCCTAAGCATATTATATGAAATATTGAGAATATTTGTTAATTAAATGAAGGGCAATAGCATACTAAATATATATCTTTAAAAAGCTCACACATTTTCCCCTTTGTTTTTTAGTTATGGACGATTTTATGCAAAACCCTGACAGGGGACTGTTGTAACTATCCAGGGGAATGTTTTAAGGACAAAAACGAGTATTTTGGTTTATTAAAGTAATCAAAGTCTTTATTTTTCTTTATCGTTTTTAAAATATGTAATTTTTAGGAATAAATCAACAGTATTAAAACAAGTTTTACTTATGATAGTGACTTTTCTTAGAGCTAATAACATTTGTGTTAAACTTAACAAAATCAACTTCTTAGTTCAACGGTTTTTAAAACTAATGGTATAACTCTAAAGTCAGTCTTTATAATAATAAAAAATTAAAATATAAACAAAGAAAAATTACTACAACTAATCATATCACAATTTTAGGTTAACATAATACTTTGAAACAATTGTACTTTTGAACACACTAAGGTTATATTAAACTTAAAAACTTATATTAATTGTAAACCTTAACATTGCACTTCAGGAAAAAAAGCTTTAAATTAACTTATTTCTGAAAGACCGATACAAATATTGGAAAATAATAAAATAATCTTCTCCCTTTTTGACTTAGATCTGGATTTGGTAACTTCTCCAAAATTTGGTCAAAACTGACATCAGAAATATCATTTTCGTCCATTTTAAACTTGTGGCCCTTATTATCACAAATTTTCATAAAAGTTACCGTTAGTTCGCCTTCCTCATTATCTACCCGATTAATAACAGCAGCATAACGATATTCGGTATTTCTGACGTTAAGCTTGACTAAAACATAATCACCACTCTTGTATTGCTGTTGGCTGACTGTACTGGGCCCTGCAGTATTCTCAAAATCAGTGTCGAAATTGTCACACGGTCGCAAAATTTCATTTTCTGTAATAATGTTAGTATCTGGCGAGTTATCCGCTAGCTTGGTTTCGCCTTCGGATTCCGAGTCTGTGTAAACGTCCTCATCACGAAGTTTCCTCACTTGGTAGTTCATAACGCCTAGACTAAAATGCTGACACTCTTCTTCACAAGAGCAGCTTAAACTTTTCATTATAAGTTTCTCGGCACCTTGCGGTAATCCCAAAGGGCATCGTAATATTTTACCCTTAATTTGATGTATTTTGAATTCAAATTCTTGGCGTATATATACTGAATATTGGCGTATATATATTTATACTGAATATCATTACTTAGTAATATTATTAATCGCATCAGAGTCAATCGTAAACATTGTAATTGCAGGACATCTTTGCTGCACAGAATCAATAAAAGAGTCCAAACTGTCAACGTCACCTCCTGTAGCAACTATGGCATCTGCAGTTCTTTTGCACGTAACTTGAGTCCTCCATAATTTATATTTTTTTACTATTTCACCAGATACAACTTTCCCGAAAATATCTTCCTCTTTTTGCGTTTTTAAACCTGCATAGTTTTCTTTTAATTGTTTATTCAATGCTTCCCCGAAAAGTGCTCATTTAAAAACATCTTTGCGTGTTGCTGGAGTATCACACATTCTTATTAGTTTTGTGTTAGGTATCTCATCATTTTTGCTGTTATTTCTAACTTGTTTTTCCAATCGTTGTAACCTTTTTTATATTTTTCCATTTTTTGTTTGTATTCCAAAATCTTAAGGTCTTTTTCTTTCAGTATCTTTTCACGTTTCTTTTTAGCATTTTTCTTTCTTGCTGTACTGTACTGTACTAATGCAGTTTCTGATGTTCTTAAAGGTGCCGGAAGTTCTTCCATTCGATCCTATGCATCTGGTGTATTTTCCCTCAAAAAAGTATTGGTTATGTCTTTCATCGCTTTTTTCTTTGCACGATACTTAGAACAATGCTCTTTCCAAGTCTTTTTTATAGCCTTATGCTCACAACGACTCATATCCTTAACTAATTTTCTCGCGCCTTTTTCTTTTGATATTTCCGCCTTTCTTTTTCTTTCATTTCTTCTTTTTTTTGAGGGTCGTTTTTAAGCCGTTGATATCTCAAACGTTCAGCTGTGCGTTTTTGTTCTAATATTTCTTCTCTTGTTTTGGGTGACTTCTTTTTCGGTGCCATTTTTAGATAATACCTACGAAAGGGACAATAATGTTAATGATCATAGATGCGTAGTTTGGCATATCATTCTTCACAAAACCTAAGCAAACAGTCCCCTGTAGTATGAACAGTCCCCTGTGCAATGAGATGACAGGGGACTGTTGGCCAGGGGACTGTCATTTTTTCAAAAATATTTAATAAAACAAAATCATTTAAACATATCAGATTAACGAAACAGATGTGGCTCCATACTAGATAATTAATTATTTTGAACCAGTTGTCACTATTAAAACTGTTACAAAAGTAAAAAAAAGGCTTACCAGTGGACTGTTTCCTCTAACGGACGAGACGCGTGGATCACTAGCAGATGCAGTTGTCACACTTTTTTAGTGGCGGCTGCTCTCTTAGCTCCACAACCGAACGAACTTCACACCGATTGAATTTCATTTCACGATCTAAATGTTTCTCGCCAAAACAAAATTTGACTTTAGCGCGGTTTTCAAATTTTAACAGGGGACTGTTTTAATAATTTGAGGACAGCATTCGCACATAGATATTTTGAATAAATTATATTGTAAAAAATATCAATTGTGAAGTATAAAGATACTTAATGTTATTCTTATGTATTAGGATATTTCTTATTCAATTATCAACTGCAAACAAATTAATATTGGTAACAAGACTTGTAATTCTGGAAAAGGGACGTACCAGGGGACTGTGTTTTGGGGTGTTTGAGGTTAATTTATTCAAATATAAAATTATTAAATTACTAAATAATCTGTGGCGTGCCAAGAATGCATAATACTATGTCATTATTGATACAAAAAGCTGAGAAATATTAAGATTTATTACATAAAATTAGCTTGGGACAGCGATTTTCCATTTAGTGGAGAAATGCCCAGATACTTTCGCATTTGTAATATGAGTATGGATAAGTAAGTTTGTATTTATTTATAAAAACTTCCACAAGTTTCATGACCTTCCTGTACAAGTCACAATAAATAATTTTTCTTTCTCTCATTCATTCAAACTTTTATATTACTTAATAAAGTTGGAATATGTATTGTCTGATCTGCTAAATGTACTTTTTTTTTATCTGATCATAGGTGGAAAGCCCATTGCAGACATAAGGAGAACAAGGAAAGTTCCTATTACCGTGAGACAGTCTGTCTCTCTGTGAAAGGGAATATTTCTGACTAACTCTGGTCCACCCTTAACCCATAACATCATTCATAGTCACATACTCTGTCAAATCATTGTGTTTCTTTGGTTTTACTATGGACTTGCTCGCCAACTCTTCATGTACTGTGAATCTAGCTTCTGTGTAACTACCATGAGTTTACATTACAAGACTCGATTGTCGATATTAAGTGTGTTTAACTCATAGATTGGCCCGTTTCAAGGTTGTAAGAACTCTCAACCAATGAGAGCGCCAAACGCGCACGATATTGACGATCAAGTCTCTAATGAAATATCATGGTTGCTACACTGGTGTTTCATATGTGTCTGTGTTGGTTATGTGAAATAAACATATATATTTTTTTTTTTATTTATTTCTTCTAATCTCATAGTCAGACTATCCTAGATATTTTTTATGATGATTTATTTTAATTAATACTGGAAAAAAATATTTTATCACAATGTCACACTCAAACTGAAAGGAATATTTTAATTAAATGATTTATAAGCAATTTTCAACTGTGAAAATTATATAGCCAGTCAGTTTTTCGTAAAATTTGAGCTAGTCGCCCATTCCAAAATGTAGATCTCTAAAGAGAAGAACTGACAAGATACTCCTAGGACATCATCATCATTATCTACTAACCTTTTTCCTAATTATATTGGGGTTGGCTACCAGTCCAACCAGATTCATACTAATACCAGTATTTCAGTACAAATATACCCTCAAATTAAAATTTTAATTAAAAAAATTAAAACTGCTAATTTATTGCCTTTTAAGCACCAGAAATAATTATATACCGATATTTCTTAGATAAATATTCTGATTTTTAACAGCGCCTGCATGAAGTCGCAAGTGTTATCATAAACAAATTAAAGATATTAACTCATAACGGGTTTATTTGAAATAACGATTTATGTTGCCATTAATTACGTAGTCAATATAAAGTAATTTTTATAAGGAATGTAGAGAAACTACAAAGTAAAGAGAAATCACGGTCGGTGGCATACTTTTCGTATTTCGTCAAGTAATTCGTAGTTTTTGGACTAGCCAACGCTAAAATCGGCTTCAAAACTAATTAAAAAAACAGTCTAATTGTTTTTATACAGCGTAATAACTATGAATTACGATAAAATCAAAGTAGCTTAGAACTATTTTTTTTCTAACCTGTATGGTGTGTCAGAGTATAATCCATTCATGCCTTGGTACATTTTTGTGAATGAAAACTCACAGAAAACACTATTTTACACAATAGAACAGATAACTACATTAATTAATTCATTAAAACGATTATAACTAAAAATTTCTTCAAATGAGAAACGATACAGTTTTGTTTTCTTATTTTGACGTAAAGGATTCGCAACGAACTCGTATGACGGATCATACGATCAAGCTCTCTCACTTCCGAACAGATGCTTACACGCGTGCGAAAGAGACAGCTTAATAATTGGTCAAAGTTGCCATAATAAGGAAATTGCAAGGAGGTTGCATAAGAAAACCTGTTTATCACAAACAATTTATTATGGTTGGGAAAGGGTCAACTCGGTTTGATAAGATAAAAATAATTTGCGTATGTTTTGTTATTGTTATGTTTGTTTCACATTTATCAAGCCCGTGTGATTATCTCAGTAGATAAAATATTTGAATTTATTGAATGAAGATATTGAATTATAATTAAAAACTTGGAGTTATCGTGGACAAAAAGTAACGTAAGAAGACTGGTAAAATGGAATTTAAGATTCAACATTTTTTACAAAATTATATTCATTAAGATAAAGCTATCCTTTATATGTTACTTATGTTACAATATAAAGCATTTTCCTCGTTTTGATTTGTCTTATAAGGATATATCTAGCTCTATTTCTAGGTCAGTTCAAGAATTTAACCGTGAAAATAGAAAATCATGCCTGCAAATTGAAAGAAAATTATTAAAAGAAAGGTTTTGAGTGTCAATGTAGATGAATATAAGACAAAGAGATTACCATAATTTAATGTCCTTGGTATAAGTATCGGGGATGATTAAAGATGCGATTAATAAAATGCGTTAAAGATATTAAGTCTAGAAATGAAGTAACTATCGAGATGACAATAGCGTAGTATGTCTTCAAAATTCTTCTTCTTCATGTCGTTGGTGTGCCATACAATACATACATATATATAAATATGGAATAAAAAGACATGTTTTGACGACCCAAAATTAACTGGCATAAGGACAAGAGAGTGGTAACATTTTTGAACATAATAGCACAAAAACATGTTCCTCTACTTCAACTTTCAAGTCAATAAAAGCCACTTAATTAATAATAACTTGAACCCTTGGTTTTGTTTACTATAATGGCTTACGTTCTTGGTCGTTTACTTTTATCAACGAGTTTTATTAATCAATGTCACCTGTCAAATCTTAAGTGAGAATCATTTAAATTTAGTTTTTTTATTATTCCCTTATTATTATTATTGTTTACGTACACTCTTGTTTATCCGATCCACTTTTGACATTGGCAGAATAGTCGACATCGGCTCCACTTGCCATAATAGAATAGAATAGAATAGAAATTTAGTTTGAGAAGATGTCAAAATTGTGCTGCCATCTACTGGACTTCATATTAGTATTTTTACGTCACAAAATGACGCGCGCTTTACTTGTGGTTTCGTCATGTTTGATGTCCATGGCAAATGTTGCCACTGCGGGGACACTGGGGCTTGTGTGAAAGGGAGTGGGCCATAATCCACTTCAAGAACTTGGCGACGGGTTAGTGAATGTATTCGAAAGGTTTTGGTTTCCTCACGGTGTATTCCTGAATCGGTTTAAAAGCAGTGGTGGCCTAGTTTCAAACTCAAAATCTAAAACTCTTAAGTTGTGTCCACTGGGCCACAACTGCTCTTATCAACTACCTAGCCTTTCGCCAACTACAATCGGAACAGCAGGGTTATTGCGTAAAACTATCAGTAGGCCTAGTATGAGTTTTCATTACGAAACTCGTTCGCAGATATCGAGCGCGTTTGACTCAGCGATTGGCCCGCTTCAAGGTCGTAAGAACTCTCAACCAATGAGAGCGCCAAACGCGCTCGATACGATCGAACGAGTTTCGTATTGAAAACTCATACTAGGCCTACAGTAGCAATGGTTTCATTTTGACAGTTCATTGCGTTATTTACTTTGTTGAGTGATCCCAGTTTTCGAACATATGGAGCAATGGAATCGCAATATGCTTCAAAATGATTCCAATCGATAGTAATAGTGTGTTACGCAATTAGGTTGCGGTTTTAAGTTTCAAAAATATACAGTATGTAAAAAAAACCCTGTCAGATCCGTGAAGGTATTGTTAGGTATCGTTAACTGATTCTACTAATGCCTACAAAGATGGTTTAAACTTAAAAAAATCCCTCTAAAAAAATAAATAGTATTTCGCAAAAAGAGGTAAGTTAATATATGTGCGGTAGGCAATACATGGGCGGGCGAAGGGGGCAGGGCAAGCGGCGCGCGGTCGGTCGCTATTCGCTCATAATAAACCAGTAAAAAAAGGTGTTGTAATTTTTTAAAAAGTACCAAATTTTGGGGAAGTTGGAATTAATTCGAGGAGAAAAAAGATTATTTCAAAATTTATTAGCATTGTTACCTACTATGATGATTATGTAAAATTTCATATTTTATTTGATCATGTGTTTACCTAACCTTTATAGGCCAGCTGTTATCGATTTATACAATACTAGCAACCCGCCCCGGCTTCGCACGGGGGCAGTGCTGATACTAAATACTCTACAGAAAAACTGAACGTATAAAAAACATAACGCTCCTGCCGCCCCGGCTAGGAGCGCCGGTAATTTTTATATCTGTAATATCTTCATTTAAAATATTAATTTAAAACATATACAGTATGTTAAGAAAACCCTGTCCGACCCGTGAAGGTTTTGTTAGGTATCGATAACTGATTCTACTGATGCATACAAAACCGGGCTAAACTTAAAAAAAAAATCCCCCTAAAACTTAATAAATGTGCGATAACCACCCTTCCGCAGCACGCGGCGGGGCGGCGGGCGGCAGGGCACGCGGCACGTGGTCGCATCGCTATTCGCTCATAATAATACCGGTGTTGTCACTTTTTTTAAAATTACCAAATTTCGGGGAAGTTGGAATTAATTCGCGGGAAAAAAAATATTTCAAAATTCATTTGTATTGGTACTATGATGATTGCGTAAAATTTTATACTATATTTGGTCATGTGTTTACCTAACCTTTATTATCCTTATGGGTCGGACAGGGTTTTCTTAACATACTGTACTGACAGTATATGATTTAAATGAATATTTTCGAGGAGCAATATAGATCTATAATAAATCAACAATTTATTAAATTGGATAAGGATTAATGCTGTAGTTACTGGTTAAAATGGTTTCGAAAGTTAGCCGGTATTTGTCACAAAAGTAAATGAAAAAAAAAATGTTATTGTGGGATATCCATAAGAGATAGACATAAACCATCGTGGATTTTTTTGTAAAACTTTTCAATGTGTACAATATTTAGTATATTCTTTTGATAAATCTCGTAGGGTTCAGTCTGCGTTTCACTGTAAACGCGGAAATAATGTAATTATTTAAGACATCACTTTAGAAACCTCAAAAATAACAGTACTTCTTCAAAACTTAATGGATGTTATTATATAATAAACCTTCCTCTTTAATTACTCTATCTATTAACAAAACCGCATCAAAATCCGTTGCGTAGTTTTAAAGATTTAATCATACAAAGAGACATAGGGAAAGAAAAAGTGACTTTGTTTTATAATATATAGTAATAGTGATGTAAAGAAAACCCTGTCCGACCCTTACTGTACAACAATAGTGCTGCACTAGTGTTTCAAATGTTCTCAACATTTTGTCTCTTCGCTCCACGTGTTTAACGTAGCTAGTTGTTTCCAAACAACATATTGTTTTCAAACAAGCTTGCTAAAAATAAATCATACAGAATGTTTAAGTGTATGAAAAAGCAATGTGTTTTTTTACAATGTATTTTGGCACTAGTTCACGAAATAAGAGGATAAGTACTTTATATAAAGGATGTATCTGACATCGACGCATAAACGTGTACCATGGTACATGATTCTGAACCCCCCAGTGGTGGAATTTTTCGTCGTCTTTTTTTTAAGTATAGCCCGGTTTTGTATCCATTAGTAGAATCAGTTATTGATACCTAACAATACCTTTACGGATCGGACAGGGTTTTCTTTACATATTGTATAAACAGATAAGAAAAAAAAAAGAACAAAAAAAGGTACCTACAGAGGTAATGCTAATTATATAAGAAACCTCTTCCAATATATGTAGCTGTAATAGGACAATAGATACGGAGATGTAGATAGCGTGTGAAAAAGTAGGACATACAGAATTATACAAAAATACAGAAAAAAAATGTAATTAAAAACAAAAACCTAAATAGGGTATTTGACCAAAAAACTAATTATTCCGTCAGTCAGATTTCCAAAAAATACTAGACACGTATTTTTTGTTCTATCAAAACAATAAAAATTGACAAATATAAAAAGCATCAAAGATCAGGGAAGCTGGTGAGGTCACTCCTCGCTAAAAAGTGTAGCGTGCAGTGACGTCACACGAGTTTTCAACGCACTGTGTCGTCTTCATTTTTTGTTTATATGAAAAAAGAAAAAATTACGTGTCTAGTATTTTTTGGAAATCTGACTGAGGACTAATTAGTTTTTTAGTCAAATACCCTATTATAAGAATGTACAGACGACAGCACATCAAGCTACTACAATATCTCAGATTTACTTATTAGATTTTCAACTTTATCTCTCATAACATTAAGGCTCAAGATTGATTGGGAACATTTGACAGTTTCGGATAGCTT
This sequence comes from Sesamia inferens, assembly GCA_037179545.1. Taxonomy (NCBI): domain Eukaryota; kingdom Metazoa; phylum Arthropoda; class Insecta; order Lepidoptera; family Noctuidae; genus Sesamia; species Sesamia inferens. The sequence goes on along the minus strand of CM073951.1, from coordinate 11,930,341 downwards.
GACCTGCTGTCGTCCGCATTAATAGACATACCTACATATCTCCATGTTATATAATACGTGCATACGAAAAAACTCTGTCTCGCTTTCACGCTAAAACGGTTTAACGGATTTGTATGAAATTCGTCAAACAGATAGACCTTATCCGAGGTAAGGACATAGGCTACTTTCCATCCTAGATCGCAGATGAGGTCGCAGGCAAATGCTAGTTAACTACAAATATCTCGTCTTTTGTATGTCCCCAAAAATTTTCTGTTATTTTTTTTACTATTTTTTATAGTGGCAACATAAAACATCATCTGTCAAAATTTTTACTGTCTAGATCAGTGGCTCTCAACCTTTTTGGGATCACGGAACACTTTTAAGTGGTCTCGATTTTGGCGGAACACCATTATCATAAAATTTGCAAATCTAATGTAAATCACACAAAATAATTGGAAGATTAATATTTAATTGAAATAAAGATATATATTACATGGTAACTTATTTTAATGAGAAATTTGCGCTTGACGACCTTTACAAATTTCCTCAAGGTTGGGTCTTATGTAAGAGAGCGCTACTCTCATTTCTTCTTCTAAATTGGTAAGTCTTTCTCTTTTTTTGCTTTTAATATTTGTTAGAGTTGAAAATCCAAGTTCGCACAGATAGGACGTCGAAAAGAGCAACAAGATATTCAACGCTCGTTTTGCAATAAATGGATGTTCATTCTCGATGGAAATCCAAAACCTTTCCACTCCTTCTTCTTTGAATTTTAGTTGTAACGTTCGATCCGTTGATATATTAATAAACTCATCTGCTTCCTGAATAGAAAAATCTTGGTTCATTATATCAAATTCACCAAATGGATTTCGCGCCCAATCAAAGTCTTCAATATTAAGAGATGGAAAGTAATGAGTTATTTTGTCTTGCAATATTGACAAATGCTCTGCCACATTTGAAATTATTTCGTTAATGTTAACAATATTTTCCGTTGCTAATAACGGAAACATATCAAATTTGCGATTTTGAGCAATACGATTTTTCCAAAGCAAAAGCTTTTTCTGGAAAGCTAGCAATTTGTCTGTGGATGTCAGAATATTTTCATTTTTTCCTTGAAGAGATGTATTGACTGAATTTAAGTAGCTGAAGATATCGGCTAAATATGCTAGCTTAGTACACCATGCATCATTTTCCAAATATTTTACATATACATCATTACCCTCTTGTCTAAAAAAAACTAGCAATTCCTGTTTCAACTCATGAACTCGGGTTAGCACTTTTCCTCTTGAGAGCCACCTCACTTCAGAGTGCAAAAGCAAACATTCATATTTGGATTCCATGGTGTTACAAAGTTGTTTGAACATACGGGTTTTTAATGGTCTCGATTTAATATAATTCACCATATGTACGACTTGTTCCAAAACAGACTTTAAGTTTGCTGGTAGACTCTTCGAAATCAAAGATTCCCTGTGCAGAAAGCAGTGAGTAGAGACTATATTTGAATTTATTGCTTTAACTCGACTACAAAATCCCTTAATACTGCCACGCATGGCTGGAGCTCCATCAGTACAGATTCCTGCGCAATTTTCCCAGGATAATTTCCATTCTTCCAAATAAGATGATACTGAATTAAATATGTCTTCTCCAGTTGCGTGACCAATAAGTTCCTTGCAGAATAAAAACTGATTTATTATTTCAGTGTTGTCAACAAAGCGAATAAATCCGATTAATTGGGCTTTGCCACTTATGTCAGTGGATTCGTCAATTTGCAGCGCAAAATATTTTGTACTTAATTTCGCCGTCACTGCGTTCTCTATAAAACCTGACATATCTATAATTCTTCTTTTTATCGTATCGTCTGAAACGGGAATTTTTAGGACGTCTAGCTGCGCTTCATTGCCAAACATAATCTTAACAATTTCTAAACATGCGGGCAAAATTAGCGATTCTGCGATATCATGCGGCTTTTGCTTCAATGCAATTAGTTCTGCCACTTTATAAGAAGCGATTTGCGCTTTATCCGAAATTGTAACGCTCTTTCGAAAGCATGTTGCTTGCACTTCTTGATTTTTCAGCAATCTTTCGAAATAATCTTTACCTTTCGAAGTTAGACAAGAATGTTTTGTTGAAAGGTGTCGCTGTAACTTAGCTGGGACCATTGCACTGTTAGCCAATTTTTCACCACATACAATACATCTCGGAATAGGAACATCTTGACTACCGCTCCATGTAAAACCAAACTTCAGATATTCTTCCGAAAAATGCCGAACTGATTCGGATATCTTTTTACGTTTATTTTCGGCATTTTTGTTGCCTTGCATATCTCCTTCAATTGATGAAGACCTGCTTGTACTCGCCCCATCATTAACCTCACTTTCAGTCTTTCTTTTCAAAAATTTGTTCATATTTTAGATTTAAAAGTCTTGTATAAATGCTAAAATAAGCAACTAAAAAAGATAAGAATACTCTTAAAACTACACAACTTGCATTTCATCTTACCAATTTCCAACAATATAAAATATATATATACAATAAAAAACACACTCACGAAAACTAGATATTTATATTAAATTATGGCTGAACCGCAGATCGAAATTGCGCTTTTGTTATTTACGTACGAAGAAAGAGAAACAGCACGAAATCAACACTACGTAGCGCTCCCTGCGTTATCGAGTACACTAGAAAGGAGGCGGGCGAAATTGGGCCTGACCTGTACACAAATGAATTATTTGTCAATAATTTTCATTTATTTTTTTGTTTTCAATCATTTATTACTAATTCTGTTTCTTATCAAACATTTAATATGCAGTTTAGCGCCGCCGGCACTTTGGACAACACTCACGATCTGTTAATGTCATAAAAATACATTCTGATAAAATCTAGTCTACAAAAAATGTCTGAATAATTACTTAAATATACCATAAGAGCGCTGACAGCTTCTAAGAAAACTTATAAAAAAGCAAATGAGGTTAGTTTTGTGCAAGCTAACAATACCCTATTTCTTTTTTCTCCGATACTGACATTATAAATAAAGTTTTATTTTTTAAATAGTAATAATATTGAAATGATTTAATGCAATAATCGTTGCTGTACATTCAGGCCCAACTTTCTATGAAGTTTCGCCCGTCTCCTTTAGTGGTATTCCCCGGAGTAACTCCAAACGACGTAACTGCGTCGTTCGATAATTACACTGTTAATATTATTGACTGTTCCGCGAAAATTTAGAATAATATTGAATATTTTTGCTAAATTTCAAATAATTAACAAAACTATGTAGTATTTATTTTATAGTAATAAAAAAATTTACTGTTTCTTATTATATTATATTCAAAATTTTCGCGGAACACCTGGGACAGCTTCGCGGAACACCAGTGTTCCGCGGAACGGCGGTTGAGAACCACTGGTCTAGATAATCACAGTTCATGCTGTAAGTTGAAGGAGACAGCGATGGACACAAAATAGTTGCTGGCGACAGTGGCAACTAAGTAGCTCATGGCTCATGCCTAACTTCTTTTAAAACTGTGATGACCTTCAAGAAAATTCTTAAAGGTTATTAAGTATTAATGATTTGTAAATGCGTAGCGTATTAATTTACATATGTTAGGCCAGTATTGTCAGAGTAACTATTTAAGTAAATATTTTGCGTGGCATATAGGTACTAATGAACATGCCATACGCGCATAATCTGCAGTATTTTTTTTTTTTGGTTTGAAAAGTGATAGAGATGGCCTATGCTTTCGGTCTAGCACTACCTTATTCCTCATAAACGATTGCTTATTTTGAGAAGTTACCACCCACCAGACAAAGCCTTGCCGCCAAGCGATTTGTCGTGTTCCGGCATGATGTCTAGTGAAGCCGTACGGAGGACGGGTCTGAGCAGTTGTGTTGCGATGTGTGCCGGGTACGATGCGCCTAATGTTGTTGTGTTGGGAGTTTGGTCGTGGAGGGTTTTCACATCAATCTCCCTTTGGCGCAGCATCGTTGGTCGTGTTGTTGGGTTTAACATTGCATCACTTCGCTCAACTGCCGTCTTCCTTCCTATTCGCTCAGTTTTTCTGAGGCTCTTAATAAACTAGCGCGCTTTACCATCAACGATCGCGTCACTGCTTACCATCAGGCGGGATTGCGGTCAAGCGCTAGTTTATAAATAATCAAAAAAAAAAACTTCGTTTCCTCTCTTTCCTTCGGAGTGCCACAATTTCCATCTTTAAGGCATGTCCATTAGTGTATGTCAATGGTTTAAAGTTTAAACTAAAACCTCAAGGTAATTACGTAACACACTATCAGTAGCAATTGGTTCCAATTTTGACAGTTCAACAACATTCATTGCGTTATTTACGTTGTTGAGCTGACACACTTTCCGTACATATGGAGCAATGGTTTAACAATAGGGTAGTTGATTAAAGAAAAACTAATTAGTCCGTCAGTCAGATCTCCATAAAATACTAGACACGTGTTTTTCCTTTTTTCATATAAACAAAAAATGAAGATGCCACAGTGCGTTGAAAACTCGTGTGACGTCGCTGCACGCTACACTTTTTAGCGCGCAGTGACGTCAGCAGCCACCACTCCTGATCTTTGATGCCTTTTATATTTGTCAATTTTTATTGATTTGATAAAACAAATTATACGTATCCAATATTTTTCTATAATCTGAATGACGGACTAAATAGTATGTTTTTTTTTTACCCAGGAAACATCCCTATTCCATGCTCATTTATTTTATTCTATTTTTATTTATGGCAAATCAAGCCGATGTCGACTCACATTTGTTGATTGTCTTTTTTATCTGTTTCTCTCTCTTTTTTTTTTGTTCTGTTTTCTTTGTTTAAAACTATTATTACTACCACTACTGTCACTACATATACTGTATGTATTTATAAGGGTGTGCGCCAAATAAATGGTTTCTTTTCTTTTTCTTTTCATCCTCCTACCAGACGAGTGTAGTGTCTGACGGGCACTTGTCCAACGATAGATGTCGGTTAGGTTTATGTGTAAGACGCACTATACGCCAAAGCCGCCGTACCGGCGGCGCAGCCCGCCCCCACAACCCGGCGGCTTATGTTGAAAGAAGTTGGCGGCTTGCCGGCGGCTAGCGTACGAAAGCGCTGTTGCCCGGTAACATTTCAGCTGTAGTGACGTGTTAGTATTTTAACTGTCAAATAAGTTTCTGACATTTTTATTTTTTGTTAGGAAAGCGAAGATGAGTGTCACGTACATTTTTCATTGGACTTTTAAAATTATTTATAGGGTCGTTTACTAAATAAAAACGCGTGATTTATGTAGTAAAAAGTGCATTCAGTGAATAATTCATAAAAAACATTGAAATATCGCAGCATAGTGGCCACATCATGGCTTTGCATCAAATCTACATGTAGGCGGCTCACGCGGCCGTTTTTTCAACTGTCATTGGCGATATCCGCCATTATTGTGAAATATTTTTTTTAAAGAATTTCTATAATTTGTTACACGTGTTATTAGCAAAATTGTGGTATCTAACCACAGAGGCCATTGAAGAGTTGAAGTAGTATTCACTCAAAAGAAAGAAAGAATAAGTTTCTGATGTCGAACCGCCGACATATCGCCGGCAAAGTTTTACGAATTGCAATGACTGAAGCCGCCAACATAGCCCGGCCGACAAAATGTTGCCGACAAATGCGGCCGGGCCGACTTTGGTGTGTAGAGCGCGTGCTTGTTGCACGGTATTCTACTTGCGAGATGCAGGCATTGCGTGACGTCAGTATGACGCGTTGTTCGAATGTGGCGTTATAGACGCCACGACATTGACAAGCGGACAATGATATGTTCTTACAGGAACACCGAATTTCTTTTAGAAAAAAAAATGGAATAGTGCATTTGTCAATCAACTCGTTTTTAAACTCATCGTTACGTGCGACTGTTCTAACTTAGGCATGAGGCCCACAAGATATAACTCGGCCCGGCGCCCTCATTGCGTAAAATATTAAACTATCAGTTGGATTAATTTCGAATCATATTGCTAATACATTGCTGCATGTGTTCGAAAATGTGTCTGCTCAACAATGTAAATAGCACAATGTATGTTGTTGAACTGTCAAAATGAAACCAATAGCTACTGATAGTGTGTTACAGAATAGGGATGTTTCCTAGGTAAAAAAAAAATGATTCTGTTTAGTCCGTCATTCAGATTATAGTAAAATATTGGATACGTTATTATGTTTTATCAAATCAATAAAAATTGACAAATATAAAAGGCTTCTTCTAAAGGCTTCCGTTGTTAATAAAAAGACGACAGCACATATCAAGCTTCTACAATCTATCAGATTTCTTTATAAGATTTTCAACTTTATCTCTAAAACATTAAGGCTCAAGGTTGATTGAGAATATTTGGCAGTTTAGGGTAGCTTGACCCGTCCGTACGACGCGACGACGTATCGTGTTTGTGTTTGAGCCCCCGGTTTCCACTGCGAAAGGGTAATGTGCGGAAAATGGTTAGGCGGAACGGACTCTTTTTAATGAAATAGGTTTGCGTTTCCACCAACGAAGAGTTGGTCATTTGATTTCCACTGCAAAATGAAACTGCGATAGAGAAATGAGCGGACTGACCTGAACGGAAAATGAGAAATGAAAAACGAATAGATAATTTCCACAGGGAACGAGTTCAGTCCGTTGAAGTTTTGAGCTGCTTTTTTATTTCTGTGTGGAAACGCTACTATGTAAATTGTAATCCGCTCCCTAGAACTGAGCGAGCTCATTTCTACTCTTTCTACACGCTCGGCTCTTTCCGTCCGACTATTTGTTGGTGGAAATACAAGTATGCAGTTTGCGTTTGCGAGTTTAACGAAGTCATTAATGGGTCCTTTCCGCTCGCGATGGAAACCGGGCTTTAGCCTGAGCCTGCTGTACGACACGGCGCGTTGTGTTCCACGCGTGCCTCAAAGAAATTGCAGATTGTCAACATAAAATGCTGACATCGCTAGAGCCAATACCTACAGAGATCACGGGCAGTTCAAAAGACCGTGGTCCCTCGCGCACCGGCAAGTGAAGGAACACAGGTGGGTTATAATAAGTGATTTGAAGATTTCCCACCCAAAAAAGGCCCACAAGAAGCAGAAGCTGATCACGTATAAGTGTAAATCCTAATACGAGTATAGTGACGAGACCTTGCCACATCAACACAAGAGATCATTATATTTCAAGTTAATATTTGCTCTCTCATCGACACATAAGTTACAGGCACGTTTGTTAATCACATATCCGCAACAGCTAGTTAGAGCCAGCAAACTAGTTACGTACTGTAGGATTTACTACAATTTTGATAGTTCTACAACATTTACTGGCCCGGTTTCAGTTCTTTTACTTTGTAAAAATCCTCATGGTTGTCGGCCGCCCTGGGGTGGGCGGAGGAGTATGTCAGATTACTGACTAAATACCACCCTGGTGTTCCATCTTATATCTACAGTATGTTAAGAAAACCCTGTCCGACCATAAGGATAATAAAGGTTAGGTAAACACACGACCAAATATAATATAAAACTTTACGTAATCATCATAGTACCAATACAAATGAATTTTGAAATAATCTTTTTTACCCGCGAATTAATTCCAACTTCCCCGAAATTTTGTAATTTTTAAAAAGTGACAACACCGGTATTATGATGAGCGAATGCGACCACGTGCCGCGTGCCCTGCCGCCCGCCGCCCGCGGAAGGGTGCTTAACGCACATTTATTAAGTTACCTCTTTTTGCTAAATATTTATTTTTTTAGGGGATTTTTTTTAAGTTTAGCCCGGTTTTGTATGCATTAGTAGAATCAGTTATCGATACCTAACAACACCTTCACGGATCGGACAGAGTTTTCTTAACATACTCTATAAGAGTTGCGAGAACGAAAACTGCTTCCGCCCCCCGCTTGGTGCTGGCCCGTCACTGTGGGCCTCCTCGGGTCAGGCGACTATTTGACTCCCCCTGCAACGTCTAAGAGTGGCGAGCGTGGAAAAATTTCGCGCCGCCACATCGAGTCCTGATGTTTGGGAGGCGACTGACGGCCCCGAGTCTGTCGGCCCTGGACCCATTTAGGGAGGCTGGAAGAGGGCATTATCTACCATCCATCGACGATGCCTGGTAAGGGCAGGGTAATTACCCTGAGCCTGGTGCAGTATTTCTAGCGGATTTAATTTGACACGGATATAGGTTTTACATGCATGCAAGCCTTAGACTACTATTTAATATACCATAATTACCAACCCATCGTTTTTGTCAGACCTGTACAGCAAAAAAATCTATAAATAAACACGTAGGTATACTTGAATCATTTTCAACAATTATGATGCATATTTTTAAGTAATAAAGTTTAAATTCCCTTGCAACCATATTAGCAAAAATAAACATATAAAGTACCTTTTAGTTTAAAAACTGTCACTTTAAAATCAACTTTGTTTACTAGTTACTAAAGCAGATAATTAATTAAATTACGATCGAATGTGAATTGCCAAGGATAATGAACATAGCACATTATCTCATGAGGTCTTGTATCCGTGTTAATAGTCTTTTTTAAATTTCAATGTCAACAAAGTATAAAAAATTCCAAAAGGAGTAAAACGTTGTATTTACACACACACGTACATTTCTTTCGGTGGTAGGCGATAACTTCGGCTGCCGGCAGAAGTTACCCACCAAAGTCTTGCCGCCAAGCGATTCGTCATGTTCCGGCATGAAGTCTGGTGAAGCCGTACGGAGGACGGGTCTGAGCAGTTGTGTTGCGATTTGTGCCGGGTACGATGCGCCAAATAATGTTGTCCTTAGTCGTGTTGTTGGGTTTAACATTGCATCACCTTTTTTTTTTTTTTTTTTTTTTTTTGCCGGGGTGGAAATCCTCATAGGATGCCCGCCGCCCTGGGGTGGGCGACGGGGTATGTCAGACTTTTACTGACTAAAACCACCCCGGTGTGTCTTCTATCACGAGCGCGCGTGGGGCCGCGGGAGTCTAAATTCTTCCACGGCCCCACCCTCGTGCTGGCCCGGTCTGTCCGGGCCTCCTCTCCTGCACGGGGTAGTGGGGTGTTAAACTACCCCGTGCATCACCTCAAAGGCGCGCGCCGACACTCGCGCGCGCCTTCGCCTCGGGGTCCATCAATAGGGGGGGCGGGGACTTCCCCATGTCCCTCGCCCCTGGACCCATTCATGGGGGGCGGAAGAGGGCGTTATCCGCCCTTCCTCGGCGCCCGGTGCGTCTTCTGCGGCCCGGGAAGGGAGTTGATATCTCCCTCTCCCGTTCCGCAGCTTCCTTCTGCGACATCACGTCCTCGCAGAAGGACACCACCGCGTCCCACGACTCTGAGCTGCCGACCATCCTCCGCACTACTGCCGGCAGCGTCAGGTCGCCTCCTACTTCATTTGTGAGGACACGGCGCTGCTCCTCCCATGCTACACACTCGGAGAGCGTGTGCTGCGCCGTGTCCTCCCCGCATTGGACGCAGTGGTGGCACCGAGCGGCGGGCTCTCTGCCTAAGCGACGCAGGTACTTGCCGAAGCAGCCGTGCCCCGACAGTACCTGCGTCACCCTGAACGACAGGGAGCCGTGCCTCCTCCCGAGCCAGTCGTCGAGTACTGGCCGGATCGCCTCGACGGTAGCGAGGCCGGCGGTAGGGCGCATAAGCCTCTGCCGCCAGTCCGCCACCAGGACCTGACGGAGCTCCTCTCGGCGCAGCTCGATCTGTCGCTGCACCGGACTGGAGCCCCGTGTCCGCTCTTCCTCGCGCCATTGGTACAATGACGCGAGTACTTTCGCCTCTAGGTCCCAGGGCGGGGATCCGGCCAGGACGCAAGCCGCCTCGTAGGATATCGTGCGATACCCGCGGACGACCCTGACGGCCATCGCCCTCTGCGGCTTGCGCAGAATGGCGAGTGTTCCGGCCGTCAGGTCCATCGCCCACACAGGGGCCCCATACAGGGCCATGGACCGCACGATTCCCACGTACAACCGCCTACAGGCGGCGCTCGGGCCCCCCATGTTGGGAAGCAACGTTGATAGCGCGCCTGCTGCACCCATCAGCTTGGGCGCCAGCCGCCGGAAGTGGGGTCCGAAATCCCACCGGCTGTCGAGCACCAATCCCAGGTACAACATTGCATCACCTCGCTCAACTGCAGTCTTCCTTCCTATTCACTCAGTTTTTTGAGTGAAGAGGCTTAATAAACTAGCGCGCTTTACCATCAACGATTGCATCACTGCTTACCATCAGGCGCGATTGCGGTCAAGCTCTAGTTTTAAATTATTAAAAAAAAATGAGTGCACGTTTAAGCTATTGACTGCTGCGCTACGTGTTGAGGGTTCGATTTCCGCACGGAACAAATATTTGTAAGACCTGCAAGTAGTTGTTCTGGGTCTGACTGTTTATGTATGTGAGTTTATATGTTTGTAAACGCACCCACGATACAGGAGAAAATCCTAGTGTCCCCTTCAATAGGATTTTCATTAAAAAATAAACTCAAAAGTCCTACAATTGGTCTAACTGCAAAGCTTCGACATCGCCTTCGGGTTGTGGAGGTCAGACGGCAGTCGCTTTACGGAAAATATCGAAGTTTAGCCAAAAAATCGGAATGCACTGGGATTAATGCTGCGATGATAAGTACCATATGTACCTATAGGTATGTCATTATATCACATATATGTATGTACTGTGGTCCTCCAAGGCGCAGCGGTTAACACGCCTGCCTGCGACGTGGAGGCCCCGGGTTCAATCTCTGGCCAGGTCATGATGGAAAACGACCTTTTCCTGATTGGCCAAGGTCTTGGATGTTTATCTATATATGAATCTATTATAAAATGTAGTATCGTTGAGTTAGTATCCCATAACACAAGTCTCGAACTTACTTTGGGGCTTACTCAATCTGTGTGATTTATCCGTATAATATACTTATTTATTTTACATACATATAATTTACATTTTTAAGTATTTATATAAATACATAAAAACATTTAAAAATATAAAGTATATATACTTATTTATTATTATTATTTATTATAAAAGCTGACAGCCTCCGTGGCGTAGCAGTAGCGAACGCGGCCGCTGCGCCAGGAGGCGCGGGTTCGATCCCCGCACAGTGCAAATATTTGTATGCATGAATATGAATATTTGCACTGGTCTGGTCGTGCCTCGGAAAAGCACGTTAAGCTGTTGGTCCCGGTTGCTATACGAACATCTAGTGGCAGTCGTTACGGGTTGTTGGAGCCCTCAAAAGTCTAACAATTGGTCTAACTGCAATGCTTAGATATCGCCTTCGGGTTGCAGAGGTCATACGGCAGTCGCTTCACGGAAAATATCGAAGTTTAGCCAAAATCAGCAGTTAGACTGGTAAAGCGGACCCCAGACTCCAAAGCTGAGAAGCTACGGATGCGACTGGGATTAACGCTGAGATGATGATGATTTATTAAAAAAGCTGGAGCACCCACTGGAATTTTAAAAACTGGCACTATGTATGGAATCCTTAAAAGTAATTATATGTACTTTAACATCAATGCTATCAATGACAAGTTATCGTTTGAGGAAGGAAAGATGTAAACTAAGATACAATACAGTCAGACTATGCATATTGCACAGTAATCCACAAGACAATGATAACCAGAATAATTTTGAAGCATATTGTTAACCATATTGAAGTCCCTAGCCTAGTGGTTAAAACACCAGCCTCTCAAGTGACGGGCGATTCCAGGTCAGGCAAGTACCAATGTAACTTTTCTAAAGTTATATGTACTTTCTAAGTATATCTTGGACACCAATGACTTAAGGTGAAGGAAAATATCTTGAGGAAACATAGACTTTAAGTCTGAAATCGCCAACCCGCATTGAGCAAGCGTGGTGATTACGCTCAATCCTTCTCTGTATGAGAGGAGACCTGTGCCCAGCAGCGGGACGATAATGATGATATTGGGTTGTATCCTAAATTTTTTAGGATACAACCCAATATCATCAATTTAATGTCCGTCAGCTAGATTTATAAAAAATATTGAACACGTATTTTTTTTTTTTTATTCAAATACTTAAGAAGATATATTGCTTTAAAATGTCGCATGACGTCACGCCGTGGTGCAAAATATAGCACGGCGAGCCGTAATTAGCCCCCACTCTGTAACTTTAATACGCTATATCTCAGTAGTTTTTGGTAATTACGACAAAATAAAAAATACAGGTCTTAATTTTTTGTATTATCTATAAGACGGACTAATTATTTTTTTGATTTTCATACCTTGGAAACATCCCTATTGTTAATCCAATGCTTTCTATGTCCGGAAAATGTGTCTGTTCAACAACGTAAATAATTCAATGAATGTTGTTTAACTGTCAAAATGTAATCCATTGCTACTTATAGTGTGTTACCTAATTACCTTGCTGATTAATCGATCCGTGCGCCTTTAATGAACCAGCTGCGAGACCCTCTACAATACACACCAATATAAACCTATTTTTTTTTTTAATAATTATAAACTAGCGGTTGACCGCAATCCCGCCTGATGGTAAGCAGTGATGCGATCGTTGATGGTAAAGCGCGCTAGTTTATTAAGAGCCTATTCACTCAGAAAAAATGAACGAATAGGAAGGAAGACGGCAGTTGAGCGAAGTGATGCAATGTTAAACCCAACAACACGACCAACGATGCTGCGCCAAAGGGAGATTGATCTGAAGACCTTCCACGACCAAACTCCCAACACAACAACATTAGGCGCATCGTACCCGGCACACATCGCAACACAACTGCTCAGACCCGTCCTCCGTACGGCTTCACCAGACATCATGCCGGAACACGACAAATCGCTTGGCGTGGGTCGTTGGGTGGTAACTTCTGCCGGCGGCCGATGTTATGGCATCATCATCATCATCATCTCAGCGTTTATCCCGGTCGCATCCGTGGCTTTCGCGTTGGAGCCCGGGGTCCGCTTTCCTGCTTAATTTCCTCCATTTCGCGCGATCTTTAGCATTCTGTGGTGTGAGATTGTTGGCACGCATGTTATCTCTTACAACGTCAAGCCAGCACCTCTTTGGTCTACCCCGATTGTTCCGGCCCGGCGGAGGCGCCATGGCAAGACATTTGTGACCCACGTAATATCTACGTAACCTAAATAAGTGGATAAATATAACTTTTTTTTTCAAAAATATGACCAACGCGGATGTTATATACCTTTAATCGCGCTTGCTAATAGTAAAGCAAATGATATACTGTTTGCTTATGAGAATTCAAGGCTAACTCTTAAGTACGTTTATAGTCTAGATTGATGTCTCAAAATGGGCGTCTGGCCTAGGGGGCAGGGGGCAAGTCTCCGGGGGTACCGTAAAATAGGGTAGTTGACTAAAAAAATATATATTAATCCGTCAGTCAGATTTGCAAAAAATACTAGACAGGTATTTTTTCTTTTTTCATATAAACAAAAAATTAAGACGACACAGCGCGTTGAAAACTCGTGTGACGTCACCGCATGCTACACTTTTTTAGCGAGTAGTGACCTTACCAGCCACCACTCCTGATCTCTGATGCCTTTTATATTTGTAAATTTTTATTGATTTGATAAAACAAAATATACGTAACCAATATTTTTCTATAATATGAATGATGAACTAAATAGTATATTTTTTTTTTTACCCTGGAAATATCCCTATTGGGAGGACCCGGTACTCAGGAAAGGCAGGTGAAGAACGCATAGGCGGTTTTTTTAGCTATTAAGAGTCCGGCACACTCTCCGCGTCCCCGAGCGGAGGATAAAAGATCGCTCTTAGCGATAAGACCGCCACATTGTGCCACCCTTTGTAAAATATTTTTATTTATGTTCTGTAATCTATATGGTGTACATAATAAAGAGTATTCTATTCTATTCTATAGTCCATGAGGATTTTTCCATTTTCAAAAAAAATATGGGTCAAGTCTAGACGACAGCATATCAAGCTACTGCAATCTGTGAGATTTCTTTATTAAATTATCAATATTATCCCAAAAGCGTCAAGGCTCGCGGTTGGTTGGGAATATTTGAAAGTTTCGGCTAGCTTGTTCTGCTGTCGTCCGTACTATGTGTTTTTTTTAATAATTATAAACGGATGATTATGGTAAGCAGTGATGCAATCGTTGATGGTAAAGCGCGCAAGTTTATTAAGCCTATTCACTTAAAAATCTTAGTGAGTAGGATGGAGGACGGCAGTTGGGCGAGGTGGTGCAATGTTAAACCCAACAACACGAGCAACGATGCTTCGCCAGAGGTAAATTGATCTGGAGACCCTCCACGATCTAACTCCCGACACAATAACATTTGGCACATCGTACCCGGCACACATCGCAACACAACTGCTCAGATCCGTCCTCCTTAAGCTGCGTCTTCCGGTACGTGGCAGCCACTTTAGAACCTTACTGCCCCATCGGCCATCGGTTCTAGGAGCAACGTGTCCCGCCAACTGCCACTTAATTTTGGCGACTCGAAGATCAGTTTTACTTGTGATGAAATCCGATTGCCACGAAAAAGTCTTTTATGAGCTTCACCTTGTACTTGTATGTTTGTCTGAGACCGACTTCTTTAAGAGTCGATTTTGACCCACTTAACAAGGATAGATTTAATTTTAATACTTATTAAAAACCGGCCAAGTGCGTATCGGACTCACACACAAAGGGTTCCGTATGATTTATTTATGAAATTAAAGGATTTAAGTTATATGTATGAAAGATTACGCGGTAATTATAAGCGGTTTACGATTAACGAGGTATGAAAAAAAAACTACTTACTCGTTTAAAACAATTTTCGTTGGTAGTTTCTAAATCATAATTATGTTTTTTTTAGATTTTTCATTTTCTTATTTTAGAAGTTAGGGGGGGGGGGGGGGAGGACCAACTTTTTCCACTTTGGAAGCTTCTGTCGTGCAAACTATTCGGTTTAAAAAAATATTTTAGAATCCTCGATACCATTTTTAAAGACCTATCCATAGATACCCCACACGTATGTGTTTGATGAAAAAACAATTTTGAGTTTCAGTTCCAAGTATGGGGTGCCCCCAATATTTATTATTATTTTTATTTTTGCATGAAAATCTTAATGCGGTTCACAGAATATACCTACCAAGTTTCAACAGTATAGCTCTTATAGTTTCGGAAAAAAAATTCTGTGACATACGGTGGGACAGACGGATAGACAGACATGACGAATCTATAAGGGTTCCGTTTTTTGCCATTAGGCTACGGAACCCTAAAAACAGGCGACATAATTTGTTAAAGATATGTAAATAAATATAGTATATAATACCTTTTATTGAAAAAAAAATTGTATTCCCGGGGGAAATCTAAAAAGCGCGATATAACCGTATTCCACGCGGGCCAAGCCGCGGGCGGATAGCTAGTATTTTTAATAAATCTATCTGATGGACATTAAATTATTTTTTAGGATACAACCCAATTGCTAGAGCTATTAATAATTCCATAGACAATAAATCAATACGTATAGGAAAAAACAACAATTTATAATTATTTACGCTATAAAATAATTATGACAATTATTTAAAAGAAAAATTATTGACGGATACTAATTGTTTTATGGTATGTCCTTGGACTTTTTCATATCGAGATACCTCCGTGCTTTATAAAATACAGTAAGGTTCAAAAGTGCATTACCGCTTTTGAACTTTATTGTACATTAAGCTGTTAGTCCCAGCTGTCATCCGTGGGTCTTCTTTGGCAGTCTTTACGGTACATCAGAAATCCGGGGCCCTAATCTTTTACAACAGGAGTTTTGACGGGAAAGCTAATATGAGTGTCACGTGCATTTTTCATTAGACTTTTAAAATAGAGATGTTTCCAGGGTAAAAAAAAAAGATTCTATTTAGTCCGTCATTAGATTATAGAAAAATATTGGATACGTATATTTTGTTTTAACAAATCATTTGATTTTAAAAAGCGTGTGATTTAAGTAGTAAAAAGTGCATTCAGTAAATAATTCATAAAGAACATTGAAATATCACAGCAAAGTGACCACATCATGACTTTGCCTCAAACCTCCCTCATAGACGGTTCACGCGGCCGTCTTTTTCAACTGTCATTGGCGATATCCGCCATTACTGTGAAATAAAATTATCAAAGAATTTCTATAATTTGTTAAACGTGTTATTGGCAAAATTGTGGTATCTATTCCACAGGGGCCATTGATCTAGAGTTGAAGTTGAGGTCTTTTACAATAGTGTCAGAATGGTCGATCAGCGATCTCATAATGATCGTTTTTGACAATTTTAGTAATTTACTAACAAAAAGGCGTCATTATGACTTTCCAGTGGACAATCACTGATACTCCACTCCATATTAATAAATGTTCAAATAGTTTTTAGAAAAACATATCTATAAAACGGATTTTCTAATAATGGTAATACGGAAATGTCAATCTATCACCATTCCACTAAGAGACGACTGACCGATAATTGATCATCATCTCAGCCACATGAAATCCACTGCTGGACATAGGCCTTCCCCAAGGATTTCCAGCGCTTCCCTGCGATTTTGGTCAGATCATCCGACCACCTAGTCGGTGGGCGTCCGCCGCTACGCTTTACGTGGTCGCCATTCAAGAGCCTCTCTGCCCCATCGGCCATCGGCTCTACGAGCTATGTGCCCCAATATGATAATTGATCGATCACTGTGAATTAAGCAGATTAAGAAACTTTTAATTTAATGGAATCGTGTTGGAATGTCAGACTTCGAGACTTAAAAGTCCAACAATACAATAACATTTAGACGTTCATACGTGTTTCCTAACGTTAATAAATAGCAATAGATTAATAATTGTTAATTACCAGCCTCTCAAGTATGAGTGCGAGATTCGATTCCAGGTGAGGCAAGTACCAATGCAACTTTTCTAAGTTATGTGTACTCTCTAAGCATATCTTGGACACCAAAGACTGATTAAAAGGTGGAGGAAAACATCTTGAGGAAACCAGTAGGCCTAGTATGAGTTTTCAATACGAAAATCGTTCGATCGTATCGAGCGCGTTTGGCGCTCTTATTGGTTGAGAGTTCTTACGACCTTGAAGCGGGCCAATCGCTGAGTCAAACGCGCTCGATACGATCGAACGAGTTTCGTATTGAAAACTCATACTAGGCCTACTGGACTTCAAGTCCGAAATCGCCAACCCGCGTTGAGCAAGCGTAGTGATTACGCTCAATCCTTCTCTGTATGAGAGGAGACCTGTGCCCAGCAGTGGGACGATAAAAAAACCTTTTTTCCAAAAAAAAAAACAACCGACTTCCAAAAAACTAATTACATTTTTGTGACAGTTAAGAGATCGTGGGCATGACTCGCTAGCTTGCCAGTTCGAAAGGAAGTGTGTACGCAATTTCGGAAGTCGGTGTCTTTGGTTTTGCATATTAGTTTTTGACACTGACTTCCGAAATTAGTTATTTTCACTTTGTAGTGTTTTTTGGAAGTCGAATGTTTTTTTTTTTTTTGTAAAAAAACGTTTTTTATTTTACACTTTTTAGTTGTGAAAAGTACTGTTTAACTGCATCCGGTTACACTGGATGCTGACGGCTGCCCCTACGATTTTTGAAAGTTCCCCTTGATTTGTCTGGTCTTCCACCATCAAACCCTTATCACGGGACCACCATGGGAATGTCTTCTTTTCAACAGAAAAAGAATTATCAAAATCGGTTCATAAACGACGAAGTTATCCGCGAACAAACATAAAAAAAGCATATAATTATACGGTCGAATTGAGTAACCTCCTCCTTTTTGAAGTCTGTTAAAAAAGGTTGGTGATGATGATGATTGTCATCAATATTTCATTACAACAAACCATTAGTTGGGGTTTTGACCGGAAAGCCAAGATGAGTGTCACGCGCATTTTTCATTGGACTATTAAAATTATTTATAGTGTCGTTTACTAAATAAAAACGCGTGATTTATGTATTAAAAAGTGCATTCAGTGAATAATTAATAAAGAACATTGAAATATCGCAAGATAGTGGCCACATCATGGCTTTGCACAAAATCTCCTAGTAGGCGGCTCACGCGGCCGTGTTTTCAACTGTCATTGGCAATATCCGCCATTGTGAAATAAAGATTTTAAAGAATTTCTATAATTTGTTACACGTGTTATTGGCAAAATTGTGGTGTCTAACCACAGAGGCCATTGAGGCCATTGGCCAAGAGTTGAAGTAGTATTCACTCTTAATAAAAGAAAACAAGAAAGAAAAGACCATTAGTAGTGTAAACAATGGCCCCGATTCCGTTGTCCACCAACTAAATTAAATTTAAGTTCAATGCATTTTTCTCATATCTCATGAAGCTATGTTAGTTTAGACCTGTGAAATTAGTCCGCACCTTTTATTTTATAAATTATAAACTAGCGCTTGACCGCAATCCCGCCTGATGGTAAGCAGTGATGCGATCGTTGAAGGTAAAGCGCGCTAGTTTATTAAGAGCCTATTCACTCAGAAAAACTGAGCGAATAGGAAGGAAGACAGCAGTTGAGCGAGGTGATGCAATGTTAAACCCAACAACACAACCAACGATGCTGCGCCAAAGGGAGATTGATCTGAAGACCCTCCACGACCAAACTCCCAACACAACAACATTAGGCCCATCGTACCCGGCACACGTCGCAACACAACTGCTCAGACCCGTCCTCTGTACGGCTTCACCAGACATCATGCCGGAACACGACAAATCGCTTGGCGGCAAGGCTTTGTCTGTTGGGTGGTAACTTCTGCCGGCGGCCGATATTATGGCCTACCACCGAGGAATTAGTCCTGTATTTTAGGTGCGTTTACAAGCATTTAAACTCACATTCACAAACAGCCAGACACGGAACAACTACCTGTACATGCCATTCAAATATGTATGTGTTCCGCTCGGAGTCAAACACGAGACGCGCAACAAAGCCGTCGTCAAAAGTATTTAACGGAATTATCCGGAACAGGAACCTCCCGACACAGCCGTGTCCGGTGAGGACCTGCGTCAGGCAGAAGGTGAGGGCGGCGTGGCGCCTCTCTAGCCACTCCTCAAAGAGGGGACTTACCGCCGCTATTGTGGCGTGCCCAACAGTGTCAATACTATAGCATTAGTTACAATGACAACTCATTCGACGATCACTCCACCTAAGTCTTCAAAGCGAGATGGTCACAGAACCGTACTGCTATTAAGCGAACCTCCATCATAAAACTTACTGTAAAGTCCCACAGTTCGGCGTCCTCAAAAGCCTTCCATCCTGTTGCCTCTGCTCTGCATCATGTCTTCTCTCATCAGGCTCTATGCTCAGCGTCATTTGGAACTGCTGCGTCAGGTTTGGGAGGACTTCAGTCGCCCCATCATCGTCAAACGACTGAGGTTCAGAGCTATCACCCAGGACAAACCGTTTCGAGGTTCTCCTTTTCATATTCATGGCGAAGAATTTATTTAGGAATTCACGTACTGATCCGAAAATGTTCATTCACCTTTTGTTTAGAACTTTATAACATGTTTAGAACTTTGTAAAACACTTTCACTTGTTTTATTTTGTTTGTCACTTATTTTTATTTACACAGTCTGTTTTGAGGTAATTTAGTTGTTTTGTGGATGCCTGTATTTGAATGAATTTGGATTAACTAATAAAGCTCCTCTGGTTCGTGCAATTTTTGGGATTAGTCAACGTATTGAGATTATTTTATTTTATTTTTTTGACACCAGAAAATAATTTAACACTAGGTGTAAAACCCTTACAATCATTGAATATCACAGGCTCGCACACGCACTTAACGGACAGACTACCGACACGTCTACTCTCGCCTGTGGTTCTCGTAAGAATGACCAACGTGGTGCGCTCGAGACAGTGTTCTCTGTCTGACAGTGACAGTGTTGTCTGTGGTTAAAGATAAAACGCATACACTACACTAGGGAACAATAAAGTCTTATTTTCTGTCTGTAATTTTCTCTAGTATCATATTAGCGCAAAGACATTAAAATTATATTCAACTTAAAGCTCTTTGTATTAGCGTAACATGTTTATCAATGTCAATCTGAATCATTTTGGAGGGTATTGCTAATCCATTACTTTATATGTTCAACAAATCTATTAGCTCCACAACGTAAATAACGCAATGAATGTTGTTGAACTGTCAAAATGGAACCCATTGCTATTGATAGCGTATGACGCATTATCCTATAGGATAGAAATATTATTTTTGTTTAGTGTACAGTAGTTTAAAATTAATATAATTTACTACACACTAAAACAGCCCAGAATCAATTCTCTACAAACTCAAATTGAAAACCGCACCAAAATCCGTTGTAAACTTTTGTAGAACAGCTCAGTCACACAAAATACGTCTTTAATTTACAATATTATGTACAATAGATGACGACAAATGACAATAATATTGTAAGTACGTAGTTTTGTTTATATATTACATTATTCTAAGATCACACAGAGAGTAAACGTGTTGATTACTGCTCTAATTTTATCTTAATACTCTGCCCTGAGTGAGCTTGTTATAATGACTTATTGAATCAGATAAAAGTGGAATGTAGTATGAGCACGTTACAATTGCAGCGATAATCTGCTTCCGCCTTACACAGGTTCTCTGCTTAAGGCTTGCTTCAGGAGGTTCCTGTAAGGAACCTCCGGATAAGGAATGTCCGGATAAGGAACGAGGAAACGTCCGGGTGTTTCCATTGTGTGGATCGCTGGGAGGAGACAGTGGAGTGTACATATGGAAGAGATCTGCCTGGCTTGTGCGAGCACCAGGCGCAGGCGTTGCATTCTCGTTGTGACGATCTCTCGCGTCCGGCTCTGATCCGAGCCATGGCACGGAGTCAGAGTGCATGTCTTTCTGCGCAACAGTAATTCTAGCGAAGGAAAAGGTGGAGTGCGTGAGGGGCAGAGAGAGAGAGATTCTCTCTCCGCAGAGATTCTCTGAGCGCCGAGAATTAATAGGCGATAGGTTTTTTTACATACATAATATGTTATAAACTGGTGTATCACCGAAATCCTGCCTGATGGTAAGCAGTGATGTATTCGTTGATGGTAAAGTGCGACTTTATTAAGAGAGCCTATTTGCTCAAAACAACTGAATGAATAGGAAGGAAGACGCAGTTGAGCGCGGTGATGCAATGTTAAACTCGCCAACACGACCAACGATGCTGCGCTAGAGGGAGATTGATCTGAAGACCCTCCACGACCAAACTCCCGACACAACAACATTTGGCGCATCGTACCCGGCACACATCACAACACAACTGCTCAGACCCGTCCTCCGTACGGCTTCACCAGACATCATGCCGGAACACAACAAATCGCTTGGCGGCAAGGCTTTGTCTGGTGGGTGGTAACTTCTGCCGGCGGCCGATGTTATGGCCTACCACCGAGAGAATTACCCTGCTGGTCCAGGTCCAGAGATGTATGACATGTTTTGCCTTCTAATTATGGTTTCCTTACGATGTTTTCCTTCGCTTGAGAGCAATGCTGATGAAATTAAATACGACTTTCAACTCGTAAGCAGTTTTCATTTGCCACCCATCCTCTCTCGCGTTAAAATAGACCTTGTAATTCGAATTTTATTGTTTTATTATAAGCACATCAAAAATAGTAAGCCGTTGAAATATAATCAAAATCTCTGATGTAAAAAAAGGGATTAATTCAAATGATATTTAAAAACCTGACCCAGTGCGAGTCGGACACGCGCACTAAGGGTTCCGTATCATTATTTATATAATAATCTGTTATTAATATTTGTTAAAATTGTGTGTGTGTTTTTTTTTTATAAACCTTGTCCCACACTGGGAATTTCTCCTGTATCATGGGTGCGTTTACAAACATATAAAACTCACATACACAAACAGTCAGACCCGGAACAACTAATTGGAGGTCATACAAATATT
The DNA here is from genome assembly GCA_037179545.1 of Sesamia inferens. Lineage (NCBI taxonomy): Eukaryota > Metazoa > Arthropoda > Insecta > Lepidoptera > Noctuidae > Sesamia > Sesamia inferens. The sequence goes on along the minus strand of CM073951.1, from coordinate 11,908,518 downwards.
TGTTCAGTGCGGGAATTGAAACCACGACACGCAGCGTAGCAGTCAATAGCTTAACAACTGCGCCAACAGTGCTATTAAAAGTCTATCACGGTTTACCCTTGAACCGTGGCTGTATTACATTACAGCCTGGTTACAGACAGACATACAGTCTTGGTGGCCTAGTAGTTAAAACACCAGCCTCTCAAGTATGAGTGTGCGGGTTCGATTCCAAGTCAGGCAAGTAGCAATGTAACTTTTCTATGTTATATGTACTTTCTAAGTATATCTTGGACATCAATGACTGATCACAAGGTGAAGGAAAACATCTTGAGGAACTGGACTTTAAGCCTGAAATCGCCAACCCGCATTGAGCAAGCGTGGTGATTACGCTCAATCCTTCTCTGTATGAAAGCAGTCCTGTGCCCAGCAGCAGGACGATAAAAGGTTGATTTTGATGATACAGACAGTGGAATCTTAGTAAAAGGGTCCCGTTTTTACGCTTGGGTACTGAACCCTAATAAAAATGACTTATGCTGATTAAATAGTGTTTTTCTATGAGCACAAAGTGCGTTAAAACTATTTATGTAATAACGTTAATCCTCGTGTTAATTATGCACAGGCGACAGCATATTAAGCTACTACAATCTGTCAAATATCTTTATTACATTTTCAACTTTATGTTTAAAGCATTACGGCTCAATGTTTAGTAGTATATTTGACAGTTTCGGGTAGCTTGACCTGCTGTCAAGGAAACCTGTTTGGTATGTTTTTGTTTACAACGTTATTTTTAATATTGATTGCGTCGTGTTGTATTGTATTGTAATAATTATAAACTGTATAAATGCTTGACTGCAATTCCGCCTGATGGTAAGCAGTGATACCATCGTTGATGGTAAAGCGCACTAGTTTATTAAGCCTATTCACTTATAAAACTTATCAATAGGAAGGGTGACGGCAGTTGAGCGAGGTGGTGCAATGTTAAACCCAACAACACGACCGACGATGCTGCGCCAAAAGGAGATTGATCCGAAGACCTTCCACGACCAAATTCCCAACACAACAACATTTGGCGCATCGTACCCGGCACACATCGCAACACAACTGCTCAGACCCGTCCTCCGTACGGCTTCACCAGACATCATGCCGGAACACGACGAATCGCTTGGCGGCAAGACCTTGTCTGGTGGGTGGTAACTTCTGCCGTCTCTCTGTTCAAATAATCAGCACAAGTCTGGATTTGTGCCTTGTGATGATTAGTGGGGAATGCACTAACCACACGTCTAAAATCTGTAGAAGTCTATCATCACATCGAAAATATAAAAAAAAAGAATTATCAAAATCGGTTCACAAAGTACAAAGTTATCGATGAACAAATATAACAAACCGGCCAAGTGCGAGTCGTATTCGCGCACGAAAGGTTCCGTACCATCATCTTTAAAAACGGCAAAAAAATCACGTTTGTTGTATAGGAGCCCCCTTAAATATTTTATTTTTAGTATTTGTTGTTATAGTGGAAACAGAAATACACAATCCCTGAAAATTTCAACTGTCTAGCTATTACAGTTCATGAGATAGAGCCTAGTGACAGACGGACAGCGAAGTCTTATGAATAGGGTTCTGTTTTACCTTTTAGATACGGAAACCTAAAAAAGCATATATGTATACGGTCGAATTGAGTAACCTCTTCCTTTTTGAAGTCGGTTAAAAAATATATGGCAGGGGGTGTCATTAGACTCGAACCCAAATATGAGAATTAAAAAAAATTGTCAGTGTGTCTGTTTGTTCCTTCATAACGTAAAAACTAACCGTAAAAGGCATCAAAGATCTAGATCAGAAGAAAGATCGGCACTAGAGTCGCCTCTTAATACTTCTGTCCTAACACCTAGCGCCTACACTTATAGGTCTACTAATAAATGAACAATATCTCTAAACCCTAAAATCTATACGTATGACTAATTAAAAATACCTACCTACCTGAATAAACCTATTTCTGATGGTATCTAATCTATACTCAATAAATAAGCAAAATCCCTAAAAACTAATATCTGTAAGAATATCTTATATCTATACGTATGACTAATTCTACCTAACAGTATTATAAAATAACGAAAAAATGTGTGATAGTCCATTGAATTGTATGACGAGCGAAATTGTATCACTACATAATAGGGCATTTGACTAAAAAAAACTTATTAGTCCGTCAGTCAGATTTCCAAAAAATACATTTTTTTTTTTTTAATAATTATAAACTAGCGCTTGACCGCAATCCCGCCTGATGGTAAGCAGTGATGCGATCGTTGATGGTAAAGCGTGCTAGTTTATTAAGAGCCTATTCACTCTGAAAAACCGAGCGAATACGAAGGAAGACGGCAGTTGAGCGAGGTGATGCAATGTTAAACCCAACAACACGACCAACGATGCTGCGCCAAAGGGAGATTGATGTGGAGACCCTCCACGACCAAACTCCCAACACAACAACGTTAGGCGCATCGTACTCGGCACACATCGCAACACAACTGCTCAGACCCGTCCTCCGTACGGCTTCACCAGACATAATGCCGGAACACGACAAATCGCTTGGCGGCAAGACTTTGTCTGGTGGGTGGTAACTTCTGCCGGCGGCTGATGTTATGGCCTACCACCGAGAAACCTTTTTTCGACCTTTTTTCATATAAACAAAAAATTAAGACGACACAGTGCATTGAAAACTCGTGTGACGTCACTAGACGCTACACTTTTTAGCGACCAGTGACGTCACCAGCCACCACTCGTGATCTTTGATGCCTTCTATATTTGTCAATTTTTATTGTTTTGATAAAACAATTCAATTCAATTCTTGATTAATGGCCTTTGTGGGAGAGACGCCACAATTTTGCCAATATCACGTGCGAACGATTAATAAACCACCAAACGCTGGAGAGTATTTAGCGCGAATTAAAATAATAATAATATATTTCTTGTTATGTTAAAAAAAAAAATTAAAAAAATATTTCTTCGCAGATTGACAGATAGGTAGTAAGATCACAGATTATGCATACGAAAATGACTATATCACGACGGAGAATGAAGGAAAAGGGAGAAAAAAAAAAGAAAATGTTGCAGCTTAGAGTTACAGCTTAATTTTATTAAATTCAATAAATTTGCATAGTTTGAATATAAAACGTATAAACACAAAAGGAAGTAGACATCTGACCGAGGTAGGACGAGGAATATGACGGGGAACGATTTCATGAAAGGAATTGATAAAACAAAAAATTCGTGTCTAGTATTTTTTGGAAATCTGACTGACGGACAAATTAGTTTTTTTTTTTTTTTAGTCAAATACCCTATTGTACACGGAACCCCAGGGGTACGCGAGATTGCATCAAGGAGTACGTGCAGAACCAAATTACAACCAATTTTTTTAGGGTTGTGCAAAGACAAACGTGCACATTATTTGGTCACAATCATAAACCATGTGTTCATTAATGTGATAAAAATGAGAATCTAATGACAGAGAACACATGTTTCATTTGATGATAAGAAATATAAAATACACCTGATTTCATTTTATATTTAACATTCCTGCAATGTGATGAAGGGATACTCAAGCTTGAGGTCTTTCTTGAAGTGGTGCGTAGAAAAACCTAATTGGGAACCACTGATCTAGACAGGACAACCCAAATGAGTTAAGGCAGTTATTTATAGGTAGGTTCCTCCGGCGTAGACGGGTGGGGCGAAGAAGGCGGGGGACGAACCCCCGTCTCCTTTAGCCCCAAAGTGTGACCACCGCGTGTGGGTAGCCCCCGCACGCGCATTGCACTGGTCACCACCTCTGGGGATTACTCCGGTACCCGGGTTATCCCCTTTGGCGCGGAAACCGGCCTTAACAAGGCCGGTAAGCCCTGAGAGTGTCACGGTGATTAGACCTTCGGGTCGATCCCGTGACACTCTCAACGCAGGGCCCGAGGGTAACGGAGTGGTTTTAGTGGGTATTCTCTGCTTCGGCCGGGCGAGTCCCACACACGTGCGTCGCCTAGCTAGCGGCGGGTACGGTGCGTAGAGGCATTTCCACTCTTTTTTTTTTTATTATTATAAACTAGCGCTTGACTGCAATCCCGCCTGATGGTAAGCAGTGATGCGATCGTTGATAGTAAAGCGCGTTAGTTTATTAAGAGCCTATTCACTCAGAAAAACTGAGCGATTAGGAAGGAAGACGGCAGTTGAGCGAGGTGATGCAATGTTAAGCCCAACAACACGACCAACGATGCTGCGCCAAAGGGAGATTGATCTGAAGACCCTCCACGACCAAACTCCCAACACAACAACATTTGGCGCATCGTACCCGGCACACATCGCAACACAACTACTCAGATCCGTCCTCCGTACGGCTTCACCAGACATCATGCCGGAACACGACACATCGCTTGGCGGCAAGGCTTTGTCTGGTGGATGGTAACTTCTGCCGGCGGCCGATGTTATGGCCTACCACCGAGAAAAAAAAGAAAAAAAGAAGTTATTTATAGGTAGGTACTATTATATATAGACACTCTTATCGATTGATCTACTTGACCGAACACAATGAAAATGATCTGAGCAATCAAAATCGATTTAAAATATCGTCAAAAACTATTTAGAAGTATATCATTACTGCATATCTTAACCAAGACGATGTTGTTTTCGTCGTCGAGATATACAAATAATACGCAGTTTAAGATAAATATCTTTTAACTTGAAAATAAACAGATTCTGTTAAAAAAAAACCACAACCGTTTTGTGTTTTTGTAATTATTTGCTTCATGTTTAACACAAATAAACTTTTTTTCGATAATTTAATGAATTCTAAATCTGTATGGGCTAGATTTCAATACTTTTTTTTAATTGAAAACTTCTTTAGCAGAGTTGTGCACTTTTTGGGATGGATACAAAATGTTAAACTCGCGTAAGGGCACGTGATCTGATCGAAAATGCGTAAGATGGAAGTAATCTTCTTCAGTCTTACGAATTTTTATGGTGAGCAGTGACGCAATCGGGCGTTAGTTTATTAAGAGCCTATATTCACTGAAAAAAAACTGAGTGAATAGGATGGAAGACGGCAGTTGAGCGAGGTGATGCAATGTTAAACCCAACAACACGACCAACGATGCCGCGCCAGAGGGTGATGGATCTGGGAGCCAAGTCTGATATTTTTGTAAATTTGCCATTCCAACACGATTCCTTTAATGATCGATCAATTATCTCAGTCGTGTCGTAATGGAATGGTGACAGAATGACATTGCCGTAATGTCATTAATATAAAACCCGTTATTAGAAATGATTTTCTAAAAACTACTAGGTACTCAATTTGGACATTTATTAATATGGAGTAGAGTATCAGGGATTGACCACTGAAAAGTCATAATGACGCCATTTTGTTAGTAGTCTACAAAACTTTTCAAAATCGATCATTATGAGATCACTGTTCGACCATTCTGACACTATTGTATAGCAGACTAGGGCCCCATGGAGGCCCTCCACGATCAAACTCCCGACACAACAACGCATCGTACCTGGCACACATTGCAACACAACTGCTCAGACCCGTCCTCCGTACGGCTACACCAGCTATCATGCCGGAAGACAACGAATCGCTTGGCGGCAAGACCTTGTCTGTTCGATGTTATGGCCTAACACTCATCTGGATCGTAGCGGTTTCAAGTGGATACTATTAACTTACTAATGTCTAATGGCTTGGCCGATTTTTGACAGCTGTCTTAGAATGTATCTACATAATCCAGATTTCATAAAAGTTTACGCTTTAAAATGCGTAATAATATAGTTTGTTCAGAATAAGCAACTGAATCGATTCCAATAATTTTTACACCATGTTATATTTTTTCTTTTTTTCCCAAATATATTTAAAATTTGTTGCAGTGTGGTTACCTAGCACATAATACAGCTGACTAAATCAGAGTACTAGGCGCGTCAACATTGCTGGACAGACCGACCCCCGCGCCGTGCCGCTGTATGCATAATACATGCGTGGGCGGGTGAACGGTGCGTTGACCATATTTTTGTTGGGACAACCAAGTGAGATAACAAGCTCATAACATTGTGGTTTTTCATAATATCTTTTTGAAATTTTGTACATAGATTCTGTACTTAAAAATACTGGACACGTGTCTCAGGTTTCGCATATGCAAAAAATTATGTTGTATATACAATATGTTAAGAAAACCCTGTCCGATTCATAAGGATATTAAAGTTTAGGTAATCACATGACCAACAAAAATTTGAAACTTTACATCACCATCATCATCATGTCAGCGTTAATCCCAGTCGCACCCGATACTTTTTCAGCATTGCTTTTTTTTACATAATCATCATAATAACAATACTAATGAATTATGAAATAATCTTTTTTGTCCGCGAATTAACCCCAATTTCCCCAATATTTGGTAAATTTTTCAAAAGCGACAACACTTTTTTGATGAATGAATGAATGTACAATACTGGCGGCATTTTGTTTGACCACGTGCCCTGCCCCCCGTCGCCCGCGTATGTATTGCCATGTAATTTACTTCCTTTTGCGATATAATATTTATTTTTTAGGGGATATTTTTTATGTTTAGCCAGGCTTTGCAGGCATTAGTAGAATCAGTTATCGATACCTAACAATACCTTCATGGATCGGACAGGGTTTTCTTTACATATTATATATCTCGACCTTAGAAGCATTAGGTCGAGACATATAAATTGCCTTATTTTAATAAATATCAATTAATTTAAAGCACATTCATATTTAATCAATGAGTAAAATGAATATTTATAACCTTAAAGAAATCACAAATGATAGGTACACTAAAATACTTGACAGTCTTTCGTGTGTGTATAAATTAAGTCTTATTTAAATTAAAAAAAAAAGTCAAGAAAACTAAGACCCAAAAACTATAGAAAATGTCTTCTTTTTTTAAATAAACCTGTATTATGTATCCTGTGTCTATTCTATTCTCTTTTTGTTTATGGCAAGTGAAGCCGATGTCAATTATTCTTTAACTTAGTTTGTTTATTTGTAATTTGTATATGTTTAGTTATTTATTTTAGAAATGTAACTTTAATTTTAAGAGTTATTGTTTTCCTTGCCATTATTGTCTGTAGAGTTGAAGTTTGATTACTTTTTAGTTGTTTCTTGTATAAAGTTTGATTGATGTATACGGCTTAAGGACTTAGAATTCAGGTCAGAAATAAATTAAAAAAAAAACATCGAATATTCTGCTAATGTCAAAAGTGAATTGGAGAAGCAAGAGTGTACAATATATTAAAAATACATAATTAAAAACTATGAACAAAAAATACGAAGCTATTTGGACTTTTTTATATCTTGTGACGTTAGTATAGGAATGTAACAAGCAAAAAGGTAAAAATACGTATCCTGTGTGTTTTTTTAGCGGGAAAGTCAAGCTGAGTGTCACGCTGATTTTTGATCGGACTTTTAAAATTATTTATAGTGTTGTTTACTACATAAAAGTGCGTGATTTATGTAGTAAAAAGTGCATTCAGTAAATAATTCATAAATAACAGTGAAATATCGCAGCATAGTGGCCACATCATGACTTTGCCCCAAACCTCACTCGTAAGACGGGTCATGCGGCCGTCTTTTTCGACATGAATAATTCATAATTACGTGACATTGGCTAAATGCACAAACCGTGCGAAGCCAAAAAATAAAGAAAGAAAAGAAGTATCCTGTGTCATTCCTAGATCATTTATAGCAGACGTCAAAAACTCGTAGTTTGACAACAAACTACTACAATCTGTCAGATTTCATTATTCGATTTTCAGCTTTATCTCTTAAGCATTAAGGCCCAAGATCGATAGGGAATATTTTACAGTTTCGGGTAGCCTGACCTGCTGTAGCCCGTAGATTATTCTTGTGATGACTTATTTAAGTGAAGGTCCCATAAAAGTCGCCATTTCGGTAGTGAGAGCAGCGCTGGCCTAGTGGTACAAATTGTAGGTTGGAATCCCATTAGGCGTTTTATTTTGTGTAAATTATTTAATGCTCTCAAAACGGTGAACGAAAACATCGCGAGGAAACCGGCATGTTCTTGAGGCAAAGACATGTAATATCTACTCGTACCAACTCACACTGGGCCCGCGTGGTAGACTATAGTCCACCCCCTTTCATCGATAGAAGGCCTGTGTCCCAACAGTGGGCATATTATAGGCTGATTATGTGGTCACTTGACGACGAGCCTTTTTATATACAGATGCACACACGTACGTCATCGTATTAGCTAAGGAAGTAAACAGTATGGTTCGACCTTCACGGCTTTTAAACTTTACACTTTGCGTAATTCATTACTTGGTTAAAATAAACGTCTTCTAAGTACCTACCTATCTGAAGGTAGGGTACCCAGAGCGAAAAATCGAAATCCAGGAGCAAATTCCGGATATCGGATGAAATTTTCGGATTTCGTCGCAATAAATCGTGCATGTGTAAATCTAAACAAAATTTTGAACTTTTATAACCTTGATTCATAATTTTGTTTGATTTATAATTTGTTAAGGTTTTTATTGAGGTTTTTACTTAAATTGTAAAAATTCTTAGTATTCCCCCTGCATTCCGGACAAAGCACTATATTACCGGACATGTCCGGAAAATTCCGGACGTATGGCAACCCTACCTGTAGGCCAATTCCCAAAATCGGTCACCTAGTAATACATATATCGGCACATAATTTTTTTTCTTATTATACAGAAACATGGATCAAAGATCTTGGAAATCTTATTTTACAGATTCGTGTCTACACTGAGACCGAATTGACGCTTTCGAGATGTGATGCTGGAGAAAGATATTTCAAATTGCTTGGACAGCATTCCGCACAAATCAGTCAGAGAACTGGGTGTCACAATAAGACTCTCCTCTGTCTGCCTTCGAAGAATTTTGGAATATTTTAGCCATATTGCCAGAAAAGATGCATACAACCTCGAACATCTGATGGTTACTGGGAAGATGGATGGACGGAGTTCTAGAGGTCGCAGTCCAATAAGGTGGACTGACCAAATCCGTATCGGGTCTGAGCATTTGTGTTGCAATGTATGCCGGGTACGATGCACCTAATGTTGTTGTGTCGGGAGTTTGGTCGTGGAGGGTCTCCAGATTAATCTCCCTCTGGCGCAGCATCGATGATCGTGTTGTGAGGTTTAACATTGCATTACCTCGCTCAACTGCCGTCTTCCTTCCTATTCACTAACTTTTTTAAGTGAATAGGCTTAATAAACTAGCGCGCTTTACCATCAACGATAGCATCACTGCTTATCATCAGGCGGGATTGCGGTCAAGCACTAGTTTATAGTTACTAAAAAAAAAAATTAGGGAAATTAGAAGTATTTTTCAGGGTCCCACTGAGATCAGGCTGTGAGCTTTCTTAAAAATAGAATTGACTTTTGTCTTGAATTGTACTTCCGTAACACACACTATCAGGTACCCTAGTCTGCTATTTTTATAAATTTATCATTCCAACACGATTCCATTGTCATTGTATTAAAAGTTTGTAATCTGCTAAAATGATGATCGATCACTTATCGGTCAGTCGTCTCGTAATGTAATGATGATAGAATGACATTGTCGTATTGCGATTATTATAAAACCCGTTAGTAGAAATCATTTTGACTAACTACTCAATTTGAACATTTATTAATATGGAGTGTAGTGTCAGTGATTGGCCACTGGAAAGTCATAATGTAAAATGTGTATGTGTAGTCGTATAAAAAATAACGTCAAAGTCCATTATGATAATTTCGTTTTTAAATATGTATTTACCCTAAACAATTGCTAATCACTATTTCGTTGTAATCGATACACGATAAACGTCTAAATTTTAACAATTCGTTCAAAAATCCAATTCATAAAAATAATGTTCAGTTTTTCCCGTACTTTCAAGGTATCCAAGTAATATTTGAAAATGCTCTAATCAGTGGAAGATTTACCAGCAGGTTGTGCAAGGCTTGGCCTGGGGTGGCAGATATTTGGCTACGCACCTAACAGAAATCAAAAAGATGTTTGTATACGGTTTGATGAGTTTTTTTTATTGTACTTAATAATAAACTCTGACATGAAAACTGTAGAGGCAAAAAGGCCTCGGAATTTTTAAATTTGTCACTAACCCTAGATGGACTATTATGAAGCTTTTTTAAAACCAAATAACCGCTTACCAATGCACATTTTTTCATTCTTATTCTACGGGTTAACATGTTTGTTTGCACTCAAAAATAATTAATAATTCATTCCTATAAAGAGAAACGGCGAAGGAAAACATCGTAAGGAAACCGATATGTCATTGAGGCAAAACTGTGAAGAAATTTGACATCTATAAACCCGCACTGGGTCAGCATAGTAGATTACAGCCCACTTCCTCACACAAGTAGGTATAGCAATAGGAATATTACTGGCTGAATATGAAAAAAAACATAATAATTAAGATAATACCACGGTTTCGCTAAGAAATTAAAGTCATCTAAACACAGCAGAAACAGTCAAAACATTAATCCGATTGTGGTAGTATAATTGTATTAAGTATAAAATAATCGATATTAAATTAGTATGTATTGATTTTATTATTTGTTAAATTTTCCGAGTACAGATTAAATATGTCATGTACTTACATGTACATACGTATATCTAAATTAGTAATATAACAATTTAGGTATAAGTACATGACATATTTAATCTGTACTCGGAAAATTTAACAAATAACAATTATCAATACCTAGGTACTAATTTAATATCGATTATTTATTACTAAATTGAGCAATGAGGATATATTCGAAACTTTGCCTTATCTAGAAAAATAATCAAACGCGCATCTATAAACAAAACCAAATAACCATATGACGCGAAACGTCAAACTTAATTAAATAAAACTCCCGCGTAAATTCACCACACTGTCCACAGATGCACAAAACAGTGACCGAATACGTATGGAAAACTCACACGATGTTATTAATCGGAATGAATTAGACGTAGCGTCTCGCGCGACGGCAGAGAGGTACTGGAGGCTTTACCGCGAAAATGATCTACGTCACAAATAAAAATGGCCGGCCCTGACCGATTACGTAATCTGACGTATATCGCATTTTGATAACTGGTTAGGTATAAGTGTTTGTCCATTTTACGTTATTTTATACAGTTGCCCGTGAAAGTATGTTTTTCGTCGGCAATTTGTTTACTATATGGCATTTGATATCTTTGTATAAACCTCACACATCGTAAGTATTTAGGTGAAGCGACTACAGTCATCATCATCTCAACGTTAATCCCAGCAGTATCCGACTCTTAACTGCTTTTGTTGGCTAAACTTCGATATTTTCCGTGACGCGACTGCCGTCTGACCTCCACAACCCGAAGGTGATATCGAAGCTAGATCAATTTAGAAGTTAGATCAATTGTCGGACTTTTGAGGGCTCCAACAACCCGTAACGACTGCCATTAGATGTTCGAATGGCAACTGGGACCAACGGCTTAACGTGCTTTCCGAGGCAGACCAGTGCAAATATCCATATTCATGCATACAAATATTTGCACTGCGCGGGGATTTAACCCGCGCCTCCTTGTGCAACGGCTGCGTTCGCTAACACTACGCCACGGAGGCTGTCATACTTTGACAGTCTGAAATGAGCTTAAAGTAAAGTATATTATTAACAACTCGATTATGATTGTAAATGTATAGTTGGTTAATCTCTAGCATCAGCGGACCACCCTATTAATTTGTTACGTTCTTTGATTGACACTGGCGCAAGCAAGCACAGTGTAATTTTCACAGAATATCACTATTATGATCCTTTCTAATCCAACACTGGCACCCTAATACCTAACAGACTATTAATCGGAATCTGCATTATTTTGAAGCAAATTTCTTAACCATTGCTTCATAAGTTCGAAAAGTCTACACAACACTTAAATAATGCATTTTTTTTTAATAATTATAAACTAGTGCTTGACCGCAATCCCGCCTGATGGTAAGCAGTGATGCGATCGTTGATGGTAAAGCGCGCTAGTTTATTAAGAGCCTATTCACTCAGAAAAACTGAGCGAATAGGAAGGAAGATGGCAGTTGAGCGAGGTGTGCAATGTTAAACCCAACAACACGACCAACGATGCTGCGCCAAAGGGCGACTGATCTGAAGACCCTCCACGACCAAACTCCCAACACAACAACATTAGGCGCATCGTACCCGGCACACATCGCAACACAACTGCTCAGACCCGTCCTCCGTACGGCTTCACCAGACATCATGCCGGAACACGACAAATCGATTGGCGGCAAGGCTTTGTGTGGTGGGTGGTAACTTCTGCCGGCGGCCGATGTTATGGCCTACCACCGAGAAATGCCCCGTAATACGGTCGTAATTGCCCCCTGAAAGCGATTCCGATTCCTGTTTCGCATGTATAATGCTGAGCGATGGTCTTTTTGCGTGGATATGACATTTTTTTTTTTCTTCCGCCTTGTTCTTTTCATGTTCATTTTCTTACTCTGCGCCATGTTTACCGGATATAAATGAATTTTCTTTCTTTACATTGATATCTCATTTCATAGTCACTTCACCAAAGTTTTGACGGTGAGATGTGACCGGCTGATGTAATTTTTTTTTTTTGACCATTGAGGGGCGAGTTTGCTTTGGTAGAAGCAGGGAAAGTACTTCAGAAACTCCTAGAGTAGCATATTTACTGAAAATCATCATCATCATCATCATCAACCTTTTTACCGTCCCACTGCTGGGCACAGGTCTCCTCTCATGCAGAGAAGGATTGAACGTAATCACCACGCTTGCTCAATGCGGGTTGGCGATTTCAGACTTAAAGTCCAGGTTTCCTCAAGATGTTTTCCTTCACCTTCAGCCATTGGTGTCCAAGATATACTTAGAAAGTACATATAACTTTAGAAAAGTTAAGTTATATTGGTACTTGCCTGACCTGGAATCGAACCCGCGCACTCATACTTGAGAGGCTGGTGTTTTAAACACTAGGCCACCACGACACACAACTTACTGAAAATATATGAAGAATACTTTGTGCATTCGCTAGTTAAAAACGTTGTTGCTATAGGTATTATACAATATGTAAAGAAGACCCCGTCCGACCCAAAAGGATAATAAACGTTAGGTATACACATGACCAAACAAAATATGAAATTTTACATAATCGTCATAGTGACAATACTAATGAATTTTGAAATAATCTTTTTTTTTTCCGCGAATTAATTACAACTTCCCCAAAATTCGGTCATTTTTTAAAAAGTGACAACACCATTTGTGACGGAGCGAATAGCGATGCAACCACGTGCCGCGTACTCTGCCCCCTTTCACCCGCGCGTGTATGCCTAACGTGTTGCCTACCGCACATACATTAAGTTACCTCGCTTTTTGGAAATAATATTCATTTTTTTAAGAGGATCAGTTATTGATACCTAACATTACCTTCACGGATCGGACAGGGTTTTCATTACATATTGTATACTGGCCCCGATTACTTTTTATAAACTATTAGTTTAGTAAGTGCAGTGTATTTTTTTTCTTTATTTGAATTAAGAAAAGGACAAAAGATAATGGCGTCAATTCTGTTGTTTACAACCTAAACTAATTTTAAGTCATGCGCAACTTTTTCTTTCCATTTCGTTCAGAAAAGGACAGAAGATAAAATATCAGTTTAGACCTGTCAAATTAGTGCCCTCCTGACGTAAACTGGCGTTTTTTTTGGCGGGAAAGTCAAGCTCAGTGTCACGCTCATTTTTCATTGGACTTTTAAAATTATTTATAGTGTTGTTTACTAAATAAAAGTGCGTGATTTATGAAGTAAAAAGTGCATTCAGTAAATAATTCATATAGAACAGTGAAATATCGCAGCATAGTGGCCACATCATGACTTTGTCTCAAACCTCCATCGTAAGACGGGTCACGCGGCCGTCTTTTTCGACATGAAGAATTCATTACATGACATTGGCTAAATGCACAAACCGTGCGAAGCCATAATAGAAGAAAAAAAAAAACGTAAACTGGCGTATTTTTAGTGGCCATGTTATTAATCGCGTCTTAAACTGTCTATGGAATATCTTAATTTGACAGAATTAAACTATAATGTTATCTTTTATTCTTTTCTTAATGAAAGAGCAAGAAAAAGATGCACTGAACTAATAAAATTAGTTTAGTTTGTGCAGAATAGATTCGGCGCCATTACATGAAAGAAGACTTCCTCATTACTACATATGTAGGTACATTGTTGAAGAAAGAAATACCTGGAACAGTCAGCTGTTATAAGAATTATAGCTTCCTATGTCGTAGCAATAAGAGCGATTTTCGCGGTTGACCTTCCTCACGTAATAATAAAAATTGGTAATCATCAATTTTCTTTGCTGACTATAATAACCTTCAAACAAACAGTAAACGTAATCTAATAAATATTGATCTATTAAACACGACAAAAACAACACACGTTTTCACTTTCTTTAAATGCCTTACACAGTTTATTCATGATGTAATGCTTAATAATACAATGTGTTTTAAGTTTCTAATATTTATAAATTAGCGCTTGACCGCAATCCCACCTGATGGTAAGCAGTGATGCGATCGTTGATGGTAAAGCGCGGTAGTTTATTAAGAGCCTATTCACTCAGAAAAACTGAGCAAATAGGAAGGAAGACGGCAGTTGAGCGAGGTGATGCAATGTTAAACCCAACAACACGACCAACGATGCTGCGCCAAAGGGAGATTGATCTGAAGACTCTCCACGACCAAATTCCCAACGCAACAACATTAGGCGCATCGTACCCGGCACACATCGCAACACAACTGCTCCAACCCGTCCTCCGTACGGCTTCACCAGACATCATGCCGGAACACGACAAATCGCTTGGCGGCAAGGCTTTGTCTGGTGGGTGGTAACTTCAACCAATCAAAAGGCTTCAACGAGACTTAAGTAGAGCTTGAGTTTTGAGTGACGTTCTGTAATACGTACCTAAGTGATTACACTCAATCCTTCTCTGTATTAGAGGAGACCTGTGCCCGGCAGTGGGACGATAAAAAGGTTAATTATGTTGATGTTGAAATTGACATCTATTAAGAATATGTATCGTTAGCCTACAAAAATTTAGCATAGCATCATCTTTCTTTTACCCTTAATTTTTTTGAGGATAGGTAATCATCAAATGACCTGAATGATGATGAAGTGTGTCAGACTCTTTCTGGCTTAAAACCACTCGTGTTCCTTCGGGACCATGGTATCTCTTTTGAACAAACCGCGGCATCGTTCATCTACCCTTGATTATAATTCTTCTGCCCTTAACAACTTATTTGAGGTTGGTGCAACAAACGTCTCTTTTTAAAAAAAGAAAGACACACACTAGGAATTACTCCTGCATCATGGGTGCATTCACAAACATACATATAAACTCATATACACAAACACGCAGACCCGGAAAAACTAATTGTAGGTCAAAACAAACATTTGTTCCCTGCGGGAATCGAAAACACAACACTTCCACACTATTACGCTTCATATTGATAGACACCCGTTTTCTATTCATATTATCATTCTTTGGTCTTCTTCACAGAGTCCATGCATTATAGATTATTAAATTGGAATATACATACAGTATGTTACGAAAACCCTGTCCGACCCGTGAAGGTGTTGTTAGGTATCGATAACTGATTCTACTAATGCATACAAAACCGGGCTTTACTTAAAAAAAAAATCCCCCTAAAAAAAATAAATATTATTTCGCAAAAGGAGGTAACTTATTAAATGTGCGTTGACCACCCTTCGCCTGCCGACCGCGGGGGGCGGGCGGCAGGACACGCGACACGTGGTCGCATCGCTATTCGCTCATAATAATACCGGTGTTGTCACTTTTTAAAAATTACCAAATTTCGGGGAAATTGGAATTAATTCGTTGGAAAAAAAGATTATTTCAAAATTCATTTGTATTGGTACTATGATGAATACGTAAAATTTTATATTATATTTGGTCATGTGTTTACCTAACCTCTATTATCCTTATGGGTCGGACAGGGTTTTCGTAACATACTGTATATCAAAAGCGAGACGAGTCACGCTTATTTCTTAATGTCTTCTCATAATATAAAACAGCTTCTTTTAAAATAAATTAAACAATGTAGGTCCTAACATAGATGCCTGAGGAACGGGGACCTATTCCAGGTAGAATTAGATTCTATTTCTAAAGAAAACTGAACTAAAAAGTATGTTGATCACCAAACATTGATAAAGATGCAAACCGTATATTTCAGTGCCGATTAGTTAGATACGTAAACAAAAGATATAGGTGATCAATGTTGTCAAAGGGTTTACTATAATCTTATTTACGATAGCCTTTTTTTAAACTAAATTCCCTATGACAAGTTATCGAATAGATAATGTTTAATGACACCTTTCGATAAACCGATGTTATTTTCCTTGCGTTTATGATTTAAAATGACGAATTTTTCGAATTTTAGACTTGTGCAGAATGTTAAGACTTCTCCTACAATAACATGGTACGGAAGTATACTTATCGAGATATTGTGAATAATATTAAAAAATATATTTAAGCTAAGGGTAGTCTTGGGTCAAACGTAAAAGCAAAATAAATTCTGATGAACATAAAAACAATCAAATAAAACCGTAATTAAAACCATTAAAAGTCGATAACGAAATCGAACTTAATTTAAAACAACGCCATCTATCGATTAAAACAATAAAACCTTACCTGAGGGTACTCCGTTTCTCAGCTAGAGCAAGCTGTTGCGCCACTGAGAGAGGTCGCCTGATCGGCCGAGGTACTGGGGCGCCGGGGAAGGAATCTCTTCCCTCATGAGCTGGTTCATCGTCGACAATCTCTTGTTCGACTTCCTCGCCAATTATGAAGTTAGCTCCTGAGCCCTGAAATTGGGGAAAAAGGACTTCATCAGCTACCTAGTCTTTTGCTAACTATGTATGTAGCGGTCAGCTTCCAATTTTAGATCTCCACAACCCAGTTATTAGGTGCTACCTTTTGATGAGACTTGCCGTTGGTCCCGGTTGCCTGAACGCCTCTCCCTGGCAACCATGGTGCGAGACATCGTTGAAAGCGAGAGTGCATGCGAGACTGCCGCCTCCTTGCCGCTCCCATCCGGCGTAGACGGGCGGGGCGAAGAAGGCGGGGGACGAACCCCCGTCTCCTTTAGCCCCAGAGTGTGACCAGCGTGTGTGGGAGCTCCCGCACGCGCATTGCACTGGTCACCACGTCTGGGGATTACTCCGGTACCCGGGTAATTCCCCTTGGCGCGGAAACCGACCCTAACAAGGCCGGTAAGCCCTGAGAGTGGCACGGTGATTAGGCCTTCGGGCCGATCCCGTGACACTCTCAACGCAGGGCTCGAGGGCATTTCCACTCGTAAAAAAAAAAAAACAAAAAAATGGTCCCGGTTGCCATACGAACAATGGAACAATATTACTATGGATCAGGGTTGCGGGTTCCAATGCGGGGAGACACGGCGCAGCACACGCTCTCCGAGTGTGTAGCTTGGGAGAAGCAGCGGCGTGTCCTCACAAATGAAGTAGGAGGCGACCTGACGCTGCCGGCAGTAGTGCGGAGGATGGTCGGTACCGCAGAGTCGTGGGACGCAGTGGTGTCCTTCTGCGAGGACGTGATGTCGCAGAAGGAAGCTGCGGAACGGGAGAGGGAGATCTCAACTCCCTTCCCGGGCCGCAGAAGACGCACCGGGCGCTGAAGAAGGGCGGATAACGCCCTCTTCCGCCCCCCATGAATGGGTCCAGGGGCATGAGACATGGGGAAGTCCCCGCCCCCTATTCGATGGACCCCGAGGCGGAGGCGCGCGATAGTGTCGGCGCGATTTAGACTCCCGCGGCCCCACGTCCGCTCGTCATAGAAGAGACACCGGGGTGGTTTTAGTCAGTAAAAGTCTGTCAGACCCCGTCGCCCACCCCAGGGCGGCGGACATCTTATGAGGATTTCCAACCCGCAAAAAAAAGGGTTGCGGGTTGGTTGAAAGAGAAACTGTGGCCCTGGTGCATAGGCAAGTGAAGGAACACGGGTGGGTTTTAGTCAGTAAAAGTCTGACACCACGCCGCCCAGAGAGATAGAGGTCATTTTATAATTTCCCACCAACAATAAAAAAGAGGATTATTATTATTTGTTCTATAGTGTCGGCGAAGTGCAAGATATACTATTTAATGCCAGCAAACAAACAGCGTACCTATGTAAATGCGTACCTAATACATTAACGGTAGCAAAGTAAAAATTCATTCATTGCGTTATTAAAGTAACTAACAGTTGTGGTTTAAAAAAAAACCAGCCAAGTGCGAGTCGGACTCACGCACGAAGGGTTCCGTACCATTATCATTAAAAACTGCAAAAAAAAAAAATCACGTTTGTTGTATGGGAGCCCCACTCAAATATTTTTTATTTTTAGTATTTATTGTTACAGCGGCAACAGAAATACATAATCTCTGAAAATTTCAACTGTCTAGCTATTTCGGTTCATGAGATAAAGCCTGATGACAGACGAACGGACGGACAGACGGACAGCGAAGTCTCATTCCGTTTTACCTTTTTGGGTGGGCGTACCCAGCTTCTGGCCTAGAGCGGTGACAAGTCAGGCTTAAGGGAGGCAAGTAAAGTTTTTAGAGTGAGTAATCTTTCTGCGCTATAGTCGCATGCGGTTTTTTTGACAATTACACCGTACACTTTGTCAGTGTATACTGCTTGGTTTATTTATAAGTTAGAGATAAGTCCTCGTTTATACTTTGTTTACTTATTAGGGGAGTTCATACATGTTCTGAAAGATTTCCAAGGGGCGTAGCAGCCTCCCCCTCCTTCCTCCCCTGGGTACGCCCATGAGTAAAGGAAAAGCCATAAGGACCTGTTTGGCACAGCTGTGGGGCACACTATCCTTACTAACTTTGCACTTTTAAATTGAACTTTTTTTTTATAAGTTTATTATGTCTTTAAGTCTATGCTAGATGAATGTATTTTCTGTCTTTCTTTTTTTATGTTATTGAAAGTGTATTAAGCAAAGGAGCACCTTTCAGTGGGCATTTCAGCTCACAGAACGGGACCCTATATTACATTAATTACACTAAACAATAACCTTATTATTTTCTGATCTGGTCGTGCCTCGGAAAGCACGTTAAGCCGTTGGTCCCGGTTGCTATACGAACATCTAATGGCAGTCGTTACGGGTTGTTGGAGCCCTCTAAAGTTCAACAATTGATCTAACTGCAATGCTTCGATATCGCCTTCGAGTTGTGGAGGTCAGACGGCAGTCGCTTCACGGAAAATATCGAAGTTTAGCCAAAATCAGCAGTTAGACTGGTAAAGCGGGCTCCTGACTTCAGCGTTAACGCTGAGATGAAGATGAAAAAGAAGAAACTTATTATTTTAATTGTAGAAATGAGGCATCCTATTAACCCACCCTTCTCCTTCAGGGAATAAAGATATGACTATGAAGGAAATATTTGAAGCAAATACTTACATTTTCCTTCACCTCTTCAGAATCAATTTTTTCAAAATTATCGCTTTCACTTGACGAACAACGGGCCTGGTCCTGTTGCTCAGCCATGTTGTACCCTGAAAACAAAGATAAAAATTAATTATTTTGTGACAATCTAGAAATAATAACCAAAAATGGAGATGCCTGCATTTGCAAGAGCAAGTGCACGCTTTGTCCACTCGCAAACTTGCCATTGGCACCGGCTAGATAACATCACGCTGCGACCAATAGGAGTGGAGCATAACTAAACCACGCGAACGAAGTCGCTGGCGGCCGCTAGTAATTCATAAAAGCATTGAAATATCGCAGCATAGTGGCCACATCGAGCCTCTGCCTCAAACCTCCCTCATAGACGCTTCACGCGGCTGTCTTTTTCAGCTGTTTTTGGCTATATCCGCCATTATTGTGAAATACAATATTCAAAGAATTTCTATAACTTGTTACACGTGTTATTGGCAAAATTGTGGTATCTATTCCACAGAGGCCATTGCTCAAGAGTTGAGGTTGAATCTCACCTTGAAAAAAGAAGAAGTCTTCTGTCCTTTTCATAACGAAATAAAAAGAAAAAGATGCACTTTACTTAAAATTAGTTTAGTTTGTGGACAAGAGAATCACGCTAATATCATCTGCTTAGCCTTTTTACACCTACATATGTTGAGATAGGCTGCCAGTCTAACAGCATACAGCCGAATACACATATTTTACACACTTACACTACCTAGCAGATATTATTATTAAACGTTAATACATTTATATATTTATTATGCATTATTTAGCCAACGCCTGTTGCATAAGATTAGCAATCAATTGACTAAACCAGCTTTGCAACTCGTCCCAATTGATTAGGCACTTGAAGTCTTCGGTAAGCTTTAAAGCGGCCGAGGTGACCACTTTCGCGTGAGATATACTTAGTAAATGAGAGATAAACAAAATTGAGTATCATAATTACAGTAAGTATACTGTTTTGATTTAAAATGTGAACGGAAACTTGTTCACAAAAAGCAACCCAATTCTCTCTTAAAACAGGGCTTCCTCTCTTTTACCCTTTTGCTGTGCTCTACTAGGTGGTAACTATATAATTCAGATCATAATCGACCCACCATAGAGATTTGAATCAAATAGTTACCACCCGATTATCTTGTTCTCAAACTAAACTAAATTTCAGTACAGCGCATCTGTTTTTTTCTATTTCATTAAGAAAAGGACTGTAGCGCGTAGGTCGTGTCGCGTAATTAAAACTCAGATAAATCGAACTTTGTGTATTGCACGAATGTAAAAGAGTACAATGTATTTGACGTGTACAATGACGCGATACAAGAGTGTGATCAAGGAATGGACTGTAATGTAATAATGATGTACAATGATGTTGTATAATGATGTCGTATAATGATGTGTCTTACAAGCTATGCACTCACTTAAATACTAACTATCTCTAACTAATAGTGGGGTAACCAATAGCGAATCAGCTTGCTGTCCTGCGGAAGTCCACGCGGTGTTGCGTGCGTTCTTGATGCTGATTCGCTAATCGAGGCAGGCCGCGGCGTATGATTCGTTGATGTAGAAACCGCGCCAGTTCAGTCTTCACGTGCTAGACGACTCGCTATAGTTCCCACGGATGTTGGTCCTGCAGATGTGTTCTGGGGTGAAATTTATGGGAACCCTCGCTGCGGGAGCCAGGGTCGGAACCCTCGCTGCGGGAGTCAGGGTCGCAGGGACGCGCGCCATGACTTCCGCGTTCCTCGGTGTGAGTGATTCATAGTCCTTTGTGTAGCTGTGATCTGGTGTGAGTGATTTATAGTCCTTTGTGCTACACGCTACAGGACAAAAGATAAATAATAATTTAGAACTGTCAAATTAGTCCCCATCTGACGTAAATTGACGTGTTTTTAAACGCCGCGTTTTTAAGGATGTCTAAATTGTCTATGGAGTATCTTAATTTGACAGGATTAAACTAAAATGTTATCTTCTATCCTTTTCTTAACGAAATACAAAGAAAAAGAAGCACTTAACTTAGGGGGGAGGGGGTAGCTGCCCCTTCCCCCTTCCCCCCGGGTACGCCCATGCTTGTTCACATTTTAAACTTAAATTCAGTGCCTCTTTACCTTTCTATTTCAATAAAAAAAGGACAGAAGGTGAAATATTAATTTAGTCCTGTCAAATTAAGATAGTCCATAGAGAGTTTAGAGATGGCTAAAAATTTGACTTGCCCTCCCCTAGGCCAGAAGCTGGGTACGCCCATGTAAACAAGTATGAATATATTGAACTACCGGCCGCCAGCGACTTCGTTCGCGTGGAGTTAGTTATGCTCCGCTCCTATTAGTCGCAGCGTGATGTTATATAGCCTAAAGCCTTTCTGGATTAATGTGCTATCCAACGCAAAAGGAATTATTCGAATCGGAGTTCCTGAGATTAGCGCGTTCAAACAAACAAACTCTTCAGCTTTATTTATATTAGTATAGATAATACATATAAAGGCCTACTCAAATGTAATAGCATAAAGTTGCAAGTAATCAAATTAACGTAACTTAAGTAGGCGTATGTTGCAAAACCAGCGAGTTTGAGTCAGCTGCAGAGAGATGTCGCTTTAATAAGGTTTTTTAAGGTATTTTGTATAGTGGTAAACGAGGATGAAGCAAAGTATACCTTGTCTATAAAGTCGTGAAAATGGATCTTTCTGAAATTAACAATTATAAACAAATTAAAAGTAGGGCAACACTAAATCTTAGTAAATACAAGTGAGTATTGAATAGAGTTTTTGGCGGGAAGGCTAAGATAAGTGACGCTCATTTTTCATTGAACTTTTTAATTATTTATAGTGTCGTTTACTAAATAAAAATGCGTGATTTATGTAGTAAAAAGTGCATTCAGTGAATAATTCATAAAGAACAGTGAAATATTGTAGCATAGTGGTCACATCATGGCTTTCTCCCAAATCTTCTTACAAGTGTCCGTTCACGCGGGAAACGAAAGGAGATAGGTTTAGGTTAGGTTAAGCTAGGATAATACGGACACATCACACAGATTGAGCTAGCCCCAAAGTAAGTTCGAGACTTGTGTTATGGGATACTAACTCAACGATACTATATTTTATAATAGATACATATGTAGATAAACACCCAAGACCCAGGCCAATCAGGAAAAGATCGTTTTCTATCATGACCTGGTCGGGGATCGAACCCGGGGCCTCCACATCGCAGGCAGGCGTGTTGACCGCACACACATGTCAAAGCGGCGTGAATTTACGTAAATCAATTATATTTTATCTTAATGTCTTGAGCTAATCTGTAGAGAAGTCAGGGTTATCGTAATTTTGTCGAAACACTAAAAAATGAAAAAGAGTATTTTTTTTAGTACTTTTAATCAATCTGAATTTCTGAAGGCAGTTAGTTAATTAATTTCTCAATTGACAAAGTCTAACCGTAGTCTCATCTCAGTGACAAACAAATGTTGAAAATTGTCAAAAATGTGGGGAAATTATAGGTTTTTTTTATATACAGTATGTTAAGAAAACCCTGTTCAACCCATAAGGATAATAAAGGTTAGGTAAACACATGACCAAATATAATATAAAATTTTACGTAATCATCATAGTACCAATACAAATGAATTTTGAAATAATCTTTTTTTCCCGCGAATTATTTCCAACTTCCCCGACATTTGGTAATTTTTAAAAAAGTGACAACACCGGTATTATTATGAGCGAATAGCGATGCGACCACGTGCCATGTGCCCTGCCGCCCGCCGCCTGCGGAAGGGTGGTTAACGCACATTTATTAAGTTACCTCTTTTTGCGAAATAATATTTATTTTTTTAGGGGGATTTTTTTTTTAAGTTTAGCCCGGTTTTGTATCCATTAGTAGAATCAGTTATCGATACCTAACAACACCTTCACGGGTCGGACAGGGTTTTCTTAACATACTGTGTATTATAAATTAGCTCTTGACCGCAATCCCGCCTGATGGTAAGCAGTGACGCAATCGTTGATGGTAAAGTGCGCTAGTTGATGGTAGATTGAATAGGAAGGAAGACGACAGTTGAGCGAGGTGATGCAATGTTAAACGAAACAACACGACCAATACTATGCCAGAGGGAGATTGATCTGAAGACCCTGCACGACCAAACTCCTGAGTCACAACACAACTGCTCAGACCCGTCCTCCGTATGATTTCACCAGACATCATGCCGGAACACGACGAATCGCTTGGCGGCAAGACTGTCTGGTGGGTGGTAACTTCTGCCGGCAGCCGATGTTATGGCCAATAAAATATTGCAATTACTAGTTCCGTCTGCCAAAAAACGGTTTGCCTAATGTGCACATTTACTGTTGGCTTAATTTTTTATTTTTTTATATAAGGCATCTCGTAGTTGGCCATTAGAGGCCGTGACTACTTAACCTTACTTTACTGTGGATGCCTTAAGTAAAATTAAAGCCTCCAGCCAGGGGCACTTAAAACTAACTTAAAATTAAGGCGACTACGCACTAAGGGCACCCCCTGTGGGGTACAAACCTTTGCTTAGGGCGTCGCTAGAGAGGACAGCAAGGGACGGCTGGATCGAAAGGGTACTTGGTGGTTTGATGATCACGGCGTTTCCTAGTACTAGCTCTGAGAAGAAATGCCGAAACAAACTCAGAAGTCATTGTTGGGACATTATAATAATTACTGGCTCAGCTGCGGCGCGGGCTGGCCCTCATCGGGCAAGGGACGGTGAGGGAAATTACTCTGAGGGGCGCGTCGCGGAGGACCTCGCAACGAGGTCGGTATTTCGATTTTTTTGTTTAGAGTGCTGGTGGCCCTATTGGCCTCCTGGAGGGGGGTTATGGGGTCATCGGGGTCTGTGAGGGCTGTTGGCTATCGAAAAGAGGTTTGCTTTATCTTGCATTGCTTACTGGCGAAAGGTGTGTGTGTGTGTGTGGATGTGTGCTACATACCCACGATTTACCCCCGTAACCTTCTGGCTATGTAAATATGCCTCTTATACACATTTTGCCAAGTTACGTGATACGTGAGTGTTTAACCATACAATTTGACGTTTAAATGTCACTTAACTCGAATCATGGTTTATTAAATAAACTCCAGAACGTAAAATCTGTCTAAAATTACCTGATGTCCGATGCAGAGACATTGGTGCCGATTCTGTCGTTGAAAAACTAAACTAATTTTAAGTTATGTGCATCTTTTTCTGTCTATTTCTTTAAGAAAAGGACAGAAGATAAAATGTCAGTTAAGACCTGTCAAATTAGTGCTATCCTGACGTAAACTGGCGTATTTTTAGTCGCCATGTTTTTAATCGCGTCTAAACTGTCTATGGGGTATCTTAATTTGACAGGATTAAATTAAAATGTCATCTTCTATCCTTTTCTTAACGAAATGGAAAGAAAAAGATACACATAACTTAAAATTAGTTTAGTTTGTGAATAACAGAATCGGCGTCAATATCAGTAGCAATGGGTTTCATTTAGACAGTTCAACAACATCTATTCGTAAGATCAATTCTCAGTCTACGAGCAAAAGCTAAACAAAGATCTCTAATCTGAGCTTAAGTATTACTAGTTATGTATTATGCAACTGATTATTAATATTGTATGATATAATAATAATAAAAATATGTTATCAAAATAATAATATGATAACACATGTTGGGTTGCGTGGGTCAGAGCAGTTGTATTAACATGTATCCTAGTAATATGCATTAGGTATAAACGTGAAAGTACAGACGACTAGAATCTGCCAAATTCCTTTATTACATTTTCAACTTTATCACTAAAGCATTAAGGCTCAAGGTTGATTGGGAATATTTAAAAGTACAGCCGAAAGATTCTGCAAAAATACCCAGAAACGTTAAGTGAAGTGAATCGCACTGCTAAACAGATCTGGATGAAATTTGACATATAGGTAAATTTTATCGCAAAATTCTAACGAATCCAAGGCACAAGCGGGAGGAAGCGCGGGCTACAGACAGTTAATTATAGTTCTGAAAGATAATGGCTTAACTAAATGAACACGGAACGACGGAACTTAAATGGCATGCTTAGTAATCCATTTATCCGTCTCACATGCAGGCTTTCTCTTGTTGGCCAATTCCAAAAATTGCGCGGTAATTTTTTCCTCACGCGGTAACCCTAAATACATGGCGCATTTTTGCTCTGTCTCTCTCTGAGATACGCTTTGCATTTGTCCCTAGCATTCTCTGTGACCTACGCTCCTGATAGACAAAGTGACAGACAGCCTAGACAAAGCGACGGATAGAATAGACAAGATAACAAATAGAATAGACAAGATAACAGATATATTTTTAGGATGGACCAAATGACAGTTACAATAAACAAAATAACAAATGTAATAGAAAAATGACAAATGACAGTTAAAAAAATGACAGATAGAATAAACAAAATGCCAGATGGAATAGACAAAACGACAGATAGAATAGACAAGATACCTGATAGGATAAACAGAATTATAGAATATACAAAACATAGATGGAATAGAAAAAATACAAATGGAATAGAAAAATTTCAGAAGGAATAGAAAAAGTTACGGTTGGAATAGACAAAATGGCAGATGGAATATACTAAATAAATCCACGACCTCAACTATCTGTCGTATACGGCTAAATCATTGTTGCTCTCCTCATTTCTTGGCCAAACTTAGGATTAAGGATAACTCTCTTTGTGAATGCGGTTTGGATGAAGGAAACGTGGACCATTTATTTTTCTCCTGTCCTAAATTACGCTTCTCCTTTCTTGAAATCATTCCCCCTCATATTCCTCCTCCTACCTCGGTCAAATGTCTACTTCCTTTTGTGTTTACACGTTTTGTATTCAAACTATGCGAATTTATTGAAATTAATAAAATTAAGCTGTAACTCTAAGCTGTAACAATTTTTTTTCTCCCTTTTTCGTCACTGTCCGTCGTGATATAGTCATTTTCGTATCCATCATCTGTGATCTTACTACCTATCTGTCAATCTGCGAAGAAATATTTTATTTTAACTTAACAAGAAATATATTATTATTATTGTAATTCGCGCTAAATACTTTGCAGCGTTTGATGGAAAGTACGTCTCTCCCACAAAGGCCATTAATCAAGAATTGAATTGAGTATTGTGTCATATATTATTAGCGTATTTGAGGAACTAATAGGTACTATATATAATATTATTTACTAATACCTTCACGAAAGTATTTAGGAATAGTATTGCGAAGGTACGGACAAATATTCCGACCTGAATTCTTTTGAGGTAAGTACTATAAGAAAATGCACAGAAGGTCCAAATTGTAATTGAATATTAAATTCAAATTGTAACACCCTAATTGCGTAACACACTATTAATATAATAATAAATAATAATTTATTTCAGGTAAGATACCCATAATTTCACATAAGTAAATACAAATACACAGCAGACATGAAACACAAACAAAAGAAAAAAAAAAATGTATACAATATGTTAAGAAAACCCTGTCCGACCCATAAGGATAATAAAGGTTAGGTAAACACATGACTAAATATAATATAAAATTTTACGTAATCATCATAGTACCAATACAAATGAATTTTGAAATAATCTTTTTTTCCCGCGAATTAATTCCAACTTCCCCGAAATTTGGTAATTTCTAAAAAAGTGACAACACCGGTATTATTATGAGCGAATAGCGATGCGACCACGTGCCATGTGCCCTGCCGCCCGCCGCCTGCGGAAGGGTGGTTAACGCACATTTATTAAGTTAGCTCTTTTTGCGAAATAATATTTATTTTTTTAGGGGATTTTTTTTTAAAGTTTAGCCCGGTTTTGTATCCATTAGTAGAATCTGTTATTGATACCTAACAATACCTTCCCGGGTCGTACAAGGTTTTCTTTACATATTGTATACTAAAAACTTTCATTAAATCATTCTAATTACACAATAAATTATAGTTGACTTCGCATTAAATACATAAATCATAAAAATAAATCTATGGTAGAAAATGTCAAATAAAATTAAATTCAATATCAAATAAATTAATAATGCAATAAACAATTAACTAATAAACTAGATACTCATCATCATCTTAGCGTTAATACCAGTCGCATCCGTAGCTTTTCAGTTTTGGAGTCTGGGCTCCGCTTTACGAATCTAACTGCTGATTTTGGCTAAACTTCGATATTTTAATATTCATATTCATGCATACAAATATTTGTACTGTGCGGGGATCGAAACCGCGCCTCCTTGCGCAACGGCCACGTTCGCTACCGCTACGCCACAGAGGCAGTCAAATAATAAACTAAATACTATATTATTATTAATCAGAATAAATTTTAAAATATAATGCTAATTTTATGATTCCAATAAGTTAATTAGATGTCAGATACACTAAATTCACATGCATCATACACAGCCTGGATAATGACATTTTTCGTGTTACGAATTCTGTCCATAAAGGAAGTGGCCCGCTTTCTCATTACTGCATAGAATTCATCTACCCTATTCTCAGCGAACATGCCAGAAGCACTACATCGCCACGATAGGTTGAGTATTGCTCTTTAGGCCTAGTATGAATTTTCAATACGCAACTCGATCGTCGACATCGAGCGCGTTTGGCGCTCTCATTGGTTGAGAGTTCTTACGACCTTGAAGCGGGCCCATCGATGAGTCAAACGCGCTCGATATCGACGAACGAGTTTCGTAATGAAAACTCATACTATGCCTATTGAACGCTTTATTGTACTGCACGCGAAGAGCGTGGAGCAGGTATAGAACGATTGACAATACGCCGCGAATAGGGTGATTTTAACAGTTTTACTGCACCGCGCAAAACGACGAGCCAAACGTATTGCTTTTAGTGGCAATGGACCTCCTCTGC
Source organism: Sesamia inferens (assembly GCA_037179545.1). Lineage (NCBI taxonomy): Eukaryota > Metazoa > Arthropoda > Insecta > Lepidoptera > Noctuidae > Sesamia > Sesamia inferens. The sequence continues at coordinate 11,880,193 of CM073951.1, read as the reverse complement.
CTTTCCATATCAACAGCGTCCCCAAGATTATCCTGTGTGACTTTTAACTGTTTACCACCCAAGGTGATTACTGGATCATTTTGAAACATATTAATAATCCATTGCCTCATAATATTCGAAAAATATGATTGAAGTCTTTTACCCAGCCAATCAGACCAGGCAAAGTGATGCTACGGTTTGTTTGAGAACAAGAAATTACACGCAGACGAAGTCACAGACGTCAACTTGTTAAATTTTATTTTGTTGGCTTATCATTATTTTAAACCTACTGCGCCCCGCGGTTTCACCCGTACAAGTTTAGATACCATTGAAATATCCGGATAAAATCTATCCTAAGTGTTAATCCTGGTTATAGACCATTTATGTGCCAAATTTAAACCAAATTCGTTTAGTGGTTTTTGCGTAAAAGAGTAACAAACATAAATGCACACTTTCTCATTTTTTCTCATAAAGAATAAATAAATAATAAATAAATATCCGGATAAAGGGTATCCTATGTGTTATTTCCGGTTACAAACAAACATTTCAATACATACATCATTTAATTCATACATACATACTCAAAAACTTTCGTATTTATAATATTAGTAGAATAGAACGATTAAACATTAGGTTAATTTAAACTGTCATCATAATCTCAGCGTTAATCCCAGTCGCATCCGTAGCTTTTCAGCTTTGGAGTCTGGGGTCCGCTTTACCAGTCTAACTGCTGGTTTTGGCTAAACTTCGATATTTTCCGTGAAGCGACTGCCGTCTGACCTCCACGTCCTGAAGGCGCGAACGCTGTACGCAGTGTGCCTTCTGTACAATATTCTGTGAGTTTTTTGAAGTGCCAGGGATGGAATCTATTGATGAAAATCGATGAAATTCCATTCTGCCAGCGTATCCTATTATCGAGGTCATCTTCGTAATTTTAAGCGTATTTTTTTTGTTTATAAATTATAAACTCGTGCTTGAACGCAATCCCGCCCGATGGTAAGCAGTGACGCAATCGTTGATGGTAAAGCGCACTAGTTTATTAAGAACCTATTCTCTCTAGCCTTGAAGACACTCAAATTGTAGTCCGACGAAAACTCCGCCGCTGGCAAATTGTTCCAGTCCCTCGATGTACGCGGTATAAAGGACGAGGCGAAACTCTTCGTCGGGATCGTAGAGGTGTTACCAACATAAGGGTGGAAACTCGCCGTACGACGGGTCGTCCGATGGTGGAACTGAGATGGGGGAATTAAATCATGCAATTCCCTCGCACACTCACCAAAATGCATCCTATAGAACACCGAAAGGCTAGGTACTCTACGCCTGTGCTCTAGGCTTTGGAGACCGTCTCGAAATAAATCAGGGTCACCAATAAGTCTCTCCGCCCGCCTCTCCACCGAATCCAAAGTGGTCAGGTGACACTTAGCAGCACCAGCCCAAATGTGGCTGCAGTACCTACTCCACACACGAACGCACCTGTGCTTTGTACATCATAAGAAGCTGCCCTAGTGTGAAGTACCGCCGGACCTTTGCGATAACGCCAGGTTTCCTGGCAGCTACCTTGGCCTTGGACTCAATGAACCGCCCAAAGTTTAGGTTCGAGGAAATCTCAATTCCCAAAAGCTGAAGGCGGTCGGTACACTCCAAGGATACATTTCGAAAAGTAGGAGCCAAGGTGAACGGGTCCCTTTGACGGTGAAAAGACACGCCTGTGTTTTGGCGGCATTGAATGCTACAAGATTGGCATTGCCCCATTCGGAGACTGCCTGTATAAGTGCAACATTCTTGCCCTCTACCATCGCCTCTCTTTCTCACGACAGATATGACGTTTAGTTTGTTAGCTAAATTATGCTTTTATTTCTGTTCAGGTACACGTCAGTTATTTATCTAAAACGAAGATGGCTTTTTGCAATTCCCTTGGTTGAATTATTACGCAGTACAGATATAATGCAGTTGTTCTACACTACGCTCGACACCGAAGTAAAGGTTATCTTCCAAAAAAAAGGTCATCTTTACGACTGAGCAGACTATGATTATAACAAAAACATATTTTTACATACCTAGTATAATAATTTTGCCTCTACATTAACTTTTTTTTTTATAAATTATAAACTAGTGCTTGACTGTAATCGCGCCTGATGCAGAAGCGTAGCGTGCCTTAGCGGGGCCCCGTATAAAAATTTAAAATTTGTTTGGGGGCCCTTAGGAAGGGTAATGAATTCTCACAAAAGAAAATAAAATGCATAAAATTAATAGAAATATTTATTTATCATAATTATCTGTCTGTCACTTTTTCCATAATTTGAGAACTCGCTTCCCCTGGAACCGTTCGGAAAATCAGAGCTCTCATTGGATATCGCTCGTCGCGCGCAGTGTGCAGAGGCCATTACGCGGGAAAAAGAAAAATTGCTTTTTTGACTTTTGTCATTTGTGAAATAAAAAAAAGTTGGGAAGTTTTTATTAATTTTTGCGTACGCGAGTTGCGGGCCCCGTATAATTGATACGGCAGATACGGCGGTAGCTACGCCCCTGGCCTGATGGTAAGCAGTGACGCAATCGTGGATGGTAAAGCGCGCTAGTTTATTAAGAGCCTATTAACTCTAGCCTTGAAGACACTTGTAATCCCTTGATGTACGCAGTATAAAAGAAAAGGCAAAACGCTTTGTTCGAATCGTTGTGCTGTCTACAACGTAAGGGTGGGAACTCGCCGTAAGACGGGTCGTCCCATGATGGAACGGAGACGGAAGAATTAAATCATGCAATTCCCTTGCACTCTGCTGATGAAGTTAGTGCTGTCGTCTGTACGGAAGCCAGCAGGTCAAGCTAATTAATACTTTAGCCACAAAGTTGATGATCTAATAATTTGAAAGATTGTGGTAACTTGATGTGCTGTCTGTACCAAGGTGCATATACAATATGTAAAGAAAACCCTGTCCGACCCATAAGGATAATAAAGGTTAAGTAAACCCTTGACCAAATATAATATAAAATTTTACGTAATCATCATAGAAACAATACTAATGAATTTTGAAATAATCTTTTTTTCTCACGAATTAATTCCAACTTCCCCGTAATTTGGTAATTTTTAAAAAAGTGACAACACCGGTATTATTATGAGCGAATAGCGATGCGACCACGTGATGCGTGCCCTGCCGCCCGCCGCCCGCGGATGGGTTACTTACCGCACATGTATTAAGTTACCTCTTTTTTTGCAAAATAATATTTATTTTGGGGGATTTTTTTTTTAAGTTTAGCCCGGTTTTGTATCCATTAGTAGAATCAGTAATTGATACCTAACAATACCTTTACGGATCGGAGAGGGTTTTCTTTACATATTGTATATGCGTCGCTTTAATGAAAGACATATCTAATTCGGATCAGTAGTTCCGAAGATTATCTCGTACAAACACGCTTACACAGATTACCTTTTTTTTTTTCAATAATTATAACCTAGTGCTTGGCTGCAATCCCGCCTGATGGTAAGCAGTGATGCAATCGTTGATGGTAAAGCGTGCTAGTTTATTAAGCCTATTCACTTAAAAAACTTAGTGAATAGGAAGGAACACGGCAGTTGACCGAGGTGATGCAATGTTAAACCCTACGATGCTGCACCAGAGGGAGTTTGATCTAGAGATCCTCCACGACCAAACTCCCGACACAACATTTGGCGCATCGTACCCGGCACACATTGCAACACAACAACTCAGACCCGTCCTCCGTACGGCTTCACCAGACATCAAGCCGAAACACGACGAATCGCTTAGCGGCAAGGCTTAGTCTGGTGGGTGGTAACTTCTGCCGGCAGCCGATGTTATGGCCTACTACCGAGATAAATATGGTAAAACAAAAAAAAAAAATAATATAAAAAAATATAGAATATAGAAAAAAAACAATACCATTCTACCTTTGTCATCTTTGTAACCGAAAATAAAACTCTTTAAGCACCTGGCAACACTTAACAAAACACCCATCACGCGTGCAACGTCTTTTATCTATTATGTGCGTGCAAAAATAAAAAAAAAATAATAAAAAAATAACACTAGTGATGAGGAAGAGTTTTGTCCAATATCGGTTATTTCGCAGGCTGTTATTTTTTCTTATCTAAATTAACGGTTATCGAAGTTCAAAAGTCGACACGGTGTCAGAGACTGACATTTCTCATCGGGCAAAGCGTGAAGTGTTCTGAAGGTGAATGAGGACGACCGATAAATCTTCGGAAGTGAAATAAAGGGCAAATATATGAGTTAAATTGACCTTGAATGACATGTGTTCTGTCATTTTCAGTTTGAAAGTGTAGGCGACGTATCTATAGAGCTACAAAGATTGGCGTTTTATGACGCTAACAAGGAGGTGCTGATGGTAAAGATCTGTGCAATGTATTGAAAATCAAGACGGCTCCAATTTTGTCCACACACCAAAAGATTTTATGAATTATCTCAACATGCATTGTGATATCCATGTGTTCAAGAGACCCATTGAGATTCCCCCCAAAGCAGCTCTCACATTTCTAGACTGTAACTTGTCACCGAGATGGTGAATTTGGAAACAAATAAAAAAAAAACAAATGTAGTAAACGAGACGCTAAGAAGTTCCTTGTACAGATGTAATTACAATACGTTAAAATTTAACAGCTTTTGATCTTTATCCCTAGAACATTGTGATTAATTGGGAAAATTTGACGTTTCGGATAACTTGACTGTGATAATATTTTAGAGCTTTTAAAACACAAGTGAAAGTGCGCTAAGATTGGATATTTATTACAAAAACATATTCTAATATAGACCGATTCAAACTTTAAGGCATTCAGAACATGAGGCGGCATAAATACACTTGTCAGTGGGGTTGAAGGGTAAGGTAAGGACGACAGCAGGTCAAGCAACCCCAATCTGTCAAATATTCCCAATCAATTTTGAGCCTTAATGCTTTAGAGGTTAGGTTGAAAATCTAATAAAGAAATCTGTCAGATTGTAGTAGCTAGTCTGTACAATTGGGTGCTACACAGCTAGCAGTGCGCTTCAGAGCTATCAAAAGATTGAATCGAACTGTCATCATCATCATCTCAACGTTAATCCCATCCCGGTGGTGGCGTTGCCGTCACGATGTGGTTGCGATGTGATCGTATTACACAGGTGGTCGATAACAACGGCAAAATGTGGTACGTGTAAATTGTAATATTCATTTTCAATGCAAAATATACGCCCGAGTAGAGACAAAGGTGGACTACAAAAAGAGGATCAACATCATCTGTCTAGCCGAACAGCAGTCTGGTGAAGCCATACCGAGGACGGGTCTGAGCTGTTGTGTTGCGATGTGTACCGGGTACGATGCGCCAAATGTTGTTGTTTCGGGAGTTTGGTCATGGAGGGTCTCTAGGTCAATCTCCCTCTGGCGCAGCTTCGTCGGTCGTGTTGTTGGGTTTAACATTGCTTCACCGCGCTCAACTGACGTCTTCCTTCCTATTCACTCAGTTTTGTTTATTGAATAGGCTCTTAATAAAGTAGTGCGGTTTAGCATCAACGATTGCATCACTGCTTACCATCAGGCGGGATTGAGGACAAGCACTAGTTTGTTATTTTTTTAAAAAAAAACACAACTATCTCGAATCCTCCAGTGGAAGCGAAAGCAAATGAATAACAGTAAAGACATGAAGCGAGTGCCTGTGTGAACAGAATCACTACCAATAATTTTTTAATAATCTGTCAAAAAAAAAAAAAACCCTCTTCCCTCCGTGGTGTAGCGGTAGATCAAATATTTGTATGCATGAATATGAATATTTGATATGATGATGCTGAATCTGTAACCCTTTCCCAATTATGATGCAGTTAGCATCCGTGCCTTGGAAAGCACATTACGCCTTTTGGTCCCGGCTGTAATTAGTAGATTTTTGACAGTCGTTACATGTAGTCAGAAGTCCGAAAGTCTGACCATCAATCTTACCAAAGGGTATCGTATTACCCAGTATCTGGGTTGTGGAGGTCAGATAGGCAGTCGCTCCATGTGAAATAGTGGTATTCAGCTGAATTCGGTAAGACTGGAAAAGTTGTAGTTAGTATTCAGTCTAAATGAATGCAGCTGAGCATCAGTCAAAAGTCGTGTTAGCCTAGTGGTTAAAACACCTCTCAAGTAAAAGAGTGCAGTCCAGGTCCAGGTCAGGCAAGTACCAGTGTAACTTTTCTAAGTTATATGTACTTTCTAAGTATATCTTGGATACCAATGACTGATTACAAGGTGAAGGAAAATATCTTGAGAAACCTGGACTTTAAGTCTGATATCGCCAACCCGAGAATGGTATGAGAGGAGACCTGTGCCCAGCAGTGGCCCGGTAAAAAAAAAGTTTGATGCTGATAAGGATCAGTCAAGAAGCGCCTGCGTCTCTGACCTGTACAACCCAGATACTGACTGTTCAAGTAAGATTATGATAATATTTCTTGTGACCTTTTGGATAGCAATGATAATAATATTTAGTTCCATTTTTATCAGTAACTCTCATTTAGTAGCTGTCCATTTTGTAATGATAGATAGCCTCTCAAACACGCGGTGAACATGCCAAACAATTCTAAAACGTTAATTTACTGTTTTGTTTTTGTTATTATTATTAACAAATTAGTTAGTCATCATTAATGACATGAGTTTTTCCTGTGTTAGGTATTGGGCTTTACACATCAGGAATATTTCCGTAGCTACCAGGAAATTTCGATTTCGTGCTCGTTCATGGCGATAGGCTTGCCACCTGTTACATTAGGTCACGATGGCGTCTGTACTAAAGTAATAAAACAAGTATCTCAATCAATTGCAGCTCATCTAAGTTATATAATAAATTTATGCATTTCTAGTGGAACTTACCCAGAAAAACTCAAAATATCAGTTGTTATTCCTCTCCACAAAAAAGATGACAAAAGCAATATGGGAAATTATAGACCTAAAGCTTTGATACCCATCTTTTCAAAGATATTCGAAAAATCCCTTCATAGCCGCCTTTACAATTTTTTAGAAAAATAGAATATCTTGGCTAGCGAACAAAAAGGATTTCGTAGGGGAAAGTCCATTAATGCTGCAATATATGAACTAACTCACATTGTTTTGACTAATATGGATAAAAGAAATCCAATAAGTGCAATTTTCATGGATATGAGTAAAGCTTTCGATAGTGTTGACCATAACATTCTGCTTCGAAAATTAGATTCATATGGCATAAGGGGAAAAGCACTAGACCTTATTCACTCATATCTATGTGATAGAAGACAGTTAACTAAAATAACTAGAATATGCCTTAAAGCCCGGTATGAGAAGACATATAGATCCCAAACTAGAACCATAAAATTAGGAGTTCCACAAGGTAGTGTCTTGGGTCCCTTGCTTTTTCTAATTTATATTAATGATCTCCCTAGACACATAAAGCATCCCATGGTACTTTTTGCAGATGACAGCACTGTACTAATAAAATGTGATAGTCAAAATGACTATGAAAATGAAGTTAATGAAACATTAAGAACTGTAATTAAATGGTTAATTGATAACAATCTAAAAATAAATTTAGAAAAGACAAATATTATGCACTTTCATCAAAGAACTCAACCGAAAAGTATTAATGTAAATTATAATGGACAGACCGTAGAATCTGTAACAAATTCAAAATTTCTTGGAATACATATTGATTGCAGACTTTCATGGACAATCCATATACACAATCTCGGCAAAAGAATCAACAAAACCTCATTCGCTCTTTACAAGCTCTCCAAAATAGTTGACAAAGAAGCGATTTTAACAGCTTATCACGGTCTGGTAGCACCATTACTGAGATACGGCATTATATTTTGGGGTAATTCGGTAGACAAGGAATTTATATTTAAAGCTCAAAAGAAGTGCATTAGAGCAATGTACCAAATAAATGGTACAATTAGCTGTCAACCTCACTTTAAAAATCTAAAAATTCTCACATTGCCTTCCCTATACATTTACGAAGCAAATATTTTTGTAAAATTAAATCCAAACTACTATAAGACTGCTGTCAAAAGCTATTATCGAAAATTAAGGGATAAAAAAAGGTTAGAGGTGCAGATACCCTATGGTAAAACGGCACTATTGAATAAAAGTATTTTATGCATGACATCCATAATTTATAATAAATTGCCTGATAACATTAAACAATTACCAATTATACAGTTCAAAAAGAAATTACATTCATTATTAATAGACAAATGTTACTATGATGTCAGAGATTACTTGTGTGACAAAAATATTGTATTCCAATGACAGGAAAGGAAAAATAAGTATAAATCAGTGGAGAGGCGTGCGAAGAGGCTGATTGGTGACCCTGATTTAACTCGAGTTGGTCTCCAAAGCCTAGAGCACAGGCGTAGAGTAGCCAGCCTTTCGGTGTTCTATAGGATACATTCTGGGGAGTGTGCGAGGGAATTGCACGATTTAATTCCCCCATCTCCGTTCCACCATCGGACGACCCGTCGCACACTGGTGAAATTTACGTGATTACTGGCCAAAATTGATAAAAACAAAGTTACTCCGATTCAAAATTAGTAACCTAATTTAGGAACAAGACATATGGCGCCATCTATTAATGACCATTTAAACCTTTGACAGTTTTTATTCAGATACCCACAACACTCAATTTAAACAGTTTTGCTTGTTGAGTAATTTATTACAACTTTGAGCTTTTGTTTAATGACAACGTTTAAATTTTATTTAGTTGATATTTGGTGTAGAACATAATGGATTCTATACCTTCAGGTTAGTTTATTATTTCTGTATTACTAAACAGTTTACATTACTTGCGATATAATAGATATGTAGGTTTGAATAGAAGTCTATCTTTTAACAGTTTTTTTTTTTGTTTTTCTCAGTGAAAAAGTTCATACTCAATCGCACTCAACCCGTTTCTTTTAAATATTTCGAAAGAACAGATCTATAGCTTTCATATCACACCAAAATTAGCTGCGTCTAACTGCGTCACCTAAACAAAATAGTGCAAAACTTACACCCCCTTATTCATAAAAGCTGCTGAAAGTTAACTAGTGATTAACGATTCTTTAAACATTTTAGACCTTTTAACGTTATTTAACTTTAATCATCGCTTATGGATAAACCCCTTAAACACTGTTGTGGAGTGGTATTTATTCATAAAAGATGATTTAAGTTAAGTGACGTTAAAAGGTCAAAAATGTATGTTGAAAGAATCGCTAATCACTAGTTAACTTTAAGCAGCGTTTATGAATAAGGCGGACAATGTTTACGAATTTAAAAAGTACTCATAATATTTTTTCAGGCAGTTCCCAGCATAGCATTCCAATTAGTCGAAGAGAATTATTGAGTTATTACTCGACGGGTGAATCTAATAACCACGAGATACAATTTCAACGCTTAGTTACAAAATTTCGGGAAAAGACACACTAAAAATGACTATAGATGAACAGCGATTGCTTCTAGGACTTTCATCACTCCATTGCTGGATCCGATTCTATGAATGTATGTTAAACTTGTCGTACAAACTGAAACTGTGTAAGTGGCGAGCCAGAGGAACAGCAAATAAAACTTTAGTAGAATTTGAGAAAAAAAGAGTGCAACAAGAATTTAAAACAAAACTGGGTATGTTGGTAGATCAGCCTAAACCTGGATATGGGAGTACCAATGATGGAAATTCAGTTCGACGATTTTTCTCCAATTACAAAATATCTGCAGAAATAACTGGCATAAGTAAACAATTGATTTATAGGCTATGGATTATTTTGATTACAATGTCTAGTGGGCTAGCAATGAATGAGGAAATGTTTAAAATATACTGCCTGAAAACTGCTGTTGTCTTTTTGAAATAGTAAGCATGGTATAATATGCCAACTACAGTTTACAGATTATTAATCCATGGGTATGAGTACAGAATGCAGTGGTTCCAATAGATCTTCTATCTGAAGAGGCTCAAGAAAGTAAGAACAAAGATATTAAAAAATATCGTGAAGGTTTCACACGGAAATTTTCCAGGAAACAGACTATGGAAGATTTGTTTCACCAACTATTAATTTCATCAGATCCTCACATCACAAGTCTCAGAAAGCTACCACAAAGACAAGTTAAACCCTATCCTCAAGATGTAATAAATCTTATAAAAGAACCAGAAATAAGTTCTATATCGTAATTGTTTTTTTTTTTTTTGTTATTTGTCTCATTTTTAACTAGTATTATTAACATTAAATACATCAATGAAAAATACATTTAATAGTTTTGCTTTTTAAAACACCTTCAATCTATTATTTTAGGCAGATTACAGCAATATGTGGGCATAACACGCTTGACGTAATTTTGGCCAATTTTTGAGCGAATTTCACCAGTGTGCGTCGTACGGCGAGTTTCCACCCTTATGTTGTTGACACCTCAACGATCCGGACGAAGCGTTTCGCCTCGTCCTTTATACCGCGTACATCGAGGGACTGGAACAATCTGCCGGCGGCGGTGTTTCCGTCGGACTACAATTTGAGTGTCTTCAAGGCTAGAGTGAATAGGCTCTTAATAAACTAGTGCGCTTTACCATCAACGATTGCGTCACTGCTTACCATCAGGCGGGATTGCGGTCAAGCGCTGGTTTATATTTTAATAAAAAAAAAAAAAAAAATTGTAATAATTTATTATGACTAATATGACTTGAATTTGTATGTATTTATAATTTGAAATATTTTATTAATTTATCAAAAACTAATATGACTAATTTGTGTTTATTTATTGTATGCCTTAACGGCGGAACATGGCTGAACTTCTTTTAATTATTTAAGACCTGTATCTATGATGTATACCCGTAGTCTACAATAAAGATGATTTGATTAGGACATATAGAGCTAACATCACGAGTATGAGTTATTAAATGAGTGTCATCCACGGACCGATCACGCCAAGCGTTGGTTAATTGATAGTGATGCTAATTCTTTCGTTCACAAACTAAACTAATTTTAAGTTACGCGTATCTTTTTCTTTCCATTTCATTAAGAAAAGGATAGAAGATAATATTTTAGTTTAATCCTGTCAAATTAAGATACTCTATAGACAGTTAAGACGTGATCATAATTCATAACCATGGCAATTAAAAATACGCTAATTTACGTTATGTCCCGTCTACATGCTCCTAAATTAGCGTATTTTAGACCTGTCATATTAATATGACAGGTCTAAACTGACATTTTATCTTCTGTCCTTTTCTTAATAAAATAGAAAGAAAAAGGTGCAGTGAACTTAAATTTAGTTTAGTTTGCGAACAAGGGAATCGTGATTGAATGTTTAAAGCTACGATTGCCGTAATAGATCCGTAGATTGGTCCATCTTTATATTCTTAGTTCCTTCCATGTCTCGGAAAGTATGTTAAGCCGTTGATCATATGTATGAACTCCCCTAATAGGGATGTATCCAAGGTATGAAAATCAAAAAAATAATTAGTCCGTCTTATAGATAATAAAAAAAATTGAGACCCGTATTTTTTATTTTGTCGTAATTACCAAAAACTACTGAGATATAGCGTAATAAAGTTACAGAGTGGGGGCTAATTACGTCACGCCGTTCTATATTTTGCACCACAGCGTGACGTCATGCGACATTTCAAATCAATATATCTTCCTAAGTATTTGAATGAAAGAAAAAATAAAAAATACGTGTTCAATATTTTTTATAAATCTATCTGACGGACATTAAATTATTTTTTAGGATACAAGCCAATTCCTAATCAAAGTATAAACGGGGACTTATACAGGGTCATTTGCGTCTATTAGCCCTACACACTACACTACCTATACCTAATGTTGCATGTAGATGTGCTTTTGTAGTTTGTAAGTACCGACTCCTATAAAGATTGGAGACTCTGTTCTCGAAGTTGTTGACAGCTACGTGTACCTGGGACAAACTATCCAGTTAGGAAGGTCCAACTTCGAGAAAGAGGTCAATCGTCGAATCCAACTCGGCTGGGCTGCTTTCGGGAAGCTACGTAGAATCTTCTCGTCCGAAATACCGCAGTGTCTCAAGACAAAAGTCTTCGACCAGTGTGTGTTGCCAGTGATGACTTATGGAATTGAGACGTGGTCGCTAACAATGGGCCTTATAAGAAGGCTCAAAGTCGCTCAAAGGGCAATGGAGAGGGCTATGCTTGGGGTTTCACTGCGCGATCGAATCAGGAATGAGGAGATCCGCAGAAGAACGAGAGTAACCGACATAGCCCGAAGAATTGCAACACTGAAGTGGCAATGGGCTGGACACATTGCCCGTAGGACCGATGCCCGATGGGGCCGACGGGTTCTCGAGTGGCGACCACGCACCGGAAGACGTAGCGTGGGTAGGCCCCCGACAAGGTGGACCGACGACCTGGTGAAGGTCGCGGGAAACCGCTGGATGCGGGAGGCGCAGGACCGGTCGTCGTGGAGAATCTTGGGGGAGGCCTATGTCCAGCAGTGGACGTCTTTCGGCTGAAATGATGATGATGATGATGAAGACTAAATAGCCGGGGATGATTCGACCCTAAAAAGCTGATTTAACCCCCCTCTAGGCTAGAAGCTGAATCCGCCCATGCCATGGTCCCACCTGTAATTTTTGGTCTTTGAGAGTCATTACGACTTGGCTTGTATCCTATAAAAATATTTAATGTCCATCAGATAGATTTATAAAAAATATTGAACACGTATTTTTTATTTCATTCAAATACTGAGGAAGATACATTGATTTGAAATGTCACATGACGTCTCGGCGTGGTACAAAATATACCACGGCGTGACGTAATTAGCCCCCACTCCGTAACTTTAAACGCTATATCTCAGTAGTTGTTGGTAATTACGACAAAATAAAAAAATTGGGTCTTATTTTTTTTTGTTATCTAAGTATAAGACGGGCTAATTTTTTTTTTTTATTTTCTTACCTTGGATACATCTCTACCGACATTAGCCCGAAAGTCTAATAACTGCCTGTCTTACGAAGGGGTATCGTATGACCTAGTAACTGGGTACCGGAGATTAGATAGGCAGTTGTTCCACAGACAGGTCACGTGATTATTTTAAGATGCACCACACTAGCGGTTAGGACCCGAAACAACTATCTGTAAAAGGACAGGAAGTCGACCTCAAAATATTTGGGAAAGATTAGGGAAAGGTTGATTTCGTTTAGTAAATAAACTTAAACTAGATTAACTACATAATAAACACACCAAGATTAGATACATAATCTTATCAACGTGCTATTGTGCCGTGAATGCTCAAGGAAAATGTCAATTGACCAACAAAGCAGCGGCTTTCGTATGTATGTCGTTTGACGTTTTAAAGTCAATGGTGTCAATGTAGGGCAGCGTCTCAAATAAAAATATATCTTGTTTTCTTGTGGGTATTATGAAAAAAGCGGTCAAGTTCCATTACAAAACATTTAAAACTAGATTTTTATTAATACACTTTTTTTTGTATCGGGACCCCCTTTAGCGATCATAGAAGTGCACATTGTGATACATATAGTTTCGGCCTATTTCGGTTTAAAAGATACAGTAGTGCTATTCTGAAACCTTGAAAACTTAGGTGAAGATTGATATTGTTGACAACACAATCTAATCTGCACCTAATTTTTTATAGATATTTTTGTAAGATTTTTGCAGAATCAATCGGCAGCTTACTAATTGATTTACACAACAAGCAAGCGGCAAATCCATTGCTTTTTATTTTAGAAAAAAAATTGTCTCCTCAAAGTTATCTTCATTGACAACAATCCCCGGCGAGAGGGATTGTTGGCCGCGTCGAATTTCTGCCGGAGCGGAGGAGTCGTTCCCGAGGGCTCTCTATCTGCGCTCTGCAGTAGCAGAGTGCATGAATAGGGAGCGAGGTGTTTTACAGTCCACGGTGTAGGGTCCAGGGGCGAGGGACTTGAGGAGTCTTCACCTCCTACTGGATGGACCCAAGGCGGAGGCGCGCGCGAGGTTTGGCGAGCGCCTCAGAGATAATACACGGGATAGTCTGTCGGTCTCCGTGGCGCAGCGGTCAACACGCCTGCCTGCGACGTGGAGGCCCCGGGTTCGATCCCCGGCCAGGTCATGATGGAAAACGGTCTTTTCCTGATTGGCCTGGGTCTTGGATGTTTATCTATATATGTATATATTATAAAATATAGTATCGTTGAGTTAGTATCCCATAACACAAGTCTCGAGCTTACTTTGGGGCTAGCTCAATTTGTGTGATTTGTCCGTATATATTTATTTATTTATTGTCACTACCCCGTGCACGAGGCGAGGCCCGGACGGACCGGGCCAGCATGAGAGTGTGGGGCTGTGGAAGAATCTCGACTAACACGGCTACGCGGGAACGTGAGTGGTTTTTAGTCAGTAGGAGTCTGACAAACCCCGTCGCCCACCCCAGGGCGGCAGACACCCAGAGAGGATTTTCCACCCCGGAACAAAAAAACGGCGTCAGCATGTCTACTCCAGAAAAGTTATCCATCAGCATAATATTATAATATTACTCGTAGCTGATTTATATTAATTTATATAATATACTGTATTGACTGGAAAACCGTTCAGGACGGCATTCAGTAGTTAATATCCTCTTCATACAGAGAAGGTTCGAATAATAAATAATTAGTTTACTGCGCTTTTTCGAGGCGGATTGTCTATTTCAGACGCAGTGTTAATTAATTACTATAAAATTTTTAATTTTAATGTTGAAGGAACAACATGAGTCAACCGTAATATTCTTGAACCTAAAATAACACCATGTGACGGACCAAACCATACTGGGCCCACGTGGTCGAGTTGTCACGCCAAGGCCCATTCATACGGATAACCTGAGTACCAGCAGCGGGAATCATCTTGATACTTGTAGTATTCACAAAAAAAAATACTCAGGACTGAGACTTGATAGTTTTACGGTTTGAAATGCAGCGGGTATATTTAATTTAATTTATCTATACAAAGTTGTTTCTTTATGGATAATTGAAATTCTATATTTAATTTTTCCACAAAGAAACAACTTTCAATGAACTTCAGTTCCGTATACTTATTTTGAATTCATGTACGTTTTATGTTAAGGTCATATTCCGTAATTTTGAGCCGATTTGTAAAATACATATTTATATTGGAAATATTTTAATAAAAAAAATATTTACGTCATTGATTAAATTATCTATGCAAAAGGGAGTAGACAAGCAAGAATGTGACATCTTAATTTTCTAAAAATACCTATAAAGGGACGAAAAAATGTCCCATTTGCGCGCACACCGTCGGTTACGACAGAAGATTTTTTTAAATTCCCTATTTACATTAGGTAATTATGATGCATGAATTCCTGGGTCTCAAAAGTAAATGTATTCTAAATTAGAATACACTGTTAAATGTTAAAGAGCAAGAACATTATACGCTATTATATGCTAATGAGTTGATACTGTCGTCAATCTCTAAGAATTGTTATTCAAGTTATAATTTACTACGATCGCGTACGTTTTACGTATGTAGGTACTACGAAAAACACCATTAATAACAATGACGTTTTTTCAAATTGCGGTATTTTCTTTTAATATTAAAACTCCCAAAAATATCCTTTCTATCTACGTTCTTATAGTGCAAACAATAACAAAGAAAGTCTTCACTGCATATTTTTCAAATAAAAACTAAAATCTCGATAAAATAGAGAAAAAAAATACTCACTTAAATTCTCAACCCACTCCAATGACTTAATAAAAACAAAAACTAAAATAAATCCGATAAAAAAGATAACCGTAAACATAAAATCAAATAGGATTATAAGAATTTATCACATCACTACACTGTCACTGCATATTGCCGACTGATCAAAATTCCCGCCAAACTTTGACATGTGCCAACCGCCCGCGTCCAATGCTGTGCTCACACTTCGAAACTATACTATTAATTAGGTACTTAAAGTGTTATAATTACGAGATATCAACGACCACGTAACTTTATTAACGAACCGTACAATTGGCTGCTGATTTTATTTGTTCACGCGTAAACTGTGCGACCGTGGTTCTGTCACAGCTATGCGTGACACTGAAATCAAGCGGTGTATGACCTTGTAGCAAAAATTGTGCGTCTTGTGTGTGTGTGGGTGGGAAGCGATGAAAAGCGCTTTTTGTTTGGTTGGGTACGTTTTATCGTATGATCCCTGAACTTTGATGGGTATCTCTGTTCCACTTTTAGAATTAGTGCTGCGTAAAGCTGCTGCAGCGGAGCTACCATGGAATCGATGTGTTTGATTGATGATTCGTTGATTTTGATTTACTTTATGGTTTATTTTATTATTTATGTACACAATAAAATACATAAAGATACGACAAAATTAAGATCTGAGTACAATGTGTGGCTTATTTCTTAAGAAATTTCTTCCAGCAGACCTGCGAAAGGAGAAGTAAAACAGAAATGTAGACAATAGGTACCTAGTGTGTAAGAACAAGGAGGAAATGAAATATGAATATGATAACTATAAAAGTAATAATATTAAATATACCTAAACATATAAACCAAAAATAATCAAATAAGTATACTTAAATAAATATATAATACTAAAATATATAAATATGTATAAATAATAAACAAATTCAAAGGTAAAGGTACCTAATGCTCTTTTAATCGACGTTTAAATTTAGAAATACCCCCTAAGTTAACGAGTGATTAGCGATTCTTCAACCATAAATTTTTGACCTTTTAACGTCACTTAAATCATCCTTTATGAATAATCACCACAGTGTTTAAGGGGTTTATTCATAATCGATTTTTATAGTTAAGTGACCTGCAAGCGTCTAAAATGTATGTTTAAAAATCGCTAATCACTATTTAACTTTAAGCAGCGTTTATGAATAAGGGGGTTAGTGTTTAAATCACCAATGTTAGGCAGGAGTGAGTTCCACAATCTTACAGCATGTACAGAGAAGTAATAGGAATAGTAAATTGTTTTATGAGGATGAGATTTAAGAATGGTGCGATCTACAGGGTGCGCCGCTAGAGCGCGCGTAAGAAAAACGCTCACGCAGGTAGGAAGGATAAGACGGGTTGTGTAAGATGTTGAAAAGGAGACATAAAATCCTAGTATTCCTGCTAAAGCGGATTTGGGAGCCACTTGAGTTCCTTGCGAAGGTGAGAAACGGGGTTATTCTTACGAAGACCGATAACAAAGCGAATGCACAGGTTTTGAAAGGACTCAAGCTTGTTTAACTGCTCCTCAATAGCATCCAGGTAACAGGCGTCGGCATAATCTATAATCGGCTGAATAAGTGTTTGTGCTAAAGAAATTTTAGTCTTAAAGGGCAGAAGACCATGAACGCATTTCAGCGAATGAAAAGGAGCTCGTGATTAAAATAACGGGTCGATTATAATCAGCCTATTTGTGCCTATTATTCCCACTGCTGGGACACACGCCTTCTCTCAGTGAGAGGCCGTAATCTACCATTCTGGCCCAGTGCGGGTCGATTAATCAGGTTAAACTACGCTTACCGCGGTCGGTTTCTAGATGGCTGTAGGCCTAGTATGAGTTTTCATTTCGCGTTTGACTCATCGATTGTCCCGCTTCAAGGTTGTAAGAACTCTCAACCAATGAGAGCGCCAAACGCGCTCGATATCGACGATCGAGTCTCGTGATGAAAACTTATACTAGGCCTATTGACCATCCATTTCTTACGGAGATTCGTCTGTGACTCGGAAAGCCCGATAAGATGTTGGAGCTGGCATTCATAGATCTTCGTAGACAGGAGCTCAAGGTCTGACAACCAGTCTTACCAAGAGGCTTCGTGTTCTCCAGTAACAGGGTTGTAACGAACAGCACCCTAATTGTGTAACACATTTTTACTATCAGTTGGAATCATTTCGAAACATACTGCTATTCCATTGCTCCATATGTTCCAAAATGTGTCTGCTCAACAACGTAAATAACGCAATGGATGTTGTTGAACTGTCAAAATGAAACCCATTGCTACGTGTAGGAACAATAATAATAATATATTTATTTAAAGACAACAATGGTCCAATGGTTAGAAAACCCCACCCCCTTTTCTCCCACCTTTTCACTGTAACCCGAAGGCTAGAGCCTTTTTTTTTTGACGCTGTGGGAATGCGTTTACGCACCATACCCCGAAGGGCGTGTGTGGGACTCGCCCAGCCGAAGCCGGGAATACCCACTAAACCCGAACAGCGGCACACCGACATCCCCTTAGTGGCGGGGTCATGGGAAATAGCAAGCCTGCCTACCAATCCCCCGCCGACGATTCCCGCCAAAAGGCGGGCCCACAGTGGGCCCTCCATAGGGAGGGGCCCGGCTGGGTACGTCTTCTTGTGCGAGAAGACGCAGCAGCCAAGGGTTTTTTAGCGAGGTGTCCTTCCTCTTAGCCCCACTCGTTTGCCCGGAAGCAAACGGGGCCCCCAGCTCCTCTCAATGAGGAGACCGGGTTGCCCGACGGTGATCCGGAGTTCGGGTCACGTCAGCCACCTGGAGTGGTGACCGACCCGCCGCACGTGTGACCGCCGAAGCGGTCCCCACTTCTGGTTTTGGTCCGCGCCGGTAAACCGGTAACCCCCATATCTGGGGGGCCGTTCCCCTATCCGCCACCTGGGGACGCGTCCGATGGCAGGCCAGAAACTGCACACGGACGAAGGCTAGAGCCTACTGCAACATAGCATAACAAACGCTACTCAAATGGAATTTAGATACACCCCGGGAACATTTGCCTCTCAGTTGCTATCTGGGATGGCCTATTTGGAAAGTTCTCAATCGATTGTGTACCCAAATTGATCGCTGCAGAAACCAACTTGATGAAGATTAAGAATATATGGGAATTGCTGACCCTTCCAATATCTCAGTGGGAGGTTGATTTATCATCCAGTTAATTAGACCATGTCCACCTTGCTTGAGTGTTGTAAGCGCTCACATTTTTTTTATCGGGATGGGATATCATCAAATGACCGCTCTGGGCGGGCGGAAAGGCGTGTCAGACTTTTACTGACTAAAACCCACCCGTGTTTCTTCACTTGCCTCTGTGACGGCCAGGGCCACGGTTTCTTTTTTAACCATCCCGCAACTCTGACCCAAAGCGCCCGTTCACATGCATCGTGGATGACTTAATGAATGTCATAGGCCACTGATGCCACAATCAAGTCCTCAGTTACCACCTACCTACTTAGTGTTGCCAGATTGCAAAAATATCTCTAGAAAATATGAAAAAGTCGTGTATTTGGGATTTTTGTCGAAGTAGATAAATATTTTCAGTCTTATGACTTATGGGATTCTTCTCTGGGGAACATGTGCAGACGTCAATACCATCTTTGTTTTACTGAAAAGGGCTGTTCAAGCCATTTACAACCTTGGTCCTAAAGATTCTCTTAGAGAAAAATTCAAAGAGGTGAACATTCTGATATATATTCATTTTCTAATATATATTTCATTTTCTAATATATATTGTGAACATTCTTCACAATATATATTTTATGTACATAAAAATGTATAGAATTTTTAAAAAATAAGCGATATTCATAATGTAAATACCAGGAACAAACACAATCTTGCTGTACATCACACTCGTCTCCACAGAGTAGGCAACTCGTTCATAGGTCAATGTATAGGTACGCTTTTACAACAAGCTTCCCATGGACATTCGAAACTTACCCATTAAACGATTTAAAAACTATATAAAGGCCAAACTTTGCAAAAAGGTGTATTATAAAATCACAGATTATATAGAAGACAATAAAACTTGGGACTGAGTTGCTCGCTCTGCTAAGCATTGTTATTGAGCAATACATATGCGTAATGATGTTGGAATTATGAAATTTTAAACAACGTTTCTTTTAGTCACGTGCATTATTGTAAACATTTTAATTTTTAATCTCTGGACTTGAAAAGAGACGATGATCCCTGAGTTTGTTTCGGCTATTTCTTCTCAGAGGTAGTCAGTTAGGAAATGCCGGCTCCATCTAGTTTAAAAAAATATGCCATGTAAAAGTGATCAGTGATCCTACTTGCTTAATAAACGATTTCATTTTATTAAAAATCGAAATAAATAAAAAAGAAATTACAATATTAAAATATTTAAAGTAGGTAGTAAGTAGCCGTAAGTAATAATTGTTACTTACCTCATGACAAATTTTCAGATTGCCCCAAGTCGATACGTCATGTATTTAACATGGCTCTTTACTGGGCTCACTGATTTGAATCCTTTGGGAATATCTAGAAATGATTTAAAATTCGAACAATTTTCTTCGATGTTTGAGTTTAAATACTAAGTCTTTGTTGTGGCTAATGTCCAAGAGGGACAAAGCCAAGAAGAAAAAAAAAAACTAAATTTTTATTAACTTTTAAATACCTACTGAAATGATTTTTACAAGTTCTTTCTCAGAAGTTTTTTGTCCGGAGAGTCTAGAGAATATTGAAAATGTCAGGAGAATCCAGACGAATCCCACTCACCAGGCAACTGTAGGCCTAGTATGAGTTTTCATTACGAAACTGGATCGTCGATATCGAGCGCGTTTGACTCAGCGATTGGCCCGCTTCAAGGTCGTAAGAACTCTCAACCAATGAGAGCGCCAAACGCGCTCGATATGGACGATCGAGTTTCGTATTGAAAACTCATACTAGGCCTACTGTAAACCTCAAACGATGCAATTGATCGAAAGAAGAATATCATACAGTGCAATAAAAATGGCAGGGTTTTTGTGGTTGTTCCCGCCTGAACAAGATCACGACTATGTAGAGATGACAGCACATCAAGCTACTACAATCTCTCAGATTTCTTTATTAGATTTTCAACTTTATCTCTAAAACATTACGGCTCAAGGTAGATTAAGAATATTTGACAGTTTCGGCTAGGTTGACCTGCTGTTGTCCGTACCTCAAAGGATTGTGCTGATAGACTTGATACATCGACCGAAGATGCGGACATGCGGCCGGCAAGCAATTGGCTTGTATCCTAATAAATAATTTAATGTCCGTCAGATAGCTTTATAAAAAATATTGAACACGTATTTCTTATTTTATTCAAATACTTAGGAAGAAATATTGATTTGAAATGTCGCATGACGTCACGCCATGGTGCAAAATATAGAACGGCGTGACGTAATTAGCCCCCACTCTATAACTTCAATACGCTATATCTCAGTAATTTTTGGTAATTACGACAAAATAAAAAATACGGGTCTTAATTTTTTTTATTATCTATAAGACGGACTAATTATTTTTTTGATTTTCATACCTTGGATACATCCCTATTCTCGATGGCAGGCCATAACATCGGCTGCCGGCAGAAGTTACCACCCCCCAGACAAAGTCTTACAGCCAAGCGATTCGTCGTGTTCGCCGCGGCATGCTGTCTGGTGAACCCGTACGGAGGAGGGGTCTGAGCAGTTGTGTTACCTTATGTGCCGGGATACGATGCGCCAAATGTTGTTGTGTCGGGAGTTTGGTCGTGGAGGGTCTTCAGATCAATCTCCCTCTTGCGCAGCATCGTTAGTCGTATTGTTGGGTTTAACGTTACATCACCTTGCTCAACTGTCGTCTGCCTTCCTATTCACTGGGTTTTTTTTAATGCTCTTAATAAACTAGCGTGTTTTACCATCAACGATTGCATCACTGCTTGGTCAAGAACCAGTTTATAAATTCTGTAAATAAGTTGTAGCAACAAGGTGTTTATCACCTGAATCTATGTAGCTGTGTTTGATTATAATCATTCACCTACCTTGATGATACTTGTGATTGCTATCTTACTTGGTTTTTTTTTCGATTTTCGTTAATTAGTTTATAATTAGTTCTGATTGTTTGGTTTTTACTTTATTATCGGTATTAAACCCATCAGTAGACAGTATACAGTATGTTAAGAAAACCCTGTCCGACCCGTGAAGGTGTTGTTAGGTATCGATAACTGATTCTACTAATGCATACAAAACCGGGCTAAACTTAAAAAAAAATCCCCTTAAAAAAATAAATATTATTTCGCAAAGAGGTAACTTAATAAATGTGCGTTAAGCACCCTTCCGCGGACGGCGCGCGGCAGAGCACGCGGCACGTGGTCGCATCGCTATTCGCTCATAATAATACCGGTGTTGTCACTTTTTTAAAAATTACCAAATTTCGGGGAAGTTGGAATTAATTCGCGGGAAAAAAAGATTATTTCAAAATTCATTTATATTGGTACTATGATGATTACGTAAAATTTTATATTATATTTGGTCATGTGTTTACCTAACCTTTATTATCCTTATGGGTCGGACAGGGTTCTCTTAACATACTGTATATTATATAATAATCTTGATATTGTTACGGGCTAGGGGTACTAAAATACCGGTTAAGGGTTACGAAGTTTATTGGCAACGAAGGTACAGTCGATTGTAGGCAATGACAAGTAGAATGTTGCTGACGTTGCACCGAAGTCTTCACTTACGTCCACGAAGTCCGTGTTGTAAACACACAATAACACTACAGATGTTTCTTCACGTAGTACTCAATGTTCTCGTTACAGTTGTCGCAGTAGGTATTCTCAAAGATCGCTTCTTAAGTATCGTTGTTTTCGTCTCGGTAGTCAAGTGCAGACTGACTCGGCGCCGGCGTCACGGTGCTATATATAGGCCAGCTGATCGAACATTCCAGAATCGTCTAGACGTAATAATAATAGCGCATACCTTCGAGTACATTCAGTAAGTACCTACGGTAATTCCCGGAAACGGGTTTCTAGAAATTTCGATGTCGTCACTTTGTTGACAAAATTGATAAAACCTGTACCATTCAATAGGCCACCTTAAGTCTAGGAATGCGTTTTTATACTACATCTAGACAATGTCTAGATCTCGAGTTATAGAGCTTAAAAGTTATGCACTGCATGTCACGCGATATTGAACCTTATGCCCTCGACATAAGGTGCATTCGTAACATTGCCCCCTTCTTAGTCGTGCTCGTCCCGAGCATGATTTGATCCGTGATAGCGAGCTAGGCGGTCTACGTGTACGATCTTCAGCTTCCCTCTAGGTCCTTTCTTTATGCGGTAGGTGACATCGTTTATCCTGGTTACTATCGTGTACGGACCCTCCCATTTGGCTTGAAATTTCGGACTCTTTCCTTTTCTCCTAATGGGATTATGTAACCATACCAAAGTTCCCTCTTCAAATCCGGGCACGTTAGCTTTGCGGTCGTATCGGATCTTCATTTTCTCGCTGGTTTTCAGACCATTCTCTCTCACTAGCTCATGTATTCCATCTAGTTTTCGTCGTAGGTCAGCCACATAGTCGACGGCTAGGATAGGGGTATCGGGGGGTGTTCCGGTTAGTGCATCTATGGGTAGTCTAATTTCTCGGCCGAAGTTGACTTTCGCCGGTGTACAATTTGTGCTATCATGTGTTGCAGAGCGGTATGACATTAAGAAGAGTGGAATATATTGGTCCCAATCCCTCTGGTGTTCTTCCACTACTTTGGCCAAATGATTCTCTAGCGTCTGGTTGAATCTTTCGACCATTCCATCTGACTGAGGGTGATATGGTGTTGTACGAGTCTTATGTATCCCGAGTAGTTGGCAAACCTCTTGAAATAGCGAAGACTCGAAGTTTCTACCCTGGTCAGAGTGCAACTCCAAGGGGACGCCAAATCGACAGAACACCTCGTGAACTAGCTTTTTGGCAACGGTATGAGCTTCTTGGTTGGGTACTGCAAAAGCTTCTGGCCATTTGCTGAAATAGTCTTGCATGACGATGATATACCTATTCCCTTCTTCAGTAATAGGGAATGGCCCAGCTATATCGACAGCAACTCTTTCCCATGGTGCACCAACATTGTACACTTTCAGCCGACCTCTGGCTCTCGTTTGCGGTCCCTTTACTGAGGAGCAGGCTACACATTTCCTACACCAGTCCTCTACGTCTTCGCGACAATGCACCCAATAAAATCATTTTCTCACCTTCGCCAGGGTTTTCTTCACTCCTAGATGTCCTCCGGATACTCCGTCGTGCACCTGCTTTAGCACTGATGCGACTTTATGGCAGGGGACAACTATCTGTAAGGTGACCTCCTGTCCACTGGGTGATTCCCATTTCCTCTTCATAACTCCATTATCAATTACCAGGCTGTCCCATTGAGCCCAGTAACTTTTTGCTGTTGGACTAAGCGCTGATATTTCACTCCAAGCAGGCCTCTGGCCACGTTTCTTCCATTCAATTACTGTCTTCAAGTCACTATCTTCCTTTTGTGCCTCTTCCAATGATCGATTATCCCAATCTTCATCCAAAGCGTTCACCTGGATAATCCTTACGTTCTCTTTCTTTTCCTGTTTGGCACAATGTCGGCAAGATTCTTCGCAAGGCCGTCTAGATAAAGCATCAGCATTATTGTGTGACTTGCCTTTTCGATGTTCAGTGACAAAGTCAAATTCCTGCAGCTGCTCTATCCACCTTGCTACTTGTCCTTCTGGGTCTTTGAACTGAAGCAACCACTGTAAGGCAGCGTGATCGGTGCGAAGTGTAAACTGTCTCCCAATCAAATATTTCTTGAAGTGCTGTAAGGTCTTAACAACGGCTAGAAGTTCTCGGCGGGTAACACAGTAATTTCTTTCTGGCTTGGAAAGACATTTGCTGAAATATGCAATAACGACCTGCCGATCTCCTTGTGTTTGAGAGAGAACTCCTCCAATGCCAACATTGCTGGCATCCGTGTCCACCAGAAATCGGCCTTCCCGACTAGGGTAACCTAATACAGGAGCCCCACACAAGTGAGTTTTGAGTAGCGCAAATGCCTGTTCGCAGTCAGGATTCCATTCAAATTGACACTTTTCTTCTGTTAAACGATGCAACGGTTTCGCTAACTCGGAGAAATTCTTCACAAACCGACGGTAATATGCACACAAACCCAAGAAAGAGCGTACCTCAGTTTTGTTACGAGGGGTAGGCCACTTCGACACGGCTTTTATTTTTTCAGGATCTGTTCGAATTCCTTGCGCCGAAATAATGTGTCCTAAGTATCCAACCTCTTTCTGGAATAGTGTACACTTACTAGGACTGAGTTTTAAATTCGCTTCACGCAGTTTTTGGAACACTTTCTCCAAATTGCGTAGGTGCTCTTCGAAGCTTCGTCCCATAATGATGATGTCATCCAAATAGACCAGGCATGCATCACCAAGCAACCCCACCAAAATGCGCTCCATTAGGCGCTCGAATGTAGCTGGAGCATTGCACAGTCCAAAAGGCATGACATTGAATTGCCAGAGACCCTTCCCAGGACCAGTAGAGAAAGCGGTCTTTTCTTTATCCTGCTGACAGATTTCCACCTGCCAGTATCCACTTTTGAGGTCAACTGTGGAGAACCATTTCATGCCACTTAGCAAGTCCAAAGTGTCATCTATACGTGGCAGAGGATAACTGTCCTTTTTCGTGGCATCATTCAACATCCTGTAGTCAACGCAAAACCTTGTACTGCCATCCTTTTTCTTGACTAGGACAACTGGAGATGACCAAGGGCTGGTAGATGCTTCGATAATCCGATTTTTCTCCATATCTCTTAACATTTCCGTGACTTCCTGTTCTCTTGCAAAGGGGGTACGACGTGGTCTCTGTCTTATCGGCTGTGTACCACCCGTATCTATATGGTGTTTGACTAGCCCGGTCCTTCCCACGTCACCATCGGTCTTCGAGAAGATGTCATGGAAGTTATGCAACAGTTGTTTAACTTTGTGAGTTTCGAACTTGTTTAAATTGCCCTTACAATTTTCGAGTAGTGTCGATACGTGTTCCTGCCACTTCTTATCACGTTCCTTTTCGTGCACCTCTGTTTTTCTCAAAGATGCTACATGATCGCACACACCCACCATGCAATTCTTTTCAAGAATTATTTCTTTGTTACTAACATTGATGATGCGTACTTTTGGTTTATCGGAAATCATCATCAGTGTCCTTGCTGTTATCCAGTCTGGGTGATTTTCAGAATCTTCTATTATAATGCAACGTTTACGGCATCCTATTGGTGATAGTCTAATATCAACTAAAGTTTCTGATCTTGGTGGTAATACCGTTCTCCTTAAACAGTACACAGATCCTTGTTTTCCACCTTGGAGAAATACTTCTTGTTCTGGAAAACTCAATACTCCTTTTGCCACATTCAGGACGCACTGCTGTTTCTTCAAAAAGTCCAGTCCTATTATGCAATCATCTGTAATATTCGCTACTAAAACAGGGTGCGTGAATGTCTTATCACCCATTTTCAAGGTCACATTCGTTTCACCAAGGACGAGCACTGGTTGGCCGGTGGCGGTTTGTAATCGGCATTGTGAAGACCCTCTTTTCCATGCTATGGTCCGAGGAAATAGCTCCGGTCGTGCAATAGTTCTTGATGCACCAGTATCCAATGTGAAACTGCATGACTTACCATTCAATTCTCCTTCTATAATAAGACTGTTTCCGTCACCCACTTGTGATACTGTTATAATGGGGGCTTCACGTCGACCAGCCAGTACTCGCCCCATAGCCCTGGCTGTTCCTAGTTTAAATCCTCTGCTTCCACCTGTGTCCCAGAAGTACTTCTTCCCTTAGACTTTCTGGGACAATTGATCCGAATATGCCCCTTTTCGCCGCACTCATAGCAGGTTGGTCCTTGTCGGGTTTTTATTGGTGCGGTGACCTCACGAATACGGTGGTGTTGTCGGCCGTCTTGGCGTACTGCTTCCACCTCTAGAGCGTGTGTCAAGGCTGCCTTCAGAGTCTGATGGTGGCCCAGACGAACTGCAGCCCTGACTTCCGCATCTCGGATTCCATCGGTAAAAGCTTGCACCGTTGTAGCATCAATTAATCCCGGCGTTGATGCATACGCCCTCCGAACAATACGTTCTATTTCCGTTGCCCATTGTTGCAAACCCTCACTGCTCTTCTGTGTGCGGTCGCGGAGTTGAGCCCTGTAGACATGTTCGAGGTGTTTCTCTCCATATCTAGACTCCAACGCTTCTAACAGACAGGCTAGGGTATTGCAATCGCCGGAAACATTTTCGAGGATTTGTACCGCATCACCACGCAGAGCAAGCGTAAGAGCGGTTACCGCTTGATCGTCGTCCCAGTTGTTGCCTTTAGCAACCTTTTCAAACTGTAGACGGAAGGCCACCCATGACGTTGTTCCGTCAAAGTGAGGTACTTTGAACGTCGGCAAAGCACTAGGTACAGGTATCACACCTTTAATACCTCCTTTTTGTACTCTCTCTATTTCTTTCCCAAACTCCATGATGGTACTATCTAGTTTCTCGATACGCGCATCATGATCCTCAATACGAACTTCTTGCTGGTCCATGCGGGTATCTTGTTGTGCTGTTTTTATTTTAAGCTCGTTGACCTCTTCTTTAGTTGTTTCCCACTTTTCATTAAGTTCTAATACTAATTGCTGGGATTTTACCTGAGATTCTGCTATACTTGTAATGATTTGTGCCTGGGTTTCTGCCTGGGATTGTTTTAGTTCTGCCTGGGATTCTGCTATACCTTTTATTTGCGCCTGGGATTCTGCTATGCTCAGCCTTATTTGCGCCTGGGTTTCTGCCTGGGATTCTGCTATGCTCAGCCTTATTTGCGCCGTCAAGTGAGCCAGTAATGCCGATAAATCGCATACGCTGGTTCCGGGAATAGTGGTGGTACTAGGCGCACTCACATTCGTCGGTGTTACGACGGTCGCATCTTCTATGGGTGCAGGGACACTAAGCGCTTCTTCCTCTTGACGCGCCAAATCCATCGCTGCTTGTCGTCGCGTGCGAACTCTTTCGTCTTCCCTTGGCGTGACCGGCATCCCACTTCTGACACCAATTGTTACGGGCTAGGGGTACTAAAATACCGGTTAAGGGTTACGAAGTTTATTGGCAACGAAGGTACAGTCGATTGTAGGCAATGACAAGTAGAATGTTGCTGACGTTGCACCGAAGTCTTCACTTACGTCCACGAAGTCCGTGTTGTAAACACACAATAACACTACAGATGTTTCTTCAGGTAGTACTCAATGTTCTCGTTACAGTTGTCGCAGTAGGTATTCTCAAAGATCGCTTCTTAAGTATCGTTGTTTTCGTCTCGGTAGTCAAGTGCAGACTGACTCGGCGCCGGCGTCACGGTGCTATATATAGGCCAGCTGATCGAACATTCCAGAATCGTCTAGACGTAATAATAATAGCGCATACCTTCGAGTACATTCAGTAAGTACCTACGGTAATTCCCGGAAACGGGTTTCTAGAAATTTCGATGTCGTCACTTTGTTGACAAAATTGATAAAACCTGTACCATTCAATAGGCCACCTTAAGTCTAGGAATGCGTTTTTATACTACATCTAGACAATGTCTAGATCTCGAGTTATAGAGCTTAAAAGTTATGCACTGCATGTCACGCGATATTGAACCTTATGCCCTCGACATAAGGTGCATTCGTAACAATATTTATCCGATATTTCTCTCAAAGTTTCTGTTAATTGAGTTGATATCATACCTACATATTTTTAGGATTTTTAATTGAGTCCAAATTAATCTTTAATATATTTTGTACGTTAATTCCAGTTACTCATATATCAACATTACTAAAAAAGACAGCACATGGAGCAACTACAAACTGTCAGTTTTTTTTTATTAGATTTACAACTTTATCTTTAAAGCTTTAAGGCTTAAAGTTGAATGGGAGTATTTGACAGTTTCGGGTAGCTTTACCTGCTATCGTCCTTTATAAACAGGGTGTATCTGACATGGTAACGCAAACTTTGCGAGAAGACTACACCGCATGCCACTAATAAAATTATGATATAGTCATTTATATCATTAGAGCGGTCACAGAAATAACAGTATTAAAAAAAATGTGTCGGCTCGGCCTTTGAACGTTGCAAGCGTGGCGCCGCGCGTGTTTGTGGGTATGACGTTGACCACTGATGTGAACTCTATTAAATTAGCTGATAGGATAGTTTTTCGAGTTTTGTTCACTGTGCGCTTTTTTGTGTAATTAGCGAGTTAATTATTGTTTACTTTAAAATCTTATTGGGTTATAAAAGTATAGCAATTATGAACGGTTTAAAGTGAAAAAAACTGCATATTATTATTTTTTAATCATGAAAAAACCGACGAAAAATTCCACCTGTGGGGGGTTTGGAAACATGTATTGGATCCATGGTACTCGTTTGGGCGTCGATGTCAGATACAGCCTTTATATTGTCGATCAGAATTTTTTTTCTAACTTATGTAGCAACGAATTACAAATGTATTGATTTAGATAGATGATGTATAGACAAGAGCACATCAAGCTACTGAAATCTGTCAGATTTATAAAGAATAAATAATAATAATAATGATGTCTGGTGAAGCCGTACGGAGGACGGGTCTGAGCAATTGTGTTGCGATGTGTGGCGGGTACGATGCGCCAAATGTTGTTATGGTGGTAAGTTTGGTCGTGGAGGGTCTCCAGATCAATCTCCCTCTGGCGCAGCATCGTTGGTCGTGTTGTTAGGTTTAACATTGCATCACCTCGCTCAACTGCCGTCTTCCTTCCTATTCACTCAGGTTTTTTGAGTGAATAGGCTCTTAATAAACTAGCGCGTTTTACGTTTTACCATCAACGATTTCATCACTGCTTACCATCAGGCGGGATTGCAGTCAAGCACTGGTATACAGTATGTTAATAAAACCCTGTCCGACTCGTGAAGGTGTTGTTAGGTATCGATAACTGATTCTACTAATGCATACAAAACCGGGCTAAACTTAAAAAAAAAAAAATCCCCCTAAAAAATAAATATTATTTCGCAAAAAGTGGTAACTTAACAAATGTGCGTTCACCCTTCCGCGGGGGGCGGGCGGCGGGGCACGCGGCACGTGGTCGCATCGCTATTCGCTCATAATAATACCGGTGTTGTCACTTTTTTAAAAATTACCAACTTTTGGGGAAGTTAGAATTAATTCGAGACAGCGACGGCAGAGCGGTAGGGTCGACAGCATCTTGGTGTGGTGGTACAGGTTCCATTTCATAGGTGAGTTTTGAATTGAAGCACGACGTGTAGATATACCCTCCAATCTTCATAATAACAATTTGAATAGGCAAACCGACAGTTTCGGTTCGGAGATGTGCCTTGGTCCGCGTCTCGATGCAAAGTGACCGTTCGACGAACCCCACTTTCCAAAGCGACTCTGTCCATGTGACGCCATCCCAAAATAACGCCACAAGCGCTCGCCCCTCTACTACGTAAATCAAATCAGCAACTTCTATTATTATTAAAATTATATCGACGATCTCCGACAAATATTATTTCGCAAAAAGAGGTAACTTAAAAAATGTGCGTTAACCTCCCTTCCGCGGGCGGCGGGCGGCAGGGCACGCGGCACGTGGTCGCATTGCTAGTCGCTCATAATAATACCGGTGTTGTCACTATCTTAAAAAAGGACCAAATTTTTTTTTTTTTTTTTATTAAAATATAAACCAGCGCTTGACCGCAATCCCGCCTGATGGTAAGCAGTGACGCAATCGTTGATGGTAAAGCGCACTAGTTTATTAAGAGCCTATTCACTCTAGCCTTGAAGACACTCAAATTGTAGTCCGACGGAAACACCGCCGCCGGCAGATTGTTCCAGTCCCTCGATGTACGCGGTATAAAGGACGAGGCGAAACGCTTCGTCCGGATCGTTGAGGTGTTAACAACATAAGGGTGGAAACTCGCCGTACGACGGGTCGTCCGATGGTGGAACGGAGATGGGGGAATTAAATCGTGCAATTCCAAATTTCAAATTTGGGGGAAGTTGGTATTAATTCGCGGGAAAAAAAGATTATTTCAAAATTCATTTGTATTGGTACTATGATGATTACGTAAAATTTTATATTATATTTGGTCATGTGTTTACCTAACCTTTATTATCCTTATAGGTTGGACAGGGTTTTCTTAACATACTGTATATTATATAATAATCTTGATATTTATCCGATATTTCTCTCAAAGTTTCTGTTTTAATTGAGTTGATATCATAGTACATATATTTAGGATTTTTAATCGAGTCCAAATTAATCTTTAATATATTTTGTATGTTAATTCCAGTTACTCATATATCCACATTACTAAAAAAGACAGCACATGGAGCAACTACAATCTGTCAGTTTTTTTTTTTTATTATTTCAGCTTTATCTTTAAAGCTTTAAGGCTTAAAGTTGAATAGGAGTATTTGACAGTTTCGGGTAGCTTTACCTACTATCGTCCTTTATAAACAGGGTGTATCTGACATTGT
The DNA here is from genome assembly GCA_037179545.1 of Sesamia inferens. NCBI lineage: Eukaryota > Metazoa > Arthropoda > Insecta > Lepidoptera > Noctuidae > Sesamia > Sesamia inferens. Next base: position 11,849,040 of record CM073951.1, on the reverse strand, counting down.
AACGCAAACTTTGCGAGAAGGCTACACCGCATGTCACTAATAAAATTATGATAGTTATTTATATCGTTAATGAGCGGTTACAGAAATAACAGTGTTTAAAAAAAACGAGTGTGCTTATGACCACACGACTGAAGTGAAACTTCTTTCGCACCATCTGTATGTATATATATATATATATATATATATATATATATATATATATATATATATATATGTGTGTACAATATATACATGTATACACATATACATATATTATTTTTTTATAAATATTTAAATTTATTTCATGCTTTCATTTATAAATTAATATTTTTGCACAGACCTCCAATTAAAAAAAAAAAAGGTGATTCCCTCGGGGCCAAAAGGTCGGGCTCTTCCTCCTGAATCAGGGGACCCCAAACTCGGGTAGTCCACGACCTCTGGTTCCCGAGATAATCCACGGGGGGGTGAGGTAACTAAAGGGGGTCGGGGGGGATAGGTTTCGTGGGGTTGCGGGGGGAGGGGGGGGGAGAGGGGGGGGGGGGTGGAGCCCCTCAGGGCCAAAAGGTCGGGCTCCTCCTCCTGATTCAGGGGACCCCAAACTCGGGTAGACCACGACCTCTGGTTCCCGAGATAATCCACGGGGGGGTGAGGTAATCAATGAGGGGGGTCGGGGGGTGGTCGCAGCGTCATGTTCTCGAAGAAATTCATAGTTCTTAATCAATCAAGGTACTTAGCTTAATAATTGGGCTTATGAGGCTCGAAAGCAATTTGTACTTTGTGTCCAATTATCGTATAGTGACGATATCTTCAAGCTTCTATACTTTCAATTATATCAGAAATGTTCAGCAAAAATATATAAAACAATATAAAGGCCAGAACAGAACGAAATTTATAAATTATTTGTGCTCTTAGGTAATCAATTGTTAACAAATCTTAAAAAGATCCAAAAAATATATATTGCCTTCGGCGAGATGCGAACTCACAACTTCATACTCCACATGTCATGCAATATTTACATGAGCCAACTCCTTGTTTGTAGTACAGACGAAATAGGACTATACACTGCTTCCGTTCGCCTTGCCCGATTTTTTTTGCTTCATTTTTCGTAACGCTTTCGCTAGTTTACTCCCCAAGTCAAGCGTGCCTAAAGAAGTTTCACTTCAAAAATGTGTCGGCTGGCCTTTGAACGTTGCAAGCGTGCCGCCGCGCGTGATTGTGGGTATGACGTTGACCCCTGATGTGAACTCTATTAAATCAGCTGATAGGATAGTTTTTCGAGTTTTGTTCACTGTGCGTTTTTTTGTGTAATTAGCGAATTAATTATTTTTTACATTAAAATCTTATTGGGTTATAAACGTATAGCAATTATGAACGGTTTAAAGTGAAAAAAACTGCGTATTAGAATTTTTTAACCATGAAAAAGCCGACGAAAAATTCCACCTGTGGGGGGTTTGGAAACATGTATTGGATCCATGGTACTCGTTTATACTATTGTCGAGAAGAATTTTTTTCTAACTTATGTAGCAACGAATTACAAATATTCTTTGTATTGATTTAGATAGATGATGTATAGACAAGAGCACATGCTACTGAAATCTGTCAGATTTCCTTATAAAGAATAAATAATAATAATAATAATGAAGTCTGGTGAAGCCGTACGGGGGACGGGGCTGAGCAGTTGTGTTGCGATGTGTGGCGGGTACGATGCGCCAAATGTTGTTATGGTGGTAAGTTTGGTCGTGGAGGGTCTCCAGATCAATCTCCCTCTGGCGCAGCATCGTTGGTCGTGTTGTTAGGTTTAACATTGCATCACCTCGCTCAACTGCCGTCTTCCTTCCTATTCACTCAGGTTTTTTGAGTGAATAGGCTCTTAATAAACTAGCGCGTTTTACGTTTTACCATCAACGATTTCATCACTGCTTACCATCAGGCGGGATTGCAGTCAAGCACTGGTATACAGTATGTTAATAAAACCCTGTCCGACTCGTGAAGGTGTTGTTAGGTATCGATAACTGATTCTACTAATGCATACAAAACCGGGCTAAACTTAAAAAAAAAAAAATCCCCCTAAAAAATAAATATTATTTCGCAAAAAGTGGTAACTTAACAAATGTGCGTTCACCCTTCCGCGGGGGGCGGGCGGCGGGGCACGCGGCACGTGGTCGCATCGCTATTCGCTCATAATAATACCGGTGTTGTCACTTTTTTAAAAATTACCAACTTTTGGGGAAGTTAGAATTAATTCGAGACAGCGACGGCAGAGCGGTAGGGTCGACAGCATCTTGGTGTGGTGGTACAGGTTCCATTTCATAGGTGAGTTTTGAATTGAAGCACGACGTGTAGATATACCCTCCAATCTTCATAATAACAATTTGAATAGGCAAACCGACAGTTTCGGTTCGGAGATGTGCCTTGGTCCGCGTCTCGATGCAAAGTGACCGTTCGACGAACCCCACTTTCCAAAGCGACTCTGTCCATGTGACGCCATCCCAAAATAACGCCACAAGCGCTCGCCCCTCTACTACGTAAATCAAATCAGCAACTTCTATTATTATTAAAATTATATCGACGATCTCCGACAAATATTATTTCGCAAAAAGAGGTAACTTAAAAAATGTGCGTTAACCTCCCTTCCGCGGGCGGCGGGCGGCAGGGCACGCGGCACGTGGTCGCATTGCTAGTCGCTCATAATAATACCGGTGTTGTCACTATCTTAAAAAAGGACCAAATTTTTTTTTTTTTTTTTATTAAAATATAAACCAGCGCTTGACCGCAATCCCGCCTGATGGTAAGCAGTGACGCAATCGTTGATGGTAAAGCGCACTAGTTTATTAAGAGCCTATTCACTCTAGCCTTGAAGACACTCAAATTGTAGTCCGACGGAAACACCGCCGCCGGCAGATTGTTCCAGTCCCTCGATGTACGCGGTATAAAGGACGAGGCGAAACGCTTCGTCCGGATCGTTGAGGTGTTAACAACATAAGGGTGGAAACTCGCCGTACGACGGGTCGTCCGATGGTGGAACGGAGATGGGGGAATTAAATCGTGCAATTCCAAATTTCAAATTTGGGGGAAGTTGGTATTAATTCGCGGGAAAAAAAGATTATTTCAAAATTCATTTGTATTGGTACTATGATGATTACGTAAAATTTTATATTATATTTGGTCATGTGTTTACCTAACCTTTATTATCCTTATAGGTTGGACAGGGTTTTCTTAACATACTGTATATTATATAATAATCTTGATATTTATCCGATATTTCTCTCAAAGTTTCTGTTTTAATTGAGTTGATATCATAGTACATATATTTAGGATTTTTAATCGAGTCCAAATTAATCTTTAATATATTTTGTATGTTAATTCCAGTTACTCATATATCCACATTACTAAAAAAGACAGCACATGGAGCAACTACAATCTGTCAGTTTTTTTTTTTTATTATTTCAGCTTTATCTTTAAAGCTTTAAGGCTTAAAGTTGAATAGGAGTATTTGACAGTTTCGGGTAGCTTTACCTACTATCGTCCTTTATAAACAGGGTGTATCTGACATTGTAACGCAAACTTTGCGAGAAGGCTACACCGCATGTCACTAATAAAATTATGATAGTTATTTATATCGTTAATGAGCGGTTACAGAAATAACAGTGTTTAAAAAAAACGAGTGTGCTTATGACCACACGACTGAAGTGAAACTTCTTTCGCACCATCTGTATGTATATATATATATATATATATATATATATATATATATATATATATATATATGTGTGTACAATATATACATGTATACACATATACATATATTATTTTTTTATAAATATTTAAATTTATTTCATGCTTTCATTTATAAATTAATATTTTTGCATAGACCTCCAATTAAAAAAAAAAAAGGTGATTCCCTCGGGGCCAAAAGGTCGGGCTCTTCCTCCTGAATCAGGGGACCCCAAACTCGGGTAGTCCACGACCTCTGGTTCCCGAGATAATCCATGGGGGGGTGAGGTAACTAAAGGGGGTCGGGGGGGATAGGTTTCGTGGGGTTGCGGGGGGAGGGGGGGGAGAGGGGGGGGGGGGTGGAGCCCCTCAGGGCCAAAAGGTCGGGCTCCTCCTCCTGATTCAGGGGACCCCAAACTCGGGTAGACCACGACCTCTGGTTCCCGAGATAATCCACGGGGGGGTGAGGTAATCAATGAGGGGGGTCGGGGGGTGGTCGCAGTGTCATGTTCTCGAAGAAATTCATAGTTCTTAATCAATCAAGGTACTTAGCTTAATAATTGGGCTTATGAGGCTCGAAAGCAATTTGTACTTTGTGTCCAATTATCGTATAGTGACGATATCTTCAAGCTTCTATACTTTCAATTATATCAGAAATGTTCAGCAAAAATATATAAAACAATATAAAGGCCAGAACAGAACGAAATTTATAAATTATTTGTGCTCTTAGGTAATCAATTGTTAACAAATCTTAAAAAGATCCAAAAAATATATATTGCCTTCGGCGAGATGCGAACTCACAACTTCATACTCCACATGTCATGCAATATTTACATGAGCCAACTCCTTGTTTGTAGTACAGACGAAATAGGACTATACACTGCTTCCGTTCGCCTTGCCCGATTTTTTTTGCTTCATTTTTCGTAACGCTTTCGCTAGTTTACTCCCCAAGTCAAGCGTGCCTAAAGAAGTTTCACTTCAAAAATGTGTCGGCTGGCCTTTGAACGTTGCAAGCGTGCCGCCGCGCGTGATTGTGGGTATGACGTTGACCCCTGATGTGAACTCTATTAAATCAGCTGATAGGATAGTTTTTCGAGTTTTGTTCACTGTGCGTTTTTTTGTGTAATTAGCGAATTAATTATTTTTTACATTAAAATCTTATTGGGTTATAAACGTATAGCAATTATGAACGGTTTAAAGTGAAAAAAACTGCGTATTAGAATTTTTTAACCATGAAAAAGCCGACGAAAAATTCCACCTGTGGGGGGTTTGGAAACATGTATTGGATCCATGGTACTCGTTTATACTATTGTCGAGAAGAATTTTTTTCTAACTTATGTAGCAACGAATTACAAATATTCTTTGTATTGATTTAGATAGATGATGTATAGGCACATCAAGCTACTGAAATCTGTCAGATTTCCTTATAAAGAATAATAATAATGATGTCTGGTAAAGCCGTACGGAGGACGGGTCTGAGCAGTTGTGTTGCGATGTGTGCCGGTATGATGTGCCAAATGTTGTTGTGTCGGGAGTTCGGTCGTGGAGGGTCTCCAGTAGGCATAGTATGAGTTTTCATTACGAAACTCGTTCGACGATATCGAGCGCGTTTGACTCAGTAGGCCTAGTATGAGTTTTCATTATGAAACACGTTCGTCGATATCGAGCGCGTTTGACTCAGGGATTGGTCCGCTTCAAGGTCATAAGAACTCTCAACCAATGAGAGCGCCAAACGCGCACGATATCGACGAACGAGATTCGTATTGAAAACTCATACTAGGCCTACAGAGATTGGCCCGCTTCAAGGTCGTAGGAACTCTCAACCAATGAGAGCGCCAATCGCGCTCGATACCAACGATCGAGTTTCGTATTGAAAACTCATACTAGGCCTACAGGCCTCAATCTCCCTCTGGCGCAGCATCGTTGGTCGTGTTGTTGGGTTTAACATTGCATCACCTCGCTCAACTGCCGTCTTCCTTCCTATTCACTCAGGTTTTTTGAGTGAATAGGCTCTTAATAAACTAGCGCGCTTTACCATCAACGATTTCATCACTGCTTACCATCAGGCGGGATGCAGTCAAGCACTGGTATATAAATAATAATAATAAATAAAAATTTCAACTTAGTCTCTAAGGCATTACGGTTTAAATTAGATTGGGAATATTTGACAGTTCCGGGTAGGTTGACTCTTCTGTCGTCCATACATAAGTTGTTAAACAGAAATAATTTCATTTTTCATTCATGAGTAGGGTTGCCAACCCTGCTATACGGAGTGGTGCTGACAATACGACAATAAATTAATCATCGTGTACCTCAACACATTCACAGTTGACCCATAAAAAACCACATAAATATGTCCATTAGTTTAGTCACAGGAAATTGTTTTTCATTTTTCAAATTTTCTACATGATGTACCTACATGTTGATTAGGAAACGCTTACAGGTTAATGATCGCCGCATCCTGCGGTACCAAACTTTAATAGTAATGGCGCGAAAAAAGCAAGTCGATACAGGATCGCGCTGTCGCCGATCGGAGGTCAGTGAACCAATATTTTTAAAGGATGTTTGTTCTATTCCGTTTGCAATTTTATGCGATTTAGTTTGTTTGAAATTTTCATTTTTTTATTTTTGATGCTAGATTTTTTTCTATGATTTAGGGTTATTCCTATGAACCAGCATTGTTCGTGTTTTCATTTATTGTCGTATTGTCAGCACCACTCTGTATAGGGTTACGTCACAATCATCATCTTCATCTCAGCGTTTACCCCAGTCGCATCCGAAGCTTTTACAGCTTTGGAGTCTGGGGTCTGCTTTACCAGTCCAACTGCTGAGTTTTGGCTAAACCTCGATATTTTTCGTGAAGCGACTGCCGTCTGCCCTCCACAACCCGAAGGCGATATCGAAGCATTGCAATTAATCCAAATGTTGGACTTTTGAGGGCTCCAACAACCCATAACGACTGCCATTAGATGTTTGTATGGCAACCAGGACTAACGGCTTAACGTGCTTTCCGAGGTACGACCAGACCGACCAGTGCAAATGTTCATATTCATGCATACAAATATTTGCACTGCGCGGGGATCGAACCCCCGCCTTAACTTTATTGTCATTCATTGTGTAATTTACGAGTTTTCAACATGGTTGGGAAGAGGATATGCAGACACCTCTGCCTACCCCTTTGGGCACTGCAAGCATAGTATTATGTTACAATCGATGATGAATTAAGGAGATAAGTGTCTTAAATCTTACAAACATCATTTCTGGGTTCCAATAAGTCTAGTCTACTAGCGACATCTAGGTAAAGTATGAAGTACCATTATTTTTTTGGAATTTGAATATAGATGACGCTACATGTATTTTAAATCACAAAAGTACTCATTACACGTTACATTGGCACCGATTCTCTTGTTTACAAACTAAACTATTTTAAGTTAATTGCATCTTTTTCTTTTTATTACATTAAGAAAAGGATAGAGGATAAGATACTCCATAGACAGTTTAAACGCAATTATAAACATGGCGACTAAACTATAGTGCGTTTCATCTAATAGTTCCTTTGCCGTCATGTTCGCATTCATTTTTTGTCACTATCGTAAAAAAGGTAGACGCGCTCTGCGCCTCTCTCTCACACACTAAACTGCATTAGTGCCAACATGACGGCAAAGGAACTTTTAAATGAAACGCACTATACGCCAATTTATAATAATAATAATAATCTTAAATTTCATTTAGTTAATAGTTTGTGAACAAGGAAATTGGCGCCAGTATCGTAATTTTCGCATGTTTAATGACTGTCCACTCTTGGTTCAAAAGTTCGAGGAGACTTGCTCTACGTAGGATAAACAATGATCGGGCCAACCAGGGACATCACGGATGGAAGAAAACACCGACATAGTGCAAGAGTCAGATCGTGAAAATTCTATTCAATCCATTCGTAAGCCTTCCAGTTCATTAAAATATACATATATCCAGCAGCCTATTCGCGTAACGTATAGTACGTTACGCGATTAGGCTGCTAGATTATCAATTGAAATAATTTAGAAGCCTATTGCGAAACCAGTGAATTTCTAAATATCTCTGCCTAACGGCGTAATGAATTCTGCTGAATTGTCAAAATGAATTATATTGCTACTTAATTATAATGTGTTACGTAATTACCCTGCTGACACACTGTTACAGCACATTTTAAAGAATGATAAGAAATTTCATCAGTTAGTACAGGAATTAAAAATACTGATCATAGGTTACATTTAGTTTCGTGAATGAAATGATGAACCGTTTTTCAAATGCGGCATTGATCACCATATGGTCAGAGGCACATTGAATCTGAACATAGTGCTCGAAAGATCTCGTCTGATTAAGTCTATGTTCCGGCCAGCTCTAAAATCGTTTAGAATAGTACCTACAGAAGTAGCGACGTGGATAAGTACAATGACGTGTTTGTAGAAGCCCGACGTACGATCGAGACCAAATATTTTAACACCCGCCGTACAAATAGAACTAAAAAGCTATCGGACTACACTCTCGAGCTCATGGAGGACAGACCTGAGATGATTTTGCATTCGTCAAGTGTTGTTTGCAGATACCGGCAGCTCAATAAGCAGATCTCAAAGTCTCTAAAGCGGGACCTACGTCGGTATAATGCAGAACGTATAACGGAGCGATACGGCAGCTACAAATTTTCCGCAAGAGATCTGAGTATTGGGCATAGCCGGCTGAGTAAGCTGAAGACTGACGAGGGCAAGGTCACAACCTCCGGGCCCCAGCTTTTGAGGGAAGTCGAGATTTTATATGGACAGCACTACTTATTGAGAACAAATCTCGCTGAAGACCCCAGAGCAAGATTAACCCGACATTACACCGAAGAAATTGTGGAGCTCAGTCCACAAGATTCGATTGGCTCTCAAACAGCTTAAAAATAACAAGGCACCGGGCGATGACGGAATAACGGCTGACCTACTGAAGGCGGGCGGAGAACCAATCCTTAGGGGTCTTCAAAAATTATTTATTCCCCTCATAGTAAAGGGACAAACGCTACAGAAATGGTAGAGAAGTGTGGTGGTACTCCTTCTCAAAAAAGGTGACAACACCCTTTGAAAAACTACAGATCCATCTCACTTCTGAGTCATGTTTATAAGAAATAAATAGGAAATAAATAAATAGAAATAAATGTGTAGCGGTACCTACAAAATCCACCAAATGAACAACGCGTCAGACTGACGTCACACGAATTCTACATCTCGCAATGAGAGTTTACCGTGCAACTAGCATATATATACAACTTCCCTATTTCAACCGTTGTTGGGCAAGTGCCCGCCAGACATAACACCCGTCTGGTCGGAGGACCCTCCCATTTCTATGGAGGATGAGTGAACTTTACTCCCTGTTCCTCATGCCTCCACATTGGTGACCCCAAGTATGGACCTCAGCGCAGCCTTCGTGCGACTACTTCATCATTATCATCATTACTCCCGCAAGCTTCATCGGCGAATCACCCAGCCAGCCAGCACCCACGGCTACAACGGGTGTCCTGACCACAAGCATGCAGCGACCGCGCATACCTGGTCATCACCCTCAACCTCAACCTCATCAGCAACCTCGGCACAGCACACTGCACTTTCGGCCGGTCAACAACTCTCTCCTGGTCGACGCAAAAGCCAGCCTCAACCCGGCGCTGTACGACATCCGACGCACTGGAGTATAACGCAGCGCCACCACCCCGACTCACTGGGGAATCTCCGAAGACAGTTCCGACTCACCGTAAACTACGTGGCAACCGATACCGACTCATTGGAACCTCAGGTGGCCTGGCAAGCATCGCAAGATACAGGACTCAGCCCACTATCGACCTCCGGTCTCCGGAGGGGAGTGATGTAGCGATACCTACAAACGCCACCAAATGATCAACGCCTCAGACTGCTTTGTTCATTTGGTGGAATTGTTTACAATAAACCCACCAAACTGCGTAACAGTTTGTCAGCGGGATTAGCGCTTGTTTGATACACTTGACACACAGTTGCTTTCGGGAGTCCTCACAAATCGCCTCGCTTGCAGGTTTCACGACTTCCAGCCTCTCGAACAAGCCGGTTTCTGAAAGGGCTTTAACACTGTAGACTATATACAATACGCTGCTGCAGGTTATACAGAAGACAGAGGAGTATAACCTACCCCTTTACTTGTTGTTTTTGGACTACGAAAAAGCCTTTCCGACCTTTGCGCTATACTGCAGTCTCTCCAGCGTTGCCAATTAGACTCTATCTCTATCGGTATATTGAAGCACTAAAGGGTTTGTATGAAAACGCCACCATGTCAGTCCGAATACAGGTCCAGACCTCTAAACCAAAACTTGTGCAGCGTGTTGTCAAACAGGGAGGTGTCATCTCCCCGAAACTGTTCACCGCTGCATTGGAGGATGTCTTCAAGATTCTGGACAGGAAAGGACTAGGCATGAACATCAATGGCGAGTACATTATACACCTTCGATTTGCTGACGAGATCGTAGTCATTGCTGAGACCGCAGAGGATCTGAGTACAATGCTCGAAGATCTTTGTAGAGCCTCCGACCAAGTCAGCCTTAAAATGACCAAGACGATAGTCATGTCTAATGCCCATCTTGTACAGACTCCTATAAAGATCTGAGACTCTATTTTCGACGTTGTTTACAGTTACGTATAGCTGGGACTAACTATTCAGTTATGAGGTCCAACTTCGAGAAAAAGGCCAATCGTCAAATTAAATTCGGTTGGGCTGCTTTCGGGAAGCTACGTAGAACCTAAAAATTTTAATAATGTGCGAACGACAGCACTTTAAGCTATTGCCAATCTGTCATATTTCTTTATTAGATTTTCAACTTTATTACTAAAGCATTAAGGCATAAGATTGATTGAAAATATTTGACAGTTTCGGGTAGCATCCGTACGTACATGCAACAATTTCGAGATACGGATACGGAATGTTTAAAAATTAAAGTTTACCTCTCTTATGGATATGTAAAAAACAAAAATATTATGGATTGTTATAAAGACCTTACATTCAAATTCTGCAGGTTCTCTTGTCTTTGTTTTCAGAATTCTGTATACAATGGGTAAAAATAGTACCCCTTCACGAAGACTTCATGAAAATATTTTTTGCAATGAAAAAAAAGGCTTAAATAGCAATAATAAAATCTTATTACCTACCTAGTTTGGAAAGTAAAAAAACAGTTGAACAATCAATTGCTCTGACAACGATTGATCTATTTATATTTGTATTGAAATTGAATGCAAATGAAATTTTATTGTGAAATATTATTTTAACTATCTCTTTTTTAGTTCACCGCCATTAGTTTCACGTCGCGTAATTTTGTATACTGAGCACACTGTATCCATTAGTAGAAAAATATTTTTATTGCTGGTAGCACCGACTAGGCAGAATAACTTGACAGCCTTGTAGAAATTTCTTCGTTTATCAAAAAAAGTTATATAAAAGTGAAGTGTACAGTGAAACGTAAAAGACGATAATTTTCAAGCGATTGTGATTTTGCAGGAGATATATTTGCAAATTTACTAATTAAATAACTTCTTTGTGCATGAGTTGCCATCTGTGGAAGATATAATTGTTGCAACGAGATGATTATTGAAAATCCTGACGCTTTCAAGTCGTGGTTGACCTCCATATTGGAGCCCCTGTGAGTTCATCCGCTGCCATATTTTAGTATTTACAACATTGCGATCTCCTGCTGGAAATTCGCAATTTGTTAAGTTTTCAACTTATTGTTACATTGATTTGTTTGCAGGGATATTTCTATGCAACATTAAATAATTAGCGAGTAAAAGTATCAAGTTACATTTAGCTTTATTTTTTTTTAATTTGACGTACACACATGCTTTTATTTTCGTGATTTCAAGGTTTCAAATGGTGAACCCTGCTTAAAACTCCAACGTGTTGCTTTAAAACCCTTCAAATTGTGCGTTATCATTAAAAAAAACGAGGTATTATTGTGATTAAAAGGACATTCAGATTTAATTTTGTCAAATTCCCATGTACAGTTTGTATGCTACGATCTGAAACTATATAACTCATTGATTTAGTTCTAAATTATATTTTCATTCAAATAGATAGACTCATCATCACATTTTTGTAACATATAAAATTGTAATTTTTATTGTGTTCAATTTAAAGCAACTTATGTGATTTGTCTTATCCAGTACAATGAGTCAACCACTAATACTACTAAAATTTTGACCATTACATATTTTATTGTTTTAAGAAATAATTTCTGTTTTATTGCCAATAAATCACTTTCTATTTTCTGATCAATATTTTTTTTTTTAATCATAAATCCAGTTGCTATGATTAAAACTTTAATCTCATCTCAGCTATAATCAAATGTCTAAAACTTGTCAAATTGTGGAAGTTTTAGAGCTACCTTTGACAGATTAAGGTCCATATTACAGAACCTCACTCAAAACTCAAACTTTACTTAATTCTCATTTAAAGCAATTTGATTAATTGAAACTAGTTTTAAGTAATGCTTAAATCTTGAGTAAGGTTCTGTAATATGGTCCTAAGACTGAGGTCTAACTATAAACCTTCATTGCCCCTCCGTAGACCCACTGAACAAACACTTTGTTGCATTTAAACTGAACTCTTTTTTTTTTTTTTTTTTTAATCTTTTATTTAGAGGCTTCAGTGCACTCAGGGTGACTATGCCAGCCTCATGGGATCAATCCCAGTGTATACACACACATCACATCTTCAAATCTCACACTCCTGCTCTCCGCCCCTCTCTATCATTTCTCTCTCTCATACATCTCTTTAGGAACCCATAGATACACTGGGCCTCTTCGGACATTGGCTGGCTCAGAACCACATTGATTCCCCCATTATGGCGATCAATGCCCGCCAGCAGGCTCCTCCTCAGTTCGCGATACTGGTCACACTCCACCAACACATGAATATAATCTTCGGGCAAAACTGAACTCTTGAAACCTTTTACAGGTACAGAATTGTCAAGCAGTTGGTCAGTCACCTTGTTTACCCATTCTACTACTAAGGTTCTTATTGAGAAGAATGGGCAAGAAGTTTCATAGGCGCTTCATACCTTCCCTAGTAACTTTTATCCTTCCCAGCCAATAGAGGTCCTATGATGGACAAAGGCGTCCCCCAAGGCTATCCACAATGACCGGTCTTGTGTTTCCCGCAACCTTCACCAGGTCATCGATCCACCTTGTCCTCCAATCAAAGCCATATGGTTATACTCCTACTGACTGACTTACATTCAGCATGAAGATGTTTGATGATTGGGTTCACTACTTAACCACAATTTCATTATTTGGAAGAGATGCTTCCCTTTTTTCGGGGTTACCTTACCTTTACCTAAAGGGTAAATACAGGTCCCCACTATCTGTCTGTCACCAGGCTGGATCTCATGAACTGTGATAGTTAGATAATTTTTCATAGATAATATATGTCTGTTGCTGCTATAAGAACAAATATAGTCTGTCTCCTATTTAGCCAGATTTTTTTTGATGTTTCTGACATTATGAACTGAATGTTTATTTTATTCAATTATATTTTAATCTTCTATTATATTAAATTCTCCTGTCTTAAGTGTTTGTCCTGGAACTCTTCAAAACACAATATATTTATATTATTATTATTGCCATCATAAGTACAAATAAATAAATTTGAATTTGTATCGCCCATGATGGCACAGTTGTGGTTTGGGTGAGAATGGAAAAGTTAACTTAAAAGGCTATAATAATCCAATGGTATCTGAGTAACAATCAAATGTCAAAAACTTTCGTAAATTTGGGGATGTTTGACATATTTTTGACACAGGCTTGCCTAGTTTGAGGCCAATGCAAAATCTCTGTAATCTTTTGAGCAATAGTATGTTGTTGTAGCTTATGGCTGCACGGTTAGCGCAGTAGTTAAGCGAATGACTGCTGCGCAGCGTGTCGCGGGTTCGATTCCTGCATGGAACAAATATTTGTATGACCTACAACCAGTTGTTCTGGATCTGGATGTTTATGTATGTGAACTTATATGTTTGTAAACCCACTCATGACACAGGAGAAATTACTATCATGAGGTAAAGTTAAAAAAGAAAATCCAGACTGTGATAGATCAGAAGGGCACTTCTCGAAATTTAAAATCTTCAAAATATGGTCACAGTCTCATCTCGGCGACAAAAAAATGTCATCAAAATGCAGGGAAACTAATAGTTTTTTTTTTACTTATCAAGTCAGTCAGTCTGTGAACTTTCTTAAATTTACAAGAAATACCCTCAGTTGTTGTGGTGGCCTAGTGGTTAAAACACCAGCCTCTCAAGTATGACTTAGTAAAGGTAGTAGGTAGGTAAAGTTATCAAGATACACTTAGAAAGTTCTAAGTGTATCTTGGACAACAATGACTGAAGGTGAAGGAAAACATCTTGAGGAAACCTGGACTTTAAGTCTGAAATCGCCAACCAGCATTGAGCAAGTGTGGTGATTAAGCTCAATCCTTCTCTGTATGAGAGGAGACCTGTGCCCAGCAGTGGGACGATAGAAAGGTTTCATATCATTACCCTCAGAATAGAACAGATTTCAGGTACTGATTCAGAATAGAAGCTTTAACTGTATCTAATGCCGAGCTATAGATACAACCTAATCCTTCTAAGGTCGAGGTTTAAAATGTTCTATAACTAGTTGCATTGAAATGAAAGCTTCAGCTTGGTATGTGTTCTGTTATAAATAGAAAAGTGTGATTTTACCATTTCTATCTCAACTGTTGTTGTAGTTTAAAATAAACTGGTACCAATTATAGCCTGTGAGTTGGTCTTGGTTTTTGTAGTTTAATATAAACAGGTACCAATTATAGCCTGTGAGTTGGTCTTACTAAAATAGAATTTGAACAACTCGAAAAATTTATTTATAATGTCTGAGATAATGGTAATGTTTTGAATAGAAACTTTTTGGAGGATAAGCCTCAGGTATTAAGCCCGCCTTTTTTACATACATGTTATGACGTACTTTGTGCTTGACAGCTATCCCACTTGATGGTAAGCAGTGATGCAATCGTTGAAGGTAAAGCACGCCAGTTCAGTAGACACTTGAATTCTAGTCAGACGGAAACACAGCTGCTGTCAAATTATTCCATTCCCTCCATGTATCAGATAAAAGACGCGGCGAAACGCTTCGTCTGGATCGTAGTGGTGTCAACAACGTAAAGGTGGATCCTTGTCGTCTGATGATGGAATGGTGATGAGGGAAAGGGAATTAAGACACACAATTCCCTCGCACACTGTCCAAAATGCATCCTATAGCACACCAACAGATTATGAAATAGATAACAGGTTACTATTACTGAGCTGTGTTGGTAACTCTTGCATAATAATAATAGGTACTGATTGTAATAAAGTTTGTAATAATATGTTAGGTCTTATCATTTCATAGGCTATGTCATAACAGTTCCTATGCTTGTTACATTATCATACAGGAGGTTATTATTATACAGGTAGAAGGCAGTGTTTATCTGTAATAATATCTGAAAGAGATAAAATTTATTTGGTTTTATCTAGGACATAATCTCTGAAACTACCAGTAGGATTAGAAAAAGTCGTTTTGCATTCAAAGCCTGGTTCTTTTAGGAAGAGTTTAGACTATATAACATCTTGCGATAGCTTTTAGGAACATAGTAATAAGAAAAAAGTCTAGGCTTAATAAACTAGCCCCCTTTACCATCGACGATTGCATCATTGCTTACCACCAGGCAGGATTGCAGTCAAACACTAGTTTATAATTATTAAAAAGGCGTAAAAGAAATGATAGCGCGGCCAGGCGTGCGATACGACGGGAGTCAGGGGGAAAGAAAAACGCGGTCCAAAGGCACAAGACAAATCAGTATAACAGCTTTTTATGGAATGAGTGGACCGCGATAGGTTGAGTTGATTGAGAAGGTTCCCATGTGAAAATTTCTAGCAGAACCTGGTGACTAAATGTTATTTTTATTTGT
This sequence comes from Sesamia inferens, assembly GCA_037179545.1. Classification (NCBI taxonomy): domain Eukaryota; kingdom Metazoa; phylum Arthropoda; class Insecta; order Lepidoptera; family Noctuidae; genus Sesamia; species Sesamia inferens. The sequence continues at coordinate 11,833,368 of CM073951.1, read as the reverse complement.
TCCCAGTTGCGATGCCGATCCAGCAGCCCTCGCTAAGTATGTGTACGCTTTGGTTAAGAAGGACAAACCCCTGGACGAGCTCCGGGAGGTGATGGTTGATCAGCTGGATGTCTTTCTCCAGCATGGTAAGTATCTGACCAAAAGTCATCCCTTTTTTTTTCATTGTTCTCCTCCCCTCTGGTCCCTCTTCTCAATTTATTTCGTGTGAAAATCAAGTCATTCATAATGGAATGAGAATTGGACGACTTTTCGACCATCAACATTAGAATAAAAACTTTTTTTACAAAAAAAAAAAACAATAGGCTTCCAAAAAACACTACAAAGTGAAAAATAACTAATTTCGGAAATCTTTGGTTTTTGTATATTAGTTTTTGACACCCGACTTCGAAATTAGTTATTTTTCACTTTATAGTGTTTTTTGGAAGTCGGTTGTTTTTTTTTTGTAAAAAAAGTTTTTATTTTACAATTTTAAGTTGTGAAAAGTACTGTTCAGCGGCATCCGCTTAGACTGGATGCTGACGCTAAAATACTTAATGAAAAAACTTACAAACGCACTGGTTGCCCCTACGATTTTAGAAAGTTCCCCTTGATTTCTCTGGTCTTCCACCATCAAACCCTGATGTCCTTATCATGGGATAACATTGGGAATGTTTTCTTTCCAACAGAAAAAGAATTATCAAAATCGGTTCATAAACGACGAAGTTATACGCGAACAAACATACAAAACAGCATATATACGGTCGAATTGAGTAACCTCCTCCTTTTTGAAGTCGGTTAAAAAATAGTCACCACTTCGGAGTACTTTCGCTAGGAAAAAGTAGCGCAACAAACTCCCCAGCAGCACAGCTGTTTGTTGAGTTTGATGACACTTTGACAGTATACTAGACGTACAAAATTATTATTTGTTTATGCGAACACGTGTCCAGTATTTTTTAAGTAAAGAATCTATGGTGAAAATTTCAAAAAGATGTCATGAAAAACCACAAAGTTACCGAGCTTGTTATCCTACTTGGCTGTCCCAACAAAAATATGGTCCACGCTCCGCTCAGGCGGGCGAGCGGTGCGTTGATCTGTGGCGTCAACTGTTACGCGGGCGTAAGCAGTACTATGATCTACATTAAGCTGCGTGGCGCGCTCGGTACACACTGCGACAGTTTCTAAATGTATTTGGGAAAAAATATAACATGGTGTATAAAGTAACTACTTAACATATTTCATCGCAACATGTCTTTTTCCTGTAAAATTCTCTATTAGCCACTTAGGTAGTCGCCCTCACTAACCGTATCATCATTTACACAGTCCATCCATTATTTCTATGATCTACAGTCTACACCTTAGGCTCAATGCGCACGTACCACAACCACACCACAACGACGCGATGTGGTCGGACGTATATTTTGTATTGAAAATGAATATTACAATTTACGCGTACCACATTTTGCTATTGACCACCTGTGTAATATGACCACATCGCGACGATAACGCCGCGGCGGCACCGTCGCCACGACATGACGTCATCATCGCGCCTACGCAACCACATGGACATTTTGGCGGTACAACAACGCAACTGCAAAACGCCACTGTGACACTATTCACACGTAACCACAGCTTGACCACATTTTGACGCTGCGACGTGGTGTGGTTATGGTACGTGTGACCCTTATAGCCATCAATATCGGTGCTAACACTCAATTTATTTGTCAACAGAAACGAAACCATTTGTGGAGATGCTCTTCAAGGCTCTTGAAAGCAATGAATACTTAAAGCCAGGACGAGAGGAGAAGAAACTGGCTTCTCCAACACCGGCAGACTCTGAGCCGTCTAAAGAACCTGAAATTGAGAACCATGGTAAGTAAAAATTTAAATTTAATCAATGCCAAGATTCCTCCGTCCCTCGGAAAGCTCTTTAGGCTGTTTCCCTTGGCTGTCATTCGTTGATCGTTCGCAGGCGTTATGGTTCATGAGAAGCTCGAAAGTGACAATCAGTAATACCAGGGGGTATAGTATCACCCAGTAACTGGGTTGTAAATACTGCTTCCCGTTAGATTGAAAACCGATCCTAACATAGTTGGGAAAACACTACGTTATATTTTGTACGATGTATCTGACATCGTAACGCAAACTTCGCAAAAAGGCTAGACCGCATGCCACTAATAAAATTCTGATAGTCTTTATGTCGTTAATGAACGGTTACAGAAATAACATGTTTAAATAAAGTGTCGGCTCGGCCTTTGAACGTTGCAAGCGTGCCGCCGTGCGGGTTTGTAGGTATGACGTTGATCCCTGATGTGAACTCTATTAAATCAGCTGATAAGATAGTTTTTCGAGTTTTGTGATCATTGCGCTTTTTTGTGTAATTAGCGAATTAATTAATTTTTACGTTAAAATTTTATTGGGTTATAAAAGTATAGCAATTATGAACGGCCTAAAGTGAAAAACCACATATCATTTTTTTAAAACATGAAAAAGCCGACGAATAATTTCACCACTGGGGGTTTTCAGAATCATGTACTGAATCCATGGTACTCGTTTGTGCGTCGATGTCAGATTCATCCTTTATATACTCATCTAGAACTTCGAGTCTAGAGCAACAAACTAGATTGGAGTGGGTGTGACATGAGAGTTCGACGTCCTGTGCTATGCCTTAGGCGTTTCGTCTTTGAGAAGGACGGACTATGCTGAATAACACCCACTCATATTCCTTAACTAGTCTTTGCCATGACCACGATATATATGACAGCACATTCATATCACCTCCGTTTCCCAGTTTTATGGTCACAAAATTTCACCACTGTATCTAAATTAAATATTCCCCGTCACGCAATGAAAATAGTCTCTAAGAAATCTCCCAAAGAGTTTTGTACAGACGGCAGCACTCCAGGCTACTACAATCTGTCAGATTACTTTATTCGATTTTCAACTTTATCTCTGAAGAATTATGGCTCAAGATTGATTGGGAATACTTGACAGTTTCAGATAGCTTGACCTGCTGTTGTCCATACATACATTCTTTGTGGGAGGCTAATGGTATAAAAATACTAGCTAATACTAGTTCCTGCTCACAATATCTTCTGCGTAACTTTTTTTTGTTCCACAATCTACCCCATCACGGTGCCTGCCAGTTGTTCATCATCATAATTTCAGCCGAAAGACGTCCACTGCTGGACATGGCCTCCCCCAAGGTTCTCCACGACGACCGGTCCTGCGCCTCCCGCATCCAGCGGTTTCCCGCGACCTTCACCAGGTCGTCGGTCCACCTTGTCGGGGGCCTACCCACGCTACGTCTTCCGGTGCGTGGTCGCCACTCGAGAACCCGTCGGCCCCATCGTGCATCGGTCCTACGGGCAATGTGTCCAGCCCATTGCTACTTCAGTGTTGCAATTCTTCGGGCTATGTCGGTTACTCTCGTTCTTCTGCGGATCTCCTCATTCCTGATTCGATCGCGCAGTGAAACCCCAAGCATAGCCCTCTCCATTGCCCTTTGAGCGACTTTGAGCCTTCTTATAAGGCCCATTGTTAGCGACCACGTCTCAATTCCATAAGTCATCACTGGCAACACACACTGGTCGAAGACTTTTGTCTTGAGACACTGCGGTATTTCGAGCCAGTTGTTAATGCGATTTAACTTAGCATTATTTAGAAAGAAAGAGAAGTATAGTAAGTTTAAATAATCTTTTTGCTACATACATATCACTCACCTAGTAATTATAAACTAGGGCTTGACCACAATCCTGCCTGATGGTAAGTAGTGATGCAATCGTTGATGGTAAAGCGCCCTAGTTTATTAAGCCTATTCACTTAAAAAAACTTAGCGAATAGGAAGACGGCAGTTGAGCGTGGTGATAGGTATATTGCCACATCTGCAAAAAATGTGAAACTGAGTTTATTAAATATCCTTAATATTTATTAGCGTCTACACTAGTACCTGTAACCCGTTGAACACTGCGTTTCTTTACCAGTAGAGAGAAGAATCTGTAAAAAAAAAAACGTAAAATAAGTCAAATTAATTTCAAACATTTATAAAATCTTCCATCCTTGTGTGTTATGTGACGATATATTCCTAGGTAACTATCCAGTATCCGGCCTATCCGGCCGATTAAATAGAACAAACTGGATAGACTAAACATATTTTTGAGTAATTATTTGCTTTATTTAGTTAGTATCACTTTAATATATTTGGTTTAAGTTTTATATTTTTAATCACACAATAGTAAATTAATGTAATACAAAGAAAATGAATGAATTAGTAGATACTCATACTGCACTAAGGGGCCATCCATAAAGTACGTCACACTAATTTCATGAGTTTTTGAGCCCCCCCCCCCCCCGTCCTTGTCACAGGTGGTCACATTTCTGAGACCCCCCCCCCCTCCCTAGTGTGACATCACATGTTTTGCAATTTAATATCGAAAAATTATTAAATTAAAACAGCAGTTCCGAAATTAGTTTTATTTCCATTTAAATTAAGTACTTTTTTATGAAATCAACATAATATCAAATATTTGAAACAATAACAAAAAAAATAAACTAATGAATATAAAGAAAAAGAAGACAAAGAAACTCAATCATCTTCAGTCCATGGACTTTGAACCCAGTCCTTTAAATTATTTATAATAAATATTTGCCCTAAAGACAGAGTTGGACATATTTTTTAGTTTAATTAATATTTGAAATTACGCGATTAGTACCTCTAGATTTTGAAATGTGATGTCACGAAACTTAGGACCCCTCCCACCCCTTGTCACACCATGTCACACTTTGTCGACCCCCCCCCCCCCCTTTACGTGTGACGTACTTTATGGATGGCCCCTAAGGGCAAATTATGGTGAATGAATACTAATTTCTATTCATTGGGAGGTAGCAGGTGGTTGCGTTTCTCTTCATAAAAAAGGCCAGCTTCAAAAAGTCTTTCGCTGTACACACTGCTGTAAGGTGCAGAAAGGTAGATTTTAGCAAACTTTGTTAAATTTTTCTGCCCACCAAGAATAAGGGTCGCAATCAATTGGCACTGACTTGAGATAAAAACCCAGCTCACAGGTTATCGCCACCTGCCCAAACGACTAAGTTTCGCCGGATATCCGGCTATCCCGCCACATGGTCGGCCGGGTATCCGGTATCCGGCCAAACTACTATCCGTTACATCTCTAGTTATTATCCTTCCTCAAGAACTTCTTCTCTCTTAAACTTCCCTTGAAGAATTCTTCCTGCTTACCACCAGGCAGGATCGCGCTCAAGTACTAGTTTATAACGTTTAAAAAAAACAAACCCAAAAATATTTGATATAAATCGACTCCTCACGCGACATTTGATTTTGAACTTGCTGATCGAAAGATGTAGACTATGTCCTCAGAAAGGGAAGAATACGTGGGTTTTGCCTTTTAATATCATCGCACAAAGATATGTACAGAGGACAGCACACCAAGCTACTACGTCTGTCAGATTTTGTCATTAGGTTTTCAATTTTATCTCTAAAGCATGAAGATTTTAAACGTCTCTATAGAAAAGGGAGGATCCGTACGGAGGACAGGTCTCAGCAGTTGTGTTGCTATGTGTGCAGGGTACGATGCGCCAAGTGTTGTTGTATTGGGAGTTTGGTCGTGGAGGGTCTTTAGATCAATCTCCCTTTGGCGCAGCATCGTTGTTGGGTTTAACATTGCAACACTTCGCTCAACTGCCGTCTTCCTTCCTATTCGCTCAGTTTTTCTGAGTGAAAAGGCTCTTAATAAACTAGCGCGCTTTACCATCAACGATCGCATCACTGCTTACCTTCAGGCGGGATTGCGGTCAAGCGCTGGTTTATAATTATTAAAAAAAAAATCCTCCGACCAGTCCCCTAATTCGCGAACACATTTTTGTCAAATGATTGTGACTAGTTGGGATCGTTTGGACCGAACGGACCAATGGGCGGTCCGAACGATCCCAACTGATTGAGTGTTTGCCACTTGCCCCATTGGTTGATGTTGGGAAGTTTATGTATGCTAGTTGCAGGGTAATCTCTGCTTTCGAGTTGCAGGATTTGTAAGACGCGTTGTGTGCACGTGGAGTTTGTAGTTACCGTTCCATCTGTTATGACATCATGTTGTGGAGGCATGAGGAACAGGGAGTAAAGCTCACTCATCCTCCATAGAAAAGGGAGGATCCTCCGACCAGACGGGTGTTATGTCTGGCGGGTACTTGCCCGATGGTTGAAATCGTCAAGTTGTATGTATGCTAATTGCACGGTAAACTCTGATTGCGAGATGTAGAATTCGTGTGACGTCAGTATGACGTGTCGTTCATTTTGTGGCGTTTGTAGGTACCGCTACAATGTTATTTCCAGGTTATTAAACCATTTTTTTTTCTTTTAGCTGGTGCTCCTCTTATCCCGTCTCCCGTATCTGGCGGAGAGACCCGCGGGCGTTCGCCATGCGCCGGCACTCTGGCCGGAGGCGTCGCACCAAGCGCGGCGCCAGCTGGTCTGGGCGCTGGTGGATTACCCGCGGGCGCTGTGCCCGCCGGCGGGGTGGGCGCGGGCCCCACAAGGGCGAGGCTAGTCGTATCACGTGGTGCCAAGTTGGCGGCGCCTGCGCCTCCTGTGGGCGCTGCGCCTAGAGGACATCCGCATAATGAGCATACACTTGTTAAGGTAAATAATGTTAACTTTTTTTTTAAATAATTATAACCTAGTGCTTGACTGCAATCCCGCCTGATGGTAAGCAGTGATGCAATCGTCGATGGAAGCGCGCTTGTTTGTTAAGCCCATTCACTCAAATAACTAAGTGAATAGGAAGGAAGACGGCAGTTGAGCGAGGTGATGCAATGTTAAACCCAATAACACGACCAATGATACTGCGCCAGAGGGAGATTGATCTGAAGACCCTTCACGACCAAACTCTCGAAACAATACCATTTGGCGCATCGTACCCGGTACACATCGCAACACAACTGCTCAGACCCGTCCTCCGTACGGCTTCACCAGACATCATGCCGGAACACGACGAATCGTTTGATGGCAAGACTTTGCTAGGTTGGTGGTAACTGCTGCCGGCAGCCGGTGTTACAGCCTACCATCGATAAAATTTTTTTTTTTTCTTAATTTTAGTTGATTTACTACTGAATGAAGTGAGGGAGTCCTTGAGTGACGCGAGGGAGTTTCGGCGAGAGGCAGCAGTCTCCACATTGCTAACGATGCTGTCGCAAATTACCGATGGTTGAATTATACAGAAAATCGCTTGCCGTAACGATCCGTACGACAAATGGAAGGCTCTATCATCATCCGAGATAATGATGTGACTTACACAAAGAATTGCGCTTGCGCCGCTCTGGGTTGATTCCGAATTAACAACTCCTAAGTCGAGTTTAACACGTGATTCCTATTGGGCTAGCACGTCTTCGTATTATATTGGTTGTGTCAATGTAATTCTTTTTTCTTCAGGTATTGCCTTTAACTGAGCTGCTAGAAGAACCAGTGGACCAACCACCTAGGAGACGTGACAGAAGAGGAGATTCGGTTAGTAACTATCATCATTACCTACCCTTTTCTTAAATATGTTGGGGTTAGCTTCCAATGTTAACTGCTGTGTATGTAGCTGACTGAACGACTGCCTATCTGACACTCCACAACCCAGTTACTGGCTAATACGATATCTCACATAATGTTACGAATGCATTTTATGTCAATGACATAAGGTTCAATATTGCGTGACAAGCAGTACGTAACTTTTTAGCCTTATATCTTGAGATCTAGGCATTGTAAAAGTACGATATGAAAACGCATTGCTAGACCTAGTCTTGCAATGCGTTTCCATCCTAGGATGGCCTATCGAATGGTAAGCTTTAAACGGCATTTTAATACATAGATCGTAACAATATAAAGGGTGTATCTGACATCGACGCACAAACGAGTACCATGGATCCAGCACATGATTCTGAACCCCCAGTGGTGGAAATTTGCGTCGGATTTTCCTTATTAAAAAAAATAATTGCAGTTTTTTTCACTTTAGACCGTTCATAATTACTATACTTTTATAACTCAATAAGATTTAAAAGTAAAAATTAAATAATTCGTAAATTACACAAAAAAGCGCAATGTGAAAAATACTATAAAAACTATCCTATCAGTTGATTTAATAGAGTTCCCATCAGTGATCAACTTTATACCTACAAACACGTACGGCGGCACGCTTGCAACGTTCAAAGGCCGAGCCGACACATTTTTTTAAACACTGTTATTTCCGTAACCGCTCATTAACGATATAAATGACTATCATAATTTTGTTAGTGGCATGCGGTGTAGCCTTTTCGCGAAGTTTGCGTTACGATGTCAGATACACCCTGTATTAAAGTTAAATATCCATATCTGAAAGCTAAAAATATTTTATTTGGTTTTAATTTTTTTGCAACTAGTAAAAATTAAATATGTACTATGTAAATAATATGTAAAATGACTAATAATCCCAATTGCTTTGTGTTTAGACGCGCGACACAGATAGGAGACGACGTCGCTCTCGCTCGTGGGAGAGACGCGCACGCGCACGGAGACATGCTCGCGACACTGAACACAACAATGACGTCAGAAGGTAATTGCGAACTCATCTTTAGTCATCAATCTCAGCGTTAATCCCAGACGTATTGGAAGCTTTGTCAGCTTTGGAGTCTGGGTTCCGCTTTACCAGTCTCGGATTTTGGCTAAACTTCGATATTTTCCATGAAGCGACTGCCGTCTGTGGTCCACAACCCGAAGGCGATATCGAAGCATTGCAGTTAGACAATTATTGGACTTTTGAGGGCTCCAACTACCCGTAACGACTGCCATTAGATGTTCGTATGGCTACCGGGACCAACGGCTTAACGTGTTTTCCGAGGCACGACCAGACCAGTGCAAATATTCATATACATGCATCCAAATATTTGTACTGCGCTGGGATCAAGCCCCGGAGACAGTCAACTATTAATAATAATAATCATTGCCGCCGTATCTGTATGTTGACGTCGTCGTAGGGTTTATTATATGGATAATAAGTAGGGATACTCCCGTTTTGCTGGAGGTCTGTTCTCAGGAGAGAGTTAGCTGTTGCCCAACGGCCTGTGTGTATTTAAAAGTTCATTTTTTATACAAATTTTTATGTCATCATCATCAACCTTTTTATCGGCTGCACTGCTGGGCACAGGTCTCTCTTACAGAGAAGCATTGAGAGGAATCACCACGCTTGCTCAATGCGGATTGGCGATGTCAGACTTAAAGTCCAGGTTTCTTTAAGATTTTTTTCTTCACTTTGTAATCAGTCATTGGTGGCAAAGATTTTTTTTTTTTAACAATTATAAACTAGCGCTTGATCGCAATCCCGCCTGATGGTAAGCAGTGATGCGATCGTTGATGTTTTTTTTTTTAATGTTTATAAACTAGCGCTTGACCGCAATTCCGCCTGATGGTAAAGCGCGCTAGTTTATTATGAGCCTATTCACTCAGAAAAACGGAGCGAGTAGGAAGGCAGACGGCAGTTGAGCGAGGTGATGCAATGTTAAACCCAACAACACGACCAACGATGCTGCGCCAGAGGGAGATTGATCTGAAGAACCTCCACGATCAAACTCTCAACACAACAACACTAGGCGCATCGTACCCGGCACACATCTACAACTTCGGCAACTTTTCTAAGTGATATGTATTTTGCCGCCAAGCGATTTGTCGTGTTCCGGCATGATGTTTGGTGAAGCCGTACGGAGGACGGGTCTGAGCAGTTGTGTTGTAAAGCTTGCCGGGTACGATACGCCAAATGATGTTGTGTCGGGAGTTTAATCATGGTCCATCCAGATCAATTTCCCTCTGGCGTAGCATCATTGGCCGTGTTGTTGGGTTTATAAATTTGCATCACCTCGCTCAACTGCCGTCTTTCTTCCTATTCACTAAGTTTTTTTAAGTGAATGGGTTTAATAAACTAGCGCGCTTTACCATCAACGATTGCATCACAGCTTACCATCAGGCGGGATTGCAATCAAGCGCTAGTAAATAATTATTAAAAAAAAAAGTGTCTACTTTATCGGCAACCAAAATTATTGAGCGCATTGTTAGAGTCAGAAGTACGTTATCCAACAGTTTAGTCCAGTTTAGTCCAGTTTAAATAGTATATACTCTATACTAATATATAAAGCTGAAGAGTGTTTGTTTGAACGCGCTAATCTCAGGAACTACTGGTCCGATTTGAAAAATACTTTTTGCGTTGGATAGCCCATTAATCCAGGAAGGCTTTAGGCTATATAACATCACGCTGCGAACAATAGGAGCGGAGCATATGCTACGCGGGTGAATCCGCCGGACCTAGCTAGTAGTACTATAATCTTGAACTCTCTCTCCGACAGACGGCCGTTGTCTCGTTCACCATCGCCACGTGGTCGCTACAGAAACAGAAGTCCACCTCCGACAATTGACAGACAGACCAGCAGATCTAGGTATGTATCATCATCATACTTTCACTTGTCTACCCTTTACTCAAGGGTCAGCTTCCAGTTCCACCATCGGACGACCTGTCGCACGGCGAGTATACCCTTACGTTGACACCACTACGATCCGGACGAAGCGTTTATCCTTGTTTATCCATACTAATATTATAAATGCGAAAGTATCTCTGTCTGTTTGTCTGTCCGGCTTTCACGCCAAAACTACTGAACCGATTGTGATTAAATTTGGTACACAGATAGCCTAAAGCCTGAGAAAGGACATAGGCTATATAACGTAATCGTTGGTCGTGTTGTTGAGTTTAACAATACATCACCTCGCTCAACTGCCGTCTCCCTTCCTATTCACTAAGTTTTTTTTAGTGAATAGGCTAAATAAACTAGTGCGCTTTATCATCAACGATTGCATCACTGCTTACCATCAGGCGGGATTGCGGTTAAGCACTAATTTATAATTATTTAAAAAAAAATCTACGCATGGCAATTGGAGCGATGTTATAACCTACTTTTTGACGCGCAGCTTAACCTAATCGGTTGAACCGTGCAATTGTTATTAAACATCGAGTTCGGTTCCCATAAACTGTCGCGACTGGACTTACGTTCAGCGTAATTTAGTATGAATTTCCTTAACAAGAGACGCAAGAAAATTTGATATTCTTCATAGTCCAGTCCTTTTAGCTATTTTAAACCCCAATCTGCGAAATACCACATGTCAAGGAGGTTAAGGATTATATTAAATTGTTGTCTTGAATTGTACTCTGTCGCGCCTATTTACAGGAAAACAATTTCATTCCATTGGTTTTTTTTTTCACAGATCGAGATCACCGACCATTCGCGATCGCGAGCATGAGCGTGAAAGAGACAGACTGAGAGTACCCCGCGAGTTGGAGCGAGACAGAATGTCCCGCGATAGGGAACACAGGGACAGACTGTCTCGTTCTAGAGATCGCGAAAGGTAAGATTTGTTGTTTATCAAATCAAATCAAAGTATTTATTTCAAATAAACCAGTTACAGGCACTTTTGAATTGTCAGAAGATCGGTCAGTCAGTAAGGTAAAGCTAGTCGCCCATTCCAAAGAGTAGGTACCTATGGAGAAGAACGGGCAAGAAACTCCATGGACACTCTTTTAAATTATCAAGCTATTGATACAAATATTTGATTACATCATTCATTTTGAAATCAATCTTGTGAGAACGATGCAGAAATATATTGTACGCTAAGAGCGTCCATTACGGAAAACACACAAAAAAAAAAGCAACAACATAAAAGACTAACCCAACAAATAGATGCTTTACAGCAAGTACATTGTGCTCACACGTGTGCCATGCAATTACACAATACTAAGAAATTGAATCTACACAATGCAAAGACAGTTTTGTCCAAAGTTTAGGTGACTGACATAGAATCAAGTTGCTTGTTAGTATCTCAGTTTGTAAAGAAAACACGTATAACTCGGGCGAGTTAACTGTGCACCTCGGTCTGTGACGTCATTTGGACGACACCGTTTGCAAAAAAATGAGACTAATGGTAAAAAAAAAATCATTTTTTTTTTATGTTAATAATAGGTAATTTTGATGATAAAGTGTCATATTACTAGATCATTTTACTCACGACGTTTTGCAATTAAATCGATACATTTGGACTGAAATATAATGTTGGTGCAACCAACAGGCTTCACTAATGAGTCTAAAATGAAAAAAAAAACACTACAAAGCAAAAATTCCACAGAAACAGTAATAACAACAGGGGATTTAAACTGTATTTAGACAATTGTAACACAGATGCTATCGCTACTCAGCGCTTACGGCGAATGCAGGGCGCCGCGCGGGGAAGCGGGGGAGGGGTCAAATTCCAGCGAGGAGCACAGTTAACTCGCGCGAGATATAGTCAGAGAGAGAGTCGCATAAAAAACCCGCATACTGATACCGATATTCACTCCCGCAAGTAGGCACGTAGGCCGACAACATTTGTGTCGCCTAGTGGGTGCATGCATGATTTAATTCCTCCATCTCCATTCTATCATCGGACGACCCGTCGCACGGCGAGTATCCATCCTTACGTTGTTGACACCACAACGATCCGAACAAAGCGTTTCGCCTCTTTTTTCCTCCCGCGTACATCGAGGGACCGCAACAATTTGTCAGCGGCTGTGTTTCCTTCGGACTACAATTTGGGTGGCTCAAAGCTAGAGTGAATAGGCTCTTCATAAACTCGCTCGCTTTACCACCAACGATTGCATTACTGCTTACCAACAGGCGGGATTGTGGTGAAGCACTACCTTATAATTTATTTAAAAAAATAATATTGATAATTAATAGGCGAGCGAAAATTGCGTCCAAACTCATGGACTGACGACAAGATTAGTAGTGTGGGGCAAAGTATTTTTAAAAAAACATGTAAACAGTATGTATATTTTTCACAGATCCCGCGAGAGATCTCGCGATCGCTCCCGTGGCTCAGCATCCCCTCACCCTGAAACAAGGCTGGAACATAGCGACGCTTACAAGCGACGGTGTCGAGATTTCGACGGTGAGTACATGAAATGGAATCGTTTATTAAGCAAGTAGTATCACTGATTACTTTTACACGTCATATTTTTTGAAGTGAAACTTCTTTACGCACGCTTGACTTGGGGAGTAAGCTGGAGAACGCGTTACGAAAAGTGATCGGGCAAGGCGAACGGAAGTTAAGTGGGGGATATATATATTTTTTTTTTTCAATAAAAATAGAAGATCTATGCAAACATATTAATTTACCAATGAAACCATAAAATAAATTTAAATATTTATAGAAAATTAATATATGTATATGTGTATATATTGTACACATATATATATATACATACAGATGGAGCGAAAGAAGTTTCACTTCAGTCGTGTGGTCATAAGCACACTCGTTTTTTTAAATTAGCTGGGGTCGGAATTTCCTAACTGGAATAGCTTTTAGAAGAAAAGCCGAAACAAACTCAGGGATCATCGTCTTTTTTCAAGCCCAGACATTAAAAATGAAAATGTTTATAATAACATTATGTTTTTGCTTTGTACATTTTGTTTAATGCAATTTAGACATGTATTGTTTATGATGGTGGTAAAAGTCATGGTGGCCTAGTGGTTAAAACACCAGCCTCTCAAGTATGAGTGCGCGGGTTAGATTCCAGGTCAGGCAAGTACCAATGTAACTTCCCTAAAGTTATATGTACTTTCTAAGTATATCTTGGACACCAATGACTGAAGGTGAAGGAAAACATCTTGAGGAAACCTGGACTTTAAATCTGAAATCGCCAACCCGCATTGAGAAAGTGTGTTGATTACGCTTAATCCTTCCCTGTATGGGAGGAGACCTGTGCCCAGCTGTGGGACGATAAAAAGGTTGATGATGATGTATTGTTTATAATTCTTTTATTCCTTTGATATTGCATGTCCGACTTGGATAGACTGTTGAGCCAATGCATTGTATTTACATTATTAAATAACATCAACATGTACACAGTTACGCAATATATGAATCTTTATCTTTACATAACAATCAATTTATGTGATTTAAAAAAAGCAGTGATCAATAATTGTAGCATAATAACGACTGAATGAACCAATGACTGAAGGTGAAGGAAAACATCTTGAGGAAACCTGGACTTTAAGTCTGAAATCGCCAACCCGCATTGAGTAAGCGTGGTGATTACGCTCAATCCTTCTCTGTATGAGAGGAGACCTGTGCCCAGCAGTGGGACGATAAAAAGGTTGATGATGAACGCATTTTGCTTAATGACATTGCTTAGCAGAGCGAGCAGCTCAAACCTAAGCATGTTTCATCTCATCATGAGATGTCCACTGCAGGCCATAGCTTGTCCTAAGCGCTTTTATGTATTGTCTTATTAATAGATATATCGTTGTTTTACAGAGAAGGGTTACTGTATGCGTGGCGACTTGTGCCAATGGGACCACGGCAGTGATCCTGTTGTGCTAGAAGATGCTTCGGCAGCGCTGTCTTCCGTGCTGGCCATGCCGCCTGCGCCTACCGTGCCCGGTTAGTACTTTATATTTGAAGAACGGATAGTATATTTGAAGAACGGATAGTTGGCTGAATACTCAACCGTATTAATAATAATAATTTTTATTTTTCGAAAGTACAAAGACGTTACAAGAAAGAGTTACATATATTGTTACGGGCTAGGGGTACTAAAATACCGGTTAAGGGTTACGAAGTTTATTGGCAACGAAGATACAGTCGATTGTAGGCAATGACAAGTAGAATGTTGCTGACGTTGCACCGAAGTCTTCACTTACGTCCACGAAGTCCGTGTTGTAAACACACAATAACACTACAGATGTTACTTCACGTAGTACTCACAGTTCTCGTTACAGTTGTCGCAGTAGGTATTCTCAAAGATCGCTTCTTAAGTATCGCTGTTTCGTCTCGGTAGTCAAGTGTAGACTGACTCGGCGTCGGCGTCACGGCGCTATATATAGGCCAGCTGATCGAACATTCCAGAACCGTCTAGACGTAATAATAATAGCGCATAACTTCGAGTACATTCAGTAAGTACCTACGGTAATTCCCGGAAAGGGGCTTCTAGAAATTTCGATGTCGTCACTTAGTTGACAAAATTGATAAAACCTGTACTATTCGATAGACCACCTTAAGTCTAGGAATGCGTTTTTATATTACACCTAGACAATGTTTAGGTCTCGAGTTACAGAGCTTAAAAGTTATGCACTGCATGTCACGCGATATTGAACCTTATGCCCTCGACATAAGGTGCATTCGTAACATTGCCCCCTTCTTAGTCGTGCTCGTCCCGAGCATGATTTGATCCGTAATAGCGAGCTAGGCGGTCTACGTGTACGATCTTCAGCTTCCCTCTAGGTCCTTTCTTTATGCGGTAGGTGACATCGTTTATCCTGGTTACTATCGTGTACGGACCCTCCCATTTGGCTTGGAACTTCGGACTCTTTCCTTTTCTCCTAATGGGATTGTGTAACCATACCAAAGTTCCCTCTTCAAATCCGGGCACGTTAGCTTTGCGGTCGTATCGGATCTTCATTCTCTCGCTGGTTTTCAGACCATTCTCTCTCACTAGCTCATGTATTCCATCTAGTCTACGTCGGAGGTCGGCCACATAGTCGACGACTAGGATAGGGGTATCGGGGGGTGTTCCGGTTAGTGCATCTATGGGTAATCTAATTTCTCGGCCGAAGTTGACTTTCGCCGGTGTACAATTTGTGCTATCATGTGTTGCAGAGCGGTATGACATTAAGAAGAGTGGAATGTATTGGTCCCAATCCCTCTGGTGTTCTTCCACTACTTTGGCCAAATGATTCTCTAGCGTCTGGTTGAATCTTTCGACCATTCCATCTGACTGAGGGTGATATGGTGTTGTACGAGTCTTATGTATCCCGAGTAGTTGGCAAACCTCTTGAAATAGTGAAGACTCGAAGTTTCTACCCTGGTCAGAGTGCAACTCCAAGGGGACGCCAAATCGACAGAACACCTCGTGAACAAGCTTTTTGGCGACAGTATGAGCTTCTTGGTTGGGTACTGCAAAGGCTTCTGGCCATTTGCTGAAATAGTCTTGCATGACGATGATATACCTATTCCCTTCTTCAGTAATAGGGAATGGCCCAGCTATATCGACAGCAACTCTTTCCCATGGTGCACCAACATTGTACACTTTCAGCCGACCTCTGGCTCTCGTTTGTGGTCCCTTTACTGAGGAGCAGGCTACACATTTCCTACACCAGTCCTCTACGTCTTCGCGGCAATGCACCCAATAGAATCTTTTTCTCACCTTCTCCAGAGTTTTCTTTACTCCTAGATGTCCTCCGGATACTTCGTCGTGCACCTGTCTTAGCACCGATGCGACCTTATCACAGGGGACAACTATCTGTAAGGCGACCTCCTTTCCACTAGGTGATTCCCATTTCCTCTTCAGAACTCCATTATCAATTATCAGGCTGTCCCATTGAGCCCAGTAACTTTTTGCTGTTGGGCTAAGCGCTGATATTTCACTCCAAGCGGGCCTCTGGCCACGTTGCTTCCATTCGATTACTGCCCTCAGGTCACTGTCTTCCTTTTGTGCGTCTTCCAAAGCTTGATTACTCCAGTCCTCGTCCAAAGCGTTCACCTGGATGATCCGCACGGTCTCTTTCTTTTCCTGAATGCGTTCTTCACAGCGGTCCTTACTAATTGAAGTAACCTGGCGGCGGCGGTCCTTTTGTCTTGCCTTTTTCTCGAGACGCTTCTTCTTACGCGCCTCGTCCTCGACTTCTTTGTCCCGCCTTGCTTCCGCCGCACTCCACGACTTTCCGCGCGACCGCTCGCGCTCTTGTTCTCGCTTGCCGGAACGTTCGCGTTCCCGGTCCTTGACACGTACCCGCTCTCGTTCAGCGGGTCGCTCGCGGCGCCCACTCCGATCGCTCCGCTCGCGCCAATCGACGCGCTCGCTCGGGCGCTCGGGCTCGGCCTTGGCGTCGCGCTTGCGCCACAGCAACACCTCTGCGTCTTTACGTGCCCAAGAAGCACTTATTCCCTTAGCCTTCCTGGGACAATCAATTCGAATGTGCCCCTTTTCGCCACATTCATAGCAAGTTGGTCCTCGTCGGGCTTTTATTTGTGCGGTTACCTCACGGATACGATGATGTTGTCGGCCGTCTTGACGTACTGCTTCCACCTCCAGGGCGTGTGTCAAGGCTGCCTTTAGAGTCTGATGGTGACCCAGGCGTACTGCAGCCCTGACTTCTGCGTCTCGTATTCCATCAGTAAAGGCTTGCACAGTAGTAGCGTCAATTAATGCTGGTGTTGATGCATACGCCCTTCGAACAATGCGTTCTATTTCCGTAGCCCATTGTTGCAAACCTTCACTGCTCTTCTGTGTCCGGTCGCGGAGTTGAGCCCTGAAGACATGTTCGAGGTGTTTCTCCCCGTATCTAGACTCTAACGCTTCCAACAAACAGGCTAGGGTATTGCAATCGCCGGAAATATTTTCGAGGATTTGTACCGCATCACCACGCAGAGCAAGCGTAAGAGCGGTTACCGCTTGATCGTCGTCCCAATTGTTGCCTTTGGCGACCTTCTCAAACTGTAGACGGAAGGCCACCCATGACGTTGTTCCGTCAAAATGAGGTACCTTGAAAGTCGGCAAAGCACTTGGTACCGGTACCACACCTTTAATAACTCCTTTTTGTACCTTCTCGTGCAAACATTCTACTTCCTTCCCAAACTCCATGATGGTACTGTTTAATTTCTCCATACGAGCTTCTTGTTGGTCCATGCGGGCATCTTGTTGTGCTGTTTTTATTTTAAGCTCTTTGACCTCTTCTTTGGTTGTTTCCCACTTTTCATTAAGTTCTAATACTAATTGCTGGGATTCCTTTATTTGTGACTGGGTTGCTGCCTGGGATTGTTTTATTTGAGCCTGGATTTCTGCCTGGGCTTTTTCTTGGGATTGTTTTATATGTGCCTGGATTTCTGCCTGGGATTTTGCCTGGGATTCTGCCATACCTTTTATTTGCATCGTTAAGTGAGCCAGCAGCGCCGATAAATCGCATCCACTGCTTCCGGGAATAGTGGTGGTAGTAGGCGCACTTGTAGGTGTTACGACGGCCGCTTCTGTTTCGGGTGCAGGGACACCAAGCCCTTCTTCCTCTTGACGCGCCAAATCCATCGCTGCTTGTCGTCGCGTGCGAACTCTTTCGTCTTCCCTTGGCGTGACCGGCATTCCGCTTCTGACACCAATTGTTACGGGCTAGGGGTACTAAAATACCGGTTAAGGGTTACGAAGTTTATTGGCAACGAAGATACAGTCGATTGTAGGCAATGACAAGTAGAATGTTGCTGACGTTGCACCGAAGTCTTCACTTACGTCCACGAAGTCCGTGTTGTAAACACACAATAACACTACAGATGTTACTTCACGTAGTACTCACAGTTCTCGTTACAGTTGTCGCAGTAGGTATTCTCAAAGATCGCTTCTTAAGTATCGCTGTTTCGTCTCGGTAGTCAAGTGTAGACTGACTCGGCGTCGGCGTCACGGCGCTATATATAGGCCAGCTGATCGAACATTCCAGAACCGTCTAGACGTAATAATAATAGCGCATAACTTCGAGTACATTCAGTAAGTACCTACGGTAATTCCCGGAAAGGGGCTTCTAGAAATTTCGATGTCGTCACTTAGTTGACAAAATTGATAAAACCTGTACTATTCGATAGACCACCTTAAGTCTAGGAATGCGTTTTTATATTACACCTAGACAATGTTTAGGTCTCGAGTTACAGAGCTTAAAAGTTATGCACTGCAATAATATTATGTATATATATTTTGGTAAGGTAAAATGTACAGAGGCAAATAAATTTAAGACAAACGACTCCCAAACTGAGACATGCTCGTAGCTTGGGTAGTCGGCGGTCAGCCGTTTTAAATGTCAATATATGTATACATATCACCGCCTTTTTGAGTCGGATATTCGTCCGAACATAAACTGTGACCTTGTGTCTACTTTATACTAATGAGGGAATGGATAGTATTCGACCATCTGATAAGCAGGGGGGCAATCGCGTTAAAATTGTTCAACCAAAAGTAGTGTCAACCAAAACCATATGAGATTAGATAAAGTAGTGTATGAAACTATACATAATTAGGTATTACACACTCGTGTGATACTATTAAAAAACTCTCTTCGCTCGTTTTTTAAACTCACACTCGTGCATAATATCCCTCATTATGTAACAGTTTCATAAACTACTATTACATTGAAATTTCATACATTCCAACTATATGTTTGCTTTTCAGAATACAACCCGCTAACGCCGGATATCTGGTTCCCTGCCTACCCTCCACCACATCCGCACCACCCGCATCCGCCAAGGGAACTCATACCTATACCAAGGTCAGTAATCTATTACTGTACTAATGAAAAAGGAGCAGTCGTAGGTTCGAACCCCGTCAGGTGCTTCACTTTGGTCTAAATCATCACCGCTGCTCTTAAAACGGCCAAGGAAAACATGGTGCAAAAACTGGCATGCCCTAGAGCCAAATATTGGAAGACGTGATATAAAGGGTGTATCTGACATCGACGCACAAACGAGTACCATGGATCCAGTACATGATTCTGAACCCCCCAGTAGTGAAATTTTTCGTCGGCTTTATCATGATTAAAAAAAAAAATATGTTTTTTTTTCACTTTAGACCGTTCATAATTGCTATACTTTTATAACCTAATAAGATTTTAAAGTTAAATTTAATCAATTCGCTAATTAAACAAAAAAGCGCAATGAAAACAAAACTAGAAAAACTATCTTATCAGCTGATTTAATAGAGTTCACATCGGGGATCAACGTCATGCCTACGAATCCGCATGGCGGCACGCTTGCAACGTTCAAAGGCCGAGCCGACACTTTTTTTAAACTGTAAATTCAAAAATAAAACAACCGTGCATTAACGACATAAATGACTATCATAATTTTATTAGTAGCATGCGGTCTAACCTTTTCGCGAAGTTTGCGTTACGATGTCAGATACAGTATATAATAAAATTTAAATATTGTGTAATTTTAATAATGTTTAAAATTTGATCTGAGACTCAATTATTTATGTATAAAAAATCATCGAATTTCTCCACAAGCATTTATTATTATTTTTTTGTCGCTGCGATGAGATTGCGATTGAATTTTGAATGTTTTAAATTAAGATAATTCGGCTTCACATTGTGAGTGTTCTTAAACTTACTTAGGTTAGGTTTAAAGAATCTTTATTTCTCAAAATACAGTTCATTTACATGAGATTTAACATTATAGATTATTCGATTCGTCGATATTGAGCGCGTTTGACTCATCGATTGGCCTCTCTCAACCAATGAGAGCGCCAAACGCGCTCGATATCGACGATCGAGTCTCGTAATGAAAACTCATACTAGGCATACTGTAATACGGTCCTAAATCATTATCTATTTTATAAGTAAGGGGAAAAGTAGATGTAAAGCCAATATATTTTATATTATTAGCAGATTTACTTCTAGGATCCGCCACGAGCCGCCCCCGCCCCGGGGCCCTGCCCCGCCCGCGCCCCCGCGCCACGCCCCGCCACACAAGAAGAATTTCGAATACAACCGATTTGGTACGTACACTTACATATCGAGCCTTATGAAAGAAGAACTGCATGGTTTTATTGTATAGGTTAAGCTACGCTTACTGCCGTTAGTTCGTGGGTGATCATCTTTACATACACATCATTCTGAGCTTTTTTTTTTGTTTCGTGGTGGTAAATCCTCATTGAATGTCCACCGCCTTGGGGTGGGCGATGGGGTCTGTCAGACTTCTACTGACTAAAAACCACCCCGGTGTCTCGTCTCTCTAATTCGCGCGGTGCCGCGGGAGTCCAGATTACTCCGCAGCCGCACACTCTCGTGCTGGCCCGGTTGTCCGGGCCTCACCTCGTGCGCGGGGTAGTGAGAAGTTTTGACTACCCCGAAGCGCGCGCCAAACCTCGCGTGCGCCTCCGCCTCGGGTCCATCCAGTTGGGGGCGGAGACTCCCCAAGTCCCTCGGCCCTGGACCCTAAACCACAGACTGTAAAAACGGCCAGCGGTCTACCCACCTCGCTCCCTATTCATGCACTCTGCTACTGCAGAGCGCAGATAGAGAGCCCTCTGGAGCCACTCCTCCGCTCCGGCAGAAATTCGCCGCGGGCAACAATCCCCCTGGCTGGGGATTGTTGCCCGCGCCCAGGGTGCACCGGTCCAGCGTCTGCTCGTCCTCGGAAGTCGAAACCGAGGATCAGCAGCCACCGGGCACTTGGGGAGGCTTTCTGCCACGCACCCCATCATTCCGAGCCTCGGACAGCACCTTAAGTTGTTGGTCTCGGCTGCCGGTCATGCCATCTTTGGCGCTTATTATGGGTAATCAGAAGCCCGAAAGTCTTACCAAGAGATGTCATAGTACCTAATAACTGGACTGTGGAGATCAGGTAGGCTGTCGCTCCATGTAATGTACTGGTATTCAGCTTCATATGGTTAGACTGAAATCCAACCTCAGCATGACATGCATATTTCGAATCGATTCAGTTACTTATATTGAAAAAACTATAGTCAGGTTTTGTATAAACAAAAAATAACGTATACAGCAGCCCGAAATTATTAATCCGGCAGTTGCCCGCCAGACACAACGATTAGTCGCAGGATCCTCTTGTTTCTTTCGAGGATGAGTGAACTTTACATAGAGGATAAATATATTCTTCACACTAAATATTAAGGTATTACGTAGAAAAAAGAAACTTTGTTACAAAATATATTGTTACGGGCTAGGGGTACTAAAATACCGGTTAAGGGTTACGAAGTTTATTGGCAACGAAGGTACAGTCGATTGTAGGCAATGACAAGTAGAATATTGTTGACGTTGCACCGAAGTCTTCCCTTACGTCCACGAAGTCCGTGTCGTAAACACACAATAACACTACAGATGTTACTTCACGTAGTACTCACAGTTCTCGTTACAGTTGTCGCAGTAGGTATTCTCAAAGATCGCTTCTTAAGTGTCGCTGTTTTCGTATCGGTAGTCAAGTGTAGACTGACTCGGCGCCGGCGCCACGGCGCTATATATAGTCCAGCTGATCGAACATTCCAGAGTCGTCTAGACGTAATAATAATAGCGCATAACTTCGAGTACATTCGGTAAGTACCTACGGTAATTCCCGGAAACGGGCTTCTAGAAATTTCGATGTCGTCACTTAGTTGACAAAATTGATGAAACCTGTACCATTCGATAGGCCACCTTAAATCTAGAAATGCGTTTTTATATTGCACCTAAACGATGTCTAGATCTAGAGTTATAGAGCTTAAAAGTTACGCACTGCATGTCACGCGATATTGAACCTTATGCCCTCGACATAAGGTGCATTCGTAACATTGCCCCCTTCTTAGTCGTGCTCGTCCCGAGCATGATTTGATCCGTAATAGCGAGCTAGGCGGTCTACGTGTACGATCTTCAGCTTCCCTCTAGATCCTTTCTTTATGCGGTAGGTGACATCGTTTATCCTGGTTACTATCGTATACGGACCCTCCCACTTGGCTTGGAATTTTGGACTCTTTCCTTTCCTCCTTATGGGATTATGCAACCATACCGAAGTTCCCTCTTCAAATCCAGGCACGTTAGCTTTGCGGTCGTATCGGATCTTCATTCTCTCGCTGGTTTTCAGACCATTCTCTCTGACTAGCTCATGTATTCCATCTAGTTTACGTCGTAGGTCGGCCACATAGTCGACGGCTAGGATAGGGGTATCGGGGGTGTTCCGGTTAGTGCATCTATGGGTAGTCTAATCTCTCGGCCGAAGTTGACTTTCGCCGGTGTGCAATTTGTGCTGTCATGTGTTGCTGAGCGGTATGACATTAAGAAGAGTGGAATGTATTGGTCCCAATCCCTCTGGTGTTCTTCCACTACTTTGGCCAGATGATTCTCTAGCGTCTGGTTGAATCTTTCGACCATTCCATCTGACTGAGGGTGATATGGTGTTGTACGAGTCTTATGTATCCCGAGTAGTTGGCAAACCTCTTGAAATAGTGAAGACTCGAAGTTTCTACCCTGGTCAGAGTGTAACTCCAAGGGAACGCCAAATCGACAGAACACCTCGTGAACTAGCTTTTTGGCGACGGTATGAGCTTCTTGGTTGGGTACTGCAAAAGCTTCTGGCCATTTGCTGAAATAGTCTTGCATGACGATGATATACCTATTCCCTTCTTCAGTAATAGGGAACGGCCCAGCTATATCGACAGCAACTCTTTCCCATGGTGCACCAACATTATACACCTTCAGCCGACCTCTGGCCCTCGTTTGCGGCCCCTTTACTGAGGAGCAGGCTACACATTTCCTACACCAGTCCTCTACGTCTTCGCGACAATGCACCCAATAAAATCTTTTTCTCACCTTCTCCAGAGTTTTCTTTACTCCTAGATGTCCTCCGGATGCTCCGTCGTGCATCTGCTTTAGCACTGATGCGACTTTATCACAGGGGACAACTATCTGTAAGGTGACCTCCTGTCCACTGGGTGATTCCCATTTCCTCTTCATAACTCCATTGTCAATTATCAGGCTGTCCCATTGAGCCCAGTAACTTTTTGCTGTTGGGCTAAGCGCTGATATTTCACTCCAAGCGGGCCTCTGGCCACGTTTCTTCCATTCGATTACTGTCTTCAAGTGACTATCTTCCTTTTGTGCGTCTTCCAATGATCGATTATCCCAGTCCTCATCCAAAGCGTTCACCTGGATAATCCTTACGTTCTCTTTCTTTTCCTGTTTGGCACAATGTCGGCAAGATTCTTCGCAAGGCCGTCTAGATAAAGCATCAGCATTATTGTGTGACTTGCCTTTTCGGTGTTCAGTGACAAAGTCAAATTCTTGCAGCTGCTCTATCCACCTTGCTACTTGTCCTTCTGGGTCTTTGAACTGAAGCAACCACTGTAAGGCAGCGTGATCAGTGCGAAGTGTAAACTGTCTCCCAATCAAATATTTCTTGAAGTGCTGTAAGGTCTTAACAACGGCTAGAAGTTCTCGGCGGGTAACACAGTAATTTCTTTCTGGCTTGGAAAGACATTTGCTGAAATATGCGATAACGACCTGCCTATCTCCTTGTGTTTGAGAGAGAACTCCTCCAATACCAACATTGCTGGCATCTGTGTCTATCAAAAATCGGCCTTCCCTACTAGGGTAACCTAATACAGGAGCCTCACACAAGTGAGTTTTCAGTACCGCAAATGCCTGTTCGCAGTCAGAGTTCCATTCAAATTGACACTTTTCCTCTGTTAAACGATGCAACGGTTTCGCTAACTCGGAGAAGTTCTTCACAAACCGACGGTAATATGCACACAGACCCAAGAAAGAGCGTACCTCAGTTTTGTTACGAGGGGTAGGCCACTTCGACACGGCTTTTATTTTTTCAGGGTCTGTTCGAATTCCTTGCGCCGAAATAATGTGTCCTAAGTACCCAACCTCTTTCTGGAATAGGGTACACTTACTAGGACTGAGTTTTAAATTCGCTTCACGCAGTTTTTGGAACACTTTCTCCAAATTGCGTAGGTGCTCTTCGAAGTTTCGTCCCATAATGATGATGTCATCCAAATAGACCAGGCATGCATCACCAAGCAACCCCACCAAAATGCGCTCCATTAAGCGCTCGAATGTAGCTGGAGCATTGCACAGTCCAAAAGGCATGACATTGAATTGCCAGAGACCGTTCCCAGGACCAGTAGAGAAAGCGGTCTTTTCTTTATCCTGCTGACAGATTTCCACCTGCCAGTATCCACTTTTGAGGTCGACTGTGGAGAACCATTTCATGCCACTTAGCAAGTCCAAAGTGTCATCTATACGTGGCAGAGGATAACTGTCCTTTTTCGTGGCATCATTCAACATCCTGTAGTCAACGCAAAACCTTGTACTGCCATCCTTTTTCTTGACTAGGACAACTGGAGATGACCAAGGGCTGGTAGATGCTTCGATAATTCGGTTTTTCTCCATATCTCTTAACATTTCCGTGACTTCCTGTTCTCTTGCAAAGGGGATGCGACGTGGTCTCTGTCTTATCGGCTGTGTATCACCCGTATCTATATGGTGTTTGACCAGCCCGGTCCTTCCCACGTCACCGTCGGTCTTCGAGAAGATGTCATGGAAGTTATGCAACAGTTCCTTAACTTTGTGACTTTCGAACTTGTTTAAATTGCCCTTACAATTTTCGAGTAGTGTCGATACATGTTCCTGCCACTTCTTATCACGTTCCTTTTCGTGCACCTCTATTTTTCTCAAAGATGCTACATTGTCGCACACACCCACCACGCGATTCTTTTCGAGAGTTATTTCTTTGTTACTAACGTTGATTATGCGTATTTTTGGTTTATCGGAAATCATCATCAGTGTCCTTGCCGTTATCCAGTCTGGGTGATCTCCAGAATCCTCTATTATAATGCAACGTTTGCGGCATCCTATTGGTGAAAATCTAATATCTACTAAAGTTTCTGATCTTGGTGGTAGTACAGTTTTCCTTAAACAGTACACTGACCCTTGTTTTGCACCTTGAAGAAATACTTCTTGTTCTGGAAAACTCAATACTCCTTTTGCTACATTGAGGACGCATTGTTGTTTCTTCAAAAAGTCCAGTCCTATAATGCAATCATCTGTAATATTCGCTACTAAAACAGGGTGCGTGAATGTCTTGTCACCCATTTTCAAGGTCACATTCGTTTCACCAAGGACGAGCACTGGTTGGCCGGTGGCGGTTTGTAATTGGCATTGTGAAGACCCTCTTTTCCATGCTATGGTCCGAGGAAATAGCTCCGGTCGTGCAATAGTTCTTGATGCACCAGTATCCAATGTGAAACTGCATGACTTACCATTCAATTCTCCTTCTATAATAAGACTGTTTCCGTCACCCACTTGTGATACTGTTATAATGGGGGCTTCACGTCGACCAGCCAGTACTCGCCCCATAGCCCTGGCTGTTCCTAGTTTAAATCCTCGGCTTCCACCTGTGTCCCAGAAGTACTTCTTCCTTTAGACTTCCTGGGACAATTGATCCGAATATGCCCCTTTTCGCCGCACTCATAGCAGGTTGGTCCTTGCCGAGTTTTTATTATTGGGGTTGTTACCTCACGAATGCGGTGGTGTTGTCGGCTATCTTGACGTACTGCTTCCACCTCCAGAGCTTGTGTCAAGGCTGCCTTAAGAGTCTGATGGTGACCCAGGCGAACTGCAGCCCTTACTTCCGCATCTCGGATTCCATCAGTAAACGCTTGCACCGTAGTAGTATCAATCAATCCCGGTGTTGATACATACGCCCTCCGAACAATACGTTCTACTTCCGTTGCCCATTGTTGCAAACCCTCACTGCTCTTCTGTGTGCGGTCGCGGAGTTGAGCCCTGTAGACATGTTCGAGGTGTTTCTCTCCATATCTAGACTCCAGCGCTTCTAACAGACAGGCTAGGGTATTGCAATCGCCGGAAATGTTCTCGAGGATTTGTACCGCATCACCACGCAGAGCAAGCGTAAGAGCGGTTACCGCTTGATTGTCGTCCCAGTTGTTGGCTGTTGCGACTTTTTCGAATTGAAGGCGAAAGGCCACCCATGACGTTGTTCCGTCAAAATGAGGTACTAGGAACGTCGGCAAAGCACTGGGTACAGGAATCACACCTTTAATACCTCCTTTTTGTACTCTTTCTATTTCTTTCCCAAACTCCATGATGGTATTGTCCAGTTTCTCGAAACGCGCATCATGTTTGTCTATACGCGTATCTTGATGGTCCATACGCGCTTCTTGTTTGTCTATGCGCATATCTTGCTGGTCCATACGTGCATCTTGTTGTGCTGTTTTTACTCTAAGCTCGTTGACCTCTTCTTTGGTGTTTTCCCATTTTTCGTTTAATTCTAAGACCAGCTGCTGGGATTCCTTTATTTGTGCCTGGGTTTCTACCTGGGATTGTTTTATGTCTGCCTGGGATTTATCTATTTTTGCCTGGGTTTTGTCTATTTTTGCCTGGGTTTCTGCCTGGGATTGTTTTAGTTCTGCCTGGGATTCTGCTATACCTTTTATTTGAGCCGTCAACTGGGCCAATAACGCCGATAAATCACATCCACTGATTCCGGGAATAGTGGTGGTACTAGGCGCACTCACATTCGTCGGTGTTACGACGGCCGCATCTTCTACGCGTACAGGGACACCAAACGATTCTTCCTCTTGACGTGCCAGATCCATCGCTGCTTGTCGTCGCGTGCGAACTCTTTCGTCTTCCCTTGGCGTGACCGGCATTCCGCTTCTGACACCAATTGTTACGGGCTAGGGGTACTAAAATACCGGTTAAGGGTTACGAAGTTTATTGGCAACGAAGGTACAGTCGATTGTAGGCAATGACAAGTAGAATATTGTTGACGTTGCACCGAAGTCTTCCCTTACGTCCACGAAGTCCGTGTCGTAAACACACAATAACACTACAGATGTTACTTCACGTAGTACTCACAGTTCTCGTTACAGTTGTCGCAGTAGGTATTCTCAAAGATCGCTTCTTAAGTGTCGCTGTTTTCGTATCGGTAGTCAAGTGTAGACTGACTCGGCGCCGGCGCCACGGCGCTATATATAGTCCAGCTGATCGAACATTCCAGAGTCGTCTAGACGTAATAATAATAGCGCATAACTTCGAGTACATTCGGTAAGTACCTACGGTAATTCCCGGAAACGGGCTTCTAGAAATTTCGATGTCGTCACTTAGTTGACAAAATTGATGAAACCTGTACCATTCGATAGGCCACCTTAAATCTAGAAATGCGTTTTTATATTGCACCTAAACGATGTCTAGATCTAGAGTTATAGAGCTTAAAAGTTACGCACTGCATGTCACGCGATATTGAACCTTATGCCCTCGACATAAGGTGCATTCGTAACAATATGTTTCATTTCCAGGCGCACCCCGCCCTCCTCTACCAGCGAACGCAGGAAATTGTTCCCTCGAGGTTAAGAAAGTTCCGCGCGGACTCAATGACATCACACATCTGAACAACCACTTCTGCAAGTTTGGCAAGATTGTTAATATTCAGGCAAGTCATTTATACCTTACTAGGTGCACATACATGTCCCGTGTGTTCCCAAGCATGGAATAGTACCAACCCATGTCCTCCCGTGGGTGTCGTAAGAGGCAACTAAGGGAACTCACCAGGGAAGCGGGCGGCAGCGCTTCTCATATGGAATATCAAATTACTGGGATCTCCAACCCAACAGACAAGCGTTGGGATTATTTCTGCCTTGGGAGAGGGGAGGCCTCTGTCCAGCAGTGGACCTCTACAGTATGTTAAGAAAACTCTGTCCGACCCATAAGGATAATAAAGGTTAGGTAAACACATGACCAAATATAATATAAAATTTTACGTAATCATCATAGTACCAATACAAATGAATTTTGAAATAATCTTTTTTTTCCCGCGAATTAATTCCAACTTCCCCGATATTAGGTAATTTTCAAAAAAGTGACAACACCGGTATTATTATGAGCGAATAGCGATGCGACCACATGCCGCGTGCCCTGCCGCCCGCCGCCCGCGGAAGGGTGCTTACACACATGTATTACCTCTTTACGAAATAATATTTATTTTTTTAGGGGGATTTTTTTTTAAGTTTAGCTCGGTTTTGTATCCATTAGTAGAATCAGTTATCGATACCTAACAACACCTTCACGGGTCGGACAGGGTTTTATTAACATACTGTATAGGTTGAAGAAGAAGAAGGTATATACATTTGTATATAAGGGCGTTGTTAAGCCTGCGTTGTGCCGGCGCTGCATCGTTTGAAATGCCGTGGATTGCGACAACACGATGCATTCACAGCAGGGTTCGAAAATATCGATATTTATAATAAATATCAAACAATCGGATGTCACGCCAGGAAACGCCAGGGTGTCAAATCAATCAAAAGTCATTTATTCAAATTAGGCTGAGAATCAGCACTTTTTGAACGTCAATATTACATAAGACAGTCCCCCAAAACCCCAAACAACACATGTCTTTATACAATACTATGTATAGTGATGAACACGATAAAATACAACAACAATGAAATTATTTACCATATGCCAGCTACCACGCCAAAATACCAGCAAAGCAAAACAATATATTTATATTTAAATGAAAATGTAATTGAATAAAAACTTATTACTTAACTAAGAAGCCCCAGGCATAAACGGCGTGACAGCTTACATATTTATGTAATGTAAAAAAGTAAATTATATGTACTCATATAACGTATCAATAAGCTAATTACTGAGAAAGAACACAAACATTGTCGTGAGTTAATCAGAGCGACCAGCTATTCTTATCATTTAAATAATCATTCACGGAATAATATGCCTTTGAACAAAGCTTGGAGTGTGTGTCACCACTGTGTGGATCGCCCTGAGGACACGGTGGAGCATACGGTGGAGGTCTGCCCGGCTTGGGTAGAGAACCGCCGTGTCCTCATAGCGGCGATCTCTCGCGTCCGACCCTGGTCCAGGTTCGGAGCGAGATTGCATGGCAAGCCGTCACCTCCTTCTGCGAAACAGTGATGCTGGCAAAGGAGTAGGCGGCGTTGCATGAGGCAGCAGGTATCCCAGCGCCCTCACGACCAATGATGACTCCTGGATGAGGGTTGCAGGTTGTTTAAAAAGGAAACTGTGGCCCTGGCGCATAGGCAAGTAAAAAAACACGGGTGGGTTTTAGTCAGTAAAAGTCTGACACGCCATTCCGCTCCGCCCAGAGTGGGACAAACAAAACCCAAACAAAAAAGAAAGGTAGTAACTCGTAGTACAAACGAGTCGTCCGATGATCAATTTTAATGAACGAGGGCTGCCTTCACGTTTTCACCTTCAACCATATTTTTTTCCTCTGCAGGTGTGTTACGACGGGGACCCAGAAGCGGCTCTCATCACGTTCAGCAACCCCACTGAAGCCAATGTCGCTTACAAGAGCACGGAAGCTGTACTCAATAATAGGTTCATTAAAGTCTTCTGGCATAATCCTGAGGTTAGTAGAATATTCATTAATATGGCTTGTTTTAATACCAGCCGCAACGCAGTTCGATCAAGGTAAGTTACGCTTGTTGCGGTTGGTCAATGGATGTATAGCAGAACCTATAAACGCCACAAAGAAACAACGCATCATACTGATCACACGAATTATACATCTCATACATAAAATTTCCCTTTCAACAATTGGGCAAATGCTCTGGAATATTGACTTTGAGTCTTTGCCAGTGATGACTTACGGAACTGAAACGTGGTCGCTCCCAACGGGCCTCATACGAAGGCTCAGAGTCACACAAAGGGCAATGGAAAGAGCTATGCTCGGAGTTTCTCTGCGTGATCGAATCAGAAATGAGGAGATCCGCAGATCAACCAAAGTCACCGACATAGCTCTGCGAGTCGCTAAACTGAAGTGGCAGTGGGCAGGGCACATTGCTCGTAGAACCGATGGCCGATGGGGCAGTAAGGTTCTGGAAGACGCAGCGTAGGGAGGCCTCCAGCAAGGTGGACCGATGACCTGGTGAAGGTCGCGGGAAGCCGATGGATGCGGGCAGCAGCAGACCGGTCAGCGTGGAAAGCCTTGGGGGAGGCCTTTGTTCAGCAGTGGACATCTATAGTCTGAGGAAGAAAAAGAAGACACTGCTTTCCACAACCCTGTTACTGGATAATATAATACAAGAGGTATTGTAGGGTAGCTAGCGTTACTGTCGCTCCTTTGTGCGCATCGTCCAAATCTTGGCGGGGACACAGATCCTTAAGATTTTATTACATTGTTAAGTAAAGTGGAATACTGAACAGAAGGAGTCAAAACTTGAGGTATGCCAGCAGGAAATGTAGCGCAGCATAATAGGTTTTAGCATATAGATCAAATTGAAAACACCCCGCGGCATTCCATACAGCACCGAAATGCGTTTTTCTTAATGCTCCTTCCTTTATCGAGCTGCGAAATTCCTTTCGTTTACGCTGTGTTTTTGAGAAAAAATGGTCTCGGTGAAGTGGGACGGAGTGGGGCAAAGATCGTCACTCCCTGGACGCCTGAAAGAGGACATCACCGTCAAGGTAGACCACGGCCGAAGTTGTGTGACGCCCTGGTAATGTTCACAGGGTTAACATATCCAGATATCTCTGGACAAGAAAAGGAGGTTTGAAAGAAAAAAGGAGAGGCCCAGCAGAGTCTCGGTGGTAGGCTATAACATCGGCCGCCGGCAGAAGTTACCACCCACCAGACAAAGTCTTGCCGCTAAGCGATTTGTCGTGTTCCGGCATGATGTCTGGTGAAGCCGTACGGAGGACGGGTCTGAGCAGGTGTGTTGCGATGTGTGCCGGGTACGATGCGCCAAATGTTGTTGTGTTCGGAGTTTGGTCGTGGAGGGTCTCCCTTTGGCGCAGCTTCGTTGGTCGTGTTGTTGGGTTTAACATTGCATCACCTCGCTCAACTGCCGTCTTTCTTCCTATTTGCTAAGTTTTTCTGAGTGAACAGGCTCTTAATAAACTAGCGCGCTTTACCATCAACGATCGCATCACTGCTTACCATCAGGCGGGATTGCGGTCAAGCGCTAGTTTATATATATATTAAAAAAAAAAGAAACAAAAAGTGGGATAAAAAAAGTATTTTTTAGTAACAAGTATAAAACAAAATTAATTTTACTCTTTCTATTTACAGAACAAACAGGAGAACATGGCGCCAGCCGGTCAGCTGGCCAACAAACAAACGGACAGACAAAACTCGCAGCATCCTATGTCTCATAATAAAGTTCTCATAAACAGAGACAATATTAAGGCCACCGCCGACAATAACGCGAAACAACTCATTGAGAAGGTACGTCGATATTCTTCATCTAATATATAAAATTCTCGTGTCACGGTGTTCGACATTAAACTCCTCCGAAACAGCTCGACCGATTTTGATGAAATTTTTTGTGCTTAACCGGTATCTATGAGAATCGGCCAACATCTATTTTTCATCCCCCTAAATGTTAGGGGTAGTCCACCCCTAATTTTTATTTTTTTATTTTTTAGACAAAATTTTTAATTTCTATTTTTTTATGATACAACATACAAAAATACATACAATCCCCAATTTTCACCCTTCTACGATCAACCCTTATTTTTTAATAGCCATTTTAGTAATTTAATCTATTATTTATATGGCAAAACAACGTTTGCCGGTCAGCTAGTAATATTATAAATATGCGAAAGTTTATGACTATGGATGGATGGATGGATGAATGTGTGTTACTCTATTACGCAAAAACTACTTAACGCATTAGGGATGTATCCAAGGTATGAAAATCTAAAAAGTATTTAGTTCGTCTCATAGATAATAAAAAAAATTAAGCCCCGTATTTTTTATTTTGTCGAAATTACCAAAAACTACTGAGATATAGCGTATTAAAGTTACGGAGTGGGGGCTAATTAAGTCACGCCGTGGTCGGGCCGTCAAAGGTCGTTTTGATAATAAAGTGTCATAATACTAGATAATTTTACTCACTAATCGATACTTAAGGACTTGTGGACTGAAAGATGGCTTCGCTAATGCGTCGAAAGTATAAAAACAAAAACAAACTTAATAAAAAATAAACTTAACAAAGCAAAAACTCCACAGAAACAGTAATAACAACAGGGGATTTAAACTTTATTTAGACAATTGTAACAAAGATGCTATCGCTACTCAGCGCTTACGGCGAATATCGGAGTCGCATTCCAGCGAGGTGCACAGTTAACTCGCGCGACTTGTACATATACAGTATGTTAAGAAAACCCTGTCCGACCCGTGAAGGTGTTGTTAGGTATCGATAACTGATTCTACTAATGGATACAAAACCGGGCTAAACTAAAAAAAAAATCCCCCTAAAAAAATAAATGTTATTTCGCAAAAAGTGGTAACTTAACAAATGTGCGTTCACCATTCCGCGGGGGGCGGGCGGCGGGGCACGCGGCACGTGGTCGCATCGCTATTCGCTCATAATAATACCGGTGTTGTCACTTTTTTTAAAAATTACCAACTTTTGGGGAAGTTAGAATTAATTCGCTGGAAAAAAGATTACTTCAAAATTCATTTGTATTGGTACTATGGTGATTACGTAAAATTTTGTATTATATTTGGTCATGTGTTTACCTAACCTTTATTATCCTTATGGGTCGGACAGGGTTTTCTTTACATACTGTATGTATCATGAATGTCACCTTCATATTTTAATAACACTTATCTTTTATATCTTTACAGCAGGAAAAACAAAAGGAGTTAGCAAACGGACAAGAACCGAAAAAGGAAATTGTCAAACAATCAATACCAAAAAGTAAACAAGTCATGGAAATGCACAAGAGAGCGCAGGCGTTGTTGGAGACTCAACTCCAACAACAGATGTTGTTGATACAACGGTTAGAGTCTGGTAAGTTGATATTGTCATCAGCATATAGCAGTTGTTGATGTTGTCATGATCCTTTTTATATAATTATAAACTAGTGCTTGACCACAATCCCGCCTGATGGTAAGCAGTGATGCGATCGTTGATGGTAAAGCGCGCTAGTTTATTAAGAGCCTATTCACTCGGAAAAACTGAGCGAATAGGAAGGAAGACGGCAGTTGAGCGAGGTGATGCAATGTTAAACCCAACAACACGACCAACGATGCTGCGCCAAAGGGAGATTGATCTGATGACTCTCCACGACCAAACTCCCAACACAACAACATTAGGCGCATCGTACCCGGCACACATCGCAGCACAACTGTTGAGACCCGTCTTCCGTACGGTACACCACGCTATGACCATCCCGCTATGACCAAAAGGAGCAGAGCAGTAACAAAAAAAGTTGCGATAATGGGAGCGTACGCGGACGTACATATTGCTCCAATTATTTTAACAGGCCCTTATAAAATAAAGTTCACGCGGACGAAGTCGCGGGAATCAGGTAGTATAAAACCTTTTTAGAATAATACCTCTACCTGTTAATTATTGCAGGTAACGTGACGGGTCCACAGCGAGCTGCTTTGCTAGAAGCAATCAACTCTGCGCAGGAAGGCATTGAGAAACTAC
Source organism: Sesamia inferens (assembly GCA_037179545.1). Lineage (NCBI taxonomy): Eukaryota > Metazoa > Arthropoda > Insecta > Lepidoptera > Noctuidae > Sesamia > Sesamia inferens. The sequence goes on along the minus strand of CM073951.1, from coordinate 11,799,382 downwards.
GCAAAGAACTAGTCGCTTACAACGGAACGCTTAAACAGATGCAGGTATGTTGCTTTATATATATATATGTATTGCATGTTACGTATACTATTTTAGGCTAGTTAGAGGCTATATTGTTAAATTAAATTAGCTAGCGAGATTTGTACACTATGTTAGTGTAATACGGAAAAAGATTTGATGATTTATGACGCAAAAACTTCTTTAATTTAAATTTTCGTCAGGACACGTGACCAGTATGCCTAGTATGAGTTTTCATCACGAGACTAGATCGTCGATATCGAGCGCGTTTGGCGCTCTCATTGGTTGAGAGTTCTTACAACCTTGAAGCGGGCCAATCGATGAGTTAAACGCGCTCGATATCGACGATCGAGTCTCGTAATGAAAACTCGTACTAGGCATACTGATCGAAAATTCGTAAGACTAAGGGAGGTAAAGAGAGGAACATTCTCGTCTTTTTCTACCGTTCGGCGAAAATGTATGCCTGTTTCTGCTGTTTTGTTTAAAGACAGTTTTATTACGTTAATACATCGACACTATCACATCTTTGCAGATTCGCTACCTAATTTAATTCAATGCTGTATACAGATTTCCAAAGAAACTGTGCACTTCGTGAAGCTTTAAGAATTGGGTTGTATCCTGAAAAATAATTTAATGTCCATCAGATAGATTTATAAAAAATATTGAACACGTATTTTTTCTTTCATTCAAATACTTAGGAAGATATATTGATTTGAAATGTCGCATGACGTCACGCCGTGGCACAAAATATACCACGGCGTAACGTAATTAGCCCCCTCTCCGTAACTTCAATACGCAATATCACAGTAGCTTTTGGTAATTTCGACAAAATAAAAAATACGGATCTTAATTTTTTTTATTATCTATAAGACGGACTAATTATTTTTTTGATTTTCTTACCTTGGATACATCCCTATTAGCACGAAATGATTTCTAGTAATGTGTAGCGCTGTACTCTGCACTCGACAAATCTAGCGTCTCCGTGAGATTTTGAACAATAGCACTGATTCTCTTCATCGCAAACAAAACTAATTAAGCAAACAAAATTAATTAAGTGTATCTCTTTCTCTCCATTTCATTAAGAAAAGGACAGAAGATAATATTATAGTTAAATCCTGTCAAATAAATATTCCATAGACAGTTTAGACGCGATTATAAACGTGGCGAACGAAAATACATCAATTTACGTCAGGCACGGCAATTTGACACGTCTGAACTTAAATAATATATTCTGTCCTTTTCTTAATGAAATATACAGTGGTGCTGATAATATGACAATAAATGAAAACACGGATAATGCTGGTTCAGAAAAATAATCCTAAACCATAGAAAAAAAAAAACCTAGCATCCAAAACAAAAAAATGAAAATTTCAAGCAAACTAAATCCCATAAAATTGGTAACGGAATAGAACATCCTTTAAAATATTGGTTCACTCACCTCCGATCGGCGACAGCGCGGTCCTGTATCGAATTGTTTTTTTTTTTGGTGCCATTATTATTAAAGTTTAGTACCGCTGGATGCGGCGGTCATCAACCTGTAAGCGCTTCCTTATCAACATGTACATCATGTAGAAAATGTGAAAAATAATTTCCTGTTACTAAACTAATGGATGAAAGTCGTGGTGGCCTAGTGGTTAAAACACCAGCCGCTCAAGTATGAGTATACTTTCTAAGTATATCTTGGACACCAAAGGCTGATTATAAGGTGAAGGAAAACATCTTGAGGTAACCTGGACAAGTCTCAAATCGCCAACCCGCATTGAGCAAGCGTGGTGATTACGCTCAATCCTTCTCTGTCTGAGAATGCCCACCTGTGCCCAGCAGTGGGACGATAAAGATTGATGATGAAACTAATGGATATATTTATATGATTTTTTTATGGGTAGACTGAGAATGTTTTGAGGTTCACGATGTTTAATTTATTGTCGTATTGACAGCACCACTTTGTATAGAAAGAGATGCACTCAAATTAGTATTAGTTTAGTTTGCGAACATGATAATCTCTGCCATTGTTCAAAATCTCACGGAGACTCTAGTTTTGTCGAGTTGAAGGTCGGCGCAGTCTCCCTCACAGAGGAGGCCTAAGTCGCAGAAATGGGAACTTTTTAGACTGACTATGTAAGTTATGTTATGTAAAATCCTTCTTATCTCGTCATCTCTCGACCTTGGAAACATTAGGACGTCGAGCCTATACATACGACTTTATGATTCTAAGGTCGAGCTATACAATATGTAAAGAAAACCCTGACTGATCCTTGAAGGTATTGTTAGGTATCGATAACTGATTCTACAAAGCCGGGCTAAACTGTAAAAAAAATCTCCAATAAAAAATAATTTTTTTTTCGCAAAAGGAGGTAAATTAATACATGTGCGGTAGGCAATACATGCGCGGGCGAAGGGGGGCAGGGCACGCGGCACGCGGTCGCCTCGCTCATAATAATACCATCGAAAATGGTGTTGTCACCTTAAAAAAAACACCAAATTTCGGGGAAGTTGGAATTAAATCGCAGAAAAAATGATTATTTCAAAATTCATTAGTATTGTTACTATGATGATAATGTAAAATTACGTATTTTAACATCGGCTGCCGGCAGAAGTTACCACCCACCAGATAAAGTCTTGCCGCCAAGTGATTTGCCGCCAATTAGTATTTTTACTATGATAATTATGTAAAATTTAATATTTTATTTGGTCATGTGGTTACCTTTAAAACCTTTATTATCCTTATGGGTCGGGCGGGGTTTTCTTTACATATTGTTCATACGACCTAATGCTTCTAAGGTCGAGGTATATACCAATAAAGTGATTGTGAAATGACAGGACGAGTCAGTTGCAAGGAATATGTCACGTCTCCAGCTCGCGCAGGTATTAAAAGTTGCGTTTCGCATGCCGTGCACTATATGTTATGCGTTTGTTTCATAATATTCAGCTAAAACTATAGTAGACTGTACAAATATGCATATAAACCAAAAAAATCTTAGCTACTTCCCGCGTTCAACGCGCGTATGTTTCGATTCTGAGGGGATATCAGGATAAAACGTAGTAAAAAAACCTAATTTTTAATACTGGTAGGGTAATTTTCTCGGTGCTACTACCCGCCAGACGAAGTGTTGCTGCCAAGCGATTCGTAGTGTTTACCATGATGTCTGGTGAAACCGTACAGAGGACGGGTATGACCAGTTGTGTTGCGATGTGTGCGGGGTACGATGAGCCAAATGTTTTTGTGTCGGGAGTTTGGTCGTGGAGGGCCTCCAGATCAATCTCCCTTTGGCACAGATCGTTGGTCGTGTTGTTGGGTTTAACATTGCATCACCTCACTCAACTGCCGTCGTCCTATTCACTCAGTTTTTTTAAAGTGAATAGGCTCTTAATAAACTAGTTCGCTTTACCTGCAAAGATTGTATCAGGTGGGTCAAGCACTAGTTTATAATTATAAAAGAAAATAAAAATATGAGAAAGGAGGAATATTATTACTATTTATCCATAAAACGTACATATTATGTAAATACGTTACGTTTACGTGTTTGTACGTATTATGTAGTATGAAAGCTATCGGATGCGTTACTGCGTTTTTATCATCAAATATATATTTTTTTTTAACTATAAACTAGTGCTTGACCGCAATCCCGCCTGATGGTAAGCAGTGATGCAATCGTTGATGGTAAAGCGCGCTAGTTTATTATTCACTCAGAAAAAAAAGACTGAGTGAACACACCAACGATGTTGCGCCAGAGGGAGATTGACCTAGAGACCTCCGCGACCAACCTCCTGATACAATGTTTGGCGCATCGTACCCGGCACACATCGCAACAAAACTGCTAAGACCCGTCCTCCGTACGGCTTCACCAGACATCGCTTGGCGCCAAGACTTTATCTGGTGGGTGGTAACTTCTGCCGGCAGCCGATGTTATGGCCTCCCACCGAGAAAATGAAAGAATGAGAATTTCAACGTACTTGCGTGTAATAATCATTATATGGCGCAGGCCACACATAAAATAATGACGACGAGCGAGTACACGGCGCAGGCGGCTTCCTATATATACATTTCAAATTTTATGTCAAGTGCATAGAAGTAGTGTCCGACCGAAACTAGTTTTACTACCAAAACCGAAACCGAAAACGAATTTCGGCAACGGTCTCTGTTTCGACCGAAACCGAAATTTCCTTACAAGGATCATATTTTGAGGGAAAAATAAAGAAAACGTTGTTATAATCAGTCAGTCGTTATTGTTTTCTCTTTAAATTACGAAGATAAGATCGAAATTTTCAGTTATTAATAATCAAAATACGAACCTTTATTTAAGAAAAAAATATTAGTTGCGCCTCAAATATATTCACAATAGGTGTTTATTTGAGTGAATAGGCTCTCAATCACTCGAAAACTCGCCACCACAACAAAATAAAACAAACAACAAACGAAGCACGACATTGACTCCGATGAGATTCATTCATTCAACGCGCCGAACATGAACGATCACAGCGCGAAAACTCACGAATGCACAATCGTTTCGGTAGCAGTTTTGGCAAGTTTGCCGCTGAAAACAAAACTAAACCGAAACTCGTGTTTTTGCCGAAAGTAAACCGAAAACAAAAAGGAAACCGAACATTCGGTTGTACATTACATAGAAATAAATCGCAATTTACGATACACAGAATGTCGTGGCGTGGCAAGAAATAAAAATGCTACTCAATATTTTAAAATGCTTCCGATATTTTAGAATTTTAGCTGAAATATTTAAAAGCACGTGGCACGTTATTTATTATGAATCGGTCGAATGCCGACCACTTTATAATCAGCAATGTAAAATGGCTCTTATTATAATAAACGCCTTAAAGAAACATACTCTGCGTTTGTTTATGAGTTGCATCTTGATTTCATTTTTTCATAAATAGCTTTCATGAGTGTTTTTCCGTTCGCAAACTGTTATTTTCTTTATTGAATAATCTGCCGATCGATTGTCTAAAAATCTTATCGTGAAATTGAGGTGAAGAGTGAGCTTAGAGTGAGGTGTGAATGTTGCTTTTTCTCTTTTCTTTCCCGATGAGAAAACATCAAATGACCTCTCTCACTCTCTCTACACTTGCCTGTGTGCCAGGTATCTATTTCGAACAATACCTTACAATAAGTTGGAATGACCTCACTCCAGACTCGCTTCAAATGCTATAGGGCAAAATCAACCCGCAACTCGATATAGTATTGCTCACCGAAAGAAACCGTGGCCCTGGCCAACAGGCAAATGGAGGAACACGGGTGGGTTTTAGTCAGTAAAAGTCTGACACGCTCTTACACTCCACCCGGAGCGGGAGAAGTCATTTGATGATTTCCCATCCCATACAAAAAAATGGAAGGAATCTGGCATGTTTTATAACCGAAAATTCGAAGGCATGTCACATCCACTCAATACAGCTGTGTGGTGGATTATGACCTCTCACCGAGAAGAGGGCTGTATCCCAGCAGTGGGCATATTATAGGTTGATTATGCAAGAGTAACCATTTTTTTTGCCCAATAATCCCGCTCCTGACCTTCTGATCTTAATCATGATAAATTGACGCACAACTTTTTTATACTGGAATGTTTTTATGTTAATCAAAAAGCATGTAAAGGATTTAAAGGTCCGTATTATTCCCGCCTGTTTGCCATTTTGTTCTTATTTCAAAATGCACACACACTAGCAGCAACACGCTAGCTATTGATTTAAATAGGTTCCGTCCTATTGGTTCAAGTGTTTCGTTCAATCATTATTAGTGTCCGTTTAGACAGACCGGCTCAAAGAGGAGACAATCATTTTTAGAATAGAGGAGTACCACTTTTGACACTTATAGTTAGTGTAACAAAGTTCAAAAGTGGTAATGAACTTTTGACCCTTACTGTACATATCAATGCAGGTCAAACTACCCGAAACTGGAAAATATTCTCAATTTACCTTGAGTTTTAATACGTTAGCGATCAAGTAGAAGATCTAGAAAAAGAAATTTGACACATTCGGGTAGCTTGATGTCAGTATATCATATAAATTACAGAACATGGGTATGAAGATTTTACAAAGGGTCACACTTGGCGGTTTTATTGCATTTGAAAGTTTTGGCTCATTGAAATAAGGGTGATTTTTGATGTCACTGCGTGTTAGGTCGGCTCTTAAGGGGGGATCCTATTTAAAAAAAGATCTGTAGAGTAGTGCTCGTGGCTTAATAATCGGATTTACAGTAAGGGTCAAAAGTGCATTACCACTTTTGAACTTTATTGCAATTAAGCCGGCGCCAGAAACAGACAAATATTTGTAAAAATCTTTGTAGAAACGTTTGCGCGTGTGTAGCTGGCTAAGCAAACATTTGAACACAGACACCTTTGAACGCTTTGATGTGCGCTCGAAACCGACAACGAATGGCAAAGTACAAATCTTTTAACAAAGCTTTGAACAAATATTCAAATACCCGTGCTACACATGTGTCCAAACAAGTGTTCAAATAAGTCAAATATTTGAACTATGCCTGGCGCCGGCTTAACAATAAGTGTCAAAAGTGGTACTCCAGTTTTGACCTTTACTGTAATTGTCGACCGATCAGGTTAAGCTATGCTTGCTGCGGTTGATCTGTGGATGGGTTACCATTCTTACACACCGAGACGTCACCTTGCCTCGTAAAGCATGTTCAGCTGTTGGTCCCGACTGGTTCGAAGATCTTTGACAGTAGTTACGGGTCATCAGAGGTCGGAAAGTGTGACCAGCAAGCATTGATGACGACTGTTCTGTGGTGTATCTAATGTATAAGACAATAGATACACCACAGAACTGTTGAAAAGTATTAGAATGGAATTACTACGGGATTTGTATTAGAACGCGTGTCGCCGCTTGTCTCCCCTCTCAAGCTCTACTGTAAGCAAAAGACCAATACGGAAACGCATTAAAAAAAAAACATTACGTATAAAAGTGATCAGTGATCCTATTTGCTTAATAAACGATTTCAAGTAGGCAATCATTCCATGTAAAACACTAGTATGTATCTGAATCCGGTTTGACTGGTGTAGCAGACCCCAACATACTTGTGAAAAGGCTAGGCAGACATGGGGATGAAATGAACCATATATCAATGACCTAAAAGTCCTAAACGCGGTGTAAACGATATTACTCTCCTCTTAGAGCTGTAGGGTAATTGTGTAACACACTTTCAGTAGAAATTCGTATCTTTTTGACAGTTCAACAACATTCATTGCTTTATTTACGTTGTTGAGCAGATTTTTTTTCCAACATATTGTTACGGGCTAGGGGTACTAAAACGCCGGTTAAGGGTTGCGAAGTTTATTGGCAACGAAGGTACAGTCGATCGTAGGCAATGAAAAGTAGAACGTAGCTGATGTCGCACCGAAGTCTTCCCTTACGTCCACGAAGTCCGTGTCGTAAACACACAATAACACTACAGATGTTACTTCACGTAGTACTCAAAGTTCTCGTTACAGTTGTCGCAGTAGGCATTCTCAAAGATCGCTTCTTAAGTATCGCTTGTTTTCGTATTGCTAGTCGAATGCAGACTGACTGTGCGCTGGCGTCACGGCGCTATATACTATAGGCCAGCTGATCGAACATTCCAGAATCGTCTAGACGTAATAATAATAGCGCATAACTTCGAGTACATTCAGTAGGTACCTACGGTAATTCCCGGAAACGGGTTTCTAGAAATTTCGATGTCGTCACTTAGTTGACAAAATTGATGAAACCTGTACCATTCGATAGGCCACCCTAGGTCTAGCAATGCGTTTTTATATTGCACCTATACAATGTCTAGGTCTCGAGTTATAGGGCTTAAAAGTTACACACTGCATGTCACGCGACATTGAACCTTATGCCCTCGACATAAGGTGCATTCGTAACATTGCCCCCTTCTTAGTCGTGCTCGTCCCGAGCATGATTTGTTCCATAATAGCGAGCTAGGCGGTCTACATGTACGATCTTCAGCTTCCCTCTAGGTCCTTTCTTAATCCGGTAGGTGACATCGTTTATTCTGGTTACTATCGTGTATGGGCCCTCCCATTTAGCTTGGAACTTTGGACTCTTTCCTTTTCTCCTTATGGGATTATGTAACCATACCAAAGTTCCCTCTTCAAGTCCGGGCACGTTAGCTTTGCGGTCGTATCGAATCTTCATTTTCTCGCTGGTTTTCAGACCATTCTTTCGTTTCTAGAAATTTCGATGTCGTCACTTAGTTGACAAAATTGATGAAACCTGTACCATTCGATAGGCCACCCTAAGTCTAGCAATGCGTTTTTATATTGCACCTATACAATGTCTAGGTCTCGAGTTATAGGGCTTAAAAGTTACGCACTGCATGTCACGCGATATTGAACCTTATGCCCTCGACATAAGGTGCATTCGTAACAATATTTATTTATTTAGTAACAAACAATTATAGCACTATTACAGAGCATTCCAATTCGGTGCTATAAGTAGGGCTACATAGTAATATGGATAGTGATAGTAATATGGAGGAATGAATTAGCAATATGCTTTAAAATGATACCTACTAATTAAGAATGATAGTGTGGTGCCGGTCTATCAGAACGGATACTAAGATTAAACCATGTTCAGGGTAGCTAGCGACCATTCTGTTCACCCCCCATACGTAACATAACGTAAAAATTCTATAACGTAAAAATAGATTCACGCATGCGTACCGCAACTCGTTCAATTTGTCTTACATAGTCACAAAACTCATGTAATGTACATAATATTTAATTACATTAAAATGTAATGTGTAGTCCCTCATTCGTCATTGTATGAAATACATTACCGACTGAAGCTGTGCAAGAATCTCGCACGAAGTCAAATTCGGAATAAACGCGGCCATCTTGGTTTTTGAGTACACTTGATAGTACAATAATTGTAGACGGTACGGCATGTAAATTAGCAAGAGGTTTTGTAGTTTTTAATTGTGCGTTCCCCCACTACCAATTCCCTTGCCAACTTACATGCCGTCTCGTCTACAAACGTGGTTGAAGATTTTTATATGGAGCTTGGCATACCTACATACTGCCGCATCATTTTTTTATTCTAATTATGGTGGCCCCGCGTTTAACTTATTTAAATCTAATGCTGATATCAATGCATAGTAAAAACTTATGGCCAAATGGCCTAGTCATGTTTCCAATATATTAACGTTATAAGTTGATCACGAGATATTCATATTGTTTTTGCTCTTGCTTATAAACGACTGTCTGAGTTGGTTTCGGCATTTCTTATCAGAGCAACGCCGAATTCATCTATTAAAAAAAGTTTTAATAGTGTTTGTACCAACTTACTTACACAAAATGAATCATTTATTTATTCTTATCGCATAGATATTAGAAAAAAACTTTGAAGTACAAAACAAGGCTTTGGTTTAGGCCAGGTAAATAGATATTGAATTATGAACCTAATCTTTATAGAAATTAATTTCTTTTTTTTTTTTTTTTGTAAATGACAGCTTCGTTCAACTTTGCTTAAATCTAAATAACTTTCGAAATTCAAATACTGACTCAAAAGGTGGAGGCTAGAACTGAAGTTAGATTTCGATTTGTAATAAGATTTTCAATGTTTTATGTAAAAAATATAGATCTCTCGTAATCAGACATAGCCAGCCTTTCGGTGTTCTATAGGATACATTTTGGGGAGTGTGCGAGGGAATTGCATGATTTAATTCCCCCATCTCCGTTCCACCATCGGACGACCCGTCGTACGGCGAGTTTCCACCCTTATGTTGTTAACACCACTACGATCCGGACGTAGCGTTTCGCCTCCTCCTTTATACTGCGTACATCGAGGGATTGGAACAATTTGCCAGCGGCGGTGTTTCCGTCGGACTACAATTTGAGTATCTTCAAGGCTAGTGTGAATAGGCTCTTAATAAACGAGTGCGCTTTACCATCAACGATTGCGTCACTGCTTACCATCAGGCGGGACTGCGGTCAAGCGCTGGTTTATAAATTAATAATAAAAAAAATCAATTTTGAATGTTAATATCTCGGAAACATGACACCCGAAACGGCCATCACTTAGAACATTAAAAGATCCCTTTTTTTTTTAACTCGACGTGAGATTCGTGTACAGTTACAAGTATTTTGATTAGCTACTACTAATAGCGGATTGAGCTACTGTTGGATAATAATGCCGTGTTGTATCATATAGTTTTTAATGTAATTAATATAGACTTAAGCCTGAATATAGATGGACTTGCAGTATTACAACAAGTTAATTCCAAAAACTTCCCAAGTCTCTGTTATGTCCCGTTTTAGAATCACCATCATTTCAGCCTGGAATCAGAAGGTGAGAGCATACAGATTAGTATAAATATACAGACAAAGAAAATAGGAATGTAGACCGCGAAAGGATTAATTAAAAATCAAAACTGATTAATTCAAATAAGAGTCAGAATCAGCACTTCTTGAACGTAAAAATTATATGTATAACAGTCCCCCGTGCGCCCGCCCTTGCATTACTTCCTAGTGGTTTCGCTGGCAAGAGATGGCGCAACGAACTCCAGAGAAGCAAAACCCATTTTAAGTTCAGTTAAAAATAAAGCTGATTCTATACAGTAGTAGGTACGCAAAGTCCAATTTTAATGCTTTGCCACATTTTTAATGCTCTTTTCAAAAATGTAAAATGCTGTAAAGTTGCATTTTGACTTTTAAAGTAACAGGTATAAAACTTAAATTGATATTATGATTCCTGTTCATTCTCATTTTTCTTAATTAACTATCATATAAGCTGGACGGAAGGGCGTGTCATACTAGTAATAGTCTTAAATCCACTCGTGTTCTTCATTTACCTGAACCAGGAGCCACAGTATTTCTTTCAAATAACTCCCGGCCCTGGCAGGCATCGGCTTTAGCGCGAGGAACACAACGCGCCATCGATCCAAGCCCAGACTGGGCGAGCAAAATGGGTTGTTCGCCACCCAGTGCGTACCGGTCCTTACCGGACGACGGGCAAAGCATTGCACGAGCCCGCGCCTAAACTAGACGGGAGCCCGCTTCTGTCCCGATGTCCAGGGCGTCTCCTGCGGCGACGCGCGCTCTGACTCCGCCTTTGCAAGTATTACTCGTTACCTACCATGTACTATACAGTATGTTAAGAAAACCCTGTCCGATCCGTGAAGGTGTTGTTAGGTATCGATAACTGATTCTACTAATGGATACAAAACCGGGCTAAACTTAAAACAAATCCTCCTAAAAAAATAGATATTATTTCGCAAAAAGTGGTAACTTAATAAATGTGCGTCCACCCTTCCGCGGGCGGCGGCCGGCAGGGCACGCGGCACGTGGTCGCATCGCTATTCGCTCATAATAATACTGGTGTTGTCACTTTTTTTAAAATTACCAAATTTCGGGGAAGTTGGAATAAATTCGCAGGAAAAAAAGATTATTTCAAAATTAATTTGTATTGGTACTATGATGATTACGTAAAATTTTATATTATATTTGGTCATGTGTTTACCTAATCTTTATTATCCTTATGGGTCGGACAGGGTTTTCTTAACATACTGTATATTACCGACACATTTTGTTTTGATTACTTTCTTAACTCGTTTGTGGTTATACCCGCACGCCGGTTGTCAGTAAATTCTGAAGAACATCATCAATGAGACCACATGTTTATATTGCAGTCCATCTGTATTCATACTTTTGCTTTTTTTTCGTGTATAATTATGATCTAAAAGTTGTGTAAATTAGTCATCTAATCTAGTTTGAAAAAGTGTGTATTTTTGTGTCAACTAATCATGGCTTTGTTAATGGTATTTAGCTTAGCATAGCGTATAAATAATAAGTTCTCAATCTTTTATTGCCCACCGTCCACATGGTTTTTTGCTAGATCCCCTATTTTCTATTTTTACCACGGTTTTTCTTTAAATTGTAATACTTACAATATAATCGTAAGACAAGATATATAATTATCTATGTCCTTTATTGCTCTCCGAAAAGTCTCAAACGCCCACGAGAGGGTGTTATCGTCCACATTGAGAACCTATAGAATTGATTAATCGATAAAAACGACATCTTAATACTGTAGCTATATAACGTTAGTTTTTGTTTACGAAACCTGAATATAGTTTGTTCAGAATAAGCAACAGAATCGATTCCAATCATTTTTACACCATGTTATATTTTTGCCCAAATACGTTTAGAAATTGTTGTAGTATGGTTACCGAGCGTGCTACGCAGCATACGACAGATCGTAGCTGTTACCAGATCGTTGACCATATTTTTGTTGGGACAACCAAGTAGAATTGGGTTGTATCCTAAATAATAATTTAATGTCCACCAGATTTATAAAAAAATGGAACACGTATTTTTTATTTTTTCTTTCATTCGAATACTTACTTACGTGTTTCGTATAAACAAAAATAATGTTGCACATCATAACTTACACGCTCGGTTTAAAGGCTATTTATAACTAAAGGTAAAAAAAAGAAAAATCTTTCAGGACCTTTATTAACTATCATAACAACATTAGTTTCCGTGTAGACTATCATAACATTTATCTTCTGTCTTTTTCTTAATGACATGAAAGAAAAACATAAAATGAACTTAAATATAGTTTCGTTTCGTGGATAAGAAAATAGGTGCTAATATCTTGTAATTGACCATTACCGATAAAATTGACGTGGAGAACCAGCAATGTCTTTTACGAAGTCATTAATATAGATTGTAATTTGAAAACTGTTAATAGTTATTTATGCCACTATCAAGCAATGATAGGTATTGCGATATGAGTGATAGTTTGTGTACAATAGATCAGAGTGCCTAGTATGAGTTTTCATTGCGAAACTCGTTCGTCGATATCGAGTGTGTTTGGCGCTCTCATTGGTTGAGAGTTCTTACAACCTTGAAGCGGGCCAATTGATGAGGCAAACGCGTTCGATATCGACGATCGAATTTCGTAATGGAAACTCATACTAGGCCTACAGCACGAGTATTACAGTAGCTGTTTACGATAGTGGCATACAAAACTTTTTCTACGACCTTGAAATAAACGCAATGTTGTTTCGTTGTTATAATACCACAAATGAAAGGCAAAGGCAATTCATCCATACCGCCTAATAACCTGCGATGTCGTGACGCAAATACGCGCGCGTTTTGGCATATGTTGATTGTAGTTCGGCTTACCCGTCTGGAAATGGTCATTGTAATACGACTTGGCAGGAATGAGTCCTATTGAGATATGACTTATGGTTATGTATTAAGCAAATTACCAAATGGTCGTAGAAAAAAAATGTTTTACGCCGTCACATCTTCACGTACATTAACATACACCTAACGTGGGTTCATCTATTGTATAATCGTATAAATCACAAGCATTAAAATATCATTTGGGTGGTATAATGTAGCGTTTCGTCCACTGTACATGGATCTAGGGAACTCTGGAAAGCGCAGAGCAGAGTATGTTATCATGACATTGAATAATGCACTTTATTGTAAGAAATCGTAACTTTATCTTTTAACAACCCACGAAAATATTCAATTGTTCAAAATCAGAAAGAAAGAAAAATAGTTTATTTGCGCTTAATAAGACGCATAAAAAGAACACAAACGCATAAAAATAACATGTTGGAAGTAATACTTCTACGCAAAACCTCCATCGCTTAGCATCATAAAGCTAAAACCCTATACAAAACAATCCTATGTCCGTGTCCATGTTCCTGCTGTAAATTATGATCTGAAACAAGTCCCAATAAATACTTATTCTTTTTTCTTTCCTTTTTTCTTTTCTTTCTTTTTTTCCTTTTTTTCTTTTCTTTCTTTCTTTATTTTTTTTAAAGCGGAGTCTTAGCGCTTGTTTAATCAATCACTTACAGAATTAATGGTAACAGATTCCCGCCATCCTGTATATCTCTCTTGGACGCAACGCAAGAACACCTCATGACCATTGTATGTTTCATTTTACTCAAAGCCTTGTACATAGCTTTAACTGGGCTTCAATTACATTTGTTAGCAGGCAAAGAAACCGAAGACCAAGGAGGAGGCGCAGAAGGAGATCCTTGATGCTGAACTGGATCTGTTCACTAAGCAGCAGGTATGTGGGAAATTACGTTCTTTATCTACTTGTACACCGTCTTTGGACGATATACATGAACTTCGACTAGGGGTTACTATGACCTGTTAACTGTTAAAACCATCATGTTTCCTGGGTCACACAAAGATAGAGCTATACATGATGAGTAGCGCTATCCCTCTTTCATAACGGTTTAACGCTCTTACCGACAGGAGGCCTGTGTCCCAACAGTGCTAACAATATAGGCTGGTTATGTTATTTATATGTAAGTATTGATTAGAAATGTGCCGACTAGTCGGTTAAGCCGGCTATTTGGCCGCCTTTGTAGTCGGCGAGTAGTCGGTGGCTACGCCGTCAGCTTTTTACTTTGTATGTATTTCTCATTCATATGTACTATATCAGGAGAACTAAATTGAAATAAAACCATCATCATCAGCCGCATCATCGCAATCCCGCCTGATGGTAAGCAGTGATGCGATCGTTGATGTTAAAGCGCGAATAGGTAGGAAGACGGCAGTTGAGCGAGGTGATGCAATGTTAAACCCAACAACACGACATCGATGCTGCGCCAAAGGGAGATTGATCTGGAGATCCTCCACGACCAAACTCCCAACACAACAACATTAGACGCATCGTACCCGGCACACATCGCAACACAGCTGCTCAGGCCCGTCCTCCGTACGGCTTCACCAGACATCATGACAAATCGCTTGGCGGCAAGGCTTTGTCTGGCGGCATAACTTATGTAATAAATTTCTTTGAAGCGAAGCCTTCAACCTAACCATCCATCCATACTCACAAACTTTCGTACTGTCGAATAAAACAATTGGCGTGTTTGAATAGGGATGTTTCCTGGGTATAAAAAATTGATTCTATTTAGTCCGTCATTCAGATTATAGAAAAATATTGGATTCGTATATTTTGTTTTATCAAATCAATAAAAATTGAAAAATATAAAAGGCATCAAAGATCAGAAGTGGTGGCTGGTGACATCATTGCTCGCTAAAATGTGTAGCGTGCAATGACGTCACACGAGTTTTCAACGCACTGTGTCGTCTTACATTTTTGTTTATATGACAAAAGAAAAAAAATACGTGTCTAGTATTTTTTGGAAATCTGACTGACGGACTAATTAGTTTTTTTTAGTCAACTACTCTATTGTTAAAATACTGAATTTTTTAATTGTTTGTAATTTGTCGTCTACAGGAAGGTCAGGACGTTACGGAACTGTCGAAGAAGATCGTGGAGCTACGACGACTTATGGCCATACAGTTTCCTTCGCATAACATGATGAGAAGGCCACATGCAAGGTAACCAAATTTTTGTGTATCTCAGGCATCAGGGCCTGTATAAACATATACAATACTATACAGGGTGTATCTGACATCGTAACGCAAACTTCGGGAAAAGGCTGGACCGCATGCCACTAATAAAATTATGATAGTCATTTATGTCGTTAATGAACGATTACAGAATTCACAGTGTTTAAAAAAAGTGTCGGCTCGGCCTTTGAACGTTGCAAGCGTGCCGCCGTGCGGTTTTGTAGGTATGACATTGATCCCTGATGTGAACTCTATTAAATCAGCTGATAAGATTATAAGGTTTTCATTGCGCGTTTATGTGTAATTAGCGAATTAATTAATTTTTAGTTTAAAATCTTATTGGGTTATAAAAGTACAGCAATTATGAACGGTCTAAAGTGAAAAAAACTACATATATTTTTTTAAATGATGAAAAAGCTGACGGAAAATTTTACCACGACGGGGTTCAGAATCATGTACTGGATCCATGGTACTCGTTTGTGCGTTGATATCAGATACACCCTATTATATTAATGCTTTAGATGTAAAGTTGAAGAAAAAAAAAAGTTCGTATGCACTTAAAAACTTAACCCGCCATCTTCATCTCTTGACGAGATGGTGGGCTGATTGTTTTGTTATTATATACTTCATAAAAATAAATATGTCATCATCCCTATTACATATTTGAATCTTGTGATTAAATCTTTGTTAATGTTATGTTATTAACTTTTCAAGCTATCGTATTGTGAAGAGGAAAATTAGGTGAGAATATGAAACTTTATGAAAAATCAGCGTCAAGCTCTAGTTGTCTGACATTTTTTCTGAACTCGTCCTTTTTGATGCAGCCGCGAGGCACACCCGGCTATTTGATTGCATTGGTCTTCATACTAACTATAATTTGATGCTATCTGATGTATGTATCTGCCCCCTAATCGGCGAAAACATTTTTGGCAAATGATTGCGACCAGTTGGGATCGTTTGGACCGAACGGACCAATGGGCGGTCCGAACGAACCCAACTGATGCCAACTAGTCGCAATCATTTGACAAAAATGTTTTCGCCGATTAGGGGGCTGGTGTATTGTGTCTTTTCATCTGTGCTAATTAAGAAAAACACGTGGCTTTGTGAGGTCAAGTGTTTTAAGAGAGGACTTTAGTTACGTTTTCTCTATACAAACTTATTTCGCTGTTTTCTTCATGAATAACGCTTTTACAGCAATTTTATTTTTCTACAATTTTACACCTTGTTTATACGTTCCCCTATCAATTGATGTTTTCCATAACTTAATTAATAAAAGAAATATGATATTTCAAAATGCCGAAAAATAACCCATTTTTAAGTCCAGTTTCCACCGCAAGCGGAACGGACCCATTAATGACTTCGTTAAACTCGCAAACGCAAACTGCATACTTGTATTTCCACCAACAAATAGTCGGACGGAAAGAGCAGGCCGTGTAGAAAGAGTAGAAATGAGCTCGCTCAGTTCTAGGGAGCGGAGCGAAGTACTTACGGACTCCGCACAGCTCGCAATTACAAATTACATAGTAGCGTTTCCACACTGAAATAAAAAAGCAGCTCAAAACTTCAACTGACTGAACTTGTTCCCTGTGGAAATTATCTATTCGTTTTTCATTTCTCATTTTCCGTTCAGCTCAGTCCGCTCATTTCTCTATCTCAGTTTCATTTTGCAGTGGAAATCAAATGGCCAACTCTTCGTTGGTGGAAACGCAAACCTATTTCATTAAAAAGGAGTCCGTTCCGCCTAACCATTTTCCGCACATTACCCTTTCGCAGTGGAAACCGGGCTTTACCGTGGTGTTCAGTCTACTATTAACGACAAATGAGACAAGTTTTTGACAAAAAAGGAAATAATAGGTAGATATAGGTATAGTTTTACTCTAAATTTTGATGTACAAAAAATTTACATCTGTCGTGTTTTGAAAAAGAAAACAGCGGATTTTGTAGGTAAAATCAGCCTGAGCTGCAACTGTTCCTTTCGCACTTTATGGGTGCACGCGGCGCGATGGCAATAGTTTTTTCAAATACCTATTTTCCAAATTCCTCGGCACTAGAGTCCCCAACAAGAACACTACATACAAAATGTACTAATAAGATAAAAAAAAGAAAGGTGTTACGTATACGCGTATTTGCATGACACATGTGGCAGAGAAAGTACGCTAACAAAAAGTAGTTTCGGCAAAATAATCGGCAAAGGAAGCGTATCGAATAGCTGAAGGCTTTCAGAAACCTTCGATCCCTTTTTAATCATTAAAAAATCTATAAATCAACCACCTTATTCTGCTCTCTTATGTCCCCAGGGGAGGCCGATTCAACACTGCAACCCGCTTCACCCGAGGTGGAATCACGACCAACATGTTCAACAGCGTGAACCAATCGGTGGACCACCGGCCGCGGGCGCTTCTCATCTCAGGGTTCGAGGCGGACGAGCTTGACGCACTGCTCGCGCATTTCTCTGTGAGTTACCATATTATACTATAGTCAATAGTAGAGCAAAAGTCCAATAATTGGTTTTTTATAAATCATAAACTAGCGCTTGACCGCAATCCCGCCTGATGGTAAGCTGTGACGCAATCGTTGATGGTAAAGCGCACTAGTTTTTTTTGCTTTTTCACTCTAGCCTTGAAGCCAGTCAAATTGTAGTCCGACGGAAACACCGCTGCTGGCAAATTGTTCCAGTTCCTCGATGTACGCAGTATAAAGGAGGAGGTTTGCCTCCTCCTTTATGCTTAATGCTTCGTCTGGATCGTAGTGGTGTTAACAACGTATGGGTGGAAACTCGCCGTACGACGGGTCGTCCGATGGTGGAACGGAGATGGGGGATTTAAATCATGCAATACCCTCGCACACTCCCCAAAATGCGTCCTATGTGTGACTGCGACTATGTCCTAGGTCTGACTGCAATGCTTTGATATCCTTACGTTTTTGACGCTACGATCCGGACGAAGCGTTTAGCTTCATCTTTTACACCGCGTACATCGAGGTACTGGAACAATATGCTTGCGGCGGTGTTTCCCTCTGACTACAATTTAAGTGTCTTCAGGACTAGAGTGAATACGCTCTTAATAAACTAGCGCGCTTTACCATGAACGACTGCATCACTGCTTACCCTCAGGCGGGATTGCGGTCAAGCACTATTTTATAATTAAATATTAAAAAAATATACTACAGTATGTTAAGAAAACCCTGTCCGACCCGTGAAGGTGCTGTTAGGTATCGATAACTGATTCTACTAATGGATACAAAACCGGGCTGAACTTAAAAAAAAAATCCCCCTAAAAAAATAAATATTATTTCGCAAAAAGAGGTAACTTAATAAACGCGCGTTAACCACCCTTCGCCTGCCGCCCGCGGGGGCCGGGCGGCAGGGCACACGGCACGTGGTCGCATCGCTATTCGCTCATAATAATACCGGTGTTGTCACTTTTTAAAAATTACCAAATTTCGGGGAAATTGGAATTATTTCGCGGGAAAAAAGATTATTTCAAAATTCATTTGTATTGGTACTATGATGATTACGTAAAATTTTATATTATATTTGGTCATGTGTTTACCTAACCTTTATTATCCTTATGGGTCGGACAGGGTTTTCTTAACTTACTGTATAATATGTATACATATATATTTTTGAAATTAATCGAAACACTCTGAAAAAATTGGATAGATGAAATGTATTGTCTTCTATAAGATTACTAAAATTCCACGGTGTAGATACTTATCTGCTAGTTGCACGGTAGACTGCTTGCGAGATGAAGTATCTGTATGACGTCAGTATTACCCGTCGTTCCCATGTAGTCTTTGTAGAAACCGCTAGAACTCTAAAATAACATTATTCTTTTTTCCAGCAATACGGCGAAGTAATTAGCAAAGAAGTTGAATTATCTGTACCGCAGCTAGTCCTGCAGTACAAATCCAGATTGCACGCGGAACACGCAGCGGCGAACGGCAAACACTATAACGACAGGACACTATCGGTGAGTTACTTATAACAGAGTAAACACGACAGCCTCCGTGGCGTAGCGATAGCGAACGCGGCCGCTACGTAAGGAGGCGCGGGTTTGAACCCCGCGCAGTGAATATTTGCACTGGTCTGGTCGTGCCTCGGAAAGCACGTTAAGCCGTTGGTCCGGGTTGCTATACGAACATCTAATGGCAGTCGTTACGGGTTGTTGGAGCCCTCAAAATTCCAACAATTGATCTAACTGCAATGCTTCGATATCGCCTTCGGGTTGTGGAGGTCAGACGGCAGTCGCTTCACGGAAAATATTGAAGTTTAGCCAAAATCAGCAGTTAGACTGGTAAGGCGGACCCCACCCCAGACACCAAAGCTGATAAAGCTTCGGTTGCGACTGGTAATAACGCTGAGACGATGATGATGACTTACAACAATAGGCCTAGTATGAGTTTTCAATAAGAAACTCGATTGTCGATATCGAGCGCGTTTGGCGCTCTCATTGGTTGAGAGTTCTTACGACCTTGAAGCGGGCCAATCGATGAGTTTAACGCGCTCGATATCGACGATCGAGTTTCGTAATGAAAACTCGAGCACAAGTTGCATAAGATATCGCTGAAGTTAGGCATCCCTCCTCCAGCGCCTCAAAATGGGTCCAGGGTTCACAGACTCCGGGACGTCTATCCCCCCAAAACATCAAGGACCCGAGGTGGCGGCACGAAGTACATATAACACGCGCGCCTCACAGATGTTTCAGAGGGTTTTAAAAATTAAACCTAACCAAAACTTTAAACCAAAAAACGTAACCAAACACTTGCTTAAACTTTTCAGTCAGTATTTAGTTTTTGTGGTAAGACAAAAACTAAATGTATTGTATTACAGAACAAGGATTTAGTTTGCTCCCTAATCTAAATCCCTAAAGCGCACACATTTTTGTCAAATTATTGCTACTAGTTGGGAGCGTTTCGAATGGGCAGTCCAAACGCTCGTGTCGGTTTAAACTATCTAAATAGTTATTTAATCATGAGCCTAATCATTATTCTTTATATAAAAAATGACAACTTTTTTCGCTACTCATTTGTCACTTTTGTAACAAGAACTTTGAATTGACCTAATAAAGTTCGAAATACAATTAATAGTCACTCAAAGGTAAAGCCTGTTAGTTAGATCTCGTTTTGTAATAAGACGATTTGGGTCTACACGCTTGTTTAACTTGTGTCTAGTGTCAGTGTTATGTCAATGTCCGTATAATGTATGTCGTTTGGATAACAGAGAAGAAGAAAAGCCTAAAGGGTAGAAGAGAAGCTTAAATAAAAGGATTAAAGGTCATAGCCCACTTACACGACTCTGCTCCCGGCAAAAATAATATAATTTAAATATGGACTTTAAATATTGCTCTTTAGATATATTTTACATTAGCAGACAGTTCGCTGTCAGCTCACTTACCGTCAGACTGCTCGGTAGTTGACGCCTCGCTGTCCTCACGTTGTAGACGAGCGGTCGGTGCGGTGTCCGCCCGCTCAATGCTAGCAGTCGCAGCGCCGTCGTTTGCTGAAGGCAACCGACTGTTATAAACGGAACCCAAAATCTGCATCTGTTATAAGCGGAACCCAAAATCTTCATCATCATCAGTTATTCATCAGTTATTTCTTGCGTTACTCTTATACTCAAGGGCAATAGCAATCATTGCTAATTCACGCGTTGTGGATTGGGAGCTGTGTCTATAGCGAAAAGCAAGAGCGGTGGGCGGATGGAAACCTGGCGGTCTGCTAGCTGTCGCTGCGTGGGCTGCTGGGCACTTGCAAGCTGTCACTGCGTGGACTGCGAGCAGTCGTCTTAGTTTAGGGCGGTGTTGGAGCAGAGTCGTCGTCGTGTGCTATGACCACTTAACACTGTTTTGTGGTAGCAATGTAAATGTTTCAATCAAAAAGGCTTCTACTTGTTATCAGATCACGTGGACGTCGAATACGAACGCGAGTACTAACAGCACTCCTCGGCCCGCACCCGAGGCTCGGCCGGTGCGCAACGGTGAACACAAGGAAGAAAAGGACGAGGTTCCTATGGTAAATATATCACACTTATTATTATTTTTGTTACGTCCTGCCAGGGTCGCGCATTGCTCGAAAGAGGCACCGTGGTCCTGGCACACTGAGAATAGAATAGAATACTCTTTATTATCACAGCCTCCGTGGCGTAGCGTTCGCGAACCCGACCGCTGCACAAGGAGGCGCGGGCTCGATCCCCGCGAAGTTCATATATTTGCATGCATGGATATGAATATTTTCACTGGTCTGCCCCCTAATCGGCGAACACATTTTTGTCAAATGATTGCAACTAGTTGGGATCGTTTGGACCGCCCATTGGATCGTTCGGTCCAAATGATCCCAACTAATCGCAATCATTTGACAAAAATGTGTTTGCCGATTAGGGGGCTGGTCGTGTCTCGGAAAGCACGTTAAGCCGTTGGTCCCGGTTGCCATAGAATATCTAATGGCAGTCGTTACGGGTTGTAAGAGCCCTCAAAAGTCCAGCAACTGGTCTAACTGTAATGCGGAGTTTTCATTATATCATAAATATCGACTGCATTTGACTCATTGATTGGACCGCTTCAAGGTTGTAAGAACTCCCAACCAATGTCTCGTAATGAAAACACATGATAGCCAACCAGTACCATAAGCAAAACTTTTTGTATGGATTACACTGTGCAACACTAAAGTAGCAGTGGGCTGGGCACATTGCCCGTAGGACCGATGTCTGATGGGGCCGACGCTCAAGGTGCCCCCGACAAGGTGGACCGCGACCTGCCCTCTAATCGGCGAACACATTTTTGTCAAATGATTGGGACTAGTTGGGATCGTTTGGACCGAATGGACCAATGGGCGGTCCAAACGATCCCAACTGATCCCAACTAGTCGCAATCATTAGACAAAATGTGTGTGTGTGAAGGTCGAGGGAAACCGCTGGATGCGGAGGGCACAGGACCGGTCGTCGTGGAGATTCTTGGGGGAGGCCTATGTCCAGCAGTGGACGTCTGAAATGATGATGACACTGTGCATAGCCGTAAGCAACTATCTTTAGTCCATTCACATACAAAACATAACATAAAATTCTCCATCTCCTCACAGACGCCAACAGAACTTCCAGAGGACAATCTCCTACGTTTCGACGAAGAGGAAGAGGAGGATGCGGACGAAGATCGCTCCTGGAGACGTTGACGTTCAAACGCCTAGCGAGCGCCGCGCCTCGCGCTCTGCAAGCTGTTCTCACACAGGATCTTAGTCTTAATAAACCTTAAAATAGAAGCTATGTTAAGTATTGAAGCTAAAGTTCTCGAACATGTAAAAAAAACTGATTTTCGAAGTATTCGGAAAGTTTTGGAGCGATATATACGCTCAATACGGATGATGACATTTTTTTTTATCATAGTACTTAAACAAATTGCCAAGTTAACGGTTTACTTTATGTAACTTTTAGACAAAGACGGCACTAACATATAACTGACGTCACGGCTATTTAACTTCATACCGCGCGACAAGGACGGCAATAATCCCTACCAAAAACTTTTGCACCTAATTTTCAATTCATTTCTACGTCTTATGTGTTTGATTACTTTTTATATTAGTCATCATTTCTATTGCGCTTCTATTCCTCTTTACTTCAAATGACATCTCCCGCTCTGGGTGGAGCGGAAGGGCGTGTCAGACTTTTACTGATTATAATCCACCCGTGTTTTTACACTTGCCTCTGCGCCAGGGGCCGACCCTCTTAACCTTACAAATAGTTGCTGTACTTCGTATAGTTAGACCTCAAACGTGTTTTGTAGGTTTACAGTTTCGGAATGTATACTACGCCCAATTTTCATTTCATAACGTAACTTTAAATTATTCTTCGTATTGCAAGGAAATTATCTCTCAGAATGCCTTATCTACGGCGCCTTACGGGATCTCAAAATGTAGGATTTTATCACAAGAAATAAAATCCTATTTTTAGGGTTCCGCAAAACTTCACTTTTGGAAAATATAATACGCCTGGTTATACTTTTAGAACCTTCTTTAGGTCCAAAATAAAGACGCAATCCAAGTACGCGGTCAAATGTCTCAGTTAGTGAGCTTAAGGTCCATTGCCGACACGGCACGGTGTGTCATGGCAAAGAATTTTATTACTAATCAAGTTATTTTAAATCTTATTTCAATGAGTATAGAATTCATTTTACTTTATTTCGATACCATGATGCCGCGAATAGATGCGATGTGTCGCGAGATGCTGTGGCATGACGCCTCGTGCCACATGTCGCGGGATGCTGTGACATGACGTGGAATGTCGTGGGATGCTATGGCATGACGTGATGTGTCGCGAGATGCTGTGTTTAATTGAAGTCTGCTATCAGTGTAAAGGGATGCTGCTTGATACCAATATTTTATCTAATATATAAAATTCTCGTGTCACAGTTTTCGGTGCCATACTCCTCCGAAACGGCTTGACCGATTTTGAAGAAATTTTTTGTGCTTATCCGGTATCTATGAGAATCGGCCAACATCTATTTTTCATACCCCTAAATTTTTTTAAAATTTTTTGTACAAAATTTTCTAGGAAATTATTTATATGGCGAAACAACGTTTGCCGGGTCAGCTAGTCTCTATATAAAACACTGGTTATAAGCCCCATCAGTTACATTTTTCGAATTTTTCGGCTTGAGTCTTGTCCGAAACTAGATATCATTTTAACAGTTCAACAACATCCATTGCGTTATTTACGTTGTTGAGCAGACATATTTATTGAACATATAGAGCAACGGATTAGCAATATACTTCAAGAGGAATCAAATTGATAATATAAGCGTATTACGCACTGAGGGTGCTGACTTGAAAAAACAAGCGTTGAAAAGCAGTTTTTTACTGATTTTTTAAATGTATATACTATACTCGGGTTATACAGGCACCGTATCATTATAAACTCAAGAAGGCACAGTCTTTTTGCCTTAATCAGAATCCTAATTTTCGTACGTAAAAACTGTTAACACATTCAGTGCCACCGACTCGCCTGGAGAGTCCACGTAAACTCTCCGGGCGAATCGGTGGCACTGAATGTGTTAAAACATAATCCCTTTCTCATCTCAAGTCAAAAATGTAGAGAAATTAAAAATAACGGATCATCTGAGGACCACAACAGATCAGCGCCTGATCAGTTAGTAATCATTATTTACTCTATCTGAAAAATCGAAAAATAACTAAACAAATTATATTCAAAGGAAGAATAATAATAAAACAAAATAGGCTTCATGGAGCGCTTAAATGAAATAAAATGTCTTCCAGTCTACATGACTAGGAGATGTAAAGTTCAAATTTAGCCAGATTTAGTCATGAATTAGATACATTTTAGTTATGGAAATCGCTTTATTCTGAGGCTACTGTAAGGCTATGTTATTTAGAAAGCGGAGCGGAAGCGGGACGTTCTCGCTACGCTCAGTTTTCTCTATAGCAGAGGCCTATTCGTGTGTTCGCAATATTAATTCAGTAGTTACTTGATTCAAAACTGAATTATTTACAGACTTTAATTCTATGGGAACTCTTATTATATATAATCTTCTATCAACTCTGAATTCTTTTCTATTAAGAAGCTTGATGTAGAATTAGTTCAATTTGGATGCATTCATTCCATCCCAGAAGTTCCATTGATATAGCTCTAAAATATAATTTTATATGATATTATCATAATATTACATTGAATTCAAAAATAATTGATACGTCGTGTTCCTGCATGATGTCTGGTGCAGCCGTACGGAGGACGGGTCTGAAGAAGAGAATAACACATTGAATACTTTTGTTGAGATCACACGAATATTGACCGAACTCACAAGGCTTCAGAAGTTAGTTATATGGAATTGGAGTAGGAACACAAGTTAAATGCAACGCGCTAGTGAACGTTTTATTTATATTTTAATAGTAATTATTATTATATTGAGTTTTTTTTTATATATGAAACTTGCTGAGCCCTGCGGCTCCACCCGCTGTAGTATCGATCCCGTGGGTATATCGGGATAATAAATATACTGTGTCCTAATCTTTCCTGTGTCTTAGACTTAATTCATCCAAATCAGCTGTTTTAGCGTGAACGTGTAACAAACAGTCGGCAATGTTTCTATTATTGGGGGACACAGGCTTCTTTGAGGGACACAGGCTTCTTTGAGGGACACATGCTTCTTTGAGGGACACAGGCTTCTTTGAGGGACACATGCTTCTTTGAGGGACACAGGCTTCTTTGAGGGACACAGTCTTCTTTGAGGGACACAGTCTTCTTAGAGGGATACTGGCTTCTTTGAGTGACACAGTCTTCTTAGAGGGACACTGGCTTCTTTAAGGGACACAGGCTTCTTTGGGGGAGACAGGCTTTTTTGTGAGATGGAGTGGGCCGTAAGCTACCAAGCGGCTCTCTCCATGTTCATAACCCAGTAACTGGGAAACACAATATGCCTTGATAAGACTAGTTAAGTCTACCACCAGCCTTGACAAGTCTACCACCATACATAAGAACACGCTCAATATAAGAATAATTTATTTCATAATAATAAAATAGTCTCTAGCTCGTATAAGTCCGCGGAGCGGTTATTGTTAAAGATTTTTTTTCTTAAAGATATAATCATTTATTATTTCAATGTAATTAAATTTACTTTTTCATTATCTATAACCTCTATAAGGGTCCCTTACGATTGTAGGCTTTTTTATAAAGACATTTCACTCTGTATCGGATAAAATCGTTGTTTTATTCAGGACAGTAGCGGTACACAACCCATTAAGTTAGTTCTGTACATGATTCTGGACCTCACTCCCCCCTATTCATAAACGTTGCTTAAAGTTAAAGTGATTAGCGATTTTTTAACCATATATTCTTGACATTTTAACATCACTTAACTTTAATCTTTGTTTATGAATAAAAACCAGTTTTAAGGAGTTAAAGTTAAGTGACGTGCAAACGTTTAAAATGTATGGTTAAACGATCGCAAATCTCTAGTTAACTTTGAGCAACGTTAATGAATATGGCGGTTAATGTAGATTTGTTTTTGTCGGAAATTTTGCTACGTGTCGGTGTCTCCGTATTTGAAACTGTTGTTATATTAAATAGAAGAATGCGTACTTCTGACCAAGCGGTATATGTGCAAAGTTACAACTGATACCAAGTATACTTGATTCCTGAGGACTACTCTATAATTCTTAAACTGACGTAGTTGAGTGTCCTAACCGAACTCGGATAGTTAAAAAAAAAAAAAAAGATTGACATGGAAAGTGTTTATACATACCTACTTACGGTAAATAAATCATTCACACTCGAGTCAAAAATATTCAACTAGAAATATTTTTATACAATATGTAAAGAAAACCCTGTCCGATCCGTGAAGGTATTGTTAGGTATAGATAAGTGATTCCTTAAACTTAAATAAAATTCACCTAATAAAATAAATATTATTTCGCAAAAGGAGGTCAATTAATACGTATGCGGTAGGCAATAAATGCGCGGGCGAAGGGGGGCAGGGCACGCGGCGCGTGATCACATCGCTCATAATAATAACTTCGAAAATGGTGACATCACTTTTTTAAAAATTACCAAATTTTGGGGAAGTTGGAATTAATTCGCGGAATAAAAAAGATTATTTCAAAATTCATTAGCATTGTTACTATAATGATTATGTAAAATTACATATTTTATTAGGTCATATGTTTACCTAACCTTTATTATTCTTATGGGTCGAACGGGGTTATCTTTATATATTGTATAAACCAACATAAGCACTTATGGAACTTCAAAAGCTTGGTGCACATGTAATAATAATTGACGTTAAAAGATAATGGTAAATATACAAAAAAAAGCGTTTTCTACGATACAGGGTGAATCTTACTTAAAAACCAATTAAAATTGGAGCTTCAATAAAGTTACATATTCTTTTTTTTTATAAATAAATTATATAGATTTAGTTTTTAATATTATATTAATTTTAAGTTGAACGTATTACGAAAAACATTGAAATGTTTAAAGCATTGGATAATTCAAATTAATTTTGTATTGATATTGTTAACGAGATTTTTTTCACATAAAATGCACCACGTGTCCGCCATTTTGTTATTTGTTTTTTAAGAATGGCAACCATTTTGAAAAAATCAACTACAAAGTGGCGTGACCTAGGTATGCCAGGCACCATATAAAGGTCTCCAAAACTCGTTTTTGTCTCTGTTAGACACTGGAAACGTGTACCCTTGAAGCCTAAAAAATATTTCAATGTTTTTCTAAATATGTTCTTATAGTTAATTTGTTTTGATTTTTTGTCTTGTTATGTTCATGTAATGTTTTTTGCTCTGCGGTAGATATGGATGTAAGGTTGAGTCATAGACTGCGGAACATGCCTTTTGAAATACAAGCTTTAAGCCCAGAATTTAAGGTAGAAATCGGGTCGTCTGAAATTTTTTATCGGATGCAGCACAAAGCAGTTACAAGTAGTAAAAAATAGTATAGGATATATATTATATAGTATATATATATATGTATAGTAGGCGTGTGGGAACGAAAGTAACTTAATTTAGCCATAGCGACCAATTATAGCAGAGACTAGCTTTGGGCACAAGATATTGACGCCAATTTCCATCGCATCTTTTTTTTTTTTTCTATATCATTAAGAAATGGACAGAAGACAAAATGTTAGTTTACACCTGTCAAATTAGTCTGCTCCTGACGTAAATAGACGTATTTTTAATCGCCATGTTTATAATCGCGCCTAAACTATCTATGGAGTATCTTGATTTGACAGGATTAAACTAAACTGTTACCTTCTATCCTTTTCTTTATGAAACAGAAAGAATAGATGCACTTAGCTTAAAATTTGTTTATGAATTAGAGAATCGGCCTCATTGTAATGCCCTGTGTGGCCGCAGACAGGTTCGTTCTCTTTTCCCTAATTATCCAAGTCCGAATGCAATCCGACACGGCCGGAGAGAACTCCAGTTTACAAGGCCCACAACATTCTCATAGTTATAAAATAATCTAAGGAAGACGCAGCGTACGGAGGCCCCCAACAAGGTGGACCGTTGACCTGGTGAAGGTCGCGGGAAGCCGATGGATGCGGGCAACACAAGACCCGTCATCGTGGAAAGCCTTGGGGGAGGCCTTTCTCCAGCAGTATACCTCTATAGGCTCAAGAAGATATGAACAAGTTAAATAAAATATTTAAAGTATATAATATATTGCCTTAACAACCACTGATAGAGTTGATATTAATATATAATGGTGCTAATTTCCTTATTCACTGATTAATTTTAAGTACAGTGCATATTTTTATCATATACAGTATGTTAAGAAAACCCTGTCCGACCCATAAGGATAATAAAGGTTAGGTAAACACATGACCAAATATAATATAAAATTCTACGTAATCATCATAGTACCAATACAAATGAATTTTGAAATAATCTTTTTTTCCCGCGAATTAATTGCAACTTCCCCGAAATTTGGTAATTTTTAAAAAAGTGACAACACCGGTATTATTATGAGCGAATAGCGATGCGACCACGTGCCGCGTGCCCTGCCGCCCGCGCCCCGCGGAAGGGTGGTAAACGCAGATTTATTAAGTTACCACTTTTTGCGAAATAATATTTATTTTTTTTAGGGGGATTTTTTTTTAAGTTTAGCCCGGTTTTGTATCCATTAGTAGAATCAGTTATCGATACCTAACAACACCTTCACGGGTCGGACAGGGTTTTCTTAACATACTGTATATTATTTCTCAAGAGATTTTTTGTCGGTACTTCATAAGTTCCTTCATACTTGATCAATATTCATAAATGAGGCATCATTTTAAAGCTTTTCTGGACCGCTACAGCGGAAAAATTAACAAAATACATTTCAGTGGCTTTTCTAAAAGTTACGATTGAAAATCAATGTGCGGAATATTCACCTAGTTCCTATGTCATTGAGAAAAAAGATAGAAGATACATGTTAGTTACATAACATATATAGCCTATAATGATCCCACAGTTGGGACACAGGCTTACTCTCTGTGAGAGCGTTTCGCCTCGTCCTTTATACCGCGTACATCGAGGGACTGGAACAATCTGCCGGCGGCGGTGCTTCCGTCGGACTACAATTTGAGTGTCTTCAAGGCTAGAGTGAATAGGCTCTTAATAAACTAGTGCGCTTTACCATCAACGATTGCGTCACTGCTTACCATCAGGCGGGATTGCGGTCAAGCGCTGGTTTATATTTTTAATAAAAAAAAAGAGGGTATGGGCCGTAATCTACCACGCTGGCCCAGTACGTGTTGATACATGTTACATGCCTTCGAAGTTTTTGGCTCCAGAACATGACGGTTTCGTCCTGTCAAATACACAGCTTAGACTCGACTAAAACATGGCCAAAAAGCCCGATTAAAAAAAAAAGCTTTGGAGAAGGCCTTTGTCAAAATAAGAAAAACAAGGACGGCTAAATATACGTCGATTTATGTCTGGCATGGATTAATTGACAGGACTAAACGCAATATTTTATCTTTTGTCCTCTTTTTTTTTAAATGTAATAGAAAGAAAAAGATGCGCTTAATTTGAATTAAGTTTAATTTGTGAATAAGGAAATCGGGGCCATTGTCAGATAATAATTGTGTGTGTGTGTGTGTGTGTTGTATGTATGTATGTAATATGTTCCTATAAGGTCAATGTTCCCAGTCCATGGTTCAACTAACAAGCGGTCGCTTGGAATGTTGATACATAGTTGTTTGTCGCTAGGTATTTAGTTCTATTTTATTGATTTTGTAAATAAAATGTTTGGTCTTAGTGTGTAAGGGGCGTTCGCTCGTATCCTCGATCCAAGAATGAGGAAACCAATATTTGTATTGGGAAACAGTTATTTAAAATTAACTTAGTATCCGGGAAATCTGCTGTCGAATGTTATGTGACCAAAATTATAATAATATGCCTCGTGACCGTTGGTGATTTGTCGTACGCTGAATTTTCATCCTGTGTAGCGCCGTGAGTTGAAAGTCGATCTGTGTTTTTCGACGTGCTCGGGTTGTCTCTGTTGGATTCTCAGTACTTTCTTCAACGCTTAGGGTTGAAAATCGTGTGCGTACTCAAAAATCGCCCTATCAAAACATTGTCCGGGGGTAACAGTCAAAGTGAGATTCGGCAGAAGATTTTTTTTTTTTTTTAAAGAAATTTAGTTTTTACTGTGTAATAAATTATTTTAAGGTAATTATTGTCTAAATTCTAAGTGGCTATATTTGATTTTAATTATGTTTTTAATACTAATTATTGGTACTTATTGTTTTTTAATGAAAGAGTCAAAATGCCTCAGTACTTGCTAAGCAATAAAAAAGTCGAGGGTACGAGGGTCGCAAATTAATGTACATATTAATTATATTTAATTATTAATAAACAGACATGTAAAAAAGAACATTTACAAAAAACATGAGTCGCGCCGTTAAAAAATAAAAATTGGCGGTAAAAAATATATTTTCTAAGTTCCAATCACGGCGGCTTTATTGTAACACAAGAAAAAAGTGACTTGTGAAGTGTTTTCAGTTTGTTTTTGTAAAAAAGAAAAAAGATGAGGCCGCCAAAAAATAAATATGGTTCTGTGTTCCTTGCAGAGGTCAAAAACGTACAACGGATCGAAAGATCTGGTTTTTTTTTCAGCTGAAGAAAAGAAGAAATTTTTTTGAAGATTATTCCCAAGTTTTGAAGATATCCAAAGCTGCAAAGATACCGAAAGAGAAGAATTAGAAAGAGCCACAAGATCTCATTATTACAGCACCGACGCAGCAAGTTACTTGTCATTCAAGTTTGGATTTAAATTTTTAAATCCGATGTATTAAATTTTCCTTTGACAATAAAGAATAGTGAACTGGCTAGACCGCCCCCAGGTAAGCGAAATGCGTCGATTATTGACGAATTTGACAGTCGCGATTCGTCTAGTCGCGTTTGTTTTTTTTTGGGAGTGACATCTTGCAGATCAGCCTATGAGGTTATCGTCTGTCTAACCGGTCTGGTGTGTATAACTCAATAAATTAAGGCCTTCAGCCAGTGATTAAAACCTTAAAAACTAAACGACTCCATGCTAAGGGCGCCCCTGTGGGGTACTGACCTCGGTAATTTATACTTAATTAATAAACATTATAAACTGTACTTGTGCCAAATTCGATAAAGAATACAGGCAAACCAATTTAGGGTTGTCACAACACATTTTACAAATCTATTATTTACATGATCATGCTATCTATTTATTTACAATTAATATTGCAGCATAGTTAACTGGAATTACTCAAGTGACATGTATATAAACGTGCTATTTCGAAAAACCATTAAAAAGTCGACATTAATTTTACGTGATAGTCCTACAAAAAAAGAAACATGTATGAAATCCAGGTATAAAAACATTTTGGAGAATTTATCTTTTCAATACAATTATAATTATTTTAACTAATTGTATCTGTACAAATCAATCGCATAACACATCATAATACTTCGAAGTGTAGAAGGCATGCGTTGTGTTTCATTAAAGAAACTAACATATTAGGAAGTTAGCTTATATGTGTGTCATATTTCCTAAGTTTCTATATATAAATAAACTTTTTATATTAGCAGGAAGTAGTTATATTACATGTATGAAATTCATCTCTCTATAAAAACATCTGCCTATTAGGTGTAACAAGTGGTTACCTAGCAACGGCTTGTATACCTCTATTCTTTATCGAATATGGCTTAAGTATAGTGCTTGATCGCGATCCAGCCTTGTGGTAAGCAGTCGTGCAAATTGTTTCAGTCCTTCGATGTACGCGATATAAAAGACGAGGCGAAAAATTAGACATTTAAACAAACCCTTTTTACATTTAACTGATTTCGACTTCTATTCCATTGACATAGGGATGGCATTTAAAAAACAAAAGTGGTTACAGTGCCAAATGTTTACTGCAGCTAGTATTTATCATGTCTCTAACGAAATAGAAATCAAAATCGGTTGAAAAGTCTGTAAAAAAGGTTGTAATTTTATTCTGAATGGAGGGTAGTTGTTTGTTTCTAATAATTCATATAATCGTTTGCTTCGACTGAGTTCGAAGCAAACGATTCTCGCTCTTCGCACTTTTGTTTACGACGCAAGCCAGGGGATATTAGATATAATTTAACACCTAACATTTGGCCGTAAATTTTGTTTAAAAAAAACTTAAAATAGCTGAAAAAGAGTGAGCACGACAAAAAAAAAAGATGGTGCGTCTTCATTAACATTCTCGTCCATAATTAACCTATATTGTACCCACTGAAGTTGGGACATAGATCACTCGGTAAAAGGGAGTGGGCTGTAATCAACCGCAGGCTTAGGACGGATTGGTCCTCCAATTTTTGATCCAAGGACATGCGTAGCGGTATCTCCAACGCCACATGCAAACAGCGCTTCATACTGACGTCACGCAAATCCTGAATCTTGCAAGCTGAGTTTGCCGCATAACTAGCATACATACAACTTCCAGACATCAATCCATGGGCTAGTGCCCGCCAGACAACCCCATCCGGTCGGAGGTTACTCCCTTTTCTATGGAGGATGAGTCAATTTTCTACCCTGGTTTTCATACCTCTATACCTGTTTTCTTGTGATGTTTTCTTTCATCGTTTGGCGCCATTCTTGCATATTCGAGCGCATTCAGTCGACAGCTAGCAGGTCATAATTATCTATTTTTATTTCACACAATTAACATAAAATTCATAATGCTTAGTGCATATCGTCGCCGTAGAGTGCAAACATCGTAAGTGCTTTTCAAGAGGAAGAAAAAACTGCGTGCTGTAAAATTTTTGTACGGCGACTTTTATATTTTTTTTTATTAATTAATATGGAGATTTAACCCGCTTTCATACCCAAATCGGTTCAGTACTATAGGATTGCCCAAATGAAAATGAAAATAAAATGAAACTACACGTTCGTTGCTAGATATTCACACGAAACTGACAGCTGCGCGTGTTTACGAGGTTCTCATTTAGTGTCGTAGATGTCGCTACGAGTATGGAATGAACAAATGAGTCAGATCAGGATGTGTGTAGTGAGGTTTTCTTCTCAGAAACGCAATAAAATAAATTTGAGCAAAAATGCATTCCCGAGGTTTTCACTCTACGGTGACGATATACCCAAAATTATCTTCTAAACCGTTTTGCGACGATGTAAATTGAATCTTGAGAGCTTAAAATAGCCATGTTCTCCAGAAAAGTTCTGTGGTCAACTAACTCATTTATGGAATGAATGCCAGACTACACGACTGAAGATATGAACGACCAAAGAAGATTTGATGATTCAGGATGTAAAGGATCAAGAAGAATTGAGAATTAATAAAAACAAAGTGTACTTTATTTCGGTATCCTGAAGACCTATTCCCGTGATTTTAAATCCTATACCAGTCACTCAGAAAACATTGCGACACAAGCATTAGGGGATGAAAAAAGAAGTGGTCGCCCTTTGACGGCTGTTGCAGAAGAAAACGTGCTAGTAGCGAAAACTTTGATCCAAGCCAATAGACGAATTACATACCAAGAAATTCAGCATCAACTGCAGATTGGATGAGGAAGCCTTCACGAGAGCTTACACGTCCATCTTCGGTTGCGGACGATAGTGTCACGCTGGGTGCCGCACAATTTCACCGATGCTCAGAAGCAGACACTGGTGGAATGATGCCATGATATGTTAAGACAGATTTGAAGCAGGCTTGTCTCGACATGTTTACGATATCGTTACAGGTGATGAACCTTGGATTTATCAATACAATCCAGAAACAAAGCGCCAGTCGACGGGTTGGGTGTTTCAAAACGAATCAATGCCTTCCAAAGTGAAGCGATCTAGAAGCGGATGTAAGATTTTAATCGCGAGCTTTTTCAGTTTGACTGGCTACGTGATATCAATTCCTTTACGAAACCACATAAGCATTAACGCTGAATGGTATACTACCAAACGCTTCACAGAAGTTTTCATTGTTGTGAGCAACAAGCGACCGAACACAGGACTCCGTGAAATACTGCTTCACCACGACAATGCGCTCGCTCACACTGCAAATAAAACCAGGGACTTCCTGGACAGTACACCGGTAAAACTCCTGGATCAACCTCCCTACAGCCCTGATCTGGCACCGTGTGATTTCTTCGTATTCCGAAAAATAAAAGATCAGCTCAAGGGGATACAATTTTCGTCGCCGGATGATGCGCTGTCAGCATTCGAGCAGGTTGTAAACGAGCTGTCTGCGGCGGACGCATGAAACTTTGTATAGAGGCTGGTGGAGAGTACTTTGAAAAGACGTAATAAAATATTCACTTCTGGACACATCTATTGGCCTACCTTGCATTTTCAGTTTCGTTTGGTCCTAGCTAAAATATTATATTAGGTCGAGCAAAAAGTGTTTTATGCAGTTTTAAACCTGGCACATTCACAATTTCATTCCATAGTCTTTTTTTGAATTTCGAACACAGAATTTAACGAAACAAAAGACAATTTGGAGCCTGTGTGTTGATATCAAACAATCAAATACTAAGAAAAGGAGACGGGCGAAACTGGGCCTGACCTGTACACAAATGAATTATTTGTCAATAATTTTCATTTATTTTTTTGTTTTCAATCATTTATTACTAATTCTGATATCGCCGGAATATAAAAGATATTATTTAACGTAAATAATACTGACTTTCTTTACTTTCACTTTTCAACAATGTTACCAGATGAAATACCAATCGTTAATAAGTTATAATCGATAAATCAAATTATTACAAAAATAAAAATAAAATTAAAAATGAATCAGTATATTTCTACCGATTCGGTTTAGAAAATCTTTTAATAAAAGGACTTAATTATATTATCTATTATTTCGTTATTAACAAAAACATCTTAAAACAAATTGATCAACGGTTCGATTTGATAATCGATTAATTTTACTTTTTTATTATACAGGCAACTAAAACTCTGGTGGGCAACGTGACGACAAACGTCACATATCATTCCCTAAATTCCCTTCCGGCTTTGAATTTGCCATATTTTGTTGTATTTTCGTGTGCTATTATATTTTTTTGCAGCTTTGGCTACGCATTTAGGATTCTGACGGTTATTGTTTTGACCGACGACCCACGCATTTATTTCGATTCAACATAAAATGAGTGACCAACGTCTTCATTGCATCAACTGCGGCATACAACAGAGTAATCCTTCTATCGGATTACGACAAATAGAAGCGGAAAGCATTCTTTCAGTTATACAGCATTGGGTAGCCCCTCAATTGGTAGGTATTTATTTAAAACGTATGTATTTAATTAAAACTTCATTTTGTGATAAGCAGTTTTCGAGTAGGTACAGTATAACAAGGATAACTATATATAGGTATATTATTGAAGCCAGTTTCAATAATAATATTCCTATATATATATATGTCGGAGACAGCGACGGCAGAGCGGTAGGGTCGACATCATCTTGGTGTGGTGGTACAGGTTCCGTTTCGTAGGTGAGTTTTGAATTAAAGCACGACGTGTAGATATACCCTCCAATCTTCATAATTACAATTTGAATAGGCAAAGTGCCTCTCGGGTCTCGATGCAAAGTGCCCGTTCGACGAACCCCACTTTCCAAAGCGACTCTGTCCATGTGACGTCATCACAAAATAACGTCACAAGCGTTCGCCCCTCTACTACGTAAATAAAATCAGCAACTTCTATTAAAATTAATCGACGATCTCCGACACGGCCAGCCTGACGAGTTGCACGTCCTCGTGCATCTTCATCATCATCATCCCAGCGCCAATCCCAGTCGCATCCGAAGCTCCCTCAGCCTCGGAGTCCGGGATCCAGTCCACCAGGCCAACCGCCGATTCCAGCCAAACCTCGACACTTCCGGTTGCACGTCTTAGTGCACGTCTGTAACAAATTAAAAAAAAAACACACAGAACACATACTTTGAAGCATTTTTGAGAACTCGGCCAACCTGACCGTCACACGTCACGTTTAATTACAATGACTATTAGAAAACCAAACTTAATTATTTTAACAACTTAAACACAAAAGCTTCCTTCAAGCCTCATAATTATCAAATTTCAAAAAGAAAACACAAAAGGTTCCTCCAAGCCTCATAATTATCAAATCAAAATCATAATCTTCAATAAGAAAACACACCATGGTTCGCTACCACAGTAGCTAGTGACAACTCCTAGTTGACACCCATATCGTCATCACCTCTTGTGATACGACCAACTCTTAGAGTCCACGACTCCCAGGTCAACACATGACCGTACATCTAATAGTCTCCTCCGAGACCCTGGTCCCCACCACACCACCATCTGCCCATCGTGCCCTGACCAACTCCTCACTGAGTTTCAGTCACGACAGCAGACTAGTGCATGCAGTGCGACCATATCTACCTAGGTCCCCGCCACACCACTAGCTGCCCATCGCCCCCTGAACAACCCCTCACTGGGTTGCAGTTACGACTACAGACTAGTGCGTGCAGTGCGACCATACCTACTAGTGTCCCCGCCACACCACTAGCTGCCCATCGCGCCCTGAACAACCCCTCACTGGGTTGCAGTTACGACTACAGACTAGTGCGAGCAGCGCGACCACATAGCCATGATACGTGTTCTATTTGCTGGCGGAGGCACCCTCCTCGCCATCTTCTACATTATGAAAATCTAACTCAGCAGACATTACTTGGAAAAATCTTTCGTACCTATGCGATCGTGGGGTACTTATAAGTTCTGTTTCCAATCAACGATTTCAATAGGTAACGATCGCCATTATCGCCATCAAACAACTCACCAATATTACATTTCATTACTTTAGCTCATTTCTATCAAATTTAGATTTTTCGTAAATAGCACTCATTTCTATGTTCGTTACCGCTTGTTCTCTTGAGAAGATTTAATAGTCTAGCCACACATACTATCATAAGCTCAAGTGAGCTCGTAACTATAGGCCACAGTGAACTTTAGTTTCGAAATAAAGACAAACCAAACATAATTTTAAAATTCTGATTTAAAATTTCTCAGCCCATTATAACAAAGAATACGGGTAGTACAAAAAATAAAATTTGCAAATAACTCTTATGATCATGTCGCAAAGAAATGGTGCAGTACACAACACACTGGCACAACCTTGTACACTGTATATATACTGGCACGTGTGTACATACACCAATGAAATTACAGATTGCTTGACAAGAGAACATTCGGCCACGGAATCAAAATAAAAATAGTACGACTCACCGGATTATGGCAATTTCTGGCAAACCCCTGCCACTTGGCAGTTATCAACCG
This sequence comes from Sesamia inferens, assembly GCA_037179545.1. Taxonomy (NCBI): domain Eukaryota; kingdom Metazoa; phylum Arthropoda; class Insecta; order Lepidoptera; family Noctuidae; genus Sesamia; species Sesamia inferens. The sequence continues at coordinate 11,761,782 of CM073951.1, read as the reverse complement.
TTGCACACCAGACATCTCGGAGCTCTCATAAAATCCCATTACGTTACCACAAACGTTTTGGGTATTTTGAAACCTTCTCATCGCCTGCAGAGTAGATGCTCAAGTCTTGAAACCTTGGGCGTTCAGCAAAACGCACGCAGCTCCGGCTGCGCCGCACGCGCAGCTCCAGCAGCGCCACACGCCATTGATGCGATTCACCAAGCAGCTAGAAGTGCGCTCCGCAAGCGCACCTTGCCCGCTCCGCAGGCGCACCTTGCTCGCCAAGCAACAGCCAGCACTGTCGCGCGCCAAGCAACAGCCAGCACTGTCGCGCGCCAAGCAACAGCCAGCACTGTCGCGATAGCGCCGCGTCCAGCCGGCACTTGCACGCCTGCAGCGCACTATCACGCGGAGCGATCTCTTCTGTGTCAGCAATTGAGCGCACCTCGTAACGTGACGTTCACTTCCAGCCTCGCTGCCAGGACATCCAGCATCCAGCTCATACAAAGGCAATGAACAACTACCACACAAGTAATCACACCAGTACTATAAAAATATTGGCAGAAAGTGACTGTTATTCTGATAATGATTTATAACGAGATTGTGAGCAGTGTAGTTCTTCATCCAACTTCTGATGTCGGAGACAGCGACGGCAGAGCGGTAGGGTCGACATCATCTTGGTGTGGTGGTACAGGTTCCGTTTCGTAGGTGAGTTTTGAATTAAAGCACGACGTGTAGATATACCCTCCAATCTTCATAATTACAATTTGAATAGGCAAAGTGCCTCTCGGGTCTCGATGCAAAGTGCCCGTTCGACGAACCCCACTTTCCAAAGCGACTCTGTCCATGTGACGTCATCACAAAATAACGTCACAAGCGTTCGCCCCTCTACTACGTAAATCAAATCAGCAACTTCTATTAAAATTAATCGACGATCTCCGACATATATATATCTCATTATAATGCACTTGAGTTATTTAAATTCCAAGTAAGATTTACAGTTTGATTATCAATTACGGAAGATAGTTCTTTTTTTATAACTTTAAGAATTCAACAATTCAATGAAACAATAGTTAAATTGAATAACCTTATATGAAAGCATTAATATAATATAATCCAAGTTTGACCACGATGTCAGTAAGAAGTAATAAATAATAATAATATAATTAATATACACGCAATTCTGAAAGATACAGTTTTCTCACTGTTTCTGCATCATACCTAATTCTGTAATTTTTATTTGTTGAAGCTGTAAATAACAATCTAATATTGTTGTAGGTCAATAGATCTCATCACATTTGCCAAGGATGCAGAGATTTAGCTGTGACTGCCTTGGGCACAGATGAGCAACTTCCATCTCTTATGACTGGACATCGCCAAGTGTGTGTGAACTGTGGACATTCAGTGTTGCGGGCAAGATCTCATTCATTGCACACTAACACCGAACGCGAAAGAAGAATTCATGCAGTCATTTCTGAATGGATGGTAAGTTTTTATTAGGTTTAGTTGTTTTGTATTTTGTACTACCACACACACACACTATCTATACTACCATTTTTTATATTTTTTTCACACTAATCTCTGAAATAGCAGTCAGCTTTAGAGAATCATTTTTGTATATTAGTGTCACATTCATGAGAAAAAATTAAATGGAAAAGGAAACTATCATATAGTTAGGCCAAAAGTTAGTGTAAAAAAACAACTAATTATATTACAGCCTGTATTTCCAGAAGGTGTAGATTAGAAGAGATTTACTTTATTATTATTATTTATTTTCTTAATCTAGTGTACAATACATTGAGATAAAAGCACAAAACCGCAAAACCGTTTTCACGGTTTGTCTGTGGGACCGTAACAAACAGTGTATCTAAGTTAATATCTAGCAAAGAAGTTACATTATTTACAAATATTAGGTCTTACAGAATTGCTTACAGACTACCGAGTCATGTATGTATTACTTCTTTTTTTAGAAAAAGACTCATGATATATTTTTTTTTTTAGATTTTAAGAGCTCGAGCTCTCATATGTCATCGTTGCTGGGTGAGAGCTGATAGAAATGCTCATCATTTAATGACTGGACCATCTGGATCTTCAGCATCAGTAGATGTATCAAGTGAACATGATGAATCAACTTCACAGTCTAATATTGATGTAGCTAACAAACGAATATATAAAAACCAAAGACATCATGATCGTGAACATATGCATTCCTTTTTGCCACCGACTTTCAAAATTCGTTTATCTCACTTTGTAGTGCTTTTTTTTTTGAAGTTGGTTGTTATGTTTGTATAAAATACCCTCTGCTTTGCTAGACTTGCCTTACAATGCATTTAAAGCGCAAATCAAATCCAAGCTTTGTTTAAAGGCATATTATTCTGTAAATGACATCTTTCTCCAGCATTTCAGTAAGCTAATTCTGGAGAAATATAAGATACATACGAGTTCATATAATTTTCTTTTTCACAATGCATAAATATGTGAGCTGCCACACCCTTTATACCTGGGGCTTATATTTAAGTAATTAGTTTTTACTTATTTACATTTCCATTTTAATGATATTTTATTTTTTATTTTTGCTTTGCTGGTATTTTGGCGTGGCTAGCTGGCATATGATAAATAATTTCATTGTTGTTGTTTTCTGGTCTTCATTACTGTACCTACATAGTATTGTATAAAGTCTTGTTTTTTTAAAATGAACAGACAGCTGTGCCGCTGGAGAGTTTGTTCCACCACTTCTTCTTCCCAGCGAAAGCACTAGGAAGTGTTGATGGGTGGGCGTTTTGGAGGACTGTCTTATGTAATAACGATGTTCAAAAAGTGCTGATTCTCAGCCTATTTTGAATAATTGATTTTTGATTTTGATTCTTTTTTTTTTTTTGTTCACTCCGCATACCCGCGCCTATGGTGGCCGGGAGTTCGATATTGTCTCCCGACCAGGGCGTTTTCTGCTTCGGCTAGAGGCATGAGGACGCTGAGAGACCCGCTCCCTCACGAGCTTCGCCTCCTTTTCCAGCATTAATTGTATATTAATACGATTAATAAATCAATATAAGAGAAATGCGATTTTTATTTCCGTTTACTCTTTTCTTTAATTAGATTGTAAATGGTTTTCCTAATTCTTTTTTAACCTCCATCTTTGTAACATTTAATATGCTGTTACGCGTCGCCGGCCCTTTGGAAACCACACTCACGATGTGTTAATGTAATAAAAATACATTCTGATAAAATCTAGTCTACAAAAAAAGTCTGAATAATTACTTAAATATGCCATATGAGCGCTGACAGCTTCTAAGAAAACTTATAAAAATGCAAATGAGGTTAGTTTTTTGCAAGCTAATAATACCCTATTTCGGTTTTCTCCCATACTGCCATTATAAATAAAGTTGTATTTTTTAAATAGTAATAATATTGAAATGATTTAATGCAATAATCGTTGCTGTACATTCAGGCCCAACTTTCTATGAACTTTCGCCCGTCTCCTTTGATTTTATTGGTTTACATGGATTTAATTCTTGAAAAAGTGATTGATATCTTTGGTTTTGCAACAAACATTACTTATTCTTAACATTTAGGTGAGGTTCTATCTATAATTTATGGATACTTCACCTGAAGTCGCCGCTCAAGTGGCACTTATTCAGGCCGGACACAGCCAAAGAAATTGAGTGTTCAACTTAATTTAAGTCGGTCCGAAATGTTTATCGGAGGTACCTAGAGACTGGCGTCTTTGTTCGTCACCAAGAAAGGCCACGATCTCGGGTCATAACTAAAAGGCAGGATCGATTCGTCGTGACGACCAGCTTGAGAAAACGTCACCTTACCTCCATTAAGATACAAAACCAACTTCGCGACTTCCACGGAGTATCTGTGAGCGCTCGAACTTTTCGGAGAAGGTTAAAAGAACGCGATATGGTACAGTCAGAAGCAAATATATGTATACATTGCCAAGGCTCCAAAAATATGTAAACATCTTCGACTTTTAAACGAAGTGCTCAACTTGAAGAGCATAAAACAACAACAACAACAACAACAATACTATTTAATAGTAAGCGATGGACCTCGGCGGCGAGGTCGGTAGGTGGGTCTTTTTTGTGTGTTGTGCTGGTGGCCCTATTGGCCTCTTGGAGGAGGGTTATGGGGTCATCGGGGTCTGTGAGGGCATGCCTTGGGCGGCAAAGCTTTGAGATGGTGGAGGGGGTATAGTTAGCAGCCGCTACTATCAGGGGATTGCGGTGCTTGTCGGCAGTGTCAAAGAAGCGTATGGAAAGACGCTTCATGAACTGCTGGATGGTGGGGATTTTGAGATCAAGGTGGAGGATCTCATTACGGACGAACCAAGGGCACAACAATACTATGTAGGTACATAGTATTGTTCCTTTCGTGGTGGGCATAATTTAATGAAGCAATGAGCGTATACATATTTATGATGTGAATCGGTGGCTACAATTTTATGCTCTTCAAGTTGAGCACTTCGTCTTAAAGTCGAAGATGTTTACATATTTTTGGAGCCTTGGCAATGTATACATATTTTTGCTTCTGACTGTACCACACAAGCCAGTTAATGGGCCCAAACTAACGCGAGCACACCGAACAGCGCGCCTTCATTTCGCACGCACTCATTTAAATTGGACACAGCAAGATTGGAGCCGTGTACTCTTTTCTGATGAGTCTAAAGTTGTGTTACATGGCAATGATGGAAGGAAGAAGGACTACCGATATAAGGGAGACCGTTTCGCACAATGCTGCTTTGAAGAGAGGGTTGCTTATGGCGGTGGCTCATGGTCTGTCTGGGGCGGTATATCCGCGAGTGCTCTGGGCTTTGGAGACAGTTTTGGTTTTCTGTTACCACCGTGGAAAAATGGGGAAAGTGATCTTTAGAGTGAGCTGTCAATATAAAATAATAGCATTAAGTAGTTGAAATGACAGGTCACTCCAGGCACACTTCACCTGAGTTTCTACGAGCCTTAAGCCTTCCTGGATTAATGGGCTATCCAACGCAAAAAGATTTTTTCATATCGGATCAGTAGTTCCTGGGATTAGCGCGTTCAAACAAACAAATAAACTCTCCAGCTTTATATATTAGTGTAGATTAATTTCATTATTGAGTAAAAAAAACGAATTAGGTAGGTACTTCCGAGTAGAACGCTTGATTTTTGCATGTTGCATAGCATAAGCACCCTATAATGTTCTTATTCCTGGTCCTGGGACACCGGCCTCCTTTCGGTGAGGGAGTTGGCCGTAATATATTACGCTGGCCCAGTGTAGGTTGGTAAGTATTACATGTCTTTCATCATCATCATCATCAGTCTCCTACGTAGTCATAGTCAGCCTCTACTCGTCCACTACTGGACATAGGCCTCCTTCATGGCACGCCAACAAACTCGATACTGAGCAGTTCTCCGCCAGCCACCTTTTTGATGTCGTCGCTCCATCTCGCCCAAGGGCGTCCTACGCTACGTTTGCCGAGACACGGTCTCCACTCGAGGACTCGTTTACCCCAACGGTTGTCGGTCCTGCGGCATATGTGACCAGCCCATTGCCACCTCAGCTTGCACATGTCTTTGCATGTTGGTATTTTTGCAATAAAATTAAAATGAAACAAGAATGAGCATCTTTTTAGCAACATTTTATTTAAATAATAAAACAAATATTTTGGTTTTTAATACTAAGTGCGTTAGGTTGCATGATAATGGGAACTAAATTTCACAATACATTAGTCCAGTTGGGTAATTGCCTAACAATCTATCAGTAGCAATGGCTGTTATTTTGACAGTTGCAGTTAGTTTATAATTACGTTATTTACGTAGTTCAGCAGACACGTTTTTCGAACATATGCAGCAATGAATTTGCAATATGCTTCTAAATGATTCCAACTGATAGTGGGTTATGTAATTAGGGTGCTGGACCTTTACTATAAAACGTTAAAAACATCAATAAACTGTTGTAAGAAAAGGATAGCGCTATTTATCCTGTATAGCTCCATCTTTGTCTTACACTGGAACCATGATTGTTTTGACATGTCATAATAATACACAGCTCAAGGCACTACCATTGACATGCGGCGTACAGCCGATCGATTCTGTAAAAATCTTAGTAAAAACTTGGGTGAAGTGAGCTGAGAGTGAGTTGTCAATAGTGTCCGACCGAAACTAGTTTTACTATCGAAACCGAAAACGAATTTCGGCAACGGTCTCTGTTTTGCCGAAACCGAAACCGAAATTTTCTTAAAAGGATCATATTTTGAGGGAAAAAATAAACAAAACGCTGTATCAGTCAGTCCTTATTGTTTTCTCATTAAATTACAATGATAAGCAATGAACGATATTTTCATTTATTAATAATCAACATACGAACCTTTATTTAAGAAAAAAATGTTAGTTGCTCAAAATTACTCACAATAGGTATCAAACAAAACGAACAACAAACACTACATTGGCTCCCATGGGATTCATTCATTCATTCACGCGCCGAACATGAAAACAGCGCGAAAACTGCCGAATGCACATTCGGTTTCGGTAGTAGTTTCGGCAAGTGTGCCGCCGAAAACGAAACTGAAATTCGTGTTTTTTTCTTGAAACTAAACCGGAAAAAAACCGAAACCGAACATTCGGTCGGACAATAGTGGTCAATAGTGCGAATCTCTAGCATTAGTTGGAATGAAAACTTTTATGTGGTAGTGGCGACCTAATGTAGGAATATTTTGGGGAGTTTTGGGCGGATAAGTCAAGCTGACTGTCACGCTGGCCTGTGGCCTGTGCTCTATGTTTGAACACGATTAAACTAAAGAAAACAAATTTCCTTAGCTCATTCCGACAACAACAAGTAACAAGGTTTTTTACAGAATCAATCGGTTGACTTGGAGAATTACTATTGAAGTACTTACAGTAGAATCCCGATTATCTGAACATCGATTATCCGAATATCCGAACATCGGATTTTCCGAATATCCAATTATCTGAATTCGTTCGTCTCAAAATGTTTTGACGGCGCAATGGGATTTGTTACGACAAGTTTATTCCCCTAATATTAGAAAAAGAACATTAAAATATCGCGGCATAGTGGCCACATCATGCCTTGGCTAAAACCTCCCTCGTAGATGGTTCACGCGGCCGTCTATTTCAACTGTCATTGGCGATATCCGTCATTATTGTTAAATAAGTTTTTCAAAGAATTCCTATAATTTGTTACACGTGTTATTGACAAAATTGTGGTATCTATTCTACAGAGCCCATTGATCAAGAGTTGAATTTGAAGTTTGTTCCCGCTTCTTTGTCTTTCATTTCTTTAGAGTGAATACTACTTCAACTCTTCAATGGCCTCTGTGGTTAAATACCACAATTTTGCCAATAACACGTGTAACAAATTATAGAAATTCTTTAAAAAATTTATTTCACAATAATGGCGGATATCGCCAATGACAGCTGAAAAAACGGCCGCGTGAGCCGCCTACTAGGAGATTTGATGCAAAGCCATGATGTGGCCACTATGCTGCGATATTTCAATGTTCTTTATGAATTATTCACTGAATGCACTTTTTACTACATAAATCACGCGCTTTTATTTAGTAAACGACACTATAAATAATTTTAAAAGTCAAATGAAAAATGCACGTGACACTCATCTTGGCTTTCCTGTCAAAAAAAAAAAATCTATTCCCGCTTCAGATCGGGTCAACTCATTTGTTTTCGTGATAATGGCGCCGATTCTGTAGTTCACAAACTAAACTACTTTTAAGTTATGTGCATATTTTTCTTTCCATTTCGTTATTACCAGCTCGGTGTCAGATTTTCTCTGAGAAATTTGTTTAAAGACATTGGTATTCTCACGGTTGCTTCACAGTTCATCTTAGCCAACATCTTATATGTTAGGCAAAATATTCACGTGTACACCAGAAACTGTGATATTCATAATATTAACACCAGAAATAAGGACAAACTGCGAGCCCCTTTTCACCGACTTCAAAAGGTTCATAACTCTTTTGTTGGGCTTGGTATAGCTTTTTATAACAAGATACCCTCTGCTTTGCTAGACTTGTCCTACAATGCATTTAAAGCACAAGTTAAGTCCAGGCTTTGTTCAAAGGCATATTATTCCGTGAATGATTATTTAAATGATAAGAATAGCTGGTCGCTCTGATTAACTCAGGACAATGTTTGTGTTCTTTCTCAGTAATTAGCTTATTGATACGTTATATGAGTTCATATAATTTACTTTTTTACATTACATAAATATGTAAGCTGTCACGCCCTTTATGCCTGGGGCTTCTTAGTTAAGTAACAAGTTTTAGTTAATTACATTTTCATTTGAATATAAATAAATTGTTTTGCTTTGCTGGTATTTTGGCGTGGTAGCTGGCATATGGTAAATAATTTCATTGTAGTATTTTATCGTATCGTTTGTTTACATAGTATTGTATAAAGACATGTTTTTTTTAAAAATGAACAGACAGCTGTGCTGCTGGGGAGTTTGTTCCGCCACTTCTTCTTCCCAGCGAAAGCACTAGGAAGTGTCGATGGGTGGGCGCTTTTGGGGGACTGTCTTATGTAATATTGACGTTCAAAAAGTGCTGATTCTCAGCCTAATTTGAATAAATGACTTTTGATTTTGATTTTGTTAAGAAAAGGACAAAAGATAAAATGTCACTTTAATCCTGTCAAATTAAGATACTCCATAGACAGTTTAGACGCGATTAAAAACACGGCGAATAAAAATACGCCAGTTTACGTCAAGAGCGCACTAATTTGACAGGTCTAAACTGACATTTTATCTTCTGTCCTTTTCTTAACGAAATGGAAAGAAAAAGATGCACTTAACTTAAAATTAGTTTAGTTTGTAAACAACCGAATCAGCGCCAATGTATGCAATAACAAATTATAATTAATTATAGTTATAACTAGTTTTTATTTGTATGTATATCTATCGTTTATCTAAATGCGCATAACATACGCGCAAGTATATAGCATGTAAAACCCATTACATAATAAAAAAAGAAATAAAGAGTGTATCTGACATCGACGCACAAACGAGTACCATGGATCCAGTACATGATTCTGAAACCCCCAGTGGTGGAATTTTTCGTCAGCATTTTCATGATTATAAAAAAAAAATAGTTTTTTTTTTTACTTTAGGCCATTCATAATTGCTATACCTTTATAACCCAATAAGATTTTAAGGTAAAAATTAATTAATTCGCCAATTACACTAAAAAGCGCAATGAAAACAAAACTCGAAAAACGATCTTATCAGCTGATTTAATAGGGTTCACATCAGGGATCAACGTCATACCTAGAAACCCGCACGGCGGCACGCTTGCAACGTTCAAAGGCCGAGCCAACACTTTTTTTTAAACACTGAATTCTGTAACCGTTCATTAACGACGTAAATGACTATCATAATTTTATTAGTAGCATGCGGTTTAGCCTTTTCGCGAAGTTTGCGTTAAAATATCAGATACAGCCTGTATATAAAATTTAAATATTGTGTGATTGAATTTTTGAGTATCCAAAATACTCCTGGTTCTATTTATTCCAGATAATCGGGATTCTACTGTATTAAGTTAAAGCTATATCTCATGTATTATAACCTTTTTTGCTAGTTTCGAACCAAATGACAAAAGTTCTGATCTGTGTCGGTCGTAATGTCACGATATAATCCAGGTCGTCTACCGTTTCAGAGGTTGTTCCATCAGGATTTGGAGGCTCGTCGTCCTTTGATAGCATCCTGGAAAGACAGGTTTTATTACATAATCAGTCTGTAATATTCCCATTCTCCTTGCTTCTTTCCGTGAGAGGGAGTGGTCCTTTTTTCTTTTTAATAATTATTAACTAGCGCTTGACCGCAATCCCGCCTGATGGTAAGCAGTGATGCGATCGTTGATGGTAAAGCGCGCTAGTTTATTAAGAGTCTATCCACTCAGAAAAACTGAGCGAATAGGAAGGAAGACGGCAGTTGAGCGAGGTGATGCAATGTTAAACCCAACAACACGACCAACGATGCTGCGCCAAAAGGAGATTGATCTGAAGACCCTCCACAACCAACCTCCCAACACAACAACGTTTGGCGCATCGTACGCGGCACAGATTTCTGTCTGACAGTTTTCTGTTTTCTGATGTTTAGAGTAGAAGTATGCAAATAATTTTGCAGTTTTAACGAAATCGTTTGACTGTATAACAATCTGGCACATGAGATAGAGGATTAAGGGCGGCACAAACCTTACAGCCACGGGCGTACGCTGTTTCTTTCTGCTCAAGAGTTTCATGTCAGGCCTAGAGGAAGGCAAGTGAGGTGTAGGGGAAGGCAAGTCAGGCCTAGGGGAAGGCAAGTCAGTCCTAAGCGGGGGCACGTTAAATTTTTAGAGTGAGTAGTCTTTGTGCGTTATAGTCGCACGCGGTTTTTTGGCAATTACACCATACATTTTGTCAGTGTATACTGCGTGGTGTATTTAAAAGTTAGAGATAAGTCCTCGTTTATACGTTGTTTATTAATTAGCGGAGTTCATACATGCTAGCTGCTTCCTCCTGCCCCCACCTGGGTACGCCCATGCATACAGCCTACTGCTGGCTCATCAAGGTTTTCCAACATGTAATGGGATGTAGTATAAAAGGCTTAAAGGCGTCAAATTGACAGACCATATTCCCAACACCATATTGCGCTCCCTGACACATTTTTATTTTTTTTATAATTATAAACTAGCGCTTGACTGCAATCCTGCCTGATGGTAAGCAGTGATGCGATCGTTGATGGTAAAGCGCGCTAGTTTATTAAGAGCCTATCCACTCAGAAAAACTGAGCGAATAGGAAGGAAGATGGCAGTTGCGCGAGGTGATGCAATGTTAAACCCAACAACACGACCAACGATGCTGCGCCAAAGGGAGATTGATCTGAAGACCCTCTACGACCAAACTCCCAACACAACAACATTAGGCGCATCGTACCAGGCACACATCGCAATACAACTGCTCAGACCCGTACTCCGTACATTCCAGACTATTGACGTTCCTCAAGAAACCGCTAAGCTCCAGTGGGACTGTGCTGGCCTCGTATGTCCAATAAGCTGGAAGCTATCATAACCATTACGTAATCGCTACGTGGAGCCCTGATACAGCTAGAAGGTGTCATGGCAGACCCGGTAGAAAATGATAACCAAACGACCAGTGGTCTACTTGAGATCTGGATCGAAAGCGCTGGGGCTTATGGCAGCCCTTTGCCAAACAGTGGGGTGAAAGAAAAAAATTACAAAAACACAATATAAAAGAAATGGTTCATGGAACATGGGTCACGTCCACGCTAAATGGAGCCCAGCGCCGGTTTCCAGTGACAGCTGTTAGGTGTTAGATGATGCAGGCTAATCTCACCTCTTTCTCCTATTATTCTCTGGTCTTCCACCTCTTCTCTCTTTCTCCACTATGTCAATATCTTCTTCTTCAGTATAATCTAGAACTTCCATACCGCTGTTGTCTTTCCGTTTCCTTGTATGAGGAACTGTGGATTTATTTGGAATTTCTGAAAAAATAAAAAAAATATATATAATATGTTTCAACATTCTAATATTATAACTGTGAAAGTGAGTTTGTTTGTTCTTCCGCTATCACGCCTAAACTACTGAACGGATTTAGATGAAATTTGGCACACAGATGGTTTATAACCAGGAATAATACATAGGATACTTTTATCCTATGTATTGCCCCCCCCACCCCCCACTACCCCTTGAAATCTCGCAGCACATGTATGAACTCTAATTACCAATCAAAGTATAAACGGGTACTTATACAGGATCATTTGCGCACGCTACAAATATGTGAGGTTTCATGTAGATTTCATTGCCCCCCCAAGGCTAAGGCCACTTAAAATGTAACGTTAGCACCCATCTTCAAACCGACCGCGGCAAGCGTGGCTTGACCTGATCGCTGGACCTGTTAAGGACCTGTGGATTTTTCAAATCGGACTAGTAGTTCCTGAGATTAGCGCGTTCAAACAAACTCTTCAGCCTTTATATGTTAGTATAGATTAACAAAAAAAAAAAAAAAAACAATAAGAGTTAATGAATGTATCGAATTATCGATGATTATAAATACTTATTTGCATGTTCTGAACACTACTAGCCCTGCTATGATCTGTTAAAACTATCATTAACCGTCGTTTAAAAGGGCTAGCGCTACTCATCCTGTATAGATCTATCTTTGTCTGACCTAGACACACTCATCGTCATCATCCGCGGCTTTCGCGTTGGAGCCCGGGGTCCGCTTTCCTGCTATTTCGTCAGCCTTTCGGTCTTCTATAGGATTTTGGGGAATGTGCGAAGGAATTGCATGATTTAATACCCCAATCTCCGTTCCACCATCAGACGACCCGTCGTACGGCAAGTTTCCTCTCTTACGTTGTTGACACCATTACGATCCGGACGAAGCGTTTCGCCTCCTTTATACCGCGTACATCGAGGGACCAGTCCCTCCTGTTCCCGTCGGACTACAATTTGAGTGTCTTCAAGGCTGGAGTGAATAGGCTCTTAATAAACTAGTGCGCTTTACCATCAACGACTGCGTCACTGCTTACCATCAGGCGGGTTTGCGGTCAAGCGCTAGTTTATAATTTTAATTTAAAAAAGAAAAATATATGTTATGCCTCCATTTCGCACGATCTCTGGCATCCCGTGTTGGCAAGCCAGCACTTCTTTGGTCTACCTCGCTTGTTCTGACCCTGACACACTGTCAGTAGCAAAGAGCAAATATTTTGACAATTCATCAACATTCATTACGTTATTTACGTTATTGAGTAGACACATTTTCGAACATATGAAGCAATGGATCAGCAATATACTTCGATATGGTACCAACTGCTAATAATAGGGCAATCACGGTGCAGGTCATAGTAACCTCCCTGGTCACTACCTAGTCACCGCTGCTCAATAATTTTAACTAATTTAATAAATGAAACTCATTAGTTTTTTTTTTTATAAATTACAAACTAGCGTTTGACCGCAATCCCGCCTGATGGTAAGCAGCGACGTAATCGTTGACGGTAAAGCACGTTAGTTTATTAAGAGCCTATTCACTCTAGCCTTGAAGACACTCAAATTGTAGTGTGACGGTAACACCGTCGCTTGCAAATTATTCCAGTCCCTCGATGAACGCGGTATGAAAGAGGAGGCGAAACGCTTCGCCCGAATCGTAGTGGTGTTAACGACGTAAGGGTGGAAACTCGCCGTACGACGGGTCGTCTGATGGTGGAACGGAGATGGGGAACTAAATCATGAAATTCCCTCGCACACTCACAAAAATGAATCCTATAGAACACCGAAAGGCTGGTAAGCTTTGGAGACCATTTTGAGTTAAAATAAATATAATATAATCAATACCTTTTAACATTACTTCATCCGCTACAATCTTCTCTCTTTCTCTTCTACCACCAACCGTTACCAAGTAATCTCTATCTCCTTTATGCTTTCTTCCTCCAGTTAGAAAGAAAGGCATATCAGCAGTAATACCCCTCCTTCTCCCCTTTTTATTTTTACTCCTAAAATATCTATGAGTAGTTTGTTCAACTTCATAATCGTAGTCAGTCTTCTCTCGCATTCTTCTGGATTTATTCTTCTTCTTTTTGGCTTTCTTTTCTTCTGAACTCTTAGGATGGGAGCGATATCGGTTTCTAGGGCGATGTTTGTAGTACATTTCGTATATTGATTTTGTTATGCCGTCGTCAGCATCATCAGATACTGGTGATTCTGCAGAAATTAGAGACATGATTGCTTTAAAAAAAGATGTTATAATCCTTACAGAGGAGGTCTGCAACTTGATTGCGTAACAAACCATTACTATCAGTTGGAATCATTTTGAAGCTTATTGCTATTCCATTGCTCTCTATATTCGAAAATGTGTTTGCTCAACAGGGTGAATAACGCAGTGAATGTTGTTGAACTGTCAAAATTAATACTAAAAATGTGTTACGTAATTACTCGTACCCTACTGTTCCCACTGCTGGTTCCAAAATGAAATGATTGCGACTAGTTGGGATCAGTTGGTATCGTTCGGACCGCCCATTGGTCCGTTCGGTCCAAACGATCCCAACTAGTCGCAATCATTTGACAAAAATGTGTTCGCCAATAGGGATGTTTCCAAGTTATGAAAATCAAAAAAATAATTAGTCCGTCTTATAGATAATAAAAAAAATTAAGACCCGTATTTTTCATTTTGTCGAAATTATCAAAACTTACTGAGAGATAGTGTATTAAAGTTACGGAGTGGGGGGTAATTACGGCACGCCGTTGTATATTTTGTAGCACGGCATGACGTCATGCGAGATTTCAAATCAATATATTTTCCTAAGTATTTGAATGAGAGAAAAAATAAAAAATACGTTTTCAATATTTTTTGTAAATCTATCTGATGGATATTAAATTATTTTTTGGGATACAACCCAATTAGGGGGCTGGTCTCCTCTTAGTGGTGGAGTATGAGCCTTCACCATGTCAGCCTAGTGTGGTTTGACAGATGTCACTTCTTCGTATTTTTGGTTCCAGTACAGGCCGGTTGCCCGGTTGCCAGTTTTGAGAGCAGTGGTGTTGAATGAAAGTCATTCCCACTGATAGTGTGTTATACAATTCCCTGACAGGACGGACTAGTGGTAATGGGCGCTTCTTCTTCAGCCCATAGACAGAGGTCCACCGCTGGACAATAGCAGCCCCCAAGGCTTTCCATCATGACCGGACTTGTGCTGCCCGCATCCATCGGTTTTCCGCGAACTTCACCAGATCATCGGTCCACCTTGTTGGGAGTACCGGTACGTGGCCGCCACTCCAGGTCCTTACTGCCCCATCGGCCATCAGTTCTACGATCAATGTAGTAACTTAGTTTTAGCGTCTCGAAGAGCTATGTCAGTGACTTTGGTGACTAAGGGGCGCTTATGTTTCATAGCGGCGATCTCCCGCGTCCTACCCTGGTCCAGGCCCTGCCCCCTAATCGGCGAACACATTTTTGTCAAATGATTGCGACTAGTTGGCATCAGTTGGGATCGTTTGGACCACCCATTGGTCCGTTCGATCCAAACGATCCTAACTAGTCGCAATCATTTGACAAAAATATGTTCGCCGATTAGGGGGCTGGTCCGGAGCAAGAGTGCATGGCAGGCCGTCATCTCTTTCTACGAAGCAGTGATGCTGGCATAGGAGGTGGTAGAGCGCGTGAGGCAATGGGAATCCCAGCGCCCTCACGCCACTAGCCGCCGCAGGAGACGCCCTGGTCGGGTGACAACATAGAACTCCCGGCGCGGGCTTGCGGGCGGTGACCAGGCCCGAGTTGACGGTGCGTCGTGTTTCACGTGCACCTCAGAGAGATGTCAGCACATCGTGACGGGGTCCACGAAGACCGATGCCTCCTGGGTCAAAGTTGCGGGTTGGTTAAAAAAGAAACCGTGGCCCTGGCGCACAGGCAAGTGAAGGAACACGGGTAGGTTTTGGTCAGTAAAAGTCTGACACACCCTTCCGCTCCGCTCAGAGCGGGAGAGGTCATTTGATGATTGCCCATCCAGAAAAAAAACGTGAGTCCGACACGCAGTTGGCCGGTTTTTTTTTTGTTACAGATCTAGAAGAAGTTTTAAAAAAAACTCACCATCTGACTTAATCCTTCTTAGACTTTTCGCACCCCGTTTTCTATGTGATCTCTTTAAATTAGAGGAGAAATCTTCCTCAGAAGACACAGCTTCCTCGGTGTCACCCCCCCAATCCGGTGTCAGCTTACTAGGCTTCATTCTACTCAAGAAACTCAGTCTGGGAGTCTTCTGTGTGACTAAAAATCTGAACTGCTCAGGATATTTTGCGGTTACATTTATCCCCAAACGAGTTGTAAATCCAAGAGTCGCAAGTGGCGGTGGTTCAGTGGTTTCATTGAATTTGACGTCATCAACAATAGTGTCATTAATGATGTTCTCCATAACGTTTTCAGTCATGTTGACGGATCGTTTCTTCCTTTCGTAGTCTGCGTATGCAGGCGTTTTGATTTTAGACCGAGATTTATCTGAGAAACGGGGGCGGGTGTTTTTTTTTTGGAAGTATTCTGGGTCCTCATCTGATTGGTGCCCTGTAAGGTTAATGAATAAGTTCATTAAAACAATAGAACGCTAAGTATATTTTACTATATGTCTATCAAATCGAGAATGTTTCCTAATAAGGTCATATATTGTGACAGCAGAGTATATTTTTAATTCTGCCGGGTTATAACGGCTTCCGCCAAGGTACGTAGCTGTGATTGATTTTCGTTCTCTTGTCGATACTTGTGAATGGTATCTTATTTGTTTTTTTGCCGTTTTTCATTATTTAGTTGTTATGAGTTAGGTACTTAATGTTTCTTTATATTTTGAAATTATTAGAAATTCATATCGCAAATTAAATGTTGGATGGTTGCCCTTTATACTTGGGGCTTATATTTAGGTACTTAGTAAGTTTTTACTTATTTACATTTCCATTTTTAATGATATTTTATTTTTTGTTTTTGCTTTGCTAGTATTTTGGTGTGGCTAGCTGGCATATGATAAATAATTTAATTGTTGTCGTGTTTTCTTGTGTTCATTATTGCTATTACGGTCCTTAGATATGAAATTGGCGTTTTATCGCATTGCCCACTTTGATCTTAAATATCTCCTCTTCGGTTTACAATTCCAAATTCAAATTTAGACAGCTATTTACTCATCAATTTGTGCCTCGAAACCCGTATTTATGTTTTTCTTCTCCTTTGGTTTATTCTCGGCGTCATTGAGTTTACAAAATGGATAAGTAATTTAATATTTCGCGTTATTTACGAATATGAATTCCGTTGTGGCACCAGTGTTGCAGAAACGGCTCGAAGAATTAATACTGTGTATGGCAATAATATCGCTAGAAAAGGCACAGTGTGTTTTTGGTTCCAACGTTTTCGTTCTGGAAATTTCAACCTACAGAACAATCCACGTGGACGGCCGGAGACCAAAGTCGACAATAAAGAATTGAAGGCTATTGTGAAAGCGGATCCATCGCAAATTACGTCTGAGTTAGCTGCAGGCTGCGGTGTTAGTGCTAAAACTGTTTTAATTCACTTGAAACAAATTGGGAAGATAAGAAAGCTCGAAAGGTGGGTACCTCATGAATTGAGTGAAGCAAACAGACAAACGCGCGTCGACTGCTGCGTTACATTACTGAATCGGCATAATAATGAAGGGATTTTAAATCCAATCAATACCTGTGATGAAAACTGGATACTCTACAACAATAGGAAGCGCACATCGCGATGGCTGAACCCCGGTGAACCAACCAAATTTTGCCCCAAGAAAATATTGACTAGAAAAAATTTATTGGTCAGCGTTTGGTGGACTACTGCCGACGTGGTGCACTACAGCTTCCTTAAATCTGGCCAGACGATTACTGCAGATCTCTACTGTGAGCAGCTTCACATAATGATGTATAAACTAGCCGTTAAACAACCGAGACTGCTCAATCGCACAAGGCCACTGCTGCTTCAGGACAACGCGAGACCACACACTGCATAACAGACTGCTACCAAATTAGAGGAGCTACAACTGGAATGTTTAAGACATCCACCGTACTCCCCGGACCTTGCTCCAACAGACTACCATTGTTTTAGAAATTTGTATAACTTTTTGCAGGAGAAAAAATTCAACTCCGATGAGGCAGTCCAAACCGCCTTCAATTTAGAAAAGGCATAAACGAACTACCTATGAGATGGCAGAAGTGCATAGATAGCAATGGATCATACTTTGATTAAATAAATATATTATATTAAAAAATAAGCGACTTTTATTCGTCCCATACAAAACGCCAATTTCATATGTAAGGACTTAATATACAGTATGTTAAGAAAACCCTATCCGACCCATAATGATAATAAAGGTTAGGTAAACACATGACCAAATTTTACGTAATTATTACAAATGAATTTTGAAATAATCTTTTTTCCCGCGAATTAATTCCAACTTCCCAGAAATTTGGTAATTTTTAAAAAAAGTGACAACACCGGTATTATTATGAGCGAATAGCAATGCGACCACGTGCCGCGTGCCCTGCCGCCCGCCGCCCGTGGAAGGGTGCTCAACGCACATTTATTAAGTTACCTCTTTTTGCGAAATAATATTTATTTTTTTAGGGGGATTTTTTTTAAAGTTTAGCCCGGTTTTGTATCCATTAGTAGAATCAGTTATCGATACCTAACAACACCTTCACGGGTCGGACAGTGTTTTCTTAACATACTGTATAAGTTAGTGTTGTATAAAGTCATGTGTTTTTTTTTTAAATGAACAGGTAGCTGTGCTGCTGGGGAGTTTGCTCCGCTACTTCTTCTTCCCAGCGGAAGCACCAGGAAGTGGCGACGGGCGGGCGTTTTTGGGGGACCGTCTTATGTAATATTGACGTCCAAAACGTGCTGAGCTTCACCCTAAGTTGAATAGGTGAATTTTGATTTTTTGACAGCAGGTTAACTTACTCGAAACTGTCATAAATTCTCAATCTGACAGATCTGTAGCTTGAAGTGCTGTCGTGTGCACATATCTCTTATGATCCTTGTTGAGAATTAGAATACTTCTTAAGTTGTTTTTCAGTTATTATTTCTTATGTACGGAATACCAACCTAAAATATACATACTTTTTACTCGGTGGTAGGCCATAAGATCGGCTGCCGGCAGAAGTTACCACCCACCAGACAAAGTCTTGCCTCCAAGTGATTCTTCGTGTTCCGGTGTGATGTCTGGTGAAGCCGTACGGAGGATGGGTCTGAGTAGTTGTGTTGTGAAGCTTGCCGGGTACGATGCGCCAAATGATGTTGTGTCGGGAGTTTGATCATGGTCCATCCAGATCAATTTCCCTCTGGCGTAGCATCATTGGCCGTGTTGTTGGGTTTATAAATTTGCATCACCTCGCTCAACTGCCGTCTTTCTTCCTATTCACTAAGTTTTTTAAGTGAATGGGTTTAATAAACTAGCGCGCTTTACCATCAACGATTGCATCACTGCTTACCATCAGGCGGGATAGCAGTCAAGCGCTAGTTTATAATTATTAAAAAAAAAAAAATACAGACCTGAATCTTTATTATCAGAAGGCGCTTTCGAAAGCTTTTCATCAGTTTCCTCAGCGTCTTCTGGCATTATACCGTCATCAGCTCCACTGTATACGTATCTGTGAACAATTTTTGTATCTAATGTTATTTACTAATTTATTACTAGCTATGGCCCCGACTTCGTCCACGTTAATTCCTTTGTTATTATGATCGCGATTAACAAGTTTATATCTAATTTTTGGGTAACTTCAAGCGTTATGGTAGTGCACGCAACGGAAGCTCTCAAAGATTGGAGATCAGAGATCCCTGTTGGTGTTCTAAAGGATGTATTTTGGAGAGTGTGCGAGGGAATTGCATGATTTGATTCCCCCATATCTGTTCCATCATCAAGACGAACCGTCATACGGCGAGTTTCCGCCCTTACGTTGTTGACACCACTACGATTCGAACGAAGCGTTTCGCCTCCCCTTTTATACCGCGTACATCGAGGGACTGCAAAAATTTGCCAGTCTTCAAGGCTAGAGTAAATAAGCTCTTAATAAATTAACGCGCTTTACCATCAACGATTGCATCACTGCTTACCATCAGGCGGGATTGCGGTCATGCACTAGTTTATAATTTATAAAAAAAAGATTCTTCGCTCCTATTGGTCACAGCGTGATGTTGTACAGCCTAAAGCCTTCCTCTATAAATGAACTATCCAACACAAAGAACTTTTTAATTCAAACCAGTTGTTCCTGAGATTAGTGCGTTCAAACAAACAAACTCTTCAGCTTTGTAATATTAGATAGTTTAGATTATAGTATGCCTAGATTTAATTTTACACGCACTAAAATGCCTACATAACGATATGGCAAAATTATAAATTTAAGTTTCTAGATATATGAGCACATTGTATCATAACATAATTATAATCTAAGTACCCTCCATTGCCCTTTGAGTGACTTTGAGCCTTCTCATAAGGCTCATTGTTAGCGACCACGTCTCAATTGCAGTTCTCAGTTGCTTGAGGTTTCATTGCGCGATCGAATCAGGAATGAGGAGATCCACAGAAGAACGAGAGTAACCAACATAGCCCGAAGAATTGCAACACTAAAGTGGCAGTGGGCTGGACACATTGCCCGTAGGACCGATGCCCGATGGGGTCGACGGGTTCTCGAGTGGCGACCACGCACCGGAAGACGTAGCGTGGGTAGGCCCCCGACAAGGTGGACCGACGACCTGGTGAAGGTCGCGGGAAACCGCTGGATGCGGGAGGCGCAGAACCGGTCGTCGTGGAGAACCTTGGGGGAGGCCTATGTCCAGCAGTGGACATCTTTCGGCTGAAATGATGACGATGATGATGAAGTACCCTCGAACAAAATTATAAGGATACAATAGTGTAATTGACTAAAAAAAACTAATTAGTCCGTCAGTCAGATTTCCAAAATATGCTAGACACGTTTTTTTTTAATAATTATAAACTAGTGCTTGACTGCAATCCCGCTTGATGGTAAGCAGTGATGCAAACGTTGACGGCATAGCGCACTGGTTTCTTAAATCTATTTGCTAAAAAAAAAACTTAGTGAATAGGAAGGAAGCCGACAGTTGAGCGAGGTGGTGCAATGTTAAACCCAACAACACGACCGACGATGCTGCGCCAGAGGGAGATTGTTGTGGAGAACCTCCACGACCAAACTCCCGACACAACAACACTTGGCGCATCGTACCCGGCACACATCGCAACACAACTGTTCAGACCCGTCCTCCGTACGGCTTCACCAGACATCATGCCGGAACACGACGAATCGCTTGGCGGCAAGGCTTTTTTATATTATCTAGATTATTTAATCCCAAGTCACGAAACAATAATCTATCTGTGGCTTTATGCTGTAATCGATGCTACTTACTAAGCTAGAATTGGCCAACATCATCTGATTATATACACTTTTACAACAAGCTTCCCATGGACATTCGAAACTTACCCATTAAACGATTTAAAAAGTATATAAAGGCCAAACTTTGCAAAAAAGGGTATTATAAAATCTCAGATTATTTAGAAGACAAAAAAGCTTGGGACTGAGCTGTTCGCTCTGAAAAGCATTGTTATTAGCAATATGCGTAATTTAATTATAAGGTAAATTATTGTAAACATTCTCATTTTTAATGTCTGGACTTGAAAAAAGACGATGATCCCTGAGTTTGTTTCGGCTATTTCTTCTCAGAGGTAGTCAGTTAGGAAATGCCGGCTTCATCTAGTTAAAAAAAATATATGACGTGTAAAAGTGATCGGTGATCCTACTTGCTTAATAAACGATTTCATTTCATTTCATTTCATTTCATTTCATTCCCTTCCAATAGGAATGTTTCCTGAGTAAAAAAAAAATTATTTAGTCCGTCATTCAGATTATAGAAAACCTATAGTGACCTTCACCAGGTCGTCGGTCCACCTTGTCGGAAGCCTACCCATGCTGCGCCGGTGCGTGGTCGCCACTCGAAAATCAGTCGGGCCCATAGGGCATCGGTCCTACGGGCAATGTGTCCAGCCCACTGCCACTTAAGTGTTGCAATTCTTCGGGCTATGTCGGTTACTCTCGTTCTTCTGCGGATCTCCTCATTTCTGATTTGAATCTTAACCTGGATTAATAATAATGTAGCGGTACCTACAACAACACGTCATACTGACGTCATTGAATTTCTGTATCTCGCAAGCAGAGTTTCCTGAGCAACTAGCACGCATAAAACATCGCGATATCAACCGTTGGGCAAGTGCCCACCAGACACAACACCCGTCTGGTCGGAGGATCCTCCCTTTTCTATGGAGGATGACTGGACTGAACACCCTGTTCCTAATACCTCCGTATTGAAAAAAAAAGTAAAAATAATCAGAGCTAGAATCCCTTTCGGATACAGCCCTGTTTATTTGATATATTTTATAAGTTTATCTTAGGTTTATGTCTCAAATTTTGACTTTCGCAATTGAAGGGAATCAAAACCTATAGCCCCTTATTACAAAACGTGGATTTTATTTAGATCAGCCCTCTAATCAGCGAACAAATTTTTGTCAAATGATTGCGACTAGTTGGGATCGTTTGGACCAAACGGACCAATGGGCGTTTAAACTACTTAAATGGTTATTGAATTATGAACCTAACCGTTATAGAAATGCAGTTCCTTATATAAAAATGACAGCTTAGTTCGGAACTAAGTTGTCACTTTTGTATTAAGAACGTTGACATAACCTCAATAAAGTTCGAAATACAAATATTGACTCAAAGGTTGAGTCTGGAACTAAAGCTAGATTCTGTTTTGTAATAAGGGGAATAGCGTCCTGTTACTACAGAACCAAGACATCTGCCAAGAAGCAATGTCATGTACGGTCGACAGCAGGTCAACTACCCGAAACTGTCAGATATTCTCAATTAACCTTGAGCCTTAATGCAAGAGCCAAAAACTTGAAGATCTTATAAAGAAATTTAACAGACTGTTAAAGCTTAATCGTGATTACAAGTAAGGGAAAAATCCGAATACCGTAAATTTGTAGTTACATACCCACAACTATACCTTACAGAGTGGTGCTGACAATACGACAATAAATTAAACATCGTGTACCTCGACACATTCTCAGTCTACCCATAAAAAATCATATAAATATATCCATTAGTTTAGTCACAGGAAATTATTTTTCATTTGTCACATTTTCTACATGATGTACATGTTGATAAGGAAGCGCTCACAGGTTGATGACCGCCGCATCCAGCGGTACTAAACTTTA
Source organism: Sesamia inferens (assembly GCA_037179545.1). Lineage (NCBI taxonomy): Eukaryota > Metazoa > Arthropoda > Insecta > Lepidoptera > Noctuidae > Sesamia > Sesamia inferens. Next base: position 11,739,021 of record CM073951.1, on the reverse strand, counting down.
ATAATAATGGCGCGAAAAAAGCAAGTCGATGCAGGACCGCGCTGTCGCCGATCGGAGGTCAGTGAATCAATATTTTAAAGGATATTTTTTTATTCCGTTTCTAATTTTATGCGATTTAGTTTGTTTGAATTTTTTATTTTTATTTTTGATGCTAGGTTTTTTTTCAATGGATTTGGATTATTCCTATCGACATCCTCCGTGGAGTAGCGGTAGTGAACGCGGCTGTTGTGGAAGGAGTGCAAATATTTGTATGCATGAATATGAATATTTGCACTGGTCTGGTCGTACCTCGGAAAGCACATTAAACCGTTGGTCCCGGTTGCCATACGAACATCTAATGGCGTTCGTTACGGGTTGTTGGAGCCCCTAAAAGTCCAACAATTGGTCTTACTGCAATGCTTCGATATCGCCTTCGGGTTGGGGAGGTCAGACGGCAGTCGCTTCTCGGAAAATATCGAAGTTTCGCCAAAATCAGCAGTTAGACTGGTAAAGCGGAAAAGCTTCGGATGCGACTGGGATTAAAGCTGAGATGATGATTTGGATTATTCCTATGAACAATTGACCGTGTTATTGTCGTATTATCAGAACCACTCTGTATACTTGTAGTAGGGGTAGTCGTGGTGGCCAATTGATTAAAACACCAGCCTCTCAAGTACGAGTGTGCCGGATCGATTCCAGGTCAGGCAAGTATCAATGTAACTTTTCCAATTTATATGTACTTTCTAAGTATATCTTGGATACCAATGACTGATTAAAAGGTGAAATAAAACATCTTGAGGAAACCTGGACTTCAATTCTGAAATCGCCAAGGCGCATTGAGCAAGCGTCGTGATTACGCTCAATCTTTCTCTGTATGAGAGGAGACCTGTGCCCAACAGTGGGACAATAAAGGTTGATGATGATGATGAAGTATATCCATAATATGTTTGTCCTGGGGCCCTAGTCTGCTATTACGGTAATGCCAGAATAATCGGTCATTGACTTCACAATGACCGATTTTGACATCTACTAACAAAATAACATCATTATGGTCAATCACCGACACTCCATTGAACGAAACGGCATAAAACGGTAATCTATAATCGGTGGTAGGCCATAACATCGGCCGCCGGCAGAAGTTACCACCGACCAGACAAAGCCTTGCTGCCAAGCGATTTATCGTGTTCCGGCATGATGTCTGGTGAAGCCGTACGGAGGACGGGTCTGAGCAGTTGTGTTGCGATGTGTGCCGGGTACGATGCGCCTAATGTTGTTGTGTTGGGAGTTTGGTCGTGGAGGGTCTTCAGATCAATCTCCCTTTGGCGCAGCATCGTTAGTCGTGTTGTTGGGTTTAACATTGCATCACCTCGCTCAACTGCCGTCTTCCTTCCTATTCGCTCAGTTTTTCTGAGTGAATAGGCTCTTAATAAACTAGCGCGCTTTACCATCAACGATCGCAACACTGCTTACCATCAGGCGGGATTGCGGTCAAGCGCTAGTTTATAAATATAAAAACAAAAAAAAACTTACCCTCAATGACAAATCAATAACTGACATATGCGGTAATCTGCTAAAATGTTTACCGTTCTTTTGAACTGCCATTATGACGTCTTTGTACAATCATTGCTTTTCGAAGTGAGGCAGCTCGATGGTGGTGGTGGATTTGTACAAAAAGAATAACCCCTCCCTTACGTTGTTAACACCACTACGATCTGGACGGACCGTTGGATCAATTTGCCAGCAGCGGTGTTTCCATCGGACTACAATTTGAGTGTCTTCAAGGCTAGAGTGAACAGGCTCTTAATAAACTAGTGCGCATTACCATCAACGATTGCGTCACTGCTTACCATCAGGCGGGATGCGGTCAAGCGCTAGTTTATATTTATATAAAAAAAGAATGTATTCACTACAGAACCCTCGATACACGGGAAATTGATCAGTTCTATTGTACCATCCTCTAAAATACCTTTCAATACCAAAATTACTTTTGGTGGGCAATATTAGCTAGATTCTACAGTTGGCACTTTTCCTCTTACCTGGTGCTCCAGTCCATCTGCCTGGCGTCGTCCAGCCACTGGTTAGCAGCAAGCGTGGTCTCCCTGATCATCTTGATGTTCAATTGTAGGAATATCTTCCGTAATTCCACTGTGATATGCGTAGGTTTAGCGTTGTAGTCATCTGGACCATTCGATTTGTCGGTTCTGTAGCGCTCTGGTAAAAATATCAGTCGAATTAAAGCATACTAAGGAGGCTGTGGCACAAAATAAAAACGCAAGATAAATATTGAAGTGTGTGATACGTTGTGCTGATGTCTGCTGAAGCCGTACGGAGGACGGGTTTGAGCAGTTGTGTCGCGATGGGTGTTTGGTACGAAGCGCCAAATATTGTGTCGGGAGTTTGGTCGTAGTGCGTCTCCAGATCCATCTCCTTATGGCGCAGCATTGTTTCGTTGGTCGTGTTGTTGGGTTTAACTTTGCATCATCTTGCCCTTCTTATTCACTCATATTTTTTTTTAGTAAAAAGGCTCTGAATAAACTAGCACGCTTTACCATCAACGATTGCATCACTGCTTGACCGCAATCCCGCCCCATGAGGTGGGATTGCGATGAAGAACTAGTTTATAAAAGAAAAATTACATATGTCACTGATTAGTATTGAACAAATACACTGGACTTCATACTGTATGTAGCCAAGACTGTAAAGGTTTGTTTTTATGATTAAGTCAGCTATTTACTACCTACTATTGTCCATACTTAATATTATGCGAAAGTATCTCTGTCTGTCTGTCTGTCTGTCCGGCTTCCACGCCAAAACTACTGAACCGATTGTAATGCAATTTGGTACACACATAGTCTAGAGTTTGAGACAGGACATAGGCTATATAACAGCCCGCTATGACCAATAGGAGCAGAGCAGTAACAAAAAATATTTAACGCGGACGTACATATTGCTCCCATTATTTTAATAGGCGCTTATTTTATATCAACTGAGCTGTTTTTAATTTTTTCTCACGGAAACGGGAACTACAGTGCGCTGTAAAGGGTCCAATCGGAGCTAGTTTTACTATATTTATTTATTATTTGGCAAACAGTCGGATACAGACAACAGCACAGTAAGCTACTAGGTACAATCTACAGCTTATAGTAGCTTGACGTGTTGTTGCCTGTTCTTGATTCTGTTATTGATTGCCTGTTAGTGTTTTTTTTATTAGCTTTTCAACTTTATCTTTAAAGCATTAAGGCATAAGGTTGATTGGGATTATTTGACAGTTTCGGGTAGCTTGACTTGTTGGGTAGCACATTGGCACTTTCATCAATTGAAGTGTTTTCTCAAGGATGTTTATCAAATAGTTATTTTGATTATATCTATTTATACCTCGTATAGGATTCTCCAGCGTATTCTCAAGTCGTAGCAGAGCTGTACCAGCCTTCCAGGGCTCCAAGGTCAACACATGGATGTGGCGAGGTAGACCGTGCAGCTTTAGGACTGAAAACTGTAAAGAAAATAGGGTTTTTGAGTTATATACGTTTGTTACTCAATATTATTAACTGAATCGGATATTTTTTTGCACTTAACTGAATAAAATATGACACTTTTCATCCAAAGGAGAAGATCTGTGGCATGCCTACAACTTCGCCATTTTTTTTTTCAAAATGATGCCAACATTTGGGGCCTACAAAAATCGATATCTGACGTCAATGTAAATCTTCCACCATATGCCTGTATTGACATTATTGACAGCACTTGAACAGATGATTCTTTGTGAGGTTTGTTATGAGGTTATGATACAAAAAAAAAAAAAAAAAAATTTCATCCTAAACATTGTGGCACACATTTATTTTTTATAATTATAAACTAGTACTTGACCACCTGATGGTAAGCAGTGATGCAATCGTTGATGTTCGCTCGAAAAAACTGAGTGAATAGGAAGGAAGACGGCAATTGAGCGAGGCGATGCAATCTATATTGCGCCAGAGGGAGATTGATCTGGAGACCCTCCACGACCAAACTCCCGACACAGCAACATTTGGCGCATCGTACCCGGCACACATCGCAACACAACTGCTCAAACCCGTCCTCCGTACGGCTTCACCAGACATCATGCCGGAACACGACGAATCGCTTGGCGGAAAGAATTTGTCTGATGGGTCGATGTTATGGCCTACCACCGAGAAAATTTAACCCAGTTCCAGTAAATTACAATAGTACCTACTTGTGTCGGAGCTGTCTAAATTACAATAGTACCTACTTGTGTCGGAGCTGTCTAAATTACAATAGTACCTAGTTGTGTCGGAGCTGTCTAAACTACAATAGTACCTACTTGTGTCGGAGCTGTCTAAATTACAATAGTACCTACTTGTGTCGGAGCTGTCTAAATTACAATAGTACCTACTTGTGTCGGAGCTGTCTAAATTACAATAGTACCTACTTGTGTCGGAGCTGTCTAAATTACAATAGTACCTACTTGTGTCGGAGCTGTCTAAAAGAATAGTTTTGCTTATCTCTCCTCTGTGTCTGTGAAAGGCACTTTTGTGCGCCTGGTTGAATTATATTAACAATGGCGTTCTCTTGTTCACAAGCTAAACTAATTTAAAGCTGAGTGCATCTTTTTTTTTATATTTCACTACATGCGCCACACGGTTTTACCCGCGATTTTTATATGCCACGCTTCTGTTAGTCGCAGCGTGATGCTATACAACGCAGATAGAATTTTTCAAATCGGACCAGTAGTTCCTGAGTTTAGGTCGTTCAAACAAACAATCAAACAAACTCTTCAGCTTTATACAGAGTGGTGCTGACAATACGACAATAAATTAAAACACGAACAATGCTGGTTCATAGGAATAATCCTAAACCATAGAAAAAAACCTAGCATCAAAAATTAATAAATGAAAATTTCAAACAAACTAAATCGCATAAAGTTGCAAATGGAATAGAACATCCTTCAAAAATATTGGTTCACCGACCTCCGATCGGCGACAGCGCGATCCTGTATCGACTTGCTATTTTGGCGGCATTATTATTAAAGTTTAGTACCGCAGGATGCGGCGGTCATTAACCTGTAAGCACATCCTTATCAACATGTACATCATGTAGAAAATGTGAAAAATGAAATAATTTCCTGTGACTAAACGAATGGACATATTTATATGATTTTTTATGGGTAGACTGAGAATGTGTTGAGGTACACGATGTTTAATTTATTGTCGTATTGTTAGCACCACTCTGTATATTAGTATAGATTAAGAAAAGGACTGAAGATAACATATTTGTTCAATCCAGTCAAATTAAGGTACTCCATAGACGATGCGACGCGATTATAAGCATGGTGACCAAAAATACGTCGATTTACGTCTCGCGCGGACTTTTTTGACAGGTCTAAACAAACATTTTATTTTCTATCCTTTTCTTAATGAAATAGGAAGAAAAAGATGTACTAAACTTAAATTTAGTTTAGTTTGTCAAATAGTTTGAATGTGAAATAGAGGATTGAGATACACTGCTTGTATGATTAAAATTGGATAATTCCACTAAGTTTTCGCGGGTAGATCGTTACAATTCTGTAACCATTACATAACGAAAACTTAGTTGAAGTTACCACCCACCAGACAAAGTCTTGCCGCCAAGCGATTTGTCGTGTTCGTCTGCTGAAGTCGTACGGAGGACGGGTCTGAGCAGTTGTGTTGCGATGTGTGCCGGGTACGATGCGCCAAATGTTGTTGTGTTGGGAGTTTGGTCGTGGAGGGTCTTCAGATCAATCTCCCTTTGGCGCAGCATCGTTGGTCGTGTTGTTGGGTTTAACATTGTATCACCTCGCTCAACTGCCGTCTTCCTTCCTATTCGCTCAGTTTTTCTGAGTGAATAGGCTCTTAATAAACTAGCGCGCTTTACCATCAACGATCGCATCACTGCTAACCATCAGGCGGGATTGCGGTCAAGCGCTAGTTTATAATAATAAAAAAAAAAATTCGACGCAAAAGAACATTCTGGCAAAACACTTGGTTTTACCCATAGATCACTTATACACTAGATTCACATTCAGCGTAAAAAAATTGTTGAAGTAAACAAGCGCACAACGCAGCACTTGGGTGCTTCTTTCATTTAGTACTTACTTTATAATTCTGACTTTAATGCATGCGTGTAAGGTTGAATTTGGTCTGATGTCAGACTCGGTCGTAAAAAATAATGGCTTTTTTGTACTGCTTTGTGATAAGAACTTTATACACTGCACTTAAGGCTGATTTAAAATTAATGTATAATATTTATTTTCTCGAAAGCAGCCCAGGGCTCAAGGGCTGCTTTCGGGAAGCTACGTAGAATCTTCTCGTCCGAAATACCGCAGTGTCACAAGACAAAGGTCAGGTCAAGAATCGACCAGTGTGTGTTGCCAGTGACTTATGGAATTGAGACGTGGTCGCTAACAATGGGCCTTATAAGAAGGCTCAAAGCCACTCAAAGGGCAATGGAGAGGGCTATGCTTGGGGTTTCATTGCGCGATCGAATCAGGAATGTGGAGATCCGCAGAAGAACGAGAGTAACCGACATAGCCCGAAGAATTGCAACACTAAAGTGGCAGTGGGCTGGACACATTGCCCGTAGGACCGATGCCCGATGGCGCCGACGGGTTCAACGGAAGACGTAGCGTGGGTAGGCCCCCGATAAGGTGGACCGACGACCTGGTGAAGGTCACGGGAAACCGCTAGATGAGGGAGGCACAGGACCGGTCGTCGTGGAGAACCTTGGGGGAGGCCTATGTCCAGCAGTGGACGTCTTTCGGCTGAAATGATGATGATGATGATGATGATGATTTATTTTGACTACTTTAGACTGCTTAATACTTGTCGCCATTTTTGATAAGAGTTTTGTGCGAGACTGTGTATCTAGTGATCGATGGTTTTACCAGAAAGTTCATCTGCGTCTAATTTTAAATTAGTATAAGTTAACCCATAAGTTATTACTCACTCTTTTATTCCTGACGCTTTGCCACTTTCTCCTGTTCAGCTTCTCGCCCGAAGTTAGGAAGAGCCAAGGCTCGTACTGCCATCTCTTTGTAAATAAAGACATCCTCTCCGAAAATGTTAGGTCGTCCACTGAAAATACATACACCAGACTTTAGATAAATAAAATAAAATATTAAGTTTATTTCATATCAATTTGTCTTACACTGCATGTCTAGGAGAGACTCCTTGACATGCAATGTAAGACAAATTAGGCATTTAGGCATAGATTGCCTGTACTTGAAGGTTCCGCTCTTTCCGTGCATTTTAAATATGTAAGCAACAAAAAGGGGATAGATAATAATTGTTTGAATTGAACAGAGTTTCAAAGCGAGATGGGAAACTATCAGAACAAAGAGTATGTAGCCACAGCTCAATCCCAAGTAGTAGCAGGACAGCAGTTAGAAAGCAAACTGAACTACTTCGGGATAGTACTCATTATCATCGCCGTCGCAATTGGCATATGCTATGTTACATAATAAAGAGGGGTTGCGTAGGCCATGCGAGGAAATGGTTAAGAAGGGAGGTACCGGTAATACTGGCGGGAAAACCCGAAATAGCAAGCAACCAGACATCTACTGCAAGTCTGCAACTGTTTCAGGATATGTTTAGCAAAGTGACGGTGTGAAATGTGCAAAAGTGGGTTTAAAAGTGTTAGAAAATAAGGTGTATACGATCTATATTTAGAAGTAAAACAATAGGCAGCATACGACTGTTTGAATGCAACATAAAATAAGCAACACTGTAACTAAGACATACCAAGTACTATAATAGTGATGTAACTATTTATATAATAGTGATGTAACTATCTATATTTTCATGCCGCCAAGCGATTCGTCGTGTTCCGGCATGATGTCTGGTGAAGCCGTTTGGAGGGCGGGTCTGAGCAGTTGTGTTGCGATGTATGCCGGGTACGATGCGCTAATTGTTGTCGTGTCGGGAGTTTGGTCGTGGAGGGTAGCGGGATCCGAAGCACGGTGCTCCGCTGGCCGACCGCAGGTAGTTGGGGGCCCAAGTAGTGTGCCAGCCACATACGAAAGGCTGCCCCGCCAACTGCGAAAAATCCCAGGGTGGCCCCATCGTGCCGGTTGGCGACCGGACGAGAGGACCCGATGGCGATCCCTGGGGGGGTTCGGGCGTCCCCGCAGTCTCCAGATCAATCTCCCTCTGGCCCGGCATCGTTGGTCGCATTGTTGGGATTAACATTGCATCACCTCACTCAACTGCCGTCTTCCTTCCTATTCACTCAATTTTTTTTTTAAATGAAAAGGTCTAAAAAGAAAAGTAGGTGTGTACAGCGGGCGCACGTCCTCTCTTTCAAAGTGCACCTCTCTAATATTCGAGGTCTGCACTCCAATCTCATTGCAGTACATCACCACCTTGAGACTGAGAAGCCCCATCTACTTTTCTTGACGGAGACCCAGATCAGATGTCCGTCTGATGCGGCATACCTCAGCTACCCGGGATACGCATTGGAGCACCATTTCCTGCAGCGTGCTGGGGTCTGTGTGTATGTCCGCAATGACATTTGTTGCCGGTGCCTCCGTCACCTCGAAGACCCTCATTTCTCGTCCCTATGGCTGTTGGTTGACACTGGTGTGGACAAAATTGTTTACACTTGTGTCTACCGATCGCACAGCGGTGATCAGGAGACAACTCGTTTATTTGACCACCTCAGTGAGGCTGCTGACAATGCACTGCAGCGGCACCCTGACGCACACTTCGTCGCTCTGGGGGATTTCAATGCCTGCCATCAGGACTGGCTTTTCCCGTACCAGAAGACCGACCACGCTGGGAGAGAAGCGCGAAACTTCGCGCTTTCAATGGGCCTTTCCCAGCTGGTAAAGCAAGCGACTAGGGTGCCTGATGTAGTTGGTCATACTGCCAATTGTCTGGACCTTCTGCTGACCACTGATCCGGACAGGTGTGTTGTAACAGTTTCCTCACCGTTGAGAACTTCAGACCACTGTCTGGTGAAGTCTGTGTCGACCTTCTCCCCACCAGATCACGACTCTCGTGGTGAACGGCGAATGTGGCGATACAGGTCAGCAGACTGGGATGAGATGCGCCATTTCTTTGCGTCTTATCCTTGGCAGCAGGTCTGCTTCTCTTCTAGCAATCCGTCGAGCTGTGCGGATGCTATAACCGATGTGGTGCGTCAAGCTATGGAATATTTTATTCCCTATAATGACGTGCCCGTCGGTGGCTCGGCTCGCCCATGGTTCAATGCCGATTGTGCCCAAGCTGAACAGCGTAAGCACACGGCATTTCTCACCTGGGTTGACGCTCGTGACCGCGGAGCTCCGGATCTAAGCTCAAAGAAGAGAGCCTTTAACCGTGCTGCCAAGTCCTACAAAAAGGCGCTAAAGAAGGCTCGCTTTGACCGTATTACCCATATTGGCAACAAGTTATCTGCGCAGCCTTCCGGTAGCAGATCCTTTTGGTCCCTTGCCAAATCGGTCGAGGCGAACTTCTGTCGGCCCTCACTGCCTCCGCTGGTTAGGCCTGATGGAACACTGGCTCATACGGCGAGAGAGAAAGCAGGTCTCTTTGCATCTCTCTTTGCCCATAATTCGCGTCTTGATACTGGCAGTGCTACTCCACCTATTTCACCCCACTGCGGTACTTCAATGCCTGAGGTTCGCATTCGGAACAAGGAGGTTCTGAGAGCACTGTGTCGTCTGGACGTGAATAAGGCTAGTGGTCCGGATGGTATACCAGCGATTGTTCTAAAAGCATGTGCGCCCGAGTTGTCTCCTGTATTGACACGCTTGTACCGCCTCTCATTTGGGACTGGTATAGTGCCCAAGTCCTGGAAGCTTGCCAACGTGCAGCCCGTGCCCAAAAAGGGTAGTCGTGCCGATCCTACCAACTATCGGCCGATTTCGATCACCTCCATACTTTGTAAAATTATGGAGCGTGTATTGAACTCGCGCCTCTTGGCATACCTGGAAGGTAACGATCTCCTCAGTGACCGACAGTACGGGTTTCGCCGCAATCGGTCAACTGGGGACCTACTAGTGTATGCCACTCACTTGTGGGGCGAGGCCCTCGAGAGAAATGGGGAAGCGATTGCTGTCTCCCTTGATGTCTCGAAGGCCTTCGACCGGGTATGGCACGCTGGCCTTTTGAGTAAGCTTCCAGCGTACGGCATTTCCCCTAGCCTGACTGGCTGGGTAAAAGACTTCCTGACTGAACGGTCCCTCCGAGTTGTTGTCGACGGATGCTCATCTGAGCCCATGTCGACTAATGCCGGTGTTCCTCAGGGGTCTGTTCTCTCTGCAACTCTGTTTTTGCTGCATATTAACGATCTGCTGATGCCCGGTATCTATGGGTATGCAGATGACAGCACAGTTGTGGAGAGATACCTGCCGGATGCTCGGGCTAGTAGGGAATCAATCCGGTCCGAAAGAGAGGCCATGGTAGAGCGAACGAGTGTTGCACTTCAGGCAGTCTCCGAATGGGGCAATGCCAATCTTGTAGCATTCAATGCCGCCAAAACGCAGGCGTGTCTTTTCACCGCCAAAAGGAGCCCGTTCACCTTGGCTCCTACTTTTCGGAATGTATCCTTGGAGTGTACCGACCGCCTTCAGCTTTTGGGTATTGAGATTTCCTCGAACCTAAACTTTGGGCGGTTCATTGAGTCCAAGGCCAAGGTGGCTGCCAGAAAACTTGGTGTAATCGCAAAGGTCCGGCAGTACTTCACACCAGGGCAGCTTCTAATGTTGTACAAAGCACAGGTCCGTTCGTGTGTGGAGTACTGCAGCCACATTTGGGCTGGTGCTGCTAAGTGTCACCTGGCCACTTTGGATTCAGTGGAGAGGCGTGCGAAGAGGCTGATTGGTGACCCTGATTTAACTCGAGTTGGTCTCCAAAGCCTAGAGCACAGGCGTAGAGTAGCCAGCCTTTCGGTGTTCTATAGGATACATTCTGGGGAGTGTGCGAGGGAATTGCACGATTTAATTCCCCCATCTCCGTTCCACCATCGGACGACCCGTCGTACGGCGAGTTTCCACCCTTATGTTGTTAACACCTCTACGATCCGGACGAAGCATTTCGCCTCCTCCTTTATACCGCGTACATCGAGGGACTGGAACAATCTGCCGGCGGCGGTGTTTTCGTCGGACTACAATTTGAGTGTCTTCAAGGCTAGAGTGAATAGGCTCTTAATAAACTAGTGCGCTTTACCATCAACGATTGCGTCACTGCTTACCATCAGGCAGGATTGCGGTCAAGCGCTGGTTTATACTTTAATAAAAAATAAAAAAAACTATGTATTTGTACTAATATTAGAATAGATTAAAGAAAGTTTTTTTTTTGTAAATAATGTTTGTGTGATGTAGCAGCTTGGTAACCGCGATGTGCTGAGTCGCATCTTTGACGATATAGGCCATAGGGGGACGCGAGCGTACGGCTCGCCAGTCGCTTACAGTACACCGCCCTGCCTCTACACGTACGTAGTACATAACTAGTTATAGTAAAATATTGTGGAACCAAAATTATAGACATTTGCTTAGTGAAGTCACGTTTTATATACAAAGAACATGCACAACACATGCATACCCAAAATGCGATTAATTGTATGAGTGCGTGAGTTTGTGTCTGTGTATGCCTGTGTGTGTTTGTGTGTCATCGTCATCTCAGCGTATAATGCTGGTTGCATCCGCGGCTTCTGCGTTGGAGCCCGGGGTCCGCTGCCAGCCTCCGTGGCGAAGCGGTACCGAACGTGGCCGCTGCGCAAGGCGGCGCAGGTTCGATCCCAACGCAACGCAAATATTTGTATGCAAGAATATGAATATTTGCACTGGTCTGATCGTGCCTCGGAAAGCACGTTAAGCCGTTGGTCCCGGTTGCCATACGAACATCTAATGGCAGTCGTTACGGGTTGTTGGAGCCCTCAAAAGGTCTAACTGTAAAGCTTCGATATCGCCTTCGGGTCCACAACCCGAAGGCGATATCGAAGCTTTACAGGTCAGACGGCAGTCGCTTCACGGAAAATATCGAAGTATAGCCAAAATCAGCAGTTAGGCTGGTAAAGCCGACCCCAGACTCCAAAGATGAAACGCTAACGCTGTGATGATGTTTGTGTGTGTGTGTTAATATGCTTTACCTCTTATATTGGAAAGGACTTGTAAATATTTAAACTGTTATCTTAGTAGAATTGTAACTACCTTTGTGGAGAAATAAATAAATTTATTATTATTATTATTATTATTATTATATACAGTATGTTAAGAAAACCCTGTCCGACCCATAAGGATAATAAAGGTTAGGTAAACACATGACCAAATATAATATAAAATTTTACGTAATCATCATAGTACCATTACAAATGAATTTTGAAATAATCTTTTTTTCCGGCGAATTAATTCCAACTTTCCCAAAATGTGGTAATTTTTAAGAAAGTGACAACACCGGTATTATTATGAGCGAATAGCGATGCCACCACGTGCCGCCTGCCCTGCCGCCCGCCGCCCGCGGAAGGGTGGTATCGCATATTTATTAAGTTATCTATTTTTGCAAAATAATATTTATTTTTGTAGGGGGATTTTTTTTTAAGTTTAGCCCGGTTTTGTATGCATTAGTAGAATCAGTTATCGATACCTAACAACACCTTCACGGGGCGGACAGGGTTTTCTTAACATACTGTATATTGGCTTGACATTTAATCTAACCGGATTCAGCTGAATACGTTTTTTTTTAAATAAATTACTAGGGGCCGCCAGCGACTTCGTTCGCGCGGAGTTAGTTATGCTCCGCTCCTATTGGTCCCAGCGTGATGTTATATAGCCTAAAGCCTTCCTGGATTAATGGGCTATCCAACCATGCCGCCCGCCGCCCGCGGAAGGGTTGCTTACCACATATGTGTTAAGTTACCTCTTTTTGCGAAATAATATTTATTTTTTTAGTGGGATTTTTTTTAAGTTTAGCCCGGCCTTGTATCCATTAGTAGAATCAGTTATTGATAACTGATTCTACTAATGAATAACAACCTAACAATACCTTTACGGATCGGACAGGGTTTGACCGCAATCCTGCCTGATGGTAAGCAGTGATGCAATCGTTGATGGTAAAGCGCGCTAGTTTACGCTAGTTTACGCTAGTTTAGTATTCACTAGTATTCACTAGTATTCACTATTTTCCAGTCCTTCGATGTGCGCGGTATTACATTTAATATGCATATTTTACATGAAGTTACTGCCTATCTGACTTTTACAACCCAGTTACTGGGTAATATGATACCAAGGGTAAGAATGGTGGTCAGACTTTCTGGCTCCTGACGACACCTATAACGACTGCCAAATATCCACAATAAATTGACATCAATTGGGACCAACGGTTTATGTTGTTGTGTCGGGAGTTTGGTCATGGAGAGTCTCCAGATCAATCTCCCTTTGGCGCAGCATCGTTGGTCGTGTTGTTAGGTTTAACATTGCACCACCTCGCTCAACTGCCGTCACCCTTCCTATGCCTAAGTTTTTTAAGTGAATAGGCTTCATAAACTAGTGCGCTTTACCATCAACGATTGCATCACTGCTTACGGCGGGATTGCAGTAAGCACTAGTTTATAATTATAAAAAAAAGCTTTCCGAGGTACGGTAACGCTTATATGATCCCCGTAAACTCGGGAGACAGGCTTAACACGGTACCAGGTTGGAAGTAAGCTGATAGTCAAGAAGGAGCCCACCGAGCGGGATCGAGAGAGGATTGATCCTGCTCGGAGAAGGAGGCGTCAGGGAGGTAAACGCCTTGGCACCTAATTCCGTTCTGGAATTGGTCTTTTAAGAGGAACACCTATGCGCACAAAAAAAAAAAAAAAAATTATAAGTTGGAAGTAAACTAGCTCACCTTCCTGTCTATAATTCCCGAATAGAATTCTATGCTTTCCTTTGACAACGAGGCCGACTCCATAAGCTTCTTCATTTAGTGTTTCTTCTAAACCAAAGCCATCATCAGTCAGGAGACGTCTATGAACCTGAAAATAACCAACTTCATTAGAATTTTCTAAGAATAAGGAGTTCTTGAGAAGTTGTGGTGGAACTAGTGACTGCAGAAGTACTGCTAGCAGAAACAATGGTGGCAGGAGCTATGGTGGTAGTAGCTGTGTTAGCAGTAGCAGTGGTCCAGGAGTGTTTGTGGCAACAGCGGTGATGACAGGAGCAGTGTTAGCAAGAGCTCTGTTGGCGGGAGACAGAAAGAGGTGATAGAAGCAGTGGCAAGAGATGGCAAGAGAAGGCAGGAGCAGTGATAACAAGACCTGTGGTGGCAGGAGCAGTAATCGGAATCAGCAAGGCGGATCGAATTGTCAAATAATGTGTGCTGTCTAATGCCTATGGCATGGAGGTAGTAAGTACTACGTTGTACGTAGTACTTATTACTTCCATCGTCTATGGTCTATGACCCTGGCTTTGACATCAAATCAACTTTGTTTATAGTTTGGCAGTTTTGCATGTTAGGGTACGAGACTTTTGATGATATTATTATAGGTTTTTTGACAGGAAAGCCAAGATGAGTGTCACGCGCATTTTTCATTGGACTATTAAAATTATTTATAGTGTCGTTTACTAAATAAAAACGCGTGATTTATGTAGTAAAAAGTGCATTCAGTGAATAATTAATAAAGAACATTGAAATATCGCAGCATAGTGGCCACATCATGGCTTTGCATGAAATCTCCTAGTAGGCGGCTCACGCGGCCGTGTTTCCATTGTCATTGGCGATATCCGCCATTATTGTGAAATACGTTTTTTATAGAATTTCTATAATTTGTTACACGTTATGGGCAAAATTGTGGTATCTAACCACAGAGGCCATTGAAGAGTTGAAGTAGTATTCACTCTAAAGAAAAGAAGAAAAAGATATTATTATATTATTTTTCCTGTATTTTGTTTGGTATTTTATGATATTTAGTTGTAAAGTGCGTTTTGTTTGTGCGAAATAAAATAATTTTCTTTCTTTTCTTTCTTCTTTCTTTTCTTTCAGTAATGGGTAAGGTACGGAACCCCTAAAAATAATTAAAAAACTGTCTGACCATAAGTTCTACTTCTCCATCGTTAAATGAGGTGCCTCCTTGAGTCCTGTCGACCAGGACACACATCTCCACGCTGGAGTTGAGAGAGTGAATGCAGATCCGAGAGGTGACAGGGTAGTAGCAGGCTGCTACTGGTTTCTTCTGCTGTTGGCCTGGGAGGTAAAGAATTCCTGCCTTAACGAACTCCTATAGTATAAATGTATTCTTTCTAATATTAGAAATTCGAAACTCTGGCTGTCTATTGCCGCCTGATGGTAAGCAGTGATGCAATTGTTGATGGTAAATATAAGTTTGTTTAATTCTGACTGATATTACAGGAATAACTGTAAACTTTATAAATAACTAGCTTTTCTGTTATATCGCGTTTTTTAGATTGCTCTCGGGAACATAATTTTTTTCGGGATAAAAGTACTCTATTATTTAATCCGGACTTCTAACTTTACGTCTCAAAATTTCAAAGCAATCGGTTTAGTAGTTATGGCGTGAAAGCGGAACAAAGAAACAAACAAAACTCACTTTCCGATTTAGATTATTAGTATTGTATACCGAATAATTCTAATTATAATATTCTTATTCAAAAATATGATGAAATAAGTACTTTTTTATTCTACAATATTATAATAGTCATCCAGCAGTAACAAGAGCCATCAAAATATTTAAGCCCAATCTTTTCAAGAATGTTTTAATAAGGGATGAAGATTTGTAAGGAATTTTGTGATTCTTGCCGATGGGAAATCACATCAGTACATACACAGTATACATATTATGTATATCTCGCGATCACGGTGTCGGGTCGGTCATGCTCACGCGAATTCAATGGTTTTTCCTTATCCAACATAGCTCAACGGCGAAAAAAGTTTTCACTTCAAAAACAATAATAATAGGAACATCTCACTAGCTGATTCGTTCCAGCAGGTCCTCCTCATAATCTGTCTGGAGTTGGAGTCGGTGAAGAACTCTCCGTTGCTGCTGATGTTTGTGGAGAACAGGCTCACCACCTCCTTGCCAAGATCCGTCCTGATTATGAAGGTAATCAATCAGTTCCATTGAAGTTCTGAGTAGTTCTACTTTATCTATATTAATATACAGTATGTTAAGAAAACCCTGTCCGACCCGTGAAGGTGTTGTTAGGTATCGATAACTGATTCTATTAATGCATACAAAACCGGGCTAAACTTAAAAAAAAATCCCCCTAAAAAAATAAATATTATTTCGCAAAAAGAGGTAACTTAATAAACGTGCGTTATGCACACTACCGCGGGGGCCGGGCGGCAGGGCACGCAGCACGTGGTCGCATCGCTATTCGCTCATAATAATAACGGTGTTGTCACTTTTTAAAAATTACCATATTTCGGGGAAGTTGGAATTAATTCGCGGGAAAAAAAGATGATTTCAAAATTCATTTGTATTGGTACTATGATGATTACGTAAAATTTTATATTATATTTGGTCATGTGTTTACTCAGGAACTACTGGCCCGATTTGAAAAATTCTTTTTGCGTTGGACAGCCTAATAATCCAGGCAGACTTATAACTAGCTTGTTGTTAAATATAATAAACGGAGATGGCGATTCTTTGTTCACAAGCTAAGCTAATTTTAAGTTCAGTGTAACTTTTTCTTTCTATTTCACTAGCGGCCGCCAGCGACTTCGTTTGCGTGGTTAATTATGCTCCGCTACTATTGGTCGCAGCGTGATGTTATATAGCCTAAAGCCTTCCTGGATTAATGGGCAATCCAGTGCAAAAAATTTTTTTTCAAATCGGACGAGTAGTTCCTGATATTAGCACGTTCAAACAAACAAACAAACTCTTCAGCTTTATACAGAGTGGTGCTGACAATACGACAATAAATTAAACATCGTGTACCTCAACACATTCTCAGTCTACCTATAAAAACCATGTAAATATGTCCATTAGATTAGTCACAGGAAATTATTTTTCATTTTTCACATTTTCTACATGATGTACATGTTGATAAGGAAGCGCTTACAGATTAATGACCGCCGCATCCTGCGGTACCAAACTTTAATAATAATGGCGCGAAAAAAGCAAGTCCCTACATGATCGCGCTGTCGCCGTTCGGAGGCCACTGAACCAACATTTTTAAAGGATGTTCTATTTCGTTTGCAATTTTATGCGATTTAGTTTGTTTGAAATTTTTTTTATTTTTTTATTTTTGATGCTACGTTTTTTTCTATGGTTTAGGATATTTCCCATGAACCAGCATTGTTCGTGTTTTCATTTATTGTCGTATTGTCAGCACCACTCTTTATAAGTATAGATTAGGAAAAGGATGGAAGATAATATGTTAGTTTAGTAGTAATATATCTCCAAAACGACTTTACAGCCCTTAACAGGAAGCCGAGGCTGACTGAATTCTTCGCAGAGACGGATATTACGTAATTGAAATTCAAGAGAAGCCTTTTTTGTTTGTTTTGGGAAACCTTTAAAAGGCAACCGACCTCTGGGGAGCATAGGAGGTCAGAGAGTATGGGATTTTCACCTCACAAAGACTACCTTGGTGATCAACATGCACACCTGTTCCCGGTTCCTCTTCAAAGACTAATTTCGGAACTGCTGTTACCCCTATCCCCGAGGAGAGTGTAAAGGGGCCTCCCCTAGGCCTCGCTGTATAAGGGAGCACGTGACCACTGTGCCACCTACTGGATCTTTTATTAATTACTAGCTGACCCGTGCCCACTTCGTTGGGCATAATGTTAATAATCCTTTTTTAGTACAGTGTGTTATGTTTTAATTTCTAACTGCCAAAAGGAGGGTTATACGTGGGTATAGTTTGTATTTGCATGTTAATACAAAATTCGAAAGTAACTCTGTCCGGAAGAAAAAACATTTTCTGCGGGATTTGCGATAAACGAATTCCATGAGAATTTTTAGAGGCTTTTTACAGGCTCTGGTGGCTCTTCAATGTTAGGAAGAATCACTTTACCTGCAGCACAACACATACCATTCGGTTCATCGCTCCATTTTTTTGCAAAACACTTAGGACAGGTTTTACTCATTGCTCCAATTGTTACTGTGCTCTGGTTAGCGTAATCGATGTTAGGATCATAATTGAAAGCTGATCTATTACTGTGTGGTGCACTTCGACTGCGTATTCTAGATGTTCGTTGTCTTTGTGCCGCAGCAGTGAGCCTTTGCAACGATCAGTGCCAGTCTCCCTAGCACGAATTTTCGCCATATTTTGTCTATTGTTAGCAAGTCGCTGAGATCTTTCGGCGCTGGTCTCACGCACGACTTTCGGAAGTACTTGCTCGTTGGCTGGTAAGCCGCTGAGAACGCTCGATACTGGATTTCCTAAGACGTATTTCTGAAATATTCTGTCTAAGATTAGCCAGTCGCTGAGATCTTTCAGCGCTGGTCTCCCTAGCACAAGTTTCAGAGGTAATTTCTCGTTGGCTGGCAAGCCGCTGGGAACGCTCTATGCTCGACTCCCTATCACGTGTTTCTGACATATACTGTCTATGGTAAGCCAGTCGCTGAGACCTTTCGATGCTAGACTCTCTAGCACGCGCTCGCGATCTATTCCTATTCTGTCTCATTTGCAAGGCGCTGTTCATGCTCAGAGGAAGTCTCTCCAAGTCTGCGTACTTTAGCCGCTCGTGTCTGGGATGTATGTCTAGACAGTTGAGATTTTCTTCTAGGCATATTGACAGTAATGTTTTCAAAAAAACATTTAAAAAAAATTGAACAGTTGTTCTAAATAGTTTTTTTTTATTATGAAAAGTAAAGAAAAAAGATAAACATAACCTAAATGAAAAAAACTAATTACCTGTAACCTAAATTTATATTTAACTAAATAGCTAGGTATAACTTAAATAAATATCTACATGAAACAAACTAAATACCTATAACCTAAATTAAATGAAAACTATAAACAGAAAACAGTTCTAAAAAGAAATTATTTTTTAATAATGTACAGAAAATAAAGACTGTTAATTTTTATGAAAGAATAATATAGATATAGTTCTGATAAGAACTTTTTATTTAAACAATGTCGAAAGTGTGCTATTTACGCTTCGAAAAATTCAATTTCGGGGACGTCCGCTGCGTAAGGAGCCGACTGCGCGACTGAGCCGCGCGGGTACCTACCTCTCAGATGTAAAAGGCCACGCCCTCTTCTCCCGAAGCGAGCACGAACGCGAACCGAATTAAACCCGAAGCCATCGCGCGCCGTCCGCTGCTTTGGCCTTCACACTTAAGACGATGAGTTTATTTATATTTTCATAAAGATTCATAATTAGATGACCTAACGACTAACGATTTAAGTTATTTTATTTAATATTATAAAAATTAAATTATATAAAATTATTAAATTTAACAAATATACAAACACACAAACTTCACTTCTTTATAATATGATGATGAATGATGAATGATGATGATGATGAATGATGAATGATGATGAATGATGATGATGATGATGATGATGAATGATGATGATGATGACACTCAGCAATAATGTGGCTTTCTATTGGTGAAAGAATTTTTAAAATCGATGATGATGATGATGATGATGATGATGATGATGATGATGATGGTGACACTCCGCAATAATGTGGCTTTCTATTGGTGAAAGAATTTTTAAAATCGGTTCAGTAGATCCCGAGATTACCCCTTACAATTTAACAAATATACAAACACACAAACTTTACTTCTTTATAATATTAGTATGGATAGTGAATAAGCAACTGAATCGATTCCAATAATTTTGACACCATGTTATATTTTGTCCCAAATACATTTAGAAATTGTTACAGTGTAGTTACCGAGTAAGTCACGCAGCTTACGATACATCATCATAGTATTGTGCGAGCGCAACAGCTGACGCTAGAGGTCAACGCACCGCGCTCGCTCGCGCGCGGATGTTTGACCATATTTATGTTGGGACAACCAAGTAGAATACTCGTAGCAAGCTTATTATAACTTTGTGGTTTTTCCATTCTATCTTTTTGAAATTTTGTACATAATATTATTAACTTAAAAATACTGGACACGTGTTTCCTACTTTGTGGAGGTGCAGGCTACCAGGGTAGCACAAAAGTTTAGGAGAAGTCGAAACAATAAACCTCATTCATTCATCATTATCAAATAATCGTAATACATGAAAGAAGGTTTATTGTGCATATTTTTTGACGTGCAAGGTACCAGGGTATCACAAAACTGTAGGAGAAGTCGAAACAATAAACCTCATTCGTTCATCATTATCAAATAATCATAATACGTGAAAGAAGGTTTACTGTGCATATTTTTTTGACGTGCAAAGTACCAGGGTATCACAAAACTGTAGGAGAAGTCGAAACAATAAACCTCATTCGTTCATCATTATCAAATAATCGTGAAAGAAGGTTTATTGTGCATATTTTTTTGACGTGGAAGGTACCAGGGTTGCACAAAAGTGTAGGAGAAATCGAAACAATAAAAAAGCTCATTCATCATTATCAAATCACCATAATACATGAAAGAGGTTTTATTGTGCATAGTTTGTGGAAGTGCAAAGTACCAGGGTATCACAAAACTGTAGGAGAAGTCGAAACAATAAACGTCATTCATTCATCATTATCAAATAATCATAATTACATGAAAGAAGGTTTATTGTGCATATTTTTTTGACGTGGAAGGTACCAGGGTATCACAAAACTGTAGGAGAAGTCGAAACAATAAACGTCATACATTCATCATTATCAAATAATCATAATACATGAAAGAAGGTTTATTGTGCATATTTTTTTGACGTTCAAGTTACCAGGGTAGCATAAAAGCGTGGGAGAAGTCGAAACAAAGAAGTTCATTTATTCCCACAGGAACGACGGGGAGCGGCATAGAAAGTATCCTATGTCCTTCTCCCAGTTCTTAGCTACCTCCTTACCAATTTTTAGCCAAATTGGTATAGCCGTTCTTCAGTTATAAATGATGTAACTAACACGACTTTCTTTTATATATATAGATTAACATACCTAGTAGATAATTATTATTTTCTAACTGAACAGACAGTAGTCGCTCACAATGGACCTCATACGATGGCTCAAAGTCACCCAAAGGGCAATGGAAAGAGCTATACTCGGAGTTTCTCTGCGTGATCGAATCAGAAATGAGAAGATCCGCAGAAGAACCAAAGTCACCGACATAACTCTTTGAGTCGCTAAAATGAAGTGGCAGTGGGTGGGGCACATTACTCGTAGAACCATGGACCGATGACCTGGTGAAGGTCGCGGGAAGCCGATGGATGTGGACAGCACAAGACTGGTCATCGTGGAAAGCCTTTGTGGACCTCTATAGGCTGAAGAAGAATAGATAGCTGTGCTGCTGGAGAGTTTATTGCGCCACGTCTTCCCAGCGAAAGCACAAGGAAGGGATAAAAGGACGGTCGTTTTGGGGTGCAGTTTTTTATAATTTTCAAATGCTGATCCTTACGTTAACTTTTAATTTGATTGCTTACCCAATGGGAACGGGTCCTATGATCCACTCCAGCTCCACAAATTCCTCTCCGCGGTACAGCCTGATGATTTGGGTGATCCAGTCATTGAACCTTTGGCGTATCTCTTTGACTAATGAGCCTCTAATCGTGTTGTAGACTACTTTGTCCGTCACCTGGAATAGAAATAGAGTGGATGTAATTTTGTCGTCCCTACTTCTTGCGTGGCAAGAATCCTTGGTTAGCAAGTTTCTTAACCGTCAATTCTTTTTTATCCACTAACTGGCTTTTTTGTGGCATTGGCTCTCTTTTTGGGCTGCTCTTTTCTTGATGTATGAGACTGGACACCTGTCATACGCTGGGGCGACCCTGGACTGGGCCGCCGCCTGCCTAGCCAATTCGTCGGCGCGCTCATTGCCGGGGATCCCGACATGAGCTTTCACCCAAAAGAACCGGAGGATTTTACCACTCCCCTCTTGCTCCCTGATATTCTTACGAATACGAGTATGGGTAGCAAGGAGATGGTGCGTTTCCGGGCTTCGGATCAAGTCGAGCGAGGATCGAGAGTCGCTGAGCACCGCCGCGCAGTCGAAGCCTCTCAGGACGACCAGGTCCGTAGCCCTGGCTATCGCGAGCAGCTCCGCCTGAAAGACGGTACACATCGGCTCCAATCTCATCCGCTTAGTCCGAATCTCGGACCCATCCCGCCAGTATGAATATGCCTGTAGCTGAACCACAGTTTCGGGGAGCATATTCTCCAGACACTGATAATCAACATCTGGGTCACTGGCGGGGTGAGGGGTCTCCGTAAAGCCCCTCTCCTCCAGTTCGCGGGATTCCTTGCAGTTGGTTGCATCGTGAAACATTGAGTGAAGTGATTTTAGAGTAACTGTCCCCAGTGTCCATCCCTTAGCATTAGTTGGAATAATAGCTCAATCATCGAATGACCTCTCCTGCTCTGGGTGGAAGGGCGTGAGAGTGCTGGGATTCCCACTACCTCACGCGCGATGTTGCCTCCCGACCAGGGCGTCTCCCACGGCGGCTAGTGACGTGAGGGCGCTGGAATTCCCGCTGCCACACGCGCTCCGCCTCCTCCTTTGCCAGCATCACTGCTTCGCAGAAGGAGGTGACGGCCTGCCATGCACTCTTGCTTTGGAACATGGAAGGAGATCGCCGCTGATCGCCGCCACTAGGTCACGGCGGTGTTCTACCCAACCAAGGCAAACCTCCACCCTATGCTCCACCGTGACCTCAGGGCGATCCCTACAGTGGTGATACCTTGGCATTTTTTCCCGCCTTATCTGGAACAGGAACCCCCGAAATAGCAGCGTCCGGTGAGGTCCGGTGAGGTGTCGGACCTGCATCAGGCGGAAGGTGAGGGCTCCGTGTCGCCTCTCTAGTCACTCCTCAACGAGGAGACTTACTGCCGCTATTGTAGATTTGTAGCGAGCCCATCCACGCAAACTTCGTACGTTGCTGAGGTTTCAGGCAGACTTCTTGCTTGACGCGCGCAATCGGCGACATCGTAAAATAGACTGTAATGAAGTTGATCTAAAATCCTAACTTGAATGAAAAGTTGTTTGCTCTATCGGACTGGTGTTAGTTTCTCGGTGGTAGGCTATAATATCGGCTACTGGCAGAAGTTACCACCCCACCTGACAATGTCCTGGCGCCAAGCGATTTGTTGCATTCCGGCATGATATCTGGTGAACCCGCACGGAGGACGGGTCTGCACAGCTGTGTTGCGATGTGTGCCGGGTACGATGCACCTAATGTTTAATATTGTAGTTTGGTCGTGGAGGGTCTCCAGATCAATCTCCCTCTGGCGCAGCATCGTTGGTCGTGTTGTTGAGTGTAACATGGAATCACCTAGTTCAACTACCGTCTTCCTTCCTATTCACTAAGTTTTTTTTTACGTGAATAGGCTCTTAATGAACTAGCGCGGTTTAGCATCAACGATTGCATCACTGCTTACCACCAGGGGGGATTGCGGTCAAGCAATAGTTTATAATCATTAAAAAGAAAGATCTGTCAGCCTTTCCAAACGACAATCAATGTAACAAAAATGTGTATGTAAAAAAATTACTGCCATTAGCTATCAGGACTCATGAGATGCCTGATGAGTGAGACCGACAGACATTGGACTTAAAGTGATAGGATCCTTACTCAGGATCTTTACCCTTTGTATACGGAATCCTTGCGTGACAGATTACTCAACAATGGTTTCCGGTTCATATTCAATCTCAGGAAATATGACCATGTGCCGAGCTACAAGTCTGAACTCAAATGGATGCCCATTCGTCAGAGAAGAAATTTGTGCGACTTGACCAGGCTTTTCTCCTTTCTAACTCACCCACTCCTCCTTCTTATACAGTAAGAATCTGCGTTCTTCTAACAATCTCCTCTTACTCTGTCCTTCACATACGTCTGAGTTTGTTCATTCTTTATTTCATATTCAATCCATTCTTCTGTAGAATGCGCTTCCTCTTGATATCAGGATGGCCACCAGTTAGTTTGCATTTAAGCGGAAATTGCTGAGTTATTTTTTAAACAATTAGGGCAGTGTCATCTCAACACCCCTCTTCCAAGTTTTATTTTTGTAAGTTTTTGTTTTGTTTTTTATAAGTATATATTATGGTAATTGTATGTACGTGTATATCGCTCTTTTAAGTATTTGTTTAAATAGTTTTAAGAATTTCTTTTCCTTATAATATTTTATTCAACTAAAGCACCTGCCATCTAATCTCTTCACCACCCGTGGTTACCTGGTAGAGAATGCCTAAGGCATTAAGTCCGCTTCTGTACATTTCTCTGTGCGAAAGTGTAAACAAATAAATAAATAATAAACTGCATCAAAGAGAGAAAGTAAAAGTCACTTACAGGGGTAGGCCTTTGTCGATCTGGCCTGAAGCTGTAGGCCCCTGATTGCAGAGTCTGTTGACTCTGAGCATAGAAGAAGAAGTTCTGTGACACGTCGATCCTGACTCCGTCGACGTGTTGGATGCTTTCAAGAAGGCCGGTAACTTTGTTCACAGAGACTTTGAGATACTGGTGGAAAAGAACACATATTAGAAACTCTTGAAAATCTTCAAAAGAGGAGGAGTTTTCCATTCGATAGTTTCTCAATTGAAGTGAAAATCGAAGTTAAGCACTTTTGTTGGATCGGCGAAAAGCATTAAATTCGCGTGAGTGTGACCGACCGGACACCGTGATAGCTTTTGTTTTTTACCTTTTGAGTATTCTGTTTTTTTGAATGATTTCTAATTAACTGGTGATAACATTTTCCATGACTGATTACAAGGCGAAGAAAAAAATTTTGAGGAAACCTGGACTTTAAGTCTGAAATCGCCAACTCGCATTCTGCAAGCGTATGATAGGAGACTTGTGCCCAGCAGTGGGACGATAAAAAGGTTGATGGTGATGATGCATCACTTGCAGGCTTTGGAGTGTCGTAACGGTCAAGAGTAGGTAGATATTAAGATGTACTTTACTTGTAAATTCAGTCGTCAGTGATAAAATAAAATATAGCAAAATTTATTTAAAGCATGTTAATTACTACTACTAGTTTACTTAGAATGTATTGCACCCCTGCACAGAAGGGTGGGGCCCCTGTGTCACTGTGCGCCCGCGCCTAGTACTATGATCTACCGTGAACTGTGTTGTGCGCTCGGTAACCACACTGCAACAATTTCTAAATGTATTTGGGAATCAATATAACATGGTGTAAAAAAATTATTGGAATCTATTCAGTTGCTTATTCTGAACAAACTAAAGGGTTTTTCAATAGGGACGCTCGAACTTTGACAGCGCATAGCGGCCATCTTGGTAATGCGATAGGTGTCAAATTTGGCATGAATACATATTTCACCATGGAACGCTACACGCTTCAACAACGCGTAGAAATTATTAAAATGTATTACCAAACTCAGTGCTCTATTCGCCTAACATTCCGTGGCGGCCGATATCGGACGATGATAACAAATTTATTGTGGCCTAGGGTAGTTGGTATGGATCTTACAAACATGTGATTCCAACAGGACTGTGCCACTTGCCATACAGCACGGGAAACATTAAATTTATTGAAAGAGAAGTTCGAGGGCTTCGTCATCTCGCGTGGTGGCGACATCAACTGGCTCCCGAGATCTTGTGACTTTAACACCGCTCGATTATTTTCTGTGGGACTACGTGAAATCTCTAGTGTATACAGATAAACTACAGTCAATTGCTGCCCTAAAGGCCAACATAACTCGCGTTCTTCGTGAAATTGGGCTCCATTTATGCGAAGACGTCTTTCAAAATTGGTCTACAAGAATACACCATCTACAGCGGAGTCGCGGTGGCCATTTGGCTGATATTATTTTCTACACATAATGTCATTGAATATTCTTTAAAATGTAATAAAAATTGTGATAATATCACTTAAACAGATTGTTTTATTTCATTTCAACGGTATATACATACGAAGGGCAGGGCATCTTTACACGATATCAATCGATATTGGAAGGGTTTTTTAATCCTATCTCTTTATGTTCGGAAGTTACGAGAAAGAGCACCGCCTGTGATAGGCTACTACCATACTAGGCGCATAGAATTTTTGAAGACATTTATCGTGATTTTGCCAAGTAATGTGACGTGTAACGAGTAGTTATTAACGTATGTAGTTTGGTGCACGTTTGTTATGATTTGAATTTAAGAAACACACGGAACCGAAAATTTAGTATTAAATTTTTTGAGTATTTTATTTTGAGTTGAAGACCTTCCGATATCATTTGATATCATGTAAAGATGCCATGCCCTTGGTATGTATATACCCTTTATGTTACACGTTGTATAGGTAGTTAAAGTTTGGCATTACTTCATAGCTTTACCTCATTAGAAATCAAGGGAACAATTTCTTGGTCAGCTTCTAATTTTTCTGGCGATGTTTTTGAGAACTTTTTGGCAAATTCATTCTCCTCCTGCAACATAAAGTTAAGCAATTTATCGGAATTACCAGGTTGCAAACCCTTCTTCAAGGGGCACCCAGTTTAAATAACCTAGGAAATTTTACACACACATTTAAAGTTGTACACATTTAAGGTTAAACCTCGGGAATACTTACGCAAGAAATTGACAGATTCATCAAACATGTACTTAATTCATTCTTTTTCTTTATCTATATTTTTATTTCTCTCTTTTTTTTTTAATAAGTTAAACTAGCCCTTGACCGCAATCCCGCCTGATGGTAAGCAGTGATGCGATCGTTGATGGTAAAGCACGCTAGTTTATTCTTCCTTCCTATTCACTCAGAAAAACTGAGCGAATAGGAAGGAAGACGGACAACACGACCAACGATGCTGCGCCAAAGGGAGATTGATCTGAAGACCCTCCACGACCAAACTCCTAACACAACAACATTAAGCGCATCGTACCCGGCACACATCACAACACAACTGCTCAGACCCGTCCTCCGTACGGCTTCACCAGACATCATGCCGGAACACGATAAATCACTTGGCGGCAAGACTTTGTCTGGTGGGTGGTAACTTCCGCCGGCGGCCGATGTTATGGCCTACCACCAAGTAAAAGACATAACATTGCGTCACCTCGCTCAACTGCCGTCTTCGCGCGCTTTACCATCAACGATTGCATCACTGTTTACCATCAGGCGGGATTGAGCCAAAGCACTAGTTTACAGTTATTAAAAAAAAATGCTGTCGACATGGTAGACAGCAGTCGGAGTGTCGAGTACTGCAGCAGTTGCTTTTGTCGACAGCTGAAGTTGGCTCTGTGCTGATAGTCTATTTGACGCATTAGAGAGCAGTATCACGTTTAGTTTTTGATCAGTACGTAGAACTTCAAGTAGTATAGCTCGATGACCTAGTCTAATCGCAACTATGTTGGAGTCAGCCAACATAGTTGCGACCAGTCTAACCGGATTCAGCTGATTACCAGTATTTTACATGGAGCGACAGCCTATCTGACCTCCACATCCCAGTTACTGGGTAATACGATTTACGACCCCTTTATAACACTGGTGATCAGACTTTCGGGCTTTAAACTATATGTAACGATTGTCACTAACAATTGGCGGCGTGGTCGCTAACAATGGGCCTTATGAGAAGGCTCAAAGTCACTCAAAGGGCAATGGAGAGGGCTATGCTTGGGGTTTCACTGCGCGATCGAATCAGGAATGAGGAGATCCGCAGAAGAACGAGAGTAACCGACATAGCCCGAAGAATTGCAACACTAAAGTGGCAGTGGGCTGGACACATTGCCCGTAGGACCGATGCCCGATGGGGCCGACGGGTTCTCGAGTGGCGACCACGCACCGGAAGACGTAGCGTGGGTAGGCCCCCGACAAGGTGGACCGACGACCTGGTGAAGGTCGTGGGAAACCGCTGGATGCGGGAGGCGCAGAACCGGTCGTCGTGGAGAACCTTGGGGGAGGCCTATGTCCAGCAGTGGACGTCTTTCGGCTGAAATGATGATGATGATGATGATGAACGATTGTCAAAGATCCGCGTTTGACAGTCGGGACCAACGGCTTAACGAGTACGGTAACTCTAAAGAAGAAGAAGAGGTTTCTTCTTCTTTTTCTTCTACTTCTACTTCAACCTATAGATGTCCACTGCTGGACAAACGCCTCCCCCAAGTCTTTCCACAATGACCGGTCTTGTGGTGCCCGCATCCATCGGCTTCCCGCGACCTTCATCAGGTCATCGGTCCACCTCGTTGGGGGCCTCCCTACGCTGCGTCTTCCAGTACGTGGCCGCCACTCCAGAACCTTACTGCCTCATCGGCCATCGGTTCTACGAGCAATGTGCCCTCTCTAGTGCCACTTCATTTTAACGACTCGAATAGCTATGTCTCTGATTTGATCACGCAGAGAAACTCCGAGCATAGTTCTTTCCATCGTCCTTTGTATGGCTCTGAGCCTTCGTATGAGGCCCATTATGAGCGACCACGTCTCAGTTCCATAAGCCATCACTGGGAACATTTACTGGTTTATTCAGCAAAGACATAAAGACACACATTACAACTAAAATAAAGCAAAAAGTGTTCCTTGCGGCTGCACCAAAAAGGTCTAGTTCAGCAAAATTAACAGAAAACTTGTGCCTAGCGCTGGTAATTTCAGTGTTCTATTAAATTTTTGTAGCAGCATCTACAACCGCCACACGCGCATAACGCGTTATACTGACGTCACAGGAATTCTACATTTCGCAAGCAGCATAATACCGTGCATACACACAACTTCTCAACATCAACCGTTAGGCAAGTGCATGCCAGACATAACACCCGTCTGGTCAGAGGATCCTCCCTTTTCAATGGAGGATGAGTAAACTTTACTCGCTGTTCCTCATGCCTCCACAATTTTCAAGACTCATTAACGTTTGGCATTGATATTTTTATGCAAAGCGTATAGAACAGTCAGTACTGAAGCCTTATCGGTACTGGCAGGTGTACTTCCAGTCGATCTTGAGGTACAGCGACGTGCTTTAATGTACTACTCCGCGAGGGGGGAGGCCATGGACACTAATTTTGTTACACAACGCGACTTTAATAAAATTTCTAGATTATTTAAACCTCGAGACTGATGTCTGGGAGGACCTCTTATCCGAATGGCAAAGTAGGTGAGATAATTCCATCAAGGGCTCCATCTATTCTTTCCATCCGTTGGCGATCGGCTGGCTAAGACATGGCTGGAGGTTGACCACTGCGTTGCCCAACTTCTCACAGGTCATGGCAACTTTAAAAGTAAACTGTATTCTTTTAAACTTGTTCCTTCGCCTTTGTGTCAATGTTCTACATCGAACTGTGAATTTGAACAGTCCGCACATCACATCTTGTGGGAGTGTGTTCTTTGGCAGAATGAACGCAATATTATGTTGGATAGTGTACAAGTTACATCCGGAGTCGTTTATTATACGGACCTTGTAGAAACTAGAACCAATTGCGGTCTCCACTATTGATTCTGGCTTTCAGGAGTTGCAGTGGGTGAGAAAAAGTGTGGCGGGTTTAGTCCCAAAAAAAAAAAAAAAAACTCACCAATTGATCTCTGACTGGAGCGATGTAGTATGCTGTGAACCCAAGAGGCGGTATGTTCTCAGCTTCGAAGCACAATTCCTGAATTGCTGTAGAGGATCTACCAGGGAGATTGATGATAGCTGCTGGTAGCGGCAAGAGCTGATATTCCACCTCGTCATCTAAGAATTAATAAGATGTATCATGAAACTTCTAGGCTTAATTTTTCTATCATCTCATGTTTACATGATACAATAATGTACGGATGACAGCAGGTCAAGCTATCCCAAACTGTCAGATATTCCCAATCAACCTTGAGCCTTAATGCTTTAGAGATAAAGTTCAAAATCTAATAAAGAAATCTGACAGATGGTAGCAGCTTGATGTGTTGTCCTCTGTACATTATAATTTACGAGTTTTCAAGCGTCGAAAGAGCTCAGTTGATATAAAATAAGCGCCTGTTAAAATAATGGGAGCAATATTTACTTCCGCGTTTGGTCCGGTTTTCGCAACATTTTTTATTGCTGCTCTGCTCCTATTAGTCATAGCGGGATGGTTTGTAGCTTATGTCCTTTCTCAGGATCTAGACTATCCGTGTACCAAATTTCATTACAATCGGTTCAGTAGTTTTGGCGTGAAAGCCGGACAGACAGACAGAATCTCCGATAAATTCTGTGCATTTTGATACCTGTTGGGCAATTGCCTAACAAACTATCAGTAGTATAACAATTTATCAGCACCAATAAGTTTCATTTTGATGGTTCAACAGCATCCTTTGCTTTGTTTACGTTGTTGAGCAGATACATTTTTAATATTTAGAACTTATGAATCAATGGACTAGCAATAAGCTTCAAAATGATTTCAATTGATAGCAAGTCGTCGTAGTATTTTTTTTTAGCTAGGTATAAAAGCGTTTTGCTCTTCTATTGTGTTGCCTTGTCGTCGAACTTCCGAAATTTCTATATGTAAGGGTTCTGACAGTGTAAGTGTCAATATTCAATTGACGGCTTAACTTTAAGAGGGGACCTTAGTGCCGAGGAATTTGGAAAATAGGTATTTGAGGCACTATTGCCGTCGCGCTGCTTCCAACCTCTCCCGGTAAAGTGCGAAAAGGACAGTTGAAGCTCAGGCTGATTTTACCTACAAAAACGTTGACCAAAAGATGTTTCGTATTCCGCTGTTTTCTTTGCAAAACACGACAGGTATCAATTGTGTTTGTATCAAAATTTAGAGGAAAAGTATACCTATGCTTCTATTATTTTCTTTTTTGACAAAAACTTATCACGTTTGTCTAATAGTCATCTGAACATCACGTTAAAAATGGTTTATTTTTCGCGGTTAAGTATCATATTTCTTTTATTAATTAAGTTTCGGAAAAATTCAAATGATAGGGGCACATATACTTAAGCACGGTGTAAAGTTGTTGTCTCGGTGGTAGGCCATAACATCGGCCGCCGGCAGAAGTTACCACCCACCAGACAAAGTCTTGCCGCCAAGCGATTTGTCGTGTTCCGGCATGATGTCTGGTGAAGCCGTACGGAGGACGGGTCTGAGTAGTTGTGTTGCGATGTATGCCGGGTACGATGCGCCAAATGTTGTTGTGTTGGGAGTTTGGTCGTGGAGGGTCTTCAGACCAATCTCCCTTTGGCGCAGCATCGTTGGTCGTGTTGTTGGGTTTAACATTGCATCACCTCGCTCAACTGCCGTCTTCCTTCCTATTCGCTCAGTTTTTCTGAGTGAATAGGCTCTTAATAAACTAGCGCGCTTTACCATCAACGATCGCATCACTGCTTACCATCAGGCGGGAATGCGGTCAAGCGCTAGTTTATATATATTAAAAAAAAAAAATGCTCCAAAAGCATTATCGACGAAGAAAAAAGCGGAATAAGTTTGTATAAAGAAATCAACCACTAGAGTACCCTCTTAAATGTGCTTTTTATATTTTTAGAGGGTTTCGATCGTACTCTTCCATGATGACCAGCCGGATTGGAAGATTCATGTCTATAGTAACCAAACGCAGTGTTCATCAGGTTCGAGGTACTAGTATAGACGCCAATAAATATGTGATAAACAAAGTTTCACATTTTTTGCAGATGTGCCAATATATTACCGGGTGACCGATATAGAGAAGAAACAAAGGTCAGTTTACCATTATAATCCCTGATGGAGTAATGCATAGCGATGGCTGGAAGCCTAACGTGGTGGTATGTCTTCACGCTGAGTGGGTTGTAAACCAGCAAGATCATGGATTCCTGATTTTCTGTGAACTGAAAAAAATGACGTTACAAAAATCAACTCCGTCTATCAGATTCCTTAGCTGGCTTCAGGCCTCACTTATGCTACACCAGAACACTCTGTTCTTCGACTTCCTAATCCTACTGGATTCCCTTGAAGACCGACGACATTAAAAAGTAGTTAACCCGTCCCATGGATGCAATATGGCAGTACGGCCGGCATAGTGTTCCGATTCCCGTATTGAAAAACTCTTTGTATGACCTACAAGTTGTTGTTCCGGGTCTGGCTTTATGTGTGTGAGTTTAAATGTTTGTAAACACACCCACGATAAAGAAGAAATTCGAAATGTTAAAAAAAATTATCTACCCTGGCCAGCACTCCGCTCCATATTCAAAACGTTAAAAAAAAAATCTACCCTAGACAGCACTCCGCTCCATATTCAAAACGTTAAAAAAAAATATCTACCCTGGACAGCACTCCGCTCCATATTCAAAACGTAAAAAAAAAATATCTACCCTGGCCAGCACTCCGCTCCATATTCAAAACGTTAAAAAATATCTACCCTGGCCAGCACTCCGCTCCATATTCAAAACGTTAAAAAATATCTACCCTGGCCAGCACTCCGCTCCATATTCAAAACGTTAAAAAATATCTACCCTGGCCAGCACTCCGCTCCATATTCAAAACGTTAAAAAAATATCTACCCTGGCCAGCACTCCGCTCCATATTCAAAACGTTAAAAAATATCTACCCTGGCCAGCACTCCGCTCCATATTCAAAACGTTAAAAAAATATCTACCCTGGCCAGCACTCCGCTCCATATTCAAAACGTTAAAAAATATCTACCCTGGCCAGCACTCCGCTCCATATTCAAAACGTTAAAAAAATATCTACCCTGGCCAGCACTCCGCTCCATATTCAAAACGTTAAAAAAATATCTACCCTGGCCAGCACTCCGCTCCATATTCAAAACGTTAAAAAAATATCTACCCTGGGCAGCACTCCGCTCCATATTCAAAACGTTAAAAAATATCTACCCTGGCCAGCACTCCGCTCCATATTCAAAACGTTAAAAAATATCTACCCTGGCCAGCACTCCGCTCCATATTCAAAACGTAAAAAAAAAATATCTACCCTGGCCAGCACTCCGCTCCATATTCAAAACGTTAAAAAATATCTACCCTGGCCAGCACTCCGCTCCATATTCAAAACGTTAAAAAATATCTACCCTGGCCAGCACTCCGCTCCATATTCAAAACGTTAAAAAAATATCTACCCTGGCCAGCACTCCGTTCCATATTCAAAACGTTAAAAAAATATCTACCCTGGGCAGCACTCCGCTCTATATTCAAAACGTTAAAAAAATATCTACCCTGGGCAGCACTCCGCTCCATATTCAAAACGTTAAAAAAATATCTACCCTGGGCAGCACTCCGCTCTATATTCAAAACGTTAAAAAAAATATCTACCCTGGGCAGCACTCCGCTCCATAATCAAAACGTTAAAAAAAATTATCTACCCTGGCCAGCACACTACTCCATATTCAAAACGTTAAAAAAAAATATCTACCCTGGACAGCACTCCGCTCCATATTCAAAACGTTAAAAAAATAATATCTACCCTGGATAGTACTCCGCTCTATATGCAAATCAAAATCAGCCAAATATACATATAGTTTCACTACTAAATAGACCGCTAAAGCAATGTCGGCTTGCATTAATATTAATGCAAAATGCTGGTTTTATTCAGTAAAAGTCTGACACGCCCTTCTGCTCCGCCCAGAGCGTGAGAGGTCATTTGTGAATTTTCCAATAAAAAAAAAAACTAGATACATAACCAGAACATTTAACTATGTTCATCAATATATTTTGCAATATATTTTAAAATACTAACTGCCCTTTTCCAGTAACATAATTATATGACGCAAAGGGTTGGGAACTTTTTACCCTGACCACGAGTGTCCTACTTGCCGAGTGGACGGTCTCCATTCTAGGACCCATCTGCTCCACAGGCTATCGATTTTTTGACAAAAAAAGCCCACAACCACTTTAGTTATCTGAAGTTATGTTTTTATGGTTACGTTATGGTTAATATGCAATTAGCCTGGGCACGTGTACAGCATGTCAGACGACCAATGGACCCAATAGGTCCCGCTTAATGGCAAGCGACAACGCGCCAAGTCCAAAAGGATAGGGCGGGTTGAGCTAGACTCCTTCAACAAAAACTGATTCTTAACAGGTTTAAATTTAGAGAAGCTTCTAGTTAACCAGTCATTTTAAGGAGTTTCTTTCCCTGATGCTAAAAAATTCCTGGTCGCAATAAACAAAAAAAATGTGTGCGTGTACTAGTGTACACACGTAAAAAATGAAACTTCTTAGAAAAAGATGGCGCGTAACGCGCGTGGCGCGTAAAATAACATTAATAAAGATTAAAACTTAGCGTCCCCAATAGGGGGACGGTCAACGACTAAATACAACACCAAATTTAAAACTAAACTAACCCAAAGATACAGCCTGTATGTCCCAACAATTGCACGCGCCAGCACCAGGTGAGTCAGTGTGGAATGCGAAATGCGGGATGCGGAATCCCCCGGGGCCAAAATGTTGGGCTCTTCCTCCCGATTCCGAAGAGCCCAAACTCGGCTAGTCTAGGACCTCCGGATCCCGAGATAGGCCGCGGGGGGGTGTGGTGGCCTGAGGAGCAAGTGGGGGGGGGGTAAGGGAGTGTAGAGGAGAGGGGTGGGGAGGCTAGGTTGAGTCTAGGGGGAGGGGGGAGGGGTAGGTGAGGGTGGGGTTGTCTAAGTGTTGGGAGGATCCTGTCCACCTGGGGTCACAACATGAGGGGAGAGTGGGAGGGGACAGGACACTGGAATCTTGGAATGTATGTGCAATATGGGTATTGGGCGTCAAAATGGGGGTCTAGGGGTCCTATCTGAATATAGGTTCCGGCTGGGAGGGAGTTATTAAGGGGAGGGGGGGCGAATTTTGTCAGAATTTTGAAATTCCCAGCCGTTTTTTTCCAACGCCGATAAAGAAGTTTCACTTCAATAAACAGATCCACAAGAAAAAATCGAATACAGATCCAAACAAAATCTAGATCTCCTTCAGCCTTATTTTTGAGCCAATCGTCGAAAGTGCTTCTCGAAGTTCCACTGGCTGTCGAGGGCGAGTCCCAGGTTCTCCATCGTCGACCCAACGCCGATGTGAACTCCTCGTGGATGTGGGAACCATACTTTTTCTACTATTTGATTAGTTTGATTTTTGTTTGTTTGTTTTACACTTTTCTTTGGACAGGAACACGTCTAACGGTCAATTAGTTTTAGCTAATAAATTAAGGTTCAGAGTCACACAAAGGACGGTGGAAAGAGCTATGCTCGGACTTTCTCTGCGTGATCGAATGAGCAATGAGGAGATCTGCAGAACAACAAAATTTACCGACATAATTCTTCGAGTCGCTTAAATTAAGTGGCAGTGGACGGGGCACATGGCTCGTAGAACCGATGGCCGATGGGGCAGTAAGGTTCTGGAGTGGTGACCACGTACCGGAAGACGCAGCGTAGGGAGGCCCTCAACAAGGCGGACCGATGGCCTGGGATGCACAAGACCAATCATCGTGGAAAGCCTTAGGGGAGCGTTTTGTCCAGTGGACCACTATGAGTGACTATTAGCTGAAGAAGAAGAATAAATAAAAATAACTTACTCTACATTGGCTCATGTTTAACTGATGACAAATCACAAATTGTTGGTTGTTCTTCGTTCTGCGGCTTCCACCCCACGTAGGAGTCAAATGACTAGAAAAAAAAATCTTCATTACAATACAAAAAAGCTTTCAGGTTGATCTTGGGGTTGCTAGGCGGTGTATCGTGCCAGGGATGTTCATGGAGGGTAGACGGGTTCGCCGCGATCATGCGGAACTGTTGCGCTTGCCCTCCTCCTCCAATGACATCTCTTACGTAAGTGGATAAGAGTTCAAACACACTTACATAAATATAATACTACCATTAGACTTAGCTTTGCTATTATTAACATTATATGAATGTTTAATTTTGATTATGTTGATTTCATGTTAATTTTATTTTATTTTAGTTTCTAATGTTACGGGCTAGGGGTACTAAAATGCCAGTTAAGGGGTACGAAGTTTATTGGCAACGAAGGTACAGTCGGTAGTAGGCAATGACAAGTAGAATGTTGCTGACGTTGTACCGAAGTCTTCCATACGTCCACGAAAGCCGTGTCGTACACACACAATAACACTACAGATGTGTTTTTATATCGTAACTCTACAATGCCTAGGTCTAGTTACGTACTGCATGTCAGGCATTATTGAACTTTTATGCCATCAACATAAGGTGCATTCGTAACACTAATTTTATTATTTGAACAATTCAGATTTTCACTATTTGTATCGTGTTTACACCTACTCGTATGTCCATGCTGTGGTCTTCTGTACTTGAAGGCAAACGTAAAAGAGCCTTCATCTGTTATTGTATTTGTGTATCGCTTTTGGAGATCCCACATGACAAATAAATAAATGAATATGGACAATTTAACTGATTTTTTTGAATTTGTATTATGCAAGCATTCTTCGAAGTTAGTAGAAGTATTACAATATGTATAATGTACATTATTAGCACCCTTTGGAATTTCATTCAGAAGCCATCATCATCATCATCTGCCTTCCTTTCCCAACTATATTGGGGCCAGCTTCCAGTGTAACCTGAAGCAGTTTAATGCCAGTATTCTAAAAGAAGCAATTGCCTATCTGGCTTCCACAACCATCTCTGCAGTCGGTCCCTCATATCTGAGGATCGTGATCAGCATTGGGGCAGCATTTCGAATGGATGATCTGCCTCCATCGGTTTCGATCCAGCGCGTCTCTTATCACTGCGTAGAATTTAGAAGACGATGTGTCTTCGACTTGATCGGTCCATCTGGTTGGTGAACGACCGCGCGATCGTTTGCCTTCGGTGTTCCCAAAGACAATCAATTGTTCTAGACATTCCTCGCCTCTGCACTTTGTGTGACCGAAATAGGACAAAATACGTTGCTAATAATATGGTCCACAACCCAGTGACTAAGAAATACACACTCAACAGTAGAGGCCCAGTAATGTTTAAGTTTTTGATATACTCCAACGCAACGTGCTGTTTTATAGCTTAACTAAAGCCTTCCTGTATTAATGGGCTATCCAACGTAAAAATATTTTTTCAAATCGGACCAGTAGTTCCTGAGATTAGCGCGTTCAAACAAACTCTTAAGCATTGTATAATATGTAAAAAAAAAACCCGTCTGACCCATAAGGATAATAAAGGTTGGGTAAACACATGACCAAATAAAATATGAAATTTTACATAATTATCATAGCAACAATACTAATGAATTTTGAAATAATCTTTTTTCCGTGACTTAATTCCAAATTCCCCAGAATTTGATAATTTTCTAAAAAGTGACAACATCATTTTCGACGGTATTATTATGAGCGATGTGACCACGTGCCGCGTCCCCCCATTTGCCCGCGCATGTATTGCCTACCGCACATGTATTAAGTTACCTCCTTTTGCGAAATAATATTAATTTTTTTAAGGGTTTTTTTTTAAGTTAAGCCCGGCTTTGTAGGCATTAGTAGAATCAGTTATCGATACCTAACAGTACCTTCACGGATCGGAGAGGGGTTTCTTTACTTTTTTTTTAAAAAAATAATGCTTTGATTTGACATACCTCAGCAAACTTGAGACTTTCTTGGTACACACATCGATGGCTTCGCTAAGGATTCTGATGAAATCGAATGTGACGTGTTGTTGGCTTGTTCCTGTCAAAAGATGAAGTGACTTTAGATAAGATATGTATTCAAATAATTAGTGTGAATTAGTGTTGCAAAATACTGCAGTGTCTCAAGACAAAAGTCTTCGAGCAGTGTCTGTTGCCAGTGATGGCTTCTGGCACTGAGACGTGGTCGCTAACTATGTGCCTTATAAGAAAGCTCAAGGTCACACAAAGGGCAATGGAGAGGGTTATGCTTGGAGTTTCACTGCGTGATCAAATCAGAAATAAGGAGCTCGGCAGAAGAACGAGTGTAACCGACATATCCAAAGAGTTGCAACACCTAAGTGGCAGCGGACCGGGCATATTGCCTGTAGGACCGATTCCCGATGGGGCAGATACTCGTAAGTACACGAGTGGCGACCATGCACCGGAAGACGCAGCATGGGTAGGCCCTCGACAAGGTGGACCGACGACCTAGTGAAGGTCGCGGGAAACCGCTGAATGCTGGAGGGCAGGACCGATCGTCGCGGAGATCCTTCCGGGAGGCCTATGTCCAGCAGTGGACGTCTTTCGGTTGAAATGACAATTATGAATGAGGTTTCATACCTAGAGGGTGGGAACGGAAGCGGATCCTGTTACTAACAATAAGACTTCTCTGGCCGTCTGTCTGGCATTAGGCTTTATCTCATTCCCGCATCCGCGGCCATAGATAGAGGTGAATAACCGCGGTGGATTTAGCCGGTAAGAGCCGCTACACTCTGTCACCTCTACGATGGGGGAAGTCAAAGAGGTTTTCCACCGAGAAACCGGAAAAAGGCTGTGTTATAAATAATAATAATAATAATAATAATAAATTTTATTGTCAGACCATGGTCCATAGAAATAGCATATAAAAAAGCAACAACATGAAAAAGATTCATCCAAAATTAAAATCAAAATTGTGGAAGTTAATATTAACAATAAAATAAAATCAAAATTAAAACAGAATTACAATTAAAGTACAGAATTTAAATTTAACAATAAAATTAAAATAAAATGAAACTGCTTAATCCATGAATCAAAAAAATAAAATAAAATAATTAAAATGTCAAAGAATTATGAATTACAATACAATAAAATTTAAATTAATAAAATGTCAAAGAATTATGAAATACAATAAAATTTAATTTAAATCAAAATTGGAATTAACGTGTTAATGTAGGTATGCATTTAAATTAAAACAAACACAGTTAAAATAAAATTAAACTTAAAACTATTCAGTCCACGTAACAGTATGACGCTCGATGCATTGTCATCCAGTGCCACATTATTGGGCTGTCCATCCTGCCGGCTATTACAGAGACTAGGCTGTTGGAGCTATCGCGTACTCGCCGCATCAAGGATGCTATGCGTGTACGGATTAGTGCATAAAAATCAGGCACACCTGCCTCCGCGAACATCCCCGACGCGCTGCAAAATCGCGGTAGCCCCAACATAACCCTGAAGGCGTTATTGTACTGGATACGCAGAGCATTATACGAACTTTTTGTATAATTGACCCATAGGGCACATGTGTACAGAGATTGGCAATATGCTCTAAAAAGCGTAAGTTTGACCTCCCTCGTACAACGCGCAAACCTACGAGCCAGCATATTACACTTAACAGCCAATGCCCTGCGTTCCCTCTCCAAGTCTAAATCGTCAGATAGAGTATCAGTGATCCAATGTCCCAGGTACTTAAACTTAGTTACTCTGGTAAGCGGAGCGTCCCCTAAGGTAACAGGTGGGACCGAGTCATAACCTTTGTTCCCCGCTTTAAAAACCAGGAGTTCACTCTTGACAGCGTTGTACCTGAGACCGTGGGCCACCGCATACTCCTCACAAATACGAATCAGCCTTCTAAGTGCGCCGATAGATGGGCTCAGCAACACCATATCATCTGCGTAGCTGATATTATTGGCACAATGCCCATCAATGAAACAACCAATATTGGTGTTGCTAAGCTCACAGATTAGCTGATTAACATACAGGTTGAAAAGCTTAGGCGAGCTGAGTCCCCCCTGCCTCACCCCGCAGTCCAACCTATATGCATCCGACAGGACACCCGCCCACTTAACGTGATTGTATTGGTTGTTATACCAATACTTAAGCACCTCCATGAGATCCCTAGGCAGGCCAGTGTCAGACAGCTTCCTCCATAGGCAATCGTAAGACACCAGGTCGAAAGCCCTGGAGAGGTCCAGAAAACATGCATAGACCGGAGTCTTCCTACCAGCGTAGTATTGAACAGTTTGTTTGAGACAGAGAATAGCTGTTTCCGTGGACAAATGCGGCTTAAACCCAAACTGGGCATCATGTGAGGATAAATGCTTATCCAGCTGCCGGTCAATCAAACTGTCCAACACCTTCGCAATAATAGTAGCCAAGGATATAGGCCTATAATTGCTCTTGTCACTCGCATCTCCGGTCTTATTTTTAACTATGGGTACTACAATTGTTTTTACCAGGTCAGCCGGAAGATAAGAGTGACTCAAACAAAAATTAAATAGCATTGCCAGGACGCGTGGTAAGTGCTTACCTGCGTAGCGTAAATGTTCTACGCTCAAGCCGTCATGACCTGGCGACTTCCCCCTATTCATATTTTTGATCACAGAGCCGCGTGCCCTGCCCTCCTTTCGCCCGCGCATGTATTGCCTACCGCACATGTATTAAGTTGAGGTAACTTGACGAAAATAATATTTCATTTTTAGGGGGATTTTTTTTTAAGTAGGTCAAGCTGGAGCGAACACAAAGAGCTGTTCTGAAGGTATTTTTTTATGGTACAAAACCCGCCACACTTTTTCCCACCCACTACAACTCCTTTTTTTTATTCTACATTTTATTAAGGGGCTTTTGTCCCAATGTGGATATGTCAGCCCCATCGTACCTCATTATACAAATTATTTGACAAATTTAAACTTATAATCTAAGAAAAAAGTAAACAAATAATAGGTTCAGTATGACGAATCATTGCTGAGCGACCGCTATCAAACGACATAATTTTCTGGCTGCCTCCGATTTCGGTTTTGATAGAATACTTTGGGTCAGATCCACATCTAATCTATTTAATTTCAGTTCGCTCAGCAATGAATCGCGTTCATCTTTACGAGTATTTCGAACACATTCCATCAGCAAATGTTGAACATCTTCAATTTTGTTACAAGTTACACAGTTAGGTGAATCACTCTTCTTCATTAAGTATGCAAACTTTGCCGATGGAAAGTGTCCGGATCTAAGTCTAAGAGCTAATTTCATATAGTTTCTGGTTAAGTTAGAATCATCAAACCAGGGTAAACAAGGAAGCTCACCCTGTATGGTTTTATACCAAATGCCTTTTTCTACCGATTTACTGTTGAAATGTGTTTTCCAATCACTAAAGCACTTTGTTTTAAATTTTGGAATAAATTCCCACTGATTTGGTATATAATTAATTAACCAGCCATCTACTGCTGCTAATTTTGCTATACGGTCAGCTTCCTTATTCCCTTTCAGTTCTACATATATGTGCTGGAACCCATTGCAATTTAAAGTCTTTGCCACTCTTGTTACAAATAATAATAAATTTAAGAATTTCATAGGCTATCGATGTACCTCTGCGCCCAGAGGCGCATCGAGCCACGTGTTGCAAAGGACGCAGGATGGATGTTTTTGCAAGAAATTCTCAGCATCACCTTTTTTTTTTAACGTGTCAAAACTCGCCACTCATTTTTCCACCCACTGCAACTCTTGAAAGCCAGAATCAACAGTGGAGACCGCCAGTAAAACGCCGAGCAATGAAGCTCAACGAGTCCCGGAGAAACGATTCAACTGTCTTGGGACCAAGCAACGAAATTAATCAGAAAATAATAGCGAAGGAGTAAGAAAAAAGATATTTTTTCCACATCCCCCCAAAGGTTCTGAAGGTAATAAAGGTGTTCTTCTAAAGGTAATGTCAAAGAAGAACTTTAGATATCCCACCACGCAACTCTACAAAGATGCAGATGTACTCACAGTCAGGCAACTGTTTGTGCTACGATTCATACTGAGAAAATACACCACTGTCCCTCCTTCAGATCCAAAACGCCGTAAGAATAAGCCCCTTATTCTCTCGGTCACACATAGGACCGCCTTTGCTAGAC
Source organism: Sesamia inferens (assembly GCA_037179545.1). Lineage (NCBI taxonomy): Eukaryota > Metazoa > Arthropoda > Insecta > Lepidoptera > Noctuidae > Sesamia > Sesamia inferens. The sequence continues at coordinate 11,697,442 of CM073951.1, read as the reverse complement.
GTCAGCATTACTTTTTGAGCTCACATTTATACATAATATTAAATAAAACTAAAACGCACAGATCAATTTAAATATTTGGGATCTGTGCTCCACGCGTCCGGCGACATTGATTGCGACGTTAAAGCACGCATTTCCGCAGCTTGGGCAAAATGGCGTGAGATGACAGGTGTCATTTGTGACCCCAAAATGCCGGTTAAGCTAAAGGGACAGGTCTATAAGACCATCATTAGACCTGTCCTTCTGTAGGTATGGCAGTGAGGCGTGGCCTGTGCTTGAGCGACACAAGCAGGAGCTGCGTGTCACGGAGATGAGTATGCTGCGGTGGATGTGTGGAGTTACGCGGAAAGACCGCATCAGGAACTCCCGCATTCATGGCAGTCTCCATGTCCGAGACATAGCAGACAAACTGCAAGAGAGTCGCCTGCGCTGGTACGGCCACGTCTTACGTAAATCGGCATGTTACGTGGGTAACAAATGTCTTGCCATGGCGCCTCCGCCGGACCGGAACAAGCGAGGCAGGCCAACGAAGTGCTGGCTTGACGTTGTAAGAGATGACATGCGTGCCAACAATGTCACACCACAGGATGCCAGAGATCGTGCAAAATGGAGGCGTAATAGTAGGAAAGCGGACCCCGGGCTCCAACGCGATAGCCGCGGATGCGACCGGGATTATACGCTGAGATGATGATGATTAAATTAAAATAATAATAACTGCATTGGATACTCATAGGGTTAAAGTTGCAATTAAGGAGTGGATAAAAGATCAAGACTCCGAAGAAACAGAAAATTTACTTGCCTGGATTTGCTAAATCACTTATATAGATTACATCACCGCGATAAAAGTAATACCCGATTAATTCTATGTACATACGCACACCACACCACACCTAAACTTCACCACAGAGGCTTTCCAAACACTTTCACAAACATGCGTTCACACCTACACTCAACACACATACACAAACACACTCCCACACACTCATATACACACGCGTTTGTTTATACACGCTAGAAACGGAACAACAAAGAATATTGTTTATCTAAATGTTTTGGATTAAGTTTTAAAATTGCTAAAAATTAAAAAAAAATAGTGTATAAATATGTTTAAATACATAATTTTGATGATCCAATAAATTTGTTTTTATTATTTCACTTTATACGTAGCGAAGCACGTATTGGACCGCTAGTATACAATATGTAAAGAAAACCCTGTCCGATCCGTGAAGGTATTGTTAGGTATCGATAACTGATTCTACTAATGGACACAAGGCCGGGCTAAACTAAAAAAAAGATCCTCCAAAAAAATAAATATTATTTTGCAAAAAGAGGTAACTTAATACGTTTGCGGTAACCAAACCTTCCGTGGGCGGCGGGGGGCAGAGCACGCGGCACGTGTCGCATCGCAATTCGCTCATAATAATACCGGTGTTGTCACTTTATTAAAAATAACCAAATTTCGGGGAAGTTGGAATAAATTCGCAGGAAAAAAGATTATTTCAAAATTCATTAGTATTGTTTCTTGATGATTACGTAAAATTTTATATTATATTTGGTCAAGTGTTTACCGAACCATTATTACCCTTATGGGTCGGACAGGGTTTTCTTTACATATTGTATATATATACATTGTTTTTCTCAATACAAACTGAATTAAAATTAAACTGGGTAGTTAAATTAATTTTGTGATACACATACATTCTGTTCAGATTCTGTTAATACACTCATGAATGTTTGTGTACTATTAATGCGAAGACACTGGCTCCAAGATACAGGATCGTCCTAGTTTGGGAGTCAGGGCTTACAAAAAAAAAAAATTGTTTTGACCGTACTTTACTTGTTTCTTTAAACTATTGTTATTACTGTAGTTTTTCTCCAGATCTTTTTGTTGTCAGAAAATTATTTAGATAATAAACGTATTAGGCATCTGCCTCGAATCTTGCGGGCAGCGGGGCGGCGGCGGGCAGCGAGCGGTGTACATCTCGCGCTCGTATGTTGCGGGCAGCGGGCGGGCAGCGAGCGGTGATCGAGCGTTAGGAATAAATTTGAATCAAAAACGAGTGTGCTTATGACCACACGACTGAAGTGAAACTTCTTTTGCACCATCTGTATGTATACACCATGACTTTTTATTCGTCTTACAAAAGCAGTCCACATCATGTATCCAATGACTAGTTAACGTTCATAAAATAAAAATAGATATTTATGAAATTTCATTAATTTAAAAACAAAAATTATGTTCATTATTATCACGTGGTTAAAAATAATAAAAACATCCTGTCGCGAGCGCAGGTATCAATGGAGTGGCTCGCGGGCGAGGCGCGGGGCGCGGTGTCTTTGTCAGAGTTCATTCAACTAGCGCAAGATAGGTTTCTTACTGTCAGTGCGTAGGTCAGTTGTAAATTAAAATCCACTTAATTCCAATTCTCCATTCATAGGGCTTAGGACCGTCAAAAACAATTTTCGTATTAAAACCGAATCAAAGTGATTGAAACGGTACTACACAAAATCCATCGTTAATTAACAAACTTTTTCAGTTGTTTATCTACTATGACGTGCAAGTGAAATATTTGTTTGCAAACTAAGTATCAAGCGACTGATAGTTGAGAGGCGCGGGCGGGGTGAAGGGTGTACCTATCAACGCGAGCGCCGCGTCTTGGTCGCAAACCTGTTTGTACTTGTTTGCGTGCTCGAAATGGGAATATGATTGACCAGACGAGTGTTACGTCCCGTCATCAAATAACATCGGGACCTCCCGTTATCGCGTCACCGGGCCCCATTAATGTATCCGATAAGGACTTAGTGACCGCCTTGCGTCGTCGTCGGCATTTGTTAATCTGCGTACGACTCGTATTTTGTTTACATTATGTTATTATTTCGGAGTAATGATATTTAAGCTTTTGTTATTTGGCAGATGATTAATAAACATGGGGCCCAGCTTTTAGTTCATGTTATTCAATTATTCCGTTTTGTGAGAGTGCCCAATATAGACGCTGTTTTAACACTTCGTCTCTTTATTTTGCCACCCTGACCCACCTTCTTTTACACTTCATACTTATGTTTCCAAGGTAGTGTGTATGTTTACAAGGTAGCTTTAGGTAAGAATCATACGGCCGATTTCAATAACTTCAATCAATTTGTCGTTGTAATTTAGACGAAATTCCACCAAAATTGTTCACGCACATTTTGTTCGCAATTGTGTACCTACACGTCGACGCGAGTCTACAGCTATGACTTGTGTTCACGCACAAAGGCAGGTATCAATTTTCAGAAACATTTTAAAAATGTTCGTAACTTCGCATTGTTTACTAGAACGAGTACATTGCCGGGCACCTGTGTTTCTGGCGTATTTAAAGAATGGGAATTAACTGAATTATTTACACTAATTACTAATTTGGTATTTACAAATGATCACTTTTTATTTACATGGATAAGCAGTCTTTACCTGTATTGCAGCAACTGTTCAAATTGCCTACCGTTTTGTTCGATGCACAAAGAGGCACGTTTTTGAATATTGTCTTTTAATTTATTTGAAGTCACTCTGTCTTGTTTCACTGTATCAAAAACAGCAATTATTTGCTGTTTTAATTGTTTTACATTGTGTGCTTCTTCGGTGTACACTAGTCTTTTTACTTCAGACCACAAAAAGAAAAGTCTAATTGTGTCAAATCCGGGCTGCGAGGTGGCCACGCCACGGGACCACCTCGCCCGATCCACCTGTCACCAAACTCGCGGTTTTAGGTACTCTCGCACTGAACGATAATCTTAAACAGCTGACTGCACTAGGTAGGTACTCTACTCACGTACTAGCGATCGCGAATAACACGTGATTCCCGGTCGCCCGCGCACAATGTTTCGCTTCCGGGGTTAGAACGCAAACTGAGCTGAGCCCACCTATTTATTTTTTAAGTGAAAGTGACACCAACAGTCGCGCGCGCCGCACTTGCTAAAGGATAGCGCCCGACATTCTTATTGGCTTACGTTATTTTGTCTCAGAAAATGATGAATGAAATGAATTGACCAATAGATTTGGGTATTTTGTCCGTTTGATACGTAAACATTATTAACAGGATGTTTCGTATTTCTGATGTATTATTTATTTTTCGCTATACCTATTATCTTAATTAAAGGTACAAAACAAATAATCGCGGCTAGGGGTATATTATGTCGGATACAGTCAGTGCACCATCTTTGTAAGACGACTAAAATGTCATGGTGTATATATATATATATATATATATATATGTGTGTACAATATATACATGTATACACATATACATATATTCATTTTCTATAAATATTTAAATTTATTTCATGCTTTCATTTATAAATTAATATTTTTGCATAGACCTCCAATTTAAAAAAAAAAAAAAAAAAAAGTGGATTCCCTCGGGGCCAAAAGGTCGGGCTCTTCCTCCTGAATCAGGGGACCCCAAACTCGGGTAGTCCACGACCTCTGGTTCCCGAGATAATCCACGGGGGGGTGAGGTAACTAAAGGGGGTCGGGGAGGGGGATAGGTTTCGTGGGGTTGCGGGGGGGAGGGGGAGGGGGAGAGGAGGGGAGTGGATTCCCTCAGGGCCAAAAGGTCGGGCTCCTCCTCCTGATTCAGGGGACCCCAAACTCGGGTAGTCCACGACCTCTGGTTCCCGAGATAATCCACGGGGGGGGTGAGGTAACTAAAGGGGGGGGGGGGTAGATTTCGTGGGGTTGCGGGGGTAGGGGGAGGGGGAGAGGGGGGAGTGGATTCCCTCGGGGCCAAAAGGTCGGGCTCCTCCTCCTGATTCAGGGGACCCCAAACTCGGGTAGTCCACGACCTCTGGTTCCCGAGATAATCCACGGGGGGGTGAGGTAATCAATGAGGGGGTCGGGGGGTGTTCGCAGCGTCATGTTCTCGAAGAAATTCATAGTTCTTAATCAATCAAGGTACTTAGCTTAATAATTGAGCTTATGAGGCTCGAAAGCAATTTGTACTTTGTGTCCAATTATCGTATTGTGACGATATCTTAAAGCTTCTATACTTTCAATTATATCAGAAATGTTCAGCAAAAATATATAAAACAATATAAAGGCCAGAACAGAACGAAATTTATAAATTTATTTGTGCACTTAGGTAATCAATTGTTAACAAATCTTAAAAAGATCCAAAAAATATATATTGCCTTCGGCGAGATGCGAACTCACAACTTCATACTCGACTCAATTGTTAACAAATCTTAAAAAGATCCAAAAAATATATATTGCCTTCGGCGAGATGCGAACTCACAACTTCATACTCGACAGGTCATGCAATATTTACATGAGCCAACTCCTTATTTGTATTACAGACGAAATAGGACTATACTCTGCTTCCGTTCGCCTTCATCATTTTTTTTTCCTATCATTTTTCGTAACGCTTTCGCTAGTTTACTCCCCAAGTCAAGCGTGCCTAAAGAAGTTTCACTTCAAAAAGATGTTGCCGCCATTGTTCAGACATTTCTTTCGCGAATAAAAACAAATATCTCATATACACAACACTACGCGGCTATAGTGAGTTTCGAGAACGGGTTTTCGATGCCCGCCCGGCTCCCGCGCCGCTGCCGGCGCCGCTGCCGGCGCCGCCTCGCTGCCCGCAAGATTCGAGGCAGCGGCCTTATTATCGGCGCCGTGTCGTCGTTCGAGCGCTAAGGCTCAAGGAGGGGACATGCAGTATGTGCGTCTTAGTGGTGGTCTGTGCGGTCGTGGTATCGGGTGCACTTGGTGATGGCGCCCGCTAGGGATGGTGGGCTGATACCAGACGGGGGTGCGGCGAATGTAGTAGTATGTTCCAGGCCCCCGAATCATGGTACCTACTCGAAAGAATAGTGGGGTTTTGGTCGGTAGGGGTCCGACATAAACTTCCGTTATTCCCAGGCGGAGGGTATGCATGAGGATTTTCCCAATTATAAAAAAAAAGGTCCGTGTTCCTTTACTGGCCTGTGCTCAAGGGGCCATGATATCTATCACCTTATATGTGTGTATGAACATACCTGTAATGGCATCATGATGCAGTACCAGGCTCACAGCATGTCTTAAAAGATGTAGTTCATACGAGTCTCCGAGGCGAGCTATCACTGTCAACTGCTTCACGACCTAGAAATATGCATTATTTATTTATTTATTAGCTACATCGCCGCTTGGATTTACACACATTTACTGTGACATTAGTTTCAAATTCCGTGGGAATCACTAAATATTATAAAACAGTCACTTTTATTTACCCTATGTAGCGACATAAGTAGTTTTAAAGATTGAATCATATAAAGCGTTATATGATTCAATCTTTAAAACTACTTAACGGATTTTGATAGGGTTTTTTTAGTAGATAGAGTGATTCAAGAGGAAGGTTTATATGTATATAACATGCATAATATATAAGAGGAACACTGATAATTTTTGAGGTTTCTAACACATGTCGCAAAATAAACCCATTTTTTGAGCTTACATTGCAAACGCTGACTGAACCCTATGAGATAGATCAAAATAATGTACTACAGTATTGTAGACCTTAAAAAAGCCTACAAAAAAAATTGCGACACCATATCTCTACCTACTATAGTTTCTTCATTATGACTACTTTTTTAAGTTTGAAAAGTTAATTAAAATGCCAGTCTAAATCAGAGCCAACGATTTGTTCCTTATTATAAATCCTTATCCAAATAAATTAGGTCATATCAAAGGTGACTTTAGTAGCAGCAGATGTCTTACAAAATTATTGGAATTGGTTGTTTCATTCAGGAGATATCACGATTTATTCAAAACTAAACACCAGAAAAAATACGCGCGCCGCTGGCGCCCGTGACGGCCGCCTGCTACTGGAGTGTTTCTCTGCCTAAACATTATTTCGAACAAACTTGCTACCCCGGTAGGATTTCATTCTGTTTGAAGGTGGTGGAACTGGCTATCCATAGACAATAAGGTCGATGTATCTTGCAGAGTCAGATATTGGCTGATGGGCGGCACAGTAGACATTATTTTTATTGAAGGGCCACCGTTTCCTGAGGAAGGCTTAGGTACCTATATCATTTGTCCAAGTGCGAAGCCGAGGCGGTTCGCTAGTATACAGATAAAACCTACCCCATATGCTAATCCTGGATAAAAATCATCTGTATGCTAAATTTCATCCAAATCATGTGCTATCTACCAATCCGCACTGGGCTGTTAGATTTCGACCCACTCACCGAAAGTAGGCCTGCGTCCCAGGAGTGGGACATTATAGGCCTATTATGTATGTACCTATACTTACTTGCAAAAACACATGAGCTCTTCTAGCGTAGTATTTTAGACTTGGCCTGGAGGAGTAGTATCCAGTCCAATATGTCATTGCATCACTGCCGTAAGGAAGTAGGTCTGCCTGAAAAGCGTTAAAAAAGATAGAATAGGATACTCTTTATTATGTACTAAACCATATAAATTATGGAACATGAACCTTGGACAGAACTGTCTTTGCATTGTGTAGATTCAATTTCTTAGTATTGTATAATTGCAAGGCACACGTGTGAGCACAACGTACTTGCTGTAAAGCATCTATTTGTTGGGTTAGTTTTTTTTTGTTGTTTTTTTGGGGTTTTCCATAATGGACGCTCTTAGCATACAATATATTTCTGCATTGTTCTCACACCATTGATTTCAAAATGAATGATGTAATCAAAGATTTGTATCAATAGCTTGATAATTTAAAAGAGTGTCCATGGAATTTCTTGCCCGTTCTTCTCCATAGGTACCTACTCTTTGGAATGGGCGACTAGCTTCACCTTACTGACTGACCGACCTTCTGACAATTTAAAAGTGCCTGTAACTGCTTTATTTGAAAGAAATGCTTTGATTTGATTTGATTTGTCTTCGCCACATTGAGTTTAAGACCTCCGTTCTCAAGCGAGTTCTTCCACGCGTTCACCCGCCTCACCAACCGTTCCCGGTCCGCGTCTGCCAGCGCGATATCATCAGCATACCATCTTGGTGCTGTCTGACAAGACGTACAATATCACGCTGAACAGAAACGGACTAAGGACAGATCCCTGGTGAACTCCGACGGTGATGGGGAAGCGTTTAGTTTCGCCAACAGCGGTCCTAACAACGCAATCGGAATTCACGGTTACAGAAATGCACTACTGGGTCTACTTCGAAGTGATTAATCCTAAGTATCAAGTGTTTATTACCACGAACTTCAATTTATAATTTGTTATATCGTAATGTCGTGGTGGCCTAGTGGTTAAAACACCAACCTCTCCAGTATGAGTGTGAGGGTTCGATTCCAGGCCAGGCAAGTACCAATGTAACTTTTCTAAAGTTATGTAAAGGTACTTTCTAAGTATATCTTTGATATCAATGACTGATTATAAGGTGAAGGAAAAAATCTTGAGGAAACCTGGACTTTCAGTCTGAAATCGCCAACCCGCATTGAGCAAGCGTGCTGATTACGCTCAATCCTTCTCTGTATGAGAGGAGACCTGTGCCCAGCAGGGAGCCAATAAAAAGGTTGTTGATGATTTTTGATCATGTTGATCACCTTGAAGAGTGAATCTGTAACTATCTCACCGTGAAAAGTGACTCTGAGGTCAATTCAACTTATGCTAGGGATTGACACTATTCCGTGTGCAGTTTCTGGCCTGCCATTGGACGCGTCCCCAGGTGGCGGATAGGGGAACGGCCCCCAGATATGGGGGTTACCAGTTTACCGGCGCGGACCAAAACCAGAAGTGGGGACCGCTTCGGCGGTCACACGTGCGGCGGTTCGGTCCAGGTGGCTGATGTGACCCGAACCCCGGGTCACCGTCGGGCAACCCGGTATCCTCACTGAGAGGGGGGGCCGTTTGCCTTCGGGCAAACGAGTGGGGCTAAGAGAAGGTGTGCCGCTGTTTGGTTTTAGTGGGTATTCCCGGCTTCGGCTGGGCGAGTCTCACACACGCCCTTCGGGGTATGGTGCGTAAAGGCATTTCCACAGCGTCAAGAAAAAAAAAAAAAGGGATTGACACTATTGACAGCTTACTCTAAGCAGTGATCTCTTAACTTCTTTCGGTGAGATTTTAATAGAATCTATCGACTGTTAACTTTAGCTGAATAGTCTATTCTATAGTAGTTGATGCGATATCCTGATCTACTGCTTTTTTAAAATAATTATATCTAGTGCTTGATTACAATCCCGCCTTATGGTAAGCAGTGATGCAATCATTGATGGTAAAGCACGCTAGCTTATTAAGCCTATTCACTTAAAAAACTTAGTAAATAGGAAGGAAGACGGTAGTTGAGCGAGGTGATGCAATGTTAAATCTAACAACACGACCAACGATGCAGCGTCAGAGGGAGATTAATTTGGGGACCCTCCACGACCAAACTTTTGACACAACAACATTTGGCGCATCGTACCCGGTACACATCGCAACACAATGGCTCAGACCCGTCCTCCGTACGGCTTCACCAGACATCATGCGACAAGACTTTGTCTAGTGGGTAGTAACTTCTACCGGCAGCCAATATTATGGCCTACCACCGAAGAAGAAAAAAGAGTTTTAAGAAGATTACTGGCTGCCGTGGTTGGTTCGTGGATTGGTGGCCAATGACCATTTTTAAAATATCCCCGCCGTGCCTTGGAAAACATGGTAAGCACTATGCATGCTTGTTAGTAAGTACTAAGTTAAGTACCTATTGTTAGGGAATAAGAGTCAAGAAAAAATAAAATAAAAAATTACAAAAATAATAAAGTGTTAAAAACCGAACCACACAAACACCGATCCAAAACCAACAAAAATACTAAGCAAAAATAAAGCAAATTATACACAATCACTACGTTATTTATATTCTAATGCAATGCGTCTGTTTTTTTTTTAACAAAATGAGCTAAAATGTTGTTATAAAAATTCGGATTACTTTTCATTTTATTAAGCAAATTTTTTTCAATTGACATGATAGCGAATCGGACAATCTCTGCTCTTTTTGGCAGTTTCGCACATACGTGTGAATGCGTTTTAAAGCAGAAAATGACCGCTCAGCTGAAGCTACTGAAATGGGGAGGGTCAGAATTAAACTGCAAAGAGTCGAAACTTGAGAAAATGCGTCTTTCAAAGACGTATTAACAGTAACAGCACTCTATATGAATTAAAGCCATAATAACAAACAAAATCCACAGTATTTAACCAAATCTGCGATTAAATTACCTTACAGAATCCGTCACAGTTTAAATAACACAAATATTAAAAACAAACGAAAAACTCACGCACCATAGGTATAGAACGCTTTCTCGTAGTGACGTGGTTTCTTTGTCTCTTTCTAATAGAGGAGAGGAGAGAAATACAAGCCGCTTGCCAGTAGCCTATATTTATCAAGTTTTACCTACGGTTAGCGAGCATTAGAAAGAGATGGTCTGACACGCTCTGTCTCTTTCTCGCCTCATAGTAAAACGTTGATCGAGGTAAGCTGAAATTCGTCGGGTTCCTTGTACGAAAAATTGAAGCGCTGATTAATTTACGACTATAAAATGAAATGTGATACTTAGGGTATTGCTAAAAATTACGATTGCTATTGTAAATCGCGCCGGCATTTGATTAATAATACTTTGTTAATGAAATAGAATGTAAATAGTTTTGTATGAATATGGAACTGATTTTTGAAAGGTAACCCGGTGGGAATCGGCTTGTATGGACCCTTCGCCACTGGTAAGCAGTTGTTCTCGATTGTCATTCGAGGATATTTGGTAGTCGTTTCTTGTTCTGCCATCCCCGAAATTCTGACAACCGATCTTACCAAGGAGTGTGGTGTTACCGAGTAACTGGGTAGTGGAGGTCAGACAGGCTGTTGCTTTATGTAAAATACTGCTATTTAACTGAATTAGGTTAGACTGGAAGCCGACCCAATATAGTTGGAAAAAGCTTTGGTAGTTGATGGTCTTCGTAGGTATAGACGTCAGCAGGTCAAGCCACCCGAAATTGTCAAATATTCCCAATTAACCTTGAGCCTTTATGCTTGACCGATAAAGGTGAAAATCTAATAAAGAAATTTGACAGATTGTAGTAACTTGATGTGCTGTCGACTGTGCATTGCTCTGTGACGTCATCCGGACGGTTTGCAAAAAAAGAGAATGATGTTAAGAAAATATAAATTAATTTTTTTTTATGTTAATAAATGGTCGTTTTGATGATAAAGCGTCATAATACTAGGTCATTTTTTTCATGACGTTTAGCAATTAAATTGATACATATGGACTGAAATATAATGTTGGTGCAACCAACAGGCTTTACTAACGCGTCGAAAATGTAAAAAACAAAAACAAACTAAATAAAAAAAAACTTAACAAAGTAAAAACCCCACAGAAACAGTAATAACAACAGGGAATTTAAACTGTATTTACATAATTGTAACAAAGATGCTATCGCTAGTCAGGGCTTACGGCGAATGCGGGGCGCCGCGCGGGGAAGCGGGAGAAGGGTCGCATTCAAGTGAAACCTCACTTGAATGCGACCACAGTTACTTCACGCGATTAGTATTATCTCTAAATATTCACCTTTTCAGTGTAAACAGCTTTATCCCGTCGCCCGTACAAGTAAATGGCCTTTAAATAACAAGATGGCGTTGAGTAAAATATGTTAATATCTGATAAATTCGCCGGGTGAGTGTTCACGTGGCTGAAAAAAAAAAAAAAATTGATAATTGTCGTTGTCATTGGTCCTCTTATTTACAAGCTTAATTAATTTTAAGTTCAATGCACCTTCTTCTTTTTATTTTATTAAGAAAAGGATAGAAAATAACATAAGTATTTTACATGCATTATTTTTGTCCTGTGATCCTGTAAAATTAAGATAGGTCCTCCATAGACAGTTTAAACGCGATAAAAAACATGGCAGTTACGTCGATTTACGTCAGGAGTAATTTGACAAGATAATTAATATTATTCTGTTCTTTTCTTAGTGTAATTAAAAGAGAAAGTTGCAATGAACATAAACTAAGATTAGTTTGTGAACAGAGGGCTATTACGTCATTATGTCGCTGGGGATCCGTCATGCATAGGGCCGCAGCAAAATGCTAAGCGCCAGCCATTTTATGTGGCGTGACATAATTATGGTTCCCCCAACCATTTCTTTTGTTTATATTGGTCTCTTTGCGTCATGTTTACAGCAAATAAAAGTATTTTCATCCAAGTTTCTTCATTCTAAGCGCCTGGTTGATTACAGAAAGCAATTTCATCATTGCACGTTATATGGTAGTAAAAAGTATGCAGGAGGTGGAGCGGTTTAAATTTTAAGCGAGTATATAACTAAGTAGGTAATATTAAATATAATTAAATAAAGAATATTAATCAGTAGTTATACTTGAATATACAACATGAAATGTAATTAACTCACACCTTCAAACACCTCAATTAGAATATTATGTTATTATCATAATACACAAAAATTTTAATTTAACATGTATAAGTACGCATTCTTATTTATTAAATTAGTTATACCAATTCTAGGAGAACGAAGACTTTAACGTTCATGGAATAAGATTTTGTATTGAATGATTAAATTTGTATGATTGAAAGTAAAAATTCAATTTTAAACGACTGTACGAACAACAGGATTAATATGACAATAAATTCCGTAGTTTTAATTATTTTTGGGATAATATAATATATATTTAAAATGATATAAACCAATTTAGTAAATGATTCTGAACAAACTATTTGCAGGAAGTGCGTTAATTAATGACATGCACAATGACACACATGATTACATGTATAATATCAATAGATTAAATAACTGAAAATATTGTTATTAGAACGTATTAACTTAAACCCGTAACATATATCCTCACAAACTTTCACCTTTTCTAATATTAGTAAGAGGAAAGTCAGCTAATGATAATGATAACTCACTTAATAAGTTTGTCCATGTTCATGAACCAGTTGGCCGCACTCTGGTAGGTGAAGTCACCTCCCATGGTCACCATAATATTGTCGTGGTCGTAGTATTTCGCCTGCCTTTCTATTTGGGAGATGAAGTCGTTTACCTGTGAATAAATTTCATCCACAATCAGGAAGCCAATTCTCGTAATAAAAACGATCAAAATCTAGCTGGTGTGCGATTAGCGCAGTGGTTAAGGTATAGACTGCTGCGCTGCGCGTCGTGGGTTTTGACGTCCTCCGTGGAGCAGCGGTCAACACGACGACATGGCTTGGGTCTTGGATGATTATCTATATATGTATCTATTGTAAAATATAGTATCGTTGAATTAGTATCCCATAACACAAGTCTCGAACTTACTTTGGGGCTAGCTCAATCTGTGTGATTTCTCCGTATATATTTATTTATTACACACGGAACAAATATTTGTTTTAACTACAAGTAGTTGTTCCGGATCTGCCAGTTTGTTTATTTGAATTTACATATATGTGTGTAAACGCATCCACGATTCAGGAGAAAATGCTAGTGAGGGGCACGCCAGTGTCCCTAGTGTCAGAATGGTCGATCACTGATTTCATAATGATAAATTTTGACAAGTTTCGTAATCTACTAACAGAATGGCGTCATTATGATTTTCCAGTGGTCTATCTTCGACAGTCCGCATTACATAAAGTGTGTATCTGACATCGACGCACAAACGAGTACCATGGATCCAGTATATAATTCTGAACCCCCCAGTGGTGGAATTTTTCGTCGGCTATTTCACGATAAAAAAAAATGTAGTTTTTTTCACTTTAGACCGTTCATAATTGCTATACATTTAATAAGATTTTAAAGTAAAAATTAATTATTTCGCTAATTAAACAAAAAAACATAATGAAAACAAAACTCGAAAAACTATTTTATCAGCAGATTTAATAGAGTTCACATCAGGGATCAACTTCATACCTACAAACCCGCACGGCGGCACGCTTGCAACGTTCAAAGGCTGAGCCGACACTTTTTTAAGCATTGTTATTTCTATAACCGTTCATTAACGACATAAATGATTATCATAATTTTATTAGTGGCATGCGGTGTAGCCTTTTCGCGAAGTTTGTTTTACGATGTCAGATACAACCTGTATATTAATAAATGTTCAAATTGAGTACCAGTAACACATTTCTATTAACGGGTTTTATAATAATGGCAACACGGCAATGTCATTCTATCACCATTCTATTACGAGGCGACTGACCGATAATTGATCGATCATTATGAATTTAGCAGATTCCGAACTTTTAGAACAATGACAATAGAATGACAATGGAATGCTGTTGGAATGACAAATTTATAAAAATATCAGACTATAGGCCCCAGATATCCTGCCTATTTGAGTTACGTAATCAGTTATCCGACATCGCAACGAAAGCTTTTGAAATATTACATTAACTAAATGAAAACAGACTTCTCTCAGGTGAAATGTGACTCATACATTTTTTTTAAAGTATAAGCATCAGTATGAAACGGAACGTTTATTGACTACTCAGAATGTCATTCGGTGTCAGTGATGTTTCACTAGAGTGGCCAATATGACGACCGTGATTAGACTCATTTATAGAATTTAACAAAATACTAAACAATCCGAATTTTGTCTCGACTTGAAATATTTATATTTTTATGTTTTACTAGCGGCCGCCAGCGACTTCGTTCGCGTGGAGTTACTTATGCTCCGCTCCTATTGGTCGCAGTGTAATGTTATATAGCCTAAAGCCTTCGTGGATTAATGGGCTATCCAACGCAAAAAGAATTTTTGAAATCAGACGAGTAGTTCCTGAGATTAGTGCGTTCAAACAAACAAACTGTTCAGCTTTATAAAGGCTGTATCTGACATCGACGCACAAACGAGTACCATGGATCGAGTACATGATTCTGAACCCCCCAGTGCTGGAATTTTTCGTCGGCGTTTTCATGATTTAAAAAAATATGTATGTAGTTTTTTTCACTTTAAACCGTTCACGATTGCTATACTTTTATAACCCAATAAGATAAAACTCGAAAAACTATCTTATCAGCTGATTTAATAGAGTTCACATCAGGGATTAACGTCGTATCTACAAACCCGCACGGCGGCACGCTTGCAACGTTCAAAGGCCGAACCGACACTTTTTTTTAAGCACTGAATTCTGTAACCCTTCCTTAATGACATAAATGGCTATCATAATTTTATTAGGGGCATACGGTCTAGCCTTTTCGTGAAGTTTGCGTTACGATGTCAGATACAACCTGTATATTAGTATACATTATTCAAGTTTTTTTTTTCGAGTCTACCGTATTTCAGTTTCGATCGAGTTTACCGTATCTCAGTTTCGATCGAGTTTACCGTATCTCAGTTTCGATCGAGTTTACCGTATCCCTTGACGAATTTATAAGTACTTAGATATTAATCAAATCTCACCCTTTTATCAGCATTGTAGACTTTGTTATCAGGATCATCAATGATGGGTTCGTCGTTACAAAGGAAGTCAAAGCAGAAGCCTTCAGGAGCGTTGTACAGATTGAAAAGCGTATGGGTCATAATATCTGACATTTTACCTGGAATTTGAGATTAATTTTAAGAGCCAGAGTTACTGACATAACTTGCTGAGTAAGTAAACTGAAGTGCCAGTGGAGTGGCCTTGTCTGCCGATAGCTGGAGGAGCAGGCAAGTCGGTTTAACGGTCTCTAGACCGTGTATTGGCAACCGTGGTATGCCCGTTGCTACAAGGACTGGAGGGTCTTCAGATCAATCTCCCTTTGGCGCATCATCGTTGGTCGTGTTGTTGGGTATAACATTGCATCACCTCGCTCAACTGCCGTCTTCCTTCCTATTCGCTCAGTTTTTCAGAGTGAATATGAATAGGCTCTTAATAAACTAGCGTGCTTTACCATCAACGATCGCATCACTGCTTACCATCAGGCGGGATTGCTGTCAAGCGCTAGTTTATAATCATTAAAAAAAAAAAAAGTCGAAGGAAGCTGTGGGCCAGTCTGGGAGAGGCTTAAATCCAACAGAGGCTCTCCCAAGGATCTGTCATTAAACGGTCTTTATTTACACCTCATATTTTTTAAGTTTGACACAAGGTCAAAATTCAAGAACTAGCTAGTCCACTGGCACATCTACCAAAATTGCATTATATAGCATACCCTATAGCAGCACACTGTCCCCTAAGATACAGGCCTAGCCTAGTTTAGGGGACAGGGATAAACCTATTGTGCCTATTGTAATGCATTATTAATGTACATAAAAATTGAACAATGTATTTTTTGTCCCCATAAATATTTGTATTTGTATTGTATTGTATTAAGGTTCACCAACAGTTGCTAGTGATATTTCACATGATTGTGTCTTAAATCTAACTGCACAACTAATTACAGGCAAACACCACATGCTAGGTGTTCTTTGTTGACTTGATTCGATTAGTTCGGTACTAAGTTGTTAATTTTGTATTACTTATGAGCTTTGACCTAACCTCAATAAAGAACGAAATACAAATACTGACTCAAAAGTTAAGTCTGGAACTAAAATTAGATTTCGTTTTGTAATAATAATAATAATTGGCAACACCAAAGTCAACATCAAGAATTATTTTGTCTGACAATTCCACATGACGGGAATCTCGTGAAAGCTGAGAAAGAGAAACAAATTAAATATCTCGACTTGGCGCACGAGATTGTTGACATGTGGAATGTGAACTCTGCAGTCATTGTACCGATTGTCGTATCGGCCAATGGTTTGATAGCCAAGAGCCTCGAGCAACATCTATTGAGGCTCTCGTTAGGCAGTTGGATCAAGGGCCAGATTCAAAAGGCAGTACTCCTCGATACGGCCCGCATCGTGAGGAGGTTCCTATCTCTGGAGCCCTAACCACCGATAGCTTGGACCCCGCTCCCGCCATCGGTGAAACACTATTTTTTATAATTTTAAATGTTTTTGTATGTTTTTATATAAATATTTAAAAGTGTAAAACAGTGTGTACCTATGTATAAAAAAATAAAGGGAATAATAATATTTTTTATTTATTCACTCTTCACAAAGTTGATTTGTAATAGTGTGTACAAAAAAGTCTCAGCTGAATTCCACCTTCGTGAGAGACTGGTGTCTGATATAGGTATTTTTTTTTTATAATTATAAACTAGCACTTGACCGCAATCCCGCCTGATGGTAAGCAGTGATGCGATCGTTGATGGTAAAACGCGCTAGTTTATCAAGAGCCTAATCACTCAGAAAAACTGAGCGAATAGGAAGGAAGACGGCAGTTGAGCAAGGTGATGCAATGTGAAACCCAACAACACGACCAACGATGCTGCGCCAAAGGGAGATTGATCTGAAGACCCTCCACGACCAAACTCCCAACACAACAACATTAGGCGCATCGTACCCGGCACACATCGCAACACAACTGCTCAGACCCGTCCTCCCTGGTGACCTGTGTTACAGGTCACCAGGCCCCTTCCATGGCTAGAATTAGCTTTAATGGAGATACCGTGCAAGAGTCACAGACAAATAATAGGCAAAACAAAATAAAAGTTATAAGTAAACAATATGCTTAACAGATAAAAGCAAAAGTAATATGTTATAGTAAAAATAATTCTAATAAATATAAGAAATACCTGCCTATAATATTGCAGAATTAGTTGTGGAGTCATGTTGTGAGACGATGAGTGAGTGTGGTGATCATGTGTGGAGTGTTGGAGTAATATGACATGTGATTGAGTAATTAAGATCAACAGTGTGAGAGTGAGGGTGTAAATAAGGCGGTATGTGTGCCAAATTTCATCCCAACCGATTATGTATTCATTTTGTGTATTTTATTTATTTCTTTTAGTAGTATGACCAGTAGAGATCAATAGTTCTTACCTAGAACATCAGATCCCCTCCACATAAACTCCATCCTGTCTTCCTCAATCATGGCTTCTCTTTCTTTGTGGTCAACGCGACCTGTACGGACAAAAGTTAAGTTATACAGAGTTATTAACGTAACATCTGTTCAGTATTTTTATGTAAAGAATCTATGTACAAAATATCATAAATATATCATGAAAAACCACAAAATTATGAGCTTGTTATCTCACTTGGTTGTCCCAACAATAATATGGTCACCGCATCACTCGTCCGGCCGCGCCTCTAGCGGCGCGGCGTGGATGGACTCCTAGTACTATGATCTACCGACAGCTGTTTTGCTCGCTCGGTAACCACACTGCAAAATTTCTAAATGTATTTGGGAAAATATATTATAACATGGTGTAAAAATGATTGGAATTGATTCAGTTGCTCATTCTGAACAAACTATATTCAGGTTTCGTATAAAGAAGTGAGAGTTACACTTGGTGTTTGGGACAGGTTGGCAAAAACTGAAAGGTAGCTTCAGACCATGATTTATGATCGAAAGACGTTGAATTTTTCTCAGTGAAATTTTAAAATTTTCCGACTGTTTTTTCACTTGATTTGTGACGAGTTGATATGTTGTAACAAAATCCTACCCTCTGCACCCAATTTTATTAAAAACTACTATAAAGTGTTAACTCGTTAATGTATCTCACGTAACAAAAAAATCACTATCGAAGCTTATTCACCTCTGAGCACACCACAATACCGGCCGTAAGTCCCCTCTTTGAGGAGTGGCTAAAGACCTTGCGCCTGACGCAGGTTCTCACCGCACACGGCCAACGCCAGGTTGTCATCATTCTGTGATTCGTTCTGAGGACACGGTGGAGCATACGGTGGAGTTCTGCCCGGCTTGGGTAGAGCACCGCCGTGTCCTCGTAGCGGCGATCGGCGGCGATCTCTCACGTCCGACCCTGGTTCAGGCCATGAAAAAGAGTAGGCGGAACGCGTGAGGGAGCGGGAATCCCTCACGCCACTAGCCGCCGCAGGAGACGCCCTGGTCGGGGTACGACACCGAACTCCCAGCCACGACCACGACCAGGCCCGAGTCGACGGCGCGTCGTGTTACACGAAGGGTCCACGAAGACCGATGCCTCCTGGGTCAGGGTTGCGGGTAGTTTAAAAAGGAAACCGTGGCCCTGGCCGTTGCACAGGCAAGTGAAGAAACACGGGTGGGTTTTAGTTAGTAACGTCTGATACGCCCTTCAGCTCCGCCCAGCGCGGGAGATTTAAATGAGGTTATTCACCTCACAGCTGATTTCGTGCGCTGAGTATCACAAAGAAAACGTTCAGTTTGCGTTTCCTGGAAAAGCTTTTACTCATATACAACTTACTTGTATATGCCACTCTGGATTCATACTTTTCATTTTAGCCAAGATGTTCCACACATGCAGTATACCAATCCATACTAATATTATAAATGTGAAAGTGTGTTTGTTTGTTTGTTTGTCCTTCCTTCACGCCGTAGCTAAGCAATCAATCGACCTGATTTTTGGCATACCGTTAGTTGAAAAGAAGGAGAGTAACATAGGCTACTTTTGGTCCTAAAGAAACATCAAGTTACCAAGGGAGATTACTGGAATATTTGTATGTGTACACCAAATATCCTAATATTATAAATCGGAAAGTAAGTTTGTTTGTTCCGCTTTCAGGCCGTAACTACTAAGCCGATTGTTTTGAAATTTTGCAGACGTAAAGTTAGAAGTCCGGATTAAATAATAGGGTACTTTTTTATCCCGGAAATAAATTATTTCACTAGGAAAATCTAAAAGCGCGATATAACCGATCTCCACGCGAGCGAAGCCGCGGGCGGAAAGCTAGTAATTAATATACCTTGGTTGGTTTAGTGGCGAGTTTTAAACTGTCACTTTTGAATTTTCAAATAATCATAATATTCATGTTTAGAACAACACGCGTGTAGTGATGGCCTGTGTTACGAGTAAGTTTAATATCATCACAATGTTATTTTAAGTTAAGCAAATATCAACATTATACTTCTTCTTCTGCTTTTACTTCAGCCTATAGAAATCCACTGCTGGGCAAAGGCCTCCTCCAAAGCAGTGATGACTAGTCTTGTACTGCCCGCATCCATCGGCTTCTCGCGACCTTCACCAAGTCATCGGTCCACCTTGTTGGGGGCCTCCCTACGCTGCGTCTTCCGGTACGAGGCCTACACTCCAGAACCTAATTGCCCCATCGGCCATCGAATCTACGAGCAATGTGTCCCGCCCTGCCACTTAATTTTAGCGACTCGAAGAGCTATGTCGGTGACTTTGGTTATTCCGCGGATCTCCTCATTTCTGATGCGATCGCTCAGAGAAACTCTGAGCATAGCTCTTTCCATCGAGCTTTGTGTGACTTTCAGCCTTCGTATGAGGAAAACTTCATAGAAATAAAAATTAAGTTGATTTTAGACTGACAGTACTCTTCTCATCTGTAAAAATATTATAGCGGAAATCATGAGCTTATATTTTTGCAAATAAGTCGCATTTTGCAGATTATGCATGCTATAAAACTTCAAAACACGTTGAACCAGATGTTTCAATAGCTTTTCAAATATGGTTTGATATCGACCAAAGTCGTGCCCTTGTTCAGTTAAAAGTTGAATAAGTAATAATGACATAATAAGTCAACATTTAATACACCTACCTTGATTAATTAAATGATTATTCACACCTAAATACTTACCAATGTACATTAAGGATTTCATTGACGAAAAATATTAATGTCAGTTACATCCAAAAAGATTTGCATGCTTATATTATATTGGCAAAACATGTGTTTTTAGGGTTCCGTAGCCAAATTGCAAAAAACGGAACCGTTATAGATTCGTCATGTCTGTCTGTCCGTCTATCCGTCCGTATGTCACAGTAATTTTTTTCGGAAACTATAAGAGCTATACTGTTGAAACTTGGTAGGTAGATGTATTCTTCGAACCGCATTAAGATTTTGATGCAAAAATAAAAAAATAATAATAAATATTGGAGGCTCCCCATACTTAGAACTGAAACTTATTTTTTTTTTTTCATCAAACACATAGGTGTGGGGTATCTGTGGATAGGTCTTCAAAAATGATATCGAGGTTTCTAAAATATTTTTTTTCTAAACCGAATAGTTTGCGTGACAGACGCTTCCAAAGAGGAAAAAAGTTGGTCTCCCCCTCTATCTTCTAAAATAAGGAAATGAAAAATGTAAAAAAAAAAACATATGATGTACATTACTAGAAAAACTACCAACGAAAATTGTTTTGAACGAAATCTAGTAAGTAGTTTTTTTTTAATACCACGTAAATCCTAAACCGCTTATTACCGCGTAATCTTTCATACAAATAACTTAAAACCTTTAATTTCACAAATCAATGGTACGAAACCCTTTGTGCGTGAGTCCGACACGCACTTGGCCGGTTTTTTTGAATTTTATTTGACAACGTTTGTGTACTGCGTTTAAGGCAAATAAATATATTGTATAAGCATTTTTATGTCTTTTATTTCATTTTCTATATATTAATTATATTTTTAAATATGTAAAAGCCATTTTTTTTATATTATATTTAATGCGTGACCGCAATCCCGCCTGATGCAATTGCAATTGCATCACTGTTCAGGCAGAGCAGTGATGCAATTGTGGATTGTAAAACGCGGCGCCAAATGTTGTTGTGTCGGGAGGTTAGTCGTGGTGGGTCTTCAGATCAATCTCCCTTTGGCGCAGCATCGTTGGTTGTGTTGTTGGGTTTAACATTACACCGCCTCGCTCAACTGCCGTCTTCCTTCCTATTCACTCAGTTTTTTTAGTGAATAGGCTCTTAATAAAGTAGCGCGCTTTACCATCAACGATTGCATCACTGCTTGTAATCAGGCAGAATTGCAGTTAAGCACTAGTTTATAATTATAAAAAAAAATGTCGATACAAATCAGCAAGTACATTTGCTATCTCAGGCGAAGGCTGTGCTAAATCTTTAACCTAGGGACCAATAATATATACTTATATGCTGTACATAATAAAATTCTTTATTCTACTTAACAATGGCGAAAATTCAATTTTTCATAAACTACACAAAATTTCATTTCAGCGGATCTTTTTTCTTCCTATTTCATTAAATAAATAATAGAAGGAAAGTATTAGTTTGGTCCCGTCCAATTAGGAGACGATGCATAGTTTAGACCTGATTAAAAAATTACTGAAAAAATATATCAATTTACGGCAGGCTCCGGTATGATGTCCGGTGAAGCCGTACGGAGGACGGGTCTGAACAGTTGTGTTGCGATGTGTGCCGGGTACGATGTGCCAAATGTTGTTGTGTCGGGAGTTTGGTCCTGAAGGCTCTCCAGATCAGTCTCCCTCTGGGTTGCATCACCTCGCTCAACTGCCGTCTTCCCTCCTATTCACTTAGTTTTTTGAGTGAATGGGCTTATTAAACTAGCGCGCTTTACCATCAACGATTGCATCACTGCTTACCAACAGGCGGGATTGCGATCAAGGACTAGTTTATAATTATAAAAAAATATATATATTGTAGTTACCTTCAGGCCTTTTCTTCACCGGACCGGCAAAAGAATTCAAATCAAACAGCCTACTCGATAAAAAAAACTTTTGACAGTTGTCGCGAAGCCAAGGTCAAAAGTAGTTCGCGTCTTATTTTTTTTCCTACACATTTGGGGCACAAGCTTGTTCATATTTTTGACAGCTGATATGAAGGCAAAGGCCAGAAGAAATTGAACCTGTTAATATATAATTTTTTTAGACACGTACATTGCTCATTTTCCAATTGAGTGCTTTGAGCTACTGAAATTTGATATCTAGTTCATTCTGATGCCTAATTAGTACGGACTTTTATCTCGTATACATGATCAAATTACATTAGCTAGTAAAACTTTGGGGACGTTATGAGTTGATAATGATAATTTAATATTATAAAACAAACATTAAATTAATAATTTGCAATTTCTGAAGGCACTTGAAATATCAGTTATTTTTTTTTTTTGCATAATCTTTCTAGTTATGGAGAGTTCAATATCATTTCATCCTGGCTGTAATTAGCTTAAAATGTTCCCAATGTTTTGACATAAGGCGTAATGTTAGAAGTCCGGATTAAATAATAGGGTTCTTTTTATCCTGGAATATTTGATATTCCTGAGGGACAACAAAAATATTGTTAGCTTCGGTGATAGATGGCGCTGTGTGTCGTTTAAAATTGTTTTTTTAAACGACACACAGCGCCATCTCAGCCAAATATTGTAAAAGAATAAGCACATGTACGAGTATACTTAGAAGTTACATGAGGAGTTTTGGCGGGAAAGTCAAGCTGAGAGTCACGCTCATTTTTCATCGGACTTTTAAAATTATTTACAGTGCTTTTTACTAAATAAAAGTGCGTGATTTGTGTGGCTGGGCTGCTTTCGGGAAGCTACGTAGAATCTTCTCGTCCGAAATACCGCAGTGTCTCAAGACAAAAGTCTTCGACCAGTGTGTGTTGCCAGTGATGACTTATGGAATTGAGACGTGGTTGCTAACAATGGGCCTTATAAGAAGGCTCAAAGTCACTCAAAGGGCAATGGAGAGGTCTATGCTTGGGGTTTCACTGCGCGATCGAATCAGGAATGAGGAGATCTGCAGAAGAACGAGAGTAACCGACATAGCCCGAAGAATTGCAACACTGAAGTGGCAATGGGCTGGACACATTGTCCGTAGGACCGATGCCCGATGGGGCCGACGGGTTCTCGAGTGGCGACCACGCACCGGAAGACGTAGCGTGGTTAGGCCCCCGACAAGGTGGACCGACGACCTGGTGAAGGTCGCGGGAAACCGCTGGATGCGGGAGGCGCAGGACCGGTCGTCGTGGTGAACCTTGGGGGAGGCCTATGTCCAGCAGTGGACGTCTTTCGGCTGAAATGAATGATGATGAATGATTTATGTAGTAAAAAGTGCATTCAGTAAATAATTCATAAAGAACAGTGAAATATCGCAGCATAGTGGCCACATCATGACTTTGTCTCAAACCTCCATCGTAAGACGTATCACGCCGTCTTTTTCGACATGAACAATTCATTACGTGACATTGGTTAAATGCACAAACCGTGCGAAGCCATAAAAGAAAGAAAGAAAACAAGTTACATGATACGATAAATAATTCCCGAAAATGAAGAATCAAAAAAGTGCGATATAATCGCATATCACGCAGGCGAAGCCGCGAGCGGAAAGCTAGTAAAAAAATAAAATAAAAAATACAGCATTGTTTGTAGTGCCCTACAGGATCCATTATTAATTCGATATTTCAATAAACCAACTATTTTGTACACATTATGAATGAAATCAATTTTTGAGTATTGAATGAATTATGATGAGCAGGACTTACCTATAAATAGGCCATCGTATCCCATCTGTGCGAGTAGTGAGACTTGTTCTCTGGTGTGTCCGTATGTGTCTATCTGCCACGCAGCCTTCGGCTTGCCACAGGGACCAAGTGTGTCGTTTAGTTTCCTAAAAATGAAGACTTTATTCAGAATCTGGCTCGGTGGTAGGCCATAACATCGGCCGCCGGCAGAAGTTACCATCCACCAGACAAAGCCTTGCCGCCAAGCGATTTGTCGTATTCCGGCATGATTGTCTGGTGAAGCCGTACGGAGGATGGGTCTGAGCAGTTGTGTTGCGATGTGTGCCGCGTACGATGCGCCTAATGTTGTTATGTTGGGAGTTTGGTCGTGGAGGGTCTTCAGATCAATCTCCCTTTGGCGCAGCATCGTTGGTCGTGTTGTTGGGTTTAACATTGCATCACCTCGCTCAATTGCCGTCTTTCTTCCTAATCGCTCAGTTTTTCTGAGTGAATAGGCTCTTAATAAACTAGCGCGCTTTACCATCAACGATCGCATCACTGCTTACCATCAGCCGGGATTGCGGTCAAGCGCTAGTTTATAATATAAAAAAAAGAATCGATTTTAGTAGAATGTAATTTAGAAAAAAAAAGAAACTTAAAATGTAATGGATGAAGCACTAGTTGATAACATAAAAACAAACTTTTGTTTCGGGGTGTAAAATACACACATCAAAAGTGTCTAGGGATCAACATATATTTTTGCAATAACTTTTCTCCTGATTGATATTAATTAAAATTTTCTTTAAGGATTCATCAAATAAAGTGTTTTTGTTTGTCACAGTAACGATAAACCAAGTCACCTTTGCATTAATAAAGAAATTTGCCATTTTCCTAATAAAGGGATATTTGACATTTGAACCACTAACACAAAAGTTCGAAAAAAAGACTGAAATAACAGTTTTCTCTAAAATTTTATTGGGTAACTTAAACAATTAATAATCCGTGTTTCTACCGCGAATACTAACAACACAAGAACATCGGTTTGGCATACTCAAAATGAGTTCATCCAAATCACGCTGTGGAATGGCCGCCCATGTTCGTTGCAACAACAAAAAAAGGTCTTCTTGCGACTGGATACCGTCCATATTCGGCAGAGCTCTTCTCTGTAGCATATCCCATGCATGCTCAATCGGGTTCAAGTCTGGCGACTGAGCAGGCCAGGGCAGGACATTGATGTTAGCTGCGGCGAGAGTCTGTCTTACAACTCTTGCGGTGTGCGGTCGTGCATTATCATGCATTAACTGAAATAAGGGACCGATTTGCACTTGTAGAGGAACGATGACGTCTGATACAATCGTCTCAGCATAAATTTGAGCGTTGAGGTTGCCTTTGATCCAAATCAACTCAGTTCTTCCGCCGATCCAAATACCCGCCCATACCATGATGGTTCCACCACTATAAGGATGGACTTCCTGGCAGGATTTTAATCGCTGTTGGCGTCCAGGGGTTCTCCAGTGTCGTATACGTCTTGTATCCGGTCTCATACCAAAACGAGACTCATCAGAAAAGCACACGAAACGCCATTGTTCTTCTGCCCAATTTCTGTGTTCAAGAGCCCATTGATATCGAATCCTACGATTGTGCATTGCTATAGGTGGTACCCGTAGCGGTCTTCGGGAATGAAGGTTCACTTCATGCAAGCGGTTTCTGACTGTTTGGTCGCTAATTAAGTTCCCTGAAGAGTGATGAAGCCTCACGGCTAACATCATGGCGGTTATTGTTGGAGCTCTTCGAGTTAAGATTTGAATGTATCGGTCTTGTCTCCGTGTGGTGCAGCGATACCGTCCTCCATGGCGCTCAGCCACGGTACCAGTGCTTCGGTAACGTGTCCAAAGTCGACTGATAACACTCTGACTTGTATTCAGAGCTAAAGCCACAGTACGTTACCGGGAACCAGCTTCTATCATTCCCACGGCTCTGAGCATTTCTTCCCTGCTTAAATGACGTCGCCGCTCCATAATAACGTTGGTTTTAATCAGTAGTAGGGAAACAGTAGCACTAATATTGTCTTCAATGCGTTGTATGTTTTTATAGGGAAAATATTGACAGCTGATTTTCATCTTTTACTCGAATTTGATTCACAGTTCCTGATTCAAATTATGAAATGCACCAAAAAGGATCCATATAAATTTATAAAATCATAAATTTATTACAAAGCCACATCTCAATCTCAAGAAACCCGCATAAAAATGCTTGATCCCTAGACACTTTTGATGTGTGTATTCATGGCTGTGCCTCGAACAGGCGACAGACTCTTCCTAACATTAGTTAGGAAACTATCCTGGTGTTCCATGTCACACATATACCGAGGGTCGCGGGAATACTTCCGCAACCCCCGGCTGGTGTCGGACAGCACCGCTACTGGCCTACTCGAGTCATGGGGGGGGAGTGAGGTTGATTAATACCCCCGCGACGTCAACTGTATCACTAGAAACGTCAAGGAGCCGAGCCTTCTCCCGGGCCAGTCCGCCAGTACCAGCTAGATCGCCTCTATCGTGATGAGGTTTTAGATGATGATGGACTTACCTCAACCCCCAAGTGTATTGATCAATAATATGCAGGTAATCCGGAGTAGCCTCGTCATTATGGACCCAACCGCCACCAGCGAACTCTATCCGACCTTCCTGCACCAGGGTTCTGAAGGTAGCCCTGGTTGCGGGGCGCTGTTCCTTCCACCAGCGCCAGAAGTAAGCTGTCTCGGAGAAGGTAAACCTTTGGAAAGTAAAATGTTCACAAAGTAAACGAAATTTAAGTTTAATTCATCTAATTCGTTCATTTTTTTTTTATTAATTTATAAACTAGCGCCTGACCGCAGTCCCGCCTGATAGTAAGCAGTGACGCAATCGTTGATGGCAAAGCGCACTAATTTATTAAGAGCCTATTCACTATAGCCTTGAAGACACTCAAATTGTAGTCCGACGGAAACACCGCCGCTGGCAAATTGTTCCAGTCCCTCGATGTATGTGGTATAAAGGAGGAGGCGAAACGCTTCGTCCGGATCGTAGTGGTGTTAACAACATAAGGGTGGAAACTCGCCGTACGACGGGTCGTCAGGACAGAAGATGAATATTCGTTTATTCCTGCCGAACCTTGTGGAAATGACTTTACGCACCATACCCGCCGCTAGCTAGGCGACGGACGTGTGTGGGACTGGCCCGGCCGGAGCCGGGAATATCCACTAAAACCACTCGGTTACCCTCGGGCCCTGTGTTGAGAGTGTCACGGGGTCGGCCCGAAGGCCTAGACGCCGTGCCACTCTCAGGGCTTACCGGCCTTATTAAGGCCGGTTTCCGCGCCAAAGGGGGATTACCCGGTAAGCGGAGTAATCCCCAGACGTGGTGACCGGTGCAATGCGCGTGCGGGGGCTACCCACACGCGCTGGTCACACTCTGGGGCTAAAGGAGACGGGGGTTCGTCCCCCGCCTTCTTCGCCCCGCCCGTCTACGCCGGAGGGGAGCGGCAAGAGCATCTTCTTCCCGCTCCCTCTCCGCAGCCTCCTTCTGCGAGAGGACGGTCTCGCAGAAGGAGGCGGATTCCTGCCGAACCTGATGTAAGCCAACGTATATGGCGTTTTAGACACCATGTTTTCAATTATTTCTAAACTGTCTATAGATTATCTTAATTTAGCTATGTATGTTGTTGTGTCGGGAGTTTGGTCGTGGAGGGTCTTCAGATCAATCTCCCTCTGGTGCAGCATCGTTGGTCGTGTTGCTGGGTTTAACATTGCATCAAACCACTCAAATGCCGTCTTCCTTCCTATTCACTAAGTTTTTTAAGGGAATAGGCTCAATAAACTAGCGCGCTTTATCTTAACAATTGCATCACTGCTTGCCATCAGGCGGGATTGCGGTCAAGCAATAGCAAAAAAAACCTAAGCAAAAGAATGGTTCTGAAACTCCATGAAAAAATTTATTCGCAAAAGCAGAAGAAGTAGCTTACTTTCGTCTCTTGTCGTGCAGCAGTTCTGAGAGCACGGAATGGTAGATCAGCTGGACATTAGCTGTGCTTATTGTTGTTTTAGCTGTAACAAAGAAGAAATAGTAGTTAACTTGTAGAATTTATTTTAGTGGAAGTCCTCAGGTCTTTTCTAATTTAAATTATGGTGGGTATACACGATCAATCGAAACATCTAAACGACCGACGAAGAAGCTAAAGTAAGAGAGATAATTGGCAAAATAAGACAGTATTTCGCGAATATGCATATTTGTTAAGTTATATTTTTTTTTTTTAGTAATTATAAACTAGCGCTTGGCCGCAATCCCGCCTGATGGTAAGCAGTGATGCGATCGTTGATGGTAAAGCGCGCTAGTTTATTAAGACTCACGCTACGCGCTAGTTTTTTAGTCACTCAGATTGAGCGAATAAGAAGGAAGACGGCAGTTGAGCGAGGTGATGCAATGTTAAACTCAACAACACGACGAACCATGTTGCGCCAAAGGGAGATTGATCTGAAGACCTTCCACGACCAAACTCCCAACACAACAACATTTGGCGCATCGTACCCGGCACACATCGCAACACAACTGCTCAGACCGGTCCTCCGTACGGCTTCACCAGACATCATGCCGGAACACGACAAATCGCTTGGCGGCAAGGCTTTGTCTGGTGGGTGGTAACTTCTGCCGGCGGCCGATGTTATGGCCTACCACCGAGAAAATTTTCATAACACGCAAATATACATTCAAAGTTCTAACTTCTGTGTCTTCAGAAATTTGTACTTAGATTTGTTTACTCAGATTTTTTATTATACACGCTTTTGTATGCAAAGATTTGTTGCGTAAGCAATATTCTATGGAAATCTGTGCGAAGTTCGTATCGCGTGGACGCATCACTACCTTTTTCTTTTTTCAGCCTATAGAGGTCCACTCCTGGACAAAGGCCTCCTCCAAAGCCGTCCACAATGACCGGTCTTGTGCTGCCCGCATCCATCGGCTTCCCGCGACCTTCACCAGGTCATCGGTCCACCTTGTTGGCGGCTTCCTCACGCTGCGTCTTCCGGTACGTGGCCGCCACTCCAGAACCTTACTGTCTCATCGGCTATCGGTTCTACGAGTAATGTGCCCCGCCCACTGTCACTTAATTTTAGCAGCTCGTAGAGCTATGTCGGTGAATTTGGTTGTTCTGCTGATCTCCTCATTTCTTATTCGATCACGCAGAAAAACTCCGAGCATATATTTCCACCGTCCTTTGTGTGACTCTGAACCTTAATTTATTAGCTAAAAACCAATTGACCCGTTAGACGCGTTCCTGTCCAAAGAAAAGTGTAAAACAAACAAACAAAAATCAAACTAATCAAATAGTAGAAAAAGTATGGTTCCCACATAACGGTAGGAGAATGAAGAACCTGGGACTCGTCCTCGACAGCCGGTGGAACTTCGAGAAGCACTTTCGATGTTTGGCTCAAAAAAAAAGGTTGAAGGTGATCTAGATGTTGTTTGGATCTGTATTCAATTTTTTGGATGGCAGTCGATGGTAGTAGATAATGACGGTAACAACCTCCGTGACGTAGCGGTAGTGAACTCGGCAGCTGCGCAAGAAGGCGCGGGTTCGATCCCCGCTTAGTGCAAATATGTATGCATGAATATGAATATTTGTACTGGTCTGGTCATGCCTTAAAAGTCCAACACTTGGTCTAGCTCCAATGCTTCGATATCGCCTTCGGTTTGTGGAGGGCAGACTGCAGTCACTTCACGGAAAATATCGAAGAAGTTTACCTAAAATCAGTAGTTAGACTGGTAAAGTAGACCTCAGACTCCAAAGCTGAAAAATCTTCGGATGCGCTGAGATGATGATGATGATGAATTGATAATGACCTAAGCGAATTTGCAGCCAGAACCCGTTTTAAATAAACAGACAGCTGTGCTGATGAGCAATTTCTCACAGGTCATGGCAACTTTAAAAGTAAACTGTATTCTTTTAAACTTGTTCCTTCACCTTTGTGTCAATGTTCTACATCGAACTGTGAATTTGAACAGTCCGCACATCACATCTTGTGGGAGTGTGTTCTTTGGCAGAATGAACGCAATATTATGTTGGATAGTGTACAAGTTACATCCGGAGTCGTTTATTATACGGACCTTGTAGAAACTAGAACCAATTTCCGTGCGTTCAGGCGCTTTTGCCATACCTATTATTGGAATCAATTGTAACAGCACATACCTACTTAGGACCCATTAACTTAATCAAATTTTATTCAGTGGTGCTTGGCAATCTGAGCTTCTCCCAGTTGCAATAATGTCCCTTTGTGCCGATTGGCCTAGTTCTGTTCTGTCTCCTGCTTGTTAAGGAGGGAAGTGGATAAAATATCTTTTTTCTTACTCCTCCGCTATTCTTTTCTGATTAATTTCGTTGCGGGACCCAAGACAGTTGAATCGTTTCTCCGGGACTCGTCGAGCTTCATTGCTCGGCGTTTTTCTGGCGGTCTCCACTGTTGATTCTGGCTTTCAGGAGTTGCAGTGGGTGGGAAAAAGTGTGGCGGGTTTTGTACTGATGGGCAGTTTATTCCGCCAGTTCTTCTTCCCAGCGAAAGCACTAGGAAGTGTCGATGGGTGGGCGTGTTGGGGGACTGTCTTATGTAATATTGACGTTCAAAAAGCGCTAACAATCAGGCTAAATTAAACAAATGACTTCAAAATTTTATAGTATATTGATAAATCACTTACTTCCATAATAATATTCGTCGAAGGTCTTCACCCATCCCGCGTCCATGTGAGAATGAGGAATCAAATGGACGTTCAGAGCTCCATCTCTTGTTTGTGAACATTGCTGCAAGAAAAACAAACGTCCAAATTAGAAGATACTAAATGCACTCCACGGTTTCACCAGCGTAGTTTTCGATAAGTTTTTTTTTTATATGCTCAGCTCCTTTTGGTCGCAGTGTGATGTTATACAGTCGAAAGCCTTCTTGGATTAATGGGCATTCCAACGTAAAATGAATTTTTAAATCGGACCAGTAGTTCCTGAGATTAGCGCGTTCAAACAAACTCTTCAGTTTTATATATTAGTACAGATTAGATAAAAAAAAAATACTTATCAAATCATATTCTTATAATTTTTGAGATAGATATGTGAAACCGACAACTAAGTTTCTTTTTTTCTACTTCTTTTATTAATATCGGCTCGTTCAAAGACGTCCAACTATTATGACTTGATAATAAATCTTTTAGCCCCTAAACAATGGCGTATATACAGCGTTGAATTTTAATGGTTGTTTTCCCGCAGCGAAACGGTTTTGTCTTAGTAATACAATCGTTTCATCATATAAATAAAATATTAGAAACATAAAATGGAAGATTTAACATAATGAGAAAAAACTCGAAAGTGAGTTAGTAATTTGAACATCTTATGCTCCGCTCCTATTGGTCAGAGCGTGATGTTATATAGCCGAAAGCCTTCCTGGATTAATGGGCTTTCCAACGTAAAAAGAATTTTTCTAATCGGACTCGTAGTTCCTGAGATTAGCGCGTTCAAACAAACACTTCAGCTTTATATATTAGTATTGATTTCGTAGAAGTATCGAGATCAAAATATTCTACGGGTTCTAGTTATAAAATTACTGTTTGCCAAATTCTTCCAATCCGTTGAGGAGTTTCTGCGTGTTACAGTAACAAACATTCACCAGTTCCTCCTTCATCCCACTTAGAATAACATTATAAGGCGAGCCACGTTTTGACCTTTATAAGTTTTGGTTGAGTAAGAATATCGGGATAAAAAGTATTTAATGTATTATTTATGGTTATAGACCATCTATGTGCCAAATTTTATCCAAATCCGTTCAGTAGTTTTTGCGTTAAAGAATAATAAACATCCATCCATCCCTCCTCATTTGCGTTTTTAAGAGGGAACTCTAGTGGTGCTTTCTTTATACAAACGTATTCCGCGCGATAATAGATTTTAGAACAACAATTTTTTTTCTACAACCTTACACCGTGATTATACGTGCTCCTATCATTTGATTTTTTCCGAAACTTAATTAATAAAAGAAATATGATACTTTGCGTTGATTTAATTCCCCCATCTCCGTTCCACCATCGAACGGCCCGTCGTACGGCGAGTTTCCACCCTTACGCTGTTAACACCATTACGATCCAGACGAAGCGTTTCGCCTCCTCCTTTATACCGCGTACATCGAGGGACAGGAACAATTTGCCAGCGTCGGTGTTTCCGTCGGACTACAATTTGAGTGTCTTCAAGGCTAGAGTGAATATGCTCTTAATAAACTAGTGCGCTTTACCATCAACGATTGCGTCACTGCTTACCATCAGGCGGGATTGCGGTCAAGCGCTAGTTTATAATTTAAAAAAAATACTTCAAAATCGCGATAACTAATACATTTTTACCGTGATGTTCAGATGACTATTGGACAAACGTTTTTGACAAAAAAGAAAATAATAGAAGCATAGGTATACTTTTCCTCTAAATTTTGATATAAAAATAATTGAGATCTGTCGTGTTTTGAAAAAGAAAACAGTGGAATACGAAACATCTTTTGGTCAACGTTTTTGTAGGTAAAATCAGCCTGAGCTGCAACTGTCTTATTCGCACCTTACCGGGAGAAGTTGGAAGCAGAGCGACGGCAATAGTTTCTTCGAATACCTCTTTTCCAAATTCCTCGGCACTAGAGTCCCTTCTTAATATAATTATTATAATTTCATTCGCTATTCCTTTACTTAGGTAGAAAATGTCGATTCCCCCATATAACATACTAACATATGCCCGTGATTGTATCGCGGTAGTCGAATTTCTTCACAATTAAAAGTATTTACCGACCTGTATAATTATATTAACATATATTGCTCCATATGTTCGAAAAATAAGTCTACTCAACAGAGTAAATAACACAATGAACGTTGTTCAATTGCCAATATGAAACGCATTGCTAGATTGCTACTGACAGTGTGTTATGTATTTAACTTTTTTTTTTAATATAACGTTGCCCCACACTAGGAATTTAGGTGGTAGGCCATAACATCGGCCGCCGGCAGAAGTTACCACCCACCAGACAAAGTCTTGCCACCAAGGGATTTGTCGTGTTCCGGCATGATGTCTGGTGAAGCCGTACGAAGGACGGGTCTGAGCAGTTGTGTTGCGATGTGTGCCGGGTACGATGCGCCAAATGTTGTTGTGTTGGGAGTTTGGTCGTGGAGGGTCTTCAGATCAAACTCCCTCTGGCGCAGCATCGTTGGTCGTGTTGTTGGGTTTAACATTGCATCACCTCGCTCAACTCAACTGTCGTCTTCCTTCCTATTCGCTCAGTTTTTTTGTGAGAGAATAGGCTCTTAATAAACTTGCGCGCTTTACCATCAACGATTACATCACTGCTTACCATCAGGTCGGTGGGATTGCAGTCAAGCACTAGTTTATAATAATAATATTAAAAAAAAACTCCTGTGTCGTGGGTGCGCTTGTGGAGGCATGAGGAACAGGGAGTAAAGCTCACTCATCCTCCATAGAAAAGGGAGGATCCTCCGACCAGACGGGTGTTATGTCTGGCGGGCACTTGCCCAATGGTTGAAATTGGCAAGTTGTATGTATGCTAATTGCACGGTAAACTCTGATTGCGAGATGTAAAATTCGTGTGACGTCAGTATGACGCGTCGTTCATTTTGTGGCGTTTGTAGGTACCGCTACACGCTCACAAACATATAAATTCACATACACAAACATCCAGACCCGGAACAACTACTTGTAGGTCATACAAATATTTGTTCCGTGCGGGAATCGAACCCGCGACACGCAGCGCAGCAGTCAATAGCTTAACCACTGCGCTAACCGTAAAGTCAACTAATTAGCCTGCTGCTAGTAATAATTATATAAGCGTATTGTTAATACATACCTTATAACCACATTCAATTTTGCTTTTAACACTCGATATATAATTTATCCGTAACAATACAAATATAATTATGTAATAAATATAATTCATCATTATTTTATTAAAATCTATTTTTTAATTATTAAAGCGCGTATTCTACATTCGAAAACGGAATCTTATTATTATTTTCAAAATCATCTTAAGCTGTAGAATTCGTTTTTATTTAAAAATAAGAATAATGTTAATAAAAATTTAGACTAATAATTTAGAAAGGTTTTGCAATAGTTATGAAAACGTTGGTTTAAAGTGGTGATTCCTGGCTATCTGAAGTAGAACTGTGGTTATGAGGTTGTGCACCTGTAATTGTTGAAATTAGAGTATGTTTACTGTAAAGTTTCGTTCACGCTGGTGCGCTTATGTAACGTTAAAGTAGAGGCGTGGCTATTTTAGCCAGCGTGCCTCACTAACAGTAGCTTTGGGTTTCATTTGATTTTCATTAACGTTGTAATTCCCCGAATTACGTAGCTGAAAAAGCACATTTATCGGAGAAATACAAAGTTTTTTTTTTATACAGTATGTTAAGAAAACCCTGTCCGACCCGTGAAGGTGTTGTTAGGTATCGATAACTGATTCTACTAATTCATACAAAACTGGGCTAAACTTAAAATAGAAATCCCCCTAAAAAAATAAATATTATTTCGGAAAAAGAGGTAACTTAATAAATGTGCGCTAAACACCCTTCCGCGGGCGGCGGGCGGCAGGGCACGCGGCACGTGGTCGTGGTTGTCACTTTTTTTTAAATTACCAAATTTCGGGGAAGTTGGAATTAATTCGCGGGAAAAAAAGATTATTTCAAAATTCATTTGTATTGGTACTATGATTATTACGTAAAATTTTATATTATATTTGGTCATGTGTTTACCTAACCTTTATTATCCTTATGGGTCGGACAGGGTTTTCTTAACATACTGTATATGAAACCTGAATATAGTTTTTTTCAGAATAAGCCACTGAATTGATTCCAATAATTTTTACAGCGTGTCATATTTTTTCCGAAATACATTTAGAAATCGATGCAGTGTGGTCAGCGAGCGCACAACACAGCTGGTCGTAGATCATAGTACTAGGGACACAGTGAGACAAGACGCCCCCGCGCCGCGCCGCTACAGGCGCGGGTGGGTGAATGATGCGTTGACCATATTTTTGTTGAGACAACCAGATAAGCTAACAAGCTCATAACTTTGTGATTTTTATGATATTTTCTTTTAAATTTTGTACATAGCTTCTTTTTGTGCTAAGTAAGCTGACAATTGGTAAACTTGGCGTTATTGCAAAGGTCCGGCGATACTTCACTTCGGGTGTTAACACTCCGTAGTGTCTTCTCGTCCAAAATACCTCAGTGCCTAAAGACAAAAATGTCTTCAAACAATGTGTGTTACCGGTGATGACATATGGACCACTAGGGACCCTATAAGAAAGCTCAAGGTCACACAGAGAGCTATGTTGAGAGCTATGCTAGGTGTTTCTCTACGTGATCGAATCAAGAATGAGGAAATTCGTAGAAGAACGAAAGTCGCCGTCATAGCCCAGCGGAATAGCTCTTTGAAGTTGCAGTAGGCGGGGCACATAGCGCGTAGTGCCGATGGCCGATGGGGCAGAAAGGCTCTTGAATGGGAACCACGTATCGGCAAGTACAGCGTCGGATACCCACCGACTAGGTGGTCGGATGGATTATCATCATCAACCTTTTATCGTCCCACTGCTGGGCACAGGTCTCCTCTCATACAGAGAAGGATTGAGCGTAATCACCAAGCTTGCTCAATGCGGGTTGGTGGTCGGATGACCTGACCAAAATCTCAGGGAAGCGCTGGATACAGGCCGCGTCCAACCGGTCTTTTTGGAAATCTTTGGCGGTAGGCCATATCCAGCAATAATCTATACTAATATATAAAGCTGAAGAATTTGTTTGTTTGTTTGAACGCGCTAATCTCGGGAACTACTGGTCCGATTTGAAAAATTATTTTTGCGTTGTATAGCCCATTAATCCAGGAAGGCTTTCGGCTATATAACAGCACGCTGCGACCAACAGGAGCGGAGCATAACTAACTCCACGCGAACGAAGTCGCTGGCGGTTGCCATTTGGATAAATAAAATGGGATTTCCTTGTTCTGCAACAGTATGAACGAAGCTTACTTATTTGCAGCCATTTGTATCGGGTTAACAAAACAATCTCAGTTTAACGCTAACAATGAATATCAAACAAGAATTTCACACGAAAGCGCATATAACTTAAACTAATGTCCTACGGGCTCGGCAGGAGTGTAGGTCATTATGTATTTTAAACCAACACTATCATCATCAACCTTTTTATCGTCCCACTGCTGGGCACAGGTCTCCTCTCACACAGAGAAGGATTGAGCGTAATCACCACGCTTGCTCAATGCGGGTTGGCGATTTCAGACTTAAAGTCCAGGTTTCCTTTTTTTTTTTAATAATTATAAACTACCGCTTGACCGCAATCCCCCCTGATGGTAAGCAGTGATGCGGTCGTTGATGGTAAAGCGCGCTAGTTTATTAAGAGCCTATTTACTCAGAAAAACTGAGCGAATAGGAAGGAAGA
Organism: Sesamia inferens; assembly: GCA_037179545.1. Lineage (NCBI taxonomy): Eukaryota > Metazoa > Arthropoda > Insecta > Lepidoptera > Noctuidae > Sesamia > Sesamia inferens. The sequence goes on along the minus strand of CM073951.1, from coordinate 11,660,841 downwards.
CGGCAGTTGAGCGAGGTGATGCAATGTTAAACCCAACAACACGACCAACGATGCCAAAGGGAGATTGATCTAAAGACCCTCCACGACCAAACTCCCGACACAACAACATTTGGCGCATCATATCCGGTACACATCGCAGCACAACTGCTCAGACCCGTCCTCCGTACGGCTTCACCCGACATCATGCCGGAACACGACAAATCGCTTGGCGGCTAGGCTTTGTCTGGTGGGTGGTAACTTCTGCCGGCGGCCGATGTTATGGCCTACCACCGAGAAGATGTTTTCCTTCGCCTTCAGTCATTGGTGTCCAAGATATACTTAGAAAGTACATATAACTTTAGAAAAGTTACATTGGTACTGGCCTGACCTGGAATCGAACCCGCGCACACATACTTGAGAGGCTGGTGTACACTATGTGTGTAACACTTTGTACTTATACAACGTTTTACACTTTTATAACAAGCTTCCCATGGAAATTCGAAACCTACCCATTAAACGATTTAAAAACTACATAAAGGCCAAACTTTGCAAAAAGGGATATTATTCAAATTCAAATTCAAAAATTTTATTTCGGATTTAAAAAACATAAATATCCATATAGTGTTAGTACAAGTAGAACTTAGCCTAATGTTAGTAATAAATTAACTAAAGTGGGTCTGGACTCCCATCCACCTGCGTAAGAGGGGCGAGTCCCACCGATCCGAAAACACATTCAGGATGCCATTGGAGGAGGAGCGCAATCGCGTCATCATGGAAGCACAACGTTTCCGCATGATCGCGGCGAACCCGTCGACCCTCGCCTCCGCAAACATCCCTGACGCGCTACAACGCCACGGCAACCCCAAGAGCACCCTGAATGCGTTATTATACTGTACGCGCAGGTCGCTGTATGCCCGCTGGGTATACGTGGTCCACAGGCTGCACGTGTAAAACGACTGGCAGAAGGCCTTAAAAAGAGTTATCTTAACAGATTTAGAACAGCGCACAAACCTGCGGGCCAGCATGTTGCAACGGACAGCCAGCGACCTGCGCTCCCTATCGATATCCATATTATCTTTTAAGTCGTCAGTGACCCAGTGACCCAAATACTTGAACTTTGCAACCCGCCCTAAAGTAGACCCAGAGAGAGAGATTTCAGGCAACTGTTTATAGGTCAAGTTACCTGATTTAAATACCAACCACTCACTCTTATCGGTATTGTATTTGAGTCCATGAGCCACTGCATACTTTTCACATATTTCAAGTAGTTTTCTTAAAGCACCGATAGATGGACTCAGCAGCACCATATCATCAGCGTAACTAATATTGTTCACGCAAACACCGTCCACGTGACAGCCGATTTTGGTGCTGCTGAGCTCACCTATCAGCTTATTTATGTACAGATTGAAAAGACGGGGGGAGCTCAGACCTCCCTGTCTTACCCCACAGTCCAACCCATACATTTCAGAGTAAGAGCCTGCCCACCTTACCGTATTCCTCTGACTGCTATACCAAAAACTGAATAATGATATAACGTCAGAGGGAACAGCAGTGTCCTGAGTGAGCTTATGCCAGAGTAGGTCATAATTGACCAGGTCGAAGGCCCTCGATAAATCCAAGAAACAAGCTATTACAGGAGTCTTTCTGTCAGTATAATATTGGACAGTCTGCTTAAGGCACAAAATTGCACTATCTGTCGACAAGTTTGGTCTGAAGCCAAACTGACCATCCTCGAGAATGATATGCTTAGCCAGTATTTTATCAAGCAGACTATCCAATACCTTAGCACAGACAGTAGCAAGTGATATCGGCCTATAATTGGAGATATCGGAGGCATCGCCTGTCTTATTCTTCACTACTGGCACAACGATCGTTTTAGTAAGTTGGGCAGGTAAGTAACTATGACTTAGACAAAGGTTAAAAAACATAGCCAGCACTCGTGGTAAGTGTACCCCAGCGTGTTTAAGATGTTCGACACTGAGGCTGTCGTGACCGGGAGACTTACCCCTCACCATGCTCTGTATACTTCTCGCAACTTCCTTAGCAGAGAACCTGACAGGGCGAACCCCGGTCACGACCGCCCCAGCGGCATTTTTAGACAACTCGCCAAAGTTATCCAAACGCGAGCACACCTTAAAATGTTTGTGGAAAGCGTTAGCTATTTCAATGGGGTCGCTCACGCCCGCGACGCTCATCTTATCATCGTTTTAATTTATTAGTTAATTTCCAAAACTTATTAAATTGTTTACTTTCATGACAAGACGCTAACATATCCATTTTAATTTTCTCCTGGTTGTTTTGACAATATTTTAACTTAGTTTTAAACAGATTTCGCGATTTACACATATTTTCATAAATAATTCCGGAGGTAGGTTTTTTATAAAATAGCCACATTTGATAACATAGTCGGGCATCGCGATGAGCCTCACGAACGTGTTTGTTCCACCCAACTACATAGTTCCCTTTATAACGCTTTTTAATGGAAGCTGCATGGGAGAGTATGGCTCCTTTTTTCAGAATACAAATAATTTCATTGTACAACCTATCTATCACCGACCGATGATCAGTTTTGCGACACATATTATCAGCACAATTTTGAAATACTGTAGGAAAATCAATTTGTTTTAGGTTGCTATTACAGTAATCTAAATAATTATTTATCTGGACTAAATTTCTCTCACCCCATACAACTTTATTACAAGAATTGTAGGATTTAATAACCTTAGGTTTAATTAAATTAATGTTACACTCTATTACTAACGGAATATGGTCTGACATATACACACCATACAATATTGTCGCATTTTTCACCAAATGTCTAGCGGCCTCTGTGACAATACAGTGATCCAGCCAGCGGAGAGAACCATTCGCGGAGCTAGTAAAAGTATGCGAGTCTCGCGGCAACAGTTCAGTATCAATGCACGACCAAGATTGATCGGTACACGTTGAAAATAACTCACGTGAGAATCGTGTCCCTGGGTGCGCATTAAAGTCTCCCAGCACAAAAACCGACTCCACCTCACTGCTCTCAACCACTGAAATAATCTCACTTAGGCAACTTGTAAACTCTGTCAAATTTTCAGCACAATCAGTGGGCATGTACACACTAAAAATAAGGAACGAACGCTCGCCCTGCGCTATTTTAATACATACGATACGATCACTAACACAATCTACAACCGAAACAGTCGCAAATAAAGACTTCTTCCACAACAACGCCATACCTCCAAATGGTCTTCCAACCAGAACACCGGTAGATATGTCTACAGCGGATTTCCCAGTGTATGTGAAGTCAGCATCAATGGTCGCTAAGAAGGGCACGTCGTGCGGCAGCAGCCAAGTCTCCTGTAACGCTATCACGTCGGCCTGTGCACATAATTGACGCACGCAATCAGCTGATCGAATTATATTTTTACAATTGAATGTGCATAGTTTTACGTTCGACATACAACCCATTATATTATTTTGGTTAAGTTTTCAAGACTGGGCTGTTTATTTATTTTTGCTGAGTTTCTCTTAAAATAAATAAACCGTCTAAACCGAATACCCTCAGGCCATAATTTGTCATCCAGAAAAGTATTAATTTTGTATTTTGAGACAAACAATTTAAAGGCATTATAAGGTCTTTCGGATTTCATACTGACTTTCTGAAGCTGTACTATTTCTTGCGTCTTATTTTGTATATAATCACAAATATCTTTTTCAGAAGTCTCTTTGTCAACATTAGTAATAAAAAGCGGAATTTTCAAATCGGCAGCCTTGAATTTGAAGTTGGCATTAGGACTTGCGGTACCCGTTTTTCCCTCAAACCGATTCTTTGATTTTCTATTTTGTACCAGAGTCCAATCATCCTTAGCAGTATTTTTAGGCCATACACCTTGCATTAATACATCCAACATAGTTTTACCCATAGTATTACTCTGTGTTGATGGTAACAGATTTGTATTCGTGTTATCCTTGGTTTCTAAGAACGTCGAGTTAATCGGAGTGGTAGCAGACTCAACGACAGGCGGTAGCACTGTAGCATGGGAGTGAATGAGAGAGCGATACTTCGGTTCGTCATCGTCATTTGTTTTCTGCGTTAGCGACTGTGAGTCAGAATCGACCAGCTGTGAATGAGAAGAGGGTAGATGCGGCGACATTCCAAACGGCCCGCTGTCTACATTATACCCTCCACCTCTAATTTTATTTACATTAGAGTTAAATATCGGGTTCAATAACGGATTGCCATATTCTATATTATTCTTATCCTTCAGGGCCTCTTTTAGATCGGTTTTGGTAACAAATTTATCTTTTAAATCACTTATCTCCGCACGCAAAATTAATAAATCCTTAAGTAATTTCGTGACGTCAACATGGTCGAAACACACAGGGGGCAGTTTATGTAACTCGTAGGCGACAAAAACCGGCAGTTGATCAGGGTCTATAGTTTTGAAAACCGCTATCATGTCTTCTAAATCCTTTAGTTTCTTATCTTTTCGCCTTGACTTCAATCGTTTACCAATCTTCGTCGTATTGCATAACAATTTCTTTGCTTCATCAATTTCCTCCTCGGAAAACGCCGACACACATATTCTTATGAGGCTTTCGTTGTCCATCACGTCATGTTTATTACGAATAAACGCTAGGACTTCCGATATCACCACATTACAGTTCGCACACTTAATCGTATCAACGGACATTATCACGCAGTCAAACAAACGTGACTACCCACAAAGAACTCGCGAGCGAGACTGATATTATAAAATCACAGATAATTTAGGAGACAATAAAGCTTGGGACTGAGCTGCTCGCTCTGCTAAGCATTGTTATTAAGCAATTTGCGTAATTATGCTACAATTATGACATTTTCAACACTGTTTTTGTTTTAAATCACGTAAATTAATGTAAGCATTTTTATTTTTAATGTCTGGACTTAAAAAAAGACGATGATCCCTGAGTTTGGGATCTTCAAAAACTTTTTTTTTTCAGAGGTAGTCAGTTAGGAAATGCCGGCTCCATCTAGTTTAAAAAATATGACGTGTAAAAGTGATCAGTGATCCTACTTGCTTAATAAACGATTTCATTTCATTTCGTAATTTTTTGTAAAGGGTGTATCTGACATCGACGCACAAACGAGTACCATGGATCCAGTACATGATTCTGAACTCTCCAGTGGTGGAATTTCTCGTCAGTTTTTTTATGATTAAAAAAATATATATATGTTGTTTTTCTCACTTTACACTGTTCATAATTGCTATACTTTTATAACCCAATAAGATTTAAAATGAAAAATTAATTAATTCGCTAATTACACAAAACAGCGCAATGAAAACAAAACTCGAGAAACTATCGTATCGGCTGATTTAATAGAGTTCACATCAGGGATCAACATCATACCTACAAACCCGCACGGCGGCACGCTTACAACGTTCAAAAGGCAAGCCGACACTTTTTTTAAACCCTGTGAATTCTGTAACCGTTCATTAACGACATAAATGTCTATCATAATTTTATTAGTGGCATGCGGTGTAGCCTTTTCGCGAAGTTTGCGTTACGATGTCAGATACACCCTGTATATACGAAACCCGAAATACGTGTCCAATATTTTTATGTAAAGAATCTATGTAAAAAATTTCAAAAGCCATAAAGTTATGAGCTTGTTATCTTACTTAGTTGTTCCAACAAAAATATCGTCAATGCGCCGCTCCCCCGCTCGCGCCAACAGCGGCGCGGTGCGGGGGGCTCCTAGTACTATGATCTACCGTGAGCTGTATTTTGCGCTTGGTAACCACGCTGCAACAATTTTTGAATGCCTTTGGGACAAAATATAACATGTTGTAAAAATTATTGGAATCGATTCAGTTGCTTATTCTGAACAAAATATATTCAGGTTTCGTATAAAGTAAAAATAACTTTGATTATTGCTTGACGTTAGATAGTGGCGTTGATTCCTTTGTTTACAAATTAGCCTAAATTTACGTTCAGTGCACATTTTTCTTTATATTTCATTAAGAAAAGGACAGAAGATAAAATGCCAGTTTAGACCTGTCAAATTGGTGCGCGCCTGACGTAAACTGGCGTATTTTTAGTCGCCATGTTTATAATCGCGTCTAAACTGTCTAAGGAAATGTTTCTTTGCTCTGTCTAACTATATCAACAACACTATAGAAGATATATGAAGGGAAAGAAGAAACATAGAAAAGGATATACTTCAGGCTGTATGGCGTACCATGTCTTTGCCTTTTCCGTTCAGAAGTCCGGAATGAAATGAACCAAGAACATAAAAATGTCTATGGAATATTCTATACTTTTCTTAATAAAATAGAAAGAAAAAAATATTGCGGCATCAGAATCAATCATGAGCAGTGACGGATTTACATTTCATCATCATAATGAGCCTATATTGTTCCCACCCCTGGGCCACAGGCCTCCTGTGAGTGAGAGGTAGTGGGCCATAATCTACCAATTGGGCTCAATGCGGGTTGGTAGATGTCATATGTCTTCGAAGTTTTGCCTCTAGGACATGCCGGTTTCCTCACTATGTTTTCCTACATAGTTTTGGGAGCAGTGGTAATTTACGTATTTCTAAAGCATAGAAATGTGGTGTTGGAGAAGAATGCTTGGGGTATCATGGACCGAGTTTAGAACAAACGTTTCTATACGCCAAGAACAGCGCATCAAACAGCGTCTTTCAGAAATAGTACAGTCCCGTATAGTTGGATATTTCGGTCAACGTTTGGTCGTCTAGGGCAGAGTGGAAGGGAACAGACCTCGTGGAAGGTCACCGATGAGGTGGACCGACCAAAACAAGTCGGCAGTGGGGGCACCTGTTAATAAATGCTCCAGACTGTCGCCTAACGGGGATAGATGGAGAGAGATCTTGCGGCGTGTGACATCAGTGTCTCGAATTCAGTCATAGTGACCACGACCGTTCTGTCAAGAGCGAAAGGAAGAAAAAGAAGATGGCATAAGAAAATATGATGTCTGGTGAAGCCGTATGGAGGACGGGTCTGAGCAGTTGTGTTGCGATGTGTGCCGGGTACGATGCGCCAAATGTTGTTGTGTTGGGAGTTTGGTCGTGGAAGGTCTTCTGATCAATCTCCCTTTGGCGCAGCATCGTTGGTCGTATTGTTGGGTTTAACATTGTATCACCTCGCTCAACTGCCGTCGTCCTTCCTATTCGCTCAGTTTTTCTGAGTGAATAGGCTGTTAATAAACTAGCGCGCTTTACCATCAACGATCGCATCACTGCTTACCATCAGGCGGGATTGCGGTCAAGAGCTAGTTTATAATTATTTAAAAAAAAAAATATATATTATATAAGATTGATATACTCGTCGTGTTAAAAAAAAGACTCAGACTGTTGTTTCATTCTTTATCTCACGTACGCATGTAAAACATTGAAGTTTACTAATAAAATAAATAATAAACACATGTCTACGAGGAATGGAACGTAGTATGTGATAAATATTAAGACAAAACAAAAAATAAAATACTAAAGTAAGACGAACCACGGTCTTCTTTACATATTGTAAAACTTATTTTTTTTTTATGAGAAACCCAAAACACGTGTCCAGTATTTTTAAGCAAAGAATCTATGTACAAAATTTCATAAAGCTATCATGAAAAACCACAAAGTTATGAACGCGAAAAGTGGCGAAACGCTTCTTGCGGATCGTAGAGGTGTTACCTCTACGATCCGCACGAAGCGTTTCGCCTCCTCCTTTATAGCGTGTACATCGATTGACTGGAACAATTTGCCAGCGGCGGTTCCGTCGGACCACAATTTGAGTGTCTTCAAGGCTAGAGTGAAAAGGCACGTCACTGCTTACCACCAGGCGGGATTGCGGTCAAGCGCTAGTTTAAAATTTATTAAAAAAAAACTTGTTATCTTACCTGGTTGTCTCAACAAAAATATGGTCAACACACCGCTCGCCCGCCCACGACTGTAGGGGGACCTTATCTCGCGCGCCTAGTACTATAATCTACCTTCAGCTGTGTTGTGCGCTCGTTGGTCACACTGCAACAATTTCTAAATGTATTTGGGAAAAAACATAACATGATTGGAATTGATTCAGTTGCTTATTCTGAAAAAACTATATTCAAGCTTCGTAGAAAGAAGAAGTATACAGTATGTTACGAAAACCCTGTCCGACCCACAAGGATAATAAGGGTTAGGTAAACAAATGACCAAATAAAATATAAAATTTTGCATAATCATCATAGTAACAATACTAATGAATTTTGAAATAATCTTTTTTACCAGCGAATTTACTGTAACTTCCCCAAAATTCGGGAAATTTAAAAAAGTGTAAACACCATTTTAGACCTTATAACTGCCGGCGGCGTCAGTGTGTCTAGCCGCCGACGCGCAAAGGAATAATTAGAGCTGTACTAGTTTTTGCGTAATAACGTTTTGTTTTTGTCGCTACTATTCGAAACTTTTACCTGCTCGAATGATTTGTTGTAAAAACGCAGATTACCTAATGGTAAAAGTACTTTTTTTGATTATCGATTAATTATTCATAACAATATTGTAACACAAGTACCTATTATTAGTAAATAGGAACTAGAAAGGTCTTATGAAATACGATTTTAGGAGAATATTATAAACAATGTAAAGCATTTAAGTTCACCTGATTTAAGTTATGTGAAAGTTCTAAAATCTAAAGAATGCCATGCGATGTTGAATCGATGCGTGAAATTCTGAAATACAAAATTGATACCAAAAATCGATACGAGAAATATTTTGAATACTTTCACACCTCTAGTCAAAGGGCACCGCCGTGCAGTTAGAGTACCTATTTTTATGAAATAAAAATCATTTTTATTTTAAATTTATTAGTTTCGCGTAGACATTACGTCCGTGTAGACGTATCGTTTATTGTGTGATCATATAGTTTTCTAACGTAATATAACCTGCTGATGGAAGGTACCTAGTAAAACTGCAATTGTGTTGTGTTGTGATCAGGTGTTGAACGATTCGGATGTGACTACTTCTTGGTCAATGTGGTTCCAGCATGACGGTGCCCCACCATATTTTTGCCGACCTGTACGTGAGTACCTCCACTATCAGTTCGGCGAGCAGTGGATTGGTACGAGTGGACTAACGTTGTGAAACACCGTGCTAATCTCGTGGGACGGTGCCAGGCCGGTATCGTTCTTAGTGAACGAAATATGGAACAACATCTCCGCCACAGCCATTGTGCTCATCGAATGAAATTCGAAGATACATTCAGAGGGTCAGACGACCTTCCTACTTAAAAAAAAGTTCTTTTCACGAGCTGCCTAAGTAGGTATCATTGTTTCTTTCTAGAGTCGATAAACGTGGTTAGACTACCAATACCTACATGCATGAGGTCAACTGAGGTCATGACCTGTGCCTGTGTTGCCATGAAATTACTTATTTATTTTATTTAAGTTATTTATTTTTAAGGGGGTATTTTTTTTTTTAGTTTAGCCAGGTTATGTACGCATTAGTAGAATCAGCTAACGATACCTAACAACACCTTCACGGGTCGGAGAGGGTTTTTGTAACATACTGTATATGTGGAAATAAATAAAATAAATAAATAGTTACATAAAACCAAGGCCCCTTCTGACGTTATCTAAAGGTATAATTAGAACAATTTCCGTTATAATAATTCGTGACATTATCCGGCTTGTCAAAACACGGTCTAATTAAAACGGATACGGAAATACAAGATTTTATTGGTCAAACATTAAAACTGTTTCCGAAATTAATTGTCGTATTAAACATAAGGTACGTTTGTGGAAGGTTATGTCTGGTAGACACGTGCCACTCAAAAAAACTGAGTGAATAGGAAGGAAGACGGCAGTTATAATAATAATAATAAAAACTTCATTGTTCAGAAAAGCATTACAATATTTAAATAGCTTTAGCCTCCACACTAGGATTCCCTGTGTCGTGGAGACTAGTCTCCTTCGTCTAACAACATTATTAGATAGGTTCATACATAGCATCGGTCGGTATTGATTTGATGTGTCAAAAACAGGTAGTTCTTCCAAACAAATCTCACAAAATAAAAAAATATATATACAACCTATCAACTTATTTAGTGTGTTTATTTAGTATTTTGTAATTTTGTGGTGTACCGTGTATTGTGTGGATGTGTGATGTATGAGTGAGATAAGGTGGGCTTAGATCAATCGAACGAAGTCCTCATATCACTCCCGCTGCCATCCATATTATACCTGTGATATAGTCCACTAGAAAGGAACTCTCCCACACCGTTCGAATTGTGGAAATCTGTCAAAGTGGGGACAGAGAGCACTAGCTCGACTGGTCCAAATCAACCTTTGTGTGTTTGTGTGATGAATGTGTGTGTGTGTGTTTTGAGTTCAAGTATTAAGGAACTTCTCGGTGCTTTCATAGTCCATTCTTGCCAGAAATTTTGAGATATAATTTTTGCAGTTGAGTAAGGTGATACAATGTTAAATCCAACAACTCGACCCACAATGTTGTGCCAGAGGGAGATTGGTCTGAAGACCCTCCACGACCAAACTCCCAGCACAATAACATTAGGCGCATCGTACCCGGCACACATCGCAACACAACTACTCAGACCCTTCCTCTGTACGGCTTCACCAGACATCATGCCGGAACACGACAAATCGCTTGGCGGCAAGTCTATGTCTGGTGGGTAGTCACGATGTGCTGACATCTCGTTGAGGCACGCGTGAAACACGACGCGCCGTCGACCCGGGCCTGGTCCTTACCGGGTGGCGAGCTGCCCACTGCTCACCGCCCGCAGGCCCGCGCCTACGGTGGCTGGGAGTTCGGTGTTATCTCCCGACCAGGGCGTCTCCTGCGGCGACTAGCTGCGTGACGACGCTCAAACATATCCTATATTCACACCGTTTTTGTGTTTTAAAAACTAAATCAATATTTGTCGAAATTGTCTTTCCTCAAAAAACTCGTCATCATCTCGGTGTTAATTCCAGTCGCATCCGAAGCTTATTCAGCTTTGGAGTCTGGGGTCCGGCTTACCAGTCTAACTGCTGATTTTGGCTAAACTTCGATATTTTCCGTAAAGCGACTGCCGTCTGACCTCCACAAGCCGAAGGCGATATCGAAGCATTGCAGTTAGAACAATTGTTGGACTTTGAGGGCTCCAACAACCCGCGACGACTGTCATTAGATGTTCGTATGGTAACCGGGACCAACGGCTTAACGTGTTTTCCGAGGCACGACCAGACCAGTGCAAATATTCATATTCATGCATACAAATATTTGCTCTGCGTGGGGATCGAACCCGCGCCTCCTTATGCAGTACGCCACGGAGGCTGTCACGTTCCTCAATTGTGTTTTAAAAACTAAATCAATATCTGTCGAATTCGACTTTCCTCAAAAACTAAACTACGCAAATATAGCGTCTGCCTGCTTGCCTGTATCGATACACGATCGATGTAAACGTCTTAAATATTTGCACACCATGGATTCCTATCAAGTACTTTCTAGTGCCATGTTTTGTCAATATTTCTATGTTATTAAATGATCCGAATCTGTTAAGGCAACTGCTTTGTTTATAAATTTTGTTCCGCGTTAGGTGTGATAATATTAAGTAGAATTAATCTATTGCTCAAGATAATGGTGCCGCTATATTTCTGTATCATGTACCTACGGACTACAGTTAGGTCAAGCTATCCAAAGCTTGGGATTGAGCTGCTCGCTCTGCTAAGCAATGTCATTAAGCAACAAAGAGATTTAAGATAAATAGAGAGGGCAATGTGTCAAAATCGCATAGAAAAACTGTGATCCCATGGCCCAGTTCCGCCATCTAGTACAATATAGCAAAATTAGATCGACCATTGGAGACATCAAATAGTAAAACTGAAATAAGTTTACATAAAATATATTCAGCTATTGCGCGGTAGGTGGCCAGTGTGGTCTATGTTGCCAGATCCGATTTAATACCCTAGTATAGTTCAAATCGGGTAAATAAATATGGAAAAGTAAACAAATTAAGTGAAACTTGTCTTGTACAGAGATCAAAAACTGTTTTAGAATTTTATTAGCTACTATTCATTTTCCGTGACACCGTCTATTGGCATTTTAGATGTGTTATGCTTACGAATTATTTTAATACTCAGTTTATTGCGATTTTTTACTATAATAGACTTTTTAGGCCATAAAGCGCATTTTGTTTTGAAATTTTTGTTTGCATTTCGTTTTTACCAAAATGATTCTTTTCTACACGTTTGTTTGCAAATATTTTTAAATGGCAATGCAAAAAACTGTGGTAGGGCTTGTATCATTTCGATATAAAATTATCGATAATATTCAAAGAAGTTACTACGACGATGTTTATTCGTATTATGATAGCTTGAAACAAAAAATTACGTAGCAGAAAAATTATAGATATGTTCAATGTTTACAAGTTTCTATTTATATAAATCTTTTAATATAACGGGCGTTAAAGTTTAAATTTACCGATTAATACCTACTGAAAATCTAAATAATTGTTTATTTTTTCATTTTTAATTAACACATTTAATCAATATAGTTACCAGTATTATGTATACATTGCTGCCTTCTAATAGGAAAGTCGTTTACCTTTGCGATAGAATTCTGAGGATCTAGATTGCACAAACTGTGTGAAAGCAGAACTGTCTAATGTGTGAATTAATTGTCCAAATCACGACGAAAATGGTAGTCTGCTGGAGCAAGATCTGGCGAACTAGTTCCGTACCATTCATAATTATCTTTTAAAATGGGAGCCTTCAATATTTATTTTATTTTTAATTTGAATATATAACCAAATATTCTGTGAACCTTTTAAGCGTCTATCTGTTTCTGTTATTAATATGGAGCAAAAAATCATGTTTGTTGTATGGGAAAATATTTTATTTAAAATAAATAATATATTATTTTTTTTATTTTCAGCGCTTGTCATAGCGGCAACAGAAAAACTAACATAATTTCTAGAAATTTCAACTGTCTAGCTATTACGGTTCATGAGATACAGCCTGGTGACAGAGGGACAGACGAATAGTGAAGTCCCATGAATAGGGTTCGTTTTACCTTTTAGGTACGGAATCTTAAAAATCACAAAGTAGCTTGCAATCATTGTAAGAATGTATCAGTGTAAAATATGTACGTACCTACATATTTTATAAATATATTTCATTATAAATAAGTTATCTAATTTATGTACTTATCCACTTAACCATAAATATTATCCCAATTTTTACGACTAAGTGGAAAAGTTCTGAAATTAAAAACTTACTAATTCATTACTAGTACAAGGTACCGATCCTTTTTTTTTTAATTTGATCGACAAATCTTCTTTCTTTAAAAAGTAGATATCTTCACTTTTAAAATGCTTTGAGCATAATTTCGACGAAGTAGACGGAAGCCAATTTTCTTCTCTACGGTCTATCTGGACAAATCGTATACACTTTTCCCGTACAACATAATTTTTATTCGAAAACCTAAAATAACATAAAACCTATTCAATTTTGTTCATTAATATTAAGATCATGTTCAAATAGAGTTACTAATAAATAAACTTGAAATATAGTAATATTTTAAGTTTATTTAGCTATATTTTAAATGTCAATAAAATATAGCTATATGTTTTCAACTTAATAAGTATTATCGATAACTAAATCGATAAACAACATTACTACATCTCTACATGAAAATAGTAAAACTATTCAACAATAGAGGGCGCTTATTACAACAATAAAAAAGTTTCTAGAACTATTTAAGAATTTTTTAAAATTTTAATTACAGACTAAATATAAATAATTCTTACAAAAACATTCCGTAGTTAGGTCCAGTCATTTTACCATAACGAGATGTACAGTAACGCAAAGCGCAACAGGGCATATTTCCTTAGAAAATGTTTATTCTTGGTGGACACATGTTACGTCTTGACGCGGACACTAGACTGAGCGACTTTTAACCAAGTCGACAAAAGTATTGGCTTACAATTTTGTTCGTGATGTCCTGTCTATTGTAAATATAATTTTAATGTCTTTGTTAAGCAATATGCGTAATTATGCTACAATTACGAAATTTTAATCACAGTTTTTTTTTAAATCACGTAAATTGTTTTTTTTAATAATTATAAACTAGCGCTTGACCGCAATCCCGCCTGATGGTAAGCAGTGATGCGATCGTTGATGGTAAAGCGCGCTAGTTTATTAAGAGCCTATTCACTCAGAAAAACTGAGCGAATAGGAAGGAAGACGGCAGTTGAGCGAGGTGATGCAATGTTAAATCCAACAACACGACCATCGATGCTGCGCCAAAGGGAGATTGATCTGAAGACCCTCCACGACCAAACTCCCAACACAACAACATTAGGCCCATCGTACCCGGCACACATCGCAACACAACTGCTCAGACCCGTCCTCCGTACGGCTTCACCAGACATCATGCCGGAACACGACAAATCGCTTGGCGGCAAGACTTTGTTTGGTGGGTGGTAACTTCTGCTGGCGGCCGATGTTATGGCAGAATCTGCTCCTTTTTTGAAGTACATTAAAATGTAGAATTATGATACTTACTTACTTTTTAAAGGACGGACGACAGCAGATTAAGCTACCAGAAACTGTCAAATATTCACAATCAACCTTAAGCCTTAATGCTTTAGAGATAAAGTTGAAATCTAATAAATAAATCTGACAGATTATAGTAAGTAGCTTGATGTAAAGAAAATAAGCGATATTCATAATATAAATACCAGGAACAAACAATCTTGTTGTACATCACACTCGTCTCCACAGAGCAGGCAACTCGTTCATGGGTTAATGTATACACTTTTACAACAAGCTTCCCATGGACATTCGAAACTTACCCATTAAACGATTTAAAAAGTATATAAAGGCCAAACTTTGCAAAAAGGGGTATTATAAAATCACAGATTAATTAGAAGACAAAAAAGCTTGGGACTGAGCTGCTCGCTCTGTTAAGCATTGTTATTAAGCAATATGCGTAATTATAAAGTAAATTATTGTAAACATTCTCATTTTTAATGTCTGGACTTGAAAAAAGACGATGATCCCTGAGTTTGTTTCGGCTAACGACATGTAAAAGTGATCGGTGATCCTACTTGCTTAATAAACGATTTCATTTCATTTTGTGCTGTCGTCTGCGATCATGCAAATATGACGAAATGAGTTAATCTCGTTGCAAAATCATAATTAATCGCAGCGGTCATTAAAATTGTGCTTATCTTTGTGATTAAGTAATAAAAAATAATGGTCATTTTATTTCATTACTGATACTAAATACACTACTGAAAAACCGGCCAAGCGCATGCCAGACTCACGCGCAAAGGGTTCCATACCACTGATTTATGAAATTAAAGGATTTAAGTTATTTGTATGAAAGATTACGAGGTAATAAGCGGTTTACGATTAACGAGGTATTAAAAAACTACTTACTAGATCTCGTTCAAAACAATTTTCGTTGGTAGTTTTTATAGTAATGTACATCATGTTTTTTTTTTTAGATTTTTCATTTTCTTATTTTAGAGATTAGAGGGGAGGGACCAACTTTTTTGGGCTTTGGAAGCGTCTGTCACGCAAATTATTCGGTTTAGAAAAAAAAAATATTTTAGAAGCCTCAATATCATTTTTGAAGACCTATCCATAGTTAACCCCACACGTATGTTTATGAAGAAAAAAAAAAAATTTAGACTTTCAGTTCTAAGTATGGGGAGCCCCCAATATTTATTATTTTTTTTTTATTTTTGCATCAAAATCTTAATGCGGTTCATAGAATACATCTACCTACAAAGTTTCAACAGTATAGCTCTTATAGTTTCGGAAAAAAATGGCTGTGACATCCGGACGGACAGGCGGACAGACAGACATGACGAATCTATAAGGGTTCCGTTTTTTTCCATTTGGCTACGGAACCCTAAAAACTGAACATTGGCGCTGATTCTGTTATTTACAAACTAAACTAATTTAAAGTTATGTGCATCTTTTTCTTTCCATTTCGTTAAGAAAAGGACAAAAGATAAAATGTCAGTTTAGACCTGTCAAATTAGTGCGCTCCTGACGTAAACTGGCGTATTTTTACTCGCCATGTTTATAATCGCGTCTAAACTGTCTATGGAGTAACTTAATTTGACAGGGTTAAATTAAAATGTTATCTTCTATCCTTTTCTTAACGAAATGGAAAGAAAAAGAGTCTCTTAACTTAAAATTAGTTTAGTTTGTACACAACAGTATCGGCGCCATTGTTTATTAAAAATTAGCGGCCCGCGCGCCGCCACTCCAAACGCGACGCCCCGCAATTTTTAAATCTGTAATATCTTCGAAAATATTCATTTAAATCATATGCTGTCAAGGGCAATGTAGATCTATATTAAATCAACAATTTATTTATGTTATTAAATTGGATAAGGATTAATGCTGTATTGGTTAAAATCGCTTCGAAAATTAGCCGGTATTTGTCGTAAAAAGTAAATGACAAAAAAATGTTATTGTGGGATATCCATTATAGATAGACATAGGTATACCATCGTGGACTTTTCTGTAGAGCTTTTCTATGTGTACAATATTTAGTACATTATTTTGATACATCTTGTAGGGTTCAGCCTGCGTTTCACTGCAAACGCGGAAAAAATGTAATTATTTACGACATCACATTAGAAACCTCAGAAGTAATAGTATTTCTCCACAATTTAATTAATGTTATTATACATATAACCTTCCTCTTGAATCACTCTATCTATTAAAAAAACCCTATCAAAATCTGTTGCGTAGTTTCACAGATTGAATCATATAAAGGGACATAGGGAAAGTAAAAAAAGTGACTCGGTTTTATGTAAAGAAAACCCCGTCCGACCCAAAAGGATAACAAAAGTTAGGCATACACATGAGCAAATAAAATATGAAATTTTACATAATCGTCATAGTGACAATACTAATGAATTTAGAAATAATCTTTTTAAAGTGACAACACCATTTATGACGGAGCGAATAGCGATGCGACCGCGTGTCGCGTGCCCTGCCCCCCTTCACCCGCGCGTGTATGCCTAACGTGTTGCCTACTGCACATACATTAAGTTGCCTCGCTTTTTGGAAATAATATATTTTTTTTTAAGTTTAGCCCGGCTTTGTAGGCATTATTAGAATCAGTTATCGATACCTAACAATACCTTCACGGATCGGACAGGGTTTTCTTTACATATTGTATATATATTTTTAAATGTTTATTTAAAGAGATTTATCGCTCTATTTGACGATTAAATAATGGTGCCGATTCTCTTTTTCCCAAACTAAACTAATTTTAAATTAAGTGCATCTTTTTCTTGCTATTTCATTAAGAAAAGGATAGAAGATAACATTTTAGTTTAATACTGTCAAATTAAGATACTCCATAGACAGTTTAGACGCGATTATAAACATGGCGGCCAAAAATACGCCAATTTATGTCGGGAGCGAACTAATTTGGCAGGTCTAAATTTATCTTCTAATACAGGCTGTATCTGACATCGTAACGCAAACTTCGCGAAAAGGCCAGACCGCATGCCACCAATAAAATTATGATGGTCATTTGTCGTTAATGAACGGTTACAGAATTCAAAGTGTTTAAAAATAAGTGGCGGCTCGGCCTTTGAACGCTGCAAGCGTGCCGCCGTGCGGGTTTGTAGGTATGACGTTGGTCTCTGATGTGAACTCTATTAAATCAGCTGATAAGATAGTTTTTCGAGTTTTGTTTTGCGCTTTTTTTGGGTAATTAGCGAATTAATTAATTTTTACTTTAAAATCTTATTGAGTTGTAAAAGTATAGCAATTATGAAAGGTCTAAAGTGAAAAAAACCGCATATTTTTTCAAAAAATCATGAAGGAGCCGGCGAAAAATTCCACCACTGGGGGATTCAGAATCATGTACTGGATCCATGGTACTCGTTTGTGCGTCGATGTCAGAGACACCCCTTATATTTATTTTTTCAAATCATGAAAAAGCCGACGATAAATTCCAACACTAGCGGGTTCAGAATCATGTACTGGATCCATGGTACTCGGTTGTGCGTCAATGTCAGATACAGCCTTTATATAAAGCTGAAGAGTTTGTTTGTTTGAACGCGTTAATCTCAAGAACTACAGGCCCGATTTGTAAAATTCTTTTTGCGTTGGATAGCTCATTAATCCAGGATGTCTTTAAGCTATATTAACATCACGCTGCGACCAATAGGAGCAGATAATATGAAAAGAAACCTACGCTGGTGAAACCGCCGTGCGCAGCTAGTTAAATATAAAGAAAAACATGCGCTGAACTTAAATTTAGTTTAATTTGTGAATTAGGAAATCAGGGCCAGCATATAACAAACATATCAAAACAAACACATCAAAACCATATCGTTCATGGGTCAATGTATACACTTTTACAACAAGCTTCCCATGGACATTCGAAACTTACCCATTAAACGATATAAAAACTATATAAAGGCTAAACTTCGCAAAAAGGGGTATTATAAAATCACTGATTATTTAGAAGACAAAAAAGCTTGGGACTGAGCTGCTCGCACTGTAAGCTATATGCGTAATTATAAAGTAAATTATTGTAAACATTTTCATTTTTAATGTCTGGACTTGAAAAAAGACGATTATCCCTGGGTTTGTTTCGGCTATTTCTTCTCAGAGGTAGTCAGTTAGGAAATGCCGGCTCCAGCTACTTTAAAAAAATATGACGTGTAAAATTGATCAGTGATCCTACTTGCTTAATAAACGATTTCATTTCATTCGTGAGGAATTCCCAAAGATAGAGATTGGACTTGAAAAAAGCCGATAATCCCTAAGTTTGTTTCGGCTTTTCTTCTCAGAGGTAGTCAGTTAGGAACTGCCGGCTCCAGCTAGTTTAAAAAAATATGACGTGTAAAAGTGATCAGTGATCCTAACTCCAAAAAAAAAAAATTGGTATTGCGAGCATGAAATGACATTCTGATGCTAGGTATTATCACTCCCCCTTATTCATAAACGATACTTAAATTTAACTAATGATTAGTGACTGCTTAAACATTAATTTTGACGTTTGCATGTCACTTAACTTTATTCATCGTTTATTAATAAACATCATAGTGTATAAGAGGTTTATTCCTAAACGATGATTAAAGTAAAGTGACGTTAAAACCTAAAAAAATCTATGGTTAAACAGTCACTTATTACTTAAAAGCAACATTTATGAATAGAGGAGACTATTGTTAAATAATTGACTTGAAATGATCTGTCGGTCTAATGAAAGCTCACTTTTTTATATAAAATAAACTAGTGCTTGATGGTAATTCCGCCTGATGGTAGGCATTGATGTAATAGCCTATAGGATTGGATATAGATTTAAGAAGAATCCAAAATAATTACCTAAGGCCATTGCCTTTCTCTACGTAATCACAAATACACGCATTACTTACTCAATAAGTAGTTAGCCTCGAGGACTGGTTAGCAGAACTAAAGAAATAAGCACACTATGACAGACAGCCATTTTATCTCATTAACTAACGCGCGCTCTCAAATTGATATCCAAAAGTAAATTATGGATATAATGTTGATAACGGTTACTGATGTGGTGGTTCATCGATTAGCTGTTGACTGCTGCACTGCGTGTCGCGAGTTCCTTTCCCGCATGGAACAAATATTTGCATGACCTACAAGTAGTTCCTATGTTTATGATCGCACTCACGACACAGGAAAAAATCCCACTATCGGGCAAAGTTTTAAAAAAAGGTTAGCTTGTTAATGTTATAATTAAATCAACTTAATTTTTTTTTTATGGGACAAAACCGGCCACACTTTTCCCACCCACTGCAACTCCTGAAAGCCAGAATCAACAGTGGAGACCGCCAGAAAAACGCCGAGCAATGAAGCTCGACGAGTCCCGGAGAAACGATTCAACTATCTTGGGTCCCGCAACGAAATTAATCAGAAAAGAATAGCGTAGGAGTAAGAAAAAATATATTTTTTCCACTTCCCTCCATAACAAGCAGGAGACAGAACAAAACTAGGCCAATCGGCACGAAGGGACGTTATTGCAACTGGGAGAAGCCCAGATTGCCGAGTACCACGGAATAAAATTTGATTAAGTTAATGGGTCCTAAGTAGGTATGTGCTGTTACAATTGATTTCAATAATATGTATGACAAAAGCGCCTGAACGCACGGAAATTGGTTCTAGTTTCTACAAGGTCCGTATAATAAATGACTCCGGATCATCTTAATTAATTAAAACTTAAATAATTGATTAAGTCCCTCTTTAGCTCTCTCCTCTTTTTTGGTTTGGGATGAGAAATCATCAAATGACTTCTCCCGCTCTGGGCGAAGCGGAAGGCGTGTCACACTTTTACTGAGAAAAACCCACCCCCAACCCGCAACACTCACCCAGGAGGCATCGGTCTTCGTGGACCCCGTCACGATGTGCTGATATCTCTTTAAGGCGCGCGTGAAACAAGGCGCCGTCGTCGACTCTGGCCTGATAAGAAATAAGAAGTGTGAGTATCTGTGTATATGTACATAACATTACAAGATGAGGACTAAAAATACGTCAATTTACATCATACTTTAATTAATTTGACAGGACTAAAAACTCTTCTGCCTTTTCCTAAAAATTATCGTCACAATGAAAGCTATTATTGCCACTATTTACATTATCTGTAGCAATGGGTTTAATTTTGACAGTTCAACAACATTCAAAGCGTTATTTGCGTTGTATTATTGAGTAATCAAATCTTTCGAAAATATGATGTAATATGTATGTACATCTATCTATATAAATAAAAATGAATTGTTGTTCCTTAGTCTGGTTGAAACTCGAAAACGGCTGGGCCGATTGAGCTGATTTTGGTTTTAAAATGTTTGACGTAGTCCAGGGTAGGTCTAAAAGAATAAGGAAAAATGATTTAATAATAATGATAAATGAGCTTCATTGTTTCGACTTCTCCTCTACACTTTTGTGCTACCCTGGTACCCTGCACTTCCAAAAAGTAGGCAAAATAAAACTCCCTCACAAGAGCAATGGGAGGCAGCCCGTAAAACGGCTTAATTGGTAATGCCAAATCGTCGAGCAAACCTCAGAGATCAACAGCTAAATAAATTACAAGGCACACGAAGAAATTCATAATTTCTTACACAAGGTGCTACAATGACAAATAAAGAAACATGGAATAATGCCTCCCTTTGCTCTAGTAGGTGAAGCACTAAGTCGAGTCCTATTAAGGCGGCGCTCTCCAAGTGCAATTTCTTGCTCTTCTACAGTGCTTTCATTAGCAATGTTTCAATTTACTCTTGCATTGCACATATTAGCATTCCTTACTTTAAACGAATGCATCAACCGGTGAAACTTTTTTTTAAAGATGTACGGTCAATGGGACCAGGGTAGCACAAAAGTGTAGGAGAAGTCGAAACAATGAAGTTCATTCATCATTATTAATCTAATATTACACGGATGAAGTTTTATTTTGCCTACTTTGAGGAGGTGCAAGGTACCAGGGTTGCACAAAAGTGTAGAAGTCGAAACAATGAAGTTCATTCATTCATACAGGAATAACGGGAACAGGATAAAAAGGATATCCTATGTCCTTCTCCCAGTTCTTAGCTACCTCCCTACCAATTTTGAGCCAAATCGGTTGAGCCGTTCTTGAATATAGATTATCCTAATTTAAAAAGTAGTAAATAAGATCATGTCATATTGCCTTTAAGGCGGAACATAGTTTGCCGGGTCAGCTAGTTAGTAATGTCTTTCAAAATGATTTAGATTGTGAATCGGTGGTTGGAGGTATCACTTTATCATGGGTGGATATTACATCTTCTTTCTTATAACTACATAGATTAAGCGGTGTGTGAGTACCTTTATTTGACGTAGGTAAAATCATCAAATACTTCTTTAAAATCTATCTTGTTAAGAGGTCGTTATTGCAAAAGTTAATGGTTTATATTATATATTGCGCGTTGATTTAGCGTAAATTGTTTGTAGACACGGTGTTTTTTTTCATCGATTTAGATCGGTGAAGAAGTATTGCAACACTTAAGTGGCAATGTGCCCGACATTGCCCGTAGGACCGATGCCCGATGGGGTCGACGGTTCTCGAGAGGCGACCACGCACCGGAAGATACAGCGTGGTTAGGCCCTCGGTAAGGTGGATTGGCGACCTGGTGAAGGTCGCGGGAAAACGCTGGATGCGGGAGGCGCAGAACCGGTTGACGTGGAGATCCTTGGGGAGGCCTATGCCCAGCTGTGGACGTCTTTCTGCTGAAGTGATGATGAGATCGGTAATGTGGTAATGCACAAATGTTTTTAATTTATTTTGCACGGACTCCCATTCTATCTTATCAACACACACACACACACACAGTCTCCTCTCATACAGAGAAGGATTGAGCGTAATCACCATGCTTGCCCAATGCGGGTTGGCGATTTCAGACTTAAAGTCCAGGTTTCCTCAAGATGTTTTCCTTCACCTTGTAATCAGTCATTGGTGTCCAAGATATACTTGGAAAGTAAATATTACTTAGAAAAGTTACATTAGTACTTGGCTGACTTGGGATCGAACCCGCACACTCATATTTGAGAGGCTGGTAAGTATTTTAACCACATGGCCACCACTACACAACAAGAGGTAAGTATTACTCAGTAAGTTGATTGTTTTTTTAAAATGATAGATGAGGTAAAGCACGCTAGTTTATTAAGAGCCTATTCACTCTAGCCTTGTAGACATTTGAACAAGGGAACGAAGCCTTTGGCGCGAAATTTTAGGATTTCTGCATTTTATTGTAATTTTTTTTTTATTCATTATTTTATTTACACGCAATCGTAGTGAAAAGTAGATTGAAGCACATGGCGCAAAACTCTTTATACAGAGTGCTGCTGACAATACGACAATAAATTAAACATCGTGTACCTCAACACTTTCTCAGTCTACCCATAAAAAATCATATAAATATGTCCATTAGTTTAGTCACAGGATATTATTTTTCATTTTCCACATTTTCTACATGATGTATGTACATGTTGATAAGGAAGTGCTTACAGGTTAATGACCGCCGCATCCTGCGATACCAAACTTTAGTAATAATGGCGTGAAAAAAGCAAGTCGATACAGGAACGCGCTGTCGCCGATCGGAGGTCAGTGAACCAATAGATGTTATCGCACCTTTCTTGGCAATTGCTTTTAATTCTTATGTCACATCTGGTATATTTCCTGATTTGATGAAACTTAGCAAAGTAACTCCACTGTTCAAATCTGGTAGTACAACTGATCCCACGAATTTTCGGCCAATTTCGATATTACCAACTTTGAGCAAAATTTTTGAAAAATTAATTTTGAAACAGTTGTTGAGGCATTTTAACTCACATAATTTATTGCACGTGAAACAATTTGGTTTTACAAAGGTTCGTTCAACTACAGATGCGGCCGTGGCGTTGCTAAAGAACATATTTGGGGCCTGGGAGGAATCGCAAGATGCTCTTGGTATGTTTTGTGATTTGTCCAAGGCCGTTGATTGCGTACATCATGATACTCTTATTAGGAAATTGTACCATTATGGTTTTAGGGACAGAGCTCTCGACCTTCTGACTTCTTATCTGAATAATCGAATTCAGAGGGTTGATGTTAATGGCAAGAGATCTGCGGGATCTGTGGTCACCGTGGGCGTTCCGCAGGGCTCAATTCTAGGTCCATTCTTATTTTTAATCTATATTAATGACTTACCTCATCACGTGAGGGATAATCACAATATTGTATTGTTCGCGGATGACACTTCTCTTATTTTTAAAGTCAAGCGTCAGCTAGCCAATTTTGACGAAGTTAACAATGCACTTTCTAAAGTTGTCCATTGGTTTAATGTAAATAACCTTCTTTTAAATGAAAAAAAAAAACTAAAGTCATTACATTTTCTACGTCAAATGTCAGGCAGCTAAGTACCAATGTTCAACTGAATGGAGTAGAGTTGATCCCTGTCGAGTCGACAGTTTTTCTTGGATTGACTATTGACGCCAAGTTGCAATGGGGTCCTCACGTTGAGAAGCTGTCGGGTAGACTCACTAGACTCAGTTCCGTCGCCTTTGCTGTTAAGAAAATTAGACAGCATGTTGTGGATACAGCCAGAATTGTTTATTTTAGTTATTTTCATAGTCTTATGACTTATGGGATTCTTCTCTGGGGAACTTGTGCGGACATCAATACCATCTTTGTTTTACAGAAAAGGGCTGTTCGAGCCATTTACAACCTTGGTCCTAGAGATTCTCTTAGAGAAAAATTCAGAGAGGTGGACATTCTGACTGTAGCTTCACAGTATATATTTGAAAATCTTATCTATGTACATAAAAATATATCGGATTTTAAGAAAATAAGCGATATTCATAATATAAATACCAGGAACAAACACAATCTTGCTGTACATCACACTCGTCTCCACAGAGTAGGTAACTCGTTCATGGGTCAATGTATACACTTTTACAACAAGCTTCCCATGGACATTCGAAACTTACCCATTAAACGATTTAAAAACTATATAAACGTCAAACCTTGCAAAAAGGGGTATTATAAAATCACAGATTATTTAGAATACAAAAAAGCTTGGGACTGAGCTGCTCACTCTGTTAAGCATTGTTATTAAGCAATATGCGTAATTATAAGGTAAATTATTGTAAACATTCTCAATTTTGATGTCTGGACTTGAAAAAAGACGATGATCCCTGAGTTTGTTTCGGCTATTTCTTCTCAGAGGTAGTCAGTTAGGAAATGCTAGGGATTGCAATCCAGCGGCGTTTTCAATCCAGCGGAATTTTTGCTGGATTGACCTGAATCCAGCTGGATCCAGCGCGGATCCAGCAAAACGTGGAACGAAAATAAAAAGACAACATTTTTAAGACCTTTTTTATTAATTTGTACTTCTTACGATAATCTTTGAAATCTTCCACTCATTTGGTGATATCTT
Organism: Sesamia inferens; assembly: GCA_037179545.1. Classification (NCBI taxonomy): domain Eukaryota; kingdom Metazoa; phylum Arthropoda; class Insecta; order Lepidoptera; family Noctuidae; genus Sesamia; species Sesamia inferens. Next base: position 11,635,966 of record CM073951.1, on the reverse strand, counting down.
ATATTAATTTGCTTTGGTTTTTTAATAATTTGAGATCAAAATAATCAACATAAAATTAAATAACAAACATATCCTTATATTCATATAACATTTAAGATAATGTTTTTAAGTAAGCACTATCTTATTAATTACGCTTATGTTTAATGAGAGGACGGCTAATCAGTAGCAATCAGTCTCAGAAATTCTTTTAAAATTAACTTAATTAACATTCTTTTAAAAAAGGACCGTAACAATAACACTATTTTAATTTTCAATAGTATTTTTGTATCAAACAAAAAAAGCTTTGAAATAATCTTCTCTCCGCTCGTTAATCCTTAATAATTAAGCAGTTTAAAGTCTGACGATAAGAGACTACTTCTTTTTTTGAATTCTCTGAAAGTAAGACCTTAGAAAACAAATTTTATCTACCTATAGTCTTATCTCCCAACCTCAAAATGGCGGCAACTCAAAACTAAACAATAGAAATTGATACGTTTGCGGATCCGCATCGCTAGATCAAGATGTATGCTGGATCCAGCATGTTTAAAAAGGCGCTGGATCCAGCTGGATTGCTGTATGCTGGATCCAGCAATTGCAATCCCTAAATGCCGGCTTCATCTAGTTAAAAAACAAAAAAAAAAAAAAAATGGTTGCCTGTAAAGTCGGTTTTACGGGCGAAGATTTTACGTGACAACGTCTTTTTCTCGGTAGAATATTTATTGATATGAATATAATTAAATTGCACAATAGGAACAAGGAATTGAATGAAAATAAGAATTGCACAAATTTTAACTATAGAAATATATTTTGTTTACTAAAACATCGGTGACTCATCGTAACGTTACCGAGCGTTACACTTTTTCATAAGTGACTCCCAGCCGCAACCTAATTTAAGACGTTGTCACGTCAAAAAATTTGACGTGTAAAAGTGATCGGTGATCCTACTTGCTTAATAAACGATTTCATTTCATTTCATTTCAATATTTTTAAAGGATGTTCAATTTCGTTTGCAATTTTATGCGATTTATTTTGTTTGAAATTTTCATTTTTTTTTCATGCTAGGTTTTTTTCTATGGTTTAGGATTATTCCTATGAAACAACATTGTTCGTGTTTTCATTTATTGTCGTATTGTCAGCACCACTCTGTATACAAGGTATTGAAGGCATTGCCATTGTGGAGGAATGAGGAACAGGGAGTAAAGTTCACTCATCCTCCATAGAAAAGGGAGGATCCTCCAACCAGACTGGTTGTCTGGCGGGCCACTTTGCCCGCCGGTTTATGTGGTGAACTTGTATGCGTGCTAGTTGCACAGAAAACTGTGATTGCGAGATGCACGATTCGCGTGACGTCAGTATGACGCGTTGTTCGCATGTTGCGTTGTAGGCATCGCTACACCATAATCACCACGCTTAGCAGGCGGGTTAGGTATCGCAGTAAACAAAAGAAACTAAAACAATCGATCCCAATCAATTTCACTTATCCATAAACTGACTGTGGAAAGTGCAACTTAAACTCTCGAGCCGATCTACAAGGCCATCTTGATTTAATATGAGATTATTATTAATGTGGCGTACTATTAAGAGTGAGAGTGATAGCAGTGAGGTAGGTTGCGACCCTGACTATGAGACGTACAGACGACAGCATAACAAGCTACTACAATCTATCATATTTCTTTATTAGATTTTCAACTTTATCTCTAAAGCATTAAGGCTCAAGGTTGATTGGGAATAGCTGACAGTTTCGGTTAGCTTGACCTGCTGTCGTCCGTACAGTCGTCAGTATATTCACCTTATAAACAATATCATATTTGAATTACGACAACTACATAAGTCCACCAGACAAAGCCTTGCCGCCAAGCGATTTGTCTTGTTCCGGCATGATGTCTGGTGAAGCCGTACGGAGGACGGGTCTGAGCAGTTGTGTTGCGATGTGTGCCGAGTACGATGCGCCTAATGTTGTTGTGTTGGGAGTTTGGTCGTGGAGGGTCTTCACATCAATCTCCCTTTGGCGCAGCATCGTTGGTCGTGTTGTTGGGTTTAACATTGCATCACCTCGCTCAACTGCCGTCTTCCTTCGTATTCGCTCGGTTTTTCTGAGTGAATAGGCTCTTAATAAACTAGCACGCTTTACCATCAACGATCGCATCACTGCTTACCATCAGGCGGGATTGCGGTCAAGCGCTAGTTTATAATTATTAAAAAAATAAAAAAAAAATACTACAATCTATCATATTTCTTAAGGCTCAAGGTTGATTGGGAATAGCTGACAGTTTCGGTTAGCTTGACCTGCGCTAGCGCTAAAATAATTGGACCAAAACTGAATTGCATCGCCACCATCCATAACTTTTGTTATGTTTTGTATCGCGCTAACCTTTTTTATAATTATAAATATAAATTAGTGCTTGACCGCAATCCCGCCTGATGGTAAGCAGTGATGCAATCGTTGATGGTAAAGCGCGCTAGTTTATTAAAAGCCTATTCACTGGAAAAAAAGCTGAGTGAATAGGAAGTAAGACGGACACTACCAACGATGCTGCGCCAGAGGGAGATTGATCTGGAGACCCTCCAAGCACCCGACACAATAACATTTGGCGTATCCTACCCGGTATACATCGTAACAAAACTGCTCAGACCCGTTCTCCGCACGGCTTCATCAGAGATCATGCTGGAACACAACGGGTGGTAACTTCGTAATATGGTAAACGACAGTGACTTTCAATTAAAGAACTGTGGCGAGAACGTTCCAATTCGCCAGGAATTCTCTGGAACATTCTAGACTCAGATGGAACCTTCTGGAACATTCTAAAATCGGATGGAACTTTCTTGAACATTCTGGACTTGGCCGGTACTTTCTAGACTAGGCTGGAATTCTCTAGAACATTCTCGGTTGAAAACTTCTAAAATCGCATCTGTTCTATTATATTATTATTAATTTATGTTTTTCAGGAAACACACAGACAGTTACGTGTACCTGGGACAAACTATCCAGTTAGGAAGTTCCAACTTCGAGAAAGAGGTCAATCGTCGAACCCAACTCGGCTGGGCTGCTTTCGGGAAGCTACGTAGAATCTTCTCGTCCGAAATACCGCAGTGTCTCAAGACAAAAGTCTTCGATCAGTGTGTGTTGCCAGTGATGACTTATGGAATTGAGACGTGGTCGCTAACAATGGGCCGTATAAGAAGACTCGTAAGTTACTCAAAGGGCAATGGAGAGGGCTATGCTTGGGGTTTCACTGCGCGATCGAATCTGGAATGAGGAGATCCGCAGAAGAACGAGAGTAACCGACATAGCCCGAAGAATTGCAACACTAAAGTGGCAGTGGGCTGGACACATTGCCCGTAGGACAAGATAAAAATAAGACCTGAATATCTACAAAGTTGCTGCTTATTTCTTAAGAAATTTATTCTAGCAGACCTTCGAAAGGAGAAGTAAAACAGAAATGTAGACAATAGTGTGTAAGAAAAAGGAGGAAATAAAATATGAATATGATAACTATTAAAGTAATAATATTAAATATACCTCAACATATAAGTAATCCAAAAATAATTATGAAGTATACTTAAATAAATACTAAAATATATAAATATTTATAAATAATGAACAAATTCTCTCAGTATAGAAGAAAAGTAACGCTCTTTTAATCCACGTTCAAATTTAGAAATAGTGTTTAAATCACGAAAGTTAGACGGGAGTGAGTTCCACAATCTTACAGCATGTACAGAGAAGGAATAGGTACAGTATATTTTTTTATGAAGGGATGGATCTTATGTAGGTGTGATCTACAGGGTGCACCGCTTGAGCTAGCGTAAGAAAAACGCTCACGCAGGTAGGAAGGATAAGACGGGTTGTGTGAGATGTTGAAAAGGAGACATAAAACGCTAGTTTTCCTGCGAAGGCGAAATGGGAGCCACTTGAGTTCCTAGCGAACATAAAAAAAAAAAACTATAAAACCTCTCTATACTTTTGCCGCGCAAAAGAGTTCTACATTCAAAATTATTAAATAGCAATATAATAAACAATATAGGAAGGAAAAAACTTGGTTTTTCAAAATTAATGTAAGAAATGAATTATTTTAAAAAGGTCTTAGTCAAATGACGTTGGTGGAGTCACAGAGTAGGTAGATGCAGAATGTTAGTTTTTGTAGTACTTTATGTTTTTTATAATTTAATTTTTGTATTTGTATGCCTAGGCTGATCATAGCGCACTATAAACTCAAATATGGATAACCACTGTACCTATGTATTATAAATAAAATATTACTGATTTTTGTGGTAATGACGCTGGCTAGTGCCACTTCGATTTGCTTACGTTGCTTCACACTAGGATTTCTCCTGTATCGTGGGTGCGTTTACAAACATATGAACTCACATACTCAAACAGGCAGACCTGGAACAACTATTTGTAGGTCATATAAATATTTGCTCCGCGCGGGGATCCAACCTGCGGCATACAGCGTGGCAGTCAATAGCTCAACCGCTAACCATGCAGCCAAGGATTCTTGGAGTAGTGTATGTCGAGTCCAGTTCAGTCTACTCCAGTAAAGTCCTGTCCAGTCCAGTCCAGTCTACCCCAGTCTAGCCCAGTCTAGGCCAGTCTAGTCCAGTCCAGTCCAGTCTAGTTAGTCTAGTCCAGTCTAGTCCAGCATTAGGCTGGACTATCCAGCCTATTCTAGCCTAGTCCAGTCTAGTCCAGTCCAGTCTTGTCCAGTCCAGTCTAGTCTAGTGCTGTCCAGTCCAGCTTAGTTCAATCTAGTCCTGTCCAGTCCAGTCCAGTGCCTAGCGGCATCATACTGCACCGCCACATACGAACGACATCACGCAAAATTTTGCATCGTTCAAGCAGAGTTGGTCGCTCTACTATTATATACAACACCCCCAGATCAATCGTAACCCACCAAATACAACACTTTGGTCAGCACCCATGCTGGATGGCAATGCTTTTTCCTTCTAAATAGGTACAATACCTTTTAATACAATATAACCTACGATTTTATTATAACAACAATATTTACTATATATTTATGGCAGTTTCTGACAACGTTGTTTATTACGTAACTATAACAACATATAAAGCTGAATAGCTGAAAATTGGTATTTTGTAATTGAAAAGGTTTAGTAACTTTTCATATCTGCACAATACCGAAAATAGTATCGCGTAATTCAAACTACTCGCATACTCGACAAAGGTACAAAAACTTCAAACAATAAAATTGTTATGAATTTTCATCTAGGGTCTACTTGAAATAAATATGTGCAGAGATACCACTTTGCACATATTTACTTCAAATACACAAGATAGCAAGCAAGAAAAGAAGTTCTGCGATGCTACATGATATACCTATGCAGAGCTGTGGTCTGTTCAGGTTTCACCTCTAAAAAAGGACCATTAAAGTGAGCTTAGTCTCCAGGCCCTACTGCCTCTCACTAGGGGTTTCCTCTCCTGCACGCTAAGCCACTGTTTCGGTCTACTCTACTGCTGCCAGGATTCTGAGCCCCTGCGGTGACCTTGGCTCAACCCGTGCCCGTCAGCGAGCCTATGCAGCCGCCCGCCAACCTGTTCCACACCGTGCCTGTTGCTTGCCTTTGAGGTCCTGCTGCCTGAGCCCTTCCACGTTACTTTAATTCAGCTATCTTCCTCACCCCATTATCATATCAATATATCTACCATCCATCTACACTACATTCGTCCTCTCTTATTTTACAATACATTTATTCTGTAAATGACAGCCCCCGTGGCGTAGTGGTGGCGAACGCGGCCACTACGCAAGGAGGCATGAATATTTCTACTGGTCTGGTTGTGCCTCGGAAAGGACGTTAAGCCGTTGGTCCCGGTTGCCATACGAACATCTATAGGCACTATAGGCAGTCGTTACAGGTTGTTGGAGCCCTCAGAAGTCCAACAATTTGTCTAACTACAATGCTTCAATATGGCCTTCGGGTTGTGGAGGTCAGACGGCAGTCGCTTCACGGAAAATATTGAAGTTTAGCCAAAATCAGCAGTTAGACTTGTAAAGCGGACTCCAGACTCCAAAAGCTGAAAAAGCTTCGGATGCGACTGGGATTAACGCTGAGGTAATGACTTATTTTGTAAATATACTTTTAAATTGGTTCCTTACTTTTAGTATCTTGTATACTTTTAGAATATGTAGTGATATCTACAAACGCCACATGCGAACAACGAGTCATACTTGTGTCACGCAGATCCTGTATCTCGCAAGCAGAATTTACGGTAATGATGGTAAGAAGTGATGTAATCGTTGATGGTAAACTGCGCTAGTTTATTAAGAGCCTATTGACTCAAAACAACAGAGTACCGATATTTATTTATTTATTCATTAAGCATGGAGGACTTACAGCTAAACAAATCAGTTAAGAAACAGTAAGATGGACTGACAGCCAATAACAAGTCCTCACTTATAAATTACAGATTATTAAAAGCATCCTATGGACACTAGGTAAGTGAGTACGCGAATAACAAAAACATAAATTTTTAATTGATTAAATGAAAAAGTTACGGCTTAAGCACCTCCTAGCTAAGGACACACTATTCAAAAATGGATCTATATCACGCTGCTTACACAACTTGTTTAAATTTCTGCTTGCACGGACTATATATAAATTCTGACGATAATTTGTTGAGGATAATGGCACACGCAAAGGCGGATTAAATCTTTTTGACTTCATAGGGGTACTAAAATAAAATTTGGACAAGATTTCGGGACAGTTTATACTACTATTGAAATTTTTTAACAAGGAAACGCAGTCACAGATCTCGCGACGACTAACTAGGATATAGGAAGGAAGACAGCAGCTGAGCGAGGTGATGCAATGTTAAACCCAATAACACGACCAACGATGCTGCGCCAGAGGGAGATTTATCTGAAGACCCTCCACGACCAAACTCCCGACACAAGAACATTTGGTGCATCGTACCCGGCACAAATTGCAACACAACTGCACAGACCCGTCCTCCTTAAACATATAAACAACATCCCAAAGTCAACCGTAAGGCAAGTGCCCGCCAGACTTAACACCCGTCTGGGCAGAGGATCCTCCCTTTTTTATAGAGGATGAGTTAACTTATGTTCTGTTTTTCATACCTGTAAATTTAGTTGCTCATTGTGCCACATTCCTTTATAGATTTATTTTAAAATTACTTTTTATGATATATCTGAGCGTCTGTTTTCGCTTGTAACATGGAGATATTCTTCTGTATCTTTCTATTGTATGACCAAACCTTGGAAAATGAGACAGAATAATACCTAGATTTTTAATTTGCGACTGTGAGTACCTAATTACTAACTTTTTTTTAAATGTATTACGTCATTTATCTTTTCGGTTTGACGGAAGAGGAAGTTATTGATTCTGAAGAGGTGGGCGGCAGTGCGATTCAGTGTGGGTCTGAGTAGTTCTGTTGCGATGTGTGTCGGGTACGATGCAGCAACCGGCTCCCCGCCCCGCGCCGCACTGCTGCGTATTTGTAAGGTAACAAGCTTATAACTTTGTGGTTTTTCATGACATCTTTTTGAAATTTTGTACATACTTAGATTCTTTTCTTAAAAATATTGGGACACGTGTTTCGGGTTTGACATAATTAAAAGATATATATTGTATAATATAGATATAATAATAATAAATTCTTTATTCAAGTAACCATCATTCAATAATATTAGTAATACTTAAAACTATATTAGTAACTTATACACTACAATATACAAACAAATCACACGAGTCACCGCTGCTTCACCACATGAGATATGGCACAACGACGATTCACGTATGAGCAATCCAGACGCCCAACAATCATACTCAGGGCATAGTTGGAGCTGGCCCCCACCCTGCGCACCAGAAAAGCACACCTTTTTTTGCGCTCCCTCACGCGCTCCGCCTCCTCCTTTGCTAGCATCACTTCGCAGAAGGAGGCGACGGCCTGCCATGCACTCTCGCTCCAGACCATGGCCTGGAACAGGGACGGACGCTATAGATCGCCGCCGAACGCCGCTATGAGGACACGGCAGTGATCTACCCAAGCCGGGCAGACCTCCAGCGTATGCTCTACCATGTCCACAGCTCGATCCACACAGTGGTGACACACTGGCGTTTCCTCCCGCCTTATAGGAAACAGGAACCACCCGAAACAGCCATGTCCGGTGAGGACCTGCATCAGGTGGAAGGTGAGGACGCTGTGGCACCGCTCTAACCACTCATCAACACCCAAAAGAAAAAAACCGCTCGACACACCAATAAATTGTTAAATAATCAATCGTTCTATAAATGCATTCTGCCAATCGCACCAATAAATTATTAAATAATCAGAGCGAATGCGCACGCGTCGATGGCATTCACCAACTTGACCTACGATCTGTACACTTTTTCTTGTTAATCTAATTTAATAAACGTTATTGAAAAAAAGGTTCGTGCACTCATTGAACCAGTTTCGATGAGATTGTTTTTTTAGGGTACCGTCAAAAAAAACCCTTTTACTATGCCTTTTTACTTTTACTATTCGTCTAACTGTCACAGGGCTGTATCGCATTGGTCCTTTTTTTGTAAGGAGAGCGATGGATGCGCCAACTAAGGCCGTGTTCGCTACTGCTACGCCACGGAGGCTGACATTATATTCCTACGGTCCTTACACGGAAACGGACAGAGAGACACAGCCTTCTTCTCAATGGGAGGGCCGTTAAGAGGACGCCTGTATCTCTCTTAGCAGCGGGAAATATTGTCGGGTGGTCGTAATAGAGAGCAGTGGTAGTAAGTCGCGTACAAGGGGTAAGTCGTAGGCTCGAATCCCGTCAGGTGCTAAAGCACCTGACGGGATTCGAGCCTACGACAAACCCATATTAGACCCATATTAGCCTATTTAGATAAACTAAATATGCTTTGGGGTAATAGCTACAATTACAATCGTCAGAAAGCCTTCATCTTACAGAAACGTGCTATAAGAACTTTGGTAAGGATCTCGCAAAGAGAATAATGTAGAGAGCATTTTCTTCTTCTTCAGCCTATGGATGTCCACTGCTGGACAAAGGCCTCCCCCAAGGCTTTCCACGTTGACCGGTCTTGTGCTGCCCGCATCCATCGGCTTCCCGCGACCTTCACCAGGTCATCGGTCCACCTTGTTGGGGGCCTCCCTACGCTGCGTCTTCCAGTACGTGGCCGCCACTCTAGAACCTTACTGCCCCATCGGCCATCGGTTCTACGAGCAATGTGCCCTGCCCACTGCCACTTCAGTTTAGTGATTCGCAGAGCTATGTCGGTGACTTTGGTTCTTCTGCGGATCTCCTCATTTCTGATTCGATCATGCAGCATTTTATAAAGTTGAAAATTTTGACAGTACCAAGTTTGTATATATTGGTTATTCTTTGTTACTTTGCTAAGTATATTCATAAGTATGGATCACAAGAGGAACGTAAGCTAAGAGAAAACACAAGAAGAAAGGAGTTTAAACACAAGTTGTCACCAAATTTTAACGTAGTCGGGCATTGCTCCAGATACCAAGCAGTTGAATTGTTCAATCGGTTACCAACTGACTTGAAATTATTAATATATAATAGTCATTTATTTAACTAATGTCAGATTTCATGACAAATGATACGAAATAAAAAATGTACCTACTAATGAACACACTTTCGACTAAATTTTTTATCTTTGACTGTAAAAATATGCTTTGACTGTAACTAAATATTTGACATTATATTTTGTAAATATATCTGACATTAGTTTATTATATAAATCTATTGACATATCTATAATTGAATGACTCGATATGTCTAATTTTAATTCAATATTTTTCTTTTTTTATGCTTTTTTTGACAATTTCATTTAAATTTATAATTTTATCTGTAAAGTTTTTTTTTTTAATAATTATAAACTAGCGTTTGACCGCAATCCCGCCTGATGGTAAGCAGTGATGCGATCGTTGATGGTAAAGCGCGCTAGTTTATTAAGAGCCTATTCACTTAGAAAAACTGAACAAATAGGAATGAAGACGGCAGTTGAGCGAGGTGATGCAATGTTAAACCTAACAACACAACCAACGATGCTGCGCCAAAGGGAGATTGATCTGAAGACCCTCCACGACCAAACTCCCAACACAACAACATTAGGCGCATCGTACCCGGCACACATCGCAACACAACTGCTCAGACCCGTCCTCCGTATGGCTTCACCAGACATCATGCCGGAACACGACAAATCGCTTGGCGGCAAGGCTTTGTCTGGTGGGTGGTAACTTCTGCCACCGAGTAAAGTTCAACACAATGTTAATTGTTATAAATAAATGAATGAATGAATGAATATTTCATTACCACTGCTCTCAATACGGTGAAGGAAAACATCGTAAGGAAACCGGCCGGCATATCCTAGAGGCAAAAATTTCAAAGACATGTAACATCTATCAACTCTCATTGGGCCCGCGTGGTAGATTACAGCCCACTCCCTTTCACCGAGAGGAGGAATGTGTCCCAACAGTGGGAACATAATAGGATGACTATGTATATATGGTCGTGAACTCGTGATACGGAACCGTACGTCTGCGAGTCCGACTCGGAATTGACAGTATTTTTTGTTAAATCTATGATTCATAATTAATTAGGTGTTATTCAGACGAAACGCGTCTGTAATGTTTTTTTCGTCTTGTTTGTGTAGCGTGACACTTGGCTTTAGAAAAAAAAAAACAATACCGGAATGATTATATAATGCTCTATGGTTCTTATAGTTCCGGGTAAAGGACTTCCGGGGTCTGTCTTCGTGTACGGGAAGCAACGGCCTCGATTCCCTTGGCCATAAACTAAATTTAAGTTCATTGCACCTTTTTCTTTCTACTTCATTAAGATAAATAATACAATATTTCTTGATAGGACTAAAAACTAAACTTAATTTGACAGGACTAAACTAAAAGGGTTAGTCCTGTCAACTTAAAATAGTCTCTAAAAATGACGATTTACGTCTGGCATTCACTAATTTGACAGGACTAGATTTATATTTATCTTCTGTCGTTTTCTTAATGGAATAGAAAGAAGAAGCTACACTGAATTTATAATTAATTCAGACTGTGAACAAAAGCATTCTATTAGAATAGAATATAAGACTCTTTATTATGTACACCATATAGATTACAGAACATAAATACATATGAAGATTTTACAAAGGGTGACAAAATGGACGGTCTTATCGCTAAGAGCGGTCTTTTACAGACAAGCTTTATTATTATTATTATATTTATTTTGTCGGTCTCCGTGGCGCAGCGGTCAACACGCCTACCTGCGACGTGGAGGCCCCGGGTTCGATCTCCGGCCAGGTCATGATGGAAAACGGTCTTTTCCTGATTGGCCTGGGTCTTGGATGTTTATCTATATATGTATCTATTATAAAAATATAGTATCGTTGAGTTAGTATCCCATAACACAAGTCTCGAACTTACTTTGGGGCTAGCTCAATCTGTGTGATGTGTCCGTATAGGTATATTTATTTATTTATTTATTTATTACTTATTATGACCCTCACCATTAATTAGGCAATCCATTTTTTGTCAGATGACGCTAGAGAGAATGTTTTGTAAGCATTCATCACTTATACAGATACACAGTCTCGAACAAAACTCTTTTCAAAAGTGGAGACAAGTATTAAGCACTCTAAAGTAGTCAAAATAAATATATATTAATTTAAAATCAGCCTTAAGTGCAGTGTATAAAGTTCTTACCACAAAGCAGTACAAAACGCTATTATTTTTTACGACCGAGTCTGACATCAAACCAAATTCAACCTTACACACGTGCATTAAAGTCAGAATGAAATGGAAGAAGCACCCAAGTGCTGCGTTGTGCGCTAGTTCAATTGAACCATTTTTTTACGCTGATTGAGAATCTAGTCACTAGATTCTCAATCAGCGTAAAAAAAAGGGGTCACCAATTAGTTATGCTCGGGGTCCGTTTTAAGAAATGAAATGACCATCGCGGTCCGCACATTTTATAGAAAAAAAAAATTATTAAAGAAATGTAGTTACGGAAATAACAAAGATATTTTTTTACTTTTCAATGGGAAAAATGATTTTTTCTGTTGTGGACTATCTGTCTGAAGTTTGGAGTATAATTGGTGCACGCTATTGTCATTAAATCCTGGAGATGTTCATTAGTAAGTTGAGATCGAAATTTATTGTTAATGAAATTCATCTTTGAAAATGCTGCTTCACAAATATATGTTGACCCAAACAAAGTAAGAAGTTTCATAGCAATTTTTTTTAGTTCTGGATACTTATTACCACACACAAATTTTATCCAGAACTCTTCACAGGAAACTTCTGCATGTTTGTGTTTTAAAACTGTGTTTTCTTGGAAATCGATCATTTCTATAGTTAACAATCCGCGAACTTGCATGTTTGTCGAAATTTGTCGAATTGACGTTAACAAAGATAGTGCGGGAGATACATTTTTATTAAATTTCGTGCTCTGTAGTGCAAGTTGCTGTGTTCTTGCGGTCCGCACTAAATGGGTTGGCGGTCCGGATGCGGACCGCGGTCCGCCATTTGGTGACCCCTGACTAGTGTATAAGTGATTCGATGATTGTATGTTAATGCAGTCCATCAGCGTACAATACATTGATTGACCAGCATGTCGGCCACAGGAAGTCCACTACTGGACATAGGCACCCCCAAGGGTTTTTAAAAGACCGGTTGGATACGACCTGCATCTAGATGTTTCTAGAATTTGATCAGGTCATCCGACCACCTAGTCGGTGGGTGACCGACGCTGCGTGTGTTTCTGCCATTCAAGAACTGATTTGATACACGCACAGTATTATAATGTCTGTAAGAAGACGTAAATAAGATTATTCAATATAAGGTAGTTTATATATTTATTTTATTAAGCATTTTAAAGTTAACTTTTACATAATAATTGGAATAATTGTAAGGCAGCTGACAAAAAATGATTTTACCGAATGGACAGGTTTGAATGCGTTCAAACCGCTCGGACTGGCAATAAGTGTTTTTTCATGTTTATTTTAAACCAAAGTACCTACTTATTATTTTTTACAGCTAAACACCAGATTTTTTTTCTGTTATATTTAACCTGTATTTTGACGTCTAAATATTCATTTGTTTTTGTATTTATCTATTTATACACTATGTAACAAAAACCCTGTTGTTCCTTTCAGGGACATATAATTTTCCCTACAAGCACATCATTAATGAAGTCATAATTAGAAAACAGTAATCATTGTCTAGTCGAGGGGTCACAATCAAATACCTATTAAAACCGATAAATTCGTTTTTTTTTTAGAATATCTGATTTTACTCGTATAAGTTAAATAAATTGGCGGGAACGTTCTACTTATGTCTAGTTTCTTCATGCAGACTTCATGCAGAATAAGAAATCAGTTACAGATTATAAATATTAATAATTAAACATTTATTTTAATTATTTTTGTTGAACAATTTTTATAAATTACTTGCTTTATTACGTCCGTATGCCGATTCTTAAAACGTAGGTTGAAGGAACAACAGGGTTTTTGTTACATATTATTTATTTATTAAAACTTTATGCACAATGAAAAACATTGTATAATGGCGGGCTTAATGCCATATTGTACACACACATATTGTATTGTATTGTATTGTATTATAGTTAATGATTTAAAATCGGTTCAAGTTTGCAAAGAGAAAATAATAAGCAATATGTCAATTTATATGACTAAATATCTAAATAATTGTAAAAAAAATTGGCAGATCAATTTATGAATAGGAACTAATTTACGCTAATACGGACGGGTTGTTTCAAATCCACTTAATACACGTATATAGGTAAGTTAAAAATGGCGCTAGCTGTCGTTAAGCAAAGGAGATGTTTCATTTTGGGCCACCACTATGTACGCTGTATAGATAAAAAGGAAAAAAAATAGACGATTTTCATAAAAATACTACTAAATTAATTTGAATAAAAATACAAGTACATATATATAATTAATTATTTGAAACGTTATTTAGTGAGATAACCCTTTATTAAGGTAGTCACGGAGGTAGGTACGGAGGACGGGTCTGAGCAGTTGTGTTGCGATGTGTGCCGGGTACGATGCGCCTAATGTTTTTGTGTTGGTAGTTTGGTCGTGGAGGGTCTTCAGATCTATCTCCCTTTGGCGCAGCATCGTTGGTCGTGTTGTTGGGTTTAACATTGCATCACCTCGCTCAACTGCCGTCTTCCTTCCTATTCGCTCAGTTTTTCTGAGTGAATAGGCTCTTAATAAACTAGCGCGCTTTACCATCAACGATCGCATCACTGCTTACCATCAGGCGGGATTACGGTCAAGCGCTAGTTTATAATTATAAAAAAAAAAAAACTTTTTATGACGTTTGATTGGCGACTTTGACAGTGCTATTTTCCTGTTGTGTTCGTGTCGAGTGTTGATTTGAGTTGATTGTGTTTATTTAATGGGCCGTATGTTCGGATTCGGAACTCATGTTTTGTTTTTTTCGCAGTCATAATATGGTAGATAATATAGATACGATAGATAGCCTTAGATACATGACACGTCAATCAAATGTCACTGTCAAAATCTTATTTCGCTTATTGCTGACCACCATATTTATTAGTAGTTGTGTTGCACTCCTTGGCCGAGTTAAATTGAATCTGTTTAAAAACTAAGCTAAAATATAGGAAAATAACATTAAAAACAGTTAACTATAGCGTAACTATACCTATAAATAAGTGTACAATGTGCTGGCCCAGGCTCCACACATTTCTAAAACATCTCCTTTAACTTTAATTTTCTTAAGAATCTTTTTTATTAACAAAAGGAACGGAAGATAAATATTAATCTAGTCCTGTCAAATTATAACGCGCCTGACGTAAATAAACGTCCTCCGTGGCGCAGCGGTCAACACGCCTGCCTGCGACGTGGAGGCCACGGGTTCGATCCTCGGCCAATTCATGATGATCTTTTCCTGATTGGCCTGGGTCTTGGATGTTTATCTATACAGAGTGGTGCTGACAATACGACAATAAATGAAAACACGAACAGCGCTGGTTCATAGGAATAATCTTAAACCATAGAGAAAAAACCTAGAATCTAAAATAAAAAAATAAATAAATTTCAAACAAACTAAATCGCATTAAAATTGCAATTGGTACAGAACATCCTTTAAAATATTGGTTCACTGAACTCTGATCGGCGACAGCACGATCCTGTATCGACTTGCTTTTTTCGCGCCATTGGTAACACAAGCTAGGTTATGTAAGCGCTTCCTTATCGTTATAGTTATAGTTTTAATTTTTCACATTTTCTACATGATGTACATGTTACATCACGTAGAAAATGTGAAAAATTAAAACTAATTTTCCTGTGACTAAACTAATGGACATATTTATATGTTTTTTTATGGGTAGACTGAGAATGTGTTGACGTACACGATGTTTAATTTATTGTCGTATTGTCAGTACCACTCTATATATGTATCTATTATAAATATAGTATCGTTGAGTTAGTATCCCATAACACAAGTCTCGAACTTACTTTGGGGCTAGCTCAATATGTGTGATTTATCCGTATATATTTATTTATTATTATTATATAAACGTAATTTTTTCATCTATCTATCGCATCTAAACTTTCTATAGAGTATCATAATCTGACAGAATTAAATTAAAACGTATCTTCTTTCCTTTTCTTAATGAAAAAGATAAAAAAAGATATAAAAAGATGCTCTGAAATTAAATTTGGTTTAGTTTGTGAACAGAAGAGTTGGGATCATTAGTTGACGTACGTTTGATACATTTTTTTTTTCCCGGGGTGGAAATCCTCATAGGATGTCCGCCGCCCTGGGGTGGGCGACGGGGTCTGTCAGACTTTTACTCACTAAAACCACCCCGGTGTCTCTTCCATCACGAGCGCGCGTGAGGCCGCGGGAGTCTAAATTCTTCCACGGCCCCACACCCTCAGGCTGGCCCGGTCTGTCCAGGCCTCGTCTCCTGCACAGGGTAGTGAGGTGTTAAACTGCCTACTAGTGCATCGCCTCTGAGGCGTGCGCCGACACTCGCGCGCGCCTCCGCCTCGTGGTCCAACGAATAGGGGGCGGGGACTTCCCCATGTCCCTCGCCCCTGGACCTATTCATTGGGGCCGGAAGAGGGTGTTATCCGCCCTTCCTCGGAGCCCGGGGCGTCTTCTGCGGCCCGGGAAGGGAGTTGAGATCTCCCTCTCCCGTTCCGCAGCTTCCTTCTGCGACATCACGTCCTCGCAGAAGGACACCACCGCGTCCCACGACTCTGCGCTACCGACCATCCTCCGCACTACTGCCGGCAGCGTTTTGTTACATGAACCAACCGTTTGAGACACCCGACCGCCAGTCAGTTAATAGTTAAAATACTATTTTTAAAATATAACTTTGGTTCGAGCAAAAAAAGACCCGTAAGTAAATCGAATTTGTTATACAACAAGGTCGCAATAATTACATAAGCAAGGACGTTTGGATTATGTATGTTTATAACTGTTTGACGCAAAAACTATTGAACAGATTAGGATGAAATTTGGCACACAGGTGGTTTATTTTGATGTCTTTTTACCCCAATATTCCCACGGAGTTGAAATATTGCGGGTAAAAAACCATGGGAAGCAACTAGTCATAAAATATTTTTTTTATGTTGTAAATAAGTGTTTGTCCGCGATCCCGCCTGATTGTAAGCATTGATGCAATTGTTGATGGTAAAGCGCATTAGTTTATTAAGAGCCTATTCTCTAGCCTCGAAGACACTTAAATTGTAATCAGTCGTGAAGACATACTTCGTTCTCGTGCGATACATTATTATATTTCTAGGTCATAATATACAGGATACATTTAAAATTTTTATTTGCTCCACTCCTATTCGTTGGAGCGTGATGTTATATATTATAGCCTTAAGCCTTCCTGGATTATTGGGATATCCAATGCAAAAACATTTTTTCCAATCGGACCAGTAGTTCCTGAGATTAGCGCGTTCAAACAAACAAACTCTTCAATTTTATACAATATGTAAAGAAAACCTTGTCCGACCCCTAAGGATAATAAAGGTTAGGTAAACACTTGACCAAATATAATATAAAATTTTACGTAATCATCATAGAAACAATACTAATGAATTTTGAAATAATCTGTTTTTCCCACGAATTAATTCCAACTCCCCCGAAATTTGCTAATTTAAAAAAAAGTGACAACACCGATATCATTATGAGCGAATAGCGATTCCGCCCGCGGAAGGGTTGCTTACCGCAAATGTATTAAGTTACCTCTTTTTGCGAAATAATATTTATTTTTTAGGGGGATTTTTTTTTAAGTTCAGGCCCTGTTTTTTAACCATTAGTAGAATCAGTTATTGATACCTAACAATACCTTTACGGACAGGGTTTTCTTTACATATTGTATACTAGCTTTCCGCCCGCGGCTTCGCTCGCGTGGAGATCGGTTATATCGCGCTTTTAGATTTCCCTCGTGAATATAATTTTTTTCCGGGATAAAAAAGCACCCTATTATTTAATCCGGACTTCTAACTCTACGTCTGTAAAATTTCAAAACAATCGGCTTAGTTGTTACGGCGTGAAAGCGGAACAAACAAACTCACTTTCCGATTTATAATATTAGGATATTTGGTGTACAAATATTCCTGTAATCTCCTTTGGGAACTTGATGTTTTTTTAGGACCAAAAGTAGCCTATGTTACTCTCCATCTTTTCAACTAACTGTATGCAAAAAATCAGGTCGATTGGTTGTTTAGCTACGGCGTGAAGGAAGGACAAACAAACAAACAAACACACTTTCACATTTATAATATTAGTATGGATTAAGTATAGATTTGACGTTAGGCGTTTTGTTTTAAAGTAATAAATTGGGCCTTTTAAGACATTACAGAGGTGTGTGACCTCGACCTTCCTCCTTGCTATTTAGAGTGAAATTCTAATATTGCAGAAGGTCACTTCCTACTATTTGGCGAACCGGAAACCCTTCATTTTCCATTTCCTACCTTTAACTTTAAGTGTTATTATTTATTTACGGATGGTAAAATAAGTTATCACTATAAATAAGGTTTTATTGCGGATGGAAAATCATCAAAATGACCACTCCTGCTCTAAGGGGAGTGGAAGGGCGTTTTTTTATTTTTAATAATTATAAACTAGTGTAAAGTTATATATGTACTTTCTAAGTAAATCTTGAACACAAATGACTGAAGGTGAAGGAAAACATCTTGAGGAAACCTGGACTTTTAGTCTGAAATCGCCAACCCGCATTGAGCAAGCGTGGTGATTACGCTCAATCCTTCTCCGAATGAGAGGAGACTTGTGCCCAGCAGTGGGATGATAAAAAGGTTTATTGAAGATAAACTAGTGCTTGACCGCAGTCACACCTGAAGGTAAGCAGTGATGCAATCGTTGATGTTAAAGCGCGTTAGTTTATTAAGCTTATACAATGAAAAAAATAAACTGCGTGAATAGGATCGAAGACGGCAGTTGAGCGAGTTGATGCAATGTTAAACCCAACAACACAACCAACGATGCTGGGTCAGAGGGAGATTGATCTGGAGATCTTCCAATATTTGGCGCATTATACCCGGGCACACATAGCAACAGAACTGCTGAGACCCATTCCCTGTACGGCGTCACCAGACATCATGCCGGAACACGACGAATTGCTTGGCAGCAAGACCTTGTCTGGTGGGTGGTAACTTCTGTCACCAGCCGATGTTATGGCCTACCACCGACAAAACCACCGGAAAAGTAAGTTATCACTTTAGTCACGGTCTTATTTTACAGACACTGTTTTTTTTTTACCTTTACTGACTATATTTTTAATATTTTTTTTTAAATATCAACTCTTTAACTACTAACGTATTAGTGTACCTAGTATTAAATCGTAATCGGGTCAAGGTGATCTTACTTTTACGGTCTTCGTCGATAAATTAACTCATTTGTGATAAAAAACTTCACTTTGTTTTTAATGTTTTATTACTTTATTTATTGAAAATGAGGAGTGTTTTAATTTATTTCTTAGTACAATTGGCTTGTATCCTAAAAAATAATTTAATGTCCATCAGATAGATTTCTAAATAATATTGAACACGTATTTTTTATTTTTTCTTTTATTCAAATACTTAGGAAGATATATTGATTTGAAATATCGCATGACGTCACGTAAGGCGTGACGTAATTAGCCCCCACTCCGTAACTTTAATACGCTATATCTCAGTATTTTTTGTTAATTTCGACAAAATAAAAAATACGGGTCTTAATTTTTTTTATTATCTATAAGACGGACTAATTATTTTTTTGATTTTCATACCTTGGATACATCCCTATTATTTCAATACACTTCCTGACGAGGTATTGATTAATTAGTTTGATATTTTAATCAAGTCTCATTTTCTTCTGTCAATTTTTTTTTTAAATTATTAACTAGTGCTTGACCGTACTATGCCCAGTCTCCGCAGAAATAGGCTCTCTTCTTCAGCCTATAGATGTCCACTGCTGGACAAAGGCCTCCCCCGAGGCTTTCCACGATGACCGGTCTTGTGCTGCCCGCATCCATTGGCTTCCCGCGACCTTCACCTGGTCATCGGTCCACCTTGTTGGGGTTCGCCACTCCAGAACCTTACTGCCCTATCGGCCATCGGTTCTACGAGAAATGTGCCCTGCCCACTGCCATTTAAGTTTAGCGACTCGAAGAG
This sequence comes from Sesamia inferens, assembly GCA_037179545.1. NCBI lineage: Eukaryota > Metazoa > Arthropoda > Insecta > Lepidoptera > Noctuidae > Sesamia > Sesamia inferens. Next base: position 11,616,304 of record CM073951.1, on the reverse strand, counting down.
CGATGTCGGTGACTTTGGTTCTTCTGCGGATCTCCTCATTTCTGATTCGATCACGCAGAGAAACTCCGAGCATAGCTCTTTCCATTGCCCTTTGTGAGACTCTGAGCCTTCGTATGAGGCTTCGTATGAGGAACCCATTGTGAGCGACCACGTTTCAGTTCCGTAAGTCATCATTGGTAACACACACTGATCAAAGACTTTAGTCTTGAGACACTGTGGTATCTTTGACGACGAGAAGATGTAGCGTAGCTTCCCGAACGATGCCCAGCCGAGCTGGATTCGACGAGACACCTCTTTCTCAAAGTTGGACCTAACTAGTTGGACTGTTTGTCCTAGGTATATATCCTCGTCAACAACTTCGAGCGCAGAGCAACCAACTAGAATTGGAGTGGGTGCGACATGAGAGTTCGACATGATTTTCATCTTATCCATGTTCATCCTTAGACCCACTTGTTGGGAAGCTCTGCTGAGGTCATTGAGAATTTTTCTCAAGTATTCCAGGGTCTCCGCTATGACCACGATATCATCTGCAAAACGGAGATTAGTGATGTACTCGCCGTTGATATTAAGGCCAAGTCCTTTCCATTCCAGGAGCTTAAAGACATCTTCCAACGCAGCAGTGAACAATTTAGGAAATATGAGATCTCCTTGTCTCACTCCACGCTGGAGTTAGATCGGTTTCGAGTCCTGATCCTGGAGACAGACTGACATAGTGGCGTTTTTGTACAAACACTTTATCACCTCAAAGTATCGATGGTCAATTTGGCACCGCTGGAGAGACTGCAGCACCGCCCAAGTCTCGATCGAATCGAAGGCTTTCTCATAGTCCACAAATGCCAAGCATAGTGGTTTGTTATACTCCTCGGACTTTTGTATAACTTGCCGCAGCGTATGTATGTGGTCTATGGTGCTAAAGCCTTTTTGTAAGCCCCTTCGGGAGGCTGGAAGTCGTCGCACCTGCGAGCGAGTAATAGGCTGCCTTGGCCAAAATGGGCTACTATGACCAAAATAATAATATAAAGACAATTAATAAGACTTATTACTATTATTTTACGTATCTAAACTTCAAGAAGCTGTTCAAGTGCACCTAAACACTATGTCTGCCGTATCTACTTTTTGCTCGTCTGACCTCACGGTTCAAATCAGTCTCTAGAACAATGACTAATAGGTAATTACGACGCATTCCGCGCACCCACCCATCCTTTTCCATGCCTCGGTAAGCGCCACTTAACCGCAACGATACACAGACGTTGACAAAAGAAAAACAATTATAAGTATTTCTTTTATGGCTGCTGTAAGTGGAGCGAGGTCAGAAGTTGATATTGTCAAAAATATTATTAATAGTTGTTGAAGTAAAAAATATGACAATAATTTTTGTCACGCTGAGATATTAACTTTGAAAGACGCGCAATTTGTAATACTATAAAAAAATATAAAGGGTGTATCTGACATCGACGCACAAACGAGTACCATGGTGGAATTTTTCATCGGCTTTTTCATGATTAAAAAAAAATACATGTAGTTTATTCACTTTAGAACGTTCATAATTGCTATACTTTTATAACACAATAAGATTTTAAAGTAAAAATTAGCTAATTCGCTAATTACACAAAAAAGCGCAATGAAAACAAACCTCGAAACACTATCTTTTCAGCTGATCTAATAGAGTTTATATCAGCGACACGCTTGCAACGTTTAAAGGCCGAGCCGACACTTTTTTTAAAACATTGTTATTTCTGTAACCGTTTTTTAAACACACATAAATGACTATCATATGGACATCACATATCGGACATAAATGACTATCACACTTTTATTAGTGGCACCCGGTCTAGCCTTTTCGCGAAGTGTGCGTTACGATATCAGATACAGCCTGTATAATATTCATGAATTTGGAAGGCAGAGAATTAATGCTTGATATAATGAATAAACAGCTTACAATATTGCAACCACCAGAAATAAAAAACAAAATATTTTATTAATAAATGAATGCTATTGTAGGATACTGGAATTTATAGTGTGATAGTAGATAGTTCGCAGATAAAAGTTAGATTAGATATACAATTAATTTCGTTTTTAAAATTTCGTTTTTGATCCTGTATACTCACATATGTTTTTAAAGTGTACTAATAAATTATTATTTAATTATTATTATAAAGTTATTATTATTATCAAACAAAATACTTTCATCTTTATAATTAAATTATGTTATTGCGATGTATTGTGAAATAGTATAACATAAGATAGCATGAAAAATAACTAAAGTTTTTGTTTATTGAATTCCTAGTCCATAATGTTGCATGATTAAATCTGACGGACTTATTAATATATTCTGATGTAGAGTGATCGCCTGAAACACAGGTTTAATAAACCTAGCTCGGGCATGTCGCTAATTTTACATGATTCTCTGTATAATAATACGTTCTGTATGACCTTATGTATATTTTTAGACACACATAATACCTAGCTGTTATCTAGGCAATAAGATATGTATGTATTTGTATAAGAATATTTTTGTAGCTTTTATTTTACAATGTGCCTTGCCGCCAAGCGATTTGTCGTGTTCCGGCATGATGTCTGGTGAAGCCGTACGGAGGACGGGTCTGAGCAGTTGTGTTGCGATGTGTGCCGGGTACGATGCGCCTAATGTTGTTGTGTTGGGAGTTTGGTCGTGGAGGGTCTTCAGATCAATCTCCCTTTGGCGCAGCATCGTTGGTCGTGTTGTTGGGTTTAACATTGCATCACCTCGCTCAACTGCCGTCTTCGTTCTTCTTCTTCTTCTAGCGCGCTTTACCATCAACGATCGCATCACTGCTTACCTTAAGGCGGGATTGCGGTCAAGCGCTAGTTTATAATCATAAAAAAAAACGAGTTACAGCCGGGACCAACGGCTCTCCGAGGCACGGAGGGATCTCGGTATGTATAGATGGTCACCCATCCACAGACCAGCCGCGGCAAGGGTAGCTTAACTTGACCTCTGCGGTTCTTATTATTTAGCCACGAGCCCCTTAGTATCACGTTAGACGTAATTAAATGTTATAAGACGTCCGTAAATATCTCGTTCTACTCGAGTGACGGCGTACGTGCTTGATTATCCGTGCTCCAAATATGTAGGCTGGGTTAGGTTCTGTTTAGATTGGAGCGAACTATATTAAAGCTAAGAATTACAATTACGAATTACGAAAACGAAACAAACGAACAAACAAACAAACGAAATGAATTACGATTTGAGTGTCTTCAAGGCTAGAGTGAATAGGCTCTTAATAAACTAGCGCGCTTTACCATCAACGATCGCGTCACTGCTTACCATCAGGCGGGATTGCGGTCAAGCGCTGGTTTATAATCTATAAAAAAAAAAAAAAATACGACGCTATTTTTTCTGTGTGTGTAGTCGTGGTGGCCGAGTGGTTAAAACACCAGCCTCTCAAGTATGAGTGTGCGGGTTCGATTCCAGGTCAGGCAAGTACCAATGTAACTTTTCTAAAGTTATATGTACTTTCTAAGTATATCTTTGACACCAATGACTGAAGGTGAAGGAAAATATCTTGAGGAAACCTGAACTTTAAGTCTGAAATCGCCAACCCGCATTGAGCAAGCGTGGTGATTACACTCAATCCTTCTCTGTATGAGAGGAGACCTGTGCCCAGCAGTGGGACGATAAAAAGGTTGACGATGATGATGTTTTTTTTTTGTGCGAAACTCGAAACACGTGCCCAGTATTTTTCTGTAAAGAATTTATGTGCAAAATTTCAAAAAGATGTTATGTTACCTGATTGTCCCTACAAAAATATGGTCAACACGCACGTACGCGGAATGTACCGCTGTGAACTGTGTTGTGTGCTTGGTAACCACACTGCAACATTTTTTAAATATATTTGGGAAAAATATAACATGGTGTAAAAATTATTGGAATCAATTCAATTGCTTATTCTTAATAAACTATATTTAGGTTTCGTATAAAGGAAAAATAACTTTGTAAATGTCTTTTCTTTCAGACAGAGAATGAAAGAGATTTTTTTTTATAGCTGTCGTAGGAAAAGGTCTTGTGCTTCTTAGCAGTTTGATAGTAGTGTTACCAAATTTCACATAACCTACATAAAACTAAAGCATGAATTTTTTCTTGACCAAAATTTCAATATGAAAAGACTATTTTTCTTCTTCAGTCTGTAAAGCTCCACTGCTGAATAAAGACCTCCCCCAAGGTTTTCCACGATGACCGGTCTTGTGCTGCCCTCATTCGCAACATTACTTGTTTTATATAGCGATTTTTAGTTTTTATAAATACCAAAATCCCTTACACTGTGAACAAAGCTTTGCACTGACCTTAATAATAATAGTCTGTGAAAATATAATATAATCTTAATAAGATCAGAAGTGCTTTCGTTCAGACTTGTTGAATAATTCAAGTGGGTAGGTCTTTTGACTAATAGTTTATTGCGTAGAACAAAGCGGCTAGGGATGGCAAACCCCTGGTAAACAAATCTGGACCCAGGATGGATGCTTTTGCAAGAAATTCTTTGCATCATCTTCTTTTTTTTAACGGTTCAAAACCAGCCACACATTTTCCCACCCACTGCAACTCCTGAAAGCCAGAATCAACAGTGGAGACCGCCAGAAAAACGCCAAGCAATGAAGCTCGACGAGTCCCGTAGAAACGATTCAACTGTTTTGGGTCCCGCAACGAAATTAATCAGAAAAGAATAGCGAAGGAGTAAGAAAAAAGATATTTTTTCCACTTCCCTCCATAACAAGCAGGAGACAGAACAGAACTAGGCCAATCGGCACATAGGGACATTATTGCAACTGGGAGAAGCCCAGATTGCCAAGCACCACAGAATAAAATTTGATTAAGTTAATGTGTCCTAAGTAGGTATGTGCTGTTACGATTGATTCCAATAATAGGTATGGCAAAAGCGCCTGAACACACGGATCTTTGCATCGTCTGCCTATCTTATACCATCTATGCTAGGGTTAGTTTCCAGTCATCATCATTATCTCAGTGTTAATCCCAATCGCATCCGAAGCTTTTTACAGCTTTGGAGTCTGGAGTCCGCTTTACCAGTCCAACTGCTGATTTTGGCTAAACTTTTCGATATTTTCCGTGAAGTGACTGCCGTCTGACCATCACAACCCAAAGGCGATATCGAAGCATTGTAGTTTGTTTCCAATTGTTGAACTTTCGAGGGCTCCAACAACCCGTAACGACTGCCATTAGATGTTTGTATGGCAACAGGGACCAACAGCTTTACGTGCTTTCCGAGGCACGACCAGATCTGTGCAAATATTCATATTCATGCATACAAATATTTGTACTGCGCGGGGATCGAAAGCGGGCCTCTTCTACGCCATGGAGGCTGTGGGGTCGGTTTCCAGTGTAACTACTAATAGGTTTCAACTGTTAGTTCCCGTATGGTACCAGGCTTAGAATAATGCTCCTGTGGATGTCGTAAAAGTAGGGATTATGGTGAACTCCGCCAACGAAATGCACATGGTGGAAAGCCTTGGGGAGGTCTTTGTCCAGCAGTAGAGTTCTACAGGCTGATGAAGAGTACTTGCTATTAAGCTACCATGCAGCTCAACCATTCTGAAAGGAACGTAATGATCCATAGAACAGATAAAAGAAATTGAACCAGCTTTCCTTGTTCACAAACTAAAATAAATTTAAGTTAAGTGCACCTTTTTCTTTATATTTCATTAAGACAAGGACAGAAGATAAAATGTCAGTTTAGACCTTTCTTTCTTTCTTTCTTTCTTTCTTTCTTTCTTTTATGGCTTCGCACGGTTTGTGCATTTAGCCAATGTCACGTAATGAATTGTTCATGTCGAAAAAGACGGCGTGATACGTCTTACGATGGGGGTTTGAGACAAAGTTTTGATGTGGCCACTATGCTGCGATATTTCACTGTTCTTTATGAATTATTTACTGAATGCACTTTTTACTACATAAATCACGCACTTTTATTTAGTAAACAACACTATAAATAATTTTAAAAGTCCGATGAAAAATGAGCATGACACTCGGCTTGACTTTCCCTCCAAAACCCCCAGTTTAGACCTGTCAAATTAGTGCGCTCCTGACGTCAACTGACGAATTTTTGGTCGCCATGTATATTATCCCGTTTAAACTGTCTATGCCTCCATAGACAGCTTAAACGAAGTTAACGAGTTTTGGCGGGAAAGCTAAGATGAGTGTCATGCGTATTTTTTATTGGACTTTAAAATTATTTATAGTGTCTTTTACTAAATAAAAGCGCGTTATTTATGTAGTAAAAACTGCATTCAGTAAATAATTCATAAATAACATTGAAATATCGCAGCATAATGGCCACATCATGACTTTGCCTCAAACCTCCCTCAAAGACGGTTCACGCGGCCGTCTTTTTCAACTGTCATTGGCGAAATCCGCCATTATTGTGAAATAAAATTTTCAAAGGATTTCTATGATTTGTTACACATGTTATTGGCAAAGTTGTGGTAGATATTCCAGAGATGCCATTGATCAAGAATTGAGGTTGAATTTCACTTTGAAAAAAGAAGAAAAAGAATACTTTCGTGCAAAAACTCTGAGACATCAGTCAGTGTCCGTTTCATTGAGTATTCTTGCGTTATTGGTTTATTTTTAAAAAGCCATGCGGTTTTACCGGCGAAGCTGTTTAGATAGGTTTTTTTTTCTATTTTATGTTATATAGCCTAAAGCCTTCCTGGATTAATAGGCTATCCAACGCATAAAGATTTTTTTTTTAATAATTATAAACTAGCGCTTGACTGCAATCCCGCCTGATGGTAAGCAGTGATGCAATCGCTGATGGTAAGGCGCGCTAGTTTATTAAACCCATTCACTTTAAAAAACTTAGTGAATAGGAAGGAAGACGGCAGTTGAGTGAGGTGGTGCAATGTTACACCCAACAACACGACCAACGATGCTGCGCCAGAGGGAGATTGATGTGGAGACCCTCCACGACCAAACTCCCGACACAACAGCACTTGGCGCATCGTACCCGGCACACATCGCAACACAACTGCTCAGACCCGTCCTCCGTACGGCTTCACCAGACATCATGCCGGTACACGAGGAATCGCTTGGCGGCAAGACTTTGTGTGGTGGGTGGTAACTTCTGCCGGCAGCCGATGTGGCCTACTACCGAGAAAAAATTTTCATATCGGACCAGCGGTTCCTGAGATTAGCGCGTTCAAACAAACAAACTCTTTAGCTTTATATATTAGTATAGAGTATAGAAAAGTGCTTTCATTTTGACATTGTAGACCAAGCTTTTGGCCATGACGCTTTTCATAAAATCGGCAAAATGACAGCTTAGCTTACATTCCACATGGTGACAACCTCGTGTCCAAATCGAGAATAAATAATTGTTTCTCTTTCTCAGCTTTCACGAGGTTATTTATAATTATATGAATTTATTATTATGAATTTATAATGATTTATTTTGTCATATTTTGATTATGTTTTTTTTCTGAATGAAATTACATACAAACATTATTGGTTTTGAGAATTACATACAAACTGTAATGAAGTTATATACAAACATTAACATAATTACAATTACAACTGAACTAAAGGAGATGTTTCAGAAATGTACGGAGCCTGGGCCAGCACATTGTACACTTAATGCCAAAATATAGAAAATTAACATTAAAAACAGTTAACTGTAGCGTAACTATACCTAGATAGTTATGCTATAGTTAACTGTTTTTAATTTTTATTTTTTTTAATAATAATAAACAAACGCTTGACCGCAATCCCGCCTGATGGTAAGCAGTAAAGGAATCGTTGATGGTAAAGCGCGCTAGTTTATTGAGAGCCTATTCACACAGAAAAACTGAGCGAATAGGAAGGAAGACGGCAGTTGAGCGAGGTGATGCAATGTTAAACCCAACAACACGACCAACGATGCTGCGCCAAAGGGAGATGATTGATCAGAAAACCCTACACGACCAAACTGCCAACACAACAGCATTAGGCGCATTGTACCCGGCAAACATCGCAACACAACTGCTCAGTTTCCTATATTTTAGCTTAGTTTTTATACAGATTCAATTTAACTCGGCCAAGGAGTGCAACACAACTGCTAATAAATATGGTGGTCAGCAGTAAGCGAAATAAGATTTTGACAGTGACAGTTGATTGACGTGTCATGTATCTAAGGCTATCGTAGCTATATTATCTACCATATGACTGCGAAAAAACAAAACATGAAATCTGAACATAGGTACGGCCCATTAAATAAACACAATCAACTCAAATCAGCACTCGACACGAACACAACGGGAAAATAGAACTGTCAATTTCGCCAATCAAACGTCATAACCACTGTCATGGCTACCTTAATAAAGGGTTATCTCACTAAAAAACGTTAACGTTAAACGTTAGTACGCTTCCTTAGATACATGACACGTCAATCAAATGTCACTGTCAAAATCTTATTTCGCTTATTGCTGACCATCATATTTATTAGTAGTTGTGTTGCACTCCTTGGCCGAGTTAAATTGTATCTGTATAAAAATTAAGCCAAAATATAGGATAATAACATTAAAAATAGTTAACTATAGCGTAACTATACCTAGCATTAAGTGAACAATGTGCTGGCCCAGGCTACATACATTTCTGAAACATCTCCTTTCATTCAAATACGTTCAGTAGTTTTTGCGTGAAAGATTAACAAACCATGCATCAATCAATACAATTACCATCATCATAATTTCAGCCGAAAGACGTCCACTGCTGGACATAGGCCTCCCTCAAGAATATCCACGACGACCGATCCTGTGCCTCCCGCATCCAGCGGTATCCCGCGACCTTCACCAGGTCGTCAGTCCACCTTGTCGGGGGCCTACCCACGCTGCGTCTTCCGTTGCGTGGTCGCCACTCGAGAACCCGTCGGCCCGAAACATCAATACAATATGCATTCTAAAAAACTTTCTAATATATAATAATCTAGCATAGGATCGCATTGAAAATGTTAAGTTTAGTGTGAAAAGGTTTGTCACCCCTGGTTTAGGGCTTCATAAGGGCGGAATGACATTGACATTGAAAATAAAAGATGGCCGCCAAATGGAGAAGAACGGCGGAAGACGTCATACACACAATTCAATTAACACATTGTATGCCTAATTCTTTTACTTATTACTGCAGGCACATTTGGGCTGTTGCTGCACAATCGGGACAGGGAACAGGATTCGGTGGAATGGCGTGCAAAGAGGCTAATTGGCGACCCAGATTTAGTCCAAAACGGTCTCCAAAGCCTGGAGTACTGACGAAGGATAGCCAGCCTGTCAGTGTTCTATAGGGTTTATTTTATGAATTATAAACTAGCGCTTGACCGCAATCCCGCCTGATGGTAAGCAGTGACGCAATCATTGATGGTAAAGCGCACTAGTTTATTAGGAGCCTATTCACTCTAGCCTTGAAGACACTCAAATTGTAATCCGACGGAAACACCGGTATGAAAGAGGAGGCGAAGCGCTTCGTCCGGATCGCAGTGGTGTTAACAATATAAGGGTGATAACTCGCCGTACGGCAGTTCGTCTGATGGGGGAATTAAATCATGCAATTCCCTCGGAGGACACCGAAAGGCTGGCTACTCTACGCCTGTCCTCTAGGCTTTGGAGACCGTTTTAGTAAATCTGAGATGCATTGCATAGGCTGCATTTTGGGGAACGTGAGTGGGAATTGCATGGCTTAATTCCCCCATCTCCGTTTCATCATCGGACGACCCGTTGTACGGCAAGTATCCACCCTTAGGTTGTAGACACCGCTAAGATCCGGATGAAGCGTTTCGCCTCGTCTTTTATACCGTGCACATCGTGGCAAGGATGGTTTTATCAAGGTCGACAAGAAGAAGAAGAAGCATCCTTATCGGAACCAGTAGTCTGGCATGACATGACAACATGCTGCTGCGTCCAGCAGTACTGACGACGCTGCTGTATGTGTCCAGACTGAACCACTCCACGAAGGCTAAGTTGAGGAGGTCGTGGTGTACAGGTCTCTCAAAGTGATAATGCGCATAGAAATCTTCGTCATTGTTCGGCAACGGTCGTATTCCCCGAGCGTTCGGAAGAAGATATGTATATAGAGTGGTGCACTTAACCACTCGCCGTATTCCCCGAGCATTCGGAAGAAGATATGTATATAGAGTGGTGCACTTAACCACTTTTTATGCACTTAACCACTCTATATACATATCTTCTTCCGAACGCTCGGGGAATACGACCGTTGCCGAACAGTGACGAAGATTTCTATGCGCATTATCACTTTGGAAGACCTGTACCTGCGTGTTAAGACCCACTGAACTTTGATGGTTGAAAGGTTGGAGCCGGCGTCATAACACAACGTCAAATCGTTCGTGGTGCGCGTTACCGCACATACCTAGTCACGAGAAGTTCTTCAAATAACAGTTCTGACCGGAAAGCGTGTACAGTCGGTTTCCTGGCCAGCTACGTGACACCAGTCAGCGAAACACGACGTCGACAATTCGTGTATATTAACATTAACTGCAGTTAACAATGTTAGGTATAAAGGGTGTATCTGACATCGACGCACAAACGAGGACCATGGATCCAGTACATGATTCTGAACACCGCAGTAGTGGAATTTTTCGTCGGCGTTTTCTTGATTAAAAAAAAATATATGTAATTTTTTTCACTTTAGACCATTCATAATTGTTATACTTTTATAACCCAATAAGATTTTAAAGTAAAAATTAATTAGTTCGCTAATTATACAAAAAAGCGCAATGAGAACAAAACTCGAAAAACTCTCTTATCAGCTTATTTAATAGAGTTCACATCAGGGATCAATGTCATACCTACAAACCCGCACGGCGGCACGCTTGCAACGTTCAAAGGCCGAGCCGACACTTTTTTTTAAATATTGTTATTTCTGTAACCGTACATTAACGACATAAATGACTATCATAATTTTATTAGTGGCATGCGGTCTAGCCTTTTCGCGAAGTTTGCGTTACGATATCAGATACATCCTGTATACATACATATTTATAAAGTATTTTTTTGTTATTTTTATAGTAATATAGTTTTGTATATGTTTGACAGCTTCCGTGGCGTAGCGGTACCGAACGCGGCCGCTGCGCATTGAGGCGCGGGTTCGCGGGATATGAATATTTGCACTGGTCTGGTCGTGCCTCGGAAAGCACGTTAAGCCGTTGGTCCCGGTTGCCATACGAACATCTAGTGGCAGTCGTTACGGGTTGTTGGAGCCCTCAAAAGTAAAACAATTGGTCTAACTGCAATTCTTTGATATCGCCTTCGGGTTGTGGAGGTCAGACGGCAGTCACTTCACGGAAAATTTCGGAATCACTTTCTTTAACTTCACACTGAGAGTTTAGCCAAAATCAGCAGTTGGGGTAAGTGGGACCCCAGACTCCAAAAGATAAAAACCGGCCAAGTGCGTGTCGGACTCACGCCCAAAGGGTTTCGTACCATTAATTTATGAAATTAAAGGATTTAAATTATTTGTATGAAAGATTACGCGGTATTAAGCGGTTTACGATTTACGAGGAATAAAAAAAAACTAATTACTAGATCTCGTTCAAAACAATTGTCGTTGGTAGTTTTTTAAGTAATGTACATCATATGTTTTTTTAGATTTTTCATTTTCTTATTTTAGAAGTTAGAGAGTTTTAGTTAGGGGGGACCAACTTTTTTCCACTTTGGAAGCGCCTGTCACGCAAACTATTCGGTTTAGAAAATAAATATTTTAGAAACCTCGATATCGTTTTTGAAGACCTATCCATAGATACTCCACACGTACGAGTATGTTTTTGATGAAAGTTTCAACAGTATAGCTCTTATAGTTTCGGAAAAAAAATGGCTGTGACATACGGACGGACAGACGGACAGACAGACATGACGAATCTATAAGGGTTCCGTTTTTTGCCATTTGGCTACGGAACCCTAAAAAGCTTCGGATGCGACTGAGATACACTCTGTGAAGATAATTATGAGTATTGTATATGGGCCTTGATGGCGGAAATAAAATAACCCTTAACAACTACAAAAATTGAGCTTCCGATATTCCCGCCACCATCTTCTAAGTACCGTCTAGTTAATATTCTGTGTGATACGCGTCATTGAAGCTAATAAATAATATTGTAATAACAGTTAGGTATATTTCTGCCAACACTACGGAAAAAAACAGGCGTGAAGTTTCTATTATTGTAAGGGATAAAGTATTGTTATAATATTTTTTACCAAGCACAACTATCGGAATCAATCACTGTATGGACGAATGAACTACGTCCTTGGGACGTTTCCGTTTAAAAAAAGCTCTACAAAAACGCTATTAACTGGTTCTGTTTTACTGTACTGTTGTTAATCTCAGGATGGTTTTCCATCAAAGATGTGATGTGTTACGTTGTCAGACAAACATCGTTTAAAGTATAGGTAGGTACATACAATATGTAAAGAAAACCCTGTCCGATCCGTAAAGGTATTGTTAGGTATCGATAATTGATTCTACTAATGCCTACACAGCCGGGCTAAAATTAAAAAAAATCCCCTAGAAAGTAAATATTATTTCGCAAAAAGAGGTAACTTAATACATGTGTGGCAGGCAATACATGAGCAGGCGAAGGGGGGCAGTGCATGTGGCACGCGGTCGATATTCGCTCATAATAATACCGTCAAAATGATGTGGTTACTTTTTTAAATCACCAAATTTTGGGAAAGTTGGAATTAATTAACGGAAAAAAAAAGATTATTTTAAAATTCATTAGTATTGTTGCTTTGATGATTATGTAAAATTACATATTTTATTTGGTCATGTGTTTCATCATTAAGCTTTTTATCGTCCCACTGCTGGGCACAGGTCTCCTCTCATACAGAGAAGGATTGAGCGTAATAACCACGCTTGCTCAATGCCGGTTGGCGATTTCAGACTTAAAGTCCAGGTTTCCTCAAGATGTTTTCCTTCACCTTCAGTCATTGGTGTCCAAGATATACTTAGAAAGTATATATAACTTTAGAAAAGTTACATTGGTACTTGCCTGACCTGGATCGCCCGCGCACTCATACTTGAGAGGCTGGTGTTTTAACCACTAGGCCACCACGTCACCTAACCTTTATTATCCTTATGGACGGGGTTTTCTTTACATATTCTATGTCAGTATTTAAGATGTCACGCCCTTTAAGTAATAGGCAAATAAGGGTTTATCTTGAAAGCATTCGCAAATAAACTTAGTTCTTTGTGACGCATCTAATCTCGAGTGGTGGATTATGGCTCACGCACTCTTAAATAGAAGAGAATTGAGTCTGGAAATATTATAAAGGGATTTATTTTCTAGACGTCGCGATTAGGGTTTGATTCATATGTAAATAGGGCAAAAAGGTTTCATGGGAAAAGTCCCATGAAATCTTTTACGGAGTTGTAAGTTGAGACAATTTATTTCATATAAAAATTGTAAAAATTAAGGATCCTGACTGGCTTTTTTGTTCATAAATTATAAACTAGTGCTTGACCGCAATCCTGCCTGATCGTAAGCAGTGATGCCATCGTTGATGGTAAAGCGCGCTAGTTTATTAAGAACCTATTTAGTCTAGCCTTGAAGACACATATACACACTTTCCGAAACTTAATAAATAAAAGAAAAACGATACTTCAAAATCGCGAAAAAGAACCCATTTTTAGTATGATGTTCAGATGACTATTAGACAAACGTAATAAGTAAATAAAAAAGAAAATAATAGAAGCATATGTAGGTATACTTTTCCTCTAAATTTAGATATAAAAATAATTGAAATCTATTGTGTTTTGAAAAAGAAAAAAGCGGATTACGAAAAGTCTTTTGGTCAACGTTTTTATAGGTAAAATCAGCCTGAGCTGCAACTGTTCTTTTCGTACTTTACCGGGAGAGATAGGAAGCAGCGCGACGGCAATAGTTTCTTCAAATACCTATTTTCCAAATCCCTCGGCACTAGAGTCCCCTCTTAATAGATATCTGAAGTCATCCGAATATCTGATATTAAAGATGCAGATGCATTTCACTAGTTTCTAAGATAAATCCTTTATTGTACAAGCAATTTGGCTATGGAATGGCGACTTGCCCGTGTCTGTAAGGTGTGCTCAAACTCTGTCCACTTTTAAAACTATGAAAAAACACTTCCTCTCTCTTTATTTAAACTAGTATGATACACTTAACGTACATGTTTACTGTATTCTCTATGTAAATAGTACACTGTAGACTACCTACATTATTTCTCTCTCCTTCCCCTTAGTATTCCATGCAAAGGTTGTCTGTAAAAGATTGCTCTTAGCGATAAGACTGCCCAATACGTCACCCTTTTGTAAAATATTTATATGTATTTATGTTCTGTAATCTATATAGTGTACATAATGGAGAGTATTCTATTCTATTCTAACCTACGGATTAAGTTCTTCAGGAGTGGACGTCCATTCGTGGTGTTATGTAATTTTGATCAGCCCGTAATGTTCTCGCTCCAGAGACAAAGGGCTCCTCACTGTGAGGGAAAGGGAGCAGTACCTACTTTACCACAGACACGAGTCGTCGTCGACGAGTCCAACGTCAAATTTTTAGAGTGAGTAAGCTTTATGCGCTATGATCGCACGCGGTTTCTTGTTTAACCAACCCGCAACCCTGACCCAGGAGCCATCGGTCTTCGTGGACCCCGTCACGATGTGCTGACATCTCTTTGCGTGGCGTGAGGGCGCTGGGATTCCCGCTGCCTCACGCGCTCCGCCTCCTCCTTTGCCAGCATCACTGCTTCGCAGAAGGAGGTGACGGCCTGCCATGCACTCTCGCTCCGGATCATGGCCTGGACCAGGGTCGGACGCGAAAGATCGCAGCTACGAGAAAACGGCGGTGCACTACCCAAGCCGGGCTGACCTCCACCGTATGCTCCAGCGTGCCCTCAGAGCGTGGAATTTATCACCTTGAATTTATAAAACTCATAAGTTATGTCACGAGTTGTGTTTATAATTAATTTTGACAGGAGTTTGATGGATTGGGGTATTAGCTGATCTATTAAATCAAAAGAACTAGTAAGTAGCTTTCGTAGGTCACGATTCCATAACCCCCACACTTGGCAGGTGGGTTAGGGATCGCAGTAAATTGATATTTTACAGGAGAAGTACTGCCGTCCACTTCCCGGGTGAGGGTTAGTCGCCTCTTACAACACCCATGGGAGGATATTTTTTTTTTCTTTTTAATAATTATGAACTAGCGCTCGACCGCAATCCCGCCTGATGGTAAGCAGTGATGCAATCGTTGATGGTAAAGCGCGCTAGTTTATTAAGCCCATTCACTTAAAAAAATAATAGTGAATAGGAAGGAAGACGGCGGTTGACCGAGGTGGTGTAATGTTAAACCCAACAACTCGACCAACGATCCTGCGCCAGAGGGAGATTGATGTGGAGACCCCCTACGACCAAACTCCCGACACAACAACATTTGACGCATCGTACCCGGCACACATCGCAACAAAACTGCTCAGACCCGTCTACTGTACGGCTTCACCAGACATCATACCGGAACACGACAAATCGCTTGGCGGCAAGACTTTGTCTGGTGGGTGGTAACTTCTGCCGGCGGCCGATGTTATGTCCTACCATCGAAAATTGATCATATCCGGATCGCAGTAATTTGATATTTCACAGGAGTAGCGCTGCTGCCCGCTTCCCTGGTGAGGTTTCCCTTAGTCGCCTCTTACGACACCGACGGGAGGATATGGGGTGGTACTATTCTAAGCCCGGTACCACACGGGTTTGCCCGTGCGTTGTGTTTACCTATAAGTAATTGATGTACTGTTATTTTATCTTTGGGAATCATTGATCACTTCTACACTAAATTCACAATCAGCGTAAAAAGATGGAATGGATGAACTGAACAAGCGCACAACACAGTCCTTGGGTGCTTCTTTCGTTTAGTACTTACTTTATAATTCTGACTTTAATGCATGCGCGTAAGGTTGAATTTGGTTTGATGTCAGACACGGTCGTAAAAAATAATGGCTTTTTGTATTGCTTTGTGATAAGAACTTTATACACTGCACTTAAGACTGATTTTAAATTAATGTATATTTATTTTGTCTACTTTAGACTGTTTAATACTTGTCGCCATTTTTGATAAGGGTTTTGTTCGAGACTGTGAATCTAGTATACAGTATGTTACGAAAACCCTGTCCGACCCATAAGGATAATAGAGGTTAGGTAAACACATGACCAAATATAATATAAAATTTTACGTATTCATCATAGTACCAATACAAATGAATTTTGAAATAATCTTTTTTTCCAACGAATTAATTCCAATTTCCCCGAAATTTGGTAATTTTTAAAAAGTGACAACACCGGTATTATTATGAGCGAATAGCGATGCGGCCACGTGCCGCGTGTCCTGCCGCCCGCCCCCCGCGGTCGGCAGGCGAAGGGTGGTAAACGCACATTTAATAAGTTACCTCCTTTTGCGAAATAATATTTATTTTTTTTAGGGGGATTTTTTTTTTAAGTAAAGCCCGGTTTTGTATGCATTAGTGGAATCAGTTATCGATACCTAACAACACCTTCACGGGTCGGACAGGGTTTTCGTAACATACTGTATAAACTGATCGATGTTGGGAATGTATTAATTGGTTGTTTTTGTGTAATCTTGGTCAACCTAACAAAATAAAATAATTTAATTTGATATTTTTTTTTTCCTAACCTAGAGCGCCTTCTTCCTCCCTCCTATTAAAAAGGAAAATACTTTGCTGTGCCCAGTGCCCGACAGGGTCCAAAACTGATCCTACATTTTAGTATAGCAACTATTATTTACACATTATGGAATGCAATAAATTACTGAGTATTGAGGTTAAGCTCCGCCAGCCGCACTCAGCTTGTAGATGGGTAACCATCTACACAATCGCAAGTATGTTAAGCCGTTGGTCCCGGTTGTCTTATTTATCAAGGGGATCTTTGTCAGATAGCTAGTCGCTCCATGTAAAATACTGGTATTCAAGCTGAATCCGGTTAGACTGGGAACTGACCCCAACATAGTTATGAATAGGATAGGCAGAAAAAGAATACGTTGAATTAGATTCTTTTTCTTTTTCTAAGTATATCTTGGACATCAATGACTGATAAAAAAAAATCCTGGACCTTAAGTCTGAAATCGCCAACCCGCATTGAGCAAGCGTGGTGATTACGCTCAATCCTTCTCTGTATGAGAGAAGACCTGTGTCCAGCAGTGGGACGATAAAAAGGTTTTTTATGATGATGACGTTCTTTTTCGCACCTATTCAATTGTATCCTCTTTAATAGGGATGTTTTCTGGGTAAAAAAAAGAAAAATTGATTCTACAGTATGTTACGAAAACCCTGTCCGACCCATAAGGATAATAGAGGTTAGGTAAACACATGACCAAATATAATATAAAATTTTACGTATTCATCATAGTACCAATACAAATGAATTTTGAAATAATCTTTTTTTCCAACGAATTAATTCCAATTTCCCCGAAATTTGGTAATTTTTAAAAAGTGACAACACCGGTATTATTATGAGCGAATAGCGATGCGGCCACGTGCCGCGTGTCCTGCCGCCCGCCCCCCGCGGTCGGCAGGCGAAGGGTGGTCAACGCACATTTAATAAGTTACCTCCTTTTGCGAAATAATATTTATTTTTTTTAGGGGGATTTTTTTTTTAAGTAAAGCCCGGTTTTGTATGCATTAGTAGAATCAGTTATCGATACCTAACAACACCTTCACGGGTCGGACAGGGTTTTCGTAACATACTGTATATAGAATCAATTTTTGAATGACGAACCATAGTATAGGCCGTCATTCAGATTATAAATAAATATTGGATACGTATATTTTGTTTTATCAAATCAATAAAAATTGACAAATATAAAAGGCATCAAAGATCAGGAGTGGCGGCTGTTGATGTCACTGCTCGCTGAAAAGTTTAGTGTGCAGTGACGTCACACGAGTTTTCAACGCACTGTGTCGTCTTAATTTTTTGTTTATATGAAAAAAAAAAACTACGTATCTAGTATTTTTTGGAAATCTAACTGACGGACTAATTAGTTTTTTTTTTAGTCATCTACCCTATTATCTATTTACTATCCGCGCCCCGGTTTCAATAGCGTAAGCTTCGATCCTGTAAGAATGGGATAAAAAATTCGGGATAATCCTATGTGTTATTCCTGGTTATAAACTACCAAATGCATTAAGTTTACTCTACCTCACGTTAGGCAGGTGAAATCTAAAGTGTTGATAAAGGGCGAAGAATTGGAATCTCAAGACAGCACAGTGTTCTTGGGTATAGTTCTTGCAATTTACGAGCGCGCGTGACTCTTGCTTGTGGTATGTTGTGTACATGCACAATGCGTTAGTGTGTGTGCCTGACGGAGCGTTCAGTAGCGAGCGGTCGCCCGCTCAGGTCACTTGTGCTTATTGTTTTCACGTCGCTATCCGCCACGAAGTACCGTCAGCATGTCCAATACCGATAAAAAGCGAAAAATTATTCGTAGTGAGGTGAGTTATTTAAATATGCATTTATAGCGTTAATTTAATATTAAACTTTTTGTATGGATCAACGATCATGAACATTGTATTATCTTTATTATTTGTAGGGTCGTGCAATTATCGCCCGAGTTTTTCATTTTCTTCAAGAAGAATATAATTTCATGAAGGCGAATAATAATGATAATTGTGATTTGAGTCCTTTGGCTAACGTAAGAAAACGAACCGCCGAAGCAACAGGGGTCAGTGAACGTACTTCTTCTTCTTCTATTTTGAAAGAAGAAAAAGAGATGCCCTCTACATCTGCCAAGTTTCTTTCACCAATGAAAAAACGTCGTAAAAGAATTAGCAAATTTTATTTTGATAATTTCGACACTAATTTGATTCGAAGTACAATTCAAAATGATCACATCGAATACAAGGAAATTCCAACTTTAAACAAAATTCAGGTCAGGTCAGTTCTCAGAGAAAAGATAGACTTTGACGGGTGTCTAAGCACTTTACGTTCATTGCTCATAAAAATTGGTTATAAATGGCGAAAGATTAGCAGTAACCGACGAGTATTACAAGAAAGGCATGATTTACAACTATGGCGTTCAAAATATTTGAAAAAGATTTCTCAGTGCCGTGCAGAAGGTCGTCCTATTGTTTACACTGACGAAACATATGTCTTAACGTCACACGTTCGACAAAATACATGGGGCATAAAAGATAAAGATACTCCATTTTTGAAGAAATTAGGTACTGGGAGTCGGTTTATTATAGTGCACGCAGGTACTAAAGATTGATTCATTCCAAATGCCTCATTGGTATATAAAGCATCCTCCACAACTGGAGATTATCACTCAAATATGAGTTTTGAAAATTATAAGAAGTGGCTAGAAGAAAAGCTTATGCCAAATTTGCCAGAAAGAGCAGTTATTGTGATGGATAACGCGTCCTATCATAACACCCGCAGCAGTAAAGTTCCTACGTCCAGTTCAAGGAAGGGCGATATGATTAAAATGGCTAACTGATAACAGAATTTTATGTGACGAACGATTAAAAAAAAATCGAACTCTATGATTTAATAAAAAATAATAAACATCGTTTCATAACATTCAAAATCGACGAAATAGTTAAAAGCAAGAATTTTGAAATACTACGTTTGCCGCCCTATCACCCTGAGTTGAACTGTATCGAAAATATCTGGGGGATTTTAAAAAATAAAATTGCAACTAAAAATATCGGACAAAATATGACTACTTTACAAAATTTAATATTGATTTGGACTTCGAGTTAACGATTAATTTAGAATCAACTGATAGCGACACTGAAGAGATTGAAGATAGTGACACTTCTGACGATGAATAATAATTAATTTTAATAAAACTTACTATTAAAATATTTGTTTTATTATCATTGTTGGTTTCAAAGAAAAAATAATTTTAACATTGATTATTTTTATGCTAACCGTAGCGCATCTCTGCGCACGCACACATTTACACGTATACAGATACGACTTGAACACAACTAAGAGCCACGCGCGTTCGTGAATTGCAAGAACTATATAACTCTAGATGCTAAGCTTCAATGGGGTCCACATATAGAAAAATTGACAAAAAACCTAAGTTCCTTCTGCTGCATACGCAGTTAGAACAATTCGTAATTTGACTGATATTGAGAGACGGCCCGTTTAGTGTACTTTGGCTATTTCCATAGCGTAATGTCGCACGGCATTATGTTGTGCGGAAATGCCACTGATGTTCAAACAATATTTGTTTTGCAGAAACGAGCTGTTCGTGCAATTTATAAATTAAGTCCGAGACACTCTCTCAGAGAAAAATTTAAAGAGATTAATGTACTGACCGTGCCGTCTCAATATATTTATGAAAATCTTTTGTATGCTCATAAAAATATAAAATTGTTTAAAAAATACAGTGATGTCCATAATATAAATACTAGGAACAAGCACAAATTTATTGTACCTACAACAAGCTCAAGAAAATAGGTGGCTCTTTTAGATGCCAATGTATACATTTTTACAATAGACTTCCAGAGGTGGTTCAAGATCTGAGCCTGAATAAATTCAAATCCTTCATTAAACGTAAGTTGTGTCATAAAGCATTTTATAGTGTTAAGAATTATATTGACGACAAAAAGGCTTTTACACTGATTGTTCTTTGATTTTTCCTCTTGTAGTTTTAATTTGCAATTGTTTGTTTTTTTTACTCAAAGCCGGTACAGGCTGTGTAGCCAGGCATATTATACGTTACGGAATTGCATCGCTGACAGGGGTATTCGGCACTGGTGCAGCTACAGCTAAACTTAGCATTCGGGAACACTGTTGGAGCTGCTGAACCTTGGACAAAACTGACTATGCATTGTGTAGATTCAATTTCTTAGTATTGTATAATTGCATGGCACACGTGTGAGCACAATGTACTTGCTGTAATGTAAAGCACCTATTTGTTGGGTTAGTCTTTTTTGTTGTTGTTTTTTTTTTTGTGTGTTTTTCCATAATGGACGCTCTTAGCGTACAATATGTTTCTGCATCGTTCTCACACGATTGATTTCAAAATGAATGATGTAATCAAATATTTGTATCAATAGCTTGATAATTTAAAAGAGTGTCCATGGTACCAACTCTTTGGAATGGGCGACTAGCTTCACCTTACTGACTGACCGACCTTCTGACAATTCAAAAGTGCCTGTAACTGGTTTATTTGAAATAAATGCTTTGATTTTTGATTTTGATCTGTGTGCCAAATTTCATCCAAATCCGTTCAGTAGTTTTTGCGTCAAAGAGTAACAAACATACATCCATACATTGTCACAAACTTTCGCATTTGATTTTGCAATATTAGTAGAATAATGGCGCCGATTCCCTTGTTTACAAACTAAGCTAAATTTTAGTTCACTGCATCTCTTTCTTTACATTTCATTAAGAAAAGGACAGAAGATAAAATGTTAGTTTAGACTTACCAAATTGGGTTGTGTCTTAAAAAATGATTTAAAGTTCATCAGATAGATTTATAAAAAATATTGAACACGTATTTTTTATTTTTTCTTTCATTCAAATACTTCGGAAGATATATATTGATTTGAAATGTCGCCGTGGTACAAAATATACCACGGCGTGACGTAATTAGCCCTATTATTAGCCGTATTAGCCGTATTAGCCTGACGTAGTTAGTAAGTTGGGGAAATTTTGTCAGAATTTTGAAATTCCCAGCCGTTTCCGAGATATCCGGGATTTTAGGTAGGGATATGGGGAAGGACTTCGAGGTGGGTAAATATAGTAAAAAAATTAATAAAAAGATGGCGCGTAACGGAAAAATGTGACGGTATATTTTTTTCCAACGCCGATAAAGAAGTTTCACTTCAAAAATACGTGTCTTAATTCTTTTTTATTATCTATATTTTTGATTTTCATACCTTCGACACATTCCTATTAGTTCGCTCCTGACGTAAATTGAGGTATCTTTGGTCGCCATGTTTATAATTGCGTCTAAATTGTCTATGGAGGATCTTAATTTGACAGGATTAAACTAAAATGTTATCTTCTATCCTTTTCATAATGCAAAAGAAAGAAAAAATGCACTGGACTGAAATTTATTTTAATTTGTAAACATAAGAATCAGCGCCATTGTCGAGCAGATAAATCTACAATGAAGTAAGAGTTTCTATCAAGGTCTTTCTGGTTGTGATGCAATTAATGCAATTAGATTGCAGGATTACTAAGCCGTCATTCGTGTGGTCACTAGACCAAAAAGACAGTCAACGGCACTATGGTACCTACCTGACATTCACAGTTTTTTTTTTAATAATTATTAACTAGTGCTTGACTGCAATCCCGCCTGATGGTAAGCAGTGATGCAATCGCTGATGGTAAAGCAAGCAAGTTTATTAAGCCTATTCACTTAAAAATCTTAGTGAGTAGGATAGGAAGGAAGACGGCAGTTGAGCGAGGTAATGCAATGTTAAACAACAACACGATCAACGATGCTGCGCCAGAGGGAGATTGATCTGGAGACCCTCCACGATCAAGCTCCCGACACAATTGGCGCATCGTACCCGGCACACATCGCAACACAATTGCTCAGACCCGTCCTCCGTACGGCTTCACCAGACATCATGCCGGAACACGACGAATCGCTTGGCGGCAAGGCTTTGTTGTTTGGTGGCAAGAGTTTGGACAAACATCCTACTCTATGCGCAGAAATTATATCAATGTATTTGTAACAGGCAACTGAAGGGAGACCGGTGGGATTTAATCAGTTACGGTAACAATCTGGCACGAATCCCCCTCTGGCGCAGTATCGTTGGTCGTGTTGTTGGGTTTAACATTGCATCACGTCGCTCAACTGCCGTCTTCCTTCCTATTCACTAAGATTTTTAAACCCTTTAATACTTTTATAACCCAATAAGATTATAAAGTAAAAAAATATTAAATCGCCTAATTACACAAAAAAGTGCAATGTGAACAAAACCCTAAAAACTATCTTATCGGCTGATTTAATAGAGTTCACATCAGGGATCAGCGTCATACGTGTAAATCTGCACGCCGGCACGCTTGCAACGTTCAAAGGTTGAGCCGACACTTTTTAAACACTGTGAATTCTGTAACTGTAATTATCATAATTTTATTAGTGGCATGCGATCTAGCCTTTTCGCGAAGTTTGCGTGCCTTTATACCTGGGGCTTTTGTTTGGTTAATGGGTTTTTGCTTATTTACATTTCCGTTTTAATGATGTTTTTTTTCTTTGCAGGTGTTTTGGCGTGTGTTACGTATTGGTACCAATACATGTCACCACACCGTGACCAGCACCGTGTCACGAGGCCCAAATCAGCTGAATCAGGATATTATACCTATTTTCATGCAACTGAAGCTGTACGGAGTATTACAACATCCCAACGGCTGAGTCGTCTCGTCGTGTCGCCGCCTCGTGCCCAGCCGCGAATCGCTAAATCATCAATCACCTCATTAGATGCAACCTCGATAAAACCTACGTATGGAGGAATCTCGACAGATGCAAGCATAGAATGAACGATAGTAGAGTGTAGGAGTGTCGTCCTAACTTCGGACGCATTCGCACTTAGGTTAAGTAGATTTAGGAGTTACCATGTAATCTTAACTATAATAAATATAGTATAAGTGATTATAATAGTTTCCATTTGCACCCTTCGTCGTGGCCGAAAATGTTATTCGTGACTAGCTGGCGTATGGTAAATAATCTCATTGTTCTTGTGTTTCTTCTTTTTCTTCTTCATGTGTTCATTACTATACAGTATGTTAAGAAAACCCTGTCCGACCCATAAGGATAATAAAGGTTAGGTAACATGACCAAATATAATATAAAATTTTACGTAATCATCATAGTACCAATACAAATGAATTTTGAAATAACCTTTTTTTCCCGCGAATTAATTCCAACTTCCCCGAAATTTGATAATTTTTTAAAAAGTGACAACACTGGTATTATTATGAGCGAATAGCGATGCGACCACGTGCCGCGTGCCCTGTCGCCCGCCGCCCGCGGAAGGGTGGTTAACGCACATTTATTAAGTTACCTCTTTTTGCGAAATAATATTAATTTTTTTAGGGGGATTTTGTGTTCTAAGTTTAGCCCGGTTTTGTATCCATTAGTAGAATCAGTTATCGATACCTAACAACACCTTCACGGGTCGGACAGGGTTTTCTTAACATACTATATACATAGTATTGTATAATAAAGTCAAATGTTTTTTTTTATGACAGACAGCTATGCTGTTGAGGAGTTTGTTCCGCCGCTTCTTCTTTCCAGCGAAAGCACTAGGAAGCAGTCGGGCGTTTTGGAGACTGTCTTATGTAATATTGACTTTCAAAAAGTGCTGATTCTCAGCCTACTTAATTTGAATGGATGACTTTTGATTTGATTTGACAGTAGTGATGGGTCGTCAGTAGCCCGAAAGGTCAGATAACTAATCTTACCCGAGTAGGTTTTTGCCAGGAAAGCTAAGATGAGTGTCACGCGCATTTTTCATTGGACTTTTAAAATTATTTATTGTGTCGTTTACTAAATAAAAGTGCGTGATTTATATAGTAAAAAGTGCATTCAGCGAATAATTCATAAAGAACATTGAAATATCGCAGCATAGTAGCCACATCATGGCTTTGCATCAAATCTCCTAATAGTCGGCTCACGCGGCCGTTTTTTCAACTGTCATTGGCCATATCCGCCATTATTGTGAAATATTTTTTTAAAGAATTTCTATAGTTAGTTACACGTGTTATTGGCAAAATTGTGGTATCTAACCACAGAGGCCATTGAAGAGTTGAAGTAGTATTCACTCTAAAGGAAAGAAAGAAAGAACTAATCTTACCAAGGGGTATGGGTATTACCCAGTAACTGGGTTTTGGAGGTCAGATAAGCAGTCGCTTCATATAAAACACTGGTATACAGCTGAATCCGGTTAGACTGGAAGCTGACCCCAACATAATTGGAAAAAGGCTGGGCAGATGACAAGTCTTCAACTCCATTCACTTTTATACCCCAATTTTGACCAGACGTTAAAAAAAGAGGCGATGAGGGGATGGGGGAAGTCGTGGTGGTGGTGAGTGTGCGGGTTCGATTCCAGGTCAGGCAGGTACCAATGTAACTTTTCTAAAGTTATATGTATTTTCTAAATATATCTTGGACACCAATGACTGATTACAATGTGAAGGAAAACGTCTTGAGGAAACCTAGACTTTAAGGCAGAAATTGCCAACCCGCATTGAGCAGGCGTGGTGATTACGCTCAATACTTCTCTGTATTAGAGGAGACTTGTGCCCAGCAGTGGGACGATAAAAATGTTGATGATGATAATGATGTTTAAAAAAGTCAGCTGCACTGCACCCACAGCACACTTCGCTACCCACAATAGCTGACCTCCAAAAGAATTTAATTAATCAACCTCAATTAAAAGGACATAGTTTTAAGACTAATTTAGAATAAAAACAGACAGATAGGTCGAATTTAGCGTGAAGATTTGGGTCAGTGGTTACGGACAATATAGTGCACAAAAAATGATGAATCAGTTGTGGGAATTTCAGTGTTTGGTTGTTAATCTGTGACGCTGTATCTGAGGCCTTGAACACCCTTATGCGGAACGCTGGTTTGGGTTCAAAATGGTACGTGATCTACTGCAGGCGCGAGCTTACGGATAGCGCTAAGACCACATTGACGGTTTTTTTTGTTTGGGATGGGATATCATTAATGGTTTGTCCCGTTCTGTGCGGAGCGGAAGGGCGTGTCAGACTTTTACTGACTATATAACCCACCCGAGTTCCTTCAATAGGGAAGTGTCGAAGGTATGAAAGCCAAAAAAACAATTAGTCCGTCTTATAGATAATAAAAAAAAAATTAAGACCCGTATGTTTTTGTCGAAATTACCAAAAACTACTGAGATATAGCGTATTAAAGTTACGGAGTGGGGGCTAGCAACATAACGCCGTGGTATATTTTGTACCACGGTGTGACGTCATGCGACATTTCAAATCAAAATATCTTCCTTAGTATTTGAATGAAATAAAAAATAAAAAATACGTGTTCAATATTTTTTATATATCTATCTGATGGACATTTATTTTTTAGGACACAACCCCATCGTCTGTAGGCCATGGTCACGGTTTCTTTTTCACGGCACGGTTTCTTGGCCACGGTCTTCGTGGACCCCGTCACGATGAACTGACATCTCTTTGAGGCGCGCATGAAACACAACGGGCCGTCGACTCGGGCCTGGTTCTTACCAGGCTGCGAGCTGGCCACTGCTCACCGCCCGCAAGCCCGCGCCTACGGTGGCCGCCAGTTCGATCTTATCTCCTGACCAGGGCGTTTCCTGCGGCGACTTCCACGCGCCTTAAAGAGATATCAGCAGTAACTAATGGGGTTCCCTAAAGAAAATGTCACCTAAGGTCGCAGGTCGAAAGAGTTACCGTGGCTGTGGCACAGGAAACTGAAGGTACACTGGTGGGGTCTATTCAGTAACTGTTGGACAAAGCAGGAGAAGTTATTAGAAAATAACCCCTTAAAAATAGTCTATGCGTACCAAACACAAATCGGGAAACTTGGCATTATCGCAAAGGTCCGGCGGTATACTTCACACCAGGGCAGCTTCTAATGTTGCACAAAGCACAGGTTCGTTCGTGTATGGAGTACTGCAGTCACATTTGGGCTGGTGCTGCAAAGTGTCACCTGTCCACTTTGGCTTCAGTAGAGAGGCGTGCGAAGAGGCTGATTGGTGACCCTAATTCAACTCGAAACGATCTCCAAAGCCTAGAGCACAGGCGTAGGGTAGCCAGCCTTTCGGTCTTCTATAGGATGCATTTTGGTGAGTGTGCGAGGGAATTTCATGATTTAATTCCCCGTTTCACCATCAGACGACCCGTTGTACGACGAGTTTCCACCCTTACGTTGTTAATACCACTACGATCCGGATGAAGCGTTTCGCCTCCTCTTTTATACCGCGTTTGCCAGCGGCGGTGTTTCCGTCGGACTACAATTTAAGTGTCTTCAATGCTAGAGTGAATAGGCTCTTAATAAACTAGTGCACTTTACCATCAACGATTACATCACTGCTTACCATCAGGCGGGATTGCAGTCAGGCGCTAGTTTATAATTTCTAAAAAAAAAGGCTCGGCAAATGATGAATACGGGGTAATACTACCAAACAACCTGGCAAATGACAGTGATGATAGGTGGAAGAAGGATCTGACAGAGTTCAAGGACTGAAAGTCGAGATGTAGATTGTCTGGCAGCGGGATGGGCAGACGACATTTATTTTTTTATTTTTTTGGCGGGTGAGCGGTGCGTTGACCTGTGGCGTTAGCCGTTGCGCGGGCGTGCGCAGTACTACGATCTACCGTAAGCTGCGTTGCGTGCTCGGTAACCACACTGCTACACACTAATTTTGTTACACAACGCGACTTTAATAAAATTTAAACCTCAGAATGAAGTCTGGGAGGACCTCTTATCCGAATGGCAAAGTAGGTGAAATAATTCTTCTATTCTTTCCATCCGTTGGCGATCGGCTGGCTAAGACATGGCTGGAGGTTGACCACTGCGTTGCCCAATTTCTCACAGGTCATGGCAACTTTAAAAGTAAACTGTATTCTTTTAAACTTGTTCTTTCGCCTTTGTGTCAGTGTTCTACATCGAACTGTGAATTTGAACAGTCCGCACATCACATCTTGTGGGAGTGTGTTCTTTGGCAGAATGAACGCAATATTATGTTGGATAGTGTACAAGTTACATCCGGAGTCGTTTATTATACGGACCTTGTAGAAATTAGAACCAATTTCCGTGCGTTCAGGCGCTTTTGCCATACCTATTATTGGAATCAATTGTAACAGCTAATACCTACTTAGGACCCATTAACTTAATCAAATTTTATTCCGTGGTGTTTGGCAATCTGGGCTTCTCCCAGTTGCAATAATGTCCCTTTGTGCCGATTGGCCTAGTTCTGTTCTGTCTCCTGCTTATTATGGAGGGAAGTGGAAAAAATATCTTTTTTCTTACTCCTCCGCTATTCTTTTCTGATTAATTTCGTTGCGGGACCCAAGACAGTTGAATCGTTTCTCCGGGACTCGTCGAGCTTCATTGCTCGGCGTTTTTCTGGCGGTCTCCACTGTTGATTCTGGCTTTCAGGAGTTGCAGTGGTTGGGAAAAGTGTGGCGGGTTTTGTCCCAAAAAAAAAAAAAAAATAACCACACTGCAACAATTTCTAAATGTATTTGGGAAAAAATATAACATGGTGTAAAAATGATTGGAATCGATTCAGTTGCTTAATCTGAACAAACTATATTCAGGTTTCTTAAAAAGAAAAAATAACATTGTTAACTACCGTTAATTCTAATGTACACGAAGTGTCAGCGTCGTGTTTTGCTGACTGGTGTCACGTAGCAACCGGCGGTACACAACACCTTCCGGCCAGAACTGTTCTTTAAGGAACTTCTCGAGATTATGTGCCGGAACGCGCACCACGAACGACTTGAAGTTCGTGTTGTGACGCGTCTCCAACCTCTCGATCCTAATAAAAGTAATAAACCACTTGATTTTGACGCGAGTACTCCACAAACTCCTCAACCTTCGTGAAGTGGTGCAGTCTGGACACGCCCAGCAGCGCCGTCGCTTCTACTGGACTCAGTAGGATGTCTTCAATATGTCTTGAGCATCTGGAGTTCTGTACTACCAGGAGCCGACGCCAATTGGCACAGGCCCCTCAGATATGAAAATATCATAAATTGAGATATAAGCTATCCTATCTTTCATGTTGGATCAAATTGCACACAGTGTATAAATTTGATTAAAATCGGTTAAGTAGTCGAGATGGAATCCTCAACTAATTTATATAATTAAAGACACGTAATTTATATACATATATTAAGAAGAAAAACCTGTGCATTCGCTTTGTTTTCGGTCTTCGTAAGTATGGCCATGTTTTTCACCTTCGCAAGGAACTCGAGTGGCTCCCAATCCACCTTCGCAGGAATACTAGGATTTTATGTCTCCTTTTCAACATCTTATGTAGACACCCTGCGGTGCACCCTGCGCTGTAGCGGCGCACCCTGTACATCGCACCTAAGATCCACCCTTAAATGTCATCCTCATAAAACGATTTACTATTCCTATTTCTTCTCTGTACATGCTGTAAGATTGTGGAACTCACTCCCGCCTAACATTCGTGATTTAAACACTATTTCTAAATTTAAACGTCGATTAAAAGAGCATTTATCTTTCCTCTATATTGTGAGAATTAGTTTATTATTTATATATTTTAGTATTATGTATTTATTTAAGTATACTTATTTAATTATTTTTGGTTTATGTGTTTAGGTATATTTAATATTATTACTTTAATAGTTATCATATTCATATTTTATTTCCTCCTTGTTCTTACACACTATTGTCTACATTTCTTAAGCTGCTGGAAGCTGGAAGAAATTTCTTAAGAAATAAGCAGCTCCTTTGTCAGATCTTAATTTTGTCGTATCTTTATGTATTTTATTGTGTGTACATAAACAATAAAATAAATAAATAAATAAGTCTACATTCATTTCTCAATTAGAAAATAATCTTATTTGTTAAAGCGTTTGCGTATTGGCTATGAATCGTACCATCTCGTTGCGTTGACACCGTTTCCAACAAACGGTTTCAACCTTTGGATTGTGTGAAAAAAAAAACACATATTTATATAATTTCATAAATATACATACAATGATGTTAAGGTTAGAATGTTTAGCGACTTGAAGAAAGGGACACAGCTATCATAAATTTTCAGACCACACATTGATCTATTACACAGTCATCCACAGGAAGTCCACTGCTGGACAAAGGATTTACATTAAGACCGGTTAGACGCGGCCAGCTACAGCGATTCCCTGCGATTTTGGTCAGACCATCCGACCACCTAGTCAGTGGGTGTCCGACGCGGCTATGTCGGCGACTTTCGTCCTTCAACGTATCTTTTTTTTTTTTTTTTTAAATAGTTATAAACTAACGCTTGACCGCAATCCCGCCTGATGGTAAGCAGTGATGCGATCGTTAATGGTAAAGCGCGCTAGTTTATTAAGAGCCTATTCACTCAGAAAAACTGAGCGAATAGGAAGGAAGACGGCAGTTGAGCGAGGTGATGCAATGTTAAACCCAACAACACGACCAACGGTGCTGCGCCAAAGGGAGATTGATCTGAAGACCCTCCATGACTAAACTCCCAACACAACAACATTAGGCGCATCGTACCCGGCACACATCGCAATACAACTGCTCAGACCCGTCCTCCGTGCGGCTTCACCAGACATCATGCCGGAACACGACAAATCGCTTGGCGGCAAGGCTTTGTCTGGTGGGTGGTAACTTATTCCTGATTCGGTCCGTAGAGAAACACCTAACATAGCCCTCTCCATAGCTCTCTGTGCGACCTTGAGCTTTTTTATGAGGCCCATAGTGAGGGACCACGTTTCTGATCCATACAGGGTGTATCTGACATCGTAACGCAAACTTCGCGAAAAGGCTAGACCGCGTACCATTAATAAAATTATGATAGTCATTCATGTCGTTAATGAAGGGTTATAGAATTCACAGAGCTTAATAAAGTGTCGGGTCGGCCTTTGAACGTTACAAGCGTGCCGCCGTGCGGGTTTGTAGGTATGACGTTGATCCCTGTTATGAACTCTATTAAATCAGCTTATAAGATAGTTTTTAGAGTCTTGTTTTCATTGCGCTTTTTTGTATAATTAGCGAATTAATTAATTTTTACTTGAAAATCTTATTGGGTTATAAAAGTATAGCAATTATGAACTGGTGATGTATATCGCCCTTTACAGCATATGATTTAAATGAATATTTTCGATGATATTACAGAATTAAAAATTGCGGGTCGTCGCGTTCCCTTCGGGGTAGCGGGAGCAGCCGGAGCGGCGGGCGGCTTTTTTTTATACAACGTTAACAGTTTTCTGTAATGTGTAGCTAGTTAAGTACACTGCCGAGAAAAGTGAGATGGCATTGCAAGATTGAACTAACAGTTTGCCTATATTGTATGTTGCAACTCAAACAAAAAACACGGGAAGTCATTTTTTTCTAAATGTCCAGTCAGTTGTTAGATTGGTCAATGAATCTTGATAAAACAATAGTTCTGTCCCCTTCGTTTCGTGGTCGCCAGCGTGACAGTCGAGCGTGAAGTCTTGTGTTTGATTGGATGGAGTATCTTGTCCCTTTTTTTCTATATGAAAACTACCATTCGAAGGGGCTCCTAGAATTAATTCTATATTAATGAGAAGGGAAGAAAGAAACTGTATTTATTGTGACATAAACACTATCAAAAATAAATTAAACAGAAATTATATTAAATATAAAGGTCAGGTCAGGTCAGGCAAGTACCAATGTAACTTTTCTAAAAGTTATATGTACTTTCTAAGTATATCTTGGACACCAATGATTGAAGGTTAAGGAAAACATCTTGAGGAAACCTGAACTTTAAGTCTGAAATCGCCAACCCGCATTCAGCAAGCGTGGTGATTACGCTCAGTCCTTCTCTATATGAGTGGAGACCTGTGCCCAGCAGTGGGGCGATAAAAAAAAGGTTGATTATGATGATGATGATATTAAATAAAAAAGTAACAAAATTTCAGAAAGCACGAGGGCAAATGCACCTATTTACTGCAATTTTTTGACGTTCAACAATGCTTTTACATGCCTTTTGAAATTAATGCTTTTGAAATGAAATGAAATCGTTTATTAAGCAAGTAGGATCACTGATCACTTTTACTTGTCATGTTTTTTTTTTTTGACTGACTGCCTGACATAGCCGACACAAACTCAGGGATCCACGTCTTTTTTCAAATCCAGACATTAAAAATGAAAATGTTTACAATAATTTACGTTATAATTACGCATATAGCTTACAGTGCGAGCAGCTCAGTCCCAAGCTTTTTTGTCTTCTAAATAATCAGTGATTTTATAATACCCCTTTTTGCGAAGTTTAGCCTTTATATAGTTTTTATATCGTTTAATGAGTAAGTTTCGAATGTCCATGGGAAGCTTATTAGCTTGATAGCTGTATAACCTATATAATTTTAAACTAGCGTTTGATCAAAATCCCGCCTGATGGTAAGCAGTGACGCAATCGTTGATGTTAAGGCGCGCTAGTTTATTAAGAGCCTATTCACTCTAGCCTTGAAGACACTTAAATTGTAGTCAGGATACATGAGGACTGACGCTTACCAGGGCGGTTAAATTAGATGCCGTGGCCCTTGCTCACAAGCAAATGTCGGAACATGGTTGAGTTTTAGTCAGTAAAACTCTGACACGTTTTTCCGCTCCGTCAAGAACGAGAGAGGTCATTTTATGATTTCTCATCAAAAACAAAACCGGCCAAGTGCGTATCGAATTCACGCACAAAGGGTTCCGTACCATTGATTTATGAAATTAAAGGATTCAAGTTATTTGTATGAAAGATTATGTGGTAATAAGCGGTTTACGATTTACGAGGTATTAAAAAAAAAACTACGTATTAGATCTCGTTTAAAACAATTTTCATTGGTAATTTTTATAGCATATGTTTTTTTCTTGGTTTTTCATTTTCTTATTTTAGAAGTTAGAGGGGGGGGGGGACCAACTTTTTTCCACTTTGGAAGCGTCTGTCTCGCAAACTATTCGCTTTAGAGAAAAATTATCATAGGAACCTCAATATCCTTTTTGAAGATCTATCTATAGATACCCCACACGTATGTGTTTGATGAAAAAAAAAATGAGTTTGAGTTCTAAGTATGGGGAGCCCCCAATATTTATTATTATTTTTTTATTTTTCATTAAAATCTTAATGAGGTTCATAGAATACATCTACCTACCAAGTCTCAACAGTATAGCTCTTATAGTTTCGGAAAAAATGGCTGTGTGCATACAGACGGACAGACGGACAGACAGACATGACGAATCTATAAGGTTTCCGTTTTTTGCCATTTGGCTACGGAACCCTAAAAGGGGAAGAGGTATTGTATCTATGTCTGCGCACGCGCTTGCGAGTAGTAATATCTCTTGCGCCAATGGATGCTTAGTCTAAGATAACATTTGAAGTTGCCTTGTTCGAAGTTTGGTCTAGTCATTTAATTAATATTACTAAAAAAGGCAGACAAGATTGCTAGATTAAAAGAAACTAACAGTTCCTATATTTCTAGATTTTGTCCTAACCTAAATAAGAAATGGAGGAAGTATATTTTTTGCTAATTATGCAGTCAGTGGTAAAAATAGCTAGTCAATGAATTATCAAAACAATAGCAATGATGCAATCGTTAATAGTTGTTGAGGACAGTGGACTTCTCCAATAGTAATGAAAAGCATGCACCCACAACTACCATAACGTTCCTCTCGGTGGTAGGCCATAACATCGGCCGCCGATAGAAGTTACCACCCACCAGACAAAGCCTTGCCGCCAAGCGATTTGTCGTGTTCCGGCATGATGTCTGGTGCAGCCGTATGGAGGACGGGTTTGAGCAGTTGTGTTGCGATGTGTGCCGGGTACGATGCGCCAAATGTTGTTGTGTTGGGAGTTTGGTCGTGGAGGATCTTCAGATCAATCTCCCTTTGGCGTTGCTACGTTGAGGTGATGCAATGTTAAACCCAACAACACGACCAACGATGCTTCGTTGGTCGTGTTGTTGGGTTTAACATTGCATCACCTCGCTCAACTGCCGTCTTCCTTCCTATTCGCTCAGTTTTTCTGAGTGAACGCACTTTACCATCAACGATCGCATCACTGCTTACCATCAGGCGGGATTGCGGTCAATCGCTAGTTTATAATTACTAAAAAAAAAAAAAATAGCAATGATGCAATCTTTGATAGTTGTTGAGGACTTCTCCAATAGTAATGAAACACATGCGGACACTACTACCAGATTTACTGTCGGTATACCACAGGTTTGAAACTATTACAATCCCTGAATTCGGGCAAGTATAGCTACGGTACAATCTTTCTATCTAAACGCGGTTACATTTTACGAGACTATGGTCCGTATTCCAAAACGAAACTCAAACATTGATCTCTATTAAAGCTTCAAACGAGACTTAAATAAAGCTTGAGTTTTGAGTGAAGTTCTGTAATACGCACCTCACACTAATACACCTGCACTTTTTGGCGTCTGTTCGCCTCCAGGCCCCAAGAGTGCAGGTGCTCATGACTATTGGAGAAGTCCATTGTCCTCAACAATAGTAAAGCGCGCTAGTTTATTAAGAGCCTAGTCAATCTAGCCTTGAAGACACTTATATTGTATTCAGACGGGAGGATCGCTTCAGCCCAGTTGTTCCACTCCTTCGATGTATGTACGTGGTATCTCGCGCCTCCATTTCGTCCGATTTCTGGCATCTCGTGGTGTGAGACTCTTTTTTCTTTTTTTCTGGATTCGCACGGTTTGTGCGTTTAGTCAATGTCACGTAATGATTTATTCATGTCGAAAAAGACGGCCGCGTGAACCGTCTTTCGAGGGATATTTGACACAAACCCCTTTATTCATAAACGCTGCTTAAAATTAACTAGTGATTAGCGATTCTTTAACCATTCAATTTTGACATTTTAACTTTAAACATCTTTTATGAATAAGGGGGACTGTCATGATGTGGCCACTATGCTGCGATATTTCACTGTTCTTTATGAATTATTTACTGAATGCACTTTTTACTACATAAATCAGGCACTTGACGTGCGTCACTCAGCTTGACTTGTTGAGATTGTTGGCTCGCATGTCATGTCCTACAACTGCAGTAACGTGATGGTGCAATTAGGTATGTTATGTAATTCTTGTGTCCACTTCAACATTATCAGCTTACAGCACTCCGCTGCTGGAAATAAGCCCCTTCAACTGCTTAACCTGCTTTCCGAGGCTATCACAAAGAAATTAACATAAGATAACATTATCAGCCTAAATTGTTCTCACAGCTGGCACACAGGACTCCTCTCGGTGAAGGAGTGGGCCGTAATCTACCACACGAGCCCAGTGCGGTTTGGTAGATGACACATGTCTTCGAAGTCTTGGCTCTAGGATATTATTTCACGATATTTTCTTCACCGTTTTAAAATCAGTGGTGATGAAATAATTAACACAAAGTAAAGCAGCAATTGGCAATGTAAAAAGCCAATAACAGGAAAACGGAATCGAATTGTGTGTGCGATGTGTGCCG
Source organism: Sesamia inferens (assembly GCA_037179545.1). Taxonomy (NCBI): domain Eukaryota; kingdom Metazoa; phylum Arthropoda; class Insecta; order Lepidoptera; family Noctuidae; genus Sesamia; species Sesamia inferens. The sequence continues at coordinate 11,581,139 of CM073951.1, read as the reverse complement.
GGTACGATGCACCTAATGTTGTTGTGTTGGGAGTTTGGTCGTGGAGGGTCTTCAGATCAATCTCCCTTTGGCGCAGCATCGTTGGTCGTGTTCTTGGGTTTAACATTGCATCACCTCGCTCAACTGCCGTCTTCCTTCCTATTCGCTCAGTTTTTCTGAGTGAATAGGCTCTTAATAAACTACCGCGCTTTACCATCAACGTTCGCATCACTGCTTACCATCAGGCGGGATTGCGGTCAAGCGCTAGTTTATAATTATTAAAAAAAGAAATCAGGATTCGCAACGCCCGGCAGTCGTAATGCAACCACTCGACCAACGTGGAAAAGCTGTGCAGATTGATCGATCGATTCATTAAAGAAACAGTTACTGACAAATAGAATGACGATTTCAGATTTACTTCTTTATTCCTATATTCATCTTCATCATTTCAGCTGAAAGACGTCCATTGCTGGACATAGGCCTCCCCCAAGGTTCTCCACGACGACCACGCATCCAGCGGGTTCCCGCGACCTTCACCAGGTCGTCGGTCCACCTTGTCGGGGAACTACCCACGCTCTGCGTCTTCCGGTGCGTGGTCGCCACTCGAGAACCCGTCGGCCCCATTGGGCATCGTTCCTACGGGCAATGTGCCCGGCCCAGTACCACTTTAGTGTTGCAATTCTTCGGGCTATGTCGGTTACCCTCGTTTTTCTGCGGATCTCCTCATTCCTGATTCGATCTAACTAGTGATTAGGGACTGTTTGATCGTACATTTTTGGCGTCATTTAACTGTAATCATGATTTATGAATAAACTCCTTGCAGCCTACATATTTGCAATCTGTGGTTAGATCAAGGAGGTCTACTTTACCAAGGTGCATGACATGTTCAAGACTTGATAAAACAAATATGACTGTAATTAATTATAGTTAGTACCTACTATTTGAGATAATATTTATATAATACACAAGGTCAAAATAATAATCGACTTGATGGGCGAATATCATCATCATCATTTCAGCGTTTAGCCCCGGTTGCATCCGCGGCTTTCGCGTTGGAGCCCGGGGTCCGCTTTCCTGCTCATTCTTTTGCTTTTTTATTCTTTTCTTTATTTTGTTTTAATAATTATAAACCTGAGCGAATAGGAAGGAAGACGGCAGTTGAGCGAAGTGATACAATGTTAAACTCAACAACACGACCAACGATGCTGCGCCAAAGGGAGATTGATCTGAAGACCCTCTACGACCAAACTCCCAACGCAACAACATTAGGCGCATCGTACTCGGCACACATCACAACACAACTGCTCAGATCCGTCCTCCGTACGGCTTCACCAGACATCATGCCGGAACACGACAAATCTCTTGGCGGCAAGGCTTTGTCTGGTGGGTGGTAACTTCTGCCGGCGGCCGATGTTATGGCCTACCACCGAAAGAACCACTGAGCGGAGCGAAGCGAAAGGGCCTGTCAGACTTTTACTGACTAAAACCCACCCGTGTTTCTTCACTTGCCTGTGCGACGGTCAGGGCCACGGTTCTTTTTTAACCAACCCGCAACCCTGACCCAATCCATATACTCCCGTGGGTGTCGTTAAAGACGACTAAGGGAACTCTCGCCAGGGAAGCGGACAGCAGCGCTTTTCCTGTGGAATACCAACCACCATTGCGCACGATCTTTAGATCTCGTGGTATGAGATTGTTGGCACGCATGTCATCTCTTAAAACGTGAAGGCAGCACTTCTTTGGTCTACCTCGCTTGTTCCGGACCGGCGCCATGGCAAGACATTTGTTACCCACGTAACAGTTTTCGTAAGACATGACCGTACCAACGTAGGCGACCCTCCTGCAGTTTGTCTGTTAGAGGCGATCTCTAAACTAAAATAAAACATTAAAATATTTAATGTCTTTTTATTTAAATGCAAATGGGACTTTTCATTAATATTGGTAAGTTTTTTTTTTTGTGAGATTACATTTATATAATAGACTAGCGGCCGTTCGCGTGGTTTAGTTATGCTCCGCTCCAATTGGTCGCAGCGTGATGTTATATAGCCTAAAGCCTTCCTGGTTTAATGGGCTATCCAACGCAAAAAGAATTTGTGCGTTCAAACAAACAAACTCTTCAGCTTTATATATTAGTATAGATATAGATACATCGATTAATATACAGGCTGTATCTGACATCGTAACGCAAACTTCACGAGAAGGTTACGCCGCATGCCACTAATAAAATTATGATAGTCATTTATATCGTTAACTAGCTGACCCGGCGAACTTCGTTCCGCCTTAAAGGCAATAAATATCACATGATCACATTTTTTACTTTTTAAATTAGGAACACTGTAAATAAAAAAAAGATGTGTGGCACTCGGGGACTGCCGCGGTAGAGCTATTGCATAGCATTTTTTATCAACGGAAAATAACCTAACACCCCCACTCCTTAAAAACAAAGGAAAAAAACTGCATAAATAAAATACCTAAATAAATAATTATAATTGCATAGGTTGATAAAAAATGCTATGCAATAGCTCTACCGCGGCAGTCCCCGAGTGCCACACATCTTTTTTAGATATTTGCTATGTTCTTACGCATTTATGAAGACCTGGTAACTCAGCATACTACACATCAGCATATACATATGTATATTAATTGTTATGGTGTTATTGGATATTTGGTATGTTCTTACGCATTTATGAAGACCTGGTAGGTCAGCACATATTGGGGAGCGTGAAGTTTTTTCGTTACGGAATTTCTGGATTCGGTCCCCGCGCTCAAGGCCCGCGATAGAAGCTATGCAATAGCTTAAAAAAAAAAAGTATTCCACGATTTTTTTATTTGTCATTTATTTAGTGTAGCACCTTGTGAAAGAAATGAATTTCTACTTGTGCTTCGTAAATTATCTAGCTATTGATCTCTGAGATGTCGTGGTGGCCTAGTGGTTAAAACACCAGCCTCTCTTGTATGATTGCGCGGGTTCGATTCCAGGTCAGGCAAGTATCGATGTAACTTTTCTAAAGTGATATGTACTCTCTAAGTATAATATCTAGGACACCAATGACTGAACGTGAAGGAAAAAATCTTGAGGAAACCTGGACTTTATAAGTCTGAAATCGCCACCCCGCATTGAGCAAGCGTGGTGATTACACTCAATCCTTCTCTGCATGAGAGGAGACCTGTCTCCAGCAGTGGGACGATAAAAAGATTGATTGATGATGATGATGATCTCTGAGGTTTGTTCGCCGATTTCGCATTGTCAACGGAACAGTTTCACGGACTGCCGCCTCCCTTTGCTCTTGTGAGTGAGAAGCACGAAGTCGAGTCATAGTAAGGCGGCGCTCTGCACGTGCAATTTCTTGCTCTTCTTCAGTGCTTTCATTCAGAATGTTTCGATTTACTCTTGCATTACCGCTTTGTCGAGAAAGATTTGATGGTCTTGGTCACGGCATGATATTTTTATTGATGATAAATGGCACAGCAATACAATATTAGAAATTTTGAAGTTGAAGTTGGCTTTGTGGTTTTTTATTAGAAACTTTAAACCAGCAGAGAGTATTTATATTCTTTGCTTTAAACGATTGCTTCAACCGGTTAGACTTTTTTTTAAATATGCTCAGCTGTCATTTGCTTTTTGTTATACCATTTTTGGTATATGAATTGCTGACTTACATTTTGAATGAGTTGGACCATGTCTTATGTCACGTCACACGGGAACGACGGGGACGGGTTCTTAACTACCTCCCACCAATATTCAGCTAAATCGATTCAGCCGTTCTTGAGTTATATATAAATAGTGAATAAGCAACTGAATCGATTCCAATAATTTTTACACCATGTTATATTTTGTCCCAAATACATTTAGAAATTGTTACAGTGCGTCACGCAGCTTACGATACATCATCATAGTATTGTGCGCGCGCAACAGCTGACGCTAGAGGTCAATGCACCGCGCTTGCTCGCCCGCGGATCTTTGACCATATTTATGTTGGGACAACGAAGTAGAATACACGTAGCAAGCTTATTATAACTTTGTGGTTTTTCATTATATCTTTTTGAAATTTTGTACATAATATTATCAACTTAAAAATACTGGACACGTGTTTCCTACTTTGTGGAGGTGCAAGGTACCAGAGTAGCACAAAACTGTAGGAGAAGTCGAAACAATAAACCTCATTCATTCATCATTATCACAAATCATCATAATACATGAAAGAAGTTTTATTGTGCATAGTTTGTGGACGTGCAAGGTACCAGGGTAGCACAAAAGTGTAGGAGAAGTCGAAACAATGAAGCTAATTCATTCTCATGGGATCGACGGGAACGGGATAAGAGGTATCCTATGTCCTTTTCCTAGTCTTTAGCTACCCCCCTACCAATTTTCAGCCAAATCGATGGAGCCGTTCTTGAGTTATAAGTGGAGTAACTAACACGACTTTCTTTTATATATATAGACTAGCTGACCCGGCGAACTTTGTTCCACCTTAAAGGCAATAAATATCACATGATCACATTTTTTACTTTTTAAATTAGGAACACTGTAAATAAAAAAAAGATGTGTGGCACTCGGGGACTGCCGCGGTAGAGCTATTGCATAGCATTTTTTATCAACGGAAAATAACCTAACACCCCCACTCCTTAAAAACAAAGGAAAAAAACTGCATAAATAAAATACCTAAATAAATAATTATAATTGCATAGGTTGATAAAAAATGCTATGCAATAGCTCTACCGCGGCAGTCCCCGAGTGCCACACATCTTTTTTAGATATTTGCTATGTTCTTACGCATTTATGAAGACCTGGTAACTCAGCATACTACACATCAGCATATACATATGTATATTAATTGTTATGGTGTTATTGGATATTTGGTATGTTCTTACGCATTTATGAAGACCTGGTAGGTCAGCACATATTGGGGAGCGTGAAGTTTTTTCGTTACGGAATTTCTGGATTCGGTCCCCGCGCTCAAGGCCCGCGATAGAAGCTATGCAATAGCTTAAAAAAAAAAGTATTCCACGATTTTTTTATTTGTCATTTATTTAGTGTAGCACCTTGTGAAAGAAATGAATTTCTACTTGTGCTTCGTAAATTATCTAGCTATTGATCTCTGAGATGTCGTGGTGGCCTAGTGGTTAAAACACCAGCCTCTCTTGTATGATTGCGCGGGTTCGATTCCAGGTCAGGCAAGTATCGATGTAACTTTTCTAAAGTGATATGTACTCTCTAAGTATAATATCTAGGACACCAATGACTGAACGTGAAGGAAAAAATCTTGAGGAAACCTGGACTTTATAAGTCTGAAATCGCCACCCCGCATTGAGCAAGCGTGGTGATTACACTCAATCCTTCTCTGCATGAGAGGAGACCTGTCTCCAGCAGTGGGACGATAAAAAGATTGATTGATGATGATGATGATCTCTGAGGTTTGTTCGCCGATTTCGCATTGTCAACGGAACAGTTTCACGGACTGCCGCCTCCCTTTGCTCTTGTGAGTGAGAAGCACGAAGTCGAGTCATAGTAAGGCGGCGCTCTGCACGTGCAATTTCTTGCTCTTCTTCAGTGCTTTCATTCAGAATGTTTCGATTTACTCTTGCATTACCGCTTTGTCGAGAAAGATTTGATGGTCTTGGTCACGGCATGATATTTTTATTGATGATAAATGGCACAGCAATACAATATTAGAAATTTTGAAGTTGAAGTTGGCTTTGTGGTTTTTTATTAGAAACTTTAAACCAGCAGAGAGTATTTATATTCTTTGCTTTAAACGATTGCTTCAACCGGTTAGACTTTTTTTTAAATATGCTCAGCTGTCATTTGCTTTTTGTTATACCATTTTTGGTATATGAATTGCTGACTTACATTTTGAATGAGTTGGACCATGTCTTATGTCACGTCACACGGGAACGACGGGGACGGGTTCTTAACTACCTCCCACCAATATTCAGCTAAATCGATTCAGCCGTTCTTGAGTTATATATAAATAGTGAATAAGCAACTGAATCGATTCCAATAATTTTTACACCATGTTATATTTTGTCCCAAATACATTTAGAAATTGTTACAGTGCGTCACGCAGCTTACGATACATCATCATAGTATTGTGCGCGCGCAACAGCTGACGCTAGAGGTCAATGCACCGCGCTTGCTCGCCCGCGGATCTTTGACCATATTTATGTTGGGACAACGAAGTAGAATACACGTAGCAAGCTTATTATAACTTTGTGGTTTTTCATTATATCTTTTTGAAATTTTGTACATAATATTATCAACTTAAAAATACTGGACACGTGTTTCCTACTTTGTGGAGGTGCAAGGTACCAGAGTAGCACAAAACTGTAGGAGAAGTCGAAACAATAAACCTCATTCATTCATCATTATCACAAATCATCATAATACATGAAAGAAGTTTTATTGTGCATAGTTTGTGGACGTGCAAGGTACCAGGGTAGCACAAAAGTGTAGGAGAAGTCGAAACAATGAAGCTAATTCATTCTCATGGGATCGACGGGAACGGGATAAGAGGTATCCTATGTCCTTTTCCTAGTCTTTAGCTACCCCCCTACCAATTTTCAGCCAAATCGATGGAGCCGTTCTTGAGTTATAAGTGGAGTAACTAACACGACTTTCTTTTATATATATAGACTAGCTGACCCGGCGAACTTTGTTCCACCTTAAAGGCAATAAATATCACATGATCACATTTTTTACTTTTTAAATTAGGAACACTGTAAATAAAAAAAAGATGTGTGGCACTCGGGGACTGCCGCGGTAGAGCTATTGCATAGCATTTTTTATCAACGGAAAATAACCTAACACCCCCACTCCTTAAAAACAAAGGAAAAAAACTGCATAAATAAAATACCTAAATAAATAATTATAATTGCATAGGTTGATAAAAAATGCTATGCAATAGCTCTACCGCGGCAGTCCCCGAGTGCCACACATCTTTTTTAGATATTTGCTATGTTCTTACGCATTTATGAAGACCTGGTAACTCAGCATACTACACATCAGCATATACATATGTATATTAATTGTTATGGTGTTATTGGATATTTGGTATGTTCTTACGCATTTATGAAGACCTGGTAGGTCAGCACATATTGGGGAGCGTGAAGTTTTTTCGTTACGGAATTTCTGGATTCGGTCCCCGCGCTCAAGGCCCGCGATAGAAGCTATGCAATAGCTTAAAAAAAAAAGTATTCCACGATTTTTTTTATTTGTCATTTATTTAGTGTAGCACCTTGTGAAAGAAATGAATTTCTACTTGTGCTTCGTAAATTATCTAGCTATTGATCTCTGAGATGTCGTGGTGGCCTAGTGGTTAAAACACCAGCCTCTCTTGTATGATTGCGCGGGTTCGATTCCAGGTCAGGCAAGTATCGATGTAACTTTTCTAAAGTGATATGTACTCTCTAAGTATAATATCTAGGACACCAATGACTGAACGTGAAGGAAAAAATCTTGAGGAAACCTGGACTTTATAAGTCTGAAATCGCCACCCCGCATTGAGCAAGCGTGGTGATTACACTCAATCCTTCTCTGCATGAGAGGAGACCTGTCTCCAGCAGTGGGACGATAAAAAGATTGATTGATGATGATGATGATCTCTGAGGTTTGTTCGCCGATTTCGCATTGTCAACGGAACAGTTTCACGGACTGCCGCCTCCCTTTGCTCTTGTGAGTGAGAAGCACGAAGTCGAGTCATAGTAAGGCGGCGCTCTGCACGTGCAATTTCTTGCTCTTCTTCAGTGCTTTCATTCAGAATGTTTCGATTTACTCTTGCATTACCGCTTTGTCGAGAAAGATTTGATGGTCTTGGTCACGGCATGATATTTTTATTGATGATAAATGGCACAGCAATACAATATTAGAAATTTTGAAGTTGAAGTTGGCTTTGTGGTTTTTTATTAGAAACTTTAAACCAGCAGAGAGTATTTATATTCTTTGCTTTAAACGATTGCTTCAACCGGTTAGACTTTTTTTTAAATATGCTCAGCTGTCATTTGCTTTTTGTTATACCATTTTTGGTATATGAATTGCTGACTTACATTTTGAATGAGTTGGACCATGTCTTATGTCACGTCACACGGGAACGACGGGGACGGGTTCTTAACTACCTCCCACCAATATTCAGCTAAATCGATTCAGCCGTTCTTGAGTTATATATAAATAGTGAATAAGCAACTGAATCGATTCCAATAATTTTTACACCATGTTATATTTTGTCCCAAATACATTTAGAAATTGTTACAGTGCGTCACGCAGCTTACGATACATCATCATAGTATTGTGCGCGCGCAACAGCTGACGCTAGAGGTCAATGCACCGCGCTTGCTCGCCCGCGGATCTTTGACCATATTTATGTTGGGACAACGAAGTAGAATACACGTAGCAAGCTTATTATAACTTTGTGGTTTTTCATTATATCTTTTTGAAATTTTGTACATAATATTATCAACTTAAAAATACTGGACACGTGTTTCCTACTTTGTGGAGGTGCAAGGTACCAGAGTAGCACAAAACTGTAGGAGAAGTCGAAACAATAAACCTCATTCATTCATCATTATCACAAATCATCATAATACATGAAAGAAGTTTTATTGTGCATAGTTTGTGGACGTGCAAGGTACCAGGGTAGCACAAAAGTGTAGGAGAAGTCGAAACAATGAAGCTAATTCATTCTCATGGGATCGACGGGAACGGGATAAGAGGTATCCTATGTCCTTTTCCTAGTCTTTAGCTACCCCCCTACCAATTTTCAGCCAAATCGATGGAGCCGTTCTTGAGTTATAAGTGGAGTAACTAACACGACTTTCTTTTATATATATAGATAGTGAATAAGCAACTGAATCGATTCCAATAATTTTGACACCATGTTATATTTTGTCCCAAATACATTTAGAAATTGTTACAGTGTAGTTACCGAGTCCGTCACGCAGCTTACGATACATCATCATAGTATTGTGCGCGCGCAACAGCTGACGCTAGAGGTCAACGCACCGCGCTCGCTCGCGCGCGTATCTTTGACCATATTTATGTTGGGACAACCAAGTAGAATACTCGTAGCAAGCTTATTATAACTTTGTGGTTTTTCATTATATCTTTTTGAAATTTTGTACATAATATTATTAACTTAAAAATACTGGACACGTGTTTCCTACTTTGTGGAGGGTACCAGGGTATCACAATACTGTAGGAGAAGTCGAAACAATAAACCTCATTCATTCATCATTATCACAAATCATCATAATACATGAAAGAAGTTTTATTGTGCATAGTTTGTGGACGTGCAAGGTACCAGGGTAGCACAAAAGTGTAGGAGAAGTCGAAACAATGAAGCTAATTCATTCTCATGGGATCGACGGGAACGGGATAAGAGGTATCCTATGTCCTTTTCCTAGTCTTTAGCTACCCCCCTACCAATTTTCAGCCAAATCGATGGAGCCGTTCTTGAGTTATAAGTGGAGTAACTAACACGACTTTCTTTTATATATATAGATAGTGAATAAGCAACTGAATCGATTCCAATAATTTTGACACCATGTTATATTTTGTCCCAAATACATTTAGAAATTGTTACAGTGTAGTTACCGAGTCCGTCACGCAGCTTACGATACATCATCATAGTATTGTGCGCGCGCAACAGCTGACGCTAGAGGTCAACGCACCGCGCTCGCTCGCGCGCGTATCTTTGACCATATTTATGTTGGGACAACCAAGTAGAATACTCGTAGCAAGCTTATTATAACTTTGTGGTTTTTCATTATATCTTTTTGAAATTTTGTACATAATATTATTAACTTAAAAATACTGGACACGTGTTTCCTACTTTGTGGAGGGTACCAGGGTATCACAATACTGTAGGAGAAGTCGAAACAATAAACCTCATTCGTTCATCATTATCAAATAATCGTGAAAGAAGGTTTATTGTGCATATTTTTTTGACGTGGAAGGTACCAGGGTTGCACAAAAGTGTAGGAGAAATCGAAACAATAAAAAAGCTCATTCATCATTATCAAATCACCATAATACATGAAAGAGGTTTTATTGTGCATAGTTTGTGGAAGTGCAAAGTACCAGGGTATCACAAAACTGTAGGAGAAGTCGAAACAATAAACGTCATTCATTCATCATTATCAAATAATCATAATTACATGAAAGAAGGTTTATTGTGCATATTTTTTTGACGTGGAAGGTACCAGGGTATCACAAAACTGTAGGAGAAGTCGAAACAATAAACGTCATACATTCATCATTATCAAATAATCATAATACATGAAAGAAGGTTTATTGTGCATATTTTTTTGACGTTCAAGTTACCAGGGTAGCATAAAAGCGTGGGAGAAGTCGAAACAAAGAAGTTCATTTATTCCCACAGGAACGACGGGGAGCGGCATAGAAAGTATCCTATGTCCTTCTCCCAGTTCTTAGCTACCTCCTTACCAATTTTTAGCCAAATTGGTATAGCCGTTCTTCAGTTATAAATGATGTAACTAACACGACTTTCTTTTATATATATAGATCATCATAATACATGAAAGAAGTTTTATTGTGCATAGTTTGTGGACGTGCAAGGTACCAGGGTAGCACAAAAGTGTAGGAGAAGTCGAAACAATGAAGCTAATTCATTCTCATGGGATCGACGGGAACGGGATAAGAGGTATCCTATGTCCTTTTCCTAGTCTTTAGCTACCCCCCTACCAATTTTCAGCCAAATCGATGGAGCCGTTCTTGAGTTATAAGTGGAGTAACTAACACGACTTTCTTTTATATATATAGATAGTGAATAAGCAACTGAATCGATTCCAATAATTTTGACACCATGTTATATTTTGTCCCAAATACATTTAGAAATTGTTACAGTGTAGTTACCGAGTCCGTCACGCAGCTTACGATACATCATCATAGTATTGTGCGCGCGCAACAGCTGACGCTAGAGGTCAACGCACCGCGCTCGCTCGCGCGCGTATCTTTGACCATATTTATGTTGGGACAACCAAGTAGAATACTCGTAGCAAGCTTATTATAACTTTGTGGTTTTTCATTATATCTTTTTGAAATTTTGTACATAATATTATTAACTTAAAAATACTGGACACGTGTTTCCTACTTTGTGGAGGGTACCAGGGTATCACAATACTGTAGGAGAAGTCGAAACAATAAACCTCATTCGTTCATCATTATCAAATAATCGTGAAAGAAGGTTTATTGTGCATATTTTTTTGACGTGGAAGGTACCAGGGTTGCACAAAAGTGTAGGAGAAATCGAAACAATAAAAAAGCTCATTCATCATTATCAAATCACCATAATACATGAAAGAGGTTTTATTGTGCATAGTTTGTGGAAGTGCAAAGTACCAGGGTATCACAAAACTGTAGGAGAAGTCGAAACAATAAACGTCATTCATTCATCATTATCAAATAATCATAATTACATGAAAGAAGGTTTATTGTGCATATTTTTTTGACGTGGAAGGTACCAGGGTATCACAAAACTGTAGGAGAAGTCGAAACAATAAACGTCATACATTCATCATTATCAAATAATCATAATACATGAAAGAAGGTTTATTGTGCATATTTTTTTGACGTTCAAGTTACCAGGGTAGCATAAAAGCGTGGGAGAAGTCGAAACAAAGAAGTTCATTTATTCCCACAGGAACGACGGGGAGCGGCATAGAAAGTATCCTATGTCCTTCTCCCAGTTCTTAGCTACCTCCTTACCAATTTTTAGCCAAATTGGTATAGCCGTTCTTCAGTTATAAATGATGTAACTAACACGACTTTCTTTTATATATATAGATGAGCGGTTATAGAAATAACACTGTTTAAAAAAATGTGTCGGCTCGGCTGTTGAACGTTGCAAGCGTGCCGCCGCGCGTGTTTGTGGGTATGACGTTGATCCCTGATGTGAACTCTATTAAATCAGCTGATAGGATAGTTTTTCGAGTGTTGTTCACATTGCGCTTGTTTGTGTAATTAGCGAATTAATTACTTTTTACTATAGAATCTTATTGGGTTATAAAAGTATAGCAATTATCAACGATCTAAAGTGAAAAAAAATTCATATTATTTTTTTTAAATCAGGAAAAACCCGACAAACAATTCCACCTGTGGGGGGTTCAGAATCATGTATTGGATCCATGGTAGTCGTTTATGAATTGCATGATTTAATTCCCACATCTCCGTTCCACCATCGGACGACCCGTCGTACGGCGAGTTTCCACCCTTACGTTGTTAACACCATTACGATCCGGACGAAGCCTTTCTCCTCCTCCTTTATACTGCGTACACCGAGGGACTGGAACAGTTTGTTAGCAGCGGTGTTAACGTCAGACTACAATTTGAGTGTCTTCAAGGCTAGAGTGAATAGGCTCTTAATAAACTAGTGCGCTTTACCATCAACGACTGCGTCACTGCTTACCATCAGGCGGGATTGCGGTTTGTAATTTGATAAAAAAAGGATGATATCTAAACTAAAATAATATATTTGAGGTTTATGTTTTGGTGTTGCTGAAAACCTACTGTTTGTGCTGGGAATGGTGGACTATAATAAATTAGAAGTAGGAAGGGAAGTCTTACCAAGGCGAATCGTATTACCCAGTAACTGGGCTGTTGAGGTCAGATAGGAAGTCGCTTCATATCATCATCAACCTTTTTATCGTCCCATTGCTGGGCACAGGTCTCCTCTCATACAGAGAAGGATTGAGCGTAATCACCACGCTTGCTCAATGTGAGTTGGCGATTTCAGACTTAAAGTTCAGGTTTCCTCAAGATGTTTTCCTTCACCTTATAATCAGTCATTAGTCACTCCATATAAAATACTGGTATTTTCATCGATTACTTACACACTAGATTCACAATGAACGTAAAAAATGGTTGTACTGAACAAGCACACAACACAGTACTTGAGTGCTTCTTTCATTTAGTACTTACTTTATAATTCAGACTTTAATGCATGTATGTAAGGTTGAATTTGGTTTGATGTCAGACTCGGTCGTAAAAAATAATGGCTTTTTGTACTGCTTTGAGATAAGAACTTTATACACTGCACTTAAGGCTGATTTTAAATTAATGTATATTTATTTTGACTACATTACACTGCTTAATAATTGTCGCCATTTTTGATTAGAGTTTTGTTCGAAACTGTATCTAGTATATAAGTGATCTATGGTTATTTTGGTACTAGTTAGACTGGATGCCAACACAAATTAAGCATTTTCTCAACTATGTTGGGAGATGAGTAACTAGAATTACTTATTCTAGGTATTCGTGGTAAACATAACCCTAGCATTCTACTCACTGGAATTAGAATAGTGTCAGAGTGATCGGCCAGTGATCTCATAATGATCAATTTTGGCAAGTTTCGTTATGTACTGAAATGGCGTCGTTATGCCTTTCCAGTGGTCTATCACTGACACTCTATTCTATATTAATATATGTTCATATAGAGTAGTTTTTTTTTCCGGCATGATGTCTGGTGAAGCCGTACGGAGGACGGGTATGAGTAGTTGTGTTGCGATGTGTGCCGGGTACGATGCGCCTAATGTTGTTGTGTTGGGAGTTTGCTCGTGGAGGGTCTTCAGATCAATCTCCCTTTGGCGCAGCATCGTTGGTCGTGTTGTTGGGTTTAACATTGCATCACCTCGCTCAACTGCCGTCTTCCTTCCTATTCGCTCAGTTTTTCTGAGTGAATAGGCTCTTAATAAACTAGCGCGCTTTTCCATCAACGATCGCATCACTGCTTACCATCAGGCGGGATTGCGGTCAAGCGTTAGTTTATAATATAAAAAAAAAAAAAAATCTACTGACGGGTTTTGTTTATAATAATGGCAATACAGCAATGTCAATCTAAGACCATTTCATTACGAAATGACTGGTCAATAATTGACCGTTAGGTACCGGGCTTAGAATAGTACCAAACCATATCTTTTTTTTTGTAGAGATGGGAAATCATCAAATGACTTCTCCCGCTCTGGGCGGAGCGGAAGGGCGTGTCAGACTTTTACTGACTAAGAAGTTTCTTCACTTGCCTGTGCGTCGGTCAGGGCTACGGTTTCTTTTTTAACCAACCCGCAACCCTGACCCAATCCATATCCTCCCGTGGGTGTCGTAAAAGACGAGTAAAGGAACTCTCGCCAGGGAAGCGGACAGCAGCGCTTTTCCTGTGGAACATCAAATTACTGCGATCTGCCAAGCGTGGCGTCTCTGTCAAGTCAGGCCTAGGGGGGGGGGGGGGGGGGGGGCACCGTCAAATTTTTAGAGTGAGTAAGCTTTATGCGCTATGGTCGCACGCGGTTTTTTGACAATTACACCATACATTATGTCAGTGGCTACTGCGTGGTGTATTTAAAAGTTAGAGATAAGTCTTCATTTATACTTTGTTTAATAATTAGGGGAGTTCAAACATGTTGTGTGAGATTTCCAGAAGGGTCAGCGCCTCCCCCCTGCCCCCACCAGGGTAGGTGAGATTTTTACAGAGTTGAGGCGACAGCCTCCGTGGCGTAGCGGTAGCGAACGCGGCTCCTGCAAAAGGAGGCGAGAGATTCCCGCACAGTGCAAATATTTGTATGCATGAATATAAATATTTGCACTGGTCTGGTCGTGTCTCGGAAAGCACGTTAAGCCGTTGGTCCCAGTTGCCATACGAACAACTAATGGCAGTTGTTACGGGTTGTTGGAGCCCCCAAATTCCAACAATTGGTCTAACTGCAATGCTTCGATATCGCCTTCGGGTTGTGGAGGTCAGACGGCAGTCGCTACACGAAAAATATCTAAGTTTAGCCAAAATCAGCAGTTAGACTGGTAAAGCGGATCCCAGACTCTAAAGCTGAAAAAGCTACGGATGCAACTGGGATTAACGCTCACGATGATGATGATGATTTTCACAGAGTTGATCGGCTGATGGTCACGTGGAATGGCCGCTGCTGCTGTGGGTGCGGCCTGACCGTATCAACTTCCTGCAGCACGAGCCGCTCACGCGGGCTGCTGACTCTCAATATGGTGTCAAAACAGATTTACTGCCTCACTGAGTGGATTCACACGGTTTGCATTTTGTATTAAATTACTCTTGGTTCATAATAATTGTAAGCTGTTAGTTCCTTTTTTATCATTATAACCTGGTTAGTGTTTGACCGTAATTCCGCCTGATTGTAAGCAGTGATGCGATCGTTGATGGTAAAGTGCGCTAGTTTATTAAGAGCATATTCACTCAAAAAGAATAGGAAGGAAGAGCAAGAGGGAGATTGATCTGGAGGCCTTCCACGATCAAACTCCCGACACAAAAACATTTGGCGCATCTTACCCGGCACACACCGCAACACACCTGCTCAGACCTGTCCTCCGTACGGCTTCACCTGACATCATGCCGGAACACGACAAATCGCATGGCGGCAAGACTTTGTCTAGTAACTTCTGCCGGCAGCCGATGTTATAGCCTACCACCGAGGAACCTGTAGGCCATATAAGTATTTGTTCCGTGCGGGAATTGCGCACTCCACCAACCGTCTCCTCAAAGCAAATTTGACAAGTCTAAACTAATATTACTAATATTAGTTAGTATCTTCTGTCAATGGCGCTGTACATCTTTTTCTTTCCATTTCATTAAGAAAAGGACAGAAGATAAAATGTCAGTTCTTTTTCTTTCTTTCTTTCTTTTATGGCTTCGCACGGTTTGTGCATTTAGCCAATGTCACGTAATGAATTGTTCATGTCGAAAAAGACGGCGTGATCCGTCTTACGATGGAGGTTTGAGACAAAGTCATGATGTGGCCCCTATGCTGCGATATTTCACTGTTCTTTATGAAATATTTACTGAATGCACTTTTTACTACATAAATCACGCACTTTTATTTAGTAAACAACACTATAAATAATTTTAAAAGTCCAATGAAAAATGAGCGTGACACTCAGCTTGACTTTCCCGCCAAATAAACAAATGTCAGTTTAGACCTGTCAAATTAGTGCGCTCCTGACGTAAACTGGCGTATTTTTAGTCGCCATGTTTATAATCGCGTCTAAACTGTCTATGGAGTATCTTAATTTGACTGGATTAAATTAAATGTTATCTTCTATCCTTTTCTTAAAGAAATGGAAAGAAAAAGATGCACATAAATTAAAATTAGTTTAGTTTGTAAATAACAGAATCGGCGCCAATATCTGTGTTGTTTTTTTAGTACTTAGGAAAAATTAATTGAAATGCAAAATGACCCTTTCGAAATTGTCTACTATTTAAAAAAAAAAAACTTAAACAAATAAATTTCTTTGTTATAATTCATGTCCAAAATGACGTCACGACTAAATTGAGTGAAGGAACTGTATCAAAACAAAATCTAACATAGTCTGACCTCTAATTCTTCGTATTGTAATTGCGAGCGGAGGTCATCTTGGGTTGGTCGGCTTGAGTGCGTAAAGCCTTCAATGGTTTGTAAAGGTTTTACTGTAGAGTTAGCGATGATTTAAAATATGGTATCGCTTTGCAAATTGTAAAAATTGAATTATTTGTTTTGTAAATAACTCAGCCGTGGTGGCCCAGTGAGGGAACAGTGGTGATCCAGTGAGTATGCTAAATTTTAATCTCCAAACATTAAAAATTACAAAGAAAGTAGCAAACTAATTTTCATTAAAGTTAATTTAAATTTAATGTTTTAATTGTTTTTTTTTTAATAATTATAAACTAGTGCTTGACTGCAATCCCTCCTGATGGTAAGCAGTGATGCAATCGTTAATGGTAAAGCGCACTAGTTCATTAAGCCTATTCACTTAAATAACTTAGGAATCGGAAGGATGACGGCAGTTGAGCGAGGTGATGCAATGTTAAACCCAAGACTTGATCAAGAGATTGATCTGGAGACTCTCCATGACAAAACTCTCGACACAGCAACATTAGGCG
The DNA here is from genome assembly GCA_037179545.1 of Sesamia inferens. Classification (NCBI taxonomy): domain Eukaryota; kingdom Metazoa; phylum Arthropoda; class Insecta; order Lepidoptera; family Noctuidae; genus Sesamia; species Sesamia inferens. The sequence goes on along the minus strand of CM073951.1, from coordinate 11,564,274 downwards.
CTTCGTACCCGGCACACATCGCAACACAACTGCTCAGACCTGTCCTCCGTACGGCTTCACCAGACATCATGCCGGAACACGACGAATTACTTGGCGGCAAGACCCCTTTTTACCCTAAACCTACTCTCATTTATTTTACATTTATAAATGTAATTTTTATATTTCTTTTTAGTCTTCCTGGATTAATGGGCTATCCAACGCAAACGGAATTTTTCAAATTGGACCTGTAGTTCCTGAGATTAGCGAGTGCAAACAAACAAAGAAACTCTTCAGCTTTATATATTAGTATAGATATCCTTTGGAGAGATATCCAAAGAGGTTTAGGGTAAACAGGAGAAACAATTAAAACATTAAATTTAAATTAACTTTATTATTAGTTTGCCACTTTCTTTGTAATTTTTAATGTTTGGAGATTTTAATTTAGCATACTTACAAAACTTATTAAATTGTCTTTATTTATGGAATACGCAGCGTAGGGAGGCCCCCAACAAGTTGGACTGATAACCTGGTGAAGGTCGCGGGAAGCCGAAGGATGCGAGCAGCACAAGACCTTTTTAAAAAAGAGTTAATTCCAATTTCCCCAAAATTTGGTAATTTTAAAAACGTGACAACACCAATTTTAACGGTATTATTATAAGTGAGAGAGCCCTTCGCCCGCGCATATATTGTCTACCGCACATGTATTAATTTACCTCCTTTTGCGAAATAATATTTTTTTAGAGGTTTTTTTTTAAGTTTAGCCCGGCTTTGTAGGCATTAGTAGAATCAGTTATCGATACCTAACAATACCTTCACGGATCGGACAGGGTTTTCTTCACATATTGTAAAGGGTGTATCTGACATCGACGCACAAACGAGTACCATGAATCCAGTACATGATTCTGAACCCCCCACAGGTGGAATTTTTCGAATTTTTCATGATTTAAAAAAAATTATATGCAGTTTTTTTTCACTTTAAACCGTTCATAATTGCTATACTTTTATAACCCAATAAGATTTTAAAGTAAAAAATAATTAATTCGCTAATTACAAAAAAAAGCGCAATATTAACAAAACTCGAAAAACTATCCTATCAGCTGATTTAATAGAGTTCACATCAGGGGTCAACGTCATACCCACAAACACGCGCGGCGGCACGCTTGCAACGTTCAAAGGCCGAGACGACACATTTTTTTAAACACTGTTATTTCTGTAACCGCTCATTAACGATATAAATGACTATCATAATTTTATTAGTGGCACGCGGTGTAGCCTCCTCGCGAAGTTTGCGTTACGATGTTAGATACACCCTGTATAGCGAATCATGCACTACGCCAGCATCCCATCCCCAGTATATAAAGCACAAGGCTAGATATCATGCCTCAGTCGAAGTAGGCGCGCACCGCGTTTGCCACGGTAGGTAATGTTGTAACACAATAGTACCTAGTGCAGTGTAGTGTTGTGCTCCAGTTTTCCGAGTTTCGAACTTCCGACTTTCGAGTTCCGAGTTTCCGACTTCCGAGAATAGGGAGCACTGGTAAGTTATATATTTTTATTAAGGCAATTTTATGAATAAAGATATTTGCTTGTTTATAAATAAGTATTGTTATAATAATTACCGTAATTGGTAACGTTCAAAACATTTTAATTCTTAAAATTTTGAAAATGTTTTGAATAATGGTATTTCTCCACTATTTTATTTATGTTATATATACTTACATATAAAGCTGAGGGGTTTGTTTGAACGCGCTAATCTCAGGAACTACTGGTCCGATTTGAAAAATTCTTGTTGCGTTGGATAGCCCATTAATCCAGTAAGGCTTAAGGCTATGTAACATCACGCTGCGACCAACAGGAGCAGAGCATAACTACCTCCACTGCGAACGAAGTCCCTGGCGGCCGCTAGTTATACATATAAACCTTTCTCTTCAATCACTCATGTATGGGTGTATGGATTTGATAAACTATCTTGAAGGAATAGTTTTCAGAAAAATTCGGCGTGAAAACTGAAATAGAAAATGATGGTAATTCATAAAATATATATAATCTTTCTTTTTGTAATTTATCTATTAAAAAACCGTATCAAAATAAATTGCGTACTTTTATAGATTTAAGCATACATGATAGGGATATAGGGACAGAGATAGCGATTTTGTTTTATATTATGAAGTATAAATATAATTATATAGTTTATTCTTAGTAATTAATGGTCATCCAGTGGCACTCTTTTTACCTTATTCCATTATTGTTAACATGTGGATAAAATAGTGGGCTGCAATGCCGGCAGAAGTTCCCACCCACCAGACAAAGCCTTGCCGCCAAGCGATTTGTCGTGTTCCGCTAAGATGTCTGGTGAAGCCGTACGGAGGACGGGTCTGAGCAGTTGTGTTGCGATGTGTGCCGGGTACGATGCGCCAAATGTTGTTGTGTTGAGAGTTTGGTCGTGGAGGGTCTTCAGATCAATCTCCCTTTGGCGCAGCATCGTTGGTCGTGTTGTTGGGTTTAACATTGCATCACCTCGCTCAACTGCCGTCTTCCTTCCTCTTAATAAACTAGCGCGCTTTACCATCAACGATCGCATCACTGCTTACCATCAGGCGGGATTGCGGTCAAGCGCTAGTTTATAATTATTAAAAAAAAAATTATAATGTAATGTGTATTTCTAAATATTTTAGCTGTTTATTGTGCTATCATCATCAACCTTTTAATCATCCTACAGCTGGGTTCAGGTCTCCTCTCATACAGAGTTTATGAGTGTAATCACCACGCTTGCTCAATGTGGGTTGGCGATTTCAGACTTAAAGTCCAGGTTTCCTCAAGATGTTTTTCTTCACTTTGTATTCTGTCATTGGTGTCCAAGATATACTTAGAAAGCACATATAGCTTTAGAAAAGTTACATTGATACTTGCCTGACCTGGAATCGAACCCGCGCACTCATACTTGAGAGGCTGGTGTTCCAAAACTACTTCCAAAATAAGAGGAGTAGATCCTCTTATTTTGAAAGTAGCTACCACAGGGTAAAGTTGGTTTACGAATCTAAAAATGCTGCCATTATTAAGGGAAACGATTTGATTTTGTTTACAGAAATCGATTATAAAACAAAGCTATCCTACCAAAACCAAAGAGAAGATTTTCATATTTCTGTATTTTATTTCTTATTGTCATTTTTTTATTATAGTAAGTCTAGTGGTTAAAACACCAGCCTCTCAAGTATCTATGTAATCTATGAGATATTTTCTTCATTATTGGTGATTCAATAGTTTTAAATTTAACTATTAATGGTCCGTCAAATATAAGGATCGATCTTAAAAGGCTCGGACATTGCTTTTTTTTCACGGTCAGGATAGAGATATTGACTACCTTTCTTATACAGCCAAGACGGCAAAGAAATGCTAATATTTTTAACCGACTTCAAAAAAAGGAAGTTATCAATTCGAACCGTATCTATGTAAGCCAAATTTCAAGTGTATGTATGTTTTTATGTGTGTGCGCGCATATTTTTGGAACTACAAGTCCAATTTAAGTAATTCTTTTTTTGTTGTACTATGTATTCTTCAACTTTGGGAATAATATAAGTTTTATCAAAATCGGTTCATTAGTTTTTGAGATAGGGATTTTTTTTAGCCAACATCTTATATGTTAGGCAAAATATTCACGTGTACACCAAAACTGTGATATTCATAATATTAACACCAGAAATAAGGACAAACTGCGAGCCCCTTTTCACCGACTTCAAAAGGTTCATAACTCTTTTGTTGGGCTTGGTATAGCTTTTTATAACAAGATACCCTCTGCTTTGCTAGACTTGCCCTACAATGCATTTAAAGCACAAATTAAGTCCAGGCTTTGTTCAAAGGCATATTATTCCGTGAATGATTATTTAAATGATAAGAATAGCTGGTCGCTCTGATTAACTCAGGACAATGTTTGTGTTCTTTCTCAGTAATTAGCTTATTGATACGTTATATGAGTTCATATAATTTACTTTTTTACATTACATAAATATGTAAGCTGTCACGCCCTTTATGCCTGGGGCTTCTTAGTTAAGTAACAAGTTTTAGTTAATTACATTTTCATTTGAATATAAATATATTGTTTTGCTTTGCTGGTATTTTGGCGTGGTAGCTGGCATATGGTAAATAATTTCATTGTTATTGTATTTTATCGTGTTCATCACTATACATAGTATTGTATAAAGACATGTTTTTTTAAAAATGAACAGACAGCTGTGCTGCTGGGGAGTTTGTTCCGCCACTTCTTCTTCCCAGCGAAAGCACTAGGAAGTGTCGATGGGTGGGCGTTTTTGGGGGACTGTCTTATGTAATATTGACGTTCAAAAAGTGCTGATTCTCAGCCTAATTTGAATAAATGACTTTTGATTGATTGATTGATTTCGTATTGATGAGAACTTATTCTAACATGGGTTATGGCTGCCACTATTGTTACGAGGTGAAATAGTAATTTTCGAATTTCAACTAAGACACTGAAAAGCATGAAATAAAAACATTTTTACAAAAAAATAAAAACCGACTTCAGAATAACACTTAAACGGAAAAAAATAATTTTACTTTTTTCATGCGAGCTAAACAACAGAAACCTCGAGACACTTTAGAGCCTACAAACTTCCTGAATGAATGGGCTATCTAAAGTAAAAAGATTTTTTCAAATCGTGTCAGTGATTACTGAGATTAGCGCGTTCAAACAAACAAACCAACTCTTCGGCTTTATACACTATGTAACAAAAACCCTGTTGTTACTTTCAGGAACATATAATTTTACCTACAAGCACATCATTATTGAAGTCATAATTAGAAAACAGTAATCATTGTCTAGTCGAGGGGTCACAACCAAATACCTATTAAAACCGACAAATTCGATTTTTTTTTAGAATATCTGATTTTATAAGTTAAATAAATTGGCGGCAACGTTCTACTTATGTCTAGTTTCTTCATGCAGAATTGCAGAGCAAAGAAATCAGTTACAGATAATAAATATTAATAATTAAACATTTATTTTTGTTGAACAATTTTTATAAATTACTTGCGTTATTACGTCCGTATGCCTATTCTTAAAACGTAGGTTGAAGGAACAACAGGGTTTTTTGTTACATATTGTATATTAGTATAGATTATCTGCCCTTTGCACCCAGCACCCTAATTGCTTAACAGGCTATTAGTATGAACAGGAATCATTTATTGTAAGCAATTCATTGCTTCCTATGTTCGAAAAATTTGCCTCCTAAACAATGTAAATAACGCAATGGATGTTGTTGAATTGTCAAAATGGAACCCATCGTTACTGAGTGTGTTACGTAAGAGGGATGTTTCCTGGGTAAAAAATAAAATTGATTCTATTTAGTCCGTCATTCAGATTATAGAAAAATATTGGATACGTATATTTTGTTTTTGTCAAGTCAATAAAAATTGACAAATATAAAAGACATCACAGATCAGGAGTGGTGGCTGGTGACGTCACTGGTTGTTAAAAAGTGTAGCCAGCAGTGACGTCACACGAGTTTTCAACTCACCGTATCGTCTTCATTTTTTGTTTATGTGAAAAAAGAAAAACACGTGTCTAGTTTTTTTTTAAATCTGACTGACGGACTAATTAGTTTTTTTTAGTCAACTACCCTATTACCCTGCTGGGATAATTTTCCAAACTATGTTGTGGTCAGGTTCCTGTCTCACAGGATATAGCTGCATATCAGTATATTCTTTGGAGTTACTGCCTATCTGCGTGATCGAATCAGAAATCAGGAGATCCGCAGAAGAACCAAAGTCACCGACAGTTTTTTGAGTTGCTAGAATTAAGTGGCAGTGCAAGGCACATTGCTCGTAGAACCGATGGCCGATGGGGCAGTAAGGACCTGGAGTAGCGGCCACGTATCGGAAGACGCGGCGTAGGGAGGCCCCCAACAAGGTGGACCGATGACCTGGTGAAGGTCGCGGGAAGCCGATGGATGCGGGCAGCACAAGACCGGTCATCGTGGAAAGCCTTGGGGAGGCCTTTATCCAGCAGTGGACATCTATAGGCTGAAGGAGAATACTGCCTATCTGACCTCTACAACCTAGTTAATGGGTAATAGGACACACAATTCGTGAGACTGGTTTTCGGACTTCCATCCTTCTGATGACCCATAACGGTTGTCTAGTATACTTTTAAATATACGTAGATGACATTTATGAATGCTAAAAATATCTATCAAGTTTCAACTCAGCTATTTAGTAGGTATCATTAGCGTTAATTATTATGATTGATCATTTATTTATTTATGCACACTAATAAGTACAACATCTTACAGTATTTGAAGTCAAGGTCTTTGTTAAACATTTCTAATCTATCTATAATATAAATTTATAAATACTTACATAAATTTCAACAATAAAAATTAAACTAAAATCATATAAAATACTGTTTAATTTGTTTAAATATGTACAAATTCAACATCCATCATTAGTTTAGTATGACCGTTCGATAATAGATGGCGTTTTATAAAAACGGTGGCGTTTTTTCTCGGTGGTAGGCCATAACATCGGCCGCCGGCAGAAGTTACCACCCACCAGACAAAGCCTTGCCGTGTTCCGGCATGATGTCTGGTGAAGCCGTACGGAGGACGGGTCTGAGCAGTTGTGTTGCGATGTGTGCCGGGTACGATGCGCCTAATGTTGTTGTGTTGGGAGTTTCAATCAATCAATCTCCATTTGGCGCAGCATCGTTGGTCGTGTTGTTGGGTTTAACATTGAATCACCTCGCTCAACTGCCGTCTTCCTTCCTATTCGCTCAGTTTTTCTGAGTGAAAAGGCTCTTAATAAACTAGCGCGCTTTACCATCAACGATCGCATCACTGCTTACCATCAGGCGGGATTACGGTCAAGCGCTAGTTTATAATTATTAAAAAAAAATAACGTCCAGGCCTAGGAGGGATGCAAGTAAGGCCTAGGGGGGCCAAGTCAAATTTTTAGAGTGAGTTATCTTTGTGCGCTATAGTCGCATGTGGTTTTTTGACAATTACACCATACATTATGTCAGTGACTACTGCGTGGTGTATTTAAAAGTTAGAGATAAGTCCTCATTTATAATTTGTTTAGTAATACATGTACTGCGAGATGTCCAGGGCGCCCTGCCCTCTCCTGAGTACGTTCATGATTGTATTCATACAGTATTGTTAAGAAAACCCTATCCGACCCATAAGGATAATAAAGGTTAGGTTACATGACCAAATATAATATAAAATTTTACGTAATCATCAGAGTACCAATACAAATGAATTTTGAAATAATCTTTTTTTCCCGCGAATTAATCCCAACTGCCCCGAAATTTGGCAATTTTTTAAAAAGTGATAACACCGGTATTATTATGAGCGAATAGCGATGCGACCACGTGCCGCGTGGTCGCACCCACCGCCCGCGGAAGGGTGCTTAAACGCACATTTATTAAGTTACCTCTTTTTGCGAAATAATTATATATATTTTTTAGGGGTTTTTTTTTAAGTTTAGCCCGGTTTTGTATCCATTAGTATAATCAGTTATCGATACCTAACAACACCTTCACGGGTCGGACAGGGTTTTCTTAACAACTGTATAAATGCAATCATGGGCATGAAAGTATTTTTATGCCTAGGTTAACACCTTTCCTTTTATGCGCGCAATAAAGTTTTTGTCACGAATAATTTATAGCTATGCGTTTTATGAAATAAATGCGAAAATTTTGCATAGCATATATGACTTTAATTATACTTTATATGAGACCGGAATATAGTTTTTTCAGAATAAGCAACTGAATCGATTCTAATAATTTTTACACCATGTTATATTTTTTCCCAAACACATTTAAAAATGTTGCAGTGTGGTTACCGAGCGGACAATCCAGCTGACGGTAGTTCATAGTACTAGGAGTACCCCCGCGCCGCGCCGATTTAGGCGCGGGCGGGCGAGCTGTGCGTTGACCATGTTTTTGTTGGGACAACCAAATAAGATAACAAGCTCATAACATTGTGGTTTTTCATGATATCTTTTTGATTTTCTGTACATAGATTCTGTACCACTTTTATACTTTACTATTACTAAAATACTGGACACGTGTTTCGGGTTTCGCATAAATAGTTACTAATGTTGTGAAATATGGCAAATACAAAATAGCTGGCATTACTATAAGAATCGACATTCTCAAACTTTATGTCCATTTTTCTCATTCTCCTGCACTCATCACAATTTATCAAGGTTCGGTGTAACCTCTAACAGCCTCCGTGGCGTAGCGGTAGAGAACACGGCCGCTGCGCAAGGAGGCGCGGCTTCGATCCCAGCGCAGTGCAAATATTTGTATGCATGAATATGAATATTTCCACTAATCTGGTTGTGCCTCGGAAAGCACGTTAATCCGTTGGTCGCGGTTGCCATACGTCATACGAACATCTAATGGCAGTCGTTACGGGTTGTTGGAGCCCTCAAAAGTCCAACAATTGGTCTTTATAAATGCAATGCTTCGATATCGCCTTCGGGTTGTGGAGGTCAGACGGCAGTCGCTTCACGGAAAATGTCGAAGTTTCGCCAAAATCAGCAGTTAGGCTGGTAAAGCGGACCCCATACTCCAAAGCTGAAGAAAAAGCTTCGGAAGCGACTGGGATTAACCCTGACATGGTGATGATGATGGTGTAACCTCTAACATGTCTTTTTCTATGATATGATTTCAATGAACAAAAATTGGACCAACAGCTTAAGAGGGAGCTTTCTCTATGCAAAGGTATTCCGCTGTTTTCTTCGTGGATAATGGTTTTAGAGCAATTCTTTTTTTTTCTACAATTTTACACCGTGATTATACGTGCAACTATCATTTGATTTTTTCCGAAACTTAATTAATAAAAGAAATACGATACTTCAAAATCGCGAAAAATAACCAATTCTTACTGTGATGTTTAGATGATTATTAGACAAACGTGATAAGTTTTTGACAAAAAAGAAAATATTAGAAGCATAGCTGGGATCTTGTTTTGAAAAGGAAAATAGCGAAATACGAAACGTCTTTTGGTCCACGTTTTTGTAGGTAAAATCAGCCTGAGCTGCAACTGTCCTTTTCGCACTTTACCGGGAGAGGTTGGAAGCAGCGCGACGGCAATAGTTTCTTCAAATACCTATTTTCCGAATTCCTCGGCACTAGAGTCCCCTCTTAAGGCCCGGTGCCCATTATCTGTAACGGCAGGGCTGGGGATTTTAGGTGATAAATAGCATTAAGCATTAACTTCATGGCAATAAAGTAGAAATTTCCATGATATAGGATGGATAAATTATCATGATATGACCGTAGTAATAAAAATACCGCTTCAGGATACTTCGGGTTAACTCGGTACGCCGCTTAAGGACGCTTCGTCATCCCTAAGGCCGCGTTTCCTGTGACGTAGAGCTGGGCGGAGAGGAGCGGTGAAGAGCGGTGTAAGTGAGCGGAGTGGAATGGAGCGGAGCGGAGTATACTTTTGAACTTGTCATCCATTTTGATACGTATGCACCTAATGACGTAACGATGATAGCTAAGGCACTGCGCGCAAGTCATGTACCGCCCGGCTGCGCACCGCCCCGCTGCCTCCGCGCTGCACCCCAATGCTCGTTGCCCTCCGCACCGCATCGCCTCGCTTTATTTTTATTATGAATATCTGCTCAACTCAGCTCCACCCCGCGCTCTTGCTGTTTCCATTGAAGCGGAGCGGAGCTATGCTGAAGGATCCTGTTCCTTGTCGATGTCGATATTCAGCACCGGGCCTAACGTGCTTCCCGAGGAGTTCGATACGTAATGGATATAACGCATCCACGAATATTTGTATGGATGAATATGAATATTTGCACTGGTCTGGTCGTGCCTTGGAAAGCCCATTAAACCGTTGATCCCGGTTGCCATACGAACATCTAATGGCAGTCGTTATGGCTTATTGGAGCCCTCAAAAGTCCAAGAATTGGTCTAGCTGCGAAGCTTCGATATCGCTTTCGAGTTTTGGAGGTCAGACAGCAGTCGCTTCATGGAAAATATCGAAGTTTAGCTAAAATCAGCAGTTAGACTGGTAAAGCGGACCTCAGACTCCAAAGCTGAAAACCCTGAGACGATGATGACTTGCGAGCCCCTTCAAATACTTAGCTAAAATCTATTATTTTTAATTGCTCAACTGCCGTCATCCTTCCTATTCCTAAGTTTTTTTAAGTGAATAGGCTTAATAAACTAGTGCGCTTTACCATCAACGATTGCATCACTGCTTACCATCAGGTGGGATTTCAGTCAAGCCCTAGTTTATAATTACTAAAAAAAAACAAAGGTATGTAATTTGCAATATAACCTTAAGCTAAGCCCGGTGGCAAAGCAAGCAATTTGTTATGCAAATTGAAACGTGTAGTACAATGCGGAATTTAAGAAATATAATGATATACTAGTTTAAGAGGTTTTTATTATTTCCTTGTTCGTAATATTAATATATATTGGACTATTAAATAAAGATTAGGACATGTGCTGTCATTGCCGCACTTATTATTCAGTTGGAATGCAGGCATAGGTGTACCCAGCTTCTGGCCAAGGGGGCAAGTCAGGCCTAGGGAGGACAAATCAAATTTAGGGTGAGTCATGTTTGTGCGCTATAGTCGCACGCGGTTGTTTGCCAATTACACCGTACGTTTTGTCAGTGTATACTGCGTGGTGTATTTAAAGATTAGAGTAAGTCCTCATTTATACTTTGTTTCGTAATTAGGGGAGTTCATACTTGTTCTGCGCTATTTACAGGGTGGGGGGGGGGGGGCATTCCCCCTGGTGTTCGCCCATGAATACCCTCAGTCTGGGTATCATCATCATTATCAACCTTTTTATCGTCCCACTGCTGGGCACAGGTCTCCTCTCATACAGAGAAGGATTGAGCGTAATCACTACGCTTGCTCAATGCGGGTAGGCGATTTCAGACTTAAAGTCCAGGTTTCCTCAAGATGTTTTCCTTCACCTTCAGTCATTGGTGTCCAAGATATACTTAGAAAGTACATATAACTTTAGAAAAGTTACATTGGTACTTGCCTAACTTGGAATCGAACCCGTGCACTAGGCCACCACGACTTCTTAACTATTTAGATGGGAAGATAACGTTACGTTAAATTCTAGGATAAAACGGTAAAATGATGGCAATACGCGGTCAGTTCAATATTACGAAAATCGGAAGGTCAACAACCTTTTGACATTTGTTTACGGTAGGTCTCGGTCACAAATGTGGTGAAAATATATATAAAATATTATGAATTAATGGATATACAGTATGTTAAGAAAACCCTGTCCGACCCGTGAAGGTGTTGTTAGGTATCGATAACTGATTCTACTAATGGATACAAAACCGGGCTAAACTTAAAAAAAAAATCCCCCTAAAAAAAAGGTACCTTAATAAATGTCCGTTAGGCGTTAGGCACCATTCCGCGGGCGGCGGGCGGCAGGGCACGCGGCACGTGGTCGCGTCGCTATTCGCTCATAACAATACCGGTGTTGTCACTGTTTTAAAAATTACCAAATTTTGGGGAAGTTGGAATTAATTCACGGGAAAAAAAGATTATTTCAAAATTCATTTGTATTGGTACTATGATGATTAGGTAAAATTTTATATTATATTTGGTCCTGTGTTTACCTAACCTTTATTATCCTTATGGGTCGGACAGGGTTTTTAACATACTGTATAGGCGTTACACTACCTATTGTCAAAATAAAATGAAAGTGATTGTCAATTTTACAGATGTTATCTCAACAACGTGATTAATTAATATTCTTGACCTGTCAAAATGTAATGTAAATAATAATAATGTGATCGATAGCGTCTGGCGGCCATTACAATTTAATTTATGCTTCGGGCAATGTCATTTAATGATTAATATTTACATTCACTCTATTTGGGGTTCATGGTTAATTAATAATTGCCGCACAGCTGGGTTATTCCCTAACACACTGCAATGTGTTTCATTTTGACAATTCAACAACAAGCATTGCGTTATTTACGTTGTTGAACGGACACGTTTTCGAACATAGGCAGCAATGGAACAGCAATATGCTTCCAAATGATTGTGTGTTCAAGTGTTGCGCAATTAGGGTCTTCTTCTTCATCTCAGTGTCAATCCCAGTCGTGTCCGAAGCTTTTCAGCTTTGGAGTCTAGGGCCCGCTTTACCAGTCTAACTGCTCATTTTGGCTAGACTTCGATATTTTCCGTGAAGCGACTGCCGTCTGACCTCCACAACCCGAAGGCGATATAGAAGCATTGCAGTTAGACCAATTGTAGGACTTTTGGGGGCTCCAACAACCCGTAACGACTGCCATTAGACGTTCGTATGGCAACCGGGACCAACGGCTTAACGTGCTTTCCGAGGCACGACCAGACCAGTGCAAATATTCATATTCATGCATACAATACAAATATTTGCACTGCGCGGGGATCGAACCCGCGACTCCTTGCGCAGCGGCCGCGTTCGCTACCGCTACGCCACGGAGGCTGTCAAATGCGCAATTAGGGTGCAGCAGGTTAATCGTTCAGGTTATGCTACGCTTGTCGCGGTTGCTTTGTTGATGGGTGACCGTCATTACATACCGAGACTCCTCCGTGATTTGTAGATTATTGACAGTCCTTACGAGCTGTCAAAGGCCTTTCAGGTATTTCCCAGTAACTGTGTTGTGAAGGTCAGATAGGCAGTAGCTCCATGTAAAGTACTGGTATTCAGCTGAATCCGGTTAGACTGGAAGCTGACCCCAACATAGTTGGAAAAGGGTTAAGCGGATCATACCCCGAATAATGTTACTATAAATACCATGCACAGACAAAGCCAGGGCCAAAGGTTTAACGTGCGTTCCGAGGCATGGTCTCGGGTATGTAATGCATGATCATGGTTACCCATCAAATCAAAGAAAAGTCTATAATTCAAATTAGGCTGAGAATCAGCACTTTTTGAACGTCAATATTACACAAGAAATTTCCCAAAACGCCCACCCATCGACACTTTCTAGTGCTTTCGCTGGGAAGATGAAGGGACGGAACAAACTCCCCAGCAGTACAGCTGTCGGTTCATTAAAAAAAAAACACTTGGAGTTTTTTTGCAGTACAATCGACTTGTGAATGGATCTTTATATGTTGTATGGTCTCTATTTATAAGTTGAAGGTGGTAGGCCATAACATCGGCCGCCGGCAGAAGTTACCACCCACCAGACAAAGTCTTGCCGCCAAGCGATTTGTCGTGTTCCGGCATGATGTCTGGTGAAGCCGTACGGAGGACGGGTCTGAGCAGTTGTGTTGCGATGTGTGCCGGGTACGATGCGTCTAATATGTTGTTGTGTTGGGAGTTTGGTCGTGTAGGGTCTTCAGAACAATCTCTCTTTGGTGCAGCATCGTTGGTCTTGTTGTTGGGTTTAACATTGCATCACCTCGCTCAACTGCCGTCTTCCTTCCTATTCCCTTAATAAACTAGCACGCTTTATCATCAACGATCGCATCACTGCTTACCATCAGGCGGGATTGCGGTCAAGCGCTAGTTTATAATTATTAAAAAAAAAAGACGTATACTGCAAAAAAAAAGTGGACAACGCCGTGTGAACGAAGCCTAAGGGTGTATATTCCCACAGGATCGAAACTTTTTCGGGTAAAACCACGGGACGCAGCCCGTTAACCATTAATAAGTATTCAGTCTTAATTTATGGTAAGCGTGCTGTCAGTAACTATTAATAAAGACTACGTTGAATAATAAAATTGCTCATTTATACAGCAAAAAATGTAATAATGCTTATTATTTCAAGGTTATGAATATATTCGTGTCCTAATCAACAACGTTCACAGTCAGCAGAGTAATTGTCTGACTTGGAATCGGAAGCTTAAGTGGCTTCCCATACGTCTTCGCCGGAATTCTCATATACTATTTCAGCTTTATAGCATTTTGTTTAATCCTAAAACCTCCTCTTATCTTTAAGAAGGTTTCAAGTTCCTTCATGACACACATAATAGATATCTGAGGTCATCGGAAAACCTGGTATTAGAGATGAGATACTGTACAAGCAGTTCGGCTATGGAATGACTTTCCCGTGTCCGCAAGGCGTGCTCAAACACTGTTTACTTTTAAAACTATGATAAAAAAGCACTTCCTCTCTCTTTAAGCATATTATTATATTTTATGTGCTCTTGTACGATATTTATTAATTAGATGTATAAATTGATTTAAACTAGTATGATACACTTAACGTATATATTTATTGTATAATCTATGTAAATAGTACACTATAGACTACCTACATTATTTTTTTATCCTTGCCCTTAGAATTCCATCCAAAGGTTGTCTGTAAAAAATCGCTGCAAGCGATAAGACCGCCCATTGTGTCACCCTTTGTAAAATATTTTTATTTATGTTCTGTAATCTATATGGTGTACTTACATAATAAAGAGTATTCTATTCATACTTGAGATACTAGTGTCTTAACCACTAGGTCACCACGACATTACTAGGCCACCACGATCAAATGGTGTATTTAATGTGGAGACATTTCAAAGCACAGAATTTTACGAAAATTCTACCTCTCGTAGTTTACATTCATAAATTCATATTTTTTTCCAAAAGGTTAAATAAGTGCTTAGTAAATGGAATGCCGTCTCCAAGAGCAAGCGCATGAAATCTCGTAAATTAATATTACTTTGGATATTTTTTCGTGTTGGTAACATTTTACACAATCTTCATTCTTCATCTTAGCGTTAATTCCAGTCGTATCTGAAGCTTCGGAAAAAAATAAAATGTAGGGGCACGTATAATCACGATGTAAAATTGTAGAAAAAAAAAATTGGTTGTCTGTAGAACTCCGTCTACTGCCGATATTTGAACGTGACAACGTCTATTACATGGTAATAGACCTCGCGCACGAGTGTGACACACGCTCTAGGGGTGGGGGTAAAGTAGGCGTGGACTCCGTGTGGCGTCAGATTCGGCCGTTACGGTGTTTTCGAGAATGACTCCACGCCGTACCAATTTAATAGACGTTATCACGTCAAAAAAAAATAAAAGCTCTAAAAGCATTATCCACGAAGAAAACAGGGAAATACCTTTGCATAGAGAAAGCATTTTTTATTAAAATCATATCACAGAAAAAGACATGTTAGAAGTTACATTATCATCATCATCATCTCAGGGTTAATCCCAGTTGTATCCGAAGCTTATTTTTTTGAGCTTTGGAGTCTAGGGTCCGCTTTACCAGCAGATTTTGGCTAAACTTCGATATTTTCCATGAAGCGACTGCCGTCTGACCTCTACAACCCGAAGGCGATATCAAAGCATTGCAGTAAGACCAATTGTAGGACTTTTGAGGGCTCCAACAACCCGTAACGACTGCCATTAGATGTTTGTGTTGCAACCGGGACCAACGGCTTAACGTGCTTTCTGAGGCACGATCAGACCAGTGCAAATATTCATATTCATGCATATGCTAGTTGTGGTGGCCTAGTGGTTAAAACACCAGCCTCTCAAGTATGAGTGCGCGGGTTCGATTCCAGGTCAGGCAAGCACCAATGTAACTTTTCTAAAGTTATATGTACTTTCTAAGTATATATTGGACACCAATGACTGAAGGTGAAGGAAAACATCTTGAGGAAACCTGGACTTTAAGTCTGAAATCGCCAACCCGCATTGAGCAAGCGTGGTGATTACGCTCAAACCTTCTCTGTATGAGAGGAGACCTGTGCCCAGCAGTGGGACAATAAAAAGGTTGATAATGATGCATACAAATATTTGCACTGTGCGAGGATCGAACCCGCGCCTCCTTGCGCAGCGGCCGCTTTCGCTACCGCTACGCCACGGAGGCTGTCACATTTTACACAATAACTAAAAAAAAAACTAAAGACGAAGCTCCTATTGATAAATGAATCTTATCCATCTTTTTCTTAGTCTTTTTCAAACAAATAATTATTAAAGTACAATTACTGCTTCGTGGTCATAAGTACCAAAAGAGGTCATTGCCAGTGTTCACCAACTTAACAATAACACTGAAGATCATTATATCAATCAAAAATCAACCTTATTTCAAAGCAATAAAGTCTTTCAAAATATTATCCGAACCGCAACATTAAAGTTGTGAGTGCAATATTAGTTTCTGCAACTAGGAAATTGATAATGGACTTTAAATCAAGGTCCTTAAAGTTGGATTTAGATTGGTTCCAATTAGGTTATTAAACAGTTAATAGCTAAGTACTAGGTAATAATTATTTCATCCTACGCGGATTTTTTCGAATGAAGGGTAATTACAGCAAAAACTGTACGTGTCATATTATGTAGGTACAGCGAGGTAATCGCGTAACAGACTACTTATGAGTTACTTACAATGAGTTACATTTTAACAGTTCCAAAACATTAATTGCGTTATTAAAAGTTATTGAGCAGACATATTTTGCGAATATACATGGTTAAGAAAACTGTCCGACCCATAAGGATCATAAAGGTTAGGTAAACACATGACCAAATATAATATAAAATTTTACGTAATCATCATAGTACCAATACAAATGAATTTTGAAATAATCTTTTTTTTCCCGCGAATTAATTCCAACTTTACCGAAATTTGGTATTTTTAAAACAAGTGACAACACCGGTATTATTGTGAGCGAATAGCGATGCGACCACGTACCGCGTGCCCTGCCGCCCGCCGCCCGCGGAAGGGTGCTTAACGCACATTAATAAGTTACCTTTTTTGCGAAATAATATTTATTTTTTTAAGTTTAGCCCGGTTTTGTATCCATTAGTAGAATCAGTTATCGATACCTAACAACACCTTCACGGGTCGGACAGGGTTTTCTTAACATGCTGTATAGAGCAATGTATTAGCAATTTTTTTTTTCATATATATATTAACTATTGTTTGACCGCAATCCCCCCTGATGGTGCAATCGTTGATGGTAAAGCGCGCTAATTTATTAAGAGCCTATTTACTCAAAAAGATTGAGTGAATAGGAAGGAAGACGGCAGATCAGCGAGGTGATGCAATGTTAAACCCAACAACACGACCAACGATGTTGTGCTAGAGCCACAACAACATTTGGCGCATCGTACCCGGCACACATCGCAACACAATTGCTCAAACCTGTTCTCCGTAAGGCTTCTCGAGACATCATGCCGGAACACGACAAATCGCTTGGCGGCAAGGCTTTGTCTGGTGGGTGGTAACTTCTGCCGGCAGCCGATAGTATGGCCTACCACCGAGAAATCCTTACTTACTTTATAAGTGGGAAAGTGAGTTTGTTTGTTTGTTCCGCTTTGACGCTGTAACTACTGAACCGATTGCTTTGAAATTTTGCAGGCGTATGGTTAGAAGTCCGGATTAAATAATAGGGTACGTTTTATCCCGAAAAAAAAATGATATTCCCTAGGGAAATCTAAAAAGTGCAATATAACCGAATACCATGCGGGCGAAGCCGCGGGCGAAAAACTAGTTATAAATATACTTAAAATAGTTAGATAGAGTTACTTAGTGTGTTATGCATAATAAATAAATAAAATAAAAAGCCTTTTATTTCTTGCATAAAAATATTAGATTACAATTTACATTTTTATAAAAGATTTGGTTTTAAGATATAAGAATTTCATTTGCGAATTAAATTTTAGTTTTAATTTAGTAATTTAATTAATTAATTTTTATTTTAATTGTACATGCAATGCAGGCATGCAAGAACCCCTCTTTAAATGAGGGTGAAGGCCGCCTCCAGACTTTTCCATTTGTCCCTATCTTTGGCTATTGTCATCCAGTTTTGAAAACAAACTGGTGTTATGCATAATTGCATATATTGCTATTTAGGTTTTAACGTCACTTAACTTAAATCGTCCTTCATGAATAAACACCACAATGTTTTAGGGCTCTATTCATAAACGATAATTAAAGTTAAGTGACGTTAAAACCTAAATAAAGAAAGAAGAACCAAAGTCACCGACATAGCTCTGCGAGTCGCTAAACTGAAGTGGCAGTGGGCAGGGCACATTGCTCGTAGAACCGATGGCCGATGGGACAGTAAGGTTCTGGAGTGGCGGCCACGTGCTGGAAGACGCAGCGTAGGGAGGCCCCCAACAAGGTGGACCGATGATCTGGTGAAGGTCGCGGGAAGCCGATGGATGCGGGCAGCACAAGACAGGTCAGCGTGGAAAGCCTTGGGGGAGGCCTTTGTCCAGCAGTGGACATCCATAGGCTGAAGAAGAGGACGTTAAAATTTCAAAAATGTATGGTTTGTATGGCTAATCACTAGTTAACTTTAAGCAGCATTTATGATTAAGGGGATATATTTGCACCACAAAACAACCATATATCAAGTTGTCGTTTGAAAGATACAACAACAAAACAAAAAAAACCATCGCAAGTGAATAACGTCGACCCATATTTTCAGGTCTGTGTAACCTAGACCCAGTTAACTCTAAAGCATAACCGGATAACTGACCCAAGAAATTGTTGATGAAGAAAGAAATGATGTAAGAAACGAGAGAAAACCGACAACTTTAAGTAATTTAATAAAACTTTTTTACAAAAAAAAAAAAAAAAACAAATTTTCGGAAGTCGGCATCTTTGGTTTTTGCATATTGGTTTTTAACACCGACTTCCGAAATACCTAAGTTATTTTTGACTACAAAAAGGAACTATGCATATGCTTTTTTTTTGTTTGTTCGCGGATAACTTTGTCCGTCAACCAGTGCATTTGTAAGTTTTTTCTTTAAGTATTTTAAGCGGATGCAGCTGAACAGTACTTTTCATAACTAAAAAGTGTAAAATTAAAACTTTTTTTTACAAAACAAAAACAACCGACTTTCAAAAAATACTACAAAGTGAAAAATAACTAATATCAGATGTCGGTGTCAAAAACTTATATACAAAAACCAAAGACACCGACTTCCGAAATTAGTTTTTTTTCACTTTGTAGTGTTTTTTGGAAGTCGGTTGTTTTTTTGTAAAAAAGTTTTTATTGGAAGTCGATTGTTTTTTTTTGTAAAAAAGTTTTTATTATACACTTTTTAGCTGTAGCTATTGTAAATCATTGAGAAGTTCCCTGAACTGACCTTTTCACTCCATCATCAGCCTCTTAATGACAATCACAACCCATCTAGGTATAAGGTTCTCATCAATACAAATTATTCAAGCACGAACACAAGGTAGCTGCTGTGAATCGTTGAGGAGTTCCCTCGCCTGTCTCCCGGCTCCATCATCAGATCTACTCCAGACCCTTATTAAATTGTAGTACTTTAAAATACATAATGAAAAGCTTACAAATGCACTAGCCGTCCTCACAATTTTTAAAATTCCCCTTGTTTTACCTGGTCTTCCACCATCAAACCCTGATTTCCTTATCATGGGACCACCTTAGGAATGTCTTCTTTCCTGCAAAAAAAGTATTATAAATATCGGTTCATAAACGACGAAGTTATCCGCGAACAATATGAAAAAAAATTGGCTGTCTGTAGAACTCCGTCTACTGCCCATATTTGAACGTGATAACGTCCAAACAAAAAAAAAAACATAAAAAAACATTAAAACATAAAAAAAATTAAAAAGGATAAAAAACGTCCGTTGCCGTCAGGAATCGATCTGCGGCACCTCTTGAGTGAGTCGATAATAATCCGAGCGTTTCACCACTCTGCTATCAATGCTTTAATCATGTATGCGAAAAACTGCTACTAATTGTTTACAACCGTGCTTTTAGGTAAATAATATTGCACTCTAAAGCTACAAGGCTAAGGTTAGTTTTAGTAGGCGTGGATTCCGTGTAGCGTCAGATTCGGCCGTTACGCAGTTTTCGCCAATGACTCCCAGCATACCGATTTAATAGACGTTATCACGTCAAAAAGCATATCATATTTTTTTTACATTACATAAATATATAAACTGTCACGCCCTTCATGCCTGGGGCTTCTTAATTAAGTTACAAGTTTTAGTTAATTACATTTTTATTTAAATATAAATATATTGTTTTGCTTTGCTGGTATTTTGGCGTGGTAGCTGGCATATGGTAAATAATTTCATTGTTGTTGTATTTTATCGTATTCATCACTATACATGGTATTGTATAAAGACATGTGTTTTTTTTTAAATGAACAGACAGCTGTGCTGCTGGGGAGTTTGTTCCGCCACTTCTTCTTCCCAGCGAAAGCACTAGGAAGTGTCGATGGGTGGGCGTTTTGGGGGACTGTCTTATGTAATATTGACGTTCAAAAAGTGCTGATTCTCAGCCTAATTTGAATAAATGACTTTTGATTTTGATATACCTATACGGTCGAATTGAGTAACCTCCTCCTTTTTGAAGTCGGTTAAAATACGGGCATTAACACCATTTTCTTTTTTCACAAACTAAGCTAAATTTAGTTTTAGTGCATTATTTTCCTTCTCTCCTACACAAACCCTGTTCTCCTTCTTATCTTACTTCTAATTTTCAATATTTATGCTCTGCGTATAATAGGAATCTTCGTTCTTCCAATAGTTGTCTTCTACGATGTCCTTCTCACCGCTCTAGTTTTCTTAAGTCTTCATTTCTTGTCCAGGCGGTTTTCCTTTGGAATGATCTTCCTCGGAATATCAGGACGTTGACCAGTCGGTATACATTTAAAATTAAAGCTCGGGAGTACTTACGCAAGAAATTGGCAGATTCATCAAACATATAATTTATTCTTTTTCTCTATCTATTTTTTTTATCTCTCTCTACTGTTTATATTTTGTATGTGTGTTTATTATAATACTGTTTTTGTGTTTCTCTTTTAACTTCTCTTTCATATCGTTGCACCTACCATGTTTTGTCTGCATCACCTTAAGGTAGACTGGTAGAAAATGCCTAAGGCATTAAGTCCGCCATTGTACAATGTTTTTCTTTGTGCATAAAATTTTAATAAATAAATAAATAAAAGGACAAAAGATAAAAAAAGAGTTTAGTCCTTTCAAGTAAAGATACTCCATAGATAGTTTAGACGTGACATGGCGAACTAAAATACGTCAGGCGCTGACTTATTTGACAGGACTAACCTAACCGTCATTTACAAGTTGTAAGTCATAGGTTCGAACCCCATTAAGTCATCATGATCATCATCTCAGCGTTATTCCCAGTCGCATCCGTAGCTTTTCAGCTTTTGGAGTCTGGGCTCCGCTTTACCAGTCTAACTGCTGATTTTGGCTAAACTTCGATATTTTCCGTGAAGCGTCTGCCGTCTGACCTCCACAACCCGAAGGCGATATCTAAGCATTGCAGTTAGACCAATTGTTAGATTTTTGAGGGCTCAAACAACCCGTAACGACTGCCACTAGATGTTCGTATGGCAACCGGGACCAACGGCTTAACGTGCTTTCCGAGGCACGACCAGACCAGTGCAAATATTCATATTCATGCATACCCGCGCCTCCTTGCACAACGGCCACTTTCGCTACCGCAACGCCACGGAGGCTGTCGAACCCCATTAAGTGTTATACTTTATGTGAATTATTTTCATCACCACAGCTCTCAAAACGGTGAAGGAAAACATCATGAGGAAACTGGTATGTCCTAGAGGCAAACAATTTGGAAGACATGTGACATCTACAAAAACCGCACTGAGCCCGCGTGGTGGATTATGGCCCAATCCCTTTCATCGAGAGGAGGACTGTGTCCCAACATTGGGAATATTATAGGCTGATTATTTATGTAACTATGGGCGTACCGAGGGGGGGGGGGGGGGCAGTTGCCCCTCCTCCCCTGGAACTCCCCTCCCCCTAGGTCTTGCCTCCCCCCTCACCCTAGGCATGACTTGCTCCTCCCCCTCCCTCTAGATCTTGCCTCCCCCCTCACCCTGGACATGACTTGCTCCCCCCTCCCCCTAGGTCTTACCTCCCCCCTCACCTTAGACATGACTTGCTCCCCCCCCCCCTCATCCTAGGCCAGAAGCTGGGTACGCCCATGTATGTGCTCGTAAACAACTTCGCTGTCTCTTAGTAGGTATAGATAAAGACCTTATTTTATAATTGCTACACATAAATTTTCTTGTACAAACAAACTTTAAACAAAGGCGTAGAATAACAGTAATGATAGCTTACCAATATACAGGCGCGGTCGAGTGCTAAACTAGTTAAATAAGTGTACTGACTCAGGACCAAACGTTGAGAAATCTATCCTTGAGTTGAATACCTCTCCGTTCTAGTAGGGTGACTATGAATACTGACCGAAAATATTAACTACAAGCGGCCGCGCGAGACTTTGTCCGAGTTTTTTATAAGCTCCTTTCCTATTGATCACAGCGTGATGTTATATAGCCCAAAGCCTTCCTGGATTAATGGGCTATCCAAACCAAAAATATTTTTTCAAATCGGGCCAGTAGTTCCTGAG
Source organism: Sesamia inferens (assembly GCA_037179545.1). Lineage (NCBI taxonomy): Eukaryota > Metazoa > Arthropoda > Insecta > Lepidoptera > Noctuidae > Sesamia > Sesamia inferens. Next base: position 11,541,969 of record CM073951.1, on the reverse strand, counting down.
ATTAGCGCGTTCAAACAAACAAACAAACTCTTCAGCTTTATACAATATGTAAAGAAAACCCTGTCCGATCCGTGAAGGTATTGTTAGGTATCGATAACTGATTCTACTAATGGATACAGAGACAGGCTAAACTTTAAAAAAAATCGCCCTAAAATAATAAATATTATTTCGTAAAAAGATGTTACTTAATACATGTGCGGTAGGCAACCCTTCCGCGGGCGATGGTGGGCAGGGTACGCGCCACGCGGTCGCATCGCTTATAATAATACCGACCAAATGGTGTTGTCACTTTTTTAAAATTACCAAATTTCGGGGAAGTTGGAATTAATTCGCGGTAAAAAAGATTACTCGTATTTCAAAATTCATTAGTATTGTTACTAAAATTTTATTTTATATCTGGTCATGTGTTTACTTAACCTTTATTATCCTTATGTCTCGGACAGGGTTTTCTTTACATATTGTATATTAGTATAGATTGGTCGTTAAAGACTGAGATAATCCCTTATGACTAAATATTATAAAACCACAATATTCGATCAATCAGCAGGTAATAGGGATGTATCCAAGGTATGAAAATCAAAAAAATAATTAGTCCGTCTTATAGATAATAAAAAAAATTAAGACCCGTATTTTTTATTTTGTCGTAATTACCAAAAATTACTGAGATATAGCGTATTAAAGTTACGGAGTGGGGGCTAATTACGTCACGCCGTGCAATATTATGTACCACGGCGTGACGTCATGCAACATTTCAAATCAATATATCTTCCTAAGTATTTGAATAAAACAAAAATTAAAAAATACGTGTTCAATATTTTTATAAAGCTATCTGACGGACATTAAATTATTTTTAGGATACAAGCCAATTGTGTAACACACTATCAGTAGCGAGGGGTTTCATTTTGACAGATCAACAACCTTTATTGCGTTTTTTACATTGTTGAGCAGACATATTTTTAAAACATAAAGAGCAATGGATTAGCAATATGCTTCAAAATGGTTCAAATTGAGAATAGATAGTGTGTTAAGCACATTAGGGTGTAGGTTAAGCTTCACTTGCCGAAGTTGAGCTATGGATAGGTGACCAGACCCCTTGGAAAGCATGTTAAGCCATTGGTCACGGTTGTAATTCATGGGGCCATTGGAAGTCGTTACAGCTCGCCAGAAACGCGAAAGTCAGACAACAGTCTTACCAAGGGGTATCGCCCCAATAACTGGGTTGTGGAGATCAGATATACAGTATGTTAAGAAAACCCTGTCCGACCCATAAAGATAATAAAGGTTAGGTAAACACATGACCAAATATATTGTAAAATTTTACGTAATCATCATAGTACCAATACAAATGAATTTTGAAATAATCTTTTTTTCCCGCGAATTAATTCCAACTTCCCCGAAATTTCGTAATTTTTAAAAAAGTGACAACACCGGTACTATTGTGAGCGAATAGCGATGCGACCACGTGCCGCGTGCCCTGCCCCCCCCCCCCCCCCCACGCGGCGCGGCGCGCAAGGGTGGTTAACGCACGTTTATTAAGTTACCTCTTTTTGCGAAATAATATTTATTTTTTTAGGGGGATTTTTTTTAAAGTTTAGTCCGGTTTTGTATCCATTAGTAGAATCAGTTATCGATACCTAACAAAACCTTCACGGGTCGGACAGGGTTTTCTTAACATACTGTATAGTCCGTCCGTTTAAAATATTAGTGTACAAATGTTAGACTGGAAGCTGACCTCAACAGACTAGGATTTTTGCGATAAAAATGAAACATAATTTAAAATACCGTTATTAATAAGTATAGACGATTTCTAGGAAGGTTACCCTATATTCACATTCTCCACTAAAGTTGTCTCGGTATGACGGTTACAGAACCACTCATCTGGTCACCCTAACTCTCTCTATATTCGCCGCTCCGATTACAAATTGATTAATTAATTGCAGTATACGTATCGCCAGATATCTATCGACGGCTATAAATGCATAATATCATGCCAGGACATTCCTGTTTGGTACCAGGCATAGAATATTACTATCCCATATCCTCCCGTGGGTGTCGTAAGGGAACTCTCAAGAGGGAAGCGGGTAGCAGCGCTTCTCCTTTGGAATAACAAATTACTGCGGTCCTCAACCCGCCTGCTAAGCGTGGGGATTAGCCCCCAATGGAATGCAATCCTTATGGGAAGTGGAAAAAATATCTTTTTTCTTACTCCTCCGCTATTCTTTTCTGATTAATTTCGTTGCGGGACCCAAGACAGTTGAATCGTTTCTCCGGGACTCGTCGAGCTTCATTGCTCGGCGTTTTTCTGGCGGTCTCCAATGTTGATTCTGGCTTTCAGGAGTTGCAGTGGTTGGGAAAAGTGTGGCGAATTTTTTTTTTTTTAATAATTATAAACTAGCGCTTGACCGCAATCCCGCCTGATGGTAAGCAGCGATGCGATCGTTGATGGTAAAGCGCACTAGTTTATTAAGAGCCTATTCACTCAGAAAAACCGAGCGAATAGGAAGGAAGACGGCAGTTGAGCGAGGTGATGCAATGTTAAACCCAACAACACGACCAACGATGCTGCGCCAAAGGGAGATTGATGTGAAGACCCTCCACGACCAAACTCCCAACACAACAACATTAGGCGCATCGTACTCGGCACACATCGCAACACAACTGCTCAGACCCGTCCTCCGTACGGCTTCACCAGACATCATGCCGGAACACGACAAATCACTTGGCGGCAAGACTTTGTCTGGTGGGTGGTAACTTCTGCCGGCGGCCGATGTTATGGCCTACCACCGAGAAAACAGGGTACCGGTGGGTTTTGTCCCAAAAAAAAAAATCCTTGTGGGAGGCCTATGTCCAGCCGTGGACCTCTACAGGCTGAAACAAAGAAGAAGAAACAGCCAAAAAATATCCTTTTATTCAGAAACTTTGCTTTAAACTAACTAATGATTCATCATCATCATCAACCCTTTCATCGTCCCACTGCTGGGCATAGGTCTCCTCTCATACAGAGAAGGATTGAGCGTAATCACCACGCTTGCTCAATGCGGGTTGGCGATTTCAGACTTAAAGTCCAGGTTTCCTCAAGATGTTTTGCTTTACCTTCAGTCATTGGTGTCCAAGATTATACTTAGAAAGTACATATAACTTTAGAAAAGTTGCATTGGTACTTGTCTGACCTGGAATCGAACCCACGCAGTCATACTTGAGAGGCTGGTGTTTTAACCACTAGGCCACCACGAATACTGATTATTTATTCATATATTCAGAGGTATAACTTTTTTTAAAATATATTTTAAACAAGTGCCTTACTGCAATCCCGCCTGATGGTAAGCAGTGATGCAATCGTTGATGGTAAAGCACGCTAGTTTATTAAGAGCCTACTCACTCTAGCCTTGAAGACACTCAAATTGTAGTCCCACGGAAACACCGCCACTGGAAAATTGTTCCAGTCCGGTACGCAATATAAAAGAGGAAGCGAAACGCTTCGTCCGGATCGTAGAGGTGTTAACAACATAAGGGTGGAAACTCCCCGTACGACGGGTCGTCCGATGGTGGAACGGAGATGGGGGAATTAAATAATAACTAACTAAAAAACACGATGATTAAAACAACGATAAAAACAGCATGTATTTTATTCTTTATCCTTCAAGTTACATCTGCAATTGCTGAAATTTTTGATGCAATTGCAAATAGACGTTTTCGAATATAAAAACTGATAAAAAATGATGGTTCGGACGACAATTAACCTTTTTTAGGATTTCGTAGCCAAATGGCAAAAAACGGAACCCTGATAGATTCGTCTTGTCTGTCTGTCCGTCTGTCCGTCCGTATGTTACAGCCATTTTTTTCCGAAACTATAAGAGCTATACTGTTGAAACTTGGTAGGTATGGACGTATTATTCTTATTACGTATTCTATGAACGGCATTAAGATTTTGATGCAAAAATAAAAAAAAAAATAATAAATATTGGGGGCTCCCCATACTTGTAATATATATATGCATTGTTTTTTAATATTATAACGTTCTTGGAATAAGCTTTTTTCTTTATTTTGTATTGAATGATTAAATTTGTATGAATACAAGAAAAACTGCGATTTTAGAAGTCTGTAGAAACAACAGGGTTAATATGACAATAATTTCCGCAGTTTTAATTATTTTTGGGAAAAATAATTAAAACTGCGGCAGAAGTTACCACCCATCAGACAAAGTCTTGCCGCCAAGCGATTTGTCGTGTTCCGGCATGATGTCTGATGAAGCCGTACGGAAGACGGGTCTGAGCAGTTGTGTTGCGATGTGTGTCGGGTACGATGCGCCAAGTGTTGTTGTAAAAAGCATACTTTGTATGGCCCCAAAAATATTTAATAAATTACCAAATGGGATTAAGGACCTAAAAAATATTATTCAATTTAAAAACAAATTAAGATATCTATTATTGGAGAAATGCTATTATACAATTCAGGAATTTCTTAATGATAAATTGTAAATTATTTGACATTGATACTCATTTAATTTTGACATTATACTACTACTTTGACATAATTAACTTGACATTGCCACCTATTTAATTCTGAAATTGTATTATATAAGTTATTTAACATCTATTTAATTTTGACATTGCACTGTATTTTGACATTGTAAGTTATTTGACATTAATATTTATAAAAATTTGACATAGCATTATATTCCAAATTCATTACATTATTCATCATTTTAATACATTGATAATCCTTTTTATAATTTTAAGTGCTGTTAAATAGTGTATGCCTTTATGGTAGATTTTTTGAGGAACTGATGTATTAGACATTAAGATCACATTGTAAAATGTACTTACCAAAAATCACACTAATAAATGAATTGAATTGAATTGAATTGAATTGTGTCGGGGGTTTGGTCATGGAGGGTCTCCACATCAATCTCCCTCTGGCGCAGCATCGTTGGTCGTGTTGTTGGGTTTAACATTGCACTACCTCGCTCAACTGCCATCTTCTTTTCTATTCACTCAGTTTTTTAAGTGAATGGGTTTAATAAACTAGCGCGCTTTATCATCAACGATCGCATCACTGCTTAACGTCAGGCGGGATTTCGGTCAAGCGCTAGTTTATAGTTATTAAAAAAAAAAAAAAAAAAATTATATAAACCGATTCATTAAACGATTCTGAACAAACTCTTTTCAGGAAGTGCGTTAATTAACTTACATGTTGTGTATATTAACAAAATGTTTAAACAAGTACCTATTATAAAATAATCTTATGAAGTAAGAAACAAATCTGAGAAGGATGGTATAAATTATATATAGGTACAATATGTAAAGAAAACCCCGTCCGACCCAAAAGGATAATACAAATATATATACGGACAAATCACACAGATTGAGCTAGCCCCAAAGTAAGCTCGAGACTTGTGTTATGGGATACTAACTCAACGATACTATATTTTATAATAGATACATATATAGATAAACATCCAAGACCCAGGCCAATCAGGAAAAGATCGTTTTCCATCACCACCTCCACGTCGCAGGCAGGCGTGTTGACCGCTGCGCCACGGAGACCGACAAAATATATAATAAATACTAAAACAAATAAATAATAAAGGTTAGGTAAACACATGACCAAATAAAATATTAAATTTTGCATAGTCATCAATACTAATGAATTTAAAAATAATCTTTTTTTACGCAAATTAATTCCAACTTCTCCAAAATAACGCTAATTTAAAAAAGTTACAACACCATTTTTGACTGTATTTTTATGAGCGAATAGCGATGCGACGGCGTGCCGCGTGCCCCCCTTTGCCCGCGCATGTATTGCCTACCGCACATGTATTAAATTACCTCCTTTACCGAAATAATATTTATTTTCTGGGATTTTTTTTTAAGTTTGTCCCAACTTTGTAGGCATTAGTAGAATCAGTTATCGATACCTAACAATACCTTCACGGATCGGACAGGGTTTTCTTTACAATATGTTGTATACACGGTGTATCAGACATCGTAACGAAAACTTCGCGAAGAAGCTATACCGCATGCCACTAATAAAATTATGACAGACATTTACATCGTTGATGAGCGGTTACAGAAATAACAGTGTTAAAAAAATGTGTTGGCTCGGTCTCTGAACGTTGCAAGCGTGCCACCGCGCGTGTTTGTGAGTGTGACGTTGACCCATGATGTGAACTCTATTAAATCAGCTGATAGGATAGTTTTTCGAGTTTTATTCACATTGCGCTTTTTTAGTAATTAGGTTATTAATTAATTTTTCCTTTAAAATCTTATTGGGTTATAAAAGTATAGCAATTATGAACGGTTTAAAGTGAAAAACCTGCATATTATTTTTTTTTAATCAGGAAAATACCGACGAAAAATTCCACCGCCGCTGGGGTGTTCAGAATCATGTACTGGATCCATGGTACTCGTCTGTGCGTCGATGTCAGATATACCCTTTATGTACAAATTAGTATGTTCCAAGCCACGCTATGCTTCTGCATAAAATATATCAACGTCAATCCATGCTCTACAGTATGTTAAGAAAACCCTGTCCGACCCGTGAAGGTGTTGTTAGGTATCGATAACTGATTCTACTAATGCATACAAAACCGGGCTAAACTTAAAAAAAAATCCCCCTAAAAAAATAAATATTATTTCGCAAAAAGAGGTAACTTAATAAATTTGCGATAACCACCCTTCCGCGGCACGCGGCGGGGCGGCGGGCGGCAGGGCACGCGGCACGTGGTCGCATCGCTATTCGCTCATAATAATACCGGTGTTGTCACTTTTTTAAAAATTACCAAATTTCGGGAAAGTTGGAATTAATTCGCGGGAAAAAAATATTATTTCAAAATTCATTTGTATTGATACTATGATGATTACGTAAAATTTTATATTATATTTGGTCATGTGTTTACCTAACCTTTATTATCCTTATGGGTCGGACAGGGTTTTCTTAACATACTGTATAAAGGCGCGTTGATTTAACAGATGTCCTCACTCTCAATAAACATTTTCCATTATCCAAGCCACAATCTGACTATGTCAAGTTCATTCTCTATAAAACCAATTAGTTTACACGATCCATTCAGATGATGGTTTAAGATTACCCCAAAAACGCCATAACTGAACGATTAGTACCCAATAGTTAACTTTAAATGCTAGGTCGAAAACAATGACTGAACGCTGAGTGATTGTTTAAGTTGAACACGTAACAACCCAAGGTTGGTGTTGTAACCACTGGTCATTCACTGGTATCCATGACCCTGGGTACTGTGAATTGCTGTTATATAAGTTCTTGGGATTGTTTATCGATTGATTTGTGAGGTTAAGCAAAATTTGAAGGTCGGATGGTACTTGTGTAACAACAGGTACAGCGGTGATAAATGATTCATTTTCTGTAAATAAGTTTGTAGAAACGCTTTTATGCGTCAATCATATTTATTTAAATTAGATCCCCCTTTTTATGATTATAAATTAGTGCTTGACTGCAATCCCACTTCCATCAGGTGGGATTGCAATCAGGCACTATGCATTCCACAACGTTCCTTGATAAATCTTTCCCTGTTCAGGCCCCCCGTTTGTGGAATGCATTGCCAATTGAAATTAAACGCGCACAATCGTTGCAGGAATTCAAGAGACTTGTGAGGGAACACTACTTGTCGTTATGATCTTGTTAAACAAATACTTTATGGCTAATTATATAAAGTATCTATGTATTTATTTATGTATATGTATGTATTTGTGTATCTACTTTAGTATATTGTAATAATGATATTTGCACCAACGACAGTCCCATTTCTGGTTCAAGAGAATCTGTCAATTTTTTGGTTGCCTGGAAGATAACGCATTAGCGATAAGGTCGCCTATTGTGCATTTTGTGTTCAATATATTTTGTTCAATGTTTGATTGGTGTACAATAAAGAATAAATAAATAAATAAGCACTAGTTTACAATACTAAGCAGTGATGCAACCTTTGATGGTAAGCACACTAGTTTATTAAGAGCCTATTCTCTCAAAGAAACTGAGTGAATAGGAAGGAAGACTGCAGATGACAGAGGTGATGCAATATTAAACCCAACAACACGATGCAGCCAAAGGGAGATTGATCTGAAGACCCTCCACGACCAAACTCCCAACACAACAACATTTGACGCATCGTGCCCGGCACACATCGCAACTCAACTGCTCAGACCCGTCCTCCGTAGTAATTTCTCCTGTATCATGGGTGCGTTTATAATTATACAATATTTAAAGAAAACCCTGTCTGATTCGTGAAGGTATTATTAGGTATCGATAACTAATTCTACTAAAGCCTACAAAGCCTGGCTTAACTTAAAAAAATCCCCCTAAAAAAATAAATATTACCTACTTCGAAAATGCGAGGTAACTTAATGCATGTGCGGTAGACAACACGCTAGGCATACATGCGCGGGTGAAGGGGGGCAGGGCAGGCGGCACGTGGTCGCATCGCTATTCGCTCCGTCACAAATGGTGTTGTCACTTCTTTAAAATCACCAAATTTTGGGGAAGTAGGAATTAATTCGCAGAAAAAAAAAGATTATTTCAAAATTCATTAGTATTGTCACTATGATGATTACTTAAAATTTAATATTTTATTTGGTCATGTGTATACCTAACATTTATTATCCTTTTGGGTCGGACGGGGTTTTCTTTACATATTGTATAAACTGAGGATGTTGTTAAACTCAAAATGAAACCCATTGCAGCTGACAACGTGTGTCCGAAATTACCCTTCTGAGGACGTTCATTCAATGCCAGACATTTATTCATTATGACAAAAAATTGACCAAGCACGAGTCTAAAATTCTAAATCGTACACGAAAGAAAAAAACGCTGAAAAAATACGTGACTTGTAAATAGGAAGGCCCTTATCTTGTTCTGGATGGGAAATCAAATCATCCCGCTCTGGGCGGAGCAGGAGGGCGTGTCAGACTTTTACTGACTTAAACCCACCCGTGTTTCTTCACTTGCCTGTACGCCAGGGCCACGGTGTCTTATTTTGGGAGTTTGTTCGTGGAGGGTCTTCAGATCAATCTCCCTTTGGCGCAGCATCGTTGGTCGTGTTGTTGGGTTTAATATTGCATCACCTCGCGCAACTGCCGTCTTCCTTCCTATTTGCTCAGTTTTTCTGAGTGAATAGGCTCTTAATAAACTAGCGCGCTTTACCATCAGGCAGAATTGTGGTCAAGCGCTAGTTTATAATTATTTAAAAAAATAAAAACCTACTACAATCCATACTAATATTATAAATGCGAAAGTAACTCTGTCTGTCTGTCTGTTACGCTTTCTCGCTTAAACCTCTCAACCGATTCTGATGGTACGTTTTATTGAAAAAAAGAAAATTATATTCCCGAGGTAAATCTAAAAGCGTGATATAACCAAAATCCACTAGGGCCAAGCCGCGGGCAGAAAGCTAGTATGTCACATTTCTTTATTAAATTTTCAAGTTTATAGCTAAAACATTAAAGCTTAAGGTTGATTGGCAATTTTTGACAGTTTCGGGTAGGTTAACCTGCTGTTGTTTATAAAATACTATATTAACTTAAAACATTAAGAATATTATAAATGTAAGATATATTCCCCCTTATTCATAAAAACTGCTTAAAGTTAACTAGTGATTAGCGATTCTATAACCATACATTAATGACCTTTTAACGTCACTTAAGTTAAATAATCCTTTATGAATAAAAACCACAGTGTTTAAGGGATTTATTCATAATCGATTATTAAAGTTAAATGACGTGCAAGCGTCTAAAATGTATTTTTAAGAAATCGCTAATCACTAGTTAACTTTAAGCAGCGTTTATGAATAAGGATGATTATAATTAACTACAGCTAATGCTTATTACGGTGGTACTGGGCTTAGAATAGTACCATCCTATATCACCCCGTGAAAGTCTTACGAGGCGACTAAGGGAACTCTCGCTAGGAAAGCGGACAGCAACGCATGTCCTGTGGAATATAAAACTACTGCGCAATCCGCCTGCTAAGCATCGGGATTATGGCAAACCTCCCCAATGTAATCAAAGCCTTGAGGCAGAAGCGTAGCGTGCCTTAGCGGGACCCCGTATAAAAATTTGTTTAGGGGCCCTTAGGAAGGGTATAGAATTCTCACAAAAGAAAAAAAAAAATAGCATAAAATTAAGTAATAGAAATATTTATTCATCATAATTATCTGTCTGTCACTTTTTCCAAAATTTGAGAACTTCGCTTCCCCTGGAACCGTTCGGAAAATCATAGCTCTCATTGGATATCGCTCGTCTCCCCCATCGCCCGTCGCTCGTCGCGCGCAGTCTGCAGAGGCCATTACGCGGGAAAAAAGGAAATTGCTTTTTTGACTTTTGGCATTTGTGAAATAAAAAGTTGGGAAGTTTTTATTAATTTTTGCTTACGCGAGTTGGGGACCCCCGTGGCCCGGGGCCCCGTATAATTGATACGGCAGATACGGCGGTAGCTACGCCCCTGCCTTGAGGGAGGTCTTAGTCCAGCAGTGGACTTCTATAGACTGAGGAAGCAGAACAGGGCGGTAATCGCGATAAATAAAACAGTAGAAGTTCAACTCTTGTTTGTATCTAATCCAGTTAAAGTTATGTAGACTACAGGCCCATGTCCAAAATGGATGGGTCATATGAACCACCAGGTGACGTATATAGGATGATATGAGAGCATAAAATAATAAGATTCAGCTCTATGCCATCACTTGTAAGCTGTCCAACTGAGTGCTGGTGAGAATTCAAAAGCGCAGGTAGAGTGGATACCTTTTGGGTCATATATTTTTGTACGGCATTTTTACCATCAGTAAATCCATGAAAAATAATAAGAAAGCGCGCAGTGCCGTAAAAAATTATGCGCCACTAAGTCGGTAATTTTTTTTTATTTTCTGACAATTTCCAGGGTAAATTTGGTCATTTTATTCTGTACGGCATCAGTTTCACTCTGTTTCAATATAGGTTCTAATCCATTATTCCGCAACGCCGTACAAAAATCATGCGACAAGGGAAAAAATTCGAGGGTTGCAACCCTGAATTCTCACCAGCACTCAGTTGGACAGCTTACAAGTGACGGCATAGAGCTGAATCTTATTATTTTATGCTCTTATATCGTCCTAAATACGTCACCTGGTGGTTCATATGACCCATCCATTTTTGGGAATGGGCCTGTAGTCTAATGGTTTAGTTTCGATCATATTTCGTATCGCGCTAAAGTTTCAACTTCGGTTGAAGTAAAATCAATGTAGGTATGAGTGATACATTTCATCAGATATAATAATTAAAACTAAATCAATTGTAAGTAAATCTAATCGTTTAGACGTACGTTTGTTATGGCATAGAAAAATTTAGCTTTGTTTCAACTTTTTCATTTGACAACGGTTACGTTCCAATTGCGATCCAGTTATGATTAAACCGTTAGCGCGATACGAAATATAACAAAAGTTATGGTTTGGTTGCGATCCAATTCTGTTTCGGTTGGTTTATTTTAGCGCGATTGCCCCCCAGGGATTAATACTAAAGGCGGATCCTTTTGGCAAAGTTTGGTAACCCTAAAAACGTTAATACCGTTTGAGTACGGAAGCCTTGATATACTTAAAATAGTATAATTATACTTTGTAATATATTCTTAAACAAAAGATATAAAACTACAGCAGACCACAGCTAGAATAAAAAGTGTGTACGTGGTTATAAAAATCACGTAACAGCAAGGTTTAAGTTTTGTAATCGCTGGTCATTCACCGTGACCCTGATCTGTTACGAACTAGGTAGTTTATAGAATGGTGACGAATCTCTTGTTCTCAAACTAATTTTAAGCTAAGTGCATTTTTAGGGTTCCGTAGCCAAATGGAAAAAAACGGAACCCTTATAGATTCGTCTTGTCTGTCTGTCCGTCTCTCCGTCCGTATGCCGCCGAAACAATAAGATTTTTCCGAAACTAAAGGAGTTATACCGTTGAAACTTGGTAGGTATATATATTCTGTGACCCGCTTTAAGATTTTGATGCAAAAATAAAAAGAAATAATAATAAATACTGGGAGCTCCCCATACTTAGAACTGAAACTCATTTTTTTTTTTTTTTATCAAGCACATACGTGTGGGATATCTATGGATAGGTCTTCAAAAATGATATCGAGGTTTCTCAAATATTTTTTTTCTCTACCGAATACTTTGCGTGACACACGCTTCCAAAGTGGAAAAAAGTTGCCCACACCCCTCTAACTTCTAAAATAAATAAACATCTAAAAAAACTAGATGTACATTACTATAAAAAACTACCAACGAAAATTGTTTTGAACGAGATCTAGTAAGTAGTTTTTTTTAATACCATCATAAATCGTAAACCGCTTTTTACCGCGTAACCTTTCATACAAATAACTTAAAAAAAAATCATTTCATTAAATAAAAAATCTGAAATAGGTGCATAAGTAATAACACCTACCTGTAATTCGCGCGGGTCGTTGATGGGCTTGATCGTTAGCGGGCGCGGAGCGAGAGGTGTCTGTTACGTTTAAAAATAAACAAAAGGCCTTTAATTTCATAAATCAATGGAACGGAACCGTTTGTGCGTGAGTTCGACACGCATTTGGCCGGTTTTTTCTTTCTATTTCATTAAGAAAAGGGTAGAAGATAACATTTTAATTTAATCCTGTCAAATTAAGATACTCCATAGACAGTTTAGACGCGATTATAAACATGGCGACCATAAATTCGATTGATTATTGGCTATTCGAGAATACTGATTTGTGATAAAAAAATTACACTTTGTTTTAAGGTTTTATTACTTTATTTATTGAAAATGTGGAGTGTCTTAATTTATTTCTTGGTACAATTATTTCAATATACTTCCTGACGAGGTATTCATTAATTAGTATAATATTTTAATCAAGTATCATTATGTTCGGTATATATTTTAAAAAAATTATAAACTAATGCTTGACCGCAATCCCGCCAGCAATGATGCAATCGTTGATGGTAAAGCGCGCTAGTTTATTAAGCCTATTCACTCAAAAAAACTGAACAGGAAGGAGGACGGCAGTTGAGCGAGGTGATGCAATGTTAAACCTATCAACACGACCAACGATGCTGCGCCAAAGGGAGATTGATCTCGAGGCGCCCTCCACGACCAAATTCCCTACACAACAACATTAGGCGCATCGTACCCGGCACACATCGCAACACAACTGCTCAGACCCGTCCTCCGTACGGCTTCACTAGACATCATGCCGGAACGCGACGAACGGTACTTTAAAATTGGTTGAATTTAACTATGATGAGAAACAATCCACAAACCAATTATAAAAACAGAAGATCAAATTCATCACTCACATCAATCACATTCTATTAAAAACTTACCGTTGTGGTGGTTAAAATCTTACCAGTGTGGTCGCAAAAGTTGGATGAAGTGATTTCAGAGTCTCATCTCTGAAGTAGGCAGTAACCTGTCGCTGCCAGCCATAATCGTATCGATGGTCGGCAGCCAAGAGTCTTGGGATAAGGTGGTTTCCTTCTGCGAAACAATCGTCTCGCAGGAGGAGGCTGCGGAAGGGGAGAGGAAGATCTCATCCTCTCACGCCCTTCTCCAGCCCCCCTAAATGGGCTCAGGGATATCTGTCGTCCCCCAAACATCAGAATCCGAGGTGGCAGCGAGAAGTGTTCCACACGCGCCTCTCTTAGACGTCACCTTACCTCCGACTGGCCCGAGGAGGCCCACAAGGTTAGGCCGGCACCAAACGGGGGTTGCGGAAAAAATATTCGTTCTCGAAATCCCCGGTGTAGATGTGAGATGGAACAGCGAGGTGGTTTGTAGTCAGTAAGAGTCAGATAGACACCGTCGCAACACAACGCGACTTTAATAAAATCTCTAGATTATTTAAACCTCAGACTGATGTCTGGGAGGACCTCTTATCCGAGTGGCAAAGTAGGTGGGATAATTCCATCAAGGGCCGGCACCTCCATCTATTCTTTCCATCCGTTGGCGATCGGCTGGCTAGGACATGGCTGGAGGTTGACCACTGCGTTGCCCAATTTCTCACAGGTCATGGCAACTTCAAAAGTAAACTGTATTCTTTTAAACTTGTTCCTTCCCCTTTGTGTCAGTGTTCTACATCGAACTGTGAATTTGAACAGTCCGCACATCACATCTTGTGGGAGTGTGTTCTTTGGCAGAATGAACGCTATATTATGTTGGATAGTGTACAAGTAACATCCGGAGTCGTTTATTATACGGACCTTGTAGAAACTAGAACCAATTTCCGTGCGTTCAGGCGCTTTTGCCATACCTATTATTGGAATCAATTGTAACAGCTAATACCTACTTAGGACCCATTAACTTAATCAAATTTTATTCCGTGGTGTTTGGCAATCTGGGCTTCTCCCAGTTGCAATAATGTCCCTTTGTGCCGATTGGCCTAGTTCTGTTCTGTCTCCTGCTTGTTATGGAGGGAAGTGGAAAAATATCCTTTTTTCTTACTCCTCCGCTATTCTTTTCTGATTAATTTCGTTGCGGGACCCAAGACAGTTGAATCGTTTCTCCGGGACTCGTCGAGCTTCATTGCTCGGCGTTTTTCTGGCGGTCGCCACTGTTGATTCTGGCTTTCAGGAGTTGCAGTGGTTGGGAAAAGTGTGGCGGGTTTTGTCACAAGAAAGACACCGTCGCTCGCTCCCAGGATGGCAAACATCTATTTCCATCCAAAAAAAAAAAAAACTTTTTTTACAAAAAAACAATCGACTTTCAAAAAACACTACAAAGTGAAAAGTAAATAAATTCGGAATTCGGTGTCTTTGGTTTTTGTATATTAGTTTTTTTTAATATTTATAAACTAGCGCTTGACCGCAATCCCGCCTGATGGTAAGCAGTGATGCGAATAGGTCACTCAGAAAAACTGAGCTAATAGGAAGGAAGACGGCAGTTGAGCGAGGTGATGCAATGTTAAACCCAACAACACTACCAACGATGCTGCGCCAAAGGGAGATTGATCTGAAGACCCTCCACGACCAAACTCCCTACACAACAACATTAGGCGCATCGTACCCGGCACACATCGCAACACAACTGCTCAGACCCGTCCTCCGTACGGCTTCACCAGACATCATGCCGGAACACGACAAATCGCTTGGCGGCAAGACTTTGTCTGGTGGGTGGTAACTTTTGCCGGCGGCCGAAATTATTTATTTTTTTACACTTTTTAGTACTGTTCAGCTGCATCCGGTTAGACTGGATGCTGACGCTAAAATACTTAATGAAAAAACTTACAAACGCACTGGTTGCCCCTACGATTTTTTAAAATTCCCCTTGATTTCTCTGGTCTTCCACCATCAAACCCTGATGTCCTTATCATGGGACCACCTTCGGAATGTCTTCTTTCCAACAGAAAAAGAATTTTCAAAATCAGTTCATAAACGACGAAGTTATCCGCGAACAAACATTAAAAAAAACATATAAGGTCGAATTGAGTAAACCTCCTCCTTTTTGAAATCGGTTAAAAATGGGAGTTCAGAGTCAAATTGTCAATCTCTAGCAATGGTTGGAATGAGATCTCACTCCATTCTCATTTAATCTCAGTTTTTACGGTACCTAAGATATTTACAGAAAAGCACAGTTGTCCCGTCAACCGGGGTCATTCACACAAGCCATGACCTTGCCAAACACAAACTTATGGAACCCAATACTTTTGTTTATTCAAGGTCGCATATTTAGTGAATGGCGGCTGACGTGTAGCGTGACGTCAGAGGCGCGTGCGCCGGTTTCGAGCGTAAAGAAATGATTTTTTACTATTATTTGCTCGTGGCTTCGCCCGCGTAGTTTAATAAATAAACAATATGTAAAGAAAACCCCGTTCGACCCAAAAGGATAATAAAGGCTAGGTATCAGATGACCAAATAAAATATGAAATATTACATAACCACCATAGTAACAATAGGTACTAATGAGTTTTGAGATTTTTTTTTCGCGAATTAATTCCAACTTCCCCAAAATTTGGTGATTTTAAAAGTGACAACACCATTTTAGACAGTATTATTATGCTATGTCTTCGCCCGCGCATGTATTGCCTACCGCACATGTATTAAGTTACCTCGCTTTTGCGAAATAATATTTTTTTTTTTTGAGATTTTTTTTTTTTAATACTTAGCCTGGTTTTGTAGGCATTAGTAGAATCAGTTATCGATACCTAACAATACCTTCACGGATCGGACAGGGTTTATTTTACCTATTGAATATATACCGACAAATCACACAGATTGAGCTAGTCCCAAAGTAAGTTCGAGACTTGGGTTATGGGATACTATATTTATAATAGATACATATAAAGGGTGTATCTAACATCGACGCACAAACGAGTACCATGGATCCAGTACATGATTCTGAACCCCCCAGTGGTGGAATTTTTCGTCGGCTATCATGATTTAAAAAAATATATATGTAGTTTTTTTCACTTTAGACCGTTCATAATTGCTGTACTTTTATAACCCAATAAGATTTTAAAGTAAACATTAATTAATTCGTTAATTACACAGAAAAACGCAATGAAAACAAAATCGAAAAACTATCTTATCAGCTGATTTAATAGAGTTCACATCAGGGATCAACGTCATACCTACAAACCCACACGGCGGCACGCTTGCAACGTTCAAAGGGCGAGCCGACACTTTTTTTAAACATTGTGATTTCTGTAACCGTTAATTAACGACATAAATAACTATTATAATTTTATTAGTGGCATGCGGTCTAGCCTTTTCGCGAAGTTTGCGTTACGATGTCAGATACACCCTGTATAGATAAACATCCAAGACCCAGGCCAATTGGCTTGTATCCTAAAAAATTATTTAATGTCCGTCAGATAGATTTCTAAAAAATATTGAACACGTATTTTTAATTTTTTCTTTTATTGAAATACTTAGGAAGATATATTGATTTGAAATATCGCATGACGTCACGCCGTCGTACAAAATATACCATGGCGTGACGTAATTAGCCCCCACTCCGGAACTTTAATACGCTATATCTCAGTATTTTTTGGTAATTTCGACAAAATAAAAAATACTGTTCTTAATTTTTTTTTATTATCTATAAGACGGACTAATGATTTTTTTGATTTTCATACCTTGGATACATCCCTATTAGAAAAAGATCATTTTCCATCATGACCTGGCCCGCGATCGAACCCGGGGCCTCCATGTCGCAGGCAGGCGTGTTGACCGCTGCGCCACGGAGGACGACAACCTATATAATTAGCCTATAATGGCATTGATTCTCTTGTATACAAAATAAACTAATTTTAAGTTAAGTGCACCCTTTTCTTTCTATGCAATTAAGAAAAGGATCATCATCATCATCATTATCAACCTTTTATCGTCCCACTGCTGGGCACAGGTCTCCTCTCATACAGAGAAGGATTGAGCGTAATCACCACGCTTGCTCAATGCGGGTTGGCGATTTCGGACTTAAAGTCCAGGTTTTCTCAAGATGTTTTTCTGGATGGGTTTTGGTTAAAACACCAGCCTCTCAAGTATGAGTGCGCGGGTTCGATTCCACGTCAGGCAAGTACCAATGTAACTTTTCTAAAGTTATATGTACTTTCTAAGTATATCTTGGACACCAATGACTGAAGTTGAAGAAAAGGATAGAAGATAATATTTCTGTGTAATCTTGTCAAATTAAGATATTCCATTGACAGTTTAAACGTGGTTATAAACATGGCGTCCAAGAATACGTCATTTTACGTCAGGAGCGGACTAATTTGACAGGTCTAAACTAACATATTATCTTCTGTCCTTTTGTTAACCACTGCAATCGAAAGCTTGGTGTTCTTCTCAGTAAATCTTAAACATATAACGGAAACATCGCTTAGCTCGCTTGATGAACAAATAACAGTTACTTTGAAACAACCCCATTTCTAACTCACATTTAATAAGCACCTTTATTTAACTCTTTAAACACGTAATAGTTAACTATATCACACATTCTACCAGTAGGCCTAGTATGAGTTTTCATTACGAAACTCTATCGTCTTTATCGAGCGCGTTTTACTCAGCGATTGGCCCGCTTCAAGGTCGTAAGAACTATCAACCAATGAGAGCGCCAAACGCGCTCTATATCGACGTTCGAGTTTCGTATTGAAAACTCATACTAGGCCTACAGCTAGGGGCTAGTAAAGATAGTGGTCACTGTCACTCAAAGAGAAACCAACCTTTTTGACTTACGGTAAAGTCTTTTTTTATTAAGCAAGTTGGTATAGCAGCCTCGGTGCACACCTGTCACCATTCGTGGGATTAATGAAATAGAAAGAAGAAAATACATTGAACTTAATTTTAGTTAATTTTGCGCACAAGGGAATCTGGGCCAATATTCAAATTGTTGGGAAACAGGCTTCTGTATGTGAGGGAGTGGGCTGTAATCTTGCATAAGAAAAAAAAACCCCTTTAATTCGTAGACAATAAAGTTTAGTTTCAGCTACAACTTAATACATTTTTATAGCTATCTATTCAAATGGTGCTAGCCATGCTGAAATCAACTCAAGTACTTTGAAAATAAAGTTCGTATTTCTTTAACTTGAAATAATCTCACCCATCTACTAATCGACCCCAGAAAGCTTAGCCTAACCTTCTATTGATCCGTGAAGCTATTATTTATTTATTACTCATAAGTTTTATGCACAAGTATCTAATCCTGTACAAAGATGTATTTAATACAAGAGACTGCATGGATAGCGCAGTGGTTAAGCTATTGACTGCTGCGCTGGGTGTTGCGGGTTCGATTCCCGCACTGAACAAATATTTGTATGACCTACAAGTAGTTGTTCCGGGTCTGGATGTTTGTGAATGTGAGTATATATGTTTGTAAAAGCACCCACGATACAGGAGTAATTCCTAGTGTGGGGCAATGACTTTAAAAAAAACAGTAGGTACACATCTTTAAGTCCGTTCATCTAGCAGGTAGATGAACGGACTTGAAAGATGTGTACTGTGGGCTAGATCTAGCCCTAATATATATACAGTATGTTAAGAAAACCCTGTCCGACCCATAAGGATAATAAAGGTTAGGTAAACACATGACCAAATATAATATCAAATTTTATGTAACCATCATAGTACCAATACAAATGAATTTTGAAATAATCTTTTTTTCCCGCGAATTAATTCCAAATTCCCCGAAATTTGGTAATTTTTAAAAAGTGACAACACCGGTATTATTATAAGCGAATAGCGATGCGACCACGTGCCGCGTGCCCTGCCGCCCGCCCCCCGCGGAATGGGGCATAGGTGTGCATAGCGCACATTTATTAAGTTACCTCTTTTTGCGAAATTGTATTTATTTTTTTAGGGGGATTTTTTTTTTAAAGTTTAGCCCGGTTTTGTATGCATTAGTAGAATCAGTTATCGATACCTAACAACACCTTCACGGGTCGGACAGGGTTTTCTTAACATACTGTACTAGCTGACCCGTGCCCACTTCGTTGGGCATAATGTTAATAATCCTTTTTTAGTACAGTGTGTTATGTTTTAATTTCTAACTGCCAAAAGGAGGGTTATACGTGGGTATAGTTTGTATTTGCATGTTAATACAAAATTCGAAAGTAACTCTGTCCGGAAGAAAAAACATTTTCTGCGGGATTTGCGATAAACGAATTCCATGAGAATTTTTAGAGGCTTTTTACAGGCTCTGGTGGCTCTTCAATGTTAGGAAGAATCACTTTACCTGCAGCACAACACATACCATTCGGTTCATCGCTCCATTTTTTTGCAAAACACTTAGGACAGGTTTTACTCATTGCTCCAATTGTTACTGTGCTCTGGTTAGCGTAATCGATGTTAGGATCATAATTGAAAGCTGATCTATTACTGTGTGGTGCACTTCGACTGCGTATTCTAGATGTTCGTTGTCTTTGTGCCGCAGCAGTGAGCCTTTGCAACGATCAGTGCCAGTCTCCCTAGCACGAATTTTCGCCATATTTTGTCTATTGTTAGCAAGTCGCTGAGATCTTTCGGCGCTGGTCTCACGCACGACTTTCGGAAGTACTTGCTCGTTGGCTGGTAAGCCGCTGAGAACGCTCGATACTGGATTTCCTAAGACGTATTTCTGAAATATTCTGTCTAAGATTAGCCAGTCGCTGAGATCTTTCAGCGCTGGTCTCCCTAGCACAAGTTTCAGAGGTAATTTCTCGTTGGCTGGCAAGCCGCTGGGAACGCTCTATGCTCGACTCCCTATCACGTGTTTCTGACATATACTGTCTATGGTAAGCCAGTCGCTGAGACCTTTCGATGCTAGACTCTCTAGCACGCGCTCGCGATCTATTCCTATTCTGTCTCATTTGCAAGGCGCTGTTCATGCTCAGAGGAAGTCTCTCCAAGTCTGCGTACTTTAGCCGCTCGTGTCTGGGATGTATGTCTAGACAGTTGAGATTTTCTTCTAGGCATATTGACAGTAATGTTTTCAAAAAAACATTTAAAAAAAATTGAACAGTTGTTCTAAATAGTTTTTTTTTATTATGAAAAGTAAAGAAAAAAGATAAACATAACCTAAATGAAAAAAACTAATTACCTGTAACCTAAATTTATATTTAACTAAATAGCTAGGTATAACTTAAATAAATATCTACATGAAACAAACTAAATACCTATAACCTAAATTAAATGAAAACTATAAACAGAAAACAGTTCTAAAAAGAAATTATTTTTTAATAATGTACAGAAAATAAAGACTGTTAATTTTTATGAAAGAATAATATAGATATAGTTCTGATAAGAACTTTTTATTTAAACAATGTCGAAAGTGTGCTATTTACGCTTCGAAAAATTCAATTTCGGGGACGTCCGCTGCGTAAGGAGCCGACTGCGCGACTGAGCCGCGCGGGTACCTACCTCTCAGATGTAAAAGGCCACGCCCTCTTCTCCCGAAGCGAGCACGAACGCGAACCGAATTAAACCCGAAGCCATCGCGCGCCGTCCGCTGCTTTGGCCTTCACACTTAAGACGATGAGTTTATTTATATTTTCATAAAGATTCATAATTAGATGACCTAACGACTAACGATTTAAGTTATTTTATTTAATATTATAAAAATTAAATTATATAAAATTATTAAATTTAACAAATATACAAACACACAAACTTCACTTCTTTATAATATGATGATGAATGATGAATGATGATGATGATGAATGATGAATGATGATGAATGATGATGATGATGATGATGATGAATGATGATGATGATGACACTCAGCAATAATGTGGCTTTCTATTGGTGAAAGAATTTTTAAAATCGATGATGATGATGATGATGATGATGATGATGATGATGATGATGGTGACACTCCGCAATAATGTGGCTTTCTATTGGTGAAAGAATTTTTAAAATCGGTTCAGTAGATCCCGAGATTACCCCTTACAATTTAACAAATATACAAACACACAAACTTTACTTCTTTATAATATTAGTATGGATAGTGAATAAGCAACTGAATCGATTCCAATAATTTTGACACCATGTTATATTTTGTCCCAAATACATTTAGAAATTGTTACAGTGTAGTTACCGAGTAAGTCACGCAGCTTACGATACATCATCATAGTATTGTGCGAGCGCAACAGCTGACGCTAGAGGTCAACGCACCGCGCTCGCTCGCGCGCGGATGTTTGACCATATTTATGTTGGGACAACCAAGTAGAATACTCGTAGCAAGCTTATTATAACTTTGTGGTTTTTCCATTCTATCTTTTTGAAATTTTGTACATAATATTATTAACTTAAAAATACTGGACACGTGTTTCCTACTTTGTGGAGGTGCAGGCTACCAGGGTAGCACAAAAGTTTAGGAGAAGTCGAAACAATAAACCTCATTCATTCATCATTATCAAATAATCGTAATACATGAAAGAAGGTTTATTGTGCATATTTTTTGACGTGCAAGGTACCAGGGTATCACAAAACTGTAGGAGAAGTCGAAACAATAAACCTCATTCGTTCATCATTATCAAATAATCATAATACGTGAAAGAAGGTTTACTGTGCATATTTTTTTGACGTGCAAAGTACCAGGGTATCACAAAACTGTAGGAGAAGTCGAAACAATAAACCTCATTCGTTCATCATTATCAAATAATCGTGAAAGAAGGTTTATTGTGCATATTTTTTTGACGTGGAAGGTACCAGGGTTGCACAAAAGTGTAGGAGAAATCGAAACAATAAAAAAGCTCATTCATCATTATCAAATCACCATAATACATGAAAGAGGTTTTATTGTGCATAGTTTGTGGAAGTGCAAAGTACCAGGGTATCACAAAACTGTAGGAGAAGTCGAAACAATAAACGTCATTCATTCATCATTATCAAATAATCATAATTACATGAAAGAAGGTTTATTGTGCATATTTTTTTGACGTGGAAGGTACCAGGGTATCACAAAACTGTAGGAGAAGTCGAAACAATAAACGTCATACATTCATCATTATCAAATAATCATAATACATGAAAGAAGGTTTATTGTGCATATTTTTTTGACGTTCAAGTTACCAGGGTAGCATAAAAGCGTGGGAGAAGTCGAAACAAAGAAGTTCATTTATTCCCACAGGAACGACGGGGAGCGGCATAGAAAGTATCCTATGTCCTTCTCCCAGTTCTTAGCTACCTCCTTACCAATTTTTAGCCAAATTGGTATAGCCGTTCTTCAGTTATAAATGATGTAACTAACACGACTTTCTTTTATATATATAGAAGATATATAGCTAGTGTACATCTTAAATAACGTAAAATGACTTATTCGATTAGCTATACATATTAGGGCCAGAATATAGCTCTATAATGTATAGCTAGATTCTAGCTAAACATATGAGGGGGCTTGCGGGCAGCAAACAGGGCCCGGGTCGACGGCGCGTTGTCTTTCCCGTGTGCCTCAAAGAGATGTCAGCACTAAGTGACGGGACACGAAGATCGATGCCTGAGTCAGGGTTGCGAGTTGGCTGTCATATTATGTGCTTTCTAAAACACAAAGTGTTGCTGGATGAAGACTAGCACCCGAATTACATAAGTAACAGATTATCAATCGGAATCTGCATCATTTTGAAGCAAATTTCTAAACCATTGCTTCATTTTCAAAGCAATGAATTTTGTTGAACTGTCAAAATGAAAGCCAATACTACTGATAGTATGTAGTATCATCATCAACCTTTTATCGTCCCACTGCTGGGCACAGGTCTCCTCTCATACAGAGAAGGATTAATCACCACGCTTGCTCAATGCGGGTTGGCGATTTCAGACTTAAAGTCCAGGTTTCCTCAAGATGTTTTCCTTCACCTTCAGTCATTGGTGTCCAAGATATACTTAGAAATAAATATATACTTAAAAAAAATAAAAATGTGTATCTGCTGCTGATAAACACAATTCCTTAAAAATAGGAATTAACAACTGCGACCTGTGCCAGCTTATTGTTCGTGTAAACATCTTCTCTTTCTTTCATTTTGTGTTAATAGTATTCTAATATTACCCTTTCTTTGTTCCAGATCAAAATTGCCAATCAAAAGAAAAAAGATTATGCAAAAATCTTAACAATGGCACCACAAGAAAGAAACTCTTACGCGTCTGAGGATGATTCCCAAAACACGACAAATAATTTATCCAACATAGATTTAAGTGGTGGCTTCGTCAATAAAGCCTACGAGAATGACAGCTCCGATGTTGCCACACCAAAAAATGTGTCAACGAACAATGTTGACAAGAAAAAAAATACAGATTTTGACGATTTGTTGCCATATGTGGGAGAATTTGGACTGTACCAGAAAATATTATTTTTATTGATGATCCCTTTTGCATTTTTCGTGGCATTTGTTTACTTTTCACAAATTTTTATGACGCTCGTGCCGGAGCAGCATTGGTGCTGGATTCCTGAGTTGGCGAATTTGACTATTGAAGAAAGGTGAGTCGATTTCTTTAACTTTTTTCATATACAACATGTAAAGAAAACCCTGTCCGATCCGTGAAGGTATTGTTAGGTATCGACAACTGATTCTACTAATGACTAAACTGATAATACTAAAAAATAAATATTATTTCGTAAAAAGAGATAACTTAAAGCATGAGCGGTTGACAATCCATACGCGGGCGACGGGGGGGCAGGGCACGCGTCACGTGATTAAATCGCTTATAAGAATACAGGCAGAATGGTGTTGTCACTTTTTTAAAAACTACCAATTTTCGGGGAAGTTGGAATTAATTCGCGGGAAAAAAAGATTATTTCAAAATTCTTTAGTATTGTTACTGTGATGATTACGTAAAATTTTATATTATATTTGGTCATGTGTTTACCTAACCTTTATTACCCTTATAGGTCGGACAGGGTTTTCTTTATATATTGTATATTTCATAGGTATTACAAATATTACAGTTCATATTCAATATCACAGTTATAACTAACTAACTGCTATACTATGATTAGACTAGATAGTCTAAATACCTTTTAAACATGACACTGGCGCCGATTCTCTTCGATCTTTCTCTTTCTATTTCATTAACTATAGGATAGAAAATAACCTTTTAGTTTAATCCTGTTAAATTAAGATATTCCATAGACTGTATAGACGCGATTATAAACATGGCGAACAAAAATACATCAATTTACGTCAAGGGAGGACTAATTTGATAGGTCTAAACTAACATATTCCGTTCTGTCCTTTTCTTAATTAAATATAACGAAAAAGATGCACTGAGCTTAAATTTTGTTTAGTATGCGGACAAAAGAATTAGCGCCATTATTTTAAAGTCTTTGCCGCGAAATTAACACTAGACACGCGTTGAACAAGTGTTGCAAGTTTTTGTGGGACCCATTATGATCTGTTTTTTATTAGTGGTAACATTAACAAACAATTTAAAAGTCTGTTTTTTTTTTGCCGGGAAAGCTGCAAGCTGAGTGTCACACTCGTTTTTCATTGGACTTTTAAAATTATTTATTGTGTTGTTTACTAAATAAAAGTGCGTGATTTATGTAGTAAAAAGTGCATTCAGTGGCCACATCATGACTTTACTCCAAACCCCTCCTAGATGGCTCACGCGGGAAACGAAAGGAGATAGGTTAGGTTAAATAAAGTTTGCTTCGGCAAGTACCTGCGACGTATAGACAGGAGGCCGGACGCTCGGTGCCACCACTGCGTCCAATGCGGGGAGGACACGGCGCAGCACACGCTCTCCGAGTGTGTGGCTTGGGAGGAGCAGCGCCGTGTCCTCACAAACGAAGTAGGAGGTGACCTGACGCTGCCGGCAGTAGTGCGGAGGATGGTCGGTAGCGCAGAGTCGTGGGACGCGGTGGTGTCCTTCTGCGAGGACGTGATGTCGCAGAAGGAAGCTGCGGAACGGGAGAGAGAGATCTCAACTCCCATCCAGGGCCGCAGAAAATGCACCGGGCGCCGAGGAAGGGCGGATAACGCCCTCTTCCGGCCCCCTGAATGGGTCCAGGGGCGAGGGATATGGGGAAGTCCCCGCCCCCTATTAGTTGGACCCCGAGGCGGAGGCGCGCGCGAGTGTCGGCGCACGCCTCATTTCACTCACGGGGTAGTTTAACACCTCACTACCCCGTGCAGGAGGCGAGGCCCGGACAGACCGGGCCGGCACGAGAGTGTGGGGCTACGGCAGAATCAGGGACTCCCGCGGCTCCGTGCGCACGTGACCGGAGAGACACCGGGGTGGTTTTTAGTCAGTAGAAGTCTGACAGACCCCGTCGCCCACCCCAGGGCGGCGAACATCCATTGAGGATTTTCCACCCCGGAACAAAAAAAAAAAAAAAGTTAAATAAAGTTAGAATAAGTTACGAAGTTAAAATACATTTATGTATTCGACTGAAGGACATGTATCCATGGTCATGAAATAAAATATAAAAAAAGCCTGAAAACGCGCCCCATTGCGTTTTGTAACAAAAAGCATTTATATCAAATAAAAATAATCTAATTGGAATAATTTTGAAGCTTATTGCTATTCCATGGCTTCCTGTGTTTGAAAATGTATTTGCTCAACAACGTAAATAACGCAATTGTCAAAGGGTCAGTCAGTAAGATAAAGCTGGTCGCCCATTCCTAATAGCAGGTCTCTCTGGAGAAGATGGGTAAGAAACCACTCAAACTCTTTTAAATACATCATCATCATCACCATCATCAACCTTTTTATTGTCCCACTGCTGGGCACAGGTCTCCTCTCATACAGAGAAGGATTGAGCGTAATCACTACGCTTGCTCAATGCCGGTTGGCGATTTCAGACTTAAAGTCCAGGTTTCCTCAAGATGTTTTCCTTCGCCTTCAGTCATTGGTGTCCAAGATATACTTAGAAAGTACATATAACTTTGGAAAAGTTACATTGGTACTTGCCTGACCTGGAATCGAACCCGCGCACTCATACTTGAGAGGCTGGTGTTTTAACCATTAGGCTACCACGACTTAAATACATAAAACACGGGTTTAAATACATAAAATTGTTAAAAAAAAAAAATTAAACTAAGTAGTACTTGACGCAATCACGCCTGATGGTAAGCAGTGATTCAATCGTTGATGATAAAACTCGCTAGTTTATTAAGCCTATTCACTTAAAAACACTTAGTGAAGAGGAAGGAAGACGGCAGTTGAGCGAAGTGAAGTAATATTAAGCCCAACAAACACGACCAACGATGCTGCGCCAGAGGGAGAACCTCCACAATCAAACTCCCGACACATCATTTGGCGCATCGTACCCGGCACACATCGCAATACAACTGCTCAGACCCGTCCGCTGTACGGCTTCACCATGCCAGAACCAGACTTTATCTAGAGGGTGGTTACTTCTGCCGACAGCCGATATTAAATAGAAAGAAAGAAAAATTCATTTATTGACAGTACAGTAAAAGAAACACCTAAAACTATAAAACAAAGATTAGATTATAATGCCAAAGGGTCTCAACTCAGCTTAATGTAAGATGACAGCACAATTAGCGTCAGATCCATCTAACGCTGATTTTCAGCTGCAACCCACTTGATTGGCTTAAACTTTCTTTAAAATCGCCAGACTATTTCTCGAGCTTAGAATCATTAGGTTAAGATTTAATTTTGACAATTCAAACGATTCAAATGAATTAAATGCTTTGAGTTTGATTTTTGACCTTGTTGGGCCGAAATTGGAACATATACATTAAAAAGTAATAATTTTAAGTGTACCAGTTAATATCTCATGTCCACACATGGATTGAGTAATTGTGGCAATTCCAAAGCTGTCAGCTAACCACTATCATCCGGTTTTGCTTTATTTAGGGCAGAATTTAAACTATTTCAATATTCAAGGTTGTGTGTATAATTTATAGTATTTTTTTTATGTAAGTATATAAAGGATGTATCTGACATCGACGCACAAACGAGTACCATGGATCCAGTACATGATTCTGAACCCACCAGTGGTGGAATTTTTCATCGGGTTTTTTTCACTTTAGACCGTTCATAATTTCTATACTTTTATAACCCAATAAGATTTTAAAGTAAAAATTAGTTAATTCGCAAAGTACACAAATATGGCAATGAAAACAAACCTCGATAAACTATCCTATCAGCTGATTTAATAGGGTTCACATCAGGGATCAACGTCATACCTACAAACTCGCATGGCGGTACGCTTGCAACGTTCAAAGGCCGAGCCGACCTTTTTTTTTAAACACAGATAATTCTGTAACCGTTCATTAACGACATAAATGACTATCATAATTTTATTAGTGGCATGCAGTCTAGCCTTTTCGCGAAGTTTGCGTTACGATGTCAGATACACCCTTTATATTTTTTATTCTGAACTTATGCACACGATCATGGGAGACCAGAACGGAAGAGAGTCGTAAAACCAGCGGTTTTCCGTCAGATTAAATCAAAATCGAAAGTGCTTTCGCTGGGAAGAAGAACTTCAGAACAGCACAACTGTCTGTTCAGAAGAAAAAAAAAACTCCTGAATCAACATTACAATTTAAGTATATTTAAAGCTTACAATAAACTAGTGCGCTTTATCATCAACGATTCCATCACTGCTTACCATCAAACGGGATCACGATCAAGCACTAATAAAAATTTATAACATAAAAAAAGATTTTTAATTTTTGTAGATAGCCCATTAATCCAGGAAGGCTTTAGGCTAATATAACATCACGCGACCAATAGGAACTGAGCATAATTATCTCCACGTGAACGAAGTCGCTGGCGGCCGCTAGTAATAATCCGCCTTATTCATAAACGCTGCTTAAAGTTAACTAGTGATTAGCGATTCTTGCACCATACATTTTTGACCCTTTAACGTCACTTAACTTAAATCATCCTTTATTAATAAACACCATAGTGTTTAAGGGGTATATCCATAAGCGATGATTAAAGTTAAATAACTTTAAAAGGTCAAAAATGTATGTTTAAAGAATCGCTAATCACTAGTTAACTTTAAGCAGCTTTTATGAATAAGGGGGAATATATAAAGCTAAAGAGTTTGTTTGTTTGAACGCGCTAATCTCAGGAACTACTTTTTTACGTTGGATAGCCCATTAATCTAGGAAGGCTTTAGGCTATATACAATATGTTAAGAAAACCCTGTCCGACCCGTGAAGGTGTTGTTAGGTATCGATAACTGATTCTACTAATGGATACAAAAATGGGCTAAACTTAAAAAAAAAACCCCTAAAAAAATAAATATGATTTCGCAAAAAGAGGTAACTTAATAAATGTGCGATAAGCACCCTTCCGCGGGCGGCGGGCGGCAGGGCACGTGGCACGTGGTCACATCGCTATTTGCTCATAATAATAACGGTGTTGTCACTTTTTTAAAAATTACCAAATTTCGGGGAAGTTGGAATTAATTCGCAGGAAAAAAAGATTATTTCAAAATTCATTTGTATTGGTACTATGATGATTACGTAAAATTTTGTATTATATTTGGTCATGTGTTTACCTAACCTTTATTATCCTTATGGGTCGGACAGGGTTTTCTTAACATACTGTATATTCTATTTTAACGTTCCCGGAAGGTCAAAGCGATGGAATGCACCTTTGCGTGTTCCATTAACCTCTACAAATTACAGACAAAATTCATTTACAGTGCGAGCTAGTAGAACCTTTACTGACATGTGTAAACGGCACGATTTCGATCCCTTTTTAACGAGTGTCTCCTCAGCCAGAAAATGCATGAGCCGTAGCTTTTTTGGTTGAGATTTTTATGTAGGTATGTTGGGATTTTTTTTTAAATATCATTGGTATCTTTGTGCGTAACTTAAGCTGGAATGTTATATTGCTTGTTTTTTAATTTATGTTTTATTTTTGTAGTGTTTGTTTTTTTTTTTTAATTTTTATAAGCTAGGTAGCTGTGTTGTGTTGTCCATCCACACTATCTCTGTACAATCTGTTTTTTTTAAGTGATGACTTATAATTGGCTGTCAGTCTGACATACATTTTTTTTTATTCTGTTTGTTTTAGCTGTAAATTGTCCATAGTTAATAAACGAATAACATCACGCTGCGACCAATAGGAGCGGAGCGTGGTCACTGATTTAAAACGATTGTGTTCAATGAACTTTGGCGGAGGGTGGGGCGGGCTGACCGATGTCACTTTTTTAATCAAATTTTGATAACTTTGTGATGTGATATCTCAATATTTTTGTATTGAGTGAAGATTTATCATTATCAATCTTTATCGTCCCACTGATGGGCACAGGTCTCCTCTCATACAGAGAAGGATTGAGTGTAATCACCTCGCCTGCTCAATCCGGGTTGGCGACTTAAAGTCCAGGTTTCCTCAAGATGTTTTCCTTCACCTTCAGTTTTTGGTGTCCAAGATATACTTAGAATGTACATATAACTTTGGAAAAGTTACATTAGTACTTGCCTGACCTGGAATCGAATCCGTGCACTCATACTTGAGAAATTTATTATATTGAATTATAAAATTATTATATCGAAATTTGAATTTGTATATCTTCTGTCCATTTCGTAGCGAATTAGAAATAATATGACACCAGAACTTAAATTAAGTTTAATTGTTAACAAAATTATCGGAACCAGCGCGGGGGGATTTATTATGTAACATATTATCAATCAGAATCGGTTTGAATTTGACAGGTTAACAACATCATTACGTTATTTACGTGTTATGTGCACAAATTTTTAGTTTTTTTTTTTTATAATTATAAACTAGCGCTTGATCGCAATCTCGCCTGATGGTAAACAGTGATGTGATCGTTGATGGTAAAGCGCGCTAGTTTATTAAAAGCCTATTCACTCTAGCCTTGAAGACACTCAAATTGTAGTGTGACGGAAACACCGAAGCTGGCAAATTGTTCCAATCCCTCGATGTACGCGCTATAAAGGAGGAAGCAAAACGCTTCGTCCGGACCGCACTGGTGTCAACAACGTAAGGGTGGAAACTCGCCGTACGACGGGACGTCCGATGATGGAACGGAGATAGGGGAATTAAATCATGCAATTCCCTTGCACACTCACCAGAATGTATCCTATAGAAGACCGAAAGGCTGGCTACTCTACGCCTGTGCTCCAGGCTTTGGAGACCGTTTCGAGTTAAGTCTGGGTCGCCAATCAGCCTCTTCGCACGTCTCTCCACTGAATCCAAAGTGGCAAGGTGACATTTCGCAGCAACAGCCCAAATGTGGCTGCAGTACTCCACACACGAGCGGACCTGTGCTTTGTACAAAATTAGAAGCTGCCTTGGTGTGAAGTACCGCCGGACCTTCGCGATGACGCCTAGTTTTCTGGCAGCCACCCTGGCCTTGGACTCAATGAACCGCCCAAAGTTAAGGTTCGAGGAAATCTGAACTCCCAAAAGCTGAAGGCGGTCGGTGCACTCCAAGGATACATTCTGAAAAGTAGGAGTCAAGGTGAACGGGCTCCTTTTGGCGGTGAAAAGACACGCCTGTGTTTTGGCGGCATTGAATGCTACAAGATTGGCATTGCCCCATTCGGAGACTGCCTGTAGTGCAGCACTCCTACGCTCTACCATGGCCTCTCTTTCGCTTGCTACCACTACTCATACTAGACTATCGACTAGCTGCGTAAAATATATAAATTGTTATGTAATTTAAAATTCATTAAATGCTCATTAAAATGTATTCAATGCTTATTAAAAACAATGTAGTGTGGGCGGTTTTTTAAGCAGCTGTTAGAATAATTATTTCTAAAATAACCAGAGATATTTTTTGTTAATTAAATTAATGTGTCGTATCGGACAGGTAGCCTTTAATTTAAATTAACTACAATATTTGCTTTGGATTTTATTTTTATATCTTTTGTAGTATTATATATTTACCTACATATACTTACACTTATGTATTTATATTCATACATTTATATCATTCATTTCTGCAGGTCATAATACGCATTCCAGTATTATGAGGCGATGTTCTCAACAAATACAAATACAAAATTGTTTATTTCAAATAGGACATCAGTTATTTTAAATTAAAAAATTTTGTATTTGTATTTATTTGTATTTAAATTTGTATTTGTAAAAAAAAAACAGTTTATTCCGTAATTTAAAAACCTGACTGTATGCTCTAACGTCTTTGCCAACATTTTCACACAGCTATGATTTTATTTTCTATGTACTTGTATTGTGAATACTTTTTTTTTCTGTTTCCTCGCAAGCGTGTTAAAAACGTCGTACGATATACGTGCGTATTGGTTATAACATCATTTCGCACGAAAATCGTAATGTACTTATCTATATAAAACCAAAAAAATAGAGATAAACAAACCGTTGCTAGGCAACGAGTTGTTAACAACCTCTTCTAGATGGATGATTTTCATAAAAGTAATAATCCTACTTCCTACTAATATAAACAACAGTTTACTTATATTTAGATATTTATGATTTGCATAGAACGCTTAACCGATTAGAATGAAATATGACACATAAGCTAATTTCCTAATAGGTAAATTTTTTTGATACATATATATTGTATGTACTTAGTCCATACTTGAAAGTATTAATATGCGTGTGTTATGCAGTTGATTTGAAAGTAATTAAAATACGTAAAACTGTATTGACAAATGCCTCAATTTTATTCATTGGTTGAATTCCACAAAATGTGTTTAATACCTGGATTTCATCATCAAAATGTCTAGTTTTTCGAAATACCAAGAATTATGCATGTTATTTTAGTGATTCTATTGAAATATGCTGCAATAGAAATTCTATTGAAATATGCTGCAATAGAAATTGTTAATAATTAGTTAGCATGTAAAAGTCGTTAATCATGTAAATAACAGGAGATTTGTAAAAAAGTGAGTTGTGATAACCCTAAATTGGTTTGTTTACCTCTGTTCTTTATCGGTCTTGGCGTTGGTATAAATAATGATTGCAAAAAACGTTTCATTAATGCAAATAGTAAATTCGAAGGGCGAATAAGAGTAGGTACTTCTTGGTCGCCCTTCGAGTCAATTCTCAAGTAAAAAATAATGTTTACCATTTAGTATAATTAAGGATTTCCGTACTATATTATATAGCCATTTATTTAGTTATCTCTACACTGATCTAGATTTTCTGTAGATACGCCTATTACGGTTTAAGAAATTTATGTATTTCTCAAAAAGAATATAACGGTATTCTATAGTTTTTTTTTTTTTTTTAATAATTATAAACTAGCGCTTGACCGCAATCCCGCCTGATGGTAAGCAGTGATGCGATCGTTGATGGTAAAGCGCGCTAGTTTATTAAGAGCCTTTTCACTCAGAAACACTGAACAAATAGGAAGGAAGACGGCAGTTGAGCGAGGTGATGCAATGTTAAACCCAACAACACGACCAACGATGCTGCGCCAAAGGGAGATTGATCTGAAGACCCTCCACGACCAAACTCCCAACACAACAACATTTGGCGGATCGTACCCGGCACACATCGCAACACAACCGCTCAGACCCGTCCTCCGTACGGCTTCACCAGACATCATGCCGGAACACGACGAATCGCAATCGTTCGCATGTGACTGTTTAGGAAGGAACATAAGACCTCACGCAAAGTAGAATTACTTTAACAATTTCTTGAGACCATAAAAATGCATTTATCATAAAAATATAATGTGTAAAAATGCTATCTTAAAAACGGAATGACCGTTTAGTTCAGTAAAAATAATACTTTAATAAAAAAACAATAATATCTGGCCATAAAATGATGTTTATAATAATATTCGGATATAACAATGAAATGAATGTTGGTGGCAATCACATATTTATGACTTTATGCCCAAAAATTAGGCTTTTAAAACGCTTAAGTATGTATAAATAAATAATCCACTGTGCAAAAGCGAAGATATTTTTTGCGTATTTATTAAAAAAAAAAACCTTTTTTTCGTGCACGAATCGGTAAAACGGGATGAATAAGGACACAGGAGTGAATGGAAATCTTTTGAAAATAGAACGTCCTCTAGGGGAATAAGTATTTTTAAAATTATTGCTTGTTGCTTACCTTTTTTCTTTGTTTGGATTGGGAAATCATAAATGACCTCCTTCGCTCTGCACGGAGCGGAAGGGCGTGTCAAACTGACTAAAGCCCACCCGTGTTTCTTCACTTGCCTCTCCGCTAGGGCCACGGCTTCTTTTTTAACCAACCCGCAACCCTGACCCAGGAGGCACCGGTCTTCGTGGACCCCGTCACTTAGTACTGACATCTCTTTGAGACAGGCGAGAAACACAACGCGCTGTTGCCGCGCCTGTTGCTTACCTAAAAGCTCACAAAAACGAAAACGTATTTTTCAACGACCATTTGGTAATTTGCTTAATACATAACCATAAGTCATATCTCAATAGTACTCATTCCTGCCAAGTCCAATGACCACTTCCACACGGGTAAACCCTAATACAATGAAACTTTTTATTTTTTTTATGGCTATGGCATCAAAAAATTTACATATGACTATGTCAAAAAGCGTGCGTATTTGCGTCACGACTAAACATCGCAAGTTATGAGGCTGTATGGATGAATTGCCTTTGCCTTTCATTTTCGCACCATTGTTATCTTTTATTTACATTTATAAATAAAACTGTATTGAAAATGAGTGATATCAGTGATAATAACGAAATGGACAATATCTTAACGCCTCTTGAAATAAGAGAAATAGCTATAAGTACTAGAATGTAAATTAGCATAATCTATACTTCTATACCAATATATGAAGCTGAAGAGTTTGTTTGTTTGAACGCGCTAATCTCAGGAACAACTGATCCGATTAATTATTACAAATTCTTTTTGCGTTGGATAGCCCATTAATCCAGGAAGGCTTTAGGCTATAAACATTATGCTCCGACCAATAGGAGCAGAGTATAAAAAAACATATCGAAACTTACGCGAGTGAAACCGCAAGACGCAGCTAGTTCCTAATAAAGTTCAACGGTGGTAGAAAAACTTTTGTTTGCCACTGTCGCAAACAGCTATTTTAATACTCGTTCTGATCTATTGTGCCACTCAGCTTCGCTTCGTGGCACAAACTATCACTCATATTACAATAGCTATCATTGCTTGGCAGTGTCATAAATGACTATTATCTACTCTCATATCAAAAAAATAAAAATATAAAACTATAAAGGAGTTTATATTGACGTACTTTACCCATAGTGTATCGAAAGAAAATAAAAAAATTAAATTATAACATTATTTCTCTAACAAAATAATGTTATAATAAAATTTTTTTTCATTATCGTACAGATTACAAACCATAGACAGCAATATTTCATTTTTTATATGTGGCTGCGCGCGCTTTGGCGCATGCGCGGTGATGCAGGGTGCAGAAATTTGGCGCCAAATACGTTTCTTTGTATTGCAAGTCGTTGTTGTGTTTCGCTGGACACATAATTGATTATTATTATTTCTTAAAATGTTAAGTGACAATGAAGAAAATTTGACGCCGCCCGATATTTTAGAGGCTGCGACAGCAGTCAGTCTAAATTTACTACCAATTAAGTCAAGAAAATTATACGATAAATGTTATCAAGATTTTTTAACATAGAAAAAATTAATAAAAGTGCTACTTCATATATTCAATACAATGTATGAGATTAGATAAAGTAGTGTATGAAACTGTACATAATTAGGTATTACACACTCGTGCATAATATCCCTCATTATGTAACAGTTTCATAAACTACTATTATTCACAAATAGAATAATCATATACAGACTCGTCTTCTTGCTGTTTCATTTAAAAAAGAAGATATTTTTTAAATCGATTTAAAAGCGGCGTTCTCTTTGGTAGAATGCGTGCTTTGTGTTGCAGCTACTACTAATTAGTGTTGTCTAACCAAAATTTACTTAATATTGGATGTATTGGATTATTTTCATCATTATCATCATCATCAGCTTCTACTCGTCCACTGCTGGACATAGGCCTCCTCTATGGCACGCCAACAAACTCGATCCTGAGCAGTTCTCCGCCAGTCACTACCAGCCACCTTTTTGATGTCGTCGCTCCATCTCGCCCAAGGGCGTCCTACGCTACGTTTGCCGAGGACTCGTTTACCCCAACGGTTGTCGGTCCTGCGGCATATGTGACCAGCCCATCGCCACTTCAGCTTGCTAATCCTCTCAGCTATGTCAGTGACTCTGGTCCTCTGTCGGATCACCTCATTTCTGATGCGGTCCTTTAGAGAGACGCCCAACATAGCCCGCTCCATAGCTCGCTGAGCGGCTTTAAACTTATGGACTAGTCTGACCGTCAGTGTCCACGTCTCGGCCCCGTAAGTCATGACGGGTAGGAAGCCCTGATTGAAAATTTTAGTCTTCAAACATTGGGGTATGGGCAACGAAAATACCCGACGAAGTTTACCAAATGCTGCCCATCCCAGCTGGATCCTTCTATTTGCCTCCTTCTCGAAGTTGTTTTTCGATAATTGCAACGTTTGCCCGAGGTATACGTATTCTGAAACAACTTCGAGCGGCATTCTGTTTACGCCAACCGGTCCTGGAGTGACCGGTTCGTTGTTTTTGGTCTTGTCTAAGTTCATCCGGAGACGCATCAAAGCATCGGTTGGGAGGATTCAGCTAAGTTGATCAGCATTTGTTCCAGCTCTTGCTGCGTTTCCGCCATGATGACGATATCGTCCGCAAATCGCAAGTGTGGGATGTACTCGCCATTGATGTTAATGCCCCGACCCTGCCAATCCAGCGTCTTATTTTATTGCTACGCAAATGTAATTAACACTATACGCACAACAGCCTCCGTGGCGTAGCGGTAGCGAACGCAGCCGTTGCGTAAGGAGGCGCATCTATCGCAAATATTTGCTCTGCGCGGGGATCCAACCCGTGCTTCCTTGCGCAGCGGCCACGTTAGCTACCGCTACGCCAAGGAGGCTGTCTATAGAATGTCTATAATGGTGGAATTATGAATTATGAATTACCGCATACTTGACGGCAATCACGCCACATAGTAAGCAGTGCTGCAATCATGGATGGTAAAGCGCGCTAATTTATTAAGCTACTTAAGAAACTTAGTGAATAGGAAGGAAGACGGCAGTTGAGCGAGGTGATGCAATGTTAAACTCAACAACACGATCAACCATGCTGCGCCAGAGTGGGATTGATCTGGGGACCCTCCACGACCAAACTCCCAACACAACAACATTTGAAGCATCGTACCTAGCACACATCGCAACACAACTGATCAGACCTGTCCTCCGTACGGCTTCACCAGACATCATGGCGGAACACCACGAATCGCTTGGCGGCAAGACTTTGTCTGGTGGGTGATAACTTCTGCCGGTAGTCGATGTTATGAGAGAGGTGTTGAAAACCACAGCTTTTAATTTTAATTTGTTGCATACATAAATGCGTGTTTCATTTACATGTATACCAGCGTTAAGTGCCGAATGCGGATATGTACAAAAATGATTGTAGTTTGATTATTTTTAGGAATCACCTTGATCCGTCGATACCATTCGATTATATTGACGTAATTATATGTTAACGGTTCATATCAATTTATTTGTTTTTGTTGCGGATCTTAAAACGTAAAAGAATTGCTAAAGTAGTTTAAAGTAAAACGGACAATTCCATAAGCAGGGTTTACATGGCGGTAGATGAAACTAAGCTGATGACTGATGTTAAGCATTTGTTTTTTAGGTACTAGCTGTGTTGCGGTTTTGCCAAGCACTAGTTTATAATTCTAAAAAAGAAGACAATTTCTAGAGGGAGGCGACCGTTGGTGGTTATGCCAAACAGTCTGGTTAAAATAACCACCAACGGCCGTCAAGGTCCACGTACAATGGTCTTCTTGAAGATCTAAGTGACGAGACCTAAACCACTCACAAAGCTGCTTATAAACATAGAACGAGAAAGATTAGTCCTTGGTTGCCTCTCAATATACTAGTGCGCTTTACGATCAAGCACAACTTTATAATAAAAAAATGCCGACGTCAAATTCTATGTAACTAATTGTATAAATAAACATTAACGAAGTTCTTATGTTTTCATTAAACTGTTTTTATAATATGTAATTTCTTGTTGAGGAACGATTTTTTCTATGTATGTTATGCGAACAAGTCTTGTGGTTATAATGATGGTCAATAAGGATAATGCTTTAAATACTTATCTAATTACATAGAAATATCTCTTTACTGCATTATTTTTCAACGTCTTTTTGTATAATTTGAACTAGCGGCCGCCAGCGACTTCGTTCGCGTGGTTTAGTTATGCTCCGCTCCTATTAGTCGCAGCGCGATGTTTTATAGCCTAAAGCCTTCCTGGATTAATAGGCTATCCGACGCTAAGAGAATTTTTCAAATCGGACCAGTAGTTCCTGAGATTAGCGCGTTCAAACAAACAAACTCTTCAGCTTTATATATTAGTATAGATAAAATCCAACCAGCACGTGTATGAAGACTATAGAAGCGGGTTTTTCGAAAGAAAAGACGAAGAATTGCAATACTCAAGTGGCAGTGGGCCGGGCACATTGCCCGTCAGACCGTTGCCCGATGGGGCTGACGGGTTCTCGAATGGCGACCACGCACTGGAAGACGCAGCGTGGGTAGGCCCCCGACAAGGTGTACCGACGACCTGGTGAAGGTCGCGGGAAACCGCTGGATGCGGAAGGCGTAGTACTGGTTGTCGTGGAGATCCTTGGGGGAGGCCTATGCCCAGCAGTGGACGTCTTTCGACTAAAATGATGATGATGATGAAATGCATGGTAGAGTTACAATTAGACAAAAACATGGATTAGTTAGTTCATTAGCTACTTTTCATCCTGGACCGCAAACGGAGGCAACTTGGCATTTCTAATATCAAATTATGCGCCCAGTTTTCAGATTATTTAACCTACATAATTTTAAATTACCCATATTAAACCTTGAACCATTGTTAGTTCGTGATCTAAAATTTATAAGGTCGTGGTTACAACTTTTTTGTGAATAAAGATTAATCCTGATGATAACGATTCCTATAACAATAGTTCCCAAACTCTGACGTCAAAAGATGATACGACCAAACCGCGAATAGAAATAACTATACAGGTACAATTAACAGCAAACGACAATTTTATTGATAACAAGTCGGTTTACATGGGAGAAATGAATAGGAAAATGAGTTCTGCCGACCACAAGCTACAGAGCATTTAGCTCAAAAAAAAAAAAAAACTGAAAATAAATACCTAATAATTAAAAAAAAAAAGATTTGTGAGACCACGAAATTGATTATTAATAAAATTTAGTATCATTTATTGATAAAAAGTCTAATTAAGGTAGTAATTTAATGAATCATCATAATAAAGAGCGCTGATGTCTGAGACGCAGATATTCTTTGTCTAGTTCAGACACAGATGCCTTCGGTAAAAATTAAGAAAATTTGAATCAGATCTGTTCAAATCTAACATACGATCTGTGTCAATTAAATTATTTATTGCTTACATACATACAGCAGTTGATGTTGACTGTACCGCGGTTTTATTCAAGCACTTTTTAACTTTGTAAACCACATACACACTTACATCAAACTTCTTAGAAAAATGCGAATAAGTACCCACGTTTCTTATGCCAGTATGTAAATGTAGTATTGGTTTTTAAATATCCGGGTCAATGAAATATCAAATAAGCAAATGATAACCATTTATACATGGAATTGATGTTGAAGAATAATGGACCGAGTATTCTTCCTTGGGGAAAACCAAACAAAACTTTTCTTCATTCAAGTGCTCAGTTGGTTTTATTATTTTATTTTGTGTTTTTTTATATGTTATTTACTTATTATTGAGCTTGAATTTATATTGCCCCTTGCTTCATGTTCATTTCATATAACCAAGATGTTACATCTACAAAGTCGAATGCTTTGGTTAAGTTCATGAGCGC
Source organism: Sesamia inferens (assembly GCA_037179545.1). NCBI lineage: Eukaryota > Metazoa > Arthropoda > Insecta > Lepidoptera > Noctuidae > Sesamia > Sesamia inferens. The sequence goes on along the minus strand of CM073951.1, from coordinate 11,502,673 downwards.
ATCAGCATTGCTTTTCGGAGTCAGCTGTGATCCCAAATAATAGTAAGGGATTCACACTATTGACAGCTCATTCTCAACACTTTTTTTTAACAATTATAAACTAGTACTTGACCGTAATCCCGCCTGATAGTAAGCAGTGATGCAATCGTTGATGGCAAAGCGGACTAGTTTAATAAGCCTATTCACTCCAAAAAACTGAACATTAAGGAAAACGGCAGTTGAGTGAGGTGATGCAATGTTAAACACATTAACACGAATAACGATGCTGCGCTAGAGAGAGATTGATCTGGGGACCCTCCACCATCAAATCCTTGTGCAGTTGTGTTGCCTCAGACCCGTCCTCCGCGCAGCTTCACCAGACATCATGCCGGAACAAGATGAATCGCTTGGCGGCAAGACTTTGTCTGGTGGATGGTAACTTCTGCCGGCAGTCTCCATGTTATGGCCTACCACCGAGAAACTCACTTCATCCAACTTTTCACGACAAGAATTTTACAAAATCGTTTAGCAGCTTTTGTTGACAACTGCTTAAGCATAATTTTATTTTTATAATTGTCTGGTATATTTAATAAGGCAATTTTTTGATGCCCTATAGTTATTTCCATTCCTCTTTTATACATATACTTGTACATATTTTTATTTTTAATTTATAGGTTAATCTGTATTAAGATAAATTTGTATGATATTAAATAAAAATTTGAAGGTTACGTATTGCTAATTCATTGGTGCAAATGTTCGAAAAACTTGTTTGTTCAACTACGTAGGTAACGCAATAAATGTTGTTGAACTGTCAAAACGAGAGCCATTGTTAATGATATTGTGTTGCAATTATAGATACCAGATAAGGCTGTCACTCACCATGATGGGTTGTGGTAATCAGATAGGCAGCGGCCCCATGTAGATTATTTGTATTTAGCTTCATCATGCGTTAAGGTTGGAAGCCGATTTCAACGTAGTTGAAAAAAGTGTACACAAATGATGATGAGCTTTCCAAGATCATGTCTATGATCTGATAATCAGATCTTTACGTATGAATACACCTATGGTACTGGTGTGGAGGCATGAGGAACAGGGAGTACAGTTGAGGTTGGAGGATACTCCCTTTTTTATGGAGGATGAGTCACCTCCATAGAAAAGGGAGGATCCACCGACCAGACGGATGTTATGTCTAGCGGTCACTTGCCAACGATTGATTTTTGGGAAGTTGTATGCATGCTAGTTGCACGATAAATTACTCTGCTTGCAAGATGTCACGAATTCTCGTGTGACGTCAGTATGACGCGTTGTTTGCATGTGGCAGTTATAGATACCGCTACACTGGGATCGAACCCAGGATTTCAGCACAGGCAGACAGTCTAAGGTCTGAACATATACTGAGTTTTAATAACACAATACCCCCTTTTCTTATAAAAAGACAATACATAGCCATGCGGACGTCCGTTACGCAGAAGGCTGTCAGTGTATTTAAGTGAAACAACAACCGGAACGATTACACGCTTGTTAGCTTCGTGAGTTACGTCTATATTCTGGGGCAGAGACAAAAGAGTGGAATTTATTAATTTAATTGGCTTTGGTGTCTCGGCACGATCTTTGTGCGAAGATTATTAAGATGCTTTAAAAAAAAAAACAAAGCAAATGTAATAAAATGTATTGAAGTGTTTCGAATGCAGCCAGATGATACGCTATACGTTGTACAACAGGACTGTACTAGAAGAAGAGACCGCAGGTAAATCATATCGCCAAATAAGGTTTTTGATCAAATGCTGGCAAAGGAGGAGGCGGAGCGCGTGAGGCAGCAAGAATCCCAGCGTTCTCACGCCACTAGCCGCCGCAGGAGACGCCCTGGTCGGGAGACGAGACCAAACTCTCAGCCACCGTAGGCGCGGGCCTGCGGCCAGTGAACAGTGAGCAGCTCGCCGCCCGGTAAGGACCAGGCCCGAGTCGACGGCGCGTCGTGTTTCACGCGCGCCTCAAAGAGATGTCAGCACATCGTGACGGGGTCCACGAAGACCGATGCCTCTAGGGTCAGGGTTGCGGGTTGGTTAAACAAGAAACCATGGCTCTGGCCGTTGCACAGGCAAGTGAAGAAACATGGGTGGGTTTTAGTCAGTAAAAATCTGATACGCCCTTCCGCTCCGCCCAGAGCGGGGGATGTCATTTGTTGATTTTCCATCCCAACAAAAAAAAGGTCTCTGATCATGTCTGAGGGACACTGAGCAAGGGCAGGAGTGGGTTTTAGCCGGTAAGAGTACGGCACTGCCCGGACTGGTTCATTAGTGAATTAGTCTGGGCGTCCATGAGAATTTCCCATTCCTGCCAAAACAAAAAAAATAGACTTCGTACATCGAAAGACTGAATTAGCCTACAGTGGATTTCCCGTCCGATTAAAATTAAAGTATCTTCAAGGCTGGAGTGAATGGGGCACGTCATAATAGCGACGGTAAGATGTCCTCTTTGAGGAGTGGCTAGAGAGGCGCCACGGGGCCCTCGCCTTCCGCCTGACGCAGGTCCTCACCGGACGCGCCGGGATCACATATCGTGGTCGGTGGGGCCCGGATAGCTGTCGAGTTCACCATGAAGTACCTGGGATTGGTGCTCGACAGCCGGTGGGAATTCGGACCCCACTGGCGCCCAAGCTGATGGGTGCAGCAGGCGCGCTATCAACGTTGCTTCCCAACATGGGGGGCCCGAGCGCCGCCTGTAGGCGGTTGTACGTGGGAATCGTGCGGTCCATGGCCCTGTATGGGGCCCCTGTGTGGGCGATGGACCTGACGGCCGGAATACTCGCCATTCTGCGCAAGCCGCAGAGGGCGATGGCCGTCAGGGTCGTCCGCGGGTATCGCACGATATCCTACGAGGCGGCTTGCGTCCTGGCCGGATCCCCGCCCTGGGACCTAGAGGCGAAAGTACTCGCGTCATTGTACCAATGGCGCGAGGAAGAGCGGACACGGGGCTCCAGTCCGGTGCAGCGACAGATCGAACTGCGCCGAGAGGAGCTCCGCCAGGTCCTGGTGGCGGACTGGCGGCAGAGGCTTATGCGCCCTACCGCCGGCCTAGCTACCGTCGAGGCGATCCGGCCAGTACTCGACGACTGGCTCGGTAGGAGGCACGGCTCCCTGTCGTTCAAGGTGACGCAGGTGCTGTCGGGGCACGGCTGCTTCGGCAAGTACCTGCGTCGCTTAGGCAGGGAGCCGGACGCTCGGTGCCACCACCGCGTCCAATGCGGGGCGGACACGGCGCAGCACACGCTCTCCGAGTGTGTAGCTTGGGAGGAGCAGCGCCGTGTCCTCACAAATGAAGTAAGAGGCGACCTGACGCTGCCGGCAGTAGTGCGGAGGATGGTCGGCAGCTCAGAGTCGTGGGACGCGGTGGTGTCCTTCTGCGAGGACGTGATGTCGCAGATTCCTTCTGCGCTTCTGCTGCGGAATGGGAGAGGGAGATATCAACTCCCTTCCCGCACCGCAGAAGACGCACCGGGCGCCGAGGAAGGGCGGATAACGCCCTCTTCCGCCCCCCATGAATGGGTCCAGGGGCGAGGGACATGGGGAAGTCCCCGCCCACCCCCTATTCATGGACCCCGAGGAGGAGGCGCGCGCGAGTGTCGGCGCGCGCCTTTGAGGCGATGCACGGGGTAGTTTAACACCCCGCTACCCCGTGCAGGAGACGAGGCAAGGACAGACCGGGCCAGCACGAGGGTGTGGGGCCGTGGAAGAATTTAGACTCCCGCGGCTCCACGCGCGCTCGTGATAGAAGACACACCGGGGTGGTTTTAGTCAGTAAAAGTCTGACATACCCCGTCGCCCACCCCAGGGCGGCGGCAAAAAAAAAAAAAAAGGTCCTCACCGGACACGGTTGTTTCGGGAGGTTCCTGTTCTGTATTAGGCGGGAGGAAACGCCAGGGTGTCACCATTGTGACCATTGTGTGGATCGGCCTTTGTTTTTGTGAAGTTAGTTATGCTCCGCTCCTATTGGTCGCAGCGTGATTTTATAAAGCCTAAAGCCTTCCTGGATTAATAGGCTATCCAACGTAAAAATAATTTTTCAAATCGGACCAATAGTTCCTGGGCTAGCGCGATCAAACAAACAATCTCTTCAGCTTTATGTATTAGTATAGATGAACGTTTATAAGACCAACCTATGTTTATCTAACTTTTTGCCAAATTAAAGGGCAAGGAGGCGTTTACAACCAAGGGCGATCACATCACGAAACAAAATAAATGTTCCTTAGTTATAATAGAAGGTTGGTCTTAGCTGTGTTCGCGAATATTCAGATATGTTTTAGTAATAACTATCGTGTCACCTTTCGAGGCTAGTTCTTATGATTAAATAATGATGATAGGCCATAATATCGGCTGCCGGCAGAAGTTACTTTTTTATTTTTTATTTATCGCCTATTCCTCCGACATTGGGGCCAGAGATCTTATCTACTTCTCACTCTTTTATTCTTCATACTTAATCTTTCTTTTATATATTCTCTTTCACACATTTACTGGTGGGACGCCTGTCTAGCCTAGCTGTCCTCTATAATGATATTCTTATTTGGGTGTCGTTCAATAATTGTACAGTTTTCCTTTATTGTTTTGCAGCTAATTTTAGAGTTTTATCCATACTTATTTTTACATTTACTAACTACATCTTTCTTATATTTATTACATGCTTTCTTTATTTCTTTTACAACGTTGTATATATGCTTATACTTATGTTACTAATATACTTAATTTACTATTATTAGTTTTTCAAATTTCAGGGATACAGTCTTACTATTTGCACCCTTAATATAGTAGTTTATTTTTACTTATTTCTAATGCGTCATTTCTACAATTAGTATTTTATAAATTTTTAGCACTATATTCTATATTTATTTTACATGAAAATTTTTGTGATGCTGTTTTTAAATATAGTTCAACATATTTTAGCAGCATCTTTGGCTACTTCGTATTTCTTTCTATAACCTTTTGGCAGATTTCTTTACAAAATACAAGAAAAAGTGGCCGTTTCTTGCTACGCATTATCTCCCATGAAGGATGTATCTGACATCGACGCGAAAACGACCTATTAGCTGTTTTAATAGAGTTCGCATCAGGGATCAACATTATACCTACAAACACCCACGGCGGCACGCTTGCGACGTTCAAAGGGCGAACCGATACTTTTTTATAAATACTGTTATTTCTGTAACCGCTCACTGACGACATAAATGACTGTCATAATTTTGGTTAGTGGCATGCGGTGTAGCCTTTTCGCGAAGTTTGCGTTACAATGTCAGATACAGCCTGTATATTTCCTGCATCCATCCTGAGGCCCAGTGCACCGCTGTCGGCCATAAATAGGGCAGTCTAATATGATATGGAGAACCGACTCCGACTTTCCCGGTTTGCAGAGACATGACGGATTGTCCTTGAACTTGAAGCGGTGCAAGTAATCAAAGAACCCGCCATTCCCGGTCATTACTTCAGTAGTCAATCCGTCGATGTCGATTTTTCTGACGATCCTATATGCCGCAACCGCATAGGGCAGAAGTATTTTGGTGGCCCCGGCTGTGTCACCTACCTTGTACCTTTGGTTACATTCATCAAGCGATCGCAATCGAATACTGCGCCTGTTGAATGAAACCGGGCACAGGTCGTAGTCAGGAGCTCTTTTGGACCTTTGCGCAGACTCCTTTGCTAGTTGGTCAGCACGTTCATTGCCCTCTAGTCCTGCATGGGCCTTTACCCAGAATAAACTTACATGTTTGCTCCGGAATAAAGCCTTCCGCAGGTGTTCCCGCGCTTCGACAGCCAGGGTGCCGGCAGAAGTTACCACCCACCAGACAAAGTCTTGCCGCCAAGCGATTCGTCGTATTCCGGCATGATGACTGGTGAAACCGTACGGAGGACGGGTCTGGGCAGATGACGAGTACGATGCACCAAATGTTGCTGTGTCGGGAGTTCGATTGAGTTCTGAGTCTCCAAATTAATCTCCCTCTGGCGCAGCATCAGTGGTCGTGTTGTTGGGTTTAACATTGCATCACCTCGCTCAACTGCCGTCTTTCTTCCTATTCACTAAGTTTTTTCAAGTGAATAGGCTTAATAGACTAGCGTGCTTTATCATCAACGATCACTGCTTACCATTATTTTATTGCAGTCAAGCAGTAGTTTTTTTTTTTTTTAATAGTTATAAACTAGCACTTGACCGCATTCCCGCCTGATGGTAAGCAGTGATTCGATCGTTGATGGTAAAGCGCGCTAGTTTATTAAGAGCAGTTGAGCGAGGTGATGCAATGTTAAACCCAACAACACGACCAACGATGCTGCGCCAAAGGGAGATTGATCTGAAGACCCTCCACGACCAAACTCCCAACACAAAAACATTAGGCACATCGTACCCGGTACACATCGCAACACAACTGCTCAGACCCGTCCCCCGAACGGCTTCACCAGACATGATGCCGGAACACGACAAATCGCTTGGCGGCAAGGCTTTGTCTGGTGGGTGGTAACTTCTGCCGTTCGAAAAACCGCTTTACGATCCGTTAGCACCTAACCAGCCGGCTGGTTCAAAACTTAACCTAAAACGCAATCTGCAACCTTAGCTAAAGGTCACCTAAATAAAGCGAAAGGTCATTGCATTACACCCACGGTCGTATCTAATGGTGCGGATAAATAAACTATCAAGAGTATTGAAAGCATTTATTTCCTTCATTAATTGTTCAAATTATTTGTTAGCGCAATAAACCGGTAAATTTTATATCCGGGTTATTTTTTCCAATTTCATAATTGGTTGTTTCATGCTTTGTTGAAGTTTTGGGGTTCTCACGATGTATAAATTATTCGCGTTTTAGTATTTATTTAAGTATACAATATGCAAAGAAAACCCTGTCCGATTCGTGAAGGTATTGTTAAGTATCGATAACTGATTGACTGACTAAACAAAAAAAAAAATCCCCATGTAAAAATAAAGATTATTTCGCAAAAAGAGGTAAATTAATACATGTGCGGTAGACAATCCATGCACGGGCGACGGAGGGCAGGACACGCGCTACTTGGTCGCATCGCTTATAATAATACCGTCAAAATGATGTAGTCACTTTTTTAAAAATTACTAAATTTCGGGGAAGTTGGAATTCATTCGCGGGAAAAAAGATTATTTCAAAATTCATTACTATTGTTACTATGATGATTACTTAAAATTTTATATTTTATTAGGTCATGTGTTTACCTAACCTTTATTATCCTTATGGGCTGGACAGGGTTTTCTTTACATATTGTATATTTGAATTGGGCCTCATACGAAGCCTCAAAGTCACATAAAGAGCGATAGGAAGAGTTATGCTCGGAGTTTCTCTGTGCAAAGTCACCGACATAGCTGTTCGAGTCACTAAAATTAAGTGGCAGCGGTTACTTTTAGTGATCCGTACCTAAAAGGTAAAACGGAAGCCCATTCATGAGACTTCGCTGTCCGTCTGTCCGACCGTCTGTCACCAGAACGTATCTTATGAACCGTAATAGCTAGACAGTTGAAATTTTCCTTAAAAAAAATTTAATTAAATTTTGATTTTGACTATTTTTTGTTTTTACTTCTGATTTTGTGATTATTGATTATTTTGATATATTTTTGACATTTAATGATTAGGCCATAACATCGGCCGCCGGCAGAAGTTACCACCCACCAGACAAAGCCTAGCCGCCAAGCGATTTGTCGTGTTCCGGCATGATGTCTGCTGAAGCCGTACGGAGGACGGGTCTGAGCAGTTGTGTTGCGATGTGTGCCGGGTACGATGCGCCAAATGTTGTTGTGTTGGGAGTTTGGTCGTGGAGGGTCTTCAGATCAACCTCCCTTTGGCGCAGCATCGTTGGTCGTGTTGTTGGGTTTAACATTGCATCACCTCGCTCAACTGCCGTCTTCCTTCCTATTCGCTCAATCTGAGTAAATAGGTTCTTAATAAACTAGCGCGCTTTACCATCAACGATCGCATCACTGCTTACCATCAGGCGGGATTGCGGTCAAGCGCTAATTTATAATTATTAAAAAAAAAAATTGTTTTTGATTGTTATTAATTTCAATTTATCTCATTTTATGTAATTTATGGACGTGTGTCTGAAATAAATGATTATTATTATTATTTATCAACACTACCAGCGGTCGTTGACCTTTGGAACAACATTATCATCAGTAGGCCTAGTATAAGTTTTCATTACGAAACTCGTTCGTCGATATCGAGCGCGTTTGACTCAGCGATTGGCCCGCTTCAAGGTCGTAAGAACTCTCAACCAATGAGAGCGCCAAACGTGCTCGTTATCGACGATCGAGTTTCGTATTGAGAACTTATACTAGGCCTACAGCAGCTTAATTACGTAACAAAATATCAGTAGCAATGGTATCATCTTGACAGTTCGACAACAGTCATTGCGTTATTTAGGTCGCTGAGCAGATAAACTTTTTTCGAACACATGGAGCAATGTATTAGCAGTGAAACTCACATATCGAAAAAACGTTAAGAGAGAATCGTACTATGTACTTAAAAGCTGTTTTATTTTTCTTTACAGACGAGCCCTAGCCATCCCGCCATCAAATGGCCCATTTTCCCACGACCGCTGCAAGATGTACTCAGCAGACTTCAGCCAGGCCTTAGCTGAAGGCAGAACAACTCCTGACGATGAGTGGGAGGTAATTCCTTGCCAAAACGGCTGGGAGTACAACAAGAGCGACGTCCCTTATGATACTATTGCTTCAGAGGTGAGTCGACACTTTTTTGTTTCTATCACTTTCTTTTTTTTTTTTGAAATGGGAAGTCATCAAATGACCTCTGGGAGAACTAGGGCGAGCTGTGGAAGGGCGTGTCAGACTTTTACAGACTAAACCCACCCGTGTTTCATCACTTGCATATGCGCCAGGGCTACGGTTACTTTTTTAATCAACCCGCAACACTGACCCAGGAGGCATTGGTCGTCGTGGACCCCGTCACGATGTGCTGACATCTCCTTAGCTAGCTTAGCTCTCCACTGCTCACCGCCCGCAGGCCCGCGCTTCTATCTCTTCTCTTCATATTTTTAGCCAAAAGATGTCCACTGTTGGGTTGTAGGCCTTCCCGAAGTATCACTACTACTTCACCGGTTTCGTTTCCCAACCGGCGGATTGCTGTGGCCTTCACAGGGTCAACTGTCCAAGTTATGAGAGTTCTTCCAACGATCAGTCGGGGAAGGATCGTATGTTCTCGCGATCGGCGTAGATGGGAGTGAGATGGAAGAATAGGGTGATATTTAGACAGTAAGAGGAGTCTGACAGATCCCCCTCCCCCCTCTTATTAAATAATTATAAACTACTGCTTGACTGCAATCCCGCCTGATGTTAAGCAGCGATGCAATCGTTGATGGCAAAACGCGCTAGTTTATTAGGAGCCTATTCACTCAGAAAAACTGAGCGAATAGGAAGGAAGACGGCAGTTGAGCGAGGTGATGCAATGTTAAACCCAACAACACGACCATCGATGCTGCGCCAAAGGGAGATTGATCTGGAGACCCTCCACGACCAAACTCCCGACACAACAACATTTTGGAGCATCATACCCGGCACACATCGCAACACAATTGCTCAGACCCGTCCTCCGTACGTACGGCTTCACCAGACATCATGCCGGAATACGACGAATCGCTTGGCGGCAAGACTTTGTCTGTTGGGGGTAACTTCTACCGGCAGCCGATGTTATGGCCTACCGCCGACAGAAATTACACACGACTCCTATGATAATTTTCCATATTATGATAATTTTACAATATACGTTCACCATTGTTTTAATCTCATCGTCATGCTGGTCTGAGAATAATTTGCTCTGCTCGCTGCCAATTAAGGCGGAAATAGGGAATCCTGTTGCCTGATATTTGAAATAAGATTAGGTATATTAATTTAGAGGTTATACTATAGTGATCGAAGTCAGTAGTATTAAGGTCTGAGGAATAGGGTGCTAAGTTTATTCATCCTCCATAGAAAAGAGAGAATCCTTGGCCAGACGGGTGCGTTGTGCCTGGTGGTCAACTACAGAAGGAAGCTGCGGCGCAGAAGGAAGCTGCGGCGCAGAAGGAAGCTGCGGAACGGGAGAAGGAGATCTCAACTCCCTTCCCGAGCCGCAGAAGACGCACCGGGCGCCGAAGAAGGGCGGATAACGCCCTCTTTCGCCCCCGATGAATGGGTCCAGGGGCGAGCGACATCGCCTCTGAGGCGATGCACGGGTTAGTTTAACACCCCACTACCCCGTGCAGGAAACGAGGCCCGGACAGACCGGGCCAGCACGATGGTGTGGGGCCGTGGAAGAATTTAGAATCCCGCGGCCCCACGTGCGCTCGTGATAGAAGAGACACCGAGGTGGTTTTAGTCAGTAAAAGTCTGACAGACCCCGTCGCCCACCCCAGGGCGGCGGACATCCTATGAGGATTTCCACACCGAAAAAAAAAGGTGGTCAACTACCCGACGACTCATGTCGGGCTGTTGTTTCGGGCATCGGTATTCGTTCCATGTTATGTGTATGCTAATTGCGCGGTAAACTATTGCGAGATACAGGATTTTGCGTGACGTCAGTATGATGCGTAGTATGTTTCTTGAGTTGTAGATACCGATTTAATTTTATAGTACTTTTTTTTTGTGTTCAGGTTTAGTTTGTTCTATTAATTTAATTTCATTTCCATTTTCATTATCTTATTAATTTTAATCATCTTAAATCATAATTCGTTAATTAATCTCAATAGTTAATATAATTGTTAATTAATTAATATTTGATCAGAATTTATATGTAAACGATTTTTTCTATGTTATCTATTGTTCAACTTCTCGCCTATTGTTATTTAATTATTTTTTGTACTTATGTATGTTTTTCAATTTTAATTTTAATGTGGATTAATTGTTGCACTTGTAAGTGTTACTCTAGTCATCAAATTACAATAATGTATCTACAGTGTACAAACTTATTATATGGCACTGTTTAACCTAAATTCCTTAATAAATAAACAATAAACACCGTTACAGTAGGTATTAATTATTTTAAATAATTATAATTCTGTAAAATCCACGAAACAGAAAAAACAGAACTGTTTTTTCTGTTTCGTGGTAAAATCATATTCACAGTCTGAAGTCGAATTTCGCAGACAACCTAGCGGATCCCCCTTAAGTTTGGCAATCTTCGAGCTGTTTCGGTCATTTAGATTATCCTTTCGTATTGGCACGATTTAAATGAGAATTAGGCCATGTCGTGACAGACTGGGTTGAAATTTTAACTTGCTAGCAAATGTCGTGTCGGCTAAGATCTTGTCTCACAAGCACAAGGTCATGTATTTGTCAAATCCGGACAAGTTTTAATGAGCCTCATTTAATTCATGTATCAATTTATTTTCTCGGGTAGGACCCAACGGCTGGGTCCGGCTGTCATAACTTCCTAAGATTTATTTATTTATTTAGAAACATACAAGGATATATAGATATATAGGATTTAATAAAACTTCCAATATCGTTTTTTTTTTAATCATTATAAACTAGGGCTTGACTGTAATCCCGCCTGATGGTAAGCAGTATGCAATCGTTAATGATAAAGCGCACTAGTTTATTAAGCCTAGTCTAGCGAGGTGATACAATGTTAAACCCAACAGCACGACCAACGATGCTGCGCCAGAGGGAGACTGATCTGGAGACCCTCCGCGACCAAACTCCCGACACAATAACGTTTGATGCATCGTAGCCGGCACACATCGCAACACAATTGCTCAGACGCATCTTCCGTACGGCTTCACCAGAATTCACGCCGGAACACGACGAATTGCTTGGCGGCTTGACTGTCTAATGGGTGATAACTTCTGCCGGCGGCCGATATTATGGCCTACCACCGAGATCATCAACTAATATTTTTATGGCTGTTTGTGTATGTAAGTTTATATGTTTGTAAATGTAATCATAATAGAAGAGTGTGTAGTTAGAAGTTGTACCCTTGGTATGTAGACACTTTTTTGAAGTGAAACTTCTTTACGCACGCTTGACTTGGGGAGTAAGGTGACGAACGCGTGACGTAAGCGTTACGAAAAGTGATCGGGCAAGGCGAACGGAAGTTAAGTGGGGGATATAAGTACAGAGGCGCCCGTGGCGCCAGCTTGTTACTACAAGGTCTACAACGAGTTTTTTTTTTTTTTTCAATAAAAATAGAAGATCTATGCAAACATATTAATTTACCAATGAAACCATGAAATAAATTTAAATATTTATAGAAAATTAATATAGGTATATGTGTAGGTATACATGTATATATTGTACACATATATATATATATATACATACATACAGATGGAGCAAAAGAAGTTTCACTTCAGTTGTGTGGTCATAAGCACACTTTTTTTTTTGTGGATGAGAAATATAATCAAATGACCTCTTCCGCTCTGGTAGGAGCGGAAGGGCGTGTCAGACTTTTACTGACTAAAACCCACCCATGTTCCTTCACTGCCTGTACGCCAGAGCCACGGTTTCTCTTTTGACCAACCCCAACCCTGACCCAAGAATCGGTCTTCGTGGACCCCGTCACGGTATCATATGTACCGGCCTACCTTGCCTTGGTATATATCCTTTCCGTTACACGTTATGTATGCGTATGCGAGATTCAGGATTTTGCGTGATGTCAGATGTCAGTATGACGTGGTGTTCGCATGTGGAGTTCTATATACCGCCTACAAATCCAAGCATAGGAGGATTTTAGTCATGTGGTCCTTTTGAACAAATAAATTCGTTGCGCCTGATACTGGATGCTTTTATGTTTTTATCGAAGTGTTATTGCTATGAGAAAAATGAAAGTAGTTTTATCTTATGCTTTTGTCGATTGTGGTTTATTGACAAAAAGTTAATTTATAGTCTGTTGACTCCTCTATCTAAATTAAGCAATTTATCTTCTTCTTCTTTTGCTTCCATCTTCTTCTGCTATCAATGTCCAACCTTATTTGTTTTAAGTTTATTTTATTGTATAACCTTATGTATTTCTTTTACTTTTTTTAAAATTCAAACTATATGGCTTAGTCTGTTCGTTCTGTATAATAGATATCCCAGTTAAACAGGGAAATCTATATTTGGCCATAAAAAAATGTAAAATATATTATACAGGCTGTATCTGACATCGTAACGCAGACTTCGCGAAAAGGCTACACCGCATGCCACTCATAAAAGTATGATAGTCATTTATGTCATTAATGAACGGTTACAGAATTCAGTGTTTAAAAAAAAGTGTCGGCTCGGGCTTTGAACGTTGCAAGCGTGCCGCTGTGCGGGTTTGTAGGTATGATGTGAACTCTATTAAATCAGCTGATAAGATAGTTTTTCGAGTTTTGTTTTCATTGCGCTTTTTTGGGTCATTAGTGAATTAATTAATTTTTCTAAAGTCTAAAGTGAAAAAAAGAATTTTTTTTATTTTAAATCATGAAGAAGCCGACGAGAAATTCCACCACTGGCGGGTTCAGAAACATATACTTTATCCATGGTACTCGTTTGTGCGTCGATGTTCAGATACACCTTTATATATGTAGCTGTTGGTTACGTAAATAAATTATTAAAAATAAGCCAGGATGATGTACAGACGACAGCACATCAAGCTTTTATAATCTGTCAGGTTTCTTTATTAGATTTTCAACTTTATTGCTAAAGGATTAAGGCTCAAGGTTGATTGGGAAGATTTGACAGTTTCGGGTAGCTTGACCTGCTGTCGTCACTACCTTAATTTCTTTACAGATTAACTCTATAATATTTTTAATACCACTGAATTTGTGGACATTAATTCTTTTGTTTAAACTTTTTGCACAAAAGGTTCAAAGAAGGACTTAATGTCTTAGGCATTTTCTACCAGTTAGCCAAAGCTGGCAAAAAAACAACGATAAACAATGAAAAAATTCATGTGTGTATGTTATTAATAAACTACCAAAAACTTTTAAAAGTATGACTAACATAAATCGTTTTAAATCACAACTAAAGAAATTATTGCTTGACAAAGCTTACTATTCCATCAATGAGTTTTTAGATGATAGATAAAATAACGAAAAGTTCAATTGTTAATTTAAATGACCAATACTGTTCTTAAATAATTTGTACGCCTTGCAAGGCAAAACATAGTGATACACACATGTACCATATTACCTATGTTTAACAAATAAAATAATTTGACTTTATTTATGGTAATAAACTATCCCTAGCCACAAACATCTAAATCTGTTCAGTAGTTTTTGCGTGAACGATAAACAAACAGTTTTTTTTTTTTTACGGGAAAGTTAAGATGACTGTCACGCGCATTTTTCATTGTTATTTTAAAATTATTAATAGTGTCGTTTACTAAATAAAAAGCGCGTGATTTATGTAGTAAAAAATTGCATTCAGTAAATATTTCATAAAGAACACAAAAACATGACAATCAATTTACGTGATTTAAAATAAAACACATTACTTAATGACATAGCTTTTGGGGAGTTTTCACGGGAAAGTTAAGTTGAGTGTCACGCGCATTTTTATTGGGCTTCTAAAATTATTTATAGTGCCGTTTACTAAATAAAAGCGAGTGATGTATGTATTAAAAAGTGCATTCAGTAAATAATTCATAAAGAACATTGAAATATCGCAGCATAGTGGCCACATCATGACTTTGCCTCAAACCTCCTTCATAGACGGTTCACGCGGCCGTCTTTTTCAACTGTCACTGGCGATATCCGCCATTATTGTGAAATAAAATTTTCAACGAATTTTTATAATTTGTTACACGTGTTATTGGCAAAATTGTGGTATCTATTCCATAGAGGCCATTGATCAAGAACTGAAGTTGAATCTCACCTTGAAAAAAAAAAAGAAAAAAAAAAGAGTAAGAAACATCTAATCACAAACTTTCGCATTTATTAAATTAGTGCTTGAAGCGGGCAAACGGCGTTATCGTAAAATAAACTGTAATGCTGTTGATCTTAAATCCTAACTTGAATGAAAAGTTGTTTGCTGTGTCGAAGTGGTGATCTGTCGTGATTAGGCCATAACATCGGCAATCGTGTTCCGGCTGATGTCTGGTGAAGCCGTACAGAGGACGGGTCTAAGCAGTTATGTTGCGATGTGTGCCGGGTACGATGCGCCAAATGTTGTTGTGTCGGGAGTTTGGTTGTGGAGGGTCTCCAGATCATTCTCCCTCTGGCCCAGTATCGTTGGTCGTGTTGTTGGGTTTAAAATAGCATCGCCTCGCTCAACTGCCGTCTTCCTTCCTAATCTTACCATCAGGCGGGATTGCGATCAAGGACTAGTTCCAATTATACAGTATGTTAAGAAAACCCTGTCCGACCCATAAGGATAATAAAGGTTAGGTAAACACATGACCAAATATAATATAAAATTTTACGTAATCATCATAGTACCAATACAAATGAATTTTGAAATAATCTTTTTTTCCCGCGAATTAATTCCAACTTCCCCGAAATTTGGTAATTTTTAAAAAAGTGACAACACCGGTATTATTATGAGCGAATAGCGATGCGACCACTTGCCGCGTGCCCTGCCGCCCGCCACCCGCGGAAGGGTGCTTACGCACATTTATTAAGTTACCTCTTTTTGCGAAATAATATTTATTTTTTAGGGGTATTTTTTTTTAAGTTTAGCCCGGTTGTGGTTTTGTATCCATTAGTAGAATCAGTTATCGATACCTAACAACACTTTCACGGGTCGGACAGGGTTTTCTTAACATACTGTAGACTGACTGTAATACATATTTTATTTCTAAACTCCAACTCCATTCTTGTTTCCAGTTGGATTGGGTGTGTGAGAGGGATAACTTGGCAGCAACAGCGCAGGCCATCTTCTTCTGTGGGGCTATAGTTGGCGGTCTTGTCTTCGGCTGGATTGCTGATAAATACGGAAGAATACCTGCTTTAGTCGGTAAGTCATAAGGTTCAATTTGCCTATTCTGAAATAAATAATTTGAGTTGACTAAAAATTTTACTTTAAACTCGTGTTTCAGACTATCATCGACAAGGACATTTGCTACTACAATCTGTCAAATTTCTTTATTAGATTTTCAACTCTATCGGTAAAGCACTAAGGCGCAAAGTTGATTGGGAACATTTGACAGTTTCGGGTAGCTTGACCTGGTGTTGTCCGTACAAACCTATATAGAAAATAAATCATTGATCAAATACAGACCTTTTGAGCCATTAAATGAATATTCTGTTCTAACGTAGTTAACTGAGGTAACTTAATGAATACATGAGCGGTAGGCAATACATGCGCAGGCGAACGGGGGCAAGGCATGCGGCACGCGGTCGCATCGCTCCATAATAATTCCGCCGAAAATGATGTTGTAACTTTTTAATAAGTGACAAGGAATAAATTTATATATTGGAATTAATTCGCGGAAAAAAAGATTATTTCAAAAATCATTATTATTGTTACTATGATGACTATGTAAAATTTTATATTTTATTTGGTCATGTGTTTACCTAACCTTTATTAGCCTTATGGGTCGGACGGAGTTTTCTTCACATATTGTATACTAAATAGTTAATTTATTTCAGGCACTAATCTTCTGGGATTCATAGCTGGTGTGGGCACTTCGTTCTGTAGCAGTTTCCTGACCTTCGCTCTGTGTCGGTTCTTCGTGGGGCTAGCTTTCGACAACTGCTTCACGATGATGTACATCCTTGGTATGTTCATATGTTCTAATAGTAACTGATAACCACGGTCACATAGAATAGAATACTCTTTATTATGTACACCATATAGATTACAGAATATAAATAAAAATATTTACAAAGGGTGACACAATGGGCGGTCTTATCGCTAAGAGCGATCTTTTACAGACAACCTTTGGATGGAATTCTAAGAGGTAGGATAAAGAAATAGTGTAGGTAGTCTACAGTGTACTATTTACATAGATTATACAATAAATATATACGTTAAGTGTATCATACTAGTTTAAATAAATTTATACAACTAATTAATAAATATCATACAAGAGCACATTAAATATAATAATATGTTTAAAGAGAGAGGAAGTGCTTTTTTATCATAGTTTTAAAAGCAAACAGTGTTTGAGCACGCCTTACGGACACGGGCAAGTCATTCCATAGCCGAACTGCTTGTACAGTAAAGGATTTATCATAGAAACTAGTGGAATGCATCGGCATGTCTAATATCACATACCTTTGTATCTGTGTTCAACGCACCCGATAGAGACGGGGAGATCAGGGAGAATGTGATTTTCACCTCACTAAAACAGCCTTGGTCGCAATTGCTTATAAAAGACCATTTCCAGAAAAAATGCAACGCCTGTAAAGCACATCTCTGGCCTGAGCTTGCAACACGTGACTACTAAGCCATCATCTTCACTGGGGTCACTAGGACAGAGTCCACATTCTATGCGCCCATGGTCACATACCCTTCTCTTCTTTGATTATTATTATTGGGGAAAGCCTCATGGATACTCTCCGTCTGGGAATAAAGGAGGGAAATGACCGAATAAAACCCTACAGTTCCTTCCAGAGCCAAGCGTCGGGGGCCGGAAGATACTTGTAAATACATTCGCCGAACCCTCGAAAGGTGAAATTTTAATGAAATAGGAGTAAAATGATGCACTGATGTCAATGGAGATTTTGGGCCCGAAAGTCAAAGTACCGGCCAACAAAAATAAAGGTGTCACCTCTATTGCGGAGGTCATTCAGAGTATTTTTTTTAATATGACAACAGGTCTCTACGTATAATACTTGAAATGTTATTTGAATTAGAAAATGTTACTTTTTATGAAATACTAGCTTTCCGGCCGCGGCTTCGCCCGCGTTGAATTCGGTTATATCGCGCTTTTTAGATTTCCCTCGGGAATATCATTTTTTTTTTTCAATAAAAGGTAGCCTATGTTCTTTCTTAGGGTCTTAAGATTGTCTGTGCCAAATTTCATCAAAATCGGTCGAGAGGTTTAAGCGGGAAAGCGTAACAGACAGACAGACAGAGATACTTTCACATTTATTATATTAGTATGGATTATTTAAAGAAATATTTGATATTTGCTGAAAATACAGCAAAAAATTTAACACAAGCTCATTGGAATGATGGACTTCAATACAAAATGACTTAATCCACTACTAAACATAGTTTAATCGATTACAGTATACAATGAACTTACTTAATTCACAAAAAAGAGCAATGCTCACGTTCGTACCATTATATCACCTAAAATAATTCCAGTAAGCTTATTTGCGGTTCATGTCTTGCATAAGTTATGTACCAAACAATGCACATTACGTGCGAACCACACCCTTCTGAAGATTGACGGAAGAAGATTTAATATTACTAAGCTTTGGTATTTACCAACTAAAACAAGCCAAGAGCTACTACGGCGAGCATATCAATGAAGTCCTTTTGCCAATGTTACAAGTGCATTAGTAATGACTGACAGCCTGCCGACCGTTAGACGACCGGTCAAAACCAAAGTATACGTTATGCCTTTTCGGTTTCACATGGCGGGATTGAATGCGTGCAAGGATTATACACAGCTCTCCATCTCCTGATTCTCTGACATGTTCAGCTGGTAAAGAGTCACCCAACTCTATGACAAACAAGCTATTTCCATTGATATGCTCGCCGTAGTAGCTCCTAGCATAGTTTGGTGTAGTTGATAAATAACAAGGCATAGTAATATAAAATCTTCTTCCGTCAGTCGGGGAAGATTTTGCAGTTCAGGAACAACATCCGACAAGCTATTACTCGTTATTTCGTAAACAGATGATAATATTTTTAAAATTTAGTGTATGAAAATTCGCCCTCTACTTTTTCGTCTTAAGCAATCTTTTAAAACAGTGGACTTAGAGACTAAGTGCCATAACGAAAATCACTCGGAGTAACATACCCAAGAATTCTGAGGTATTTATTTTAGTTGGCCACTTTCACTTCTGGGCCAAACACTGTATGGAGTGTGAATGATCTACTTTAGTTTACGTTGTGAACAAGGGCTTCTTCGGCACCATTTTATAAATTTTTCCGCAACACGTGATTTATTCTATATAAAGTTTAATAACAGCACCTTTATTAATTTCAGTACTAGAATACGTTGGACCAAAATGGCGTACATTTGTCGCCAACATGTCCATCGCACTGTTCTTCACTCTGGCTGCTTCAGTGCTACCCTGGATCGCGTTATGGGCTGATGATTGGCGAATGTTTGCGCTGGGCACAAGTCTGCCATTCGCATTGGCTATTTTAACGCCGTGGTTGGTTCCTGAGAGTGCTAGGTAAGCATTACAGTCTCCTACTAATTGGAAACAACTACAGAAATGGCTAGAAGAATGCCAACCATTTAAATGAAGCGACTGCTCAATGTCGGAAAATTACAGGTAATTCTGTCAAACACTTAGGTCAAAGGGTCAGAAGGTCTAATTCTCGTAAATTTAAGAACGTTCACAATCTCAATTGGTCAAGAAATACTTCTAATTTCCCTACATCGTAACAAGATTTTGACATTTGTTTGTCGCTGAATTGGAAACACGGGGCCCTAAGCCCGGTACCATAGGGGCGTTCCCTATGGTACCGGGCTTAGGGCCCCGTGTGGTACCGGGCTTAGAACAGTATCATCCCATATACTCCCGTGGGTGTCGTAAAAGGCGACTAAAGGAACTCTCACCAGGAAAGCGGGCAACAGCGCTTCTCCTGTGGAATATCAAACTACTGCGATCCCTACCCCGCCTGCCAAGCGCGGGGATTAAGGCAAATCCCCCCATGTAATGAAAACTCCGGGGGAGGCTTTTGGCCAGCAGTGGACCTCTATAAGCTGAAGAAGCAGAGTTGAGACTGCTGCTAGATTGTGAATGTTTTAAATTACTGGAATTGCGTCTACAAACTGTTAACAATAGGGTATTTGACTAAAAAAAACTAATTAGTCCGTCAGTCAGATTTCCAAAAAATACTAGACACGTATTTTTTGTTTTATCAAAACAATAAACATTTACAAATATAAAAGGCATCAAAGATCAGGAGTGGTGGCTGGTGACGTCACTGGCCAGTAAAAAGTGTACAGTGTTGTGACGTCACTCGAGTTTTCAACGCACTGTGTCGTCTGCATTTTTTGTTTATATGAAAAAAGAAAAAATACGTGCCTAGTATTTTTTGGAAATCTGACTGACGGACTAATTAGTTTTTTTTAGTCAAATACCCTATTCTGGGAAGCAATTCCCGTATTCTTTTGATTAAAGAACTTAAACAAATGAATACTTGAATTATTTCTCAATTCTATGTTAACAATGACGATATTTTTAAACCGAATTAACTGCCAAAAATGTATATTAATATTATAAAGCTGAAGAGTTTGTTTATTTGAACGCACTAATTTCAGAAACTACTGGTTCGAATTGACATTTGACATTATCGATGGTAGGCCATAACATCGGCCGCCGGCAGAAGTTACCACCCACCAGACAAAGTCTTGCCGCCAAGCGGTTTGTCGTGTTCCGGCATGATGTCTGGTGAAGCCGTACGGAGGACGGGTCTGAGCAGTTGTCTTGCGATGTGTGCCGAGTACGATGCGCCAAATGTTGTTGTGTTGAGAGTTTGGTCGTGGAGGGTCTTCTGATCAATCTCCCTTTGGCGCAGCATCGTTGGTCGTGTTGTTGGGTTTAACATTGCATCACCTCGCTCAACCGCCGTCTTCCTTCCTATTCGCTCAGTTTTTCTGAGTGAATAGACTCTCATCACTAATTACCATCAGGCGGGATTGCGGTCAAGCGCTAGTTTATAATTGTTAAAAAAAAAAAGACAAATTCTTTGTGTTAAATGGTCCATTTGTTGAGGAAGGCTTTAGGCTTTTATTTAACATGACGCTGAGACCAATGGAAGCGAAGAATGAGTAGAAAATGTGGAAAAATCGGGGCAAATTATTCTTCTATGAGGGCTTCCGTTCCGTGCACTGTGTTAACGGTTCAAGTTACTCAAGAAATATGATAAAAAAAAGCTTCCTAATCGCGGTCATAATAACAGAAATTGACGGGACGAAGTCTTGGTTAACAGGTACTTAAAGACATCTGGCGAAACAATCTGTCAAAATGACCCATTCTTTAATAATTATAAACCAGTGCTTGATCGCAATCCCGCCTGATGGTAAGCAGAGATGCAATCGTGGATGGTTAAGCGCGCTAGTTTATTGAGTCTATTCACAAAAAAAAAACTGAGTGAATAGGGAGGAAGACGGCAGTTGAGCGAGGTGATGCAATTTTAAACCCAATAACACGACCTACGATGCTGCGGCAGAGGGAGCTTGACCTGGAGACCCTCCACGACCAAATTCCCGACACAACAACATTAGGCGCATCGTACCCGGCACACATCGCAACACAACTGCTCAGACCCGTCCTCCGTACGGCTTCACCAGACATCATGCCGGAACACGACGAATCGCTTGGCGGCAAGACTTTGTTGTTTGGTGGCAAGAGTTTGGACAAACATCCTACTTTGATCCTAATTTGACGCATCGTACCCGGCACACATCGCAACAGAACTGCTCAGACCAGTCCTCCGTTCGGCTTCACCTCAAACCTCTAATTTTCCAAAACAAAATTATCAATAAGTTTTTGAAATTGATTATTACTGAGGTTAGATTGTAGCTAGATTTTTAACATTTTTACTAACGTATGGTAACTGATTTTCAGTTCAATTTCGTTAAGAGTTTTGTAGGCATTTAATTATATGCCGGCCCGTGGATAGCGGTATCGTTTTGATAAGAATTGGTCATTTGATTTATCTAGTAGTGGGTCAAACGTTGTGACGTTATTTCGTAATAGCGGCACGTGGCCAGAATCGTTTTGGAAAGTGGGATTGACGAACGGTGACTTCGCTTTGAGGTGCGGACTAGGACCCTTCTCTGGGGCGAAACTGTTGGTTTGCTTATTTAAATTGTTATTGTCAAGATTAGAGGGCTATTTACACCTCGTGCTTTAATACAATACTTCACCTACGAAATGGAGTCCTTTCCACCACACCAAGATTCTGGGTCTGAGCAGCTGTGTTGCGATGTGTGCCAGGTACGATGCGCCAATTGTTGTTATGTCGGGAGTTTGGTCGTGGAGAGTCTCTAGATCAATCTCCCTCTGGCGCAGTATCGTTGGTCGTGTTGGCCTTGGGTTTAACATTGCATCACCTCGCTCAACCGCCGTCATGCTTCCTATTTTTAAGTTTTTTTAAGTGAATAGGCTTAATAAACTAGTGCGCGATTGCATCACTACTAAACAAAAAAAAAAATGGTGATGACCCTATCGCCCCCCGTCGCTGACGTCGTCAATATATGTATTTAAATAAAACTATCAATTATTTATCACAGATGGTTGGTGTCTCAAGGAAAGATCGACAAAGCGTTGACGATCATGAAAAAGTTTGAGAGAATAAACAAGACCAAAATACCCGAAAAAGTACTCAGCGATTTTACGGTAAGTGTTCTTTCTCTATTCCTCTTCATCATTTGACAAAACCTTTACCTAATTATGTTGGGGTCGAAGCAGAGATAGCTTTGTGGTATCAGTCGCGACTTACAAGTTATAGTTCGTACGTTTGTACCCCATTAGGGGCTTTACTTTGTATAAATTATTTCATCACCACTGCTCTCAAAATGGTGAAGGAAACGGTTTGCTCGGTGGTAGACCATAACATCGGCCGCCAAGCGATTTGTCGTGTTCCGACATGATGTCTGGTGAAGCCTTACGGAGGACGGATCTGAGCAGTTGTGTTGCGAAGTGTGCCGGGTACGATGCGCCAAATGTTGTGTTGGGAGTTTGGTCGTGAAGGGTCTTCAGATCAATCTCCCTTTGGCGCAGCATCGTTGGTCGTGTTGTTGGGTTTAACATTGCATTACCACGCTCAACTGCCGTCTTCCTTCCTATTTGCTCAGTTTTTCTGAGTGAATAGGCTCTTAATAAACTAGCGCGCTTTACCATCAACGATCGCATCACTGCTTATCATCAGGCGGGATTGCGGTCAAGCGCTAGTTTATAATTATTAAAAAAAAAAAGAAAAAAAAAGGGAAGTCTCACCAGGGAAGCAGGCAGCAACGCTTCTCATCTATACTTCTATACTAATATATAAAGCTGAAGAGTTTGTTTGTTTGTTTGTTTGAACGCGCTAATCTCAGGAACTACTGGTTCGATTTGGAAAATTCTTTTTGAGTTGGATAGCCCATTAATCCAGGAAGGCTTTAGACTATATAATATCACGCTGGGACCAATAGGGGCGGAGCATAACTAACTCCACGCGAACGAAGTCGCTGGCGGCCGCTAGTTCGGAATATAAAATTACTGCGATCCCGCCGTACAAGCGTGGGCATTATGGCAAACCCCTCAGCTTGGGAGATGCCTTTGTCCAGCAGTGGACTTCTATAGACTGAAGAAGAAATGGAGGAAGAAGAAGTGCAGTATTTTTCTCACGTAGTGCCACTGTTCTTGTTACTATATCTATTAATATTGCTACATTTTTCGTTAAAATAAAAGAGAACGGCGAAATGGCACGACTATAAGTTGTCATTTAAAAACTTGTGGTGTGGTGCAAGAACTTTATATGCATTTATAATTACTTGTAGTGCTTTACTATCAACTAATAACTTTAATTTTTTTTCCAGGACTCCTCCTTGAAAACCATCAAAGAATCTGAAGCAGAATGCAGGACCTACTCTGTGTTGGACCTGTTTAAGACCCCCAGGTTGAGACGTAACGCTATCCTGCTCATCGTCATCTGGATGGCCATATCTCTGGTGTTCGATGGCCACGTCAGGAACGTTGGATCTTTAGGCCTGGATATATTTTTGACATTCACTATTGCTTCGGCTACGGAGTTGCCCGCTGACACGTTTTTGACTGCTGTTTTGGATAGGTATGTTATATTATTATAATATTTCTTCCGTTTTAACCTGCACCCTAATTAAGTAACACACTATTGCTGCTAATAGGGTATTTAACTAAAAAAAACTAATTAGTCCGTCAGTCAGATTTCCAAAAAATACTAGACATGTATTTTTTGATTTATCAAAACAATAAAAATTGACAAATATAAAAGGCATCAAAGATTAGGAGTAGTGGCTGGTGACGTCACTGGTCGCTAAAAAGTGTGACGTTCTAGTGACGTCACACGAGTTTTCAACGCACTGTGTCATCTTCATTTTTTGTTTATATTTCTTTATATGGAAAAAAGAAAAAAATAAGTGTCTAGTATTTTTTGGAAATCTGACTGACGGACTATTTTTTTTTAATAATTATAAACTGGCGCTTGACTGCAATCCCGCCTGATGGTAAGCAATGATGCGATCGTTGATGGTAAAGCGCGCTAGTTTATTAAGAGCCTATTCACTCAGAAAAACTGAGCGAATAGGAAGAAAGACGGCAGTTGAGCGGGGTGATGCAATGTTAAACCCAACAACACGACCAACGATGCTGCGCCAAAGGGAGATTGATCTGAAGACCCTCCACGACCAAACTCCCAACACAACAACATTAGGCGCATCGTACCCGGCACACATCGCAACACAACTGCTCAGACCCGTCCTCCGTACGGCTTCACCAGACTAATTAGTTTTTTTTAGTCAAATACCCTATTGAAATCATTTCGAAGCTTATTGCAAATCCATTGCTCTATATGTTTGAAAAAGTATCTGTGCAACAGCGTAAATAACGCACGAATGTTGTTGAACTGTCAAAATGGAACCCATTGCTACTGGTAGTGTGTCACGTGACTTTGGCGGGAAAGTCAAGCTGAGTATCACGCTCGTTTTTCATTGAACTTTTAAAATTATTTATAGTTTTGTTTACTAAATAAAAGTGCGCGATTTATGTAGTAAAAAGTGCATTTAGTAAATAGTTCATAAAGAACAGTGAAATATCGCAGCATAGTGGCCACATCATGACTTTGCCCCAAACCTCACTGGTAAGACGGGTCACGCGGCCGTCTTTTTCGACATGAATAATTCATAATTACGTGACATTGGCTAAAAGCACAAACCATGCGAAGCCAAAAAATAAAGAAAGAAAGAAATTATGTAACGTAATTACCATGTTGGTTTCCTATATCAGAATCATGATATATCACTATCTACATCAATTGATATAAATTAAGTGGATGCACATCGATTGGTATTTATTGCTAAAACTACATAGAATTTTAAACAAGCAAGTTCAAAGTGTACCGTATACAAAAAAAAAATACAAAAAAAAAGAAAACTAAAATTTATTTTGGTTACTTTTAGGGATTCATATCTCGAAAGATAAAAACGGAACTCTTATTCACCGATAACGTGCATCATTTTGCGAATGTTAGGCGCCCCACGTTGGGCGCCAGTTTAAGGTTGGGAAGTGAAACTGGCGCCCAACGTGGGGCCAATTTGAACATTTAGGTTTATTATAACATTTTAGAGCCAATTAAAAAACAAAAGGGGCACGCGTCATATAATTTTAAAGGAAGCTTCTATAATCTAGAAGCTTCAACTCGACCTCTTTAGAGGGGCGGGAACGATTTCAAAAAGATTCGCGTTATAATGATAAAAAAAGGCATTCTGAAGACTAACAGACTGAAGTAAAAACTGCAATCTAGATCATTATATACATCATACATACACAGTATACCTATGTATATCTCGCTGTAGCGATGTCACGGTGTCGGGCCGGTCACGCTCACGCGAATTCAATGCTTTTTCCCTATTCAACAAAAGTGTTGAACCTCGCTAAAGAAATTTTCACTTCGATAGATCTCTTGTCTCAATCTTGTCTCGGTGGTAGGTCATAACATCGGCCGCCGGCGGAAGTTATCACCCACCAGACAAAGCCTTGCCGCCAAGCGATTTGTCATGTTCCGGCATGATGTCTGGTGAAGCCGTACGGAGGACGGGTCTGAGCAGTTGTGTTGCGATGTGTGCCGGGTACTATGCGCCTAATATTGTTGTGTTGGGAGTTTGGTCGTGGAGGGTCTTCAGATCAATCTCCCTTTGGCGCAGCATCGTTGGTCGTGTTGTTGGGTTTAACATTGCATCACCTCGCACATCTGCCGTCTTCCTTCCTATTCGCTCAGTTTTTCTAAGTGAACTATTCACTCTTAATAAACTAGCGCGCTTTACCATCAACGATCGCATCACTGCTTACCATCAGGCGGGATTGCAGTCAAGCGCTAGTTTATAATTATTAAAAAAAAAACGATATTGCCTTCTCTTTCTTACTTGTATAGATTTGTATTTTATTTCCTATCCGTCTCATATTCAGGTAGAGGTTTCTCTGCCAACCATTCCAATTTGCTTTCCGTCCTTCTCTAACCCATGGTCAAAAATTTTTAATAAAATTGTGTCTTTTCCAGATGGGGCCGTAGATGGCTGGCGTGTGGTTCCATGGTCATCAGTGGCATCTTCAGTCTTTTAGCTACCGCTGTGCCAATTGGTAAGTCTTGTAGATTGATAATAGGGATGATCCATTTTTTGTCAATGAAATCCTCAACACTGCCGGCGGCGGTGTTTCCGTCGGACTACAATTTGAGTGTCTTCAAGGCTAGATTGAATAGGCTCTTAATAAACTAGTGCGCTTTACCATCAACGATTGCGTCACTGCTTACCATCCGGCGGGATTGCGGTCAAGCGCTGGTTTATAAATTAATAATAATAAAAAAAAAAACTATAAAAACTATTCACAGACAACCATTCGTACATTCTCTTTTTAATTAATTTGATATTCACATTTTTGAGATCAATAGGTAACTGGTTATACAGGGTCTATCTGACATCGTAACGCAAACTTCGCGAAAAGGTTAGACCGCATGCCACTAATAAAATTATGATAGTCATTTATGTCGTTAATGAACAGTTACAGAATTCACAGTGTTTAAAAAAAAGAGCCGGCTCGCCCTTTGAACGTTGCAAGCGTGCCGTCGTGCGGGTTTGTAGATATGATGTTGATCCCTGATGTTAACTCTAATAATTCAGCTGATAAGATAAAATCAAAATCAAAAGTCATTTATTCAAATTAGGCTGAGGATCAGCACTTTTTGAACGTCAATATTACATAAGACAGTCCCCCAAAACGCCCACCCATCGACACTTCCTAGTGCTTTCGCTGGGAAGAAGAAGTGGCGGAAGATAGTTTTTCGAGTTTTGTTTTCAATGCGCTTTTTTGTGTAATTTGTGAATTCATTGTTTTTTACTTTAAAATCTTATTGGGTTATAAAAGTATAGCAATTATGAACGGTCTAAAGTGAAAAAAAACTACATATATATTTTTTTTAATCATGAAAAAGCCGACGTGAAATTCCACCACTTGGGGGTTCAGAATCATGTACTGGGTCCATGGTACTCGTTTGTGCGTTGATGTCAGATACACCCTTTATAAATAAATAAATAATAAAAACTTTATTGTTCAGAAAAACATTACAATATTTAAATAGCACTAGCCTCCACACTAGGATTCCCTGTGTCGTCGAGACTAGTCTCCTTCGTCTAACAACATTATTAGATAGGTTCATATAAAACTTAGACAAGTTATAAACGTACAAACATTGCAAGGCAGCTCCTACTATATTTTGTTAGCCTTGGAATCTCATTTAATACGAGCCTGCTTTGGTCTCGTCGGTTTCAGACACAAATAATAATAGCTGGTCGCTCTGATTAACTCAGGACTATGTTTGTGTTCTTTCTCCGGAGTTAGCTTACTGACACGTTATATGAGTTCATATAATTCACTTTTTTTTCAATACATAGTAAATATGTAAGCTGTCACGTCCTTTATGCCTGGGGCTTTTATTGAAGTAATAAGTTTTTAGTTATTTACATTTTCATTTAAATATATATATATATATATATATATATATATATATATATATATATATATAATATTGTTTTGCTTTGCTGGTATTTTGGCGTGGTAGCTGGCATATGGTGTTGTTGTATTTTATCGTGTTCATCACTATACGTAGTATTGTATAAAGTCATGTGTTTTTTTTTAATGAACAGACAGCTGTGCTGCTGGGGAGTTTCTTCCGTCACTTCTTCTTCCCAGCGAAAGCAATAGGAAGTGTCGATGGGTGGGCGTTTTGGGGGACTGTCTTATGTAATATTGACGTTCAAAAAGTACTGTTTCTCAGCCTAATTTGAATAAATGACTTTTGATTTTGATTTAAATGTCATTTGCTTTGACAAATAAATTTTGATGCTGTCTGTACTGTAAATGACTGAGCTTGGGGTACTTGTAGCCGTAGGTATTATGAACGGACAAGGAATTGTATAAAAGGGACAATAATGAAACATATTCAAGATATTTTTTTTTTTTTAATACGTTACCCCAAAGCATGATTAACTCCTGTATCGTGGGTGCGTTTACAAACATTGAAACTGACATACACAAATATTCTATCGTGGTGGCGAAGTGGTTAAAACACCAGCCTCTCATGTATGAGTGTGCATTTTCGATTCCAGGTCAGGCAAGTACTAATGTAACTTATCTAAGTTATATGTACTTTTTAAGTATATCTTGGACACCAATAACTGAAGATGAAGGAAAACATCTTGAGAAAACCTGGAATTTAAGTCTGAAATCGCCAACCCGCATTGAGCAAGCGTGGTGATTACGCTCAATCCTTCTCTGTATGAGAGGAGACCTGTGCCCAGCAGTGGGATGATAAAAAGGTTGATGATGATGACGACACAAATATTTCTTTCCAGGTGGCCCTTCAGCCTCTCTAGCCATCCTCGGCCGCTTCGCCGTCAACATATCCTACAACATCGGGCTCCAGTATGCAGCAGAACTGCTTCCCACCGTGGTGAGAGCTCAGGGTGTCGCGCTGATACATATCATGGGATATGTCGCATCTATTGTAGCCCCGTTTGTAGTTTATTTGGTAAGTAAGATGAATTTTCTGTCTTCTCCATCTAAAGAAAAGCTCTAATTTTGTTTTTTGTTATTAATGATTTTTGAAGCTTTTCTTTTGATGCAGAAAACAACAAGATATAAAATTTTATATTCGTTCACAACAAAACAAAATTGATATTTTAGTTTTAACTTTTTTTTTTATAATTATAAACTAGCGCTTGACCGCAATCCCGCCTGATGGTAAGCAGTGATGCGATCGTTGATGGTAAAGCGCGCTAGTTTATTAAGAGCCTATTCACTCAGATTGAGCGAATAGGAAGGAAGACGGCAGTTGAGAGAGGTGATGAAATGTTAAACCCAACAACACGACCAACGATGCTGCGCCAAAGGGAGATTGATCTGAAGACCCTCCACGACCAAACTCCCAACACAACAACATTTGGCGCATCGTACCCGGCACACATCGCAACACAATTGCTCAGACCCGTCCTCCGTACGGCTTCACCAGACATCATGCCGGAACACGACAAATCGCTTGGCGGCAAGGCTTTGTCTGGTGGGTGGTAACTTCTGCCGGCGGCCGGTGTTATGGCCTACCACCGAGAAACTAACTAATTATTATTAGTTAAAACTAAAATATCAGTTTTGTTTTGTTTTTATTATTATTATTGTTTATGTACTTACACTCTTGCTTCTCCAATCCACTTTTGACATTGGCAGAATAGTCGACAACGGCTTCACTTGCCATGAATAAAAATAGAAAATAAAATATCTGTCTAAACATATTTACACAAGAAAAAACATAGGAATAATCAGAATCATTAGGCATCAAAAAATAAATAAAGAAAGAAAAATGCATTTATTGACATTATAGCAAGATACATAAATTTAAAACTATAAAACTTGGCTTGTAATGCCAATAGGGCCTCAGCTCAGCACAATGTCAGATGACAACACAAAGTGTACCTACCATCTGACGCTGATTTTCAGCTGCAACCCACGAGTGCAATACGCTAGAATTACAAAAACACAGTCCGCAATAATATAAATGATATATTATAATAATAGTAATCCAAATGATAGAAAAACTTAAACAGAATCACATAAAAATGTTGTGAAATCGCTGTCAATGGGAGAAATGCCCAAGAAGGTGGCAGCATTACCACGTTAGATGGCAATGCTGATTCTTTGGGCTAAAAATAGACCAGTCCTCTGGTCACGTGAAGGGTCAGCTAAACGCTTGACAACGACCCAAAAATTGAATGAGCACTCGGACCCCAAGGTCTAGGACCTTTCAACCCCAAACGGCTCAAACATATACCCCCTTATTCATAAACGCTGTTTAAAGTTAACTAGTGATTAGCGATTCTTTAACCATGCATTGTTGACCTTCTTACGTCACTTAACTTTAATCATCCTTTATGAGTAAACACCACAGAGTTTAAGGGGTTTATTCATAAACGATTATTCAATTTAATTGACGTGCAAACGTCTAAAATGTTTAAGCAGCGTTTATGAATAGGGGGATAGTTCCCAATAAGGTTGTTATATTTGCGCCGTTTGAGATTTTCTGCTCCTGCAGCAGCCGCACCAGCACAGCCCAGTGTTCTTGAGAGAGGGGATGGCGCGAGGGTATCAACACAGGTAGCGTCCCATAGCAAGGCCCTACCCGACTTTTTTTGTATTTAATTCGCGCTGTGTTATGTCTATGTGGAAGCATGAAGGAACAGGGAGTAAGGTTCACTCATCCTCCGTAGAAAAGGGAGGGTCCTCCGACCAGACGGGTGTTATGTCTGGTGGGCCACTTGCCCAATGGTTGAAATTGTCAAGTTGTATGTATGCTAATTGCACGGTAAACTCTGATTACGAGATGTAGAACTTGTGTGACGTCAGTATGACGCGTCGTTCATTTTTGTGGCATTTGTAGGAACTGCTCTATCTAAAATCTTTTTGCCTACATAGTAAACGGTGCCTACACCGGTGTCAGTCTGATAAGTTAGTGGTTAATTATAATGAGTTCTATATTGCGAATTGTGATGCACCATCATGCTACAGTGAATGAAAATGCAGGATCCTCGGACCAGACGGGTGTCATGGCGTTTTGCATGGCGTCAGTATGACGCATAGTTTGTTTGTGGAGTTGTAGATACCACTAATCTGTAAATTGGCATTGTCTTTTACCATCATATTGTTAACAATAAAACACTCTTTTCCAGGCTAATATATCCCAAGATCTGCCACTCCTAATCCTGGGTGTACTTGGAATATTTGGTGGACTTCTTTGCCTGTTCTTGCCAGAAACCATGGACACGGATATGCCTCAAACTCTTCAGGATGGAGAGAACTTCGGAATAGACCAGAGGTTCTGGGACAATCCTTGTTTCCCCAGGTAAAGATTTTTTTCTTTTAGATTTATAGTTAAACCCTTCTATTCGTAAACGTTGTTTACGAATAGAAGGTCGATTCTTCAACTATACATTTTCGACGTTTTAACGTCACTTAACTTTAATCATCGTTTATGAATAAACATCACGTGCTTAATTGGTTTATTCATAAACGGTGATTAAAGTTAAGTGAACTGCAAACGTTTAAAATGTGTGTTGTATTTTTCGGGGCTGCACTGTTTACAATTAATAGATCATTGTCAGGTTGAATGAGATACTCAGAATATTATACGCGACC
Organism: Sesamia inferens; assembly: GCA_037179545.1. Classification (NCBI taxonomy): domain Eukaryota; kingdom Metazoa; phylum Arthropoda; class Insecta; order Lepidoptera; family Noctuidae; genus Sesamia; species Sesamia inferens. The sequence continues at coordinate 11,471,183 of CM073951.1, read as the reverse complement.
GTAACATTTGTATTTACAGAAAGCATTATTATCATAAATTCAACTAAAGTAATGTCACATATATATGATATTCTAGATCAGTGGAGTAGCTCCGTAACACTTTGCTAAGGCTGTCATTTTGACAGTTAGCCAACATTCATTGCCTCATTTATATGGTTGGGCAGACAAATTTTTCAAATATATGTAGCAATGGATTAGCAATACCCTTTGTGATTAACTCTCAGTATTACGCACCCGCCCATTGTGTCAGTCTTTGTCCAACTCGGCTGGGCTGCTTTTGGGAAGCTACATAGAATCTTCTCGTCCGTAATACCACAGTGTCTTAAGGCAAAAGTCTTCGACCAATGTATGTTGCCAGTGATGACGTATGGAATTGAGACGTGGTAGCTAACAATAGGCCTTATAAGAAAACTCAAGGCCACTTAAAGGGCAATGGAGAGGGCTATGCTTGGGGTTTCACTGCGTGATCAAATCAGAAATGAGAGATTCGTAAAAGAAGTAACCAACCCGAGATTCCAAAGAATTGCAACACTTAAGTGGCAGTAGGCCTGGCACATTGCCCGTAGGACCGATGCCCGATGGGACCGACGGGATCTCGAGTGGCGACCACGCACCGGAAGACGCAGCGTGGGTAGGCCCCCGACAAGGTGGACCGACGACCTGTTGAAGGTCGCGGGAAACCGCTGGATGCGAGAGGTGCAGGACTGGTCGTCGTGGAGATTCTTGGGGGAGGCCTATGTCCAGCAGTGGACGTCTTTCGGCTGAAATAATGATTATGATGAATTTATATGGTGTGCATATGTATTTTATCCTATTCTACTTAACAATACGTGCCGATGGCTGCATTTGCCATCCTGTATCGCTCGTTTCCACTGAAACTGGTCACAATATCTAACGTAAACTCTTTACAGGAAAAAAATTGAGGCAGAGGAGGGTAACCAGCCAGGCAGATACACCAAAAGAGCATCTGTCACCACCACCAGTGAGCCTCAAGAGTTCGTCAGAGCAGTTCCAAGTGCCATCGGCTCTAGAGCTTCCATCAGGGCGTCTATTCGAGCCTCAACTAGAGCTTCAGCCAGAAGACGCGAGGTCAGCAAGGACAGAAACGCTGTTTAACCAAGGAATGTTTTATGTAGCTTTTAGCCAAAAAATTGTACAAAATTGGGTTTTAGACCCTGCGCCAAGACTGGGATAGGTTTTTTGGAAATGGTTTCGTATGATCTCAAATTGATTTTGGTGGGTCCTACTTTATGTTTGAGGAATGCTTATTCAGTTAAAATAATAAGCCAATGCTGGTACACAGACCTGGTCTCTGTGAAAGGGAGTGAACCGCCCACCACGCGGGCCTAATGTGGGTTGATAAATGTCACATGTCTTTAAATTCTTGGTTCTTGAACATTGTTTCCTCATGATATTTTCGTTGGAGTATTGGGTTATAATACAGGTTCGCAACTTATAATGGGTTACCATATGCAATTGATTACTGGTTGGCTTGATCAAATCTCTAAATGAGTTGTGTTTGGTTGAAAAAAATACAACAAATTCACGAAAAGCTGATATAAGAGATTTGGCGGTAACTTAATTGAATGTAGATTGTAATCAATGACAGTTTTGACAGATGTTTGACGTTTGTTTTTAGTAATCAAAGAGACTGCGGTAGCTTTGTCTCGCTCTGTCATGAGAGAAATAACTCGGTTTTTTAGAAAGCTTTTCTGACATATTTACTTATAACGAACTTTATGAAAATGATATTATGACGTAATGATTCTATTGACAGCGGAATAGCTTGAGAAATGGAAGAATAAAATCAAATTATAAATGCCTGTCATACTCATGACAGACGTTTGTTTGACATTTGTTTTTTTTTTTTAAGAAAAGCGTGAAGAGGCAATAGTAGGACTGAATTGTAATGCAATACAAATAAAAAAGATTTGCCCTAAGAATGAAGGATTGGTAAAGACTTCAAGTCTTAGTAAAAGTACTAAAATTGGCATTTATTAGGATTCGTCTTAATAAACTTTTAGGCTTATTTTGGTTTGAATTTCCCCATTTTTGATATTAATATTACTTAAAAGAACTATTTATTACTATTTAGTTAAATTACATCAAACTACTATAATCTGTTAGATTTCTTTATTAGATTTTCAACTTTATCCTTAAAGCATTAAGGCTCAAGGTTGATTGGGAATATTTGGCAAGTTCGGATAGCTTGACCTGCTTTCGTCCGTGCAAAGAATGTGTATAGCATTTTCATTTGCATCGTGAAAACAATTGATTTCCCCTGTCATTTTTAACAATATAAACAGACTTTAGGGAGATTTTTTAAGTATTGATTTGTGATTTTTATATTTTGTTTTGTCATGTCAGACAAATTAGTCTAAATTAAAATGTTGTTTTAAATTAAATTTATAAATTATATTTCTCTATAACAGTTATGCGCTCTCTTTTTTACTTTAAAAATAATTTGTGATTATTTTTCCCGGTTTATTGATTCATAATTACTTAATTTAATTTATAATTATTTTTGTACATAAATTCTTGCCTAATTAATTTAAATGTGATAGTTACCATTATTTAATCTATTTAGGTTACATTTGTCGTGTTTTGGGTAAGTCTTAGAGTTTAAAGTTAGTCTGAAATAGTTATAGACTGGAAGTAATTATTTATTTTAAATGATTTGATGATGCAATTAAGATCGGTTTTTTAAATACAATATGTAAGATTTACATTTCTTTTTCTTCCCGGCCAGTAAATTTAATAAAAATGAATTTTCAACGAACAATACTTTTATTAATAAAATTATTTTGATATACATTATGCAGACTAAGTTTATAGCTAAGACCCCTCTATAGGTTTAAACCTATTATGCATAGTAAAAGTAAGCTATTGAACTTAAGTTTTACTATATATTAAGTGTAAATAATATTATTTTAAGCATTAAAATATGTAATAATAATTATTATTATTTGTAAGATATTTTGTTTTTGTTGATTGATTTTCAAGTCACTTTGAAGGAGTTGCGGGAGTTTTGGCGGGAAAGTCAAGCTGAGTGTCACGCTCATTTTTCAGCCGACTTTTAAAATTATTTATAGTGTTGTTTACTAAATAAAAGTGCGTGATTTATGTAGTAAAAAGTGCATTCAGTAAAGAATTCATAAAGAACAGTGAAATATCGCAGCAGAGTGGCCACATCATGACTTTGTCTCAAACCTCCATCGTAAGACGGGTCACGCGGCCGTCTTTTTCGACATGAACAATTCATTAAGGGACATTGGCTAAATGCACAAACCGTGCGAAGCCATAAAAGAAAGAAAGAAATAAAGAAAGAGTTGCGATCAATTATATAACAAGGTATCGTAAAGCATGGATGCTGACAAATTTACAAATATATACGAGAATCGCTTATGGAATCTCTAGTATAAAATCAAAAGTTAGGTTTACTGTTATTAATAGTACATTACGATATTAGTGCATAATTATGGTTATAACATGCGAGGCGGAATTTCAGCCCGAGCCGAAGGCGAGGGCGTAACTGAGCCGAGCATGTTATCGCACGTATATCGTACGACGTTTTTTAACACACTTGCGAGGAAACAGAAAAAAAATTGTTTATTTCAAATAGGACATCCGTTATTTTAAATAAACTCAATCTGTGAATGCACACTGTTGCTTTCCCGCTATTAGTATTATTATTTGCCATTTCAAATATGGAACAGCGCGCTGCTCACTGGCTGGAGCCGTGCAGCGGCGATCAGTTCCATAATTATTTGAAATCGCAAATAATGCTGTTATTGAATTTGTATGGACTATAAGTTAACTATTTCTTTGATAACACACGCGTTTGTTATGGCCCGCTTTACATATTTAAAACCGGTGGAATTACATCAGCTTTGCAAGGGTGTTAAAAATAAAAACTCTCAAACAAGCTTAAAAAAAAATTAAAAATAGAAACTTGTTTGTAAAAACCAAAAATTTGTATCATTATTGGTGTCAAGTCAAAAAACTGTTAATAATAAATGCAAAAAATGACAATAAATAAGTGACTTAAAAACAATTAGCATTTTTTTTTAAATATTATACAGCGTGTTTAAACTAAGTCTGGTTATTTTTAAGACGGGTACAGATTTAAAGCTGAACATTGGGACCAACATCGTAATCAAGTAAATAAAATCAGCTGATTTTTTTTACCAAACTTCAGTATCCACTCGACCCAAATGTCTGATTAACCTAAAGACATTGAAAATCCGTGACTTAACAACCTGTCCGACATATTGTTTTTTTTTTTGTCACAATGTAAAGAAAGCCCCGTCCAACCCATAAGGATAATAATTAGGTAAACACATATAATATAAAAACACACACATATGTACACATATATGAATTTTGAGATAATATTTATTTTCGGCAAATTAATTCCAACTTTCCCAAAATATGGTGATTTAAAAAAAAATTACAACACCGTTTTCGACGGTATTATTATGAGCGATGCTACCGCGTACCGTGTGGCCTGGCCCCCGCTCGCCCGCGTGTGTATTGCCTACCGCACATGTATTAAGATACCTCCTATTGCGAAATAATATTTATTTTTTAGTGGGTTTTTTTTTTTAAGTTTAGCCTGGCTTTGAGGGCACAAGTAGAATCAGTTATCGATACTTAACAATACCTTCACGGATCGAACAGGGTTTTCATTACATATTGTATAAATCGAAAGCCGATACAATACATAATAAAACCCCATAAGTGTTACATTTTCGAGATCTTTTTTTTGGACTTATCTACATCGTGTTGTATAAATTTTTAGTTACTTTAAACTTTTAAAACTTCACGCTGTATCAATATATTAAATATTTTAGGGATAATTATCAGTGTTTTTGTCATTTTCTGTTATTGTTGCCATTTTCGTTGGGTACAACATAAAAATGTAAAAATAGTGAAAATTCTGTGATAAAAACGGACAATACCTTCATTTATATAATAAAATAAATATCTATTATTGAAGCTTAAACTGTATTTTGATTTATAAAAACACAAAACAAACATTTGTGTTGGACCAGTAGGGTAATTACGTAACGCAGTGTTTTTTAACCTGTGGGTCGCGACCCCCTGGAGGTCGCGAAGCTTTTTCAGGGGGGTCGCGGGACCTCTATAGGCATCATCATTTCAGCCGAAAGACGTCCACTGCTGGACATAGGCCTCCCCCAAGGTTCTCCACGACGACCGGTTCTGCGCCTCCCGCATCCAGCGGTTTCCCGCGACCTTCACCAGGTCGTCGGTCCACCTTGTCGGGGGCCTACCCACGCTACGTCTTCCGGTGCGTGGTCGCCATTCGAGAACCCGTCGGCCCCATCGGGCATCGGTCCTACGGGCAATGTGTCCAGCCCACTGCCACTTTAGTGTTGCAATTCTTCGGGCTATGTCGATTACTCTCGTTCTTCTGCGGATCTCCTCATTCCTGATTCGATCGCGCAGTGAAACCCCAAGCATAGCCCTCTCCATTGCCCTTTGAGTGACTTTGAGCCTTCTCATAAGGCCCATTGTTAGCGACCACGTCTCAATTCCATAAGTCATCACTGGCAACACACACTGGTCGAAGACTTTTGTCTTGAGACACTGCGGTATTTCGGACGAGAAGATTCTTCGTAGCTTCCCGAAAGCAGCCCAGCCGAGTTGGATTCGACGATTGACCTCTTTCTCGAAGTTGGACCTTCCTAACTGGATAGTTTGTCCCAGGTACACGTAACTGTCAACAACTTCGAGAACAGAGTCTCCAATCTTTATAGGAGTCGGTACAACATGGGCATTAGACATGACTTTCGTCTTGCCCATGTTCATTTTAAGACCGACTCGCTCGGAGGCTCTGCTGAGGTCTTCGAGCATTGTACTCAGGTCCTCCGCGGTCTCAGCCATGACTACGATATCATCAGCAAACCGAAGGTGTGTCATGTACTCGCCATTGATGTTGATGCCCAGTCCTTTCCAGTCCAGAACCTTGAAGACATCCTCCAATGCAGCGGTGAACAATTTCCTCACGAATCGTCTCGCCTGCAGGTTTGACGACTTCCAGCCACCCGAACAAGCTGGTTTCCGAAAGGGCTTCAGCACAGTAGACCACATACATACGCTACGGCAGGTTATACAGAAGACCGAGGAGTATAACCTACCCCTTTGCTTGGCGTTTGTGGACTACGAAAAAGCCTTTGATTCGATCGAGACCTGGGCTGTACTGCAGTGTCTCCAGCGGTGCCAAGTAGACTATCGGTATATTGAAGCGCTGAAGGGTTTGTACGAAAACGCCACCATGTCAGTCCGAATACAGGACCAGACCTCGAAACCAATACCTCTTCAGCGTGGTGTCAGACAGGGAGATGTTATCTCCCCGAAATTGTTCCTCTATTGGCGTTTACAATTAAAATTATTAAGAAATTGGTTAACATAATTAAAATAACAAACTAAACAAATAATCATTAAGTACAACATTGTTACTTAAAACTCGTAGGAGAGTTGACAATCAAGATAATAAAAAAAATAATAAAACTTAGGAGAACCCTTAATGAGATGGTTGCGCTTGTTTTTCATTAATTAATTTCTCCGATCGTAGATAAGTTTTTGCCACTTTCAGAATTAAATCTTTTCCAACTTCAAACGATTTCTTTCTTTACTTTTTATTAGAGCCATTGAAGAAAATATCAACTCGCACAAGTGCGAAGTGGCAAATGGAATCAAACTCTCAAGCCTCTATTGTTAATTTTGGGTATTCTGATTTACTTTTCACCAAAAAGTATCCAAACTGACAGACTTAAATTCCAATTGCAGCATCACATCAGAGGATAAGTTCAGCAGATTTTATATGATCTTAGTTGATAAATTTGTCTCGTGTATAGCTGCACTTAAGAACCACCTTTGCCCAGTATTCTTTGGTATCTCTTACACTGAGAAGTAATGACCACGGTTCATTTTGCAAATTTTAACTCCATTTTCATACCAGGTACGAATTCATTGATGTTTAGCTTCCATCCAACTTCTTCAATAAAGGATTGTGTTGGAGAAAATGAATCGAAGTTATTTTAATTTAGAGGCAAATAAATGTGACACAAGTCAATTTTATTTTTAAAGCCCTGGATTTTATCTTTAGCAGTGATGACGGTTATATCCCGCCCTTGAAGACTTATATTCATGATATTTAAATTTAAAATAAGACGGATAGAAAAGCTAATTTTAAAATAAATTCCGGGTCATAAATCAATTTGGAGTACCTACATATTCTGTTTTGGTCTGCTGTAAATATAACAATAGTTCAGCGCTAAGTTTCAAAACTTCTGCACAATACTTTGCCTCTTCATAATCACCTAACCTCTGTATGATATAGTAAATTTTGGTGTAGTGCTCCCATATTGTCACAAATTATTCGGAACAGTCAAGTCTGCAATGCTTTTCCTTTTATAGAATTTACAATTTTTATAATAGTATTTAGTACTTAACTGTAATCCTGTGGCAAGGTGGATGAGGATGGAGAAAACAATACATCCAAGAAGCGTTTGACATCTGCTCTTTTAGTCTAGCAATAAATCCACTGCTTAAGCCAGTCATAGCTTTTGCTCTGTCACGAGAAATAGCAATGCATTTAATTTTCCAATCGATATTCATATTTTGCGTAGCTTCAAGGAACGTGTAATGCTAGCACTGGCCTGTAATGTAGTATTCGTGAGAGGCGCTCTGCAAAATAGTATTTCTTCCATTCAATTTTCTTTGGGTTCAAAACGAACAAAACCTACAAACTGCGCACAATCCGCAATATCCGTAGATTTATCAAATTGTAAGGACACTGTACTTTCTTTAATTTTTTAGATGACTTAATCACGAACTTCAGTCGCCATATCGCTTATCCTGAGATGAATAGTATAATTATCAGAAAGAGGTATACTTTTGAAATTTTCCGATCTCTTTTTTACTATAGTAAAAAAGAGATCGGAAAATTTCAAAAGTATACCATGTGTATAGTAGTGTATATGTATATAATTTCTGTCACATCTAAAGCAGCTAGTAAAATTAAATTTTCGGCAATAGTGTGAGGTTTTCCTGTTTTAGTCACACGATAAGCTACTCCAATGACTAGTCAACAACGCTTTCTCATTTACATTAGACATTTATACTATCCCAGTTTTTTTAAAGTAGAAGCACTTTTAATTTTCTTTCAAAAAACTCCACGTAACGCTCGTTGTCCCGCTCACTTATTCACTCAACTCGCATCTGATGTATGTTACAGCTACACTAGCGGGACGAAGTTTCGACGTAACAATTATGAAAATGAATAAGAATGTTGCATGGGTTGAAAATTTGTCACAGAATAAATAAACATGAAAATAAATAAAAATGTCGCAGAGTAGGGGGTCGCGAATTTTTTTATATACTAAAGGGGCCGTGTCATAAAAAAGATTGAAAAACACGGGCGTATCACATTATTAGAAGCAATGGGTTTCATTTTGGGCGGGAAAGTCAAGCTGTGCGTCACGCTGATTTTTCATCGGACTTTTAAAATTATTTATAGTGTTGTTTACTAAATAAAAGTGCGTGATTTATGTAGTAAAAAGTGCATTCGGTAAATAATTTATAAAGAACAGTGAAATATCGCAGCATAGTGGCCACATCATGACTTTGTCTCAAACCTCCATCGTAAGACGTATCACGCCGCGCCGTCTTTTTCGACATGAACAATTCATTACGTGACATTGGCTAAATGCACGAACCGTGCGAAGCCATAAAAGAAAGAAAGAAAGAAATGGGTTTCATTTTGACAGTTTAATAACATTCATTGCGTTATTTATGTTGTTTAACAGACATATTTTCTAAGCCATAGATCAATGTATTAGCAATATCTTTTACCCAGTAACTGGGTTGTTGAAGTCAGATTGGCAGTCTCTCCGTGTAAAATACTGGTATTCCGCTGCATTTGGTCAGACTGGAGGCTGACCCCAACAGAATTGGGAAAAGGCTAGTCTGGTGATACAAAAAAATGCTGGTTCCAATAGTAGTAACTGGTTTTTTAAATTATGTACATCTGAAGAAGGAAAAAAGAAAAACCATATATTTGAGGTACATTTTTTTTAACTTTGCCCTACGCTGGGAATTTCTCTTGAGTCGTGGGTGCGTTTACAAACATATAAACTCACATATACAAACAGCCAGACCCGGAACAAGTAATTGTAGGCCATACAAATTTGCCATACATGACACAAAAGTAGACAAAAACAAAAAAAAAAGTAATGGTTGAAGGAGTATGTATCACATCCATGCAAAACGGCTGTCGCTCAGTATTATACTGCGACCTTATGCAAAACAGAGCCCAGCGCTGGTCTTCAGCGACAGTCGGCGCGGACGTAAAGATGTCATTCGGTGCAGCAAACAATCATACCGAAACGGTACAATAAAAAAAAAATACAAAGGAAATCTAAGGGCTGAAACTGAGTTAAGCAGGCGCCTGCGACGGGTAACCGTGCGTCGCTTGGACACGCGGGCGGACTCCGTTGGGAACGCGATGACCCCGTCGCGAGCCGGATTTAATTGCTAGTTCAATTTTAAGGGTACGCCACACGTACGGTACACGACTATAGAGTCGTGTCGATGGAGAACTTAATATACTATTACGCATTACGCTATTAACGCAGTTTCAGCCCTTATTGACTCACAAGACCTTGCTTATTAGCCGCTGGCGGGCACCGCGCGTGTCCCCGCGACGCGTTCCGTCGCCCCGAGGCGGGCGATATATCAACCTCAGAGTCTTGAGCAATTAAAGTGTTCAGCAGATTGATCGTCTAGGTTGTGAGAGCATGTCGAGCTGTTAGGGTACCACGAACAGACACCGAGAGGGTTCCTGCACATAGTGCCGCTGCCGCGCCGCCACCGCGCCGCCGCCACGCCGCACTATGGAAAATAAAGGTTTGTTTCTGATTAAAAATCAATAACTTTTTTATTTCTGAATATTATGTTCTAAAATTTTGCACAGATATAGAATAGTGTATATGGCTTCAAATCTAATATAATTTATTATGATTGAATGTAAAACCTTATATTAAAAAATTATACAAATTCAAAATTATAAAAAATGTCCAATATTTATTTTTTAACAATGTATACTATTATTTTAATGTTTACGAAAACCTAATATCATATAGTACATCAAAATACATATCAATTTAAATAATAATAATATTTTTTTTTAATATTTATGATTAAAATCGGTTTTAATCCTAATATTTCATAAAAAATGTTTTTTATGATTAGTTAATTAATTAATTGTAATCTTTACTAAATATTAGGTATGTTAATTATACTTGATGAACTTCGGGATCTGAAATTAATTCGTTTACTTTCAAAAGATCTAAGGTGTCTTCGTCAAGTTCCTTCACGTTTTTAGTATACGGTTTTCTAATGCTGGTTATGTATGGATCTGAAGTATAAAGAAGAGTATGAAATACATCCTCGTTTGTAGCGGATCTCGAGCATTTTCTAGCATGATGTAGACGAAATTTTTTATAATCTTTATTACGAGATTCTTGTGCATCTTCTGAAAGTTGACCAATAGGAAGTACTGCAAAATGCTTTATGACACTTTCTCCATGAATCAAAATTTTGTGAACGGAAGATGGCATGTAGTACCATTCATAATTGCTCACATAGATTCTGGCAGTCTCCATAGCATAACTGCCAAATTTTTCAGCATTTATCATTATACCCGATGAAAGAGCTTGCAGAATTAAGTTAAGTCGTTTAATTAGGTTTATATCCACTCTGTAATTTCAGCAGAGCAGCTTGCATTGTGAAAAAATCTTCTGGCAGTATTACCGTCATTAGAATTACCACTTACTTGTCTTGGTTTATCGATGATCAATCCTAGCTCTTCACGGAAACGCCTTTGTACCAGGGTTTTCTTCTCTTGCTTTAGTCGTTTCTTTTCTTCACTTGTGGCTGACCAAGTTTGGAAAGACAGATTATAGGAAATGTGTAAAATCATTTCCATACAACGAATCCAGGCGTGCAAAGTAGACAGTCCGTATTGATAAGAATCTTCATTTTCAGGCCTAGCAGTAACTTTAGTCAAATCGTTCATTTGGCGTGGAGTAGCTCCACATATTGTACATGTGGAACCTGAAGACGTATCTGTTAATACCTGAGCCACTTTGCCATCTATCATTGTAAGAAATAGATCATGCTTCACTTGCACTCCTTCACCTTCTTTGTTAATTAACGATGGACGCAAAGAATTTATTTGACCTTTTATTTCGTCCACAACAGCTTTAGTTTTCTCGGGAGTTTCTTTGCAAAATTCTATTACTATAGGCCGGCAAAAACGAACAGATGAAGGTACCGGATTTTGCCAAACAACATCACCTGTAAGCTCGTTAATTAACTTAATAGGCACCAAAGAAGTGATAAATAAATTTGCATCAGAAATTTTGACCAGATGAGCCATCACAGCCCCATTTGCTGTATAGAAGTAAGTTATTCAATCCATTTTTATACACTGAATCTATTTTCAATATCCTAGCTGCAGTGTGATCTAATAAATCTTAAAGTCTTACTATTTTTGCACTTGTACATATCTGTAATTTCTATAGCTAAAGATGGTAGATAGCAAGTAATTTTAGCTTCTTGCACTTTGAAATATGGTGGAAACACAAAACATTTTCGTTCATTCGTGACATTTCTCAAGTACAAATATTGTGCTTTTGTTAAATCCAAGTCAATAAACACGCTCAATGCTTCTTCGTCCGTTAAAATTTTTGTCTGCCTTGCATCTTCTATGAGACTCGAGAATAACGTCTATTTTCACTGTCAGAAAACCTTAATGTTTCCACAAGATTAGCTTCTGTTCTTTCTCCTATTGAACGTAACCCTTGAAGATATGCATTATAGACGTGTTCAAATCCATATTCATTAAGTAACATTAGATTTTTTCTTCTGTTACTGGATTCTGACAAGTCTGGATAAGATGCGCACGGTCTCCCACGTTTTCCAAAAGAAGTAGATGGTGTGGAGACGGTTGTAACGTCTTCAGAGTTCGGTAAATTTACTGAATAATCTGATTCCAACCAGTTACTGTTTTTCGTTAAAAATTAAATCCTTTTTCCATGAAGCTTCTGTCCATCTTTTATTAAAAGTGGGAATAATATGTCTTTGAAAATCACTGAGGTCTGAGGATGAAACATAAGTTGTCTTCAGATACATGATAATTTTCTTTTAAAACGGTGGATAATGCCTCCAACGATTTTCCTCCTTCGATATACGAAAGTATTATTTCACGTTTAGAACACTTTGAAGAGTTAACAAAACACGTAATTATATTGTATTGGTAACAATTACACTTCTTCTTCTTCTAATTCACCAGTATTCTGTTATTTAAAATGAAATGAAACCACTGTTTATATACTATATGAAATATGAGGGTAGTGTGCATCTTGTTGATTAATATTTTCACACGCAATATGAGTGCAAAATAGATAAGACATCCTAATATCAACGATACATTACAAAACTTACCGCAAACTATTGATGTAAACAGGAACATTTCAAACCGCAATAGATAGCGAGCGGTTTTCTGTTTCCTGACTTTTATCACATTTTTACAAATTACTCCGAAAATCGCAAATATTCGCAACTTTTCTTTATTTCATCATGTTTATGGATAGCTAGGCTACAAATAAACATTAAATGTAAAGCATGGGTAAACGTGGGTAAATGTCAAAAGTCTCGATGAACTTTAAATAAACTTTTTTTTTTACCATTATTTATTTTGCAATTATTTTAAGGTAAACGTTAATATAATATTAAATACATAATAGGTGTTTCATATTCTTCAAAAGACGAGGTTTCCAGAAATATATAATACATTCTACCTTTTCCTGTAATGTATAACGATAAAATCAATTTGAAAGTGATGAAGTGAACGGGCTTAACATGGACGTCCGTCAAAACTATAAAGTTTGTAGAGTTGTAAAAAAAACATTTCAAATAATATGTACTTATAATTTATTGATATTATATTCTAGTTTGGTCCTTAAACTATTGAGTAAAATAAATAAAGTATGCCAGTAGCGACATTGACAAAACCTATTTTTAATCAGCAGTTGTTCTACGATTTTCCATAGTGCGCCGCCCGCGTAACCTCTGTTTGTTTCATTCCATTGCCAGCCGCATACGAACGGAACAACCAATCTATTTTATTTTATTTATTTTTAATAATTATAAACTAGCGCTTGACCGCAATCCCGCCTGATGGTAAGCAGTGATGCGATCGTTGATGGTAAAGCGGGCTAGTTTATTAAGAACCTATTCACTCAGATTGAGCGAATAGGAAGGAAGACGGCAGTTGAGCGAGGTGATGCAATGTTAAACCCAACAACACGACCAACGATGCTGCGCCAAAGGGAGATTGATCTGAAGACCCTCCACGACCAAACTCCCAACACAACAACATTTGGCGCATCGTACCCGGCACACATCGCAAAACAACTGCTCAGACCCGTCCTCCGTATGGCTTCACCAGACATGCCGGAACACGACAAATCGCTTGGCGGCAAGGCTTAGCAGATATACTTGCTCGCATATTTGTATTTGTATGTTGCAGTTTCTTCTTTAATAAATCTAATAATTTATCAAATGTCTTGTAATTCATTTGAAAATAATCAAAAAACTTGGCCTCTTCTTGTCTCCATGCCATATCGCTTCCTTGCGAACAACATAGAATGAACCCACAACTTTTTAACTCGACGTTCTTTTTGCCATTTTCTATACATACAATATGTTAATAAAACCCTGTCCGACCCATAAGGATAACAAAGGTTAGGTAAACACATGATCAAATATAATATAAAATTTTACGTAATCATCATAGTAAGTAAATGTTTATACAATAAATCATTCAACCAGCATTGTTTTACACTAAAATTATACCAACTGCTGTCCAAACGATCCCAACTAGTCACAATCATTTCACAAAAATGTGTTCGCCTATGCTGAAGGTAAAAGTTTCGATTAATAGCGATAAAAAACGTTATTGCGCAAAAAATAGTACATCCCTAGTTTCTTCTTTGAGGACGCCGAAAAGCTCGCCGCGCAAGCATAAATTTATGCATTAATATCCAATAAAGAATCAAACGATTTTACCGCCGAATTTTTTTTTTTTTTTTTTATTAATTTATAAACCAGCGCTTGACCGCAATCCCGCCTGATGGTAAGCAGTGACGCAATCGTTGATGATAAAGCGCACTAGTTCATTAAGAGCCTATTCTCTCTAGCCTTGAAGACACTCAAATTGTAGTCCGACGGAAACACCGCCGCCGGCAGATTGTTCCAGTCCCTCGATGTACGCGGTATAAAGGAGGAGGCGAAACGCTTCGTCCGGATCGTAGAGGTGTTAACAACATAAGGGTGGAAACTCGCCGTACGACGGGTCGTCCGGTGGTGGAACGGTGATGTCACATTTTAAAATTTTACCTAATTTTGAGGAAGTTGCGAGTTAATTCGCGAAAAAACTATGATGATTATGTAAAATTTTATATTATATTTGGTCATTTGTTTACCTAACCTTTATTATCCATACGGGTCGGACAGGGTTTTCTTAACATACTGTATATGCTTTTTTTATGTTGTTCGCAGATAACTTCGTCGTTTATGAACTGATTTTGATAATTCTTTTTTTGTTGGAAAGAAGATATTTCCAATGTGGTCCCATGATAATGACATCAGGATCTGATGATGGAAGACCAGGAAAATCAAAGGGAACTTTGAAAAATCGTAGGGGCGATTAGTGCATTTCTTATTATTTTCATTAAGTATTTTAAAGCACTACAATTTAAGAAAGGTCTGGAGTAGATCTGATGATGGAGCCACAGGAGTCAGCCGAAGGAACTCCTGAACAATTCACAGCAGCTACCTTATGTTAGGGCTTGATTAATTTGTATTGATAAGAACTTTACACCTAGATGCGTTGTGATTGTCATAAGAGCCAGTTGAGGAGTTCCTGGACTCCTCAACGGTTTACAGTAGCTACTTTGTGTTTGGACTTAATTAATTTATATTGATGAGAACTTTGCACCCATTGGGTTAAAATAATGGTCTGCAGTAAATATGATGATGAAGACCAGAGGCAGTCGAGGGAATTCTTCACAATTACGGGTAAAAATTAAAGTAAACAAAAATTACGTCGTTTCCCAACTATATTTGTGTTAGCTTCCAGTCTGACTGGATGCATAGTACTTTTCACAATTAAAAAGTGTAAAATAAAAACCTTTTTACAAAAAAAAAAAACGACCGACTTCCAAAAACCACAACAAAGTGATAATAATTAATTTCGGAAGTCGCTGTCAAAAACGAATAGGACAAAAACCATAGACACCGACTTCCGAAATTAGTTATTTTTCACTTTGTAGTGGTTTTTGGAAGTCGGTTGTTTTTTTTTTTCGGAAAAAGTTTTTTATCGTTTTAATAAACATGATTGTGACACATATCTCGCGGCGAACACGTTCGTACGCGGACGGTAATGGAATGAAGCAAGCAGACATGGAGGGTAAAGCGCTCGGTGGAAGCGCGGCGCCGGCGCAGTGGCGTCGTCCTGTACAGCAACCCAGAGGCACAGATGCGCGATATCCACAGACCATCCGGAGCAAATAATGAACACCGAGTTAGTGTAGTCGCGTCATCGATCTTATTATTAAGTGGTACCTACAAACGCCACAAATAACCAACGCGTCGGGGTCACCAGTGTGGAGGCATGAGGAACAGGGAGTAAAGTTTACTAATCCATACTAATATTATAAATGTGAAAGTAAGTTTGTTTGTTTGTTTGTCCTTCCTTCACGCCGTAGCTCAGCAATCAATCGACCTGATTTTTGGCATACAGTTAGTTAAAAAGATGGAGAGTAACATAGGCTACTTTTGGTCCTAAAAAAACAACAAGTTCCCAAGGGAGATTACTGGAATATTTGTATGTGTACACCAAATATTATATATATATATTATACATCGGAAAGTGAGTTTGTTTGGTACCACTTTCACGCCGTAACTCCTGAACCGATTGCTTTGAAAAATTGATATTCCCGAGAGAAATCTAAAACGCGCGATATAACCGAAGTTAACGCGGGCGAAGCCGCGGGCGGAAAGCTAGTCCTCCATAAAAAAGGGAGGATCCTCCGACCAGACGGATGTTATGTCTAGCGGGCACTTGCCCAACGGTTGAAATTGGGAAGTTGTATGTATGCTAATTGCACGGTAAACTCTGCGAGGTGTTGAATTTGTATGACGTCAGTATGACACATTATGTATTTGTGTGTGTTTGTAGGTACCGCAACATTGCGCAATAATTAGTAACGCATCAACAACACACACTCACGTCTCAGCTCTAAAGTGTTGACTGCCACAATTCCCGTAATAAACAGACACGGATACAAATGTCTTAGAATTTTTGGTTTAAGGATGTTAACTCTTTTTTATAAATTAAAAACTAGTGCTTGATGGTAATCCTTCCTGATGGTACCTAAGCAGTGATGCGCGTTCGTTTACTAAGAGTCTACTGACTTTAGCCTTGAAGACACTTATACAATATGTAAAGAAAACCCCGTCCGACCCAAAAGGATAATAAATGTTAGGTATACACATGACCAAATAAAATATAAAATTTTACATAATCATCATAGTGACAATACTAATGAATTTTGAAATAATCTTTTTTTCCGCGAATTAATTTCAACTTCCCCAAAATTTGGTCATTTTTAGAAAAGTGACAACACCATTTGTGATGGAGCGAATAGCCATGCGACCACGTGCCGCGTGCCCTGCCCCCTTCACCCGCGCTTCTATACCTAACGTGTTACCTACCGCACATGCATTAAGCACTTTTTCGAAATAATATTTATTTCTTTAGGAGGATTTTTTTTTTTTAATTTAGCCCAGCTTTGCAATCATTATTAGAATCAGTTAACGATGCCTAACAATACCTTCACGGATCGGGCAGGGTTTTCTTAACATACTGTATATTAAGGTTAGTTTTCGATCTAAACAGTTCCAGCCTAATATCAATACTATACATGCAGCAATTGCCTATCTCACCTCCATAACCCAGTTACTGGGTACTACGATACCCTTTTGTTAGACTGCTGGTTACTTTCGGGCGTCTCACGATCCGTAGACTGTTAAAGATTCACGAATTACTATACTAAGTAGAAAATCCTTTTTCATTATATAATTAGAAACTAGTGCTTGACTGAAATCCTGTCTGATGGTAAGCAGTGAAGCAATCGTTGATGATAAAGCACGCTAGTTTGTTAAGAGCCTATTCACTCAAAAAAACTGAGTGAACAGGAAGGAAGACGGCTGTTGAGCGAGGTGATGCAATGATCGGGAGTTAGTTGGCTATGGAGGGTCCCATGACCAAACTCCCGACACAACAATATTTGGCGTATCGTGCCCGGTATCACATCGCAACACAACTACTCAGACCCGTCCTCCGTACGGCTTCACCAAATATCATTACTGACCTGACGTCATTGTTACAATAATGATATGAAGTATGTATTTACACTGCCTACTATTATAAAGCCCACCAAAGTAGTTCTGATTTATAATGACTTATTACTGACAGCAATATAAGCCATTTTAATTCAGATCTTAATTTTTTTTTCCGTATTACGTCGTAGGTACGTTACATCAATATGAAACTGTGCCCGCAATTATCACTACAAACAAGTAAACAAAACCACAAGTGAATATCTTCACGCAAACAATCCAGTTTATTGCTGTTATATAAAACATACACGCGTTGCATGCACAACGTGATGTCACCCATTAAGGACGTAATTATTTTAACTAATAAACGGCATAGCAACAAACTCTGAGATGAAGTTTGGACTGTGCGAGTATTTTTAATCTACATTTGTACATTTTGCAAATTCCACAACTACTTATTATAAAACAAAGTCATTTTCTCTTTTCCAATGTCCCTTTGTATGTTTAAATCTTTAAAACTACGCAACGGATTTTGATGCAGTTTCTTTTAATAGATATAGTGATTAAAGAGGAAGGTTTATATATATATATATATATATATAATAACATCCATTAAATTGTGGAGAAATACTATTGTTTTTGAAGTTTCGAATGTGATGACAAATATAATAAAAAAATGTAAATTTTCGAAGCGATTTTAACCAATACAGCATTGATCCTTATCCAATTTTATACCTTAAATACATTTTTGACTTAATATAGATCTATATCGCCTATAGAGCATATGATTTAAATGAATATTTTTAAAGATATTACAGATTTTTAAACCGCGGGGTGACGCTTTTGCGCTGGTACACGGCGCGGCGTTCGCGGCGGTTTTTTATACAACGTTCACAGATTTTCTATAGTGTATTTTATAGAATAGAATAGAATACTCTTTATTATGTACACCATATAGATTACAAAAACAAAAAAATAAAGATTTTACAAAGGGTGACATAATGGGCGGTCTTATCGCTAAGAGCGATCTTTTACAGACAACCTTTGGATGGAATACTAAGGGGAAGGAGAGAGAAATAATGTAGGTAGTCTACAGTGTACTATTTACATAGATGTAAATATCTATGTAAATAGCTGATGTTATCAGCATTGTATCGTACCGGGTCGAATCGCTAGTTGAAAAATAAAGTTGATGGGATTTTGGCTTGGTAATAACAGCAGTGTTTTCGAGTGGCGACCACCACGCACCGAAAGACGCAGCGTGGCCGCCGACAAGGTGGACTGACGACCTGGTGAAGGTCACGGGAAACCGCTGGATGCGGGATGCGCAGGACCGATCGTCGTGGAGATCCTTGGGGGAGGCGTATGACCAGCACTGGACGTCTTTTAGTTGAAATGATGGTGATGATGATGACGAATAACAGCCGCACGGGATTATAAGTCAGAGTAAGCTGCGCTTGCCACGGTTGGTCTATGGTTGGGTGCCCAAGACCTCTCCGTGCCTTGGAAAGCAAGTTTGTGACATTCGTTACTGGTCATCAGAAGTTCGAATGTCTGACCACCAGTCTTACCAACGCGTATTCTACATCTAACTGTGAATTTGAACAGTCCGCACATCACATCTTGTGGGAGTGTGTTCTTTGGCAGAATGAACGCAATATTATGTTGGATAGTGTACAAGTTACATCCGGAGTCGTTTATTATACGGACCTTGTAGAAACTATAACCAATTTCCGTGCGTTCAGGCGCTTTTGCCATACCTATTATTGGAATCAATTGTAACAGTACATACCTACTTAGGACCCATTAACTTAATCAAATTTTATTCCGTGGTGCTTGGCAATCTGGGCTTCTCCCAGTTGCAATGATGTCCCTTTGGGCCGATTGCCTAGTTCTGTTCTGTCTCCTGCTTTTTATGGAGGGAAATGGAAAAAAATATCTTTTCTTACTCCTCCGCTATTCTTTTCTGATTAATTTCGTTGCGGGGCCCAAGACAGATGAATCGTTTCTCCGGGACTCGTCGAGCTTCATTGCTCGGCGTTTTTCTGGCGGTCTCCACTGTTGATTCTGGCTTTCAGGAGTTGCAGTGGGTGGGAGAAGTGTGGCGGGTTACCAAGGCCGTGTTACCCAGTAATACTGGGCTGTGGAGGTCAGATAGGCAGGTATGGTATTCAGCTAAATCTGGATAGACTGGTCGGCTAGGCAGATAATGATAATGATATCTTCTTAGACTTAATTCTTCTAATGCACTGACAGCCGGGCTGGTCTGATAGTAGACCAGTTAGCGCGCTATTATGCAGAATATGTTCAAAGTAGCCTTAAAGGATATAATCAGAAACGAAGTTATTCGACAAAAGTTGTCTGTAAAAGATCGCTCTTCGGCCATCTTTGTAAAAATCTTCTTATTTATGTTCTGTAATGTTTATGGTGTAGACAATAAAGAGTATTCTATTCTAAGAACCGAAATTAACGACATAGCTTTCAGAGAAAGCAAACTGAAGTGGCAGTGGCTGGCCATGTTTGACGAAAGACCTATGGCTGGTGGAACAGACGAATCCTAGAATGGTAAGCGTAGTATTGGACGCCCTCCAGCTTGATGGATGGGCGACCTCAAAAAGGTGGCTAGTGTAAAGTGTTGCAAGGCACACTGTACCCGCATGATGGGTTATGGCCGACGCCATTTTAACAAGAGGACGCCAGTGTCCCACATCAACCCAAGCAAGAAGGCTAAACGTACTTTCCAAGGCTTACTCGGTGGTAGGCCATAACATCGGCCGCTGGCAGAAGTTACCACCCAAAAGACAAAGCCTTGCCGCCAAGCGATTTGTCGTGTTCCGGCATGATGTCTGGTGAAGCCGTTCGGAGGACGGGTCTGAGCAGTTGTGTTGCGATGTGTGCCGGGTACGATGCGCCTAATGTTGTTGTGTTGGGAGTTTGGTCGTGGAGGGTCTTCAGATCAACCTCCCTTTGGCGCAGCATCGTTGGTCGTGTTGTTGGGTTTAACATTGCATCACCTCGCTCAACTGCCGTCTTCCTTCCTATTCGCTCAGTTTTTCTGAGTGAATAGGCTCTTAATAAACTAGCGCGCCTTACCATCAACGATCGTATCACTGCTTACCATCAGGCGGGAATGCGGTCAAGTGCTAGTTTATAATTATTAAAAAAAAAAAGGCACGGGAGCAACACACGACTAACGTCCAAACATAACTACGAATTTCCTGTTACAGAAAACCAGTAACATTTTACACTATCGAAAGACAATTGAATCCGATAGCCGATCGATTCTCTGTTCAATATTGTCGTGGTGGCTTAGTGGTTAAAACACCAGCCTCTCAAGTATGAGTGTGTGGTTTCAATTCCAGGTCATGCAAGTACCAACATAACTCTTCTAAGTTATATATACTTTCTAAGTATATCTTGGACACCAATGACTGATTACAAGGTGAAGGAAAACATCTTGAGGAAACCTGGTCTTTAAGTCTGAAATCGCCAACCCACATTGAGCAAGTGTGGTGATTACGCTCAATCCTTCTCTGTATGAGAGGAGACCTGTGCCCAGCAGTGGGACGATAAAAAGGTTGATGATGATTGTTATGTATAATAACATCAGGAAGACAAAATAGCGAGTAGCCATCCTTTCGGTGTTCTATAGGATTCTTTTTGGTGAGTGTGCGAGGGAATTGCATGATTTAGTGCCCCCATCTCCGTTCCACCATCGGACAACCCGTCGCACGGCGAGTTTCCACCCTTACGTCGTTAACACCACTACAATTCGGACGAAGCGTTTCGCCTCCTCTTTTATACCGCGAGGGACTGGAACAATTTACCAGCGGCAGTGTTTCCGTCGGACTACAATTTGAGTGTCTTCAAGGCTAGAGGGAATAGGCTCTTAATAAACTAGTGCGCTTTACCATCAACGATTCCGTCACTGCTTCCCACCAGGCGGGATTGCGGTCAAGCGCTAGTTTATAATTTATATTTAAAAAAAAAACACCAATAACTGCAATAACCATGGCAACAAATTCCAAACACATTCAACTATTGGTCGCCATCTATAAATAAACATTGACTCAAACGCATTTCATTCAAAGACCAAACTAAACATAGAAGTGTCACCATCAATCGCTTCTCTCGGTGGTAAGCCCTAATATCGACCGCCGGCAGAAGTTACCACCCACCAGACAGAGTCTTACCGCCATGTGATTCGTCGTGTTCATGATGCCTGGTGAAGCCTTACGGAGGACGGGTTTGAGCAGTTGCGTTGCGATGTGTGCCGGGTACGATGCGCCAATTGTTGTTGTGTTGGGAGTTTGGTCGTGGAGGATCTCCAGAACAATCTCCCTCTGGCGCAGCATCGTTTGTCATGTTGTTAGGTTTAACATTGTATCACCTCGCTCATCTGCCGTCTTCTTTCCCATTTACTCAGCTTTTTGTTTTTCAGTGAATAGGCTCTTAATAAACTAGCGTGCTTTACCATCAACGATTGCGTCACTGCTTAACATCAGACGGGATTGTGGTCAAGCGCTAGTTTATAATAGGGATGTTTCATGTATAAAAAAAAAATTGAATCTATATAGTCCGTCATTCAGATTATAGAAAAATATTGGATACGTATATTTTGTTTTATCAAATCAATAAAAATTGACAAATATAAAAGGCATCAAAGATCAGGAGTGGTGGCTGCTGACGTCACTGCTCGCTAAAAAGTGTAGCGTGCAGTGACGTCACATGAGTTTTCAACGCACTGTGTCGTCTTAATTTTTTGTTTATATGAAAAAAAAAATACATGTCTTGTATTTTTTGGAAATCTGACTGACGGACTAATTAGTTTTTTTTAGTCAACTACCCTATTATAAAAAAAGGCTTGACGTCCAAATTAATGGAAATGTATGCTGAGGAGACCTGTATGACCTAGAACCAAACATTCGAAGATATGACATCTACCAATCCGGACGGGGCCCGCGTTGTGACCATCGGGCCACTCCCATTGAGTGGAGGCCTATGACTCGGCAGAGAGATCATTAGGCTGATTAGACTTACCTTTATGCCTGGAGGCTTTTATTTAGGTGTGCTGTGGTATGCTGTAGTGTGGTGGCTTTTGTTAATATTTGAAATTTATAGTTATTGTTGGAGTTTTGGCGGGAAATCAAGCAGAGTGTCACGCTCATTTTTCATCGGACTTTTAAAATTATTTATATTGTTCTTTACTAAATAAAAGTGCGTGATTTATGTAGTAAAAAGTGCATTCAGTAAATAATTCATAAAGAACAGTGAAATGTCATACAGCATAGTGGCCACATCATGACTTTGTCTCAAACCTCCAGCGTAAGACGTATCACGCCGTCTTTTTCGACATGAACAATTCATTGCGTGACATTGGCTAAATGCACAAACCGTGCGAAGCCATAAAAGAAAGAAAGAATAGTTATTGTTCTTTTTTCGTATTTGTTGCTATACGCGCTTGATTATCTGATGGCAAATCATTTTTTCGTATTTGTTGCTATACGCGCTTGATTATCTGATGGCAAATCATTTTTTCGTATTTGTTGCTATACGCGCTTGATTATCTGATGGCAAATCATTTTTTCGTATTTGTTGCTATACGCGCTTGATTATCTGATGGCAAATCATTTTAATGGAATGCTGTGCTTAGTAATGTTAATTTCTTTGCACAGATACCTTTACAGAATCAAGTTTTTCTAACTAAGCAGACAGCTGTACTGCTGGGGAGTTCGTTGCGCCATTTCTTCTTCCCAGCGTAAGTACTAGGAAGTGGCGAAGAACGAATGTTTTGGAGGACAGTTTTTTTCTAATTTTGACATCCAAAAAGTACTGATTTTTAGCATAATTTGAATAAATTACTTTTACTATTAGACCCCCGACAAGGTGGACCGATGACCTGGCGAAGTTCGTGGGAAATCGCTGGATGCGGGAGCCGCAGAACCGCACGTCGTGGAGATCCTTGGGAGAGGCCTATGTCCAGCAGTGGACGTCTTTCGACTGAAATGATGATGATGATGATAAACAGAAACTGAGTAAGGGTCCACTCCCTTTCACTGATAGGGGGTTTGTGACCCAGCAATGGGTTAATTATCGGCGAATTTTATATACCAGGGCCAAAATACCTGACGTTTATTCGTGTCTACCAATTTATTATTCTCTGCTCATGCAGTCCTTTGATGTGTTGCGTTGTAACGTCGTCGCTAATGAGGCCTGATTGAAAGTAATACTTTGAGTTCAAATAGACAAAGATTATTAGTGGGAAGAGTCGATATCGAGGTCTCTAAATTGATGGCGGTGTAGGCTAAATACTGACGTTGTATGTATCTAAGAAAATGTTTGATATGAATACGTAGTTAAAGTTGCTTCCGTAGGGAGGCAATCCAAAAACACGAATGATAACTAATTTGGGGGATATTATTTGGTGTTTCAGCTTCATATCTATCATTGCTATCCAAAATTCAATTACACCACTGAATAGCTAAGGATTCAAAGAATTAATTACGCTGTGACGTCAGTCATACATGGCGCTTTGTGGAAGGGGTAGCGCCGCCGTTTGGAGGTCATTGTGCCGCGTTTACGTGCAAGGAAAGTAATCGTCTTGGTTATTTTTTTTTAAATGAAATGTTGCCTCACACTTTGTGTTATTCCTGTATCGTGGGTACGTTCACAAACATTTAAAATCAGATACACAAACAGCCAGACCAACAACTAGGTACTTGTAGGCCATACAAATATTTGTTTCGTACGGGAAACGAACATATAATAGTGTCAAAAGACTGTTCTTATGACTGAGGCAGTCATAAGAACCGCAACAGTCGATTAATCACGTTAAGGTATGCTTGTCGCCTGGATGGGTGACTATCTTTACATATTAAGAGCAGAGACGGAAAAGTAGTTCGTATTGCGACCATGGCAGTCTATCACAACGGTGACTAGACTCCAGAATCAAGTCAGCCGAAGCACGAAGCAAAGAAACCCCTTTCTAGGGGGTTATTATGATATGTTAAAACCATGGTTCTAGTTTCAGACAAAGTCGAAGCTGTACAGGATAAATACTTTCTCGGTGGTAGGCCATAACATCGGCTGCCGGCAGAACTTACCACCCACCAGACAAAATCTTGCCGCTAAGCGATTCGTCGTGTTCTGGCATGATGTCTGCCGAAGCCGTACTGAGGACTGGTCTGAGCAGTTGTGATGCGATGTGTGCTGGATATGATGCGCCAAATGTTGTTGTGTCGGGAGTTTAGTCAGATCAATCTCCTCTGGCGCAGCATCACCTCGCTCAACTGCCGTCTTCCTTCCTATTCACTCAGTTTTTTTGAGTGAATAGGCTCTTAATAGACTAGCGCGCATTACCATCATCGATTGCATCACTGCTTACCATTAGGCGGGATTGCGGTCAAGCACTAGTTTAGAAATAAATTTAAAAAAGCGCTATCCCTTTCCACAACGATTTAATGATGGTTTTAGCGTCATAGTTGAGCTTTTTTTTTTTTTGTTTTCGGGGGGAAACCTTCATAAGGCACCCGACCCCCGAGGAATGAGGTCGGGTAGTGTGGGATTTTTACCTCACTAAAACCACCCCGGTGATCACCATCTGCGCCTAGGGGATGGACCCGGTTCCTCTTAAAAGACCAATTCCGGAACCCTCCCTGCGCAATGCCTGTAAGGCGCATCCCAGGAGAGACTGTAAGAGGGCCTCTCCTAAACTTCCTATGCACGGCAGCACGTGACCACTATGCCACCGTCTTCCCTGGGGTTACTTAGTGGGCAGGCAGAGTCCCCGCTTTGTATGCCCGCGACCCCAAAGGTCCACCTACCTCAATAAGTAGGCGGGTTTCGGCGTATTAAGCGCCAAGGCGGTTGCCTCCCCGACGCCTCCTTCTCCGAGCAGGATCAGCCCTCTCTCGATCCCGTTCGGCGGCTTCCTTCTTGGCCATCACGGTCTCACAGAAGGAAGCTACTTCTGTCCAATTCTCTGTCTTTGCCAGCATAGCCCTTACTACTGCCGGCAGAGACAGGTCTTGCCCGATCCTAGCAACTAGGACCCGCCGCTCGGAGTCCCGTGCAGGGCACTCCTCGAGCGTGTGCTGTGCGGAATCCAGACTGCCCCCACAATGATGGCAATTTGCCGTGTTCTCTCGCCCAATTCTGTTCAGGTACTCACCGAAGCAACCGTGTCCAGTGAGCACCTGTGTGATCCTGAAGGAGATGCGCTCCCCCTTTTTCAGCCAGGCTTCGAAGTATGGCAGAACGGCTTCAACAACGCGCTTGCGCGAATATTGCGGCAGCTGTAACCGCTCGCGCCACCGGTCGAGCGCGAGTTGCCGTTCCCGTCGTCTAAGTTCTACGAGTGCAGTTCCTGGCACATTATTCCCGCTTTGGCGGATGTTACAGATCTGGCTGTAGACCTTCGCATCCATATCCGCCAAGATGTCCAGCGGCGGAAAGCGTGCCAAGAGAGTTGCCGCCTCAAATGATATCGTTCGGTATCCTCATGCGATACGAATGGCCATTTTCCGCTGCAGTCTGTTGACTTTAGTCTTGCAGCGTCGAAGGCCTGAAAGTTTACTTGACCAAACAGGCGCTCCGTAAAGAACCATCGATAGCACGACACCCGCGTAGAGGCGGCGAACTTCCTCCCGAGGTCCTCCGAGATTGGGCAGCAGTCTATGCAAAGCACCCACTGCATTTTCGATCCGGGGAACCAGGCGCTCGAAGTGTTGTTCGAAGCCCCACCGACCATCCAGGGTAAGGCCAAGATACTTTATGTATCGCCCCACCTGGACTTGCACATCTCCGACATGGACCACCGAGCTGGGTGGCTCTCTGCTCCTCGGCAGTTTATGAAACCATAACGCCTCGGTTTTCTGTGGTGCTATCTCCAGACCCAGCTCGCGGATAGATGCCACGACTTTAGCCACCCCGAGTTCGGAAAGCTGGATAGTCTCCTCGAACGTTGTCCCGCCGGCCAATACCAGAGTATCATCTGCGTAGCAAACGATATTAACACCGACGGGGAGATCGACACGCAGGACCACATCGTATGCCAGATTCCACAGGATAGGACCGAGAACTGACCCCTGCGGAACCCCACATGTAATCTCCCTCCGTTGAATGCTACCATCACGGCCCATATATCGGATGTACCGGTCGCGCAGGTATGCCCCAATTATGCATTGCAGGTAGGGAGGCACTTCATGATGTACCAGTGCCTTTCTAATTGCATCCCAGGGTAAAGAGTTGAAGGCATTGACGATATCCAAACTTATTGCCAACATCACCCCACCCCGGGACATCGCCTGGTCCGACAACGCACGGACGCGAAGAATTGCATCTACGGTGGAACGCTGCTGCCGGAACCCATACTGGCTGTCAGAAAGGTTGGGACCAACTCGCGATAGGTGCTCGACGAGCCTCTCAGCAATCACTCTCTCAAAAAGCTTGAAAGACTCGTCAAGCAAGCATATGGGACGGTATCCAGAGGGAGACTCTGCGGCCCTGCCTTCCTTCCTCAACAAAACCAATCCAGCTTCCTTCCAACTGGAGGGGAACACGCCTGCACGAAGACAGCCATTAAATAGTCGTCTCAGGCGGTCACCCAGAGCAGCCAGAGCGAGGATAAATAGTCGTCTCAGGCGGTCACCCAGAGCAGCCAGAGCGAGGACCCACGCCCGGCCAGGGACTCCATCCGGACCTGGCGCGGTATTGCGAGTCCCCAAGCGCTTTACAGCTCGGTCTAGCTCCCCTTCGGTCACCCCCAACTCGTCAGACCAGTCAGACAATAACGGGGGAGGCGAGGGACCGTTGCTAGCTACTGGAAAGAGTGTATTTACCACTCTCTTCAGCAGGCCTGGATCCATGGTCTCCGTAATGGGGGGGACCCATGGGCGTAATTTGCCCATGACCATCCTGTAAGGTTTCCCCCACGGATCTCTATCCAGCCCCTCGAGAAGCTCGCTCCAAGACCGAGACCTGGCTTCCGCGATAGCATGTTGAGGCGCCATAGTCGCTACTCGGTAAGCTCTATAAACTCTGGCTATCTCTTCCTCCGTTGCTCGTCTTCTGCGTCGGGTGCGCTGGAACTGGCGTCGGGCTCTAAGACATACATTTCGTAGCTGTGCAATATTTTCCGACCACCAGTAAGCCGCACCAGGACGCTGCCTGTGCCTGACCCGGGGCATAGCAGCGTCACAAATTGACGTCATTGTGTCCTGGAACCAAGTCGCCTCTTCCTCTGGATCGAGCGAGATCCTTTGGGTTCCACCATCATCTGACCACGCTACTACGTTGGCAGCTGCGACAAGCAAATCACGATTAAGCTGTTTGAGGGCCCAACGACGCGCGGGTGGACTTGGGCCTGTACGGTTCGGGCCGAGGAACGGATGGAGTGGAACAGAGAAAACGATGTGTCGATGATCAGAAAGAGTGACCATCTCCTCCGCTACTCTCCAATCCGAAACCACGCGGGCTATAGAAGGACTCGCCCATGACAGATCCACGATTGACTCCCCCTGCCATCGAACGCATGTGGCAACGGACACTCGATTCAAAAGTCGAAGATCGAGCGAAGCTGCCCAGTCCTGCATTACGTGTCCCCTCGGTCTATCCCGGGTATTACCCCACGCTCTAGAGTTAGCATTAAAGTCACCCAGGACAAGCAGGGGCGTGCACAAAGATTTTATTGGGGGTATGCATAAATATACCTACTATCCAAATCTCTGTGCTTATATATGGTAAAACTTAAAAAACGTAACTTAGACGTAGTTTCAATTTAACATAGTCGCGTACTTTTTCGCATGTCAACATTGAATTGATGTTTGTGCGTGGCTACAATGAACATCTAAGTATGTGATTGATGATAAGAACAAGTCAAATAAATGATATACGTGGGGTATTAGGTATTTTTTATTTGCCCAAATGAATACAATGAAATCATCATCATCTCAGGGTTAATACCAGTCGCATCCAAAGCTTTGGAATCTGGGGTCCGCTTTTCCAGTCTAATTGCTGATTTTGGCGAAATTTCGACAATTTCCGTGAAGCGACTGCCGTCTGACCTCCACAACGCGAAGGCAATATCGAAGCATTGAAGTTAGACCAATTGTTGGACTTTTGTGGGCTCCAACAACCCGTAACGACTGCCACTAGATGTTCGCATGGCAACCGAAACCAACGGCTTAACGTGCTTTCCGAGATACGACCAGACCAGTGCAAATATTCATATTCATGCATACAAATACTTACACTGCGCGAGGATCGAACCCGCGCCTCCTTACGCAGCGGCCGCGTTCGCTACCGCTACGCCATGTAGGCTGTCAAAATACAATGAAATGGTATTACTAACTCAACTGTAAATAAGTAATAATTTATTTCTCAAAAAACTAAAAAAAAATATTTCACTATCTATAAATTAAATCAACGCGCCTATCTATTTTTAAATAACTCTGTAAAAATCAAATATATATAAGATCGTTTTGAAATCGCTAAAAGTTCTTTTAAAATGGACAGATAGACAAATCTATGAGTCTGCTTTGGCTTTTCATAAATATGCGTAATGCACTACTCATTGGAATCATAACTATTAAATTTTGCTAATTTGTAAACTTCAGGAAAATTATTACAACATAAAGTATAGTATTGAAATTCAAAAGCAAGTAGGTTGAAAAACTTAAGGTCTTTTAAGTTTTTATAACGTCGAACTGTCAAAGCCGTGTTTTAAAATAATATACCTATACGAGAAACAAAACAATTTATTTGTACACACTACACAACCTGCTAACCACATATAATTATCATAATACTTTTTATAAAGACAACCTTTCTTTTGTGTTAATCCAAAAACTCTAAAATAAATGAATATTCAATTCCGCTTAAAACAATCAATACATATTTAACCCATATACACCAATAATGAAACAACATAAGCTGCTAAAATAAAAAGGTATTTGAACGAACAACAATCATGCTATATTTCTGAACTTCTTAAATTCGTCGCATTATTAGAAGCTGTGCTTATCATGGGCTTTAAACCCAAAGAAATTTCACGCACACGTACACAACAGTTTAGGCACACAAGCAAATAATTTTATACACAGACAGATACGGAAGAGGCACATTTTGTTTATGCTTACGCCGTAAGAGGCGCGGGTGTCGCGCCTAAGGCAACTAATGTGTCTCGTTAGCACTAGGCCCAATAGATGGCAGTGTTATCAATAACTGATTAACAAAGTCTTTTAGTTTTAACTTTGTAGTATATAAATTATTTTACAGTATATTATAATTTTAGAAGACTATTAGGGTATGCAGAGCTTTTCTGCTTGTAAGGAGCGCACGCGCCTGAGGACAAGCACTGGACGGGAGGTGCATTTATTTCGAATGCAGTTCGTAATCCCATCCAAGTATCGTTCGAATTCGTTCGGAAAACAGCCCACAACGGCCAGAGATCCCCATTCCACGGCAACATAACCCTGCCCTCTATCTAATAAAGAGCAGTGAAGCCCACCGCTTCCACCAGCCCAGTAGACGGCAACAGAGTCCTCGGTATCTCGGAACCAACGAGGATGATCTTGTAGGCCATAGGGCTCTGCTACTACTGCCAAGGCAACCGACCACTCCACAATTGTCTGATTAAAAAGATTCTGTGCATTGCGGCAGTGATTTAGGTTGCACTGAAGAACTTTTAGGGCTGGGAAGGCGAGGTATCCATTTCCTCTGAAAGGCCCACACTCAGTGATGCGGGCGCCGATTCCTGCGATATAACAGGGGCATGTAAGGGTCGTCGCTTTCGTGGAGCGCATTTCTTGCCCCCCAACCGGTGATCCGCTGGAAGACCCTGGTCTGCACATAACGGACACCGCAGGGTCGGTGATGTGCATTCCCTCGCTTTGTGAGCTCCGCCACAGGCGTAGCACTTGTCGCTCCGGTCAATTGTACTAGTGCACTGGCAGCGGACGTGTCCGGGCTCAAAACATCGGTAACACATCATCCGACGCGCCCCCAAAACTTGAACCCTTGCTAACGTCCAACCTAAGCGCAATTTTTCAGATGCCAGTCATAGTTGAGCCTAAGGTGGAGATTCTAGACGAATCCGCCTTGGAATGTAAATGTGGTGCTGTTTCTCAAACGATGGGGCACTTAATACCGTATCCTGTATGTCCAGTTAGTAGTAGATGCTAGTGATGGCGCCAAATACGTAACTGAACTCTGGGCCGAGTTCCATTTAGTTTTTTATCGACGCGCTAAGAAAAAGAGATATACAGAGTGGTGCTGACAATACGACAATAAATTAAACATCGTGTACGTCAACACATTCTCAGTCTACCCATAAAAAATCATATAAATATGTCGATAAGTTTAGTCACAGGAAATTATTTTTCATTTTTCACATTTTCTACATCATGTACATGTTGACAAGAAAGCGCTTACAGGTTAATGACCACCGCGTTCTGCGGCACCAAACTTTAATAATAATGGCGCGAAAAAAGCAAGTCGATACAGGATCGCGCTGTCGCCGATCGGAGGTCAGTGAACCAATATTTTTAAAGGATGTTCTATTTTGTTTGCAATTTTGTGCGATTTAGTTTTTAGAAATTTTATTTTTTTTTATTTTTGATGCTAGGTTTTTTTCTATGGTTTGGGATTATTCCTATGAACCAGCATTGTTTGCGTTTTCATTTATTGTCGTATTGTCAGCACCACTCTGTATAGTTGTGAAAAGATATAAGTATTCAACCACGTCATGTGGGGATAGATAGGAACGGGGTGTAAAGTTCACTCCACTATAGAAAAAGGAGAATACTCCGACCACACGAGTGTAGTGTCTAGTGGGCAACTGCCCGGTAAATTATGTTAGGTTGGTGTTTCTGGCGGGCAACTGCCCGATGAATCATGTCGAGCTGTTTTGTATACGCAAAGTCGGAGGTAAACTCCACTTGCGCGATGCATGATTTTGCATGACGTCAGTTTGACGCGTAGTACACTGGTGGTTATCACATAGTCACTTTTAGACTTGGGACTAAGTGCTTAAAAGTAAAAAAGCAGTTATGCTTTTTACTTATTTCAAAAAGCAGCTTTTGTTATCTGCTTATTTGCTTAATTGCTTATAAACTTTGAAAGCAATTTCTAGTGCAAAAAGTATATGTTAATGTTTGCTGCTTGCTATTTTATTTATGATTTTTTATTAAACATGAATATTGATAACCGACGATTTGTACGAAAAAGATTTTTTACAAATATTACATTCCGCGACTTTGTCAGAAAGTGAACTTCTTTTAAAAAAGGTCCAAATCTCGTTATTATTACGATTGCAAGACATTTTTTAAAAGTCTAAATGAAATAATAATTTTACCAAGTATTTTACACTTAACCTAAAAATGCATATATTTTTTTAATTAAACTCCACTCAATATAGTCTTTCACAAATTAAAAACACACTATAGTCACAAAAGAATAACCAAACGCGTATCAGCACTGACCAATTGACCATTACCATTAAGCAGCCATATTAAAAAAACATAATTCACTAATTCAATAAGTTGAACTGATTCGAAGAATTTGACAAAGCAGAAAAGCAAAAGCAACTAAATAAATAAGCATATAGCATAAGTGAAAGAAAAGTTATACGAAATTACGAAACAGTTGCTCTGCAAAAGCACTATCCAACTTAGTAGGTAAGTCGTATATATATTGGTAGGATTACCATCACAAAAAGTTGAATCTGTTTTTTTTTTAAAAAGCAACTTATGTTGCTTTTATAAAAAGCATGCTTTTTTATTGCTTTATACTTTTTTATCATCTCTAGTCACTTTTCGAAAATAGTGCGGAACTTTTCTTTATAGACTGTCTGCACATATAATCAGATCGTAGTCTATGGAACACGCGAATCAATGTAGCAAAATTATTAATTAAGACACATGTACATTTTATTGTGTCCCTTACTAACCATGACTTTGCGTGCAACCATCTGTTGCAGTAAGTATTGTCTCTAAATAACACCACGCCCCTCTCTTTAGGAGGGAGTGGGCAGTAATCTACAACTCGGTAAAATTACATATGTCTAAGGGGCTCTGCGTCCCCAAGTCTGTCAGAGCGCAAAGGTCACTTTGGCTTTTCTGTTTTTATGGGACAAAACCCGCCACACTGTTTCCCACCCCCTACAACTCCTGAAAGCCAGAATCAACAGTGGAGACCGCCAGAAAAACGCCGAGCAATGAAGCTCGACGAATCCCGGAGAAACGATTCAACTGTCTTGGGTCCCGCAATGAAATTAATCAGAAAAGAATAGCGGAGGAGTGAGAAAAAAGATATTTTTTCCACTTCCCTCCATAACAAGCAGGAGACAGAACAGAACTAGGCCAATCGGCACAAAGGGACATTATTGAAACTGGGAAAAGCCCAGATTGCCAAGCACCACGGAATAAAATTTGATTAAGTTAATGGGTCCTAAGTAGGTATGTGCTATTACAATTGATTCCAATAATAGGTATGGCAAAAGCGCCTGAACGCACGGAAATTGATTCTAGTTTCTACAAGGTCCGTATAATAAACGACTCCGGATGTAACTTGTACACTATCCAACACAATATTGCGTTCATTCTGCCAAAGAATACACTCCCACAAGATGTGATGTGCGGACTGTTCAAATTCACAGTTCGATGTAGAACATTGACACAAAGGCGAAGGAACAAGTTTAAAAGAATACTACTTTTAAAGTTACCATGACCTGTGAGAAATTGGGGAACGCACTCTGGCTGCATGTTTTGGGGCAGAATAGAAGGAGGTGGTATAATCCACCATTAGTCGAAGGTGCGGTGAATGTGCAAGTACCTGCCGGGCCCCAACTTTTGGTACTGGAAGTTAGAACAGTAGGTTATTACTTGGTAGGAGTTACTTCCTCCGTTATTTGTAGACGGAGTGTATTCTTGAGAATCATCATCATCATTTCAGCGTTGAACCCATTCGTATCCGAAGCTTTTTCAGCTTTGGAGTCTGGGGTCCGCTTTCCCAGTCTAACTGCTGATTTTGGCTAAACTTAGATAATTTCCGTGAAGGTGATATCGAAGTTTTGCAGCTCGACCAATTATTGGACTTTTGAGGGTTCCAACAACCCGTAACGACTGTCCTTAGATGTTCATATGGCAACCGGGACCAACGGCTTAACGTGCTTTCCGAGGCACGACTAGACCAGTGCAAATATTCATATTCATGCATACAAATATTTGTGCAGCATTCATTACCGCCACGGAGGCTGTCCTAACATGCGTATTGGAACACGATCCAACATAAGTAGTTGTTATAAGGCGAGGAAGATGGACAGAGGCGAAAGGCAGGTCCACTTTAAACCAAACCATTTTTACAGTAGATTCAACCGATATTGACTTTTATTGCGTTGGAGAGAGAACAATATTAGCTGCAGCAAACATTTGGCAATGTAACGACTTTCTTCTTTTAACGCCATCCTTATGTCTACGAAATAGAAGTCTAAATCGGTTGAACTGACTGTAAAAAAAGGGTTGTTATGTAAAAACCAGTTAAATGAAAATTTTAGTACCAATAATTGATACTCGAATTAGCATATTAGCATATGGGTCGTGTCACCTCTTTTCGCCGAGAACCCGTGCCTATTAATTACTCCTCCCGATTAGAGGCAATTCCCACTGCTGAAACACAGGCTTCCTCCTTTCGAGAAGGCTGTATGTAAGTTTAGGTTCAATTAAACGACGGTTTCCTCACGACACGACAGTTTTCCTTTTTCTTTTCTCGGTGGTAGGCCATAACATCGGCCGCCGGCAGAAGTTACCACCCACCAGACAAAGCCTTGCCGCCAAGCGATTTGTCGTGTTCCTGCATGATGTCTGGTGAAGCCGTACGGAGGACGGGTCTGAGCAGTTGTGTTGCGATGTGTGCCGGGTACGATGCGCCTAATGTTGTTGTGTTGGGAGTTTGGTCGTGGAGGGTCTTCTGATCAATCTCCCTTTGGCGCAGCATCGTTGGTCGTGTTGTTGGGTTTAACATTGCATTACCTCGCTCAACTGCCGTCTTCATTCCTATTCGCTCAGTTTTTCTGAGTGACCTATTACCTCTTAATAAACTAGCGCGCTTTACCATCAACGATCGCATCATTGCTTACCATCAGGCGGGATTGCGGTCAAGCGCTAGTTTATAATTATTAAAAAAACAACGTTTTTCAGCAGCGATGATGAAATAATTTTTACAGATTACAGAACCTACTGCTCTAAAACATATAAATACCTGGAATCAACTAAAACAAACATACTGATTAGCAACAACCATATATATAAAACTAGTAAAGTCCTATATTTACCTCACTTAAATAAACCGACTGCCAAGTCTTAGAATCATATATTGGTAAACATCTGAAACGGTTTCATTCAGCCTGTTAGAGTGCGCGCCTTTGCACGTTTGGAAACGGATTTTTTTTCTGTTATATTTTTAGTCTCTGGTATAACGTCTTTGGCGGGAATCACGAAAAATAGTTGGTGAGTCATTGTAATTTGTACATTTTACACAATAAACTAACTGTATCCTCGTATTTGCTATTTTAGTGATAAATGATTTTAATTCTGTAAGCGGCCGTGTGTTTATCAATATGTGGAAAAAATTGCCGTCTAATGTTTTTGTGTTGACGAATTGTCAATAATTCAAAATTGTTTTTCCAAAATAATCTGACTTTAGAACAATCAGTCCAAAGTAGGTTTTTATAAACACTTACACATCAGTCATATTTTTATAACTGGTACAATTGAAATGCTCACCAAAATACTTGTATAATTTTTTTGGATCTACGAAAATTGAATTAGATTTTTCTTTATAATTTATAAACTAGTGCTTGATAGCTATTCCGCCTGATGGTAAACAGTGATGCAATCGTTGATGGTAAAGCGCGCTAGTTTATTAAGCCTATTCACTTAAAAACCTTAGTGAATAGGAAGGAAGACGGCATTTGGGCGAGGTGATGCAATGTTAAACCCAACACCAACAATGCTGCGCCAGAGGGAGATTAATTTGGAGACCGTCCACGACCAAACTCCCAACACAACAACATTTGGCGCATCGTACCCGGCACACATCGCAACAGAATTGCTCAGACTCGTCCTTCGTACGGCTTCACCAGACGAACGCGACGAATCGCTTGGCGGCAAGACCTTGTCTGGTGGGTGGTAACTTCTGCCGGCTACTCTCATCCAGTTACTACCAGCCTTCCTGCCAAAATCGTCGCTTCAGCTAGTCTAAGGGCGTCCCATCTTACGTTTATCGATTCGCTTTAACATTACTTATTGAAGACCAACTAAACGAAATATGAAAATCGCTGAATCAATAATTTAAACAAGCATTTTGAACTTTGATCATTTGTTTTGATCAATTGGAATGTCAGCGCAACTGATATAATTGTGATCGATGACCTCTTTTATAAAAGGAGATCGTGGCTAACAGCTGTACGGTAAGCTTCACTTGTCACGGTCTGTTCGTGGAAGGGTTACCACCAGAATGAGTAATAACGGGACCTTTGATAAATTACAATTGTTATATATGTCGTTATGAGCAGTGGTGAACCCGGGTACCCCAGAATTATACAATAGAATAGAATAGAATACTCTTTATTATGTTTATACTCTTTATAGCGGTCAACACGCCTGCCTGCGACGTGGAGGCCCCGGGCCTGGGTCTTGGATGTTTATCTATATATTTATCTATTATAAAATATAGTATCGTTGAGTTAGTATCCCATAACACAAGTCTCGAACTTACTTTGGGGCTAGCTCAGTCTGTGTGATTTGTAAAAAAATAAAAATAAAATAAAAAGATCTTACGAAGGCACACACGATATAATGGGCGGTCTTATCGCTGAAAGCGATTTTTTACAAACAACCCTTGAATGAAATATTAAAGGGAAGGAGAGAGAAATAATGTAGGTTGTCTACAGTGTAATATTTACATAGATTATATCTATACTAATATATAAAGCTGAAGAAATTTGTTTGTTTGTTTGTTTGAACGCGATAATCTCAGGAACTACTGGTCCGATTAGAAAAATTCTTTTTGCCTTGGATAGTCCATTAATCCAGGAAGGCTTTAGGCTATATAACATCACGCTGCGACCAATAGAAGCGGAGCATAACTAACTCCATGCGAACGAAGTCGCTGGCGGCCGCTAGTAAGAAATATGTACGTTAAGTTAGTACCTACTTTAAGTGTATCATACTAGTGTAATAAAAATTATATTTAATGAAATGAAATGAAATCATTTATTAAGCAAGTAGGATCACCGATCACTTTTACACGTCATGTTTTTTTTTTTTTTTTAACTGATGAAGCCGGCATTTCCTAACTGACTACCTCTGAGAAGAAATAGCCGAAACAAACTCAGGGATCATCGTCTTTTTTCAAGTCCTGACATTAAAAATGAGAATGTTTACAATAATTTACCTTATAATTACGCATATTGCTTAATAACAATGCTTAACAGAGCGAGCAGCTCAGTCCCAAGCTTTCTTGTCTTCTAAATAATCTGTGATTTTATAATAACCCTTTTTGCAAAGTTTGGCCTTTATATAGTTTGTAAATCGTTTAATGGGTAAGTTTCGAATGTCATACATAAATTTATGTCATACATAAATGTGAAATATACATCTAATTAGTAAACATCATACAAGAGCAAATAAAATATCGGATATTTATGTAATATTTTTTATCACTACTGCTCTAAAAAAAGTGGTAAAAACATCGTGAGGAAACCAGCATGTCCTGGAACCAATAATTCGAAGACAAGTGACCTCCGACACTCCCTTTCTCAGGGTTAAGGCCTGAACCCGCACTGGAAGGTTTTTTTTTTTTTTTAAAGACACCCGTCATCACAGGGCGTTGTCGCCCTACTTCTTGCGTGGCAAGAAATCTTGTTTACTTATTATTTTAGGTTACTTTTTTCCTATAATAATATTTTTGTCACATCTTTATTATTACACTATTTATGTACTTATAATCTATTAATTATTACTTCTGTCATTTTAATATATCTAATTATACATTACAAATTCGTTCCACTTATGTTACAACCTATTGGCAGTTCTTGCCGACGACAATTGCTGGGTTGCACCGCCCCTCGTTTTGTTCCTGTCATTGCACATTTTTGCAACTTTGAGGCAAAACCGCTCCAGATACGGCCTGGAGTGTTTGTCTGCCATTAGGTCGGCAATTGTCGTTTCTGATAAAGCTCTTCCAGTACTTACTTCCAGGCGCACTGGAAGGTTATAACCTGTAGAGTAATTACGTTACATACTATAAGTAGCAATGAGTTTCAATTTGACAGTTCAACAATATTCATTGCGTTATTGAAGTGAAACTTCTTTACGCACGCTTGACGAGTAAGCTGGCGAACGCGTGACGTAAGCGTTACGAAAAGTGATCGGGCAAGGCGAACGGAAGTTAAGTGGGAGATATAAGCACAGAGGCGCCCGTGGCGCGAGCTTGGTACTACAAGGTCTAAAACGAGTTTTTTTTTTTTTTTCAATAAATATAGAAGATCTACTTATGCAAAAATATTAATTTACCAATGAAACCATGAAATAAATTTAAATATTTATAGAAAATTAATATATGTATATGTGTATACATGTATATATTGCACACATATATATATATATATATATACTAGCTGACCGGCAAACGTTGTTTTGCCATATAAATAATAGATTAAATTACTAAAATGGCTATTAAAAAATAAGGGTTGATCGTAGAAGGGTGAAAATTGGGGATTGTATGTATTTTTGTATGTTGTATCATAAAAAAATTGAAATTAAAAATTTTGTCTAAAAATTAAAAAAAAAATTAGGGGTGGACTACCCCTAACATTTAGGGGGATGAAAAATAGATGTTGGCCGATTCTCATAGATACCGGTTAAGCACAAAAAAAATCATCAAAATCGGTCGAGCCGTTTCGGAGGAGTTTAAAGCCGAACACCGTGACACGAGAATTTTATATATTAGATATACATACAGATGGAGCGAAAGAAGTTTCACTTCAGTCGTGTGGTCATAAGCACACTCGTTTTTTTTTTTAAACATATCGAGCAATGGATTAGCAATATGCTTCAAACTGACTCATGTGTTACGTAATTGTGATTCTGCACACTAGTTACGTAACACGATATCATTCTAAATCTGAACTATGTTGAAGGTTATTGCTAATGTGCCAGTGGAGCAGACGCCCGGCCTAGGTAGGCGCAGGCTTGCGGGCGGTGAGCAGTGGGCAGCTCGGCGCCCGGTAAAGACCAGGCCCGAGTCAGGCTCAAAGATCTATGTCTTGAATCGTCTATGTCTTGAATGTCATGAAATGTCGGTCTCCTTGGCGCAGCGGTCAACACGCCTGCCTGCGACATGGAGGCCCCGGGTTCGATCCCCGGCCAGGTCGTGATGGAAAACGATCTTTTCCTGATTGGTCTGGGTCTTGGATGTTTATCTATATATGTATCTATTATAAAATATAGTATCGTTGAGTTAGTATCCCAGAACACAAGTCTTGACCTTACTTTGGGGCTAGCTCAATCTGTGTGATTTGTCCTTAAATATTTATAAAAGAGATGTCAGCACATCGTGACGTTGTCTACGAAGACCGATTCCTGGCCGGGCCACGGGTTAATTGAAAGAGATCCCGTAACCCTGGCGCACAGGCAAGTGAAGGAACACGGGTGGGTTTAGGTCAGTAAAAGTCTGACACACCGTTCCGCTCCGCTCAGAGCAGGAGAGGTCATTCGATGAGTTAACATCCCGAAAAAAAGTTTTTTAGCTAACCTATTGCGTCATATGTTCGAAAAAAAGTGTCTACTCAACAAAGTCAAAAAAAAAAAATTACAATGAATATCCTTGAACTGTCAAAATGAAACTCACTCATTCCTACTGATAATGTGTTACGCAATAGGGTATTTGACTAAAAAAAAAACTAATTAGTCCGACAGTCAGATTTCCAAAAAATACTAGACACGTATTTTTTAATTTTTCATATAATCAATAAACGAAGACGACACAGTTCGTTGAAAACTCGTGTGACGTCACTGCTCGCTAAAAAGTGTAGCGTGCAGTGACGTCACACGAGTTTTCAACGTCACCAGCCACCACTCATAATTATAAACTAGCGGTTGACCGCAATCCCGCCTGATGGTAAGCAGTGAAATGCGATCGTTGATGGTAAAGCGCGCTAGTTTATTAAGAGCGTATTCACTCAGAAAAACTGAGCGATTAGGAAGGAAGACGGCATGAGCGAGGTGATGCAACGTTAAACCCAACAACACGACCAACGATGCTGCGCCAAAGGGAGATTGATCTGAAGATCCTCCACCGTCCAAACTCCCAACACAACAATATTAGGCGCATCGTACCCAGCACACATCGCAACACAACTGCTCAGACCCGTCCTCCGTACGCTTCACCAGACATCATGCCAGAACAGGACAAATCGCTTGGCGGCAAGGCTTTGTCTGGTGGATGGTAACTTCTGCCGACGGCCGATGTTATGGCCTACCACCGAGAGTAATCTACTCCTGATCTTTGATGCCTTTTATATTTGTAAATTTTTATTGATTTGATAAAACAAAATATACGTATTCAATATTTTTCTATAATTTGAATGACGGACTAAATAGAATCATTTTTTTTTTTACTCAGGAAACATCCCTATTACGCATCTGATTAAAAATCCTTATGTTTATTACCTTCATTAATGTATTTGCACAAAAATGTAAAATTATTAAAAAATATAGATAAGATAATGAGAGAGAACTCAAAAATTGCTGCCTATTTACATAATTTACATGACAATCAAAATCACTAAAACTATAACATAGAAACTAGTTAAACAGGTTTTATCACTGTTTTTGATTAAACTATTTGTTTTGTGATTTGGAGAATAATAGAATTTTCACAGGAAACATGTGCGAACGAACCAAGGATATAAGGGAGCTCCATAACCGAAACTATCGGATATCAGAAATAAAATAATATCCATAACCGTATGCGAATCCGAAAAAGTTTCGGATAATATCGGATAGGGGCGGAGCCTAAATACGACACGTTATGACAGGTTGATTTTTATTTAATTAATGTATTTGCACAAAAATGTAAAATTATTAAAAAATAAAGATAAGATAATGAGAGAGAATTCAAAGATTGCTGCCTATTTACATAATTTAAATGACAATCAAAATCACAGAAACTAGTTAAACATTCCATATTCATTCTAATAGGCTATATCATGATGTTTTTGATTAAACTATTTGTTTTATAGTTTGGAGAATAATAGAATGTTTACATGAAACACGTACGTGCAAATCAAAGATGATAAGGAGCTTCGTGACCGTAACCGAAACTATCGAATATCCGATATGAAATAATATACATAACCGTAATCCAATCCGAAAAGTTACGGATAATATTGAATAGGGGCGGAGCCTAATTACGACAGGTTATAACATTTTATTTTGATAGGCCGGGCAGCGGCCAACGCGCGCTTATTGTTTGTTTTCTTCTGTTGTCGGCTTATCATACTACATCCGTAACCGAATTTACCCGAAATTAACAGATAATCCGATATTATTTCATATCCGTATCCGGTATAATAATCATTTCTATACCTGTATCTGAAATTTCATATCCAAGACATCTCTAGTACAAACATAGGTTTTAAAATATCTTTATTACAATAAATTAGAAAGTAACTTAGGCTCAGGTATTTTCACCTTGCACGCGACCTATCAAATCATCGAGTAAACATAAATTATTATACATACATTAACTCATATACAATTAATACACACATAGTCACATTACATAGGTACTTAATTATACAACATGAAACAAAAAAAAAATCAATACAATCATAAAAAAAAATACAAATATTACGAAATTAAATCAAAGTCATACATTCTGCGATAATAATATAATAATTGGAGTTTGACGGGAAAGCTGAGATGAGTGTCACGCGTATTTAACCTCCTACCCACGAAGTCATTGGCTGCAACCCTCTTTAAACAGACCGATAATTTTGGTAGCTTTTACCACTTTATCTACCATTTTACCGTTAATCAAAATGTTAACTTCATTAATTAACGATTAACGGATTAACGAGTTAATGCCCAGCTATGACCATATGCCAGCTAGCCACACCAAAATGCCAGTAAAGGAAAAAAATAATAATATATAATTTAAAATGGAAATATAAATAAGTAAAAACTTATTACCTGAATAAAAGTCCCAGGTATAAAGGGCGTGACAGCCCACATATTTAAGCATTGTAGAAAAGCAAATTATATGAACTCAAATAATATGTCAGTAGCCTAATTCTGGAGAAAGAACACAAACATTGCCTTGAGTTAATCAGAGCAAATTACAAACACCATTTGTTTTGTATGATTACCAGTTCAACGATCATTGTTTTGTGTATGACTTTTTTGTCAATATTATATATTAGGTTTTTTTTTGTAATGTGAGTTTTGTTTGCACTCTTTCAACTTGCACTCTACTAATTTTATTATTATTCTTTTTCTACTTTAAATGATATCTTTTTGTCCCCAGCCCAGCGTTCTTAAATTGAAGTCTCAGGAAACAGAAACCACGACAAGAAAAGTGTCGTTTAAGGCAAAGACGTTGTTCGAGGATGGAATCACATGAGAAGAACGTCTTCACGGTGGGGACCCAGGACCTGGACCCTACTAGAACTGATATTATGGAAATGAAGACCGAAGGTGAGTGATGCTTGTGTATGTGTGTGTGTGTGTTTTTTTTTTTTTGTAAACACAAGGTTATTTTTTGTTTATTCGAAACCTGAATATAGTTTGTTCAGAATAAGCAACTGAATCGATTCCAATTATTTTTACACCGTGTTATATTTTGTCCCAAATACATTTAGAGATGTTTGCTGTTTGGATACAGAGCGCATGTACGCAGTTTTACGTTCGATCATAGTACTCGCGCGCGCATCAGCTGATACTGAGAGGTCAACGCCCCGCGTTCGCCCGCACGAGCGGACCTTTGACCATATTTTTGTTGGGACAACCAAGTAGAAAAGCAAGCTCTTAACTTTGTGGTTTTTTATGATATCTTTTTAAAATTTTGTAGATAGACTCTTTACTTAAAAATACTGGACAAGTGTTTCGAGTTTCGCATTAACTTATTATTTACTACTAAATTAATTAAAAAAATATTTTGTAGACGACAACAGTAACAGTATCTGCAGCGCGAACAAACACGAAATTATTTATTTTCAGAAGCAAATGATACACCACAACAAACGTGTCGAATCTTGTCCCCAATTTCTTCGCTCCCATTGTCCATTGTCATATTTAACATCGCAATTTGTATGACAATCGCATACGCATTGATTTAGTGCAGATGCGAATGTCCAAATCTATGCGGAAGATGGGTCTGAGCAGTTGTATTGTGATGTGTGCCGGGTACGATGCGCCAAATGTTGTTGTGTTGGGAGTTTGGTCGTGGAGGGTCTTCAGATCAATCTCCCTTTGGCGCAGCATCGTTGGTCGTGTTGTTGGGTTTAACATTGCATCACCTCGCTCAACTGCCGTCTTCCTTCCTATTCGATCAGTTTTTCTGAGTGAATAGGCTCTTAATAAACTAGCGTGCTTTACCTTCAACGATCGCATCACTGCTTACCATCAGGCGGCATTGCGGTCAAGCGCTAGTTTATAATTATTTAAAAAAATGTTCGCAATTTCCCTGGTGTAAACTTTAATACTCTTCCACAGAAAATGGCTTCGGAACAGTCACACCTGTTCAACCAAAACACAAGGTCAAGGACTTGGATGACCTTCTCCCCTACCTTGGGGATTTTGGCTGGTACCAACGCATCCTGTTCATCCTGATGATTCCTTACGCTTTCTTCTTCGCGTTCGTGTACTTTGGGCAGATGTTCATGACTGTGGTGCCTGAGGAGCACTGGTGTTACGTGCCGGAACTTGGGAACTTGAATGTTGAGGAG
This sequence comes from Sesamia inferens, assembly GCA_037179545.1. NCBI lineage: Eukaryota > Metazoa > Arthropoda > Insecta > Lepidoptera > Noctuidae > Sesamia > Sesamia inferens. Next base: position 11,427,679 of record CM073951.1, on the reverse strand, counting down.
AGGTGAGGATATTTTTGGTATATTAGCATTACACTAACAAATCGCTGGATGTTCTGCGCGTCCAATACAACAATGGCTTCAGGATGTTGTTGGGACTTCCTCGCTGCTGCAGCACGTCAGAAATGTTTGCGCTTGCTCGTACCGACGGATTTCACGCGATTATGCGCAAAAAAACAGCGTAACTTCTGCGGAGAGTGAAAGACAGTCCCAATAGCATCCTCAGAACGGTATCGGAGAGTTTCGGCTCTCCAATTATAAAGCAATTTATAGAGAGGGTGGTGGGTACTAACACTAGATAATAAGTAGTTTTTTCTTTTTGATGTTACTAACACTCTATGGATTATCTGGTCCGAAATAAAAATCATTTTATTTATTTATTTTGGAGAGTGTGCGTGGGAATTACATGACTAAATTCTGCGATCACCGTTCCATCATTAGACGACCCGTCATACGGCGAGTAGCCACCTTAGGTTATGTTGTTGACACCACTACGATCCGGAAGAAGCATTTCGCCTCGGCTTTTATATAACGTACTTCGAGGGACAGGAACAATTTAACTGCGGTGGTCTTCAAGGCTCATAAGAAACTAGTGCACTTTACATTGCATCTCTGCTTACCATCATCATTTTTTATCGTCCCACTGCTAGGCACAGGTCTCCTCTCATACAGAGAAGGATTGAGCGTAATCACCACGCTTGCTAAATGCGGGTTGGTGATTTCAGACTTAAAGTCCAGGTTTCCTTAAGATGATTTCCTTCACCTTCTAATAAATCATTGGTGTCTAAGATATACTTAGAAAGTACATATAATTTGGGAATGTTACATTGGTACTTGCCCGACCTGGAATCGAAACCGCACACTCATAAATCAGAATCATAATCAGATATTTTATTATAATACAGATAGTGATAATTCCTTACTCGCTTACTTGATACGCTGGTGTTTTAAGCACTAGGCCACCAAGACTACAGGCTCACATCTGCTTACCATCAGCCACCATCAGGCGAGGATTGCTGTCAAGCTGTTAAGTTTATTTTCTAAATTGACTGTACCTCGTTATATAACTTCGTCCTTATCATCCACAGACGTCACCTGTCAATCCCATTGATAGACAACAAGTACGACAAATGCTCAGTCTACGATGTGAACTGGACTTCTATACTGCAGAATGGGACCCTGGAACCCAACCCTCAGTGGAGCGTCAAGAAGTGTGAGAACAGATGGGAGTTCAACTACAGTGATGTCCCTTATGAGACAATAGCTTCCCAGGTAACTATTTAGCACAATCTGCTTCATCATTACATAGCATGATGTCTGGTGAAGCCGTACGGAGGACGGGTCTGAGCAGTTGTGTTGCGATGTGTGCCGGGTACGATGCGCCAAATGTTGTTGTGTTGGGAGTTTGGTCTTGGAGGGTCTTCAGATCAATCTCTTTCTAGCGGAGCATCGTTGGTCGTGTTGTTAGGTTTAACATTGCATCACCTCGCTCAACTGCCGTCTTCCTTTCTGTTCGCTCAGTTATTCTGAGTGAATAGGCTTTTAATAAACTAGCGCGCTTTACCATCAACGATCGCATCAATGCTTACCATCAGGCGGGATTGCGGTCAAGCGCTAGTTTATAACTATTAAAAAAAAAGTATAAAACAAAGTCGCTTTGTCTTTCCGTATGCTCTATGTATGAATAAATCTGTAAAACTCGCAACGGATTTTGATGTGCTTTTTTAATAGATAGTGTGATCAAAGAGAAAGGTTTAAGTGTATAATAACATCCATTAAATAGTAGAGAAATACTATTATTTTTGAGATTTCTAATGTGATGTCGTAAATAAATACATTTTTTCCGCGTTTACAGTGAAACGCAGGCCGAACCCTACGAGATATATCAAAATAAAGAACTAAATATTGTACACGTTGAAAAGGTCTACAATGAACATTAGGCCTAGTATGAGTTTTCAATACGAAACTCGGTCGTCGAAATCGAGCGCGTTTGGCGCTCTCATTGGTTGAGAGTTCTTACGACCTTAAAGCGGGCCAATCGCTGAATCAAACGCGCTCGATATCGACGATCGAGTTTCGTAATAAAAACTCATACTAGGCCTACATGTTGGAAAGTCCGCGATGGTATATGTCTATCTCTTATGGATATCCCATAATAACATTTTTTTTGTCATTTACTTTTTACGATAAATATTGGCTAATTTTCGAAGCGATTTTAACCAATAGATCATTAATCCTTATCAAATTTAATACCTTAAATACATTGTTGCTTTAATGAATATTTTCGAAGACATGACAGATTTAAAAATTGCGGGGTGTCGCGTTTGCGGCGGTACTGACAGCCGCGGTGGCGAGAGCGGCGGGTTTCACATAGTTTTTCTGTAGTGTATTTGGTATCAGGATTGTACCCGTGCGAGTTCGGGGCGGGTCACTAGTATAATATATACTAGTATAACATAAACACCAATAGTGTGACCACACTATTGGTACACAGACCTGTGAGTGAGAGGGACAGTGGTCCACCACATGTACCCAATACGGTGGTAGGCCATAACATCGGCCGCCGGCAAAAGTTACCACCCACCAGACAAAGCCTTGCCGCCATGCGATTTGTCGTGTTCCAGCATGATGTCTGGTAAAGCCGTACGGAGGACGGGTCTGAGCAGTTGTGTTGGGATATGTGCCGGGTACGATGCGTCTAATGTTGTTGTGTTAGGAGTTTGATTGTGGAGAGTCTTCAGATCAATCTCCCTTTGGCGCAGCATCGTTGGTCATGTTGTTAGGTTTAACATTGCATCACCTCGCTCAACTGCCGTCTTCCTTCCCATTCGCTCAGTTTTTCTGAGTGAATAGATTCTTAAAAAACAAGCGCGCTTTACCATCAACGATCGCATCACTGCTTACCATCAGGCGGGATTGCGGTCAAGCGCTAGTTTATATTATATAAAAAAAAAAACGGTTTGGTGGTTATCCCATGATTCTTTTTGGCTCTAGGATATGATGGTTTCCCAGTGGAACGTTTCGCAGAGGCGGTTCCGGAGTTGATCTTTTAAGAGGTACCGGGACTGTGTGCGTTTCAGTGAGGAAAATCCCAAACTCCCCGAACTCGCTCCCCAGAGGTTGGGTGCCTTTTTCTGTTTCCATCCGACGAAAAAAGCGACATGGCGATTCCCTCATGATGTTTTCCGTCACCGTTTTGAGAGCCATATTGATGAAATAATATTCATAAAGTAAAAAGCCTTTCTGGGTACCAACCCACGACTAGATCTTATAAGTCGCTATTGTTACCAATAGAGCACGACTGCTTACTGAGATCACTTTGCAATGTCACACATACAATATAGTCTTTAAAATTTTGAGGCATACATAAAGGGTGTCTCTGACATCGAAGCACAAACGAGTACCATGGATCCAGTACATGATTCTGAACCCCCTACAGGTGGAATTTTTTGTCGGTTTTTTCCTTATTAAAAAAAACAATAATGTGTAGTTTTTTTCACTTTAAGCTCATAATTGCTATACTTTTATAACCCAATAAGATTTTAAAGTAAAAAATAATTAATTCGCTAATTACACAAAAAAATGTGAACAAAACTCGAAAAACTATCCTATCAGCTAATTTAATAGAGTTCACATCAGGGGTCAACGTCATACCCACAAAGACGCGCGGCAGCACGCTTGCAACGGTCAAAGGTCGAGCTGACACATTTTTTTAAACACTGTTATTTCTGTAATCGCTCATTAACGATATAAATGACTGTCATAATTTTATTAGTGGCATGCGATGTAGCCTTCTCGCGAAGTTTGCATTACGATGTCATATACACCCTGTATATTATTTAGCCTAAAATTTTTAATATTTTATTATTCTATAAGTATTATAACTTGTGGCGGCCATCTACATATTTATATGTGACATGACGGTGACGTCACAATAAATCTTGGATCGCGCAAGCAGAGTTTACAGCACAATTAACATATATACAACGTCCGGACATCAATCGTCGGGTGGTAGTCCATAAAACACATCGCGGATTATCCTTGCTGAAACCTTTATAAACACTCTTATCAATCAAATCAGATCAAATCGAAGTTCATTTATTCAAATTGGGCTGAGAATCAGCACTTTTTGAACGTCAACATTACATAAGACAGTCCCCCCAAAACGTCCACCCATCGACACTTCCTAGTGCTTTCGCTGGGAAGAAGAAGTGGCGGAACAAACTCCCCAGCAGCACAGCTGTCTGTTCATTTAAAAAAATCACATGACTTTATACAATACTATTTAGGTACAGTAATGAACACAAGAAAACACAACAACAATGAAATTATTTATCATATGCCAGCCACCAAAATACCAGCAAAGCAAATAATGTAATGAATACACTTATTTTTGTGTTAAAACTCTGTAGTAAAGATTAATACTAGCCACTAAGAACACCATGTACAAATTTTATATTTTGGATACTTACTTACTTGTCAATAAAAAACTTTTCAGTAGACTGCGCATTTTTCTGTTATATTTATTATACAAATAAGTGGTTATGGGCCATTAAGAATAACGAATACAGTTAAAACAGTAAGAAATACGTATTCTGCAAGTATTTTATGAGCAAGTGCTATGGAAAATATACCATCGGGTGATCGGTCGAAGACCACGTCAACGGCAGAACTACCGGCACAATCGCAGCTCATAAACAAGCTGAGAGGTAGCAGTAACTTTTCTAATTGGATGTTTTCTATACAATGCTATTTAGTCGACCTTGACCTCTGGGAGATTACTACAAGTCAGCCCAACCTCAGTGATCCAGTACAAAAAAGGCGAGATGAGAAGGTGAAGGGGTATGGGATAAAAAAGCACCTTTTACAGGAATAAACTATATTTATTAAGGACAATGGTTACATCGATGTTAGCGGCGCAAACACGGGACCGAACAACAAAAACACTTGCGAATTACTTCTAATAGGTGGCACTGCTCACGCTCTTCGTATAGCCTTAACACCTCCCCTCGAAGTCGTGAGCATGTATCTTTGCCATTCACATACATTCATCCATCATACCTAAATTACGCAGACACTCGTGATGCTTTGTTCCATTCAAGCCTTTGGTCAAAACATCAGCAGGCATTCTTTCAGTACATAAATATTTCAGATCAATTACACCTCGTTCGCACATATCTCGAACAAAGTGGTGCCGCACATCAATATGTTTCGTTCGCGGATGATAATTTCTACTTTTAGCAAGTTTAATTGCACCCTGGTTGTCGTTAAATAACATCACGCACTCACTCTTAATCCCAATGCCATTTAAAACATCCCGTAAATACAGGGCTTCTTTAGTAGCTTGGGAAATTGCCACATATTCGGCTTCAGTGCTTGATAAAGCAATGGTCCGTTGCTTTCGCGCTTCCCAACTAATTGGAGCACCTGCCAAAATAAATGCGAAACCGGAATAGGATCTTCGATCTATCTCATTCCCTCCCCAGTCTGCATCGACCACACCAAAAAGAGGCAAACCTGTCCTTTCATACACTAATCCGTAATCTGAAGTACCTTTCAAATATCTCAGCACACGTTTAGCAGCCTTCCAATGTTCAATATCATAATTTGTATTGAACTGGCTTAGATAATTGACAGCATACGTGATGTCTGGCCTCGTTGATACGGCCAGATGCATCAAGGCACCTATCAAACTTTGATACGGATACTGTTCCATTATATCACGTCTGATACACTTAGGTTTCTCTAATTTGATACTAACATCTAAAGGTGTGACAACAGATTTACTCTCACTCATATTAAACCGTTCTAATAGTTTATCTACATATAATTTTTGACTTAAGTATACTCTATTTTCATCATCACGACTAAATTCAATACCTAAACAAGTTGATATCTTACCCATATCTTTCATTTCAAACGCATTCGATAACTGTTCTTTGATATCTTGTATCCATACATCATCATTTGATGCTAAAATCATATCATCAACATATATACCTATTAACATCATTCGCTTACTTTTCTGTGCAATAAACACACAAGGATCCTGTGGCAACGCTTCAAAACCCATATCACTCAACTTTCTCACTAACTCTTTATACCACTGCAACCCTGATTGACGCAATCCATACAGAGATTTTCTTAACAGACACACACTATCTACACATTCATTAAGTACCTTACTCCAGCGTTTAGCTGTTTGAAGTATGTTAGTTTCTGTAATTATTTTCTTCTGTGAACCAATCTTCTCATGTGCGAGTACTCTATCTAGAACATCGCTTAACTGGTCTGGTATTTCCATATACACCTCTTCATCAAGCGAACCATTAAGGTACGCTGTTACTACATCCATTTGATGGATTTTTAATCCAAATTCGGCCGATAAAGCTGCTATAAGCCTTATTGATGACGATCTCACAACCGGTGACGAGGTCTCATGAAAATCCTCCCCTGGCCGTTGTGCACATCCCTTTGCCACGAGACGTACTTTCTTTCCAGTACTTTTCGTACTAAACACAAACCTGCTTCCAATAACTTTTCGTTGTTTTGGTCGTGGTACAATTTCCCAGGTTCTATTCTTTATTTGTGATAAATACTCATCTTCTAGAGCAGATTTCCATAAATTTACGTCGCTTCTCTTCTCTATGTCTTTCCACATTATTGGTTCTACAATTGCAATCCCTGCACTTATATGTTCATTGGGTTTATCTGATTCATTTTCACTATCTGTAATTTCCTCTTTTTCTGTATGATATTCTTTACGCGGTCTACCCGCCATACCAGTACGAATCAAACGAGGTCTTCCTCTTCCTCTTTTAGAAGGTTCTATTAAATTTTCCCACGATACAGTTGAGTTCCTTTTTCTATGTAATTGACCTCTTTCTCTGTTTTCCTCTGGTTCATAAACTCTTTCTATCGATCTTCTTGGTCTACTACCATCTCTTCTGTTTCTCAATATTTTTCGATTATCTTGCTCTCTTTCTTTATTTGCATTAGACAATTCTACTCTTATTTGTTCCTCATTAGTGTCTTCTTCTTCATCAAGGATCTCTTTATATTCATGTCTAAACGCTGTTTCATTTATAAACTTTACGTCGCGACTCACGATAATTTTTCTTGTCGTAGGGTCATGTATCCTATATGCTTTAGAGTGAATATCATAACCCATAAAAATTCCTAACTGGGAACGGGACTCAAATTTTCCTTTGGGTATTCCTTTCTCCTTATAATAAACTTTTGTGCCAAATACGTGCATATATATTACAGTGGGTTTCTTCCCTTTCCATATCGTGAACGGTATTTGACCATTCAATGCTGCAGTTGGGCACCTGTTTCTTATATAATTCGCAGTATTAATCGCTTCTGCCCAGAATGAAGGAGGACTGCCCGCTTGACGCATCATACAACGTGCCATCTCAACTAATGTCCTGTTCTTTCTTTCAGCGATCCCATTCTGTTGGGGGGTATACGGCGCTGTCAATCTTCTTCTGATTCCAGCTTTATTCAATAAATCATCAAATTCATTGTTTACATACTCACGCCCGTTATCAGACTGAAAGTATTTTATCGTCCTTCCTGTTAAATTCTCCGCATAGGCTTTGTAGATTTTAAATGCATTTATAACATCACTTTTATTTGCTATAAAGTAGACTTCGCACCATCTAGATTTATCATCGATGAATGTAACAAAATATTTTTTACCGCCATAAGATTGGTGTCTCATGGGACCACAAACATCGCTATGCACTATTTCTAGTAACTCGCTTGTTCGGTCTTCAATTTTCTTTGGAAAAGGCGTGCAAGTCTGCTTCTCGCTTATACAAATCTCACATTCAGACAGCTTTTCGTCATCCTTGAATGTCAACCCATGTACTAAACTATTCTTCGCCATAGCCCTTAAGTCGCGTTCGTTGAGATGTCCGAGACGTTGGTGCCAATTATCTAGTGAATTCCTCACAGCTTGAACATTACTGGCACTATTGTGGCTCATCCGAACATGGTATAAATTACCAACACGGTCTGCCCGCATATGTATCTTACCATTATTATCAATCACAATCGCATCATTCTTTGTGAATCGAACCTCGAAGCCGCGATCAGTCATCTTAGCCACTGATAATAAGTTAGTCCGTAAATCGGATACGTAGAACACTTTTTCTATATCAATTTGACGTTCTTCACTGCCTGTGTCTACTAAAATCTTTACTTTACCAGCCCCGGTGATTTGCGTTCTGTCACTGTTAGCTAAATTTAATTCAGATTCCAGCCGCGTAAAATCCTCGATCATTTGTTTCTCGTTACACATATGACCCGTACATCCACTGTCAATGCACCAAATAGGATTAAGTTTCTCACCCAGCATAACCTCTTCGGTAGTGCTCAATAACATCGTTGTCCTTTGCTCACTGTCTTTACTGCATTCCAACTTTTGTGCGCTTTGCTTATGCTTGTTGATGTTCTTCGTCTTGCAATCTCTCGCTAAATGCCCACGACGACCGCAACGATAACATTCAACATAATTTTTGTGTCCTTGATTATCGTTATAATTCTTCTTCACATTGGCGTATTTATTTTTATTGATAGGTTTGACGAACATAACATTTTGATCTACCGTCTTAGACTTACGAGCTTCGTAATCCTCGATAATCTTGACCTTTAACGTTTCTGTAGATGGCAAATCATCGCGCGATTCCATTGCCGTTCGAAACATTGCAAACGAATCAGGCAAACTGTACAACAATAATATGGCTAGCAGTTCATCAATAACAATCAAACCAATTTCTTTCAGTTTTTTGACTGCGTCAAAAAAATCCGCGATGTGCTTCTTCAGATCATCATCTTCCTGCATACGAGTAAGCACCAGCTTTTTTAATAATGAGGCCTTTCTCGCAGGTCCACTCGACTGATACATAGATCTCAACTTTTCCCATATGGCTTTGGAACTTTCCAAACCTTCTAATGCACCCAATTCACTTGGACTTACCGCCTCGGCTGTCTGACTGATGTCTGACTCGGCTTTTCTGTCCGTTTTTATCCAGTCAGCATATTTTAAGTCACCTACATGTGGTTTTGGTAACGCCCCCGATACATATTCCCATAGATCGTTCTTAATCAAAATTGCTCGCATGTGTATCTTCCATGTATCGTAGTTATCACCAGTAAGTCGATCAATTTTAATTGACGTAGCCATGTCGAAGTTTCTTCAACTCCAAAATAATCACAACAATGCAGAAAAATATCGTAATAGTCAAAGTAAACAAACGACGAACGAAACTTGCAAGTCCGCGTTACACTAATTACCTTCGTTTAACTTTAACTTGCGTAGACGCGTTTATAACTTTGTTTACGACGAACTGTTTTAGTTCAAATCACTGCAATTTTTCACTTTTCAGTTCTAATTTCACTCACTGGCATAGTCTGGACCCATAACCTGAAGGGGTATGGGATAAAAAAGCACCTTTTACAGGAATAAACTATATTTATTAAGGACAATGGTTACATCGATGTTAGCGGCGCAAACACGGGACCGAACAACAAAAACACTTGCGAATTACTTCTAATAGGTGGCACTGCTCACGCTCTTCGTATAGCCTTAACAGAAGGCACGAGCGAAAATATGCCTACTTTGCGACGAGTCTGTATATCCAGTTATACGACCGGCCACATCAGCTTTTGACGTACTAAACAGGCTGAGAAAAGCATATGCGGATAGCGGCTTAACCAGAAGATTATCACTTATGCAAAGGTTGCTAAGCAATAAGTACACTGGTAGCATCCAGAGCTACACAAACGCGGCAACAAGCATTCAACAAGAGCTACAGGCAATTGGCAAGGCAGTCGAAGACGAGTTTCTCGCTATTATCATACTAGCAGGCCTACCTGAAGAATTTCGACCGCTAGTAATGGCATTAGAACACACGAACACCAAACTAACGTCAGAAAATGTTATAGCAGCCCTATTGAAGGAAGACTCCAGGAAATCTTTACCTACCAGAAAGTAAGTTAAAGAACCTAGCACGACGGCATTGCAAACTAACGAGCAGCAGAAGAAGAAACTCTTTTGTACATTTTGTAAAAAAACCGGGCATGTCGTATCACAGTGTAGGAAGTTAAAGAAAAATAAGATTTCAGTTTCGGCAAAGTGTAATTCAAATTATACATCCCACTCTACACTTTCATCTTGTTTTTCTAACATCCCTTTTTCAGGTTCAGAGGATTGGATCCTAGACTCTGGTGCAACCACACATATGAGTAATAACAAAGAGTGGTTTGAGACTTTGTCCACCCATATTACTCCAATCACTGTTGCTAATAAAGAGCAACTCCTGAGTCAAGGCAGAGGTACTGTAAATATTAATATATCTGACAATGTAAATAGAGTTTCTGATGTTTTATACGTTCCCAACCTTGCAACTAATTTACTATCAGTCAGTAAATTAGTAAATAAGGGGTATGATGTTTTATTTACATCACAAGGGGCTACCATATCTTTGGAGTGGCAGTTGTCAAGTGACAGGTAATGTCATTGCTTCAGGTTCACACTACAGAGGCATGTTTAAACTTGATGTAAAGAGTTCTCAAGCTCTTTGCTCTACCACCAAAGAGACTGCTATGTTGTGGCATAGACGCCTTGGTCACCTCAATGCAAGGAGTATGAATATTTTAAAAAATAAACGAGTTGGCGTTAATTTTAGCGGGAACTGTAATGAAACTTGTGTTCCATGCTTACAGGGCAAACTGTCAAAGAAAAAGTTTTCAAAATCTCAAAGTAAATCAAGTAAAGTCCTAGAATTAGTCCATTCGGACTTATGCGGACCCATGAGTACGCATTCTTGGGGCGGAGCATTATATCTTCTCACATTTACCGACGACTACAGTCGAAAAACTTACGGGTATCTTTTGAAATCAAAAGCCGAAGTTTTTAGTAAGTTTGTGGAGTTTAAATATTTAGTTGAAAACCAAACTGGCGAAAAAATTAAGGTTTTACGTTCAGATAATGGTCGCGAGTTTGTAAATACAGATTTGTCTAATTTTTTAAAGGAGAATGGAATCATCCATCAGACCACCGTACCATACACACCGCAGCAAAATGGAGTTAGTGAACGTGCTAATCGGACTATAATTGAAAAAGCCAGATGCATGCTCAAAGACTCGAATTTACCTTTAGCATATTGGGGAGAAGCGGTAAATACGGCAATTTACCTTAAAAACCGTATGCCCACCCAAGCCCTAAATAACAGAATTCCAGAAGAATTATGGACCAGGAAGAAAGTTAACCTCTCTAACCTGCGAGTCTTCGGATGTGAAGCTCATGTCCTTATCCCGAAAGAAAAACGGAAGAAATTGGATTCCAAAACAGAAAGTTGTATCTTTGTTGGCTATACAACTCAAAGCAAAGGTTACCGCCTTATAAATCCTGAAAATCCTCGAACGATTATAATTGCAAGAGATGTTGTCTTCATAGAGGATAAAATATATGCCAACACTAAATCTGGAAAACCAGATTTAGAATCAACAGATCCTCCAAAGTCAGTAGAAGTTCTTGTACCCCTTGATCCTGAACCAATTGAAGACGGACCTGTTCCACAATCTGTATCTCAGCAACAGCGAGACATTCAGCCTGTGACGATACCACCATCAGAGGAAGTATCTTTGGATGAACCCTCAACTTCTTCCAGTCCTCCTCCAAATGAAGCTATAGCTAGAGAATCACCATCGCCAGAGCGCAGATATCCTCAGCGAGACAGACGTCAACCTGATAGATTTGAAGCTGGTTGTAATATCTACCTTACTTCAGATATGGAGCCTGAGACTTACAAAGAAGTTGCACAACATCCACAAAAGGATAAATGGTTAGAAGCAATGAATGCTGAATACAATTCTTTAATGAATCACGGAACATGGGTTCTAGTCAACCGACCGTCAGATCGGAAAACAACTAAATGCAAATGGGTTTATAAAATTAAAAAAGATACAAGTGGACAAATAACAAAGTACAAAGCGAGACTAGTAGCAAAAGGTTTCACTCAAGTGGCTGGAGTAGACTACGGAGAAACTTTTTCACCAGTTGCTAGACTCTCTTCTGTAAGACTTCTTTTGGCATATGCAGTTCATCACAATCTACAAGTACATCATCTAGATGTAGAAACTGCTTTTCTAAATGGAGATCTCGATGAGGAAATATATATGGAACAACCGGAAGGTTTTTCTGAAGATCCAAGGAAAGTGTGTTTACTGAAAAAAGCACTATATGGCTTGAAGCAAGCTCCACGACAATGGAATAAAAAAGTGTGCGAAGCACTTGCCACTTTGTCGCTTACTCAAGTTCCATCCGAACAGACGATAATGACAATGATAATGACGATAATGTCGATAATGACGACAGACGGTAATGACATACTAGTCGTTGCCGTGTTTGTCGACGATTTCCTTGTTTTGAGCAGCAATGATCTCATGAGAGAGACATTTAAAAAAGAACTTAAAAAAATGTTCAAAATTAAAGATTTTGGTCCTCTTAGAGACTGTCTCGGTATGCGTGTCATACAGAGCAAAGGCTGCACTACTCTCGATCAGACCAAGTACATAGAGAAACTTATTACAAAGTTTGGGATGAATGATGCAATAACTATATCAACTCCTTTAGAACCTGGTCTGAAACTAACTCTTCCCTCGAAGGAAGAAGAAACTGAAGCTCCTTATCAGGAACTTATCGGCTCGCTAATGTACATTGCTATATGTACAAGACCTGACATCTCACACTCAGTGTCGTATCTTTCCCAATTCAATGCACATTACGGGGGGGTACACTGGAGGGCCGCTAAGAGGGTTCTACGGTACCTGAAGGCTACCAAAGATCTAAAGCTTCAGTACACTTCAAAAGGTCAGTCATACCCAGTCGGATATGTTGATGCCGATTACGGGAACAACATTATTGATCGACGTTCATTTACTGGATTTGCCTTTTTCATGTGTGGTGCACCAATCTCATGGGAAGCACGCAAGCAGCGCACAGTCGCGCTTTCAACCACAGAGGCCGAGTACATGGCTCTAGCTGAAGCTTGCAAAGAGTCGATTTACCTGAAAACTCTCATACACGAAGTCTTTGCCGTCTCTCATCCCATCACCATACATACAGACAACCAAAGTTCTTTAAAACTGGCACACAACAATACATATCACTCACGCACAAAACACATAGACATTAAACACCATTTCATACGAGACTCGCTTTCACAACACTGCATACGTCTTCAATACAAACCCACGACAGAAATGATTGCAGACATTTTGACCAAACCTTTGCAGAGACTGAAGCACTGTAAATGTGTACAGTTGTTAGGCTTAGTTTAGGTTTAGGTGTATGTTGTTATTATTCTGCAGGTGTATAGTAGTTGTGTAAAGATAGTGATAGGTCGGTGTATATCAATGTGTCTATTTTTTGTAAGTATGTATTAGTGTTAAGTGTACAGTTAACTTTGATATGTCTATATACCTTATCCATAATATTGTATATAGGGTGTTCTTATTGCGGGGGGGGTGTTAAAACTCTGTAGTAAAGATTAATACTAGCCACTAAGAACACCATGTACAAATTTTATATTTTGGATACTTACTTACTTGTCAATAAAAACCTTTCAGTAGACTGCGCAATTTTCTGTTATATTTATTATATAAATTAGTTTTTGTGAATCTCAAATAAATTACACTTCGGTCTCCTAAAAATATGAAATAACCAAGTTATTGCGACTCGCGTGATGGCAGCCGGGAGGCGCGGGATCGATCCCCGCGCAGTGCAAATATTTGTAATAAATATGAATATTTGCACTAGTCTGGTCGTGCCTCGGATAGCGCGTTAAGCCGTTGGTCCTGGTTACCATACGAACATCTAATGGCAGTCGTTACGGGTTGTTGGAATTCTCAAAAGTCCAACAATTGGTCTAACTGCAAAGCTTCGATATCGCCTTCGGGCTGTGGAGGTCAGACGTCAGTCGCTTCACGGAAAATATGGAAGTTTAGCCAAAAATCAGCAGTTAGACTGGTAAACGGACCTCAGACTTCAAAGCTGAAAAGCTTCGGATGCGATTGGGATAAATGCTGAGATGATGATGATAATGCTGATGATGGCCACCCCGCGTGAATGTAGCGTTCACCAGCAGCTGCCATGGCAACGCTTGCTTCGCTTGCTCAGTTCACGCGCTGTTTATCACTGTTCTAACTGTCGGGGTAGACAGCTTAGAGGCATTTTCGTTGATTCTATATCTATCTTTCTCTCCTTTCAGCAAAGCTGGGTGTGCGAGCGAGACAACTATCCTGCGACTGCTCAAGCGGTGTTTTTCTGCGGAGGTATTGCTGGAGGCTTTATATTTGGATGGGTTGCTGATAAATATGGAAGAATTCCAGCTTTGGTCGGTATGTTCATATCAATTAATTGTTTCACTTTAAATATAGTTGACCACGCGATGGTAAAAGCAAAAAGGTAGGCAGGCAAAACAATGGACGGACGGTATAAAAAAAGTCGGAGAAGCTACCTGGTCAATAAAAGCCAAAGACAAAGAGGAGTGGGGAAAGCTGGATGAGGCCTATGTGTCACAGGACATGCTGATTTTTAAATTAGGTTAAGTACTTAATGTAATTTTTTATAAATTACTCAATTTTTTTAAGTCTTCGTATAAATTATGACTTTTATTAAGAGCGGGTAACACCGACTGGACTTGCGATTGCCATAGCGAGCGACCATTAGCGCGAGCATTCTTTGCTCAAGCTTCGATCGAGCGTATTGATCATTCATAAACCCAGTGGCTCATATCTGTTTTAATCTGAGATTATCACTGTAATCCCTTAATATTAATTGATCTAAGTGTCTGTACAGTCAAAATAATAAGAATCAAACATCACACTATAGTTATTTTTCTACATTTTTTTTTCTAGTTATGAAATTGACCACTATTCGCGACCTTGGGAGTTCAACTCGAGCAAGCATTTAAATTTTGATGTGCACATTTTAAATATTGTCTCTAAATACTTTAAAGTACAAGGATTTGTATTGCGAAACAGTAGAGAATTTAAGAACCATCTTTTTTTTTTTTATTATTAATTTATAAACCAGCGCTTGACCGCAATCCCGCCTGATGGTAAGCAGTGACGCAATCGTTGATGGTAAAGCGCACTAGTTTATTAAGAGCCTATTCACTCTAGCCTTGAAGACACTCAAATTGTAGTCCGACGGAAACACCGCCGCCGGCAGATTGTTCCAGTCCCTCGATGTACGCGGTATAAAGGAGGAGGCGAAACGCTTCGTCCGGATCGTAGAGGTGTTAATAACACAAGGGTGGAAACTCGCCGTACGACGGGTCGTCCGATGGTGGAACGGAGATGGGGGAATTAAATCGTGCAATTCCCTCGCACACTCCCCAAAATGTATCCTATAGAACACCGAAAGGCTGGCTACTCTACGCCTGTGCTCTAGGCTTTGGAGACCAACTCGAGTTAAATCAGGGTCACCAATCAGCCTCTTCGCACGCCTCCACTGAATCCAAAGTGGCCAGGTGACACTTAGCAGCACCAGCAGCATCTACAAAAATAAAGCTCTTTAATACTTTAGTTCGTCCATTGCTCAAACAAGTGCGCGACAGCTCCAACAGTTACCTGAAGCTCATTTGCTGAGAGGTTGGACTCAGACTGTATTTTTATGGAGCACTGGACAAGGGCGTATATTGTGTTCTCTTGACTGGTGGGCTCTGTCTAGCTTTTGTAATCAAACCTACCTAGTTTGAATTTGACATTTTATTTATAAATTTGACATTCTATTTTATTTTATTTTTAAATTTGACATTCTATTTTATTTTATTTTTGATTTTGGAATTTTATTTTATTTTCAAATTTGACATTTTATTTTATTTTTTTAATTGTCAGTTTAATTTTATTTTATTTTATTTTGGAAATCAATCAATCATTATGTTCATGAATAATTTTCATTTATTTTGTGTATGTGTTTTTATGAAAACTATGGACAATTGTCTGATGTAAATAAAACGATGTCTGCATTAAGCGACTGGAGAGCTGGGCCAGAAGCGGTTCCCTTACCATGTATGTTACGGAGATCATTTGGCTAAAAAATTACAATTTACTCTGATACACTTATTAGTCAAAGGAAAAAAATACACTTCATTGTGGTTCACAAAATATTTAATAATACAATAGATAGCAGTAAACTTTTGAGCTCATTACAAATTAAATTTCCAACTCGGACTCCCAGGAGTAATACATACGAGTTATTCTACATTTCTGGCTCATAAACCAACCTGGGTCATTTCGCCGTTTTGCCAAGACTTTGTAGGCAATACAACAAATTAGCCAAGACAACCAACTTAGACATTTGTGAACCTCTTGCAAAGTATAAAAAATGCTCGAGACGGTCTCCAAAGCCTAGAGCACAGGCGTAGAGTAGTCAGCCTTTCGGTCTTCTATAGGATGCATTTTGGGGAGTGTGCGAAGGAATTGCATGATTTAATTCCCCCATCTCCGTTCCACCATCGGACGACCCGTCGTACGGCGAGTTTCCACCCTTACGTTGTTAACACCATTACGATCCGGACGAAGCGTTTCGCCTCCTCCTTTATACCGCGTACATCGAGGGACTGGAACAGTTTGCCAGCGGCGGTGTTTCCGTCGGACTACAATTTGAGTGTCTTCAAGGCTAGAGTGAATAGGCTGCGTCACTGCTTATCATCAGGCGGGATTGCGGTCAAGCGCTAGTTTATAATTTTACTAGCTTTCCGCCCGCGGCTTCGCTCGCGTGGAGATCGGTTATATCGCGCTTTTAGATTTCACTCGAAAATATAATTTTTTTCCGGGATAAAAAAGTACCCTATTATTTAATCCGGACTTCTAACTTTATGTCTGCAAAATTTCAAAATAATCGGCTTAGTAGTTATGGCGTGAAAGCGGAACAAACAAACAAACAAACTCACTTTCCGATTTATAATATTAGGATATTTGGTGTACACATACAAATATTCCAGTAATCTCCCTTGGGAACTTGATGTTTTTTTAGGACCAAAAGTAGCTTATGTTACTCTCCATCTTTTCAACTAACTGTATGCCAAAAATCAGGTCGATTGATTGCTTAGCTACGGCGTGAAAGAAGGACAAACAAACAAACAAACACACTTTTACATTTATAATATTAGTATGGATAAAAAAAAAAGTTTCTCAAAGAATTACTAGTTGTAAGTTTTTGATCTTAAGGGATGTTTCCTGGGTAAAAAAAAAATGATTCTATTTAGTCCGCCATTCAGATTATAGAAAAATATTGGATACGTATATTTTGTTTTATCAAATCAACAAAAATTGACAAATATAAAAGGCATTAAAGATCAGGAGTTGTGTCTGGTGACGTCACTCCTCGCTAAAAAGTGTAGCGCGCAGTGACGTCACACGAGTTTTCAACGCACTGTGCCGTCTTCATTTTTTGTTTATAATATGAATAAAGGAAAATACGTGTCTAGTATTTTTTAGAAATCTGACTGACGGACTAATTAGTTTTTTTTAGTCAACTATTATGGTTTTGATGTTGTTCATGTACGTATTTAGTTTTTTTTATATAATTACTAGCTGACCGGCAAACATTGTTTTGCCATATAAATAATAGATTAAATTACTAAAATGGCTATTAAAAAATAAGGGTTGATCGTAGAAGGGTGAAAATTGGGGATTGTATGTATTTTTGTATGTTGTATCATAAAAAAATAGAAATTAAAAATTTTGTCTAAAAAATAAAAAAAAAAATTTAGGGGTGGACTACCCCTAACATTTAGGGGGATGAAAAATAGATGTTGGCCGATTCTCATAGATACCGGATAAGCACAAAAAATTTCATCAAAATCGGTCGAGCCGTTTCGGAGGAGTTTAAATCCGAACACCGTGACACGAGAATTTTATATATTAGATGTTACCAAATATGTTTTATTTTAATTTTATTACTTTAAAATTTTTATTTTGTTCGTTTAGTTAAAATTTCTTTTATGCATGCTGTGGTCTCCTGTAAGCGAAGGAGTACACCTTCGTGATAATATTGTCGTCCATTTCTACTTTTTAACAGACCTCAAAAAGGAGGACGTTACTCAATTCGACCGTATCTATGGTTTTTTTATGTTGGTTCGCGGATAACATCGTCGTTTATGAACCAATTTTGATAATTCTTTTTCTGTTGGAAAGAAGACATTCCCAAGGTGGTCCCGTGATAAGGACATCAGGGTTTGATGGTGGAAGACCAGAGAAATCAAGGGGACCTTTAAAATCGTAGGGGCAACCAGTGCGTTTATAAGTTTTTTCATTAAGTATTTTAGCGTCAGCATCCAGTCTAACCGGATGCAGCTCAACAGTACTTTTCACAACAGACTTCCAAAAAACACCACAAAGTGAAAAATAACTAATTTCGGAAGTCGGTGTCAAAAACTAATACAAAAACCAAAGACGCCGACTTCCGAAATTAGCTATTTTTCACTTTGTGTTGTTTTTTGGAAGTTTTAATCGGTGGTGGTAGGCCATAACATTGGCCGCCGGCAGAAGTTACCACCCATCAGACAAAGCCTTGCCGCCAAGCGATTTGTCGTGTTCCGGCATGATGCCTGGTGAAGCCGTACGGAGGACGGGTCTGAGCAGTTGTGTTGCGATGTGTGCCAGGTACGATGCGCCTAATGTTGTTGTGTTGAGAGTTTGGTCGTGGAGGGTCTTCAGATCAATCTCCCTTTGACGCAGGATCGTTGGTCGTGTTGTTGGATTTAACATTGCATCACCTCGCTCAACTGCCGTCTTCCTTCCTATTCGCTCAGTTTTTCTGAGTGAATTGGCTCTTAATAAACTAACGCGCTTTACCATCAACGATCGCATCACTGCTTACTATCAGGCGGGATTGCGGTCAAGCGCTAGTTTATAATTATTAAAAAAGAAATAATTTGTTGTAGAGCCTAAATAAATAAACGTTTTTTTTCGAAATACCGCCCACGATGGATGCTCATGTGGATGAGAACACACTTCAACTATCAGGAACTTAACTACTACAGAACAAATCATAATATTCAAAATTAACCAGTTAACCGTGGTTCATCATCAACCTTTTTATCGTCCCACTGCTGGGCACAGGTCTCCTCTCATACAGAGAAGGATTGAACGTAATCACCACGCTTGCTCAATGCGGGTTGGCGATTTCAGACTAAAAGTCCAGGTTTCCTCAAGATGTTTTCCTTCACCTTCAGTCATTGGTGTCCAAGATTTACTTAGAAAGTACATATAACTTTAGAAAAGTTACATTGGTACTTGCCTGACCTGGAATCGAACCCGGACACTCATAGTTAAGAGGCTGGTGTTCTAACCACTAGGCCACCACGACGTTTACTAGGCCACCACTGTTGTATCATACATCACTACTCTGTAGTCGAGTAACTAATACCATCTCTATGAATATAGAGTGTCTATGAATATAGTCTATAGTCTTGTCATTGTAACTTAGGATCTAACCTAGAAGATGTCGATTCCAATGGAATAATTCTACAAGTGTAATAAACCAGTCTAATTATCTAAAGTCTTTAATATTTACCAACGGGACAATCATACATGGTGTCAGAAGAGTGAAAAAACCCAATACGAAGAAAGAAAATTCAAAAAATGCAAAAGTCGGATGGCGTCGGTGGCAACCATGACACCGGAACTGCAATGAACAATGGCTTGAAGGCGCTTAAAATATCGTCAGATGCAACAAACAACAATTACGAAACCTGGAAGCGCTGGTGGCAACAGTTCGAATTATACTTGTTGGCAACGGGTTTGGACAAGTCCGGTGAGAAACGCAAGATCGCCATTTTACTACATCACATTGGTGAAAAATGCTTAAATATTTTCAACACATTCAACATAAATATTGGAGAAAGCACATTACATGACGTCAAGGCCAAATTCGACGAATTTTTTCAACCTAGAAAAAATATTACCATGTATCGTTACATGTTTTTTACCACACGTCAACAGAAATCGGAAAGCATCGAGGATTTCTTAACCGATCTCGAAAATAAGAGCCAAGATTGCGAATTTGGAACGCTCAGAGAATCTCTTATCAGAGATATTTTTATCGCCAACTTGAGTTTGGACTTAGCACATGTACGTCAGAGACTGCTGCAGGAACCTGATCTGACATATCAGAGGATGCGAGAGCTAGCTAGGACACTCATCGTCGCACAGCAGGATGCAGACCAAATTGTCAAGAGGTCCACTAGTGAAGAGTCTGAAAAAGTCATGCATCTGCGTCGGAGGAGCCGTGGTCGAGCGGAGCGTCAGCGACGGCGAGCTTCACCAGTCAGTCAGCAGGGATCCAGCGCAGGGAGGTCAAAGTCAAGTCCCAGTCCTGAGAAGCGCTCGAAGACGTGTAGCCGCTGTGGACAACACCACCGCTACAAATGTCCAGCGCAGGGAGCTAAATGCAGGTCATGTAACTCTTATGGTCATTTTGCAAAATTTTGTTACTCCAATAATAAAAAAGTCAGTCATTTAGAGTCTTTTAGTTCAACTGGTAGTCAAGATAATTTTGTTGGAATTTTAAATTGTCATAACTTCAGTCATAGTCATAAATCTAGTCAATATAATTGTCATTTAGAGTCACAAAGTCATCACAATCAAAATCATTACAGACATAGCAGGTTGTCATACACACAGTCAGATCCTATACTATATAAGTTACAATCAACGGTCAGGTCGCACATAGGCCAGTCGCAGTCAATGTCTAAGAGATCTCATGTAGACTCATCTTGTCATAAAAAATATCCTGTGTCATATTTCTGTGATGAAAGTGGTGATAATGTCATATCTGAGAGGTCTAATAAAAAATGCCTCAGTGATGAAAAAAGACTGGTGACTGATAAGTCTGAGAGATCCAATGAAGACTCTTGTCATATGTCATATCTCAGTGATGAAAACACGGAACAGTCTGAGAGATTCAGAGTCAAGTCAAAAAAGTCAAAAAGTCTTAGTCGAGATTCATATCTTAATGATGAGTACAGACACAAGTCTGAGGAATCTCACACAACAAACACTTGTAGAATTATTACAGCAAAGTCAACACATAGTAAACAGGTCAATACAGTCGAGTCAAAAGAAAACAAATACTATTCTAAACAGTCATGGAACATAAACATTTTAGTTGGTCATACACAAATTAATTGCATTATTGATTCAGGAGCTGATATTAATATTATGTCAAAGAAAACTTTTCAATCTTTGAAATGTCAAAGTCAAATGTCACTTGAGAAATGTCAAATAAACGTTAGTGGGTTTGGTGGTATATCAATACCCATTATGGGTAAAGTTAATGTAAAATGTAGTTTATCTTTAAATAATAGCACTATTAGTGTAAATATAGTGTTTATAGTCGCAGATTTAGTTTGTCCGAATGTTTTAGGTCTACCAACTTGTGAAAAATTAGGTATAATTCAAAGAGTTTTCTCTGTGTCTCAACAAAATTTTAGTGAACAAATTCTTACACAATACAATGATGTATTTCAGGGTCTTGGATGTCTACCTCAAGTCTGTCGCCTGAAACTCAAACCGGAAGCAGTGCCATGCGTGGATGCTCCGAGAAGAGTACCCTTCGCTTTACTGAACAAACTGCGCGATGAATTGGATCGCATGGAGAAAATGCAGGTCATTGAAAAGGTTTTTAAACCTACAGAATGGGTGAACAGTATAGTGATAACAGTCAAAAGCACGGGTCAGTTACGAATTTGTTTAGATCCTAGAAATTTGAATAAGAATATTATAAGGGAAATTTATCCACTTAAGTCAATAGATGAGATCAGATCTCAACTATCAGGAGCTGTTTGTTTTTCTCATTTAGATGCATTTTCAGGATTTTGGATGCTTAAACTAGATGAATATAGTTCTGATTTATGTACATTTCAAACACCTTTCGGTAGATATAAATATTTAAGGTTACCTTTTGGTATTAATGCATCGTCTGAAATTTTTCAAAGAGTCATGATGAATTTGTTCGGTGATTTAGAAGGAGTTCTAATATTCATCGATGATATTTTGGTATATGGACCAAACGAGTCAGTACATAATGAGAGAGTACATAAAGTCATGCAACGAGCACGTGAAGTCAATTTAAAGTTCAATAAGTCAAAATGTAAATTTTTAGTATCAGAAGTCTGTTTTTTAGGGTATGTTTTTAGTAAAGATGGTGCTAGGGTTGATGAAGAGAAAGTAAAAGCAATTGTCAATATGCCCACACCAAAAAATGTCAAAGAATTGCAAAGAATATTAGGTATGATCAATTATTTAGGTCCCTTTATTAGCAATTTGTCTCAAAAAACTCAAATTTTAAGAAATCTTTTGAAGAAAGATTCAGTCTGGACTTGGGATGAAAATCATAGTCAATGTCTTAAGAGTTTAATCGATGAAATTACAAAGTCACCAGTTTTAGCTCATTATAATCCCAATGTACCATTAGTCTTGTCAGTCGATTCGTCAAAGTCAGCATTAGGAGCAGTCATTATGCAGAATAATAAACCTATTGCTTATAGTTCAAAAACATTAACTCAAACTCAGTCAAGGTATGCTCAAATTGAGAAAGAATTGTTAGCCATTCAGTTTGGTTGTGAAAAATTTCACCAGTATGTGTACGGTCATAAAGTAACTGTTCATACTGATCATAAACCTTTAGTCTATCTTTTTAAAAAGCCATTACATGATGTACCAGCAAGATTGCAACGTATGATGTTAACTTTACAAAAATATGATTTGGAAGTTATACATGTTCCAGGTAAAGAAATGTTTATATCTGACACTCTGTCTAGAGCAGCATTGAAAGAACATTATATACCTGAGAATGAGTCAGAAATATCTTGTCATGTCAATTTAATGCATTCAAGTCTAGCAGTCACAAAGGAGTACTGTACAAAATTGTTACAGAACACTATGAAAGATGATACTTTGCAATTGTTAAAAAAGTATTATTATGAAGGTTGGCCAAAAAATAAAAATAATGTCAGTCTGTCAATAAAACCATTTTGGAATATACAAGCTGAAATTCATGTAGTCAAAGATTTGTTGTTCAAAGGGTCAAAATTAATAGTACCACAGTCAATGTATAAGGAAATGTTAGGTAAAATTCATGAAGGTCACCAAGGTATAAATAAATGCTTAAAACTGGCTAGAGAGTCTTTGTACTGGCCAAGCATGTCAGCTGATATTAAAAACTTGGTAGAACAATGTTATGTATGTGCACAATTTAAACCTAATAATCCAAAGGAACCACTAAAAAATTTTGAAATTAATAAATATCCATGGCAACAAGTAGGTGTTGATTTAATGTATTTTGATAACCTTACTTATTTAATTGTCACAGATTATTATTCTAAATTTATAGAAATAGCTTTGTTAAATAAAAACAGTACAGCAAAGAATGTAATAACACATTTAAAGTCCATTTTTGCTCGTCATGGAATACCTTTATCTTTAGTGTCTGATGGTGGTCCTCCTTTTCAGTCATTAGAATTTAAGAATTTTATGCATGAATGGGACATAGAACACATTGTAACTAGCCCATATCATCCACAGTCAAATGGTCAAGCAGAGAGTTCAGTCAAAATTATCAAAAATATGTTAAAAAAATGTAAAAGAAACTCATCTGATCCATACATAGCTTTATTACAGTATAGAAACACACCTAAGAATAATTTACCATCTCCAGCTCAATTGTTAATGTCCAGGAATTTAAGAAATAACATTCCTATGTCTTATAAGAAATTAAAACCTAAAGTGGTTACATTCAAAAATTATAAAGAATGTGTCAAGCAAAATAATAAAAATAAGTCTAAATATTATAATAGAAATACAAAGTCATTGTCATTATTGTATCCCAATGATCATGTATACTTTAAAAGAAAGCCTGATAGCAATTGGGAACAAGCCATTGTCAAGCTAAGGTTGGCTAATAATAGGTCATATGTCGTTGAGGATGTCAATGGAGTTAGGTATAGGAGGAATAGGGTTCATTTAAGACACAAATATTCTCCTATGCTATCCAATTCGTCGCAGGGGAGAGAGGAAGGTAACAGGCAGGAGTCTAGACCTCAAGAGCTCTCATCTCAATCCTCAGTCAGTCAACATGTAACTCGTTCTGGAAGAGTTGTAAAGCCAACCAGAAGGCTAATTGATGAAATAGATTAAGTAGAACATTGTATCCTAGATTAAGACCTAACCATAGTCTTAAGTCATTGTCTAAATTGTAACTAAGTCAGGTTTCTATAATATTGTTTGTCAAGGGTTAATTTAAACTTAAACAGGGGGGATGTTGTATCATACATCACTACTCTGTAGTCGAGTAACTAATACCATCTCTATGTATTAGTGTCTATGAATATAGTCTATAGTCTTGTCATTGTAACTTAGGATCTAACCTAGAAGATGTCGATTCCAATGGAATAATTCTACAAGTGTAATAAACCATTCTAATTATCTAAAGTCTTTAATATTTACCAACGGGACAATCATACAACCACGTGATTATTTATACATAATATTAATTGTTTCAGGAGCTAACCTGGCTGGTTTTGTGGGCGGTATCGGCTCAGTGTTCACCGATACATTCTGGTCGTTCTGCGTGTGTCGATTCATTGTAGGCCTGGCCTATGATAACTGTTTCGTTATCATGTATATTGTCGGTAAGTACCTTTATTACAGCGAACTGGAATGGCCCTGTGGAATCAACCGCGGCTTACGAATTAAAAGTAGTGATTTTGAACCGTACATTTTTGACGTTTTAACGTCACTTAGATTTAGTCATCGCTTAAGAATAAGCCCCTTAAACACTGTGCTATTTATTCATAAACGGTGATTAAAGTTAAGTGACGTTGAAACGTCAAACATGTATCGTTAAACGGTCAGCAATCACTAATTAACTATAAGCAACGTTTATGAATAAATGAGATTATGTATACAATATGTAACGAAAACCCTGTTCGACCCACAGGATAATAAAGGTTAGGTAAACACTTGATTAAATATAATATAAAATTTTACGTAATCATCATAGAAACAATACAAATGAATTTTGAAATAATCTTTTTTTCCCACGAATTAATTCCAACTTCCCCGAAATTTGGTAATTTTTAAAAAAAGTGACAACACCGGTATTATTATGAGCGAATAGCGATGCGACCACGTGCCGCGTGCCCCGCCGCCCGCCGCCCGCGGAAGGGTTGCTGACCGCACATGTATTAAGTTACCTCTTTTTGCGAAATAATATTTATTTTTTTAGGGGGATTTTTTTATTTAGTTTAGCCCGGTTTTGTATCCATTAGTAGAATCAGTTATCGATACCTAACAATACCTTTACTGATCGAACAGGGTTTCCTTTACATATTGTATATTTGTGAAGTTTATCATCAAAACCGTGAAAGTAAACATCTTGAGGAAACCCGCGTGTGCTAGAGCCAAAACTTCGAAGACATATGACATCCACCAAGTCACACTAGGTCTCCTATCCTGCACCATTTTGAGATCATGAAATAATGGGCATAACGAAGTTTGAACCTATGACCTGTAACATATAAGTCACTGCCTATACCACTAGGCCATCGCTACTGTCTTAATTTAACACATAGGATACTTTTTAGGGTTCCTTACCTAAAAGATAAAACGGAACCCTATTCATGAGACTTCGCTGTCCGTCTGTCCGTCCATCTCATGAACCGTAATAGCTAGACAATTTTCAGAGATCATATTGTATTTTTGTTGCTGCTATAACAAAAAATAAAAAAAAAATATTTAAGGGGGCTCCCATACAACAAACGTGTTTTTTTTGCCGTTTTTTGCTCCATATTAACAACGGAAATAAATAGACGCTTGAAATGTTCACAGTATATTTGGTTATATATTAAAATTAAAAATAAATAATAAAATTTGGTTGGTGGTAGGCCATAACATCGGCCGCCGGCAGAAGTTACCACCCAGCAGACAAAGTCTTGCCGCCAAGCGATTTGTCGTGTTCCGGCATGATGTCTGGTGAAGCAGTACGGAGGATGGGTCTGAGCAGTTGTATTGCGATGTGTGCCGGGTACGATGCGCCAAATGCTGTTGTGTTGGAAGTTTGGTCGTGGAGGGTCTTCAGATCAATCTCCCTTTGTCGCAGCATCGTTGGTCGTGTTGTTGGGTTTAACGTTGCATCACCTCGCTCAACTGCCGTCTTCCTTCCTATTTGCTCAGTTTTTCTGAGTGAATAGGCTCTTAATAAACTAGCGCGCTTTACCATCAACGATCGCATCACTGCTTACCATCAGGCGGGACTGCGGTCCAGCGCTACTTTATAATTATTAAAAAATAATACAACAAACGTGATTTTTCCTGCCCTTTTTAAAGATAATGGTACGGAACCCTTCATGCGAGAGTCCGATTCTCACTTGCCCAGTTTTTTTTTTTTATTCTGTCAATCCCACGGCATCGATTTTTTCGCCCGGGCACAGCTAATTAATTAACTTTCTTCCAGTGCTAGAATACGTCGGCCTAAAATGGCGTACCTTCGTGGCCAACATGTCAATAGCAGTCTACTTCACCTTCGCTGCCTGTCTCCTTCCGTGGATAGCGTTATGGGTAGCTGATTGGAAGATATACACCCTGATCATCAGCGTTCCACTGGCTCTGGCTGTACTCACTCCCTGTGTTGTGCCGGAAAGTGCAAGGTATGTTTTGGACTTCTGTTCCTTGATATTTTGGGATGAAGATTTGATGGAGTGTCGTCCTCCGTGGCGCAGCGGTCAACACGCCTGCCTGCGACGTGGAGGCCCCGGGTTCGATCCCCGGCCAGGTCATGATGGAAAACGATCTTTTCCTGATTGGTCTGGGTAGATATGTATGTATATAGATAAGTATCTATTATAAAATATAGTATCGTTGAGTTAGTATCCCATAACACAAGTCTCGAACTTACTTTGGGGCTAGCTCAATCTTTGTGATTTGTCCGTGTACACACACAATATGAAAAGAAAACCCTGTCCGATCCGTGAAGGTATTGTTAGGTATCGATAACTGATTCTACTAATGCCTACAAAGCCGGGCGAAACTTAAAAAAAAGGTCCCCCTAAAAAAATAAATATTATTTCGCAAAATGAGGTAACTTAATACATTTGCGGTAAGTAAACAACACTTCCGCGGGCGGCGGGCGGCAGGGCACGCGGCACGTGGTCGCATTCGCTAATAATAATACCGGTGTTGTCCCTTTTTTAAAAATTACCAAATTTCGGGGAAGTTGGAATTAATTCGCGGGAAAAAAAGATTATGTCAAAATTCATTAAGTAGTATTGTTTCTATGATGATTACGTAAAATTTTATATTATATTTGGTCAAGTGTTTACCTAACCTTTATTATCCTTACGGGTCGGATAGGGTTTTCTTTACATATTGTATTTATTTATAACTGATAAGCTTCTGGCTCCTACGTCTTTAAGTTTTGATTGGAAGATACAGATGGCCGCAGCTTGAAGGCTTTTGGATTGTTGTATGTTGTAATGGGCTGTTGATGCACTGGTAAATTAATCAAAACCACGAGATACGATAGAAGACTTCAACTTCAACTTTTGATCAATGGCCCCTGTGGATAGATACCACAATTTTGCCAATAACACGTTTAACAAATTATAGAAATTCTTTGAATAATTTATTTCACAATAATGGCGTATATCACCAATGACAGTTGAAAAAACGGCCGCGTGAGCCGGCTATGAGGGAGATTTTATACAAAGCCATGATGTGGCCACTATGCTGCGACATGTCAATGTTCTTTATGAATTATTCACTGAATGCACTTTTTACTAACTGAACTACATAAACCACGCGCTTTTATTTAGTAAACGACACTACAAATAATTTAAAAGTCCATTAAAAAATGAGCGTGACATTCATCTTAGCTTTCCCGTCAAAACTCTACGCTACAAGACTATTCTATTCTATTCTATTCTTTATTATGGCAACTAAAATGGATGGATGTCGACTATTCTGCCAATGTCAAGTGGTTTGAAAAGCAAGAGTGTATGTAAAAAAAAAGGGAATAATTAAAATCAAAACTTTCGATGCTACAGTTGACCTTTGTAGATCTTGAGGAGTTAGTATCTACTGGACTGAAACTACGCTACAAGACGTGTGGTTTATTTATAACTTGACACAAGAGAGAGATGACAGACAAAACACAATGTTGCCATACATAAATATACATACAATGTTGCCATACATAAACACAGCAGAAAATTAAAATATTACTGCCTAAACATTGTTATTTTATTGTGGCGTTCAATGTGTTAAATTTTGACTATTTTGTATTAACTATTATTGAATTGAATGTTTTAATATGTTTTTCTTTTTCTTTTAAATATTATTCAAAACATGTTTAACTGTCATTATCTTCATCTTAACATACCACGTGTATGTTAAGATGAAGATAATGACAGTTAAACATGCATGCAATTATACAAATAAATGGTCTTATCTAATCTTATCTTAAGGCTATTACAAAAAAGCAGTTTTAGATTTTAAATTTGGAAGTCAAAGATGGCGGTGAAATTTTTCGTTATTTTGAAATTATTGTAGCCATTTTGGATTTTAAATTTGAAAATCGCAGGTGGCGGTAAATTTATCATCTTTCGGAAATGTATGTAGCAGCTATATTGGGTTTTCAATTTGAAAATCAAAGATTGCGGTGAAAGTTTTCTTTTACTAGTTTGAAATGACATTTTTGTAGTAGCCATCTTGGATTTTCAATTTCCCAGGTGTTTTTAGATTGGATTGTATTCAGACGCCAGTAATCACTAATACCACTGTCTTAATCATTTTTTTTTTTGATCCTGGCAACACTAAAGGAACCTTGTTGAAATTTCAGGTGGCTAATTGCTCAAGGTCGTATAGAGGAAGCGATCAAGATTATGCAAAAATGTGAACGTATAAACAAGAAAAAAATACCGGATGCGGTCATCAAGGAATTTAGGGTAAGAAATATTTTTAAACGTAAAGAGATAATACTACTCGCGCGAATTATCTGTGCACCTCGCTGGAATGCAGTCCATATGTATCAATTTAACAATTATACTTTGTAAAATTATGGAGCGTGTATTGAACTCGCGCCTCTTGGCATACCTGGAAGGTAACGATCTCCTCAGTGACCGACAGTACGGGTTTCGCCGCAATCGGTCAACTGGGGACCTACTAGTGTATGCCACTCACTTGTGGGGCGAGGCCCTCGAGAGAAATGGGGAAGCGATTGCTGTCTCCCTTGATGTCTCGAAGGCCTTCGACCGGGTATGGCACGCTGGCCTTTTGAGTAAGCTTCCAGCGTACGGCATTTCCCCTAGCCTGACTGGCTGGGTAAAAGACTTCCTGACTGAACGGTCCCTCCGAGTTGTTGTCGACGGATGCTCATCTGAGCCCATGTCGACTAATGCCGGTGTTCCTCAGGGGTCTGTTCTCTCTGCAACTCTGTTTTTGCTGCATATTAACGATCTGCTAATGCCCGGTATCTATGGGTATGCAGATGACAGCACAGTTGTGGAGAGATACCTGCCGGATGCTCGGGCTAGTAGGGAATCAATCCGGTCCGAAAGAGAGGCCATGGTAGAGCGAACGAGTGTTGCACTTCAGGCAGTCTCCGAATGGGGCAATGCCAATCTTGTAGCATTCAATGCCGCCAAAACGCAGGCGTGTCTCTTCACCGCCAAAAGGAGCCCGTTCACCTTGGCTCCTACTTTTCGGAATGTATCCTTGGAGTGTACCGACCGCCTTCAGCTTTTGGGTGTTGAGATTTCCTCGAACCTAAACTTTGGGCGGTTCATTGAGTCCAAGGCCAAGGTGGCTGCCAGAAAACTTGGTGTAATCGCAAAGGTCCGGCAGTACTTCACACCAGGGCAGCTTCTAATGTTGTACAAAGCACAGGTCCGTTCGTGTGTGGAGTACTGCAGCCACATTTGGGCTGGTGCTGCTAAGTGTCACCTGGCCACTTTGGATTCAGTGGAGAGGCGTGCGAAGAGGCTGATTGGTGACCCTGATTTAACTCGAGTTGGTCTCCAAAGCCTAGAGCACAGGCGTAGAGTAGCCAGCCTTTCGGTGTTCTATAGGATACATTCTGGGGAGTGTGCGAGGGAATTGCACGATTT
This sequence comes from Sesamia inferens, assembly GCA_037179545.1. Lineage (NCBI taxonomy): Eukaryota > Metazoa > Arthropoda > Insecta > Lepidoptera > Noctuidae > Sesamia > Sesamia inferens. The sequence continues at coordinate 11,397,494 of CM073951.1, read as the reverse complement.
AATTCCCCCATCTCCGTTCCACCATCGGACGACCCGTCGTACGGCGAGTTTCCACCCTTATGTTGTTAACACCTCAACGATCCGGACGAAGCGTTTCGCCTCGTCCTTTATACCGCGTGCTTCGAGGGACTGGAACAATCTGCCGGCGGCGGTGTTTCCGTCGGACTACAATTTGAGTGTCTTCAAGGCTAGAGTGAATAGGCTCTTAATAAACTAGTGCGCTTTACCATCAACGATAGCGTCACTGCTTACCATCAGGCGGGATTGCGGTCAAGCGCTGGTTTATATTATAATAAAAAAAAAAAAAAAAAAAAAAAATCGGCCGCTGGCAGAAGTTACCACCCACCAGACAAAGCCTTGCCGCCAAGCGATTTGTCGTGTTCCGGCATGATGTCTGGTGAAGCCGTACGGAGGACGGGTCTGAGTAATTGTGTTGCGATGTGTGCCGGGTACGATGCGACAAATGTTGTTGTGTTGGGAGTTTGGTCGTGGAGTCTCCAGATCAATCTCCCTCTGGCGCAGCATCGTTAGTCGTGTTGTTGGGTTTAACATTACACCACCTCGCTCAACTGCCGTCTTCCTTCCTATTCACTAACTTTTAAGTGAATAGGCTTAATAAACTAGCGCGCTTTACCATCAACGATTGCATTACTGCTTACCCTCAGGCAGGATTGCAGTCAAGCACTAGTTTATAAAGATTAAAACAAAAAAAATCCTCAGCTAATCTTAAAAATGATTATAATATTAACCATTCCTCCACAGGAAACAGCCACAGAAATCGCCCGAGCCGAACAGGAACTCAAAAACTACAGCGTCCTAGATCTCTTCAAGACCCCTCGTCTCCGACGCCACAGCATCCTGCTGGTAGTCATCTGGATGTCCATTGCCATGGTGTTCGATGGCCACGTCAGGAACGTTGGAACTTTAGGCCTGGACATGTTCAAGACCTTCACTGTGGCCACCTTTACGGAGTTCCCTGCTGATGTTCTGTTAATTTTGATCTTAGATATGTGAGTTTTTTTAATTGATACTTTCGCATAAAGAAATGTACAGAGGCGGACTTAATGCCTTAGGCTTAGGCATTCTCTATCAGACAACCATGGGTGGTGCAGAGATTTGATGCCAGGTACTTTCGGTTTCTTTCCAGAAAACTTTTTTATTTTTTTAATAATTATAAACTAGCGCTTGACCGCAATCCCGCCTGATGATAAGCAGTGATGCGACCGTTGATGGCAAAGCGCGCTAGTTTATTAAGAGCCTATTCACTCTAGCCTTGAAGACACTCAAATTGTAGTGTGACGGGAACACCGCCGCTGGTAAATTGTTCCAGTCCCTCGATGTACGCGGTATAAAGGAAGAAGCAAATCGCTTCGTCCGGATCGCAGTGGTGGTAACAACGTAAGGGTGGAAACTCGCCGTACGACGGGTCGTCCGATGGTGGAACGGAGATGGGGGTATCAAATCATGCAATTCCCTCGCACACTCCCCAAAATGCATCCTATAGAACACCGAAAGGCTGGCTACTCTACGCCTGTGCTCCAGGCTTTGGAGACCGTCTCGAGTTAAATCAGGGTCACCAATCAGCCAAGTACATGCGTTTTCATTGCGAGGTCTCTTCCATACTTACTTTAGCCATGTCCTTTTCACGGATTTCTATTGCCGCTAAAAGATCAAATCATCATTCATTATCAACCTTTTTTTATCGTCCCACTGCTGGGCACAGGTCTTCTCTCACACAAAGAAGCATTGAGCGTAATCACCACGCTTGCTCAATGCGGGTTGGCGATTTCAGACTTACAAGTCCAGGTTTCCTCAAGATGTTTTCCTTCACCTTCAGTCATTGGTGTCCAAGAGATCAAATACTACAGGATAATTATTTTTGTTTTGTTCACAGTCTCGGCCGTCGCTGGCTTGCATTTAGTACGATGGTCCTCAGCGGCGTGTTCAGTCTACTAGCCACAGCTGCCCCAATTGGTAAGTCATCACCTGCCTAGGAGCTTTACTTTGTGTAAATAATTTGATCACCACTGCTAACTCATCAAAACGGTGAAGGAAAAGATCCTGAGGAAACCGGCATTCTCTAGAACCAACAACTCTTTTTTCCCCCACTCTTTTCCGCCCTACTATATTCTACCCCCCACTTTACTACCCCACTCTTTTCTAGCCCTACTCTTTCTATACCAACTTTTTACACTCCCTTCGCCCCTCTTTTCTACCCCACACTTTTCTACCGCACTCTCTTCTATCTTTTTACATCCACTCTTTTCAACACCCACTTTTTTCTACCCCCACTCTATTCTAACGCCACACTTTTCTCCCCCAGGAATCGCCTCAGCCTCCCTAGCCATCGTCGGTCGGTTCGCAGTTAACATATCTTACAACATCGGAATGCAATATGCAGCAGAATTACTACCAACTGTCGTCAGGGCTCAGGGCATTGCGTTGATCCATATAAGTGGCTATGTGGCTACCATACTGACACCTTACATCGTTTACATGGTAAGTGGCGGGTCTATACAGTATGTTAAGAAAACCCTGTCCGACCCATAATGATAATAAAGGTTAGGTAAAAACATGACCAAATATAATATAAAATTTTACCTAATCATCATAGTACCATTACAAATGAATTTTGAAATAATCTTTTTTTCTCGCGAATTAATTCCAACTTCCCCGAAATTTGGTAATTTTTATAAAAGTGACAACACCGGTATTATTATGAGCGAATAGCGCTGCGATCACGTGCCGCGTGCCCTGCCGCCCGCCGCCCGCGGAAGGGTGCGTACGCACATTTATGAAGTTACCTCTTTTTGCGAAATGATATTTATTTTTTTAGGGGGATTTTTTTTTAAGTTTAGCCCGGTTTTGTATCCATTAGTAGAATCAGTTATCGATACCTAACAACACCTTCAGGGGTCGTACAGGATTTTCTTAACATACTGTAGATTAGGTTAAGCTACCCTCGCTCGCTGAGGTTAGTCTGCGGATGGGTGACACTTTTTACATACTGAGACTCCTCCATACCTCAGAATGCACTTTAAGCCGTTGGCCACGGCTGTAGAAGCCTGTAAATCTGTTAAGCAGTCTTACTAAGAGGTTTCGTTTTACCCAGTAACTGGGTGGTGGAGTCCAGATAGGCAGTCGCTCCATGTAAAACACTGATATTCCAGCTGAATCTGGTTAGATTGGAAGTCGACCCAATACAGGTGGGTGAAGGAAGGATGATGATGAATAGTTGGTAATAGTGGATTTATGGCACAGTTGTTAAGCGATCGACTGCTGCCCTGCGTATCGCGGGTTCAGTTCCCGGAACAAAAACATATTTGTATGACCTATAAGTAATTTCTCCGCGTTTGGTTATTTGTGTGAATGTAAATATTTGTAAACGCACCCCCGGTTCAGGAGTAATTCCTAGAGGGGGAGGCAACGTTTTATAAAAGAGAAACAAAAATAAAAGAAAATAATTGGGTTGTATCCTAAAAAATAATTTAATGTCCATCAGATAGATTTATAAAAAATATTGAACACTTATTTTTTACTTTTTCCTTCATTCAAATACTTAGAAAGATATATTGATTTGAACTGTCGCATGACGTCACGCCGTGGTATATTTTGTACCTGTAATTAGCCCCCACTCCGTAACTTTAATATGCTATATGCGGCGCCTGTACGTCGACGCCGGCTGTCGCTGAAAACCAGCGCTGGGCTCTGTTTTTGCATAGAGTCGCAGCATTATGCTGAGCGACAGCCGTTTTGAGTGGATGTGACGCATGTTTCCCTCAACTATTTCTTATTTTTTATGTTTTTGTAAACTCTTGCGTCATTTTTATTGCAAATAAACGTTTTTCTTTCTTTCTTTTCTTTCTTTCTATATCTCACTAGTTTTTGGTAATTTCGACTAAATAAAAAATACGGGTCCTAATTTTTTTTATTATCTATAAGACGGACTAATTATTTTTTTCATTTTCATACCTTGAATACATCCCTATTATCCAGTGATAGTAGATATATAAAATAAATATTTTAATATTCTTTTTCAGGCGACAATAGCAAGAGAGATCCCTCTACTAATACTGGGTGCTCTAGGTATCTTTGGCGGTTGTCTATGCCTGTTCCTCCCAGAGTCTATGGGCAAGGAAATGCCTCAAACAATTCAAGACGGCGAAAACTATGGACTGGACCAGAAGTTCTGGGACTTCCCATGTTGTAATAGGTAAGTTAAACAGTTTTAACCCGGGCAGAAAGGCTCTTTAATGGTGATCAGGACCACGTACTGGTAAGCGCAGCGTCGGACACCCACCGACTAGCTGATCGGATGACCTGATCACAATCGCAGATAGCCCTGGATGCAGGCCACATCTAACTGTTCTTTTTGGAAATCCTTGGGGGAGGCCTATGTCCAGTAGTGGGTAGTGATATAGTTAGAATAGAGTGGGGGTAGAAAAAAGTGGGTGTTGAAAAGAGTGGATGTACAAAGAGTTAGTGTAGAAAAGTGTGGGCTAGAAAAGAGGGGGGGGGGGGGTAGAAAAAGTTGGTATAGAAAGAGTAGGGCTAGTGTCCTTCATGTGGCTGATGTGATGATGATGATGAAGTAAGGCTTTTGGTGGCATTTACGTGGCCATATGTGCACCGTGCACCACACCGACGCCACGAAAAAATCTTGTATCTCGCAGAGTCCACTGCGATTTTTAAATTAGGCTGAGCAATACTTTTTGATACTCAAAATAACAAAATAGAGTCCTCCAAAACACCCGTCCTTCACCACGACCCTTTTTTTTTTGTTATAAACAAGTGCTTGACCGTGACTCCACCTGATGGTAAGCAGTGCTGCAATCGCTTCCTGAAGCAAAATACAGACGAAAATCATAAAAGTAAATTCATATTAAGGGAGCAATAAACCGAAATAACTTCTTTTTGTTTATTTATTTTTTCTCGGTGGTAGGCCATAACATCGGCCGCTGGCAGAAGTTACCACCCACCAGACAAAGCCTTGCCGCCAAGCGATTTGTCGTGTTCCGGCATGATGTCTGGTGAAGCCGTACGGAGGACGGGTCTGAGCAGTTGTGTTGCGATGTGTGCCGGGTACAATGCGCTAAATGTTGTTGTATTGGGAGTTTGGTCGTGGAGGGTCTTCAGATCAATCTCCCTTTGGCGCAGCATCGTTGGCCGTGTTGTTGGGTTTAATATTGCATCACCTCGCTCAACTGCCGTCTTCCTTCCTATTCGCTCAGTTTTTCTGAGTGAATAGGCGCTTAAAAAACTAGCGTGCTTTACCATCAACGATCGCATCACTGCTTACCATCAGGCGGGATTGCGGTCAAGCGCTAGTTTATATTATTTAAAAAAAAAAAAATATTCTAAAATGGTGTTACAAAAAAACGATTTGTATTTGAAGCATTTTAATTTTATATCTAGTATCTTTATCCTTGTCCTAAACATAACTAGGCAAAAGTTCTCATGTTACAAGCAAAAACTGTTTTTTTGTTGACTAGTGTTACCAAACCTGCTTGTCCTTTGCTACCCTTTCTCAGCGACACCATAAGCTATGATCCTTATCCACAGGAGGTTTTTTTAGCATAGGTATAGTCGCTTAGTAGCGCTTAGTAAGCAGTCGTGGTGGCCTAGTGGTTAAAACGCCAACCTTAAATATGAGTGTGCTGGTTCGATTCCAGGTCCGACAAGTACCAATGTAACTTTTCTAAGTTATATGTACTAAGTATATCTTGGACATGGAAAACATCTTGAGGAAACCTGGACTTTAAGTCTAAAATCGCCAACCCGCATTGAGCAAGCGTGGAGATTATGCTCAATCCTTCTCTCTATGAGAGGAGACCTGTGCCCAGCAGTGGGACGATAAAAAAAGGTTGATGATGATTTTATACTAGCTTTCCGCCCGCGGCTTCGCCCGCGTGGAGTTCGGTTATATCGCGTTTCCAAGAGAAGCCTTCAAAAGTCCGGAATCAAAACTATCCTATGACATTTCTCAAGTTCAACAGAACCACCACCAACCAGACAAAGTCTTGTCGCCAAGCGATTCGTCGTGTTCCGGCATGTTGTCTGGTGAAGCGTACGGAGGACGGGTCTGAGCAGTTGTGTTGCGATGTGTGCCGGGTACGATGCGCCAAATGTTGTTGTGTTGGGAGTTTGGTCGTGGAGGGTCTTCAGATCAATCTCCCTTTGGCGCAGCATCGTTGGTCGTGTTGTTGGGTTTAACATTGCATCACCTCGCTCAACTGCCGTCTTCCTTCCTATTCACTAAGTTTTTTAAGTGAATGGGTTTAATAAACTAGCGCGCTTTACCATCAACGATTGCATCACTGCTTACCATCAGGCGGGATTGCAGTCAAGCGCTAGTTTATAATTAATAATATAATCTTTGTAGCAAATTTCAGTTTAGTGGTTTACACGTGAAAGCGTAACACACAGACAGAGTTACTTTCGCATTTATAATATTAAGTAGGGATTAAGTTTTTTTTTTTTTTGCTTCACAGGAAGAAGGACAAAATGACAAAGGAGGAAACACGATTCTGAAAAAATACGCTTTTTTTCAATGACGGTTATGTGAAATTTTTAACATATTTCTTCCCCTATTTGCGGTTTCCGCGCTAAGTTAAGTACTTCCTCTCTCTTTAAACATAATATCATTATCTTTTATTTACTCTTGTATGATTTTAATAATAACATGTATTTACCTATTTATTTAAACTAGTATGATACACTTAACGTACATATTTATTGTATAATCTATTTAAATATTACACTGTAGACTACCTATATTATTTCTCTCTCCTTCCCCTTAGTATTCTATCCAAAGGTTGTCTGTAAAAGATCTCTCTTAGCGATAAGACCGCCCATTGTAAAATATTTATATTTATGTTCTGAAATCTATTCTACTTGACTGAAATAAAAAACAATACGATGATTATGAGTTTTTTATTTACTCCTCTTCTTCTGCATGGCGTGTCGATTTTTTTTTTAATATAAATTATAAACTAGCGCTTAACCTCAATCCCGCCTGATGGTAAGCAGTGATGCAACCGTTGATGGTAAAGCGCACTAGTTTATTAAGAGCCTATTCGCTTTAGCCTTGAAGACACTCAAATTGTAGTCCGACGGAAACACCGCCGCTGGAAAATTGTTCCAGTCCCTCGATGTACGCGGTATAAAAGAGGAGGCGAAACGCTTCGTCCGGATCGTAGTGTCCATCGTAGGATCCAGTCATCCTGCGAAGATCGTCGCTCCACCTAGCCTGAGGATGTCCACCTTACATTTACCGATTCGCGGTCTCCACTCCAGAATACGTCTACTCCAACGGGAGTAATCGGGGTGGTGCTGCGAAATGTCAACTGGCTACTTTGAATTCAGTGGAGAGGCGTGCGAAGAGGCTGATTGGTACCCAGATTTAACTCGAAACGGTCTCCAAAGCCTGGAGCACAGTAAAGTAGCCAGCCTTTCGGTCTTCTATAGGATGCATTCTGGTGAGTGTGCAAGGGAATTGCATGATTTAATTCCCCCATCTCCGTTCCACCATCGGGCGACCTGTCGTACGGCGACTTTCCACCCTTACGTTGTTAACACCACTACGATCCGGACGAAGCGTTTCGCTTCTTCTTTTATACGGCGTACATCGAGGGACTGGAACAATTTGCCGGCGGCGGTGTTTCCGTCACACTACAATTTGAGTAACTTCAAGGCTAGAGTGAACAGGCTCTTAATAAACTAGCGCGCTTTTCCATCAACGATCGTATCACTGCTTACCATCAGGCAGGATTGCGGTTAAACGCTAGTTTATATGTTAAAAAAAAAACGGTCATCGGTTCTACGGCTAATAAGTCCGGCCCATTGCCACTTCAGTTTGCTTATTCTGTCAGCTATGTCGACAACTTTGATTCTCTGCCGGATCACCTCGTTGCAGATTCGATCCCTTAGACTCAAAGTGTAGCCCGTTCCATAGCTCGCTGAGCGACCTTGAATTGATGGACCAGCCATACCCTGAGTACATTTCGGCTCACCCACCCACGAACCGACTTTGTTGAGTAGCTTAAACCAACTTTTTTTTTTCCTTTACGCACCATATCCCGAACACACGCCCGCGTGTGGAACTCGCCCAGCTGAAGCCGGGAATACCCACTAAAACCACAGCGGCACAACGACATCGCCTTAGTGGCGGGATCATGGGAAATGGCAGAGCCTGCACTACCAATCCCCCGCCGGCGATTCCCGCCTAAAAGGCGGGCCCACAGTGGTCCCCCCATACGGAGGGGCCGGGCTGGGTACGTCTGATTGTGCGAGAAGACGCTGCAGCCAAGGGTTTTTTAGCGAGGTGTCCTTCCTCTTAGCCCCACTCGTTTGCACGGATGCAATTGGGCCCCCAGCTCCTCTCAATGAGGAGACCGGGTTGCCCGACGGTGACCCGGAGTTCGGGTCACGTCAGCCACCTGGATTGGTGGCCGACCCGCCGCACGTGTGACCGCCGAAGCGGTCCCCGCTTTTGGTTTTGGTCCGCGCCGGTAAACCGGTAACCCCCATATCTGGGGGCCGTTCCCCTATCCGCCACCCGGGGACGCGTCCGATGGCAGGCCAGAAACTGCACACGGAAGCTTAAACCAACTTAACGTAACTTAGACCTACCGGTCATATTGCTTTTATTATTTACCCACGGACCACAATTTACAAGCCGCAATAGGCATGTTCTCTGGGTAAAAAAAAAATTGATTCTATTTAGTCCGTCATTCAGATTATAGAAAAATATTGGATACGTATATTTTGTTTTATCAAATCAATAAAAAATTACAAATGTAGTCGATGAGGGGTCTTCTTCTCCAGCAGATCTCAGGGGGTGGAATAGGGGTTTCAATAACGCCACGGGTTTCAGCACGCAAACAATATATTGACCAGGTTAGGTCGTACAATTAACCTAGACGTACAATAATCAGTTCGGCGACCGTACAAACTATGCCTTAATTAAAAAAACTCTTAACAAACAACAATAATTATGAAATCGTGGGCGCGTGCGTCGCGGCTCATCGCGGACTGTCCAGCTTCGTGCGCCCTCGGCGCCGTTCGGAGGCATTCGGTCGCGCGGCTGGCGAACGCCCGAATGCTACCCGATGTTTTGACAAAATGTCGCGCGCTACACCCTCCCCCTCTAACCTAGAAATGGCGCCCTCGCTTCTGGGTTAGTGGAGAAAACGCTTAGGCCTACCACGCTTGCGTTTCTCGTTGACCGGTGTCGGAGCTATATCGCCAATGAATGGGGTCAGCTGAGAGACGTGATACCTTCCTAGAACCTGCCCATCGCTGAGTTTCTCCAGCACGTAAGTAGTCGCACTAGCCGCTTCCTTAATACGATAGGGCCCATCGCGACGCGGAATGAATTTGGGCGTCTGGCCGTGAGTCGCGTCGTTACTGCCTTGTGTCTTCAAAAGTACGAGGTCTCCCGGGGTATACTCGGGTGCAGGGCGACGACCTTCGTCGGCGCAGCGTTTCTGCTTGGCTTGCGCCCTCTCATGCACATCTCGAGCATCGAGTAACACGGATGACATGCGCTGCAGGTACGGGGTTAAGGTTGTGACGGCATTGTCGCTCTCCACGATGGCACGCATGTCAGCCAGCGCGTCAGCTGGGGCGTGAATCTCGCGTCCGAACGTCAAGTACGCGGGTGAGTATCCGGTGCTGCTGGTTACGGCCGAATTCATTGCGAAACGTATCGCGGGTAATTGTATATCCCACGTGTCGTGGTCCTTCCCAACTAGAATGGAAAGTTGAGGCTTGAGGTCACGGTTTTTCCTCTCTACCGGATTGGCTTGAGGATATACCGGCGTCAGCGACTGCGTAATACCTAACACGTGACAAACTTGCTGCATCACCTCGCTGATAAACTGGACACCGTTGTCACTCAAGATGCGTCTAGGCACGCCGTATCTGAGGAATACCTCTGCAATAAGGGTCTTCGCGCAGTCGTAGCTGGTTGCATTTTGTAACGCGAACAATTCCACCCATCTGGTGCATGTATCTTCTAGGATTAGGATCCATTTGTTCTTGTTAACGGTTTCCGGTAGTGGGCCAAATAGATCTATTGCGACAACTTCAAAGCGGCGATTCGTTGCAGGGGTCTGCAGTAATCCGGCTGGTTTCCTATTGTCGGCCTTATACCTTTGGCATTCCACACACTTCTTAAGGTATGCGCTAACGGACTGGCGCATTCCGGGCCAATAGTACTTAGACTTCAACCGATCTAACGTCCGCTCCACTCCAAAGTGGCCAGCAGTCGGCGCACTATGGTAATCCTCCAGAACCTTCTCCCGTTCGTGTTCCGGCACAACTAGGCACGCTGACTCCTCGTCAGCATCATCAGGTCCATACCTGTACAATACACCGTCGGACATGACATATCCCTTGTCGGACCAACTCCTCCCCCTGAAGGGATCGTCGGCTGATTCCAGGTCTTCTACAATTTTACGCAGCTCTGGGTCCTTAAGCTGGTTCTCACGGGCATCCTTGGGGCTCCTTGATGGAAAATCCACCTGAGCATAAGCCAGGTCACAGTCCGGTTCATCGGTGCGGGGTGGCCGAGATAACGTATCAGCCACGACATTCGCCTTTCCAGGCGTATATTCGATGCGCAGGTTATATTCTTGCAGAGTGAGGGCCCATCGAGCCAAGCGTCCGCTTGGTGACTTCACGGTCATAAGCCACCGCAGAGGTTGGTGATCACTTTTTATCACAACCTCTGATCCTTCGATGTATCCGCGGAATTTAGAAACGGCCCACACCACCGCCAAGGCTTCCCTCTCCGTGGTGTTGTAATTTCTTTCTGCGCTGTTCAGCAAGCGGCTCGCGTACTCGACAGGGCGTTCTTCCGGGCCCTCCCCCTGCATCAGCACTGCTCCGAGGCAATAGCCGCTACTGTCAGTTCTCAACGTGAACGGTAACGTTTCGTCGGCTTGACGTAGTATCGGAGCGGACGCCAGCAACTGCTTGATGCTGTCAAACGCGGTTTGCTGTCTGGAGGTCCATATCCACTTGCTGTCCTTTTTCAGGAGATCTGTCAATGGTCTGGCAACTTCAGCGTAATTGGGTATAAATCGCCGGAACCAGCTGGATGTCTGCAGAAAGGTCTTCATGTGTCTTACGTTCATCGGAGGCGGCATGTTGACGATGGCCGTAGTCTTATCGGGATCAACCTTTACCCCACCCGGTACGATCACGTGACCTAAGAATTTAACCGACTCGCGAGCGAAGCAACTCTTTTCGCGGTTCACACGTAAGTTATACATAGTAAGTCTATCAAATACTGTGTTCAAGTCTTCTAGGTGTTTTGAGAATGATTCTGACAAGATGATGACGTCATCGAAGTATCTGAACAGCTGTACTTCTGCCAGATCCCTTCCAGACTTAAACCGGTCCATAAGTCTCTGAAAAGTCGCTCCAGAGTTACGCAAACCCATGGGCATCCTTTTAAAACGAAAACAACCTAGCGGAGTCACGAACGCAGTCTTGTCTCGGTCGTCAGGTTCGACGCTTACCTGAAAATAACCAGATCGGAGATCGCAGGTCGTCATGTAGTTGCTATTCTTGGCCGCGTGGAGGACATCTTCGATCCGCGGGAGTGGGTAACGGTCAGGCTCGGTGACGGCATTCAGCTTCCTGTAATCTATACAAAGCCGAACTCCTCCGTCCTTCTTTGTCACGAGCACCACGTTTGCTGCCCACGGAGAGTCGCATTCCTCTATAACGTCCGCGTCCAGAAGCTTCTGTAATTCCTTTTCCAATAAAGCCTTTTTTCCGGGCGCCATCCTGTACGGCGGTGAAGCAATGGGCTCCTGGTGGGGATCGACCTTCAGTCGGTGAGTAGCAAAGTCTGTAGGGGGGCCCTCTTCAGCGAACCGGTCAGCTCTTTTTAACAGGAACACATTCAGTTGTGACCTTTGAGGGGGGTCAACCTCGTCCCCTCATCATCCCTAAGTCCCAGACCAGCAGCATCCGCCTTCATAAGCTCCATTTCCTCGCTGGATGGTAATGTAAAACTGGTGATGAACGGATACCATTTCAATGGCTCGTCGTTGAATCGCCAGCTGCACTGCGGTAGGTCCAACAGGAGTCCAGCACTTTTGATAAAATCTCTGCCGAGCAGTGTTCTGGTGTGCGCGTCGGGCAACACCATGAAGTTCGTAAGTATTTCACGATCGTGTAACGTAACCGTCACTTGGCACTCGAGTATTCTGCAGACTTGATGCGACCCATCAGCCAGGGTTAAGTCGCGCGCTGACTGGTTAAATTGCACACCAGCGTCCACCATTAAATCGTAGAGCATCTGACCCGCCATTGAGTGTGTAGCACCAGTGTCAAGAATAGCGACTCCCTTATGGCCTACAACTTCTATTTCAATAATCGGCCGCGTATCGTCGCTATCTGTATAATGGGTCGAGCAAAAATCCGATTTACTAGAGTTATCCGCGGGCTTACATTTGTCACACTTAGAGCGCACGACCCCCAGCTGACCACACCCATAACAGCGTAGTTGGGTAGTCGCGTTATTATTTACTGTACTACTACTACTACCTACTTTACTAGTTTTATTTAAATTATTTGCTTTATTGCGACATTCATCTACCGTGTGTCCAAAAAGTTTACAAAAAGTGCATTTAGGGCGAATGCGCTTTTGCCCCTCAGTATTGGTATCGGAACTACTAACATTCGGCACGCGCGGGTTAACACTCGGGGTCTTCCCCGAACGACCGTGCGCAGCGGAAGGGTTATTATTATTAATTGCGCTTACCTCCGCCAGCGATTCCTCCACTAACCTAGCTTTTGTTATTAGTTTGTCCAGCCCGTCTACGGAGTCACGAGGCACACGCTTTCTTATTTTACGACTTAACAGTCCATAAACAATATCGACACGCATTTCCTCGGTGATGTCGTAAGGTAACTTCGATAATAACGCGCGCACTTTACTTATAAACACATCACATCTTTCATCACACTGTTCTTTAGCGAATACGTCGCGGAATATTTTATACGCGGGTCGCGGCACTCCAAACATGCCCCGTAGTCGCGTGAGCGCGTCGTCCCACGACGTGACCGATGACTTCACCCCTTGCCACCAGACGGCGGCTTCGCCGACCAACAGCATAGGTAGGCCGCGCAGAGCATGCTCGCAGCTGATGTTGGCGCACTCGCGGAACACTTGTATAGCGTCGATGAAGGCCTCCAATTCGTCGGCGCTCTTTGACTTGCCGTCGAATCGTGCGGTACATTTCGTAAAATTACTGGAATGCGTAAACGTTTGACTTGGCGTTTCAGCCCGTAGTGAAGAAATATGTTGCTGATTGCTGGCTATGATACTTTCGATGAGAATTTTGTTCGCTTCTACCTGACTCCTGGTAAAGTTGGAGAACAGGTTTTGCAGCATCTCTTCAGTCATGGTGACGTTCGGTGTGGACACCACCATTGTTCTGTCAGTCTTCACGTCTGTGTCCGATTCTGACCCTTGGGTGTCATCTCTTGCGCTTTTCTTTTTCGGCGGCATCGTAACAGGGTAAACGTACTCTTCTGTTTCACGCACGAAGCAAAGCACGGGTGACGACTGGGATGCAGATGGTAGTTATTATCACTTCGTGTAAACAATCCACGGAGATAATATAGGTATTCGTTAGCAGACGGGTTTCGTTGAGTCGGCGCCAGCGGCGGCGGCGCGTCGCACGAAAAATAATGGACCCGCCCACGAAGCACGTTGCGAATGACTTCGCCCACTGTTTTTATTGTTTGTAGGTATTGATAATAACGTATTGTTCGTTGTGTTGTGCACTATTGTCCGTGGCCCACAAGTTGGGCGTCACTTGTAGTCGATGAGGGGTCTTCTTCTCCAGCAGATCTCAGGGGGTGGAATAGGGGTTTCAATAACGCCACGGGTTTCAGCACGCAAACAATATATTGACCAGGTTAGGTCGTACAATTAACCTAGACGTACAATAATCAGTTCGGCGACCGTACAAACTATGCCTTAATTAAAAAAACTCTTAACAAACAACAATAATTATGAAATCGTGGGCGCGTGCGTCGCGGCTCATCGCGGACTGTCCAGCTTCGTGCGCCCTCGGCGCCGTTCGGAGGCATTCGGTCGCGCGGCTGGCGAACGCCCGAATGCTACCCGATGTTTTGACAAAATGTCGCGCGCTACACAAATATAAAAGGCATCAAAGATCAGGAGTGGTGGCTGGTGACGCTCAATCCTTCTCTGTAAGAGAGGAGACCTGAGCCCAGCAGTGGGACGATAAAAAGGTTGTTGATGATGATGATGAATAAATATTGACAAATATAAGAGGCATCAAAGATCAGGAGTGGTGGCTGGTGACGTCACTGTTCGCTAAAAAGTGTAGCGTGCAGTGTCGTCACACGAGTTTTCAACGCACTACGTCGTCTTCATTTTTTGTTTATATGAAAAAAGAAAAGATACGTGTCTAGTAATGCGTGGTTAAATTTTAAGGGCCGATGTTGAATGCGGACCACACCTAAAACTTAAGATTTTTTCTGCTTTTCTTTTGATATTTTTCAATTTTAGACTAACTCAATTTGAACCATGGAAAGATACACAATCGAGAAACGCGTTAAAGTTATTCAGGCTTATTATGCAAATGGACGTTTGAAAATCAAAATGCATGTCGTGCACTTCGTGATTTTTTCGGTCAATTAAATCGTTCAAATGTGCATACAATAGGAAATAACGTTCAAAAATTTGAGCTAACCGGGTCTGTAGGAGATTTGAAAACAGCAGTGGGTGCTCGCACAGCTCGTACTGCAGAAAATATTGCTGCTGTTTGCGTTAGTGTGGCTGAAGAGCCGTCCACATCAATGGTGAAATGGTGTTCGCTGTTGTGAGATGATAACGCACTTTTTATGGCCTAAATCGGATGTTATGGATGTGGACAATATGTGGTTTCAACAGGACGGTGCAACTTGCCACACAGTTAACGAAATAATGGCTCTTTTGCGCGACAAATTCAATGGCCGTGTTTTCCCGCGTGGTGGTGATGTCAACTGGCCGCCAAGATCATGTGATTTGACACCGTTGGACTTATTTCTTTGGAGTTATTTTAAAGAAAAGGTATACGTCGATAAGCCAGCAACAATTCAACAGCTACAGAATGAGATAATTCGGCACATTAACGGCATAGAACATCAATTACGTCTCAGAGTCATCGAAAATTATGACCATCGGATAGAGATGTACCGCCGAGGTCGCGGCGGTCATTTGGCCGATATTTTATTCCATACATAATTGAATGATACTACGTTATCATAATAAAAAGTGATTACAATAATTTCCTAAATAAAATGTGTTTTATTCAAAATCAACATCGGTCCTTAAAATTTAACCTCCCTATATTTTTTGGAAATCTGACTGACGGACTAATTAGTTTTTTAATCAACTACATATGTATTACCCGATGCATGGAAAGGTTTTGATACATAATGGATGATGACCCATCTACGAATTGACCGTGGCAGTAACTTATTCAAGTACCTCGTAAAACGTTTATCTCAACAAATAAGGATAAAACAGTTATTAACTGTAAACATTACCCTCCATTGTTTACGAAGAAATTAATAAAAAATGTTAACTTTAATGAATATCCGAACTCGATACAATGGTAAACGTAAATATTGTGGTTTTGAGAAGTAGAGCGTGGAAAAGGTTGTCGATAAACTTTATCGACATGAAAGAATAGACATAACATGAGAACATGGACAAGACGAAAGTCATGTCTAATGCCCATGTTGTACCGACTCCTATAAAGATTGGAGACTCTGTTCTCGAAGTTGTTGACAGCTACGTTGACTCCGAAATACCGCAGTGTCTCAAGACAAAAGTCTTCGACCAGAGTGTGTTGCCAGTGATGACTTATGGAATTGAGACGTGGTCGCTAACAATGGGCCTTATAAGAAGGCTCAAAGTGACTCAAAGGGCAATGGAGAGGGCTATGCTTGGGGTCTCACTGCGATATCGAATCAGGAATGAGGAGATCCGCAGAAGAACGAGAGTAAACTACATAGCCTGAAGAATTGCAACACTAAAGTGGCAGTGAGCTGGACACATTGCCCGTGGGACTGATGCCCGATGGGGCCCAGGGTTCTCGAGTGGCGACCACGCACCGGACGACGTAGCGTGGGCCCCCGACAAGGTGGACCGACGACCTGGTGAAGGTCGCGGGAAACCGCTGGACGCGGGAGGCGCAGGACAGGTCGTCGTAGAAAACCTTGGGGGAGGCCTATGTTGAGCAGTGAACGTCTTTCGGCTGGAATGATGATGATGAAAGAATAGAATAGTTTTTAGTACGTACACCATAAATATTCCATAATAGCTTTTGACGGTCATTTCGCTGGAATGTGACGACATCATTGGTGCAGTAGCTGACCGAACGTACTGCTCTGCGTGTCACGGGGTCGATTCCCACACGGAACAATAATTTTTATTCCCTACAGGTAGTTGTTCCAAGTCTGGCGGTTTGTGTATGTCAGTTTAAGTGTCTGTAAACGCACCCACGACACAGGAGTAATTCCTAATGTGGAACAAGGTTTTTTATTAATGTCTCGTTCCTCCGACGTATGCCAACGTACCTAGCATCACTTCATTTTTGCTTATTGTTCTATCTGACTCTTTTCTGTTTACTCAGCTCCTAACACTCATAGCGTGATGGTATTATTATTATATGCTCTAGAAATGGCCTATCAATTGCAAAAATATTTTTTCCAGTCCAGAGTCTACCGTATTCAAACCAACAAAAAAACGAGTGTGCTTATGACCACACGACTGAAGTGAAACTTCTTTCGCTCCATCTGTATGTATATATATATATATGTGTGTGTACAATATATACATGTATACCTACACATATACATATACTAATTTTCTATAAATATTTAATTAAATTTATTTCATGGTTTCATTGGTAAATTAATATTTTTGCATAGATGTTCTATTTGTAGTACCAAGCTCGCGCCACGGGCGCCTCTGTGCTAATATCCCCCACTTAACTTTCGTTCGCCTTGCCCGATCACTTTTCGTAACGCTTACGTCACGCGTTCGCCAGCTTACTCCCCAAGTCAAGCGTGCGTAAAGAAGTTTCACTTCAAAAATATAAACAAAATATTGAAATCTTCAATATTTTCATAAATTGTACATGAAAACAAGCTGGACCGATGATCTGATGAAGGTCGCGAGAAGCCGATGGATGCGGGCAGCAGAAAACCGGTCATCGTGGAAAGCCTTGGAGGTGGCCTTTGTCCAGCAGTGAACATCTATAGGCTGAAGAAGTAGAAGTACATGAAAATACAAAAAAAATACAAGGATCTTTGAAAGTCGCTATGGGTATTCAGAAGGCCAAAAGTCTGACCACCAATCTTATCAATAGATATCCTGTTACTTGATAACTAGGTTGTGGAGGTCAGATGGACAACCGCTCCATATAAAATATTGGTAAGCAGATTGATTGATCGAGTTTTTATAAACATTCCGAACACATCTAGTTACCATAATCAATTTTTAACATGCAAAAGTGGCTAAACTGACGTATGGAACAGACCCCGCAATGAAAACGCATGTATAAACATGATTCCTCCCAATATATAACATGAATAGCTGAGAATTAGTATTTTGTAATTAAAAAGGTTTAGGAACTTTTCATATCTACACAATACTGAAAATAATATCACGTAACTCCTACGACAAAGGTACGAAAGCTTCAAACAATAAATAACATTGCTATGAACTTTTATCTAGGCGTATTAAGGGGTATTTGACGATTTTTGTTGATAATTTTGTTTTCACTGGTGATTTTGCGCTAAGGTACTTGCAGTAAATATGTACAAAAAAGGTAATTGCAAGAAAATAACTTGATACAACGGATTTACGATACTCCTTTGTCTTGCAAGGTCTAACCAAAATAATGCATAAAAACCATTGAGAAACTTTTTTATGTTTATTAGTTCACGAAAGTTATAAGAAAATTTTAGAAACGATATAATTATTACGTGTTAGTGTGAAATTCCTATTTATTTAACCAGGCTGGGGCAACTCTTTTGTTTTCCCGCCACACTTTTCCCACCCACTGCAACTCCTGAAAGCCAGAATCAACAGTGGAGACCGCCAGAAAAACGCCGAGCAATGAAGCTCGACGAGTCCCGGAGAAACGATTCAACTGTCTTGGGCCCCGCAACGAAATTAATCAGAAAAGAATAGCGGAGGAGTAAGAAAAAAGATATTTTTTCCACTTCCCTCCATAACAAGCAGGAGACAGAACAGAACTAGGCCAATCGGCACAAAGGGACATTATTGCAACTGGGAGAACCCCAGATTGTCAAACAAAATTAGTGTCCATGGCCTCCCCCCTCGCGGAGCAGTACATTGAAGCACGTCGCTGTACCTCAAGATCGACTGGAAGTACACCTGCCAGTACCGGTAAGGCTTCAGTACTGACTGTTCTATACGCTTTGCATAAAAATATCCGCGGGTTTTTAATTTTAACAACAGCATAGGCCACCAGGCGTTATCAAAAGCCCCAGAAATATCCAGGAAGATCCCAATTACGTATTTGCTTTCAGATTGGTTAACGGTTCTTCTGACAGAAAGCGCCGCGTCGACTGTAGATTTACCTATGGTGAAGCCATATTGATTACTATGGAATTTTGGACCGTTCGGTAGTAAACGTGGAACGATGAGGCGCTCAAGAAGTTTCCCCAAAGATGGTAGAAGCGTGATAGGACGATATGACTTCGGATCATCCGGTGGTTTGTCACCACACTTTGGTATTACTCGTATGAAACCGCGACGCCATTTACGAGGAAAAACGCCTTCAGTAATGCATCGGTTGTATACAGTTAAGATGGCATCACCCGCTGTTTTACACGCCTCTTTAATCATTCTATTAGATATTTTATCTTCACCTGATGATTTGTTGACCGGTAGTTTTCTAACAATATTTATAAATTCGTCATTAGATGGTACGTCTGACATTGGTGATTCAGGTGGCACAGGAGCCCACGCTCGAATCTGTTGGTGGTAGTCGCTATCGTTAGCCGGTGAATCATCAGGGATAAGTGTATTAAGTAGTACTTCTGTTGTTTCCTCTATGCCTGCGGTATGCTTATCATTGACTTTAATGTTTTGAACGTATGCAAGGTCGACCGATCTGTTAGCTTTAAATTCGTGATATAAGGGAGACCACGGACCCTCCCTGTCAAGTTTATCAACGATTTTCCGCAACAAGTTACCCTTAGATTTTTCCACCGATGCTTTGTAGCGTGACTTGGCAATTCTAAAAGCATTTAAAGCGAATGTAAGAAGATCTCCAGTAACTTTCGGCTCTTGAGTTTATTTAACTGTCTCCGCGCTCTGCGATATCTTTTACGCTGTTCAACTAAATAATCACACCACCAGTCACATCTACGAATATTGGTCATAGATCCGCGACCAATGGCAATGTCAGCACAGTAGGTAAAGGTTTCTGACATAATGTCAGCAATTTCTTCGGCTGACAGCCCGTCCCGAGTGAATTCTTTGGCATGACACGCAAAAAGCGAGCCGAAAACTCTTTTGTTTACAGAAACAAAATCATTTATCACCAAAGACATTTTATCGATATCCTTTATCGATTAAACACTACACAAATCACCTCACTAAAAGAACGAAAATTTACAAACAAAAATAGCTACACTCGAACTATACTGGATACACATAAGTGAAATTCTTTTCACTGACCAGCCAGTTACTGACAAGCTATGTGGCGAATATGTTGACCAAAATAATAACACTGATTATGCTGACCAGAGCTATTCGGGGCAACATCTTGGATAGCCAACTGAACTACCAGAAAACGAAGTTGGAACGGAACAATATAATCAACAAAGGAGCCTGGGTTCGGAACAAGGTCCAGGATAACTTGTTCGGCAAAACAAAAACTAGTAACTTCATTTTTAGGGAGAATTCTCTAGATGTGGAGAATATGCTGCAGAGTAACTTTGATCCCTTCGGCGCTGGCTATATGGACGATGTTCCAACTGTCTCCAATTACATTAAAAGGGCCAAGAGGGCGATTCGTCGTGAGTATTTTTATTCACTTATTTATTTATTCAAAATCATTTATTCACATTTAAATGCGATGAATCTGAATATTATTAAAAATTCAAATGAATATAATTTGCATTTGAATTTGAATAGAGTAATTACAATCAGTGGTTTGTCATCTTACATTATTTGATCTTTTTTTTTATTTAGCCTGTAAAGTTTATAATGTATACAAATGAATAGGGTAAATTGTGAATATTTAAATTCAAATTCATTTATTCACATTTTAAAATGTGATGTGTTAAGTGATTTGAATTTGAACTTGAATAGAGTCATTTTAATCAACGGTTTGTTACGTTATATTATTTGGTCTTTTTAGCCTGTGGAATGGCATGTGGAGTTTATTTTGTCTTATATGTCATATCATATACAAATAGAAAACTAAAGATTGAGAATTGAATATTAATAATAAGATAAATCATAAAATTGGATTTTTTTTTATATAGTTTTTTTTTTTTAACCCCGCGCAGTAATTACGTAACAAACTATCAGAAGCAATGGGTTTCATTTTTACAGTTAAACAAAATTCATTGCGTTATTTACGTTGTTGAGCAGACACATTTATCGAACACATAGAGCAATGGATTAGCAATATTCTTCAAAAGGATTCCAATTAATAATAATAATAATGTATTACGTGATTGGGGTGCCGGAACAACTAGTTGTAGGACATACAAATATTTATTACACGCAGCGCAGCAATTAATAGCTTAACCACTGCGCTAAGCGTGCAGTCAAAGTAATAATAAAATAAAGTGGTACTTCTGGACACGGCCCGCATTGTCAGGAGGTTCCTCTCTCTAAAGTCCTGACCGAGCTTGGGCCCTGTTCCTCTGCATGTCCCTGGCAGGTATTTGAGGCTTCGGTCTTCGTGGACCCCGTCACAATGTGCTGACATCTCTTTGAGGCGCGCGTGAAATACGACGTGCCGTCAACTCGGGGCTGGTCCTTATCGGGCGGCGAGCTGCCCACTGCTCACCGCCCGCAAGCCCGCGCCTCCGGTGGCCGGGAGTTCGAGGTTGTCTCCCGACCAGGGCGTCTTCTGCGGCGGCTAGTGACATGAGAGCGCTGGGATTCCCGCTGCCTCACGCGCTCCGCCTCCTCCTTTGCCAGTATCACTGCTTCCTAGAAGGAGGTGATGGCCTGCGATGCACTCTCGCTCCGGACCATGGCCTGACCCGGGTCGGACGCGAGAGATCGCCGCAGATCACCGCCACGAGGCGGTACTCAAGCCAAGCCGGGCAGACCTCCACGGTATGCTCCACCGTGTCCTCAGGGCGATCCACACAATGGTGACACCCTGGCGTTTCCTCCCGCCTTATGCGGAATAGGAAGCTCCCGAAACAACCGTATCCGGTGAGGACCTGCGTCAGGCGGAAGGTGAGGGTGCCGTGGCGCCTCTCTACCAATCCTCAAAGAGAGGACTTCCCGCTGCTATTGTGGCGCCCCCAGTGGATTGCGACAATCGCACTCTCGCTGTCGCCATGAGATCCCGCCGCAGCTCTGTCCGCCGTACCGCCATTTCTCGCCGCAGTGGAGTTTTGCCTCCTTTCACCACTCGGACATGTGGGCGAGGGCTTTGGCCTCCAAATCCCACGGCAGCAATCCGGCAAGGAGGCTCACCGCCTCAGCGGAGATCGTGCGGTATCCCCGGACCAGCCGAACAGCCATGACCCTCTGGGACGTGGTCAGGCACTTTACTCTGTGTAAATTATTACATCAGCACTGCTCTCGAAACGGTGAAGGAAAACATAGTGAGGAAACCAGCATGGCATGGGCCAGCGTGGTAGATTAAAGCCCACTCCCTCTTACCACGAGGAAGCCTTTGTCCCAGGACTGAGAACATTATAGGCTGATTATGATGAACACAGCACATTAAGCAACTACAATCTGTCAAATTTCTTTATTAGATACTAGCTGCCGTCAACCACTTCGTTTTTTTTTTATTAATTAATAAACCAGCGCTTGACCGCAGTCCCGACTGATGGTAAGCAGTGACGCAATCGTTGATGGTAAAGCGCATTAATTTATTAAGAGCCTATTCACACTAGCCCTGAAGACACTCAAATTGTAGTCCGACGGAAACACCGCCGCTGGCAAATTGTTCCAGTTCCTCGATGTACGCGGTATAAAGGAGGAGGCGGTTAGTTATGCTTCGCTTCTATTGGTCCCAGCGTGATGTTATATAGCCTAAAGCCTTTCTGGGTTAATGTACTATCCAACACACAAATAATTTTTTAAATTGAACCAATAGTTCCTGAGATTAGAGCGTTCAAACAAACAAACACACTTCAGCTTTATATATCAGTATAGAGTATAGATTCAACTTTAGGGCTAAAGCATTAAGTCTTAAGTGGGAATATTTGACAGTTTCGGATAGTTCGACCATCCGTAGGTATTGGCACTATTTTATTGCTGCACGGTGTATAAAACGCACTGTAGGAAAAAACGCGTCCAAAGCGTCCATATTGAGCTATCCAACACTGAAGACCATGCTAATATACAGCTTATAAATCATATATTTTTAAGACAAGAAGTTGCGTATGGCTGTACGGATATACAAGATTCTATTCAAACACTTGTTTGGACCATAACCATGAAACATAGGATGCTTTTTATCCTGTTAAAACTTTTCTGTGGAAATATTCCGACTTCCATACAAAGTTCCATGCAAGTTGCTAAATAAACGTTATTGTTACAGGCATTCGAGAACAAAGACTTAAAAAGAGTTTAAAGAATTGCGTCGGTAAAGGATGCGAAAACTTAATTATTGAAGAGCAAGAGGAAATAGTAAAAGGACCGATGAAACTTGATGACAAAGATGGACCCACCTCAGTGTTCACCGATTATCCTTATGAAGTCGCCATCGTGCTGAATAATAACAAAAGAGAGATAAGCACACCTCAAAATGAAACAGTAACCCTTAAAAACGACATTATTGAGAATTTGAAGAACTTAACCAAACCCAACGACAGCATTCAAAACCCTGAATTATCTGTGGAAACAAATTTCAAAGAAAATAACGATACGCTTTCTACAAACGTAACCTCTACGAAAAGAAGTAAAAAATATGATTTAGAAAGGGAAATAATAAAAAAATTTGAACTCGATGAAGAAATTAATAAGACTCAGGAACATAATGAGCGCAGTGAAATTAAACTAGTTGATCGAAATATATTCGATAAGGATACTACTGTTTGGCGCCAAAATGCTCCGATTCCAGATGTGAATATCTATAAAATTGTTCCTAAAGAACCTCAAAAGAATAAACCAGTTACTGAACGAGGATTAATTAAAGTAATTTCAATGTTGACAAAGACTTTCAAGAAAATAACAAAACAACACAAAGAAATTAAAAATATTTATGAACGAATAACTGACGTGAACGATCAATTTGTCAAAAACTCAGGTGCGATCACAACAAAATTCAAAGATTTCGATGTTAAATATTTATATCTGTTGAAATTCTATGAGAAATTGAAAATTTTTGATGCAAAACTTGCCACCAAACAGGAATATTTTAAGAGTAAGGAAAGGGAAATGGCGAACAATTTCAAAGAATTCGAGAATCAGCAGCAGAAATTCTTACAACAACAGCGGCAATTTTATAATATACAAAAGTTGATGCTTGCACAGAATGAGAAGATTAACGCTAAGCAAAATATGATAGCAAAGACTCAAAGCGAAATATCTCACAGACAGAACAACTTCGCCAGAGTACTGAAGAAAGCCAAGCAACTTTACTTAGAAACCAAAAACCCGACAACCAAATTAAATTCGTATGAAATAAAACCATTCCACAAACCCAAACCACCGGTGCCTAAACCACAAATAAGCACCACGACGCCATTAATAGAATCAGTCAAAATAAACTTATTTTCTATCCCAACCTCAAACAAAATTGAAAACCAAGACGATTTGATAATAAAAGAAAAAGATGATCAAACCATAGACGATTTAGTGTATAAATACTACTTCAATAATACATTCATTGATAATGTCATGAAGAACAATGTTCTGTCTAGTATAGTAGGTATCTCTCATACTCCTGATGTATCTCGGAATGTTAAAAATAAAAGAAATGAATTAGAAACCACTATTTTACTCCCGATTTATGAGAAGAATGATTCAGAAGCGATTGAGACTAAGAATAGAGAAAGGAGATGGATCAACCATCATTCCAGACATAGGGGTAAGAGACGGGAACGTGGCAAAAGCGGACTAACAACTACAATCATCGTTACAGATGCTAAAGGGAACAAAAATAAAGTAGTTAATAATATCCCAGTTGTTGATCAAACACAGAAAACAAATGACGTAGGAGATATAAAAACCCAAAACGATCCTTTTTTAAGTATGGCGACGAAGTTTTGCAATGAAATTCGTCAAAATGTTAACTCTCAAATGTTAAGATGGTGTGTTGAGAAGGCTTTGAGGAGGCTGCAGTTTCTTGGTAAGTGTTTTATTTTATTTGTTTCATTATTCGAGTCTGTAGCTTTCTTGTTGTTGGAATTGTACAGGATGTATCTGACATCGTAACGCAAACTTCGCGAAAAGGCTACACCGCATGCCACTAACAAAATAATGATAGTCATTTATGTCGGTAATGAGCGGTTACAGAAATAACAGTGTTTAAAAAAGTGTCGGCTCGGCCTGTGAAGGTTGCAAGCGTGCCGCCGTGCGTGTTTGTAGGTATGACGTTGACCCCTGATGCGAACTCTATTAAATCAGCTGATAGAATAGTTTTTCTCGTATTTATCACATTGCGCGTTTTGTGTAATTAACGAATTAATTCATTTTTACTATAAAAACTTATTGGGTTATAAAAGTATAGCAATTATGAACGGTCTAAACTGAAAAAAACAGCATATTATTTTTTTTATCGGGAAAAAGCTGACGCAAAATTCCACCATGGGGGGGTTCAGAATCATGTACTGGATCCATGGTACTCGTTTGTGCCAATCATCGATGTCAGAGACACCCTTTATATCATATAATTATATTTACTTAATGATGATAATGGCCGCGATTCTTCTGTCTATTTCATTAAGAAAAGGACAGAAGATAAAATGTCAGTTTAGACCTGTCAAATTAGTGCGCTCCTGACGTAAACTGACGTATTTTTGTCGCCATATTTATAATCGCGTCTAAACCGTCTATGGAGTATCTTAATTTGACAGAATTAAACTTAAATGATATCTTCTATACTTTTCTTAACGAAATGGAAAGAAAAAGATGCACATAATTTTAAATTACTTTAGTTTGTGAACGACAGAATCGGCGCGATTGACTCTCAAAATTCGCTTGAAAGTAGTTTATAATTTAATTTTTCATTTCAGATGTGAATAATGTACCAACGCTGGCAAACGAAGTCCCAACCACTGAAGCTCCAAAGACCACGATTCAGCCAAAACCACGAAGAATACATAAACACAAAGAGCACAAGCTAAATCTAAAAGAAAATACTATATTACAACCGCTGATTAAGAAAGTTTTTACTGAAACACCGATCGAGCTGAACCCTGTTAAAATAGAACCAACTACTGTTACTGCTGCGACTGTGCCTATAACTGAAACCACCATTAAAGGTGAGAAATATTTTTTATCATTATTATTATAAACTAGTGCTTGACCGCATTCCCGCCTGATGTTGATGGTAAAACGCGCTAGTTTATTAAGAGCCTATGCACTCATAAAAACTGAGCGAATAGGAAGAAAGACGACAGTTGAGCGGGGTAATGAATTGTTAAACCCAATAACACGACCAACGATGCTGCGCCTGAGGGAAATTGGTCTGGAGACCCTCCACGTCCAAACTTCCGACATAACAACATTTGGCGCATCGTACCCAGCACACATTGCAACACAGTTGCTCAGACCCGTCCTCCGTACGGCTTCACCAGACATCATGCCGGAACACAAAGAATCGCTTGGCGGCAAGACTTTGTATGTTGGGTGGTAACTTCTGCCGGCAGCCTATTTAATATTGTATTAATTTATTACTTTTACAGCCGAATAGGTCAATTGATGAGCACCCAGGGGCCCTAGTCTGCTATTATTTTATAAATTTATCATTCCAACAATATTCCATTGTAATTGTGCTTAAAATTTCGTAATCTGCTGAATTCATAATAATCTATCAATTATCTCAGTCGTCTCGTAATGGAATGGTGATAGAATGACATTGTCGTATTGGCATTTTATAAAACCCGTTAGCAGAAATGATTTTCTAAAAACTACTACTCAATTTGAACATTTATTAATATGGAGTGGAACATCAGTGATTGACCAGTGGAAAGTTATAATGACGCCATTTTGTTAGTAGATTACGAAACTTTTTTTTTAATAATTATAAACTAGCGCTTGACCGCAATCCCGCCTGATGGTAAGCAGTGATGCGGTCGTTGGTAAAGCGCGCTAGTTTATTAAGAGCCTATGCACTCATAAAAACTGAGTGAATAGGAAGGAAGACGGCAGTTGAGTGAGGTGATGCAATTTTAAACCCAACAACACGACCAACGATGCTGCGCCAAATTGAGATTGATCTGAAGACCCTCCACGACCAAACTCCCAACACAACAACATTAGACGCATCGTACCCGGCACACATTGTAACACAGTTGCTCAGACCCGTCCTCCGTACGGCTTCACCAGACATCATGCCGGAACACGACAAATCGCTTGGCAGCAAGGCTTTGTCTGGTGGATGGTAACTTCTGCCGGCGGCCGATGTTATGGCCTACCACCGAGAGCTTACCAAAAGCGATCGTTATGAGATCACTGATCGCCCATTTTGACACTATTGCCTCGGACAGCTTGTTAAGCCGTAGGTTCCCGCTGGCATTCTTAGATCTTTGACATCAGGCAGTAAGAAGCCTGAAAGTCTCTTCAATAACTGGGTTATACAATAACTGGATTCTGGAGGTAATATAGTCATTACAAAAAAATTGTATAGTGTTTTTACAAACCTACTCATAGAAAATAATTCATTTATTGTGTTTATCTCTCTGTTCAGCATGATGGCGATTTCATAAGGATAACACTGAACACTGAGGTGGGTCCATCTCTGTCATCAATAATAAAGGTTTTGCATCCTTTACCGACGCAGTTCTTTATATGTATGTGTTTGTGAGGTTGTGTGTATGTATTAGTTTTTAAACTCATACTGACGATGTTTGCAACAATAATTCAATGCAATTTATGAGAAAAGTATAACCAAAAGAACTCCCGAACGTTTTAGCCATATGCAACATATTTATTTGTTTATTCTTTATTGTACACCAATCAAACATCGAACAAAATACATTAAACACAAAACATATAACATATTTTATTTACTAACTAAATGAATCCCAGTCGCATCCGAAGCTTTTTCAGCTTTGGATTCTGGGGTCCACTTTACCAGTCTAACTGCTCATTTTGGCTAAACTTCGATATTTTCCGTGAAGCTACTACCATCTGACCACCACAACCCGAGGGCGACATCGAAGCATTGCAGTTAGACCAATTATTGGACTTTTTGAGGGCTCCAACAACTCTTAAAGACTGCCATTTTAAATGTTCGTATGGCAACCGGGACCAACGGCTTAACGTGCTTTCCGAAGCACGATCAGACCAGTGCAAATATTCATATTTATGCATACAAACAAAGGGTTTTTCAATAGGGACGCTCGAACTTTGACAGCGCATAGCGGCCATCTTGGTAATGTGATAGCTGTCAAATTTGGCATGAATACATATTTAGTCGTGATATTTCACCATGGAATGCTACACGCTTCAACAACGCGTAGAAATTATTAAAATTTATTATCTAAATCAGCTTAGCTCTATTCGCCTAACGTTCCATGGCGACCGATATCGGACGATGATAACATTTTATTTTGGCCTAGGGTAGGTGGTATGGATTTTACAAACATGTAGTTCCAACAAGACTGCGCCAGTTACCATACAGCACGGGAAACATTAAATTTATTGAAAGAGAAGTTCGAGGGCTTCGTCATCTCGCGTGGTGGCGACATCAACTGGCCCCCGAGATCGTGTGACTTAACACCGCTCGATTATTTTCTGTGGGACTACGTGAAATCTCTAGTGTATGCAGATAAACCACAGTCAATTGCTGCCCTAAAGGCCAATATAACTCGCGTTCTTCGTGAAATTGAGCCCCATTTATGCGAAGACATCCTTCAAAATTGGTCCACCAGAATACACCATCTAGTCTAGCGGAGTCGCGGTGGCCATTTGGCTGATATTATTTTCTACACATAATGTCATTGAATATTCTTTCAAATTTAATAAAAATTGTGGTAATATCACTTAAACAGATTGTTTTATTTCATTTCAACGTTCGAGCGCTCTTAATGAAAAACCCTGTATTTGCAATGCGCGGGGATTGAACTCGCGCCTCCTTGCCCAACGGCCGCGTTCGAATAAATCTCTAAATGAATAGCATTGTCCTCAGGTTCTCCAAGTACGAATGCGCCTCAATCATCAACTATCGCTACCACGACATTGGCTTCAGTGACAAAAGTTAAAAATGCCGTGACTCTAATGGATTCCAATGCTTTCTTCCCAGGTTTGTTAATTTAAAGGTTTTTTTTTTATAAATATAAACTAGTGGTTGACCGCAATCCTACCTGATGGTAAGCAGTGATGCAATCTTTGATGTTAAAGCACGCCAGTTTATTAACAGCCTATTCACTAAAAAAAATTAATTAATCGAAAGGAAGACGGCAGTTGAGCGAGGTAATGCAATGTTAAACCCAACTCCAACGATGCTGCGTCAGAGAGAGATTGATCTGGAGACTCTCCACGACCAAACTCCCGACACAACATTTGGTGTATCGTACTCGGTATATATCGCAACACAACTGCTCAGACCCGTCCTCCGTACGGCTTCACCAGACATCATGCCGAAACACGACGAATCGCTTGGCGGCAAGACTTTGTCTGGTGGGTGGTAACTTCTGCCGGCAGCCGATGTTATGGCCTACTACCAAGTCCTGTTGCCTTAGCTTCAATGGTGCCTATGCCTAACGGTCACAAGTGAAATGTGTGTGTGTAGTGGAATAGCAAGATAATTTATAATTATTTAGCCATAATTTCTGCATCGCTTAACATATATTTTTCTTTATTCAGGTAACGAAGAGCTGGAATCAAATTTAAAACAATATGGTAAGTGTTCTCGAAGTTAAAAAATAAATAAAGAAAGTAAGAAATGTCGCAAAAACAAAGTGATATACAATATGTAAAGAAAACCCTGTCCGACCCAAAAGGATAATAAAGGTTAGGTAAACACTTGACCAAATTTGATATAAAATTTTACGTAATCATCATAGAAACAATACTAATGAATTTTGAAATAATATTTTTTTTCCACAAATTATTTCCAACTTCCCCGAAATTTGGTAATTTTAAAAAAATTACAACACCGGTGTTATTGTGAGCGAATAGCGACCTCGTGCGAGTAGTGCCGCGTGCCCTGCCGCCCGCCACCCGTGGAAGGGTTGCTTGCCGCACATGTATTAAGTTACCTCTTTTTGCGAAATAATATTAATTTTTTTAGGGGGATTTTTTTTAAGTTTAACCCGGTTTTGTATCCATTAGTAGAATCAGTTATTGATACCTAACAATACTAAAAAAAAAACGAATTTGTCGGTTTTAATAGGTATTTGATTGTGACCCCTCGACTAAACAATGATTACTGTTTTCTAATTATGACTTCATTAATGATGTGCTTGTAGGTAAAATTATATGTCCCTGAAAGTAACAACAGGGTTTTTGTTACATAGTGTATATTGCCGTCTTTTAGACGTATAAAGATTATCGACAGTCCAACCAGACATTTCGATTGATAATGATTAATGTTGTGGTGGCCTAGTGGTTAAATCACCAGCCTCGCAAATATGAGTGTGCGGGTTAGATTCCAGGTCGGCAAGTACCAATGTAACTTTTCTGAGTTATATATACTTTCTAAGTATATCTTGGACACCAATGAAACCTGGACTTTTAAATCTAAAATCGCCAATCCGCAATGAACAAGCGTGGTGATTACGCTCAATACTTTTCTGTATGAGAGAAGACCTGTGTCCAGCAGTGGGAAGATAAAAAGATGATGATTTCCGACTGATAGGTTGAGCTACATTTGTCGCGGCTGGTTTATGGATGGGTGACCTTGAATCTTTACATACCAAGACCTTCATGCCTTACAAAGCACGTTAAATTTTTAGTCCCAGCCATCATTCCTGGCTTTTGACAGTTGTTACAGGTAGTCAGAAGCTCGAAAGTCTGACCACCAGTCTTACCAAGAGGTACGTATTACCCAGTAACTGGGTTGTGGAGGTCAGATAGGCAGTAGCTCCAATATTTTTAAGTACAGATTGAGGTCAGATTCTAGTCTTACCGGGTGTACCCGGTAAGACTAGACTCTGACCTTAATATTATAGCTGGGAAAAGGCAGGCAAGTGATGATGATGTCAAAGAAAATAAATAATTAATGTACAGACATAAAGCTACCACAATCTGTTGTTTCAATTACTTTATTAGATTTTCAACTTTTAGGGTAACTTGACCTGCAGTTGACCGTATTTCGGTATGTAAAAAAATACTTTCTTTGGCAGATTTGAAGCCCGATCTTGAAGGAAACGTGTACTTCGAAGGGAGTGTTCATGCCAGTGATATACGTAAGATTCTACTTTTATACAATATGTAAAGAAAACCCTGTCCGACCCATAAGGATAATTTAGGTTAGGTAATCACTTGACCAAATATAATATTAAATTTTACGTAATCATCATAGAAACAATACTAATGAATTTTAAAATAATCTTTTATTTCCGCGAATTTATTTCAACTTCCCCGAAATTTGGTAATTTTTAAAAAGTGGCAACACCGGTATTAGTATGAGCGAATAGCGATGCGACCACGTGCCCCGTGCCCTGCCCCTCGCCGCCCGCGGAAGGGTTGCTTACCGCAAATGTATTAAGTTACTCTTTTTGCGAAATAATATTTATTTTTTTTAGGGGATTTTTTTTTTTAAGTTAAGTCCGGCTTTGTCTACATTATCAGAATCAGTTATCGATACCTAACAGTACCTTCACGGATCGGACAGGGTTTTCTTTACATATTGTATATGAATATTATTTTCTTAAACAAACCAGTGTAGTTGCCCGTATGGTACCAGGCATAGAATAGTACCAACACATATCCTCCCGTGGGTGTCGTAAGAGGCGAACTAAGGGAACTCTTACCAGGGAAGCGGGCAGCAGCGCTTCTCCTGTAGAATATCAAACTCCTGGGATCCCCAAGCCAATCGTGGGGTTATGGCAATGCCCCCAAATGGAATGAAAGCCTTTGGGGAGGCCTATGTCCAGCAGTGGTCCTTTATAGAATGAGAAGGAGAAAGAAACTAACCAGTCTAAACAAAGATATCATGTTACCCAGTAATTGGGTTGTGGGGGTCAGACAGGCAGTCGCTCGTATTTAGCTGCCCTCCAGTCAGACTATAAGCTGGCTCCAACCATAGTTGAGAATTTTTTTTACAAATTTTCCCCCTTATTCATAAAAGTTCTTAAAGTCTTCTTTAACCACACACTTTTGACCTTTTAACGTCACTAAACTTTAATCATCCTTTATGAATAAACACCACAGTGTTTAAGAGGTTTATTCATAAACAATGATTAAAGTTAAGTGGCGTGCAAACGTTTAAAATGTATGGTTAAAGAACCGCTAATCGCTAGTTAACTTTAAGCAACGTTTCTGGGGGGTATTGTCACTATTTTTTGTCAATAATCAAACTTTCCTATACTCGATTCCTATTTCTTACGAATCGTTGTATGTCAGATGTTTACAATGATTTACGTTATAATTACGCACGTACTTAGTAACAATGCTTAGCAGAGCGAGCAGCTCAGTCCCAAGCTTTTTGTGTTCTAAATAATCTGTGATTTTCTGGTCTGCTATGTTAAAAAAAATAGGTTGTTTTCCACAGTTGACAGCGATCTTGATAGCCAAGGTATTGACGATATAATGCCGGGTCTTGAGAGTAACTCCCGCGTCGAAGTGGACCCCCTAACGTTTGACCTTCACGCCCAGAGAAGGGCGATTGTCAGAAAGTAAGTATGATTTTACGCCATTTTTTAAAAAACTGGGTGTTTTTGGCTAATATCCGGGTAAACAAAGGCAGCTCGTAACCCGGTAAGGCGACGGCGCGTTGTGTTCCACGCGCGGTAAAAAGAGATATCAGCACATCGTAACCAGGGTCCACGAAAACCAACGCCTCTCAGAGTTGTAAGCCTTCGAACAATACCAGCCCATATCCTCTGGTGGGTGTCGTAAGAGGCAACTTTTTTTTTTTAATAATTATAAACTAGCGCTTGACCGCAATCCCGCCTGATGGTAAGCAGTGATGCGGTCGTTGATGGTAAAGCGCGCTAGTTTATTAAGAGCCTATTCACTCAGAAAAACTGAGCGAATAGGAAGCAAGACGGCAGTTGAGCGAGGTGATGCAATGTTAAACCCATCAACACGACCAACGATGTTGCGCCAAAGGGAGATTGATCTGAAGACCCTCCACGACCAAACTCCCAACAACAACACTAGGTGCATCGTACTCGGCACACATCGCAACAGAACAGCTCAGACCCGTCCTCCATACAGCTTCACCAGACATCATGCCGGAACTCGACAAATCGCTTGGCGGCAAGACTTTGTCTGGTGGGTGGTAACTTCTGTTGGCGGCCGACGTTATGGCCTACCACCAAGGAACTCTCACCAGGGAAGCGGGCAGCAGCGCTTCTCCTGTGGAATATCAAATTACTGCGATCCCCAACCCAACGGACAAGCGTGGGGATTATGGCAAACCCCCGAAAGCAAAGAAAGCCTTGGGAGAGGCCTCTGTCCAGCAGTGGATCTCTATAGGCTGAGTAGAAGAAAGAAACCGACCAGTCTAAACAAAGATATCATGTTACCCAATAATTGGGTTGTGGAGGTCACACAGTCAACCCATGGCTTGGGGTATAATGCCACTAAAAGTGTTATTATGGTTTTTAAAGTTAGTAATAATACACCCACCAATATACCTCCGGTGATGTTACAAGGAACACCATTAAAAGTGGTCTCTCATTTTAAATACCTCGGTCATGTGGTGACGGATTCTCTCACAGATGACCAAAATGTAGATAGGGAGCGCAGGGCGTTGGCAGCCCGATGCAACATGCTTGCTCGCAGGTTTGCGCGGTGTACTGAGCAGGTAAAACTGACGCTCTTTAGAGCTTACTGCCAGTCGTTTTACTCGTGCAGCTTGTGGGTTAGGTATACGCAGAAGGCTTACAACGCTCTGCGCGTCCAGTACAATAATGCGCTGAGGATGTGGTTGGGGCTGCCTCGATTTTGCAGTGCATCAGGCATGTTCGCGGAAGCGCGAACTGATGACTTTTATGCCATCATTCGCAAACGGTGTGCTTCGATGTTGCGGCGATTTCGGGGCAGCCCGAACAGTATCCTAGCTACACTGGCGGACAAGGTCAACGGACCTTTTATTAGGCTCTGGGCGGACAGACATGTGCGCGCACATATTCATGTCGCCAACTAATGTTTAACTCTGTTTCTCTTTATACTAACATAAGATAAGTTTCTTTTCTTTTTTTTTCTTACTAATAATATATGGGCCTTGCCTGAAATAAAGAATTTGAATTTCATATAAGCTGACTCCAACCATAGTTAAGAAAAAGTTTTACAAATTTTCCCCCTTATTCATAAAAGTTCTTAAAGTTAACTAGTGATTAGCAATTCTTTAACCACACATTGTTGACGTTTTAACGTCACTAAACTTTAATCATCGTTTGTGAATTCATATTCTTCTTCAACCTATAGAGGCTGAAGAAGAATAAGAAGAGTCTAGTTTTTGTCTTCTGCCCTTTTCTTAATGAAATAAAAAGAAGAAGATGCGCTGTAATTAAAATTAGTTTAGTATAGGGTTCGGCGCCATCGGATAACGCCTTCTTCCGCCCCCCATGAATGGGTCCAGGGGCGAGGAACATGGGGAAGTCCCCGCCCCCTATCGATGGACCCCGAGGCGGAGACGCGCGCGAGTGTCGGCACGCGCCTCTGAGACGAGGCCCGGACAGACCGGGCCAGCACGAGGGAAGCCGTGGAAGAATTTAAACTCCCGCGGCCCCATGCGCACTCGTGATAGAAGAGACACCGGGGTTGTTTTAGTCAGTAAAAGTCTGATAGACCCCGTCGCGCACCCCAGGGCGGCGGACATCCTATGAGGATTTACACCCCGGAAAAAAAAGGGTTCGGCGCCATTATCTAAAGAGGTATTTCATAATTTCATCAGAAAGACGTCCAGTGGTGGACCTGACAACCTCAAGCACCACCATTTCGACCAAAACGGCGATCCTCTAATTTTAAGAACATTGCCAGTCTGACCTAAGTCTGGATGTGTCATAATCAGTGATCGGAATAGGTAGAGTGAATTGGGGTCATTGATCGGAAACGTATATATGGACATTCCTCATTGACATGATCATTTGATTGTTTTTATTTCTGAATAAGTAAATAATGAATTAGTTTAGTTTTGTTACCTTCCTTTAAATGAATTGAGAAATAATATTAACAATATTTGCTTGGATCCGGAATTACATTCCGGGAAAATGGCTTATCCACGTTATTCTTTCTGTGAACATTTATGATACAAGTACCAAAAATCAATCTACCTATTCCGACCACTGGTCATTATATCCTATAATTGCCCTAAAATTTTAATAAGTTTTTCACGTTGACTAACGCTGAGATGAATTTACGATTAAATTTTAAATGTTTTAGGGTTCCCTAGTCAACGAAGAACGCTTATGGTTTCGCAAAGTCTGTCTGTCTGTCTGTTCATCCGTTCGTGGATAATCTCAGTAACTTTTAGCACTAGAAAGCTGAAATTTGGTACTAATATTATGTAGGTATAACAATCGGGCCGACAAAGTGGTAAAATAAATGTAGAAAAAAGTTTTATTACAGTCAACTCAATGTAAAAAATGGGCCATTTTTAACTGTTAGTTAAATCAATAACACTTCTTTAAATAATCTGATGGTAAATTATGAAACCCTACACTAATTGTGTACCCTTACCTGGCCGCCTCTTGGCCGGTTTTTTAATTGTGGAAATTTAGGTTCGGCTTAAGCTCTGTGTGTGTTTGTGTTCAATGGATTTATGTAGTCATAAAATAAATTTATATCTTTCGTCTTGTTACAGATTGAATGAGAAGTTAAAAATGTCACTTGGTTAAGAAGAAGCCTTCAAAATACAAAAAAAAAAAATTGAAAGTATTTAAATTTTAATTTAAATTTAAAACTTCATTAATTTAATAATGAAGTCTTAAATTTAATATAGTTTTTGTATCTATTATGTAAGTTAGAGCTAATTTATAGAACTCAATAATATGTCTTGATAGGAAATGTACAATATCTAACAAAAACCCTGTTGTTCCTTCAACCTACGTTTTAAGAATCGGCATACGGGCGTAATAAAGTAATTTATAAAAATTGTTCAACAAAAATAATTAAAATAAATGTTTAATTATTAACATTTATAATCTGTACCTGATTTCTTAGCTCTGCAATTCTGCATGAAGAAACTAGACATAAGTAGAACGTTCCCGCCAATTTATTTAACTTATAAAATCAGATATTCTAAAAAAAAAATCGAATTTGTCGGTTTTAATAGGTATTTGGTTGTGATCCCTCGACTAGACAATGATTACTGTTTTCTAATTATGACTTCATTAATGATGTGCTTGTAGGTAAAATTATATGTCCCTAAAAGGAACAACAGGGTTTTTGTTACATAGTGTATAAAATATAAAAAGGAATAAAGAAGAAATTTACCGAGACATCATTTAAAAGAAAAAGACGCGTCAGGTCTAGAGACATTCGTCAGAAGGAAGTTCCTTACTCGATATTCACATGCACACATACATATGAAATAAAAGGTGACAGAGAGAGAAAAAAATATTTTTAGAAGCTCGCGTAACGTGGTCGTGGTCACCTTTAAAAACCATGAAAACGACACACAACGAAAGTCATAATTTTTTCGCAGCAGCCAACTTCAATTTATACTCGTTCACTCCTATGACAAGCCGTGTTAAGAAACCTCGATTCCAAAGAGAAAAAAGGAGAACAGAATTAGGAAAATACGGAGAAAAGAAGAAAAGGAAAAAAATATGTTTATTTGCAGTAAACATGATGCAAAAAAGGTTAAGGGAAATTTGCGTCAAATCCACGCTAACTGCTATCGCTCAGCATTAGTCTACGACTATGTGCAAGACAAAGCCCTAGCGCTGGTTTCCAGCAACAGCCGGCGCCGATGTGCTTAATCACCTCCCTTGACGGCGTAATAATGGTTTCACTCATCTGTAATTGACATATCCATCCCAAATCTTAGCAGCACTAATGTTACAAGGCTTTCCTAAATAAAGTGATAAACTTACCCGCTTAGTTCTCAGACACACGAGCGACATGCGTCAATAGCCGCGGCAACAGTCAATACTCGCCAATATGCCGTTTTATTTGAATACCGTACTTAGATAAAACTGCGGCGTGTTATCCACAGCTGCAGTTGCTTTTGTCGGTGATGTGTGTTGTTCAAAAGTATACATATTGATTTGGAACTAATACTGATATTAAGGAGTAAAAAGGGATAAAGACAGAAGAATTTCAACCTGATATAAAGATCTACCAGATAGTAATGCTACTGAGATGATAATACTGGACAGGCAGCCTGAAGAAACTACGACAGCAAATAGGAAGAACATGGAACTTGTAAGGGGCTTGTATGCTCAAGACCAGAAGAAGAAGAAAAATAATAATAATGAAGAAGAAGAAAGGAATGACGAGAAGAATGGTGATGTGGAATAAGATTAGATACACAAGCGTGATGTACTATGGAACTGTAACACGGTCGCTTACAATTTTTTATTATAAAGCACCCAAATTGGGAGAGGGCTATAGTTAGAATTCCTGTAAATGATCGAATCAGAAATTAAGGGATGCACAGGAGAACCAAGAAAAATTATATAGCCCGAAGAACTGCCAAACTTAACTGGCGATGGGCAGGGCTCACAGAATAGATGGCCGATGGAGCATAAAGGTCCCGGAGTGGCAACTATGTAGACTGGGGAATTCGATGTAGGACCGGAGGAAGCACAAACCTGTCAAACCGTCGATGCTTGGGAGAAGGCCTATAACGATCAGTAGACGCCATCCATGATAATGTCATAAGCATTCCAGCAATGAGATGATGAGAGTGGCTGTAGAGTTTTAACAAATATGAGTGATAAACAGAATGATCTTATGTCCCGAGCTGGCCTCCACAGCTCGGGACATGACATCCAGGATTGGGCATTCTTATAAACTACTTCAAGGAACTTTTGGCGCTCGATAGACGACTTCACGAGTAGTGTACGTAACATTTTAACAAACTAGATGGTTGGAAATAGATTTTTAATGGCATAATCACAACTAGTTCAAAGAGAATAACTATATAAGGTAAGCTAGGTCGCAACAGTAATAGATTGTGGGATTGTTGTTGGTGCAAATATTATAAATACAATACACTAAAATAGATACACAGATACATCATCATCAAGCTTTCTCATCGTCCCACTGCTGGGCACAGGCCTCCTTTCATACAGAGGAGGACTGAGCGTATCGCCACGCTTGATCTAGGTCGCTACAGTAGTCCATTTAGTATTTCGTCATTTTTAACGTTTTTAATTCGTTATTTTCGGCGATTTCAATATAGTCAGGCAAGTACCAATGTATCTTTTCTAAAGTTATATGTACTTTCTAAGGACACCAATGACTGAAGGTGAAGGAAAACATCTTGAGGAAACCTGGACTTTAAGTCTGAAATCGCCAAACCGCATTGAGCAAGCGTGGTGATTACGCTCAATCCTTCTCCGAATGAGAGGAGACTTGTGCCCAGCAGTGGGACGATAAAAAGGTTGATAATGATGATGATGATGAATTACGTTGTGTAAAATGTTTGCGATACCACCATGGAAACTGTTTAATTAAGAAAATAAAATATCTATAAGCAGCTTTAAGCATTCTTTTCGGTCTTTTGGGGAATGCTGGACTCTTTAGCAAAGACGTCTTTTAAAAAATGGAGTTTTTAGCAAAGACGTCTTTTAAAAAATGAAACAAGACCACCTCACGCCTTATATTGTTAATTTTTGTAGTTGAATTTGCAACGATAGCGCCATTTTGACAGTTGGCTGCCATTCTTTATGCATTGAATTGAAAAACAAAATGGCTGCGTTACTTTCGCGCCAAAAGTTCCTTATACAGTTAGATATAATGTTAGTATGTAAATAAATGTAAATATATGTTTGACATTCTAATTTATTTTTAGAATAAACATGTTTAATAGTAAAAGGTATTATCTATTATAATGTTTATTTATATACAGTATGTTACGAAAACCCTGTCCGACCCATAAGGATAATAAAGGTTAGGTAAACACATGACCAAATATAATATAAAATTTTACGTAATCATCATAGTACCAATACAAATGAATTTTGAAATAATCTTTTTTTCCCCCGAATTAATTCCAACTTCCCCGAAATTTGGTAATTTTTAAAAAGTGACAACACCGGTATTATTATGAGCGAATAGCGATGCGACCACGTGCCGCGTACCCTGCCGCCCGCCGCCCCGCCGCCAAGCACGGAAGGGTGGATAACGCAGATTTATTAAGTTACCTCTTTTTGCGAAATAATATTTATTTTTTTTAGGTGGTTTTTTTTTTAATTTAGCCCGGTTTTGTATGCATTAGTAGAATCAGTTATCGATACCTAACAACACCTTCACGGGTCGGACAGGGTTTTCGTAACATACTGTATACAGTATGTTACGAAAACCCTGTCCGACCCATAAGGATAATAGAGGTTAGGTAAACACATGACCAAATATAATATAAAATTTTACGTATTCATCATAGTACCAATACAAATGAATTTTGAAATAATCTTTTTTTCCAACGAATTAATTCCAATTTCCCCGAAATTTGGTAATTTTTAAAAAGTGACAACACCGGTATTATTATGAGCGAATAGCGATGCGACCACGTGCCGCGTGTCCTGCCGCCCGCCCCCCGCGGTCGGCAGGCGAAGGGTGGTCAACGCACATTTAATAAGTTACCTCCTTTTGCGAAATAATATTTATTTTTTTTAGGGGGATTTTTTTTTAAGTAAAGCCCGGTTTTGTATGCATTAGTAGAATCAGTTATCGATACCTAACAACACCTTCACGGGTCGGACAGGGTTTTCGTAACATACTGTATAGAGAATACCAAATGCAATTTGTTATAAGTAGGTAAGATAATGTTATTTTTGACCACCATAGAAACGAGTATAATAATTGACAAAATGACAAATGGTAGAAAATTTTCTACTGTCCTATAGATGAAGAGCAGTCGATCGCATTAGTAAAAATTTCACATATCATACTGACGTCACACGAATTTTACGTCTTGCAAGCAGAGTTTTCCGCGCAATTAGCATACATACACATTCCCAACATCAACGGTCGGGCAAGTGCCCGCCAGACATAACACACGTCTGGTCGTAGGATCCTCCCTTTTCTATATCTCCTTAGTGTCAATCCCTAGCTTAGAATGACAAATCACTCCACGCTCATTGCAAATATATTTTTCTAGGTTAGATCAGAATCACACTGATGAAATATTTCTATTCGATAAAGTCGGTAAATGAGAGTAGAAACTTTTCTTTTCAATAAATCCAATGTGATAAAGACCAGATAGATCTACATCACATTGAACTTAGACAAGAATCTAATATATACTAAACCATTATGCTGCCGACTCTTTGCTATGGGTAGGATAAATGACTCTGTCTCCATAGAAATGGGATATTGCAGCCGTTCGCTTTTGTAAACTCACCGTGAAAAGTTAAGTTTTATAAGCTTAGAGGAGCTAAGCTTATGAAACGTAACTTTTCACGGTAAGTTCACAAAAGCGAACGGCTTGACGGGAAAGCTGAGTATCACGCGCATTTTTCATTGGACTTTTAAAATTATTTATAGTGTTGTTTACTAAATAAAAGTGCAAGATTTATTTAGTAAAAAGTGTATTCAGTAATAATTCATAAAGAACAGTGAAATATCGCAGCATAGTGGCGACATCATGACTTTACCTCAAATCTCCGTCGTAAGACGGTTCATGCGGCCGTCTTTTTCAACTGCCATTGGCGATATCCGCCATTATTGTGAAATTAAGTTTTCAAAGAATTTCTATAATTTGTTACACGTATTATTGGCAAAAATGTGGTATCTATTCCACAGTTGCCATTGATCAATAATTGAGGTTGAATCTCACCTTCTTTCTTTTTTTATTGTTCTGTTCTTTAGAGTGAATACTACTTCAACTCTTCAATGGCCCCTGCGGTTAGATACCACAATTTTGCCAATAACACGTGTAACAAATTATAGAAATTCTTTAAAAAATTTATTTCACAATAATGGCGGATATCGCCAATAACAGTTGAAAAACGGCCGCGTGAATCGCCTACTAGGAGATTTGATGCAAAGCCATGATGTGGCCACTATGCTGCGATATTTCAATGTTCTTTATGAATTATTCACTGAATGCACTTTTTACTATATAAATCACGCGTTTTTATTTAGTAAACGACACTATAAATAATTTAAAAGCCAATGAAAAATGCGCGTGACACTCATCTTAGCTTTCCCGTAAAAAAAAAAACAAAAGTTAAGTTTCATAAGCTATAATATTAATTATTAATTCACTCACTGTTCGTTGACTCCGTGTTCACTTCATCTATGTTTTTCATGCTGAGATTTTTACAGATTCTATCGAAAATTCTCGAAACGGGTATCCTGAAGGGAAATAATACATTGGCGTCATAAAAACCGTCCTTTTAGGATTCTTTGGTTAAAGATACGAAAAAAACTTATAAAACGTATGTTCCACATTTTTTTTATGTTACGTATGTATTTTCAATGTGTAATTGTTGTAGTGGTGAACAAAAATGCAATTGTATTATTTTGTAATAACATCAACATCGGAAAATATTGTCGTTTAATAAATCTCGTGCATAATATTTTGTTGTTTGTTTTTTTTTTTTCTCTTAAATATTATACTCGTACAAAGGACGTCCAGTTTCACCACAAAAATAAAAGACCTTACTTATCTATTCCGTGAGTCAGATAAACAGTCTCACCAAGGATTATTGTATTAAGATTAGAATAAGTAGTATATTCTTTATCATCTACACCACATTTTTATACAGAGCGGTGCTGACAATACGACAATAAATGAAAACACCATAGAAAAAACCCTAGCATCAAAAAAAAAAAAAAACTTAAACAAACTAAATCGCATAAAATTGTCAACGGAATAGAACATCCCTTGAAAATATTGGTTCACTAACCTCCGATAGGCGACAGTGCGATCCTGTATCGACTTGCTTTTTTCGCGCCATTATTATTAATGTTTGGTACCGCAGGACGCGGCGGTCATTAACCTGTAAGCGCTTCCTTACCAACATGTACATCATGTATAAAATGTGAAAAATGAAAATAATTTCCTGTGACTAATAGACATATTTATATGATTTTTATGGCTAGACTGAGAATGCGTTGACGTATACGATGTTTAATTTATTGTCGTATTGTCAGCACTACTCTGTATAATTATAAACTAGTGCTAGACCGCAATCCCGGCTGATGGTAAGCAGTGATGTGATCGTTGATGCCTATTCACTTTAGCCTTGAAGACTTAAATAGGGTATTTGACTAAAACAAACTAATTAGTCCGTCAGTCAGATATCCAAAAAATACTTGACACGTATTTTTTCTTTTTTGATATAAACAAAAAATGAAGACGACACAGTGCGTTGAAAACTCGTGTGACGTCACTGCACGCTACACTTTTTAGCGAGCAGTGACGTCACCAGCCACCACTCCTGATCTGTGATGCCTTTTATATTTGTCAATTTTTATTGATTTCATAAAACAAAATATACGTATCCAATATTTTTCTATAATCTGAATGAGGGACTAAATAGAATTTTTTTTTTTTTACCTAGGAAACATCTCTATTGTAGTTAGACGGAGACACCGCTGCTATATAAAAATAACTTATAGACAGTGTTTCCAACCAAAACACTGGTATTTAGCTTAATCTGGGTAGACTGACTGGGAAATGGCTAGACACATGATGACAATCACATATGGTCTTTATATGGACTGGTAATTAAAACGGACTTAGTTATCTTTATACGAAAGTTTGCCATAAACACTTTTGTCTTTTTATCGAGGTATGAGGCACATCGTGTATACCCATATACTTCTCTCACTCTTCCTCTGTAGAAAAGGGAGGATCATCTAACCAGACGAATGTTATGTCTGATGGGCACTTGCCCTATGCATGCTAGTTGCTTGCGTAATGCAGAATTTGCGTGACCATTTGTCCACCTGGTGGATTACAGCCCACTCACTGGCTCTCATAGAGGAGACCTTTGTTCTAACAGTGAGAACTCATATACAGCATGTGAATAAAACCCTGTCCGACCCGTGAAGGTATTGTTAGGTATCGATAGCTGATTCTACTAATGCGTAAAAAACCTAGCTAAACTAA
The DNA here is from genome assembly GCA_037179545.1 of Sesamia inferens. Taxonomy (NCBI): domain Eukaryota; kingdom Metazoa; phylum Arthropoda; class Insecta; order Lepidoptera; family Noctuidae; genus Sesamia; species Sesamia inferens. The sequence goes on along the minus strand of CM073951.1, from coordinate 11,354,694 downwards.
AAAAAATACCCCCTTAAAAATAAATAACTTAAATAAAGTAAATAGGTAATTTCATGGCAACACAGGCACAGGTCATGACCTCAGTTGAACTCATACATGTAGGTATTGGTAGTCTAACCACGTTTATCGACTCTCGAAAGAAACAATGATACCTACTTTGGCAGCTCGTGAAAAGAACTTTTTTTAAGTAGGAAGGTCGTCTGACCCTCCGAATGTATCATTTCATTCGATGAGCACAATGGCTGTGACGGAGATGTTGTTCCATATTTCGTTCACTAAGAACGATACAGGCCTGGCGCCGTCGCACGAGATTAGCATGGTGTTTCACAAAGTTAGTCCACCCCTACCAATCCACTGCTCGCCGAACTTATAGTGGAGGTACTCACGTACAGGTCGGCAAAAATATGGTGGGGCACCGTCATGCTGGAACCACACCACCATCACCACATCCGAATCGTCCAACACCTGATCACAACACAACACAGCTAAATGCAGTTCCTACCTTCCATCAGCATGTTACATTACGTTAGAAAACGATATGATCACACCATAAACGATACGTCTACACGGACGCAATGTCTACGCGAAACTAATAAATTTAAAATAAAAAGATTTTTATTTCATAAAAATAGGTACTCTAGCTACACGGCGGTACCCTTTGACTAGAGGTGTGAAAGTATTCAAAATATGACTCGTAACGATTTTTGGTATCGATTTAGTATTGCAGGATCTCACGCATCGATTCAACATCGCATGGCATTCTTTAGATTTTAGAACTTTCACATAACTGAAATCAGGTGAACTTAAATGCTTTACATTGATTATAATATTTTCCTAATATCGTATTTCATAAGACCTTTCTAGTTTGTACTAGTCTAGCTTGTACTGTCTGTCTACTAATACCTGTGACCTTTTACCATTAGGTAATCTGTGTTTTTACAACAAATCATTGAACCAAGTACAAGTTTCGATTAATAGCGATAAAAAAAATGTTATTACGCAAAAATGTTTGCATCTCTAGTCATTCTTTTGACGTCGCCGAAAATGCTCACAAAATGCGCCAAAGACTGAAAGGAAATCCGACAATTATACCGTCTAAAATGTGTGTTGTGACTTTTTAGAAATTTACCAGATTTTGGAGAAGTTAAGAGTAAATACGCGGAGAAAAAAGATTGTGTCAAAATTGATTAGTATTGTTATTATGATAATTATGCAAAATTTCAAATTTTATTTGGTCATGTGATTATCTAACCTTTATTATCGTTATGGGTCGGACGGGGTTTTCTTTACATATTGTATAGACTAATCAGATAATAAAAAAGCATGTATAATTCACACGTGGTTGAAAATTTGGGTTTAAAGCTTTCGTAAATTTTGGTTTCAAGATAATAAAACAAATATAAAATTTCGGAAAGAGGATAATTGTAGGTTTGAGTAATGATCATAAGTTTTTGCCTAAATACTTTGCTTATGTCCAGTGTGTATGCATTTGTTTAATTAAAAACATCTTGGACATACAAACATCAGGTTTCCTACCTGGACTTAAAGTCTGAAATCGCCAACCCGCAATGAACAAGGCGATACGCTCAATCCTTCTCTGTATGAAAGGAGGCCTGTGCCCAGCAGTGGGATGATGAAAAAGCTTGATCATCATCAAGCTTTTTCATATAGAATGGGCGATCTTTTCGCTAATGCAGTCTCTTCCAGGAAAACAAAGAATGGACAGAAATTCTCCTGAACCATAAATGGGACAATACACTAAAATAGATACACAGATATCTAGACATGTATCTGTGTATCTATATTTTAGACAACGACAATCCCATTTATGGTTCAGGAGAACTTCTGTCCATTCTTTGGTTTCCTGGAAGAGACTGCATTAGCGAAAAGACCGCCCATTCTATACTTTATTGTGTTGAATGTATTTTTTAATCAATGTGTGTTTCTAGTGTACAATAAAGTTAATATAAATTAAAAATAAATAAGTGATACAAGTCTTAATGTGTCCGTCACTTTTCCCTGTCGCTTCCTAGTTTGATCGACTTTAAAGAAAGAAAAACGAAAAAATATTTTTTATGACTCGTACGGGAAAATCTTAAAACTAAACTAAGTAGTCACAATTAAGTATAAAAACAAGTTATATATATAAAAACCGGCCAAGTGCAAGTCGGACTCTCCCCCGAAGGGTTCAAAAAATCACGTTTTTTGTATGGGTTAAAATAAAATAAAGAAATATTTACCCTTAATTATATTTTATTTTATTTTTAATATTTGTTGTTATAGCGGCAACAAAAATACATTATCTCTGAAAATTTCAAGTGTCTACCTATTACGGTTCATGAGATACAGTTTGGTGACAGACGGACGGAGAGACGGGCAGTGAAGTCTTGTGAATAGGGCTCTGATTTACCTTTTAGGTACGGAACCCTAAAAAGTAACATAAATATAAAGTAACATATAATCATTAAGTACCTAACGAGGCCGAGGCCCATACTTATCAGCATAATGGTTCGATATTTTAAAGTGAATATCCCAGCAGATATTGAATGGTACTTTCCAATCACAACGATACTACAGAAGTTTTCACTTCAAAAATCCCAAAACAGTATAATATTATCATCATTTCAGCCGAAAGACGTCCACTGCTGGACATAGGCCTCCCCCAAGGTTCTCCACGACGACCGGTCCTGCGCCTCCCGCATCCAGCGGTTTCCCGCGACCTTCACCAGGTCGCCGGTCCACCTTGTAGAGGGCCTACCCACGCTACGTCTTCCGGTGCGTGGTCGCCACTCGAGAACCCGTCTGCCCCATCGGGCATCGGTCCTACGGGCAATGTGTCCAGCCCACTGCCACTTTAGTGTTGCAATTCTTCGGGCTATGTCGGTTACTCTCGTTCTTCTGCGTATCTCCTCATTCCTGATTCGATCGCGCAGTGACACCCCAAGCATAGCCCTCTCCATTGCCCTTTGAGTGACTTTGAGCCTTCTTATAAGGCCCATTGTTAGCGACCACGTCTCAATTCCATAAGTCATCACTGGCAACACACACTGATCGAAGACTTTTGTCTTGAGACACTGCGGTAATATTATATCAAGGTTTAAAACCCTCAACTCGGGCCTAATAAAACAGTTTGAAAAACTTCAATACCACGCCATTCTTCTTCAGCCACAGCTGGACAAAGGCCTCCCCAGGGCTTTATTATTTTTTTTTGTTTAATAATTATAAACTAGCGCTTGACCGCAATCCCGCCTGATGGTGAGCAGTGATGCGATCGTTGATGGTAAAGCGCGCTAGTTTATTAAGAGCCTATTCACTCAGAAAAACTGAGCGAATATATAGGAAGACGGCAGTTGAGCGAGGTGATGCAATGTTAAACCCAACAACACGACCAACGATGCTGCGCCAAAGGGAGATTAATCTGCAGACCCTCCACGACCAAACTCCCAACACAACAACATTAGGCGCATCGTACCCGGCACACATCGCAACACAACTGCTCAGACCCGTCCTCCGTACGGCTTCACCAGACATCATGCCGGAACACGACAAATCGCTTGGCGGCAAGGCTTTGTCTGGTGGGTGGTAACTTCTGCCGGCGGCCGATGTTATAGCCTACCACCGAGAAATAATTTGATTAATTTTATTTTAGCTTTAATTGCTTTGGAGGGGTAACATACATACTGACATCTCTTTGAGGCTCACGTAGAACATGATGCGCCGTAGATTGGGGCCTGGTACTTACCGGACGGCGAGTTGCCCATTTCTCACCACCCGCTAGCCCGCGCCTACGGTGGCCGGGTGTTCGATGGTGTCTTCCGACCAGGGCGTCTCCTGTGGCGGCTAGAGGCGTGAGGGCGCTGGGATTCCCGCCCCCACAGGCGCTTCGCCTCCTCCTTTGCCAGCATCACTGCTTCGCAAAAGGAGGTGACGGCCTGCCATGCACTCTCGCTCCGGATCATAGCCAGGACCAGTGTGCGTGCTTGAGGGCGGTGAGCAGTGGGCAGCTCGCCGCCCTCAAGCACGTGCCTATAATAGCCGGGAGTTTGAGCAGGGCGTCTCCTGCGGCGGCTAGCGGCGTGAGAGCGCTGCGCTTCCACTCCCTCACGCACTCCGTCTCCCCCTTTACCAGCATCACAGCGTAGTTTAGCCCTAGATCATTCAAACCATAATTGAAACATTAGTGACTACTTTAAAGCCAAGGCATTAATGTTATCGCTCTGGAAATTAGTCTTTTTATGACAAGTGAGGCTAAAACGATGCAAAAAATAAAGAACGAGCGATAAGGCGATTGTTTACTGAAGGTTTTCCACTGCAGACCATACCGTTGGCCTTCGTGCACGCTCACTATTGTAAGTAAACATTTTTTAATACCTTACATTACTTAGTTACTTCTGACCAAAAATAATACAGCCGCATTGCACTGAAGCCCTACTCATTATCATCTCAGCGTTAATCCCAGTCGTATCCGAAGCTTTTTCAGCTTTACGGTCTGGGATCCGCTTTACCAGTCTAACTGCTGATTTTGGCTAAACTTTGATATTTTCCGTGAAGCGACTGCCGTCTGACCTCCACAACCCGAACGCGATATCGAAGCATTGCAATTAGAGCAATTGTTGGACTTTTGAGAGCTCCAACAACCCGTAACGACCGCCATTAGATGTTTGTATGGCAACCGGGACCAACGGTTTAACGTGCATTCCGAGGCACGACCAGACCAGTGCAAATATTCATATAAACGCATACAAATATTTGCACCTCCTTGCGCAGCGACTGCGTTCGCTACCGCTACGCCAAGGAGGCTGTCAAACCTGCACTGAAGCCCTACTGTTAAAACCTATGTGTTAAAACCAACATTACTCCGTTGTGGAAAATGGATAACGCTATTCAACCCGTATAGGTCCATCTTTGTCTGAGACTGGAACCATGATAGTTTTAACACGTCATAGTAACTCCCCTAGTCAATCGGCCAAAAGGCCCATTCTCGTAACTTTATCATCATCATCATCATCAGCCTTTTTATCGTCCCACTGCTGGGCACAGGTCTCCTTTAACACAGAGAAGTATTGAGCGTAATCACTAGGCTTGCTCAATGCGGGTTGGCGATTTCAGACTTAGAGTCCAGGTTTCCTCAAGATGTTTTCGTTCACCTTTTAATCAGTCATTGGTGTCCAAGATATACTAAGAAAGCACATGTGACTTAGAAAAGTTACATTGGTACTTGCGTGACCTGGAATCGAACCCGCACACTCATACGTGAGAGGCTGAAAAAATACTTTATTTGTATAGATTTAAGGTTTATTTTGATATGTTGAAAGGTTGCAAGTAAGCCTTCCAGTTGTACGTAGTACTTATTACTTCCATGGTATACAGCGTGGGAGACGGGTGAGGGTGCGTTTCACAGCCTAAAATATCGTTACCCATTGTCCCCGATTTCAACGAACAAGGCCCATTACAGAGAAATACTAACAATAGAGTTGTATTATTTCCTGCAAGAAAAAATAGCAACTTAAAAAGACTTCAGGACAGTTGTTCTTTGCGTGTGCTTGGTGTGTTAACCATTTTACAAAAAATAAACGGGGCTCGTGGCTAAAAATTACAACTGACAATAACATTTTCAAGTGTGCTAATCTCTTTAATATCGACATAATCTTCTTTAAAATACAGTTAGTATTTGTTTAACTCGAAATAGGTAACGTTAGTTTGGAATGGACTTCACCTTGCGGTTACAAAGAAAATTCCTCTTCTATCTCTTTCTTCATCTATCGCTGCTTTTTTTCAGGTTCTGTTTTCACTTCCTGTCAAATTAACAGTAATACTTACGTCAAGCGCGGACTAATTAGACAGGACTTAACTGATGATATATGAAACTGACACGTGGTCGCTAACAATGGGCCTTATAAGAAAATTCAAAGTCACTCAAAGAACAATGGAGAAGGCTATACTTTGGGTTTCACTGCGTGATCAAATCGGAAATGAGGAGATCCGCTGAAGAACGAGAGTAACCGACATAGCCCGAAGAATTGCAACGCTTATATGGCAGTGGGCCGGGCACATTGCCCGTAAGACCGATGTCCGATGGGGCCGACGGGTTCGGCCAGTGGCGACCACGCACCGGAAGACGCAGCGTGGGTAGGCCCCCGACAAGGTGGACCAACGACCTGGTGAAGGTCGTGGGAAACCGCTGGCTGCGGGAGGCGCAGGACCGGTCGTTGTGGAGATCCTTGGAGGAGGCTTATGTCCAGCAGTGGATGTCTTTCGGCTGAAATGATGATGATAAATAATTATAACATAATACGAGTATTCTAATTGGGGTGCTTGAGGTTGTGTCAATGTTTTTTTTTTTTTTGATATGGCATCTCGTAGTTGACCTTGAGAGGCCGTGACTACTTAACCGGACTTTCCTGTGGATGCCTTAAATGAATTTAAAGCCTCCAGCCAGGGCTTCTAAAAACTAAGCGACTCACTATAAGGTTCAGTTGAAAACCAGCGTCAGGCAACTGCTACGTAGTTGTCTGACATTTATGCTGAACTGGACCTATTTGGCGCAACCGTTGGACTCACATTTGATGATTATTTATTTTTTATATGTTTCTCTCTCTTTTTTTTTTCTGTTTCCTTTGTTTCAAACTGAATGTATTTATAAGGGTGTGCGCCAAATAAATGGTTTCTTTCTTTCTTTCTTTTCTTTCACTAAGGGCACCCCCTATGGGGTACGAACCTCGGCTTAGGGCGTCGCTGGAGAGAACAGCAAGGGATGGTGTGTGTCAATTACATTACATGTTGTATACATATATATGCTAGTTGAACGGTAAATTCTCCTTGTAAGATGTAGGAACTATGTGACGTCAGTATGATGCGTTGTCCACGTGTGGCGTTTGTAGTCGAAGCGTCCATGAGTTCCTATAACATGCATCTGACAGGACACTCAGGACATGGGCACGCCAGAATAGCGGCGGTAAGTCCCTTCTTTGAGAAGTGGACAGAGGCGCCACCTTCTGCCTGACGCAGGTCCTCACCGGTCACGGTTGTTTCGAGAGGTTTCTTTTTTTTTATAAATTATAAACTAGCGCTTGATGGTAAGCAGTGATGCGATCGTTGATGGTAAAGCGCGCTAGTTTATTAAGGGACTATTCACTCTAGCCTTGAAAACACTCAAATTGTAGTGTGACGGAAACACCGCCGCCGTAAAATTGTTCCAGTCACTCCGGTATAAAAGAAGAAGCGAAACGCTTCGTACGGATCGTAGTGGTGTTAACAACGTAAGGGTGGAAAGTCGCCGTACGACGGGTCGTCCGATGGTGGAACGGAGATGGGGGAATTAAATCATGCAATTCCCTTGCACACTCGCCAGAATGCATCCTATAGAAGACCGAAAGGCTGGCTACTCTACGCCTGTGCTCCAGGCTTTGCAGACCGATTCGAGTAAAATCTGGGTCGCCAATCAGCCTCTTCGCACGCCTCTCCACTAAATCCAAAATAACCAAGTGACATTTCGCAGCACCAGCCCAAATATGGCTGCAGTACTCCACATATGAGCGGACCTGTGTCCTGTCCTGTTCCGTTTAAGGTGGGAGGAAACGCCAGGGTGTCACCTTTGGTGGATCGCCCTGAGGACACGGTGGAGGTCTGCTCGGCTTGGGTAGAGCACCGCCGTGTCTTCGTTGCGGCGATCGGCGGCGATCTCTCTCGTCCGACCCTGGTCCAGGCCATGGTCCGGAGCGAGAGTGCATGGCAGGCCGTCACCTCCTTCTGCAAAGCAGTGAAGCCGGCAAAGGAAGAGGCGGAGCGCGTGAGGCAGTGGGAATCCCAGCGCCCTCACGCCGCAGGAAAGGCCCTGATCGAGAGACGACACCGAACTCCTAGCCATCGCAGGCGAGGGCCTGCGGGCGGTGAGCAGTGGACAGCTTGCCGCCTGGTAAGGACCAGGCCCGAGTCGACGGCGCGTTATGTTTCACGCGTGCCTCAAAAAGATATCAGTACATCGTGCCGGGGTGCACGAAGACCGATACCCCCTGGGTCAGGGTTGCGGGTTGGTTAAACAAGAAACCGTGGCCCTGGCCGTCGCACAGGCATGTGAAGAAACTCGGGTGGGTTTTAGTCAATAAAAGTCTGACACGACCAGACAGCTCCAGGACACTCAGGACATGATACTAAATATCCCATCGTATTAACAATAAGCATTTACAGCCTCCGTGGCGTAACGGTAACGAACGCGGCCGCTGTGCAAGGAGTAGCGGCTTCGACCCCGGTGCAGTGCAAATATTTGTATACATGAATATGAATATTTACACTGATCTGGTCGTGCCTCAGAAAGCACGTTAAACCGTTGATCGCGGTTGCCATACGAAAATCTAATGGCAGCCGTTACGGGTTGTTGGAGCCCTCAAAAGTCCAACAATTGGTCTAACTGCAATTCTTCGATATCGCCTTCTGGTTGTGAAGGTCAGACGGCAGTCGCTTCACGGAAAATATCGAAATTTAGTCAAAATTAGCAATTAGGCTTTTAAAGCGGACCCCAGACTCCAATGCTGAAAAAGCTTCGGATGCGACTGGGATCAACACTGAGATTATGATGTTGAATAATAGTAAGAATTCCTCTATTTTCCAGACAGTAATAAAGCAACACCCCATATGACACGATGCGATTACGACGCGGTGTTCTACAGGGTGTTCTGCGTCACACTTCTGGCTACAGCCTTCACGTTTACTGTCATACTAACTAATGTATTCGTGGACATCGATGGATTGCTTATTAGTAAGAAAGGTAAGCATTTGAGATAGGTACACACACACACGAACACACACACACACACACGCACTCACACACGCACACACACAAGAGAGAGAGAGAGAGAGAGAGAGAGAGAGACGCACGCGCACGCACATACATACACACAGAAAGAGAGAGAGACAAGGGACAGGGACATTCGTAACATCAAATTCAAAACTCAAACAGGAGCAGCTCAAACGACAACATTAACTGCTTTGCTCCCACATCAAAATGTTCTATTATTTTCTCCCTTTGGTCTTTAGAAATATGATTAACTTGTAAAAAGGATTCGTACAAACCTGCTTACAGGAATGAAATCGAATCATTTATTTCATAAGTGTAGTATTATAGGCGGCCGGGGCTCCCTCTTACTCCCTCTACGATTTATGGGAAGAATCAAACAACGATAAGATTCCTTTAAGTTTATATCGACAGACCGTCTTTTCTTTGGACTCCAAGGAGAAGGCCTCCGTTACAACCCTACTATATTTTAGAGTCCAAAATATAGTAGGGTTAAAACTCTAGTTTCAATTCCGCGGATGCGGAGATTAACGGAGGCGAAAGCGGAAGTGAAAATAGATATAGAAAAAATTTAAATTTATAGTTCATTAAAACAAAATCTTTATTTTAAATACGTCCATTCATAGTAGTAGTACACTTTTCTAGTAATTAAAAATAAGAAGAAACAAATTGTATTTGACAAACAATAGATGTGCTAAAATAGCATATATAATAGTGTTACGAATGCACCTTATGTCGAGGGCATAAGGTTCAATATCGCTTGACATGCAGTGTGTAACTTTTAAGATCTATAACTCGAGATCTGGACATTGTCTAGGCGTAATATAAAAACGCATTCCTAGACTTAAGGTGGCCTATTGAATGGTACAGGTTTTATCAATTTTGTCAACAAAGTGACGACATCGAAATTTCTAGAAACCCGTTTCCGGGAATTACCGTAGGTACTTACTGAATGTACTCGAAGTTATGCGCTATTATTATTACGTCTAGACGATTCTGGAATGTTCGATCAGCTGGCCTATATATAGCGCCGTGACGCCGGCGCCGAGTCAGTCTACACTTGACTACCGAGACGAAACAGCGACATTTAAGAAGCGATCTTTGAGAATACCTACTGCGACAACTGTAACGAGAACATTGAGTACTACGTGAAGAAACATCTGTAGTGTTATTGTGTGTTTACGACACGGACTTCGTGGACGTAAGTGAAGACTTCGGTGCAACGTCAGCAACATTCTACTTGTCATTGCCTACAATCGACTGTACCTTCGTTGCCAATAAACTTCGTAACCCTTAACCGGCATTTTAGTACCCCTAGCCCGTAACAATTGGTGTCAGAAGTGGGATGCCGGTCACGCCAAGGGAAGACGAAAGAGTTCGCACGCGACGACAAGCAGCGATGGATTTGGCGCGTCAAGAGGAAGAATCGCTTAGTGTCCCTGCACCCATAGAAGATGCGGCCGTCGTAACACCGACGAATGTGAGTGCGCCTAGTACCACCACTATTCCCGGAACCAGCGGTTGCGATTTATCGGCATTACTGGCTCACTTGACGGCGCAAATAAGGCTGAGCATAGCAGAATCCCAGGCAGAAACCCAGGCTCAAATAAAAGGCATAGCAGAATCCCAGGCAGAACTAAAACAATCCCAGGCAGAAACCCAGGCACAAATAAAGGAATCCCAGCAGCTGGTCTTAGAATTAAACGAAAAATGGGAAAACACCAAAGAAGAGGTCAACGAGCTTAGAGTAAAAACAGCACAACAAGATGCACGTATGGACCAGCAAGATATGCGCATAGACAAACAAGAAGCGCGTATGGACCATCAAGATACGCGTATAGACAAACATGATGCGCGTTTCGAGAAACTGGACAATACCATCATGGAGTTTGGGAAAGAAATAGAAAGAGTACAAAAAGGAGGTATTAAAGGTGTGATTCCTGTACCCAGTGCTTTGCCGACGTTCCTAGTACCTCATTTTGACGGAACAACGTCATGGGTGGCCTTCCGCCTTCAATTCGAAAAGGTCGCAACAGCCAACAACTGGGACGACAATCAAGCGGTAACCGCTCTTACGCTTGCTCTGCGTGGTGATGCGGTACAAATCCTCGAGAACATTTCCGGCGATTGCAATACTCTAGCCTGTCTGTTAGAAGCGCTGGAGTCTAGATATGGAGAGAAACACCTCGAACATGTCTACAGGGCTCAACTCCGCGACCGCACACAGAAGAGCAGTGAGGGTTTGCAACAATGGGCAACGGAAGTAGAACGTATTGTTCGGAGGGCGTATGTATCAACACCGGGATTGATTGATACTACTACGGTGCAAGCGTTTACTGATGGAATCCGAGATGCGGAAGTAAGGGCTGCAGTTCGCCTGGGACACCATCAGACTCTTAAGGCAGCCTTGACACACGCTCTGGAGGTGGAAGCAGTACGTCAAGATAGTCGACAACACCACCGCATTCGTGAGGTAACAACCCCAATAATAAAAACTCGGCAAGGACCAACCTGCTATGAGTGCGGCGAAAAGGGGCATATTCGGATCAATTGTCCCAGGAAGTCTAAAGGAAGAAGTACTTCTGGGACACAGGTGGAACCCGAGGATTTAAACTAAGAACAGCCAGGGCTATGGGGCGAGTACTGGCTGGTCGACGTGAAGCCCCCATTATAACAGTATCACAAGTGGGTGACGGAAACAGTCTTATTATAGAAGGAGAATTGAATGGTAAATCCTGCAGTTTCACATTGGATACTGGTGCATCAAGAACTATTGCACGACCAGAGCTATTTCCTCGCACCATAGTATGGAAAAGAGGATCTTCACAATGCCGGCTACAAACTGCCACCGGCCAACCAGTACTCGTCCTTGGGGAAACAAATGTGACCTTGAAAATGGGTGATAAGACATTTACGCATCCTGTTTTAGTAGCGAATATTACAGATGATTGCATTATAGGACTGGACTTTTTGAAGAAACAACAATGCGTCCTTAATGTAGCAAAAGGAGTATTGAGTTTTCCAGAACAAGAAGTATTTCTTCAAGGTGCAAAACAAGGGTCAGTGTACTGTTTAAGAAAAACTGTATTACCACCAAGATCAGAAACTTTAGTAGATATTAGATTTTCACCAAAAGGATGCCGCAAACGTTGCATTATAATAGAGGATTCTGGAGATCACCCAGACTGGATAACGGCAAGAACACTGATGATGATTTCCGATAAACCAAAAATACGCATTATCAACGTTAGTAACAAAGAAATAACTCTCGAAAAGAACCACATGGTGGGTGTGTGCGATAATGTAGCATCTTTGAGAAAAACAGAGGTGCACGAAAAGGAACTTGATAAGAAGTGGCAGGAACATGTATCGACACTACTCGAAAGTTGTAAGGGCAATTTAAACAAGTTCGAAAGTCACAAAGTTAAACAACTGTTACATAACTTCCATGACATCTTCGCGAAGACCGACGGTGACGTGGGAAGGACCGGGCTAGTTAAACACCATATAGATACGGGTGATACACAGCCGATAAGACAGAGACCACGTCGTATTCCCTTTGCAAGAGAACAGGAAGTCACGGAAATGTTAAGAGATATGGAGAGAAACCGGATTATAGAAGCATCTACTAGCCCTTGGTCATCTCCAGTTGTACTAGTCAAGAAAAAGGATGGCAGTACAAGGTTTTGCGTTGACTACAGGATGTTGAATGATGCCACGAAAAAGGACAGTTATCCTCTGCCACGTATAGATGACACTTTGGATTTGCTAAGTGGCATGAAATGGTTCTCCACAGTTGACCTCAAAAGTGGATACTGGCAGGTGGAAATCTGTCAGCAGGATAAAGAAAAGACCGCTTTCTCCACTGGTCCTGGGAACGGTCTCTGGCAATTCAATGTCATGCCTTTTGGACTGTGCAATGCTCCAGCTACATTCGAGCGCCTAATGGAGCGCATTTTGGTGGGGTTGCTTGGTGATGCATGCCTGGTCTATTTGGATGACATCATCATTATGGGACGAAGCTTCGAAGAGCACCTACGCAATCTGGAGAAAGTGTTCCAAAAACTGCGTGAAGCGAATTTAAAACTCAGTCCTAGTAAGTGTACACTATTCCAGAAAGAGGTTGGATACTTAGGACACATTATTTCGGCGCAAGGAATTCGAACAGATCCTGAAAAAATAATAGCCGTGTCGAAGTGGCCTACCCCTCGTAACAAAACTGAGGTACGCTCTTTCTTGGGTCTGTGTGCATATTACCGTCGGTTTGTGAAGAATTTCTCCGAGTTAGCGAAACCATTGCATCGTTTAACAGAGGAAAAGTGTCAATTTGAATGGAACTCTGACTGCGAACAGGCATTTGCGGTACTGAAAACTCACTTGTGTGAGGCTCCTGTATTAGGTTACCCTAGTAGGGAAGGCCGATTTTTGATAGACACAGATGCCAGCAATGTTGGTATTGGAGGAGTTCTCTCTCAAACACAAGGAGATCGGCAGGTCGTTATTGCATATTTCAGCAAATGTCTTTCCAAGCCAGAAAGAAATTACTGTGTTACCCGTCGAGAACTTCTAGCCGTTGTTAAGACCTTACAACACTTCAAGAAATATTTGATTGGGAGACAGTTTACACTTCGCACCGATCACGCTGCCTTACAGTGGTTGCTTCAGTTCAAAGACCCAGAAGGACAAGTAGCAAGGTGGATAGAGCAGCTGCAAGAATTTGACTTTGTCACTGAACATCGAAAAGGCAAGTCACACAATAATGCTGATGCTTTATCTAGACGGCCTTGCGAAGAATCTTGCCGACATTGTGCCAAACAGGAAAAGAAAGAGAACGTAAGGATTATCCAGGTGAACGCTTTGGATGAAGACTGGGATAATCGATCATTGGAAGACGCACAAAAGGAAGATAGTGATTTGAAGACAGTAATCGAATGGAAGAAACGTGGCCAGCGGCCCGCTTGGAGTGAAATATCAGCGCTTAGCCCAACAGCAAAAAGTTACTGGGCTCAATGGAACAGCCTGATAATTGATAACGGAGTTCTCAAGAGGAAATGGGAATCACCCAGTGGACAGGAGATCACCTTACAGATAGTTGTCCCCTGCGATAAAGTCGCAACAGTGCTAAAGCAGGTGCACGACGGAGTATCCGGAGGACATCTAGGAGTGAAGAAAACCCTGGAGAAGGTGAGAAAAAGATTTTATTGGGTGCATTGTCGCGAAGACGTAGAGGACTGGTGTAGGAAATGTGTAGCCTGCTCCTCAGTAAAGGGACCGCAAACAAGAGCCAGAGGTCGGCTGAAAGTGTACAATGTTGGTGCACCATGGGAAAGAGTTGCTGTCGATATAGCTGGGCCATTCCCTATCACTAAAGAAGGGAATAGGTATATCATCGTCACGCAAGACTATTTCAGCAAATGGCCAGAAGCTTTTGCAGTACCTAACCAAGAAGCTCATACAGTCGCCAAAAAGCTAGTTCACGAGGTGTTCTGTCGATTTGGCGTTCCCTTGGAGTTACACTCTGACCAGGGTAGAAACTTCGAGTCTTCACTATTTCAAGAGGTTTGTCAACTACTCGGGATACATAAGACTCGTACAACACCATACCACCCTCAGTCAGATGGAATGGTCGAAAGATTCAACCAGACGCTAGAGAATCATTTGGCCAAAGTAGTTGAAGAACACCAGAGGGATTGGGACCAATACATTCCACTCTTCTTAATGTCATACCGCTCTGCAACACATGATAGCACAAATTGTACACCGGCGAAAGTCAACTTCGGCCGAGAAATTAGATTACCCATAGATGCACTAACCGGAACACCCCCCGATACCCCTATCCTAGCCGTCGACTATGTGGCTGACCTACGACGAAAACTAGATGGAATACATGAGCTAGTGAGAGAGAATGGTCTGAAAACCAGCGAGAAAATGAAGATCCGATACGACCGCAAAGCTAACGTGCCCGGATTTGAAGAGGGAACTTTGGTATGGTTACATAATCCCATTAGGAGAAAAGGAAAGAGTCCGAAATTCCAAGCCAAATGGGAGGGTCCGTACACGATAGTAACCAGGATAAACGATGTCACCTACCGCATAAAGAAAGGACCTAGAGGGAAGCTGAAGATCGTACACGTAGACCGCCTAGCTCGCTATTATGGATCAAATCATGCTCGGGACGAGCACGACTAAGAAGGGGGCAATGTTACGAATGCACCTTATGTCGAGGGCATAAGGTTCAATATCGCTTGACATGCAGTGTGTAACTTTTAAGATCTATAACTCGAGATCTGGACATTGTCTAGGCGTAATATAAAAACGCATTCCTAGACTTAAGGTGGCCTATTGAATGGTACAGGTTTTATCAATTTTGTCAACAAAGTGACGACATCGAAATTTCTAGAAACCCGTTTCCGGGAATTACCGTAGGTACTTACTGAATGTACTCGAAGTTATGCGCTATTATTATTACGTCTAGACGATTCTGGAATGTTCGATCAGCTGGCCTATATATAGCGCCGTGACGCCGGCGCCGAGTCAGTCTACACTTGACTACCGAGACGAAACAGCGACATTTAAGAAGCGATCTTTGAGAATACCTACTGCGACAACTGTAACGAGAACATTGAGTACTACGTGAAGAAACATCTGTAGTGTTATTGTGTGTTTACGACACGGACTTCGTGGACGTAAGTGAAGACTTCGGTGCAACGTCAGCAACATTCTACTTGTCATTGCCTACAATCGACTGTACCTTCGTTGCCAATAAACTTCGTAACCCTTAACCGGCATTTTAGTACCCCTAGCCCGTAACAATAGCATAAAATTGTAGCCACCGGTTCACCTCTTGAATATGTATACGTTCATTGCTTCATTAAATTATGCCCACCACGAAAGGAACAATACTATGTACATAGTATTGTTGTGCCTCTTGGTTCATCCGTAATGAGATCCTCTACCTTGATCTCAAAATCCCCACCATCCAGCAGTTCATGAAGCGTCTTTCCAAACGCTTCTTTGACACTGCCGCCAAGCACCGCAATCCCCTGATTGTAGCGGCTGCTAATTATACCCCCTCCACCATCTCCAAGCTTCGCCGCCCAAGGCATGCCCCCGATGACCCCATAACCCTCCTCCAAGAGGCCAATAGGGCCACCAGCACAACACACAAAAAAAGACCCACCCACCGACCTCGCCGCCGAGGTCCATCGCTTACTATGTACATAGTATTGTTCCTTTCGTGGTGGGCATAATTTAATGAAACAATGAGCGTATATATATTTATGATGTGAACCGGTGGCTACAATTTTATGCTCTTCAAGTTGAGCACTTAGTTTTAAAGTCAAAGATGTTTACATATTTTTGGCGCCATATTTTTGCTTCTGACTGTACCCTACTAATGGACATGCCGTACACGTATAATCTGCAGTATTTTTTTTTTGGTTTGAAAAGAGTGAGAGAGATGGACTATGCTTTCGGTCTAGCACTATGTCGATACTCATATATGATTGAATCATCAATCATATATGAGTGAGATAACGATAAAACTTTGTTTCCTCGTTTTCTTTCGGAGTGCCACAATAGGAATGTTTCCCGGGTAAAAAAAAGATTCTATTTAGTCCATCATTCAGATTATAGAAAAATATTTGATACATAGAATGAAAATTGACAAATATAAAAGGCATCAAAGATCAGGGGTGGGGGCTGGTGACGTCACTCGTTGCTAAAAGGTGTAGCAAGGAGTGACGTCACACGAGTTTTCAATGCACTGTATCGTCTTCATTTTTTATTTAAGTACAAAAAAGAAAAAATACGTGTCTAGTATTTTTTTTTTTTTTTGGAAATCTGACCAAAGGAATAATTAGTTTGTTTTAGTCAACTACCCTATTCTCATCTCTAATGGATGTCCATTAGTATACATATGTTGATGGTCGACTTTCGCTACTTTCACGTTATTGTTTTTAGGAATACGTAAATTAACCTCCGTTACAACTCCGCAAAAATTGTGCGTACCACGTTCCAGTGTTGCATTCCAAGGCCAACCATTACAGTACATTTTAATTCATCATCATCAACCTTTTTTATCGTCCCACTGCTGGGCACAGGTCTCCTCTCATACAGAGAAGGATTGAGCTTAATCACCACGCTTGCTCAATGCGGGTTGGCGATTTCAGACTTAAAGTCCAGGTTTCCTCAAGATGTTTTCCTTCACCTTCAGTCATTGCCGTCCAAGATATACTTAGAAAGTACATATAACTTTAGAAAAGTTACATTGGTACTTGCCTGACCTGGAATCGAACCCGCGCACTCGTACTTGAGAGGCTGGTGTTTTAACCAACTAGGCCACCACGACACCTCATTTACACCACATTTTAATTATTTTTCAGAACAACTTAAAGATGATATAATCCGAAATGAGATCATAACGGAAGCTTCAAACAAAGACGAGATTAATTACGGTGAAAGTGACGACTCTTACAGAACAAAACGATCCATAGGTAATTATTTTATTACTTATAACGCCACCCTAATTGCTAAACACACTATTACCCTCATTTTAAAGCATACTTAGCAATATGCCATCCATTGCTCCATATATTATGATCAAATTTTTTTTTGCTTAATGGCATAAACAATGTAATGAAAGTAGTTGAACTGTCAAACTGAAAACCATTGCTACTCATAGTGAGTTACGTAATAACCCCTCTGTTTCTTCATTGTTATTATGGAATTGGTTTGTGCTTCTACTCATTCTGATGGCAAGCTATGAATGAAGGCAAACATGGAACGAGCAAGGCCAGAAAACGCCTGTTCGTCCTTGCTTTAAAGGTCAATGGGCTATATGTGGAAGAAAACACAGCCGGTGCAGAAAGATCCACACTTTGGCCTTCATCATCAACCTTTTTGTTGTCCCACTGCTAGGCACAGGTCTCCTCTCATACAGAGAAGGATACACTTTGGCCTTGTCCATAATAAAAATGAAAAAAAAACTAGCTAGTCATAAGAGCGAATAACAGTGGTACTGTTATTCGCTCACTTCGATCCATTTTTTCTACCCTCCTTTGCCATCATCACTGCTTCGCAGAAGGAGGTGACGCGGCCTGCCATGCACTCTTGCTCCGGACTATGGCCTAGACCAGGGTCGGACCCGAGAGATCGCCGCCGATCGCCGTCCACGAGAACACGGCGGTGCTCCGCCCGATCCCTGCACACCTCCACCGCATGCTCCACCATCTCCTCAGGGCGATCTCCACAGTGGTCAAACCCTGGCGTTTCTTCCCGCCTTATCTGGAAAAGAAACCTCCTGAAACAGCCGTGTCCGGTGAAGTTCCTCACCGGACACGGTTGTTTCAGGCGGAAAGTGAACTCCTCAAAGAGGGGACTTACCGCCCCTATTGTGGTGTGCCCAAGATAGAGACTCCTTTTTTTTCGTGTCGATAGGTGATCATCAAATGACTTCTCCTGCTCTGGGCGGAACGGAAGGGCGTGTCAGATTTTTACTGACTAAAACCCACCCGTGTTCCTTCACTTGCCTGTACACCAGGACCATGGTTTCTCATTCAAGCAACTCGCAACCCTTTTTCGGTCTGGGAAATCTTGGATGTCAGCCGCCCTGTGGTCGGCGGCGGGGTCTGTCAGACCCTTGCTGACTAAAAACCACCTCGATGTTCTATCTTACATCTACACCGGGGGTTGCGAGAACAAACACTGCTTCCACAACCCTGGTATATGTATATGTTTTTCAACCTTATTGCTAAAGGATTAAGGCTTAAGACTGGTTGTGAATATTTGACAGTTTCGGGTAACTTGACCTGCTATCATCTTTACATTTATAATAACATATATAATAACTATTTCCAGAAACCCAGAGCTTCCTGTTCCACATCAGGAATCCTAAAGTAAAAAACATATTAGCGAAGCGTCTTTCAACATTACTAGAAGAATTGGAAGCCGAAGAAAGTGCAGACGTAAAACTAGCTGAAAAGAAGACTGTGGAAGATATTCCTAAATTAACTGAAAAGCCTAAATCAACAGCAGATGAGAAGAGAGATAAAATGCTTCATTTGAGTATGCATAATATTCTGCTTGAAGGAATCGAAAGACATCTGGATTTAAATGATGTGTATAAGAGGATGTATGACTTGATGTCCAATTTCAATAAGTTTCAGGATAACAAAGGTATTTTCCCTTTTTTATTGCATACATGACTTAATCGGTGGTAGACCATAACATAACATCAGCTGCCGGCAGAAGTTACCACCCACCAGACAAAGTCTTGCCGCCAAGCGATTCGTCGTGTTCCGGCTGGTGAAGCCTTACGGAGGACAGGTCTGAGCAGTTGTGTTGTGATGTATGCCGGGTACGATGCTCCAAATGTTGTTGTGTCGAGAGTTTGGTCGTGGAGAGTCTCCAGGTCGATCTCCCTCTGGCGCAGCATCGTTGGTCGTGTTGTTGGGTTTAACATTGCATCACTTCGCTCAACTGCCGTCTTCCTTCCTATTCAATAAGTTTTTTTTAGTAAACAGTTTCTTATTAAACTAGCGTTTTTTATCATAAAAAAAAAGAATTCGAGTCCTAGATCTCCTGTACATCAACAGCACTTACGACCTATTCAATAAGTTAACCAATTTTACGATTCCAGACGGGCCACACTATATACCAAATAAAATTTGGATCGAAGGAGATAATCTGAAGTTGCAGAAACCAATTGAAGACAAGATTTTTGACGAAATGCTTAACTGCAATGAGCTGCAGGACCAGATAGTGCAAAGTACTACAATGAAACCTGCTAAAGGTATAGTGCCAAATTATTTTCAACTTTATCTAAATTTAAATAATACATCTTTCACAGCATGGGACATAGAACCATTGGGAACCCATGTAAAATTATGTTTACATCTTCGTATTATACTGCACGTCTGTCGACTGCATGGTTAGCGCAGTGGTTAAGCTATGAACTGAACACATATTTGTATGACCTGCAAGTAGTTATTCCTGATCTGGCTGTTTGTGTATGTGATACGATACAGGAGAAATTCCTAGTGTAAGGCAAAGTTTAAAAAAAATAAAATTGTATGTAGTGTTTATATAAAGGGTGTATCTGACATCGACGCACAAACGAGTACCATGGATCCAGTACATGATTCTGAACCCCCAGTGGTGGAAATTTTCATCAGCTTTTTCGTGATTAAAAAAAATATGTATGTAGTTTTTTCACTTTAGACCATTCATAATTGCTATACCTACTTTTATAACCCAATAAAATTTTAAAGTAAAAATTAATTTATTCACTAATTACACATAAACGCGCAATGAAAACAAAACTCAAAAAACTATCTTATCAACTGATTTAATAGAGTTCACATCAGGGATCAATTTCATACCTACAAAACCGCACGGCGGCACGCTTGCAACGTTCAAAGGCCGAGCCGACACAATTTATTAAACACTGTTATTTCCGTAACCGCTCATTAACGACATAAATGAGTATCATAATTTTGTTAGTGGCATACGGTGTAGCCTTTTCGCGAAGTTTGCGTTACGATGTCAGATACACACTGTATGAAACAGCCAACTGATTATACCTACAATACTAATTAATTAGCCGCCCAGCCTTTTACCTAAACGGCCGTCATTCTACTAACTGTCATCAACATCATTATCATCATCATCACTGCGTTAATCCTAGTCGCATCCGAAGCTTTTTCAGCTTTGGGGGTCTGAGGTCCGCTTTACCAGTCTAATTGCTGATTTTGGCTAAACTTCCCCTCTACGACCCGAAGGTGATATCGAAGTTTTGTAGCTTGACCAATTGTTGGACTTTTGAGGGCTCCTACAACCCATAACGACTGCCATTAGATGTTCGTATGGCAACCGGTACCAACGGCTTAACGTGCTTTCCGAGGCACGACCAGACCAGTGCAAATATTTATAATTATGCATACAAATATTTGCACTGCGCGGGGATCGAACCCGCGCCTCCTAACGCAGCTCATTCATCTAACTGCATGATAATCAATAACGCCTTTATTTATACAACATTTTTTTTCTGTTTATACGACATCCGAACCACGTGACCCGTATTTTTAAGTAAACAATCTATGTACAAAACTTCATAAAGATATCATGAAAAACTACAAAGATATGAGCTTGTTATCCTATGAAGTTCCCCGCAAATGAAGCATTTTATCTCTCTTCTCATCTGCTGTTGATTTAGGCTTTTCAGGTAATTTAGGAATATCTTCTGTGTGTTGAACTCACGCCTCTTGGCTTACCTGGAAGGTAACGATCTCCTCAGTGACCGACAGTACGGTTTTCGACGCAATCGGTCAACTGGGGACCTACTAGTGTATGCCACTCACTTGTGGGGCGAGGCCCTCGAGAAAAATGGGGAAGCGATTGCCGTCTCCCTTGATGTCTCGAAGGCCTTCGACCGGGTATGGCACGCTGGCCTTTTGAGTAAACTTCCAGCGTACGGCATTTTCGCTGGCCTGACTGGCTGGGTAAAAGACTTCCTGACTGAACGGTCCCTCCGAGTTGTTGTCGACGGATGCCCATCTAAGCCCATGTCGACCAATGCCGGTGTTCCTCAGGGGTCTGTTCTCTCTGCAACTCTGTTCCTGCTGCATATTAACGATCTGCTGATGCCCGGTATCTATGGGTATGCAGATGACAGCACAGTTGTGGAGAGATACCTGCCGGAAGCTCGGGCTAGTAAGGAAACAATCCGGTCCGAAAGAGAGGCCATGTAGAGCGTGTGAGTGCTGCTCTGTAGGCAGTCTCCGAATGGGGCAATGCCAATCTTGTAGCATTCAATGCCGCCAAATCACAGGCGTCTCTTTTCACCGCCAAAAGGAGCCCGTTCACCTTGGCTCCTACTTTTCAGAATGTATCCTTGGAGTGTACCGACCGCCTTCAGCTTTTGGGAGTTGAGATTTCCTCGAACCTTAACTTTGGGCGGTTCATTGGGTCCAAGGCCAGGGTGGCTGCCAGAAAACTAGGCGTCATCGCGAAGGTCCGGCGGTACTTCACACCAAGGCAACTTCTAATTTTATACAAAGCACAGGTCCGCTCGTGTGTGGAGTACTGCAGCCACATTTGGGCTGGTGCTGCGAAATGTCACCTTGCCACTTTGGATTCGGTGGAGAGGCGGGCGAAGAGGCTGATTGGCGACCCAGACTTAACTCGAACTCAAAACTTAACTTAAAAAACAAACAAAACTTAACTTAACTCGGTCTCCAAAGCCTGGAGCACAGGCGTAGAGTAGCCAGCCTTTCGGTCTTCTATAGGATGCATTCTGGTGAGTGTGCAAGGGAATTGCATGATTTAATTCCCTCATCTCCGTTCCATCATCGGACGACCCGTCGTACGGCGAGTTTCTACCCTTACGTTGTTGACACCACTGCGATCCGAACGAAGCGTTTTGCTTCCTCCTTTATACCGTGTACATCGAGGGACTGGAACAATTTGCCAGCGTCGGTGTTTCCATCACAATACAATTTGAGTGTCTTCAAGGCTAGAGTGAATAGGCTCTTAATAAACTAGCGCGCTTTACCATCAACGATCGCATCACTGCTTACCGTCAGGCGGGATTGCGGTCAAGCGCTGGTTTATAACTTATAAAAAAAAATATGTTCCACACTGTATAATCTAATCGCACAATAAACTCTACTTACGCGATGCAGAATTCTGCGTGAGGGCAGTATGACGTAGTTCGCATGTTGCACAATAGATGTCGCTGCGATATCATTAAAAAAAAAAAACAAGAAGTGTATTATTTACTAAAGTTTTTGTTTATTTCAGCTCCTCCGAACGTAATAATCAAAACTGTAATTGATATCACATCTGTAGGCAATGATAAACTTAAAGAAAATGATACCAAGTAAGTGAATATCTTTCCATACACAAACCTATCCTAACAGAATACCAGCGCTGTGACATTTATTTTTAAATGTTTAACACTTAGACAGGAGCCTTTTGGCATAGTACAGGACTTTGTTCTTTCATATAATGTTGTTTTTTTTTTTCTAAAAAAAAAATTGTTTTCGCTTGTACTGTCCAATAAACACACACTGTTTGAGGTCGCACAAGACATAAAATTCTGGAAGGGCTGGGAGAGGCCGTTGCTCAGCAGAATGATAGTATAGTATAGGCTGAATATGATCTAAATTCAAATAACTTATTTGTTAATTACCTTATTAAAATTACAAAAAAGTGGAATAGTTTCATATACACCGGTCTCCCCAAAGTTTGTAAGTTCATCTTCATCATTTGAAGCTTTGTTTCTCCCACTCCTGAGTTTAAACACTCATTCATTTTGTGAGTTGACAAAGGAAAAATTGTTTATACATACATAATTTATTAGTTTTACTTCCTTTGTTCCAGAACCGCAATCGAAAACATTCAAGGTGACATTGAACTTGTGTATAATGGCAAAGTAATAAAATTCACTCATTCAGACGCAAAAATGGATCGTCCTCAGAAAAAAACATTAGAAGCTTTTAAACCAATGAGAACCATAGAAACAACAACAACAACAGAAACAAATGACTACAGTAAGATACCAAAATCATTCATGAACAAATTCGTTGAAGAATACTTCAAACATTTTCCACACGATTCTAAAGATGATAACAGAGAAATTAACCGACATTTTCAAACGAAACGCTTGAAACGTCACGTGAGAATCAAATATGGAGACGACGAACCTGGAAAGACGAAGAAATCCTTCAAAAAGAACACGGATGAAGATGAACTTTTCGTCGAAATCGAAACACACTTTGACAGTAAAGGCTTGAAGGGAGAAAAGAAAAAGAAACTGATCAAGAACCTCATTGACAAGATACAGAAAGCTATACATTCCGATGTGACCAGCAAACTTAAAGATTCCAGCAAGAACAGCACAAAACAACGTAAAAATGTACACTTTAGGAAACGTATTCAAAATCCTTTGGTACATAATTCCAAATTGTTCAACAAATACAGTCTTCCTATAACCAATTTCGTCCACAGACAGTTACATCCCATTACCAAGTCAGTAGCTATGCAAAAAAAGATATCACCAGCTATTAAATCAGGAGAAGACTGGAAAAAACCAAACGTTGGTCCTGGATTCTTAGCAGGCACCAAAGCGATAAACTCAGCTGAAATGAGTGAAGTAAACGTGGATTACAGCAAAATATTAGAAATAAACGGTATACCCCAAAGACTGCAGCAGCCTTTTAATACAGATTTGAGTGATGAAACTATTAAAACAAATTCGTATTACGATATAGGAAAAAGGAAGTTTGTCATTAAAGACATTGACGGGTCTGGATTCTCAATTGGCTTCAACCAGTATGTGGGTGAGCCTCCTGATAAGGAATCTATGCGACTGTTCTCAGGTCTAGAAAATATTATTAAAACTTACCATCAGACTTATGATCCAATGCCAGAACCTATACCCGACACAGAAGCTGATGTAGATTCAGGAGAAAGACCGATGAAATCTCCTGGCAATGAACATATAGTACAGCGACGTTCCATAGACAATAAACATGATTACCACTCGAATGAATACAAAATTATATTCAAAAACGACTTCATGAAATATAAAGATTATCAAGACATTTTTAAAAGTAAAAAGAAGAAAAAATTATTTTTACCCCGCAAAGATAGAAATACACCTCTAATTGTGGACGAGAATATATTTGAGAAAAATTTGAATCCTTCAGAAATACTTAGCTTAGCCAACCTTTTTCATCGCAAGAAACGGGCGATAAATGTTCAAAAAGTGAACGATTTAAGTACCAGAGCTAAATTCAATAGATTTCTGAACACAAATGCCATGACAAAGACACTATTTTTAAATACAAAGAGAAATAAGAGACAAATTAATAAAATAAGAATCATTGCAACGGATCTGGCACATATGCCAAAACAATCAGAAGAAAATGTGTTCGTTGTATCCGATGAAAATTTATTTGCTGATAGAGCATTGGTCAAGGAAGTAGAAACTGTTGATGATCATGTGAAGCAAGAGGAATATCCTTATCTGCAAAATGACCCCGGGACAAGTTACATCACTAAGATATTCGACGCACGATCCGGACACAACCCTTTGATGTCGAAGTACCCACACATATTTATGGACGAAGTATCAAGATCGCGTGAAGAGTATGTACCAAATAACGCTTTACTATTTAATAAATTACCTGGATTTCGTAAAGCGAATACTAAAGTAGAAGAAAAAAATGATGACGATATCGATATAGAACAATTTTTGGCATCATCTAATGACACTGAACAACAAAAACAATTGAGAGACCAAGAAGTAGTTAACCCTTTAGCAGGACTCCCTGCTGACAAGACTAATTACAAAGTTACTGTGAAAATTATGCCAAAAAATCAAACAGCGGGCTTAAACTCAGGATTCAAAGAAATACACACCAGTATTAACAAAAGTTTTAATAAAAACGGTCTTCTATATTCTTCTTTGGTAAATGTTTCAGAAATATCAAAAGTTATTAAGCTAAACAGGACTATGTATGACGGAGTAAAGGATGATAAAAAAGAAATAAAGAAAGAAGAAACCTCACTGACGAAGAAGATCCAGGATCAACAAGAGAAAATGAAATTTTTGCTAAAACAACACGCACAGCATATAAATGAACAGATAAACAGTTTGAAAGAAGAAAAGATCAATCTAGAATCTATGATAAACGGCGAAAATACTGACAACAACGTAGATATAGACAGTAATACATTGAATGCACCTATAAGACGTTTCACGCTGGACAGTAAAGATCTAGCCGGGACAACAGCAGAAATGGCTCCAGCAGAAATACAAACAACCACAGTAACTATTATTAAACCACGCGAAGAGTTACCTCACACTACAACACCGCCACCAGCCCCTACGCAACTACTAAGCTTCTCAGATAAAGTCAAAAACAACAACATTATAAGCACTATAGAAAGAAACGGAAATCTAACGGACCAGATTCTGCAAAAAATTGACAAAAACACGGAAATACTGCAAATGTTTTTAAAGAAGTTATCTGAGAGAATTGAATCAGCCCCTCCAGCTAGTCTTAGGGCGGTAAGAGTAACACAAGACGATACTCCATCTCCAATGGAATGGAGTAACCAAGTGACGCCTTTCACCCAAAGCATGATAATAAGAAAAAATGATTCTCATATCTCCATACCTTTTACATATGCATACCAACCACCAACTTCGCCTTCTTTGAAAAGCAAAACCCAGGTTGCAAGCATAGTTTACCAAGGACATATAAGAAATGCTGTACGTCATAAAGATATGAAGCATACTGGAGAGAACCAGGTCCTAAAAATCCCTGAGGTTAACAACCAATCTAAGTTTTTCATAGACGAACTAGAGCACGAGTACAAAATAATTCAAAGGGCGGGCGATATTTTAAAAAAAAATCGAGATTACAATTTAGTTGGCAAAAATAATACTTTGTGGTGATTACTTTTTTTGCTAGTTTTATAATATAATTGTTCTATTTATTTAAATGTTTTTCCATTAAATAAAGGATTTTTAAGGCGTCGTTTTTAATTTGCTACTTTGAAAAATTGCGTTACTGGGGTAAATACCTTCAATTACTTCAATTCCTGAAACCGAAAACGATTTTCAAACAAAAAGCTAAAATAGTTACCTACACCGATGTTTTTTTTTTTATATATTATAAACCAGCGCTTGACCGCAATCCTGCCTGATGGTAAGCAGTGATGCGATCGTTGATGGTAAAGCGCGCTAGTTTATTAAGAGCCTATTCACTCTAGCCTTGAAGACACTCAAATTGTAATGAGACGGAAACACCGACGCCGGCAAATTGTTCCAGTCCCTCGATGTACGCGGTATAAAGCTCACTCAGAAAAGAACTTGAAAATTCAAAATGCTCTAGAAAGCGGGACTTGGTATAAAGGAAGTGAGATATGAATGTAAAAGAAACCTCGAAAATCTGTTCTGAAAATCTGTTAAGATGAATCTCGAAATTTTGATTTTGTTTTTGCCGGTGTACCTATCTATACTTGTGCCAAACTCGATAAAGAATAGAGGTAGGTAAACAAACTAATTTAGGGTTATCACATCTCACGTTTTACAAATCTCCTATAATTTACATGATTATCGACTTATACATGCTAAATATGTATTTACAAATATTTCATATTCACTTGCTATTCCGAAAAACCATAAAAGTCTACATTAATTTTACATGGTAGCCCTACAAAAAAAGAAACATGGATGAAATCCAGGGAATTCAGCCAATGAATAAAGCTGAGGCATTTGTCAATACAATTTTACGTATCAACTGCATAACACATGCATTATAATACTTTCAAGTACGGACTACGTATAATATTGTCGTGGATCGTCGAAATTATTTGAAGAAAAGTTGCTCATTTGATTTGCGTAGTAGAGGGGCAAAGCTTGTGACGTTATTTTGTGATGGCGGCACATGGACAGAGTCGCTTTGGAAAGTGGGGTTCGTCGAACGGTCACTTTGCATCGAGATGCGGACAAAGGCACTTCTTCGAACCGAAACTGTCGGTTTGCCTATTTAAATTGTTATTGTCAAGATTGGAGGGTATATTTACACATCGTACTTTAATTCAAAACTCACCTACGAAGTGGACCACCTTTATCACTACGCCAAGATTCTGTCGACCCTACGCTCCGCCGTCGCTGACTGCGACATAATTATACACGCTGGAATTTTAAAGGTTGTTTTCCCGCGGCAGAATGATCTGCTTTAAGGAGTACTTTCGATGAATAGAGTAAAAGACAAAAATAAAAATGTTTGTGTTATAAAATAATAAAAAATAATCATCAACTCTAAAAAGTGAGGAAAGTTAGTTGCGCGCATACAACTTGTAGGTACTACTCGGAAGGGACATGAGACGGCTTAAATAGAAAGCAATGCATTTAATGTTCAAACCATAAGCTCCCGCGCATAGTGATACAGCATAAAATAGCTTGTAGGCAACAATCCATAAATTCATCGCCATGCCGACAAAAGAAAAAAAATGTTCAAACCAAAAAAAACTGTCATGTGCGTGGCATACGGTATAAAATAACTTACAATAAACTACCGCTAAGCGTTCAAAGGCGAGAGGCCGCTTTATAAATGTTCAAAGTAAAATAAGCTCTCGACTACATAAAGTTGTCTGCGCCCAAAAATTGCAAACAATTATCTTAGATAATAATTTTATTTTCGTGTTCAGTAAATTGCAGCTAAAAAGTGTTTATGATAGTTCTAAGCCCGTAAAAGTATGAATAGATAATTGTTGAAGCACGCGGGTCAGTGGCCCCGCGCCATTCACCTGTAGATTATCAGGAGGTTACTATTATTTCCTGCTCACTTTCGAGTTTTTTTATCACTATGTCAAATCTGCTATTTAATGTTTCTAATATTTTATTTGTTGATGAAACGATTGTATTACTAAGACAAAACCGTTTCGCTGCGGGATAACAACCATTAAAATTCCACGCTGTATATGTACCTACCAAAAATTTAACATATTACCTACCTATGAAATTAGTTTACATGTGTATCATATTCCATTCAAATCGGTTAAGCGTTCTATGCAAATCATAAATATCTAAACATAAATAAAGTGTTTACATTAGTAGGAAGTAGGATTATTATTTGTATTTTTTTTTTAATAATTATAAACTAGCGCTTGACCGCAATCCCGCCTGATGGTAAGCAGTGATGCGATCGATGATGGTAAAGCGCGCTAGTTTATTAAGAGCCTATTCACTCAGAAAAACTGAGCGAATAGAAAGGAAGACGGCAGTTGAGCGAGGTGATGCAATGTTAAACCCAACAACACGACCAACGATGCTGCGCCAAAGGGAGATTGATCTGAAGACCCTCCACGACCAAACTCCCAACACAACAACATTTGGCGCATCGTACCCGGCACACATCGCAACACAACTGCTCAGACCCGTCCTCCGTACGGTTTACCAGTCATCATGCCGGAACACGACAAGTCGCTTGGCGGGAAGACTTTGTCTGGTGGGTGGTAACTTCTGCCGGCGGCCGATGTTATGGCCTGCCACCGAGGTATGTATGTATGAAAACGAAACTTTGTATGAAAATTATCTATCTATATAAAAGCCAAATTAGATAAAGAATAGAGGTAAACAACTTGTTGCTTAGCAACGGTTTGTTTACTAAGACAGATCTTAACAACCTTTTCTAGATAGATGATTTTCATATTAAATGGTCTGTTATACCTTTACAATGTTAGTGGAATGGCTTAGCAACGCTCAGATGTGCCACGTCAGCATTATGGGTTACAGTACGTCATTCATGAGCCCAGCGGGGCAGTTGGTTCTAAATCTCGGTACGGGTCGGAGGTCCTAACTCTCACTATTTCTACTATTTCTGTATACTAAATCCTACTAATTAATTAAATCCTATTTTAGCTTAAATAATAGTTTTTTTTTAAAACAAGATTCCTAAGTCTCGAATAATAGGTCGAATTATTGGATTTTTACAAATCACACAGATTGAGCTAGCCCCAAAGTAAGTTCGAGACTTGTGTTATGGGATACTAACTCAACGATACTATATTTTATAATAGATACATATATAGATAAACATCCAAGACCCAGGCCAATCAGAAAAAGATCGTTTCCCGTCATGACCTGGCCGGGGTTCGAACCCGGGGCCTCCACGTCACAGGCAGGCGTGTTGACCGCTGCGCCACGGAGACCGACACTCTCATTGTCATTATTTTCATTGAAATTTGTCCCTAACGTACAACATCTATCCAAACACCTGCAGGACATAGTAATTGAGCATGCGACATTTATTTAGCCGTAAAAACTTGGATTTGCTTTATCCAGTTATCACTCCAGGTTACAACCCCTTCCCACTACACGTGGTGGAACTCAAATGACAACATTTTTTATACTTTCTATGTATAGTTGAAATCAAACAAGTACTTTAGGAAGCCTTCGCGGACAAACAACATGACACGTAATTTAATTAGCAGCGTACATACAACAACAAGAAGATATTATATGAAAAATAATTTAATATAAGCATCTAGGCATATATAATTTCTCTGAGAGGAAGATACCGGGAGCTCTAGACATAGGCATGTGGAAGGAGAGTAGAATGACCTGTGCCTGGCAGTGGGACATTAACGGCCAATAAAAATATAACGGTAAGTGCGAGCCAAACAAAAAAAAAATTCGAAGTTTATTGACAACCATAGTACAGTCGATAGTAGGCAATGACAAGTAGAACGTAGCTGGTGTCGCACTGAAGTCTACCCTGGTGTCTACGAAGTCCGTGTTGTACACATACAAAAACACTACAGAAGTTACTTCGCGTAGTCATAGAGGTGCTCGTTGCAGTTATCGCTGTAGAGGTTATCGACTATCGCTTGTGTCGCTTCGATAGTCTTATGCAGACTGACTGCCGCGCTTTTTTATTATTGACCTAGAGAGGTCATGACTACTTAACCGGCTCTGAATCAAGCCGCTTTATATAGACCAGCTAATCGAAGAATCGAATCTGTCCAGAAGTAATAACGCTCAACATCTAGTAAATTCGAGTTTCTAGTAATATCAATGTCAACTCATCGTTGTCAATATTGATGAAACCTGTACTGTTCCATAAGCCTAGCAGTACATTTTTAGATCGTACCTCTACAGTGCCTAGGTCCCAAGATATAGGGATTATAATTTACATTAGGCATGTCAAACAATATTGAACCGTATGCCTTTGATGTAAGGTGCATTCGTAACACTATGGAGAAGAGCCGGCAAGAAACTTCACGGTTACTCTTGAAAAATAATTGGATTATAAAGGCTGTATCTGACATCGACGCACAAACGAGTACCATGGATCCAGTACACGATTCTGAACCCCCCCGTGGTGGAATTTTTCGTCGGCCTTTTCATGATTTAAAAAAAAAAATATGTAATTTTTTTCACTTTAGACCGTTCATAATTGCTACACTTTTATAACCCAATAAGATTTTAAAGTAAAAATTAATGAAATCACTAATTACACAAAAAGGCGCGATGAAAACAAAACTCTAAAAACGATCTTATCAGCTGATTTAACAGAGTTCACATCAGGGATCAACGTCATACCTACAAACCCGCACGACGGCACGCTTGCAACGTTCAAAGGCCGAGCCGACACTTTTTTTTAAATATTGTTATTTCTGTAACCGTTCATTAACGACATAAATGACTATCATAATTTTATTAGTGGTATGCGGTCTAGCCTTTTCGCGAAGTTTGCGTTACGATGACAGATACACCCTGTGTATACAGTATGTTAAGAAAACCCTGTCCGACCCATAAGGATAATAAAGGTTAGGTAAACACATGACCAAATATAATATAAAATTTTACGTACTCATCATAGTACCAATACAAATGAATTTTGAAATAATCTTTTTTTCTCGCGAATTAATTCTAATTTCCCCGAAATTTGGTAATTTTTAAAAAGTGACAACACCGGTATTATTATGACCGAATAGCGATGCGACCACGTGCCGCGTGTCCTGCCGCCCGCCCCCGCGGGCGGCAGGCGAAGGGTGGTAAACGCACATTTTTTAAGTTACCTCCTTTTGCGAAATAATATTTATTTTTTTAAGGGGGATTTTTTTTTTTAAGTTTAGCCCGGTTTTGTATGCATTAATAGAATCAGTTATCGATACCTAACAACACCTTCACGGGTCGGACAGGGTTTTCTTAACATACGTATATATTTTTTTTTTCTCATATTGCTTTCTTAACCAGGTTTTCAAACAGAATCCTACGCCTTTTCTGAGCTCATTCAGGAAAGAACTTATCCTTCTTCTTCAGTCTATAGATGTCCACTGCTGGACAAAGGCCTCCCTCAAAGCTTTCCACAATGACCGCTCTTGTGCTGCCCGCATCCATCGGCTTCCCGCGACCTTCACCAGGTCACTGGTCTAACTTGTTGGGGGGCCTCCCTCTGCTGCGTGTTCGGGTACGTGGCCGCCACTCCAGGACCTTACTGCCCCATCGGCCATCGGTTCTATGCAGGTGACTTTAGTTTTTCTGTGGATCTCCTCATTCCTGAATCGATCGCGCAGGTAAACTCTTTCCATTTGGTATAAAAGAAGTGACTTTTAATGCAAGAGTTTCTGCTTTGATATAAATATCACACCGCGGTAGGCCTGCCAACAAGTCCTACTAGGCAGTTTAGCAAATAAAAAACGATCTACAAATCTAGAGTCCACAAGGCCAAGAAAAATCTTAATCTCACAAGTCTTTTCCCAAGTATGTTGGGTCAGCTTCTAATCTAACCGGAGGCAGCTGAGTAAGTACCAGTATTTTACAAGGAGTGACTGCTTATCTTCTATATAAGTCGTGGTGGCCTAGTGGTTAAAACACCAGCCTCTCAAGCATGAGTATGTGGGTTCGATTCCAGGTCAGGCAAGGTACCAATGTAACTTTTCTAAGTTATATGTAGTTTGTAATTATATCTTGGACACCAATGACTGATTGCAAGGTGAAGGAAAACATCTTGAGGAAACCTGGACTTTAAGTCTGAAATCGCCAATCCGCATTGAACAAGCGTGGTGATTACGCTCAATCCTTCTCTGTATGAGAGGAGACCTGTGCCCATCAGTGGGACGATAAAAGGTTGATGATGATGATGATGACTGCCTATCTGACCTCCACAATCTAGTGAGTTACACGAAACCCTTTGTTCGTAACCCTTTGGGCAGACTGGTGTCTTAACAAAGGGTTTCATCTGTCAGACTTTCAGAATTGTGGTGACCAATAACGACTGTCAAAAATCCATAATAAACAGCTAGGACCAACGGCTTAACGTGCTTTCCGAGGCCGGGGGTGGGTGTGATATGTAGAGATGGTCACCCATCAATGTATCGATCGCGGCAAGTGTAACTTAACCTGTTCTTTTATTACCACAAATCCCTTAATAAAAACGTATTTATACCAATTGACTTGATCTAAGTATTATTTATTTTATTTTATTTTTGATCTTGGCATTTTATTTTATTTTTAAATATCAGTCTAATTTTATTTTAGTTTGGAATGTTATATGTATTTTATTATTTATAATAGTTCATAAATAATTTAAATGTATTTTGTGTATGTGTTTTTATGAAAACTATGGACAATTGTCTGATGTAAATAAATTAATAATTATTATTATAATGATTTACCACACAATGAAGAACATCAATGATGTAACCAAAACAGTTATTAAATATAACTGATAACAAAACCTCAAATATGGGAAAGCAATAAGACTTAATGTGTATAATTATATACTTACCAATTTACAAGTATATAAAGATTGATGAGGAAGAAATAGGCTCATTTTTTCTGTGAGGCGTCAACATGAAGAACTTGTTGGTAAGTCTTGCCTTTTTATTATACAACATTTTTTTTACATTAGTAACAATTGGCTTGTATCCTAAAAAATAATTTAATGTCCATCAGATAGATTTATAAAAAATATTGATCGCGTATTTTTTATTTTTTCTTTCATTCAAATACTTAGGAAGATATATTGATTTGAAATGTCGCATGACGTCACGCCGTGACGTAATTAGCCCCCACTCCGTAACTTTAATACGCTATATCTCAGTAGTTTTTGGTAAGTTCGACAAAATAAAAAATACGGGTGTTAATTTTTTTTTATTATCTATATGAAGGACTAATTATTTTTTTGATTTTCATACCTTGGATACATCCCTATTATTTTAGTTAACCAAACTAATTTAAAAAAATAATAATTCCATGACTGAAACACCGGTTTCCGAAATTGGATTTATCGACTTTAAAAAAAAAAGAAACTGCCCCACACAAGTATATAATAATAACCTATATCGTGTCTAAGTTTACAAATATTTAAACTCGTTTGTTATATTCGTGTGTGGAGTACTGCAGCCACTTTTGGGCTGGTGCTGCTAAGTGTCACCTGGCCACTTTGGATTCAGTGGAGAGGCGTACGAAGAGGCTGATTGGTGACCCTGATTTAACTCGAGATGGTCTCCAAAACCTAGATAGCGCACAGGCGTAGAGTAGCCAGCGTTTCGGTGTTCTATAGGATGCATTTTGGGGAGTGTGCGAGGGAATTGCGTGATATAATTCCCCCATCTCCGTTCCACCATCGGACGACCCGTCGTACGGCAAGTTTCCACCCTTACGTTGTTAACATTACTACGATCCGGACGAAGCGTTTCGCCTCCTCCTTTCGAGGTACTGGAACAATTTGCCAGCGGCGGTGTTTCCGTCGGAATACAATTTGAGTGTCTTCAAGGCTAGAGTGAATAGGCTCTTAATAAACTAGTGCGCTTTACCATGAACGATTGCGTCACTGCTTACCATCAGGCGGTATTGCGGTCAAGCGCTAGTTTATAAAATTTATTTAAAAAAAAAACTTACATACCTAAACAAACTTACAACACTTCGTTATGTCTTTTTTTAAAGTCAGTTGTATGTTTTTTTTTTTTTAATTTTAGTTTTTCCGCCTTAACCTGCACTTACTCCAAACAATTTCATTAACATCTTAAATTCAGGAATCAAAACGAATAAATTTTGATAAAATATCTATGGGACCAATCTGAAAGTATACCTTTAATAAAAAAAAAACAAATCTAATATGGTAGTTGACTAAAAAAAACTAATTAGTCCGTCAGACAGATTTCCAAAAAATACTAGACACATATTTTTTCTTTTTTCATATAAACCAAAAAATGAAGACGACACAGTGGGTTGAAAACTCATGTGACGTCACTGCACGCTACACTTTTTAGTTAGTTCAGTTACATCTATGATGCCTTTTATATTTATCAATTTTTATTGATTTGATTAAACAAAATATACGTATCCAATATTTTCCTATAATCTGAATGACGGACTAAATAGAATATTTTTTTTTACTCATGAAACATCCCTATTGGAAAAGACGGAATTATAAGTCCTTTCTTTTTGAAGTCGATAACTCAGTACGAGAATATTCAAATTAATGTAGATTGCAAAATGTCAGTGATGAACAAAACAATTACCTAAGTAATGATAATGTACAATTAATGATCATGATACCAATTTGACGAAGACTACCAACTTATAGACGACAGCACATCAAACTACAGGTCTCCCAAAGTGATAATGCGCATAGAAATCTTCGTCACTGTTCGGCCACGGTCGTATTCCCCGAGCGTTCGGAAGAAGATATGTATACAGTATGTTAAGAAAACCCTGTCCGACCCGTAAAGGTGTTGTTAGGTATCGATAACTGATTCTACTAATTGATACAAAACCGGGCTAAACTTTTAAAAAAATCCCCCTAAAAAAATAAATATTATTTCGCAAAAAGAGGTAACTTAATAAATGTGCGTTATACACCCTTCCGCGGGCAGCGGGCGGCAGGGCACGCGGCACGTGGTCGCATCGCTATTCGCTCATATTAATACCGGTATTGTCACTTTTTTAAAATTACCAAATTTCGGGTAAGTTGGAATTAATTCGCGGGAAAAAAAGAATATTTCAAAATTCATTTGTATTGGTACTATGATGATTACGTAAAATTTTATATTATATTTGGTCATGTGTTTACCTAACCTTTATTATCCTTATGGGTCGGACAGGGTTTTCTTAACATACTGTATAGAGTGGTGCACTTAACCACTTTTTATGCACTTAACCACTCTATATACATATCTTCTTCCGAACGCTCGGGGAATACGACCGTTGCCGAACAGTGACGAAGATTTCTATGCGCATTATCAGTTTGGGAGACCTGTAGAAATGAGTTTCATTTTAACAGGGGCCCTAGTCTGCTATTTTTATAAATGTCATTCTAACACGATTCCATTGTCATTGTGCCAAAAATTCGTAATCTGCTAAATTCATGGTCGATTAATTACACTGGTTTCCAAAAAAAAAAAAAAATTGTCTCCTTTACGTAAATATGAAATATTATTTTTGATTCAATAGTACAAATATAGAATTTTAAGCTATTAAATATTTTTTTAAGAATATACAATATGTAAAGAAAACCCTGTTCAATCCGTGAAGGTTTGTTTAGGTATCGATAACTGATTCTACTAATGGATACAAAGCCGGGCTAAACTGAAAAAAAATCTCCCTAAAAAAATTAATATTATTTCGCAAAAAGAGGTAACTTAATACATCTGTGCGGTAGGTAACCCTTCCACGGGCGACGGGGGGCAGGGGGGTTGCACCGCTTAAATAATAATACCGTCAAAATAGTGTTGTCACTTTTTTTAAAATTACCAAACTCCGAGGGAGTTGGAATTATTTCGCGGGAAAAAAATATTTCAAAATTCATTAGTATTGTTACTATGATGATTACATAAAATTTTATATTAAATTTGGTCAAGTGTTTACCTAACCTTTATTATCCTTGTGGGTCTGACGGGGTTTTATTTACATATTGTATACGTGAAGGCAAAAAAATATAACAGATCTACATTTAGGATATTGAATACTTCATAATGATCATATTTTTGTTTAAAGGAATTTTTCGTTGCAGACCAGTGTTATCGGTTTGTCGTCTCGTAATGGAATAGCGATGGAATGACATTGCCGTATTGCCATTATTAAAAAGACCGTTAGTAGAAATGCTTTCTAAAAAGTACTATTCAATTTGAATTTTCTTCTTCTTTTTATAAATGGCCCCTGTGGAAGAAACACCACAATTTTGCTAACAACATGTGTAAAAAAATTACAGAAATTCTTTGAAAATTTTAATTCATAATAATGGCGAATATCGCCAATGACAGTCCAATTTGAACACTTATTAATATGGTCTGGAGTATCAGTGACTGGCCAATGGTAAGTCATAATGACGCAATTTTTGACTGCCCAGTTAGCGCAGTGGTCAAGCTATTGACTAATGCGCTGCGTGTCGCGGGTTCGATTCCCGTTCTTTTTTTTTTTTTTTAATAATTATAAACTAGCGCTT
Source organism: Sesamia inferens (assembly GCA_037179545.1). NCBI lineage: Eukaryota > Metazoa > Arthropoda > Insecta > Lepidoptera > Noctuidae > Sesamia > Sesamia inferens. The sequence continues at coordinate 11,317,929 of CM073951.1, read as the reverse complement.
GACTGCAATCTCGCCTGATTGTAAGCAGTGATGCAATCGTTGATGGTAAAGCGCACTAGTTTATTAAACCCATTCACTTAAAAACTTAGTGAATAGGAAGAAAGACGGCAGTTGAGCGAGGTGATGCAAATTTATAAACCCAACAACACGGCCAATGATGCTACGCCAGAGGGAAATTGATCTGGATGGACCATGATCAAACTCCCGACACAACATTTGGCGCATCGTACCCGACAAGCTTTACAACACAACTGCTCAGACTCGTTTTCCGTACGGCTTCACCAGACATCATGCCGGAACACGATGAATCGCTTGGCGGCAAGACTTTGTCTGGTGGGTGGTAACTTCTGCCGGCAGCCGAACTTATGGCCTACCACCGAGAACAAATATTTGTATGACGTACAAGTAGTTGTTCCGGGTCTGGCTGATTGTGTATGTGAGTTTATATATTTGTAAACGTACCAACGACACAGGAGAAGTTCCTAGGGTGGGGAAACGTATTTTGTTTTTTAAATTCTAAAAATTGGAGTAAAAAAATATAATAATAAGCTAAGCCTTTATTTTCAGATAAGCGTTTCTGTGCTTTGGCTGTGGGTGCACTGGTCTTCTGGACATCCTCTATCAAAAATAGAAGTAAGTAGCACATGACAACATAATTTACCCCATTTTCACAACTCATTACCTGCCTGCATTTCCATCTATGTTGAGGTTGGTTTCCAGTCTAACCGGATGTAGCTGAATACCAATATTTAACATGGAGCGACTATCTGACCTCTACAACCCAGTTATTTGGTTGTAACCCGTTATCCCAGTCACTTGGTTATAACCCACTAACCCAGTTACTTGGTTGTAACCAGTTAACCCAGTTACTGAGTTATAACCCGTTAACCCAGATACTGGGTCATTAGCGATACCCTTGGATTTTCTGACAACATTAATATCATTGAAGCTTATTGCTATTTCATTGCTCCCTATGTTCGAAAATGTATCTTTTCAACAACGTAAATTACGAAATGAATGTTTTTGAACTGTCGAACTGATAGTGTGTTAGACGATTTGTCAACATTTGGTCTAACTACAATGCTTCGATATCACCTTCGGGTTGTGGAGGTCAGACTGCAGTCGCTTCACGGAAAATATCGAAGTTTAGCCAAAAATCAGCAGTTAGACTGGTAAAGCGGACCCCAGACTCCAGACTCCAGAGCTGAAAGAAGTTGGATGGAAAGTGGATGCGACTGGGATGAAGAACGCTGAGATGAAGAATATGTTGGACGATTACCTTGCAGATCGATCTACATTACCTAAGTGCTGGAGACCGGATAGGTAGTCGTGTTTGACACATAATTCGATGGGAGCCTGATACATAGGTTTAAATGAATCTAGTTCAGGAGGTCCCAACATTAGTTTTAGGTCGTAACTTTATACCTTTCCTGAACTTAAAAGTCTGAAATCACCAACTGAGCAAGCGTGGTGATTAAGCACAATCCTTCTCTGTGTGAGAGGAGACCTGTACCCAGCAGTGGGACGATAAAAAGGTTGATGATGAAGTTAGCTTTTACGATTGAATTTTTATTACTATAGAAACTGAGACATTTTATAAATTTCATTTTTATTTTAATAGTATTCGGGTAGTTCCGGTTCGAATGAAAGCAGATCTCAGTGAAGTTGGAATATTAGATGATACCAAGTTATTTTCCTCCTTTTCTTGTCCCACTGTTGGTCAAACTAAATAATATTTCGCTAATATTGTTTTTGCAGCTTACCCCTACAGACCTGGTCTACAAAGTGACAGAAAGTAAAGATGGAAAATCCTTGACGATATCGAGCCCAAACCAGAAGAAACCAACTTTAAGAGAGATCATCTACTATCACATAATTGAGAAGCCATTTGAGGACACTGAGGACTCAAGTGATGAGGTAAACTTTCATTATTTACTAAGTTGTCTGTGACATATATGAGTAGGAGCTGCATATCAGCTCCACAATTGCCTCAAAGATGCCCGTCCCAAGTATCGAAGTGCTTCGACTGAAGAACTCCCAAAAGCTGTCTCCCAGTATTCTAAAGGGACGTAATGCAAATGTTGCAGCTGCTAGACCAAAGGCTCCTCAATGTTGACCTCGGCATGACTTTGGAAAACACAAAAGTCATGTACAGTTCGTACACTTGGCCGAATCCAATTGACATCGAAGTGTTGCTTCTCTTACAGTGAACATATCCGACCTACCATTTTGAAGGATCCCGCTAATATGTCGCCTAATAAATGTTGGAAACATTTATCTGCCCTATAATGTATATTATGTAGTGAATGTTGTTGAACTGTCAAAATAAAACCATAGTTATTGCATTGATAGTGTATTACACAACCACCTCATACATTATTGCATTGATAGTGTCTTGCGTAATCACCTCGTACATTATTGTGATGATAGTGTATTATGCAAAAACCTCGTACATTATTGCGATGATAGTGTATTATGCAAGAACCTCGTACATTATTGTGATGATAGTGTATTATGCAAAAACCTCGTACATTATTGTGATGATAGTGTATTATGCAAAAACCTCGTACATTATTGTGATGATAGTGTATTATGCAAAAACCTCGTACATTATTGTGATGATAGTGTATTATGCAAAAACCTCGTACATTATTGTGATGATAGTGTATTATGCAAAAACCTCGTACATTATTGTGATGATAGTGTATTATGCAAAAACCTCGTACATTATTGTGATGATAGTGTATTATGCAAAAACCTCGTACATTATTGTGATGATAGTGTATTATGCAAAAACCTCGTACATTATTGTGATGATAGTGTATTATGCAAAAACCTCGTACATTATTGCGATGATAGTGTATTATGCAAGAACCTCGTACATTATTGTGATGATAGTGTATTATGCAAAAACCTCGTACATTATTGTGATGATAGTGTATTATGCAAAAACCTCGTACATTATTGTGATGATAGTGTATTATGCAAAAACCTCGTACATTATTGTGATGATAGTGTATTATGCAAAAACCTCGTACATTATTGTGATGATAGTGTATTATGCAAAAACCTCGTACATTATTGTGATGATAGTGTATTATGCAAAAACCTCGTACATTATTGTGATGATAGTGTATTATGCAAAAACCTCGTACATTATTGTGATGATAGTGTATTATGCAAAAACCTCGTACATTATTGCGATGATAGTGTATTATGCAAGAACCTCGTACATTATTGTGATGATAGTGTATTATGCAAAAACCTCGTACATTATTGTGATGATAGTGTATTATGCAAAAACCTCGTACATTATTGTGATGATAGTGTATTATGCAAAAACCTCGTACATTATTGTGATGATAGTGTATTATGCAAAAACCTCGTACATTATTGTGATGATAGTGTATTATGCAAAAACCTCGTACATTATTGCGATGATAGTGTATTATGCAAGAACCTCGTACATTATTGTGATGATAGTGTATTATGCAAAAACCTCGTACATTATTGTGATGATAGTGTATTATGCAAAAACCTCGTACATTATTGTGATGATAGTGTATTATGCAAAAACCTCGTACATTATTGTGATGATAGTGTATTATGCAAAAACCTCGTACATTATTGTGATGATAGTGTATTATGCAAAAACCTCGTACATTATTGTGATGATAGTGTATTATGCAAAAACCTCGTACATTATTGTGATGATAGTGTATTATGCAAAAACCTCGTACATTATTGCGATGATAGTGTATTATGCAAAAACCTCGTACATTATTGTGATGATAGTGTATTATGCAAAAACCTCGTACATTATTGTGATGATAGTGTATTATGCAAAAACCTCGTACATTATTGTGATGATAGTGTATTATGCAAAAACCTCGTACATTATTGTGATGATAGTGTATTATGCAAAAACCTCGTACATTATTGCGATGATAGTGTATTATGCAAGAACCTCGTACATTATTGCGTTGATAGTGTATTATGCAAAAACCTCGTACATTATTGCGATGATAGTGTATTATGCAAGAACCTCGTACATTATTGTGATGATAGTGTATTATGCAAGAACCTCGTACATTATTGTGATGATAGTGTATTATGCAAGAACCTCGTACATTATTGTGATGATAGTGTATTATGCAAGAACCTCGTACATTATTGTGATGATAGTGTATTATGCAAAAGCCTCGTACATTATTGCGATGATAGTGTATTATGCAAGAACCTCGTACATTATTGCGATGATAGTGTATTATGCAAGAACCTCGTACATTATTGTGATGATAGTGTATTATGCAAAAACCTCGTACATTATTGCGATGATAGTGTATTATGCAAGAACCTCGTACATTATTGCGATGATAGTGTATTATGCAAGAACCTCGTACATTATTGCGATGATAGTGTATTATGCAAGAACCTCGTACATTATTGCGATGATAGTGTATTATGCAAGAACCTCGTACATTATTGCGATGATAGTGTATTATGCAAGAACCTCGTACATTATTGCGATGATAGTGTATTATGCAAGAACCTCGTACATTATTGTGATGATAGTGTATTATGCAAAAACCTCGTACATTATTGCGATGATAGTGTATTATGCAAGAACCTCGTACATTATTGCGATGATAGTGTATTATGCAAGAACCTCGTACATTATTGCGATGATAGTGTATTATGCAAGAACCTCGTACATTATTGTGATGATAGTGTATTATGCAAGAACCTCGTACATTATTGTGATGATAGTGTATTATGCAAAAACCTCGTACATTATTGCGATGATAGTGTATTATGCAAGAACCTCGTACATTATTGCGATGATAGTGTATTATGCAAGAACCTCGTACATTATTGCGATGATAGTGTATTATGCAAGAACCTCGTACATTATTGCGATGATAGTGTATTATGCAAGAACCTCGTACATTATTGCGTTGATAGTGTATTATGCAAAAACCTCGTACATTATTGCGATGATAGTGTATTATGCAAGAACCTCGTACATTATTGCGATGATAGTGTATTATGCAAGAACCTCGTACATTATTGCGATGATAGTGTATTATGCAAGAACCTCGTACATTATTGCGTTGATAGTGTATTATGCAAAAACCTCGTACATTATTGCGATGATAGTGTATTATGCAAGAACCTCGTACATTATTGCGATGATAGTGTATTATGCAAGAACCTCGTACATTATTGTGATGATAGTGTATTATGCAAAAACCTCGTACATTATTGCGATGATAGTGTATTATGCAAGAACCTCGTACATTATTGCGATGATAGTGTATTATGCAAGAACCTCGTACATTATTGCGTTGATAGTGTATTATGCAAAAACCTCGTACATTATTGCGATGATAGTGTATTATGCAAGAACCTCGTACATTATTGCGATGATAGTGTATTATGCAAGAACCTCGTACATTATTGCGATGATAGTGTATTATGCAAGAACCTCGTACATTATTGTGATGATAGTGTATTATGCAAAAACCTCGTACATTATTGCGATGATAGTGTATTATGCAAGAACCTCGTACATTATTGCGATGATAGTGTATTATGCAAGAACCTCGTACATTATTGCGATGATAGTGTATTATGCAAGAACCTCGTACATTATTGCGTTGATAGTGTATTATGCAAAAACCTCGTACATTATTGCGATGATAGTGTATTATGCAAGAACCTCGTACATTATTGCGATGATAGTGTATTATGCAAGAACCTCGTACATTATTGTGATGATAGTGTATTATGCAAAAACCTCGTACATTATTGCGATGATAGTGTATTATGCAAGAACCTCGTACATTATTGCGATGATAGTGTATTATGCAAGAACCTCGTACATTATTGCGTTGATAGTGTATTATGCAAAAACCTCGTACATTATTGCGATGATAGTGTATTATGCAAGAACCTCGTACATTATTGCGATGATAGTGTATTATGCAAGAACCTCGTACATTATTGTGATGATAGTGTATTATGCAAAAACCTCGTACATTATTGCGATGATAGTGTATTATGCAAGAACCTCGTACATTATTGCGATGATAGTGTATTATGCAAGAACCTCGTACATTATTGCGTTGATAGTGTATTATGCAAAAACCTCGTACATTATTGCGATGATAGTGTATTATGCAAGAACCTCGTACATTATTGCGTTGATAGTGTATTATGCAAGAACCTCGTACATTATTGCATTGATAGTGTATTATGCAAAAACCTCGTACATTATTGCGATGATAGTGTATTATGCAAGAACCTCGTACATTATTGCGATGATAGTGTATTATGCAAGAACCTCGTACATTATTGTGATGATAGTGTATTATGCAAAAACCTCGTACATTATTGCGATGATAGTGTATTATGCAAGAACCTCGTACATTATTGCGATGATAGTGTATTATGCAAGAACCTCGTACATTATTGCGTTGATAGTGTATTATGCAAAAACCTCGTACATTATTGCGATGATAGTGTATTATGCAAGAACCTCGTACATTATTGCGATGATAGTGTATTATGCAAGAACCTCGTACATTATTGCGATGATAGTGTATTATGCAAGAACCTCGTACATTATTGCGTTGATAGTGTATTATGCAAAAACCTCGTACATTATTGCGATGATAGTGTATTATGCAAGAACCTCGTACATTATTGCGATGATAGTGTATTATGCAAGAACCTCGTACATTATTGTGATGATAGTGTATTATGCAAAAACCTCGTACATTATTGCGATGATAGTGTATTATGCAAGAACCTCGTACATTATTGCGATGATAGTGTATTATGCAAGAACCTCGTACATTATTGCGTTGATAGTGTATTATGCAAAAACCTCGTACATTATTGCGATGATAGTGTATTATGCAAGAACCTCGTACATTATTGCGATGATAGTGTATTATGCAAGAACCTCTTACATTATTGCGATGATAGTGTATTATGCAAGAACCTCGTACATTATTGTGATGATAGTGTATTATGCAAAAACCTCGTACATTATTGCGATGATAGTGTATTATGCAAGAACCTCGTACATTATTGCGATGATAGTGTATTATGCAAGAACCTCGTACATTATTGCGATGATAGTGTATTATGCAAGAACCTCGTACATTATTGCGTTGATAGTGTATTATGCAAAAACCTCGTACATTATTGCGATGATAGTGTATTATGCAAGAACCTCGTACATTATTGCGATGATAGTGTATTATGCAAGAACCTCGTACATTATTGTGATGATAGTGTATTATGCAAAAACCTCGTACATTATTGCGATGATAGTGTATTATGCAAGAACCTCGTACATTATTGCGATGATAGTGTATTATGCAAGAACCTCGTACATTATTGCGTTGATAGTGTATTATGCAGAAACCTCGTACATTATTGCGATGATAGTGTATTATGCAAGAACCTCGTACATTATTGCGATGATAGTGTATTATGCAAGAACCTCGTACATTATTGTGATGATAGTGTATTATGCAAAAACCTCGTACATTATTGCGATGATAGTGTATTATGCAAGAACCTCGTACATTATTGCGATGATAGTGTATTATGCAAGAACCTCGTACATTATTGCGTTGATAGTGTATTATGCAAAAACCTCGTACATTATTGCGATGATAGTGTATTATGCAAGAACCTCGTACATTATTGCGTTGATAGTGTATTATGCAAGAACCTCGTACATTATTGCATTGATAGTGTATTATGCAAAAACCTCGTACATTATTGCGATGATAGTGTATTATGCAAGAACCTCGTACATTATTGCGATGATAGTGTATTATGCAAGAACCTCGTACATTATTGTGATGATAGTGTATTATGCAAAAACCTCGTACATTATTGCGATGATAGTGTATTATGCAAGAACCTCGTACATTATTGCGATGATAGTGTATTATGCAAGAACCTCGTACATTATTGCGTTGATAGTGTATTATGCAAAAACCTCGTACATTATTGCGATGATAGTGTATTATGCAAGAACCTCGTACATTATTGCGATGATAGTGTATTATGCAAGAACCTCGTACATTATTGTGATGATAGTGTATTATGCAAAAACCTCGTACATTATTGCGATGATAGTGTATTATGCAAGAACCTCGTACATTATTGCGATGATAGTGTATTATGCAAGAACCTCGTACATTATTGCGTTGATAGTGTATTATGCAAAAACCTCGTACATTATTGCGATGATAGTGTATTATGCAAGAACCTCGTACATTATTGCGATGATAGTGTATTATGCAAGAACCTCGTACATTATTGTGATGATAGTGTATTATGCAAAAACCTCGTACATTATTGCGATGATAGTGTATTATGCAAGAACCTCGTACATTATTGCGATGATAGTGTATTATGCAAGAACCTCGTACATTATTGCGTTGATAGTGTATTATGCAAAAACCTCGTACATTATTGCGATGATAGTGTATTATGCAAGAACCTCGTACATTATTGCGTTGATAGTGTATTATGCAAGAACCTCGTACATTATTGCATTGATAGTGTAGGTATTACGCAATCACCTCGTACATTATTGCATTGATAATGTATTACGCAATTACCTCGGAGACTGAATAAAAAAAAACAACGTTAGGGAGAGTATGCAGTTACATTTAAAAGTTTAAATAAAAAATCTTGTAAATCCTCTCTAAAACATACCAAACGTTATTGTAGGAACCTATTGCTGATGAGACTACCGCAGACTCCGGTGAATCGCATCATACCTTCACCAATGGCCAAGGCTTACAATTTCTACAGGAAGACGATGAAAATGTAAGAATTTTATTTATTTATTTAACCATGTACACACATGTAAACAGACAATAGAAAACAGAAAAAGGTACAGAGGCGATGCTTATTTATTCAGAAATGACCTCTAACATATCTGTAAAATGGACTTAAGTCTGAAATCGCCAAACCGCACTGAACAAGCGTGGTTATTACGCTCAATCCTTCTCTGTATGAGAGGAGACCTGTGCCCAGCAGTGGGATGATAAAAAGGTTGATGATGATGATATCTGTAAAAGGACAATAGATACAGAAATGTAGACAGCGTGTAGAAAAGTAAAGGACACAAAAAATTTAATACATAAAAATCAAAACGATTCTTAAAAACAAAAACGCGCTTTACACTGACGTGACGCAAATCCAGCATCTCGCAAGCAGTTATTAAGTACATATTTAGTTAGTATTGTTACTTAGTTTAGTTTACCGTGCAACTTCCCGACAACAACGTCAGGCAAGTGCCCGCCAGTTTTTTTTTTTTTGCTGGGTGGAAGTCCTCATTGGATGTCCGCCGCCCTGGGGTTGGCGACGGGGTCTGTCAGGCTTTTACTGGCTAAAATCACCCCGGTGTCTCTTCTATCACGAGCGCGCGTGGGGGCCGCGGGAGTCTAAATTCTTCCACGGCCCCACACCCTCGTGCTGGCCCGATCTGTACGCGCCTCATCTCCTGCACGGGGTAGTGGGGTGTCAAATTACCCCGTGCATCGCTTTAGAGGCGCGGGTCGACACAAGCGCGCGCCTCCGCTTTGGGGTCCATCGAATAGGGGGCGGGGACTTCCCCAAGTCCCTCATCCCTGGAGCCATTCTTGGGGGGCGGAAGAGCGCGTTATCCGCCCTTCTTCGGCGCCCGGTGCGTCTCCTGTAGAACGGGAAGGGAGTTGAGATCTCCCTCTCCCGTTCCGCAGCTTTCGCACGTCCTCGCAGAAAGACACCACTGTGTCCCACGACTCTGCGCTACCGACCATCCTCCGCACTACTGCCGGCAGCGTCAGGTCGCCTCCTACTTCATTTGTGAGGACACGGCGCTGCTCCTCCCAAGCTACACACTCGGAGAGCGTGTGCTGCGCCGTGTCCAGGGAAGTGCCCGCCAGACACAACACCCGTGTGATCTGAAGATCTTCCCTTTTTATGGAGGGTGAGTTAACCTTTCAGTGAGTTGAACACCCTGGTCCTCATTCCTCTATTCTAGACCCTCATTACCACTTTGCTAGCACTTCTCTCAGGCTTAGTTTGTTACTAGCTATGCACCGTGTTTCACCAGCAAAAGTTTTAATACCCGTGGAAATATAAGGATAATAAGGAATATACATCTTGAATGGAAGACATTGCCACACACTTGGGGCAATAAATAATAAGCCCCAAAGTAAGTACGAGACTTGTGTTATGGAATGCTAACTCAACGATACTATATTTATATAAGATGCATATATAGATAAACATCCAAGACCCAGGCCAATCAGGAAAAGATCGCTTTCCATCATGACGTGGCCGGGGATCGAACCTGGGGCGACAAAATAAGTATCCTTTATGTTGATCCTGGTTATAAACCATTTGTGTGCCAAATTTTATCCACATCAGTTCAGCAGTTTTTAGGTAAAGAGTAACAAACTTACATTCATACATACCAAGTTTCACGTTTAATTTTGCCATTTTTACTAAATAGAAATTTGTTTATGGTTTCAGGATGATTCAGAAAATGCTCCTCTACAAAGAAGAAAACGGGAAATTTTTTATACAGATGCGGTGAGTAGTATTTTTTTATTTTAATACGTAAGTTACATGCTAATTCTTCTTCGTCTCGTCTTGACAGAACGGTTTTGGTCACAGACTGATTTCAAGACGTTGATGTAGCTTGCCACACGATCTCTCTTCATCTATCCCTGTGGATTAATAAACATATCTATATATATACAATAAAAAGTTACATGACTGTAAAAAATGTTAACAAATTGGATAAACACACTAAATTACACTGAAGAATTATTGAATCAAACAAAATGATACAAGCACACACACACACACATACACATATAAAATCATAGGCCATATATCATCAAATCATCATCGCATCGTACCCGGTACACATCGCAACACAACTGCTCAGACCCGCCCTCCGTACGGCTTCACCAGACATCATGCCGGAACGCGACGAACCCTTGGCGGCAAGACTTTGTCTGGTGGGAGGTAACTTCTATAACTCTATCCCTGTTGGACGACAATCCGGAGCACTCATTTACAGGTCCCCCCACTGCCGACTTCATTTGGTTGGTCCACCTCATCGGTGACCTTCCACGAGGTCTGTTCCCTTCTACTCTGCCCTTGACGACCAAACGCTCTATGGAGTTAATATTACGCCTTGATACGTGACCGGAAAACTCGAATATAAGGGACTGTACTAACTATGAAAGACGCTGTTTGATGCAGAGTTCTTGGAGTATAGAAACGTTCGTTCTAAACTCGGAAGTTCGGACCCGGAAGTTACATAAGGAACTTATTAATTTTAAGGTTCCGTTTTCTTTTTTTTTATAGTTACAAACTGCTTGACTGCAATCCCGCCTGATGGTAAGCAGTGGTGCAATAGTTGATGGTAAAGCGCGTTAGTTTATTACGAGCCTATTCAGTCTAGGCTCTAAGACACTTCAATTGTAGTCAGACGGAAACGGATGTATGGATCCGAGCTATCTGAAATAAATGAATTTTAATTTTAATATGCGTAATTATGCTACAATTATGACATTTATAACACTGTTTTTTTTTTTTTAAATCACTTAAATTATTGTAAACATTTTCATTTTTAATGTTTGGACTTGAAAAAGATCCCTGAGATTGTTTCGGCTTTTCTTTTCAGAGGTAGTCGGTTAGGAAATGCCGGCTCCATCTAGTTTAAAAAAATATGACGTGTAAAAGTGATCAGTGATCCTATTTCCAAAATAAACGATTTCATTTCACTTCATTTGATGATGATGACTTCGTCCACAGGAACACACACCCCCGCCGTCTGTACTATCGAGTTTCATGCAGCGACTATCGGGATTTGCTATGAAAATATCATCTTCGATATTCAAGCCTCACTATGAAGCTACCGTTAATGTAAGTATTTTATGATCAATTAATCTCGTCAAGAGTTATGTAGAGGTCTTCAGCGGCATGCAAACTATGCGACATGTTGACGTTACGCAAAATTCTACATCTCGCAAGCAAGTTTACTGAGGTAATCCTTCGTAATGATATGAACGACTTTTATGAAATTGTACATGCATATTCAGTGGATCTGAGAATCGACTACTATATATGTTTCATACCCCTAAATGATAAGGGTAGTCCTAACAATTTTTGTCGTAGTTTTTTTTTATTTTGTTATGATTCAGCATTGATACATACAACTTCAAATTTTCTTTTTTCTACGACCAAACCCTGTTTTAATGGCGATTTTATTACAATATTTACTAGAAATCTATACTAATATATAAAGCTGAAGAGTTTCTTTGTTTGTTTGAATGCGCTAATCTCAGGAACGATTTGAAAAAAATTTTTTGAGTTGGATAGCCCATTCATCCAGGAAGGCATCACGCTGCGACCAATAACAGCGGAGCATAACAATCATATAAAATGTATGCTGTATATTTTGAGGTTAAAATAAAATGTTCAAATAGCTATCTCCACGCGAATGAAGTCACTAGCGGAAGCTAGTAATTTATATGACAGAACAACAAGGGACACAGGGGGTAAAGTGAAAGTAAACTACAGTTTCAGTGAAAGATTGGTTTCATTTATAAATAGGGCCAAAACCCCTAAAAAACTTTTTTTTCCAAAAAAAACAACCCATTTCCAAAAAACACTACAAAGTGAAAAATAACTAATTTCGGAAGTCGGTGTCTTTGGTTTTTGTATATTAGTTTTTGACACCGACTTCCGAAATTAGTTATTTTTCACTTTGTAGTGTTTTTTGGAGTTCGGTCGTTTTTTTTTTCTGTTAAAAAAGTTTTTATTTTACACTTTTTAGTTGTGAAAAGTACTGTTCAGCTGCATCCGCTTAGAATGGATGCTGACGCTAATATACTTAATGAAAAAACTTACAAACGCACTGGTTGCCCCTACGATTTTTGAAAGTTCCCCTTGATTTCTCTGGTCTTCCACCATCAAACCCTGATGTCCTTATCATGGGACCACCTTAGGAATGTCTTCTTTCCAACAGAAAAAGAATTATCAAAATCGGTTCATAAACGACGAAGTTAATCGCAAACAAACATAAAAAAGCATATACGAGTATACGGTCGAATTGAGTAACCTTCTCCTTTTTGAAGTCTGTTAAAAACGTTTGCTGGTTCAGATAGTAATATGTATATTTATAACTGCCGATGATTCTCGATGTCTTCGAAGACATGTCGAACAACAATTCATACTGACGTCACACAGATCCTGAGTCTCAGGTGCACAGATTACCGTGCAACTAGCAGATAAACAACTTCCCAACATCAACATCAATCGTTGCCTAGTGCCCGCCAGATACAACACCCGTCTGGTCGGAGGATCCTCCCTTTTCTATGGCAGATGAGTGAACTTTACCCCCTGCACCCCAATTAAGTAACACACTATTAGTATCAGTTGAAATCATTTCGAATCATATTGCTAATCCATTGCTCCATTTGTTCAAAAACGTGTCTGATCAACAACGTAAATAACGCAATGAATGCTGTTGAACTGTCAAAATAAATCCCATTGCTACTGATAAGGTTTTTGGGCGGGAAAGTCAAGCTGAGTATCACACTCATTTTTCATTGGAGTTTTAATATTATCTATAGTGTTGTTTACTAAATAAAGAGCGTGATTTATGTAGTAAAAATTGCATTCAGTGAACCATGACTTTACCCCAAACCATTCCTAGTCGGACCGCTCCTGTGGAACATCGGCTACGACTGGGTGCTGAGAGGCGAGCTCCCGTCGGGCGCCGACTTGACGTGTTATGCGGACGACACGCTTGTCACTGCCCGGGGGAGCTCGTACAGGGAAGCGACGTTGATAGCCACGGCTGCGGTCACAGGTGGTGCACCGCATCCGGCGCCTGGGTCTGGAGGTGGCCCTTGACAAGTCGGAGGCCATGGTTTTCCATGGCCCCCGGCGTGCGCCGGCGCCGGGATCACATATCGTGGTCAATGGGGCCCGGATAGCTGTCGAGTTCACCATGAAGTACCTGGGATTGGTGCTCGACAGCCGGTGGGATTTCGGACCCCACTTCCGGCGGCTGGCGCCCAAGCTGATGGGTGCAGCGGGCGCACTATCAACGATGCTTCCCAACATGGGGGGCCCGAGCGCCGCCTGTAGGCGGTTGTACGTGGGAATCGTGCGGTCCATGGCCCTGTATGGGGCCCCTGTGTGGGCGATGGACCTGACGGCCGGAACACTCGCCATTCTGCGCAAGCCGCAGAGGGCGATGGCCGTCAGGGTCGTCCGCGAGTATCGCACGATATCCTACGAGGCGGCTTGCGTCCTGGCCGGATCCCCGCCCTGGGACCTACTCGCGTCATTGTACCGATGGCGCGAGGAAGAGCGGACACGGGGCTCCAGTCCGGTGCAGCGGCAGATCGAGCTGCGCCGAGAGGAGCTCCGTCAGGTCCTGGTGGCGAACTGGCGGCAGAGGCTTATGCGCCCTACCGCCGGTCTCGCTACCGTCGAGGCGATCCGGCCAGTACTCGACGACTGGCTCGGGAGGAGGCACGGCTCCCTGTCGTTCAGGGTGACGCAGGTACTGTCGAGGCATGGCTGCTTCGGCAAGTACCTGCGTCGCTTAGGCAGGGAGCCGGACGCTCGGTGCCACCACTGCGTCCAATGCGGGGAGGACACGGCGCAGCACACGCTCTCCGAGTGTGTAGCTTGGGAGGAGCAGCGCCGTGTCCTCACAAATGAAGTAGGAGGCGACCTGACGCTGCCGGCAGTAGTGCGGAGGATGGTCGGCAGCTCAGAGTCGTGGGACGCGGTGGTGTCCTTCTGCGAGGACGTGATGTCGCAGAAGGAAGCTGCGGAACGGGAGAGGGAGATATCAACTCCCGGGCCGCAGAAGACGCACCGGGCACCGAGGAAGGGCGGATAACGCCCTCTTCCGCCCCCCATGAATGGGTCCAGGGGCGAGGGACACGGGGAAGTCCCCGCCCCCCATTGATGGACCCCGAGGCGGAGGCGCGAGCGAGTGTCGGCGCGCGCCTTTGAGGCGATGCACGGGGTAGTTTAACACCCCACTACCCCGTGCAGGAGACGAGGCCCGGACAGACCGGGCCAGCACGAGGGTGTGGGGCCGTGGAAGAATTTAGACTCCCGCGGCCCCACGCGCGCTCGTGATAGAAGACACACCGGGGTGGTTTTAGTCAGTAAAAGTCTGACATACCCCGTCGCCCACCCCAGGGCGGCGGGCATCCTATGAGGATTTCCACCCCGGCTAAAAAAAAAATAAAAAAAAAAAGGATAATTTTAGGATAAGTTGCGATAAGTTACGAAAGAAAACAAAAATAACGAAGAAATGGCTCAAAAGTCTTAGCAACCAAGCCAAAAACTCCTTACAAAAAAAGCAACTGATATATAATGTGTTACGTAATTACCCTGCTGTTCCTGACACTTTAAAACATCCGTTAATTTTTAAAATACATCTAGCCTTTAGTCTTTTAGCCTAGCCTTTTACCAATTTCATATGTTACGGTCCGCATTCTTTAAAATGCAATTTTAACACTAAAATCTTCTTCACAGTCTAACAGTAACGAAGACAGCGATGAAGACTCTTCATCAGACAGTAGTGAATCACAGTCTAACTCCGATGAATCAGACTCTAACTCTTCTAGTGAAGAAATATCTCGGGAAGGTGATATAGCCAGTGGCTCTGATGAAAATGAGAGCACTTCTAATTCAGAGAACAGCGGTGATGACACTAGTTCTGCAGCTGATGTTAACGGTGAGTCCTGGGATAAGAAAAGTGACTCTGAACAGGATAATAATGGATCTGGAGTGAGTAGTTCCGGAAAAGATATTAGTATTCCTCAAAAAAAAGATAGTGTTTCTGAAGCAAACACTAGTGAGATTAGTAACAAAGCATCTAGAGAGAGCAGCGGTGATTTTGGAATTAGCGAGTCTCAGAAAAATTTGGGTGATAACAACAATAAAGAAGAAAAATTCGTAAATAACATTGCAGCTGATGATAAAATTAATAAATACAGACAAATATTAAATGATTTACACGACATATTTGCGAAAGAAAACGCTACTACTGTTTTGCCGAAGCCAAAAAAAGACACTGAATATAATTTCGATGCAACTAGTATGCTAGACCACATATTAAGTGCCGTCACGAATAATTCCAAAGCTCTTCGTACCGGTGTTCAAATTGAGAATAAAGGTTCAAACAATACGAATAAAGTGAATGTTTTAGAAGGTATATTTGCAAAAGTAATCAAAAACAAAATAGTTATCAATAATAATGTACCAGATTCTAACAAATCCAGCGGAATCAATAATAGAAATTCTCATGGTGTAATTGAAACCCCTGATTTCCATACACCTGATGAGATTATCCCTATAAAAGACGAAGCCGATCCAAAAGAAAATACAACATCATTACCAGAAGAACCTAAAAATATTAATGATTTAGGGAGTAGCATCAATGATCATAAAAGCTCAGATAAGGAAGGTGAGAACCATAACGACAACAAGGCTACTATTAATACAGAGAATCCTGACAGATCTAGTGAACCTGATGACCACAAAACAGAGGAGTCTCATGAAAAATCTGACAATAAAGAGGAAGTGAATAAAATAGCAGCGGATGATCAAACAGAGACACCAAAAGTCACAATAACACCTGCCAAAGAGCCGAAAGAAGAGAAATCTCAAAACAAGGTGAATAATACTATATTATACATAATTCATAACAAATTTCTGATAAAAAAAAATCTTAAGTTAGCGAGAAAAATATCTGTTCTGTTAAAATTCTCAATTCATTTATTTTATTTTTGATTTTTTTTATTTTTGTTCAGGAAAATACTGAAGCTGAAAAAAAATACAAGATGGAACCTAAAAATATTAATGATTTAGGGAGTAGCATCAATGATCATAAAAGCTCAGATAAGGAAGGTGAGAACCATAACGACAACAAGGCTACTATTAATACAGAGAATCCTGACAGATCTAGTGAAACTGATGACCACAAAACAGAGGAGTCTCATGAAAAATCTGACAATAAAGAGGAAGTGAATAAAATAGCAGCGGATGATCAAACAGAGACACCAAAAGTCACAATAACACCTGCCAAAGAGTCGAAAGAAGAGAAATCTCAAAACAAGGTGAATAATACTATATTATACATAATTCATAACAAATTTCTGATAAAAAAAAAATCTTAAGTTAGCGAGAAAAATATCTGTTCTGTTAAAATTCTTAATTCATTTATTTTATTTTTGATTTTTTTTTATTTTTGTTCAGGAAAATACTGAAGCTGAAAAAAAATACAAGATGGATAATGCGCTGGATTTAATTAATAACGTAAGTAACATCTTATTATATACATCGTGCAGTTTTAGTCGTCTTTCAAAGAGAAATTGATTAATTAACAAAAAAACAAATCCACAAATAATATAAGAAAAATCTACGCTACGCTCGGTAATTACAAATGAATTCGTATTGAAATTCAATCCTTTGGTTGAAATCGTCGACCATTTTTAATCAAAGGATTGAATGTGAACAGAGAAGATATAGCTATATGATATATTTTTTGTTTTGTATAAAAACAGACCTCAGTACCATGTCTTCCTTTCTGTAGCATATCTTCCCCTCTGTTTCATATCTTCTTTTCCAGTTAATTAAAAACAGATTACCTCAAAGTCAAAGTATGTATTAGTGTGCTTTTTGGTGATACAATAGGTCTTAAAGTTAGTTATGGTAACTCAAAAAGCTGCCAATTTGACATAGTACACTATGTAACAATATTGTTTTCTTTTAAATTGATATAACATGCATAACCAAAATGTCAATATTACAATATCATTAAACATACAATGATTTCTTTTTTCTTAAACACATAATAGTTTTAAAGCATAAATATTATAATTATCACTTCACAAAATTTTGTTAACTAACAAGTTTTCAAATATTGCAGTAGAAAAATTAAGTTTTCGTAACATCCAGATTTAAATGGTTTATTTTTTATTTAGATTTATAACATAAAGTCATGGCTTAGATTAGAATACACATTAAAATACTATGACTTATTATTACAAACATTAAAAATACAATCAATTAGTCAAGTTATTACATTTTGTCAAGAAGGAATTCGTCAATAGTGTAGTAACATTTGTCCATTAAAAAATCATTAAGTTTGCTCGTAAATTGAGTCAAATTCAAATCATTGATAGTAGTTGGGATTTTATTAAACATTTTAGGAGCCATGCAGAGAATGCCCTTGTGCATAAGGGTTGTCTTTGAAGCTTTTAGACATAGTTCGTGTCGATATTCTAGTCTAGTCGATCTACAACGTTCCTCTGAAGCTCTTTTAAACAACATAGAATTTTTCTTGACGAACAATACAGTTTCGTAAATGTAATTACAAGGTAATGTCAATATTCTGAGAGATTCAAAATGAGGTTTACAACTATGTGTTAGTTTTAAATTACACAAAGATCTAATGCACCTCTTCTGTGCTTTAAAAATGTTATTTTTCTCGCAGGAGTTTTCCCAGAAAATGACGCCATAGCGTAATGTGGAATCAACATAACCATTATATGCAGCTAAAACAGCTGCCTGATTAACTATTTTCTTAAGCTTGTATAGAGCAAAGGCAAAGCGACTTAATTTTTTTATAAGTATTAATGCATGTTCTTTCCACGTCAGTTTAGAGTCAATGGTTAAGCCTAGAAATTTTAAGTGTTCTTTTTCTTCAATTCTGTTATCGTCAAAAATTATATTGATGTCAGGAGTAGCCACTCTTGGTCTAAACTGCATTATTTTAGTTTTACTTAAATTCAATTTTAAATTATTTTGATCAAGCCAGTTAATTGATTGTTGCAATGACTCTGTGATGTCGGTTTCATAGTTTCTATTCTTATTTTGTCATATAATTATCGTGCTGTCATCAGCAAAAAGAACCATAGGAAAATTAACGTGTTTTGGAAAGTCGTTTATATAGACCAAAAATAACGGCGGGCCTAATACGCTGCCTTGTGGTACGCCAAAAGTAGTTCTACGTTGTCCAGATAAATATATAATTTCTTTTTTATCCTTTTTAGAATAGAACCGATAAGATTGTATAAGAGATAGTGTTTTGCCCCTTATTCCATTCGCATTAAGTTTTTGTATTAGAGTATTATGATCAACTAAATCAAAAGCTTTCGTCATGTCCATGAATATAGCACTAATGGGAGTTCGTTTATCGACATCTGTCATTATAATATTAAGAAAATCATAGAGAGCCATATTTATTGATTTCTTCTTCCTAAAATCTTTCTGTTCCTTTTCTAGGATTCCGTGTGTCGTAAAAAAGGAGTCATACGGCTATAAATAGCTGTTTTTGTCTAAACGCTAAAAAAGTCAGCCGGTCTTATAGCATTAAGGTCTTTAATCAATTTTATATAACTTCGAGAACTCTGATCTCTGAAGACTTAAAGTGAACATTGGCTGAGTGACTAAAGATCGCTCCAACGTTAAGGCGCTTAACACACGGCACCGCGCACCAGCGCGGTAGGCGGTGAAGCGGATATCATGTCGCATGTTAACCTCTAATAAATCCGTAGATGACTAACACACATACACCGCCCGACCGCACGGTCGAGCGGTACTCTCACTGCCACCGCCCCTCCACGCTGCCGTCCGCGCGGTTGAGCGGCGCCTCTCACACGGGGCGCCGCATAGCCGCGCGGATCATCGTGGGTGCAGGACGAAGATCAAAAGATTCTTGCCAGTGTCTGTGCACAAACTGGTCAAAACGACACATGCGCATAAACCGCCTTACCGCGCGGAGCACCGCTACGAAATTCGCTCGACCGTTGTCGCCCTCACCGGCGGTTCGTGGTGACATGTGTTAATCGACTAAGTAAGACAAAAAATAAAACTAATAAATGTTTTCTTTTTTAGGAGAAATTCTTGGCCTTCATGGGAAACCTAAGTGCAAAGTATCTCGAGTCTTTCTCAGAGGTAAATATTATTTATGTTAATTGATTGTTTAGAACTAAATGATGTTAAAAAGATGCTATTAACATTATCACACACACTCACTCACACACACACACACGCGCACACGCACGCACACGCACGCACACACACGCACACGTAAACACACTTGCATGCTGATTCATAAGGTTTTGAAAATTTTTATACTGCTGTGGAAGGGCGGAGTCTCCTAACACAGGCATTACTTGCTTAACAGGAGGCTCCAATCACGAACTAATGTAAAATAATTTGGAGTTCTAATAAATTTGATTTAATTATATACATGAAAGTACGATGTGTATCTAATATATTTACATCGTCATTTTTGTATATACGAAACCCGGAACACGTGTCCAGTATTTTTACTTAAAGAATCTATGTACAAAATTTCAAAAATATATCATGAAAAGCCACAAAGTTATGAGCTTATTATCTTACGTGGTTGTCCCAACAAAAATATGGTCAACGTACCGCTCGCACGCACGTGCCAAACAGAGGCGCGTGGGATGTCCAGCTATGCGCACGCGCCTTGCACTATGATAATAGTCAACTGTGTTGCGCGCTTGGTAACCATACTGCAACAATTTCTAATTATGTATTTGGGAAAAAATATAAAAAATATATAACAAGGTGTATAAATGATTGGAATCGATTCAGTTGCTTATTCTGAACAAACTATATTCAGATTTCGTATAACAAACAATAAGGTTTTATATTACTATTATTATTATTCCGTTTATTTTTCTACATATACATATTCATTTACATTTTTAAATATTTATAAAAATACATAAAAACATTTAAAAATAAAAAAAAATAGTTTTCCACCGATGACCGGAGCAGGATCCAAGCTACCGGTGGTTAGGGCTCCATAGACAGGAACCTCCTCACGATGCGGGCCGTATCGAGGAGTACTGCCTTTTGAATCAGGCATTTAATCCAACTGCCTAACGAGAGCCTCAATAGATGTTGGCCGAGGCTCTTGGCTATCAAACCATTGGCCGATACGACAATAGGTACATGTCAACAATCTCGTTACTATTATTAACGTTGTAGCTCTTTCACACAAAAACTACAGAATAGTTAGTTTCCTGGGTAAAAAAAATGATTCTATTTAGTCCTTCATTCAGATAGATATATTTTGTTTTATCAAATCAAAAAATTACAAATATAAAAGGCATCAAAGATCAGAAGTGGTGGCTGGTGACGTCACTGGTCACGAAAAAGTGTAGCGTGCAGTGACGTCACACGAGTTTTCAACGCACTGTGTCGTTTTCATTTTTTGTTTATATGAAAAAAGAAAAAATACGTGTCTAGTATTTTTTGGAAATCTGACTGACGGACTAATTAGTTTTTTTTAGTCAAATACCCTATTGATTTGGTTGAAAATTGGTTTATCACCAAGATTGATACGTAGTGTAGTTTTATCTGGACATTCCCACGGAATTCTAACTTACACGGGTGAAGCTGCAGGGTGCAGCTAGTTTTTTTATATTACTGTCAGGGCAGTGGCCCCAGGCACATACAAATGAAAGGACACGGGTTGGTTTTAGTCAGTAAAAGTCTGTCACGAAACCGACTTCAAAGAAAAACACAAAGGAAAAAAATATTTTACTTTTGTCATGGCTCTAGAAGTCGGTGGCAAGCTACGCAACAGAAACCTCGAGACATCTATCAGTCGGTTTCTATTTTTTTGTGAATAGTTTTTATTTCAAACTTTTCAGTGTCATAGTCGAAATTCGAAAATTACTTTTTCACCTCATAACAATAGTGGTAGCCATAAAATAAGTTAGAATAAGTTCTCATACTAATACGAAAAAAATCCCTATCTCAAAAACTACTTAACCGATTTTAATAAAACTTAGTATAGTTTTCCATAAGTTGAACAATACATAGTACAACAAAGAAAGGAATACTTAAATCGGACTTGTAGTTCCGGAAACATGCGCGCACAAAAATAAAAACATATATACACTTGAAATTTGGCTTGCATACATACGAGTCGAATTGATAACCTCCTTTTTTGAAGTCGGTTAAAAATACACGGCAACGTAAAGACTAAGTGCTTTCACGCTATGAAATAGTATGTGACACATGTGACTTGGGTAGTCTATTAATGCACACTGTTTAGCAATTTTAATTTTATACCATGCAACATTTAATTACATATGACACGTCTTTGTAATCAAATTGTAATGTCTTAAATTAATTTCATACAGCGCACCACAAAATTCATCAAAGACGAAGTTGCAGCACAAGTAAGCAAATATTTAGAAGAGCATCCGATATTTAATAAGGAACCAGTTATAAATGCTGAAAAGGATCCCGCAGAAGACAATTTCGATATCGGAGATAAAACGATATATGAAGCCACCAGTACCGAAAAGCCACACAAAGACAAGTCATCAGTTCATATTAAAGCCAACACAGTCTACGGTATCTCTGAAGGCAACGACAAAGTTACAAACGTCTACATTTTCAATGCCAGGAAAAACATAGATGATATAATGAAAAATATCAAAAACCTTGTCAATAGAGAGAATCTTACTAACATTTTTACATTTGAACCTCACGACACTATACCTAGTCATGTAGAAGGCAAGAAAACACATGTCACAAATAAAGGTAAAGGCAAAGTGACTGAAGAAGCAACTGAAACGAGTGTCAGTAGTGATGTCACAGGAAAAACGAAAACTGAATCTATAAAGCAAGGTACTGACAATAATACTGAATCAAATATGCACGTAACAGATCCTACGGTTGAAAAACTTGACATAAATGATAATAGAGATTCTGGTAAAGGAAGTAGTAAAGAAACTAACCAAAAATATAATAATGAAGACCTTAGTGATATTACAAAGAATAACACAGAATCAACGCCGACGTTTGAAGACATAGCAGCCAAAAAAGATATAGCTAACACTGAAAATACTGAGACAGTTACTGATAAGATCAACAAAAAGCCCCAAGAGCACAGTGGGAAACCCAAAGACAATTCGGGAGAGCCCAAAGACAACACTGAGGAACCCAAAGATAATCCTGAAGAGCCCAAAGATAAGTCTGGAGAAGAAAACAACTCTGGTGAGGACAAAGGCAATTCGAGGGAGCCTAAAGACAAATCTGGTGAGCACAAAGATCACTCTGGGGAACCTAAAGACAATTCGGGAGAACCCAAAGACAACATTGACAAACCCAAAGACAATCCTGATGAGCCCAAAGATAATTTTGGAGAAAAAAACCACTCTAGTGAGGACAAAGGCAATCTGACGGAGCCTAAAGATAAGTCTGGTGAGCGTAAAGATCAGTCTGGGGAACTTAAAGACAATTCGGGAGAGCCCAAAGACAATACTGAGGAACCCAAAGACAATCCTGATGAGCCCAAAGCTAATTTTGGAGAAAAAAACTACTCTAGTGAGGACAACGGCAATCTGACGGAGCCTAAAGACAAGTCTGGTGAGCACAAAGATCACTCTGAGGAACCTAAAGACAATTCGGGAGAGCCCAAAGACAATACTGATACACCCAAAGATAATCCTGATGAGCCCAAAGATAATTTTGGAGAAAAAAACCACTCTAGTGAGGACAAAGTCAATCTGACGGAGCCTAAAGATAAATCTGGTGAGCACAAAGATCAGTCTGGGGAACTTAAAGACAATTCGGGAGAGCCCAAAGACAATACTGCGGAACCCAAAGACAATCCTGAAGAGCCCAAAGGTAACTCTGGAGAAAAAAGCAAATCTAGTGAGCACAAAGACAATTCGAGGGAGTCTCAAGACAAATCTGGTGAACACAAAGTTCACTCCGGGGAAACGAAAGACAATTCCGGAGACCCCAAAGACAACTCTGGAGAGGATAAGGACTCTGTTGAGAAACACGTCTCAGCAGAAAATAAAGTCGTCTCTTCTGACAAAGTTGCCTCAGGGGAGAAAGTAGCTTCTAGCAATAATGCAGTTTCCACTGGAAAATCTACTGAGACGAAAGCTGCCTCTGGTGAAAAAGTAGCTGACAGCGAATGAATAGAAAATATTATAATAGAAAGCATTGACTGTGAAAGATGCATTGAATATAGTATTAGAAGAAAACAATATGTAGAAAGGACTTTATCTTAAACAAAACTCACAGTAAGACAGAATCCAGTGCTTCAAAATATCGTCGTACGCTTAAATAAAAATCAGACAATTTTTCTTATTCGCTCCCACCGCCAGTCTGGGTCACAACGTCTTGTTTTCCAACTTCCGTATGTAGTCTATCCCAGAAAACTTTCTAAGGTCGTTGTTCAATTTAGCTGGGGGCGTCCTACACTAAGCATACGGTACGCACACCACTGTAAGACTCGTCTGATCCACCCAAAAATGATCAACTCACTGCCACTTCAACTAGCTTTTTCCACAGTGTTGAATATTAAAATTACATTAATAAATAGGCGTGTTAATTTTGTAAATAGGTATATGTACGATATCTTTAAGTTTGCTTTAAGCATGGAAAAACAGCAAATAAAATGTTTAAGAAAAATATATAAATATTTTTATTATTTATTCTCATATAGACGGGCAGGTCCGTGGTATACAGTTCATCGGTGATCCTCTCCGATGCTTCGACAGTCTTTGAACGAAGAAAACGCTTCGGCGATTCAAGACAGCGAAAAGAACGTGTCGGGGTCCCTAAGGTTGCCGCGGCAGTCCTATAGACGTCGCAGCTTGTCTAAGCACACCGCAGCATCGTTGCCGCCGGATATGCGCTTGCATGTATGCAGAAAGATGCCGTATTGTACCGTGCCACCAGTAAGCGCAAGCCCTAAGGCCCGGTGCTCAGTATCGGCAACGGCACACTGTTGGAAACTATGACTTGGCATGCTACAACGTTCTTGAATGACGAGGCCTCCTTAAGTATGCCGAGCTACCCCCGAGTGTTGCCTCGGCGTCAGCAGTGCGGAATACGAAGACTCTGCCGATGCAGTAGCCTTAAGCATACTGAAGCAGTGTTTTTGTTACTACGATCATATATCATGGAAACTTCTACTTTATTCCCATGAAGTTAGTGTATAATGCTTTTTATCACCTAAAATCCCCACCCGTGCCGACGCCAATTATGGGCGCCGGACCTAAGAGGCAGGGCCATGAAATAATCTTCTTCTTCATCAACCTATTTACCTGCCACTGCTAGGGCACTGGCCTCCATCAATAACATGAAGGTTAAATGACATACTCACCAAGCTTGGCAGAAGAGTTGGCGAGGGTTTTGGTATAAATTGCAGAGTTTTCCTTCTCTTGTGCTGGTAACTTTGCACGGAATTTACCTTAGACGCTTTCTACGACATCTTGGTAAGAGTGAGGGTGGCTTATTCTACTTTGCCGGGTACCACACGGCTAATACCACATGAAATAATAGAAAAATGATATACCTAGCTGCAAAGGTGATGACGATTAATACACAAATATGAAAGGAAGACTCTTTCCACTCTTACCAACTGAACCGATCAACTAGTTGTTCCGAATGCAATTCAACTGTGGCACTTGTTCCAATGAAATCAACTAGTTGTTCGGATGCCTAATTATTTAATGTTTTTTAATTCCTAACGGCACAACTGAGATATACAT
Source organism: Sesamia inferens (assembly GCA_037179545.1). NCBI lineage: Eukaryota > Metazoa > Arthropoda > Insecta > Lepidoptera > Noctuidae > Sesamia > Sesamia inferens. The sequence continues at coordinate 11,292,280 of CM073951.1, read as the reverse complement.
CCTGGCCGACGCAAAATAAATTGGGTGATATATCTACCAAATTTGTCTAGCCTATAAACAACTGTGGAGGGTTTCCAGTTTAACGAAACATAGCTAAATACCAATATTTTATATGGAACGACTGCCTTTTTGACCGCCACAGCTCAGTTACAGGATTAAGTACAGAGACTCTTGAAATTCTTGCACAAATTTTTTACCTTAAGTAGCTCATATGTTGGATTAAGACAAGGATTTTCAACCGAGGACGAAGTTACAGCCCTCACCTCGCTTGTAGCTGATGATTTGGACTTGAAGAAGGCATTTGACACCGTCTCTGTTACCATCCTCGTAGATAAATTGGAAGCTTCGGGTGTGAGAGGAATTCCGCTCAAAATGTTTAAAGATTATCTCAGAAACAGAAAACAATAGGTTAGGGTGGGAGAACACGTTAGTCATAATGCAAATGTCACATTTGGGGTACCTACCTCAGGGTAGTGTATTGGGCCCCACATGGTTCCTACTTTACATAAACGATCTGGACAATCTTAAAACTAATAACACGAGTGTTTTCTTATGCTGACGACACTGCTGTAGTGTTTTCCGATAATTCTTGGCAGGAAGTTACCCGAAGTGCTGAAGCCGGTATGTCCCAAATAGCAGAATGGCTCAAAAATAACCTGCTTACACTTAATACACCAAAACGAAATTTGTTTCAGTACAGTAGAAACTCGATTATCCGGCCCTCAGTTATACGGATTCGCGATTATCCGGACTACCAACCACGACCAATATAATTTAAAAGAGTGTTGTTACATGGTTGTGGATGAGTGGGATTTGTTTGAAAGGAAGACTTTAAACAAGGGTTGGAACAAAATACTTAATCGGGAGAATGAAAATTTAATAACCAAGACGGATGATTCTATTTTGAAAGAAATAAATGAGCTAATGTTAAAGATACAGATATGCCAGGATTGTGATGATGATGATATGAAAGAATGGGTCACTTGTGACAGTAATGATCAAGGCTTTCAGATTATGTCGGATGACGAAATCGTAGAAAACATATTGCAGATAAATGAACAGCAAGAAACACAAGAAGATGAAACAGAAGAAAATCTAGACGTGGAAAATGATGCAGGACCATCTCATGATGAAGCACTTCATGCCCTGGAAATAGCTCTGAAGTGGTTTGAAAAACAAACAGAGAGTGATACTGTAAGTTTACTGCAGCTGAAACGAATTCGTGACATAGCAGCAATGAAGAGAAAAAGTGGCTTACGTCAAATGACAATTACCAAATATTTTAAACCAAATTAAACTTATGTATGTATGTATTACATATTTCATTTTATGATTACCAAACGCAAATTACCAAATACAATTTTGAAAAATGTATCTTTTAACACTTTCTTAATAAACATTGATTTTCGTTAATATGTATTTGTTGTTTATGAATAACACTATTGTACATATGTATACATAAAACCCGCTTTTCTTCATACATTCGATTATCCGGATTTTCGATTATCCGGATGCCTAACGACAACAATTAGTCCGGTTAATCGAGTTTCTACTGTATATTATACAAAACACAACCAAATAATGATTTTAATATAAGAGTCCATACCTGTGATGACTCAAATAATTGTCAATGTCCGAGACTACTCAGGGTGTCACAAACAAAGTATCTTGGTGTTATTGTTGAGCAGAGACTAACGTAGTACCCCCATCTAGAACAGGTCACTAATAGAATTAGGAAACTGAGTTGGATTTTCAAATCGCTGAGATACTTCATCTTCATCTCAGCGTTAATCCTTTGGCTAAACTTCGATATTTTCCATAAAGCGACTGCCGTCTGACCTTCACAACCCGAAGGCGAGGTCGAAGCATTGCAGTTAGACCAATTGTTGGACTTATGAGGGCTCCAACAACCCGTAACGACTGCCATTAGATGTTCGTATGGCAACCGGGACCAACGGCTTAACGTGATTTCCAAGGCACGACCAGACCAATGCAAATATTCATATTCAAGCATACAAATATTTGCACTTGCGGGGATCGAAGCCGCGCCTCCTTGCGCAGCGGCCGCGTTCGCAGGCTGTCAAATCGCTGAGATACATCGTATCTAAAAAGGTACCCACCAATTCAAATACCTCTAGTCAAAAACCTACTCAACAAAATATATGTAGGTTTAGTACAGTAAGTACTAGTGTACTGCATCACCATTTGGAGGGGTGCAACTAAGACAAAATTCATTGACCTTGAGCGGAGTCAACGAGCTTTGATAAAACTTATCTATTTTAAAAACTTTAGATATCCTACGCAAAAATTTTACCAAATAAGCGATTTACTCTCGGTTAGAAATCTATACCTACATAATTAAAACAGTGCTTAAGAAACACAAAGCTATTTCTTTTTTCGTTTCGTTCGTTCGTGATTTCGTTGCTCCATCCCATACACCAAAACAGACTGGACAAAAGATAGATAAATTTCGTTTAATAAACTTTGATTCTCGGAATAATGTCTGTACCAGTGTCTGATGCTGCTAAAAGTCTGTTTGAATTTGTAAGCCTACGTTTTAATTGTACTTAAGAAATTCATATTTAGTCTAAGAAATTAGTAATTATAATAATTTTTTTCAGATTCTTCATCCAAATAATTTGTTATAACATAAAAATTAGTATTAAGTAGTAAATGAAATTAAATAAAATTAAGGTGTTATTATTTAAACTAGAAACACTCCCCGATGACGCTATCAGTCGTTATTTAACAGACATAACAGCGTGCAGCTCTATCCACTATGCCAACATCAGAGAATCCCACCGGTCCACCAGTGCGGCCAGAATGGTGTTGGGAGTCCCACGTTTGCGCATGATTGCCGCAAAGCTATCGGTCTCAGCCACCGTGAACATCGTAGAGGCGCTGCATTAGCGCGGCAGTCCCATCAGCACCCGGAACGCGTTGTTATATGGGATGCGCAGATCGCTGTATGTCCGCTGCGTATAGTTAACCTTAAATATACATACCTATATTTTTTGTATCGTAACTGTAAAAAGGTACGATGGGACTGACATGTATTTTATATAAAAATCCCTAAATTAAATAAGGGAAAAAATAAATAAATAAACTTTGATTCTCATTATATTTATTGCCATTTAGTCTCCTTGGTACAACATCGCTAAGCTCTTTGAAAACCCAGATGAGTTTCCGTTCACTGCTTATGACTTGTTCGAGTTGAGGATGCCAGGAAAGACGCTGGTCAATAATCACTCCTAGATACTCTGTATTTGTAACGCGATGGATAATAAGGCAATTGCAACAAGTTCTATCTGTATTAGTATCACACATATGGATTTCTTAAAGCAAACGAAGTTGGTTTTGCTAGTGTTCAGTTTATTTTAACCAAATTGCATCAAGAGCTAGTTCTTCCTCTGCAGTTATTACCGTCATCCCATGTTTTGCCTGAGAAGACGGCATCTGTATGTATCATCGGCGTATCAGAATACTTTAGCATGATTGATCCTCATATTGCAGAGGTCATTATATAAATTTAAAAAAGCGTAGGTCCTAGTACACTCCCTTGTGGTACGCCGTATGATACATCCGCATCCTCACTGACAGAATTTTTAAGTTTCAGTTTTTGTATTCTACCAGATAGATAATCCTTAAAAAGTGCAAGTGGCATTTCACAATTTCCCATAGCTTCAAGCTTGTGTAGAATAATGGAAGTAGAAACGATGTCAAAGGCTATTTTAGACCCAGAAGATTTTTTAGGGAGCTGTACATTTGTTTCCTTTAACAAATTGTTCGGTTATCAAAGTAGTTAATGCTATTACAGGATCTTCAGTTGACATTAGGAATGACACCCGGGACCAATTAATGGCCACCCATCCACGAATCGACCGCAGCAAGTGTAGCATTACCTTCGACAGATCCATGCAGCTGTTATTTTTTCGATCCGTAACGACTGTCACGGATCTAGAAATGACATTCGGGACCAATTGTTGGCCACCCATCTTCGAATCGACCGCAGTAAGTGTAGCATTACCTTCGACAGATCCATGCAGCTTTTACTATCAGCCACGAGACCACCTCCAAGTAAAATTAGGTGACAGATATACAGGTGATAAATAAAATAAAAAAAAATATTTTAAAACATTACTTTATTATGACTAAATAACAAATTTATGATCTTATGGCACAAAAGAGATGGAAATATATCGGTTCAGACTTATTATAAAATTAAAATCGAATAAACGCCATGTCAGTTTATTGACATTCTTTTTAATACACCAGCTGCGCCTCGGGGTTTGTGTACTTTGTGTAGTAATATAAAAATTAGATAAAAAAAAACCTATTTTCATGCCTAACGAATGAATATGCGAAATTTCATTAAAATCGGTTCAGTTGTTTTGGAGGAGCTGGAGAAAAAAGACTGTGACTGGAGAATTTTATATATTAGAAGATTTAGCGAAACTCCATAAACGTGTGAATCTTTCTTATCCCTCAGGACAATACAAAGATACCATAAATAGCTTTTCTTGTTTCTCTTTAGAAACATTAGGTCGTATGTATAAATCCGATCGTATCCATCTATACAACGTATTTTTTTGTTTATACGAAACCTGAATATACATAGTTTGTTCGGGATAAACAACTGAATCGATTCCAATCACTTTTATATTTTTCCCAAATACATTTTGAATTTATTGCAGTGTGGTTACCAAGCACACAACATAGTGTTGACGGTAGATCATAGTACTAACGCGTGCGCAGAGCTAGACATTTTTTTTTAATAATTTGTTTTAAAATAATTGACTCAATTTTAAACCATATAGCCCCGCGCTTTTAACACACGAAATCTACAGCTAAGAATTATTTTTGGTATTAATCCAGATGTGTTACATAACTGACACGGCGTTTATATGTAAATCGGAGGATGTCAGTAAATAGTTAATTTTAACTTAATTAAATAAACTTTTTAAAAATATGACTTAATATACGATATTAAGGGACCAGGTTCTCGGAGAAAAATTGTTGACTTCATCTGGCTGATGTCTAAACGACTCGGTTGGTGAAGTGGCTGAGCGATCTCCGATTCCCGCACGGAACAAATATTAGTATGGCCTACAGGTAGTTGGTCTGGCTCTTTGTGTCATCATCATCTTCTCAGCGTTAATCCCAGTCGCTTTTTCAGCTTTGGAGTCTGGGGTCCGCTTTACTAGTCAAACTGCTGATTTTGGCTAAACTTCGATATTTTCCGTGAAGCGACTGCCGTCTGACCTCTACAACCAGAAGGCGACGTCGAAGCTTTGCAGTTAGAGCAATTGTTGGACTTTTGAGGGCTCCAAAAACCCGTAACGACTGCCACTAGATGTTCGTATGGCAACCGGGACCAACGGTTTAACGTGCTTTCCGAGGCACGACCAGAGCAGTGCAAATATAACGTCATCATCATCATCAATCTACTTATCGTCCCTCTGCTGAGCACAGGTCGCTTCTCATACAGAGAAGGATTGAGTGACCACGCTTGCTCAATGCGGGTTGGCGATTTCAGACTAAAAGTCCAGGTTTCCTCAAGATGTTATCCTTCACCTTCAATCATTGATGTCCAAGAAATACTTAGAAAGTAGATATAACTTTAGAAAAGTTACATTAGTACTTGCCTGACCTGGAATCTAACCCGCGCAGTCATACTTGAGAGGCTGGTGTTTTAACCACTAGGCCACCACGATATCAAAATAACATCCATAGAAATATTTGCACTGTGCGGGGATCGAATCCGCGCCTCCTTGCGCAGCGGCCGCGTTTGCTACTGCTAAGCCACGGAGGCTATCAGAGTTGGTATGGCTCTTTGTGTTTGTAAATATACCCACGATACAAGAGTGACGTTGAAGCTCCGTTAGCTACCTTGAGCACTTTTGTTTGAAATGGGAAAAAGCATTGAATTCGCGTGAACGTAACCGACCCGAAACCGTGAACGTTTTTTGTATTTTACTTTTTTGTATTCTGTTTTTTAATGATTTCGGTTTTCTGTCAGGCAAACCCACGACGGTTTTTTTTTTAGAAAGAAGAAAGATACTTATATTGTGAAGCTCGCGTGACGCACTCGAAGAGCGCATGCGCAACTTTCTCATTATGCCTATGGCATGGAAGTGTTTCTTTAGCGAGTAGTCTCCCATCACCAGTCGCTGGAGTTTCCTATTCACCCGTGACGGATGTCGCATGTGTTGGATTTTTTATTTCGAGGACATATCGGGTTCCTCACGACGTTTTGAGAGCAGTGGTGATGAAATTCAAAGTAAAATGTCAGCCTGGGTCTATCGCTCATCCGACTTGGAAGTCAAAGCCAAATTCCAGATGACAGTTTGCGCTTGACAATTTGCCACAATTTTCGTTCGAGAAACTGGATGAATATTCTTACCTTACATACCATTTTTTTTTTCTTTTATTCTGTTTTTGTGGAAGTATTATGGCGTGTGTCATCCTGATCAGTTAGCGGTTCAACAGTGTAGAAGTATTAGGAATGGGATGTATAGTTATCTCATCTTCTGTAGTAAAGGGAGGATCCTCTGACCAGACGGGTGTGTTGTCTAGCGGGCACTGGCCCGATGGTTTAATGTCGGGTAGTTGTATGTATGCTAGTTGCGCGGTCAACTCGCTTGCAGGGTCCACGAACAGCTATACTTTGAGGAGATGCGCTAAGGAAAACGTGTAATCCTAGTTTTCTTACGCTTCTCTTGCGTAAAAGTATCAATGTACCTAATACTTCTAAGCCGCGGTCAGTGCCACAGTTATTTTACTTGACGATCCGCCTAGCCTTTTAATAAACATGTTGGGGTCGGCTTACAGTCTGCCCCAGGTCAACTACCCTTTGTCCATTCAAAAAATATGGCATGTAAGTAATCATTATTGCAAGTAAATAATATTATGATAACCATACTTATTTATAAATATATATATATATATATATATATATTTAACATACAGTACATTCCTTTCAATATCGACTTTACGTTACCTCTGACAACTAGCCAAGCAGAAACCCAATAGTAACCTTATCCCAATGATAATAAAGCTCATTTTGATTTTGGCAGTGATACAACAGGGGTAAAACACTTATGTAATTAGTCTTTTTTATGCTAAAACGCTGGTTTTTGACACCACTGGTGTCAAAACCCATATTCATAAACGCTGCTTAAAGTTAACTAGTGATTAGCGATTCCTTAACCATACATTTTAGACGTATGCACGTCACTTAACTTTAATTATTGTTTAAAAATAAACCCCTTAAATACTGTGGTGATTATGCATAAATGAAGATTAAAGTTAAGTGACGTTGAAAGGTCAAATATGTATGGTTAAAGAATCGCTAATTACTAGTTAACTTTAAGCAGTATTTATGAATAAGAGGGTATAAGTCTAGCCAATTTAATGTACCAACAAAGCTTATGTCAACTTGTATGCAAGTTCTACTAAGCATTTATTTCCATTAAAACAATGACAATGGCACTTTTGAATTGTCATCGGGTCAATCATCATCATCATCAACCTATTTATCGTCCCACTGATGGGCACAGGTCTCCTCTCATACAGAGAAGGATTGAGCGTAATCACCACGCTCGCTCAATGCGGGTTGGCGATTTTTAAAGTCCAGGTTTCCTCACGACATTTTCCATCACCTTGTAATCTGTGTGGTGTCCAAGATATACTTAGAAAGTACATATAACTTTTAATAACAATTACATTGGTACTTGATTGGCCTGGACACTCATACTTGATAGGCTGGTGTTTTAACCACTAGGCCACCGCGACTACGATAGGTCAGTCAAAAAACCCGCCACTCATTTTCCCACCCACTGCAACTCCTAAAAGCCAGAATCAACAGTGGAGACCGCCAGAAGAACGCCGAGCAATGAAGCTCGACGAGTCCCGTAGAAACGATTCAACTGTCTTGGGTCCCGCAACGAAATTTATCAGAAAAGAATAGCGGAGGAGTAAGAAAAGTTATTTTTTCCACTTCCCTCCATAACAAGCAGGAGACAGAACAGAACTAGGCCATATAGATAGGTCAGTCAGTAAGATGGAACTAGTTGTCTATTCCAAAAAGTACGGTACGAAACAGTCAGCTGTACTGCTGGGGAGTTTCTTACGCCACTTCTTCCCAGCGAAAGCACTAGGACTTGGCCAAGGGCGAGCAGTTTATGGGGCTTTCTTTTGTATTTTTTACCTTCAAAATGTACTGGTTCTTAGCATTTATTCATTATCACTATATATTGTAAAACAAAGTCACTTTCTCTTTCCCTATGTCCCTTTGTATGATTAAATCTTTAAAACTGCGCAACGATGCGATTTTTTTAATAGATATAGTGATTAAAGAGGAAGGTTTATATGTATAATAACAAAAATACTATTATTTTTGAGATTTCTAATGTGATGTCTTAAATCAGCGGTCGGCAACACGCGGCCCGCGGGCCGCATGCGGCCCGTATATGTCTTACTTGCGGCCATGAATGTTTTGTAAATAAGTTGCAAAACCCATTCGTGTGATGATGAGGATGTACAGACAGTAAATCAATGACCAACGATGCTGCGCCAGAGAGAGATTGATTTGGAGACCCTCAACGACTAAACTACCGACACAACATTTAGTGCATCGTACCCGACACACATCGCAACACAACTGCTCAGACCCGTCCTTCGTACGGAACTACTGCAACCTGTCAGATTTTTTTATTAAGATTTCCAAGGCTCAAGATCGATTGGAAATATTTGACAGTTTAGGGTAACTAAACCCGCTGTCGTCCGTACAGAGTCATTTATAAATAAACGGAATGGATCTCCAGTCTAAAGATGCTTTCAAAAGATCTAATGAATTATCTTATTAAATTTAATGACAGCTTGCCTTCTTATTTTGACGAGTTAGTATCATGACTGCGGCCCGCCTTAAGTTTATGTTGCTACCTTGTGGTCCTTCATTGCCAAAAGGTTGCCGACCGCTGTCTTAAATAATTAAATTTTTTCCACGTTTGCAGTGAAACGCAGGCTGAACCCTATAAGATTTATCAAAATAATATACAAAATATTGTACACATTGAAAAGGTCTACAAAAAAATTCGCGATGGTTTATGTCTTTATGTCTACTCTTCTGAATATCCCATAATAACATTTGTCATTTACTTTTTACGACAAATACCGGCTAATTTTCGAAGAGATTTTTTTAATTCTTATCCAATTTAATACCTTAAATACATTGTTGATTTAATTTAGATCTATATCGCCCTTTTCAGCATATGATTTAAATGAATATTTTCGAAGATATTACAGATTTCAAAATTGCGGGGCGTCGCGTTTACGGCGGAACCAACCGGCCGGGGCGGGGCGGGAGCAGCGGGCCGCTTTGTTTTTTATGCAACGTCCACAGCTTTTCTGTAAAGTATTTAGTTTAGTAAGTTTTCAGCATTGCACCCGTGTGAAGCCGAGGCGGGTCGCTAGTAATATCCAATAAGTACGTACAGACGGTACCAATCAGTCACGATGTTTTGTCGGCGTTGCCATGGCAACCGTTGTCCCACCAACAATCTCCAAGAGGGAGAAGTTGGGAAGAAGTTTCGGGGAGTCTATTTTATAATGGACTAGCTGAGCCCCACAGTTTCACTAGCGTAAGATTCAATCTCGCAGGAATATTAGGATAAAAAATATCTTACGTTTTATAAACTAAATGCGTGCCATTGTCATCCAAATCTCTTCAGTAGTTCCATATCCATCTATATTCACAAACTTTCGCATTTTTTTTTTTAATAATTATAAACTAGCGCTTGACTGCAATCCCGCCTGATGGTAAGCAGTGATGCAATCATTGATGGTAAAGCGCGCTAGTTTATTAAACCCATTCACTTAAAAAACTTAGTGAATAGGAAGGAAGACGGCAGTTGAGCGAGGTGGTGCAATGTTAAACCCAACAACACGACCAACGATGCTGCGCCAGAGGGAGATTGATGTGGGGACCCTCCACGACCAAAATCCCGACACAACAACACTTGGCGCATCGTACCCGGCACACATCGCAACACAACTGCTCAGACCCGTCCTCCGTACGGCTTCACCAGACATCAAGCCGGAACACGACGAATCGCTTGGCGCATTTATTAATATAAGTAGAATTTTTTAACATCTTCATTGAAAAGCTTGTCTTTGCGAGTTTCTTTCCAGGTCTACAACATAGAGAGATCTCTAAGATATTTTTTTTCTCTCTGGCTTTTGAATGGTGACCACGTACCGGCAAGCACAGCGTCGAACACCCACCGACTTGGTGGTCGGATGACCTGACCAAAATCGTAGGGAAGCGTTCTCTTTGGAAATCTTTGAGGCCTATGTCCTAGCAGTGGGCTTCATGTGGCTGAGCTGATGATGATGATAAAGCCAAGAGCAACTCGTGTCCAGACGAAAAACTCTTATATTTTGGGTAAGAGTTGGATCAGACTTCTAATGGTTTTTAGTCATCAGGTAACATGAGATAAGTATATCGGAGAATTTAATAATCAAAATTTGGCGAGGCTGGCAGAACCTAGGCCTGCTTATATATTTAGGATTGGTTACAAAACGGTTATGAAAGTTTAATAGAAAAATAGACAGTCGTTTTAAAAATACAAATATTCGTTTTGATTGAGACAATCGGACACAATATGGTAGTTGACTAAAAAAACTAATTAGTCCGTCAGTCAGATTTCTAAAAAATATTAGACACGTATTTTTTCTTTTTTCATATAAACAAAAAAAAATTAAGATGACACAGTGCGTTGAAAACGTGTGACGTCACTGGACGCTACACTTTTTAGCGAGCAGTGACGTCACCAGCCACCACGCCTGATCTTTGTTGCCTTTTATATTTGTCAATCTTTATTGATTTGATAAAACAAAATATATGTATCCAATATTTTTCTATAATCTGAATGACGGACTAATTAGTTTTTTTTTTTTAGTCAAATACCCTATTCTCGATCTTAGAAGCAGTAGGTCGAGTATTTTAAGTTTTTATGCAGGCAATAAATATGGAGACAAAAATTATTTTTTTTTTATGGTGAAAATTTCCTATTATGACATGTTACTTCTTGGTAGCGTCCGTCGGCTTTTTGTAATTGCCATTTAAACTAAAATAAATATATTGTGATAAAAAATAATGTGTAAAATATATCTTATCGAGATAAGGAAATGGATTCATAATGTTTTAACTAAAAATATATGTTATAAAACAAAAATCATAATTCATTGTTTTTTTGCACAATTTTGACATGAGCATAACAAATTTATTGCATGCAACTTACTCTTTTGTTAACACAAGAATATTTAATTTCGTTAAATATTATTTTTAATATAGTCAGAGACATTAATAGCAAATAGGTATGTATCCAAGGTATGAAATTCAAAAAAATAATTAGTCCGTCTTACAGATAATAAAAAAAATTAAGACCCGTATTTTTTATTTGGTCGTAATGACCAAAAACTACTGAGATATAGCGTATTAAAGTTACGGAGTAGGGCTAATTACGTCACGTCGTGGTATATTTTGTACCACGGCGTGACGTCATGCGACATTTCAAATCAATATATCTTCCTAAGTATTTGAATGAAAGAAAAAATAAAAAAACACGTGTTCAATATTTTTTATAAATCTATCTGATGGACATGAAATTATTTTTTAAGATACGACCCAATTGTCACCCCAAATCATATCGCCAAAAAATTACAAATCTGTGATTTCAAATTTCAATATACGAACCTTCAAGTTGGTAGTCTGCGATCGCAATTTACTTCAGTAATTGGAAAAATAACTTTGTTGACTACACAATAGAGTTCTATTTACGTTTAATTCAAACGTCTTTATAACTCGCTCTGAAAACAACTTAATTTTCCGCACAATAAAGTTTATATTTGCTTACCTTGCCATAACATGATATTTGAACATTAGTCAGTTTGCTTAACAATTAATATCTCTGACTTTTCTTAAGAAGTATTTCTTAAATGAGCAAAATTAATATATCTAAATTAAAATAGAAAATCCATTTCATTGCTTAACTTTGCTAAAAAGGTTATAAAATCTATATAATTAAGTAATTAGAAGATTTATATTTTAAAACTTCTATAACTAAAAATATTTCATTAAAAGAAATACTTTTTTTATTAGAGTGAGTATGAATAGACTTTTCGAGAATATAAAAAGTAAATAATTAAAAAAAAACTCGAGAACTTGTCAAAAAATAACATTAAATATAGATTTAGTAAGATTAAACAAAAATTAAGGCCTCAGAAAAAATAATAAAAGGCAAGGAAATTGCTTAAAAAATAAAATACATAATAAAAACATTATAGTATTGTGTTTGGCAGTAAAAGGTAAAATAAACTATCTTATAAACTTAACAGGAACTTATGAAATGGAAAAACTGAATACATAATTCCTTTTTAAAATAAAATAGTTACAAAAAAAAAACTTCATATAAATTTTTTAAATCCAATTCATAATAATTTATGACGCTTTGACATTCAAATAATTCAGCCACCGAATGTAATATTTTAACACACCAATAAAAAAAAATTGTATCTACAATTTACTCAAACAATGAGCGTTTTCATGTTTTTAATGTGACTCTGATATTTTTAACGTCCACGATAACACTGACAAATAAAATGTATTTAAATGTAAGAAAGTGCTTTTAACAATGATATAATACATAAGACATCAAAAAGTACGTTAGAATTTCATTTTTAAACACTGGCGCCGATATATAATACGTTAAGAAAACCCTGTCCGATCCGTGAAGGTATTGTTAGGTATCAATAACTGATTTTACTAAATTGTAGGCAACAAACCCTGGCTAAACGTAAAAAAAAAATACCTGCAAAAAAAATATGCGAGTATTATTTCGCAAAAGGAGATAACTTATGTAAGTTTTCTTATGGAAGTTAAGTTAAAAAAAAGTATTTCTTTTAATGAAATACTTATGTAAGTTATCTCCTTTTGCGAATGTGGCAATACATGTGCGGGGGCACGCGGCGCGCGGTCGTACCACTCATAATAATACCGTCGAAAATGGTGTTGTCACTTTTACCAAATTTTGGGGAAGTTAGAATTAGTTCGAAATAAAAAGATTATTTCAAAATTCATTAGTATTGTTACTATAATGATTATGTAAAATTTCATATTTTATTTGGTCATGTATTTACCTAACCTTTGTTATTCTTATGGGTCGGACGGGGTTTACTTTACATATTGTATATTTCCATAAGAAAACGACAGAAGACAAATCTTAGTGTATTCCTGTCAAATTAGTCAACGCATGACGTAAATTGAGTATTTAGCCGCCATATTTTTAAACATGTCTAAACTGTCTATGACCTGTCTTAATTTGACAGGACTAAATTAATGTCATCTTCTGTCCTTTTCTTAATGAAATTGAAAGAAAAGAATGTACTAAACTTAAACTTATAAAATATTATAGTAAGTAAAACTTCAATGGCTGGCATAGAAACATAGATCGTTTGAAATATAGATTTATGTGCTTAAATATAAAATGTTGCTGAGACAGGAATATGGAAGTTAAATCAAGTATCTTTAAGTTCATTTCCAACTGTGTGTGGATGTATGATGAACAGGGTGTTGAGTTCACTCATCCTCCATAGAAAAGGGAAGATCCTCCAAGCAGACGGGTGTTGAGTCTGGCGGACACAACCCAATGGTTAATTTTGGGAAGTTATACTATGTATTGTTTCCATTTAAGCGCAAGCAAAAAACACTAGCCATCTTTTTGTTCTCTATGCTTTAAATTGCACCTCATCGCACTCACACTGTACCAACGTAGTGAAATGTACGCAGAATAAAAATTTTGCATGTGTGCTGCTGCTCCATTCGGCACATTTTTTTCGATTAGTTTGTTAGTTGCACGTAAAACTCTGAATACGTGCGACGTCAATATGACGCGTTGTTCGCATGTATACCGACCGCTACATCATTCTCCTCCGGAGATATTTGGCTGAGTCTTGTATCTTGCGATGCTTGCCAGGCCAGTTGGGGTCACAGTCAGCCAGAACCGGTTGTTGCTGGCAAAACCAAATTTATTTAGGGCCTACGAGACGACGGAGTTTTCATCGCAGCGGAGAAAAAAGTATGCTCCGCGAATAATAAGTCCACCGCGGATTTAACGTGAACTCAACGCTCATGGTGTGCGGTCATTTGTTGCCCAGAAATGTAAGAAAAGAAAAGAAACCATTTATTTGGCGCACACCCTTATAAATACATACAGTATATGTAGTGACAGTAGTGGTAGACTAATAATAGTTTTAAACAAAGAAAACAGAACAAAAAAAAAGAAAGAGAAACAGATAAAAAAAGACAATTAACAAATGTGAGTCCAACGGTTGCGCCAAATAGGTTCAGTTCAGCATAAATGTCAGCCAACTACGTAGCAGTTGCCTGACGCTGGTTTCCAACTGAACCTTGTTTTGAGTGCATAATTATTTAATCATAACCCCGTACTTTTGTCCGGTCCGCTCTCTGCATGTCCTCAGTTATCCGTAGGACTTTTTGTACGCGCTACTTTTAATCCCTTGCGTTACTCGATACAGTTGTAAGCGACCGATTTTAGCGGACAAAAAAGTCCGCAGACAAAAATCCCTCGTCTGCGCAAGCTATTGTTGTAATTATACAATATTTATCTGTAGCTGTACTAAATTACGGCCATAGCTTCTCATTTGATAACCAAACTTGATGTAAAGATCTACCGTCCTTAATAGAACCTCTCCATACCCCAGTCTCACCAACACAAACTAACCTAAAAAAAAGTACAATTAATATACTTATTTATCGCTGATCCTAAGTTCAGCCAATTCCTGTTCCTCATCCACCTCGTCTTCATCATCAGAACCGTGGACTGATGCGGCCGGGGTTGTAGTTCCTGCAAATAAAAGGTAAGAAGTAAATTTTGAGAAGAATCTTTAAAAAGTTTGATGTTAAGAGGTTTAAAACGAGTTATGCAAAAAAAAGCGTGTTAAGTCGACCTCGTAATAGGGTATTTGACTAAAAAAAACTAATTAGTCCTTCTTTTTTTATATTAACAAAAATTAAGACGACACAGTGCGTTGAAAACTCGTATGACGTCACTACACGCTACACTTTTTAGCGAACAAAGACGTCTCCAGCCACCACTCCTGATCTTTGATGCCTTTTATATTTGTCAATTTTTTTTGTTTTGATAAAACAAAAATAGGTGTCTAGTATTTTTTGGAAATCTAACTGACGGACTAATTAGTCTTTTTAGTCAAATACCCTATTGTTTTATCATTGTGCGGTGATATCATATAACCCGCGCCAATAAATAAACGAATCTTTTGTTATGCGTGGTAAAATGTCTTCATGTAAACGAGGTGAAGGACTATCAACATTAAAATAAAATTCATGTGTATGTGTGTATTGAATAATTCAATAAATGTATTCAAAATAAACCATTAACCGAAACTTAATATTTTTTTAAACCAATGAATGGTAAACCAACCAATTGCTAAACGTATCTTCAATAGTTAATTATTATCAGACTTCAGTTGCGAAGGGTTTGGTACAAAACTTTTGAGAGCTGCTATTCCATCACATAGCTTTTGTTGACCTTACTATCTACTATGGTGGGTCGATAGGTCCGTGACTTTTTGAATTTTCCGCCTCTTAATTGAAATGGCAACACTGCTCCCGTCAACAGTCATCTGTCAGTGGACTCCTGTCAAAAATTTAACAAGCTGTGACATTTAGTTTGTTTTTGTCTGCCGTTAATATCAGACTACTGCGTTAACTGAGAAGAAAATGGAAAAAAAGTGAATTTCGTGTACATTATTTTTTGCGGAAAAAAACCATTACGCAAACCAAGGCTAAGCTTGATAAATATGAATTTCGATGTGGCCGTAACAGCACGGAAGATGCCGAACGTTCTGGACGACCAGTTGAGGTCTCCACATTCGAAACAATTGAAAAAATCCACGATATGGTTTTAGCCGATCGGCGATTAAAATTGAGAGAGATTGTGGAAGAAATAGGCATCTCGCATGGCTCAGTAGTTTCAATTTTGAATGATCGTTTGGGTATGAGAAAGCTTTCCGCAAGATGGGTTCCGCGTTTGCTCACAATCGACCACAAACGCAAGCGTGTGATAATTTCGCAGTTATTCAATCGCAATAAGGACGAGTTTTTGCGCAGTTTCGTAATCATGGACGAAACGTGGATCCACCACAACACACCGGAGACCAAACAGCAGACAAAACAGTGGGTTTCTCGGGGTGAATCGGCGATAAAGAAAGCAAAGGTGGGTTTGTCAGCCAATAAAGTTATGGCGACTGCTTTTTTGGGATGCACGAGGATTATCCACATTGACTACCTCCAAAAAGGAAAAACAATCAATGGCGAATATGACAGCAACTTATAGGGTCGATTCGATGAGGCATTGAAAGAAAAGCGACCGCATTTGGCCAAGAAAAAAGTCCTTTTCCATCCGGACAATGCACGGGTGCACAAATGTGCAGTTTCCATGGCAAAAATCAATGAATTGAGCTACGAATTGCTCCCTCATCCGGCCTATTCTCCCGATCTAGCACCGTGTGACTACTTCTTGTTCCCAAACTTAAAGAAATGGCTCGGCGGAAAGACATTTGCCTCCAACGACGAAGGGATCTCACAAACAAATGCCTATTTTGAAGACCTCGATAAATCATATTTTTGGGAAGGGATAAAAAAATTAGAGAAACGTTGGGCTAAATGTATAGAGCTCAAAGGAGACTACGTCGAAAAATAAAATAACTTTTTGTCTTAAAACCTGTGTTTAATTCAAAAAGTCACGGACTTATTGATCCGCCCTCGTATCACTAGCAAATAGCAGACGTCATTTTGGATTCTTTATTGGCGGTGCTTATACCCTGATAATACACTAATGCTTATTCGGGCATTTCTACCTCGTTGTACTAAGTATGGTCGAGCATACAGTCGTGGTGGCCTAGTGGTTAAAACACCAGCCTCTCAAGTATAAGTGTTCGATTCCGATTCAAGTCAAGCAAGTACCAAATAATTCTTTTTGACATGGTTAGCACAGTAGTTGAGCGATCGACTGCTGTAGGCCTAGTATAAGTTTTCATTACGAAACTCGTTCGTCGATATCGAGCGCGTTTGACTCAGCGATTGGCCCTTTCAAGGTCGTAAGAACTCTCAACCAATGAGAGCGCCAAACGCGCTCGTTATCAACGATCGAGTTTCGTATTGAAAACTCATACTAGGCCTACTGCGTTGCATATCGCGGGCTCGATTTCGCACGGAATAAATATTTGTATGACCTACAAGTAGTTGTTCCGGGTCTGGATGTTTGTGTATGTGATTTTATATGTTTGTTGTAATTCCTAGTGTAAGAAAAATATTTTAAAAATATCGATAGCGTGTCAACTTCACTATATACCAATGAAATGAAATGAAATCGTTTATTAAGCAAATAGGACCACAGACCACTTTTACACGTCAAGTTTTTTTTTTAACTAGATGAAGCCGGCATTTCCTAACTGACAACCTCTGAGAAGAAATAGCCGAAACAAACTCAGGGACCATCGTCTTTTTTCAAGTCCAGACATTAAAAATGAAAATGTTTACAATAATTTACATTATAATTACGCATATTGCTTAGTAACAATGCTTAGCAGAGCGAGCAGCTCAGTCTCAAGCTTTTTTGTCTTCTAAATAATCTGTGATTTCATAATACCCCTTTTTGCAAAGTTTGGCCTTTATATAGTTTTTAAATCGTTTAATGGGTAAGTTTCGAATGTCCATGGCTAGCTTGTTGTAAAAGTGTATACATTGACCAATGAACAAGTTGCCTACTCTGAGGAGACGAGTGTGATGTACAGCAAGATTGTGTCTGCTCCTGGTATTTATATTATGAATATCGCTTATTTTCTCAAAATTCGATATATTTTTATGTACATACATAAGATTTTCAAATATATATTTTGAAGTTACAGTCAGAATGTTCACCTCTTTGAATTTCTCTCTAAGAGAATCTCTAGGACCAAGGTTGTAAATGGCTCGAACAGCCCTTTTCTGTAAAACAAAAATGGTATTGATGTCCGCACAAGTTCCCCATAGAAGAATCCCATATGTCATAAGACTATGAAAATAACTAAAATAAACAATTCTGGCTGTATCCACATCAGTTATCTGTCTAATTTTCTTAACAGCAAAGGCGGCAGAACTGATTCTACCTGACAGCTTCTCAATGTGAGGACCCCATTGTAACTTGGCGTCAATATTTAATCCAAGAAAAACTGTCGACTCGACAGGGATCAACTCTACTCCATTCAGTCGAACATTGGTACTTAGTTGCCTGACATTTGGCGTAGAAAATTTAATGACTTTAGTTTTTTTCATTTAAAAGAAGGTTATTTACATTAAACCAATGGACAACTTTAGAAAGTGCATTGTTAACTTCGTCAAAATCTGCTAGCTGACGCCTGACTTTAAAAATAAGAGAAATGTCATCCTCGAACAATACTATGTTGTGATTATCCCTCACGTGATGACGTAAATCATTAATATAAATTAAAAACAAGAATGGACCTAGAATTGAGCCCTGCGGAACGCCCATGGTGACCACAGATCCTGCAGATCTCTTGCCATTAACATCAACCCTCTAAATTCGATTCTTCAGATAAGAACTCAGAATGTCGAGAGCACTGTCCCTTAAACCATAATGGTACAAATTCCTAATAAGAGTACCAATATTGATTAGACTGCAAAACTAACTCTTCTTGTAATTTCTGCTTTTTGATGTTTTAATTCTAAGACTATTTTTCCTATAAAAAAAGAATCCGGTAAAAGTGCGTACTTCTACATAACCCAGCCAAGCCAGTAAACGTAAACGTAAACTCGGTGGTAGGCCATAACATCGGCTGCCGGCAGTCTTGCCGCCAAGCGATTCGTCGTGTTACGGCATGATGTCCGGTGAAGCCGTACGGAGGACGGGTCTGAGCAGTTGTGTTGCGATGTGTGCCAGGTACGATGTGCCAAATGTTGTTGTGTCGGGAGTTTGGTCGTGTAGATCCCAGATCTATCTCCCTTTGGCGCAACATCGTTGGTCGTATTGTTGGGTTTAACATTGCATCACCTCGCTCAAGGGCCGTTTTCCTTCACTAAGTTTTATAAGAGAATATGCTTAGTAAACTAGCGCGCTTTACAATCAACGATTGCATCACTGATTGCCATCGGGCGGGATTACCGGTAAAGCACTAGTTTATAATAATTAAAAAAAGAGTAGGAATTAAAGTCATTTTTCCATAAACTCATATTTGTTCATATTTTTGACGAGTAGTATGTCGCAATGTTAAGGTAGCTTATTGGTTAAGTTAGGCATAAGAAAAAAACAAGTGTTTCAACTTAATATGTAAGTGTTTGGATATACCTGTGCATAAAATAAACCCACAAAAATCCTAGTGTAAACAAAAAAAAACACGTGCCGAGTTCTCTAGTATTGCCAGAACAAAAAAAACGTGCCGAAATTTTCTAAATTGCCAGTACCAAAATCACTAAAACTACCAGATAAAACGTTTGTTTTTTATGTGAAAAACCTTTCTAATGTCCCGCCGAATTGTGACCAAAAACCCGAACGTGATAAACCAAGATTCAGGGCTGCCATAGTTTCCATTTTCCCCGGATTCATTGTTGTTATTTTTATGCTGGCAATCACCACCACGCCATCTGTCAACATCGGTTATACTATTTTAGGCGCTATCGTTTTGAAATAAGGTTGGTATTGTGGGTCCTTATTTCAAAAGGATATCGCGTAATAGTTATTGACAGATGACGTGCAAGAGTTGCAAGTAGTAAAATGGCGGCGATTCTCTTGTTTACAAACTAATCTAAAACTAAGTTCGATGCATCTTTCTATTTCATTACGAAAAGGACGGAAGATAAATACAGTATGTTAAGAAAACCCTGTCCGACCCATAAGGATAATAAAGGTTAGGTAAACACATGACCAAATATAATATAAAATTTTACGTAATCATCATAGTACCAATACAAATGAATTTTGAAATAATCTTTTTTTTCCCGCGAATTAATTCCAACTTCCCCGAAATTTGGTAATTTTTAAAAAAGTGACAACACCGGTATTATTATGAGCGAATAGCGATGCGATCACGTGCCGCGTGCCCTGCCGCCCGCCCCCCGCGGAAGTGTGGTAACGCACATTTATTAAGTTACCTCTTTTTGCGAAATAATATTTATTTTTTCAGGGGGATTTTTTTTTTAAGTTTAGCCTGGTTTTGTATGCATTAGTAGAATCAGTTATCGATACCGAACAACACCTTCACGGGTCGGACAGGGTTTTCTTAACATACTGTATGAATTTAGTTCTACCAAGTTAAGATACTTTCTAGACAGTTTAGACTAAAAATACGTCAATCACGTCAGGCGCGGACTAATTTGACAGAACTAAACTAATATTTATCTTTAGTCCTTTTCTTAATAAAATAGAAAGAAAAAGATGCACCGTATTTAGTTTTAGTTTAGTTTGTGAACAAGGAAATCGACACAAACAACTTATAATACACTTAACGAACAATTTTTTTTTTCTTTAACATAATATGTTATAGTTTTGCACTGGGTATACCGATCGAATCACAGACGATAAATAGAAATCTACTTTACACACGTTGAAATAATGTTAATAATAAATAAACCAAGAAATCCAGTATCAAAGTTTAGCTAATTTCGATTTTTTTCCAACTTTATTAGGGTTGACATTTCCTTACCAATTTAAACTGGGGGGCAATCGCGCTAAAATAATTCAACCAAAACAGAATTGGATCGAAACCAAACCATAACTTTTGTTATGTTTCGTATCGCGCTAACGGTTTAACCATAACTGGATAGCAATTGGAACGTAACCGTTGTCAAATGTAAAAGTTGAAACAAAGCTAACTTTTTCTGTGCCATTTGTCAAACTTACGTCTAAACGATTAGATTTACTTAATATTTATTTAGTTTTAATTATTATATCTGACGAAATATATCACTCATACCTACATTGATTTTACTTCAACCGAAGTTGAAACTTTAGCGCGATACGAAATATGATCGAAACTAAACCATAACTTTAACTGGATTAGATACGAACAAGAGTTGAACTTCTACTGTTTTATTTAGCGCGATTACCCCGACACTTCAGTAGGAACTCGTTGACCCACAATACTTTGTGTTAATATAAATTTAATAATTTCTAATAAAAATAATAATATTAATAAAACATTACAATTATTTCACTTGTGCTCTAAATAACTAATTTGAAATGAATATTCACTATTCAGCCATAATGTTCCCAATACGGGAACGCCTCCTCTCTCTAGGGGGAGTGGGCCGTATTCCACCACGCGGGCACAAGCGATTTGTAGACGTCAGATTTCTTCGAGTTTTTGGTTTCAGGGCATCCTCACGATGGAATAAATTATACAATATGTAAAGAAAACCTTGTCTGATCCGTGAAGGTATTGTTAGGTATCGATAACTGATTCCACGAATGCCAACAAAGCCGGGTTAAACTTGAAAAAAATTCCCCCTAAAACAAATAAATATTAGTTCGCAAAAGGAGGTAACTTAATACATGTGCGGTAGGCAATACAAGCGCGGGCGAAGGGGAGGGCACGCGGCACGCGGTCGCATCGCTCATAATAATACCGTCGAAAATGGTGTTGTAACTTTTTTTTAAGTTACCAAATTTTGGGGAAGTTGGAATTAATTCGCGGAAAAAAAGATTATTTCAAAATTCATTAGTATCTTTACTATGATGATTATGTAAAATTTCATATTTTATTTAGTCATGTGTTTACCTAACCTTTATTATCCTTATGGTTCGGACGGGGTTTTCTTTACATATTGTATAAAATAAGCACCTCTCTGGTTTGGAAACAAGGACCTAATAGGGTCCCGAAAAATCCCTAGAACTCCCAAAAGGCAGCCCTGAATAAAAACCTAACCTAGTTCTCAACTCCGTCAGCACAGTCCTGCAGCTTGGCTATCAGCTGATCAATCTGCTCAACCACGGCCTCATTCAAGGGCTCCAAAAAGTTCTCGTTCGGCGTTCGGTAATGTTCGTGCTCCGATTCGGTAAAGTTCGGCTTTTCGAAGCTGATCTCGAGGTTCGGGTCGCCGCCGTCGTCGGTAATATCAAGAATTTCCAGAGACTTTTGTAAGTTGATCAGATTTTTCTTCTGTATATTGTTTTCGCAAGACGTTTGACTTTGTTCGTCTTTTGTTTCTTTTTCTGTTGACGGCTGACGTTCGCGACGTACTAGTGGGGTTTAAAATAGTTTTTTTTTAATCTATACTAAAATATCTACACATACTATGAGAGACACATAGAAGAGTTTCTTTGTTTGAACCCGCTAATCTCAGGAACTGCTGGTCCGATTTGAAAAATTCTTTTTGCGTTGGATAACCCATTAATCCAGGTAGGCTTTAGGCTATATAACATCACGCGGAGACCAATAGGAGCGGAGTATATAAAAAAACATCGAATCCAACGCGGGTGAAACCGCGAAGCGCAGCTAGTTCATGATATAACGAAACGTCACTGTCGGTGCGGTGGCTGAGCGATCGAATGCTGCGTTGCATGTCGCGAGTTCGTTTCCCGCACGGAACAAACATTTGTATGGCCTACAAGTAATTGTTCTGGGTCCCGCTGTTTTGTATATGTGAGTTTAAATGTATGTATGTATATAAACGATACAAACGCATTTCTTAGTCAAAGAATAAAAGAAGATTTAAGTGTCTTCAAGGCTAGAGTGAATAGGCTGTTAATAATTCTACATAAATCTTAATAATTCTATCATCATCATTATTTCAGCCGAAAGACGTCCACTGCTGGACATAGGCCTCCCCCAAGGTTCTCCACGATGACCGGTCCTCCCGCATCCAGCGGTTTCCCGCGACCATCACCAGGTCGTCGGTCCACCTTGTCGGGGGCCTACCCACGCTACGGCTTCCGGTGCGTGGTCGCCACTCGAGAACCCGTCACATCGGGCATCGGTCCTACGGGCAATGTGTCCAGCCCACTGCCACTTTAGTGTTGCAATTCTTCGGGCTATGTCGGTTACTCTCGTTCTTCTGCGGATCTCCTCATTCCTGATTCGATCGCGCAATGAAACCCCAAACATAGCCCTTTCTATTACCCTTTGAGTGACTTTGAGCCTTCTTATAAGGCCCATTGTTAGCAAACACGTCTCAATTCCATAAGTCATCACTGGCATCGCACACTGGTCGAAGACTTTTGTCTTGAGACACTGTGGTATTTCGGACGAGAAGATTTTACGTAGCTTCCCGAAAGCAGCCCAGCCGAGTTGGATTCGAGGATTGACCTCTTTCTCGAAGTTGGACCTTCCTAACTGGATAGTTTGTCCCAATAATTCTATAGGTTCTCTCTTACCTTTGTTACGGGCTTGGGGTACTAAAATGCCGGTTAAGGGTTACGAAGTTTATTGGCAGCGAAGCAATGGGTTTTTATATCGTACCTTTACAATGCCTAGGTCTCAAGATATAGGGCTAAAGAGTTACGTACTGCATGTCACGGGATGTTGAACCTTATGCCATTGCCATAAGGTTCATTCGCAACATTGCCCCTTTCGTAACATTGTAATCCTATGCCATTGACATAAGGTGCATTCGTAACACCATCAACTATTGTAAAACTGCTTACCATCAATCGGGATCTAGTTTATTATGACTTTATTCTCTCAAACCTTGAAGACACTTAAATTATAGTCAGATGGGAAGACTTCTGTAGATGCTGACGATGGTTTTATAGGTTTTACAAAGGAAGCTACACTTACTGGAGTGAGTAGGACTGGGCGGCTCGGAGATTGGTCTTGGGTAGTTGAATCTCTTGCCCAATTCCTGGTCCATGTGGTCTACGTAGTCTGGGTACACGATCTTTAGAGCTTCGGCGCGGGCTTGGCGGTAGTACTGTGGGGAAGAAGTTAACAGTTGGTTTTATAATCACGAAAAATTACTATTAGCCTTCTGTTGTTCACAAATTAAACTAAATTCAAGTTAATTGCATCTCTTTCTTGCTACTTCATTAAGAAAAGGACAGAAGATTAAATATTAGTACTGTCAAATTAGTCAGCCATCATCATCATTATTATTTCAGCCGAAAGATGTCCACTACTGGATATGGGCCTCCCCCAAGGATCTCGACGACGACCTTTCCTGTGCCTCCCGCATCCAGCGGTTTCCCGCGACCTTCACCAGGTCGTCGGTCCACCTTATCAGGGTCTTACCCACGCTGCGTCTTCCGGTGTGTAGTCGCCACTCGAGAACCCGTCTGCCCCATCGGGCATCGACCCGCGGCTTAATCAGTGGCTGACGTATATTGAAGTGGGCGCCGTATTATTTATTAATCACGTCTAAACTGTCTATGAATTATTGTCAGGAACTAAACTAATATTTTATCCTCTATCCTCTTCATAATAGATACAATATCATTTTTTGGTATAAATGTCTAGTATTTTTTAGTAAAGAATCTATGTACAATATTTTAAAAAGATATCATGAAAAAGCACAAAGTTATGAGCTTGTTATCCTACTTGGTTATCCCAACAAAAATATGGTCAACGCTCCGCTAGAGCGGGCAAGCGGTATGTTGACCTGTAGCGTCAGCTGTTGCGCATACTATGATCTAAGACCGTAAGCTGCGTGGTGCGCTCGGTAACCACATTGCAACAATTTCTAAATGTATTTGGGAAAAATATAACATGGTGTAAAAATTATTTGAATCGATTCAGTTGCTTATTCAGAACAAACTATATTCAGGTTTCGTTTAAAGAAAAATGAACGCTGTATAATCCTTAGAACTATGTTGTGGTCGGGTTTCAGTCCGACTGAATTATAAGCTAGAGAACCGACTCTGCATCGCAAAAATACAGATATCGTCAAGGGAGGTGGTAAAAAGTTAGGATAAGAGTATATAGTATGTTAAGAAAACCCTGTCCGACCCGTGAAGGTATTGTTAGGTATCGATAACTGATTCTACTAATGGATACAAAACCGGGCTAAACTTAAAAAAAAATACCCCCTAAAAAAATAAATATTATTCCGCAAAAAGAGGTAACTTAAAAAATGTGCGTTATGCACCCTTCCGCGCGCGGCGGCGGAGGCGGCGGGCGGCAGGGCACGCGGCACGCGGTCGCATCGCTATTCGCTCATAATAATAACGGTGTTGTCACTTTTTAAAAATTACCAAATTTCGGGGAAGTTGGAATTAATTCGCGGGAAAAAAGATTATATTAATTCATTTGTATTGTTACTATGATGATTACGTAAAATTTTATATTATATCTGGTCATGTGTTTACCTAACCTTTATTATCCTTATGGGTCGGACAGGGTTTTCTTAACATACTGTATATGTGTGTGTTCTGGCGCCGATTCCTTAATTCACAAAATAAATTAAACTTAAGTTAAGTGCATCTTTTTCTTTCTATTTCATTAAGAAAAGGATAGAAGATAACATTTTAGTTTAGTACTGTCAAATGTAGATACGTCACAAGACTAAAAATACGTCAATTTATGTCAGACGCTGACTAATATGGCTTTTGCTGTGCGAACGAAGGTACAGCTAATACATATACCGCTTTATTCCTAAACGTTGCTTAAAGTTAACTAGTGATAAGTGACTGTTTAAAATTTTATTTTTGACGTTTTAACGTAAATTAACTTTAATCATAGTTTGTTAATAGACACGACAGTGTTTAAGGGGTTTATTCATAAACTATGATTAAAGTTAAATGACGTGCAAAAATCAAAAATGTATGGTTAAACAATCGCTAATCACTAGTTGACTTTAAGCAACGTTTATGAATAAAGGGGGTTATTTTTTTTTTTGGGACAAAACCCGCCACACTTTTTCCCACCCACTGCAACTCCTGAAAGCCAGAATCAACAGTGGAGACCGCCAGAAAAACGCCGAGCAATGAAGCTCGACGAGTCCCGGAGAAACGATTCAACTGTCTTGGGTCCCGCAACGAAATTAATCAGAAAAGAATAGCGGAGGAGTAAGAAAAAAGATATATTTTTCCACTTCCCTCCATAACAAGCAGGAGACAGAACAGAACTAGGCCAATCGGCACAAAGGGACATTATTGCAACTGGGAGAAGCCCAGATTGCCAAGCACCACGGAATAAAATTTGATTAAGTTAATGGGTCCTAAGTAGGTATGTGCTGTTACAATTGATTCCAATAATAGGTATGGCAAAAGGGCCTGAACGCACGGAAATTGGTTCTAGTTTCTACAAGGTCCGTATAATAAACGACTCCGGATGTAACTTGTACACTATCCAACATAATATTGTGTTCATTCTAATAAAGGGGATTCAATAAAGGGGATAGTGATATACTCACAATGCCCAAATTCCTCCAATCTAGAAGATCTGACAATCGCTCAGTTCTATTCCTCTGAATGATACGCTGCCGCCGTGTGAGTCTGTAAGTAAAGAACAAGTCAAATAAAACTTCCATACCAAAGAAAATGGGGGGAAGATGTGCCCAGTAGTGAGACACTATCATCATCAGCTTACAGCAATCCACTGCTGGACATAGACCTTCCTATTACAGTGGAAAAAAGCATCATCATCTCAAGCGTTAATCCAAGTCGCATCCGAAGCTTTTGGCAGCTTCGGAGTGTAGGGTCCGCTTTATTAGTTTTACTGCTGATTTTTTTTTTCATTATTATTAAATTATAAACTAGCGCTTGACCGCAATCCCGCCTGATGGTAAGCAGTGACGCAGTCGTTAATGGTAAAGCGCACTAGTTTATTCATAAACGACGACGACGATTTTGACTAAACTTCAATATTTTCCGTGAAGCAACTACCATCTGGCCTCTACAACCCGAAGGCGATATCGAAGCTTTGTAGTTAGAACAAATGTTTGACTTTTGAGGGCTTCAACAACCCGTAACGACTGCCATTAGATGTTCGTATGGCAACCGGGACCAATGGCTTAACGTGCTTTCCGAGGCACGACCAGAGCAGTGCAAATATAACATCATCATCATAATCAACCTATTTATCGTCCCACTGCTGGACACAGGTCTCCTCTCATACAGAGAAGGATTGAGCGTAATCACCACGCTTGCTCAATGCGGGTTGGCGATTTCAGACTAAAAGTCCAGGTTTCCTCAAGATGTTTTTCTTCACCTTCAGTCATTGGTGTCCAAGATATACTTATACCAGGTCAGTACAAATATTCATGCACACAAATATTTGCACTAGGCGGGGATCGAACCCGGGCCTCCTTGCGCAGCGGCCGCGCTCTCTACCACCACGCCACGGAGGCTGTCAAAAAAAGCATGTGTGCAATTAACACGTGGCAAAAGTGAAACCAAAATTTTTGAAATTTTGGTTCAAGACACGTCTCAGCGTATACAACGCTGAGGCCAGGCTTTTTTTCAAGCTAGCGCTTGACCACAATCCCGCTTGCCGCCAAGCGATTTGTCGTGTTCCGGCATGATGTCTGGTGAAGCCGTACGGAGGACGGGTCTGAGCAGTTGTGTTGCGATGTGTGCCGGGTACGATGCGCCAAATGTTGTTGTGTTGGGAGTTTGGTCGTGGAGGGTCCAGGTCAGGTCATCTCCCTTTGGCGCAACAACATTGGTCGTGTTGTTAGGTTTAACATTGCATCACCTCGCTCAACTGCCCTCTTCCTTCCTATTCGCTCAGTTTTTCTGAGTGAATAGGCTCTTAATAAACTAGCACGCTTTACCATCAACGATCGCATCACTGCGTACCATCAGGCGGGATTGCGGTCAAGCGCTAGTTTATAACTATTAAAAAAAAAAAAATTTGGGCTATGTCCGTTGCTCTCGTTCTTTTGCGGATCTCCTCATTCCTGATTCGATCGCGCAGTGAAACCCCAAGCATAGCCCTCTCCATTACTATTTGAGTGACCTTGAACCTTCTTATAAGGCCCATTGTTAGCGACCTGGTCCCGATTCCAGAAGTCATCAATGGCAACACAAATTGGTCGAAGACTTTTGACTTGAGACACTGCGGTATAAAACAAAAGAGATACTTACTTGGTGAAATCATACATGTACTGAGCTAGCTGCTGTACGGACCCCTCGAGCGAGATGTACCGACGATCAACCACGTAGATACCATACGACATGGGATCCGCTATGTGCTCCTGCATGAAGCAGCCGAAACCTGTACCACCACAGAAACAGGTCTTGTCAACGGAAGAATACACAGAATCACATATTGTTGGAAGATGTTTCTTTTCTTATAACTATTCACTCTAGCCTTTGTTCCATTGCCTCGATGTACGCGGTATAAAAGCCGAGGCGGAACGCTTTGTTCGGATCGCTGTGTCTTTTTTTTAAGTTTTGTGGCATGGCTTCTAGACCTTTGTGCCATTTCTTCATTTTTATTTGCAGGTCCATAGACGATATGACGAAAAAGATGCCCGCGTGAACCGTCTACGAAGGAGGTTTGAGGCAAAGTCATGATGTGGCCATTATGCTGCGATATTTCATTGTTCTTTGTGAATACACTTTTTACTACATACATCCTGCACTTTTATTTAGTAAACAACACCATAAATAATTTTAAAAGTCCAATGAAAAATGATCGTGACACTCAGCTTCACTTTCCCGCCAAAAACTGCGTTGTGGTGTCAATGACGTAAGAGTGGCTACTCGCCGTACGCCGCCGGGTCGTCCAATGATGGAATGGAGATGGGGGGGGGGGGGGTGTCCGTTTTTGCGAGCACGTCGCTATGGTTTTTGTTTTAATAGATGCGCGAGTTTACGGATCGCCCGTGACCGATGTAGAATTGGATAATAAGAATTTCGTTATTCTGGATAGAATGAAAATCGGTTTGGTCAAACTATGCGAGCTAACCTGTTGAATTATTATTATCATTAAGACACAGTAATCATAAAGGTCAAAAAACAGAAAAGTCAGAGAACAAAAAAATTTAAAAACATGAAAATCTAATAAATATAGAAAGTGACAAAACAGAAACGTCATTAAATATTAAAGCCGAAAAAAATCAAAGTCGAAAAGTCATAAAAACTATAAAAGTCCTAAAATTAGAAACATGTATAAAATCCACGTCATTTACCTGAGAGGTTGGTGGTGACACTAGGGATGCCCATGACAGTGCACTCGGCGGGCGTGTAGCCCCAGGGCTCGTAGTATGACGGGAACACTCCCAAGTGACAACCACGCACGAACTCCTCGTAATCCAGCCCGAACAAGGGGTTGGTGGACGTCAGGAACTCTGGGTGGAATATTACCTGACAAACAAATAAAAAAAAAATTAGCTCTTGTGGGATTATCCGGGAGAAGTGAAAACTGAAATCATTAAAAAACACAGAATAGTGTGTATTCATCATCACCATCAAGATTTTATCATCCCACTGCTGGGCACAGGTCTCCTCTCATACAGAGAAGGATTGAGCGTAATCACCACGCTTGCTCAATGCGGGTTGGTGATTTCACACCAAGTCCAGGTTTCCTCAAGATGTTTTCCTTCACCTTATAATCTCTAGGCCACCACAACTTTACAGAGTACACAAAAAGTAGAAAACAAAAATCGATCACGGTGTTAGGTCGGTCACGCTCGAGCAGTGAGCGGCTCGCAGCCCGATAAGGACCAGTAGGGTAATTACACACTGTAAGTAGCATTGGGTTTCATTTTGCTAGTTCAACAACAATCATTGCGTTATTTACATATTTGAGCAGACACATTTTTGAACATATCAAGCAATGGATTGGCAATTGGTCGGAGTTTTCGCGGGATGAGTGCCACGCTCATTTTTCATTGGACTTTTAAATTATTTATAGTGTCGTTTACTAAATAAAAGTGCGTGATTTATGTAGTAAAACGTGCATTCAGTAAATAATTCATAAAGAACATTGAAATATCGCAGCATAGTGGCCACATCATGACTTTGCCTCAAACCTCCCTCGTAGACGGTTCACGCGGCAGTCTTTTTCCACTGCCATTATTGTGAAATAAAATTTTCAAAAAGTTTCTATAATTTGTTATCTATAAAGTCACGCTTTTCCTTGTCTATAAAGTCGTGAAAATGGATGTTTCATGAACTAACAATTTTAAGGGTAGGGCAACACTAAAGCTTAGTAAGTACAAGTACATCGAATGTCATCGGCAGTCATAGATTTGTTTTGTAACTTGTTATTTATTGAAATGTGTATTAATTTTCAATTCTATTCAGACAAAACATCGAAGAAATGTGTTAAATATGAGAAAAACAAACCGGAGTATAGCTCAGGAAATTATTTTTAAAGTTTCCTATCTCAGCACTATGCTGAGATAGGAACCTTTTGGGACTTTCTAATTATTATTACTTTTTTATGTATAACTTGTTTTTATATTTAATTGTGTCTACTTAGTTTAGTTTTAAGATTTTCCTGTATCAGTGACAGTAAATACTTTTATATCTTTCTTTTCTATATTTCTCTTTATCTCTCTCTCTCTGTTTTAACTAAATATAGGAAAAGAAACAAAATACCACGAAAATTACTTACCTTAACTTTATCATTGACTGTGTTAAAAAGTTCACATCTTCTGATGGAGTTCAGTACGGGATCGCTCCAGTCATCAACCTTTAAAAAAGAAAAAATATTCAATCAAATCAATCATAAACAAAATAAATTGATTTTGAACCTTAATTAAAACAAAAATCCTTTTGTTTCTTGCTTTCCATAGTACAATAAATTTCAATAATGCATGCAAAAATTAAAAGAAATTTAAATTAATTTGATTATCATTTAAAAATATATATACAACGTGTAACATAAAGGGTATGGCATCTTTATATGATATCAATCGATATTGGAAGGGTTTTTTAATCCTATCTCTTTATGTTTGGAAGTTACGAGAAAAACACCGCCTGTGATACCATTCTAGGCGCACAGAATTTTTGAAGACATTTATCGTGATTTTGCCAAGTAATGTGACGTGTAACGAGTAGTTATTAACGTATGTAGTGTGGTGCACGTTTGTTATTATTTGAATTTAAGAAACACACGGAACCGAAAATTTTGTATAAATTTTTTGATTATTTTATTTTGAGTTGAAAACCTTCCGATATCATTTGATATCATGCAAAGATGCCATGCCCTTGGTATGTATATACCCTTTATGTTACACTTTGTATAAATATGATTAATTAATAGGTATGTTTCCTGGGTTAAAAAAAAAATTGATTCTATTTAGTCCGTCATTCAGATTATAGAATCGCAACGAGCTATAACTTACAGGGCACGGGCCCCAGGAGGGCACGCGGGGCACGGGCGGCGGCAGCGCGCAGAATAATATTGGTGTCTATCATTTGCTGATTTTAGGGCGGACAAAAACATGTTTTTTTTTAAACTAATTATGGAGATTTGTTCTGACAGCCTCCGTGGCGTAGCGGTAGCGAACGCGGCCGCTACGCAAGGAGGCGCGGGTTCGATCCCTGCAAAGTGCAAATATTTTTATGCATGAATATGAATATTTGCACTGGTCTGGTCGTGCCTCGGAAAGCACGTTAAGCCGTTGGTCCCGGTTGCCATACGAACATCTAGTGGCACTCGTTACGGGTTGTTGGAGCCCTCAAAAGTCTAACAATTGGTTTAACTGCAAGGCTTAGATATCGCCTTCGGGTTGTGGAGGTCAGACGGCAGTCGCTTCACGGAAAATATCGAAGTTTAGCCAAAATCAGCAGTTAGACTGGTAAAGCGGACCCCAGACTCCAAAGCTGAAAAGCTATAGATGCGACTGGTATTAACGCTGAGATGATGATGATGATGGAGATTTGTTCTGTTATTGATTCTGAGCCATCTATTTTTTGCGCAACTAGAAAAAAATTTCCTTCTATGCTAGTTGCACAGTAAACTCTGCTTGCGATTGATTGATGATGCAGGATCTGTGTGACGTTAATATGACGCGTAGTTCACATGGGGCGTTTCGTAGATACAACTACATAACTCCCCCGGAGACCAGAGGTCGAGAGTGGGCCGAGTCTTGTATATTGCGATGCTTACCAGGCCAGCTGAGTTTCCAGTCAGTCGGAAACGGTTGCCACATAGTTCACGATGATTCAGAACTGTCTACGAAGATATTCCCAGTGAGTCAGATGTCGAACAGCGCCGGGTTGAGCTGGCTGCTGAGTTGACCAGGAGAAAGCTGTTCTTGTTGACCGGCCACAAGTTTAAACTGTTACATTGATAAGAGTTTGTACTTCACTCGGTGGTAGGCCATAACATCGGCCGTCGGCAGAAGTTACCACCCACTAGACAAAGTCTTGCCGCCAAGCGATTCGTCGTGTTCCGGCATGATGTCTGGTGAAGCCGTACGGAGGACGGGTCTGAGCAGTTGTGTTGCGATGTGTGCCGGGTACAATGTGCCTAATATTGTTGTATTGGGAGTTTGGTCGTGGAGGGTCTTCAGACCAATCTCCCTTTGGCGCAGCATCGTTGGTCGTGTTGTTGGGTTTAACATTGCATCACCTCGCTCAACTGCATTCTTCCTTCCTATTCGCTCAATTTTTCTGAGTGAATAGGTTCTTAATAAACTAGCGTGCTTTACCATCAACGATCGCATCACTGCTTACCATCAGGCGGGAATGCGGTCAAGCGCTAGTTTATAATTATTTAAAAAAAATGTACTTACCACATTGTGCGTAGTGATGGGAGGCAGTCCGTCTCTCTGTAGACTGTAAATACACCTCTTTAGACGCACCGTGTCTTCTTTTAGCATCAGGTCAGATGCGTCGGGTAGGTGGCCACTGTAATACGTTCAAAGTTTGTTAAAAGGAACATTTTGGAGGGAGAAAGATGGAAACCAGGATAGCTGTTCCAGGCCTGGTTACTGTAAATGTTTTTAACCAGTTTAAGCGCGCTAGTTTATTAAGAGCCTATTCACTCTAGCCTTGAAAACACTTAAATTGTAGTCAGACAGGAAGACCGCCGCAGGAGAATAGTTCTAGTCCCTCGATGTACGCGGGATAAAAGACGAGGTTTGTTAACATACACACGATACAGGAGTAACACAACGACAACGTGATAACAAAATACTGATGGAATGGTTGCATTCGCCGCAATCACCGTTGCTATAAACAATTGACACCACAATCACTTTTCACTGAACTTCATACTTGAACGCTGCCGAACGCGGAGGCCCATTGTGCCTCTTTTTCGCTCCATCCGCGCTCTCGCTTGCACTTCATGCCTTAAATGGATTGCGAGGTAACCCCGCATGAGTAATGTTTTTTCGTTCGTACAGCCGGCTCCATCAAATTATAAGACGTCAAGTCAAAAGCGTTTGGCTTCAATCAGGAGGGACTAATACCTAATATAGTACACTTGGGTGGAAACTATGCTCGGGTAAACCCGAAAGATCCTATATCCGGAATCTAATTACAGTCGGGAGCGTTCAGGTGACCACAATCAGGAGGCTAATATACCAAGAATCAGCTACATTCGGAAGGCCAATATATAATCGACAACACCGGCGGTTGGTACTTCACACCAAGGCAGCTTCTAATGTTGTACAAAGCACAGGTTCGCTCGTGTGTGGAGTACTGCAGCCACATTTGGGCTGCTGCTGCAAAGTGTCATCTGGCTGCTTTGGATTCAGTGGAGAGGCTGATTGGCGACCCAGATTTAGCTCAAAACGGTCTCCAAAGCCTGGAGCACAAGCGTAGAGTAGCAAGCCTTTCGGTGTTCTATAGGATGTATTTTAGCGAGAGTGCGAAGGAATTGCATGATTTAATTCCCCCATCTCCGTTACGCCATCGGACGACCCGCCATACAGCGAGTTTCCACCCTTACTTTGTTAACACCACTACGATTCGGACGAAGCGTTTCACCTCCTCTTTTATACCGAGTACATCGAGGGACTGCAACAATTTTCCAGCGGCGGTGTTTCCATCTGACTACAATTTGAGTGTCTTCAAGGCTAGAGTGAATAGGCTCTTAATAAATTAGCGCGCTTTACCGTCATCGTTAGCACCACTTATTACCATCAAGCGGGATTGCGGTCAAGCACTAGTTTAAAATTTATAAAAAAAAAATACACTCACCTCAGACAGATGTCATACATCCTCTTGCCTATCTTCTGCTGTATGTCATTGATGGTGTCTCTCAATGCTTTGGTCACGGCGTGGCCGCGGAGACTCTCCACGTTGAAGTTGTTCGTCTTGGCGGGGAATATCATGAAGGCCACGACTGTTGTGTCGGAGCCAGATGACTGGAATAAAGAGGAAAGTTTAGTCAGTCTTAAGTCAATTCTGAGGGTCTTCAGATCAATCTCCCTTTGGCGCAGCATCGTTGGTCGTGTTGTTGGGTTTAACATTGCATCACCTCGCTCAACTGCCGTCTTCCTTCCTATTCGCTCAGTTTTTCTGAGTGAATAGGCTCTTAATAAACTAGCGCGCTTTACCATCAACGATCGCATCACTGCTTACCATCAGGCGGGATTGCGGTCAAGCGCTAGTTTATAATTATTTAAAAAAAAAGTCATTTAAATCACGTGGTTTTTGTTTCTTCTTATTCTTTTGCCTACAGATGTCCACTACTGGACAAAGGCCTCCCCCAAAGCTTTCATTGCTGTGGGGGGTTTGCCATAATCTCTATGTTGGGGATCGCAGTAATTTGATATTCCACAGGAGAAGCGCTGCTGCCCGCTTCCCTGGTGAGTTCTTTTAGTCGCCTCTTACGATACACACGGGAGGTTGGTACTATTCTAAGTGGGTGGTTTTTGTTTACCTTTAGTTAAGTAACTAAACCGATAGAGTATATATAAGTTTCTTTACAATTAAAAATAAGCCACCGGTAACTGAAAAGTTATGTGGAAATCTGTTGTCATGGTATAGGCATGTGTTACGGAGATATGAGAAAAATATTGTGAGTAAAGTTTTGAGTATAAATGTTTATGGCTATAAGAGTAGGTGAAGACCCATAGGCGTACCCAGCTTCTGGTGTCTTCATAAATCACGCATTTTTATTTAGTAAACAACACTATAATCAATTTTACGCCAATATTCATTGGCGCGCTCTCCACACCGACCAATCACACGCCGCGCTCTCCCTTGACCGACGATTTCTGCAGCAAAGCCAACTGAACTCCTATGGTTACCCAATTATTGTTAAGATTATATAAGTCATGGCATAGCTTGTAAGGCGGTCCCTAGGACCTACAATATCATACGTGCAATAAATTTTATTGTACAATAAAATTGAATTGTTTTCGTGTTCAGTTGGAGCAACATGTCCGAACAAGATGCAGCTGAAGCTGTAATGTTATTGCTTATGACTAAACATAAACGAACACGTCGCTGGTGTAAAGAGAAAAGACAAAAATACACTTATGAAATTTTTTTAAAAGACCAGCCCCTAATCGGCGAACACATTTTTGTCAAATGATTGTTGATGAAGTTGGGATCGTTCGGACCGCCCATTGGTCCGTTTGGTCCAAACGATCCCAACTAGTCGCAATCATTTGACAAAAATGTGTTCGCCGATTAGGGGGCCGATGTTAAGTGGCCAGTGTGGTACCGGACTTAGAATAGTACCAACCCATATCCTCCCGTGGGTGTCGTAAGAGGAGACTAAGGGAACTCTCTCCAGGGAAGCGGGCAGCAGCGCTTCTCCTGTGGAATATCAAATTACTGCAATCCCCAACCGCCTGCCAAGCGTGGGGATTATGGCAAACCCCCCAAAGCAATGAAAGCCTTGGAAGAAGCCTTTGTCCAGCAATGGACCAACATTTTTTTTATCACAGACGGTAATTCTCTGTATAATTGGATACATTCGACAATAAACTCTCTCTTCTTAACTTTTAGATTCTCTTTTCCCGCCATTTTGGCGAGAAAGCGCATGCACGCGTGTACGTACTCCACGTCAAGATGAAACATGAACTAAAGAATATTGCGCAATACTGCAATGCAAAAATGTGGTACAGTAAAAATTAAACTATACCAACACCAGGCTCCATAAAGAATAGAGGTAAACAAACCAATTTAGGGTTATCACAACTCACGTTTTACAAATCTCCTGTTATTTACATGATTATCGACTTTTACATACTAACTATTTATTAACAATTCCTATTTCAGCATATTTCAATAGAATCACTAAAATAACTTGCATAATAACTTGGTATTTCGAAAAACCATTAAAAAGTCGACATTAATTTTACGTGATAACCCTACAAAAAAAGAAAGATGGATGAAATCCAGGTATTAAACACATTTTGAGGAATTCAACCAATGAATAAAGTTGAGGTATTTGTCAATACAATTTTGCGTATTTTAATTCATAAATCAACTGCATGACACATACATTGCAATACTTTCAAGTATGGACTAAGTATAATATATAAGGATCAAAAATAAAATAACCTATTAAGAAATTAGCTTACATGTGTGTCATATTTCATTCAAATCGGTTAAGCGTTCAATGCAAATCATAAATATCTAAACATTAATAAACTGTTTACATTGGTAGGAAGTAGGATTATTACTATTACGAATATCATCTATTTGGATAAGGTTGTTAACATCTGTCTTTTAGGCGTAAGCTACTCGTTGCCTAGCAACTGTTTGTATACCTCTATTCTTTATCGAATTTGGCTCAAATATAGCTCAAACTTTTTTTTAATCATTGCACAATCTTCAATATTTAGCCTAAGCATAATTATGGTAAATAATTTCATTGATCAATCATATTGCTCAGTTCGTAATATTATGCAATATAATTGATCGTCTAGGGGCCGCCTAAGACACATATTCATACAATCATTACTTATACACCTCTCGTTCAGTCGCAATATAGGTACTATCCTCAATTTTTTTTTTTTTTTGCTTATTGGTATTTTGGCGTGGCTAGCTGGCATATGGTAAATAATTTCATTGTTGTTGTATTTTCTTGTGTTCATTACTATCCATAGTATTGTATAAAGTCATGTTTTTTTTTAAATGAAGAGACAGCTGTGCTGCTGGCGAGTTTGTTCCGCCACTTCTTCTTCCCAGCGAAAGCACTAGGAAGTGTCGATGGGTGGGCGTTTTGGGGGACTACCTTATGTAATATTCACGTTCAAAGAGTTCTGATTCTCAGCCTAATTTGAATAAATGACTTTTTGATTTGGAAATCATCTGACTTTTATTATGTGACTACGCGCTACAGCGTCTAATAGAGAAGTATGGAAGAAAAAAACATATTGCGCCGACTACAATCAATTTGAGTAAGGGCTGGAAAATGGAAGAAATGATTTAAAAAAAAGACATTTACCTTCAAATAATGATTCAGTCTCGCTAAAGCTTCAATAAATATGTCAGCTCCCTTGTTACCAAACTCGTATCGACCGGCAATAAAGAAGTAGAGCGTCTTGTCCAGATCGAAGTTAAAATGACTGTGGACAAAAAGTAAAAATTAACTTTTTTTTTCTCTATTTACACAGCCACCAAGATTTTTCAACACAAAAGACAAGGTGTCAGGTTCTGGGGGGCTTGCTGTTTGTTATCATCATCAACAACCTATTAATCGTGGCACTGCTGGGCACAGGTCTCATACAGAGAAGGATTGAGGGTAATCACCACGCTTGCTCAATGCGGGTTGGTGATTTCAGACTTAAAACCTTGTAATTAGTCATTGGTGTCCAAGATATACTTAGAAAGAACATATAACTTAGAAAAGTTCCATTGCTACTTGCCTGACCTGAAATCGAACCCACACACTCATACTTGCGAGGCTGGTATTTTAACCACTAGCACACCACGACTTACGTTTGTTATCAATCAGAAAGAAATAAACAAAATATGTTTAATAAGCAAAGACTAAAAGACGCCCAGACACATACACCATCATTTGACTATCCTTTTCCCAACTATGTTGGTGACTGGTATACTGGGGGTCAGACATTCGTACTTCTGACGACCTGTAACGATCTTCAAATGACTGTCGGGCTTAAGGTGCTTTCCTAGCCACGGAGGGATCTCGGTATGTAAAGATGGTCACCCATTCACGGACCAGCCGCGGCAAACATAGTGTTACGGATGCACCTTATGTCAATGGCATAAGGTTCAATATTGCGTGATATTCAGTACATAAATTTGAAGCACTATATCTCGAGTCCTAGGTATTACAGAGCAATAATATAAAAACGCATTGCTAGACCTATGGATGGATCGAATGGTACAGGTCTTAATAATTTTATCAGTAAAATGTAGACATCGTGGACGTAAGGGAAGACTTCGGTGTGACATCAGCTACTTTCTACTTGTCATTGCCTACGATCGACTGTAGCTTCGTTGCCAATAAACTTCGCAACGCTTAACCGGCGTTTTAGTACCCTCAGCCCGTAACAATAGGTTAACCTGATCAATCGACCTTTGCAGCTGTTAATATTTCAGCCACGAGCCCCTCGATTCCGCTCGATTTAGAGGCCCGGAAGATTTATATACTCCCCGCCTAACCCTTTTCTTGATGGGATGATCAAATGACCTGTCCGTAATAGTGTTGAATATCTCCTCTGATTTTTGTGTTTATCGGCGGTGAACGCTTCCGAAAGCCCAAATTAAACTGAACGCGACCATAGAGTGTGCTTCTTCCGCTGACCGCCAGACGGCGTAGTGAACGTACTCCTAGTTGAACTGGAAAGCTAGCGAGTCATGGCCACGTTCTTTTAACGGTCATCGAATTTAAGTATTTAAAGTAACAGTAAAAGGAAAATTAGGCCTCAAAATCAAATTAAAAAAGTTAGGGAGTCTGCTAGTGAATTGTGTCGACGTGCGTCTTCTCGTTATCTGGACTGGTGGTCTACTGGTCTGGAGGTAAGTGGTTTGCCGCTTTAGCGCCTTAATCAGAGAGATACACTTCGAAGGCATCATTCTATCACATATTTGATTATAGTTTCTAATATATTATTCTAAATACAGTCCACTTGAATTTTCTTTAAAATCTTTCGTGGCAGGCACGATGCCGCCACACTCTAAGAATTATTTACCCATAAAAGTGTCCTCTGGAGAACTCATTGATCTTATCCTTGGCAAGCGCATGAAGGTTCTGGAACTCGTGGAGCGCGGAGAACTTCTTCACATTCAGCCCGTTAGGAGTGATGATGTCTGGCTTTCGTTTTAGGAGATGTTCGGCTTCGTATCCTAGAGGAGAAAATTATATGTACATACATAAAATAACAAAAGTATATAAATAAATATGTAAGCTATCATGCCCTTTATGCCTGGGGGTTTTTATTATCACCTATAAAGGGTGTCTCTAACATCGACGCACAAACGAGTACCATGGATCCAGTACATTGTTGTACAACCCCCCAGTGGTGCAAATTTACGTCGGTTTTTTCCTGATTAAAAAAAAATAATATGCCGTTTTTTCACTTTAAACCGTTCATAATTGCTATACTTTTATAACCCAATAAGATTTTAAAGGAAAAATTAATTAATTCGCTAACAGCTGATTTAATACAGTTCACATCAGGGATCAACGTCATACCCACAAAAACGCGCGGCGGCACGCTTGCAACGTTCAAATGCCGATCCGACACTTTTTTAAACACTGTGATTTCTGTACCCGCTCATTAACGCTATAAATGACTATCATAATTTTATTACTGGCATGCGGCTTACTCTTTTCGCGAAGATTGCGTTACGATGTCAGATACACCCTGTATTATTTGTCAAGAACTTTTTTTTTGCCGGTACGTCATAATTTCCTTTATACTTTATCAATATACATAAATGAGGCATCATTTTAAAGCTTTTCTGGACCACTACACCGGAAAAATACACAAATGACTCAGATTTCAGTGGTTTCTCGAAAATTAACGATTGAAAATCAAGGATTTAATGTGCGAAGACTTTGCACATACTTTTTATACAGTATGTTAAGAAAACCCTGTCCGACCCATAAGGATAATAAAGGTTAGGTAAACACATGACCAAATATAATATAAAATTTTACGTATTCATCATAGTACCAATACAAATGAATTTTGAAATAATCTTTTTTTCCCGCGAATTAATTCCAATTTCCCCGAATTTGGTAATTTTTAAAAGTGACAACACCGGTATTATTTTGAGCGAATAGCGATGCGACCACGTGCCGCGTGTCCTGCCGCCCGCCGCCCGCTAGCGGCAGGCGAAGGGTGGTCAACGCACATTTCTTAAGTTACCTCCTTTTGCGGAAATAATATTTATTTTTTTTAGGGGGATTTTTTTTTTAAGTTTAGCCCGGTTTTGTATGCATTAGTAGAATCAGTTATCGATACCTAACAACACCTTCACGGGTCGGACAGGGTTTTCTTAACATACTGTATAATAACTAGCTGACCCGGCAAACGTTGTTTTGCCATATAAATAATAAAAAAATTAAGGGGTGGACTACCCCTAACATTTATGGGGATGAAAAATAGATGCTGGCCGATTCTCATAGATACCGGATAAGCACAAAAAATTTCATCAAAATCGGTCGAGCCGTTTCGGAGGAGTTTAAGTTCGAACACCGTGACACGAGAATTTTATATATTAGATAAAGTATGTAAGTACACCGAAATAATACATTACTTAAAAATACATCCGAAAGTTGAGTTCCGTAAGAAATCGTATCTTCGCTTCCGCCTCCGACTACGCACAATTTTTGCGGAGTTATAACGGAGGTTTATTTACGTATTTATAAAATAAATAACACGCAAGCTGCGACGCTAGACAACTGTCCGGTCGCGTTTGAGCGCGAAATGGTCAAGAATCAACTAGTGCGAGACGGGAATGCGGCAAATACAATTTGTTTCTCCTTTATTTTCATTACTAGAAGGTAATATTTTTTTACAAGTCTACTACTATTAATTTACGTATTTAAAATAAAAAAAAAAATGTTTTAATTAAGAATATTTTTTTTTATATATCTACTTTTTTATATATTAAATATGGATATGTATGCCACTATAGGTGTTGTTTATAAATATTTCTAAAAATACCACCAGATGGCGTAAAACAAGGTATTTCGCCATTTTTGAAGGCAAAATTTATGTACTACTCGTATACAATTAATAAGTATACAAAAACTTTAATATTTTAATATTTTTTTAGTTAAAATTAAAAGGCGTATCGACATTATTCCTTCGTCGGCATTTCATTCAAAGGAGAAGTTTCATTTTGGGCCACCACTATGTACGCTATATAGATAAAAAGCAAAAAATATTTTTTTTTTTATAAAAATAATACTAAATTAATTTGAATAAAAATACAAGTAGGTATATATAATTAATTATTTGAAACGTTTTCTAGTGAGATAACCCTTTATTAAGGTAGCCATGACAGTGGTTATAACGTTTGATTGACGTCTTTGACAGTTCTATTTACCCGTTGTGTTCGTGTCGAGAGTTGATTGTGCTTATTTAATGGGCCGTATGTTCGGAATTCAAAGTCTTTGACCAGTGTGTGTTGCCAGTGATGACTTATGGAGTTGAGACGTGGTCGCTAACAATGGGCCTTATAAGAAGGCTCAAAGTCACTCAAAGGGCAATGGAGAGGGCTATGCTTGGGATTTCACTGCGCGATCGAATCAGGAATGAGGAGATCCGCAGAAGAACGAGAGTAACCGACATAGCCCGAAGAATTGCAACACTGAAGTGGCAATGGGCTGGACACATTGCCCGTAGGACCGATGCCCGATGGGGCCGACGGGTTCTCGAGTGGCGACCACGCACCGGAAGACGTAGCGTGGGTAGGCCCCCGACAAGGTGGACCGACGACCTGGTGAAGGTCGCGGGAAACCGCTGGTTGCGGGAGGCGCAGAACCGGTCGTCGTGGAGAACCTTGGGGGAGGCCTATGTCCAGCAGTGGACGTCTTTCGGCTGAAATGATGATGATGAATGATGATGATGATGTTCGGAATTCATGTTTTGTTTTTTTTCTCAGTCATATGGTAGATAATATAGATACGATAGCCTTAGATACATGATGTCACTGTCAGGATCTTATTTCACTTATTGCTGACCACCATATTTATTAGTAGTTGTGTTGCACTCCTTGGCTGAGTTAAATTGAATCTGTATAAAAACTAAGTCAAAATATAGGAAATTGACATAAAAAAGCAATTAACTATAATCTATACTAATATTTACATTAAGTGTACATAGTACTGGCCCAGGCTCCAAACATATCTGAAACATTTCCTTTAGATATAATATAAGCGCCGTAATTTCCGATATCCAATAATAAATTTTTAGTTCGAAAATAAACTATTTTAATCTAAAACTTACCAGTAATATCTGACACGGTAGTGAAGATATGAGTCATATGTGCGGCCGCTCGCTCCATACAGTATCGGTGATAGATCTGTCGCTTGCCTGCTTCTTCATCGACAGAAAACTGTGAAAAAAAAGGTTATAGTCCTATATATTCGTTTAAGAATTAGCGTTAGCGTTTTGAAATAGCGCTTTGGGGATGATTAGCAACAGGAGACACCCTGGTTGGGTGACAACATAGAGCTCCTGGCCACCATCATTTGACAAATATGTGTTCGCTGATTAGGGGGCAGGTCCGAGTCGACGACGCGTCGTGTTTCACGCGCGCCTCAAAGAGATGTCAGCACATCGTGACGGGGTCCACGAAGACCGATGCCACCTGGGTCAGGTTTTTTTTTTTTTTTTAATATTTATAAACTAGCGCTTGACCGTAATCCCGCCTGATGGTAAGCAGTGATGCGATCGTTGATGGTAAAGTCTGCCACGCCCTCCCGCTCCGCCCAGAGCGCGAGAGGTGATTTGATGATTCAAGCTAGCGAAGAATTATTTCCAAGAAGTACTAATTTCTTTGAAAGTAGTTATTCGCTAGCTTTAGATCTAGATCAACAAATTCCAATAAAGACCAGCAAAATTGGGTGCTGGTGTAAAACACTAGTACTATCTATTTCAATCATAGTGCTTATACATACCTCCATATCTTCGAAAAATGTATCTGCTTTGCTAAAAATGTATCTGCTACTGATATTCAGATGTATTCCGTTAGACTTTTTTTTCTTGCTTTTATGGCTTCACACGGTTTGTGCATTGAATTGTTCATGTCCAAAAAGACGGCCGCGTGACCCGTCTTACGATGGAGGTTTGAGACAAAGTCATGATATGGCCACTACGCTGCGATATTTCACTGTTCTTTATGAATTATTTACTAAATGCACTTTTTACTACATAAATCACGTACTTTTAAATAATAAACAACACTATAAATAATTTTAAAAGTCCAATGAAAAATGAGCGTGACACTCAGCTTGACTTTCCCGCCAAAACCTCCGTGTGATTTTTATATGAAGATTGTTATATAATCTTACCTTATCTAAATTGTTGTAGAAATCAGTGTTACCAGCACACAAGTATCTTCCAAGGAGTGTGGCGTGGGTCGTGAATACCGTCGCGACGTCGATGTGACGAGTCCTGGGAATTAAGGTAGAAAAACATCGCATTCATTGCTTGCAAGTTAACTTGTTATAATAATAAGATGGAAATACATACACTCTTCGAACACAGTCTATACAACATCACATACAAATATGACCACACGACTGACGTGAAACTTCTTTTGCACCATCTGTATGTATATATATATATATATATGTGTGTACAATATACACATGTATACACATATACATATATTAATTTTCTATAAATATTTAAATTTATTTCATGCTTTCATTTATAAATTAATATTTTTGCATAGACCTCCAATTAAAAAAAAAAAAATTAAAAGTGGATTCCCTCGGGGCCAAAAGGTCGGGCTCTTCCTCCTAAATCAGGGGACCCCAAACTCGGGTAGTCCACGACCTCTGGTTCCCGAGATAATCCACGGGGGGGTGAGGTAACTAAAGGGGGTCGGGGAGGGGGATAGGTTTCGTGGGGTTGCGGGGGGGAGGGGGAGGGGGAGAGGAGGGGAGTGGATTCCCTCAGGGCCAAAAGGTCGGGCTCTTCCTCCTGAATCAGGGGACCCCAAACTCGGGTAGTCCACGACCTCTGGTTCCCGAGATAATCCACGGGGGGGTGAGGTAACTAAAGGGGGTCGGGGAGGGGGATAGGTTTCGTGGGGTTGCGGGGGGGAGGGGGAGGGGGAGAGGAGGGGAGTGGATTCCCTCAGGGCCAAAAGGTCGGGCTCCTCCTCCTGATTCAGGGGACCCCAAACTCGGGTAGTCCACGACCTCTGGTTCCCGAGATAATCCACGGGGGGGTGAGGTAATCAATGAGGGGGGTCGGGGGGTGTTCGCAGCGTCATGTTCTCGAAGAAATTCATAGTTCTTAATCAATCAAGGTACTTAGCTTAATAATTGAGCTTATGAGGCTCGAAAGCAATTTGTACTTTGTGTCCAATTATCGTATTGTGACGATATCTTAAAGCTTCTATACTTTCAATTATATCAGAAATGTTCAGCAAAAATATATAAAACAATATAAAGGCCAGAACAGAACGAAATTTATAAATTTATTTGTGCTCTTAGGTAATCTTTATAATTTTTTTTTTTTTTTTTATAAATTATAAACCAGCGCTTGACCGCAATCCCGCCTGATGGTAAGCAGTGACGCGATCGTTGATGGTAAAGCGCGCTAGTTTATTAAGAGCCTATTCACTCTAGCCTTGAAGACACTCAAAATCAATTGTTAACAAATCTTAAAAAGATCCAAAAAATATATATTGCCTTCGGCGAGATGCGAACTCACAACTTCATACTCGACTCAATTGTTAACAAATCTTAAAAAGATCCAAAAAATATATATTGCCTTCGGCGAGATGCGAACTCACAACTTCATACTCGACTCAATTGTTAACAAATCTTAAAAAGATCCAAAAAATATATATTGCCTTCGGCGAGATGCGAACTCACAACTTCATACTCG
Organism: Sesamia inferens; assembly: GCA_037179545.1. Taxonomy (NCBI): domain Eukaryota; kingdom Metazoa; phylum Arthropoda; class Insecta; order Lepidoptera; family Noctuidae; genus Sesamia; species Sesamia inferens. Next base: position 11,247,333 of record CM073951.1, on the reverse strand, counting down.
ACAGGTCATGCAATATTTACACGAGCCAACTCCTTGTTTGTATTACAGACGAAATAGGACTATACTCTGCTTCCGTTCGCCTTCATCGTTTTTTTTCCTATCATTTTTCGTAACGCTTTCGCTAGTTTACTCCCCAAGTCAAGCGTGCCTAAAGAAGTTTCACTTCAAAAAATCCCTCAATGTGCATCACAATGTCCACACCACCTTTATTTGTTTCCCTACATAGAGTGGTGCTGACAATCCGTCAATAAATGAAAACACGAACAATGCTGGTTCATAGGAATAATCCTAAACCATAGAAAAAAACCTTCATCAAAAATAAAAAAATGAAAATTTCAAACAAACTAAATCGCATAAAATTGCAAACGGAATAGAACATCCTTTAGAAATATTGGTTCACTGACCTCCGCTCGGCGACAGCGCGATCCTGTCTCGACTTGCTTTTTTCGCGCCATTATTATTAAAGTTTGGTACCGCTGGATGCGGCGGTCATTAACCTTTAAGCACTTCCTTACGAACATGTAGAAAATGTGAAAACTGAAAAATAATTTCCCGTGACTAAACTAATCGACATATTTATATTATTTTTTATGGGTAGACTGAGAATGTGTTGAGGTACACGATTTTAATTTATTGTCGTATTGTCAGCACCACTCTGTATAATAGAATAGGGGGGGGGGGGGGGGGCTCGCACGCGGTTATTTGGCAATAACATCGTAGATTTTGTTACTGCGTGGTTTATTTAAAAGTTGGAGATAAGATTTTTTCGGGGAGCAGCTGCGCCCCCTGCCTTCCTTCCTTATATAAGCATATAAGCATCATCTCTGTATCGTTTCTCTTCTTTCAGAGTTGGTCAGGCTCGTTCCTGACCGATTGGATGAAGAAGGCACAGCACAAAGAAAGAATATGGGGGTTGCCTTTGCCCAGCAATGGCCCAATATAGGCTAATAGAAAAAAAAACCTCTTACGTACGTGGATAAGAGTCCAGAGTCATTTTAGTTAACTTATTACTAACATTAGGGTAAGTTTAACGTTTACTAATTATGATATTTATGTAATTTAAATTTATTCTGTACTATCTGCGCCCACTTCGTTTGTTGAAGAAATCAGAGTATCGTGAAAAAGTATTTTTAATTTTGTGACTGAAATACAAAAGTTAGACATAGGCTATTTGACAGATTTATAATTTCTATCCTGAATTACTTGGTTGCGGTTAAGAAGTTCACCGAAAGTATTTTATTATTTTATTTTAAGTACGTATTTCGTAAGAAACATGCAAATAAAAATTCAAAATTCAAATAAGCCGCCGAAACGCTTTATTCAGCAATATGGCGTCGCGCCTTTTAAGTGACGTCACAAGCATATAAACGATTTTCGGTTACGCAGTGGTGTTTGTATTTATCTGTTATTTGTCGTTGTTTATCTAATAAAATGGTTTACAAGTGGTGTGCTGTACCGGGTTGTGCAATTACATCGATAAAACACCTGAGAACACATAGAACACTACCTACACACGTGACATTAGCCAATCCGGATCGATTCACAATATGTGGCGCGAGATACAAAAAGTCAAACATGTTTTTGTTTTTGGATATATTATTTTTATTAAAACTCATGTAAATGACATAAAGAACCCTCATTTTATGCATTCAAAGCAACAAATCACAAAAAAAAAAAACATACTGTCAAATAGCCTATTTATGCTGTCGGTAACTTTTTCTACGCTGTTACTCCGCTTCTCTGGAACTACAGCTTTTTCTCCAGCCTATAGAGGGCCACTCCTGGACAAAGGCCTCTCCCAAGGTTTTTCATTACATTGGGGGGGGGGGGGGGGGCATTGCCATAATCCCCACGCTTGTCCGTTGGTTTGGAGATCGCAGTAATTTGATATTCCACAGAAGAAGCGCTGTGCCCGCTTGCCTGGTGAGAGTTCCCTTAGTCGCCTCTCTAGACACTCACGGGAGGGAATGGAATGCCCCGTGTGGGGTATCGGGTTTAGAATAGGTTAAGCCCGATATCACACTGAGCAGACGGAACTACATACCCACACTTATACATTGATTCTGCAGATCAAGGCCTTACTATTTTATTATTTATTTATTCAGACTACATATGGTCCATTGTGTTAGTAACAATTTCACTTAAACCTATGTTAGTACTTAATAACTAAAACCGATTTTGTACGGTCCGCTAATGCCCACACAATCGGACTATCTGCCCGGGCCGCTATCGAGTGCTGAATGATGTTGGGACTGTCACACAACCCGCGAATTAACGAGGCAGATTTCTTGCGCCATACTGCGTCAAAACTGACAACGCGCGCGTCAGCTAAGAGCATCCTGAACGTATTGTTGTATTGGATACGCAAAGCGTTGTAAGCCCTATGGGTATATCTGAACCACAGTGCCCCCGAGTAGTGATGTACAATACGCCTTAAAAAGGCGACGCGCGATCTGCCCACTAGTTTCGAGAACGGGTCTTCGATGCCCGCCCGGCTCCCGCGCCGCTGCCGCCGCCGCCCCGCTGCCCGCAAGCTTCGAGGCAGCGGCCTTAGAGGTCACAGTTTAACATAAATTACCTGAGCACAATAAGACCGATACCAGCCTGCCATTCGTGGAAATGAGCGACAACACGAGGCGGAGTGTCGCTGTAATCTTCAGCTGCTTTCCGAAACTGTAAAAATATAGAACAGAATGGAGTTTATATGTCACTTATAAACATTTCTCCTATCTGTCTAGGGTTTTCGTGTTTTGCCAATATTATTTATGAAATGAAATGAAATCGTTTATTAAGCAAGTAGGATCACTGACCACTTTTACACGTCTTTTTTTTAACTAGATGAACTAACTGTCTACGTATGAGAAGAAATAGCCGAAACAAACTCAGGGATCATCGTTATTTTTCAAGTCCAGACATTAAAAATGAAAATGTTTACAATAATTTACGTTATAATTAGGTACGCATGTTGCTTAATAACAATGCTTAGCAGAGCGAGCAGCTCAGTCCCAAGCTTTTTTGTCTTCTAAATATTTTTGGATTTTGGATATTTTTTTCTATATTTTTTCCCAATTTTATACGTCATACATCGTAGGACTGGAAGAAATTTTTAAGTGTCTTCAAGGCTAGAGTGAATAGGCATGACATTTCATCATTTCAAGTGCACCGCAATACAACGTTAATTTTTGTTTATACGAGACATGAATAAAGTTTGTTCAGAATAAGCAACTGAATCGATTTCAATCATCTTTACATGATGTTATATAATTACAAACTAGTGCTTGACTGCAACCCCGCTTGGTGGTATGCAGTAATGCAATTGTTGATGGTAAAGCGCGCTAGTTTATTAAACCCAATCACTAAAAAAACTTTGTTAAACTTAGTAGTTAAACTTGGCGTTATCGCAAAGGTCCGGCAGTACTTCACACCAGGGCAGCTTAATGTTGTACAAAGCACAGTTCCGTTCGTGTGTGGAGTACTGCAGCCACATTTGGGCTGGTGCTGCTAAGTGTCACCTGGCCAGTTTGGATTCAGTGGAGAGGCGTGCGAAGAGGCTGATTGGTGACCTTGATTTGACTCGAGTTGGTCTCCAAAGCCTAGAGCACAGGCGTAGAGTAGCCAGCCTTTCGGTATTCTATAGGATACATTTTGGGGAGTGTGCGAGGGAATTGCACGATTTAATTCCCCCATCTCCGTTCCACCATCGGACGACCCGTCGTACGGCGAGTTTCCACCCTTATGTTGTTAACACCTCTACGATCCGGACGAAGCGTTTCGCCTCCTCCATTATACCGCGTACATCGAGGGACTGGAACAATCTGCCGGCGGCGGTGTTTCCGTCGGACTACAATTTGAGTGTCTTCAAGGCTCGAGTGAATAGGCTCTTAATAAACTAGCGCGCTTTACCATCAACGATTGCGTCACTGCTTACCATCAGGCGGGATTGCGGTCAAGCGCTGGTTTGTATTTAAAAAAAAAGAATAGGAAGGAAGACGGTAGTTGAGCGAGGTGATGCAATGTTAAACCCAACAACACGACCAACGATGCTGCGCCAAAGGGAGATTGATCTGAAGACCCTCCACGACCAAACTCCCAACACAACAACATTTGGCGCATCGTACCCGGCACACATCGCAACACAACTGCTCAGACCCGTCCTCCGTACGGTTTCACCAGACATCATGCTAGAACACGACGAATCGCTTGGCGGCAAGGCTTTGTCTGGTGGGTGGTAACTTCTGCCGGCGGCCGATGTTATGGCCTACCACCGAGAAAATTTGTCCTCAGATCTACATTAATTCAACATCCAACTTCACAGTTGTAGAGTACAACTGTGAAGTTGGATGTTGAATTAATGTTACAAACATTATAATTCTTTGATAACAATCTTAGACTGACCTCGCCAATAAATTGCGCCACCATGAACCCTAGGATCACAGCATCGTTAGCTTCGATGTCTAAATGCGGTATCCCAATGCCGCATGTGCTCCACAGCTCCTGCTTGTACGTGTCCAGCTGCCAGGCGCCGGAGCCAATGTCGAACAGAATGATCTGAGGATTTCCATCCACGAGCCAGGTACCGGTGTGGACCTGGAAATGGGTGATATATTAGTAAAGATGCTGATAAAACAATTTGTTTGTTTGTATAAAATACTATAGAATAGAATAGAATACTCTTTATTATCTACACCATATACATAGATTACAGAACACGAATAAAAAGATTTTACAAAGGGTGACACACAATGAATCAAATCAAAACTGTTTATTTCAAATTAACCATCCGTTGGTGCTTTTGAATAGTCAATGTCGGTCAGTCCAAGTAAAGTGAAGCTAAATTGCACGTTCCAAAGCGTAGATCTCTATGGAGAAGAACGTGCAAGAAACTCCATGGACACTCTTTTAAAATCGTATGAGTTACTTTTCTTCGTTACATATTTCTGTTGCTTCTAATGGGCGGTCAAATCGCTAAGAGCGATCTTTTACAGAGGACCTTCTCCATTCTGAATCATCATCATCATCAGCTCAGTCACATGAAGTCCAGTGCTGGACACAGGCCTCGCCCAAGGATTTCCAAAAAGAACGGTTGGACGCGGCCTGCATCCAGCGCTGCCGCATTGACCATCGTTATATCGAAGCTAGAGGGGAGCGGGGAGCGGGAGGAGGGACAGGGTTAAGAAATTACACGCGTTATTTACCGTCATTTTAAAGGTCTTAAATTCAATGTGGCGAAGACGGTGTACATGGCCAGCAACACCACAGACCCTATGCCTGTGTGCATAGGCGGAGACAGGGTCGAGTGCACAGATCAGTTTAAATACTTGGGGTCTGTGCTCCACGCGTCCGGCGACATTGATTGCGACGTTAAAGTACGCATTTCCGCAGCTTGGGCAAAATGGCGTGAGATGACAGGTGTCATTTATGACCCCAAAATGCCAGTTAAGCTTAAGGGACAGGTCTATAAGACCATCATTAGACCTGTCCTTCTGTATGGCAGTGAGGCGTGGCCTGTGCTTGAGCGACACAAGCAGGAGCTGCGTGTCACGGAGATGAATATGCTGCGGTGGATGTGTGGAGTTACGCGGAAAGACCGCATCAGGAACTCCCGCATTCGTGGCAGTCTCCATGTCCGTGACATAGCAGACAAACTGCAAGAGATTCGCCTGCGCTGGTACGGTCACGTCTTACGTAAACCGGCATGTTACGTGGGTCTTGCCATGGCGCCTCCGCCGGGCCGGAACAAGCGAGGCAGACCAAAGAAGTGCTGGCTTGACGTTGTAAGAGATGACATGCGTGCTAACAATCTCACACCACAGGATGCCAGAGATCGTGCGAAATGGAGGCGTAATAGTAGGAAAGCGGACCCCGGGCTCCAACGCGAAAGCCGCGGATGCGACCGGGATTATACGCTGAGATGATGATGATAATGCTGATTTACCGTAATTTTAAAGTCTTTGATGGACATAATTGGACTAATTCATTTTCTTATAACATCGTGCATTAGATAAAATCAATCAGTGACCCGCCAAGCGCTGAGCTGCTAGGTTGTGTACGTGTGTCCCGATTTCAATCAAGTGATTTCAACCTTGTCTTTTAGTTCATTCATTTTCTGCGTCTTCAATCAATTTAAACAAACAGTCAATGAACAACCCGTTGGTTCAACACAGACAGACACTTCTGCAGTAGGTACACACCGTCGTAACTAGCGTGACGTTACTAAAGGTGAGAGGTATATACTGGTATAGGTTTATGGAATAGGTTTCACGTCATAATTTTAAAAACTAGGTTTCGCATCGGCGTAATCCTTTTGGTAATCAATTACCTAAAGCATTGGAATATTGATAGAACATATGCTAACTCTAAGCGTCAAACATACCTTGTAACCTTGGCTTCTCAGAGCATTGACGGCGATAGTGAGCGGCGAGTTCGGAGGGAAGTCGGCCTCCTCAACTTCGGTACGGGCGCACTGTTCTTTGTAGGGACCTGATGAAAAAGAAGTATTAAACAAAAGTCAAACATGTTGTTTTTTTGTCGTCCTCCGTGGCGCAGCGGTCTACACGCCTGCCTGCAACGTGGAGGCCCCTGGTTCTATCCCCGGCCAGGTCATGATGGAAAACGATCTTTTCAGAAATCAGAAATATTTTATTTGTGAAACATAGGTACAGTGGTTATTCATATTTGAGGATAAAGTGCGCTATGATCAGCCTATTATAGGCATACAAATTTATGGTTGAATGTTGTCTGTGGACGGGTGACCATCTTTACAGACTGAGACTCTTTAGAGCCCCGGAAAGTACGGTGAGCTATTGGTTACGGCTCTCAATCGTAGATCTTTGACAATTGTTACAGGTCTTCAAAAGCCTGAAAATCTGACCAGCAATCTTACCAAGGGGTGTCGTATTACCCAGTAACTGGGTTGTGGAGGTCAGATAGGCTGTCGCTCCATGTTAAACACTGGTATACAGCTGAATCCAGACTGGAAGCCAAGCCCAACATAGTTGGGAAAAAGGCTTTGTAGATGACGATCTTTTTTTTTCTGAGTGGAAAATCCTCATGGATGGCCGCCGCGGTCGGTCTGTCAGGCACTTACTGACTACAAACCACCTCGGTGTTCCATTTCATACCTTATGCCGGGGGTTACGAGAACGAACACTGCTTCGGCAACCTCCGATTGGTCGCTATGGACCTCCTAGGGTGAAGGTCAAGGGGGGGGGGGGGGGGGGGGTGAGGTGTTTGACTTCCCCCGTGACTTCTAAGAGTGGCGCGCGTGGAACACTTTACACCGCCACCTCGAGTCCTGAGCCCCGAGCCTTTCGCTCCTGGACCCATTTAGGGCTTTAAAAAAAAAACCTTACCTAACAAGCAGTAATTCTCCCCCATTTCCTCGGTGGAGACATAAGCCTTCGATCTGATCACAGTGTAGATACCACCAACTGGAATAGAAAAAATACAAAATATTATAATTTTCACTTATTTCGAGGACTTAGAAATGATCGTTATAATTTTGGGATGAAGAAGAGAGATGGAGGATGGAATCTGAACTGAAAGGTATGCAGCTGAAATGAGAATGCCAAGATGTGGACGAATGGATGCAAGTGGATGAAAGTGCGTGATTTATGTAGTAAATAGTGCATTCAGTAAATAATTCATAAAGAACAGTGAAATATCGCAGTATAGGGGCCATATCATGACTTTTTCTCAAACCTCCGTAGTAAGACGGTTCACGCGGCCGTCTTTTTCGACATGAATGAAAATTCATTACGTGACATTGGCTAAATGCACAAACCATACGAAGCCAAAAAAGAAAGAAAGAAGATCTTTTAAAGATTTTTGTTTTTCTTGAAATTGGTACAAAGTCATAACTAGGGCCACACTAAAAAAAAAGTGACACCGCTAACTGAAAAATTGTGAGAAAATCAGTTGTCATGGTACGGACATGTGTACGGAGGTATGAGGAAAATATTGTGAGGAGAGTTTTGGGTTAGAATGTCGATGTCTATAAGAATAGGGGAAGACCAAAGTAACGATGGGTGGAAAGCGTGAATGATGGAGGAAGGTGGGACTGTATAAGGGCCTAATAGAGAGATAAGGAAGAAAAAGACATTATTTCGCCAACCAAAAATATATTTCTCGGTGGTAGGCCATAACATCGGCCGCCGGCAGAAGTTACCACCCACCAGACAAAGTCTTGCCGCCAAGCGATTCGTCGTGTTCCGGCATGATGTCTGGTGAAGCCGTACGGAGGACGGGTCTGAGCAGTTGTTTTGCGATGTGTGCCGGGTACGATGCGTCAAATGTTGTTGTGTCGGGAGTTTGGTCGTGGAGGGTCTCCAGATCAGTCTCCCTCTGGGTTAAATATTGCATCACCTCGTTTAACTGCCGCATTCCTTTATATTCAGTCAGTTTTTTGAGTGGATGGGCTTATTAAACTAGCGCGCTTTACCATCAACGATTGCATCACTGCTTACCAACAGGCGGGATTGCGATCAAGGACTAGTTTATAAGTATTAATATATATATATACATTAGGAAAACGGCAGGAGATTGACGAATGTTCAGGATGAAATCTAACCTAAGATAACATCTATTTCAAATATTTCAAATTGATGTTATATCATGCTTAACAAATATCAACTTTATGTAAATAGTAATTAAGGTGAATTTAGAGTGACATAGTTCCCTTGAAAAAGTTTGAATAATGTTTTAAGTTCTAGCATAAACTGAACTTTATTACGTACTAGCGACCCGCCCCGGATTCGCACGTGGACAAATGATATAGTTACCTAAGCCTTCCTTAAGAAACGGTGGCCCTTCAATAAAAATAATCTACTGTGCCGCCCATCAGCCATAACTGACTCTGCAAGATACACCGACCTTATTGTCCATGGATAGTCAGTTCCACAACCTTCAAACAGAATGAAAGCCTACCGGGGTAGCACGTTTGTTCGAAATAATGGTCCCCCGCTCCGGCCCACTCCCTCTGCGGTTTAGGCAGAGAAACACTCGAGTAGCAGGCGGCCGGCACGGGCGCGAGCGGCACGCGGATTTTTTCTGGTGTTTAGTTTTGAATAAATCGTGATATCTCCTGAATGAAACAACCAATTCCAATAATTCAAAAAGCGATCTGCTGCTACTGAAATTACCTTTGATATAACGTAATTTATTTGGATAAGGAACACTCTGATTTCGACTGGCCTTTTAATTAACTTTTCAAACATAAAAAAGTAGTCATAATGAAGAAACTATAGTAGGTAGACATATGGTGTCGCAGACTTTCCAACTGGTGATCCAGCTGCCTAACGAGAGCCTCCTGAGTTCTTGGTGGAGGCTCTTGGCTGTTACGATTATCGGTACAATGACTGCTGAATCCACATCCCACATGTCGACAATCTCGCGAACCAAGGCAAGATACTTGACTTGTTTATCTTTCTCGGCTTTCACAGGGTTCTCATCATACGGGATGGTTATGTCAACGCACGCCGCCGGCCTGATTGATCCATCATCACTATATCAGGCTTATTGGCAACAATAGTCCTGTCAGTGATGATGGATCGATCCCAGTACAATTATTATAATTATTTTTCCTTAAGCTTATATTTATTTACAATCAAATCAAATCAAATAACCGCCTTTTTAGATATAGATATACCTACATATATGTCCAAACATAGACTAGGTTTTATCCAGCACCATAATAATTGCACACCACACTAGTTCTACCAATTTTAATAATTTTGAAGCATATTGCTAATCCATTGCTCTATATGATAGAAAAATAAGTGTGCTCAACAACGTTAATAACGTAATGAATGTTGATGAACTGCCAGAACGAAAACCATTGCCACTTGATAGTGTGTTGCGCAATTATCCTCCAGATTACCCTGGCCTACTTCAAACCAGGGCTCGTCTTAGTGGTTCTAAGACAAAAAGCAAGGAACTTGTAATTCAAGTATTTGCAAGGACTGAAAACTTCACACCGGCTGGACATAGACAATAGACGATTGGGTTACAGAAACAGGCGCCGTTTGAGCAAAATGGAGGGACATTTAATAATAATAATTTAAATGTTTATACTTTTTATCTACTCTCATATCAAAAAATTAAAAATATAAAACTAAAAAGGAGTTTATATTGACGTACTTTACCCATGGTATATCAAAAGGAAATTAAAAAATTAAATTATAACATAATTTCTCTAACAAAATAATGTTATAATATTTTTTTTTTCATTACCGTACAGATTACAAACCATAGATAGCACTATTTCATTTTATTTATCTGTGACTGCGCACGCTTTGGCGCGTGCGCTTTGATGTAGGGTGCAGAATTTTGGCGCCAAATACGTTTCTTTGCATTGAGAGTCGTTGTTGTGTTTCGCTGCACACATGATTATTATTGTTTCTTAAAATGTATGAGATTAGATAAAGTACTGTATGAAACTGTACATAATTAGGTATTACACACTCGTGCTTAATATCCCTCATTATGTAACAGTTTCATAAACTACTATTATATGCAACTATTTAAAAAAAACATCGTGAGGAAACCGGTATGCCCAAGAGCCAAAAACAAATATCTAAGACATGTGACATCTGCCAACCCGCACTGTGACCGCGTGGTAGATTACGGCCCACTCCCTCTCATCGAGACGAGGCCCATCAGTGGGATTATTATAGCCTGATTATGATTATGATATCATATTTTGGAAAACTTCAACCGTTTACGCAGCGCCCACAACAGAATCCCTCTAAGATAAATAATTTTCCCCCGTTTTTCCCACATGTTCTACCGATTCTTCGCTCCTATTGATCGCAACGTGATGTTATATCATCAGACGTCATCCAACTTGTCGATTCTATAATAAACTCACCATGACATGTTATGTGAACTGAGTTTAGAGTGAGATGTCAATAGGGATGTATCCAAGGTATGAAAATAAAAAAAATAATTTTTCCGTCTTATAGATAATAAAAAAAATTAAGACCCGTATTTTTTATTTTGCCGAAATTACCAAAAAATATTGAGGTATTAAAGTTACAGAGTGGGGGCTAATTACGTCACGCCGCGGTAGATTTTGCACCACGGCGTGACGTCATGCGACATTTCAAATCAATATATCTTCCGAAGTATTTGAATGAAAGAAAAAATAAAAAATACGTGTTCAATATTTTTTATAAATCTATCTGGTGGACATTAAATTATTTTTTAGGATACAAGCCAATAGTGTCAATACCTTTTTGTTTGGGACGGGAAATCATCAAATGATCCTGACTTGCCTGTGCGACGGCCAGGGCCACGGTTACTTTTTTAAACAACCTGCAACCCTGACCCAGGAGGCATCGGTCTTTGTGGACCCCGTCACGATGTGCTGACATCTCTTTGAGGTTCACGTTTTTAACATTAGTTGGAATAACAACTCACTCCAAGCACACTTCACTCAACTTTTCACGATGAGAAAATCACCTAATCGAATTGCAGGTCGCTGGATTCGTTTATGAGTTTGCAATACTGAATTCTTTATTGCACTTTTTTTATAATTATAAACCGCAAACTCGCCTGATAGTAAGCAGTGATGCAATCGTTGATGGTAAAGCGCGCTAGTTTATTAATAGCCTATTCACTCAAACAAAACTGAGTGAATAGGAAGGAAGACGGTAGTTGAGTGAGGTGATGCAATGTTAAACCCAACAACACGACCAATGATGATGCGCCAGAGGGAGATTGATCTGGAGACCCTCCACGACCAAACTCCCAACACAACAACATTTAGCGCATCGTACCCGGCACACATCGCAACAGAACTGCTCAGACCCGTTCTCCGTACGGCTTCACCAGACATCATGCCGGAACACGACGAATTGCTTTTCGGCAAGACTTTGTCTGGTGGGTGGTAACTTCTACCGGCAGCCGATGTTATGGCCTACCACCGAGAAAATTGCGTTCCACAATGCAAGCTTAGGTGGTAAATTTTGACAAAAGTAACAATCATGGATTAGCATAAATAAGGGAAAGTGGAGAATCAATTGCACATGAGGAGTACGGACGAAATAGCACCACACACTGTTCGACGAAGTGGATGTTATAGATTTGCGAGATATTCTACGAGGCACTCTGAAATTGTACAAATGTCAGCACATCAAGTTACTGCAATCCGTCAGATTTCTTTATCCGATTTTCAACCTTATCTCTAAAGTATAAAGCTGAATATCTGACAGCTTCGGGTAGCTTGACCTGCTGTCATCCGTACCTACATTCCAATTGTGAGCAGTCATCTTAGCCAACATCTTATATGTTAAGCAAAATATTCATGTGTACACCAAAAACTGCGATATTCATAATATTAACACCAGAAACAAGGACAAACTGCGAGCCCCTTTTCACCGACTTCAAAAGGTTCATAACTCTTTTGTTGGGCTTGGTATAACTTTTTATAACAAGATACCCTCTGCTTTGCTAAACTTGCCTTACAATGCATTTAAAGCACAAATCAAATCCAAGCTTTGTTCAAAGGCATATTATTCCGTAAGTGATTATTTAAATGATAAGAATAGTTGGTCGCTCTGATTAACTCAGGACAATGTTTGTGTTCTTTCTCCGGAATTAGCTTACTGATTCGTTATACGAGTTCATATAATTCACTTTTTTTCAATACATAAATATGTAAGCTGTCCCGCCCGGGGCTTTTATTTAAGTAATAAGTTTTTAGTTAGTTACATTTTCATTTAAATATATATATATATATTGTTTAGCTTTGCTGGTATTTTGGCGTGGTAGCTGGCATATGGTAAATAATTTCATTGTTGTTGTATTTTATCGTGTTCATCACTATACGTAATATTGTATAAAGTCATGTGTTTTTTTTAAATGAACAGACAGCTGTACTGCTGGGGAGTTTCTTCCGCCACTTCTTCTTCCCAGCGAAAGCGCTAGGAAGTGTCGATGGGTGGGCGTTTTGGAAGACTATTTTATGTAATATTGACGTTCAAAAAGTGCTGATTCTCAGCCTAATTTGAATAAATGAATTTTGATTTTGAGTCAATGGTATTATTGAGCAGTTTATAGACTTTAACTCTTACCTTTATTAGCTACCTCCCAAGCAGTCTCAAAGGTCCATCGGTTCTCGTCGCTGGCTGCGCGTCCCTTGTCCATATAAGAGAGAAGGTCATGAGTCGACTCCGCTCTGTAGAACCGCTTCGAAGATCTGTCCCGTGACATTGTGGCCTGTGGAGAAAAGAAATAGAAAAATAACCTTATATTAAAAAAAAAAAGTCGAGTTGGGCTAGTGGTTAAAACACCAGCCTCTCAAGTATGAGTGCACGGGTTCGATTCCTGGTCAGGCAAGTACCAATGTAACTTTTCTAAAGTTATACATAGGTATGTACTTTCTAAGTATATCTTGGACATCAATGATTGAAGGTGAAGGAAAACATCTTGAGGAAACCTGGACTTTAAGTCTAAAATCGCCAACCCGCATTGAGCAAGCGTGGTGATTACACTCGATCCTTCTCTGTATGAGAGGAGACCTGTGCCCAGCAGTGGGAAGATAAAAAGGTTGATAATGAACCTGATATTCCATATCAAGCTACTACAAATTTTCAAATTTCTTTATTAGAATTTCACCTTTATCGCTAAAGTTTTAAGGCTCAAAGTTGATTGGGAATTTTTAACAGTTTCGGGTAGCTTGACCTGCAGTTGTCCTTACAATAGCAATTAAATACATTTGGAAAAGTCAATAAAACAATAGCGGCCAAATAAGCATTCAAGTGTAAGGTGATCACTTATACTTGAATGCTTAACTGACCGCTATACCAATCCTACCAAATTGCATTTATTTTTAATTATTAAAAATAATGCGTGACCGCAATCCCCCTGATGGTAAGCAGTGATACAATCGTTGAGGGTAAAGCGCGCTAGTTTATTAAGAGCCTATTCACTCAAAAAAAAACTGAAAATGGGGAGTATCCACCTTATGTGGTGACACCACTACGATCCGACCGAATTATTGCGCCTCGTCTTTTATATCGTGCAATTTGCCAGCGGTAATGTTTACATCTGACTACAATTTAAGTGCCTTCAAAGCATGAGTGAATAGGCTTTTAAACTAGCGCGCTTTATCGCTTTAAACGATTACACCACTACTTACCATCAGACGGGATTACGGTCGAGCACTAGTTCATAATTTATAAAAAAAGAGATACGGTGCCCTCGCGCACAGGCAATTGAAGGAACGCGGGTTGCTTTTAGTCATTTGGTTTTAATGGGACAAAACCCGCCACACTTTTCCCAACCACTGCAACTCCTGAAAGCCAGAATCAACAGTGGCGACCGCCAGAAAAACGCCGAGCAATGAAGCTCGACGAGTCCCGGAGAAACGATTCAACTGTCTTGGGCCCCGTAACGAAATTAATCAGAAAAGAATAGCGGAGGAGTAAGAAAAAAGATATATTTTTCCACTTCCCTCCATAACAAGCAGGAGACAGAACAGAACTAGGCCAATCGGCACAAAGGGACATTATTGCAACTGGGAGAAGCCCAGATTGCCAAACACCACGGAATAAAATTTGATTAAGTTAATGGGTCCTAAGTAGGTATTAGCTGTTACAATTGATTTCAATAATAGGTATGGCAAAAGCGCCTGAACGCACGGAAATTGGTTCTAGTTTCTACAAGGTCCGTATAATAAACGACTCCGGATGTAACTTGTACACTATCCAACATAATATTGCGTTCATTCTGCCAAAGAACACACTCCCACAAGATGTGATGTGCGGACTGTTCAAATTCACAGTTCGATGTAGAACACTTTTAGTCTGCTTTTAGTCAGTAAAAATCTGACATGCCCTTCCGCTCCGCCTAGAGCGGGAGAGGTCTTTTTTAATAATAATTATAAACTAGCGCTTGACCGTAATCCCGCCTGATGGTAAGCAGTGATGCGATCGTTGATGGTAAAGCGAGGTAGTTTATTAAGAGCCTATTCACTCAGAAAAACTGAGCGAATAGGAAGGAAGACGGCAGTTGAGCGAGGTGATGCAATGTTAAACCCAACAACACGACCAACGATGCTGCGCCAAAGGGAGATTGATCTGAAGACCCTCCACGACCAAACTCCCAACACAACAACATTAGGCGCATCGTACCCGGCATACATCGCAACACAACTGCTCAGACCCGTCCTCCGTACGGCTTCACCAGACATCATGCCGGAACATGACAAATCGCTTAGCGGCAAGGCTTTGTCTGGTGGGTGGTAACTTCTGCCGACGGCCAATGTTATGGGAATTTAATGGTCATTCGATGATTTCCCATTTAAAAAAAGGGCACTTCTACTAGCTGCCGCCAGAGACTTCGTTCGCGTGGATTTAGTTATGCTCCGCTCCTATTGGTCGTAGCGTGATGTTATATAGCCTAAAGCCTTGCTGGATTAATGGGCTATCCAACGCAAAAAGAATTTTTCAAATCGTGCCTGTAGTTCCTGAGATTATCGCGTTAAAACAACCAACAAACAAACTCTTCAGCTTTATATATTAGTATGAAGAAATTTGTTCTTCTCCATCATCTCAGGGCTAATTCTACAAATTTTAAGAACGTCTACATTCTGATCTGAGTCTGAATCTGTCAAAAAATACGTCCAATTACTACATTTTGACAAGTTTTTGACATTTGTTTGTCACCGAGATGAGACTCCCCTGGGAGTTTTTAACGGGAAAGCTAAGATGAGTGTCACGCGGATTTTTCATTGGCCTTTTAAAAATATATTTATAGTGTCGTTTACTAAATAAAAGCGCGTGATTTATGTAGTAAAAAGTGCATTCAGTAAATAATTCATAAAGAACATTGAAATATCGCAGCATAGTGGCCACATCATGACTTTGCCTCAAACCTCCCTCATAAACGATTCACGCGGCTTTTTCAACTGTCATTGGCGATATCCGCCATTATTGTGAAACAAAATTTTCAAAGAATTTCTATAATTTGTTACACGTGTTATTGGCAAAATTGTGGTATCTATTCCACAGAGGCCATTGATAGAGAGTTAAGGTTAAATCTCACCTTGAAAAAAGAAGAAGAGACTCCCCTGATCCCATCGACATGTATACTAATGGAGATGCCCTAGCGATGAGAATTGTGGCACTCCGAAAGAAAGAGAGGAAACGAAATTTCGTCTATCTTTATCTCTCTCAAAATCACCAATCATCTATGAGGAAAGAGATAGTGCTAAACGGAAAGCATAGATAGGCCATCTCTTATAAGTCCTACTCTTTTTATTACTATACAGTATGTTAAGAAAACCCTGTCCGACCCGTGAAGGTGTTGTTAGGTATCGATAACTGATTCTACTAATGGATACAAAACCGGGCTAAACTTAAAAAAGAAATCCCCCTAAAAAATAAATATTATTTCGCAAAAAGATGTACTTAACTTAATAAATGTGCGATAAGCACCCTTCCGCAGGCAGCGGGTGACATTGCACGCGGCACGTGGTCGCATCGGTATTCGCTCATAATAATACCGGTGTTGTCACATTTTTTTAAATTACCAAATTTCGGGGAAGTTGGAATTAATTCGCGGGAAAAAAAGATTATTTCAAAATTCATTTGTATTGGTACTATGACGATTACGTAAAATTTTATATTATATCTGGTCATGTGTTTACCTAACCTTTATTATCCTTATGGGTCGGACAGGGTTTTCTTAACATACTGTAGACTATACTTCTTTTTTTTTTTAACCAAAAACTTACTGCAGATAAACGCGTACGGCATGTCCATTAATATATGTTTTTGTCTGATGCCATACGTAATACGTCATCTATTTGCGCATACTATAACAATGTAGTAACACGTTCAGCTCATTAAAATACTAATATACGTCAGGTACCACCGAGTGAAGGAGGCCTGCAAGGTAATTCCGTAATAAACTGTCTACATATAGCATTTGTTTTCATTTTGACAGTTCTACAAAATTCATTACGCCATTTACGTTGTTCAACAAAAACATTTTGCGAACATATAGAGCAATGGATTAGCTTCATTTTATTAAACGGTTTTATTTAGCTCAGCCCGGTTCATTTTCAAAATTTTTCTTGGGTCAAATTTAGTAAATCAAATTTCACCCTCTTCCTGTCAACCGATTAATCTGAAATTTTGAATGAATAATAATAATAATAATCCAAATTAGCTTCATTTTATTTGGATTAGATTAGCATTAGTACTTGATTTGAGAGTGTCTTGTAGAGTCGGTGGTAGGCCATAACATCGGCTGCCAGCAGAAGTTACCACTCCACCAGACAAAGTCTTGCCGCCAAGCGATTCGTCGTGTTCCGGCATGATGTCTGGTGAAGCCGTACGGAGGACGGGTCTGAGCAGTTCTGTTGTGATGTGTGCCGAGTACGATACGCCAATGCGCTGTTTTTGTTGAGAGTTCGGTCGTCGAGAGCCTCCAGATCAATCTCCCTCTGGCACAACATCGTTGGTCGTGTTGTTGGGTTTCTCACTCAACTGCCGTCTTCCGGCTCCGGTTACTAGGTTCTTAATAAACTGGCGCGCTTTACTATCAAGGATTGCATCACTGCTTACCATCAGGCGAGATTGCAGTCAAGCACTAGTATACATATAATTATTTAAACAAAACCATTGGAAAAGCAAGAAAAATGTTTGAAGTTGTAGCGTATACTGAACCTTATTGTATAGAAATTAAAGTTATTTTTCCATGAATTCGTCTTTGCTAACATTTTTGGCAAATTTGTCGCAATTTTTCAGTAGTTTTTATTCGTTTATTTTTGGCGCTCTTGCAAATGTATGCGCAAAATACTCGTACTTGGTTGCATAACTAAATGCCATTTAAAAGACGATTTATGAAGTAACTAGCGACCACCAACGACTTCGTTCGCGTGAAGTTAGTTATGCTCCGCTCCTATAGGTCGCAGCGTGATGTTCTATAGCCTAAAGCCTTCCTGGATTAATGGGCTATCCAACGCCAAAAGAATTTTTCAAATTGGACCAGTAGTTCCTGAGATTAGCGCGTTCAAACAAACAAAGAAACAAACTCTTCAGCTTTATATATTAAGTATAGAAGTATAGATAAGCAGGAGTTGAGAATATCTTCTGTTAATTATTTTTACGCAATCTTCATTTATACTAAAGCTAATCTCTGAAACACCCAGTCGGATTTGTAAAATATTTTAAAAGTAAGAATGAAAGAAAAGAAAGAGTATTTACTGGAACTCATATAGGAAGATCATAAAACTAATATAAAGCCAGTTAAAATAAAAAAAACGAGTGTGCTTATGACCACACGACTGAAGTGAAACTTCTTTCGCTCCATCTGTATGTATATATATATATATATATACACACATCAAAAGTGTCTAGGGATCAAGCATTTTTATGCGGATTTCTTGAGATTGAGATGTGGCTTTGTAATAAATTTATGATTTTATAAATTTATATGGATCCTTTTTGGTGCATTTCATAATTTGAATCAGGAACTGTGAATCAAATTCGAGTAAAAGATGAAAATCAGCTGTCAATAGTTTCCCTATAAAAACATACAACGCATTGAAAACATTATTAGTGCTACTGTTTCCCTACTACTGATTAAAACCAACGTTATTATGGAGCGGCGACGTCATTTAAGCAGGGAAGAAATGCTCAGAGCCGTGGGAATGATAGAAGCTGGTTCCCGGCAACGTACTGTGGCTTTAGCTCTGAATACAAGTCAGAGTGTCATCAGTCGACTTTGGACACGTTACCGAAGCACTGGTACCGTGGCTGAGCGCCATGGAGGACGGTATCGCTGCACCACACGGAGACAAGACCGATACATTCAAATCTTAACTCGAAGAGCTCCAACAATAACCGCCATGATGTTAGCCGTGAGGCTTCATCACTCTTCAGGGAACTTAATTAGCGACCAAACAGTCAGAAACCGCTTGCATGAAGTGAACCTTCATTCCCGAAGACCGCTACGGGTACCACCTATAGCAATGCACAATCGTAGGATTCGATATCAATGGGCTCTTGAACACAGAAATTGGGCAGAAGAACAATGGCGTTTCGTGTGCTTTTCTGATGAGTCTCGTTTTGGTATGAGACCGGATACAAGACGTATACGACACTGGAGAACCCCTGGACGCCAACAGCGATTAAAATCCTGCCAGGAAGTCCATCCTTATAGTGGTGGAACCATCATGGTATGGGCGGGTATTTGGATCGGCGGAAGAACTGAGTTGATTTGGATCAGAGGCAACCTCAACGCTCAAATTTATGCTGAGACGATTGTATCAGACGTCATCGTTCCTCTACAAGTGCAAATCGGTCCCTTATTTCGGTCAATGCATGATAATGCACGACCGCACACCGCAAGAGTTGTAAGACAGACTCTCGCCGCAGCTAACATCAATGTCCTGCCCTGGCCTGCTCAGTCGCCAGACTTGAACCCGATTGAGCATGCATGGGATATGCTACAGAGAAGAGCTCTGCCGAATATGGAGGGTATCCAGTCGCAAGAAGACCTTTTTTTGTTGTTGCAACGAACATGGGCGGCCATTCCACAGCGTGATTTGGATGAACTCATTTTGAGTATGCCAAACCGATGTTCTTGTGTTGTTAGTGTTCGCGGTAGAAACACGGATTATTAATTGTTTAAGATACTCAATAAAATTTTAGAGAAAACTGTTAGTTCAGTCTTTTTTTCGAACTTTTGTGTTAGTGGTTCAAATGTCAAATATCCCTTTATTAGGAAAATGGCAAATTTCTTTATTAATGCAAAGGTGACTTGGTTTATCGTTACTGTGACAAACGAAAACACTTTATTTGATGAATCCTTAAAGAAAATTTTAATTAATATCAATCAGGAGAAAAGTTATTGCAAAAATATATGTTGATCCCTAGACACTTTTGATGTGTGTATATGTGTGTACAATATATACCAATATATACATGTATACACATATACCTACATATATTAATTTTCTATAAATATTTAAATTTATTTCATGGTTTCATTGGTAAATTAATATTTTTGCATAGATCTTCTATTTTTATTGAAAAAAAAAAAAAGTGGATTCCCTCGGGGCCAAAAGGTCGGGCTCCTCCTGAATCAGGGGACCCCAAACTCGGGTAGTCCACGACCTCTGGTACCCGTGATAATCCACGGGGGGGTGAGGTAATCAATGAGGGGGGGTGGGGGGGGTTAGTTTCGTGGGAATATTAAGGGGTGAGGGGGGGCTACAGGAGGGACTGTGAAGTAGGCGGTACCAAATTTTATGTTAAGACCCCCTTAATGGTTGTCAGTCAACATAAAATTTAATGTATAGTGTTAAGTGTAAATAAATAATATGTGTGTACAATATATACATGTATACACATATACATATATTAATTTTCTATAAATATTTAAATTTATTTCATGGTTTCATTGGTAAATTAATATTTTTGCATAGATCTTCTATTTTTATTGAAAAAAAAAAAAAGTGGATTCCCTCGGGGCCAAAAGGTCGGGCTCTTCCTCCTGAATCAGGGGACCCCAAACTCGGGTAGTCCACGACCTCTGGTTCCCTAGATAATCCACGCGGAGGTGAGGTAACTAAAGGGGGTCGGGGGGGGGGGAGGTTTTGTGGGGATGGGGGGGAGGGGGTAGTGGATTCCCTCGGGGCCAAAAGGTCGGGCTCTTCCTCCTGAATCAGGGGACCCCAAACTCGGGTAGTCCACGACCTCTGGTTCCCGAGATAATCCACGGGGGGGTGAGGTAATCAATGAGGGGGGTCGGGGGGAGGTAGTTTCGTGGGAATATTAAAGGGGGGGGGAGTAAGGGAGGGGGGGATACAGGAGGGACTGTGAAGTATGCGGTACCAAATTTTATGTTAACTGACCCCCTTAATGGTTGTCAGTCAACATAAAATTAAATGTATAGTGTTAAGTGTAAATAAATAAATAAATATATCCGTGTCTCAAAATTAAAAAAAAAAAAAATTTGGCATAGATCTTCTATTTTTATTGAAAACAAAAAAAAATCTCGTTTTGTAGACCTTGTAGTACCAAGCTCGCGCCACGGGCGCCTCTGTGCTTATATCCCCCACTTAACTTCCGTTCGCCTTGCCCGATCATTTTTCGTAACGCTTTCGCCAGCTTACTCCCCAAGTCAAGCGTGCCTAAAGAAGTTTCACTTCAAAAAGATGTTCTTTATTTTAAAAAAGTAACAAAAATCAGAAAGTCCTTTACGAGCCCAAAAGGCTCTTATCTCAGCATAATGCTTCGACATTTAAAAAGCATACAATAGCCAATTTTTTAAGGACCAGCCGATTGATTCTGTATGTGAAAAGTTAGGTTACGTGAGCCCCCCCTAAACCGAGGAAACCCACAGTGACAGTGACAGGGGATACGGAAGCAGTGTTCATTCTTGCAACCCCCGGCGTAGATGTGAGGTGGAACACCAGGGTAGTTTTTAGTCAGTAAGAGTCTGACAGACCCCGTCGCCCACCCCAGGGCGGGGGACATCCAGGAGGATTTTCCAGCCCGGGAAAAAAAACAAAAGTGCGTTTAGAATGAGCTGTAATTAGTGTCAATCTCTTAGCATTAGTTAGAATGACAGCTCACTCCACACTCACCTCACCTAACTGTTCATCAACATCATCATTTCAGCCAAAAGACGTCTCTTGCTGGACACAGGCCTCTCCGAAGGACCTCCACGACGACCGGTCCTGCGTCTCCCGCATCCAGCGGTTTCCCGCGACCTTCACCAAGTCGTCGGTCCACCTTGTCGGGGGCCTACCCACGCTGCGTCTTCCAGTGCGTGGTCGCCTATCGAGAACCCGTCGGCCCCATGGGACATCGGTCCTGCGGGGAATGTGCCCGGCCCACTGCCGCTTAAGTAGTGCAATTCTTCGGGCTACGTTGTTGCAATGGAAAGAAAAGGGCAATGGAGAGGTATATGCTTGGGGTTTCGCTGTGTGATCAAATCAGAAATGAGGGGATCCGCAGAAGAACGAGAGTAACCGACATTGCCTAACTTTCCACGGTGAGATTATTACAAAATTTTACGAGCCAAATAATGGCGCCAATTACCTTGTCCACAAACTAAACAAAAGGAGATATTTCATTTTGGGGCACTACTATGTACACTACAGGTATAGATAAAAAGAAAAAAATAATAGATTTTCATAAAAATACTACTAAATTAATTTGAATAAAAATATAATATATAAAATTAATTATTTGAACCGTTTTTAGTGAGATAACACTTTTTTAAGGTAGCCATGACAGTGGTTATGACGTTTAATTGACGACTTTGACAGTTCTATTTCCCCGTTGTGTTCGTGGTGAGTGATGATTTGAGTTGATTGTGTTTCGGAGTTTTCAATAATTAGTTTTGTTTTGTTTGTCGTATGTTCAGAACTAATGCTTTGTTTTTTTTTCGCAGTCATATGGTAGATAATATAGATACCTGACTCGCCTTTTAGATATATGACACGTCAATAAAAAGTCACTGTCAAAATGTTCTTCTTCTTGTTTTCAAGGTGAGATTCAACCTCAACTCTTGATCAATGGACTTTGAGGAAAAGATACCACAATTTTGCCAATAACACGTGTAACAAATTATAAAAATTATTTGAAAATTTTATATCACAATAATGGCGGATATCGCCAATGACAGTTGAAAAAGACGGCCGCGTGAACCGTCTATAAGGGAGATTTGAGGCAAAGTCATGATGTGGCCCCTATGCTGCGATATTTCAATGTTCTTTATGAATTATTTACTGAATATATTTTTACTACATAAATCTTATTTCACTTATTGAAGCGAAATAAGATTTTGACAGTGACTTTTTGGTGAGTGCGTAATGAGCGACAGACCAGTCAACATCACTTTTGTTATATAGTTTTTATTTTTCTCGAATATAAACCGAAAGTACAATAATCTAGCTGTCTCATTTTCTAAGTCATTGATAAAAGATCTACGCATTCATTTGGGAAAGGTCAAAGGGGCGATTTGACTGACCACCATATTTAGTAATTGTGTTGCACTCCTTGGGCGAGCTAAATTGAATGTATATAAAAACTAAGCCAAAATATAAGAAATTAATATAAAAAAACAGTCAACTAAAGTGTATACTAATAGTGTACATAGTGCTGGCCCAAGCTCCATACATTTCCGAAACATCTCCTTTAAGTTTAGTACATTTTTTTTTTCTATGTCATTAAGAAAAGGACAGGGTTTTTCTGATAGGAAAGCCAAGATGAGTGTCACGCGCATTTTTCATTGGACTTTTAAAATTATTTATAGTGTCGTTTACTAAATAAAAACGCGTGATTTATGTAGTAAAAAGTGCATTCAGTCAATAATTAATAAAGAACATTGAAATATCGCAGCATAGTGGTCACATCATGGCTTTGCATCAAATCTCCTAGTAGGCGGCTCACGCGGCCGTTTTTTCAATTGTGTTATTGGCAAAATTCTGGTATCTAACCACAGAGGCCCATTGAAGAGTTGAAGTAGTAAGAAAAGGACAGAAGATAAATATTAATTGGTCAGTGGAACTCGGTCAATATTTGTGCAGATGAAAAATCTGTTTGTGTCCGGAAGACATCGTTTTAAAAACAAACATTGATATTGGCACAGACTTGAACTTGTGGCGTAGGCAGGCGTGCCTCCGACGACATACAACAAGCATTCACAGAAGTACAACTAGAAGAGTAATTGAAAAGGCAGGCAGAGTTTAATTACTGTTACTACAATAACTCAGCGGACAGCCTCCGTAGCTCAGAGGTAGCGAACGCGGCCGCTGCGCAAGGAGGCGCGGGTTCGATCCCCGCGCTGTGCAAATATTTGTATGCATGAATATGAATATTTGTACTGGTCTGGTCGTGCCTCGGAAAGCATGTTAAGCCGTTGGTCCCGGTTGCCATACGAACATCTAATGGCAGTCGATACGGGTTGTTGGAGCCCTCAAAAGTTCAACAATTGGTCTAATTGCAACGCTTTGATATCGCCTTCGGGTTGTGGAGGTCAGACGGCAGTCGCTTCACGGAAATATCGAAGTTTAGCCAAAACCAGCAGTTAGACTGATGAAGCGGACCCCAGACTCCAAAAAGCTGAAAAAAGCTTCGGATGCGTCTGGGATTAACGCTGAGATGATGACGACTACAATAACTCAGCGATAACGAAGCTGCTAAGGTCCGGTCATCGAGAGAATGACAATTCTGGTGTAGCGGTACCTACAAACGCCACATGGAACAACGCGTCATACTGACGTCACACGTATTCTACATCTCGCAATCAGAGTTTACCGTGCTACTAACATACATACAACTTCCGAATTTCAAGCATTGGGCAAGTGCCCGCCAGACATAACACCCGTCTGGTCGGAGGATCCTCCCTTTTCTATGGAGGATGAGTGAACTTTACTTCCTGTTCCTCAAGCCTCCACACTGGTCACCCCCAGCATGAACGTCAGCGTAGTGTTCGTGCAACAACTTCAGCGTGACGTCATCATCATCACTCTCGCAAGCTTTGGCGACGAGTCACCCAGCCAGCCAGCACCCACGGCTACGAGTATCCTGACCACAAGCATGCAGCGACCGCGCATCCCTGGTCATCACCCTCAGCCTCATCAGCAACCTCGACACAGCACACTGCACTTTCGGCCGGTCAACAAGCAGAGCTCTCTCTCCTGGTAGACGCAGCAGCCAGCCTCAACCCGGCGCTGTACTATATCCGACGCACTGGAGTATAACGCAGCGCCACCACCCCGACTCACTGGGGAATCTCCGAAGACAGTTCCGACTCACCGTGAACTACGCGGCAACCGGTTCCGACTCACTGGAACCTCAACTGGCCTGGCAAGCATCGCAAGATACAAGACTCAGCCTACTATCGACCTCCGGTCTCCGGAGGGGAGTGATGTAGCGGTACCTACAAACGCCACATGGAATAACGCCTCATACTAACGTCACACGAATTCTACATCTCGCAATCAGAGTTTACCGTGCTACTAACATACACACAACTTCCCAATTTCAAGCATTAGGCAAGTGCCCGCTAGACATAACACCCGTCTGGTCGGAGGATCCTCCCTTTTCTATGGAGAATGAGTGAACTTTACTCCCTGTTCCTCATGTCTCCACACTGGTACAAAAAGGGACTGTTTTTATCACGAAGACGATTTTAGGGGGAGGGGACGGAACAAATATTTTTATGACCTACAAGTAGCTGTTCCGGGTTTGGCTATTTGTGTATGTGAGTTTATATGTTTGTAAACGCATCCTCGATACAGGAGAAATTCCTAGTGTCTGGCAACGTTTTTTTAAAAAAAAAACAAAAAATAAATATTGACAAGGTACGCTGTGGCCCATGCCTACCAGGGCCTCATTATCATCACCAACCTTTTTTATCGTCCCACTGCTGGGTACAAGTCTCCTCTCATACAGAGAAGGATTGAGCGTAATCACCACGCTAGCTCAATGCGGGTTGGCTAAAGTCCAGGTTTCCTCAAGATGCTTTCCTTCACCTTGTATATCAGTCATTGGTGTCCAAGATATACTTCCTGAACCCCCCAGTGGTGGAATTTTTCGTTGGCATTTTCATGATTTAAAAAAAAATGTAGTGTTTCACTTTAGGCCATTCATAATTGCTATACTTTTATAACCCAATAATATTTTAAAGTAAAAATTAAATAATTCGCTAATTAAACAAAAAATCTCAATGAAAACAAAACTCGAAAAACTATCTTATCAGCTGATTAAATAGAGTTCACATCAGGGATCAACGTCATACCTACAAACCCGCACGGCGGCACGCTTGCAACGTTCAAAGGCCGAGCCGACACTTTTTTTTAAACGCTGTGAATTCTCTAACCGTTCATTAACGACATAAATGACTATCATAATTTTATTAGTGGCATGCGATCTAGCCTGTATAACTTAAAAAAGTTACAATGGTACTTGTCAGACCTGGAATCGAACCGCACACTTACTTGAGAGGCTGGTATTTTAACCGCTAGGCAACCACGACTTTAGGGCTACGAGGGCCTTGGGGTGTTCGAAACTGGCCTCTGGCATAGGCCACTAAAGAAACATGCGTGGGTTTTAGTTAATAAAAATCTAAGACGCTCAGCTCGAAGCGGGCGCAGACATTTGATGACAGCCACCCAAAAAGAAGGAAATACAATAAAGAAATTGTGAAATGCAGATTACAAAAACAATCGAACCTTCTGGCTTGTCTACTGTAGACTACAGCTACATAGAGCTATGACGGTCACAATGAAGTCAGTTTGAAGACCGCTGGACGATAGCCAAACATGTTGTTGTGCTGGAGTGCGATGCTGTAACCATTTCACCATGAAACCTTAGGTGGAGTGAGCGTCGAATGAGTTGTCATTCGAACTAGTGCACATGTATTGACTCAACATCGAACTCCCGGCCACCGCAGGCATGCGGGCGGCGAGCAGTGGGAAGCTTGCAACTCAACTGTGCCGTCGACCCGCCCGGGTCGACGGCGCGTTGAGTTTCACGCGCGCCTCAAAGAGATTTCAGCGCATCCTGACTGAGTCCACGAAGACCGATGCCTCCTGGGTCAAGGTTGCTGGTTGGTTAAAAATAAACCGTGGCCCTGGCGCACAGGCAGGTGAAGAAACACGGGTGGGTTTTAGTCAGTAAAAGTCTAACACGCTCTTCCGCTCCTCGAATCGAATCGAATCGAATCGATCGGCTGCATAAGAACTCTTGCATAAGAATCATATAATATTTTGTGAGCTGTAAACGCTTGTAAGAAGAATATGATGCAAGAAGTTGGAATTTTTTAAAGCAGGTTTTTATAGCAAAGTAGATGTCTGTTGTTTGCTTGGCCGTGATGGTAAGCAGTGATGCAATCATCCATGGTAAAGCGCGCTAGTTTATTATGAGCCTATTCACTCTCAACTTGGAGACACTTAAATAGGGTAGTTGACTAAAAAGAACTAATTAGTCCATCAGTTAGATTTCCAAAAAATACTAGACACGTATTTTTTATTTTTTAATATAAACAAAAAATGAAGACGACACAGTGCGTTGAAAACTCGTGTAACGTCACTGCACGCTACACTTTTAGCGAGCAGTGACGTCACCAGCCACCACTCCTGATCTTAGATGCCTTTTATATATATCAATTTTTATTGATTTGATAAAACAAAATATACGTATCCAATATTTTTCTATAATCTGAATGACGGACTAAATAGAATCATTTTTTTTACCCAGGAAACATCCCTATCCGCTATACGGATTGGTTGATGTTACATCACGTCTTTGAACTTTAGTTCCTTGACATGCCAGCAAAGTAATTACGTAAAACAATACCAGCAATAGTTCTTATTTTGACAATTCAACAACATTCCTTGCATTGTTAACGTTGTTGAGTAGACGCATTTTTGGAACATAAGGAGCAGTGTATTAGCAATATACTAATTATTCCAATTGAAATTAATAGTGTGTTACGTATTTAGCGTGCCGTATCTTCCTCGTTTAAAATAATGATAATTTAATTTTAAAATATGCCAAATATTCACGAGTTGATAGTAATAACGAGATAAAATAACGAGATAACTTATTTATGTGTGTAGTTGTGAGCGTATTTGTACTGTAGTAAAATGAGACTCAATGAAGAATTGATAAGACACAAATATAATAATAGGTATTGATAGGAACGAAGCGCGTACATCGATGGGCTAGAACTATTTGCCTGCGGCGGTATTTCCGTCTGATTATAATCGTCTTCAAGACTAGAGTAACTAGGCTCTTAATAAAGTAATGCGCTTTACAAATTGTCTATAAAGTCATGAAAATTAATGTTTCTGGAACTAAAAATTTTAAAAGTAGGTCAACACTAAATCATAGTACATCGGCTGTTGTATATTTGTTTTGTAACTCGATATCTATTGCTTTTTAAATCTACATGAATAAAACATCGAAGCAACGTATTAAAAATGAGCAAAACAAATAATAGTGGAGCTCGGGAAATAATTTTTAAAGTACATCGGCGATGTTTGTTAGAACACGACGCTGGACAAATTTTATCAAATATGGATGATATTTATGCTTGAACAGTTGCTAAAACAGGTATGTAATCATGTTACTGTTTGTTTTTATCTACTAGAAGTTTCAAACTAACTAAGTAAACGATTTTAAGACTAAAATGAGGTTTGTTTACAGTTTGTATTTATAGGTTAGATTGCAAGTATAAGTAGACCATAATGTAGCAGTTTTGATCATTTAGGTGATTTAATTTACCGCTGATTTTAAAAATGAATTATATCATGTTCGGAATTAAAATTAGTGCTATCCATCTTCTGATAGAAATTACATATTATTATTTTTAATCTTTCAGGAAACCCTTATTCAAGAGAGTTAGTTATTCGCTGAAGTGAAGATAGCAGGCTGATGACAGCAGTAGCGCAGACGTTGTTAGTGACGCAGCTGACAATGAAAATACTTTTTAACGAAGAATATTTGAAATCAGATGATGAAAGCATTTATTATGTTTTGGAATACTTTTCACTGGTAAAAACACGTTACAACATATAATAATAAATATGTATGTTTTTTTTTTTTTTTTTTTGTTTTACTCATTTGATTTAAACGCCAGAGACCATAGATTTGTGTTTTCATTTAGAACCAGTTGTGTTTTTAGTACAAAATAATATGCTAGTATCAAAATGATTTCAGTCAAGTCAACAGGGTTGCCGTATGCACGATCGCAGCGCCCTTATTTATTTTGACGACTTTATAGACATGATAATTATACCATCAACGATAGCATCATTGCTTACCATCAAGCGCTAGTTTTTCGAAATTTAAAATGTTGTTGTTCCTCTTCTCCTAGAGAAGTAGTTTCCTGCCAGTGTTTGGGACGGAAGGTGGGCCATTATGCGTGGCGAGGTGCCTCATACGCTTATGACTTGAGCCCGTGAACACTTCATTTGTCTCCGAAATCTATTTTGAGATTTAAAAGTCGGACATGGCAACGCGTGCCCAGGCGTAGGCGGAAGGCTCGCAGATGGCTAGAGAAATTTGAGGGTTTATACAACGCTTTTCTAAGTACACACATCAAAAGTGTCTAGGGATCAACATATATTTTTGCAATAACTTTTCTCCTGATTGATATTAATTAAAATTTTCTTTAAGGATTCATCAAATAAAGTGTTTTCGTTTGTCACAGTAACGATAAACCAAGTCACCTTTGCATTAATAAAGAAATTTGCCATTTTCCTAATAAAGGGATATTTGACATTTGAACCACTAACACAAAAGTTCGAAAAAAAGACTGAAATAACAGTTTTCTCTAAAAATTTATTGGGTAACTTAAACAATTAATAATCCGTGTTTCTACCGCGAACACTAACAACACAAGAACATCGGTTTGGCATACTCAAAATGAGTTCATCCAAATCACGCTGTGGAATGGCCGCCCATGTTCGTTGCAACAACAAAAAAAGGTCTTCTTGCGACTGGATACCCTCCATATTCGGCAGAGCTCTTCTCTGTAGCATATCCCATGCATGCTCAATCGGGTTCAAGTCTGGCGACTGAGCAGGCCAGGGCAGGACATTGATGTTAGCTGCGGCGAGAGTCTGTCTTACAACTCTTGCGGTGTGCGGTCGTGCATTATCATGCATTAACTGAAATAAGGGACCGATTTGCACTTGTAGAGGAACGATGACGTCTGATACAATCGTCTCAGCATAAATTTGAGCGTTGAGGTTGCCTCTGATCCAAATCAACTCAGTTCTTCCGCCAATCCAAATACCCGCCCATACCATGATGGTTCCACCACTATAAGGATGGACTTCCTGGCAGGACTTTAATCGCTGTTGGCGTCCAGGGGTTCTCCAGTGTCGTATACGTCTTGTATCCGGTCTCATACCAAAACGAGACTCATCAGAAAAGCACACGAAACGCCATTGTTCTTCTGCCCAATTTCTGTGTTCAAGAGCCCATTGATATCGAATCCTACGATTGTGCATTGCTATAGGTGGTACCCGTAGCGGTCTTCGGGAATGAAGGTTCACTTCATGCAAGCGGTTTCTGACTGTTTGGTCGCTAATTAAGTTCCCTGAAGAGTGATGAAGCCTCACGGCTAACATCATGGCGGTTATTGTTGGAGCTCTTTGAGTTAAGATTTGAATGTATCGGTCTTGTCTCCGTGTGGTACAGCGATACCGTCCTCCATGGCGCTCAGCCACGGTACCAGTGCTTCGGTAACGTGTCCAAAGTCGACTGATAACACTCTGACTTGTATTCAGAGCTAAAGCCACAGTACGTTGCCGTGTGTATATCTTGGACACCAATGACTGATTAAAAGGTGAAGGAAAACATCATGAGGAAACCTGGACTTTACGTCTGAAATCGCCAACCCGCATTGAGCAAACGCGGTGATTACGCTCAATCCTTCTCTATATGAGAGGAGACCTGTGCCCAGCAGTGAGACGATAAAAAGGTTGTTGATGATAATGATGATACAGCGCTTTGAGCTCTTGCCATAGATAACATTTTGCTGGAGAGGGGTTATTCATAACTGGACAAGCTTGATCCTCGTACCCACGAAAACTGGCTCTTCAGCCTCTGGGGCACTGAGACGTAGTTGTTCGTGAGTGGCGTCAATCAGCTTGGACGCTGTTCATTTGTTACGTAAGATTTAAAAGGGGAGTCCGGGGTCCGAATAAGACTTATTTTTTACGGAGGGGCACCGCACCCTTATCTTGATATTCCCACATAAAATCACATAAGAAAGTATTTTTGATAATTTTCTTTAGCAAGTTTGGTTGATACTAGGGGGAGAGGGTTCAGGCGAATTTTATTTTTTCTTACAAAGGGGTGCGTCAGTATGTGGTGAATTTCCGTTTTAGCTAATAAATGTACAGTCCCTTATAGTTTCTCTTCTTTTTTTATAAATTATAAACTAGCGCTTGACCGCAATCCCGCCTGGTGGTAAGCAGTGATGCGATCGTTGATGGTAAAGCACGCTAGTTTATTAAGAGCCTATTCACTCTAGCCTTGAAGACACTCAAATTGTAGTGTGACGGAAACACCACCGCCGGCAAATTGTTCCAGTCCCTCGATGTACGCGGTATAAAAGAAGAAGCGAAATGCTTCGTCCGGATCGTAGTGTCAACAACGTAAGGGTGGAAAGTCGCCGTACGACGGGTCGTCCGGTGGTAGAACGGAGATGGGGTAATTAAATCATGCAATTCTCTTGCAATCTCGTCAGAATGCATCCTATAGAAGACCGAAAGGCTGGCTACTCTACGCCTGTGCTCCAGGCTTTGGAGTTTCGCCCTCTCGATGCGGGCTGCGGCTGTCCTGAAAATGTTTGAAAGCGCAAAGCCAGACCAGAGAATACAGCATAACTAATGACTTTAGAAAAACAGTATTTGATTCTATCAAGACAATTTAAACGATTACAATTTAACGAACGACAGGTTTTATGACTAGTATAGTCATAAAACCTGTGATAACATCGCATTGCCACCATGATAAGGTTAAAGACATTATCTTCTATATGATTATAATCATAAACAATATCATTGGAACTTTGTGGCTTCTCGGTGGTAGGCCATAACATCGGCTGCCGGCAGAAATTACCACCCACCAGACAAAGTCTTACCAAGTGTTTCGTCGTGTTCCGGCATGATGTCTGGTGAAGCCGTACGGAAGACGGGTCTGAGCGGTTGTGTTGCGATGTGTGCCGGGTACGATGCGTCAAATGTGTCGGGAGTTTGATCGGTTTAACATTGCATCACCTCACTCAACTGCAGTTTTCCTTCCTTTTAACTCAATTTTTTGAGTGAATAGGCTTTTAATAAACTAGCGCGCTTTACCATCAACGATTACATCGCTGCTTACCATCCGGCGGGATTGCAGTCAAGCACTGGTTTATAATTATAAAAAAAAAACTTGATGGTGTTTTTAAACGAAATCTTAGGATCCTTGAAATATACATACAGTATGTTAAGAAAACCCTGTCCGACCCATAAGGATAATAAAGGTTAGGTAATAAATAAAAAATAAAAATAAAAAAATAAAAAAAAAATAAAAAAGCCTTTTATTTCTAAACAGAAGGTTTGCTAATAGTAATGAATTCGAAAAAAAGTTAAAGTAACATAAATATACCAACAAAATATTAAATGAAAAGTAATTAATTTATAATCTATACTTTTTTTTATTATTATTATTCTTCTTCTGCTAGAACCCCTATGCAGGTGAAGGCCTCCTCCAAGGATGACCTATGTTATTTTTGTGAGGTATGTATATCATAAAACCCACCCTGTACATGCCAGGTGTAACACCTGTATGACACAGTACAAAGTCTTCGTGTTCCTCTATTTTGTTACCTATTCGTCTGGTTACAGAGAGTCCTAATATGTTATATTTGGTGCTGTTCAGTGCTTCGTGTAGTTCAATTAGGCGTTCATGAGAGGACAGAGTTTTAACATTATATGTCATGACGTAAAAGTTGTTTTAAGATTTAGGTTTAGGTTCTAAAAATTCTTTGATTCCTTTGGAGGGTTTTGGTCCTGATCTCCCACGGTGACCAGCCGGCTTGGGAGATTTTTTCTGGTTTTTTTTTTTTTTTTGTTCAACTGTGGCGTCTGTTCGGTAGACGGGGCTTAGTTGCTATATGTTTGCGCTATTACTTTCTAGGTTGTTGTTAGTTTTGTTTATTTTTTTGTTGGCCAAAAAGTTAAGCATGTTGGGTTTTATCACTCCTTCAGTAATGCTGTTTGACCTAGTGACTGTCTTGCTAGCCTGTTGTGTCTTATTTTTCTTACTATCCTGAGTATATTTTTCAATTTTACTTTGTGTGGTGTTTTGTGGTGATGGCTGGAATTTCCTTTTTGTTTGGTGCTTTAATACAATCAATTTATCATATTTCAATATAGCTTTATTTCCCTTTTCTCTCTCTAATTTCAGTTGCTCTTGTAACTCCTTTCTCTTTTCAAGAACATATTTAGGGTAGTCTTCCATCATATAATATTGTGTATCCTTTAGCGCTCCTTTTTGTTTTAATAATTCGATTTTTATTCCTAGTGTAGTGAAGGTTACAACAGTTGGACGTGGTCTCTCACCTTTCTTTCCCAGTCTTTTTATCTCCTGAATGTCTCTGTAGCTCAGTTTTGTAGAGAAATATTGCTCGATCCATTTGATTATGTTTTCTTCGAAACTCTTATATGATTTTTCCTTTTCTTCAATACCGAAAAATACTAGATTTTTTACTCTTGCTTGCTTTTCTAGATTGTAAATTCTTTTTTCCTGAATTTCAACTCTTTCTTCTATTTCACCAAGTTTTCCTTCCCAGGCCAACAATTTCTCCTCAAATATACTAGTAATATTTTGCGTGACTTGTTCCGTAACATTTTTACCGGTTTCTCTAATTTCAATTCTTTGTTCGTCTAGTTCTTTTTTTATTGACTTTAGCGTTTCTAGAACTTCTTCCATCATTAGAATTTACTATGGTACAGGTGATGACCCCTAGCGATGCTTGTATAAACTAGTTATCGATCGACGTGATCGAGTCTCAATGTAGGTGGTGTGGTGGTTTGCACCTGTTCTAATAGATGGCGTTTTGTGCAATGGTACGCTGGAGTCGTTGAAGATGATTTGCAAAAATCAACAAACTTTTTAGTTTTGGTATTCTGCACTTATTTAATCTTATCACTATTATACACACAATAATATTCTTTCTTGAGGTTGACATAAAAGAAAATGTTCTCAGTAGGTCTCGAAGATCAACAATTTGTAGGTGGATTTCACAACATTTGGTTCAAGTTTTTAAGAGTTAAATAGTAGTATTTCAACTGTATTTTTTATCACCAGTTCACTTTGCACTATGCCTCGGTACACATTTGTAAAATATAGCATAAAAAGTCACTTGTACAATTTTATTTTGTTATTTTAAATCGGAGCCGATGTTTATCGTGTTGCGCCGTCTACCCGCCGATCCCAAAGGTTAGGTAAACATATGACCAAATATAATATAAAATTTTACGTAATCATCATAGTACCAATACAAATGAATTTTGAAATAACCTTTTTTTCCCGCGAATTAATTCCAACTTCCCCGAAATTTGGTAATTTTTAAAAAAGTGACAACACCGTTATTTTTATGAGCGAATAGCGATGCGACCACTTGCCGCGTGCCCTGCCGCCCGCCGCCCGCGGAAGGGTGCTTAACGCAGATTTATTAAGTTACCTCTTTTTGCGAAATAATAGTTATTTTTAGGGGGATTTTTTTTTAAGTTTAGCCCGATTTTGTATCCATTAGTAGAATCAGTTATCGATACCTAACAATACCTTCACGGGTCGGACAGGGTTTTCTTAACATACTGTATACGAAAAACTAGCAGTAAATATGCGAGATCTGCCAACCCGTACTGGGCCCGCGTGGTAGAATACGTCCCATTTAATCTCACTAAGAAGAGCCCTGTGTACCAAGAGTGGAAACATATTAAGCAGATTATGTTATGTTATATAAAAAAAAATAAAGCTTTTTTTTAATAATTATAAACTAGCGCTTGATCGCAATCCCGCCTGATGGTAAGCAGTGATGCGATCGTTGATGGTAAAGCGCGCTAGTTTATTAAGGCGATTAGTTATGACGATGACCTTGCGCATCTGGGCGGGGCTAGGCAGAAACCCCCGCGCACCCCGCAACATATTTACGTGCACATTTCTTACTCCCTTGCTTCGAGCGCGGACGTCTCGCAACAAACGTATAATGCAATAACATGTCTAAAAAGTATACTATTCATAGTCTTCTGTCTAAAAAGTACCTAATATAAAATTACGTGGTATCTAAACTCATGCCCTAAAGTGAAACATATTATGTAATTACTTTTATTATGTTGCTTTCGATACCGCGTTGCAGGGATTTTTTATTTAAAAAAGGGAAAACAAATATTTATTTATAAAAATGATTAATGCAAAACGGGAACCGGTTTATTCTTCTATTTAAAGTTATTATTTAGCATTTAGCGTTTTTGGTATAATTCCCATTGAAACATTGGAAACTTATATATATTATTATTGTTTAAAAATTTAGCTGACCAAATTTTAGGTAATGAACACCTGAGACTAATGAACTTATAGAATGAAAAAAAAAAGAATTTGTTTTGGTTTACTAGAAAAAAAAAATGGGGAATGTTAATCAAATTTCATTGATTAAATTACAAGTATCATTTATATATTTTTTTAAGGAAGGAAAAAAATGTTTTGGACTTAGCAAAAATTTGCCGAATTTTTTTTTTTTTTGAGATGTCCTTTTTCTTCCTTTTGTATAGTATATTATACATACAACTTTATAAAAATATACGATCACTATAAAATCATTTTTCACTTTTATTAAACACATGACATTTCTCGTCAAAAATAAAAATAGTGGGTTATCTGTCATAGTTTTAAATTAGCTGTGAAAAGTAACTGTCTAGATGCGACTCTCAGTTTTATCTAAGGTAAGTTTTATTTTATTTTTGTTTATACCCCTAAATGTGTATCATCATCAACCTTTTTATCGCCCCACTGCTGGGCATAGTACATATGACTTTAGAAAAGTTGTATTGGTACTTGCCTGACCTGGAATCGAACCCCCGCACTCATACTTGAGAGACTGGTGTTTTAACCACTAGGCCACCACGACTTTTATATGTGTATGTTTATTAACTAATACGTATGCCTGAATGTTTGTTCCTACACATTTTGATATATTTGCTGTTGTTGCTGTGAGAATTATACTAGATATCACCAGAGTTGCAGTAATTTACCTTCCGTTATATTTATAGTATAAAAATTTTAATTGCATGTGTGTTGTCTTATACAGTATGTTAAGAAAACTCTGTCCAACCCATAAGGATAATAAAGGCTAGGTAAACACATGACCAAATATAATATAAAATTTTACGTAATCATCATAGTACCAATACAAATTAATTTTGAAATAATCTTTTTTTCCCGCGAATTAATTCCAACTTCCCCGAAATTTGGTAATTTTTAAAAAAGTGACAACGCGGATATTATTATGAGCGAATAGCGATGCAACCACGTGCCGCGTGCCTTACCGCCCGCCGCCCGCGGAAGGGTGCTTACGCACATTTATTAAGTTACCTCTTTTTGCGAAATAATATTTATTTTTTTAGAGGGATTTTTTATGATTAGCCCGGTTTTGTATCCATTAGTAGAATCAGTTATCGATACCTAACAACACCTTCACGGGTCGGACAGGGTTTTTATAACATACCGTATACTAAACCATGTAAATTAAATAAAATAATTTGTAATAAAATTTATTAAAATTGAATAGACAGGTGTATTAATGTTTGACTGCCTCGTTGAAATAGTGGTTGTAGAAAGTGACACAAAGTTGTGGGTTTGATTTCCACAATAAATACTAAATAATATTATTATTACTGCATGACTACCTAATAAAGGTAATGGACAAATAACGTTACACACATTATCTACCTAGCTATATTACAATATGGTTTGGTTTTGCTATGGTGATGGTTTTTTGCATGTTTCTTTTGCCTTGGCTTTAGACTGCTATGAGCTAGGCGCATTTAAGCCTTGGTGCCTGATGAAGGATGCAGACCCTGACACAAAACGGAGCTAGTAGCGGTGATGAATTAGAATCTTTGGATTTGCAGAAAGTTTTCCAGCAACATCGATAAATTCCAGTCTCAAGTGTTAAACCTCCCACAAACTGATCATGAAATAGGAACGCGTGCAGATGATATTTATGCTGATACAACCGAAGTGCCTCTTACAACTATTCTTACTTAGGTATGTCCTAATATATCAGAAAGTAATTATGGCGCTCTACCTTAAATTTCATCTTTGCCTTCTAATCAACCACTTCCATCCACGCCTGTCGGCACAACTTTGTCGCGCGCTCAAAAAATGAAACCCAAAGCTTCTGCCATCGTTGCACGAAAAATAAAAAGACAATGTAACAGAAGACTAAACGTATCTTTTCGTTAGCAAAAAGCACAATTTCAACACAAGGCTGAAATAGCAATAACTACATTTTTTGGAAAATGTGCCTTCCGATTGGTCATGATTAGATTATTTTTATAGATTTTTCACTGAAGGCTTAGTAAATATTATCACCAGTCACACAAATTTATACAGCGTACATAGAACAGGAAGATCCAGAATAGTTTCAAGGGAAGAAATACTAGATTTTTTGGCAATAAGTGTCATCATGGGTAATGTAGTTATGCCATCCTACGAAGATTACTGGTAAAAGTATTTTTGTTATGCAAAGCATTAGCATACATAATGCTCCTAAAGAGATTTGATAAAATCAGGCGATTTTTACATTTTACCAACAATTCTGAAGCCGATACATCAGATAGGTATTAGAAACTACGTCCTGTAATTGATCGTATTCCAACACAGTGTTTATCCGTAGCAGAAGAGAATGCTTTTAGTATCGACGAAATTGTTGTAAAATATGATCATTGGCCACAAATAACTGGATATCAGAGGTGCAAGTACTGCAAAGCTGGCTAGGCAAGTACGATGTGCACAAATGGAAGGTTCATCTTTGTTATGTGAAGAATAGAAACAGTTTTTGGAGTACCACAGCAAGCAATAGGATATTTGAATTTTTATGTTATATATATTTGGAAAAAAAAAATTGTTTAAGAAAGATTTATTTTATTAAACCAATTTTCTTCCACTAAGACAGTTATTTTTGTTTAAAATCACGTTATTTACAATGATATTTTAGTAAATGTTCAAAACTGCCAGTAACATTCAAACTTTCCATGGAGTTTCTTGCACGTTCCTCTCCATAGAGATCTACGCTTTGGAACGTGCAATTTAGCTTCTCTTTTCTTGGACTGACCGACATTGACTATTCAAAAGCACCAACGGGTGGTTAATTTGAAATAAATAATTTTGATTTTGATTTTTCCCTAAACATAGCAATGTATAGCATAATATACATCACTAAAATTGCAATATTCAATGTACGTGTAGCAATGTATAGATTAATATACCTACGACTTGTTTTTTTTTTAATTTTCATATTATGATTTTTTTCCCTTATTTTTTATACGTTCCTTATAGCCCAAAAAAGCTACTATATATATATATATATATATATATATATACATTTTTTGCTTTTCTTCGAACAAAGAATCTTGCCACGATAAGGGTAAATTTTTATTGGCGGAATGAATAGGGTGTGGGGGGTCCGACCCCCCACGTCGTGGGTCGTTTTATCTCAAAAACGGTACGTCGCAGCGAAAAAGTGCTAGAGTACAAAGTTCTTTCTTAGACCTTCCCCTATTCATTCCGCCAAAAAAAAATTGGAGAAATTTCGAGTCTGGTTTTTAACCATCCGATAAAAATGACCCGAAATTATAAAATAATCCGAATAAAAAGTTACCCTCTTGACGCCCTCTACATGATGCAATTATTTTTTTTTCGAAAATTTAAAAACTCAAAAAAAAATTTTTTCCCAAAAATTGTTTTATTCTTTTTCTTTACGTTTCATAAAAGGAGCGTATACCCCAACTCCAACAACCCGCCCTGAAATCGACCCTCTGACCGGTTACGCGCGCGGTTGATTTTATGACAGCATCATGCGCCTAGTTAGAATAATCGTGTTATAAGTTAGCGACTACAGGCAAAAATATAGGTACAGTCAACGGCACATCTAGTTATACACCCGCAGTAACAAAACTATTTACATTGATCAGAATATCGAAATAAAACGTCATATAAAATCACGTAAAGCGTCCAAGCGCAGCAATAAATGCAAAAATTCAATAATCATTCACAAAATATACTTCGTTACACTCGAAGTCGGTATCCAAGGGTGCGCGGAGCAAAAAGTGACACAGTCTCCTCTTACGAGCGCTGGCGCGCGACTGCCGGCCACCCGCGCCCGCGTCCCGCATAGAGCCCCTCTGAACTTTGTAAGGAGGAAACTTGTGCGGAACCTCATTTTTATTACTTTTCTTATTAAGTATTTCATTAATTTTAAAATAAAACTATGATTCTATAGTTCTTACAGGTATACGTTACTGCGAGTAAGAATATTTACAAAAGTCTAAGCGCTTTAAGAGAAATATCGATTTTAAGGTTAAAAACGTCGTATAGAAATGTTTTATTTTTGACGTAAATATAGGAAATTTGAATCGTATAGAAAATAATAAACAATAAATATGTTGTGCTTGAATCTATGATCATAACATATTTTTTTCAAAATTTTTGATAAAGGCATTCTTGAGGAATAAACTTCCAAAGTTGAGCGATTTTGGACGCTCACGGGTATCTATCACCTTAAGAGCCTATTCACTCAGAAAAACTGAGCGAACTAAACCCAACAACACGGCCAACGATGCTGCGCCAAAGGGAGATTGATCTGAAGACCCTCCACGACCAAACTCCCAACACAACAACATTAGGCGCATCGTACCCGGCACACATCGCAACACAACTGCTCAGACCCGTCCTCCGTACGGCTTCACCAGACATCATGGCGGAACACGACAAATCGCTTGGCGGCAAGGCTTTGTCTGGTGGGCGGTAACTTCTGCCGGCGGCCGATGTTATGGCCTACTACCGAGAAGAAAAAGAATTTGTTTGTTTGTTTGAACGCACTAATCTCAGGAGCTACGGGTCCGATATGAAAAATTCTTTTTGCGTTGGATAGCCCATTAATCCAGAAGGGCTTTAGGTTATACAACATCACGCTGCGACCAATTGAAGCGGAGCATAACAAAAAATTAAAATGTATGCTGTAAAGGCTGTCTCTGACATCGACGCGCAAACGAGTACCATGGATCCAGTACATGATTCTGAACCCCCAGTGGTGGAATTTTTCGACGGCTTTTTCCTGATTGAAAAAAAATAATATGCAGTTTTTTTCACTTTAAACATTTCATAATTGCTATACCTACTTTTATAACCCAATAAGATTTTAAAGTAAAAAATAATTAATTCGCTAATTACACAAAAAAGCGCAATGTGAACAAACTCTAAAAACTCTCCTATCAGCTGATTTAATAGAGTTCACATCAGAGGTCATACCCACAAACACGCGCGGCAGCACGCTTGCAACGTTCAAAGGCTGAGCCGACACATTTTTTAAACACTGTTATTTCTGTAACCGCTCATTAACGATATAAATGACTATCATAATTTTATTAGTGGCATGCGGTGTAGCCTCCTCGCGAAGTTTGCGTTACGATATCAGATAAACCCTGTAAATTTTGGGGTTAAAATAAAATGTTCAAATAACTAACTCCACGCGAACGAAGTTGAAGAGGCCGCTGGTGTTATATAAAAAACAACGGCCACCTACTCATATTTAATAGTAACCAGTAATCTTATCGTCATACTAACACAAATACCACGTCAAGTTCAAGATTACGGGGTTCAAATAATCACCACAAAATTGTGTATCTAATACAGTACCCAATGTAATAGATAAAATATTTTTACATAATAGTTCCAAACACGAGAACTGTGGTTTTAGGCGTTTTACTTTTTGTGAATTATTTCATTACCACTGGTCTAAAAACAGTGAAAGAACACATCGTGAGGAAACCGGCACGTCCTAGAGGCAAAACTTGGAAGAAAAGTGACATTAACCTTCCCGCAGGGGCGTGCACAAAGATTTTATTGGGGGTATGCATAAATATACCTACTATCCAAATCTCTGTGCTTATATATGGTAAAACTTAAAAAACGTAACTTAGACGTAGTTTCAATTTAACATAGTCGCGTACCTACTTTTTCGCATGTCAACATTGAATTGATGTTTGTGCGTGGCTACAATGAACATCTAAGTATGTGATTGATGATAAGAACAAGTCAAATAAATGATATACGTGGGGTATTAGGTATTTTTTATTTGCCCAAATGAATACAATGAAATCATCATCATCTCAGGGTTAATACCAGTCACATCCAAAGCTTTGGAATCTGGGGTCCGCTTTTCCAGTCTAATTGCTGATTTTGGCGAAATTTCGACAATTTCCGTGAAGCGACTGCCGTCTGACCTCCACAACGCGAAGGCAATATCGAAGCATTGAAGTTAGACCAATTGTTGGACTTTTGTGGGCTCCAACAACCCGTAACGACTGCCACTAGATGTTCGCATGGCAACCGAAACCAACGGCTTAACGTGCTTTCCGAGATACGACCAGACCAGTGCAAATATTCATATTCATGCATACAAATACTTACACTGCGCGAGGATCGAACCCGCGCCTCCTTACGCAACGGCCGCGTTCGCTACCGCTACGCCATGTAGGCTGTCAAAATACAATGAAATGGTATTACTAACTCAACTGTAAATAAGTAATAATTTATTTCTCAAAAAACTAAAAAAAAATATTTCACTATCTATAAATTAAATCAACGCGCCTATCTATTTTTAAATAACTCTGTAAAAATCAAATATATATAAGATCGTTTTGAAATCGCTAAAAGTTCTTTTAAAATGGACAGATAGACAAATCTATGAGTCTGCTTTGGCTTTTCATAAATATGCGTAATGCACTACTCATTGGAATCATAACTATTAAATTTTGCTAATTTGTAAACTTCAGGAAAATTATTACAACATAAAGTATAGTATTGAAATTCAAAAGCAAGTAGGTTGAAAAACTTAAGGTCTTTTAAGTTTTTATAACGTCGAACTGTCAAAGCCGTGTTTTAAAATAATATACCTATACGAGAAACAAAACAATTTATTTGTACACACTACACAACCTGCTAACCACATATAATTATCATAATACTTTTTATAAAGACAACCTTTCTTTTGTGTTAAACCAAAAACTCTAAAATAAATGAATATTCAATTCCGCTTAAAACAATCAATACATATTTAACCCAAAAACACCAATAATGAAACAACATAAGCTGCTAAAATAAAAAGGTATTTGAACGAACAACAATCATGCTATATTTCTGAACTTCTTAAATTCGTCGCATTATTAGAAGCTGTGCTTATCATGGGCTTTAAACCCAAAGAAATTTCACGCACACGTACACAACAGTTTAGGCACACAAGCAAATAATTTTATACACAGACAGATACGGAAGAGGCACATTTTGTTTATGCTTACGCCGTAAGAGGCGTGGGTGTCGCGCCTAAGGCAACTAATGTGTCTCGTTAGCACTAGCCACTAGGCCCAATAGATGGCAGTGTTATCAATAACTGATTAACAAAGTCTTTTAGTTTTAACTTTGTAGTATATAAATTATTTTACAGTATATTATAATTTTAGAAGACTATTAGGGTATGCAGAGCTTTTCTGCTTGTAAGGAGCGCACGCGCCTGCCTTCCCGCACTGGGCCCGCGTGGTAGATTGCCGCCCACCCCCTCGCACCGATAAGAGGCCTGTGCCCCAGGCCTGCCCTGAGAACATTCTTTCTTTCTTTCTTTTATGGCTACGCACGGTTTGTGCATTTAGCCAATGTCATGTAATGAATTGTTCATGTCGAAAAAGACGGCAGCGTGACCCGTCTTACGATGGAGATTTGAGACAAAGTCGTGATGTGGCCACTATGCTGGTTCTTTATGAATTATTTACTGAATGCACTTTTTACTACATAAATCACGCACTTTTATTTAGTAAACAACACTATAAATAATTTTAAAAGTCCAATTAATAATGAGCGTGACACTCAGCTTTACTTTCCCGCCAAAACCCCCAGTGAGAACATTATACGCTGATTTTGTTCAAAATGATTGTTACTGTTACCATTTTCAGTCTTTCCTACAATAATGAGTTCCGTGGATGAGTGACTGTGTTGCGAGACGACTTTAAAAAAAATATAATTATAAACTAGTGCTTGACTGCAATCTCGCTTGATGGTAAGCAGTGATGCCAATCGTTGATGGTAAGGCGCGATAGTTTATTAATAGCCAATTCACTCAAAAAAAAAAACTGAGTGAATAGGAAGGAAGGCGGCAGTTGAGCGAGGTGATGCAATGTTAAACCCAATAACACGACCAACGATGCTGCGCCAGAGGGAGATTGATCTGGAGACCCTCCACGACCAAACTCCCGACACAACAACATTTGGCGCATCGTACCCGGCACACATCGCAACTATAGATGGGCAATCCACCGGGTTTAAACCCGGTGCTTTGATAAAAACCCGATAAACACCCGTAAGCACCCATAAACACCCAGAAAATTGGGTGTTTACATGATTTGACGAAATTACATTAGTTATGTTAAAAAATGTGTTTTAAAAGTGATTTTCATTCATTTCATATCTTTGTAGGCAACATTAGTCAGATCAGGGAGGATAAAATAAAATGGTACGAGATAAAAACGTTGATAGTTTTCCTTTTACGTTTAACTTTAGGCTGACACTTACAAATGGACAACAGCCAAGTGCATGTTATTAGAAATGAAGACGACTCTATCTAGCTCTAGCCGTCTTTTTATATCAGACGACTGACATTCATTTGTTCATTCTGCTAGGTAAATCCCCGAAATCAGTGTTGCCATTTAGCGACAGTTTGCAGCTCCAGATGATAACAACATTATATCAATAGTAATATGTACAAATCCTAGCTTGTTTTAAATGACTATTCACTTTAAACTGTTGTAATTTCTGTGATCGGTTTTAATATTCAATTTTCATTTTTAATTAATTTTAAAATGTCTGCACAAATTACTAGAATTAAAATGAATTACGATCATACGAAAAAGCTAAGACTGCGCTCAATCAACAATTGATTTACATATTTTTTTATTATCCACTAACTATAAAAAAAATAGCAAAACATTTTAATTTTACGTGGCCTCAAAATACAAGTGACCTAAAATGTAGTAAAAAAGCAAATAACGCGCAATCTATGATCGGGGATTTCCCGACGCTGCTGACAGTTAAAAGTAGACTACAGAGATATAATTGCATTCATTTCGTGCGTAAACGTGTGAAGAAAGAATCTACTTGGTTTGGTTTTACTAGAATCCATAAAATATTGTGTATCTATATTTAAAAAGTGTTAGTCGGTAAGTGCATTGTTTTTTTTTTTAATTATGCCTTGAAATTGTTCGAAGCGTCGTTAAATTTTAAGAGCAAATGAACAAATTTTTTTTTTAGTACAACTTTGTTGGTCACAGTAAATACCTATACAAAATCAACTTTGCTGTCACAAAGTACTCGCTTTTGGTGTAAAATTATGTATAATTTTTACTATAATCTTACTTTAAAATGTTTCGTTTTAAATAACCTAAGTGAGCTAGACCAAAAGCAATTAATATTATTTTAATTATTCTTTTTTTATTTTAGATTCAATGGGGCGTTCTA
Organism: Sesamia inferens; assembly: GCA_037179545.1. NCBI lineage: Eukaryota > Metazoa > Arthropoda > Insecta > Lepidoptera > Noctuidae > Sesamia > Sesamia inferens. The sequence continues at coordinate 11,203,015 of CM073951.1, read as the reverse complement.
AGGATCACCGCATATGGCAGCATTACCGTATTTTACCAAACAAATCTGTTTCTTGCAAGTTTTGTGAAAAGATTTATAAATTTAGTAATGCCGCCAAAATGCTTCAACATCTTACTATTTGTGTAAAAAGTCCAGAAATAGTAAAAAAGTGTATGAAAACAATACAAGATGACTCGTTAAAAAAAAAAGGCCACGTACTGCCAGAGAGAACTGATACTCATATGAGTAGGGTCACGGTATCGAATAGAAAGTATCGATACTGTACTCATGAGTAGTATCGATAAAAAAGTATCGTACTCGTAAAAGTATCGGTACAAAAATATCGATACCTCGAAGTATCGAGTACTTTTCTCAAGCACATGGACCTACGCCATACATTGGTAAGGACACGGCACCAAATTAAAAGTACCTATACTCTATTCATGAGTAGTATCTATAAAAAAGTATCTTGCTCATAAGAGAATCGACACAAAAGTATCGATACCTCAAAGTACCGAGTTCTTTTCTCAGGCAGGGCATACGCCATACGTTAGTAGGATCACGGCATCAAATAGAAAGTACCAGTACTCTATTCCTAAGTAGTATCGATAAAAAAGTATCGTGCTCGTACTAGAATCGACACTAAAGTATCGATACCTCAAAGTATAATAACAAGTTTTTTTTTTTTTTTTTCAAAGTATGGCATAGGCCCTACGCCATACTTTAGTTTGGCAATGTTAGTAAGTATCTTCTGTTACCTACATTCAGACAAAATAACAAATGGTACACACGACAGGACACCTACCACACATTCTGTCAGATTTCTTTATTAGAATTTTATATTTATCTCAAAAGCATTATGGCTCAAGGTTGATTGGAAATTTTTGACAGTTTCGGGTAGCTTGACTTGCTGTCATCCGTACGTAAATATTAGACAAATAGAAACCACCAGTACGTAAAGTCACATTTTTTAAATCTAAAATATTATATATCTCATTCCTTCTGGGTATAATCACCCAAGAAAAGAAGCTTGCCCAGCTTTTTTATGGATAGGCGGTTACTGGTTTTAATAATTGTACAGAAGACACATCAAGCTGCTACTTATTTTGGATTTTCAACTTTATCGCTAAAGTATCATAGTAATGTTCATGGTTGAGTGGCAATAATTGTCAGTTTCAGATAGCTTGATCTGTTGCTGTCGACGGTATTTCCAGTTTTCGAAAACAATCTTTCTAAGTGTATTGAAGTTGCAGGAATCAATAAAAATTGAGCAAACGAGTTAAAATCAAACAAGTGAAATGTGAATCCGGCAGCCTACCGGCAACAGAATTTATTCGATACGATACCTGGTCAAAAGTACTTGTTAAGTAAAAGTATCGAATACAAAAGTATCGAGTACAAAAGTATCGGTATCGAAAGAAATCTACTGGATACCATAAAGTATCGATACTTTTTTCGTGTCTCTACATATGAGTCCCTCATCGTCTGTTAACAGTGACTCTCATTTTGAGGACGCCGATGAGATTGACCTCACAACAACACTATTTGCGAAAGCTATATTTGTATCAGGGACGCCATTATCGATAGTGGAACATCCATTATGGATACAAGTTTTCGAAAAGTTGCAACCAAATTTCAAAATGCCTTCTCGTAAAGCTCTATCAACAAAATACTTAGAAAAAGTATATAAACAGATGCGTCTAGAGTTAGATGAGGAATTAAACGCTTGCAATTACTTGCATCTTCAGTGTGACGGCTGGAGTAACCTGAGAAATGAAGGAATACTAAACTTTCTGATATCAAAACCTCAACCTGCATATGTAAAAAGCTTGAACACGGAAACTAATGCACACACTAGTGAATACCTAAGTCAAGAAATTGAAAAAGTAATGAGAATGTATGGGGTAAATAAGTTTCTTGTCCTCATTGGTGACAACGCCAGAAATATTCAAAAGGCATTTGGATTAATTAAAGTTAAATGTCCACATGTTGTTCCTCTCGGTTGCTGTGCGCATGTTTTAAACTTATTATGCCAAGATTGCTTAAAGGTAAAAGACATTAAAATTTTCGTAATGGAAGCCTTAAATCTAATAAAAACTATTAAAAAGAGCCAACGACTAAATTCGCTACTGACAAAATTGAGTCAAAACCAGGATTCTGTACGAACATTAAAATTGCCTTGTGTTACTAGATGGGGAAGTCACGTTATTTCATTAAAAAGTTTATAAACAAACAAGATAGCCTTGCAAAGAATAGCAGTTAGTGAAGATGTGCAGATTGGAAGAGATATTAAAAATCTAATTTTAAATGACGATTTCTGGAGGAAGACCGATGAATGTATAAGTATGCTGGAACCTATCACTGAACGCATATTTAACTTGGAGGGAGATCAGTTTGGTATCCACAAAATATACATCACGTTTAAAGATATACTGGCTAAAATACGTTTCGCATTGCCTTATACTTCAATGTTGAACGAAGAAGATAAACAGCAAATTCTGACATCAGTCGCTGAAAGACGCAAAATGTCCATTAGACCAATTCATTTGGCAGCGTATATGCTGGATCCTTCAGCTCAGGGTGTTGAACTTACTCAAGATGAAGAACTTCAGGCTATGGAGTTCATTCACGATTTAGGCCAGCAACTAAATTTACATAATGTAATGGCCGAACTGGCTTGTTATAAAGCTAAAGAAAACTTTTGGGCCAGACAATTTATTTGGAATTCAGTGCGTAGCATTGAGCCCATTGTGTGGTGGAAAGGAATCTGTAGTTCGACTGAGCTAAGCAAAGTAGCAGTACGCATCCTGTCAGCTACGTGTACATCAGCAGCAACCGAGCGTTCCTTCAGTATTCAAGGATATATACATAATAACAAAAGAAATCGACTTTCAACGGAAAGAGCCGCAAAAATTTCATATATTTGTTACAACTGGAATCTTAAACATAAATTTAATAGTGAGAACATTCAGTTAGATGAAGAAAATGAAGACGAAAACATAATAGAGAGTTTTATAGATGAACTTAATGAGAGCTACCAGTTAAACGAAGAAAATGAAACCGGAATAAAGAGTTCTATAGACCCAATAATGTCGGACAACAAACCTACTCCTTCAACGTCAGGGGAAGACCGACAGCCTTTCCATTTTGTCGTCTATAACAATGTTAGTGGAGAATCCGATAGTGATTAATTGTTAAGTAGGTCATTCGTTTTTGATAAGTATCAAGAAAAAGTCTTTTTATTTCAACTAATTATGTATATTTCAATAATTTGTATAATATAATTCAATAAAAGAATAATAATTAAAAACTCAATGTTATTTATGTATAAAAATCATTTACACCCGAAATTTGGGTAAAAATCGGGTGTTTATCGCAAAACACCCAAAACACCCGGTTTAAACCCACCTGGGTTTAAACCCGGGTGGGTGGATTGCCCATCTATAATCGCAACACAACCGCTCAGACCCGTCCTCCGGCTACGTACGGCTTCACCAGACATAATGACGGAACACGACGAATCGCTTGGCGGCAAGACTTTGTCTGGTGGGTGGACTTATTTTAATTTATGAATTGTTTTTAATAATAAACACCTCAACTGCTAAACGACTTGCTAACTTATCATCAATCATGACTGCCATGACACTAATATCGTCTCTTATTGCCAAATCATCTCCCCGTGTTATTTTTGCAAAACATTTGGAATATAAAAAATATTTTCCTAATCAAACCATAATTATTATTATGCCTTTTTTTGGATTTTCTCTTGAATTGACTGACCCCCGCTTTGAACAGAGCGGAAGGGCGTGTCAGGCTTTTACTGACTAAAACTTTTGCCTAAAAAAACCTTCGCCTTTGGTGAAAAATGGACGAGATCTCGCGAGATTTACGAGATTTTCGATTTTACTCATGGGCCAAGGCGCAATGGTACGCGAACTGTTACGGGGCTCCGATCGGTTTCAGTGTGCGTCGTGTGTCTTGTCAACTTAATTTCTTACATTTTAGTTTTAGGTCCGTATTACAGAACGTTACTCAAGCATTACTTAAAACTGTTATTATTACATTTCGAAGGATATTGCTAATTAATCCATTGCTTCAAATGTTCGAAAAATTTGTCTGCATAGCAACGGAAATAACGCAATGTATCTTGTTGAACTATCAAAACGAAACTATTATCTACTGTTAGTATGTTATTCTCGTGTTCGCTCATCGTGCTTTTTTATTCATATCGTGCGTGTTATACGTGTGTGCGTGGACAAACGCGCGTAAGATCTTTATCTCGTTCCCTCTCGACGTGATCGGCCTATAATCTGCCAATGACGCGGGCAGTTCGAAAATCGAAGTAGGTATCGTGACGTGACCCCCGGCGCACAGGCATGTGAAAGAACACGGGTGGGTTAGTAAAGGAGAGAGAGGGAGAGAGAAAGGGATCCGGGAGATGTAATTTGATGATTGCCATCCAAAAAAAAATGCGAGACGCATGAGCGTACTCAGATTCTGGCCTATGGGGGCAAGCCAGGCCTAGACAACTCGTTCATGGGTCAATGTATACACTTTTACAACAAGCTTCCCATGGACATTCGAAACTTACCCATTAAACGATTTAAAAACTATATAAAGGCCAAACTTTGCAAAAAGGGGTATTACAAAATCACAGATTATTTAAAAGACAAAAAAGCTTGGGACTGAGCTGCTCGCTCTGTTAAGCATTGTTATTAAGCAATATGCGTAATTATAACGTAAATTATTGCAAACATTCTCATTTTTAATGTCTGAACTTGAAAAAAGACGATGATCCCTGAGTTTGTTTCGGCTATTTCTTCTCAGAGGTAGTCAGTTAGGAAATGCCGGCATCATCTAGTTAAAAAAAAATACATGACGTGTAAAAGTGATCGGTGATCCTACTTGCTTAATAAACGATTTCATTTCATTTCATTAGGCGAAGTCAAGTCAGGGGTAGGGCGATGGGCAAGTCAAATTTTCGTGGGTAATTTTTAGAGTGGGCAATTTGTGCCGGTGCGTTATAGTCGCACGCGGTTTTTTGGCAATTATCTACACCGTACATTTTGCCAGCGTCTACAGCGTAGTTTATTTAAAAGATACAGATAAGTCCTAGTTTATACTTTGTTCAGTAATTAGGCAAAATTTCCCATTAACTGCTGCCCCCAAGGGTACGCCCATGACGAGACTTACAGGACTGATAGATAAGGTGACGATTGAGAAGATACTTTTTACACGGATCCTTACTAAGTTTTCACGTGTCAAAATGCCCTTCATCCGTGATATACTCAAAACCTCCGTACACTGGATTTTCAATCATTTGCTTAGCGCCGAAAGTTGAAAATTTAATAACAGTTTATTAACGCGAGTCAAAATTCTATTTTGCTATTACACAATCGTCTAATCGTGTTGACAGGGCTTTATTATTGTTAGCGGTATCTTCAAGGTTCTTCCTACACAGGGTTAGCAGAGTTAAAGATATGACAGATTAGAGCCAAATGACAGCAATAGTCAATATTTTTTTACATCAATGGTTCCCAGAAACCAGTGGTCCGCAGAAGCCAAGATATGGTCCGTGAATGATTTTCAGTTTAGCGGGCACGCCCGCCAGACGTTAGCCTCAAAATTTCTTCCTGGGTGCCTCAATGATACACTGCAAATGGCCATAAAACTTGTAAATGTTATCAAAAGCAGCGCCTTAAATAAACGCCTTTTTTAAAAAATATGCCATATCTGCCGCCGGCAGAAGTTACCACCCACCAAACAAAGCCTTGCCGCCAAGCGATTTGTCGTGTTCCGGCATAATGTCTGGTGAAGCCGAACGGAGGACGGGTCTGAGCAGTTGTGTTGCGATGTGTGCCGGGTACGATGCGCCTAATGTTGTTGTGATGGGAATTTGGTCGTGGAGGGTCTTGAGATCAATCTCCCTTAGGCGCAGCATCGTTGGTCGTATTGTTGAGTTTAACATTGCATCACCTCGCTCAACTGCCGTCTTCCTTCCTATTCGCTGAGTTTTTCTGAGTAATTAGGCTCTTAATAAACTAACGCGCTTTACCATCAACGATCGCATCACTGCTTACCATCGGGCGGGATTGCGGTCAAGCGCTAGTTTATAATTATTAAAAAAAAAAAAAGTTGTGAAAGTTGTACCGTACATCGAGGGACTGAAACAATTACTACAAAGACTAAAACCGCCAACGGCGGTGTTTCCATCTGACTACAATAGTGTCTTCAAGGCTCGAGTGAATAGGCTCTTAATAAACTAGCGCGCTTTACCATCAACGATTGCAACACTGCTTGCGGGATTGCGGTCAAGCCATTGATTTAATAATGAAATACTGTAATTAGTGTCCGTCCATAATTAAACTGATAAGAACATTATGCAACATTAGTTGAATGTTGAGTTCATTGAAATCTGGGATCACGATTAGGGGCAATCGCGCTAAAATAATTCAACCAAAACAGAATTAGATCGCAACCAAACCATAACTTTTGTTATGTTTCGTATGGCGCTAACCTTTTGACAGATGTTTTAACCATAACTGGATCGCAATTGGAACGTAACCACTGTCAAATGAAGAAGTTGAAACAAAGCTAACTTTTTCTATGCCATGGTAAGCAGTGACGCAATCGTTGATGGTAAAGGGCACTGAGCCTATTCACTCTAGCCTTGAAGACACTCAAATTGTAGTCCGAAGGAAACACCGCCGCTGGAAAATTGTTCCAGGCCCTCGATGTAAGCGGTATAAAGGAGGAGGCGAACCGCTCCGTCCGGATCGTACTGGTGGCAACAACGTAAAGGTGGAAACTCGGCGTACGGAGATGGGGGGATTAAATCATGCAATTCCCTCGCACACTCATCAAAATGCATCCTGTAGAACACCGAAAGGCTGGCTACTCTACGCCTGTGCTCTAGGCTTTGGAGATCGTTTTGAGTTAAATCTGGGCCGCCATTCAGCCTCTTCGCAAGCCTCTCCACTGAATCCAAAGTGGCCAGGTGACATTCTGCAGCACCAGTCCAAATGTAACTTCAGTACTCGACACACGAACGGACCTGTGCTTTGTACAACCTTAGAACCTGCTCTGGTGTGATGTGCCGCCGGACCTTTGCGATAACACCAAGTTTCCTGGCAGCCACCTTGGTCTTGGACTCAATGAACTGCCCAAAGTTTAGGTTCGAGGAAATCTCAACTCCCAGAGGCTGATGGCAGTCGGTACACTCCAAGGATGCATTTCGAAAAGTAGGAGCCAAGGTGAACGGGCTCCTTTTGGCGGTGAAAAGACACGCTCACACGCCTGTATTTTGGCGGCATTGAATGCTACAAGATTGGCATTACCCCATTCGGAGACTGCCTGTAGTGCAACACTCGTTCGCTCTACCATAGCCTCTCTTTCGGACCGGATTGATTCCCTACTAGCCCGAGCATCCGGCAGGTATCTCACCGCAACCTATGCGATACCGCAAAGTTTCCTGGCAGCCACCTTGGCCTTGGACCCAATGAACCGCTCAAAGTTTAGGTTCGAGGAAATGTCAACTCTAAAAAGCTGAACTTATCAAATTAATCATCAATCAAATCAAACACAATCTTGCTGTACATCACACTCGTCTCCACAGAGTAGGCAACGCGTTCATGGGTCAATGTATACACTTTTACAACAAGCTTCCCATGGACATTCCAAACCATTAAACGATTTAAAAACTATATAAAAGCCAAACTTGGCAAAAAAGGAGTACTATAAAATCACAGATTATTTAGAATACAAAAAAGCTTGGGACTGAGCTGCTCGCTCTGTTAAACATTGTTATTAAGCAATATGCGTAATTATAACATAATTTATTGTAAACATTTTCATTTTTTATGTCAGGACTTGAAAAAAGACGATGCTCCCTGAGTTTGTTTCGGCTATTTCTTCTCAGAGGTAATCAGTTAGGAAATACCAGCTTCATCTAGTTTAAAAAAAAACCTATGGCGTGTTAAAGTGATCAGTGATCCTACTTGCTTAATAAACGATTTCATTTCAATCGCATTTTAATGCTTTCATTCATTTCTCTCTCTTTCTTACTTACATGTTTGTAATGTAAGGAAAAAGCGGAGTCTTCAACTAGAGACATTTCTATGCCTGAATGGAGACTCCTTGAAATGCAAAATAAGCCAAAATTGTATGAAATAAACTTCATCATATCATCAACCTATTTATCGTCCCACTGCTGGGCACAGGTCTTTTCTCATACAGAGAAGGATTGAGCGTAATCACCACGCTTGCTCAATGCGGGTTGGAGATTTCAGACTTAAAGTCCAGGTTTCCTCAAAATGTTTTCCTTCACCTTGTAATCAGTCACTGGTGTCCAAGATATACTTAGAAAGTACATATAATTTAAAAAAGTTACATTGGTACTTGCCTGAGACCTGGAATCGAACCCGCACACTCCTACTTGACAGGCTGGTGTTTATATAATATCCTAGAAACAAAACTTTTAAGTCATTGAACTTAAAAGTTTTGTTTCTAGGATATTTTTTTTTATATGGACATTGGAAACTTACCCATTAAACGATTTAAAAACTATATAAAGGCCAAACTTTGCAAAAACGGGTATTATAAAATCACAGATTATTTAGAAGTCAAAAAGCTTGGGACTGAGCTGCTCGCTCTGTTAAGCATTGTTATTAAGCAATATGCGTAATTATAACATAAATTATTGTAAACACTTTCATTTTTAATGTCTGGACTTGAAAAAAGACGATGATCCCTGAGTTTGTTTCGGCTATTTCTTTTCAGAGGTAGTCAATTAGGAAATGCCGGAAAAAGTGTATAGTGATCCTACTTGCTTAATAAACCATTTCATTTCATATGCTGGTTTCCTTGCTTATACTTTACCTACTTTTATTTGCAATTACTTTATTTCGCTTTCATTGCCATTTACAAATAGGTAAATAAAAGATATAAATTTTTCACTAGTTCGACCTACAATCATATTTTTTTTTTTAAAATTGTAAGTTTGGATGTAAGAGGTAAACACCGAAACTACTCATCTACAATTAAAAAATAAACTAGTGTCTCATAGAACATATTTTATAGTTTATAGTTGTTGGTACTGAATTGTACTTAAAAGCCTTAAAACTAATTAGAATTAATTTTTTAAAAATAAACATGTAGCTACTTTTCAGCTTTTATGTTAAACAACCAATAATTGGAACCTTTTACCTAGCTTCTGGCATTTCGTGAGTTCCCATAAAGGTGGTTAAGTGAAATATATTGAATTCAATCAGTTTTAGCGATTTCATTGGTTGAATCAGTTCATCAGAGAAACTAGTAATGTGCAAGGTTTCATTACACAGGCCGAATTGAATAATCAATTTTTGAGTAAGTACGGACGACAGCTACATCAAGCTACTAAAATCTGTCAGATTTCCTTATTAGATTTACACCTTTATCTCTGAAACATTAAGGCTCAAGGTTGATTGGGAATATCTGACAGTTTGGGGTAGCTTTGCCCTAGGTAGCTTTTTTTAATTATTAAACAAACGTGTGGAGCTCTGGTGCTATTCTGTGAATCCTTATTTGTGGCCTAAATGGTCGAATTTCAAATTCAAGTTTGCGACGTAATTCTCGTCCGAATAAATAATTGAAGCCGAATTTAAAATTAAATATTCAACTAATTTATTCATTCATATCTGCGTGTTTACGACAAACGCGATAGTTAAAAAGAAACTATTTATAACCACGCCAAGTGTCGATCGGCCGTATGAAACGACGTGTCTAAGAAAATAAAAAGTAATAAATACTTACGGATTTTAAAAAAAAAGTTGGTGCGATACGCCGGTAGCTGGAATAGGCACTTTTATCACTTAAAATCACACTAAAAACTTGTTGATTTTATACTTCTTCACAATCCCTTGATTGACGATATTATTTACGAGTATATTAACGCATAGTACATGTCTACGCGGGTAGGGAATTCAAATGAAAATAATTTTTGTAGGTTACAAAACGTCAAACTTGCTCGCTGTGAAGGTCACCTTGAAGTGACAGCTGGGGTGGTCAGTTTATAAATTACAATTAAGTCGATTCAATTGTCACATAATTGCAACTCATACGAATACATATTTCGCAATATTTTGAATTGAGCTGCATAAGATTGAAGTGCAACATTGAGCTTTTTGTTTATTATGAATGCTTTCTTAATAAACATACAGACATATCTATACCGCTTCGGTTGCGTTTATTTATGGAATAGTCAAGCACCCTAGTGGAGAGTATTAGACGAGGAAGTGGTTTTTATCCACCATGTATGTTCTACATACATACACCCAGGGTTCGTTAATGTCACATATTTTCGATATTGGTGCCGATTCTGTTGTCACAAATTTCGCTAAACTAAACTATAAATCGCTAAAATTTAGTTTATTCCTGTCAAACGACGTTTCCTATTCTGAAATAGATTAAACTGACACATCTTAACTATATTTTAGTTTGACAGCTCTAAAATCATTTTAGTTACTCAACTTAGCGAAACTTGCTATTTCGCTATTCTGAATTTGACATTTTTCACCTAAAATTAAAGCTGTCAAACTAAATCTAGCTATTTTTAATCGCGTTTAAAAAGATGTGGAATAAAATTAGTTGTCATGAACTAAAATTTACAAAGCACATTTCTCTGCTAATTCTTGAGTTCGGAGGCCTACTTAGAGTTGCCGTGAATTATTATGGAAGCTTATGTGGCTGTAGCTATTGTCGATTCGGTAGAAAGGTAAATAATAATATTATTTGGAAAGCGCGGGAAACCTTGAACGTGGCGGGCGAGTTTTTTCTGCTTCTTTAAGTTTTTATTGGTAAAAAGTGTAAATAATAGTATCATTTAGGTGGTTGTATATATATAAATAATTTTAATTTTACATATATAGTTTAGTAGTTCTATATTGCTGATTTAGGTAAGTTTTTTCTTTTTCTCTTCGTGATGGACGACGACCCAGACGACCCTGGTGGAGGCTCGCCTCCGGAGGTTTCGCTTGTAGTCACGGTTCCACATTCAGAAATGGATACAGAGGGCTCCCTTCTAGATACAGATGCTTCCGAGACCAAAAGCAATAATAAGAGAAAACGTATTTCCTCTCGTAAAATATGCAGGCACTGTAATAAAAAACGCAGGCGCCATAAATCTTCTGAAACAATATGTGAAAATGACTGTCAATGTGCTTCTAAGAATGCTCAATCCGAATTTATAGCCCCTAATTCAACTATCACTTCACAACCACAATCCTCCCAACAACCCAATGCTCATAAACAATCATCTGACCCAAGCACATTGGTAGGTAGAAAACTATATGAGGCGAATGATGCAGCTCCTTACACAATCCACATCCAAAAGATACAAACAAGTCCAAATGATAATGTTTTTATTCACCCAGTCTCTTTTGGTCATTTTCTAAAAAAGAATTGCATTAAAAATATAGTAAATGGTAGTCTGAAAAAAATAGGCAGAAACAGGGTTTTAATCTCATTTACCAATTTCACAGATGCAAATTCTTTTCTAGAAAATAAAACATTGGAACAATACAACTATAAGGCCTTTATACCCTCCTCATCAGTCACCCGGATGGGTGTGGTTAGAGGAGTCCCTAAGGATTGGTCTGAGGAGGATATACTGAATAACATATCTGTGCCTATTGGATGTGGAAAAATTTTAAAAGTACGACGCATCAATAGAAAACATATTGTGGATGGTAAACCAAACTACATTCCTGTTGAAACTGTTGTAATAACATTTGATGGCCAGGTGTTACCCAAAAGAATATTCTTATGTTACAACTCTCTTCCTGTTGAGCTTTATATCTTCCCAACAGTCCAGTGTTTCAACTGCTGTCGATATGGACACATCAAATCACAGTGCCGCTCAGCTCCACGGTGTTTTAAATGCGGTAATAACCATACTGGGGACAGTTGCAATGTAGATGAGGATGAGGCTGTATGCTTTCTTTGTGCCGGATCCCACTTTGCCACAAATAGGAAATGCCCAGAGTTTAGTCGCCAAAAAGCCATTAAGGAAACTATGGCTAACAATTGCATTTCATATGCAGAAGCAGTTAAGTTGCATCCTCCTGTTAACAAAGCATATTCAGAAGTTTTAACTTCTGTTGCAGTTCCTTCACCACCTTTAAGGCAAACATTTGACTCCTCCTCCAAAGGTACCAGAAACAAACAAACAAGTTCATATAAAAAAACTGTATTTTTTAATAAACCCAATAATTCTCCTAAACATAGTACAGGATATGACAAATATACTCATTCTGCCCTAACAAAAGATTATGATATTCCTTTACCATCCATTGGCACAAATATTGACAGTAATAATTCTATAAATAATAAGTCAACTAGAGATTTAATTATCATTTTAATTAATTTGCTAACAAAGAATATGTCTGAACCGTCCAACGCTGCTATACAAAGTATTAGTCAACTTTTTAATAATATCAATAATGGATCAGCTGTCAACAATCCTTCAGTGGAATTGTCGCAGTGTTAACTCTAAAAAAAGCGATTTACTACATCTTATTAATGTGTATAAACCTGTTGTTGTCGCATTGCAAGAAACCTGGTTGAAGCCAGGTTATAACTTTAAAGTCTCCCAATATTTATGTTTAAGAGAAGATAGAACAGATGGCTATGCTGGTGTTGCTCTGTTAATTCATGACACAATACCTTTTCACCACATTCCCATTGCAAATCATAGTGTTGATTTTTCTATAATAGCTGTATCTATCAATAAAATATGTTTTGTATCTGTTTATGTTCCCCACCCTTCATCATCATTATACAACGAAATAGAAACCATAGTAGCAAAATTACCTAAACCATTTTTAATTATGGGTGACTTCAACGCTCAGCACCAGGCTTGGGGTAGCTCCAACTCTAGTTATTACGGGTCAAGGATATTAGACATTTTGGATTCTAATAACCTCTGTATCTTGAATACAGGTCTTGCAACACGCCTCACTAAACCTAATGAAGGGATCAGTGCCCCAGACCTCACGATAGCCAGTCCTAGTCTTGCGCCTACAGTGACCTGGAATACCCTGCCTTCGACTTTTGATAGCGATCATTATCCCGTAATAATAACTATGACAAAATTTATCAAATCTCTATCCAGACGCCCACCAAGATTAGCATACAAAACAAAGAGTATAGTAAGTATATAATTAAAGAGTGCCAACTCTGCGGTAAAATATGCATGTATGGAAAGTGCTGCCGTCTTCAGTTTAGTAGGTGAACAACTACTAGTGAATGTAGGTGCGTAGCTATACGTATGTAGCTGAATGATACAGGTACATAGCTATACGTATGTAGATATGTATATTATAGCTACGTACCTATGCATACGTAGCTATGTATGTTATAGCTACGTATCTATGCGTACGTAGCTACCGTAAAACGGGGTGAATAGCAATGATTTTCAACTTTGTCCTAAGAATTTGTTGTCTAGTACTTTTTTTTTTAACCACAGGTTATTTTAATATCATGTCCGGTACCACAAAGAAACAGCTGAAGCAATATTTGTTTAACTATAAGCAAATGTTTTTCATATTTTTAATAAAATATGTATAATTTCTATTCACCCGACAAATGGGGTCAATAGAAATGCATAAAGGGATGAATGGAAAAACTGTTAGGGGTGCCAAAAATTATTTAACCAACATGCAAAAATGAAAGGTCGTGTATTTAAATTTTTTTTTGGTATGTAAATGGTAAATGAAATTCAAAATTTGTGATTTAAACTATTTATTTGTTTTTGTTAACATAAATAATTATAGGTATGTTTTCGCCCAGGGTCGTCCATCAAATTTGTTTCATCGTAATTTAAGATGTTAAAAGCAGGTACACCATTTAAAGACTTCTCAAGTTCTATGAAATATTCTTTAATCGTATCTGGAGATACCTTAGCTCTCACACGCTTGATATTTTCACAAACTCTTTGAGAAATCTCATTTTTGTGTCTTAATAGGAAGCTGTGTACAAAATCTGGTCCTGGAAAATTGTCTTTAAATCTTTTATGGGTTATACCTATCTTATCAAGATACATTTTTACTATGTACCTGAGATCCAAAGTATCTAGGGGATAACCCCATTCTGCGCATTTGTTTATGTTTTCTATTAAGAACATTTCGGTTTCTTCGGATAAAGCTCTTTGGCCTCCATGTTGCTTCATATCCCGCGTACAATGACGATATAACACCGATTTGTGTATACCATATTTTTTGCAACTTCTTCTAATTTAACATTTCGGGAAGATGCATACTCTTCCACAGCTTTTTTTATGATCTCAATGTTATATTTTTTATACCTTTTTCTTTTAGGATCGGGTTTATATACACGCGGCATGTTGAATACGGCAGTATGTATCTGTATATGAAAATAATCACGTTAAAAATAATATTTATTTATCAATCACTAAATCTATAGCTCCATACATTATTAGTAGTATTAAGTTCTATTAACAGTTTTTGACAACCCTATTTATTTATCTCTATTGACCCCTCATTCGTTGCTATTCAAACATTAGTCGTTTCTATTATTCCCTACTAGGTTTCCATTAAACCCATACTAGAGTTCTATTCATCCTTCAATAGATTCTATTGACCCCTTTTATACAATAAATTTACATATACTGTGATTTTAACAATTTTTTAAAGTTTAATAACGGATTCTCACTCACCTTCACTGTATTTTTATAATTTATCGTACACCTAATGAGATAAACACATTATATAGCACAAATCACAACTTTTTCACACCTAAAATCTAGAGTTTCGGCAGTCGAATAAAACACGTTCACAGATGGTCGACTTTAAATTTAATTTAAAGGATAAATACCAATTTTGACAAATAAAAATTGTTGCTAACACAAAGAACAAATGTTGCTGTATTCAAATTTAAAATTCTACTAAAATTCTTCAACGAAAACTACTGAAATATTAACATTAAAAACTTTCCTGATTTTTTTTCTATTCACCCCGCAATTTCTATACACCCCGTTTTACGGTATGTAATGTATATTATAGGTCTGGGTTTTCAGATGATTAAAACAAAGTATTCAGTAATTTATTTATTTTACGAGTGAAAACTTCACAGCTGATAGTATGTAAACATAAAATCGTTATATAAAATATTACGTTAATTATGAAGTACACAGAATTAAAATAATATTACAAATTAGCCGAAAGTGTCAGAAATTAACAGTTTGGAAATTAGTATTTATGGTCTGTCTCCACAAAGGTACTGATTATTTGTTGAATACCTGTAACATACAATGCAAGGTTATTACCAGTTCACATTGTGACGGGGTCCACGAAGATCAATGCCTCCTGGGTCAGCGTTGCGGGTTGTTTAAAAAAGAAACCGTGGCCCTGGCCGTCACACAGGCAAGTTAAGGAACATGGGTGGGTTTTAGTCAGTAAAAGTCAGACACACACTTCTGCTTCTTCCACAATTTTCAGAGTAGGTACTTTTAAGTTACTGATTAGCAAAATCCAATTGAGGAGAGACTCTTCGGAAGGACTGCATTTTTTTTGCAGAATTCATACAGAAATAAGCCCTTTCACAAAGTCATAAGGGGCTATTTCTCTTTAGAG
This sequence comes from Sesamia inferens, assembly GCA_037179545.1. Lineage (NCBI taxonomy): Eukaryota > Metazoa > Arthropoda > Insecta > Lepidoptera > Noctuidae > Sesamia > Sesamia inferens. The sequence goes on along the minus strand of CM073951.1, from coordinate 11,187,410 downwards.
TTCACACAGAAATAAGTCCTTTTGAAAAGTCACCCCACAAATGATTGTAAATATGAATTGGAACAATTTGGTATGGTAATAAATGTTGTGTTCACACAAATATTGAGCTAACTTAATTCTACTTACGATTCTTATTAACTGTTGGTGCTCCTGAACAAATAAGACGACCTCCAGCTGTCTTGATTGATCAAAATGGTGATCACATATTCTTTTGAACATATTCTTATAAATCTTCATATGATCACTTTCTCTAACTTGGCTGCCAACAGCGGCTATCAAAGTAGCGAACTAATCAGGGTCCTTTTCAGGGTTTGGGAGTCGGAGAATGGGTACACCGTGTGCAACTGAAATTGGAATGAAATTTGTGAATAATTACTTATCAGAATTTGGGCAAAAAAAAAACATATTATAGAACATAAAAACCTTTTTACTTATATAGATAATACGGTAGGGTACAGTAATAAACACTTACCTAAAGCATCATAGTCAAAAATACAATATTTTCTTGGGAGTTGAAACATGACAACAAATCATGAAAATTGAACTTCAACTTCAAGTCTTGATCAATGGCCTTTGTGGAAGAGACACCACAATTTTGCCAATAACACGTGCGTACATCATATCAATATTTCATATATTCATTCAACACGAGTATAAATAAAATAAAATTGTTTGATTCTCTATCCGCCATCTTGCTTCCATAGCTTGAAAATTGAAATTAAAAAATATGACTTGGTATAAGATGGCTGCTTTTTTTTTTTTTTTTTGAAATTTTACGACCTGGTAACCAAGACCTTTATAGGTCAATAAGATGGCTGCCCAGTTGTTCACACACTTTTCTTTAGATGTCGCTGTCGACTGTAGAAATTCATAAAGTACTAAGTGTGCCCCCCCTGATACAAAATTAAAACTTCTAATGACAGTATTGACAGTGACAGATGGAGAACGTTTAGTGAGCGAGTTGAGCAGAGACTATCCAACCTTCCTGAAAATGCATTAAATTCATCGACAATTCGGGCTGATTCTTTTGCATCACTCTTGTTGGACGCTGCTAATGAAACATTCCCAACTAAACGATGTAATAATAACATTCCGTCGCCCCCATGGTGGGACAATGAATGTTCTTTAGCAGTGCGCCAACGGAAAGAGGCTGAAGTAAAATATAAACAGTGTACAACATTAGAAAATTTTAATAACCTCACATTAATTATGAACAATACTCGTAAATTATTTAAAAGGAAGAAATGGGATGGTTGGCGTCGTTTCTGCACTTCGCTATCGCCTGACGTTTCTCCGTCATTAATATGGCAAAATATACGTCGATTCAGATCAGCATTTAAGGAAACAATACCTCACTATCTAGATGAATCCGTTGCAGATAAATTTTTAGACAAGATAGCTCCTCCTTTTGTTCCACAAATGTCCATCATTTCATCTCATCTCCCTTTCCAATCTCCCGTAGATGATGTAACGGGCCTTGACAGTCCTTTTACCCTTAAAGAATTGAAAGGTATTTTATCCTACGTAAAAGATTCTGCTCCAGGTCATGATGGTATTCCTTACTCATTCCTTGCAAATTTAAGCGACTCAAGTCTAATTTACTTTTTAAACATAATCAACTCCACAATAAGTTCTGGTATAATCCCTTCCTCATGGAAAATATACGAAGTCATCCCCATTCTAAAACCAAATAAACCACCGTTAGATCCTAACTCTTACAGACCGATAGCCCTTGCCACTGTGTTTTCAAAACTAGCTGAACATTTAGTTAAAAACCGTTTAGAATGGTATGTAGAAAGTAAAGGTTTACTATCTCTGAGTCAGTATGGATTTAGGAAAGGAAAAAGTACCATGGACAGTCTAGGGATTTTCATTACAGATGCGAGATTGGCTTTTTCAAATAATGAATCCATGCTTGCTGTTTTCCTAGATATTTCTTCTGCATACGACAATGTTGATTTAAATGTTTTGAATACTAAACTTTATAAACTAAAAATACCTCCCATATTCTGCAATTTCATTCTTAATCTTCTCTCAGGCAGACAATTACAAGTTGACATAGGTGAAACCGAAATGAAAACAAGATTAACCTGGAAAGGACTGCCTCAGGGTTCGGTGTTGAGCCCACTTCTTTATAATATATATACCTCTGATTTAGAATTCCATATTTCTGGTAAAGCCAATATTTTACAGTATGCAGATGATCTAGTTCTTTATGTATCAGGACGCTCTGTTGAAAAACTAAGTTCCTCTCTAAACGTCGCTCTAAAATTTCTTAAATCATGGTTGGACAATAATTCTTTGTGTCTTAGTGTTAACAAAAGTAGCGCTGTTTTATTTTCTAGGATGCGTTTTCCTCCTCCATATTCAGTTGTGTATGATAATCAACAAATACCTGAAAATAGCGAAGTAAAATTTTTGGGTATCCTTCTAGACGGTAAACTTACAGGTTTACCACACTGTTATTATGTATTGGCTAGATGTGAACGTTTATTAAATATTATGCGCTGTCTTTCTGGAGTTTGGTGGGGTTCCCATCCATTCGTGTTAAAATTATTGTATAACGCTATTATTAGAAGTATCTTAGACTATGGGACATATTTCTTAGAACCTTGTAGTGCTGTAGGTCTGACAAAGTTAGACTCAATTCAATCAAAAGCCTTGCGTATTATAACTGGTGCCATGAGGTCTAGCCCAATTAACGCACTCCAAGTGGAATCTTTGGACCCTCCTTTAAAACTTCGTAGACAGTACTTATGTGATAAATTCATTCTCAGAACTCTTCAATTTTCCAACCACCCACTTTATCAAAAACTTTTGTATCTTTCAGAAAAAATTGAATGTTCGCCTTATTGGTCTAATAAATCTCTTCCATGCTCTATTATAAGTTTCCGTAAATTTACTTCACTTCAAGCTCCCACACACCGCTCTCAGTATCTTCCAATTTTTTCTGTCTGTTACGAAGCTCTTATTTTTTCCCCTCAAATAAACTATAACTTTATATCGCTAAAGAATGATCGTTATGCTAACTCTAACTTAAACTTCATAGTCGAAAGAGACTGGGCTGATAGGCATTACATTTACTGTGATGCTTCCAAGCACCCAGTTTCAGGCACGATTGGGGTAGCTGTATATCATGAACAATATAACATTCATCAAAAAATAAAATTACCTTCTGAAACATCAGTTTTTTCTGGAGAATGTTTTGGAATTTTAAAGTCCCTAGAATACGTACTTCTTGCAAAACTCAGCAAGTCTATTATTTTCACTGACTCGAAGTGTGCTTTACAAGCACTACAAAAGTTTCCTTGGTCAGGTTCAAATCATCCCTATGTTATAGAGTCCAGACAGCTCCTACTAAATTGCAAATTTAAAAATCTTGATGTTTTTTTGGTGTGGATACCTGGCCATCACAATATTCGCGGCAATGAGATAGCAGACAAATTTGCTAAAGACGCTGTAGATGATGGTGATAAGTTTCCATATAATAATGTTGTATCTGACCTTCACTCTCTTCCTAAAGAACATCTGTATGAAGCCTGGGAAAATTTATGGAATATTTCAAGTAGTCGTAAAGGTCAATATTATAAACGTATACAACAAAGAATACCTCTCAAAGTATGGTTTTCCAAATTAAAACTTTCCAAGCTTGCAACCTCCAGTTTGATACGAATGCGCTTGGGTCATGTTTGCACAGCCTCTCACCTTGCTAGACTTGGGATTATTCACAATAATTTATGTTGTTGTGGTTGTGAGGAAGATTTGAATCATATATTTTTTGCATGCCCCAACCGTGACTCTTCTTCATTCATTAACTCCCTTAATGAACTCTCTGTCCCTCTTCCTACATCAATCCCTACATTGTTAAGCTCCTTAAATTTTGATATTTATAATTTAATATCTACCTTTATAACTATTAATAATATCAAAGTATAAATTTTTTAATTTTTTTATTTCCCAACTCCCAATTTTAATTTCTATTTAATATATATGTTTGGTATATCTTTATTTATTTATTATATTACCACCAAACCTGATCCTATTATCCTTTGTTCCAAAATTCCGTAATCCGTTCCTACGCATTTCAATGAATTTATTTGGTTTCCCTACCTTTATACTTGTAGTGGCAAATGCACAAACCGTGCGAGCCAAATTATAAAATAAAAAAAAAAAAAAAATAATATTATTGTTATTATACAATACAATACAAAAATTATTTGTGAAAACATATAGAGATTATTGCACTGAACATCTAATTAGCTTTGTACTACTTACTACATTATGATTTTTAAAAGATAATTGTAGATAAATCGACTTAGAGATTTTATGAAATAAAGAAGAACTATTTTTTTTAGAAACCATCAAGAAAGAATTCGGTTGGAAAGATTGCGGGACAATTCCGTAACCCATTCCATATAGCTGAAGAAAAATTCAAAAAAATTTTTAGACTCCCTAGATCTGGGACACTTTATTTGGTGGATGTGTTAAGGAATCCTCAGTTGGATGAAGGATTTATCCCCAAACACATAAAGGTTAGAACAGTATTGTTTTGTTAAAGGTTCCTTTCTCTTGTATTCTTTCTTATCAGATAGTAACACGCTACAAGTAGGGTGTGTAGTAATTACTTATAATATTTACTACTTATTGTAACATATCTATTGTAGTCATTACTTAGTATGTATCTGTATAATAATAAAATTTCATATTCAGATACTAGCTGCACTCAATCTGTTTGCCCAAGGCAGTTATCAAACAGCTGTTGGGCAAGACAACATACTTGGGGTTAGCCAGCCATCAGTGAGCAGCAGCTCTAACAGCAGGGGAAATTTTAAAAACTTTATCGCCTCGTTACTTGAGATTTCCCATGACCCGTGAGGAAAAAGAAGCAGCTAAGACTGAGTAAGTTCAATTTATTATTTTGAGTTTAAAAAAAAAATGTTAAGAGTCAGAGTTTAATGTTAAAACGGCTTATTTAAACTCTTTTCTGTCAAATTTGAAGAAAACTGAAAAGAATAAGTAATAAATATTTATTTTGAGGATCTTCAAAACTTAGAACTGCCCCACTCTTATTCATGCAACACTTTGGTTGTTTCAGTTTTCAAGACCTATATAATATGCCCAACACATTAGGTGCAGTGGATGGGACCCATGTTGCCATAGCAAAACCTCCACTCAGTCACCCTATTGCGCCTGGCAACCTATTTTATAATAGAAAGGGTTATTATAGCATCAACTGCCAACTTGTGAGTATAAATAATTTTTTGTTAAGACTCTCTTGAAACCTTAATAAAAACTAAAAAACTTTTTAGATATGCAGTGCGAGGGGCAAGATTATTGGCCTCAATCCAAATTTCCCTGGCTCCACCCATGATGCTGCAATTTGGAGGGCATCTAAAATAAACAGAGTCCTGAGAAATGACTTTGTGCGTGGGGAAAGATCCCAGTGGCTTTTAGGTAGGTCACCACAAGTAAACTTTTTTACTTACTGGGTATGTCTATCAGCTAAGTACATTATAAAGTTTTATTTATTATAGGAGATAAGGGATACCCGCTACAGCCATGGCTCATGACCCCTATTATGGGCCCTGCAACTGAAGCAGAGGCTGCTTACAATGAGTGCCATACAAGAGCAAGAAATGTGGTGGAAATGTGTAATGGGCGCCTGAAAAATAAATTTAGATGTCTGCATAGGATATGATATATACCAGCCAGAAAACGCAGCTAAAATTATATTGGCATGTTGCACCTTGTACAATATGTTTTTGGATTCATTTGATGGTAACTATACTTAGTTTACTCTCTTTGTTTTATTTACATTTGAAAAATAAGAAATCTAAAGTAAGTGTATTTTTACAGATGAAGAAGAAATTGATGTGACTGAGGAAAGTGAGGAGAGTCAGACTGTGGAGGAAGTTAGCACAGATTTTCTTGACGAAGCAAGGGAAATTCGGCAATCATTAATTATAAATCACTTTAATTAAACACCTTTTTTTAAAAAAATACTTTACTTTTTTTTTAATTACAAATATCCTTAAACCTAAACAAAATATAAACAATCAACAAAATATAACAATCAACAAATATAGAAAACTTAAAAATAAACATGCCAGGGATGCCAGAAGAGCGAATGGCACCTGCTAAAATTGCTGCCTGTACAATACTCTCCCGAAGTAATCTACTATTCTCATTCAGTGCTTGTACCAAATTGTGGTGCACTGGGGGGCGGGGAGTCCTCTGCAATCTTCGACGCCGGGTAATCCGACTTCTCAAATCCGGCAGTGGAACTGCAGGAGACCCACTACCAGTTTCCACAGGCTGCTCTTCCAGTACAGGCTGTAGAGAGGGCGACATACTTGGATGGGCAGGCGATGTGGGTAGTGAGGGTGAGATAGGTATTCCCTGAAATAAATAAGAAAACAGCAATTGAATTTCACAGTCATGAGCTTGACGACTCTAACAAAACAGATAAGTAATGGTTTTGTTTATTGGTACTCAATAATAACAGTCTTAGTAATGTTTAAATCCATAAAAATACCATGAGTGCTAAAATAAATTACCATTTCCAAAGAGGCGAAACCATCAACAGCAGCGGACCCAATGATATCAAAAATTTTATTCTCAATATCACTGAGATCTGGCCCTGCCGGTCCTCCACCTGTGGCCCTGATGGAGTCTCTTATTTTTCTCGCCTTTGTTTTTACCTTTGCCACCCATATATTCCAAATCTGTTGAAATTAAATTAGTTAAGAACACAATGAAAATTATGCAATCCTATTAAAGTTTTATCAGATAAAAATCACTTACATGATGCCACTGCTCTACAGTCCTGCTGCAGCCCAGTTGGTTCAGCTCGCTACTGAGATTAGCCTAAAAAGCCATAACCTCGGGATCAGCTTGATTTTCTAAAAAAAAGACGGTTGTATTAGACCTAAATTGATATCTAATAGGTATATTAATGTAACAACAAATGTCAATGAAACCTGTAATTAATTTTGATGCACTCAAATTTTCTGCGGTTTATGAAATGGCTATGAATTTATCAATAAAATAACAAGTTCGTATGTATTTCCTACCTCGGGCCATTAGTGGATTTGTATGAAGCCGTTCTACGAGCAGTTCCTGCTGCCTTTTTGTGGCTCGTTTCTTTGATGACGACAGCATCATAAGAATAATATTTATATCTAAGAAAACTTAATAATTAAAATAGAACTAAAATTGCTAAATGAAATGGCGGATCGTCAAAACAAAAACAAAACAAACAGGCTCGGATCATCGGATAGGGCTTTCCTTCGACTACGAGTATACGAAAAACCGGTATTTTATTTTTGAAAATCACTATTTAATTCTTATATTAGCTCTATAACACTGAAATAAATAATACAAAAATCATGTTATCCGAACCATTTCTTTAAATGCTGCAGTTTGTTGATTTGAAAAACTTAAAGGCTTTTTTTCTTATTGAAAATCGAAAAATGGATCCGCCGAAGCTCTAAATCGTTTTCGGTTACAACCCTAGCAGGATTACATTGGCCACAGATAATAAAAATAGTAATAGGTTTTGGATTTTAATTTACTTAAATATAAACAACAATATAGTTTTATAGCGTGTTTATAATCCTTATAAATCATTTAAATAATTTTTGATAAACAATTCAAGATAATTTGATTTTAGTCATGTTTTTTTTTTTGCAGTTCAGATCATTTGCTTCACTTTCATTCATTTTTTATTTATATTTCCAAGAAATCTTGGTCTATGGTTTATTCAACTTAGCGATTGTCAAACTCAATTTTAGAGATGTCAAATTGCTTTTTAAAATTAGAGAATCTTGTTTGCAGAATAGCTTTTTAGATACACTAAACTAAAAATTAGAAATTTTAGTGATAGTTTAGTTTAGTTGGGTGTACAACAGAATCGGCACCATTGTATTTCTAGGACGTGCCAGTTTCCTCACGATGATTATACAGTATGTTACGAAAACCCTGTCCGACCCGTGAAGGTGTTGTTAGGTATCGATAACTGATTCTACTAATGCATACAAAACCGGGCTTTACTTAAAAAAAAATCCCCCTAAAAAAAATTAATATTATTTCGCAAAAGGAGGTAACTTATTAAATGTGCGTTGACCACCCTTCGCCTGCCGACCGCGGGGGGCGGGCGGCAGGACACGCGGCACGTGGTCGCATCGCTATTCGCTCATAATAATACCGGTGTTGTCACTTTTTAAAAATTACCAAATTTCGGGGAAATTGGAATTAATTCGTTGGAAAAAAAGATTATTTCAAAATTCATTTGTATTGGTACTATGATGAATACGTAAAACTTTATATTATATTTGGTCATGTGTTTACCTAACCTCTATTATCCTTATGGGTCGGACAGGGTTTTCGTAACATACTGTATATTAATCTTCTATTATATAAAATTCTCCTGTTATAGTGTTTGCCCTCGAACTCCTCCAAAAGGTGAAGCGATTGCAATGAAATTTCGTATATAATAGATACATTCGTTAGGCATGATTATAGGTTTTATCTATTTTCTTTTATATTACTAGTACTTACGCGGGTGAAACCGCGGAGCGCAGCTAGTATTATATATTTTAACCACCATTTAATCTTGTTCATAGGTCAGATTAAATCTGATGTATCTAATTAGGTTTAGAATCTTTATTTTTCTAATCTTATTCTAAAATTTTTGAAATGAAAACTTTTTTAGGGTCGTTGATCACTTTTGTTGGATGGGGAAAAATCATTGAATTCGCGTAAACGTGACTGACCCGACAGTGTGATCGCTACAGCGAGATTTATATAATGTAAGTATATTGTGTATAGTGCACAGAGGCGGCGTAAGGCGTGGGCGATGTGGGCCTCCGCCTACGGCCTCGCGGTACAAGGGGCCTCGCGCCTTCAAATATTTGCATGCTTACTTCAAAGCAAGCAACAAATAATAAAAAAATAGAAATTAATTTTGTTGGAATTTTTTTTTAAACATTTTCAGCCATAATCAGACACAAAATTAAGCAACAACATGGTTTTAAGTGGTGAACATTATGCTTTGGCGCAATATCCCTTTAAAAATAACCACTAAATCAAAAAATCAGAATCTGTCAACATTTTAAAATATGTTAACATGATATATTACCGATACATAAGTACTTAGATCAATTTATTGTTATTGTCATCTCCACCTAACAATACCTTTCATTTTTCATTAATTTTAATCTAATTTGTATTTTTATCAATAAAAACTTGGCAGCGTTAATTGTTCTTTTTATTATCTATTATATAAAATCCGTCTTCACATCGCCATGGAACAGGGCCTCGCGAAATTTGTCTTTTCCCCGCCTCTGATAGTGCATGGAATGGTATATATTGCGTAACCGCTAAACTTTCGTTATTTTTGAAATAAAATTCAAATTTCAGTTTGCACTTCTGTCGATTAGTCCAAACGAGCGCCTTTTTTCACACGAGCGGACATCATTACATAAAAGAAGATAAATAATTTAGTTCCTGACAAAATGGCTAGTGTTTTTTTTTTGTATCATACGTAGCAAATGGAGTAAGTAGGTAAGATTCATAGCGATGGCAAACAACCTAATGGTTTCTGCCAAACCCCATGGACAGCATGAGTTTGAGTCTGTGTTATAAATAATTTTATCTACTCTCATATCAAAAAATTAAAATATAAAACTAAAAAGGAGTTTATATTGACGTACCCATAGTATATCGAAATGAAATTAAAAAATTAAATTATAACATTATTTCTATAACAAAATAATGTTATAATTTTTTTTTTTTCATTACCGTACAGATAACAAACCATAGATAGCACTATTTCATTTTTTTATCTGTGGCTGCGCGCGCTTTGATGCAGGGTGCAGAATTTTGGCGCCAAATACGTTTCTTTGCATTGCGAGTCGTTGTTGGGTTTCGCTGGACACATGATTATTATTGTTTCTTAAAATGTATGATAATTATATAACATAATTAGGTATTACACACTCGTGTGATACTATTAAAAAATTCGCTTCGCTCGTTTTTTAAACTCACACTCGTGCATAATATCCCTCATTATGTAACAGTTTCATAAACTACTATAATAATAATGCTACATAACAATAGGTAAGCATCGTGAGGAAACCATGTTCTAGAGGCAAAACTTCGAAAACATGCGACATCTCACATATATCAAACCCGCACTGTATTGTACTGTAATTGATAAAGGAAGTCTTAAAAAACAACTATATTAAATAATAATAAAAAAGGTTTTGATCAACAATTTACATGTTTACAATGTTATACATGTATTTAACAGTAATGACACACTGATATGCTATCACAGAATTATTGGATAAGTAAAAAATCAGCAAAGTTTTAACAGCTTCTAAAGTCTTACATATATGAAAACTCCAGTTTTTAGACCATAATCATTGTTCTTAAAACTATTTAGGGTTGACTTTTCAAACGTTAGATAACTGGGTTCGAGGAATAATTTTGACAGTTATTGAAGTGAAACTTCTTTACGCACGCTTGACTTGGGGAGTAAGCTGGCGAACGCGTGACGTACGCGTTACGAAAAGTGATCGGGCAAGGCGAACGGAAGTTAAGTGGGGGATATAAGCACAGAGGCGCCCGTGGAGCGAGCTTGGTACTACAAGGTCTACTATAGAAGATCTATGCAAAATATTAATTTACCAATGAAACCATGAAATAAATTTAAATATTTATAGAAAATTAATATATGTATATGTGTATACATGTATATATTGTACACACATATATATATACATACAGATGGAGCGAAAGAAGTTTCACTTCAGTCATGTGGTCATAAGCACACTCGTATTTTTTAATACAAAACTCTCAAAACATCAATTTTATTTCTCAAATAATAGTCATGGATAAATCACCTATAAATCAGTGTGAATATTTAAGGCAATGCCTCAGTTAATCGGTCGCGTCGGCCTATAGACACTGCGCAGTACCACACCACTAACTGCCGCATTCACGTTAGTTTTGTTATTATTATTATTATTGCACAGCGACTAGCTTCATGTTCAGAGCCGACATTAAGTTTGTGTTGCCCTTTACAAGTCATCATCATCTCCGCGTTAATCCCAGTCGCATCTGTAGCTTTTCAGCTTTGGAGTCTAGGGTCCGTTTTACCAGTCTAACTGCTGATTTTGGCTAAACTTCGATATTTGCCGTGAAGCGACTGCCGTCTGACCTCCACAACCCGAAGGCGATATCTAAGCATTGCAGTTAAACCAATTGTTAGACTTTTGAGGGCTCTAACAACCCGTAACGAGTGCCACTAGATGTTCGTATGGCAACCGGGACCAACGGCTCAACGTGCTTTCCGAGTGTTTTAAGTATACACAAATATTTAAAGTTATTAATTGGTTTGATTGAAGGGAACATTTTTACTATTCCACTATTTAATCGTTTTCTTTGTAACCGTCAATTATATCCGACGACGCCGGTCGCTTGCCTCCTTTAGTGACTATACAGACGACAGCACATTAACTGTCAGATTTTCTTATTAGATTTTCAACTTTATCTCTAAAGCGTTAAGGCTCAAGGTTGATTGGCAATATCTGACAGTTTGGGGTAACTTGACCTGCTGTCGTCCTTACATCTATAAGTTGTGTATTCATTAGTAGTAACAACTTATCTAATCCCTATTCTACAGACCTACAAGGGCCCTAGTCTGCTATTTCTATAAATTTGTCATTCCAACACGATTCCATTGTCATTGTGCTAAAAGTTCGTAATCTACTAAATTCATAATGATCAATCAGTTATCGGTCACTCGTCTCGTTATGTAATGGTGATATAATGACATTGCCGTATTGCCATTATTATGAACCCGCTAGTAGCAAAGATTTTCTAAAAACGAATACTCAATTTGAACATTTCTTAATACGGAGTGGAGTGTCAGTGATTCACCACTGGAAAGTCATAACACCATTTTGTTACAAGATTACAAAACTTGTCAAAATCTGTCATTATGAGATCACTGATCTACCATTCTGACACTATTGTAGTAGCAGAATTGGGCCCCCGGTCAAGCTACCCGAAACTGTCAAATTTTCCTAATAACCCTTGCTAATGCTTTGGCGATCATTAGTAACTGGCTAGTTTTTCCCAACTATGTTGGTGTCGCCTTCGAATCTAACCTGATGCAGTTAAATACTATTATAAAGCGGCTGCCTATCTCACCCGAACAACGCAGTTGGTTGCTTGCGCGTTACGCAGTTAATATAAAAATCTATTAAGGACATTTGACGGATTACAAAAACTTGATGGGTAAAGGTCTGTACTTACACCAGGTAAAATATTTACTAGAGTAATAAAATAAAAATAAAACAGTTCAATAGTGAAGTGCAGTACACACATTAAACTTCTATATTGTATTTTACAGGTATACTTACTAACGAAAAAAACTTTTAACATACTTTTTTTAAAAATATTTTTAACTCTTTAAGCAATAAGGCACTTTATAAGTCACCAGTAGAAGACAAAAATATATATATTTTGGAATAATTTAATACAACATATTCTAATTGTCGATTCTAGACCTAATCTAAGCTTAAAGGCGGACTACCATCAAATTCCTCAGCAAAATGATCAACCACACTATCGTTATTATCTTTAAGATCAAAGTCAATTTTCACGGGATTGACACTTTTCACGTACGTCCTATTTAAAAGTACCGGACTACATATCACAACAGAATCATTTGAATTTCCACAATTTTCGGGAGATTCTTTTACGCTGGCAACATTTATGTAACTGTCAATTTTTTGCATAGCACTTTCGTTTTCGGATTTTTTGGGTATAATATTAGAACTATTGTGGCTTGAATTGAGAGGACTTTTATATGAATTGGAAGCATTTTTAGATTTATTTATTATATGAATACTTGATAAAGGAGGCGGTTCTCCATACATTTTTAATCTGGCAATTTTTTCGTTAACTTTTTTCTTCCTTTGCAATGCTTCTTCGGATAAATTCTGCGTGTCTGTTTGTTTGAAAGTAGATTCAAAATCTAGGCCAGTAAGGTTAAAATTGTCGTCCGCCTTATTCGGTCTGGCTAGGGGCGAATCTATGAACATTTTATTTTTGGACATATTAAAGTCACTAGTATTAAATCTATAAGGAGAAATATTTTCATTATTAAGTTTGATTACAGCGTAATTATTTTTCAAAACAACACAGTCCTCACAGAATTTTCTTCTATCCAAATTCTGAAACTTTTTATTCAAATCAGTAACTAAAATTCTAGCATTTTCATTCTTAGGTGTTTTCGTAAAATATGAGAACTCTGTCACTCTATACTGGGGTATACTTTTCCTAGTGTTACCAGCACGTTTCTGCAAATTCGCACCATAAACTATTTGGCCAGTATCTAAAACATTTTGATAACCAAACTTTTTTAAGCCACCCCAAAAATTTATACAAATCATATTTTTATCAGCGTCAGCCAAATATACATTTTGGAAAGATTGTTTAGTAGAATCGAATTCTTGGATCGATGGATCAATTAAGAATATGAAGCCTACAGTATCGATTTCGTTATAATCAGTCGCCATTGATGGGTTATGCAAAATATCTTTTATGGTATAACAGATCCGTTTTAAGACATTTGTGTAAGTTTTCATTTTTTCTGGTTCTTTATATTTTGAGGTGTTGAATAATGACTGTCTGCCTGCAGATATCTGGATTTCGGAGTGCCTGGAAGTATGAAATTTTATTTTTTAATGGTGGTAACACTAACATTGCTGTCAAATATCTTCTCTGACAAATAGTAGTCTTGATATCTTGAGACAATCTAATAAATTTGACTAAAATCCTTGAGACATAATCGTATTTTTTTTTAATTGTTCACTCGGATAATCATTTATTTGCGAAATTCAGAAGCATAAGGGATCCGCGGCGTTGCTGGTGCAAAACTATTCTCCATCGGTTTATGTAGACAAAAAAAAAAACATGTGACTTAGTGAATCGACTAAACGTAATACAGTACCCCCATTGCGTAACAAACTATTACTATCCGTTGGAATCATTTCCAAGTATATTCCTAATTCATTGCTCCATAAAGAGTGTATCTGACATCGAGGCACAAAAAAGGTACCATGGATCCAGTACATGATTCTGAACCCCCCAGTGGTGGAATTTTTCGTCAGCTTTTTCATGATGAAAACTTCAAACAACTTTCACTTTAGACCGTTCATAATTGCTATACTTTTATAACCCAATAAGATTTCAAAGTAAAAAATAATTAATTTGCTAATTACACAAAAAAGCGTAATGAAAACAAAACTCTAAAAACTATCTTATCAGCTGATTTAATACAGTTCACATCAGGGATCAACGTCATACCTACAAACCCCACGGCGGCACGCTTGCGACGTTCAAAGGCCGAGCCCACACTTTTTTTAAACATTGTTATTTCTGTAACCGTTCATTAACGACATAAATGACTATCATAATTTTATTAGTGGCATGCGGTGTAGCCTTTTCGCGGAGTTTGTGTTACGATGTCAGATACACCTGTATATTCGAAACATGTCTGCTCAACAACGTAAATAACGCAATGAATATTGTAGAATTGGATTGTATTTTTTTTTTTTTATAAATTATAAACCAGCGCTTGACCGCAATCACGCCTGATGGTAAGCAGTGATGCGATCGTTGATGGTAAAGCGTGCTAGTTTATTAAGAGCCTATTCACTCTAGCCTTGAAGACACTCAAATTGTAATGTGACGGAAACACCGACGCCGGCAAATTGTTCCAGTCCCTCGATGTACGCGGTATAAAGGAGGAAGCAAAACGCTTCGTCCGGATCGCAGTGGTGTCAACAACGTAAGGGTGGAAACTCGCCGTACGACGGGTCGTCCGATGAATAATTTAATGTCCATCAGATAGATTTATAAAAAATATTGTACACGTATTTTTTATTTTTTCTTTCATTCAAATACTTAGGAAGATATATTGATTTGAAATGTCGCATGACGTCACGCCGTAGTACAAAATATACCACGGCGTGACGTAATTAGCCCCCACTCCGTAACTTTAATACGTTATATCTCAGTAGTTTTTGGTAATTTCGACAAAATAAAAATACGGGTGTTAATTTTTTTTTTATTATCTATAAGACGGACTAATTCTTTTTTTTTTTTATTTTCAGTCCTTGGATACATTCCTATTGTCAAAATTAAACCCATTGCTGCTGATGATGTGTTATCCAATTACCCTGCAGGTCACTTTAGTACACCAGGTCTAGTATGAGTTTTCAATACGAAACTCGTTCGATCGTATCGAGCGCGTTTGGCGCTCTTATTGGTTGAGAGTTCTTACGACCTTGAAGCGGGCCAATCGCTGAGTCAAACGCGCTCGATATCGGCGAACGAGTTTCGTAATGAAAACTCATACTAGGCCTAATGGTCACGTAATTATAATGTACTGTTGTTGTTGTGTTAGACGGGTCTGAGCAGTTGTGTTGCGATGTGTGCCGGTTATGATGCGGCAAATGTTGTGTCGGGAGTTTGATCGTGGAGGATCTCCAGATCAATCTCCCTCTGGCGCAGCATCGTTGGTCGTGTTGTTGGGTTTAACATTGCATCACCTCGCTCAACTGCCGTCTCCCTTCCTATTCACTAAGTTTTTTTTAGTGAATAGGCTAAATAAACTAGCACGCTTTACCATCAACGATTGCATCGCTGCTTACCATCAGGCGGGATTGCGGTCAAGAACTAGTTTATTATTATTTAAAAAAATAAATAATAATAACGTTACAAATAGGCACCCTAATTGCATAACGCGCTATTATTATCAACATCGTCATCATTAGAAATGAAATGAAATGAAATCTCATCAGCCTCTACTCGTCCACTGCTGGACATAGGCCTCTTCCATGGCACACCAACAAGCTCAATCCTGAGCAGTTCTCCGACAGCTACTACCAGCCACCTTTTTGATGTCGTCGCTCCATCTCGCCCAAGGGCGTCCTACACTACGTTTGCCGAGACGCGGTCTCCACTCGAGGACTCGTTTATCCAAACGGTTGTCGGCCCTGCGGCATATGTGACCAGCCCATAGCCACTTCAGCTTGCTAATCCTCTCAGCTATGTCGGTGACTTTGGTCCTCTGTCGGATCACCTCATTTTTCTGTTGGAATCATATCGAAGCAAATTGCTAATCCATTGCTTCATAATGTTCGAAAATGTGTCTGCTCAAAAACGTAAATAACGCAATGAAAGCTGTTGAACTGTCAAAATGATATCCATTGCTACTGATAGTGGGTAACGCAATTACCCTACACTCAATGAATGGGAGTGGCCTGTAACCACGCGTTTTTTCGATTTTTGATTATGTTTAGTTTTTTATAACCCCCCCCCCCCCTATCCCTATACAAATCACAATAAATACATTTTTTAATTTCTTTCTATTATGTACCTGATAGCAGTAGGAACTACATTCATAACATCGATCCAAGCACCCTCTTTGATTATTTCCAGAACTGCTTCCGGTGGCTTCCATATTGACATCATACCTGTAAAAATATATACATAAATGTACTGGAAAGGTCACCAAGTGATATTGGTCTCCGGCTGGAATGGCGCCTCCACAGGTAACTCTGTGTCTGATTGCAATCTAACCCTATGATTAGGGTGTAATCAAACACAAAGCTACTGCTTGTTGGGAGTATCAATGAGTTTTGATCCTTTTAATACTTATTACCACTAGGTAATAAGTATTAGACATATTTTAGGGTGGAATCATTCAGTTTTAACCCTTTTAATACTTATTACCACTATTCGATGTCGACATTTCATTGATAAAATTGATGAAACCTGTACCACTCGATAGGCTGTCCTAGGTCTAGCAATGCGTTTTTACATTGTACCTCTGTAATACCTAGGTTTCGAGATATAGCGCTTAAAAGTTATATACTGCATGTCACGCCATATTGAACCTTATATCATCCCCGGCTATTTTGTCTTACAAACCACACAAGCATATCTACATGAAAAATTATGTATTTGTAGTGCAAATAGACGCAAAATATCCTGTTTATACTTTAATTAGTATTTAGGGGAGTTCATACATGTTTTTCGAGATTTCCATTACAGAACATAAATATGAAGATATTACAAAGGATGACACAATGGGCGGTCTTATCGCTAAGAGCGATCTTTTACAGAGAACCTTATTTTTTTTTTCAAGTCAATGTTCCACATTCCGAATTACTCCTGTATCGTGGGTGCGTTAACAAACATTTAAACTCACATACTCAAACAGCCAGACCCGGAAAAACTACCTGTAAACATACATACATTTTTCCCGTGCAGGAATCGAGCCTGCGACACGCACACCTGAATCGCTCAGCCACTGCACCAACCGTGTTGTCGAATTGAATGAAATACCAAGGGATGGAAAGTCAATTGAACAATAAAGGATTCATCACAGAAACTTTTGGAATGCATTGGCATCTTTAGTCTAAAATACTTATAGGTAAAACTAGAAGCCACACTAAATTAAAAACCAAAGATAAAATAAATGACCTTGAAAATTGCCATTGACGCGCTATCTCTTTCTAACTCATCATCATCATCTCAGCGTTAATCTCAGTCGTATCCGAAGCTTTTTAGCTTTGGAGTCTGGGGTCCGCTTTACCAGTCTAACTGCTGATTTTGGCTAAACTTCAATATTTTCCGTGAAGCGACTGCCGTCTGACCTCCACAACCCGAAGGCGATATCAAAGCCTTGCAGTTAGACCAATTGTTTAACTTTTGAGGGCTCCAACAACCCATAACGGCTGCCATTAGATGTTCGTATGGCAACCGGGACTAACGGCATAACGTGCTTTCCGAGGCACGACCAGACCAGTGCAAATATTCATATTCATGCATGCAAATATTTACACTGCGCGGGGATCGAACCCACGCCTCCTTGCGATGCGGCCGCGTTCGCTACCGCTACGTAAAGGAGGCTATCTCTTGTCTAACTCTTTAATAGTAATAATTTCTCGGTGTCAACTTGTACGGTGTAGAGTGTGTAAGAAAGAGAGAGGTGGTCAACGTGGACCGTAAAACGTTACTCGCCGTCAAAATTCTTATCTACAACACAATGTTCTAAGTGTGGGTTCCAGTTTTACCTATAAGTTTCTTGCTCTATTCTAAGGTCTTTATTCTCAGCTCAGGTCAGCTTCCGGTCCACACATTTTCCCACCCACTGCAACTCCTGAAAGCCAGAATCAACAGTGCAGACCGCCAGAAAAACGCCGAGCAATGAAGCTCGACGAGTTCCGGAGAAACGATTCAACTGTCTTGGGCCCCGCAACGAAATTAATCAGAAAAGAATAGCAGAGGAGTAAGAAAAACTATATTTTTTCCACTTCCCTTCATAACAAGCAAGAGACAGAACAGAACTAGGCCAAACGGCACAAAGGGACATTATTGCAACTGGGAGAAGCCCAGATTGCCAAGCACCACGGAACAAAATTTGATTAAGTTAATGGGTCCTAAGTAGGTATGTGCTGTTACAATTGATTCCAATAATAGGTATGGCAAAAGCGCCTGAACGCACGGAAATTGGTTCTAGTTTCTACAAGGTCCGTATAATAAACGACTCCGGATGTAACTTGTACACTATCCAACATAATATTGCGTTCATTCTGCCAAAGAACACACTCCCACAAGATGTGATGTGCGGACTGTTCAAATTCACAGTTCGATGTAGAACATTGACACAAAGGCGAAGGAACAAGTTTAAAAGAATACAGTTTACTTTTAAAGTTGCCATGACCTGTGAGAAATTGGGCAACGCAGTGGTCAACCTCCAGCCAAGTCTTAGCCAGCCGATCGCCAACGAATGGAAAGAATAGATGGAGGTGCCGACCCTTGATGGAATTATCCCACATACTTTGCCATTCGGATAAGAGGTCCTCACAGAGTTCAGTCTGAGGTTTAAATAATCTAGAAATTCAGCTTCTGGTCTAACCGGATACAGCAAAATGGAGCTTGCATATAAGATGACCTTAAATTTAGTTTGTAAACAAGGGAATTGGGTCCAGTATCTCCTACCTTTAGTAACTTCACCCCTTCCGTTGACACCTGCGACTCTAATCTTCAGCAGAGTCACAACAGTCCTATTGACACAGACTCCTGCCTTCTCTATCTTCTGTCTGATCTTCTGTTGTATATTCTGCAGAAGATGTTCTCGATGTTTGATGGTATGGGTTTCTAGAAGTTGTACTTGAGAGGAGGTTAGGCCAGCCTGGAGAAGATAGAATATGATTTTAGTGTTATGAAAACTATATTCTTTATACTAATTACAACATTATTTTTTGTTTACTTATGCGAAACCCGAAACACGTGTCCAGTACTTTTAAGTAAAGAATCTATGTACAAAATATCAAAAAGATATCATGAAAAAGCACAAAGTTATGAGCTTGTTATCCTACTTGGTTGTCCCAACAAAAATACGGGCCACGCTCCGTTTGGACGGGGGAGCCGGGTTCATTGATCTATGGCGTCAGCTGAGCGCGGGCATGGGTACCATACTGTAACAATTTCTAAATGTATTAGTGAAAAAATACAACATGGTGTAAAAATTATTGGAATCGATTCAGTTGCTTGTTCTGAACAAACTATATTCAGGTGTCGCATAAACAGAAAATAACGATTTATATAGACCTATTATTTATAACAATTACTTAAAATTTTGTTTCGTAGCACTAAGCATTGAAAAAACTTAAACAAAAATAAGTAATTGGCAGCTTGGAGTATTCTTCGGTGTCTATCGCGCGCGTCTCATATAAAGGGTGTATCTGACATCGTAACACAAACTTTGCGAATAGGCTAGACCGCATGCCACTAATAAAATTATGATAGTCATTTATGTCGTTAATGAACGGTTACAGAATTCAAAGTGTTTAAAAAAACTGTCGGCTCGGCCTTTGAACGTTGCAAGCGTGCCGCCGTGCGGGTTTGTAGGTATGACATTGATCCCTAGTGTGAACTCTATTAAATCAGCTGTAATTAGCGAATTAATTATTTTTTACTTTAAAATCTTATTGGGTTATAAAAATATAGCAATTATGAAAGGTGTAAAGTGAACTACAAATAATTTTTTTTTAATCATGAAAAAGCCGACGTCAAATTCCACCACTGGGGGGTTCAGAATCATGTTCTGAATCCATGGTACTCGTTTGTGCATCGATGTCAGATACACCCTTTATGTCGAAGTAATTTCCTTTGAATATTCGAAACAGGCAGGCAAATTCTCATGGATGTCCGCCGCTCTGGGGTGGGCGGCGGGGTCTATCAGACTCTTGTCTGGTGGCGACAAGCTACACGAGCGGTGAGAGCAGAGAGCTCTGGCCATCGAACTAAAAACATGTGCTAGGAACTTTCTAGCATAACGTCTTATCTCTCATATTCATTAATCCCACGGTCGGGGGGTGTGGGATTTTTACCTGACTCGGAACTATTCCCCAGAAGTCGGATGCCATTTGAAGTTTTCACGTGGTAAAAAGAAGGTTTACTCACTCTAAATTCAGCAGGATCCTTGCTCCTCATCATGACTTTAGCTATTTGAGAGCCGCTATCCAAAAACGTTCCTTTACTTCCGAAGTCTTTAAAACCTTCCGAGTCTTGAGATTCCTGGTACATCAATGAAAGTCAATAAGTAGGTATTAAAAAAGTTACAACAGCACTTTATATGATCATCTCAGTATATGTCTGTCTTTTATCTCAGTATATGTTGGAGTCAGCTTTCAGTTCAACCGAATGTATCAGAATAACAGTATTTAACATGGAGCGACTGCCTACCTGACTTCCACAACCCAGTTACTGGGTACTTAATATACCTTGGTCAAAAGGTTTATCGGTGGTAAGCCATAACATCGGCTGCCGGCAGAATGTACCACCAACCAGAAAAAATCTTGCAGCTGAAACATATTAAAATCGCCGCCGTCATGGCGGGCGTCGATGCGACACTAATTGGACACCCGTTGAGACGGTCGCCTATAAATCTCAATACTCGAGCACATCTGTTGCCCACCGCCGATGAGCGCGGGAAATCACTAGCGCCGTCTAACCTAGCCGTCTTGCACGTGAACTGTGAATTGGCGCGCTCTCGACACCAACCAATCACACGCCGCGCTCTCCCTCAATCAACGAATCAACATCGAGAACGCACGTGCCACCGCGTGGATTTCTGCAGGACAGCAAACTGTATTCTTATTGGTTACGCCGTCATTATTAATATTAAGCTATGTTTATTTAAGTCAGTGCATAGCTTGTAACCGGTAGGTTTGGGTCGTAACGCCTTTTTCAAAAAACGTAACGTAACCAGTTACTTGATCGGCGTCACCTGTTATAAAACAAGTTATTTTTGTAGCTAGTTATTTTAATTCAGCTACTGTTATTGTTAAATATAACCACCAAACAGTTACACGTGAAACGAAACTAGACATGGTCGTTATTTCACGTAACAAGTTCGCAGAAGAACGAGTGTAACCGACATAGCCCGAAGAATTGCAACACTAAAGTGGCAGTGGGCTGGACACATTGCCCGTAGGACCGATGCCCGATGGGGCCGACGGGTTCTCGAGTGGCGACCACGCACCGGAAGACGTAGCGTGGGTAGGCCCCCGACAAGGTGGACCGATGACCTGGTGAAGGTCGCGGGAAACCGCTGGATGCGGGAGGCGCAGGACCGGTCGTCGTGGAGAACCTTGGGGGTGGCCTATGTCCAGCAGTGGACGTCTTTCGGCTGAAATGATGATGAGTTACAATAACTAGCGACGCGCGCCGCCGGTGTGATGCACGATACGGCTACCCGCTACGGCATAACGTGTGTATGTAATAACGCATTTACAAAAATAACTACTTTTTAGTTTGACTCGTAACTAGTGATTCAGTTACACATTGCGTCGCTGGTTATTGTAACTAGTTACGTGTAATAACAACCACGTCTAGTAACCGGACACTCTTGTACATATTGATCTATACATCATATTCTTATACACGTAATACACATTGTTATCATTTATACACGTACAGTACACAAAATTCATTCATCTTAAGTTTTAATTACGCAACACGCCCTACGCGCTACACCGCCAATCGATTCGTCGTGTTCCGGCATGATATCTGGTGAAGCCGTACGGAGGACGGGTCTGAGCAGTTGTGTTGCGATGTGTGCCGGGTACGATGCGCCAAATGTTGTTGTGTCGGGAGTTTGGTCGTGGAGGGTCTCCAGATCAATCTCCCACTGGTGCAGCATCGTTGGTTGTGTTGTTGGGTTAACATGGCATCACCTCGCTCAACTGCCGTCTTCCTTCCTATTCGCTTGAGTGAATAGGCTCTTAATAAACTAACGCGATTTACCATCAACTATTGCATCACTGCTTACCATCAGGCGGGATTGCGGTCAAACACTAGTTTATAATTATAAAAGAAATAACAGAAAAATACGACTTAAGTAGTTACTCGAACTCACCTTCATAAGTTACGTCATCAAAAAATTACAATCAAAATATTACTCACTTCATAAGAAAACTCCTTCTCCACTTCTTCGTAGATCTTCTCCATAATCGTCTGTCTGTCAGCCTCGCTCTTCATCTGATGTAGGTGTTCTAGGCGCTCTGATCGTGTCACTGGAAATGGATATTTGTGCTGTTAGAATAAAGCTCAGAATGACCTGATACGTTCAATTAATTCTGATCGGGACTGGAAATAAATACAACGTGGCGCAACAATGATGACATTAACTTAACAGACGGGTAGGGCTAGTGCCCACTAATCATATTAATTTCGATATTTTAATATAACTCGAAAATTTAAAAAAAAAAATATTCAACAAAATAAATAACAAAAAAGTAACCAAAATTGGAACCAGCCTTGCGAAAGTCATTCACAATTACTTACGCTTTTACGTCGCTTCGCGCGCACAGAACTTGCTTAGCGGGCTGGCTACCTATTCGTAATCCATAATATGATTCTTTGACGGGTTTTATCAATGAATCCGGCGGCGCAGGCGCGTATTGTTTGCACCAATTTTACCTACAGCCGCAGTGCGGTTTGGGGATAGTTAAACACTTATCATATCACACTAACTGTTACAATTACTAGTCACTGTTTTTATTTTAAATTTTCTTATTCCATGAGACCACCTTGTTGGCGGATACAGAGAGCTAAACGGCGTTTCGTGTTTTCCCGCACATATAAAATATCACATAAACCCGTTTCCCTCACTTTTTCAAACGCATGTGTTATTCGAAGGCGTAATTGTTCCATCGAATCCGCGTTCTCCGCGTCTTTGATGCACCACCACAAAAAAATCTGTGTATTCGCCAAGTTTACAGAAGCACTAATATATAACATAAAGCGTCTTTATCGCGGTACCATAATCTAGTTACTATCCTAATTACACAAAAAACCAAATTAATAAAACAATAGGACGATAATGTCTTTTCCACAAAAACATTCACAAAAATGGTGTTCCGATGAAATTATGCACGCAGCTGGTAAAAAGTATCTCAAGGACACGGGTTCGGCTAGCACTAACTAGAAAAAATAAATGCTTAACCTTTTAACCGCTTGTGTCGCATATATGCGACACAAACACTTACTTGGGTTTAGGTAATTTCTTGATGAATCGAAATAGTACCTATTTTAAAAATTGTGATGTAATTCTGTTATTATATTACCTATTTACATACCAATTAATTGTTCAAATTTGGAACCGTGTTGTATGTTGTCCTTTCCATTAATAAAGTACTGTGACAGTACCTACCAAGTCGGACAGGCGCTCGCACTCGCGTTTGTCTCTTTTTAAAGAACGGATTTCCGCATGGGGTTGTCTCTTACTGTGCTGCGGGCTTGCCGCTTAGCGCGACACGTTTTACGTTATGATGTCGCTGCGCGCAGGGGCTCGGTTAGATAAACTGAAGTCTGTCAGACACTCGCGTAGGAATTATTCCTAGTACAGGAATTAACTTTTAAAAAAAGATAACTTTAACTAAGTTCCTTTTTGTTAAAGTTATATAGGTACCTACCAACCTACCATTTGTTTGGAAATGTAATTTTGATCGAATGAATATAAAAAGTAATAGATACCTACGTAATTAATTTTAATTTGTCAGATGAAAGCATTAATTGGACGTCAGATGTAACTAACTGTACCTGATATCGAAAAGTTTGACGAATTTATTTCAGGGGTATCAGGTACCTTCAGTAACTTTGAACAGCGAATCCTCGGAACTGGATATTTTTGTAAATTTTTGTGGCATTAATTTAGTAGAAAAAAATATGTTATTTCAGTAAGAAATTAAGAAATATCACCAGTTCTATGTTAGGCACACGGATCTGCGAGTGTACGCTCGTTTTCAGACGTGGCAAGATGTGACTGTTTATGACATTTTTATCATAAATAAAAACATAAAATTTATGATTTTTTTTATCGATACAATGATTGCCCCTCCTTAATTATTGCATGTACCTATTGATTGGCAATTGATATTTAGCCAAGCGCTTAAAAGGTTAATAATTCGCGGAGGCGCGCGGTGTGGCGGCCCCTCCCGCCACACCCGTACGCCCGTTCGCTGACAAAGGGATATATCTATCTCTTTTCTTCAACAATATTGCTATCTGATAATTTCATTGATGAAATGTTATAATCCATGACCCCGGCAAATGACCGCTGCGCGACTGTTCTCTAAATACAGGTAGCTTTAAAATGGTATTTTGTAAAAAAAATAAGTAACTTCTTGATAAGTATAAGTAAGTATAGGTAACTTCTCTTCATGAAGCGAAAATGCAACAAAGTATTTGTGTTTTCAGTTAATGTCACCATTGTGGCGCCACGTTGTATAATACATAACCTTTTTTTATGTTCTCACTCTTGTGAGACAGCGCCGTGTAAACGACAAGAATTTAATAAAAGGGAATCAATTAAAATAAAGAATAAATTTTAAAAAAGTATAATAGTAATAAAAACATGAAAATGAATTATGAATGATATGAAAAGTGGATGAAATAATGTCAGAGGAAGACAGCGGCAGCGACGACCCCAGTGATCCCAAGAGGATGAAGACAGCAATAGGAACAGCCTCTCGAAGGCTGCAGACGAGGACAGCAGCGGCAACGGTCTCTCGAAGGCTACGGCCTCTCAAAGACTACAGACGAGTGATGACGGCGCGGCAACGGCCTCTCGAAAGCTACAGGCGGATGAGTACGGCAGTAGCAACGTCCTGTCATAGACTACAGGCGGGTGCGTACGGCAGCAGGAACGGAATGTCAAAGGCTACAGGCAGGTGAGGACGTCAGCAGCAACGGCCTCTCAAAGGGCGAGAACGGCATATATGTATACATTACATTACAACAGGCCTCCTCCCGCTGAGGGTGACAGTAATAAAATTATTTCATCTCCACTGCTCTCAAAACGGTGAAGGAAACCATCGTGATGAAGCCGGCATGTCCTGGAGGCAAAACTTCGAAGACATGTGACATCTACCAACCTTCACTGGGCCAGCGTGGTAGATTTGGCGCAAACGTTGGACTCACATTTGTTGATGCCTTTTTTTAACTGTTTCTCTTTTTTTGTTCTGTTTTCTTTGTTTAAAAATAATATTAGTCTACCACTATTGTCACTACATATACTATATGTATTTATAAGGGTGACGCCAAATAAACGGTTTTTTTTTTTTTAATTAAAGCCCACTCCCTCTCACCAAGAGGGCCGTGTCCCAAGAGTGGGAACATGATTGATGATTATGATTACGACGAGACATTTTCTTCTTTTTTCATAATTCTTTAGGCAAAAAACTTACCAGTACTGCCATCTTCAAACTTCTCGACATACAAAGCGGGATACACTCTAGTGACAAAAACACGCAGCTTCGACACTTTGCCTCCATCTAGTTTGACAGATGACAGTTGCGACAAGATGGCGGCGTTGCCATGGTAACCGAGACGCGCGTCCCAGCGAGTGCGGCGGGTGGAGTTGCCGGATAGTTTGAGTCTGACCGCTGATGTGTCCTGTAATGAGAAATCTAGTTTTTAGTGTAAAAATGAGACACTTTTCCATCTGTCTGTCACCAAGCTGTGTCTCATGAGCCGTGATAACTAGACAGTTGAAATAAGGTATTTCTGTTGCCTCTATAACAAGAAATACTAAAAACAGCTGTTTTTATCTTCTTTAATCTTGCACAGATACGGAATGATACGGGAACCCTTCTAGCATGAATCCAACTCGCATTTAGCGGTTTTTTTTGTCTCATCTGTATAATATATGAGTTATCAGTGTTGTCATTTTGTACCAAAATAATAAATACTTATTATTTACTAACCTCCCAAGGTGAGATTCCTTGCTCACAGTTCACCAACTCTGCTCCGCTGGTGACAATCTTGGAGCCAACAACTATTTT
The DNA here is from genome assembly GCA_037179545.1 of Sesamia inferens. Classification (NCBI taxonomy): domain Eukaryota; kingdom Metazoa; phylum Arthropoda; class Insecta; order Lepidoptera; family Noctuidae; genus Sesamia; species Sesamia inferens. The sequence goes on along the minus strand of CM073951.1, from coordinate 11,160,969 downwards.
ACCTTGGCACACTAGTTGGGCCAACATTTTGTCAATACTCGCTCTTAGGCAATACCAGCCATCTGTTAGGAGTATTTCTACATTGTTTGTGGTTGTAGCACTGGAAAAGAAATAATATAAGTTTAGTAATTTTTACTACAACGGCCGAATTTTGCAAACTGGTAGCATTTCCCGGCAGAGATTGTTCATAAACACCTCTTCCATAATAAATGGCAACACTACATTCTCAATTTGGTTTACATTTTTCTGATATCAGAAAACAGACTTTTATGCCTGCACATAAAGTTTACTTTCCTATTTTTTCCATGAATATTTTATAATTATTACAATAATACTTATCATTATAATGTCAAATTAATCTGCAGGCAAATAAAATGGATATATGTTTAAATGAAAAAAAGTCCATTAAAATCTGTCATGACGACAAAGATTTTACGTACCTGGCAACATCAACACCATCTACATAAATCCCAGCAACACACAGAACTAAAGTTTTAGAAGCGACATCATCTTTCTCCAAAATCTTCCTCAGAGCTGGTCTTTGAGCATCATACAACTCTTTGTCATATCTAAATTTTAGTTGATCTATGAGATTTCTTGCAGTTACTACTTTAGATTTAAATTTTATCTCATATGATATTAGTTTCCATAATATTAGTTTCAAATGGTTTTCTATCCAGCCAGTGGGTATTAATTTGCTATTTACAGAACTTAGAAATAAATTCTTTAGTAATTCCAAAGACATTTTGCCATCTGTCAAATCATTTCTGTTTTCAGAGAACTCGAATTGTAGTAAATTATCGAATGTGAATTTGAATAAATATGTGTCAATTTTATTACTTTTATATTTTGTCAATTCTGCCATATCTTTTAAAGTATATTTCTTATTTTTCTTATAGTTTTCTGTGAATAGAAGTTTGTTTGTATCTTTTGTTGTTTTTATTGTATCTTTTTTCTTAACTATCACTGGTAGTTTTTGAGAGTATGGAGTCTCGAACTTTTTCCTTTTTTTCGCTCTAGGACAAGATAATATTGGGCTACCCGATCTTTTTGATTTTATTGGAGAATCATGAAAATCTTCCGTATGCAAGCTCTGATTGAAATGATTTAAGACTTGTGTATCAATAATGTTAGCTACACTGTCTTCGTTGGCCATTTTATCTTTCTTTTTATTTATATTTTCCTTAAAGTCATCTATTTCGGAAAACCGTCTTTTAGTTCTTGCTACTGTTTTATTAGAAAGTTTAACATCATGATTGGAGCCAGTTTTGAAACCAAACTTAACGTTTAAAGTCTTTTGCTCATTATTCTGTAACGCAAATTCGTTTTGGTCCATATTTAGAAACATTTTTCTGGATTCGGCCAAAGCATCTTCAGAAACTTGAACTTTATTGTTACTGGCTGTTTGGAAACCTTGAAAACCGCTTCTTTTGATAGCATCTTCAAACAACTTCTTAGTCTCAATCAAAGTCCTTTGAGAAACTTCGACGTCTCCATCATTTCCTGTTCTAAATCCGAGAAATTCAGGTTCAGGGTCATCTTCAAAACTTTCTATATCTTGAAAGAGTTTTCTACTTTTGGCTAGAGCTTCTTCAGATATTTTAACAGGTTTCTTATTGGCTGTTTGAAATCCTTTGAATACTGGACTTGTATTACCATTTTTAGAAAAATCATCTGTTTTAAACTTTCCAGCATCATTAATACTTTCTTTTTGATTATGTAAAGGATCTTTTATAGTGTTTAAAACGTCTTTTCCTTTATTTTCAGCATTCAAATCTTGGTTTACTTCTATATCTTCAAATATCTTTCTGCTTTTAACTAAAGCGTCAACTGAGACTGTAACTTCCTTATTACTTGCCGTTTGAAAACCTTGAAACTTATGTACTACAGTTTCAGTCATTTTATTACAAATATTACTTTCCGTATCATTAATTTCAATGTCTGGGTAATCGTTTTTAACATTTTCAGCGGGTAATTTAAATTCTGTTGAGTCTATATCGTTGAATAGAATCTTTGACTTAGCCAAAGCTACCTCAGATACCTTTATAATTTTATTATTTGCAGTTTTAAAGCCTATGAAAGTGGTTTTACTTATTGTAGACTGGACAGACTCTTTTTGGTCTGGATATGGTTTCTTACCTTCTTTAACTGTATCTTGTAGTTCTTTCTCTGATGTTTTTATGTGCGAAAAGTCACTGGAGTCTAAATCTCTGAATATATTTCTAGTCTTAGCTAAAGATTCTTCAGAAATTGTAATCTTTTTGTTATTAGCTGTTTTAAATCCAGTAAAACTTGCTTTACTAGTTGAAGGTTGATTAAAATCTATCATTTCAGTATCATAAGTGCTCTTTTCTTGTCTCGGTTTTTCCATTTTCTCGAACAAATCTACTTTTTTCAAGACTTTAGAATCTGTTTCTGGAAACATGTAATCCATTTCATTCATATCTTTGGAAATATATTTAGTCTTAGCTAAAGATTTATCAGAAATAATGATCTCCTTATTATTAGCTGTTTTAAAGCCACCAAAACTTGCCTTACTAGTAGATGGCTGATTGATATCCATTTCAGGCATTTTTTTCTTGTTATCAACTAAATCTGCTCTCTTTAAGTTTATACTAACTTTTTCCGGAATTTTAAAATCCGTTGCATCAATATCTTTAAAAATATTCTTAGTCTTGGCTAGAGAATGTTTAGATACTGTAACATTCCTGTTGTTAGCAGTTTTAAAGCCAATAAATCTTGCTTTACTGGTGGAGGGCTGGTTAAAATCTTCAGGGTCATGTACAGTTATATCATCATTGGTTTCTCCTGTATCTTTGACCGTTTTTACACTTTTCTCACGTTTTTCTGGATACTTGAAGTCAATAGCATCAATATCATTGAAGATATTCTTCGTTTTAGCCAAGGCTTCTTCTGTTATATTTATTTTCTTATTACTTGCCGTCTTAAAACCAACAAACTTTGCTGTACTTTTTGAAGGCATATTCAAATCTATAATTTCAATTTCGTGAGTTCCTTTATCATCTCCTTCAACATTGTTCTTTTGTATTAGAGGATATTTAAAACCATCTGAACCTAAATCTTTAAAACTATACTTAGTTTTAGTTAAAGCATTGTCTGATCTTTTGATATATTTCTTATTGGCTGTTGTAATGTCTTTTAAATGTGGTTTAGTCATTGAATCTTCTATTGCGTTTATTTCAGCTCCAATAATCTCTTCATCATATACATTATTTACTTTGGCAGGGAATTTAAAATCTGCAGAATCAATGTCTTTGAAAATATTCTTCGTTTTAGACAAAGCAGCTTTTGATATCGTAACACTTTTATTACTTGCAGTTTTAAAACCTACAAAACTACATTTACTTGTAGATGGCTGATTCAATTCAATTATACTGTCAGATTCTTTTGGGTATATTTCAGAAAGATTTGTGTTGTTTTCTGTATGCAATATAAAATCTGTAGCACCAATGCCATCAAACAGCTTTTCTGTTTTAGCTAGAGCATCTTTAGAGATGTTAACATCTTTTTTATTTTCCGTTTTAACACCTACAAAATACATCTTACTAGTCGACGGTTGGTCAAAAACATGTTCTTCATTAGTACAGTCATGTACATCTCTCATTGGAAGTTCAGTTTTATCGATATCTTGGAAAATATTATGAACTTTAGCTAAAGCATGTTCTGATATTTTTATATTTTTATTATTTTCAGTTTTAATGCCAAAAAAATCTGGGTTAGTAGTGGAAGAATGATCAAAATCAATTAAATCCAAGTATTGTTTATCAATACTTTTGATTGATTTGTTTGGAAATTCCGTTGATCCTAAGTCTTGGAATATGTTTTTAGTTTTAGCTAGGGCTTCTTTAGAAATGTTTATGTTCTTATTACTTGCTGTCTTGAATCCTTCTAAATGTATGTCACTGGGCTTTGGATCGTTCATTATTGCTGGTACAATATTTTTTCCCATGCTAACTACAACCAGATCTTCATCAAAATCAGTGTTCTTAAAGTCATCTGTCATTTTCGCAGTTTCAGAAATTTGTATATCTTTATTATTAGCAGTTTTAAGTCCATTATTATCATTTTTATCTGGCTCTTTATCCTCATTTAGAAACATTTCTGTATTTTCAAATTCTTGTATTATTTCGTCATCTATACTTTGTATTTCTTCAAGAAACTTTTTATTGTTTTCTTTATCTGGATTAACAGAGACAATCGGTATTTTATTCCTTTCTAATTTTGTTTCTCCTAAATACTCCTCTTCAACCTGTGTATCAAAATTCAAATCAATGTCTTGAAAAACTTTTTTACATCTAGCTAATGCTTTCTGAGATAGTATAATGTCTTTATTACTAGCTGTCATGAAACCTTCAAATCGGGCTGTTTTGGCTTTTCGATTTCTGTCAACATTATGGGCTAAATTAAACTCTATTTCTTCAGTAACAGTGTCCATTTTAGCTTTGCATTCATCAACATCTGATTTATTTTTCCTACTGTTATCACAGTTATTAACCAAATCAGTCACTGTCACTTCCCCACTTAATATATTCTTAGCTTGAACGAAAGACTCGGTGAAAATCTGAATAGATTTATTACTGGCGGTTTGAAAACCTACATACATAGTTTTATCTAGAACATCAGATTGGTTGTAAAAAGAGGTTGCTAAGGCACAAGTGAATGGTAGATCTTGGCAACTTTTATGTACCATCTCTTCTTCATCACTACTAAATAATATTTCGTCTTTCAAAATCTCACTTTCTGCTTTAAGTTTTGGACTTTTTGAATCACCATTATTTATTTTGTATATTAAGTCTTCTGATGTTGCTTTATCTAGTTCAATAAAATCTAAATCTGTATCTATATTTCGATCTTTATGTTCACCATTATCATCTTCAATTTGTAGTACGGGACTAGGTAGCATACGTCTTTCATTAATCACGATTTGCTCATCCATTTTAAAACATAGTTCGTTATCTAAAATCTGAGAATCAATAACCTGTTTTGCAGTTTTTATATCATTACCTTCTATTATTGGTATTGCAATCTCTTCAAACCTCTCAAACTTGTCCAAGTTAAAAATCAAAGGAGGTGTCTTTGATTTTGTTTTAATGTTTTTGTGCGTAAATATAGGACTGAGCGGCCTATCTACTGATTTGTTTACGTCTATATCTTCTTCAACTTTTTTACAATCATGGAATATTTGACCATTTTCGTCTACTTGTGTATTTTCATTATTTTTCCAGTCTTGATTACTACTGCTAGCTTCTGTATTCATAACACCATTACTGCACATTATAGGAGAAATGAGACTTGTGGAATTTTCGACTTCTACATTATTTTCCTTCCTTCTAACACTATTTACCTCTGTTGTGTTTACACAAATTGTATTCGTATTTTCTTTTTCACTTACAGCTACTATATTTTTAGCAATTTTGTTACTGTCTACAGTTTGTACATTATCAGATTCCTCCTTGTTCTCTTTTATACATAGATTTTCTCCAATTTCCTCTTCATCTCCTATATTATGTTTCTCAGTATTATGAATAAAGGTAGTTTCAAACTCCTGCGTCATACCTCTGTGAACATCAATAAGCTCTGCATCTTCTATAATGTTTATGAGTTGTGTGTCGGACACACATTGTGTGTCAAACTTTGTTATTGCTTTTGGTACCTTGAAAAAGTATTGAAAAGAAAGATTAATATTGACAGATCTTTTATAGATAACAGAATTAAAAGGAATATATGTGATTTTAACAAGACAAATTTATTCAAGTCTGAGGTAGTGAAGGTTATATAGCAAGCTTGAAACTAATGTTAAGACATTAAAGTGGCGTGTCTGTTTGTAATGTCAAATTAGTAACTTTTTACATTAAGATGATGAGAGTATGTCAAAAATCATTTTTTTTTTCTGTCAGTCTTTTGTTCTAGCTGATATCATATTAGGTAGGTATGACTAGTTGGCATGCAATGTAATTAAAAAGAAAATCTTGAATAAACAATACTTTATCATAGAGAACAAAAACTAATGAAATCACCTCTTCACACACCCCCAAGTTATTAACACTTATAAATTTAGAATTTTTGTAATTTTGCAAGTCTTTAGATGTATTCTTAAAATTCTTTGTTGAATCCGCAAATTGAATTGCTTTTAGCTGCATAGACACACTTGATATCACATCTTGTGGCTTTAATGTAGGTCTTTTTAGTTGTTTGTTATAACGGTAAAGGCCTGGAGGCCTCTTTACATTGCTTTTCTTCAAAATAAACTCAAAGTTTTGTAAATGATCACTCATTGTATTTTAAACGCAAAATTTATGTTAATATTGAATTTATATTAATGATATTACTATTTTATTTTGTAGAGGGACTTTCATAATACGTTAAGGCCAGAGTTATTAGTAACACAGTTTTAAAAATAAAAATATTTTGTGCGCGCAATTATATAAAAACATTTCTAGATTTCTATTTACTACTGAAGAAGAATCTGATTATCTGAATCTGACAGGAAAAACGTAGCCAGTGTTGCCAACTCTGATTTTGAAAAAGGCGTAGACCTGTTGAGAAAATTACGTAGTAAGTAATATAGTGCGTTTCATCTAATAGTGCTTTTGCCGTCATGTTGGCATTCATTTTTTGTCACTATCGTAAACAAGGTAGACGCACTCTGCGTCTCTCTCTCTCTCTCACACTAAGTTGCATTAGTGCCAACATGACGACAAAGGAACTATTAGATGAAACGCACTATAAGTCTGTTTCTAATGTCATTTTTCATTACATTGATCGACTGAAATCATTACAGGCACTGACGATCCTCTCCTTATCCTTAATCCTCTTTTTATGTACCTAATTAAAATATCTGTTCCAAGAGGAAGCGCTCTTCGGTATCAAAAATAGATTGTCACAAAAAATAGAACCGAATCCGGTCTATCACTTGAATTTTGAAACGTAATACTTCTTTGAATAGAAATAAACACCTATCTATGTTTTGGATAGTTTTCACGCGGCCTCTGACAGAACAGAACATAATATGTAACTGCAAATTCGTGTCGTCTGATGGCGCCGTAATGTTTCCGCCAACTGTCACTGTCAATTTCATGTTGTTTTTCTTGTGATAAACTATAGTAAATTTCTGAGAAGACATGTTCAAATAATAAATGTTATACCAGTATTTGGTTAAAATCACTGGATAATAATAATAGAAAAAAGAGACCGGAAACTCTTTGAATGACAACAACTTCCTTTCCTTTAAAGGTTTAGAGCCCATACAGTCAAGTACAAAGACACTAGCGCCCCCGTAACAGTGAGAAAGACAGTGCGACAATATAATTTTTGCATCAGTTTAGTTACTTTGCATACTTTTACAAATTGACTAAAAGTGCGTAGATTCTGGTACTGAAAGTCGTAGGTTTTCAGGAAAGACCTAAAATACGTAGATCTACGTAAAAAGTCGTAGGGTTGGCAACGCTGAACTTAGCTCATCATAGTCATCATGCGCTCCATTAAATGCAAATGCTTCAAAGTTTTATTGGATTATAACGATATGAAATAAAAAAAATAAAGTTGTATGTATAAATTATTTTAAAATTGTTTCAATCACTCTAAGATCGTTTGATTAAGTTACATAATACATTACCTTCATTCTATAAGTTTCACTGTCTTTGCTAGTAAAGCAATAAAGAATACCAGTAATGAATCTCAATAGTAAAAAAAATCTAAAAATGTTTTGAAACATGACTATTTATATCGCTAAGATTACGATAACAAAATATAGAACATATTATAAACCTTGTTTGCTACATAATTCTAGATTTATCAAATTTAATACACCTTTGGTTTCATAAATGAGTATTTAAAAGTTAAGCTTTTTTTTTTTAATTTGTAGTCTGTATCCAATGCTACAAAATGGTATTTTTTTTTGTTTCAGAACGAATGTCAAGCTCCGCTGCGGCGTTTGTAATTTTCTAAAAAAATAGCAATTTAAAGTATTTGTCTACAAATACTGTTACTACCACATACAAAATTCCAGCGTTTGCATTTCCTCCACCGAAAATGGTAAGTAAAGTCATATTTCCGCTGTATTTACTGAGTGAAAATGGCGGGTAAATATAGGTTACTTTTTGCAGTCCCACACGATTTTGTTAGTACAACCGGGGCCTAGACCAGAGACGAGGACGTATTCAGACTACGAAAGCGTCAATGACTGCATGGAGGGAGTCTGTAAAATATACGAGGAACATCTAAAAAGACGGAATCCAAACACACCGACTATTACTTACGACATATCCCAATTATTTGATTTTATCGATCAGGTAAGCAATTTTCTTAATGTATTTACCTAAATAAACTTTTGAAAGGTCATATTTATAATTAGAATGTATACCGATGGTGATATTATGAGTAGTTCCAACTTGGCGGCGGGTAATTAAAATCCTTTGCTAAGCATTTTCTGTATGGATCAGATTTCTGTTATAATATCTTACTAAAATTGATGAAATATTACAAGGGGTCTTATTACAATCTGATCCCATATTCTTCGTATTCCTATTCCCAGAACACTTTATTTCTATTGTCTATATTTAGACTAATATCCGAATTACAAAACAAGGCTTTAGTTTAGATCTGCTGGGCATAAGCTGTATTTTTCTTGTCAAACCACCACTCTTCAGTTCCAACAAATCCAATCTTGAAACACCATACTGAAACCCCTTCTGATATTCTTTACATTCCGAGACCCATCCATACTTCGGAATGCACATTAAGTAATTGATCTTGGCTGTCATTTATGGATTTTCGAGTCTTGAGTCACCAGAAACCTGAAAGTCTTGACAACCAATCTTGGAATATTAAATTACCCTGTAACTGGGTTGTGGAGAGTGGAGAGAACCGACCTGAGCGTAGGAGGGAAAAGCATAGCTTTGAAAAGGATACTTTAATCTTGTTATATGTAAAAATAAGAAACGATTGTGAGAAACATGCATGCATTACATCTATGCAAAACGGTTGGGGCTCAGCATTATAGCCACCCTATGCAAAACAGAGCCCCAGCACTTATTCTGCATGTGACCACACTCAGTCCATCGTCATCATCATCATCATCATCATCATCATCATCATCATCATCATCATCATCATCATCATCATCATCATCATCATCATCATCTCAGCGTTTATCCCGGTTGCATCCGTGGCTTTCGCGTTGGAGCCCGGGGTCTGCTTTCCTACTTAGTTTCCTCCATTTCGCGCGATCTTTAGCATCCTGTGGTGTGAGATTGTTGGCACGCATGTCATCTCTCACAACGTCAAGCCAGCACCTCTTTGGTCTACCCCGCTTGTTCCGGCCCGGCGGAGGCGCCATGGCAAGACATTTGTGACCCACGTAACATGCCGGTTTTCGTAAGACGTGACCGTACCAACGTAGGCGACCCTCCTGCAGCTTTTCCGCTATGTCACGGACATGAAGACTGCCACGGATGCGGGAGTTCCTGATGCGGTCCTTCCGCGTAACTCCACACATCCACCGCAGCATGTTCATCTCCGTGACACGCAGCTCCTGCTTGTGTCGCTCAAGCACAGGCCACGCCTCGCTGCCATACAGGAGAACAGGTCTAATGATGGTCTTATAGACCTGCCCCTTAAGCTTAACCGGCATTTTGGTGTCACAAATGACACCTGACACCTCACGCCATTTTGCCCAAGCTGCGGAAATGCGTGCCCTGACGTCGCAATCAATGTCGCCGGACGCGTGGAGTACAGACCCCAAGTATTTAAACTGGTCTGTGCACTCGACCATGTCACCGCCTATGCGCACGGACATGGGGTCTGTCGTGTTGCTAGCCATATACACGGTCTTCGCCACATTGAGTTTCAGACCTCCGTTCTCGAGCGAGTCCTTCCACACATTCACACGCCGCACCAACCGATCCCTGTCCGTGTCCGCCAGCGCGATATCGTCACCATACATAAGCAACCAAGGAGGTTGCTCATGTGAATCCCTGATGCTATCCGACAAGGCGTCTAATATCACTCTGAACAGAAACGGACTAAGAACGGAACCCTGGTGGACTCCGACGGTGACGGGGAGGGGTTTAGTGTCACCAACAGCGGTCCTAACAACGGAATCGGAATTGAGGTACATGTCTCGAATTATGTCAACATAGGCCTCTGGTACCCCTTTGGACCTCAGTGCCCACCAGATCACCCCCCGAGGGACACAGTCGAAGGCCTTCTGCATATCAAGAAACAGCAAATGCAGAGGCGTGTTCTTCGATCTGTATCTCTCCATGGCGATCCTTAGTGCGAAGATAGGATCCATGGTTCCGTACCCTGGACGAAACCCATATTGACACTCCGAGACAGCACACTCCCGCCGGATCCGGGAGTCCATAATCCTCTCAAGGATCTTCATGGTGTGGGACATGACCTTTATACCACGATAGTTGCCACACTCCTGTACCGAGCCCTTGCCTTTGAAGACTGGAGTAATAATACTCAGTCTCCATTGGCACGGGATTTTGCCGGTCAGGAGCACGTGGTTCAAAAAGCTAGTTAACACGCCCACACCGCGGGGACCCATCGCCTCAATGGGAACTCCATCAGCTCCGACAGCTTTCCGATTTGCCATGCGACGAAGAGCCGTATGGACTTCCTCAGGCGTTATCGGGGGCACTAATCCAAGATTTGGAGGGAGTTCCGGTGTCTGCACCTCTTGGTGCTGCTTATTAAGCAGCTCGTGGAAGTACGAGCGCCATCTCTCCTTCACCGCGAGGTCTTCGCATAGTAGGTTGCCAACAGGGTCTTTTACGCAGCGGCACTTGGATATATCCTGTGCCGCTTTGACCCTAGAACGTGCCATCTTGAAAATGAGCTTTTGCCCCTCAGACGATTCCAGCTTCTCGTAGAGCGGTTGCAAGTGATCTCGTCTGGCTCTGGCTACAGCTCTTTTAGTGGCACGTTTGGCAACTTTGTATGCGTCACGATCTTCAGGGGATCCGGTCGCTTGCCACGTTTTGAAGAGGGCTTTCTTCACCTTAGTCTCCCTCTGGACTGTGTCGTCCCACTACCAGGTCTCCTTGTCACGTTTGCGGCCACCCTTGGAGACGCCGAGCACCACCCGCGCCGCCCCAGTGATAGCTGCCTGGATCCTGTTCCAGTGTTCTTGAACTGGTTCCCCATCGGTACCGGAGCACTTGTCGCCAATAACCGCCGCAAAATCCTGGGACCTGTTTTCATCCAGCAGCCACCACCGGATCTGGCGCGGGCAGTGCTCTACACGTCTGCGTTGGGTCTTTACGCAGAGATCCATGACAAGGAGCCGGTGTTGAGCAGTGAGACTCTCACCGGGTTACCGGGACTTTGCAGTTGGCTACTTTGCCGATGTGGTGCCTCCTAGTCAGTAGAAAGTCGATCTGGGTAGCACAACGTCCGCTCCGGTAGGTGACAAGGTGCTCCGGTTTCTTTTTGAAGTAGGTGTTCACGATTGCAAGATCAGCGGCCGCATACGTTCGGAGAATATTGTTTCCTTCTGCGTTGCGGCTACCGTATCCAAAGCCACCGTGAACACGATCAAACCCATCACACTTCTCACCCACATGACCGTTCAAATCACCACCCAGAACGACTCCCTGGGACAACGGGATCCCGCGAAGCAATCCTTCGAGCTGGGTCCAGAACAACGTCCTTTCGGCGTCACCGCACCCCGCCTGCGGAGCATAGGCACTTATCAAGTGGGTTACAACCCCATTGACAAGCAACCGCAACGACATCAGCCGATCACTGATGCGTTTTACCTCGAAGACGTCATCCTGGAGCTCGCCAGACAACACCACGGCGACCCCATTTCTCCCACTAGGTGCACCCGTGTAGATCAGCTTGTAGCCAGTCCCAATAAGCCGGGATCTGCTGCCTTTCCACCGAGTCTCCTGCAGGAACGCCACGGCCACCCTCCGCCTGTGGAGAGTCTCGGCCAGTTCTCTCGCGCGCCCAGTTAGCGTGCCAACATTCCACGACGCGAAACGGATTTTCTTGGTTTGGGCTCGCTTCTTCAGCCGTGTCCGCCTCTGACACGGTAGCCCTAGCCCACAGGTCACAGGGGTCGGGCGAGGCTCCTGCGCGCCGTTTTGCGGCGGCGCCCTAGCCGTGACATGTGCTCTTATATTTCTGTCCATTGTAGATTGGCTTATTTGGCTAATTACAAGTGCGACTGCCGTCTGACCACTAAACCCCGAAGGGAAAGCCGGCGTCAGCGCCCCGTTCGTTGGTCAGCAGGTGCACCGTCTGGCAGGTGGGGTTGACTTGGGTCCCAAAGATGGTGGTGGGACCCCAGAGCACCCAAACTCAGAAAAAACTCAGTCCATTTAGTATAAACCTGTGTTATCAGAGTTTTCCGGCTAGCTAATAATGTGAATTAAATTATAATAATAAATATCCAAAAAATATTTCCTTTCAGCTGGCAGACCTAAGCTGTCTCGTCTACCAGAAATCAACAAACACGTATGCACCATACAACAAAGATTGGATTAAAGAGAAAATATATGTGTTATTACGCCAAGCTGCAGGTCAGGGCGATTAAGTTTAGTTATAAGAATACAGAGTGGTGGACACATGGAGATGTTACATTTTGGTAAATTAGTTGATAAATATCTATTGGATATTCACTATCCAAGTATTCGCTTCAATACTTGGATTAAAGAGGAAAGCAGAGCAGAGTTTTTTTGAAACACATACATACAGGGTTAGTTTTCAAAGACTAACCAAATTTAAGGTTATGCTACAGACAGACTGAATGATTTTCAACGACACCAACATAATAATCGTGAAATGAAATTCAGCTATCCCATACATTTAGGTTGAATAGTTATTCACATATTCTATAGTCCTATGGAAAAGTTGTTTTATCCACACCTTGTTTGGCTTCTAAATGCTATCCTATCACCACATGCAATGGTCTTTACATAATCCTTTAGCTTCTTTCAATTAAAGTATTAATTTTACATAAATAACTATAAATACACATGCATTTATGAAATGTCAGAAACGGTTGTAATTGGAAAAGGGCCGGCATGAAATTCCATGGTGAGTTCTTAATAGTTACAGTGAGAAGATGTTTTGACATCGAAAAGCTTATTGTTCAATATAATTACAAAACACTCATTTCTGCGTTTCTCTCTGATTGATGTAGACTTTAACTCTCGTGTTTATTCAAGGATATTTCAGCCCTTTTATCAAAGGTATACTTGGTACAAGTGTACACTCCATGTGCTTACCACTCCAAGTTTAAGTAGTATGGTGATACTTATAAGACAATTTCATTACATTAAGTTAATGTTTCTTTTGTATTGTGTGTTGTGGTAGGAGACTTCTGTATCATATTTGTGAATGTGATTCATAAGTCACCCTTATCCCAATTTATATGAGGGCAAGGGCGTACCCAGCTTCTGGCTTAGGGGGGGCAATCAGATGTTGAGGGTCGAATCATCCCCTGCTATTTTGTCTTACAAACTATCCAAGCACATCTGCATGAAACATCAGATATTTATTAGTGTAGTGTGTAGGGCAAATAAGACGAAAATGATCCTGTATATAAGTCCCCGTTTATACTTTGATTAGTAGATAGTAATAGTAGTTCATACATGTTCTACGAGATTTCAAGAGAGGAAGGGCACAGCTGCCTCTCTCTCTCCAATGTGCGATCATATATGGGGGTGGCACAATATGTCGTTTTTTTCCTTTCTCAATATATCACAAGTAGTCGTCATCTTGGGTTGTTCACCCTCTTTTTAACAATATGTTCATCTCAACAGTCCATCCATACCCTCTTTGGTCTTGACCATTGATTTTGACACAACTTATCAGTTACAGGTGAAACTTTCAGACTCTGTGTCATGTAGGAGTAATATAGACATTAAAATTTAGGACTGGGATTGTCACGAAGTATTAATATTATTGCCAATGTTTTGTTAAATTTTAAGTAATTTAATGGCAACAAATAGTTAATTATTTAACCATTACCAATGATTAATATCGATGATATAATTATCATTAGATAAACTGAAAATGACACTAGAATAGTTGCGAGCTAGGAGGTTTTACCCTGATGTCTGACATGTGCGTCCCTGTCTATTAACATGCATTTGTTGTACGGATGACAGCAAGTCAAGCTACCCCAAACTGTCAGATATTCCCAATCAACCTTGAGCCTTGATGCTTTAGAGATAAAGGTGGAAATCTGACAGATTCCAGTAGCTTGATGTGCTGTCGTCTTTAATTGTAGTTAACAAAGAGCTGGCAAAGTAAAGTGCAACCGCGAAGCATCCCAGTGGAGAATCTTCGAAATGTATTTACCCTAATAAGGTAAAATAGAAATATTGTACATTTCTTTCCTTAATAATGTACAAATATTAGTCTGAATAACAAACTGTCTTTAGAGTATCACCACTTTGTAAAATATAATTATCTCTAACTTTTCGTTTAGTTTTTCAGTGAAATTTAACAAGACTTTCAATATTTATTTGTTAAATGTTGATTAAATTTAATATTATATACGACATGTGGCCAGAAAATGTAAAACTGTTCAGTTTTTGATGCACAGTGTTTACTACACATGATCAGAAATTTGACGATATTCAAGAACTTTCTGATCAATTTGTTTGAGTGCAAATAATAAATTTAAGAATTAAAGTCGTCCATGCACACCTTCACTAAAGCATTTGTCAATTGTAAAATAATATAATTTTTGTTTATAAAATTGTGCATTTACTTTATATAAGTATTTTTCTTTTAATGTCTAATTAAATGTTCATTGAGAATTAGACAAACAATCAGATATCTATGGGGCAGACTATGCTACGATATTTTGTAATTTTGTTGTAAAAAACTATGATGCGTATGTCGATCGTTGCTCGCTACGTCTGTTATGTTTGAGGTATCACATAAGTCATATTAATGTCAAGACTGGTGAGAAAACAGTGAGATCACTTACTTGGGTACATTTGAAAGCCCCACTCCAGGATAAACGTATTCATATTATTAGTTTTTCACAGTCAAACTAGCAAAATTAAGCCATCCTTTGATAATTTTTAAGTTTGTCTTAACCCTAAAATGATAAGAATAGGTACTACAAACGATCAGTAAATTGACAGGTGATCAGATTTTTGTTTTAGAAAAAAAATTAGTTTATATCTTTGTGTGATTTTTTTTTTATTAAATTGTAAGTGTACAATGTATGCAAGTCATTTTTTACTTCTCATTTTGTTGGTCTAGAATTCTATGATAATTGTTTAAGATACTATATAAGTAACTTATAAGAGTAAAATACAAACTTGGCAATAACATGTTAACTTAATTGTTTTATTTGTTGAGACACACCCTATATTACAGTACGCAGGCGAAAATATGTCAAAGCTACTCTGGAAATGCGCGTTGTCTCTTTCCCCTACAGCAGCGTTTCCCAAACTTTGTTCTATTGTGACCCATTATACTTCATACTCTTCTTCGTGACCCGCTTTAGTTTTTAGACCCAACTAAAATTGGTATTAGGTAAAATAGTATGTTATTACAATACACGCGTGAATGTAAAGAAGGGCTGCAAAGAGCAATTGAAACAAAAGCTAGCTAACTAGAACGCATGCGCATGAGTGCACCCGCGCCAATACGGACGATCCGCCCGCCGAGCGACCATCACTGTCTCGTTAAAGAAATAAAATCGACAACCCTAGTACTTATTTAAAGTCGCAGCATTGCCTTAGCCTCCATAATGCTGCGACCTGGTACCGGGTCCTTATGGGAAACGCTGCCCTACAGTATTTTTATCTCACGTAACGACGCGCGCTTTTCTCGTGGTAAGCAGGCGTACAAACGTGTCTGTACGTTATGTGCTAACGCTGCTCATATTCACGCACACATTTGATAACCAAAAATTTTCACAGCCCGTCAAAGAACACTTGGATTTTTTACACTCGGCGGTAAATAGTGCGTTGAAAATACAGTACTCGCAAAATAATACCTAACTACTTTTATTCTGTAATCTGTGCTACTGTAGCTGTACTGACTGATGGTCTAAAGCATGTTTTAAATTAAAGATGGAATGGATAGCGGTTTTTTTAGGGACAATAAACAGCAACAATATAAATACACACACAGGAAGGATAATTGTATTATTATAGCAATTTTGTAGTCCACTACATTATCCATATATTACCAAAAAAAATTATAATGAGTGCCACTAGGTAGGTATTAAGTATCTTATTAATTACTACATCACATTAATGATAAAAATATATAGAAAAAACAATAAATAATCAAAAATATTACTAACATGCAAAATAGAAAATCCAAACTTAAAATTAACTGGATACCGGATGACTTTTTTCTGAAGTACTTATGTTTTTTTTTGGACCTGTCTAGTAGTCGAGACCTATCTGATGGACAGTGTTATCATCTACCCCGGTCACCGAGGTGAGTAGAACCGGCGAGAGATATGTGTAGTGTCCTACAGGGACTTTTCCGAGGTCGTAGCTGTGAGACATCGGGTACGATTGGGTGCTGTGCGCTGACCCCTACCGGCGTCTACATGTTTGTTACACTGACGACATGCTGGTCCTGGGCCAGGGGAGGTCCCACAATTAATCATCTAAAAAATATGTACCTACTTATATATTTTTAAATCCAGTATTCGGTCTAGAGATGCAACGACTAGACTATCCGGTACTGTCCATTTTTCTCAATATCCGGTTAAAAGACTGTTCCAAGTACTTATTCATTATAAAAAAAACTCGCTTAAATCGACTTATTTATTTATTAAATAAACCTATTTACATATTTCTTATTAGCAAACTAGGTTAAAATTAACAGCTATTAACAAAAGAGAAAACAAAATAAAGCTTATACTGAAACCAGAATCATCAGTTCAGGCCTGAGAAGGTTACATACAGACAGAGTAACTTCCAACTTATTAGTTTGGATTTTCCTTTATTACTTCTGTAGGTCAAGCACGAACGAGTCTATTAAATAGAACGTCTATCTTAACCAAAATAGTATATAATGGTTGCATTTTCGATTCAAAAATCTTTCTCATTTGTGTTTACGTTCACATCGCTCGTTCGTGCTTGAATTCCCAAACGGCATTTCCAGTAGTATCCATGAAAGTTTGCTTTAACATTTCAGTATAATGCTTGCGATTACGTCTCCAAATAGTACTTTCTATAGAATCTAGAAATAGTAGGTATAAATATCTTTTAAATTTTTTATCCCGGATACATATAGATAGCAATCAGATATGACATGGAACGTCACACTTCATCTTATTGCCGATCGCATACAAGTGGGCGGGACAACTGATATGGTTTCCGTAGAAAATAGGCATTTTAGGTAATAATAATATATTTAACCAAAGTTCGAATCATTTTAAAAGATATTGCTAATCCATTGCTTCATATTTTTGAAAAATGTATTAGCTCAATAACATAAAAAACGCAATGAATTTTGTTGAACTGTGAAAATGTAAGCCATTCCTATTGTTAATGTGTTAGTTACCCCGCTGGTTACAAAGAGTGCTTTGATAATATCTAGCGTTACGCTACACTGTCGGGATGTCCAATAAAATTATACCGTGCTCTTATCTCCATACATTTTATGGACGTCGACAACAGCGCCAATATAGAAATTATAACAGCACACATTGAAAGCCCACCCAAATCAGTGACGAAAACGGTTTCATGAAAAAATACTATCAAAATAAAAACAAAAATATTGAACTTCAGATTACTGCCACCTCCAAAATGTAAAATTTCTAAAACTATTAGTTAAATAATTTGGTTAAAAATCAGTTTAAAATGATCTAAAACTCATTAATTCTATAGTTTATATTTAGTGTATAAATTTTCTATTCTTTCTATAGATTTTGGTAAGTCTTGGAGGACTTCGAATATCCGGTTTTGAACTTAGCCGGATATTCCTTTTGATCAGCATTTTATAACTAATCTTTTATAGGAGATTAGCATCACAGGCAAGCGGGTAACCTGGTTGCCGTAGAATTGGGAGGACCCGGTACCTCAAAAAGGCAGATGACGCCCGCTAAGGTGGTTTTTTAGCAGGTAAGAGATTTTTCCACCGTCGAAAAAAAAAAAGGCGGGTAACCTGGTGATGTTAAAATATTCATCTGCTTTGGCGAATTATACCGAATATTCATACACTCAACTTATTTCTATCAAAACTAATGAAAGTATTATACATTTGACTATACTACTTTTAATTACAAAATATATCTAAACGCGCAGTTGACAGGTTTCGCAGCGTACTTTTCGTAAATGGAAAACAAAATTTAATAAACACACAAGACGTCATTGAAGTTCCATACGACGCTATAAAAATTCTGTCACCACGAGTTGCTTCTCGTAGGCGGATACTTGATATCAACAAAAAATACTTTCGCCAGCAACGACCATAAAATTTCGTAAAATGAGACAACATAAACTATAGTGCCATATTGATTAAAGCCCTCTATTGGGTAAAATAAAAATTAAAAAAAAAATGAGACAACAAATATTACTCTTTACACTAACCTATTTTATTTCTTAAGAGATAAACAGATATTAAAAACGTTTATTTACATTTTTATAACAATTTCTTACATTCACTATAGACTGATCAGCAAATGATGGATTGTATGAGGTACCAAATGACCACTACAGTGTGGCTACTATGAGTTTTCATTAAGCCGGCGCCAGACACAGACAAATACGTGTACAGTCTTTGAAACTTTGCTGAAATATTTCGCCAAGCGATTTATCGTGTTCCGGCATGATGTCTGGTGAAGCCGTATGGAGGACGGGCCCGAGCAGTTGTGTTACGATGTGTGCCGGGTACGATGCGCCTAATGTTGTTGTGTTGGGAGTTTGGTCGTGGAGGGTATTTAGATCAATCTCCCTTTGGCGCAGCATCGTTGGTCGTGTTGTTGGGTTTAACATTGCATCACCTCGCTCAACTGCCGTCTTCCTTCCTATTCGCTCAGTTTTTCTGAGTGAATAGGCTCTTAATAAACTAGCGCGCGTTACCATCAACGATCGCATCACTGCTTACCATCAGGCGGGATTGCAGTCAAGCACTAGTTTATAATGATAAAAAAAAAAATCTGGGCCGAATCCATTTAGAATATCGATAGATATTCGACACTCTAGGAAGAAGTTTACTGCCTTCATCAATCTGTCATTTTCTTTATTATTTACTAATTAGGTACAGGAATTTTAAAATGATCAAAAAACCGGGCTGCCAGAAAGAGGAAGCGGAAGTGAGCGAATTATATTGTGAAACACACAAACCATCATAAAATGAGCAGTCTTAAAAATCAGTAATAATTACTCTATTAAATATTCCAAATTAATACTAAGATATATCTTTTACGAATAATTTTTACATTATACTTGTCTTTTTTTACTAGAAATTGGTTAATTCGATTCAAGTCGAGACCATACGCTTTTCCGGTGTCTTGCAGAACTTCCGCGTATAATTATTTTTCTAAGTTAGGTTATAATACTCTTATAAAATAGGCCAAAACCAATGGGGCCAATAAATAGACGCCTTGATTCGAAAAAGAATGAATTCCGTGGTATTACAGACTTTTATAGAAAGAAAAGTAGTCTACATGACTCACAGAACAAGCAAGCTGAACTGCTATGGGCAGGCCATATTAGCCGTAGATTCGTCGCCTCCCAAACATCAGGACCCGTCTGACACGACCCAAAATGGCGGGCCAGCACCAATCAGGGGTTGCGGGCTTCCGTAACCCCTGATTGGTTGGACAACCCCTGCTGTAGGTGTGAGATGGTACACCGGGGTGGTTTTTAGCCAGTAAGTGCCTGACAGACCCCGTCGCCCGCCCCAGGGCGGCGGACATCTATGAGGATTTTCCACTCCGCAAACAACAAAAAAAAAATGGCATGTTTACCCACGATACAGGAGTACCTAAGTGTATCACCACTTACATGCAAACTCCGGGCTGTTACTGAGAAATTTGTAACTCAAAAGTCGTGACCAAATAGGCTGCACCAATCGTGGCAGTATTCACTACGGCAAAAGTTGTAACAATGGCGCCGATTCTGTTATTCATAAACTAAATTAATTTTAAGTTAAGTGCATCTTTTTCTTTCCATTTCGTTAAGAAAAGGATAGAAGATAACATTTTAGTTTAATCCTGTCAAATTAAGATATTCCATAGACAATATAGACGCGATTATAAACATGGCGACTAAAAATACGCCAGTTTACGTCAGGAGCGCACTAATTTGACAGGTCTAAACTGACATTTTATCTTCTGTCCCTTTTTATTTTAGTTTTAAATTAAGAAAAAGATGAACTGAACTTAAAAAATTAATTTAGTTTTTTTTTTATGGGACAAAACCCGCCATACTTTTTCCCACCCACTGCAACTCCTGAAAGAAAGAATCAACAGTGGAGACCGCCAGAAAAACGCCGTGCAATGAAGCTCGACGAGTCCCGGAGAAACGACTCAACTGTCTTGGGTCCCGCAACGAAATTAACCAGAAACTAGTGTCCGACCGAAACTGGTTTTTCTGCCGAAACCGAAACTGAAACCGAATCTTCGGCCAGGGCTTCAGTTTCGGCCGAAACCGAAACCGAAACTCACGTGTCTAAGTATAAAATTTCTTAAAATACTGAAATTTGGAGAATTTTAGGTACCTATTATTTTGCATTAATGGCAACACAGTATATTAAGTTTGTTGTAATCATTTAACATTTTTATTATTTTGACAAATTAAGTTTTCATAGCAAAATTTTAATCATCATCATCTCAGCGTTAATCCCAGTCGCATCCAAAGCCTTTTTCCAGCTCTGGAGTCTGAGGTCCGCTTTACCAGCTTAACTGCTAATTTTGGCGAAACTTCGACATTTTCCGTGAAGCGACTGCCGTCTGACCTCCACAACCCGAAGCCGATATCGAAGCATTGCAGCTAGATTATATTTTTTAGTTACCACATTATTAATTAGTTACTGTTTCATTAAATACTATGTATTGTTTTTTTTTTTTTTAATATAAATTGAGACAACATCACATACATTGTCCTGGAACCCAAATTAAGGTTTTCCCTTGTGTTATGGTTGACCAGAAACAATTTTGAGATCTTTCCGCGGGAAACGAAGTTAGGCGAACGCGATTGTGCGGAAACGTTCGAAATAAGTTTCGGTTTCGGCAAAAGTTTCGGCCTATTTTGGCCAAAACCGAAACTGCCACCGAAACTTGATTTTTGGCCGAAACTCGGCCGAAACCGAAACCGAAACCGAAATTTCGGTCGGACACTACCAGAAACCCACTAATGGCCCCGATTTCGGGGCCATTAGTGGGTTAAATATTTTTTCTCTTCGAATCAAAACGTCTATACAAACACGACATCGCCCATAACTCCCTCTGATATGGTAGATAAAACAAGTCTGCGTTAAACTTTGTACCTTATTGCTTTTAAAATAAGGTCTATTCCGAATCGCTTGCTTCGCTTACTTGCACCTTTTTCTTCCTTTTGCCTTTGGGGTGCATTTTGTACACGTGCTTTTGAAGATCTTTTAGTTTTATATATCTGTAAATAAAATTTATATATTCAATATTGTCATCAAGTCTCTCACTGCTTCGTTGGACTGCTGCACATGGAGTCCAAACCTAAGAAGGTTTGATCTACAAGTTGAGTATTATAGGGATCTTTATGTTTTTTTCATCCAAGGCTTGTTTTCTTTTTTATAAAAGGGCAACGTTTAATAAAAAAAGAACACACCAGCCAGACAAAGAACACACTAGGAACTTCTGCTGTGTTGTGGGTGCGTTTACAAACATAGAGTAGTGCTGACAATACGACAATAAATGAAAACACGAACAATGCTGGTTCATTGGCTCGTTCATTCACGATGCTAGACTACTGTATCATATTGGTAGGCGGTGAGGACTTCCAAGTCACGTGTAAATACTATGACAGCATTTTAGTTATAAGACAAGTTTTACAGGAAATCAAAAATACAAACATAATTATATGCACACCAACGTACAAATTTTTCACTAATAACTATTTGTATAATTCGAGAGTGGAAATGTTCAATAACTTATTATATTTAGATACAGCTACTCATGGACATGCTTATTTCCTGGATAGTAACAGAAATTTGCGATATGATGATACGATGTTCAATAGACGCACGGGAATGATAAATTACTCCGGAATGAAATCTATTTTTAATAACATTTGTAATATGATTATTTATATTGACGGTATGAATGCAAACATTGAAATATGCAGAAATGACATAATACATGCAAATGACAACTCCAATGTGTTTAAGACAACATCTGTGATTAATACAGAGAGACAAAACTCGCAGTTTTTTCTATAATACCCTCAATATTTTACACCAAAACATTGCCGGTTTACTGAATAAATCGGACTTATTAACTATTAAATTAAATAACCTTGAAAACCAAGGCACAATTGTAGACATTCTCTGTATAACTGAACATTTTGTTACTTCTGGTCATGAGAGTTTAATATATCTTCCTGGTTTCCATTCCGCTGCTATTTTTTGTCGCGAAACAAATCGTGGAGGGACGTGTATATTAGTTAGAACTGGGCATCAATATAAAGAACTGCCAGATATTGCTAAGCTCTCTGTGTCAGGCGTTGTTGAAATTTGCGGTATTGAACTATTAACTCATTCTATTATTGTAATTTGTGTTTATAGAGTTCCTAAATATAATTATTTGACATTTTATGACAAGCTTGACATTGTTTTGAGTAAGTTATGTTTATTAAATAGGAAAAAAATTGTTTTATGTGGCGATTTAAATATTGATGTATTAAACAGGAACAGGACTACTTTAGAATTAGAGAATTTTCTACTGAGCTATAACTTGACATTAGAAATAAATGAACCTACTAGGCTTAGTAGTAACTCATGTATCGATAATTTCGCGCATAACATGCAAGGAGGCTGCAGGGCTGAAATTATTGATCTCATCCTTTCTGATCACACATCGCAACTACTTAGAGTTCCCATAAATAGGACATGTCGCTTAAAATTTTGGAAAATGGTTAAAAAAGACTACTCCACAGAGAATCTTAATAAATTCCGAGAATGCATACGTAGCTTAACTTTTAAGGAAGTGTATGAAACCAATGATGCTAATTTAGCCTACAAATTATTTTTTGAATCATTTTATTTGTTTTATAAACTCTGCTTCCCAGACAAAATAATAACCATTCACACCAATAAAAACGTAAAATGGATATCACGTGGTATAAAAATCTGTAGTAAAAGACAAAGAAAATTACTATGGACATATAGACTAAACCCTACATTAAAGAATAAAATTGACTTTCAAAAATACTCTTTACAATATAAGAAAATTATAAGACTAACACAACAAGCTCAAAATAATTACTTTATAAAAATCTCGCATAATAAATCGAAGGCTACATGGCAAATAATTAATAGACAAAAAAATAACATTCCCCGAGAACAAATAATGACAATTAATAAAAATGACATGACATTTACAAAACCTATTGACATTGCAAATGCATTTAATGAGTATTTTATAGATGACATTGAGAACAATAGTAAAACTGACATGGATTTTGACAACAAATTAGGCAATTTAACAAGACAATCAATGTATATGCAGCCGGTTCTATCGACAGACATTACTTCGTCTATAAGATCACTTAAAAATACAAGTACTGTAGGATTTGACGGTGTGTCAACAAAGGTTCTAAAATCGGTGAACGAAATTATAGCACCTGTATTAGCACATATTATGAACCTTTGCATTATTGACGGAGTTTATCCGGAAGACTTGA
Source organism: Sesamia inferens (assembly GCA_037179545.1). Lineage (NCBI taxonomy): Eukaryota > Metazoa > Arthropoda > Insecta > Lepidoptera > Noctuidae > Sesamia > Sesamia inferens. The sequence goes on along the minus strand of CM073951.1, from coordinate 11,137,117 downwards.
AGAAAGTCATTATTAAACCACTCCATAAAAAAGATAAAAAAACCGATATGAAGAATTACAGGCCAATAGCAAAAATTTCAGTATTTTCTAAAATATTCGAAAAAATTATTTATAAGTCTCTGTACTGTTATCTTCACAAATTTAATTTATTATGTAAGGAACAAAATGGCTTTAGAAAGAATACCACGATCAACACGGCTATTTTTTATTTTTTACGTAGTATTATGTTGGCAGTAGATCAAAGAGCTCCTATCTGTGCTATTTTTACAGATATGACCAAAGCCTTTGATTATGTAAAGCACGACGTATTATTAGCGAAACTGCAGAGCTACGGCATCAGAGGTAATATTTTAAAACTACTCATATCATATCTTTCTAATAGAATGCAATGTACAGAGATTGCAAGAGTATGTAAAAAAACAAAAATTGAAAAGAGTTTCTTTTCTCATCCTAGATTAGTAAAGTTTGGTGTCCCACAGGGTAGCGTCCTTGGGCCACTGCTTTTTTTAATCTATATAAATGATCTGCCAAATGTGACACGACATCAAATGGTGATGTTTGCGGATGACTCTACTGCCATTGTCAAATGTATTAATCGCAATATTTACGAAGATGACATAAATAGTACGTTATCAGACATAATTACTTGGCTTAATCAAAATAATTTAGTTATAAACTTACAAAAAACGAAAATAATGCACTATCATCAAAGAACTGTAGCACCAAAAGTAAATATCAGACATAGTAACTGTGAAATTGAAGAGGTTAAAGTAGCAAAATTCTTAGGTTTATTACTGGATAACCAACTAAACTGGAAGGCCCATATAGATGGCCTAAGTAAAAAAGTAAATAGATCATCGTACGCACTTTTCCAAATTGCTAGAAAAATAAATATCGATGCGCTACTAGTTGCATATCATGGCTTAGTAGCCTCAATTTTGCGATATGGCATTATTTTTTGGGGAAACTCTACTGACAAAGATGTCATATTTAAGGCACAAAAAAGGTGCATAAGATCGATGTGTGGTCTGAAAATTGACGATAGCTGTGTACCATTTTTTAAGTCGCTGAAAATTTTAACCTTATCATCATTGTACATTTATGAAATTAGTGTTTTTGTCAAGACAAACATAAGATTGTTTGAAACGGTGTCAACGTTACGAGATGTTACTATTCGTAGTCAATATGCAAATGTTTTAAAAAATCAGCGTTGTAATACTGCTCTAGTAAAAAAGAGTGTTTTAGGAATGGCACCGCGCATCTACAACAAATTACCAGTTGGCATAAAAAATTTGAATATTATACAATTCAAGACAAAATTAAAACATTTATTAATTGAGAAATGTTATTATACAACTGATGAATTCCTAAATGACAAATTAATGTAGACTTATTTATTTTGACTAGCGAAATTACTCCGTATTGTGACATTGTTTTTACTCATTTATCATTTATTTTGACATTATATAATTATTCATTTATTTTTTTTTGCATATAGCATGATTGACAAAAAAATGTTAATGTTTTGCATGCAAGTATTTGTACGCTTCTTAGCATAACATAGCGACCTGTAAACATAAATTTAAGAACTGTATTCACTACCTATGTTATACAAATAAAATTGATTTTGATTTTGATTTTTGATTTTGATTTTGGAATAATCCTAAACCATAGAAAAAACCTAGCATCAAAAATAAAAAAACTGAAAATTTCAAACAAACTAAATCGCATAAAATTGCAAACGGAATAGAACATCCTTTAAAAATATTGGTTCATTGTCCTCCGATCGACGACAGCGCGATCCTGTATCGACTTGCTTTTTTCGCGCCATTATTATTAAAGTTTGGTACCGCAGCATGCGGTGGTCATTAACCTGTAAGCGCTTCCTTATCAACACGTACATCATGTAGAAAATGTGAAAAATGAAAATAATTTCCTGTTACTAAACGAATGGACATATTTATATGATTTTTTATGGGTAGACTGAGAATGTGTTGAGGTACACGATGTTTAATTTATTGTCGTATTGTCAGCACCACTCTGTATAAATTCACATACACAAACATCCAGACCCTTCTACCTTGACCCTTCCTACTGAGAATTTCTTGAAGAAATCCTCAATGGAAGAAAGAATCCCTAGCCAGCACCCCAATTGCGTAACCAAACTATTACTATCAATTTGCATAACTTTGAGGCATATTGCTAATTCATTGCTCCATGTGTTCGAAATTTTTGTCTACTCAATAAAGTAAATACCGCAATGAATGTTGCTGCATTGTCAAAATGAAACCCAGTGTTACTGGTAGTGCGTTACGCATTTGCACTGCTGGTTAGCGGCAATAGGTATGAATATTTTTGTGATTATTTGCTTTAAATGCATAAAATGAGGGTTCTTTATGTCATTTACATGAGTTTTAATGAAAATAATAACAATTAATACATCCAAAAACACAAAAATATGTTTGGCATTTTGTTTCTCGCGCCACATATTGTGAAACGATCCGGATTGGCTAATGTCACGATGACGTCATACGCTCATAAACACTTGTTGTCGTTCTATGTGTTCTCAGGTGTTTTAGCGTTTTTAGAAGATTTTTAACGATATTTGGAGCGATTTGTGGTATTTTTTGTTTTCTGACTGACAAATAACAGATAAACACGAACACCATTGCGGAATCGAAAATCGTTTACAAGTTTGTGACGTCGCTTACAAAGCGGGACGCCATATTGCTGAATAAAGCGTTTCGGCGGCTACGAAATACGTATTTAAAATTTGGTGAACTTCTTAACCGCAACCAAGTAATTCAAGATATATATTATAAATCTGTCAAATAGCCTATTATAATCATAAACAAGACTCAAGTTAATGAAAAAGTATAAATGCAAAGTTCATAATACTTTCCCATCCCGCTTAAGAAAGCCTCTGTTCAGTCTACTTACTTGGAGGAGCACTGTTTGCATGGAAACTTGAAGTCCTCAGGGTTCCCGTGGAGCCTTATCTCGTGCCTGTCCCTGATAGATTCCGTTGAGAAGTTGCGCCGGCAAACAGTACACTGATAAGGCTTCGCTGTGTTGTGGGACTGTTGAGGATAGAAAAAATATTGTAAGGTTGCAGTTTCCTCAGCCATTTACGGGTTTTGCTCCTGTGCCCAGGAGCAAAACCCGTAAACGGCTGAGGAAACTGCAACCTTACAGAAAAGGCCCTCGCGTATTTCAATTTACTCAGCACAATCATCTCAGCGTTATTCCCAATCACATCCGAAGCGTTTTCAGCTTTGAAGTCTGGGGTCCGCTTTACCAATCTAACTGCTGATTTTGGCTAAACTTCTATATTTTCCGTGAAGCGATTGCCGTCTGACCTCCACAACCCGAAAGCGATATCGAAACATTGCAGCTAGACCAATTGTTGGACTTTTTTTGAGGGTTCCAACAATCCATAACGACTGCCATTAGATGTTCTTATGGCAACCGGGACCAACTGCTTAAAGTGCTTTCCGAGGCACGACCAGACCAGTGCAAATATTCATATTCATGCATACAAATATTTGCACTACGCGGGGATCGAACCCGTGGCTGCTCGTGTATTTAATAGCTTACTCAAATCACGAGCGGCAATTTTGTAAAATCGAAAACTTTTTGTAAAATCTTTATATTTATGTTCTGTAAAGTATACGATGTACATAATATAGAATATTCTGTCCTACTATTATTTGGTGTCTTGAAGCTAATCTGATGATGGAGCCAGGAGGTGGATAGTGGAACTCTTCAGTGGCTAGTTGGAATCAGCTCCAGTTTGGCCTCATAAGATTTATTTTGAAGATTTTAATAAGTGTGGTGATGATGCCTGGTGAAGCCGTACGGAGGACGGGTTTGAGCAGTTGTGTTGCGATGTGTGCCGGGTACGATGCGTCAAATGTTGTGTCGGGAGTTTGGTCGTGGAGGGTCTCCACATCAATCTCCCTCTGGCGCACCATCGTTGGTCGTGTTGTTGGGTTTAATATTGCACCACCTCGCTCAACTGCCGTCTTCCTTCCTATTCACTAATTTTTTTTTAAGTGATTGGACTTAATAAACAAGTGCGCTTTACCATCAGCGATTGCATCACTGCTTACCATCAGGCGGGATTGCAGTCAAGCGCTAGTTTATAATTATATATTAAAAAAAGTGTATTTTTTTTAGTTTTAACCACACTTTATAAAAGTGATGGAATAGCTTTTGTTTGTTTGTTGTGTAAGTAGAACTCTCATCACCATCATTTAAGCTGAAAGACTTCCGCTGGACATAAGGCTCCCCAAAGTACGATCGACAGCAGGTCATGTTACCCCAAACTGTCAGATATTCCCAATCAACCTTGAGCCTTAATGCTTTAGAGATGAAGTTGAAAATCTAATAAAGAAATCTGAGAGATTGTAGTAACATGATGTGTTGTTGTCGGTACCTCCACTTCGATCGATCCTGTACTCCCCGCATCCAACGGGGGTTAAAAATAAAAAAAGATAAAAACAAAATCTCACCACTTTCAAATGTCTCTTGAGGCTAGAGTTAGTTCCGAAACTTGTGTTGCAGATGTCACACGTGTACGGCTTCTCGTTCCGATGTGTTCTTTCATGCACCTGAAATTACATGAAAGAATAAATAAATAAATAATAAATAAATAAATAAATATAATATAATTTGTCGTGTTCCGGCATGATGTCTGGTGTAGCCGTAAGGAGGACGGGTCTGAGCAGTTGTGTTGCGATGTGTGCCGGGTACGATGCGCCTAATGTTGTTGTGCTGCGAGTTTGGTCGTAGAGGGTCTTCAGATCAATCTCCCTTTGGCGCAGCATCGTTGGTCGTGTTGTTGGGTTTAACATTGCATCACCGCGCTCCACTGCCGTCTTCCTTCCTACTCACTAAGATTTTTAAGTGAATAGGCTTAATAAACTAGCGTACTTTACCATCAACGATTGCATCACTGCTTATCATCAGGCGAGATTGCGGTCAGGCACTAGTTTACAATTATTAAAAAAAAAAAACACGCACACAAACACAGTTCTTATTAATCTCACCTGTAAGCTATAGGCCTCAAAGAATCCTTTCCCGCAGTAAGTACACCGAAAAGTGGCGCCGCGCAACATTCTCTCGTGAGTCTTCATGTGCATCTTCAGCAGAGCTTGGGAACCAAACATCTTAGGGCAATCCGTGCATGCGTGAACTTTTTCCTATTGACAAAATTGATAATAATAATCATTCATTTCCCAGACCATACAGTTCAGTTTGTAAGTAATTACTTAAACACTAGTTTTAGTACATTGAGCATTATATAGTCAATTAAGTATGCAATACTTGTATACAATAAACAACATTCTTTCAAGAAGAAGAAGACAATTTGAAGGCAGTACTTGCGTAACGATAAAATATATGGAGAAAATCCAATTTATTCATTCCTAAGTGAAATAGATTGATGATTCTGTAATCTATATGGTGTACACAATAAAAAGTATTCTATTCTGAAGGACGCGGTAAAGATTAAGCATGGATTGCTGAATATGCGGCTGCCGGATACTCAGTTGAGCGGAATCAGGACGGATAGTAGCTAAATTTTAGTAGAATTATTACTATCAACTTAAATAGTCCGCTGTGTAGAGAACTGCGTGTTTAAATTATAAATAACTTTTTTAAAATCAATTTTAAAAACAGAATGAGTTCGGCGTTTCCGAGTTATTTAGTCTGAGAAAAAAAATTTAGAGTTATCTTTAAAATTCAGACAAAATATTGGTCAAATAATAATAAAAAAATATTTTATCTTTTGCCATTTTCTTAATGAAATAGAAAGAAACACATTCACTGAACTTAAATTTAGTTTATTTTGTGAGCAAGGGAATGGCACCAACAACCTGATACTGATGTTTGAGTATTTTGCAGCGAGCAGAGCAAAAGTAGCCTTTATAGTGATGAATACATGGACATAACTCGTGAGTGACTTACCAAATGAGTGTCGGAGTGCTTAGCCAGCGAGTGTGAGTACTTGAACCTTTTAGGGCACTCACTGCACTGGTAGCCGAACCCTGAGTCCGCTGAGTGAGTCGCTATGTGCGCTCGAAGGGCCGCCCAGCTTGATATCACTTTGTGACAGATTTTGCATTCTCTAATGCGGTTATGGGGGTGTGTTCTGTAAGGGAATTACAGTTTACAGAAAAAATAAAACAAAAATGTTTAAATAACCACATATAGCCGTTAAAGCAATAAAAATATAGTGACACGACATTTTGTCTTCCTTCCTATTCGATCAGTTTTTCTGAGCGAATAGGCTCTTAATAAACTAGCGCGCTTTACCATCAACGATCGCATCACTGCTCACCATCAGGCGGGATTGCGGTCAAGCGCTAGTTTATAATTATTAAAAAAAAAAAAAAAATTCGAATCGAGAGCGCATTTTCATTCATAAGAATTTTAGACGGTTTTTTATATATAAAAGCTTACATTAGTTTCATAACGAACGTAGATGGCATGCGTACCACTGAATCCATACGCAAACTGCTGCACTGGAATCAAATGCACCGTCATTACTGTGCGTTTGATCAGTGCTGTATAGAATATTTGATTCCCGATCGAAATTATTATTTGTGTGACCAAAATAGTTATTCTGAGTACCTCTTAGTGTGCTGTATAAATATGGAGTGACAAAGCGTAAATACAGTTTCATAATAAACAATTCCTGCTAAATCTGAGAAGTTTAACTTTAGGTTGTATATAATTTGACCTAATGTAAAAGTAACCATGATATGGAAGAAAATTTTACTGACAAAATACTGTTTATTTATAAGAACTCACCTTTGTCTATGATTCTTTAAGCTCCCTTTAGCACTGAACACCTTATCACAGTCCTTACAAGGAAACACCTTTCCGTCCACTTTAATATCCGTCACATCCCTAGAGTTCATTCTCTCTATAATCTTTGCCTCTTTTCTTTGCATCCTCTGTTGTTCTCTTAATTTAGCAATCTCCATTCTTTTAATGTTTGTTAGGCCGAAGGTATGCCATTTATAGTGGATTAGAAATCTTTTTGGGTGTTTGAATAGAAGGGCACAATGCGGGCATTCAAATACACCTTCAGGTTTTATATCTGTAAATATGTTTATTTTCTGTAAGTAGGTTAGTATAAACACTATTACAAGTATTTTTTTTAATATCAGATGAGTTTGGCCTTTCTTATCTGACTACTTTGAGAAGAAAGGCAGGAATAAACTCACAGGTAAGTCTCTTTTAGAGTTCAGACATAATGGAAAATCAATATGAAATATTTAAATCGACTGCACGATTAGCACAGTGGTTAAGCTATGAACTGCTGCGCTGGAGGTCACGGGTTTGATTCTCCCATGGAACAAATATGTATTTGTATAACCTACAAGTAGTTGTTCCTGGTCTAGCTGTTGGTGTATGTGAGTTTATATATTTGTATACACACCCACAATACAGGAGAAATTCATAGTGTAGGGCAGTTAAATGTGAGTGTTTTGAAAGAAATATGTTACGCCTACATATCACGCCAATACTGTAATAAATAATAGACACAGTAATGCACTGTCTGACTGGGAATTGAACCCAGAACCACCAGCCACCAGGGAATTTAATGGCTGTTTGTTAAATATCCTGCTGAATATCCGGCCGGATACTCTGTAATTAACTAGAACAAAAAAGAATTTTCCTTCATTTATTTTATTAATTAAAAATGATAATTACCATTTTTATAAGAACTAACAGCTTCCTCAACACTAGAGTCACCTTCAATAATTCTATAATGCATATGTTCATCCCTCTCAAACCCATTACTGTCTTTCAAGAATGGTGTATAGCATTCAGAGTCTGCCCAACTTGCTTTCTCAACCTTTATAACAATGCTATTGTCAGTTGTCACTTCTGCATCCTCTCTAATGAAGTGTTGGGTTATGCCTACAGGTGTTATCTCTTCATCTTCTGACAAAATTCCTTTTTCCGCTTTTCGTGTCTCTGTATTGTCTGTCTGCATTGCATCTGGTTCATCTTTATTCATGTTTGAGTTGTCAACTGCCACTTGCTGTGGAGAATCTGCTAGTGGATCAGTGTCTGAATCAGGGATATTTGTTGATGTTTGTATTACATTTTCTACAGTCAAATCCGATGGCAAGTCAACTACTGTGGTGTTCTCTACCATAGGAATAATTTCTGGTACTTCTTTTGGCTTATTGGACGAGTGAATTAGAATGTCTTCAATTAATTTGACAGTGTTTTCAATGTTTTTCCGTCTAGTGCTGTTTATTTGGAGTTTTTCTTGAGTTTTCATACTTAAATCTAGATTATGTTGAGTTTCTTCATACATATTGTTGCGTAAGAAGTCGTTGTTCCCGTCAATTTCTTTGTTGTACATTTTATTTGGTATTTGAGGTATATTCAAAGGCATTTTTCGCATATTTTGGTCTTTAAAGTGCTCTGGCCTCACTGAATCAATTACTCTCTTATCATAAGCATAATTCATCATATTAGCATTATGCTCGTTCTGTATATTCAAATTCATAGGAAACATACCGTTTGGGAATGGTAAATCGTTCATATTATTCGCATTTTGATTCATATAGGACTGTTGAAAACCCAATTGTGGATAGCTGGGGAATTCACTCATTTGTGGCGGTATGCCTAACGGGGAGTGGTTGTAATGAGCATAGTCCGGTAGGTTGTACTGCCCACTAGGCGTTGGGACGCCTTGGTGGGCTATTTTGCTCAAATTATTAATGTTATGAGTGATATTCATATGACCGCTTATTGGTGTCATATTAACGGGCGTTCCCATGTTAATTGGCGCCTCATTCGGACCATAATGCCCTGTATTGTGCAACATAGTTACCGTAGTATCAACTTTGATCACTTTTCACGTTTTGCCGTTACATTTTAATGACGAAAACACTAAACAAATAAAGCTAATGTAAGCCATTTTGTCTTTTTGACATTTCAATGTCCACCCGAAAACCGATAAAAAGACAAGTTGGCACAGATGAGATATAACAAAAACCGTAACTACTCCTTTTTTCAAGGCAATAATCTACGATTCAGATGCTTTTTATTTTCAATAAAAAGATTCGGCAAGGCATCTCGTAGTTTATTCATCACCATCACCGCCAGATGGATTCCAAAACTATCGTAACGAGTAAACTCTTTAAACTTTGTTAATAAGAATTTTATTCTTTCGGCAACATCAAACATGTTTACATACAAGCATTTCAGGTTTAACTTAAAAACATTGGCATAAAGGCTAGTTTCGTTTGTACTTCTACATCCATTTTATTTTTTGACGTAACTGGGTCTCGTTCCCATTCGTCTCATTCGGAATTCGCTCTTTCATAATTTCATTCAATCATTATTTATTTTCCGATGGAAATGGTTGTGTTGTGTTTATTTAATTTCAATTTAAAATAAAAATAGCACATTTAGAACAGTGTTAGTATATTTTTTAATAAAAACTGTAAACATGGCGCTGGGAGCCATCGCCGAAGAATATTTTCGCTCAATGAACCCCTTAGCTGCTAAAATTCACGAGGATATAGTTGATGCAAGAACTTCTTACGAAAATATATGGGAAACGTTAACGGAAAAAGAAAAGGTAGTAAAAACACTTCCTTGACACCTAATCAACCACTTAATAACCATTTTTGTTAAGTAATATGTGATTAAAATCCACTAATGCAGTCTTTAATACTTGCATGTTAAATAGTTTAGTGTACAGTTTTTAGGAGTGAATCATAGCATACGAATGCGATAGGCAAAGGTAGTTGCACTCTTATGTCAATTATCTTATCCTCTGGTTATTAATTAATTGATTAATTACTATCATTAATAACTTACGCTTTAAGAATTACATTGTTGTCAAGATATACAAAATCATAAATAAATATACCTGTGGACCCAATAGGAAAAGTAGCCATTTTTAGGGTTCCGTACCTAAAAGGTAAAACGGAACCCTATTCATGAGACTTCGCTGTCCGTCTGTCACCAGGCTGTATCTCACGAACTCCTTGCATGAGCCTCACACCTCATGAATAGCTATACAGTTGAAATTTTCAGAAATTATGTATTTTTGTTGCCGCTGTAACAACAAATACGAAAAATGAATAATAAATTGAATATTTATTTACTTAAATATTTTATTTTTTTTGCTCGCACTTGGCCAGTTTTATTTATGGGATATCATATAATGACCTCTCCCGCTCTGGACGGAGCTGAAGGGCTTGTCATACTTGTACTAAAACCCACCTGTGTTCCTTCACTTGCCTGTGTGCAAGGGGCCATGGTATCTCTTTTAAACAACCCAAAACCCTGGCAGTTTTAGTCACCCTAAAATCATCTTAATTGTCTTTGCAATAAAATTGATATTTAACTTGATATAGGTTGGGGTGAGCAGTGCTACAGTTTTACTAAATCTAACATTATATATTCTTTTCCAGACTGAAATCATAAACGAATCTCTAATCAAACCAGATATTTCACTGAAATATGCGTTGTTAGATACACTAGACTTTGATATAAACGACCCACCGGTACGTAAAGATGACTTGATGTCATTCTTTGGACGAGATCATGGACAAAAAGTGATCCAGGATGAGAATACCTCATATAGAGATGAACACAGCAGTCCGTTCCTTTATCAGACTAAAAGCCAGTTGAATTTATGCATTTTAAGTGACTGCAGAGCTCCTAAGGATGTAAAACCCATGTCCCCACCACCAGTCATATCTGAGCTTGCGTTATCCCACTCAAAAGTGGTGTCAGAACTGAAAAACGCCTTAAAATCTCATGATGTTCTTCGCAGCACTTATAAGGAGGGATCAGATAGAGAGGTTACCTCCCCAGGATTCATTAGCAAATTCATTGGAAATTTTAAAAGCAAAGATGAGGAACGGGAATGTTTGGTTTCGCTTGGTCCTCAAACGCAGATTGTGGCGTCTTCAGAGAACTTCTTTAGGACTAATTTCAAGAGTTCGCAGCCGGAGAATAAGTATGAAAAGGATTATAGGAGCAGTGTTATCAAATCTAGCAGTGGTAAGTTGAATTTTTTATGTATCTATCATATCTTAGGTCTAGTCCTTATCGAAAATTTAGATTTTATTTAGATCAGGTTTAAACCACCTAATAGTTATTGAATTATGAGTTCTTTATACAAAAATTACTGCTCAGCTCAGTACCAAATTGTCACTTTTGTATTAAGAACTTTTGACCTAACCTAAATAATGTTGAAATACAAAAACTGACTCAAAGGTTAAGTCTGGAACTTAGGTTAGATCTCGTTTTGTAATGGGGGAGTAAGTAGAAGGGATAAAGAACTAACCACACTTATTCAGATGTTTCGTATATTTACGCATTTCAAACAAAATCGTTGTTTTCAATCGACAAAAACTGAATAAATGTGGTCTGTTCCTTTAACGTAACTATGATGGAGCGTTTGTGTCCTCCTGTAGCCACCTGCGGTTGTTTAGTCCCTTAGAATAGTTTGATTAGAAAACCCAATTACGTTTTTCTAACGCATGTTATATAACTAATTTAAACGACACGATTGGTGCAGTGGCTGAGCGATCGACTGGTGCGCCGCGTGTCGCGGGTTCGATCCCTGCACGGGACAAATATTTGTATGGCCTACAATTGGTATCAGGTCTGGCTGTTTGTGTATGTGAGTTACAAACATGTTTGTAAACGCACCCTCAATACAGGAGAAATTCCTAGTGTGGGGCAACGGTTTTTTAACAAAAAAAAATTTTTTTTTTCCCAAGTACGTTTAGAAATTGTTGCAGTGTGGTTACCGAACGCACAACACAGTTCACGGTCGATCTCACTCTCTCACTAGGCGAATGTGCCGCACAGTAAGACAGGGCCTCCCCACCATTCTGTGCAGGCGTGCAATCCGTTCTAAGTAAAATTAACATGTTTTAAGCACTGAATTTACGAGTAAAGTACATAATAATCTACCTACACTTGACTGTTACGACAGTCCAAATCCTGCAAGGGTGATGGCAAATATTATCACTATAACTCGCACGAGTTAACTGTGCACCTGGCTCTGTGACGTCATTCGGACGGTACCGTTTGTAAAAAAATTAAAAACTGTGTTAAAAATATATAAATTACATTTTGTTTATATTAGTAAACAGTTGTTTTGATGATAAAGCGTCTTAATACTAGGTCATTTTACTCATGACGTTTTGCAATTAAATTGATACATATGGACTGAAATATAATGTTGGTGCAACCAACAGGCATCATTAACGCGACGAAAATGTAAAAAACAAAAACAAACTTAACAAAAAAATAACAAAGGAAAAACTCCACAGAATCAGTAATAACATCAGGGATTTAAACTGTATTTAGACAATTGTAACTAAGATGGGTCGTGGTGGCCTAGTGGTTAAAACACCAACCTCTCAAGTATGAGTGCGTGGGTTCGATTCCAGCTCAGGCAAGTACCAATGTAACTTTTCTAAAGTTATATCTACTTTCTAAGTATATCTTGGACACCAATGACTGAAGGTGAAGGAAAACATCTTGAGGAAACCTGGACTTTATAAGTCTGAAATCGACAACCCGCATTGAGCAAGCGTGGTGATTACGCTCAATCCTTCTCTGTATGAGAGGAGACCTGTGTCCAGCAGTGGGACGATAAAAAGGTTGTTGATGTGAACAAAGATGCTATCGCTACTCAGCGCTTACGGCGAATGCGAGGCGTCGCGCGGGAAAGCGGGAGAGGGGTCGCATTCGCAGTTAATTACAAACATACAGAAATTATTATCAATAAACCCGAGACGACGCCGCGCCGATGCAGGCGCGGGCGTGCGTGCCAGCCTGTCGGTGTTCTCTAGGATGCATTTTGAAGAATTGGTGACGGAATTGCATGACTTAATTCCGCCATCTCCGTTCCATCATCGGCCGACCTGTCATACGGCAAGTATTCACCCTTACGTTATTGACATCACTACGATCCGGACGAAGCGTTTCGCCTCCTCTTTTATACCACGTACATCAAGGGACTGGAACAATTTTCCAGGGGTGGTGTTTCCATCTAAGTACAATTAAAGTGTCTTCAAGGGTAGAGCGAAGACCGCTGCCGCGAGAAATCGCGGTACGGCGGACAGAGCTCCGGCGGGATCTCATGGCGACATGGAGAGTGCGATTGTCGCAACCCCGTGCTGGGCACGCCACAATAGCGGCGGTAAGTCCCCTCTTTGAAGAGTGGCTAGAAAGGCGCCACGACGCCCTCACCGCCTTCTGCGAAGCAGTGATGCTGGCAAAGGAGGAGGCGGAGCGCGTGAGGCAACGGGAATCCCAGCGCCCTCCCGCCACTAGCCGCCGCAGGAGACGCCCTGGTCGAGAGACGACACCTAACTCCCAGCCACCGTAGGCGCGGGCCTGTGGGCGGTGAGCAGTGGGCAGCTCGCCGCCCGGTAAGGACCAGGCCCGAGTCGACGGCGCGTCGTGTTTCACTCGCGCCTCAACGAGATGTCAGCACATCGTGACGGGGTCCACGAAGATCGATGCCTCCTGGGTCAGGGTTGCGGGTTGGTTAAACAAGAAAGCGTAGACCTGGCGTAACACGGGTGGGTTTTTGGTCAGTAAAAGTCTGACACGCCCTTCCGCTCCCCCCAGAGCGGGAGAAGTCATTTGATGATTTCCCATCCCAACAAAAAAAAAAGGGTAGAGTGCTAGCGCGCTTTACCATCAACGACTGCATCGCTGCTTATCATCAGGCGGGATTGCGTTCAAGCACTAGTTTATAATTATAAAAAAAGAGCAAAAGATAGAAGAAGAGTATTAGTCTCCTTGTCACATGTCTGCGTCTATAGTTTCCGCTATTCGTTATTTTAATGTCTGTTTAGTTTACTCCAAGCTCACTTCAATCTGATTTTTCCACGGTGAAATCGTTATAGAATCGAATTGCTAATTTCCCACTTAGATTATACAACTATTACATTCGCATTCAACAAGCAATTACTTATAGGTGCGTGTAAATGTGTCTTAAATAGATTATGTGCATTTTATATTTACATGCGAACGCGTGCCTGTTATGCTAAGTATCTTCCTAAGACACTTATTTTCTGTGTAACTCTCTTGAGGGCTACTAAATTTATTATTTATTTATTTTATTTATCCATCCATTTCAGGCATCAAAGTCCATAACAAACACAAACAATACAATATTAACATAAAATCCAGACCCGCCAAAGCCGAAGCAAAGCCGTACGGAGGACGGGTCTGAGCAGTTGTGTTGCGATGTGTGCCGGGTACGATGCGCCAAATGTTGTTGTGTTGGGAGTTTGGTCGTGGAGGGTCTTCAGATCAATCTCTCTTTGGCGCAGCATCATTGGTCGTGTTGTTGAGTTTAACATTGCATCACCTCGCTCAACTGCCCTCTTCCTTCCTATTCGCTCAGTTTTTCTGGGTGAATAGGTTCTTAATAAACAAGCGCGCTTTACCATCAACGATCGCATCACTGCTTACCATAAGGCGGGATTGCGGTCAAGAGCTAGTTTATAATTATTAAAAAAAAATCTGGGTCGAATCCAATCGGAATACCCTCCACGACCAAACTCCCAACACAACAACATTAGGCGCATCGTACCCGGCACACATCGTAACACAACTGCTCAGACCCGTCCTCCGTACGGCTTCACCAGACATCATGCCGGAACACGACGAATCGTTTTGCGGCAAGACCTTGTTTGGTGGGTGGTAACTTCTGCCGGCAGCCGATGTGGCCTACCACCGAGGCAAAATAGTGAAATCAGAATTACGGCTGAGCTTCTGAAAGCGGGTGGCTCACCACTCCTGATCTTTGATGCCTTTTATATTTGTCAATTTTCATTGATTTGATAAAACAAAATATACGTATCAAATATTTTTCTATAATCCGAATGACGGACTAAATAGAATCATTTTTTTTACCCAGGAAACATCCCTATAGTGGTCCATTGCTGAACGACATAATCCTCTTCCAGGCTGTATTACAAAGCTCTGTCCTCCTCATCCACTACTTATGTCAGGGCTTCCATCTAGCACGATGGTGTCCCGTACTACATAACGCTTATCGGAACACGGCGGGTAAACAAATATTATCATTGCCTCCCTTCCCTTGTTCGCAACTAAACTACATTTAAATACAATTCGTCTTTGTTTTTCTATTTCATTAAAAAGGGACAGAAGATACAAGAAGTTAACATAGATTAGAATTTTAGAACGTCTTAACGTCCATACAGACCAGCCAATCGATTCTGTAAAAGCCTCACCGTGAAGTTAGGCGCAGTGAGTTTAGAGTGAGGTGTCAATAGTGTCAATCCCTAGCATAAGTTGGTATGACAGCTGACTCCACACCTTCAACCGTTCAATAGGCTCCCGATTTCTGTGTTCTAGGTTGGGGAGTGTGGGATTTTTACCCCACGAAAACCACCCCGATCGATCACCATCCGCTCATAGGGGTGGTCCCGGTTCCTCTTAAAGGTACATCTCTGGGGAGGCTCTAAAGGGGCCTCCTCTAGGCCTCGCTGTATACGGCACCACGTGACCACTCTGCCATCGTCTTCCCTGGGGTCACTGGAGCGGTGCACAGAGTCCCTACTCTATGCGCCCGCGACCCCATCTTGCAGTGAAAACTTAGTGCCGCTCTCAGAAAAAGCGACTATGTTGTGTACTATTTATAGGTTGATTAATTCTGCACACATAGTATTAAATATTGATAAAGGAAGCTCTTGATACATACGCGGAATTAATATTAATCTATCTTGTTTGATTATTGCATTGACAGCTATGTGAACAGAATCCAGCAATGCATAAATATGTAAACTGTCACACCCTGTATGCTTGGGGGCTTTTGTTTAGGTAGTAAGTTTTTATTAAGTTTTCTTGCTTATACAGTATGTTAAGAAAACCTTGTCCGACCCATAAGGATAATAAAGGTTAGGTAAACACATGACCAAATATAATATAAAATTTTATGTAATCATCATAGTACCAATACAAATGAATTTTGAAATAATCTTTTTTTCCCGCGAATTAATTCCAACTTCCCCGAAATTTGGTTATTTTTAAAAAGTGACAACACCGGTATTATTATGAGCGAATAGCGATGCGACGACGTGCCGCGTGCCCTGCCGCCCGCCGCCTCCGCCGTCGCGCGCGGAATGGTGGATAACCCAGATTTATTAAGTTACCTCTTTTTGCGAAATAATATTTATTTTTTTAGGTGGTTTTTTTTTTTTTAATTTAGCCCGGTTTTGTATGCATTAGTAGAATCAGTTATCGATACCTAACAACACCTTCACGGGTCAGACAGGGTTTTCTTAACATACTGTATAATGAGAATCAGTCTATAATGTTTCCACTCCTGGATCGCAGGCCTCTTCTTGGTGCAAGGGAGTGGACCGTAATCTACCACGCGGGCCCAGAGCGGGTTGGTATATGTCACATGTCTGAGAAGTTTTGCCTCTAGGACATGTTTCCTCACGATGTTTTCCTTCACCGTTTTGAGAGCAGTGGTCATGAAATAATTTACACAAAGTGCCTGGCGGGGTTCGTCCCTACGACCTACATCTTGTAAGTCGCGGGCGATACCTCTTACGTACATAATATTGTTTTCTAGTACAGAGAACAGCACATCAAGCTACTACAATCTGTCAGATATCTTTATTAGATTTTCAACTTTATCTCTAATGCATTACGGTTCAATGTTGATTGGGAATATTTGACAGTTTCGGGTAGCTTTACCTGCTGTCGTCCATACATTGGCGTGGCTAGCTGACACATGGCACATATTTAATTTAATGTTCTATATTTTGTTATGTTAATTGCCATACATACCTAGTATTGTATAGAATGAAATATTCTTTAACTGAGCAAACAGCTGTGCTGCTGGGGAGTTCGCTGCACCGCTTCTTGCCAACGAATGCACTAGGAAGTGAAGTGCGGGCGTTCTGGGGGACTGTCTTGTGTATTTTAACTTTCGAAAAGTGCTGATTCTCAACCTAATTTGAAAAAAACAACTTTTTTTCCCTGATCTCTTATAAGAGGCTGCTGATTCACGTGCAGTAAAGCAGTTTGAGGTTGAAAGACTAGGGGTTTGGGGTCCAAGCGCTCATCGATTTTTTCGGGACATCACCAAACGGTTGTTTCACTCTTTACATGACCAGAGCGCTGACCTATTTTTTACCATAGAATCGGCATTGCACTACTAGAATTGCTGCCAGGCTTTTTGGACGCTTATCCCAATGACTGGATCGGAGTAATTTCATGATGCCCAATGAGCCTGCCTTATTTTGCTAAACCACATTATTTTTTGTTTATCCAAATCCCGAAACACGTGTCCAGTATTTTTAAGTAAAGAATCTATGTACAAAATTTCAAAAAGATTGAAAAAAAACCAAAGTTATGAGCTTGTTATCTCACTTGGCTGTCCTAACAAAAATATGCTCAACGCTCCGCTCGGGCGGGCGACCGTGCGTTGACCTGTGGCGTCAGCTGTTGCGCGGGCGTGCGCAGTACTATGATCTACCGTAAGCTGCGTGGCGGGCTCGGTAACCACTATGCAATAACATGGTGTAAAAATAACGTTGTGTATGTATAATTGTATACATATTAGGGTTAGCTTGTTAATTTCAAACTAATTAAACATTAATTGCAATACATTATTTTAACTATAAGTCAACCAAAGGTTGAAAGTATGCAATAATATTTTTCTCACCTTTCAATAGTATACCCATTAAATTACAATATACTGACACTGTATGACAATGAATCAAAATATAAACATTGAATTAGTATCACGCGTTCGTGGCCTATCTCAAACAAATAGTAGGTATGACACAGCTCATACAACGCACTATTCTGTTTTGTTAATATGACGGGTGCGTATACAGTATTGTTACGGGCTAGGGGTACTAAAACGCCGGTTAAGGGTTTTGAAATTTATTGGCAACGAAGGTACAGTCGATTGTAGGCAATGACAAGTAGAATATTGCTGACGTTGCACGGAAGTCTTCACTTACGTCCACGAAGTCCGTATTGTAAATACCCAATAACACTACAGATGTTACTTCACGTAGTACTCACAGTTCTCGTTACAGTTGTCGCAGTAGGTATTCTCAAAGATCGCTTCTTAAGTGTCGCTGTTTTCGTATCGGTAGTCAAGTGTAGACTGACTCGGCGCCGGCGTCACGGCGCTATATATAGGCCAGCTGATCGAACATTCCAGAATCGTCTAGACGTAATAATAATAGCGCATAACTTCGAGTACATTCAGTAAGTACCTACGGTAATTCCCGGAAACGGGTTTCTAGAAATTTCGATGTCGTCACTTTGTTGACAAAATTGATAAAACCTGTACCATTCAATAGGCCACCTTAAGTCTAGGAATGCGTTTTTATATTACGCCTAGACAATGTCCAGATCTCGAGTTATAGATCTTAAAAGTTACACACTGCATGTCAAGCGATAATGAACCTTATGCCCTCGACATAAGGTGCATTCGTAACATTGCCCCCTTCTTAGTCGTGCTCGTCCCGAGCATGATTTGATCCATAATAGCGAGCTAGGCGGTCTACGTGTACGATCTTCAGCTTCCCTCTAGGTCCTTTCTTTATGCGGTAGGTGACATCGTTTATCCTGGTTACTATCGTGTACGGACCCTCCCATTTGGCTTGGAATTTCGGACTCTTTCCTTTTCTCCTAATGGGATTATGTAACCATACCAAAGTTCCCTCTTCAAATCCGGGCACGTTAGCTTTGCGGTCGTATCGGATCTTCATTTTCTCGCTGGTTTTCAGACCATTCTCTCTCACTAGCTCATGTATTCCATCTAGTTTTCGTCGTAGGTCAGCCACATAGTCGACGGCTAGGATAGGGGTATCGGGGGGTGTTCCGGTTAGTGCATCTATGGGTAGTCTAATTTCTCGGCCGAAGTTGACTTTCGCCGGTGTACAATTTGTGCTATCATGTGTTGCAGAGCGGTATGACATTAAGAAGAGTGGAATATATTGGTCCCAATCCCTCTGGTGTTCTTCCACTACTTTGGCCAAATGATTCTCTAGCGTCTGGTTGAATCTTTCGACCATTCCATCTGACTGAGGGTGATATGGTGTTGTACGAGTCTTATGTATCCCGAGTAGTTGGCAAACCTCTCGAAATAGCGAAGACTCGAAGTTTCTACCCTGGTCAGAGTGCAACTCCAAGGGGACGCCAAATCGACAGAACACCTCGTGAACTAGCTTTTTGGCAACGGTATGAGCTTCTTGGTTGGGTACTGCAAAAGCTTCTGGCCATTTGCTGAAATAGTCTTGCATGACGATGATATACCTATTCCCTTCTTCAGTGATAGGGAATGGCCCTGCTATATCGACAGCAACTCTTTCCCATGGTGCACCAACATTGTACACTTTCAGCCGACCTCTGGCTCTTGTTTGCGGTCCCTTTACTGAGGAGCAGGCTACACATTTCCTACACCAGTCCTCTACGTTTTCGCGACAATGCACCCAATAAAATCTTTTTCTCACCTTCTCCAGGGTTTTCTTCACTCCTAGATGTCCTCCGGATACTCCGTCGTGCACCTGCTTTAGCACTGTTGCGACTTTATCGCAGGGGACAACTATCTGTAAGGTGATCTCCTGTCCACTGGGTGATTCCCATTTCCTCTTGAGAACTCCGTTATCAATTATCAGGCTGTTCCATTGAGCCCAGTAACTTTTTGCTGTTGGGCTAAGCGCTGATATTTCACTCCAAGCGGGCCTCTGGCCACGTTTCTTCCATTCGATTACTGTCTTCAAATCACTATCTTCCTTTTGTGCGTCTTCCAATGATCGATTATCCCAGTCTTCATCCAAATCGTTCACCTGGATAATCCTCACGTTCTCTGTCTTTTCCTGTTTGCGTTCTTCACCTCGGTCCGTACTACCTGAAGTAATCTGGCGGCGGCGGACCTTTCGTTTTGCCTTTTTCTCGAGGCGCTTCTTCTTACGCGCCTCGTCCTCGACTTCCTTGTCCCGCCTTGCTTCCGCCGCACTCCACGACTTTCCGCGCGACCGCTCGCGCTCTTGTTCTCGCTTGCCGGAACGTTCGCGTTCCCGGTCCTTGACACGTACCCGCTCTCGTTCAGCGGGTCGCTCGCGGCGCCCACTCCGATCGCTCCGCTCGCGCCAATCGACGCGCTCGCTCGGGCGCTCGGGCTTGACCTTGGCGTCGCGCTTGCGCCACAGCAACACCTCTGCGTCTTTACTTGTCCAAGAAGCACTTCTTCCCTTAGTCTTCCTGGGACAATCAATTCGAATGTGCCCCTTTTCGCCGCACTCATAACAAGTTGGTCCTCGTCGGGCTTTTATTTGTGCGGTCACTTTTCGAATACGGTCGTGTTGTCGGCCATCTTGACGTACAGCTTCCACCTCCAGAGCGTGTGTCAAGGCTGCCTTAAGAGTCTGATGGTGTCCCAGGCGAACTGCAGCCCTTACTTCCGCATCTCGGATTCCATCAGTAAACGCTTGCACCGTAGTAGTATCAATCAATCCCGGTGTTGATACATACGCCCTCCGAACAATACGTTCTACTTCCGTTGCCCATTGTTGCAAACCCTCACTGCTCTTCTGTGTGCGGTCGCGGAGTTGAGCCCTGTAGACATGTTCGAGGTGTTTCTCTCCATATCTAGACTCCAGCGCTTCTAACAGACAGGCTAGGGTATTGCAATCGCCGGAAATGTTCTCGAGGATTTGTACCGCATCACCACGCAGAGCAAGCGTAAGAGCGGTTACCGCTTGATTGTCGTCCCAGTTGTTGGCTGTTGCGACCTTTTCGAATTGAAGGCGGAAGGCCACCCATGACGTTGTTCCGTCAAAATGAGGTACTAGGAACATCGGCAAAGCACTGGGTACAGGAATCACACCTTTAATACCTCCTTTTTGTACTCTTTCTATTTCTTTCCCAAACTCCATGATGGTATTGTCCAGTTTCTCGAAACGCGCATCATGTTTGTCTATACGCGTATCTTGATGGTCCATACGCGCTTCTTGTTTGTCTATGCGCATATCTTGCTGGTCCATACGTGCATCTTGTTGTGCTGTTTTTACTCTAAGCTCGTTGACCTCTTCTTTGGTGTTTTCCCATTTTTCGTTTAATTCTAAGACCAGCTGCTGGGATTCCTTTATTTGTGCCTGGGTTTCTGCCTGGGATTGTTTTAGTTCTGCCTGGGATTCTGCTATGCCTTTTATTTGAGCCTGGGTTTCTGCCTGGGATTCTGCTATGCTCAGCCTTATTTGCGCCGTCAAGTGAGCCAGTAATGCCGATAAATCGCAACCGCTGGTTCCGGGAACAGTGGTGGTACTAGGCGCACTCACATTCGTCGGTGTTACGACGGCCGCATCTTCTATGGGTGCAGGGCCACTAAGGGATTCTTCCTCTTGAAGCGCCAAATCCATCGCTGCTTGTCGTCGCGTGCGAACTCTTTCGTCTTCCCTTGGCGTGACCGGCATTCCGCTTCTGACACCAATTGTTACGGGCTAGGGGTACTAAAACGCCGGTTAAGGGTTTTGAAATTTATTGGCAACGAAGGTACAGTCGATTGTAGGCAATGACAAGTAGAATATTGCTGACGTTGCACGGAAGTCTTCACTTACGTCCACGAAGTCCGTATTGTAAATACCCAATAACACTACAGATGTTACTTCACGTAGTACTCACAGTTCTCGTTACAGTTGTCGCAGTAGGTATTCTCAAAGATCGCTTCTTAAGTGTCGCTGTTTTCGTATCGGTAGTCAAGTGTAGACTGACTCGGCGCCGGCGTCACGGCGCTATATATAGGCCAGCTGATCGAACATTCCAGAATCGTCTAGACGTAATAATAATAGCGCATAACTTCGAGTACATTCAGTAAGTACCTACGGTAATTCCCGGAAACGGGTTTCTAGAAATTTCGATGTCGTCACTTTGTTGACAAAATTGATAAAACCTGTACCATTCAATAGGCCACCTTAAGTCTAGGAATGCGTTTTTATATTACGCCTAGACAATGTCCAGATCTCGAGTTATAGATCTTAAAAGTTACACACTGCATGTCAAGCGATAATGAACCTTATGCCCTCGACATAAGGTGCATTCGTAACAGTATGTTAAGAAAACCCTGTCCGACCCATAAGGATAATAAAGGTTAGGTAAATACATGACCAAATATAATATAAAATTTTACGTAATCATCATAGTATCAATACAAATGAATTTTGAAATAATCTTTTTTTCCCGCGAATTAATACCAACTTCCCCGAAATTTGGTAATTTTTAAAAAGTGACAACACCGGTATTATTATGAGCGAATAGCGATGCGACCACGTGCCGCGTACCCTGCCGCCCGCCGCCTCCGCCGCCGCGCGCAGAAGTGTGCATAAGGCACATTTATTAAGTTACCTCTTTTTGCGAAATAATATTTATTTTTTTAGGGAGATTTTTTTTTAAGTTTAGCCCGGTTTGGTATCCATTAGTAGAATCAGTTATCGATACGTAACAACACCTTCACGGGTCGGACAGGGTTTTCTTAACATACTGTATATACAGTATGTAGTTTCAGTATAATATTTTAACTAATAAAACATTTTAAAAATAATGCAATAACGGTAGTACCTATAACAACCAAAAAATAACACACATATAAACTAAATAACAAAAATCGGCAAACGGTGGAAGATAGCATTCACAAGTCGGATCGTAACTTTTCTAGAGAGCTATTTTACTGCATCGCCTTTCGAGAGAGCCATTTTAATACACTTAATTATACCTAAGGGACAGACGCTATGGGCACGCCATAATAACGGCGGTAAGTCCTCTGTGAAGAATGGGTAGAGAGGCGCCATGGCGCCATTAACTTCCGCCTGAGGCAGGTCCAGACCGGACAAGGCTGTTTCGGAAGGTTCCTGTTCTGGACGAGGCGGGAGGAAACGCCAGGGTGTCACCACTATGGGAAGCACCCTAAAGGAGGTCACGGTGGAGGTACGCCCGGCTTGGGTAGAGCACCGCTGTGTCCTCGTGGTGGTCTCTCGCGTCCGGCCCTGGTACTGGCCATGGTCCGGAGTGAGAGTGCATGGCAGGTCGGCACCTCCTTCTGCGAAGCAGTGATTCTGGCAAAGGGGAAGGCGGAGCGGGTAAGGGAGCGGGAATCCTAGCGCCTTGACGCCTCTGGCCGCCGCATTAGACACTCTGGTCGGGAGACAACATCGAACTCCTGGCCACCGCATGTGCCGCCCGGTAAGGACCAGGCCCGGGTCGGTGACGGGGTCCACGAAGACCGATGCCTCCTGGGTCAGGGTTGCGGGTCGGTTAAAAAAGAAACCGTGGCCCTGGCGCATGGGCAAAACAAGGAACACGGGTGGGTTTTAGTCAGTAAAAGTCCAACTTCCGCTCCGCCCAGAGCGGGAGACGTCATTTGATGATTACTAATTCAAAAAAAAAAAAAAAGAAAAAACATGGATACTCCTATTACGACAGGTAGTCCGATGATGACAGAATTAAGTCAAGTAATTCCCGCGCGCTCTCCAAAATGCGTCCTATAGAATACTGAAAGACTGGCTACACTACGCCTATGTTCCACACTTTGGGAAATCGTTGTTTACCAAATTTGGATCTTCTACAATCAGCCTGCTAGTCCTTTAACTGAATAAAACCTTTTTGTTAAACTTCCAGATATCTCCGAAGAAAATCGCGGTCTCCTGTCGTCTAGTCAAGCATCTTCGGGCACCGACTTTCAGTCAACGGAGACTTTGACCGACTCTGTGCCGAAGACTGGATACGACTTTCTTGATAATTGGTAACTTTTATTAATCTAAGGAACGATGTATTTGAGTAATTAATGTTTGGGTATATTTCAACACTCAGCACCGTAACTGCGTGACACATATTACTATTAATTTTGAAGCATATCGTTAATCCATTGCTCCATGTGTTCTAAAAATGTGTTTGATCAATAACGTAAAGAACGCAATGAATGTTGTTGAACTGTCAAAATGGAACCCATTGTGACTGATAGTGTGTTACGCAATAGGCTATTTGACTAAAAAAACTAATTAGTCCGTCAGTCAGATTTCCAGAAAATACTACACATGTATTTTTTCTTTTTTCATATAAACAAAAAAATGAAGACGACACAGTGCGTTGAAAACTCGTGTGACGTCACTGCACGCTACACTTTTTAGCGACCAGTGACGTCACCAGCCACCACTCCTGATCTTTGATGCCTTTTATATTTGTCAATTTTTATTGATTTGATAAAACAAAAAATACGTGTCTAGTATTTTTTGGAAATCTGACTGACGGACTAATTAGTTTTTTTAGTCAAATACCCTATTACCAGCCGGTTTGTTTATGACTTAAGAGCATTCAAATATTCAACACTAAATAGGGCGTTGGTAAACTACAGTTAGAAATTAAATTTGCTTTATGCTAAGCATTCTCATTATGGACTTAACCTCCTTTTAAAAACCCAACCTGAGCTGGCAGATGACTCCTGCGCATATAAAGATTTGTTGAAATATACCTAACATTCGTCATGCTTACTCTTTAGATTGTAACATTAAGTATATAAGTCATTTACTAAGAACTATGTAGAGTAGAAACTTGTGTGTGAGTCAAAATGTCGAAATTCTTGATAAGGAAAATCTTGGTACTCTACTTGGCGTGTTTGATCAAATATTTGCGAAATTATCACCTCAGTCCTAACAGGACGTATTGCTTTATTAAAAAAATTGTTATATAGGATACATTTAGGATGTCATATACATTGTGTCAAATCTTTGACCTTTGTAAAATCTTTATATTTATGTTCTATAATCTATATGGTGTTCATAATAAAGAGTATTCTATTCTATAGAAACAGCTAATACTCGTAGAAACCAAAAAAGCATCAAATGATTTTTACTTTATTGTATTTAATCCTCGTTTGCGATTTATTTGCCAAAAGTGTAAACAAAGTAAAACATAAGTTTATGGAAAAATGACTTCAATTCCTACACGATAAAGTTCAGTTTTCGCTACAATTTCAAATGATTTTTGAACTTTTTCGATAATGCTATGTGATTTTTTCATTATACGAAACTTGAATATAGTTTGTACAGAATAAGCAACTTAATCGATTGCAATATTTTTTACGCCTTGTTATATTTTTTTCCAAATATAGCGTGGAATTTTAATGGTTGTTTTCCTTCAGCGAAACAGTTTTGTCTTAGTAATACAATCGTTTCATCAATAAATAAAATATTAGAAACATAAAATGGCAGATTTAACATAGTGATAAAAAAACTCGAAAGTGAGCTCGAACCAATAGTAAACTTCTGATAATCTATAGCTGAATGGCGCGGGGCCATTGACCCGCGTGCTTCAACTATTATCCATTCATACTTTTACGGGCTTACGATTTTCATAAATACTTTTTAGCTGCAATTTATTGAGCACGAAAATAAAATTATTACCTATCTAAGATAATTGTTTGTAATTTTTGCGCGCAGACTACTTTATGTCGTATCACTAGAGTCGAGAGCTTATTTTACTTTGAACATTTATAAAGCGGCAACGCCTTTGAACGATAGTTTTTTTGAATGCTAGTTTGAGCGGTAATTTTTTGTAATGGTACATTTAAGTTATTTTATACCTTATTAACGCACATGACAGATTTTTTCGGTTTGAACATTTTTTTCTTTTGTCGGGATTGCGTTGAATTTTCGGATTGTTGCCTACAAGCTGTTTTATGCCCTATCACTGCGCGCGGGAGCTTATTATGGTTTGAACATTAAATGCATTGCTTTCCATTGAGGCGGTTTCATGCCAATTCCGAGTAGTACCTACAACATGTAGGTAGCGTAACTAAGTTTTCTCACTTTTTAGAGTTGATGATTTTTTTTTTATTATTTTTATTATTTTATATCACAAATATTTTTATTTTTGTCTTTTACTCTATTCATCGAAAGTACTCCTTAAAGCAAATCGTTCTGCCGCGGGAAAACAACCATTAAAATTCCAGCGTGTATATTTAAAAAATGATGCAGTGTGATTACCGACCGCACGACACTGTTCACAGCGGATCATAATGTCCTTGGGCCCCCGCCGTGACGCGTCGCTGTATTGCGAGCGGGCGAGCAGCGCGTTGAGCATATTTTTGTAGGGACAACCAGCCCCCTAATCGGCGAACACATTTTTGTCAAATGATTGCAACTAGTTGGGATCGTTTGGACCGAACGGACCAATGGGCCGTCCGAACGATCCCAACTGATGCCAGCTAGTCGCTATCATTTGACAAATATGTGTTCGCCGATTAGGGGGCAGGTAACATAACAAGCTCATAACTTTGTGATTTTTCATGATAGCTTTTTGAAACTTTGTACATAAATTCTTTACTTAAAAATACTGGCCACAGTGTTTCGGGTTTCGCAATACAAAAAATAACGTTGTCGCTCTGAAATCAACTTGTCTTTAAACTAGTGTTGATATTCGTTTAACATGAAACATAATAAGGTATCTATTTGAAACATTAGATTAAATAGACTAGATTTCAATACCAATCACATGCTCAGAATTTAGAGCCATTACGCACTGTGGATTAGTCGCCGGCGACTCGTTCACTCAGCAATCGAGGCATAGGCAAAGTCGCCCGGATGACCGTCGACCAAGTGCCTAAGCAACTATGTATATATTTAAACTATAGTAAACAGCGCTGCCAATCGCGGGGAAAGTCCTTGATTGGCGGAAAATTGAGGATTAGCTCAAGGAGAGCCCGGGGAATGACATAAATCGGGGAATTTCGGAGAATCCAGACCAATTCGGCTAAAAAAATGTTATGTTGGGTATTTAATACTTTACAACTAAAAATGCCTGCTCAACTGTCATTTGAACGCTATTTTGTATTTCTGAACGCATCCATTTCTTTCTACATCATTAATTCATTGTTTATGGTTGTGAGAGTTTTGGCGGGAAAGTTAAGCCGAGTGTCACGCTCAGTTTTCATTGGATTTTAAAATTATTTATAGTGTTGTTTACTAAATAAAATTGCGTGATTTATGTAATAAAAAGTGCATTCAGTAAATAATTCATAAAGAACATTGAGATATCGCAGCATAATGGCCACCTGGCCACATCATGACTTTGTCTCATACCTCCCCCGTAGACGGTTCACGCGGCCGTCTTTATCGACATGAATGAAAATACATTACGAATTCGCTGTATGATCTCAAAGATTTTTGCCTTTCCCTATTGGGAAAAATTAAAAAAACTAACTAACTAACGTCGAACTGTTTATGGTTGTCGATTTTTTAAATTTGTGAGTACGGTTGAAATTTTCAGTAAAAGTGCCTCTGGAAAAGTGTAGCTACCTACTGCTATTTTTTATTGTATAAATTAAACTAGAAATAGACCAATCGACAGTCCGTAATGGCTCTTAGCTAGCTTATTTAATTTATTCCCGTGTAGATGAATGAAAGATAGCGAATATTTGCACAAATACACACAATGACATGCCACCATAAGAGATAACTATACACGATATTATCACAAATGTCAGTTTAAAACAGTCACCACACATTGGGCAAGCGTGATGATCCAGTCATGGAACTGGTACCAAAAGTACAACTTCTATATTTTTTGCCGTTTCGGTACTTGGGTACCGGTATTCACCGATCTAGTACGGCTAGCAACAGAATTCGTTTGACACGAAATTATTCGATAATGTACTTTTTATGATAGAATCTAAAAGTTTAAGAACAGAGAGAATAGGTCTGTTCTTTAATTAAATATCATTGTGACTTGTCGACTTTTGTTGCCGACTGTACTTTTAAGTTATTTTACTATGTATATTTATTTTCTTACTTTCATTTACGGAAATATGCAGATTTTTAAAACTCCGTCTATCTCTCGTTTTATTTGCTAAAAAAAGACAGCAACAGTTTAGTTTGATACCGTCTCTCTCTCTCTCTCTCGCGTTTTATTTGCTAGAAAGAGACAGCAATAGTTTAGTCTGATACCTTTTCTTTATTGTTTTATTTGCTAAAGAGACGGCACTAGTTTCGTAGTTTCGTTGATACTTTCTCTCTTGTTTTATTTTCTAGAAAAGGATAGCAATACCTTAGTTGATACCGTCTCAGAAAGAGATAGCAATAATTTAATTGATATACAAGTTTTAGAGCTATAACATTTAAGTATTAAATACTGCCAAATAGTTGTGTTCCTTTTTTTATTGGAATCTCATTTTATTACACTATTTTAGGTTATTTTATTATCGATTAGAATACTCATATTATTTATGAGGGGGACTCGTGGATGAATAATGACGGCACGGGTCGATTGATGAGGTTAAGCTGTTCTTGCCAAGGTTGGTTCGTGGATGGATGACCATCTTTATACCAACCTTTCTGTGTCTCGGAAAGCATGTACAGCTGCAGTTCGTGGACCTTTGAGTGTGTCGTTAGAAGGCCGAAAATCTGACAACCAGATTTAACAATGAGTGTTTCCCTCCATTATCCAGTTATGACCCAGTAATTGGTTGGTGGAGGGATGAGGGTACCCACGGGAGGGCGAGGGGAGGGGCGCCCCCCCCCCCCCCCCCCCCCCAAATTAATCGTGTAAGACACTATTACTATCAATTGGAATAATTTTGAATATGTTGGAAAAATCACTCAAAAAAAAAAGAACTCGAAATATAAAAAAAAAGAACTGTCAAAATGGAACCCATTGCTATTTATAGTGTGATACGGAATCACCCTGCTGAGATGAGAAGCTTGTTAGTAAGAAATAACAGCTTTTCTCTCAATTCAAGAAAATACTGATACTCGAATTTATAATGATAGGATTATGAGTATTATGACATATGAATTTATAATTATTTTTAAATTTTAAATAAAGTCTGAATTATTTTTTATTGGCACCCTAATAGGATATTTGACTAAAAAAGAACTAATTAGTCCGTCAGGCAGATTTCCAAAAAATACTACACGTATTTTTTCTTTTTCATATAAACAAAAAATTAAGACTACACAGTACCTTGAAAACTCGTGTGACGTCACTGCACGCTACACTTTTTAGCGACCAGTGACGTCACCAGCCACCACTCCTGATCTTTGATGCCTTTTATATTTGTCAATTTTAATTGTTTTGATAAAACAAAAAAAAAAATACCTGTCTAGTATTTTTTGGAACTCTAACTGACGGACTAATTAGTTTTTTTTAGTCAAATACCCTATTGCGTAGCACATTATTATTCCTCTATTCTCTATTGTATACCAAAAATATACATTACTTAAAAAAATACATTAAATAATACAAAATATACAATGGACGGTCTTATCGCTAATGCAATCTCTTGAGTTCACTCTAAAGCGCTCTAAACACCAAAGCCGGCGGCATATTTCGGCAACATTTTGCCGGCGGCATGTCGGCGGCTCGATATCAGAAACTTATTTGGCAGTTAAAATACTAGCGCCTCACTAAAGCTGAATTGTCGCCGGGGAATTGAGCGGTTGCCTACGCTAGCCGGTAAGCCGCCGACATGGCGGCGGGCAACACGCGCTGGCGAAGGTTGCCGACATGCTTCTTTTAACATAAGGCCGGGTTGTGTCGACCGGCTGTAACGCCGGGTGGCTTTGGTGTGTAGTGCGCTTAAGGTTGCCTACATTAGAATAGAGATTTTCCTGGGCATTAGATGGGTCTGTCGTTGGTGCAAACATTATAGATAAAATACACTAAAGTAGACTAGATTGTGTAATATAGGTAAGTGGCCTAACCGCAGAATCGTCTATGGATGAATTGTGTTTGCTTGTTACTATTTGTACTGGTGGCGCCATCTATGCGCGTATATGTAGCAGCCAACTGGTTAATTTAGCCGTTTAGTCAACCGTCTGGCCTTTGAAAATAGTGCTCTTCTCGCTTCGCTCTTTCGGCTCGCATGAAGTTGGGTATAGTAGAGCGGTTCTGTAACGAAGTGAAGGAGTGAGATGTCAGTACATCTAATTGACGCTATTGACATCTCACTCGAAGCTCACTTCGCCTAACTTTTCAATGTGAGTATTTTACAAAATGAATCGGCAGTTCTAACCTTTTTTTTTTCTCCTCGGGGTGGAAAATCCTCATGGACTTCCTGAGGTGGGCCGCGGGGTCTGTCAGACTCTTTCTGAGTAAAAGCCACCTCGGCGTTCCACCTCACACCTACGCCAGGGGTTGCGAAAACCAAACCCCCGACTGGTGCCGGCCCGCCACCGTGGGCCTCGGGACTCCCCACACGACGTCTAAGAGTGGCGCGGTCCAGATGTTTGTTTGGGGGACACTATTGACATCTCACTCTAAGCTTACTTTCCTATCTTTTCACTGTGAGTATTTTATAGAATTAATCGGAAGTTCCAACCTAACCCATTTTGGTCGGGATGCCCCGGCTTGGTTACTGCTACCAATTCGACCCGCACGTGATTGGTTGCAGTTCGAATCTAAGTAAAATTTATTGAATATCTTCCAGGCCGCGAGATAAACAGCCTCTGTAAAGATTAGGCAGTTGAATAAACGGCTAATTAAAACCAGTTGTTTGCGACATACGTTTGCCTGTTGTGCATAGGCTTTTGAGGAACCTGGATGAGATGATTCTCTCAGGATTTTGCTGCATTTACTGTTCTATATAATTTATTTAGTGTTAAAAATAAGATAAACGTGTAAACTACATGTACTCAAATATAAGTATTAATATAATTTGCTTGTTTTATTTCCAACGCCTGTTGAGTTGACACCTGTTGAGAGAACAAAATTTCCGTGACCTCTTTTATACCGCGTACATCGAGGGACTGGATCAATTTGCCAGTGGCGGTGTTTTCGTCGGACTACAATGTGAGTGTCTTCAAAGCCAGAGTGAATAGGCTCTTAATAAACTAGGTAGTGCGCTTTAACATGACGACATCGAAATTTCTAGAAACCCATTTCCGGGAATTACCGTAGGTACCTACTGAATGTACTCGAAGTTATGCGCTATTATTATTACGTCTAGACGAATCTGGAATGTTCGATCAGCTGGCCTATATAAAGCGCCGTGACGCCAGCCCGCAGGGAGTCTGCATTCGACTAGCGATACGAAAACAGCGACAGTTAAGAAGCGATCTTTGAAAATACCTACTGCGCCAACTGTAACGAGAACTTTGAGTACTACGTGAAGTAACATCTGTAGTGTTATTGTGTGTTTACGACACGGACTTCGTGGACGTAAGTGAAGACTTCGGTGCGACATCAGCTACGTTCTACTTGTCATTGCCTACGATCGACTGTACCTTCGTTGCCAATAAACTTCGCAACCCTTAACCGGCGTTTTAGTACCCCTAGCCGTAACAGTACGATTATCTATATCAAATTTAAATATATATATTTAGTAAGTTATTGTTGCTAAAGCAGCAATAGAAATACATGTGGGAAAATTTTAACTACCTATCCAGCTAGTTCATGCCAGCATATAGCCAGGTGACAGACTGATCTGGACAACTGACTGGTCTTTGGGGTCCCGTTTTTACCCTTTGGGTACGAAAACCGATAAATTACGCGACTTTTACTAAATATTTTTAAACTGTTTAAGTGGTAATCCCTCCATCTTGGTACCCAAGATACAGGCTTGCCTAGTTTGGGGCCAATGCAAAATCTATGGCAATTTTTTTAGCAATAAAGTTTATTATTATTCCTTACTTAGTTATCCGTATCACGTTCCCATTGTTGGGACACAGGCCTCCTTTCGGTGAGAGGTGAGGGAGTGGGAAGTAATCTACTACGCTGACAGAGTGCGGGTTGGTAGATGATGACATGTCTTCGAAGTTTTAGCCCTAGGACATGCCGGTTTCCTTCACCATAATTAAATAATTTACACAAAGTAATGCGTCTAACAGTGTTCGAACCTATGACAGTTACTGACCGTGATACCAGTCAGTTCATTTGACATGCTACGTCACACTTGTACTCTTCAAATTAGCAACGTTATTGACAATTATGCCATTGGCGACAGCAACGTGAGTGGTCTTGGAGCGTTAACGTAAGTGGTTAGTTAGAAGTTCTCCAACCCGCCTGCCAAGCGTGGGGATTATGGCAAACCCTTCCAATACCTTGAGGGAGGCCATTGTCCAGCAGCGGACTTCTATAGGCTGAAGAAAAACAAGAATAACTCACATCGGACACATAGATTGTTACTGACAGAGAATAGTTAAGGCTATAATTTAAAAAAATCTAAAATAATGTTTAAATAGCTTTATTAAAATTAAACAATTTAAAGCTTAAAATTTTACAAATCAGGAAACCATAAATAATAACAATTTCGACGCCAAACCTCTAAATTAAAAAAAAAAATATATATATTTAACCAATAAGCTTTAAGCTTAATATATGAAGTAGTGTAAAAACTGGAAACCTATATTAATTTTCACCAAGTATACGTATGTAAAAACTGACAAGGAACCTCGCATACAACGCGACTACGGCCAGCGGCCACAACGACCAACAGATTCGATAGCTCTGTAGCGGTTAACTCACTCATCATCCACAGAAAAAGGGGGATTCTCCGACCAGATGACTGTTGTGTTTAACAGGCACTTGCGCAACGGTTGATGTTGGGAAGTTGTATACTAGTTGCACGGTAACATTTGCTTGCGAGATACAGAACTTTTTTTGTGTGACGTCAATATGGCGCGTTGTTCCCGTGTGGAGTTTATAGAGGCCGCTACAGCTCCACAAACTTATTTAAACTAAGTGGCCAAATTCAAACATAACCATTATCTTATTTTTTTTCCACACAATTGCACAAATATTTTCTAATTCCATTCCCAGTCATTTCACCTCAAACAGCGAGCCAATAACAACCATATGTCCTCGAAAATAAAGATCATTGCAATTTTGACAGATTGAATAGTCGAAGTCCACAACTCAAAAGCAATCTTACTGCAAAAACAATAAAGACCAATGTTCTGCCAGTAATTCAATAGCAAAATGAGTGGGAAGGGTGTAGCGATGTATTCTAGAATGATCATCGCAATTTAATTGTCTTTAGACCATTCTCAGAGTGTTTATGACCAGTGGTCACTGTGCCAGCATTGTTCGCGAAGTTCCTAAGCCTTTAGATCTTAATAGCAGGAGATTATCATGCCCTTTTCGACGTTGTCCGCAGCGTCCTTGCCCTGCAACATCTCAATCAATGTCAAGCCGAACCAATACGCTGTTCCGGGGCCCTGGAAAGATAAGATATAAAAAAAATTAAGAAATAATTATAACATTTATTAGGACTATTAACATTTTCATTTATTTCTACTAAAGGTTTTTCAATAGGGACGCTCGAACTGTGACAGTGCATAGCGGCCATCTTGGTAATGCGATAGCTGTCAAATTTGGCATGAGTACATATTTAGTCGTGACATTTCACCATGGAACGCTACACGCTACAACAACGGGTAGAAATTATTAAAATTTATTATCAAAATCAGTGCTCTATTCGCCTAACGTTCCGTGCGTTGCGTCCAATTTATGGCGTTCATGGCCGTCCTGCAGAGTCCACAATCAGTCGTTTGATAAAAAAAAATGAGACAACCGGGTCGGTGATTGATGAAGCAGTTCCTGTACGTCAAAGAAACGCAAGATCGTTGGAGAATCTTGTTGCCGTTCGAGACCTTCTAAAGACTCTTTAAAGTACTCACCCGGCTTGTAACCACTTGTCCATCGACAACCACTCTATTTCCCTCCACATAAGTGTAATGTTCTGAGGGAATTTTGTCCTTAGTCGTTGGATATGAAGTAACCTTCTTGTTGTGAGCTACTCCGTGTGTAACAAACACCGTTGGGGCTGTAATAAGAAGAAAAATGATTTATAAAATAAGCCTTGTTCAGTGAGATTTACTTTCTCTCAAAATTATAAGTAAATTAAAAACGATACATACAACATGTAATTAACGCAAAACCTCAAACACCCCATTTAGAAAATTATGCTATAATCATAACACTTTAATTTGTCATGTTATTGTCATCAAAACGAAAGGTCGTTTTGATAATAATTATATCAGTACATGTAAAAAAATTTTATTTTTTTTTAAACATAATTCTCATTTTTTTGCAAACCGTCCGAATGACGTCATAGAGCGAGGGGCACAGTTAACTCGTGCGAGTTATAGCAATCCTATCCTTACACAATGCTCCTGGTAAATGTAATATAAAAGATTACCGGCACAAATAGCAGCAAGGATCTTGTTGCCTTTTTCATGGCTCTTTAGAATGTCTCCGACAAGCGCTGACTTGGACAGACGTTCAGATCCCTCCAGACCTCCCGGCAGGATTACCTGTGGAAAATAGAATATGTAGAAATGAGTTAAAAACATACACATGTACATAAATGTATAAAGGTGAAGGTATGTATACATAATTATATTCATAAATTAAATATTTAAAGTGAAACAACGAAACATACTCTAGCAGTAAAGATGAAAAATGTATTATTTATTTTCTTTTTTTTATGTATTTAATTAACTCTAATTAAAATAAAACGATTTAAAATGAAAGTAAACCATTATCAAAAACACAATTTTACGATTTAAATTTTTGTTATAAAAAAATATTCTATTTAGTCCGTCATTCAGATTGTAGAAAAATATTGGATACGTATATTTTGTTTTCAAATCAATAAAAATTGACAAATATAAAAGGCGTGCAGTGACGTCACACGAGTTTTCAACTTACTGTGCCGTCTTCATTTTTTGTTTATATGAAAAAAGAAAAATACGTGTCTAGTATTTTTTGGAAATCTGACTGACGGACTAATTAGTTTTTTTTAGTCAACTACCCTATTGATTGAGTGAAAGTATGGCCCTTTATGAATGTTTCCTAATTATTATACAATACAATTGCTTATTGTAAATTAATTAACTATTAGATAAAAAATACCCATTAATGACCATTAAGAAAATTAACCAATAATTGATAAAAAAAAAACGAAAACATTTTGCAAAAATGTTATGAACAATAGGGATGTATCCAAGGTATGAAAATGAAAAAAATAATAAATTAGTCCGTCTTACAGATAATAAAAAAAATAAGACCCGTATTTTTTATTTTTTCGAAATTACCGAAAACTACTGAGATATAACGTAATAAAGTTACGGAGTGGGGCGTGACGGCATGCAACATTTCAAATCAATATATCTTCCTAAGTATTTGAATGAAAGAAAAAAAAAATACGTGTTCAATATTTTTTATAAACCTATCTGATGGACATTAAATTATTTTTTAGGATACAATCCAATTCGTTGAGTTTCACTATGCATAAAAATGAAAGGGATCGGTACAACAGACCAGGGATTGGTTGGGGGTTACAGGGGGTTTATGGGTCCACAGACTGACGCATCACATCTCTGGTTGTCCGTAAAAGATCGCTCTTAACGATAAGACCCAGCTTGCTTGATAAGCCCGTTGTAAAATCTTTATATTTATGTTCTGCAATCTATATGGTGTACATCATAAATACTTATATCATCATCAACCTTTTATCGTCCCACTACTGGGCACAGGTCTCCTCTCATACAGAGAAGGATTGAGCGTAATCACCACACTTGCTCAATGTGGGTTGGCGATTTCAGACTTATAAAGTCCAGATTTCCTCAAGATATTTTCCTTCACCTTCAGTCATTGGTGTCCTAGATATGCTTAGAAAGTACATATAACTTTCATTGATACTTGCCTGACCTGGAGTCGAACCCGCACACTCATACTTGAGAGCAGAAGCGTAGCGTGCCTTAGCGGGGCCCCGTATAAAAATTAGTTTGGGGGCCCTTAGGAAGGGTAAAGAATTTACACGAAAAAAAAAATTGCATAAAATAAATAGAAATATTTATTCATCATAATTATCTGTCTGTCACTTTTTCTAAAATTTGTGAACTTCGCTTCCCCTGGAACCGTTCGGAAAATCAGAGCTCTCATTGGATGTGTGTAGAGGCCATTTCGCGGGAAAAGAGAAATTGCTTTGGGGTCCCCGTGGCCCGGGGGCCCCGTATTGATACGGCAGATACGGCGGTAGCTTCGCCCCTGCTGGAGAGGCTGGTGTTTTAACCACTAGGCCACCACAACTAATAACTAAACTAAATACTTATATGCTCTTTCTTATATCATACTTACAGCATCATACTCCGCTTTTTCAGCAAGAGCATCCTCCAAGGACTTGTCCGGGACCAGGGTTATTTGTCTCGAGCACAACACAGGTTGGGCACCGTCTAACCCAGCCATTGTAACTGTTACCTAGAAGTAAGGAAAATATTAAAAAATAATAAAAACCTATCTATACTATATACAAAAATGTATTTTTGAAGTGAAACTTCTTTAGGCATGCTTGACTTGGGGAGTAAACTAGCGAAAGCGTTACGAAAAATGATAGGAAAAAAAATGATGAAGGCGAACGGAAGCAGAGTATAGTCCTATTTCGTCTGTAATACAAATAAGGAGTTGGCACATGTAAATATTGCATGACCTGTCGAGTACGAAGTTGTGAGTTCGCATCTCGCCGAAGGCAATATATATTTTTTGGATCTTTTTAAGATTTGTTAACAATTTATTGAGTCGAGTATGAAGTTGTGAGTTCGCATCTCGCCGAAGGCAATATATATTTTTTGGATCTTTTTAAGATTTGTTAACAATTGATTACCTAAGAGCACAAATAAATTTATAAATTTCGTTCTGTTCTGGCCTTTATATTGTTTTATATATTTTTGCTGAACATTTCTGATATAATTGAAAGTATAGAAGTTTTAAGATATCGTCACAATACGATAATTGGACACAAAGTACAAATTGCTTTCGAGCCTCATAAGCTCAATTATTAAGCTAAGTACCTTGATTGATTAAGAACTATGAATTTCTTCGAGAACATGACGCTGCGAACACCCCCCGACCCCCCTCATTGATTACCTCACCTCCCCGTGGATTATCTCGGGAACCAGAGGTCGTGGACTACCCGAGTTTGGGGTCCCCTGAATCAGGAGGAGGAGCCCGACCTTTTGGCCCCGAGGGAATCCACTCCCCCCTCTCCCCGCAACCCCACGAAATCTACCCCCCCCCCTTTTAGTTACCTCACCCCCCCGTGGACTATCTCGGGAACCAGAGGTCGTGGACTACCCGAGTTTGGGGTCCCCTGAATCAGGAGGAGGAGCCCGACCTTTTGGCCCTGAGGGAATCCACTCCCCTCCTCTCCCCCTCCCCCCCGCAACCCCACGAAACCTATCCCCCTCCCCGACCCCATTTAGTTACCTCACCCCCCCGTGGATTATCTCGGGCACCAGAGGTCGTGGACTACCCGAGTTTGAGGTCCCCTGATTCAGGAGGAAGAGCCCGACCTTTTGGCCCCGAGGGAATCCACATTTTTTTTTTTTTTAAATTGGAGGTCTATGCAAAAATATTAATTTATAAATGAAAGCATGAAATAAATTTAAATATTTATAGAAAATTAATATATTGTTACGAATGTACCTTATGTCGAGGGCATAAGGTTCAATATCGCGTGACATGCAGTGCGTAACTTCTAAGCTTTATAACTCGAGATCTAAACATTGTCTAGGTGTAATATAAAAACGCATTCCTAGACTCAAGGTGGCCTATCGAATGGTACAGGTTTTATCAATTTTGTCAACAAAGCGACGACATCGAAATTTCTAGAAACCCGTTTCCGGGAATTACCGTAGGTACCTAGTGAATGTACTCGAAGTTATGCGCTATTATTATTACGTCTAGACGATTCTGGAATGTTCGATCAGCTGGCCTATATATAGCGCCGTGACGCCGGCGCCCAGTCAGTCTACACTTGACTGCCGAGACGAAACAGCGACATTTAAGAAGCGATCTTTGAGAATACCTACTGCGACAACTGTAACGAGAACATTGAGTACTACGTGAAGAAACATCTGTAGTGTTGTTGTGTGTTTACAACACGGACTTCGTGGACGTAAGTGAAGACTTCGGTGCAACGTCAGCAACATTCTACTTGTCATTGCCTACAATCGACTGTACCTTCGTTGCCAATAAACTTCGTAACCCTTAACCGGTATTTTAGTACCCCTAGCCGGTAACAATTGGTGTCAGAAGCGGAATGCCGGTCACGCCAAGGGAAGACGAAAGAGTTCGCACGCGACGACAAGCAGCGATGGATTTGGCGCGTCAAGAGGAAGAATTGCGTAGTGTCCCTGCACCCTTAGAAGATGCGGCCGTCGTAACACCGACGAATGTGAGTACGCCTAGTACCACCACTATTCCCGGAACCAGCGGATGCGATTTATCGGCATTAATGACTCACTTGACGGCGCAAATAAAACAATCTCAGGCAGAAATCCAAGCACAAATTAAAAGTGTAGCACAATCCCAGGCATCAACCCAGTCACAAATAAAGGAGTCCCAGCAATTGATATTAGAATTAAATGAAAAATGGGATAAAACCAAAGAAGAAGTCAACGAACTTAGAATAAAAACATTTCAACAAGATGCCCGTATGGACCAGCAAGATACGCGCATAGACAAACAAGATGAGCGTATGGAGGAACTAAACAGTACCATCGTGGAGTGTGAGAAAGAAATACAGTTTCTCCATAAAGCTGTGCAGAAAGGAGTTATTAAAAGTGTGGTACCGGTACCCAGTGCTTTGCCGACTTTCAAGGTACCTCATTTTGACGGAACAACGTCATGGGTGGCCTTCCGTCTACAGTTTGAGAAGGTCGCCAAAGGCAACAACTGGGACGACGATCAAGCTCTAACGGCTCTTATGCTTGCTTTGCGTGGCGATGCCGTACGAATCCTCGAGAATGTTTCCGGCGATTGCAATACCCTAGCCTGTCTGTTAGAAGCATTGGAGACTAGATATGGAGAGAAACACCTCGAACATGTCTACAGGGCTCAACTCCGCGACCGCACACAGAAGAGCAATGAGAGTCTGCAACAGTGGGCAACGGAAATAGAACGTCTGGTTCGGAAGGCGTATGCATCAACACCGGGACTGATTGACGCTACTACTCTGCGATTCTTTACTGATGGGATTCGAGATGCAGAAGTCAGAGCTGCAGTACGTCTGGGTCACCATCAGACCTTGAAGGCAGGCTTGACACATGCTCTGGAAGTGGAAGCTGTACGTCAAGAT
Organism: Sesamia inferens; assembly: GCA_037179545.1. Taxonomy (NCBI): domain Eukaryota; kingdom Metazoa; phylum Arthropoda; class Insecta; order Lepidoptera; family Noctuidae; genus Sesamia; species Sesamia inferens. The sequence goes on along the minus strand of CM073951.1, from coordinate 11,097,969 downwards.
GGCCGACAACACGACCGTATTCGAAAAGTGACCGCACAAATAAAAGCCCGACGAGGACCAACTTGTTATGAGTGCGGTGAAAAGGGGCACATTCGAATTGATTGTCCCAGGAAGGCTAAGGGAAGAAGTACTTCTTGGGTACGTAGAGACGCGGAGGTGTTGCTGTGGCGCAAGCGCGACGCCAAGGTCGAGCCCAAGCGCCCGAGCGAGCGCGTCGATTGGCGCGAGCGGAGCGATCGGAATGGGCGCCGCGAGCGTCCCGCTGAACGAGAGCGGGAACGCGTCAAGGACCGGGAACGCGAACGTTTCGGCAAGCGAGAACAAGAGCGAGAGCGGTCGTGCGGAAGGTCGTGGAGTGAGCCAGACGCAAGGCGGGACAAGGAAGTCGAGGACGAGCTACGGAAGAAGAAGCGTCTCGAGAAAAAGGCAAGACAAAAGGTCCGCCGCCGCCAGATTACTTCAGGTAGTACGGGCCGAGGTGAAGAACGCAAACAGGAAAATACAGAGAACGTAAGGATTATCCAGGTGAACGCTTTGGATGAAGACTGGGATAATCGATCATTGGAAGAGGCACAAAAGGAAGATAGTGACTTGAAGACAGTAATCGAATGGAAGAAACGTGGGCAGAGGCCCGCTTGGAGTGAAATATCAGCGCTTAGCCCAACAGCAAAAAGTTACTGGGCTCAATGGGACAGCCTGATAATTGATAATGGAGTTCTGAAGAGAAAATGGGAATCACCTAGTGGACAGGAGGTCGCCTTACAGATAGTTGTCCCCTGTGATAAAGTCGCATCAGTGCTAAAGCAGGTGCACGACGGAGTATCCGGAGGACATCTAGGAGTGAAGAAAACCTTGGAGAAGGTGAGAAAAAGATTCTATTGGGTGCATTGCCGCGAAGACGTAGAGGACTGGTGTAGGAAATGTGTAGCCTGCTCCTCAGTAAAGGGACCGCAAACGAGAGCCAGAGGTCGGCTGAAAGTGTACAATGTTGGTGCACCATGGGAAAGAGTTGCTGTCGATATAGCTGGGCCATTCCCTATCACTGAAGAAGGGAATAGGTATATCATCGTCATGCAAGACTATTTCAGCAAATGGCCAGAAGCTTTTGCAGTACCCAACCAAGAAGCTCATACCGTTGCCAAAAAGCTAGTTCACGAGGTGTTCTGTCGATTTGGCGTCCCCTTGGAGTTGCACTCTGACCAGGGTAGAAACTTCGAGTCTTCACTGTTCCGAGAGGTTTGCCAACTACTTGGGATACATAAGACTCGTACAACACCATATCACCCTCAGTCAGATGGAATGGTCGAAAGATTCAACCAGACGCTAGAGAATCATTTGGCCAAAGTAGTGGAAGAACACCAGAGGGATTGGGACCAATATATTCCACTCTTCTTAATGTCATACCGCTCTGCAACACATGACAGCACAAATTGTACACCGGCGAAAGTCAACTTCGGCCGAGAGATTAGACTACCCATAGATGCACTTACCGGAACACCCCCCGATACCCCTATCCTAGCTGTCGACTATGTGGCCGACCTGCGGCGTAAACTCGATAGAATACATGAGCTAGTGAGAGAGAGCGGTCTGAAAACCAGTGAGAGAATGAAGATCCGATACGACCGCAAAGCTAACGTGCCCGGATTTGAAGAGGGAACTTTGGTATGGTTACATAATCCCATTAGGAGAAAAGGAAAGAGTCCGAAATTTCAAGCCAAATGGGAGGGTCCGTACACGATAGTAACGAGGATAAACGATGTCACCTACCGGATAAAGAAAGGACCTAGAGGGAAGCTGAAGATCGTACACGTAGACCGTCTAGCCCGCTATTATGGTTCAAATCATGCTCGGGACGAGCACGACTAAGAAGGGGGCAATGTTACGAATGTACCTTATGTCGAGGGCATAAGGTTCAATATCGCGTGACATGCAGTGCGTAACTTCTAAGCTTTATAACTCGAGATCTAAACATTGTCTAGGTGTAATATAAAAACGCATTCCTAGACTCAAGGTGGCCTATCGAATGGTACAGGTTTTATCAATTTTGTCAACAAAGCGACGACATCGAAATTTCTAGAAACCCGTTTCCGGGAATTACCGTAGGTACCTAGTGAATGTACTCGAAGTTATGCGCTATTATTATTACGTCTAGACGATTCTGGAATGTTCGATCAGCTGGCCTATATATAGCGCCGTGACGCCGGCGCCCAGTCAGTCTACACTTGACTGCCGAGACGAAACAGCGACATTTAAGAAGCGATCTTTGAGAATACCTACTGCGACAACTGTAACGAGAACATTGAGTACTACGTGAAGAAACATCTGTAGTGTTGTTGTGTGTTTACAACACGGACTTCGTGGACGTAAGTGAAGACTTCGGTGCAACGTCAGCAACATTCTACTTGTCATTGCCTACAATCGACTGTACCTTCGTTGCCAATAAACTTCGTAACCCTTAACCGGTATTTTAGTACCCCTAGCCGGTAACAATATGTATATGTGTATACATGTATATATTGTACACACATATATATATATATATACATACAGATGGTGCAAAAGAAGTTTCACTTCAGTCGTGTGGTCATAAGCACACTCGTTTTTTATTTTTGTTATAGCAGGAACTGATCAAGCTACAACTAAGCAACTGAATCGATTCCAAACATTTTTTACACCATTTTATATTTTTTCCCAAATACATTTAGAAATTGTTGCAGAGTGGTTACCGAGCGATCATAGTACTTGCTCCGCGCGCCACAGCTGACGCCAGAGGCACCGCGCTCGCCCGCCCGTGCGGAGCTTTGACCTTATTTTTGTCGGGACAACCAAATAGAACAGCAAGCTCGATAACTTTGTGGTTTTTCATGATATCGTTTTGAAATTTTGTACATAGGCTTTTTACTTAAAAATACTGGACACGTGTTTCTGGTTTGGCATAAACAAGAATAATGTTGTATAAGATACAGCTTGCTTGGTGGCCTGGTGAACTGAGAATCAAGATATGGCCCTTTGGTGTCGGAACTGACTTACAAGTTCTTGGTTGTGAGTTCAAGCCCGAACAGGTTCTTGAGTATTTTTTTTTTACTTGTGCAGCAGTGGGAACATTATAGGCTCTTATGCCAAAAAAAAAAAAAAATTGTCAAAGAAAAGTGGTGTTTGGTCGGTCGATCTGCGGGGGTAATTGCGTCACGCATTACCAGTAGCAATGGGTTTAATTTTGACAATAGGGTATTTGACTAAAAACAACTAATTAGTCCGTCAGTCAGATTTCCAAAAAATACTAGACACGTATTTTTTCTTTTTTCATATAAACAAAAAATGAAGAGGCCACAGTGCGTTGAAAACTCGTGTGACGTCAGTGCACGCTACACTTTTTAGCGACCAGTGACGTCACCAGCCACCACTCCTGATCTTTGATGCCTTTTATATTTGTCAATTTTTATGGATTTGATAAAACAACATATACGTATCCAATAATTTTCTATAATCTGAATGACGGACTAAATAGAATCATTTTTTTTTACCCTGGAAACAATATTTAACAATGGGCCCAAATTTCTTTGTTCCGAACTAAATTAAAAAGTTCAAAGCATCTTTTTCTTTATATTTCGTTAAGCAAAGGACAGAAGATAAAATGTTAGTTTAGACCTGTCAAATTAGTCCAATCCTGACGAAAATTGGCGTATTTTTGGTCGCCATGTTTATAATCATGTCTGAACTGTCTATGAAGTATCTCATTTTGACAGGGTTAAACTAAAATGTTACCTTCCATACTTTTTAATGAAATAGAAAGAAAAAGATGCACTTAAATTAGTTTTCAAAAAGAATATTATTTAAACATGGGCTTTAAATATTGCTTTTTAGATATATTTTACATTAGCATAAAAAAATTAGCAGACAGCTCGCTGTCAGCGAGCTTAGGTCCGTCAGACAGCTGTTTTAGACGAGCGGTCGGTGCGGTGTCCGTGCGTTCAATCCTAGCAGTCGCCGCGCCATCGCGCGTCGCCGCTCAGTTCTCTCTTCATTTGTTATTTATTGCGCTTCTCTCTTCATTCTCAAGTGAAAGAGCAATAAATGCTAGTTCACTCGTTCTGAGTCGAGAACTGTGTTTATCGCGAATAGCGAGAGCGGTCGGCAGGTGGATAGCTGGCAGTCTGCTAACTGTCAACACGTGGACTGCAAGCAGTCGTCGTAGTTTAGGGCCGTGTAGGTAGTGCATAAAGACTCGCCAGATCCCACAGTCAAACCACTACTACGGTTTTGTGGAGCATAGTTTATATTATTATACCTATTAATTGCAATTAGGATACCTACAGGTTAATCTACGCTTGTAACGGATGGCCTATAGATGGGTCGAGCCGTTGGGCCCAGCTGTTATCATAATCTTTGACAGTTGTTACAGTCATCAGACAACGAGGTCTGAAAATCAATCTTGGGAAAGGGGTATTGTATTACGCAGTAACTATGTACGGACGACACCAGGTCAAGCTGCTCGGAACGGTCAAATATTCCCAATCAACTTTGATCCTTAATATTTTAGAGATAAAGTTGAAAATGTAATAAAGAAATCTGACAGATTGTGGTAGCTTGATGTGTTGTCGTCTGTGCAATATTGGTATTCAGCTGGATCTGGTTAGACTAGAAGCTGACCCCAGCATAGTAGACAAAATGCGAGACAGATGTAATGAATTGAGAAGTAGGAGACACTTACACCAGCTCTTCTGAGCATGTCCACGGTGATGACCGTTTCCATCTCCTCGGCTCCCTTGGCCAGGATCACTAATGCAGACTTAGACATGGTTGCTCTGTTGAAGTACCTGTAACGGTGGCAGAACATAGAGTAAGTGCGGAGTTAAAAATAAACTGTCCAAGTGCAAATCGGACATGGTTTGTATTTGCACAAAGGTATTTAACTCAAAACGGTCTTTAAAGCCTGGAGCACAGGTGAAGAGTAGCCAGCCTATCGGTTCTATAGGGTGCATTTTTGTGAGTGTGAGAGGGAATTGCATGATTTAATTCCCTCATCTCCGTTCCACCATCGGACGACCCGTCGTACGGCGAGTTTCCACCCTTACGTTGTTAACACCACTACGATCCGGACGAAGTGTTTCGCTTCCTCTTTTATACTGCGGTACATCGAGGGACTGGAACAATTTGCCAGTAGCGGTGTTTCCGGCGGTGTGAATAGACTTTTAATAAACTAGCACACTTTACCATCAGGCGGGATTGCGGTCAAGCACTAGTTTATAATTAACAAGCGGCCGCGCGCGACTTCGTCGCGTTTTTTTATATGCTCCGCTTCTATTGATCGCAGCGTGATGTTAGATAGCCTAAAGCCTTCCTGGATTAATGGACTATCCAACGCAAAAAGAATTTTAAAAATTGGGTAAATAGTTCCTTGAGATTAGTCCATTCAAACAAACAAACAATCAATCTCTTTAACTTTATATATTAGTATTTTCATTCAGATGTTTACATAATTTTAATTTTGAATAACTTGCAATTTAATATTTTTAATACATTACCACATAAAGCCTGTTATAAAAAAATATATTTTATTTGTTTCTTAGTAATCAGGTATTTGTTGTTATAGCAATAGCGGTAATATAAATATATTTGTGAAAATTTCAACTGTCTGATAGAAAAGGTCATTGGGCCATATTAAGAGAGAAACAGGCACAATATAATATACAATATGTAAAGAAAACCCTGTCCGACCCGTAAGGATAATAAAGGTTAGGTAAACACTTGACCAAACATAATATAAAATTTTACGTAATCATCATAGAAACAATAGTAATGAATTTTGAAATAATATTTTTATCCTGCGAATTAATTCCAACTTCCCCGAAATTTGGTAATTTTTAAAAAAGTGACAACACCGGTATTATTATGAGCGAATAGCGATGCGACTACGTGCCGCGTGCCCTGTCCATCGCCGCCCGCGGAAGGGTTGCCTACCGCACATGTATTACGTTACCTCTTTTTGTGAAATAATATTTTTTTTTAAATATATAGAATCAGTTATCGATACCTAACAATACCTTCACGGATCAGGCAGGGTTTTCTTTACATATTGTAGAATGCATAAAGAATATCAAAAAACAATAATTTGGTAAATAATTGGAAATAGGCATCTAAAAGTTTTTTTTTTTTTTAAATATAGGCATTTTTTAGTGGTTGTAATGATTATTGTGTTGTGTTCAGTGTTATTTTTAGGTGCCTTCCATTCCTTGCCGATTAAGTCCACATCTTTACAGCCATTCTTACAAAGTCATACTGCTATCCTTTAAAAAAAAACCAAAACCTTACTACCACAACATAGTATTCAGCTGTGATTTAGGCAAAACACCTTTCAAACAGGTCATTATTATCAGGCCCATCTTTTCCATTGGGAACTCTGGGCAAGTGCCCACAGCCCCATTATCCTCTAGTAGGTTAAAGTCGGCCCTGTTTATTATAATTATGCACTTTATCATCACACTGAAACTAGACTGGTAAAGTGGACCCCAGATTCCAAAGATGAAAAAGCTTCGGATGTGACTGGAGTTAACAATGAGATGATGATGACTGATACTAGACATATATTGAACAAATGTATACCTAATCCCTTTAAATGAAATTCGGTATACAGACAGACCTTGATTTGGGTAAGAACATATGCTATGCTACTTTATATCCTGGATTGCAGATTAAGTCGTGGGCAAGAGCTAGTTAGGTGTATAATTTATACTTTATATAGGAATGCGATGCAACTAGGAGGTACTTAGTATAGGGAAAAAACAACTACCACAACTCTACAGGAAAATTATGTTAAAATGTAGGCATTAATTTGATAAGGTTTCTGTAAAACAACGAAGTTTCCTGCTAACTTAAATAAGATCTGTACAAAAAAAATATATATTGCAATTTCGGTGGTATATATCATATTTTGTGTCCACGCAATTCAGGTTATTAGAAGCATAAAAAAAGTAAGTACTCTGTGAGTCGAGGTTTCCGAACAAACTTTGTTCGTAGTAGTTAGTACTAGAACATTGAGTTCAGAAGTACCTATTTGAGTAAATAGGTACTATAAAAAAAACTTACGTTCGTTGTACGCCTTTGACGTTTGGCAGCAATATTTGGTTGTATGTCGAGTGTAAATGAAATCTCAAAAATATACGTGAGAAAACCATCAATACAAGTTGACAGTTTCTTCTGAAGGTCAAACTCAAATCGAATGATAAAAAAATATAATACTTAATAGTTCGTCAATCAACGATCGTGTTAAACTAATGTCATGAAAATTATTTTTAAATAAAATATCTAATGGCCTCTAAGGCCAGAAGGGTCAAATTATATTAACTAGATAAATATGGATATATTAATTTTATGTTGTCGTCATAGCCCTTAGTAATGTAAATTATACAATTTTATATCCATTCGGCGTAATATATGATATTTCTGAACGCACAATAAATAAAACTTATTTTCTTTAGTCTATGGAAAGTATCAGTGCTGCGACATAATGAAAATTACCCTTACCTGAGGGACTTAACTTTTAAATAAACTACGCAGTAGACACTGACAAAATGTACGGTGTTATTGCCAAAACATCGTGTCCGAATATAGCGCATAAAAATTACTTACTCTAAAAAAGCAAGGAATTAAATGTACATACAGTTATAATAACAATTCACGACTTAAGAATATGTAACAATTTGTTATCCAAAGTAACTAAAACATATACTTTTTGGTTTATTATTTATACATAATACATTTCTATTCGTTAAACAAAATGATTTCTCTATTCTCAATCTAAAAATGTGGGTAATTTGTATTTATTAAAAGAATCCCCGACAGATGTTCGTTGACGGCAACTCTACTTGTCTATACTTAGCTTCCTTTCTTTCGTTCATCAGACGAACTGAAAAGAATCGAAATATTCTTTTTTAACCATTTATTTCAACAATTCTTTTTTAATATTAACTTTGAAGTCATGTGATTAGTAATTTATAGTGTAATTTACGCATTTACATCTATTTTAAGTGTAAATTTTAAGTCAGTGTTTTTGATAGGTTATAAACATACTATGGATTCTAACTAAATAAAATTGTTTATCCATTTTTAAACATTAAAACCGTGTAAATCATGGATTTTGTGAAGAGAGAAGACCAGAATGTCATCGACGACGAAAATTACAAGTTTTACATTGAAAATGTAAGTTAAAATAAGTTTGTTTATTTTAATTCAAATCACGATCGTTTTTAACATAAAAAGTGTTGATAACGTAAATTAAGTTCCGGGTTTGGTCCCCGTCTCATGTGTTCTAGTTTTTTTGCCGCCAATTTTTTTATTGCTGTTCTTTTTTTTTAGTACAGGACAACTAAGTTTTCATTCATTAGATACAGCAATGTGGTAGGTCAAGAAGTAAACAAAACCTAATTATTGTATTTAAACAACTTAGGGTGAATTTAAAATTGGTCATGGGATAGACTTTTCTTCTTTGTCATTTTATTACAAAATTATCTTTTACTCTCTAATAATTAATTTTCATTCTACTTTTTGTCTTGAAATAATTGAATTAAAACTTTTACAGTGCTAATTTAGGGTTGCTGACTGTATAAGTTTTTATTTCTGTAAATATTTTTATGCAGCCTTTGCCCAATTTTGAGACAGTAGAAGCTATAAAATATAAGTAGCTTAAAAATAAGATAACATTTTCACTTAAACCCACTCATTTTTTACAGCATGCACTGTCCTACTGTCGGGCCTTTAAAAGCATGTTTTTTTTAGTTTTTAAACTATATTTATCTCATCTATGATGTGGCTGGCTTTAAGTCTAACCAGATTCTGTATGAGTATTTTACACAGCAACTGGCTATCAGATATATCAATATCTAAGCATGACAGCTGTTGGTTGCTGCTGTCATTTGTAAATCTTTGACAGGGCTGATGTGCTATCCCAGCCGGCCAGGGTTAGGAGAAGTCTTGGTATGTAACAATAGTCACAGAGCAACCACGGGAAGCATAGCTTAACCTGGTCAAGCTTGATGTCAGGCTATTTTTAACCGACTTCAAAAAAAGGAGGTTATCAATTGGACCTGTATGTACATACAGCAAGGGGTCAAAAGTGCCTTACCACTTTTGAATTTTATTGCACTAACAATACTTAAAGGGTCAAAAGTGGTACTCCACTTTTGACCCTTACTGTAAGTAAGTCAAATTTCAATTGTATGAATGTTTTTATGTTTGTGTGCGCATATTTCTGGAACTACAAGTCCAATTTAAGTTTCTTTTTATTTAAATCCAGACATAATTTGGCGGCTATTGGGGGTCAAAATAACAAATGGATAATTACACCAATACAAATAGTATGATAAAAATATTACAATGGAATGCAAATAGTTTGAAGCCCAAGTTAAAAGAATTTGAAATAATATTGAATAGAGAAAAAGTTCATATAGCAATTATCAGTGAGTCATGGCTGTCAGAGCAAAATATCATTAAAGTAAGTAGTTACAATATTTACAGAGAAGATAGAGATGACAGCTATGGAGGCATATGCGTGATTGCACATAAAAGTATTAAGTTAATTTCAAAATCTTGCATCATCCCATTCTCAGACATAGAAATCTTAAAACTTGAAGTGCTGAATATACCTAACATAAAGAACATAATTGCCTTATACTGCCCCCCTACTGCTAATGATGACCAACAGAGTTGGGATTACCTTTTTTCTCTGGCTAGCTCTGAGACAATAATATTGGGTGATATGAACGGTCATCACTGCTTATGGTCTAATAAAAATGAGCGAAGAGGGGAGCAAATTTACAAAGCCATGTTTGAAAACGATTTCACATGTTTAAATGACGGAAGTATGACAAGAATCAAACTGGTAAATGGAGTACTACAACAATCTGCACCTGATATCACATTTGCATCTGTGGATATAGCTCACAAGTTCACATGGAACGTTACAAATGAGTCGCTTGGTAGCGACCACATCATCATAAGCATGAATTTTGGCTTTAAAGCAACTGAGACACTTGTTAAAAAACGAAACTTTCGGAAAGCTCAGTGGGAAGAGTACAAAGAACAAACAGAAAAAATATTTTATGAACTCCCAATCTCTTCTGATCCACAATCAATGTATGATACATTTATAGAGAAGATCGAATCTGTAGCAGAAAAAACCATACCTTTGATAAGAATTTGTCAAGACCCTACTTCTAAATTCAAACCAAAACCATATTGGAATACAGAGCTATCTAAAGTGGTTGCCGAAAGAAGACTATCCCTAGCACAATTAAGAAGAAATCCCACTCCAGGAAACTATATAAAATATAAAGAAAAAATTTCTAAAGCTAAAAAACATATTCAGGACAGTGTGACTCGTGGTTGGACTAAATTCTGTAGTGAAATAGATAATGAGGCGTCACCAACCGTGTTATGGAAGAAAATGAAGTGGATGAAGGGAGAGAGAAGAAGTAATTGCTCCACGGTTACACAAGCTAAAGCAACAGAGTTACTTCAGTCATTGACACCGGACTCCGTGCAAGATCCACCACCAACATTTACAGATGGGCCCCCATGCACAATAGAAAAGGAAATCACTATGATAGAGATGGAAAACTCTCTAAAACGTAAAGACACTTCACCAGGGGCTGACAATTTTTCATACTCTATGTTGTATAATTTGTCAACATCAGCTAAGTTATTTTTACTTAACATTTACAATAGGATTTTACAAACAGGAATTGTACCAAAGCAGTGGCGGGACATAAAAGTAATACCAATACCAAAACCTGGCAAAGATACCTTACGGCCTATATCTTTGATGTCCTGCCCTTGCAAACTATTTCATTTAATTATTATGAAAAGATTGGAATGGTATGTGGAAAACAAAAGATTGTTAAGTAACTACACTGTTGGTTTTAGAAGAGGTAAATCTTGTATTGATGCTTTGGTTGCGATGGTTTCCACAATCCAAATTGGATTCATAAAAAATGCGCCCACTATTGCTGTATTTTTAGATATAGAAAATGCATATAATAATGTCAATATTTCATGTTTGGTAGCGACATTACAAACCATTGGCGTCGGAAATAAAATATGCAAATACCTATGGAACTTTCTATCAGAAAGGTTGTGCACCATAACCGACAGCAACAATAACCATATTACTAGAAATGCCAGAAAAGGCCTAGCTCAGGGTGATCCGTTATCGCCACTGCTTTTTAATGTCGTTACCATGGATGTTATTCAACATCTTTTACATGTAAGGGTATCACAGTATGCAGATGATTTTGTTTTGTACTTTACTGTTGAAAATAAGGATGTAAAAGCGGCTGTGACCAATATTGAAGAAGACTTGAAATCGACAACAACTAGCCTAGACCTAATTGGACTTAATTTATCAGAAACAAAAACAACATTATGTATTTTTAATAGATCCCATAAGAAAATAACTGTTGATATAAATATCAATGGTAAAAGGTTACCTGTAGTCGATAAAGTCAGATACCTTGGGTTTTGGTTGGATAGATCCTTGAGATGGGCAGCACATATAAATGAGATGTGTGGAAAATGTTATAACGTCATGTTTTTTTTTTTTTTTTTTTCTTTTTTTTTTTTTTTTTTTAAACTAGATGAAGCCGGCATTTCCTAACTGACTACCTCTGAGAAGAAATAGCCGAAACAAACTCAGGGATCATCGTCTTTTTTAAAGTCCAGACATTAAAAATGAAAATGTTTACAATAATTTACGTTATAATTACGCATATTGCTTAATAACAATGCTTAACAGAGCGAGCAGCTCAGTCCCAAGCCTCTCTATCCTCTAAATAATCTGAGATTTTATAATACCCCTTTTTGCAAAGTTTGGCCTTTATATAGGTTTTATATCGTTTAATGGGTAAGGTTCGAATGTCCATGGGAAGCTTGTTGTAAAAGTGTATACATTGACCCATGAACGAGTTGCCTACTCTGTGGAGACGAGTGTGATGTACAGCAAGATTGTGTTTGTTCCTGGTATTTATATTATGAACTTCGCTTATTTTCTTAAAATTAGATATATTTTTATGTACATACATAAGATTTTCAAATATATATTGCGAAGCTACAGTCAGAATGTTCACCTCTCTGAATTTTTCTCTAAGAGAATCTCTAGGACCAAGGTTGTAAATGGCTCGAACAGCCCTTTTCTGTAAAACAAAGATGGTATTGATGTCCGCACAAGTTCCCCAGAGAAGAATCCCATAAGTCATAAGACTATGAAAATAACTAAAATAAACAATTCTGGCTGTATTCACATCAGTTATCTGTCTAATTTTCTTAACAGCATAAGCGGCAGAACTGAGTCTACCCGACAGCTTCTCAATGTGAGGACCCCATTGTAACTTGGAGTCAATAGTCAATCCAAGAAAAACTGTCGACTCGACAGGGATCAACTCTACTCCATTCAGTTGAACATTGGTACTTAACTGCCTGACATTTGGCGTAGAAAATTTAATGAATTTAGTTTTTTTTTCATTCAAAAGAAGGTTATTTACATTAAACCAATGGACAACTTTCGAAAGTGCATTGTTAACTTCGTCAAAATTTGCTAGCTGACGCTTGACTTTAAAAATAAGAGAAGTGTCATCCGCGAACAATACTATGTTGTGATTATCCCTCACGTGATGAGGTAAGTCATTAATATAAATTAAAAACAAGAAAGGACCTAGAATTGAGCCCTGCGGAACGCCCATGGTGACCTCAGATCCTGCAGATTTGTTGCCATTAACATCAACCCTCTGAATTCGATTATTCAGATAAGAAGTCAGAAGGTCGAGAGCTCTGTCCCTTAAACCATAATGGTACAGTTTCCTAATAAGAGTATCATGATGTACGCAATCAAAGGCCTTGGACAAATCACAAAAAATACCAAGAGCATCTTGCGATTCCTCCCAGGCCCCAAATATGTTCTTTAGCAACGCCACGCCCGCATCGGTAGTTGAACGACCCTTTGTAAAACCAAATTGTTTCACGTGCAATAAATTATATAAGTTGAAATGTCTCAACAACTGTTTCAAAATTAATTTTTCAAAAATTTTGCTCAAAGTTGGTAATATAGAAATTGGCCGAAAATTCGTGGGATCAGTTGTACTACCAGATTTGAACAGTGGAATTACTTTGCTAAGTTTCATCAAATCAGGAAATATACCAGATGTGACACAAGAATTAAAAACAATTGCTAAGAAAGGTGCGATAACATCTATTATTGAAGCTACAGTATATACTGACAAACCCCAATGATCGGCAGTTTTTTTTACATCAAGATCCTTAAAAGATTCTATAATGTCTTTAGCAGTCGCAAACGCAAATTCAAAGTGCTTGTCACATTCCGGAACACATTCTTTTAGTATGGCGTAGGCAGAAGTGGAGGAAGAAGACAAAGTTTTTGTTGTTATTATTGGAATACTAGTAAAAAAATTCTCAAACTCAGTTGCTACCTCCAAGTCCGCCTTTATATCTTCATCGTTAATTTTAAGATGGAAATCGCGATTTTGTACTTTGGTTCTTCCAGTTTCAGAATTTATAATTTGCCAAGTTGTTTTGATTTTATTTCTAGAAGATTTTATTTTATTTTTAATGTGTATGGCTTTTGCTGAGGAACAGGCTCTCTTAAAAGTTTTTGAATATTTTTTAACGAATTCTTGAAAAGCTACATCATGGTTATATGTTTTTTCCTGATACAATTCATACATTTTTTCCCTGCTTTTATAAATACCTGGGGTTGCCCAGTCACTAAATATAATGCGGTCGCTAACAGGCAATGTTTTTTTTGTGAAAACTTTCATAAATTCACAATTAATCAAGTTAAATAGTATACTATATGCATGATCCGGGTTGGTGTGATGAGGCAAGCCCGGTAGCTTTTCAATTAAATTATTTTTAAATTTAAGTAGACTGTATATGTCATTGATAAGAAGTAGATTAGACTATGGAAGTTTTTTGTATGCAAACGCAGCTAAAATTCATCTCAAAAAGCTTAATTTACTACAGAATAGAGCTATGAGGATATGTGGTAGTTTTATAAGAAGCACCCCGGTCCATGTTATGGAATGCGAATTGTGCATTCCCCCGCTGTTTATCAGAAGATTCGAATTGGGCTGTAGATTCTGGATGAAATTAGCTTCCATATCAAGCAACACTCTCGACTTAATTGAAGAATTATCTCGAGAGAATTGTTATTGGAATAATAAAATAAGACCTTTATTGACAGATGTACATCGTAAGTTCCATAACATGGACCTGTACAGGAGTGGTGGCATCCTAGAAGTGTATTCCTTTGATGTAATGTTGTCAGCTGCAGATACATCTTTTTTATCAATAAATGTTAATGGCATAAATAGATCAAAAAAGGATACCAATGTTGATGTGCTGAAAAATCTGACACTTTATCACCTAGAAAAAGAATATTGTGAATATTACAAAATATACACAGATGCATCAAAGGAGAGCAATGGAGCTGGTGCTGCTTTCTACGACCCTCAGTCGGGAACCACCAAGATATGGCGTTTGAGTGGAAAGATATGCATCATGAGAGCGGAACTAGTTGCCATTGCAGAAGCCTTAAAATATGCTGCAGATTTAACATCTACAAATATTGTAATCCTTACGGATGCAAGAAGCGCTCTGCAACACTTGGCTCGGTGTACCTCGGACAGCCGAGGTATGCCGATAGCCTATGAAATACTGGGAATGGTACTAAACACTCAACAAAATATCAAGTTGCAGTGGGTGCCATCCCACGTCGGTATTCGAGGTAATGAAGTGGCAGACTTAGCAGCAAGACAAGCAGTGGGGGGGGATCGGGAGGTCTTGTGCCTGCCTTATGCCTCCGAGCTATTACCTAGAATTAAAGCGTATAGCATAGATAAATGGAAGGAATATTTTGACAAGTGCTCGGAGACAAAAGGGATTTGGTATAGGACAGTCCAAGACTCACCTGCGCTGGTGCCCTGGTTTGGCAGTGCCGGCTTCAGTAGGGAACTTCTTGTCTGTGCATTTAGAATTAGATCTGGCCATGTTCCAGTAAATAAGTTCCTTTCACTAATGCGTGTAACTCAAACTAATTTGTGTACTTATTGTGGTGCAGAGGAAGACTTGATACATGTGTTGCTGGAATGTGGTCAATATGCTACTCTACGGGATAGGTTTTTAGCTGGGGTGCCGCTGCGGGATGGTTTGCTGAACATTGCGTTAAGCAATCCATGTTCACATGCGGCAAGGGCCGTATTTCGCTTGTGGAGAGAGATAATGAGGGAAAGATGATTTCTTTTAATACTGGAGGTTCCCCATGAGGCTGGCATAGTCACTCCATGTGTACTGAAGCCTCGCAAAAATTTAGAATAAAAAAAAAAAAAAAAAAAAAAAAAGTTTCTTTTTTGTTTTTATTTTTTATTTTATTTGAGGTGAAAAAAAAGTAATTTTCGAATTTCGACTATGACACTGAAAAGCATGAAATAAAAAAAAAAAAATAGAAACTAACTTAAAAAAAAACACTTAAAAGGAAAAAAATATTTTACTTTTGTTGTGGCTTTTGAAGTTGGTGGTGAGCTAAACAACAGAAACCTCAACCAACTTCTAGAGCCATGACAAAAGTAAAATTACTTTTTCCTTTCAAGTGTTTTTTTGAAGTCTGTTTCTATTTATTTGTAAAAAGTTCTTTATGTAGCCACTTGAGAGTCTGTGTCATTTAATCAACCCAGAATTCGGCTATTAGCTTTTCGCTATTGTCAGTGTCCATCAGTTCCTTTATATGTATCTGAGAGGATAAAAAGTAAAGTTGTCTGCAAGCGCGTACCCAGCTTCTGACCTAGAGGGAGGCAAGTCAGGGCTCGGCAAGTCAGAGCTTGGGGGGGGGGGGGCAAGTCAGATTTTTAGGGTCGAATCATCGTTGGCTATTTTGTTTTACCAACAACACAAGCACATCTACATGAAACATTAGTTATTTATAGTGTAGTGTGTACGGCAAAAATATGTAAATGTTTGTGTATTAGTCCCTGTTTATACTTTGATTGGTAATTTGGGGAGTTCATACAAGTTCTGCGAGATTTCCAGGTGGGGGCAGCTGACCCCCTGCTTGAATCTGTGACCTACGACTCATAAACCGCCGTTGTTACCACTGGACAATCACTGCTGCTCTTTTAATTACATAAAATGACTGTGGATTCACATTAACCATCAAATAACAACATGCTTTTCTTATCTTCCACAGCTTCAAAAATCACACATACTGGAACAAACGGACTACCAGCACTCACAGCTATCAATGGAACAACTCCACCAAGCGATGCAGTCCTCTATAGCGCACAACTTCCAAATCCCAATCTCACCACGTCAAATGTCCTCTTTAATGCTTAAAACCAACCACCTACCAAGAAATTTAAACTTCAATGATATTCCGGCACACTTGCAACGGAATCTGACTACAGAGTTGGACCTAGTACATAACCTAGCAAATGAACTACCTCAGAATTTGAACAGGCATGACGATTTACTCGGTCAAAACCTTAGCAGGAGCTTGGATGTAACCTTAGCACGGTCGCTAGGCAGTGATCTAGAGTTACAAAACTTAAGTCAATTAGCGCAGAATTTAAATGAGAATTTGAACGCAGACTTAAGTAGGATCAACGATTTGAGAGCTGATATCCCGCACGATTTGAGTCATGAAATTGATTTGTCACATCACTTAAACCGACCACATATTGAGCAGGATATGTTGTCCCAAGATGAAGTCAGAAGGACTCCGATGGTAGTCCAGTGCGTGCAAGATGGACATATGTTGGATCAAAACTTGGGCCAGCGGTTGGTAGGGACTAATATGAATGTACACGAGAGGTTGGACCAACAAAATGAACATATGTTGCCAATGCCTTTTCATATAAAATCGGAGCAGGATGAAGATGGATATTTTTATGATAATATTAATCCTTCTATTAATAACGTTGGCAGTATAAATGGTGAGTTATTTTCATTTTTTATTACTATTCTTTAATCGACCGCGACAGATTTTTCGTTCTTGTTTTTCAGAAATGAAACTAATTTTAAGTGGATCTTTTTCTTTCTATTTCATTAAGAAAAGACAAGAACAATCGCTGATTACTAGTTAACTTTGGGCAACGTTTATGAATAAGGGGGTAGGTATATATGTTGGAAATATTCTATGATGTAGCGATATTTCAAAACATGTGTAAGTAGTTACTTTCTAGACTTAAGTTATTTTAAGTAAGATAACTTGCTTTAATAAAATCCTAATATAATATAAATAAAATTAATATATTATTCTTTATAAATTTTAAGTTATGTTATCAAACTTTGTGATTTTGTGCGTGTGCCATTTTTAGCAAGATGACTTGCTTGGACATTATTATTTTATTAGTAGGTATATAAAATTAATTATTATTCTTTATTACACGTATTCTTTAGGACAGCCTCCGTGGCGTAGCGCTAGCGGACGCGGCCGCTGCGTAAGGAGGCGCATGTTCGATCCCCGCGCAGTGCAAATACATATTTGTATGCATGAATATGAATATTTGCACTGGTCTGGTCGTGCTTCGGAAAGCACGTTAAGCCGTTGGTTCCGGTTGCCATGCGAACATTTAATGGCAGCCGTTACGGGTTATTGGAGCCCTAAAAAGTTAAACAATTGGTCTAACTGCAAAGCTTTGATATCGCCTTCGGGTTGTGGAGGTCAGACGGCAGTCGCTTCATGGAAAATATCGAAGTTTAGCCAAAATCAGCAGTTAGACTGGTAAAGCGGTCCCCAGACTCCAAAGCTGAAAAGCTTCGGATACGACTGAGATTAACACTAAGATGATGATGATGATATCCACAGCTGAACAGAGGCCTCCCCCAAGGCTTTCATTCCATTGGGGGGCATTGCCATAATCCCCACGCTTAGCAGGCGGGTTGGGAATTGCAGTAATTTGTTATTCTACAACAGAAGCGCTGCTGCAGGCTTCCCTGGTGAGAGTTACCGCCTCTTGCGACACCCACGGGATATGGGGTGGTACTATTCATAGCCCGGTACAACACGCGTATGCAATAAATTTAAAGTTGTCACATCATCTCTAAACCAGCTACCATATCAACAATTTACGCGGTGTTACAAGTCGACCAATAATTCACAACAAATTAACCTTTATTTAGCACGCTAACCTTTCCAGAATATTCTAATTAAACGCGCATTTTCGCTGTGAAACCCGTTCCAAAACGTATATGTTAATTGCGATGGAATATACCCATTTGGTTATATAATGCCGATGCAGTGGCGCCAAACCCCTTCTTCATAAACTAAATTTAAATTTAGTTTGATGTAGTTCTTGGCATATTTTACTTTCTACCTATTTCATTAAGAAAAAGACCTCTCTCGTAAAACGTTATATTTTGCTCTTTCTTGGTTTATGTTAATTTAATTAATCTGTTAAATGGAATGTATATCATCAACAACCTTTTTTATCGTCCCACTGCTGGGCACAGGTCTCCTCTCATACAGAGAGGGATTGAGCGTAATCACCACGCTTGCTCAATGCGGGTTGACGATTTCAGACTTATAAAGTCCAGGTTTCCTCATGATGTTTTCCTTCACCTTCAGTCACTGGTGTCCAAGATATACTTAGAAAGTTTATATAACTTTAGAAAAGTTACATTGGTACTTGCCTCACCTGGAATCGAACCCGCGCACTCATACTTGAGAGGCTGGTGTTTTAACCACTAGGCCACCACGTCATTGACGAATGAACGACGAATGAATGACGAATTGAATGTATGTATATATTTTTAGTATAATCTAAATAGTACACCGCAGACTACCTTTTTATATTTATAAACCAGTGCTTGACCGCTATCCCGCCTGATGACACGTAGTGATGCAATCGTTGATGGTAAAGCGCTAAAGCGCGCTAGTTAATTAAGCCTATTCACTTAAAAAATAAATAAATAGGAAGGAAGACGGCAGTTGAGCGAGGTGATGCAATGTTAAATCCAACAACACGACCAACGATGCTGCGCCAGGGGGAGATTGATCTGGAGACCCTCCACGACCAAACTCCCGACACAATAACATTTGGTGCATCGTACCCGGCACACATCGCAACACAATTGCTCAGACCCGTCCTCCGTACGGCTTCACCAGACTTCATGCCGGAACACGACGAATCGCTTGGCCGGACCTTGTCTGATGGGTGGTGGTAACTTCTGCCGGAGGCCGATATTATGGCCTACCACCGAGATGGGAGTATGATTAGTCGCCATGTTTATAATCACGTCTAAATTGTCTATGGAGCATCTTAATTTCACAGGAATAAAATAATATGTTATCTTCTATCCTATTCTTAATAAAATAGAACGAAAAGTATGCGCTGACATTAAAATTAGTTTAGTTAGTCATGAAGAGAATCGGCACCTTTGGAGCCAATTTACTAGTTCACTAAACTAAGACTTAATTACTAAAAAAACAATTTTGCAAATCGTTTTATAAGTAACGGGATTTTGGAGGTAAAAAAAAACACGGAATAGGGTAGTTGATTAAAAAAAACTAATTAGTCCGTCAGGCAGATTTCCAAAAAAATACTAGACACGTATTTTTTCTTTTTTCATATAAACAAAAAATGAAGACGACACAGTACGTTGAGAACTCGTGTGACGTCACTGCACGCTACACTTTTTAGCGAGCAGTCCTGATCTTTGATACCTTTTATATTTGTCATTTTTTATTGATTTGATAAAACAAAATATACGTATCCAATATTTTTCTAAATAGAATCAATTTTTTTTTTACCCAGGAAAGATCCCTATTGGTAATCTCCTCCGTTTTTAACGTACTGTTAAAAGTAGTTGCGAGGCCTTCAACTGAGCCCCGGGCCTCAAACTTCACCCTCGATCGTATTCGGTTATCTTTTTTCACCTCGGTGAACAATGTACAGACACCCACTTCAAATCTAATACAATCAAATTACTTTTTGACAGTTAGCTTGATGTAATGGCGTCTGTATTATGAGATCTAGTAAGTACGCTTACTATGCTAAATATTAAAATTTAATCTTCATTTCTAGGCCAAACTAGTCTCAACGAACATCCTTGATCTATTATCAAAAAATCAGATTATAAATCATTTAGTTTCGTTTGTAAAGAAGTGCTTATTAAATTATTAGGTACTAAAATACTGGTTTTTATTTAACGCCACACCTTTGGAGCTGAACCTATACCAAATTCATGTAGTATTTATAAATCTAGAATAACATCCATATTATTTACATTGAAAACGTCGATCAGTGGCGGTGCTTTTCTTAAAAAAATAAAAACAAGCAATTCGTAGAAAAACGAGTTCATCTCGCTTCTAAAATATCACCAAAACTCCTTCCTACTTTTTTTTTATACATACTTCATAAATTTACTTTTTAATCACTTAAAGCGCCCCACGGTTTCACCCGGAAAAGTGTTGATTTCGTGGGTAAGATCGTCTCTTCATCGTGCTAATCCGAGGGCATACCTTACGTTTACCGATTTGCGGTCAAGAACACGTCACATAGGGCATCGATTCTATGGCTAATAATGGCCAGCCCATTGCTACTACAGCTTGCTTATTCTATGAGCTAGAATGGGCAGTGTGTAATAAGTTGTAACTGCGGTGAAATATCCGCTATCACCCGTCGACACGGCGGGGTACGGAGTGAGTCATCTTTTTTTTTTATGTGGATGGGAAGCCATTAAATTACCTCTCCTGCTCTGGGCGGTGCGGAACTGCGTGTCCGATTTTGACTGCCTAAAACTCACCCATGTTCCTTCTCTTGCCTGTGCGTCAGGGCCACGGTTTCTCTGTTGCCCAACCTGCAACCCCTTTTTTTTGTCCCGGCGTGGAAAATCCTCAATGGATGTCCGCCGCCCTGGGGTGGGCGACGGGGTCGCACTACTGCCGGCAGCGTCAGGTCCGGCTCTGCTCCTCCCAAGTCACACACTCGGAGAGCGTGCGCTGTGCCGTGTCCTCCCCGCATTGGACGTAGTGATGGCACCGAGCGTCCGGTTCCTTGTCTATACGTCGCAGGTACTTGCCGAAGCAGCCGTGCCCTGACAGCACCTGCCTCACCCTGAACGACAGGGAGCCGTGCCTCCTTCCGAGCCAGTCGCCGAGTACTGGCCGGATCGCCTCGACGGTAGCGAGGCCGGCAGTAGGGCGCATAAGCCTCTGCCGCTAGTCTGCCACCAGGACCTGACGGAGCTCTTCTCGGCGCAGCTCGATCTGCTGCTGCACCGGACTGGAGCCCCATGTCCGCTCTTCCTCGCACCCAACCCGCAACCCTGACCCAGGTATCGGTCTTCGTGGACCCCATTACGATGTGCTAACATCTCTTTAAGGTGCGCGTGAAACACAACGCGCCATCGACCAGGGCCTGGTCTTTACCACTCGCGCCCACGGTGGTGGGAGTTCGATGTTGTCTCCCTACAAGGGGCGGGTATCGACTCTTACGTTATTGACACCACTACGATCCGGACGAAGCGTTTCGCCTTGTCTTTTATACTGGAAAATTTTGCCTGCAGCGGTCTTCTCGTCTTATTACAATTTAAGTATCTTCAAGGCTGGAATGATTAGGCTCTTCATAAAATAAACTAGTGCGCTTTACCTTCAACGATTGCATCACTGTGTGGCGTTTGAAGATTTGACGTTCGTGTTTGGAGTCTCCAGTTTAGAGTTATGAGGAACAGGGTGTAAAGTTCACTCATCCTCCGACCACACGGGTGTTGTGTCTGGTGGATATATGCTTAGCGGTTGATATTGAGTAGTTGTATATACAACGTTAATTTTTGTTTTTGCGAAACCCGAAACGCGTGTCCAGCATTTTTAAGTAAAAAATCTATGTACAAAATTTCAAAAAGATATCATGGTTAACCACAAAGTTCTTTTCTTTTCTTTAGAGTGAATACTACTTCAACTCTTCAATGACCTCTGTGGTTAGATACCACAATTTTGCCAATAACACGTGTAACAAATTATAGAAATTCTTTAAAGAATTGATTTCACAATAATGGCGGATATCCCCAATGACCGTTGATAAAACGGCCGCGTGAGCTGCCTACTAGGAGATTTGATGCAAAGGCATGATGTGGCCACTATGCTGCGATATTCCAATGTTCTTTATGAATTATTCACTGAATGCACTTTTTAGTACATAAATCACGCGTTTTTATTTAATAAACGACACTATAAATAATTTTAAAAGTCCAATGAAAAATGCGCGTGACACTCATCTTGGCTTTCCTGTAAAAAAAAAACCACAAAGTTATGAGTTTGTTATCCTACTTCGCTGTTCCAACAAAATTATGGTCCACGCTCCGCTAGGCCGGGGGAGCGGTTCGTGGACGGTCGGGCGTCAGCTGTTGCACGGACGTTCGCAGTACTACGATCTACCGTAAGCTGCGTGGCGCGCTTGGTAACCACACTGCAACAATTACTAAATGTATTTGGAAAAAAAAATATGACATGGTGTAAAAATAATTGGAATCGATTCAGTTGCTTATTCTGAACAAACTATTTGCTAGTTGCATGGTAAATTCTGCTTGCGAGATGCAGAGATCTGTGTGACGTCATTATGACGCGTTGTTCGCACGTGGCGTTTGTAGATACGGCTACAACTGCTTGCCATCAGGCGGGATCGCGCTCTAGCACTAGTTTATTTTATTTATTTATTTTTTTAATAATTATGAACTAGCGCTTGACCAGGTAAACAGTGATGCGATCGTTGATGGTAAAGCGCACTAGTTTATTAAGAGCCTATTCACTCAGAAAAACTGAGCGAATAGGAAGGAAGACGGCAGTTGAGCGAGGTGATGCAATGTTAAACCCAACAAGACGACCAACAATGCTGCGCCAAAGGGAGATTGATCTTAAGACCATCCACGACCAAACTCCCAACACAACAACTTTTAGCGCATCGTACCCGGCACACATCGCAACACAACTGCTTAGTCCCGTCCTCCGTACGGCTTCACCAGACATCATGCCGGAACACGACAAATCGCTTGGCGGCAAGGCTTTGTCTGGTGGGTGGTAACTTCTGCCGGCGGCCAATGTTATGGCCAACCACCGAGAAAATATATGATATAAAAAAATCTATTTAGAGAAATGGGTCATTTATTTTTGTTTCATTATTTAATGTTATCACTTTTAGCCAAGAGGCTATCTCGGGTGACATCTTCGAGTTCATTGTTGCTCATGGAAATTCCTGTCTGTCTATCAATCACGTCATTGATTGAAATATGTATTGGAGTCTGTGGAGCCGGTAAACTTAATTGCAATAACTCCATTTATTCCCAACAACAGCATGGGGATGTTATTGGGGAGGGTCTTATGACTAAGTAACAGATCGATCTTTCAGGTTAAGTGAGCTATACTTGGTACGGCTAGGCCATGGATGGGTGATCGTCTTTACGTACGACGTTAAGAGTGGACTCTAGTGCCGAGGAATTTGAGAAATAGGTATTTGAAGAAACTATTGCTGTCGCACCGCTTTCAACCTATCCCCGTAAAGTGCGAAAGGGACAGTTGCAACTCAGGCTGATTTTACTTTTTTTTTTTTTTAACGAGTGGAAATGCATTTAGGCACCATACCCGCCGCTAGCTAGGCGACGGACGTGTGTGGGACTCGCCCGGCCGGAGCCGGGAATACCCACTAAAACCACTCGGTTACCCTCGGGCCCTGTGTTGAGAGTGTCACGGGGTCGGCCCGAAGGCCTAGACGCCGTGCCACTCTCAGGGCTTACCGGCCTTGTTAAGGCCGGTTTCCGCGCCAAAGGGGAATCACCCGGTAACGGAGTAATCCCCAGACGTGGTGACCGTTGTGCAATGCGCGTGCGGGGGCTACCCGCACGCGCTGGTCACACTCTGGGGCTAAAGGAGACGGGGGTTCGTCCCCCGCCTTCTTCGCCCCACCCGTCTACGAAGCTGATTTTACCTACAAAAACGTTGACCAAAAGATGTTTCGTATTCCGCTGTTTTCTTGTTCAAAACACGACAGATCTCAATTATTTTTATATCAAAATTTAGAGGAAAAGTATACCTATGCATTTATTATTTTCTTTTTTGTCAAAAACTTATCACATTTGTGGAATAGTCGTCTGAACATCGCGGTATAAATGGGTTACTTTTCGGGATTTTGAAACATCATATTTCTTTCATTAATAAAGTTTTCGAAAATTCAAATGATAGGGTCACGTGTAATCACTGTGTAAAATTTTATAAAAAAAAACAATTGCTCTAAAAACGTTATCCACGAAGAAAACACCGGAATACGTTTGTATGGAGAAAACGCCACTAGAGTCCCCTCTTAAGCTGTTGGTCCTGGATCCTTAACAGTCGTTACAGGTTCATCATTCATTCATTATCAACCTTTTATCGTCCCACTGCTGGGCACAGGTCTCCTCTCATACAGAGAAGGATTGAGCGTAAACACCACGCTTGCTCAATGCGGGTTAGCGATTTCAGAATTAAAGTCCAGGTTTCCTCAAGATGTTTTCCTTCACCTTCAGTCATTGGTGTCCAAGATATACTTAGAAAGTACATATAACTTTTTGGAAAAGTTACATTGGTACTTGCCTGACCTGGACTCGAACCCGCGCACTCATACTTGAGAGGCTGGTGTTTTAACCACTAGGCCACCACGACTTACAAGTTACAGGTTGTGAAGTCCAAAAGTCTGAAATCCAGTTTTACCAAAGGGTTTCGTATTGGAGTCGGTTATAGATATGAGATAGTTGTTCAGTTTCCGAATGTTTCAATGGTCACCCATCCACAAGTCAACCGCGGCAAGCGTAGTTTAAACTGATCCACCGATCGATGTGACATACAGACTTAGAGAGAAATACCATACACAGCTCATTAGTATAGTGATATACGTCCTTTGTAAGTCTATCTCTTTCCGCATTGCAGCCATGACTCTGCTACTAGTACTTAGAAGTAAGACCCACTGGAGCAATCTCTTTTTATTTATCGATTTATTTCAGGCATCAAGGCCCATATATGGGAAAAGTCTTTGTCCGTCCTCGCCCGCCTGAATGTTGGACAACAATCCATTTATACGTCATAACGTTACTGGTTCTCCAAATCGCCATTTTTATTTTCTGATATCTTCAACAATCATGGTCATATATTAGCCAATTTTAATGAATGAACTTTGGCTAGAGTGAATAGGTTCTTAATAAACTAGCGCGCTTTACCATCAACGATCGCATCACTGCTTACCATCAGGCGGGATTGCGGTCAAGCGCTGGTTTATAAATTATAAAAAAAAAAAAAACTTTCCTTATGAATCACTCCGTCCATAGGTGTAATCCGTATGAAAATCCGTTCGGCAATTTTTGAGTTTACGACGTTCAGACAGACTTATCGGAGACTTAGTTTTATAATATATATAGTGACAAGATTTGGCAGAAGACAACAGCGAAATATCATTATCTATCCCCTAGCAACAAACAGACATACGTATCAAAACATTTGATAAAAAGTTGACTCTTCAACCTTTCTTGAATATATTCAATATTATGTTGTTATTAAAAGGTCAGTTCGACTGGTTTTAAAAATACTTGTGTGTTGCTTTCACGGTTAAGTGTTTTTTAAACAGTTTTAACTATTAAATATATTATTAATAGTTATTTATAATTCTCCATAAATTATAGTGGCTTGTAATTGAACAATAACTGCCACGTGGGACGATCAATCAGATTAAGCTACCCTATTTTTATTATAAAATAGTGCTTAACCGCAATCCCGCCCCATCGGGCGCGCTTTACCATCAACGATGGCATCACTGCTTACCATCGTAAGCAGTGATGCCATCGTTGATGGTAAAGCGCGCTGGTTTAATAAGTGCCTATTCACTCAAAAAAAAAACCGAGTGAATAGGAAGGAAGACAGCAGTTAAGCGAGGTGATGCAATGTTAAATCCAATAACACGACTTACGATGCTGCGCCAGAGGCAAATTGGTTTGGAGACCCTCCACGACCAAACTCGACACAACAACATTTGGCGCATCATACCCGGCGCACATCGCAACACAACTGCTCAGACCCGTCTTCCGTAGGGCTTCACCAGACATCATGCCAGAACACGACGAATCGCTTGGCGGCAAGACTTTGTCTGGTGGGTGGTAACTTCAGTCGGTAGCCGATGTTATGGCACTGCTACGTTTGTCCGTGAATGGTTGACCATCTTTAAATACGCCGTTGGTCCCGGCTGTAATTCGTAAATCTTTGGTAGTCCTAACGGGTAGTCCGAATGCCGAAAATCTGACGACCAGTATTACCATAGGGTATGGTAAGGGTATCGTTTTACACACTAACTGATTGGCAGAGGTCAAATAGGCAGTCGCTCCATATAAAATACTGGTATTGAGCTGGATCTGGTTCAACTAGAAGTCGATCCTAACATAGTTAGCATAAAGCTAGGCAGATGCTGATGAGATGTATAATCGCAAGCACAAAACAAGCAGTCGACAGCACGTTATGACTAGCTAGAAGCCTTCCAATCTCCATGATGAAGTTGACGGAGACCATTACGGGACATAGCTCGCTAAATGAACAATTCTACGTAATAGGCATAATGGATAACCGCCCTGTGCAGAGCTTACATGGAGACTGATGAGACAGTTACGTATCTGCTCTTCGAATTCACAGGCGTCGCCCAGTTTAGGGCAGAAACCCTTGGGACTCTGAGATCTGACACAGATGTTCTTATCAAGCCAGGAGATTTAGTAGGCTGCTGGAGGCAGGTGCACTGGTTGGAATAACCACCGATGACCACCATGGCCCACGCACAATGGACTAAATGAAGAAACCATATCCGTGACTTCTTCTTCAGCCTATGGATGTCCACTGCTGGACAAAGGCCTCCCCCAAGGCTTTCCACGCTGACCGGTCTTGTGCTGCCCGCATCCATCGGCTTCCCACGACCTTCACCAGGTCATCGGTCCACCTTGTTGGGGGCCTCCCCACGCTGCGCCTTCCAGTACGTGGCCGCCACTCCAGAACAATGAAGCACAGCATAATGAAGTGAATACCGCTCGTGAACATCTTTAATAGCAGACATGTTGCCATACTATAGATATGGTAGATAAACCAGACACGTTTTAATTCAATGTCGTGTTCATTTAGATAAAGTATTTAGATAAAAGCTAAGATTTGAGGTTATTGGGCCGTCGCAAACGTTGCTGGATTGATCTGTTTACTTATTTTTTTTTGCAAATGAGATAAGTGTTATCAGCCATCCATACTTCTTTTATGTCTGAATAAAAATTAAATTTCTCGGGCTCAATTGTCTGGCATCTTTGCTGAACAGGCCCTTTTTGGTGCAGCCTTGAGGCACACTTTCCTACCACGTTTTTATCTGATGTTTGTAGAGCGTAGATGTGTGTAGAGATGTTTGAGAGCTAATACTGGAAATGTTCGCCGAAGTAGAACTGCGACTAGATTTTGAACATTTTAAATTGCGAGAATTGGCGTTGGAATTGGGAAATAATCAAATGACTTCTCCCGCTCTGGGCGGAGCGAAAGGGCGTGTCAGACTTTTACTGACTAAAACCCGTGTTCCTCCACTTGCCTGTGCGCCAGGGCCACGGTTTCTTTTTCAATCAACCTGCAACCCTGGGCCAGGCATCGGTCTTCGTGGACCCCGTCAAGATGTGTTGACACATCTTTGAGGCGTGCGTGAATCACAACGCACCGTCTATCCGGGCCACCGTAGGCGCAGGCTTGCGGGCGGTAAGGTGATCCTTACCGCCCGCAAGCCTGCGCCTACGGTGCCCGAGAGTTCGATATTGTCTCGATATTGTATATTTGATTTTTGTGCTAAATAAATGTATTTTCTTTGTTTATATTCGTTGGTAAGAGCTTTACTTGATAACCCTTCAAATTAAACAAAATAAATTAAAATTTAAATTCAGTGAATCTTTTTTCATATTACTAAGGTCAACATAAATGTTCGTTTTAGTAGCTGTTTTAATCACGTCTAAACTGTCTAAATGTGTCAGGACGAACTTTACTAAATTTAGTTCAGTTTCTGAACAAGAGAATCTGAGCTAGTGATATTTGGGGATCCGTACCCAAATTGTAAAAACGGAATCCTATTTCTAAGACTCCAATTTCTGCCTAACTCTCTGTCACCAGGACAGCTTGCAATTTTCACAGATGATGTATTTCTTTTGACGTTCTAACTAGGTGGTAGGCCATAACGGCTGCCGGCACAAGTTAGCACACACCAGACAAAGTCTTGCCGCCAAGCGACTCGTCGTGTTCCGGCATGATGTCTGGTGAAGCCGTACGGAGGGCGGGTCTGAGCAGATGCGCTAAATGTTGTTGTCTCGGGAGTTTGGTCGTGGAGGCTGTCCAGATCAATCTCCCTCTAGCGCAGCATCGTTGGTCGTGTTGTTGTGTTTAAAATTGCATCACCTCGCTGAACTGCCGTCTTCTTTCCTATTCACTCAGTTTTTTTTGCGTGTATAGGCTCTTAATAAACTAGTGCGTTTTACCATCAACAATTGCATCACTGCTTACCATCAGACGGGATTGCGGTGAAGCATTAGTTTCTAAATATAAAAAAAAAATGAAATATTCCCTTCAAGAGTCCAACTCGCATTTAATTATCATCAACCTTTTATCGTCCCACTGCTGGGCACAGGTCTCCTCTCATACAGAGAAGCATTGAGCGTAATCACCACGTTTGCTTAATGCGGGTTGGCGATTTCAGACAGGTCCAGGTTTCCCCAAGATGTATTCCTTCACCTTGTTAATCAGTCATTGGTCTCACTTTTCATCTCAGTGTTAATCCCAGTCGCATCCGAAGCTTTTCAGCTTTGGAGTCTGGGGTTCGCTTTACCAGTCTAACTGCTGATTTTGGCTAAACTTCGATATTTTCCGTGAAGCGACTGCCGTCTGACCTGCACAACCCGAAGGCGATATCGAAGCATTGCAGCTAGACCAATCGTTGGACTTTTGAGGGCTCCAACAATCCGTAACGACTGACATTAGATGTTCATATGGCAACCGGGACCAACGGCTTAACGTGCTTTCCGAGGCACGACCAGATCAGTGCAAATATTCATATTATATTCAGTCATTGGTGTCCAAGATATACTTAGAAAGTACATATAGTTTAGAAAAGTTACATTGGTATTTGCCTGACCTGGAATCGAACCCGCACACTCACACTTGAAAGGCTGGTGAGTGACTCATGCTTGAGAGTTCGTTACTTTCAGTTAATTCGTGACCTGTACGCGGTAGATGTCGTGGGAAAAAGAATTATGTGATAGTGCGATCAGCTGTTATCGCATAATTATTGTTACTATGCAAGCATATGTCAATCACCCGTCTTACATGACATTAACCTCGAGATTCTGAGAGTCTGCTTTTTAAACTGAGGAACAATTCTCGTAATTTGAAGGTCGTTTACAGTCTGGTCTCAGAATCAGTCAGTAAGAGATCAGGGGGGTTACTATCCTGGCGCACAGGCAAGTGAAGGAACACGGGTGGATTTTAACCAGTAAAAGTCTGACACGCCCTTTCGCTCCGCCTAGAGCGCGAGATGTCATTTGATGATTTCCGATATAAAAAAAGCTATGCTCGGAGTTTCTCTGCGTGATCGAATCAGAAATGAGGAGATCCGCAGAAGAACCAAAGTCACCGACATAGCTCTGCGAGTCGCTAAACTTAAGTGGCAGTGGGCAGGGCACATTGCTCGTAGAACCGATGGCCGATGGGGCAGTAAGGTTCTGGAGTGGCGGCCACGTACTGGAAGACGCAGCGTAGGTAGGCCCCCAACAAGGTGGACCGATGACCTAGTGAAGGTCGCGGGAAGCCGATGGATGCGGGCAGCACAATACCGGTCAGCGTGGAAAGCCTTAGGGGAGGCCTTTGTCCAGCAGTGGACATCCATAGGCTCAGGAAGAAGATAAAAAAAAAGTAACCCCCCCTTGTTAGAATCATCATGGTTTCAGTATAAGATAAAAATGGAGGTATACAGGTTGAATAGCGCTATTCCTTTTTCACAACGATTTAATTATGGGTCATTTCATAGTAGTCTCCCCGACTGTACATTTTAATATTTATAATGGCGCATATTATTGGTATTTTTGACAGATTGAGACATTTTGTCACAGATATGGGACTGACTATATTTTGAACGCTTTTAAATACAGGAATTTACTGTTCTTAGCGGAAAAAAGTTTAATTTGGCGCGTGCCTAGCGCATGCCTAATGATTTTGCCAATATCAAGGACTTTGTTTTTATTGCTCAGTTTTGGCATGAGACAGTATGATGGAGTGTACATACGATTATTTCGCTTCAGTTTTCCGTTAAAATACTTTTTTTTTTTTTTCAAAATAACATACTTTTTCATCTCCGATTTCAGGTTTACCCGCCGAACACTCCCAACCACAGTCAAACGTTCACCCAGACAATCAAATGTACGTATACAACACCCACGTGAACGTCCCTGCATTAAATTCCATAGACGTTTACTCTAGGCCACAAAACTACGTTCAAAACTACACAAATATTCGTGAAAATCCACAAAACTTAGTTATTAATAGGCAGTTTGAGAACAACAGCGCTTACGTCGATGATTATAAAAAGTTAAGACAAGATAGCTGTCCGAATGATGCAAAAGAGAAATGCGAAGAGCCGAAAGAAAATTTGAAACCGACCGATCAGAATAAAATATTTTATTCGGAGTATAATAATCAGAATTTTTCTGAAACTAAAAGTGAAAATGATTCCAGTGTACATAATAAAATAACTGAAGATATTTCTATGAATATTAAAGGCCAGTATATCTGTTATAAGTGTAATGATGTGTTCCCTTCAAAAAGAGGTTTGAAGCATCATTCAAAATCATGTTCGGACAATGAGCAGTTGGTGGAAAAAATCGGGAAGTTCAGCTGTAGCCAGTGCGCTTACAGATGTCAATCACCCGCTATTTTAAAGATTCACGAACGCACGCATTCCGGCGAGAAACCTTTTTCTTGCACCTTCTGCGATTACAAATCTGGGCAGAAGAATAACGTTGCTAAACATATTCTAGTCCACATGAAAGAAAAGCCTTTTAGATGTCAATACTGTGACTACAGATGTGCCCAAAAAAATAATCTAGTAGTTCATGAAAGGACGCATACTGGGTACAAACCTTTCGCTTGTCCTTTTTGCGACTACAGGACAGTACAAAAACCTAATTTAGTCAAACATATGTATTTACACACGGACCAGAAACCGTTTAGTTGTGATGTGTGTTCCTACCGATGCGTTCAAAAAACTAATTTAACGAAACATAAACAGAGACATTTGAACGAAAAAGAAGGGGAGAAAGTGGATATTAAGAACCAAAGCAAACCGTACAGGCCTAGGCAGAAGTCTGTCAAATGCCCACACTGCGCGTACAGGTGTGTGCAAAAATCTAGCATGGAAAAACATCTTCAGTTCAAGCACGGGACGCAAGAAAATGGCGAATTCGAACAGGGTTTGAATCTTATGAAGAGTTCCGAAGATGCTGAAAGTATAAATTTGAGTGTGAAGAAAGACTTTGAGTGTGAAGAAAAGGATGGTGTTAGTGAAGAGTCATAGTCGTTAAGAGTAAGGAGCTTTGATTCCTTAAGGAGATGATGAATGTGGCAGTCTATTGCATATTTAGATATTTGAAGAGAACATTTCTTTAGGCGCACTTTTCGTTCTTGCTGTGCATTGAACGAAACTGGACCTTCGTGACTTTGGATCGAGTATACTCTTTTCCAGACGCTCGGTAACGAGGAATAGGGATGTTTGCAGGGAAAAAAAAATTGATTCTATTTAGTTCGCCATTCAGATTATAGAAAAATATTGAAAACGTATATTTTGTTTTATCAAATCAATAAATGACGAATATAAAAGACATCAAAAATCAGGAGTGGTGGCTGGTGACGTCACTGCTCGCTAAAAAGTGTAGCGTGCAATGACGTCACACGAGTTTCAACGCACTGTGTCGTCTTAATTTTTTGTTTATATGGAAAAAGAAAAAATACGTGTCTAGTATTTTTTGGAAATCTGACTGACGGACTAATTAGTTTTTTTTAGTCAGATACCCTATTGAGTATACTCTGCTCTAGTTGCTCGGTCACTCGTATATTATTTTTTACTCTGAAATATTCATACAAGAAATTAGTAAGCTGAAAATGCAATAGACTGAACATACGATTCCCAAAGCTCCGGAATTTCGCTTTTTTTTATTAAAATAGATACTATGTTTGTTATAATAAATTAAGTTTGTAAATAATGAAGAATTAATAATTGTTTTTTTGAGATTACTCCGTTCTGATTTCACCAATATTATACTGAAAAATATGTATTTATGTCGCAGTCAATATTGGTCAAGTTCACAACTTTGTTTTTTTTTGGCGTGGGAAGTCATCAAATGACTTCTCCCACTTTAGGGGGAGCGGAATGGCGTCTCAAACTTTTACTGACTAAAACCCACCCGTGTTTCTTCATTTGCATGTGCCAGGGGCCACGGTATCTCTTTCGAACATACAACTTTAAGGGCTATATTTCATCGGGACAGCACGGTGACGCAACCAGTCGCCGCTACCAACAAAATGTACATACATATATAGGTCTATAAAGAGTTACCAGCCCCCTAATCGCCGAATACATTTTTGTCAAATGATTGCGTCTACTTGGGATCAGTTGGTATCGTTCGGGTCGCCCATTGGTCCGTTCGGTCCAAACGATCCCAAGTAGTCGCAATCATTTGACAAAAATGTGTTCGCCGATTAGGGGGTTGGTGTCCGTTTGGTTGCGCAACCGTGTATACATTTTGTTGGTAGCGGTGACTGGTTGCGCCACCATGGTGTCCCGGTGAAATATAGCCCTAAATGATTAGGTTCGAACTTGTAGACTTCAGATCTGTAGACTTTTTATTTATTAAGTACTTGATACTTATTGTACATCATTTTTTATTTATATGAAAAAAGAAAAAATACGTGTCTAGTATTTTTTTGGAAATCTGACTGACGGACTAATTAGTTTTTTTTAGCCAAATACCCTATTTGAAAAAAAAATATTGTAAAAGTCAATTATTTTCAAAAGAGTAATTGTTGTTTCTTGTTGAATCTAGAAACTATCAATTGGAACAGTGCACCTAGCTTCCAAGGTTCCATGTGTTTTATGTGATTTTTTTTTTATTATGAATGTAGGCGTTTTGTTGGGGAAGTCCATCAAAGACTAAAACCGTAAAAATCTAATTTTTTTTTCACGGTCTTGTCTATGCATGCTTAGGGCTGTCCTTTCATCTTAGTAGACGGGTTGTGTTATACTGAAGTTATGACGATAATAAAAGCAATGTGCAGGAACTTTATTTTTTCTTACTACCCACAGTTTTGGATAATATTGGTGAAATCAGATTTGCACTGGTCAAGTTGTAAACTAGAAAATTGTAAGCGAGCATTATAACAGGGAATGGTGCTAATTCCGTATATATAATATTTTTTAGAATATTAAAAACACAAAAAAACATTAACATATTCAGAATTGCCTAAAATTTAGTTTTTTTTTTTTTCTAATACATTTTTGGAGGCATGGCATGGCATTTGGAGGATTCTCCGACCAGACGGGTGTTGTGTCTGGCGGGCACTTGCCCAACGGTTGATGTCGTGAACTTGTATGTATGCCAGTTGCACAATAAACTCTTTCCTTTTTTTTATTTCTTTTATGGCTTCACACGGTTTGTGCATTTAGCTAATGTCACGTAATGAATTGTTCAATGTCGAAAAAGACGGCCGCGTGACCCGTCTTACGATGGAGGTTTGAGACAAAGTCCACTATGTAGCGATATTTCACTGTTCTTTATGAATTATTTACTGAATGCACTTTCTACTACATAAATCACGCACTTTTATTTAGTAAACAACACAATAAATAATTTTGAAAGTCCAATGAAAAATGAGCGTGATACTCAGCTTGACTTTCCCGCCAAACCCCCCCCCCCCACACACAATAAACTCTGCATGCGAGGTATAGACTCCGTGTGACGTCAGTATGAAGCGCTTATTTGTGGCGTTTGTATAGTAGGCACCGCTACACAATTAAATTTTATGCTCGCTTATATTTTCTAGTTTACCAAAAGTCCAGTTCTCGTACAGAAGACAGCACATCAAGCTACCATAAAGCTTGATCTGCTGTCATCCGTACTTTAGAACGTTCAAAATCTAGTCGCAAGCTCATCTCGACTACATTAAATCTTGTCAAAATTAGAAGTATGTTTGACAGATACGACAGATCAGACGGAACGTTCTTAAATAAAACGAGGATTACCTCTCTGATCAAAAAGTCATTTAATTTTAGTAGGATAAGTATAATTTTAAGAATGAAATGTAAATGAGATGTGTCAAAAAGGGTGTTTTTTTTTTTTTGGGAGACACCCAGGTGACAGCAAAAAGGTTACCCTTTATCATAAGGGAATTTAACGTAATTGATGAAATTTAGGTGTACTATACGTACATTTCTACTTAAGCCTCCGGGGATTACAAGCGTGATGTTATTTCATGGATTTATAGATGAAGTGGTGAAAAAACGCCATTTTAGTTGGCCAACAGTTGCGCCACTTTTCATCAACCTTGTCATGTGTCATATTTTTTTGTGATATAGATTATGATTGTGACGAAATCGAAAATAATTATGCTCTCTCATAGATATTGTTCCTCTGTAAATAAATTGTGAGATTGAATGCTTTGCTAACAATGCTGAATATTTGGAAGAAGCCGAGAATAAATTTGTCAGTAACTTATGCGATAGTCTGCAAGTAATTAGCAAATATACTGTCCTAATACTGATGTGTATTTGTCCAATTGCAGGGCCTCTGTATGCTATTTGAAGTTAAACAAATATAAGCTTTATTGCATTGAAAATTAGGCTCATTTCAGAGCGACTTGTAGAAAAATCCGAAATTGTAATGTAAGCGGAAAGGTTATTGTGATAATTAAAGTAAGTTTCCCAAAATTTAATGATTTTTTACATCCCGGGCAACCAAAACTTAACGCAGGTTACTTGCATACTTTAGTCCAAGTTACTGGCACGATTATTCCTGGCTGTAAGCTGGTAACATATTAGCCACACTTAACGGTGCTCTATGGTCACTTGATGGAATAAAATGTGGAGTGTGTCGAGTCTGTTCCTGTTTTTAATTATTGACTTTTATTTTAAAGTTAATGTTTGTAATTACTTATAGAATTTATAATAGATAGGTATTGAGATTTTGAAATTGCAATTGTGCAGAGATTTTTGTAGCTTTTTAGATATATAATACTCCGAGATTCTTAAATCTAGTCAGCTTGCAGTTCTTTCTAAGTAATTTTACCTCATAATCAGTCGATAATGTTCCCACTTTGACACAGACACAGCTTGCTATTCTCAGGCCTGTAATCTACCATGCGGGCCCAATGCTGATTGGTAGATGTCACATATAACAGTTCAAGAATTGTCTTTGATTAATTTTTTAAAACGACTTTTGTGTCTATACTTTTCATGGAAATGTTCGCTGGCTCGATTTAGGTGTCCAAGAGAGTTTTTTTTTTTTGTAAGAAACTGACATTACAAAGAAATCGTTGTTCAGCAAAAGACGTATTTTTTTTAAAAGGTGCTTCAACAGCCCCAACTTGTCTGGCAGTCAACATGTTAAAACGTTACAACCTCTCAAGTGTACCGCGAGATGAAATAATAATTCAAGAAGAAAAAAAAAAAAACCGGCGGCTGCAACTGTTGCCTCTGTACACTAAATAGTGTTCCGAGATTTATTAAATAATCGTCTCTTTTGCTGATCATCATCGAAACATTGTTTTTGTCAATTCATCTAATTATGATAAAAGGACATTCAGTAACGATGTAATGGATTCAGTGTATAGATGGCGATACACGTAACGGCGTAACCTACGTTTTAAAAAGAGAAGGCTTGACACGAGACCTGACAGACTGTACTGTCAGGTCTCGTCAGCCGTTTTTCATCGTTTTTCCAGCATCATTTTCCGCCTCCGATGCACGTCCATTGCCACACCACTGATTCGGTAATTTTAAATTTCTCTTTAATAATTCCGTTTCCTTGTTGTCCTTTCTCAAGAATGTCCTAAGCCAACGTGTGGTGTCCTTGGCGTCGTTTAGTTTTTAAGGCCTAGCTTCTGGAGGAGGCCTTTATTTATTGAGACATCTACGGGCAAACTCTGTTAAGCAGACCTGCGTGGCGAAATGGAATCAGAGTTGTTCTGTAGAGGTTGACAGCGCTATGCCGTTTTTCAAAAAAAGTATCAGTAGGTAAAAAATAAAAAGTCTTCCTGAACACTTAGTTTGAAAAGGCCTGACTACTACTGACTACTGTATCCCGGTGAGTGTCTTATGTACCTACGTTAGAACATAAGACACACTAAAAGACACTCAACGGTTGTACATAAGACACTGAACCGGGTATAATCACTTTGGTATATTATGAAAATGAAGGTAGTATGTCCATTACGTATATCGCCACCTTTGTTTGTGTGTTTACTGTCTGTGGCTGTGATTTTGAGCAAATAAGTTACAATTATGTAATTCGGTTGTGAGGTATTTGTAATGTAAGAAAAAGAAGATGAAAGATGTGGAGATTAAATAGCATTTGCAGTGTATAATACGCACGAATGAAAAACTATAATAACATAGTATTTATGTTACTACATACAGTGGATCCAAAAGTTAATATTTCTCCACTTAAGCTGTAACGTAATCACCTGTTTTATTTCTTATGATACCTAAAAGGTGACTGAATGAGTCGCTGAAAAAGTTATAGCAGTTTAAACATTTGGACCACTACAATTTTGAGTCATAATGTGGTGTGACAGAGCTGAAGCGGAAAAATGTTAACCAACTTTTGGGTGCTACCGTATATCGGTCATATCGATCGTGCTGGGGCTGTTGTACAGAGCACGGAATCCCCGCTTCTAGAGACGGGAGTACTTATATAATTCGTGGCACCGAAACTGTCTCACAGACACGCACATATAGCGCATGGCCATCAACGCGATACTATGCGATTGCTTCAGCTTGACAGCAAAACGCCGACTGTCATTTGTGCATCCGCGCGTCTAAACGATGCGACAACAAGCGAGAGCTGCAACTTCCATACCCTCTCGTGGGTATGGAACTAGACGCCAAATGCGCGAAGATTTGAACAAAATATACGAATATTGTCGGACATAGTTGCGCCGTTGCGTTTAGCCATAGTGTTGCATGGTATACGCCATATCTATATACTATAGCCACGTTTTAAGCATTGAAAATTCCGCATCTAGACGTCTCCTTATACTGTGGTATTGCTGATATATGTAGTTAAGGAAAGTATTGTGCGGCGTGTCTTTTGGTTTCTCTTCACGTCAATTTAAGCAAAGATTTAAGTTAGATTTACCCTCACCGTATTATGTCACGGGTAAATTGATAATGCTTAGAAGAACGAGGTCACGTTTAGTGACATGGTAGGGTGAATCTAACTATAATCTTTAAAGAATGAAAACAAAATACGGTTTCCATAAATGACACGACTTTAAAGATGGCACCTCTGTTGTTTTAACATATTTATCCTTGAAAAAGCTTTAGTTTTCACTTAATTTTGCTTATGAAAATTGCAGAGATAGGAACGCTTTTTTTAGCCAAGAATCAATTTACGAGCCAAGCTAAGTTCGAAAGGTGTAATAATTTTAAATAACAATAATAGCTTATGCCAATAGGCTGTGACATGATTTTCATAATGTTTGTAATTAAAAGTCGCCTGTGTATTCGGCCGCCTGTCTGTACTACCAAAACCTGTATAAACTCGCTTCTCGGGGCTAGTTTCTCGAACGGAAATGATCCTAAAATTAATGTTACGAATTGTGAAGTGCGCCTATACAGTCCTTCCACATTTACTCTACAGCAACTTTATTTGTGATTTTGACAGACCTGTCAGTATAAGCATGGCAACAGCAACTTTATTTGAATGACAATAAAGATTACTTTGACGTTGACGTTGAATTAACTGTGAAAGGACTAGCGCTTCTGCGTTAGCTGCTGATAAACCATTCAACCGATTCACAATAGTTTACACGGACTTGACAATTTATCTAATTAATTTTTAGGTCACTTTGGTTTAAGAAACTGACTCTTGTTCTATTGAAAGTAAGTATTGCGCCAGGCTAGCGTAAGGTCAAAGTGATTCCACTGACGAGCAGTCGACTGTACAGCGGGCAATATGATTGTTACCAAGGAAGTTTCAATTGTACCTTAGATTTTGTACATCACATTTTATTTTGTATAGTTTTAATATTACGATTCTTATGTATAGAAACAAACTTGAAAGCTATTAAATGTCGCCTAAAATAAAAAAAAATAAAATAGATGATGCCATGTTAGCAACTTTTTAGTTGCACGTCTGTATTAGAATTGTTGCGCGATAGTCGCCTGATGTTTTGTTTCAAGTCTGTTTCTGTACGTATAATTTTTATTTTTAATAATTTTTGTATGTTCTTTTTTAATAAATGCCGCTTACCAAAGTGATATTATTGTTTCTTTTAGTAATAAAACTAAATGTGCAAGAAGTTAGTTTTAGATTTTTTTTAGTAAAATATTAAGGTGGTACGCCCTCACGCTAGATGGACCTACCGCAGGATGGCAGGTAGCAGCTAAATGAGAGATTCTGAAAAACGAGTTCAATGCGTGCAATAGAGACCTGTGTCCAACAGGATGACACGATATGCGCAGTGGTTGAGCTTTTTTTTTGTGAAATGAAATGAAATCGTTTATTAAGCAAGTAGGATCACCGATCACTTTTACACGTCATATGTTTTTTTTTTTTTTTTTTTTTTTTTTTTTTTAAAACTAGATGAAGCCGGCATTTCCTAACTGACTACCTCTGAGAAGAAAAAGCCGAAACAAACTCGGGGATCATCGTCTTTTTTAAAGTCCAGATATTAAAAGTGAAAATGTTTACAATAATTTACGTTATAATTACGCATATTGCTTAATAACAATGCTTAACAGAGCGAGCAGCTCAGTCCCAAGCCTCTCTATCCTCTAAATAATCTGAGATTTTATAATACCCCTTTTTTGCAAAGTTTGGCCTTTATATAGGTTTTATATCGTTTAATGGGTAAGTTTCGAATGTCCATGGGAAGCTTGTTGTAAAAGTGTATACATTGACCCATGAACGAGTTGCCTACTCTGTGGAGACGAGTGTGATGTACAGCAAGATTGTGTTTGTTCCTGGTATTTATATTATGAATATCGCTTATTTTCTTAAAATTAGATATATTTTTATGTGATTCATCATCCATCATTGTAAGTTATAAACTAGCGCTTGACCGCAATCCCGCCTGATGGTAAGAAGTGACGCAATCGTTGATGGTAAAGCGCACTAGTTTATTAAGAGCCTATTCACTTTAGACTTGAAGACACTCAAAATGTAGTCCGACGGAAACACCGACGCTGGCAAATTGTTCCAGTCCCTCGATTTACGCGGTATAAAGCGCGGTGTAAAGCAGTTAGCAGACCCCAGACCCCAAAGCTAAAAAAGCTTCGACTGGGATTAACGCTGTTATGATGATGGTGTAGGTACTGTAAAAAAGGATTGTTTAAATGTTGACATCTTATTCCGAATAGCATGTAGTCTGTAGATTTTTTTTATAACATCTTTGAATGTCAATGGCTAATGAACCTTGCACAAAACTGTCTTTGCATTGTGTAGATTCAATTTCCTAGTATTGTATAATTGCATGGAACACGTGTGAGCACGATCTACTTGCTGTAAAGCATCTATTTGTTGGGTTAGTCGTTTATTGACTTGATAGTGCTATGGCTGTTGAGAGTATGTCATGCTCACTCAAATGTCTCGCTGGTGGTGGCGTGTGTGTTGGGTCATTAGGTTCCCTTCAATATGGTTGAGCTGAATGATGCTGATCCATACGTCATGTTCGTGAACGGACGCCGTCAGAGGGGACTGGTCATCTCTTAGCTGCTACGGCGTATTTTAAATTCTGAATTGTTGTTTTGTTTTTTTCCATAATGGACGTTCTCAGCGTACAATATATTTCTGCATCGTTCTCACACGATTGATTTCAAAATGAATGATGTAATCAAATATTTGTATCAATAGCTTGATAATTGAAAAGAGTGTCCATGGAGTTTCTTGCCCGTTCTTCTCCATAGGTACCTACTCTTTGGAATGGGCGACTAGCTTCACCTTACTGACTGACCGACCTTCTGACAATTCAAAAGTGCCTGTAACTGGTTTATTTGAAATAAATGCTTTGATTTTGATTTTTTTTTTTATTTTGAATAGGCTATAAGGGTAGGGGAAGATCAAAGAAACTATACTTAGATGTAATGTGTGAATGATGATATGGTTAAGAAGGAGATTTTTCTTTGTAATTATAAACTAGTGCTTGACCACAATCCCGCCTGATGGTAAGCAGTGATGCAATCGTTGATGGTGAAGCGCGCTAGTTTATTCAGAGCCTATTCACTTAAAAAAAACTGAGTGAATAGGAAGGAAGACGGTGGTTGAGCGAGGTGATGATGATGCAATGTTAATCCTGCTGTGCAGCATGCTGCGCTAGAGGGAGATTGATCTGGAGACCCTCCACGACCAAGCTCCCGACACAACAACATATGGTGCAACGTACCCGGCACACATCGCTGCTCTCCGTACGGCTTCACCAGACATCATGACGGAACAATCGCTTGGCGGTAAGACTTTGCTTAGTGGGTGGTAACTTCTGCTGAGAAAAAGCAGAAAAAGAGCTGACCTCTAATAGAGAAGTATGTAAGAAATAGACTTATTGTACTTAATTATTACTTATTTATGTTCTGTAACC
Organism: Sesamia inferens; assembly: GCA_037179545.1. Taxonomy (NCBI): domain Eukaryota; kingdom Metazoa; phylum Arthropoda; class Insecta; order Lepidoptera; family Noctuidae; genus Sesamia; species Sesamia inferens. The sequence continues at coordinate 11,057,066 of CM073951.1, read as the reverse complement.
TATATGGTGTAGATAATAAAGAGTATTCTATTCTATGTACATATTTACTAAGTATAGCCAAATTAGAAAAATAAAAACTAAATAATAAACCTGATATTAGACATGCCGATGCATTCCACTAGTATCTATGATAAATCCTTTACTGTACCAGCAGTTCGGCTATGAAATGACTTGCCCGTGTCAGTAAGGCGTGCTCAAACACTGTTTACTTTTAAAACGATGATAAAAAAGCACTTCCTCTCTCTTTAAACATATTATTATATTAATGTGCTCTTGTATGATATTTATTAATTAGATGTATAAATTTATTTAAACTAGTATGATACACTTAACGTATATATTTATTGTATAATCTATGTAAATAGTACACTGTAGACTACCTACACTATTTCTTTATCCTACCTCTTAGAATTCCATCCAAAGGTTGTCTGTAAAAGATCGCTCTTAGCGATAAGACCGCCCATTGTGTCACCCTTTGTAAAATATTTTTATTTATGTTCTGTAATCTATATGGTGTACATAATAAAGAGTATTCTATTCTATTCTATTCTATTCTAAAAGGTGGTGAGAAAAGCAATCATACAGGGACATTTGAAGAAACAGTAGAGTTTCCTATGTGCAAAGACCAAAATTTGTATGTATAAGTTATAATAAAGTAGTTTATTTGAAATCCTTGAATAGTAAAATATAATATTAATTACGACTACTTTACAACGTCTTCTTACAAATTTTATAATTTCCACTAGATGTCGCTATAACCAGTTTGTAAGTAGTCACTCTATTCGATAACAGATGGCGCTACGAGACTGTCTATGTCTAATGGTTATGGACATCTACAATACTATAACTACTGCGGAGGCAAAGAAGTTACTTTAGAGTTTTGTGGTCTATATACCATTCACGATAGCATTAAGAAAAAAAAAAAGAAAGACATTAAATTTCGTTCGTTCGTAATTTAAATAGTGAGCTACTTATTTAAATTTGGAATGACGTTGCAGGATATCTCAATCTGTGTGGTTCTTTCCATAAGAGACCGTCTCAGACTTGGATCTACAAAGTCTTCATATAATTGAGATATCCCCTGAGTTTTTTCAGCGTTTCGTCTCAGACTCTCAGACTATCATTATCATCTGCCTTTTCCCAACTATGTGGTCGCCATCGAGTCTAACCGGATTGAGCTGATTACCTACTAGTATTTTATATGTAGCGACAGACTAGATAGACCTCATATAATACATACCCCTTACTAAGACCGGTGGGCAGACTTTTGGAATTCTGATGTCCCACATCGCAACACAAATGCTCAGATCCGTCCTCCGTATGGCTTCACCAGATATCATGCCCAGGGCCCGATCTAGAGGGGGGCAGGCGGGCATTTGCCCAGAGCGGCAAAATTGTAGGGCGGCAAAATTGACTTATTCTTATCTAGACAATTACCCTTCTATCAAAGTAAACAGAATTGTTCTCTTGCAATAAACGTATCTCAAATTATTTAGTCTCTTTATACCGTTCGTTCACCGACCTTTCCACATAATCAGCTCCTCTACTCTACGATAAAACAATCGTAGAGTCAACACAGTCTGCTTACGTTTGATGGGAATTTCCCTCAGATTTTCGGGGGAATACCCTTTATCTACATTCGTACAACGTGACATTTTAGGGGAATCCCTATATATTAACTATAAGTAAAAGATTTAACTATTTGTCCATTACTGATTTTGAAGCCACCTAGTAAAAACGTTCTGCCAAAGAGGCAAATTTTCGTCATATTCATGAGTAATGTAGTGGTTAATAAGTGATACAGAATTAAAATGTTTTATCCATTTATGTGAAATATATGCTAAGTCTACAAGTCGGTTCTATTCTTAAAAGTGACGTGATTTTTGTGGTACAGATTAATCATATAAATATTGAAGTGAAGAAGAATTTACTACGTAAGTACTTATCTATTATATTAAGTAAATTGTAGGAAAAAATACGTAATATTGAACACACCTTGCTAAAAAGTGTACTTACTTACTTTTTGGTCCTTGGTAAATAGATAACTATTAGTTTTAGTGCCGATTTCACCATCTCCGGTTAGCCTATTCGTCAATTAAATTTTCAGTTTTTTGACAGTTCTTGTATGAGTTTGACAGTTCTTATAGGCTATTCGGGTCTTTAATAAGAGCTCTTAATTTAACATTGACTGCAAGATATGTTAAAAATGTTCTAAATGGTATGTAAATAATATGAAAATTAACATTGCTCCTCTTCCGGCTTGTTAAATTCCACTCGCCCACCATAATTATTATTTTTGTGAGAATGCGTAATTAAAGTAGCCTATGTCAGTGTCCTTTATATCTAGATACCAAAATTTATCCAAATTGATTCATTGGTTTAATCAAAAAAACGTAGCAGTCAGAGTCAGACAAACAGACTAACTCTCGAATTTTAAACATTAGCAATATTATTAGGTACGTCTATTTAAATTAATTACATATTTTTATTTTATTTACCATACAGAATGGCTGACGGTAGATCACGCTTGTCGGGACACCAATATAAAAAACGAAGGCTGGAAAAAGATGCAGAACGACAAAAGCAAGCGGGGGCATTAGAGTCCTTTTTGAAGAAAGGTGAGCTTAACAAACCATCGACACCCATACCAGAAACCAATGCTATAGCTGAGATTCCGCTTAAACCTCGAGAAGAACATACATCCGATTCCAATACAATTTGTGAACCTGGCGCTTCTACTTCTGGGTCAAGCGCTATGGCAGGTGAAGCTGTTATTGTTGGTGAAGGTGCTATTGCAACTCCAAGTGCTTCTACACAATTAAAATCTATTTTAGATTTCGACCCAGCTACGTGGCCCAATAGATTAACAGATGCAGAAAGAATATATTTGGTAAATAGAGGTCCTCCAGACCCACTCCATGAATTTGAATTTCCGCAAGATATCAATGGGCGGAGGTTTACTTCGAGATACTACAAGAGAAAGCTTAATAACGGTGAAGAAATTTTGAGAGATTGGCTTGTATATTCTGTGGCAAAAAATTCATTGTATTGCTTTTGCTGTAAAATCTTCAATACAACTACAACTTCCGGTCTATCTGAAGATGGCTACAAAAATCGAAAGCATGTAGGTGATATGCTTAAATCTTTTTTTTTTTTTTTTTTTTTTTTTTTTATTAAACTATAAACCAGCGCTTGACCGCAATCCTGCCTGATGGTAAGCAGTGACGCAATCGTTGATAGTAAAGCGCACTAGTTTATTAAGAGCCTATTCACTCTAGCCTTGAAGACACTCAAATTGTAGTCCGACGGAAACACCGCCGCCGGCAGATTGTTCCAGTCCCTCGATGTACGCGTTATAAAGGAGGAGGCGAAACGCTTCGTCCGGATCGTAGAGGTGTTAACAACATAAGGGTGGAAACTCGCCGTACGACGGGTCGTCCGATGGTGGAACGGAGATGGGGGAATTAAATCATGCAATTCCCTCGCACACTCCCCAGAATGTATCCCATAGAACACCGAAAGGCTGGCTACTCTACGCCTGTGCTCCAGGCTTTGGAGACCAACTCGAGTTAAATCAGGGTCACCAATCAGCCTCTTCGCACGCCTCTCCACTGAATCCAAAGTGGCCAGGTGACACTTAGCAGCACCAGCCCAAATGTGGCTGCAGTACTCCACACACGAACGGACCTGTGCTTTGTACAACATTAGAAGCTGCCCTGGTGTGAAGTACTGCCAGACCTTTGCGATTACACCAAGTTTTCTGGCAGCCACCTTGGCCTTGGACTCAATGAACCGCCCAAAGTTTAGGTTCGAGGAAATCTCAATACCCAAAAGCTGAAGGCGGTCGGTACACTCCAAGGATCTCATGAAACATCACGAAACCATGTAGAAGCTGTAAAATCTTGGGTAGAACTTTTACTTAGGCTCAAATCGTGTCGTACGATAGATGCCGATTCACAGAGAATAATTAAATCAGAAATAGAACGCTGGAATGGAGTATTGCTACGAATTGTCTCAATCATCAAAATGTTGGCTAAAAATGGCTTGGCTTTTCAAGGTACTTCTGATAATCTGTATCAACATAACAATGGTAATTTTTTAAAACTAATAACTACAGGAACATGTACGTAGAGTTTTGAAAAAAGACGAGAAACAAGCAACCTACTTAAGTAAAACAATTCAAAACGAGTTCATTAAAACAATTTCAGACGGCATAAAAAAACATATTGTGGAAGCTATCAATACATCGAAATATTATTCTATTATTTTAGATTGTACTCCAGATCCAAGCAAAACAGAGCAAATGACCATGATAATTAGGTATATTTCTATTATTCGATCCCAAAACCATTCAAGAACGTCAGAGATTGTGATAAATGAAAGCTTTTTAGGATTTATACCAATAGAGAAATCTACAGGTCTGGCACTAACAGAAATTATCCTGGAACAATTATCAGCACTTGGATTGTCTTTAGAAAACATAAGAGGGCAAGGGTACGATAATGGATCTAATATGAAGTGGTGTTCAAGCCAGGATTAGAAACATTAATCCACGGGCATTTTACGTTCCTTGCAGTAGTCATTCTTTAAACTTAGTGGTAAACGACATGGCAAAGTCCTCACTGGAAGCTACAATTTTTTTTAATACTGTGCAAAAAATATATGTTTTTTTTTCCTCTTCAACATTAAGGTGGTCGATTTTTTTGAATAATGTAAAAGGTCTTACTCTAAAACCACTTAGTGCCACGAGACGGGAAAGTCGAATCGAAGCAATAAAACCACTAAGACATCAAGTAGGACAAGTTTATGATGCATTGTTTAGTGTTTACCAAGACACAGATATGGATTCCTCTACACGAGATGAAGCTTCGAGTTTGTTGAACCAAATTAAACAGTTTAAATTCTTATGTTCCATTATAATTTGGTACGAAACTTTGAATCGCATAAACCCTGTTAGTAAATTAATGCAAAGTAAAGATTTTGACTTAGTTTCCGTCATTAAATTACTTAAAAATACAAAAGATTTCTTTGAAAACTCGCGTTCAGATGAGTATTTTACTCAAGTTCTTGAAGATGCCAAAGCCTTAGCTTCTGAAATTGATTGCGAGGTGTTAGACTTTGAAAATGTAGCTAGACCTCGTGCACGATCCAAGAAAAAACAATTTACTTATGAGTGTATTGACGAACCAATCATTGAGCCTCGTCAAAAATATAAAATTGAAGTATTTTTTCTAAAAACTTTTTTATAAACTCCTTAGAATTAAGATTTTCTCAGATTTCTGAGCATAGTAAGCATTTTGCTTTTTTGTATAACATATATGCTTTAAGAGAACTCCCAAAAGATAAATTGTTAGAACATTGTAAGAACCTCGAGGCTATATTAACTCATGGGAACTCGAGCGATATAAATGCATTAGAACTTTATGAGGAATTGTCAGTCCTTAGTATGTTTTTAAATAGTAATTTATCTCCTCAAGATGTTTTGAAATTTGTAACAGATTTAAGATTTGGTCCAAATATCAGTATTACGCTCAGGATTCTTTTAACTTTACCGGTAACAGTTGCAAGTGGTGAAAGAAGCTTTTCTAAATTAAAAATAATAAAAAATTATTTGCGATCCACCATGACACAAAATAGATTGTCTGGATTGGCTATGATTTCAATAGAACATAAGGTTTGCGACAGTATAAATTTATCAAATATTGTTAAAGATTTTGCAGAACAAAAAGTGCGAAGAAAATTATTCTAATTAAGATAGGATTTAATACTGATTCTCCGAAAAACTGTTTAATTTACACAATTTCATTATTTAAAAAAATAACTGTTTTGTTATGTTGTAACATAATTGTTTTTTTATTACCTATTAAATTTTAAAACAAATCTTTTGTTGTGTCTTTTATAAACGTAGGTACCTACCATATGAACCTCAACTTAAATACATTATGAACCGATTAACTCGACAAACTAAATGCTTGGACCTAAGCTTTTTAACATCTGAAACGATTTTAATAAACAATGTTTATCGTTCCCTTAGTTAAAGGACCATTATAGGTACATAAGCAAGATTATACCGAAACAGTAAGAAATAGCACAAGAAAAAAGAGGCCCATATGAAGTAATGAGTCGCAATAGGTGTATAATGATGATAAAGTGGAAAGGTACATAACTATGTCGGTAAAACATATCAATCCATTCAGTAGTTACTGTGAAATTCGTTTAAAGATATACATTGTATAGTTACTAACATAGAAACACTCATCAACTTTCGTACAGGTACTTCTTCAAAGGCCCAATAGACTGATGTGAACAGGTGAATAATAATATTCACGTCAGTCTATTGGGATGGGCCTTCTGTATACTTAACATCCCCCAACAACACTAGCTCATGACTTATATGGTTTTGTGTATGTAAAGGGCGGCAAAAATTATCTTTGCCCGGAGCGGCTAAATAGCTAGATCGGGCCCTGATCATGCCGGAACAGGACGAATCACTTAGCGGCAAAGCTCTCTCTGGTGGATGGTAACTTCTGCCGGCAGCCGATGTTTTGGCCTACCACCGATGCTAAATCATCACTCCTCACGAGGAGTACAGGCAGTCCTCGTACATACGGCATGCTAGGTTCTCTGTGCGACGTAAATCGAAACCACATAAGTCGAGACGATTTTTTTTATAATGAAAAAAAAAAACTGCGTTTATAACAAGGGAATATACATACTTTTTTTTATCAAAAGTAGTCTGTCCAACGGACATTAACCTGGCGACAAGTAAATTGTCCTATGCCGAAAATCGAAACAATTAACTTATCCTCTCCCGCTCTAGACGGAGCGGAAGGGCGTGTCAGACTTTTACTGACTAAAACCCATCCGTGTTTCTTCACTTTCCTGTACACCCTGCTTCGCAGAAGGAAGTGACGGCTTACCGTGCACTTTCGCTCCGGACCATGGCTTGGACCAGGACCGGACGCGAGAGATCGCCGCCACGAGGACACGTCCACCGTGTCCTCAGGGCGATTCCCACAGCGGTGATACCCTGGCGTTCCCTTCCGCCTTATACGGAACGGGAACCTCTCCGTGGAAGGCGAAGATGCCGTGGCGCCTCACTAGCTACTCCTCAAAGAAGGGACTTCCCACCGCTATTGTGGCTTGTGGCGTGCCCAAACAATATTTACCCTGAATATACAAACAATCTATCAAAACAGAGAAATTCCTAACCACAATATTATAATTAAAACAACGAATAAAGTTTAAATAAAACTATCAAAATCACTGTCATATACACGCGTCCATTTTAAATAATTCAATTCCGTTACTCCCGAGCACCCCCGAGTTGCTCCGATTATTTCCGAACGCAGTTATAATTTTAAATTGTTGCTGGACAATGATTGACGTGGCCGGAGGCAAGTTTCCGTGGCGTCTGGCATTCCCTTCGTTAAATTATCTGCGAACAGGTGAAAATAGGGGCAGAAATGATTTTGGCCATGGTTCTGTCTGTCATGGACAGAGGCGAAACTGTTTACAAATCATTTTGGTTATAATTTCAATCTATGCATACGTAAATTTACATATAAGATTTTTTTATGATGTCTTTTTTATGTTTTCTACGTAGGTACTGAGTCAAAGGATTAAATCCTTTGACTCAGTACCTATTTATAAGTTTAGAACCCATACAGAATGTAATGATAAGAATAAATATATTATTAAATACTTTTCATGTAGAAATATTTAAAAATGTAAATTGACATGTATCTATATATAGTTAAATAAAGGAAATAGTCATAATCATAAAGCCTTTTATTCGGACAACATACTTATTTACATTTAAGTTTCTTATACTAATTCACTTATGATTATGATAGTAGAGAGAGAGTGAAACTACACTACTTCAACTCTTCAATGGCCTGTGTGGAATAGATACCACAATTTTGCCAATAACACGTGTAACAAATTATACAAATTCTTTAAAAAAATTATTTCACAATAATGGCGGATATCGCCAATGACAGTTGAAAAAACGGCCGCGTGAGCCGCTTAATAGGAAATTTGACGCAAAGCCATGATGTGACCACTGCATAGTGGCCACATCATGGCTTTGCGTCAAATCTCCATCGTAAGACGGGTCACGCAGCCGTCTTTTTCGACATTGAACAATTCATTACGTGACATTAGGTAAATGCACAAACCGTGCGAAGCCATAAAAGAAATAAAAAAAAAAGAAAGAGTTTATTGTGCAACTGGCATACATACAAGTTCACGACATCAACCGTACTGTACCTTCGTTGCCAATAAACTTCGTAACCCTTAACCGGTATTTTAGTACCCCTAGCCCGTAACATTATTAAGCAATATGCGTAATTATAAGGTAAATTATTGTAAACATTTTCATTTTTAATGTCTGGACTTGAAAAAACATGACGTGTAAAAGTGATTGGTGATCCTACTTGCTTAACAAACGATTTCATTTTTTTTTTTTAATAATTATAAACTAGCACTTGACCGTATTCCCGCCTGATGGTAAGCAGTGATGCGATCGTTGATGGTAAAGCGCGCTAGTTTATTAAGAGCCTATTCACTCAGAAAAACTGAGCGAATATGAAGGAAGACGGCAGTTGAGCGAGGTGATGCAATGTTAAACCCAACAACACGACCAACGATGCTGCGCTAAAGGGAGATTGATCTGAAGACCCTCCACGATCAAACTCCCAACACAACAACATTAGGCGCATAGTACCCGGCACACATCGCAACACAACTGCTCAGACCCGTCCTCCGAACGGCTTCACCAAACATCATGCCGGAACACGACAAATCGCTTGGCGGCAAGGCTTTGTCTGGTGGGTGGTAACTTCTGCCGGCGGCCGATGTTATGGCCTACCACCGAGTAGAATAAAATAAAAAAAAATTCATTTCATTTCATTTCATTTCACGGAGAGGAGAGATGTGTGTGTTAATGGGAATACTACTACTAGGCTAACTTTATATGTATGTATGATATATGATTTGCTTCAAACAAAGCATGTACCAACTTCCATACTTTTCGAGACATCCAGCGTTAAAAGATTTCATTCCATCTCAAAAGATTCTTTATTTAATCCCTTTCGTATTTACAATTTCTACTCACACCCTTTAAAATAAATCAAAAAACTAATGGCGTGAAAAATCAGCTTAATATAAATCAATATATTGGTAATCATTTGTCGTGATTATGTATTTTGTATTCTAAATTACGACCCCACTAATGTTATTATTAAAATATCGTAAAGTATCCTTTCAAAATTTATTACTGACAACGGTCCCATTCTGCTGTTCACAAACTATACTAATTTTAAGTTAAGTGTATGTTTTTCTTTCCATTTCATTAAGAAAAAGACGGAAGATAAAATATATGTTAAGCCCTGTCAAATTAAGGTACTGTAAAGACAGTTTAGGTTGAGTTTTGGCGGGAAAGTCAAGCTGACTGTCACGCTCGTTTTTCATTGGACTTTTAAAATTATTTATAGTGTTATTTACTAAATAAAAGTGCGTGATTTATGTAGTAAAAAGTGCATTTAGTAAATAGTTTATAAATAACAGTGAAATGTCGCAGCATAGTGGCCACATCATGACTTTGCCCTAAACCTCACACGTAAGACGGGTCATGCTGCAGTCTTTTTCTACATGAATAATTCATACCTAATTACTTGACATTGGCTAAATGCACAAACCGTGCGAAGCCAAAAAATAAAGAAAGAAAAGAAAGACAGTTTAGACGCGATTAAAAACATGGCGCCTAAAAATGCTACGTCAATTTAGGTTAGGCGCTGATTAATTTGACAGGACTAAAATTATTTAAATGTAGTTTAGTTGTGTCCATGAGAATCGGCACAAATATGTTCGAAATTAAATCACTTTTCAGTTATGGTGTGTTTAAAGGGTGACGAAATAATGGACTGTATTTTTAAGGTCTGGTATATTGCCGTTGATAATAAATTCTATACAGTATGTTAAGAAAACCCTGTCCGACCCATAAGGATAATAAAGGTTAGGTAAACACATGACCAAATATAATATAAAATTTTACGTAATCATCATAGTACCAATACAAATGAATTTTGAAATAATTTTTTTTCCCGCGAATTAATTCCAACTTCCCCGAAATTTGGTAATTTTTAAAAAAGTGGCAACACCGGTATTATTATGAGCGAATAGCGTTGCGATCACGTGCCGCGTGCCCTGCCGCCCTTCGCCCGCGGAAGGGTGAACGCACATTTACCACTTTTTGCGAAATAATATTTTTTTTTTTGAAGTTTAGCCCGGTTTTGTATCCATTAGTAGAATCAGTTATCGATACCTAACAACACCTTCACGGCTCGGACAGGGTTTTCTTAACATACTGTATATAACAAGATCCCGGACAAACAATTATTAAATTTAAAAGAGGTGTGTGTGGTGGCGGGGTCTGTGGAAGCGAGTGAGGTGAGGTCCGAGCCGGTCCGCTCACTCGGTCATGTCCCCCCGCCAGCGTCCCGCTCCCGCTGCCGATGAAGACTGCTCACGCCGCTGGCGCGTGCATACCGCGACCATGTTGGGTCTCATTCCCAACATGGTGCTCTGGTCCCTGCTGGCATTTGTCCATATTAGACAGGCGGAGCCCAAATGATAACCAGTCTTTTTTATATAAAACTAGTCACCATCATCAACCTTTTTTTTATCGTCCCACTGTGTGGCACAGGTCACGCTCAATCCTTCTCTCATACAGAGAAGAATTGAGCGTAATCACCACGTTTGCTCAATGCGTGCAATTAACATGTTTCTTTCACCTTTTAATCAGTCATTGGTGTCCAAAATATACTTAGAAAGTACATATATCTAACTTTGAAAAGTTACATTGGAACTTGCCTGACCTGGAGTCAAACCCGCACACTCATACTTGAGAGGCTGGTGTTTTAACCACTAGGCCACCACGACTCCAAATTCCATCGACATCCAAATTCATACTCAAAACTTCCCTAAAGCCATTTTCCTCATTAATGTTTTCAAAAACTTACTTAAACAACACAAAATAACTAACCACTAATCTTTTTGTTTTGTTTTTCAACGGAAAAATTCGTTTAAAATCTAACCTAACTTTTCTGAAATTCAACATGGCTGACAATGACAGGTGTTTGAGCCAGCGAACGATGATTGACTCGTGTTGCGAAATTCGCGAACAAAACCCGCGGCGGTGGAGTTTAGAAAAATCTGGCTGTGTTCCGTTAGAAAATGGACGATTTGTTCTTTCTTTTTTGTTACCTCATTTTTTTCCGCATATTGTGTTTACAAAACTCAAGCCATAGCAATTCAATTGTCTGCCTAGCTTGTTCCCGACAATATACATATGTTGGGGTAGACTTCTGATAGGCAAACGCGTAATTTAAACGCTGATAGGCTGGAGAAGTCTCAACCTTTCAAAATAATCTCTGATTTCCCTACATTTTGATAAATTTTTGACATGTGTTTGTCGCCGAAATGAGACTGACTAGACTTTAAACGTTATAAATTAAGGGCATTGCATTGTGGGCATGGGCGTAACCAGGGGAGGGCAGCTGCAACTCTGGAAATCTCTCAGAACCTGTATGAACTCCCCTAATTATTAAACAAAGTATGAACGAGTGACAAAACGTACGGTGTAATTGTCAAAAAACCGCGTGCGATTATAGCGCACAAAGATAACTCATTCTAAAACTTTTACTTGACCCCCCTAGGCCAGAAACTGGGTACGGCCATGATTGTGGACCTTAGGCCTCTGCCTCGATTCTTGCGGGCAGCGGGGCGGGGGCGGCGGCGGCGAATGAGCGGCAGGATCTTATGCGTAAAATCAAACGGACCGGTTCTCGAAAACAGCGGCGCGGCAGCGGGGCGGTGGCGGGCAGCGAGCGGTGTACTTCTCGCGCTCGAATCTTGCGGGTAGCGGGCGGGCAGCGAGCGGTAATCGAGCGTTAGGAATAAATTTGAATCAAAGAGATGTTGCCACCATTGTTCAGACATTTCTTTCGCGAATAAAAATAAATATCTCGTCGACACAATCGTGAACACAACACTACGCGGCTACAGCGCCGCGCGATCTGCCCGCTAGTTTCGAGAACGGGTCTTCGATGCCCGCCTGGCTCCCGCGCCGCTACCGCCGCCGCCCCGCTGCCCGCAAGATTCGAGGCAGCGGCCTTATGGTGTAACCGCATGCAGGTGAATACCAGTATTTTTCATAAATCGACTGCCTATCTCCCCTCCACAACCTAGTTCTTGGGTAAAAATACCTTAGTAAGACTGGCCAGAATTTAGGGATTCTGACCACCAGTAGTAACTGTCTAATATCAACGAACGATTGCCGTGATCGACAGCTTAACGTGCTTTTGGAAAGTTGGATAGGTTTTGATACGCAAAGATCGGGATTGAAAGTCTAGTAGTAGGTTATAACATCGGCTGCCGGCAGTAGTTACCACCCACCAGACAAAGTCTTGCTGCCAAGCGATTTGTCGTATTCCGGCACGATGTCTAGTGAAGCCGTAAGGAGGACTAAAACGCTTAATGTTGTTGTGTCGGGAGTTTGGTAGTGGAGGGTTTCCAGATCAATGTCTCTGGCGCAGCATCGTTGGTCGTGTTGCTGGATATAACATTGCCTCACCTCGCTCAACTGCCGTCTTCCTTCCAATTTACTCAGTTTTTTTGATCGAACGATTGCATCACTGTTTACCTTTTCTTTTTTTTTTTTAATATTTATAAACTAGCGCTTGACCGCAATCCTGCCTGATGGTAAGCAGTGATGTGATCGTTGATGGTAAAGCGCGCTAGTTTATTAAGAGCCTATTCACTCAGAAAAACTGAGCGAATAGGGAGGAAGACGGCAGTTGAGTGAGGTGATGCAATGTTAAACCCAACAACACGACCAACGATGTTGCGCCAAAGAGATTGCGGTCAAAACCTTCAGGCTGGATTGCGGTCAAGTATTAGTTAATATTTATAAAAAAAGATTGTCATTTGTGAAAGATGGTGAAAAGATGAAGTTGCCCATTCCAAAGTGTAGTTGGTTCCTAAGGAGAAGAGTATGCACATAATCAGCTTTTATTGTTTCTCTATTGGGACACAAGCCTCCTTCGATAAGACGACGAGAGGAAGGCGAAATGGTAGCGCAGTGGTCGTAAGGAGTTATAAGTTGTAGGCTCGTGTCTGGGTTCTTCTTTGTTTTTCAGACTACCAGCGGTGCGATGTTTACTTTTTAAATGCCGAAACATTATGATGTGATAAGAGCCTTTTGCTTCCTAATGGACTTACTGATTTTTTTTTTTTATTGTGTTTATTTTAGCTTAGAGCGGTTTAGTTTAGACGGTGTAGAAAAACAGAAGAATGTCCTAGAGCTAAAGTATTCGAAGAAGATATGTAAGTAAGCACGGTCTACAACCCACATTGGGTATTCAGTAGCAGATTCTAAATAAACACATTCATGATTCATTTCATCAATAACAACGTGAGAACAAAAAATATATCTTCTAAAATTCACAAAACTCCCTTAAAGCGTTAAATGTAGTGTAATAATTTGTAATCAAGTCAACATACCGGTTTAGTAGATGTCATTTGTAAACATTAGTGAAACTTACTGTAGCATGTAATTTTTGAAAGGTTATTTATGATTTTTAATATTTGTCGGATAATATTTTGTTAGATTTTTTCTGGGGTTTTGAGTTCCGTATATTTTTACTTTATACGAAACCTGAATATAGTTTGTTTAGGATAAGCCACTAAATCGATTCCAATCATTTTTTTACATGATATATTTTTTCCCAAATACATTTAGAAATTGTAGCAGTGTGGTTACCGAACGCGCAACACAACTGACGGTAGATCAGAGTACTAGGAGTGCCCGCGCGTCGCGCCGTTTGAGGCGCGTCGCGCCGTTTGAGGCGCGGGCGGGCGAGCGGTGCTTTGACCATATTTTTTTTGGGACAACCAAGTAAGATTACAAGCTCATAACTTTGTGGTATTTCATGATATCTTTTTGAAATTTTGTACATGGATTCTTAAATACCTGCTGTCGTCTATACATCTCGGCGACCCATCACCTAACCATCTTTGAGATATTTTTCTTCTTACACACACATACAATAGGTACTGTGTTCATTTATTACCATTATTTTACCACGAAAAGGGAAAAAAATATCGAAACCAATCGCTAATTTTATTAATTGATTTGTTTCAAAAAAGGATTGGCCACGAAATACGTAGGTACTCAGCACTACTTTGATTGTTAATTTTTAGTGCTTTGTATCTCTAAAAAAACAAAATAAAATAAAAATCATGGCTTCTCTAATTTAGATTCTAAATAACAGTAGCTACTTTCGATTTTTTTAACAAAAACCCCAAAGCTACTCTAACAGATCTCTAAAATATTAATTAATAACAAATAAATTCAACAAAAACATCGATAAATTATCCAACAATTGAATTCGCGCCTTTTTTAATGTCAAATTAGGTCGGCCATCTCTGCGAAATGTCATTGTTCTATTCGGGTGCGTTCGCGCGAACGCTTATTTTTTTTTAAATGGGGTGATTTTTTGAGGGCTGCTTACTTTTTTAATGTGTCTGCTTGCGTGTGGCCCTTTTAAACTATTATATGTAGTTTTTTTTTAAATCTTACAAGGAATGTATTGTAGCATTTGAGAATGGTACAATTAAAGTTTTTGCACGTGTTTTGCGTGAGAAATTCAAGGGTTATTTTTTAAAGTGTTTTGACTAATGTCAACCCCTTACCACCCATGTTTTAGTTCAACAACTCATAAGGATCAGGTACAGCTCAGGGGTTTAGAAAGATGTAGATATGGATCGAAATTTTTCACGCCGGAATCATTCCGATAATGGATGACCACTGACCACTTCTTCTTCTTCTTCAGCGTATAGAGGTCCACTGCTGAATAAAGGCCTCCCACAAGGCTTTCCACGATGACCGGTCTTGTGCTGCCCGCATCCATCGGCTTCCAGCGACCTTCACCAGGTCTTCGGTCCACCTTGTTGGGGGCCTTCCTACGCTGCGTCTTCCGATACTTGGCCGCCGCTCCAGAACCTTACTACCCCATCGGCCGTCGGTTCTACGAGCAATGTGCCCCGTCCACTGCCACTGACTGCCACTGACCACTAATCTAGGCTAATTTATACTATACTAAATCAAATCAAATTATTTATTTGCTGAAATATGGTACAGACGACAACACATCAAGGTACTTACTACAATCTGTCAAAATTTATTAGTTTCAACTGTATCGGTAAAGCATTTCGGCTCTAAGTTGATTGGGAATACTAGGAACAGGTACAAATTTATTGTACCTACAACAAGGCTCAACAAAATAGGTGGCTCTTTTAGATGCCAATGTTATACATTTCTAGTATTTCTACAATACACTTCCAGAGGTGGTTCAAAATCTGAGCCTGAATAAATTCAAATCTTTCATTAAACGTAAGTTGTGTGAGAAAGCTTTTTATAGTGTTAAGGTTTATATTGAGGACAAAAAGGCTTGGGCTTGAGCTGCGTTCGATCTCTATACACTGATTGTTCTATGATTTTTCCTCTTGTACTTTTAATTGTTTATGTTTTTTTTTTTACTCAAAGCCAGTATTACACACTATATAGCCAAGCATATTGTACGTTACGGAATTGCATCGCTAGACAGGGCTGGGGGGTAATCGCGCTAAATAAAACAGTAGACGTTCAACTCTTGTTCGTATCTAATCCAGTTAAAGTTATGGTTTAGTTTCGATCATATTTCGTATCGCGCTAAAGTTTCAACTTCGGTTGAAGTAAAATCAATGTAGGTATGAGTGATACATTTCAGTAGATATAATAATTAAAACTAAATCAATTATAAGTAAATCTAATCGTTTAAACGTAAGTTTGACATGGCATAGAAAAAGTTAGCTTTGTTTCAACTTTGTCATTTGACAACGGTTACGTTCCAATTGCGATCCAGTTATGGTTAAACCGTTAGCACAATACGAAACAAAACAAAAGTTATGGTTTGGTTGCGATCCAATTCTGTTTTGGTTGAATTATTTTAGCGCGATTGCCCACCTGTTCGGCACTGGTACAGCTACACAGGAGCTAAACTTAGTATTCGGGAACACTGTTGGAGCTGCTGAACTTTGGACTATGGAAACTATTTTTGGAAACTATTGTGGAAAGCCTTGGAGGACGGCTTTGTCCAGCTGTGGACCTCTATAGGCTCAAGAAGTAGAAGATAAGTTGGAATGACAGCTCACTCCACTAAGTTTTCCCTGTGAAATGGTTACATAATAGCACTGCTGTCATTATGTTTCTAGGTTTGGCTGTAAAAGAATCCAAACTTATCCCGAACAATCTCCCTCTGGCGCAGCATCGTTGGTAGTGTTGAGGGGTTTAGTGACAGGGTATAGTGAAACCGTACGGAGGACGGGTCTGAGCAGTTGTGTTGCGATGCGTGCCCGGTACGATGTTGCTGTGTCGGGAGTTTAGTCGTGGAAGTCGTTGGTCGTGTTGTTGGGTTTAACATTGCATCACCTCGCTCAACTGCCGTCTTGAGTAAATAGGCTCTTAATAAACTACCGCGCTTTACCATTAACGAATGCATCACTGCTTACAGGCGGGATTGCAGTCAAGCACTAGTTTATAATATTAAAAAAAAAACTTCCCAAAAACAAATCGCCCCCTACCTCGAACTCTGCTGAGTCCCCACACTACAAACGTTACATTAGTAAAAGCAGCTCGAGTACAAATAGTATTGAATGTACAAATTGTGTTGGAACGTAATACGATGCGAATTTAAGTGGGGAACAGGGCAGGACTTGCGGTAGAATATTGGGATTATTAGAAGCACCTTGATTTTGTAGTAATTGAAATATCAATAGTCACTTTTTGGTTCTAAGTGAGTGAATTAATATTTATCTTCTGCCTTTTTCTTAATGACATAGGAAGAAATGGATGCCAGCCAGCTACCCAAAACTGTCAAATATTCCCAATTAATCTTGCTTTAGAGATAAGGTTGAAAATTCAATAAGGAAATTTTTTATTTTTGTTTATATTTATTAGAGCCACTAGTTATTGTTACAACACTTAAATTTACAGTTAATAATTATAAGATCTTAGCTAGTTGCACAACATACTAAGGTAGCTACAGCGTACAATTAGAGGAGCGTTATGGACAGTGGTTAATAAAATTACACATAACAAGTATTAATCCATTCTAAAGATAAAAAAAAAAAATTACAGATTGTGTGTGTGTGTGTTTGTGTAGCTTTTTGTGCTGTAGTAGTAATTTGAGAATGCTGTTTAAATCCTCTAATTGGCGACTGATCGGCGACCTTCAATGCATACATATATTGGTATATCTGTAAAAAATGTTAAACTACGTACGTAGTACCTCGAAGCCGTAACACTGCGTGTGTACTAGTTTGTACTAGTATCTATCCCGTGGGAATATTAAGATAAAAGTATTCTATGTGTTATTCTGATATATAAGCTGTATTAGATTCAGAGGGGACACTTGCAAAGAGGCGATCCAGATTTGGCTCAAAACGGGCTCCAAAGCCTGTAGCACAGGTGAAAAGTAGCCAGCCTGTCGGTGTTCTATAGAATGCATTATGGAGAGTGTGCTAGTGAATTGCATGACTTAATTCCCCCATCTCCGTTCCATCACCGGACGATCCGTCGTATGGCGAATATCCACCCTTACGTTGTTGACACCACTACGACCCGGACGAAGCGTTTCGCCTAGTCTTTTATACCGCGTACATCGAGGGAATGGAACATTTTGCCAGCGGCGGTGTTTCCGTCTGACTACAATTTAAGTGTCTTCAAGGCTGGAGTGAATAGTGGCTCTTTATATCATATAATCTCTTATAGTTTATAATTATAAAAAGAACTAGTGCGAAGTTTTATCAAAATCCCTGCAGGAGTGTACAACCTTTCGAGATTTTAAATTTTTGTGGGAAATGGCATAAATAAACTCATCCAGCAATTCGATTTTTCTATTTAGAGAAGTTATATCCCAATAACTCATAGGTTACTAGCAGTCAATCTCCAAAACCATCAATACTCTCCACTATTCGACGGTCGCCGGCAATTTATCACCGAGTCCGTCCCTGTGCTCGTCACAGTCATGTTAACAAGTACACAACACACACTACACTGTGTAGTGATGACGTCAGTGTGGGATGACGTGGATGCGGCAGTTTAATACAGGGCGTAAAATACATCCCATAGTCGACAATAATTAGGTATAGAAAACTTAGGAATATTGCAAAAAAATAATAATGTTTTATTGGTGTTTGCACTTGCTTTTACACGGTATGAATACGAGTGTGCTTATGACCACACGACTGAAGTGAAACTTCTTTCGCTCCATCTGTATGTATATATATATATGTGTGTGTACAATATATACATATATACACATATACATATATTAATTTTCTATAAATATTTAAATTTATTTCATGGCTTCATTGGTAAATTAATATTTTTGCATAGATTTTCTATTTTTATTGAAAAAAAAAAAACTCGTTGTAGACCTTGTAGTACCAAGCTCGCGCCACGGGCGCCTCTGTGCTTATATCCCCCACTTAACTTCCGTTCGCCTTGCCCGATCATTTTTCGTAACGCTTACGTCACGTGTTCGCCAGCTTACCCCCCAAGTCAGGCGTGCGTAAAGAAGTTTCACTTCAAAAATCGGAACAATTATTCAGACGGTATATATTTATATCAAACGGTGTAGTTTACCGAACGGCTACGGACAACAGTACTGGGTCAATTGCGCAAATCACTTTCAGTAGCAATGGGGTTAATTTTGATAGTTCAACAACTTTCACTGCGTTATTTACATTGTCAAGCAGATATACTCTTGGAATTTAAGAAGCAATGGTTTAGCAATACAATGGATAGTAATAGTGGGTTATAGAATTACAGTGCAGGTCAAGCTACCCGAAACTCTCAAATATTTGAGTCTTAATTCTTAAAAGATAAAGTGGAAAATCTAATAAAGAAATTCGACGGATTCTAGAAGCTTGATGTGATGTCGTGTTCAAGGCATAGAAGCTCAATGCGCTAAAAGAAAGTGTGGCGATCATAGGCACACAAAGATGTCAACGATAATTGCTTGGGCGAATGATGCTTTAAAAGTTGTTGGATTAATATTCGCTCTGAATAAAAAATACTGAGCGGAAAACTCAACGAGCGAGAATATACCATATACCAGTCGGGACAGTTCATCCGAATCCAATTAATCAATTCGAATTTTCGTATTGTTCCGTTCGGCAGCACCGTCTTAAAAATTGGACGAGTCTGTACAGTTTTTTTCATCATTCATCATCATCATTTCAGCCGAAAGACGTCTACTGCTGGACATAGGCCTCCCCCAAGGTTCTCCACGACGACCGGTCCTGCCCCTCCCGCATCCAGCGGTTTCCCGCGACCTTCACCAGGTCGTCGGTCCACCTTGTCGGGGGCCTACCCACGCTACGTCTTTCAGTGCGTGGTCGCCACTCGAGAACCCGTCGGCCCCATCGCGCATCGGTCGTACGGGCAATGTGTTCAGCCCACTGCCACTTTAGTGTTGCAATTCTTCGGGCTATGTCGGTTACTCTCGTTCTTCTGCGGATCTCCTCAGTCCAGTTAGACCATTTTTTGGACTTTTGAGGGCTCCAACAACCCGTAACGGCTGCCATTGCTTTCCGAGGCACGACCAGACCAGTGCAAATATTCATATTCAAGCATACAAAAAATGCTCTGCACGGGGATCGAAGCCGCGCCTCCTTGCGCAGCGTCCACGTTCGCTACCGCTGCCGGAGGCTGTCTTATCGTCTTTCCAACTCTGTATCTTAAAACCCAAGTAACCTGTGGAAACGTTGTTTGATTTCCCCAATAAAAGAAAATAAAAAATTTTAGTGTCGCTCGAACGATCAGATAGATTGACAAGTACAACCGCTATTTAGCCATGAGCCCCTTTTATACCTTAATCAATCACAGACTACTACAAATCGACCAAAAGTTTGCAAATTACAGCTAAATATTTGCGAAATTCGAGACTGTTCCCAAAGTGCTTCCACAAATATTAGCTAGTGGACAGAGTAAGATGTGTTTATTTAGTGAAAGTATTGTATCATGAGCATTTGATGGGGTATCGGGTGTAGTCAAAATGTATTTGGTTTGTGTTCGAGTTAGGGTCAATTCAAACGTACCACAACCACACCACAACGACGCCACGTTGTCGGGCGTATATGTTGTATTGATTATGAATATTACAATTTACACTTACCACATTTTGCCGTTGTTTTCGACTAGCTGTGTAATACACATCGCGACGGCAACGCCACCATCGGCGGCGGCACCGCGGCCTCATCGCCACGAGATGACGTCATCAACAGCGCATGCCTATAGTCGTAAAAAGAAGAAAGACAACGCAACTACATCGACATTTTGTCGGTATCACAACACAACTGCAAAAAGCCGCTGCGACACTATTCACATGTAACCACAGCTTGACCACATTTTGTCGCTGCGACGTGATGTGGTTGTGGTACGTGTGAATTGACCCTTAAGCTGCTTAAACATGTATATGTACCATAGACAGGGAAAGGTATGTATTTGACAGCCTCCGTGGCGTAGCGGTAGCGAACTCGGCCGCTGCGCAAGGAGGCGTGGGTTCGATCCCCGCGGCTTGTAAATATTTGTATGCATGAATATGAATATTTGTACTGGTCTGGTCGTGCCTCGGAAAGCACATTAAGCCGTTGGTCCCGGTTGCCACACGAACATTATAATGGCAGTCGTTACGGGTTGTAGGAGCTTTCAAAAGTCCAACAAATGGTCTAACTGCAATGCATCGATATCGCCTTCGGATCGTGGAGGTCAGACGGCAGAACTTCACAGAACTGTAAAGCGGATCCCAGACCCCAAAGCTAAAAAAGCTTTGGATGCGACAGGGATTAACGCTGAGATGATGTTGATATTTTATATAAATCAAGGCATTCTGCCACACATTCTACACGAGCAGCCTGTGTGTGAACTTTATCCAGAAAGCCTATAATGCCTTGCGTGTCCAATATAGTAATGTGTTCAGGGCCCAGTTTCGGCTCCCTCGATATTGCAGTGCATCCGGTATGTTTGCGGACGTCAGCGTAGATGACTTCTACGCAATTATGCTTAAAAAAATTCTTACGTTAGTACTTGGGAGCCTGAATAGCGTTCTGAAGATGATTGGCGACAGAATCGACATCGTTCTGCTCAGTACATTCACTGAACTCCATGTGTTGCGAGATCGATGACCATACTGAGCAGGGGTAGAGTGTGTTAATCATAAAAACGTTTGTGTAGGTCTGTATTGGTTAGTGTTTGAGCGTGCAATTTCCTGTGTCTTATCCCCGTCCTAAATTCTAATCACCGACACCGCTACCTACCAAGAGTAGTATGCTCCTACCGTTACTACAAAAACATACAAGCCGGCCATCTTAACGCGTACCAGAAAACTAAATAAAACTCATGTCCGAACTTGATTAAATCTTGGTAAAGTAAACAAAACCCCTGCTGATTGTGACTGGATACCCATAAAACTAAAAACTACATAAATGCACTGTGATTGAATTAGTGAATCAAGCGGCAGCCACCAGGGCGGAGTCGATAAGTACATACCTATATCATAGATTCCTACTTCTCCTTAGTCCTGTAGCTTTTCTTTTGTCTTTCGAGGCATGGTTCATGATCAGGCCGTTTTGTCACTGGTAAAGTTGTGTGTCCGGACTAATACATAGGGCGACGGAGACGGCCGCCACTCCTGGTGGTGCCGCATACGCGCACAAACTTGTTGCAACTTGCGCCACTGACGCGTACGCTGCGTGCAGTGTTACCAACCCTACTGTTTTAAAACAGTAGATTTGCTGTTTTCTCATTGATGTCCATGTTTTCTGTTTCATTCCTATTTTCTACTGTTTTTCAATTACCGCTCAGCGCTACCTATTACACTACTATGCAAACATTTTTCTTATCCATTACGTAATATAACGCAATGACAAACCACTACCTAATAAAACGAAATGACACTAGATGGCAGTATCTTCTTTGGCGGGATTAGACTACATGCGACCGAGTCGGGATTCGAGGGAATTCCCGAGAATTCCCTCGAATCCCGACTCGGTCGCATGTGGTCTCATTATATCAGCATTATATGAATTTGAAAATCATATTTTTATGCATGGGGAAATCCTAATTTATGAATGACAGCTACATGCCTGCTGTATTGCGTATTGTTTTATAGTCACAACACCATAAACAGTTTCATTGAATTGCGAAGTTTATTAAAAAAAAAAATAATAATTACAACCTTTTCGATAAAACGAGTACTGGGAATAGTCCTCCTAAGAAGAAAAATGTGAAATATGAACAGAAATTCGTAATTTGTGTTTAAAAGATGAAAGGTTGAAAGGCTAGTTAAAGAAAATCAGTAGGTATTATTAATTATATGAACAAAATGATGAAATCTGCTTTATTTTTCTTTACCTACTATTTTCTACTGTTTTTTTTAAAGGCGAGTTGCTGTTTTTTAGCCTTTTGGGGTTGGCAACACTGGCTGCGTGTGCTCAACACGGTGTCCACTCGGTTCGATTTATTTTCGTGCTCAGTTAGTGTGTTCACAAAGGACATGTGTTCTGTTGTGTTAGTGATCATGTGTTGCATACACATAATCACTTACTAATGTATTTTTAATTTTTGATGGGTATGTGCATATTGTAATGTATTGTATTGTATTGTATGTGTGTATAGTTAAATATAAATATATTTAAATGGTACAACCATTGCATTAGGTTATGGTTACCTGTAATTATTCCTGTACCTATATGTTAATAAATAAATAAATATTACATTTCACAGAAAAATCTCGTCCAGGCTGACAACCTCGGATAGATCTAAAAACCTAGGCCTAGGGCTTAGGGCTATAAAAAACGCTGTTCAAGTCACGCCACTTAGGAACTAACATATGTAGGTTAAGACCATTGTTACCAACACTGTGGTTCTCTGTTATCTTGTAAAATAAAATGAAATAAAGCCAACAGCTCCTAGAATTGACCCAAAGGGGAGGTATGCTATGTCACTAACAGAAAATGCGTTTTGTCTTATCTTTTACTTTGATGTCTAAATATAGGGGTACAGGCAAGCAAATGGAACACACAAAAAAATCAGTCAAGGCAAGTTTGACTTGCATGCTAAGGGTTCCGCACTACAGTGCCGTTCCCTACCAATTGAGGGTTGGGGCATTTGCACGGAACATTACATTTGTACGGAACCTTAAAATAAACCTTTTAACATAATATCACGTTATTGATTTGATTTCTCTGTTCTCGAAGTTGTCTAAACTATCCAGTTAGGAAGGTCCAACTTCGAAAAAGAGGTCAATCGTCGAATCCAACTCGGCTGGGTTGCTTTCGGGCTGCTACGTAGAATCTTCTCATCCGAAATACCGCAGTGTCTCAAGACAAAAGTCTTCGACCAGTGTGTGTTGCCAGTGATGACTTATGGAATTGAGACGTGGTCGCTAACGATGGGCCTTATAAGAAGGCTCATAGTTACTCAAAGTGCAATGGAGAGGGCTATAGGGTTTCACTGCACGATCGAATCAGTAAAGAGGAGATCCGCAGAAGAACGAGAGTAACCGACATAGCCCGAAGAATTGCAACTCTAAAGTGGCAGTGGGCTGGACACATTGCCTGTAGGACCGATGCCCGATGGGGCCGACGGGTTCTCGAGTGGCGACCACGCACCGGAAGACATAGCATGGGTAGGCCCCCGACAAGGTGGACCGACGACCTGGTGAAGGTCGCGGGAAACCGCTGGATGCGGGAGGCGCAGGACTGATCGTTGTGGAGAACCTTGGGGTTTTCCATAATAGAGATATTTCCTGGGTAAAAAAAAAAAATGTTCTATTTAGTCCGTCATTTACATTATAGAAAAGTATTGGATACGGATTTTTCAATCAAAATCAAAAGTCATTTATTCAAATTAGGCTGAGAATCAGCACTTTTTTGAACGTCAATATTACATAAGACAGCCCCCTAAAACGCCCACCCATCGACACTTCCTAGTGCTTTCGCTGGGAAGAAGAAGTGGCGGAAGAAACTCCCCAGCAGCACAGCTGTCTGTTCATTTAAAAAAATACATGACTTTATATAATACTATGTATAGTGATGAACACAAGAAAATACAACAACAATAAATTATTGAAAATATGCCAGCTATCACGCCAAAATACCAGCAAAACAAAGCAATATATATATATATACTAGCTGACCGGCAAACGTTGTTTTGCCATATAAATAATAGATTAAATTACTAAAATGGCTATTAAAAAATAAGGGTTGATCGTAGAAGGGTGAAAATTGGGGATTGTATGTATTTTTGTATGTTGTATCATAAAAAAATAGAAATTAAAAATTTTGTCTAAAAAATAAAAAAAAAAAATTATTGGTGGACTACCCCTAACATTTAGGGGGGTGAAAAATAGATGTTGGCCGATTCTCATAGATACCGGTTAAGCACAAAAAATTTCATCTAAATCGGTCGAGCCGTTTCGGAGGAGTTTAAAGCCGAACACCGTGACACGAGAATTTTATATATTAGATATATATATTTAAATGAAAATGTAAATAACTAAAAACTTATTACTTCAATAAAAACAAATTATATGAACTCATATAACGTATCAGTAAGCTAATTCCGGCGAAAGAACACAAACATTGTCCTGAGTTAATCAGAGCGACCAGCTATTCTTATCATTTAAATAATCACATAGGGAATAATATTTTGTTTTATCAAATCAATAAAATTGACAAATATAAAAGGCATCAAAGATCGGGAATGGTGGCTAGTGACGTCACTTCTCGCTAAAAAGTGTAACGTGCAGTGACGTCACACGAGTTTTCAACGCACTGTGTCGAAAAGAAAAAAATACGTGTCTAGCATTTTTTGGAAATCTGACTGACGGACTAATTAGTTTTTTTTTTGTCAACTACCCTATCCCCACGGTAATTGGCACGGTGGGTTGGGGATTGTAGTAATTTGATATTCTACAGAAGAAGCGCTGCTGCCCGTTTCTCTGGTGAGAAAGTTCCCTTAGTCGCCTCTTACGACACCCACGGGAAGAATATGGGTTGGTACTATTCTAAGCCCGGGCCACACGGGGATTATAGGCTGATCACGTAGACCGATCTCAATAAATTCTGTAAAAGCTGAAAGGTGATGATCAGTCAGATCACATTTCAGTCTCAATCTTCCAAAAATACCTTCGATCCTCCATTTTGACAAGTTATTGAATTATTTTTGTCCAAATGCTGAGACAGATTTTGAACGTTTCAAAATACGAGAATTGGTGATCTGTTATTTCAGACTATCCTCTCGGATGTGACAGAAGGACTACCTGACAAATTATCAGATAGAATCTCTTATTGTGTACCTTTTGAAGTGAAACTTCTTTAGGCACGCTTGACTTGGGGAGTAAACTGGCGAAAGCGTTACGAAAAATGATCGGGCAAGGCGAACGGAAGTTAAGTGGGGGATATACGCACAGAGGCGCCCGTGGCGCGAGCTTGGTACTACAAGGTCTACAACGTTTTTTTTTTTTTCAATAAAAATAGAAGATCTATGCAAATTTTTTTTTTTTTTTTTTTAATTTTGAGACACGGATACACTTACTACTATTACTCATTGCTCATTGTGTGCCGGATTTTCGTCAAGTTTTTGAAGTGAAACTTCGTTAGGCACGCTTGACTTGGGGAGTAAACTGGCGAAAGCGTTACGAAAAATGATTGGGCAAGGCGAACGGAAGTTAAGTGGGGGATATACGCACAGAGGCGCCCGTGGCGCGAGCTTGGTACTACAAGGTCTACAACGTTTTTTTTTTTTCAATAATAATAGAAGATCTATGCAATTTTTTTTTTTTTTTTTAATTTTGAGACACGGATACACTTATTTATTTATTTAGTCCCTCCTGTATCCCCCTCCCTTACTCCCCCCCCCCTCACCCCTTAATATTCCCACGAAACTACCCCCCTCTCACCCCTTAATAATCCCACGAAACTACTTTTCTTTTTTAACCAACCCGCAACCCTGACCCAGGAGGCATCGGTCTTCGTGGACCCCGTCACGATGTGCTGACATCTCTTTGAGGCGCGCGTGAAACACGACGCGCCGTCGACTCGGGCCTGGTCCTTACCGGGCGGCGAGTTGCCCACTGCTCACCGCCCGCAGGCCCGTGCCTACGGTGGCTGGGAGTTAGGTGACGTCTCCCTACCAGAGCGTCTACTGCGGCGGCTAGTGTCGTGAGGACGCTGCTTATTGTGTACCTTACACACAAAAACATACTAAAACCGAACCACAATGCTACGAAAAACGTAGCAAATCTCGTAGACCTCTCTACGACGTAGCAAATCGCTACATGCTACGTAACTACACACAATTTATTGAACATTCGATATTTTAGAAGTCTTTCTCTTTGTAAACAAACCATGAATCTTTCTGTCCCTTTCTAGCACTACTATCCGTCCCTCATGCACACCATATGACGGAACGCGTGCAGGTCACGTGTCCCCTTGAAGGATTATCAACGCATTTGTGCTACGGGCCCAAAAATTATGTGTATTTGTAAAGATAGGCATTAATTTTATTGTTTATTTGCAAGCCGTTACCATGGCGGGGTGAAATGAATTACATGTCATAGATAATTGATGAAAGGCGCTAAGATTGTTTTAAAAATAGTTTTTTTATTATATAGGTACAACCTAACCTGAGCTGAGGCCCTTTTGGCAAGACAATAATCATTGTTTTATATTTTTTACATCTCTAGATCAAAATTACCCCCAAATGGGGCTTGTAGATGACGCTCTTGGATAATAATATAGCTAGCAAAGTCTTAAGTAACAGAAAAGTAAGTACTTTCTTTCTTTATTTTTTGGCTTCGCACGGTTTGTGCATTTAGCCAATGTCACGTAATTATGAATTATTCATGTCGAAAAAGACGGCCGCGTGAACCGACTTACGAGTGAGGTTTGGGGCCACTATGCTGCGATATTTCACTGTTCTTTATGAACTATTTACTAAATGCATACATAAATCACGCACTTTTATTTAGTAAACAACACTATAAATAATTTTGAAAGTCCAATGAAAAACGAGCGTGACACTCAGCTTGACTTTCCCGCCAAAAACTCGGCCGGAAAGTAATTAAAACAAAATTTCTTCACTCTTTTAAAAAGTTCGCGTACATCTAACCATCATACTGGCAATAGTGGCAGTATGTCTACTGCCACTATTTCTACCTCTTTAGTCATTAGGCTGAATGCATGATGTCTCATGCATTCAGCCCAATGACTAAAGAGGTCGCTTCGCTATTCAGCTTTGTCTTCGTATGAGTACTTATAATACCGATTTATTTTAAATATCGAACGCCGAAGCTCAATTTCGTTCTAGAAAAAAATTTAAAATTCTTCACATTTCACTATGAATTTTAACTAATAACATGTTTTATTCTTGTAATGGCAATTTTTTTCTACTTACCTCAAAAAGAGATTTAAAGCAGAGTAGTTAGCTCGGGTGTAAGCAACAATTGCACCCTCGAACTATAGGCGCCCTAGCTGCGCTCGCGCGCCTAAATATCTCTGGCTGCAATTGATACCTTATACTTATAGCCTTTGGCTACTAATTTACTATTACAGTTTGAAGGTGTATATTTTTTTTGCTGTAATGACAATAAACACTATATAAGTTAATACTTATTTACATTCCCAAATCAATGATGTTTTTTTATTTTGATTTGCTGGTATTTTGACGTGGTAGCTGGCATATGGTAAATAATTTCATTGTTGTTGTATTTTCTTGTGTTCATTACTATACATAGTATTGTATAAAGTCATGTGTTTTTTTAAATGAACTGACAGTTGTGCTGCTGGGGAGTTTCTTCCGCCACTTCTTTTTCCCAGCGAAAGCACTAGGAAGTGTCGATGGGTGGGCGTTTTGGGGGCGTTTTTACTGTCTTATGTAATATTGACGTTCAAAAAGTGCTGATTGTCAGCCTAATTTGAATAAATGACTTTTGATTTTGAGACTTTTTTCTTTCTTTGTATCTAACCCGGCTGACGAGCTTTTGTTGCTAAGTAATAATTCCCGCAGTGCATACACGCAGGTTAAGCAACACTTGCCGCAATTGGGCCGTCGATGGATGACCATCTTCACAAATCCCTCTCTGCTTTGGAAAGCACGTTAAGCCGTTGGTCCAGGCTGTAATTTGCCAATCCTTGACAGTCGCTGAGGGCCGTGAGAAGACAACCAGTCTTAAAAAGGAATTTCGTATTACCCAGTAAATGGGTAATGCAGGTCAAACAGGTAATCGCTCAATGTCATCATCATCATCAACCTTTTTTTATCGTCCCACTGCTGGGCACAGGCCTCCTCTCATACAGAGAAGGATTGAACGTAATCACCACGCTTGCTGGATACGGGTTGGCGATATCATCCCCTTAAAGTCCAGGTGTCCTCTAGCTGTTTTCCTTCACCTTGTAATCAGTCATTGGTGTCCAAGATATACTTAGAAAGTACATTTAATTTAGGAAAGTTACATTAGTACTTACCTGACTCCTCGAGTCGAACCACTAGGCCACCACAACTTACTAATGATATTTATTGTAAATTAATCTGTAAGCTTTCTGTGAGAATAAAATTTAAAAAAATACCGCGGGCATGATGATGACTACGTATTATTTATTCAAATGAAACTCTCTGTCAAATTAGCAACGGGAGTGCATGTAATGGCCGCGAAAAATCAAGATGGTGTCATGTGCATTTGACATAAGTTTTGGCGCGGAACAGACGCCACGTGCAGGCCACGTGGCGTCTGTTAAACATCGATCCGTTTATTTTATTTGAGCTTGTTAATTTGTTTGCTTATTTATTATTTGGTTTTGGTAGCGGGATGTTTTAATGGGTATCAATTATGTGGGTTTTATTAGAGTAATATTTAATATCGGCGAATTTCCTATGTTCCTCCAATGGCGCCCGGACTTTGTCTCTTAAAAGGCATTAGTATTATGTTATGCGATGGGCGTTTTGCGAGGATATATATAAAAGCATGTATGGAGAGGCGGTAGGCAATAACACCGGCCGCCGGCAGAAGTTACCACCCACCAGACAAAGCCTTGCCGCCAAGCGATTTGTCGTGTTTCGGCATGATGTCTGGTGAAGACGTACGGAGGACGGGTCTAAGCAGTTGTGTTGCGATGTGTGCCGGGTACGATGCGCCAAGTGTTATTGTGTTGGGTGTTTGGTCGTGGAGGGTCTTCAGATCAATCTCCAGGTGTTTTAACTACTAGGCCACCACGGCTACAAAATCGTGTACATAATAAAATAATTCGTGCGAAATTATACCCTCGTCACTTAACCTAACTCTGGCCATAGTCAGAGATTATGCACTGTGGTGGCTTTAGGCGGTCAAAGTCTACGTCTCTGCCATTCAAGGTGTAGGAAGTTCAAGAGGATTTCAACCACGTAACAAAAAGTAGGTCCTGGATACTTTTTCTGATACCTATTCATTGAGAGTTATGCTTAAAAAATATCTAATTAATTTCACAATCACTTTCGCCATTGCATTTTCCCTCCATTCACCTAGAAAAACCACAGACAAAAATATATTTACGAAAAAAAAAAGCAGCCGGGCACGGGCCACAGCGGGTAGGCGGCACAGATTATAAATATGAAGGTGCGAACTCATGTCATCTGCAGTCCGCACGTTCGAACGGTTATTTATATTTCACACCTCTAGTTCACACCCCGCGAGGGGACACCTCTATTGATTGCTTGTTTTGTTCGGTTTTCATATAAACTATGTTTTGTAATTTTCGTTTTTGTGAACGAATGAATTATATATTTTTTAATAATTATGAACTAGCGCTTGACTGCAATCCCGCCTGATGGTAAGCAGTGATGCAATCGTTGATGGTATAAAGCGCTAGTTTATTAAACCCATTCACTTAAAAAACTTAGTGAATAGAAAGGAAGACGGCAGTTGAGCGAGGTGGTGCAATGTTAAACCCAACAACACGACCAACGATGCTGCGCCAGAGGGAGATTGATCTGAAAACCCTCCACGACCAAACTCCCGACACAACAACACTTGGCGCATCGTACCCGGCACAAATCGCAACACAACTGCTCAGATCCGTCCTCCGTACGGCTTCACCAGACATCATGCTGGAACACGACGAATCGCTTGGCGGCAAGACTTTGTCTGGTGTAAGGGTGGTAACTTCTGCCGGCATCCGATGTGGCTTTATTAGGCTGTCAATTTTAGGTCTGTACTTATACTTATGTCAATAACATGGGCGTACCCAGCTTCTGACCTTGGGGGGAAAATCAGGTCTAGGCGGGACAAATCAGATTTTTAGGGTCGAATCATTCCCGGCTATTTTGTCTTACAAACTTCATAAACACATCTACATGAAACATTAGGTTTTTGTAGTGTAGTGTGTAGAGCAAATAGTTTATACTTTGATTAGTAGGGAGCTCATACGTCATGTTCTGTGAGATTTTCGAGGGATTGGAGGCGCAGTTGCTCCCCCCGCCGCCTGGGTACGCCCACGGTCGGCGTCTCCAATCTGACTACTCTCAGAAGTAAGGCAAGTAAACAAACTCAGAGGTCACAGTCTCTTTTGAAATCCAGATCGGGGTCCTTACTATAGTGCGTTTCATCTAAGAGTTCCTTTGCCGTCATGTTGGCATTTATTTTTTGTCACTATCGTAAACAAGCTAAACGCACTCTGCGTCTCTTTCTCTTTCACACTAATTTGCATTAGTGTCCACTTTACGATGTGTATGACCATCATTATTCCGTTGTGTAAAAGGGATGGCGCAATTCATCCTATACAGTATATTAAGAAAACCCTGTCCGACCCATAAGGATAATAAAGGTTAGGTAAACACATGACCAAATATAATATAAAATTTTACGTAATCATCATAGTACCAATACAAATGAATTTTGGAATAATCTTTTTTTCCCGCGAATTAATTCCAACTTCCCCGAAATTTAGTAATTTTTAAAAAAGTGTCAACTTCTGTATTATTATGAGCGAATAGCGATGCGACCACGCGCCGTGTGCCCTGCCGCCCGCCGCCCGCGGAAGGGGGCTTACCCACATTTATTAAGTTACCACTTTTTGCGAAATAATATTTATTTTTTTAGGGGGATTTTTTTTTAAGTTTAGCCCGGTTTTGTATCCATTAGTAGAATCAGTTATCGATACCTAACAACACCTTCACGGGTCGGACAGGGTTTTCTTAACATACTGTATAGCTTCATCCTTGTCTAACACTGACTTACCTCGTCACGTTAGGGATAATCACAACATAGTATTGTTCGCGGATGACACTTTCTTTCTTATTTTTAAAGTCAGGCGTCAGCTAGCAAATTTTGACGAAGTTAACAATGCACTTTCTAAGTTGTCAATTGGTTTATTGTAAATCGGCCGCCGGCAGAAGATACCACCCACCAGACAAAGCCTTGCTGCCAAGCGATTTGTCGTGTTCCGGCATAATGTCTGGTGAAGCCGTACGGAGGACGGGTCTGAGCAGTTGTGTTACGATGTGTGCAGGGTACGATGCGCCTAATGTTGTTGTCTTGGGAGTTTGGTCGTGGAGGGTCTTCAGATCAATCTCCCTTTGGCGCAGCATCGTTGGTCGTGTTGTTGAGTTTAACATTGCATCACCTCGCTCAACTGCCGTCTTCCTTCCTATTCGCTCAGTTTTTCTGAGTGAATAGGCTCTTAATAAACTAGCGCGCTTTACCATCAACGATCGCATCACTGCTTACTGTTAAAAAAAACCTTCTTTTAAATGAAAAAAAAAAACTAATGTCATAAAATTTTCTACGCCAAACGTCAGGCAGCTAAGTACCAATGTTCAACTGAATGGAGTAGAGTTGATCCCTTTCGATTCGACAGTCTTTCTTGGAGTAACTATTGACGCCAAGTTACAATGGGGTCCTCACATTGAGAAACTGTGTGTAGATTCAGTTCTGCCGCCTTTGCTGTTAAGAAAATTAGACAGATAACTGATGTGGATACAGCCAGAATTGTTTCTAGTCGCCATGTTTATAATTGCGTCTAAGCTGTCTATGGAATATCTTAATTTGACAGGATTAAATTAAAACGTTATCTTCTATCCTTTTCTTAACGAAATGGAAAGAAAAAGATGCACATAACTTAAAACTAATTTAGTTTGTGAATATCACAATCGGCGCCATTGTATGTTTTGTAGTGTTGAATGTATTTTGTAAGTTATATATGTTTTTAGTGTACAATAAAGAATATAAATAACTTTGACTTTGTCAGGTGATGTATGTGTAGATGCAGGTACTAGCTTGGCCACCCGGTTTTACCTGCATAAGTTTCGATTCTTTGGAAATAACGAGTTGAATAGTAAAAGCATATACACCACCTATGTGCTAAATTTCATCCAAATAGTGGTTTTACGAGGAAGAGTAACAAAGATAGGTACATCTAAACATTCATGTCTGTAATAGAATAGAATAGAATACTCTTTATTATGTACACCATATAGATTCATCATCATTGACCTTTTAATCGTCCCACTGCTGGGCACAGCCGCACAGGTCTCCTCTCATACAGAGAAGGATTGAGCGTAATCACCACGCTTGCTCATTGCGGGTTGGCGATTTCAGACTTAAAGTCCAGGTTTCCTCAAGATGTTTTCCTTCACCTTCAGTCATTGGTGTCCAAGATATACTTAGAAAGTACATATAACTTCAGAAAAGTTACATTGGTACTTGCCTGACCTGGAATCGAACCCGCGCACTCATACCTGAGAGGCTGGTCTTTTAACCACTAGGCCACCACGACATAAATATAATAAACATAAATATAAAGATTTTATAACAGGTGACACAATGGGCGGTCTTATCGCTAAGAGCGATCTTTTACAGACAACCTTTGGATGGAATACTAAGGGGAAGGAGAGAGAAATAGTGTAGGTAGTCTACGGTGTACTATTTACATAGAGTATACAATAAATAAGTACGTTAAATGTATCATACTAGTTTAACTAAATATATACATCTAATTAATAAACATTATGCAGGAGCAGATAAAATATAATGACATGTGTTCAAGGATGATCTAAGCTACGCGCTAAAGGGCAAATAACACGCGGACTTCCGCGTGTTATTTGCCCTTTAGCGCGTTTTGATACTGGCATATACTTATATGCCAGTATCAATCCTTTTATTTCAAAATATCACTGAGGTCATAAAACGACGGAGAATCTTAACACCGCGATCTAAGTTTAAATCGAATTGGTACAGCGCCATCTATCGGTTGGAATGTCAACCAAAAGTATTAACTGACTTTATATTATTATACCAAACAACATGTTTAAAGAGAGAGGAAGTGCTAGTTGAGTACCAAGGTTACGTCAATATAAATTTCGATCTCCGAAATTATTGGCCCGTGTGATGTCGGGCTTAGAATAGTACCACCCCATATCCTCCCGTGGGTATCTAGGACGCTAGAGAGGCGACTAAGGGAACTCTCAAGAGGGTTTTCTTATTTTTTGGCGGGAAAGTCAAGCTGAGTGTCACGCTCGTTTTTCATTTGACTTTTAAAATTATTTATAGTGTTGTTTACTAAATAAAAGTGCGTGATTTATGTAGTAAAAAGTGCATTTAGTAAATAGTTTATAAAGAACAGTGAAATATCGCAGCATAGTGGCCACATCACGACTTTGCCCCAAACGTAAGACAGGTCACGCTGCAGTCTTTTTTTACATGAATAATTCATAATTACTTGACATTGGCTAAATGCACAAACCGTGCGAAGTCAAAAAAGAAAGCCCTGAACTCTCACGAGGGATGCGGGAAGCAGCGCTTCTCCTGTAGAATATAAAAATTATTGCGACCCCCAACCCAAATGTCAAGCGTGGGGAGTTTGGCAAACCCAATGAGGAAAGCCTTTGTCTTGCAGTGAACCTCCTATAGGCAGAAGAAGAAGGAGAAGAAAATATTGGGATAAATAATAGTATTTTATATGTTAACACTGGTTATAAATTATCTGTGTACAAATTTTTATCTATATTTGAGCCAAATTCGATAAAAAATAGAGGTAAACAAATCGTTACTAGGCAACGAGTAGTTTACGCCTAAAAGACGGATGTTAACAACCTTTTCTATATACATGATTTTCATAAAATAATAATCCTACTTCCTACTAATATAAATAGTTTATTTATGATCTGCATAGAAGGCTTAACCGATATGAATGAAATATGACACATATGTAGGCTAATTTCCTAATAGCTAAAATATTTTGATACATACATATTATACTTAGTCCATACTTGAAAGTATTACAATGCATGTGTTATGCAGTTGATTTGAAAGTAATTAAAATACGCAAAATTATATTGACAAAGCCTCAGCTTTATTCATTGGTTGAATTCCACAAAATGTGTTTAATACCGGGATTTCACCCATCATTCTTTTTTTGTAGGGCTATCACGTAATATTAAGCCTGACTTGTTAATGGTTTTTCGAAATATTAAGTTATTATGTATGGTATTTTAGTGATTCTATTGAAATATGCTATAATAGGAATTGTTAGCATGTAAAAGGCAATAATCATGTAAATATTTGTAAAACGTGAGTTGTGATGCCCCTGAATTGGTTTGTTTACCTCTATTCTCTATGGAGCGTGGCGTTAGTATAGGTAAATCTGCTCAGTAGTTTTTGCGTGAAAGAGTATCAAACATCTGACTACTTTCGCATTTATTATTACATACAGAAGTTACCACCCATCAGACAAAGCCTTGCCGCCAAGCCATTTGTCGTGTTCCGGCATGATGTCTGGTGAAGCCGTATGGAGGAGGGGTCTGAGCAGTTGTGTTGCGATGTGTGCCGGGTACGATGCGCCTAATGTTGTTGTGTTGGGAGTTTGGTCGTGGAGGGTCTTCAGATCAATCTCCCTTTGGCGCTGCATCATTGGTCGTGTTGATAGGTTTAACATTGAATCACCTCGTTCAACTGCCGTTCTTCCTTACTATTCGCTCAGTTTTTCTGAGTGAATAGGCTCCTAATAAACTAGCGCGCTTTACCATCAACGACCGCATCACTGCTTACCATCAGGCGGGATTGCTAATAAAATACATTTAGCCATCGATGCTCACGATGTTTTCTTTCACCGTTTTCAGAGCTGTAGGCCTAGTATGAGTTTTCAATACGAAACTCGTTCGATCGTATCGAGCGCGTTTGGCGCTCTCATTGGTTGAGAATTCTTACGACCTTGAAGCGGGCCAATCGCTGAGTCAAACGCGCTCGATACGATCGAACGAGTTTCGTATTGAAAACTCATACTAGGCCTACTGTTGTGATGAAATAATTTACACAAAATAAAGCGTCTGACGGGGTTTGATACTACGACCTTGACCTTACTAAAACTTGTAAGTCGCTGCTGATACCACTAGGCCACCGCTGCTCTTAGCGGCTCAAGGTGGACTTAGTTGTTTCATCATTTCGACCGAAAGACGTCCATTGCTGGACATAGGACTCCCCCACGGATCTCCATGACGACCGATCTAGCGCCTCCCGCAACCTACCCACGCTGCGTCTTCCGGTGCGTGGTCACCATTCGAGAACCCGTTGGCCCCATCGGGCATCGGTTCTACAGGCAATGTGTTTAGTGTTGCAATTCTT
The DNA here is from genome assembly GCA_037179545.1 of Sesamia inferens. Classification (NCBI taxonomy): domain Eukaryota; kingdom Metazoa; phylum Arthropoda; class Insecta; order Lepidoptera; family Noctuidae; genus Sesamia; species Sesamia inferens. The sequence goes on along the minus strand of CM073951.1, from coordinate 11,021,304 downwards.
CGGGCTATGTCGGCTACTCTCGTTCTTCTGCGGATCTCCTCATTCCTGATTCGATCACGCAGTGACACCCCAAGCATAGCCCTCTTCACTACCCTTTGAGTGACCTTGAGCCTTCTTATAAGGCCCATTGTTATCGACCACGTCTGTCCACGTTTGTTTAGAAATAAAGACAGGAGTTTTGGCGGGAAAGCTAAGTTGAGTGTCGCTCATTTTTCATTGAACTTTTAAATTGTTTATAATGTCGTTTATTAAATAAAAGCGTGTGATTTATGTAGTAAAAAGTGCATGCAGTAAATAATTCATAAAGAGCATTGAAATATCGCAGCATAGTGGCCACACGATGGCTTTGCCTCAAACCTCCCTCGTAGATGGTTCACGCGGCCATCTATTTCGACTGTCATTGGCAATAATGGTGGATGTTATTGTGAATTTCTATTTTTACTTGAAATTGGCAAAAGTCATAACTAGTGCCACCCTACAAAAAAAAAAAAAGAAAATAAAGAAAACAAAACAAACTCATTTTTCATCGTTTATAATTCACAGAAAGGTTGCCAGACACTATTATGTTAATTTATTTAAAGTCTTGATCTTATACTATGAGATCACTTATACATTTACAATATATAAAGAAAACCCCGCCTGACCCATAAGGATAATAAAGGTTAGGTAAACACATGACCAAATATAATATGAAAGTCTACATGATCATCATAATAACAATACTAATGAATTTTTAAATAATATTTTTTTCCGCACATTAATTCCAACTTCCCCAAAATTTGGTAATTTCTTAAAAAAATGACAACTCCATTTTTGACGGTATTATTATGAGCGATGCGACCGCGAGCGGCATGCCCTGCCCCCCTTTCGCCCGCGCATATATTGCCTACCGCACATGTATTAATTTACCTCCTTTTGCGAAATAACATTTATTTTTTAGGGGGATTTCTTTTAAGTTTAGCGCTGCTTTGTAGGCATTAGTAGAATCAGTTATCGATACCTAATAATACCTTCACGGATCGGACAAGGTTTTCTTTACATATTGTATACTTATTACAAATACATTTCATTTATGTACAATGTTTTCGGTGCAAACTATGTGTTAAGTCATGATTTCAATATGAACATTTCTTTTAACTAAATACAGCCCTGTATTTACGCAACACAATCCCCCTTATTCATAAAAGATGTTTAAAGTTGACTAGTGATAAGCGATTCTTTAACCATACATTTTAGACGTTTGCACGTCACTTAACTTTAATCTTCGTTTATGAATAAACCCCTTAAACACTGTGGTGTATATTCATAAAGGATGATTTAAGTTAAGTGACTTTAAAAGGTCAAAATTGAATGGTTATAGAATCGCTAATCACTAGTTAACTTTAAGCAGCGTTTATAAATAAGGGGGTATATATGTAGCAATGGGTTTCATTCTGACAGTTCAATATTTGAGTAACAAACTTTTTTCGAACATATAGAGCAATGAATTAGCAATAGGTATGGTTCAAAACAGGGTAGTTGACTAAAAAAAACTAATTAGTCCGTCAGTCAGATTTCCATAAAAATACTAGACACGTATTTTTTCTTTTTTCATAAAAACAAAAAATGAAGGCGACACAGTGCGTTGAAAACTCGTGTGACGTCACTGCACGCTACACTTTTTAGCGAGCAGTAACGTCACCAGCCACCACTTCTGATCTTTCATGTCTTCTATATTTGTCAATTTTTATTAAATATTGGATACGTATATTTTGTTTTATCAAATAAAACAAAATATACGTATCCAATATTTTTCTATAATCTGAATGACGGACTAAATAGAATCATTTTTTTTACACAGTAACATACCTATCGTTCAAGAGTAATAGTGTATTATGTAATTAGGGTGATGATAACCCTCATGGAAGGAAGTCGTAACTTCAAGTACACAACGTTATTTTTTGTTTATACGAATCCTGAATATAGTTTGTTCAGAATAAGCAACTGAATCGATTCCAATCATTTTTACACCATGCTATCATATATTTTCCCAAATACATTTAGAAATTGTTGCAGTGTGGTTACCGAGCGTTACCTTTATAATTGTAGGTCATAGTATTAGGCGCGCGGCGTGCCCATACCAGCAGACACCCGCGCCGCGCACCTGTAAGCGAGGGCGATCAAATGATGCTTAGACCATATTTTTGTTGGGATAACAATCTCATAACTTTGTGATTTTTCATTATATCTTTTTGAAATTTTGTACATTGATTCTTTACGAAATACTGGACACGTGTTTCGTGTTTCAAATTAACAAAAAACAACGTTGCATAAGTTTAACACGAAAGAAACGGGTTTGAGAACAGTTTAATAATACTGCGGACAAATAAAATTAGGTCACTTTGGAATTCTGAATCAACATTTTACTCCATCGGTGTAGTTAACTAAAGATTAACATAAAATCACGTGACTTAGTTAACTGACTAAACATAATCCCCCTTATTCATAAAAACTGCTTAAAGTTAACTAGTGATTAGCGATTCTTTAACCATACATTTTTGACCTTTTAACGTCACTTAAGTTAAATCAATCTTTATGAATAAACACCACAGTGTTTAAGGGGTTTATTCATAATCGATTATTAAAGTTAAGTGACGTGCAAGCGTCTAAAAGTATGTTTAAAAAATCGCTAATCACTACTTACCTTTAAGCAGTGTTTATGAATAAGGGGGAATACCAGTCACTTCAGTTGTTATGCTACGTTACAATTGTACTTTTCAATTTAGCACTCTTAAAATTCGAATTATAACGTTGTTAAATTGAATAGCACAACTGTGACGCAGCATGATAACTGAAGTGACGTCTAAACGTAATACCAGAAATAGCATAAAAAAAAAAAATCACATGACTTAATTAATTAAGTCATGTGATTTTTTGTTTATCTTTACTTAATTACCTAAAACCGATGGAGTTTAGTTGAAAATATAAAAGAGGTAGTAAACAGGGACGGATTTTATAAATAAAACTATATAAATTTTGCACCAAATAATAAATATGAGACATTTACAATCTTATTTGCTACTATTTTATTTACAGGCTTATTCTATTAAGAGGTGATTTTTCAATTGACAGATAATATTCGTTCGTGGAATAATTATTGACGTCTGACAGTTTATGCATGGAAGGGTTGTCAAAAAATCAAAATTATTGCTACGATAAAGTTATCTAGCTTTGGAAAAATCAACTCTAAGACAATGTAAGTTAGTAGATTATTCAATATTGAGATTTACATTTCACTGAATACTTTTAATACATCCTGATATTTGAAAGTGCCACAATAGTATACTACGGTACGTGTAACTTTAATAGTCTAGCGAGGATGCAAATGCCGTGGATTCTATTTTTATTTTTGGTTTGGTCTTAATTAAATCATACTTTATTGAAGGGAAGCCGATAGGAATCGGCATGTGAGAAGTGGGACTAATTAAGTAACACGATTCGTATACTATTTTTTAAATCAAGCGACTTAAACTCTCACCTTAGTCACACTTTTTTGTGTAAAAAGTCACAGGAAAGCGTGTCTCAAGAGCGCGTATAGGTCGCCGAGTGCAATAAAAATATATGATAACACGCCAAGTGCACAGAACAATTTCAATCACAATCACTTATATTTAGTCGACAATGCAAAACAATCGATTTCTTTGAAATTTAATTACATAGCGTGGTAAATGCATGACACAAACAGTAGATCGCGGACGAGAAAGTTGTGGAACTGTTTTGATGATTCAACAACATTAATTTTTTCGTAATTCCAGAAATTAAAAACAATATCGTTTTCTTATCATAAACTCACTATCAATTATTAGTATAATAATTACTTAGATATTGGAAGGCTATAATATAATTAATATTAAAAATGTGTCACCAGAAATTTATACATATTTTTATAAATGAAGGAGATTAACTATAAATAAATTGAAATTTTAATAATTAATTAAATTCGCAATAGTAACACCATGGCCGTTAACAAACATAAAAATATAAATCTGATAGATACAGTACGCACTTATTTGTTTTGGTCACCCCATGTATAATATTGGTATTTAGCTCCATCCACCCGGTTAGATTGGAAGCTGACCTCCACATATTTGGGAAAAAGCTAGGCAAATGACGATGATGTTTTTTCTAAGGGTCTACGGAATCCAATTTTCGCAAATCATCAAGACAAGGAGGAGACACGCCAGAAAATTACCACCCACCAGACAAAGTCTTCCTGCCAAGGTGAAGCCGTACGGAGGACGGATCTGAGCAGTTGTGTTTCGACGTGTGCCGGGTACGATGCGCCAAATATTGTTGTGTCGAGAGTTTCGTCGTGAAGGATCTCCAGATCAGTCTCCCTCTGGTGCAGCATCGTTGGTCGTGTTGTTGGGTTTAATATTGCATTACCTAGCTCAACTGCCGTTTTCCGCCCTATTCACTCAGTTGTTTGAGCGAATAGGCTCTTAATAAACTAGCGCGTTTACCATCAACGATTGTATCACTGCTTACCATTAGGCGGGATTGCGTTCAAGCACAAGGTTATAATTAAAAAAAAAACAATGTTTAAAAAAAAACATGAATCGGATAAAACGGTCTCGAGTGTATAAGCGCACTAACGAACAGAGTGACGTTATCATAAATTTTCGGAAAAATATCGACTACACAATAACTAAGATCTTATCCAAAATATACAAAACACTATCCAATTACTTTACAATTTCCCTAATTACAAGATAAACACGTCATGTCACGTTAATCTCCTCATCACTAGCGCTAGCGTCGCTGTCAAAATCATCTTCCTCCATATTTTGAAACGGAATTTCGCGGGAAAACAATTGACCGCCGGCCATCTTGTCTTCATAACCTCGAAACCCATTTGACGTTGTTGCGTAAACTTTTTTCATATCCTCATTTGTTTCTTCGTTGTTAGGGGATAGTGGAGATAGTTTGGGCTTGTCTGCTTCAGCATCAGAGAGATCTGGGTGTGGATTATTCTTGTTTGGTAGCGTTTGTTCGCGAGACCCACCTGATGCGAGGAGTTCCCGCTCTTTTGAGTTTCGCCATTTCATCCGGCGGTTTTGAAACCAGATTTTTACCTGTGGATAGAAAAAACTTGGTTAGATTTTTATGAAATTCACCTTGGGTCATGCGGTAGCGAGATGACCTGGGAGCTAACTGCGAGGGCTGGTTCGAGGTAGCACGGAAAGAGCGTTTCTGTGGAAAACTGGGTTGTGGAGGTCAGAAAGGCTTTATGTGAAATACTGGTATTCAGCTGGGAAAGAAGGGAAAAGGATAGAAAAATGTTGAGTTGCAAAAACGAATACGGAATATTCTTTTCTAGACTTTAAAAGAGATTATTGTGTTTGTGTCGGCATTTTGTCTCTCATACTCAGATGGGAAACAAAAATGGCGTGTAAAAGTGTTTGTATAATGCATAGACTTTTTAGTTACTTAATGACGAAATTACTCAGTAAGTAAAGTCATCATTATCATCTCAGCGTTAATCCCAGTCGCATCCGAAGCTTTTTCAGCTTTGGAGTTTGGGGTTCGCTTTACCAGTCTAACTGCTGATTTTGGTTAAACTTCGATATTTTCCGTGAAGCGACTGCCGTCTGACCTCCACGACCCGAAGGCGATATCTAATCATTGCAGTTAGACCAATTGTTGGACTTTTGAGGGCTCCAACAACCCGTAACGACTGCCATTAGATGTTCGTATGGCAACCGGGACCAACGGCTTAACTTGCTTTCCGAGGCACGACCAGACCAGTGCAAATATTCATATTCATGCATACAAATATTTGCACTGCGCGGGGATCGAACCCGCTTCTCCTTGCGAAACGGCCGCGTTCGCTGCTGTTACGCCACGGAGGCTGTCAATTTTATTTATCAATATCATTAATAAAAGTCATGTTTCGTTAAGCATATACCAAATCCACAGAGCTTGAAAATCTGCTCTCACCCTAAGCAATATAAAGCGTTAATCCTGCTAATAAATGTTCATTCCGTATTAATAACAATCATTCATTTTCCCAATTGTATTAAAAAGGCATCACAAGCTTTTATACCAATGCCAAAAAAACGTCATAATTGTCCAAAATTATCATCATTGACAGCAAAAAGGGCGCGAAACAGTACTATTTTATACTATAGACACTTTTTTTCACAAATCGATTTCTCATTTGTATCGTAAAAAATATTTTATATTTTTTCCGACAAAAATTCTAACAGTTTTATGGAATAAATAGCGAGTAACGGTGCATTGTGTTTGACGTCGCATGTTATTGATGGTCGGAGGCGGGGCCGTGCGGGTGTGTTCCTTTGCCTGCGTTGTGTTTAGAAAAAAAATTGACGTTTGACCGCGCGCGCGGTTTTTTGTTGTGATTCTATTTTCGTATTTTTATGGGCAATGTTTTTACCCTTTGTATATTGACTTTAAAATAAATAAAAATTGAAAATATTGCTGTCAGTATAGTTCTTATGGACTAGCAAATCATGAAAAAAACTATTTGTGGCTTAAAAATCCTTTAAATGATGCCATGAATAGAAATATGTATACTTATGTAACGTAACAGCATTTTTTTTATTAATAATTATAAACTAGCGCTTGACCGCAATCCCGCCTGGTGGTAAGCAGTGATGCGATCGTTGATGGTAAAGCGCGCTAGTTTATTAAGAACCTATTCACTCAGATTGAGCGAATAGCAAGCAAAACAGAGGGAGACTGATCTGGAGACCCTCCACGACCAAACTACCGACACAATAACATTTGGTGCATCGTACCCGGCACACATCGCAACACAGTTGCCCAGACCCGTCCTCCGTACGGCTTCACCAGATATCATGCCGGAACCCGACGAATCGCTTGGCGGCAAGACTTTGTCTGATGGGTGGTATCTTCCGCCGGCGGCCGATATTATGGCCTACCACCGAGAAAGTTTATACCTACTATTTAGTGATGAACTACTTACCGAGAGAGTTTTATACTATGTAATGCTGAATTACCTATTCCTAATGAGATCATAGGTAGGTAGGTATGCAATTTTAATTTGAATTGTTATTGAGAATTTAAATTTAGAAACATTTCTATACTCTGAAAAATACTACTTATACTTACTGATAAATTGTCATTTGTCTATGGTTGACCTCAATCGAATGAGTATCAACCGAATGAGTTCCATACGTCGTTCATTCGATTGATCGAACTCATTCAATTAAAATAGCAACTGCGGTAATACCACAATGATGTTCTCAATAGTATGACAATAAAAATGAACATGTCAAATTCCAACAAAAGATTTAAAAAGATAATCCATCATAAGAGCGATGACGCGTAGGCGTGAGATATGGTTATTATAACTATTTTATTGAAAATATTACAATGTCATTCTTGTTCTGTGAGCAGAAATAAAAAAGAAATGCGTTGTAAAAAGCTAGTTATAAGTAGTGTTATTTAAAAAGCAAACGTTTTAAAATACCAGTTATCTAATTTAACCGTAGGTACTGGGCTCACTGTACTCCCTTTCACTATCAGAATGTCTGTTTTCCAACAAGTAGGATCACTGATCATTTTTCCACGTCATGTTTTTTTTTTAAACTAGATGAGCCAGCATTTCCTAACTGACTACCTCTGAGAAGAAATAGCCGAAACAAACTCAGGGATCATAGTCTTTTATCAAGTCCAGACATTAAAAATGAAAATGTTTACAATAATTTACGTTATAATTTGCTCATATACATTGCTCTATATGTTCGAAAACGTTTCTGCTCGACAACGTATGTATGTATAACGCAATGTATGTTGTTGAACTGTCAAAATGAAACGCATTGCCACTGATAGTGTGTTACATAATTACCCTGCTGATTATGCTTACTCTGCAGTTCAAATCCTCTTGTTACACAGAGAACAGGCAAGCATAGATTAGGTACACACAACAGATTATGTTATCTGAGTTGCCTTTGAAGTAATAAGAGAATTGTCTTGCGATGACTTAAGATGACATAGGCAATGTTCCAGATGTTCCCATATGAGAGATTGTGCTCAATACCCTCAAAAAATCGCTGTCTTGCTGAGATAATAATTAGTAGATGATAGATGACTATCTTTATTCTCATAGAACGCCGAAATCAATTTTCCAGATCACCGTAAAAATAAAACGTTTAAAAAGTTAAAACGCATTTTTTTTTTTCAAAAATATATTTCTTTCACTTTATGACAAATGGCGCCCGCCGATTGCCCGTAACCAATCAAACTGATCGATGTTCGCGCCCGATTCAAATATCGAATCATTTGTCAAACTTTTAAATATGACTGTTTTTTATGCGCGCCAATTTTCATTGTGTCAAATTGAATCGTTAAAATCTTGACAATCTTTTATCGAAAAATAGCAATAATGTAAAGATTTTCATGGTCATAATACGGTTTTATAAGAGCAGATTAACTCGATAAACTATCAATTTAAACTGTCAATAAACTAACGGTTCTGAATTTAAAAGATGCAACATTTGTAGCATTGCTTTACCTAATGCCTATACATTCCCCACTAATTGAACACAGAGAGTGGGCTGTAATTCACCAAGTGGGCTCACCGGAAACCGGCGTGTTCTAAAACCAAACATTCTAAAACACGTGACATCTACTAACCACCAACCTAATAGCGTAACACACTACTCACTATCAATTTGAATCACTCTGTAGCATATTGCTAATTCATTGCTCCGTATGTTTGAAAAATGTCTCTGCTCAGCAAAGTAAATAACACAATGAGTGTTATTCAATTGTCAAAATATAACCCATAGCTACTCATAGTGTGTTACGTAATAGGGATGTATCCAAGGTATGAAAATCAAAAAAATAATTAGTCCGTCTTATAGATAACAAAAAAAATTAAGACCCGTATTTTTTATTTTATATATTAAAGTTACGGAGTGGGGGCTAATTACGTCACGCCATGGTATATTTTGTACAACGGCGTGACGTCATGCGATATTTCAAATCAATATATCTTCCTAAGTATTTGAATAAAAGAAAAAATAAAAAATACGTGTACAATATTTTTTAGAAATCTATCTGATGGACATTAAATTATTTTTTAGGATACAAGCCAATTACTCTGCAGGTATGGTACAGTACAAAAAATCACATTGATGCAAAGAATTGACTCGAGGCTTCTTTAAACGTATTTCTATATCCGTTATAATCTCTAAATCCTCGACAATGATAACGAAAGCCCTCAACCCCACGGCATCAGGAAGCTGAGAAGCAAAAGATCTCTGTAATCTACTGACCCTCCCCCCTCCCCCCGCAGACGGGTCCCACAGACCCTGGCGTGAAGGGTGGCGACAATATGCCGCTGGCAGATGACGCCGGCCCTTTTGTGAGTAGGGATGTGAAGAGCAAGGAATGCCTATCGATATTTTTGGTTAGGATATGTCTTAACTATAGATAAATGAATTTCTGAGTAATGTACGTTAGACCCCTTTCTTCTCTATAGGAACGTTCGCGTTGGAATGACCAACTAACGACTACCTTCGTCTTTCTGCCTTAAGGTTTTAGACAATTTAAAAGTGCTGTAATTAATTTACTTTTTTATATAATTATAAACTAGTGCTTGATTGCAATCCCGCCTGATGGTAAGCAGTTATGCAATCGTTGATGGTAAAGCGCGCTAGTTTATTAAGAGCCTATTCACTCAAAAAAACTGAGTGAATAGGAACGAAGACGGTAGTTGAGCAAGGTGATGCAATGTTAAACCCAATTAATAACACGACCAAAGATGCTGCGCCAGAGGGAGATTGATCTGGAGACCGACCCTCCATGACCAAACTCCCGACTCAACAAGATTTGGCGCATCGTATCTTGCACACATCGCCACACAACTACTCAGAGCCGTCTTCCGTAAAATAAATGCTTTGATTTATTGATTATCAAAAGATAATTATTTAATTGTGTCTGATTAAAGGTATATGCTTGATAGGTTAAAAGGAAGCTTGATAACGAATGTTAAATAATAAAAAAAAATATATCGATAAAATTCTATCGACCGTCGACACAACACTATAAGAGACAGGGGTTCGCCGGCTAAGTATTAATTACTTTTTGACATATTCACTTTTATTACAATTTATACGGAATAGAGATGTAACGCGTGAAACTGACATAAATGAAGCAAGGGAAGAATTATAGTATATAAGATGTTATGATTAAATGAAATCACTTTCTTTCTTGATCCCATTTTATGGTGTTTTGTTATTAACTAGCTTTTGGCCGTGTCTTCGTTCGCGAGGAAGTCTGTAGACACCATAGTTTATTAACTAAATTAACAACCGTATTTTTGTCATTTTTATAAAACTCCTTTTGATTATGCGTTTTCGATTAACAGCAGTGTTTTTTTTTCTACTTTCTTAATGAACGTCCATTCTTTATGAAAGTAGAAAATCCGAAAAAAAAATTCTTTTTTTAAAATTTTAGTGAATCTTTTCCACTAGTCACTCAACAACCAAATGGAAACAAAAAAGGTTCAATGAGCTTGAATTGAATGAAATAGCCACATCGAAAATCGAAGCAAACACGACGCTGAATGTAATAATAATCGTGGAAAAAATATTTTATGTTTTTGACTTTATGTCTATGGCACAGCTAAAATATAATGGTACTATTTTCATTAAACCATTGTATTTATTACAACCATAATATTTGCCTAAAAGTCATATTTGCAAAGGGTTAACAAATATGTTTACTATAATTTGAATACCTACAGTATAATTTGAATAGTAAAAATTAAACAAATATGACATGTGTCAATCAAAAAGTCAAATGGTAAAAAGAGACAGATATATGCACCTCTTTGTAGAAAGAAAAGCATACTGCTTATCGGTTAGAATGCAATTCAAATTCAAAAGCAAACATTCGAACAGATAAAAAGAGATAGAAGATTTTTATCATAAGTTAGAAAAGGACAGATTGACTTGGCGCGCAAAAATAATGTTTGCAAACAGAACGCGGTAAAAGTTTGAACAAAAAGGTTTCGTATCCATAAATAAATAAATGCAAATATTTGAAATTGGAACGCCGTGAATGTAAACACAGAGCAGTTTGAATATTCATTCGAAATATGAATATTTCAGTTTGGCGTGGTCCGAGAATGAAAATCAGATTCATTGGGTATAGGTAGGTACCTGGCTGTTATACGCTTCTTGATAAAATCAATATGGCCAATTTTATTTTCTGTACACATGTAAGTTAATTTTGATACTAATGCCATTTTAACACTGACTTCTAATATAGTTTAGGGCTTTCTACAAACAAAACTATTCCAATTTTACTATGTATTCAAGCTATTACAATCTGTCAGATTTCTTTATTAGTTTTTCAACTTTATCTCTAAAGCAATAGGGTTCAAGGTTGATTGGATTCAGATAGCTTGACTTGCTGTCGTCCGATTTGATTTGATTTGAAAGACTAAAAAAACTAATTAGTCCGTCAGTCAGATTTCCAAAAAATACTAGACACGTATTTTTTCTTTTTTTATATAGGTATACAAAAAATCGCAATCAATCCTTCTCTGTATGAGAGGAGACCTGTGCCCAGCAGTGGGACGATAAAAAAAAGGTTGATGATGATGACGATGATACAAAAAATGAAGACGACACAGTGCGTTGAAAACTCGTGTGACGTCACTGCACGCTACACTTTTTAGCTAGCAGCGACGTCACACGAGTTTTAAACGCACTGTGTCACCAGCCACCACTCCTTATCTTTGATGCGTTGCCATGAACAAAATATACGTATCCAATATTTTTCTATAATCTGAATGATGGACTAAATAGAATCAATTTTTTTAACCAGGAAACATGCCTATTGTGGCACTCCGAAAAAAGAGAGGAAACGAAGTTTCGTCTATCTTTATCTCTTTCATCTATGAGGAAAGAGATAGTGCTAGACCGAAAGCATACGCCATCTCTCACTCTTTTCAAACAAAAAAAAATACTGCAGATTATACCTACGCGTACGGTAAAAATACGAATAATTAAAAAAATAAAAAAAAAACGAGTGTGCTTATGACCACACGACTGAAGTGAAACTTCTTTCGCACCATCTGTATGGTATATATATATATATACAATATGTTACGAAAACCCTGTCCGACCCACAAGGATAATAAGGGTTAGGTAAACAAATGACCAAATAAAATATAAAATTTTGCATAATCATCATAGTAACAATTCTAATGAATTTTGAAATAATCTTTTTTACCCTGTAACTTCCCCAAAATTCGGGAAATTTAAAAAAGTGTAAACACCATTTTAGACCTTATAATTGTCGGCTTTCTTTTGATTATTTTTTTAGGTTCTTTAGCGGCGTCAGTGTGTCTAGCCGCCGACGGCGGCAAAGGAATAATTAGAGCTGTACTAATTTTTGCGTAATAACGTTGCTATTATTCGAAACTGTACCTGGCCGAATGATTTGTTGTAAAAACACAGATTACCTAATGGTAAAAGTACTTTTTTTGATTATCGATTAATTACTCATAACAATATTGTAACACAAGTACCTATTATTAGTAAATAGGAACTAGAAAGGTCTTATGAAATACGATTTTAGGAGAATATTATAAACAATGTAAAGCATTTAAGTTCACCTGATTTAAGTTATGTGAAAGTTCTAAAATCTAAAGAATGCCATGCGATGTTGAATCGATGCGTGAAATTCTGAAATACAAAATTGATACCAAAAATCGATACGACAAATATTTTGAATACTTTCACACCTCTAGTCAAAGGGCACCGCCGTGCAGTTAGAGTACCTATTTTTATGAAATAAAAATAATTTTTATTTTAAATTTATTAGTTTCGCGTAGACATGGCGTCCGTGTAGACGTATCGTTTATTGTGTGATCACATAGTTTTCTAACGTAATGTAACCTGCTGATGGAAGGTACCTAGTGAAACTGCAATTGTGTTGTGTTGTGATCAGGTGTTGAACGATTCGGATGTGACTACTTCTTGTTCAATGAGGTTCCAGCATGACGGTGCCCCACCATATTTTTGCCGACCTGTACGTGAGTACCTCCACTATCAGTTCGGCGAGCAGTGGATTGGTAGGAGTGGACTAACGTTGTGAAACACCGTGCTAATATCGTGGGACGGTGCCAGGCCGGTATCGTTCTTAGTGAACGAAATATGGAACAACATCTCCGCCACAGCCATTGTGCTCATCGAATGAAATTCGAAGATACATTCGGAGGGTCAGACGACCCTTCTACTTAAAAAAAAGTTCTTTTCACGAGCTGCCTAAGTAGGTATCATTGTTTCTTTCTAGAGTCGATAAACGTGGTTAGACTACCAATACCTACATGCATGAGGTCAACTGAGGTCATGACCTGTGCCTGTGTTGCCATGAAATTACCTATTTATTTTATTTAAGTTATTTATTTTTAAGGGGGTATTTTTTTTTTAGTTTAGCCAGGTTATGTACGCATTAGTAGAATCAGCTAACGATACCTAACAACACCTTCACGGGTCGGACAGGGTTTTTGTAACATACTGTATATATGTGTGTACAATATATACATTTATACACATATACATATATTAATTTTCTATAAATATTTAAATTTATTTCATGCTTTCATTTATAAATTAATATTTTTGCATAGACCTCCAATTAAAAAAAAAAAAAAGTGGATTCCTTCGGGGCCAAAAGGTCGGGCTCTTCCTCCTGAATCAGGGGACCCCAAACTCGGGTAGTCCACGACCTTTGGTTCCCGAGATAATCCACGGGGGGGTGAGGTAACTAAAGGGGGTCAGGGGGGGATAGGTTTCGTGGGTTTGCGGGGGAGGGAGGGGGAGAGGGGGCAGTAGATTCCCTCAGGGCCAAAAGGTCGGGCTCCTCCTGATTCAGGGGACCCCAAACTCGGGTAGTCCACGACCTCTGGTTCCCGAGATAATCCACGGGGGGGTGAGGTAACTAAAGGGGGCGGGGGGGGGGGGGTAGATTTCGTGGGGTTGCGGGGGGTAGGGGGGAGGGGGAGAGGGGGAAGGGGAGAGGGTGGAGTGGATTCCCTCGGGGCCAAAAGGTCGGGCTCCTCCTCCTGATTCAGGGGACCCCAAACTCGGGTAGTCCACTACCTCTGGTTCCCGAGATAATCCTCGGGGGGGTGAGGTAATCAATGAGGGGGGTCGGGGGGTATTCGCAGCGTCATGTTCTCGAAGAAATTCATAGTTCTTAATCAATCAAGGTACTTAGCTTAATAATTGAGCTTATGAGGCTCGAAATCAATTTGTACTTTGTGTCCAATTATAGTATTGTGACGATATCTTCTTCTATACTTTCAATTATATCAGAAATATTCAGCAAAAATATATAAAACAATATAAAAGCCAGAACAGAACGAAATTTATAAATTATTTGTGCTCTTAGGTAATCAATTGTTAACAAATCTTAAAAAGATCCAAAAAATATATATTGCCTTCGGCGAGATGCGAACTCACAACTTCATACTCGACTCAATTGTTAACAAATCTTAAAAAGATCCAAAAAATATATATTGCCTTCGGCTAGATGCGAACTCACAACTTGATACTCGACATGTCATGTAAAAATTATTTTTTGACGACTTCCAGCCACCCGAACGGGCTTCAGCACAGTAGACCACATACATACGCTACGGCAGGTTATACAGAAGACCGAGGAGTATAACCTACCCCTTTGCTTGGCGTTTGTGGACTACGAAAAAGCCTTTGATTCGATCGAGACCTGGGCTGTACTGCAGTCTCTCCAGCGGTGCCAAGTAGACTATCGGTATATTGAAGCGCTGAAGGGTTTGTACGAAAACGCCACCATGTCAGTCCGAATACAGGACCAGACCTCGAAACCAATACCTCTCCAACGTGGTGTCAGACAGGGAGATGTTATCTCCCCGAAATTGTTTACCGCTGCATTGGAGGATGTCTTCAAGGTTCTGGACTGGAAAGGACTGGGCATCAACATCAATGGCGAGTACATGACACACCTTCGGTTTGCTGATGATATCGTAGTCATGGCTGAGACCGCGGAGGACCTGAGTACAATGCTCGAAGACCTCAGCAGAGCCTCCGAGCGAGTCGGTCTTAAAATGAACATGGGCAAGACGAAAGTCATGTCTAATGCCCATGTTGTACCGACTCCTATAAAGATTGGAGACTCTGTTCTCGAAGTTGTTGACAGTTACGTGTACCTGGGACAAAATATCCAGTTAGGAAGGTCCAACTTCGAGAAAGAGGTCAATCGTCGAATCCAACTCGGCTGGGCTGCTTTCGGGAAGCTACGAAGAATCTTCTCGTCCGAAATACCGCAGTGTCTCAAGACAAAAGTCTTCGACCAGTGTGTGTTGCCAGTGATGACATATGGAATTGAGACGTGGTCGCTAACAATGGGCCTTATAAGAAGGCTCAAAGTCACTCAAAGGGCAATGGAGAGGGCTATGCTTGGGATTTCACTGCGCGATCGAATCAGGAATGAGGAGATCCGCAGAAGAACGAGAGTAACCGACATAGCCCGAAGAATTGCAACACTAAAGTGGCAGTGGGCTGGACACATTGCCCGTAGGACCGATGCCCGATGGGGCCGACGGGTTCTCGAGTGGCGACCACGCACCGGAAGACGTAGCGTGGGTAGGCCCCCGACAAGGTGGACCGACGACCTGGTGAAGGTCGCGGGAAACCGCTGGATGCGGGAGGCGCAGAACCGGTCGTCGTGGAGAACCTTGGGGGAGGCCTATGTCCAGCAGTGGACGTCTTTCGGCTGAAATGATGTCATGTAATATTTACATGAGCCAACTCCTTGGTTGTAGTACAGACGAAATAGGACTATACTTTGCTTCCGTTCGCCTTGCCCGATCATTTTTCGTAACATTTTTCGTAACGCTTTCGCCAGTTTACTCCCCAAGTCAAGCGTGCCTAAAGAAGTTTCACTTCAAAAAGATAATTTGAAACAATAGATACGAAATTTACCGAGTTAGATATGCCTATGAGGAGTTAGCATTATACTACTACAGATAATGAAAATCGTTTATTCATTTTGGCCTTAGGCATAACTCAAACATACCTTTGCCTCCCTTCGACATAAGAATGAAAACATTATCTAATATACCTACGCCCTCATGTGGTTCAATTAACCGAACGAAAATCGTTTTTAACACAAAATAATATAATAATTATAATTAAATACGAAGTTATACCAGCAAGAACATCAAAAGCGTTTAAATTTTAATCTATTGTTGTACTAGAGACAATTAATTAATTCCAACAATGGCGTGGATTAGATGGCGGGAGAAGATATTACGATGGCGGCATTTAGTCGATTCGTAGAGATTTTAGTTGAATTATAAGGTTCTGTGGGGTAAGTTATATGATTTTATCTTTTTCAGCTTTCATAGGGGTGAATTGAAGTAGGTATTTTGATTATAGATAAGTAGACCTTTTGGTTAGGTGGTAGATAGCGGCATGGCTTCCTTTTCGACAGTTCTACGAAATTCATTGAGTTATTTGCGTTGTTGAGCAGACGCGTTGTTTTTTTTTTGGCGTTTGTAGGCACCGCTACATGTGTAAAATGGAAAGGCGAGTGCAAAGTATGACAATTTAATGAGATCAGGCCAGCCAAGGCCCGAAGATCATGGGGCCTTGGGCTCTTGCCCAGAGTGCCCAAAATAAACAGGCGTTATTTCGTAGGCAGTAAGGCAGACATAGTTACTTCTGCTTTTATAATGTTATATAGTATGTGTAGTAATTCTGCATCATCTGAATAGCCTGTTCTAATTACCCAAGTCGGGGTCGGGTCCCAGTCTACCCGGGTACAACTCAATACCAGGACCTATGTTAGGTATAGTGATTCAGCACGATGCCAATAGTACGGCTTATAAACCAGCTACACAAAAATAACAATATGAGAGTCATCATCATATTCTTGGCGTTTAGCCCCGGTTGCATCTTCGGCTTTCGCGTTGGAGCCCGGGGTCCGCTTTCCTGCTCATTCTCTTCCGGCCATTTGATAGCATCTTGTGGTGTGAGTGGTTGAGTGGTCAGACGGCAGTCGCACTCGTAAAAGCAAAACAAGCCAAACAATAATGAATAACAATAACAATACAGGGCATTTAAATTAATTAAATTCAAAAGTCATTTATTCAAATTTGGCAGAGAATCAGCACTTTTTGAACGTCAATATTACATAAGATAGTCCCCCAAAACGCCCACCCATCGACACTTCCTAGCGTTTTCGCTGGGAAGAAGAAGTGGCGGAACAAAGTCCAGCAGCACAGCTGTCTGTTCATTTAAAAACATATGACTTTATATAATACGGTTTATGTAAAGTAACTAAAATAACATTTGATGTTCTGTAAAGAACATTAAATTATATTATTTACTAGCTACTAGCTAGCCACGTCAACACACCTACCAGCAAAGCAAAAAATAAAATAATTAAAAATGGAAATGTAAGTAAACACTTAGGTATATTACCTAAATAAAAGTCTCCAGGCATATAGGGCGTGTCACCTCACATAATTATGCATTGTTAAAAATAGAAAATTATATGAACTCATATAATCAGCCAGTAAGCTAGGTAGGTCTGGAGTTCTGTAATTCTGAATTTCAAATCATACCCTTATCTCACGTCATCAATTAACATAAGACCCTTTTTATCAAACTAAGTTCAACACAAAAATGTTCGAGTAAGTATTTTTGTGTTGAGTTTAGTTCACTAAACTACATAAACTCGCTAAACTCAACATAAATAAAGGTATGTGCCCACGGGAGTATCGTATCCGCAATCTTGGGCGCTGCGCGTTGCTTGCGTTTGACATTAAATAATTGTTGGCCGGGCGGATATCTGTGTTCGGAACGAATAGAGGTGGACGGGTATTCTGTTGCGATTGTTTTTTTTTATGTAGAAAATAATGGTTTATGATTATGTATTATTGATTAGTTTTGTGGGTGGTATGAATTAAAAATATTATGGTCCTGGATCCCACATAAACAACAAAATGCTCCCACAGCCTCCTCTCTGTCCACGCGAGCTCAGTGCAGAATGATGTAGATGTCACATGGTTTTGAATTTTTCGTTCTAGGTCATCCCAGTTTCCTTGCGAGATTTTTGTTCACCATTTTTTCTTCAATCCTGTCAGAGTTCCTACCTACGACCGACAACTGTAAGTTGCGGTGTAACTACAAGGTCAACAAGAGTTCAACTGTTGAAGTAGCAATTAATGAAGTCAAAATGTTGAGAATGAGAGAATGAGATGAGAATAGGCTCTTAAAAAACTAGCGCGCTTTGCCATCAACGATCGCTTACCATCAGGCGGGATTGCGGTCAAGCGCTAGTTTATAATTATTAAAAAAAAAGAAGCATGAAATGTGTTCTTTATGGTTTTTGTAATTGTATTTTTAAATTTTTTCAATTTTGAAATACAATTACATAAACCTTCTTTAGCGGCTTTGTGCACTTATTTGTTATTGTATTTTAATTGCAGTTGTAGGTGATAGGTATCTTTGTGGTTGTAGCTTTGTAAACGTGTTTTACATGGCTGGTAAGGTGTAATCTACCTACAGATGACAGCAGGCCAAGCTACCCGAAACATATTCCCAATTAATCTTGATTACATGAACGATAACGTTGAAAATCTAATACAGAAATTTAATAGATTCATGTGCTGCCGCCTGTACTTGCGAAATTTTAAACAACTAAAAAATGTAACTATGCGTTAAAAATAATTTACTGGAATGGCTGAACAAGTTCTGTTTTATTTTATGTACCTTGAAAATAAAGTATAATAATTTACTACGGACGACAGCAGGACAATCTACCCCAAACTGTCAGATATTCCCAATCAACCTTGAGCCTTAATGCTTATAGATAAAGTGAAATTTTAATAAGGAAATCTGACAGATTGTAGTAGCTTGATGTGCTGTCGTCTGTACATAAGTTACCTATAACTCGATTTAGCATGTTATAATTTTAAAAGCTAAACACCTATATTGAACACCTATTTTAAATGTAAAACCTATAAATGCCATGTTTTGAAGCCAATAATGAATTTGAATATCTACTTACTTCAATCTGACGATTAGCAAAGTAGCCCGGCAAGCGACTGCTGCGTTACGTGTGTGAGTTTACATACAAGTTTATTAAACCCATCCACGTTATAGGAGTAATTTTTAGTGCGAGCAATAAAATACACATTCTAAAAAGCCTTGATTATTTATAAAGCAGAAACGATATAAAATATTCAGCCTCTGCCGGGTCTGTATGCTAACAGTCTGTGAAGAGGGGAGAGTGTCGTTGAAATTTATTTAATAATGACCAACCGTCGAGATTTTTCCAGAGATTACGAAGACATTTCTAAGTTAGCTTATGAAGCAAAAGGAGTTTGTAAGGATTACTTAAGGCGTTCTTTAGGGCTCGGTCCTCGGCCCATTAGTGTTCCTACTCTGAATAAATGATCCATTGTACACTGACTACAATTTTATCAATGTTTCACGATTTGCTTAGTCGTAGAACGAGAGCTCCTCAAGTTTTTAATTGAGTTTCTTAATTTGATTGGACGGCTGACACTTTCACTCAATCTGTGTGGTTCTTTCCTTAAAATACCATTTCAAACACCAATCTACAAGGTCTTGACACAATCATGTCTGGACCTTAAAAAAGCCTGAGTTTCAGCCTTTCTTTTCAAAGTAGCCAGATAAAAAACGTCACGATATTATATTTTGCATTGACGTTTAAAAGTGTTTGTGCAAATCTTACAGAAAATAAATGATTTATTAAGGCCAGTGTAATATAAACCTTCTTAACTTACATCAAACTTACTTACAATAAACATAGCTATTACAAATTGTATCATAATCATAGCTAACCAATAAAACATTCCGCCCCTGTCAAGTCTATACGCTCAACAGTCTGTGGAGAGGGGGACGTGGAAATTTATTTAATGATGTCTAAGTATCGAGAATTGAAAGAATCGAGAGTTGGAAATTTCTTAAGAAATAAGCAGTACCTTTGTACTCAGATCTTCATTTTGTTGTATCTATATGTATTTTATTGTGTGTACATAAATAATAAAATAAATAAATAAAAATAAATATCGAGATTTTTTGTGTAATTGTTGTAGACGTTTCGAAAGTGTTGGCATTTATAAGTGTGTTTAGTTTATGAAACGAAGCCTCCCTACACGCCCCGTGTAGGGAATCTGTGCTTCTTTTAATCTAGGAGGTAATATTCTATCTTTACGCCTTCACGCTCCTAGCGCTACAGGAAACGCATTTGCCATCGGGAGTCAGTAGAATTGTTAAAAAAAAATGGAGGTTATATTCTGTAGTTTCTGCAGAAGGCTCTAGTTTACCTTACATATATAGCTAAAACTTTTGTTACACCATTCCTATATTAATAACTAGCGGCCGTCCGCGATTTCGTTCGCGTGTACTTAGATATTATGCTCGGCTCTTACTGGTCGTAGCGTGATGTTATACAGCCTAAAGCCTTCCTGGGTTAATGGGCTATCAAACGCAAAAAGAATTTTACAAATCGGACCAGTGGTTCCTGAGATTAGTGCGTTCAAACAAACAAACAAACTCTTCAGCTTTATATATTAGTATAGATTTACAACAAATATTTTCATATCTATCAGAAGCCAGAAAGTCTGACAACCAGGCTTGCCAAAAGGTACTTATCGTGTTACCCGAAAACTAGGTTGTGGAGGTCAGAGTCAGTCGCTTCATGTAAAAAGAGGCGTTCAGCTACATCTAGTTGGACTGGAAGCTGATCCCAGGGTAATTAGGTAAACGGTAAGCCGTTGGGAGAGGAGGGCGGCCGAAACGAGTTTTCTTACGAAAAAAAAAAGCAGGAAGAAAGTATAAGTTCACGTTTTCATAACTTGACGTGGAGTCTACGTTATGCCTTTATATCATGTATAGGTATCATCATTCATCATCATCATCATCATTTCAGCCGAAAGACATCCACTGCTGGACATAGGCCTCCCCCAAGGTTCTCCACGACGACCGGTCCTGCGCCACCAGCGTCCAGCGGTTTCCCGCGACCTTCACCAGGTCGTCGGTCCACTTTGTCGGGGGCCTACCCACGCTACGTCTTCCTGTGCGTGGTCACCACTCGAGAACCCGTCGGCCTCATCGGGCATCGGTCCTACGGGCAATGTGTCCAGCCCACTGCCACTTTAGTGTTGCAATTCTTCGGGCTATGTCGCCTACTCTTGTTCTTCTGCGGATCTCCTCATTCCTGATTCGATCGCACAGTGAAACCCCAAGCATAGCCCTCTCCATTGCCCTTTGAGTGACTTTGAGCCCTCTTATAAGGCCCATTGTTAGCGACCACGTCTCAATTCCATAAGTCATCACTGGCAACACACGCTGGTCGAAGACTTTTTGTATGGGTATGGCACACAGCATCTCCTATCAAGTTATAACTTATCATCATCATCTCAGCGTACCATCGCGGTTGCCACGGTTTTCGCGTTGGAGTTGGGGGTCAGTTTTCTTACATTTTCGCCTCCATTTCGCACGATCTCTGGCATCTCGTGGTGTGAGATTGTTGGCACGCATGTCATCTCTTAAAACGCCAAGCCAGCACTTCTTTGGACTACCTCGCTTGTTCCGGCCATGGCAAGACATTTGTTACCCACGTAACATGGTTTTCGTAATTCGTGACCGTACCAGCGTAGGCGACCCTCTTGCAGTTTGCCTGCTATGTCACGGACATGAAGACTGCCACTGATGCGGGAGTTCCTGATACGGTCGTTCCGCGTAACTCCACATATCCACCGCAGTTTATTTATCATCCTGTCAAGTATTTATTAACTAGATGTTATTAAACCCTTCTTCGGATGGATCGTGAATACGATACGCATATTGGCACTTATCTTATAGAATCACAAAAGGGCAAACCCAAAACAATAATAAAGTTTTTACAAGATTGAACATTGTAAAAACGACCTACACTGTAATGATCTAACTTACCCCTAGGACCTACATACAACATTTTGTAAATAAATCAAACGTTTATTTGTAAATAACCGACAAACCGTCTAAATCCTACTAAGCCATTCGGATATTCGGATACACACCGCAATCTCTGTTCGCAAGTACCTCATAAAATTCAGATATCGTAAAAAAGGCCCTGGTACGAATATCCAAACGCGAGCAAAAAAATAATATAACCCACCAATAGCGGAGCTTTCACACTTTTATTCGATACAAATCGGCCAATAGAAGCGGGTTTTAAGACGTCGTTGTAGTAATGCTGCCGTCTCGTTCTAACTTAGACCAATTCTATATTGCTGTTTCGCGGGAATGGGTGTATTGTCTCAAGGAGCCAGACGTTTGGAATCTGCTGAGAATTCCTCGCGGGTTCTATTTTTCAACCCTTTTATTTTCTTTTCGTATGAAGGGTTTTGAAGTTAACTTGTTGTTTCTTTAATTATAAAAGGATACAATTAAAAGATTACGATGTTGTTTTAAGCTTTGATGTTTATTTCATGGAAAAAGGCGTGCCGTGTTCGTGAAGAAAAAAATACGGCCATTTTTTTTGGAAAGCTCGTTTAAGCCGCCTGTCATTCGAGGACTTTTGACACAGACGGATACGGGTCGCCTAGTTTTACTACATTCCTAAATACTTATTAGTTTAACCCAGGAGTAGGTATATATTTATTAGGTATTCAGTGCTTTAAAAAAATGCACAATCCGTTACGTTTCCACAGGTTACTTGAGTTTTAAGATACAGAGTTGGAAAGACGATAAGACAGCCTCAGTGGCGTAGCGATAGAGAACGCAGCCGCTGCGCAAGGAGGCGCGTATTGTATGCATGAATATGAATATTTGCACTGGTCTGCTCGTGCCTCGGAAAGCACGTTAAGCAGTTGGTCCCGGTTGCCATACGAACATCTAATGGCAGCCGTTACGGGTTGTTAGAATCTTCGAAGTCCAAGAATTGGTCTAACTGCAATGCTTCAATATCGCCTTAGGGTTGTGGAGGTCAGACGGCAGTCGCATCACGGAAAATATCGAAGTTTAGCCAAAATCAGCAGTTAGACTGGTAAAGCGGACCCCAGACTCCAAAGCTGCAAAGCACGACCAGACCAGTGCAAATATTCATGTAAAATCATAATATTGTTGCAAATTATTTATTTACATCATACATGTTGAATCTATACACTTGAGAACGATGACGAAAGACGTGTACGTAAAAGCGTCCGTTAGAGAAAATATTCATATTCATGCATACAAATATTTACAACGCGCGGGGATCGAACCCGCGCCTCCTTGCACGACCGCGCCTCCTTGTTCCTTGCGTAACGTAACGCTACGTCGCTACCGTTACGCCACGAAGGCTATCCAGTGCTACTGATTGTGTGTTACGCAATAAATACGGTAGTTGACTAAAAAAAACTCATTAGTCCGTCAGTCAGATTTCCAAAAAATTCTAGACACTTAATTTTTCTTTTTTCTATATAAACAAAAAAATGAAGACGACATAGTGCGTTGAAAACTCGTGTGACGTCACTGCACGCTACACTTTTTAGTGAGGAGTGACGTCAACAGCCACCACTCCTGATCTTTGATGCCTTTTATATTTGTTAATGTTTATTGTTTTGATAAAACGAAATATACATATCCAATATTTTTCTATAATCTGAATGACGGGTTAAGTAGAATCAATTTTTTTTTATCCAGGAAACATACCTATTACCGGCTGACTGTGAACGTATCTACTATAAAGTACTAGGATTACCTGACAGACAAAATAACCATTTATCTATTACAAAATGAACAATATAGCAAAATAGACCCAAACATCAATGAAAATAATAAACAACGATATAAATATAACAGGAGAAAGAGGTAAAGTAAATTGAATGCCACGAGCAGTCGCTCAGTTGAATGATATTAAGTACTGAACGAATCATATTACGAACGAACGGTATTGCTGAAAGTATGGCTGACGGGGATATATTAAAATGAAAAAGATTGTTGTTACCTATGTGTGTCATGGGCGAAGCCAGCCTAGACCTACCGGTATTTTTTTCTTTTTTGGATAATTAGGCACCTTACAGATCAGAGTACAGTTAGGCATATTTCCAAGTATATCTTGGACACCAATACTGATTACAAGGTTAAGGAAAACATCTTGAGGAAACCTGGACTTTTAAGTCTGAAATCGCCAACCTTTGATTGCATTGCAAAGCATTGAGCTAGCGGGGTGTTTATGCACAATCCTTCTCTGTATGAGAGGAAACCTGGGCCGAGCTATGGGACGATAAAAAGGTTGATGATGATGATGATAGATCAGAGCCACACTGGGGCAAGCGCCCCAGCTTGCCCCAATGTAGCTACGCCCATGATATGTGTTTATATTGTTTTGTGATTTTCGAATTATATTATATGCTGTGTCTAGCGTGGAGTTTTGGCTATACATAAATAAACTTCTGAAAGGGCTCAAAATTGATCTTCTTACAACAAAATCAAAATCAAAGCATTTATTTCAAATAAACCAGCTACAGGCACTTTTGAATTGTCAGAAGGTTGGTCAGTCAGTAAGATGATCCTGTGCCTCCCGCATCCAGCGGTTTCCCGCGACCTTCATCAGGTTGTCGGTCCACCTTGTCGGGGGCCTACCCACGCTGCGATATGCAACATACAGACGAAAAAGTTTGAGACGATGTAATAAAAGTTTCTCTTTAAAATGGCTCCATGGTTTAAACCTAGACCTAAAGATACATCTTGTTTTGTCAGCTAATTTATTGTTAACCGACTTCAAAGGAGGAGGTTTACAATTCGACTGTATTTTTTTTTCATGTTATTACCTCCGAATTTTCGACTAGTTGAACGAAATTTTGGTCCAGTTTTGCAAATGTAATCCATATGAACACTGTATAAGTCCTTAATTAGCATTAATTGTATGCGCGACAAATGGACGATTAACTCAATATCGCGCCAACTGATTTGGATGAGTCTTATTTTGTGAAAGGATATACTTACAGTTTGGTCTCATAGAAATTTTATATAAATCGGTTTAGTAGTTTGGTTTTTAACACACTCGAAATAACAAAGCCAGAATAGAGAATATGGTAATTTATCAAATTATTACAAACTTGGGTAATGATCATCTGAATAGCCTTTTTACAACCACATATTTTGGGGTCAGATTCCATTCTAACCTTAAGCAAGTGTTTTTTTTTAATTATTATAATCTAGTGCTTGACTGCAATCCCTGATGGTAAGCAGTGATGCAATCATTGATGGTAAAAAGCGCTAGTTTATTAAAAGCCTATTCACTCGGAAAAACTGAGTGAATAGGAAGGAAACTGCAGTTAAGCAAAGTGATGCAATGTTAAACCCAACAACACGACCCAATGATGCTGCGCCAGAGGGAGATTGATCTGAAGACCCTCCACGACCAAACTCCCAACACAACAATATTTGGCGAATCGCACACATCGCAACACAACTCAGACCCGTCCTCCGTACGGCTTCACCAGACATCATGCCGGAACACGACGAATCACTTGGCGGCAAGACTTTGTCTGGTGGGTGGTAACTTCTGCCGGCGGCCGATGTTATGGCCTACCACCGAGATAAAAAAATTATATGTATTTTGCAGTTACGTAAATGTGGTAGAAAAATTCAATTCATGGGGAACTTAATAACAAAAAAGTACTTTTACGAACTAAGACTTTATTTTTCTAAGTTATATATGTACTTTCTAAGTATATCTTGGACGCCAGTGACTGATTACGTGTTAAAGGAAAACATCTTGAGGAAACCTGGACTTTAAGTCTGGAAGAATTGCCAACCCGCATTGAGAAAGCGTGGTGATTACGCTCAAGCCTTCTCTGTATGAGAGGAGACCTGTGCCCAGCAGTGGGACGATAACAGGTTTGATGATGATGATGACTTTTACGTGATTGAACCGAAAAACCGTGTAGCGTCCTGAATTTTGCACTAACAGATTGGCCACCATATAAAAAAGGCAATTTCACCCCTTTTTATCCCTACGAAAAAATCAGTATCAAAAAATCAAGATTGAATAAACAAAAGAGCGCTCGATTTTAATACTTAGTTGAATCAACCCGACTCAACCGCAGTCGAGGGGGCGAAATCGTTTAAATGAATAGCCGAGGGGATGTGTTCGGATAATTGCTGGCGTTTATCGAATTAGGGGATGAAGGTGAGCTGTCTTAGTTATTTTGGGGGATGTCTTGATATGTAGGTAAACCGTTTGATAGGTTTGCCTAGTTTTACATATATATACAATATGTTAAGAAAACCCTGTCCGACCCATAAGGATAATAAAGGTTAGGTAAACACATGACCAAATATAATATAAAATTTTACGTAATCATCATAGTACCAATACAAATGAATTTTGAAATAATCTTTTTTTCCCGCGAATTAATTCCAACTTCCCCGAAATTTGGTAATTTTGAAAAAAGTGACAACACCGGTATTATTAAGAGCGAATAGCGATGCGACTACGTGCCGCGTGCCCTGCCGCCCGCCGGCCGCGGAAGGGTGATTAACGCACATTTATTAAGTTACCTCTTTTTGCGAAATAATATTTATTTTTTTAGGGGATTTTTTTTTAAGTTTAGCCCGGTTTTGTATCCATTAGTAGAATCAGTTATCGATACCTAACAACACCTTCACGGGTCCGACAGGGTTTTCTTAACATATCTACTGTAAATATAAATTCACCCGTTCTTTTCTTAGTAACTCCCATTTACGTTCATAAATCCGCACCCTAATTCCGTAACACACTATCACTAATCAATTTGAAGCATATTGCTAATCCACTGCTCCATATGTTCCAAAAATGTGTTTGCTCAACGATCTAAATAACGCAATGAATGTTGTTGAATTGTCAAAATGAAACCCATTGCTACTGATAGTGTGTTGCGCAATTACCTTCCTTATCATATTCCGCCGCGTTTCGATTAGTGTATTTATTTGACCTTTCCGAAGGATATCACCAAATCGATGATGATCAGCAGTGCGGATCCCTAGTAGCTGTGACTAAGTCGCCGTGAAAACTTAAGTTAAAGTGAGCATGAAGTGAAGTGTCAATAGTGTCAATCCCTTACTATTAGTTTGAATGACAGCTCACTCCACGATCATGAACCAAGGGAAGCGTAGCTTTACTTTAAATCATCATCATCATTTCAGCGTTAATCCCAGTCGCATCCGAAGCTTTTTCAGCTTTGGAGTCTGTGGTCCGTTTTACCAGTCTAACTGCTGATGTTGGCTAAACTTCGATATTTTCCGTGTAGCGACTGCCGTCTGACCTCCAAAACCCGAAGGCGATATCCAATTGCTGGACTTTGAAGAGCTCCAACAACCCGTAACGACTGCCATTAGATGTTCGTATGGCAACCGGGACCAACGGCTTGATGTGCTTTCCGAGGCACGACCAGACCAGCATAAATATTCGTAGTTTTACTTTTAACCTTTGAGTTTATTTCAGCCTATCTTTTCAAAGCACATAGATAGGAAACGTCATTCAATTTTTAAAAATTGACTAGTGCCTAAAAGTGTTTATACAGACGACAGCACATTAAGCTACTATAATCTGTAAATTTTTTAAATTAGATTTTCAACTTCATCTCTAAAGCTTTAAGGCTCAAGGTGGATTGGGAATACTTGACAGTTTCGGGCAGCTTGACTTGCTGTCGTCCGTACAAACCTGTTTACAGATAATAATTATTTGATCATTTAATCAACTATTGCCTCAAACCTTCCTCGTAGATGGTTCATGCGGCCGTTTTTTTCGACTGTCATTGGCAATATCCGCCATTATTGTGAAATAGAATCTTCAAAGAATTTCTATAATTTGTTACACGTTTTATTGGCACAATTGTGGTATCTATTCCACAGGGGCCATTGATCAAGAGTTTAAGTTGAAGTAATCGAGTGCGTCTGTTGTAATATTAGCGATGAAATAAAAAATATAATTTACACCTTACTTTTTTAAACAACCCTTCGAAAAGGCAAAAGCCCAAACGCATACAGCCTAACCAAAAACTCTCAATACTAAAACTCAAATACAGCTCCGTAATTGTTTTAAACGGTTCCTACAGGGGGAGGAGTTGGACGGCTGCGTATGACAGCCCCCTCTTTGTATCCTTAGGGGTAACAATTTTTTGTAACACCCCTGCTGAGCTCCCCTCTGGGGGAGGAGGGGATATTGTATCTTTACGTTCAAACTCCTTGGTCGGTATGTTTTGATTTTTTAATTATAGGACTATAATGGGTTTGGAGGAATATTTATTTTTATAAAGGAATGTAATCATTTTGCGTTAGTATTGTGTTTGAAAGGGCGTAAGTAAATGTTTTTTTTTATTTTTAACAATTTTGGTTGTTATGCATTGGCTTTTGGCGATCACTCGGGAATTCTTTAGTTGCAGACTAATTGTAAGTATTTCCTTTTAGATTGAATGAGTCTGTCTAATCAGCGGAGTATTATGAAAAAAAAAAAATGAAAAAAAAATAGACATAAAATACAATACAGTCAAAAGCCGTCGTATTCTACCTTGAAATCTTTCTTAAAGTTTGATAATATTGTGTATTGCTTGATGTAATTAATTAGTGATATAACGACCCTATTATATTGTTATACTCTTTGGGTACAACGCACTCACTGCTTTCCATATATTAAACAACTTCATGAATAACTTTACCAACTAACCTGACTGTCCTTTAATCCAAGTTTCTCTGCCAGCTTCTTCCTGTCAGGCTTGGAGATATACTTTTGTACTTGGAACCTCTTTTCTAGACCTTTGCGTTGAAGATCAGAGAAGACGGCGCGACGCATCATGCCACGGCGAGGTTTACCTGGGAACAACAGATCTTTTGAAGAAATATTTACTCATATAATCTTCTTATTACCACTAAAACTGCGCTTGTAAGGCGCGCTCAAACTCTATCCACTTTTAAAACTATGATAACATGATTCAAAAAGCACTTCCTCTCTCTTTTTAAACATATTTTTGGTCAGGTACAAAAATAATTATTATTACATAGAAGGAACATCTTTTTCCTAATTGGAAAATCCTCATGGATGTCTATCGCCCAGCGTACCATTATTTTTTATTTGCTCTTGTGTGATGTTTATTAATTACCTAGATGTATATTTTTATTTAAATTAGTATGATACACTTTACGTAAATATTTGTTATATAGTCTATGTAAATAATACACTGTAGACTACCTACATTATTTCTTTCTCTAGATTCTTTGTTTTTTTTTTAATAATTATAAACTAGCGCTTGACCGCAATCTCGCCTGATGGTAAGCAGTGATGCGATCGTTGATGGTAAAGCGCGCTAGTTTATTAAGAGCCTATTCACTCAGAAAAACTGAGCGAATAGGAGGGAAGACGGCAGGTGAGCGAGGTGATGCAATGTTAAACCCAACAACACGACCAACGATGCTGAGCCAAAGGGAGATTGATCTGAAGACCCTCCACGACCAAACTCCCAACACAACAACATTTGGCGCATCGTACCCGGCACACATCGCAACACAATTGCATAGACCCGTCCTCCGTACAGCTTCACCAGAGATCATGCCGGAACACGACAAATCGCTTGGCGGCAAGACTTTTCTGGTGGGTGGTAACTTCTGCCGGCGGCCGATGTTATGGCCTACCACCGAGGAAAACTCCCAGGGAAATTTCAGAATGTACTATCAATAGCAAGAGCTCTCATTTTAAAAGTTCAACAATATTCATTGCGTTATAAACGTTGCCAACAGACACATTTTTCAAATATCTAGAGCAATGGATCAGAAATATGCTTCTAAATGATTCCAATTTATAGTAGTAGTCTGTCAAGCAATTAGGAGTTTATTCATAAACAATGATTAAAACTTCAAAAATGTATGGTTAAACAGTCGCTAATCACTAGTGTGCAGACTGTGAACGTGTTAAAATTACGAGAATTGCAATTTTGTTTCAATTTTTCTGTAAGTAAACAAATATCAGTGGAAAAGGTGTTTAGTTTTTTTATATTGCTCGCTTTTTTTGCACCCACCAGATAAAGTCTTGCCGCCAAGCGATTCGTCGTGTTCCGGCATGATGTCTGGTGAAGCCTTATGGAGGACGGGTCTGAGAAGTTGTTGCCGGTTATGTTTATTTCAGACAATTTACAGCCTGCACATTGCTAGTAATATAATTTAGTAACGTAACGTCTACAGGGGGGTAATCGCGTTAAATAAAACAGTCGTATCTAATCCAGTTAAAGTTATGGTTTAGTTTCGGTCACATTTCGTATCGCGCTAAAGTTTTAACTTCGATTGAAGTAAAATCAATGTATGAGTGATACATTTGGTCGGATATATTAGGTATTGTATGCGAACATATGAAATTGGCGTTTTGTATGGGAGGAATAAAAATCGTTTATTTTTTTAATACCTATAATATATTTATTTAATCAGAGTATGATCCATTGCTATCTATGCACTTCTGCCATCTCATAGGTAGTTCGTTTATGCCTTTTCTAAAAAAAAAACATTAGGACGGGAATCAATAAAATCTTTGTAGATGGTTTGGTTTCCAAATTTCTAAAAAAATGGAGCAAGGTCTGGGGAGTACGGTGGATGTCTTAAACTTTCCAATTGAAGCTCCTATAATTTGGTAGCAGTCTGTTGTGCAGTGTGTGGTCTCGCTTTGTCCTGAAGCAGCAGTGGCCTTGTGCGATAGACCAGTCTCGGTTGTTTAGCGGCTAGTTTATCCATCATTATGTCAAGCTGCTCACAGTAGAGATCTACAGTAATAAGGAAGCTGTAGTGCACCACACCGGCACTAGTCCATCAAACGCTGACCAATAACTTTTTTCTAGTTAATTTTCTCTTGGGGCGGAATTTGTATGGTCCACCGGGGTTCAGCCATTGCGATATGCACCTCCTATTGTTGTAGAGTATCCACTTTTTACCACAGGTAATGATTCGATTTAAAATCCCGTCATTATTGTGCCGATTCAGTAATGTAACGCAGCAGTCGACGCGTGTTTGTCGGTTTGTTTCACTCAATTCATGAGGTACCCACCTTTCGAGCTTTCTTATCTTCCCAATTTGTTTCAAGTGCATTAAAACAGTATTATCACTAAAACCGGAGCCCGCGGCTAACTCGGACGTAGTTTGCGATGGATCCGCTTCCACAATAGCCTTCAATTTTTCATTGTCGACTTGGTCTCCGGCCGTCCACGGGAATTGTTCTGTAGGTTGAAATTTTCAGAACGAAAACGTTGGAACCAAAAACGCACTGTGCTTTCTCTAGCGACACCATTTCCATACACATCATCAATTCTTTGAGCTGTTTCTGCAGCACTGGTGCCATGGCGGAACTCATATTCGTAAATAACGCGAAATTTTATATTTTCCATTTTGTAAACTCAATGAATTAGAGAAAAAACCAAAAGATAAAAATACACAAAAGAAATACGGTTTTCGAGACACAAATTGATGAGTAAATAGCTGTATAAATTTGAATTTGGAATATAGGGAGATATTTGAGATCAAAGTGACCAGTACGACAAAACGCCAATTTTATATGTAAGGACCTAATAATAATCAAAACTAAATAAATTATAAGTAAATTTAATCATTTAGACGTAAGTTTGACAAATGGCACAGAAAAAGTTAGCTTTATTTCAACTTTTTCATTTAAGAGCGGTTACGTTCCAATTGCAATCCAGTTATGGTTAAACTATTTGTCAAAAGGATAGCGCGATACGAAACATAACAAAAGTTATGGCTTGGTTGCGATCCAAATCTGTTTTGGTTGAATTATTTTAGCGCGATTGCCCCCTCTGCATAGTACGGGCATGCATATTGCCCGTCATTGCCAGCGCCCTGCGTTCGCGCTGACAACGACTAAACTAATGTTTTATCTTCTGTACTTTTCTTAATGAGATAGAAAGACTTAAAGTTTTACTTTATGAACAACTACTGCTTACTTTGTGAACAACTGAATCACCTCCAAAATCCGACAGTCATCTGCAGCGAGCTGTTAATTCATGTAGTCATAAGTACCTATGTAGAGTGAATAGGCTCTTAATAAACTATTGCGCTTTACCATCAACGTTTGCATCACTGCTTACTATCATCAGGCGGGATCGCGATCAAGCACTAGTTTCTTCTTCTTCTTCAGGTATAGAAGTCCCCTGCTGGATAAAAGTTTCCCCCAAGACTTTCTATTGCTTTTGGGGGTGGGTGCCATAATTCCCACGCTTGTCCTGTGGGTTGGGGATCGCAGTAATTTGATATTCCACAGGAGAAGCGCTGCTGCCCGCTTCCCTGGTGAGAGTTCCCTTAGTCGCCTCATACGACACCCACGGGAGGATATGGGTTGGTTCTAAGCCTGGTACCACACGGAATAAGCACTAGTACTATAAGCACTAGTTAATAATGTTTAAAAAATAATTCACGAACCTCTGGAACTGTGCGCCCATGGGAAACCTCCTGGTAACGGGAACACTTGTGTATGCGCCTGCGCAGGTCGAACTGTAACAAGAGAATTGTTATACTGCATTGTATTAGCTAGTTAACTAAAGGTAAACAATAAAATCTACCGTCTTCAGTTGTCCTGCTACATAATCTATAGGTACTTCTATACTTAATATATAAAACTGAAGAGTTTGTTTGTTTGAACGCTGCGTGATATATATTAAGTAAGCCTTTAGGCTATCCAACGCAAAGAGGATTTTTAAAATCGGACCAGTAATTCCTGAGATTAGCGCGTTCAAACAAACTCTTTAGTTTTATATATTAGTATAGATAGATTCCGCCGCTCTTCCTCTGCCATTCAACGTCATGTTAATCATGCCATTTTCGGTAATCATACCTGTTCCCAGCAGAGGGACAATAAAAAAAAGGTTGATCAACCTTCTTTTTATCGTCCCACTGCTGGGGACAGGTCTCTTCTCATATAGAGAAGGATATTTCGTTAATAACTTTGCTAAATTAAAGCGATTATTGATATAACCTTAACTTGCGTTCAAATGTTGAACTCGATTGCCTTGTTTACAAAGCAAACTAAATCTAAGTTCAGTACACGTTTTTGTTTCTATTTCATTAAGAAATGGACAGAAGATAAAATTATAGTTTAGACCTGTCAAATTAGTCACCTGACGTAAATTAACGTATTTTTGGTCGCCATGTTTATAATCGCGTCTAAACAGTCTATGGAATATCTTCATTTCACAGGATTATCTCCTATCCCTTTCGTAATGAAGTAGAAAGAAAAACAAGCACTTAAATTAGTTTAGTTTGTAAATAAGAGAATCGGCGCTATTGTTGAAAACGACATTTCGTTTTGATCTAAAAACCAGATTTTACTAACTTTTTATGCCGCGAGAAACTAATAAAGCCTTTTCAACAAACATCAAAAATGGCAGAGGTGTACAAGCGCATTCAGCCTAATAGGCGCAAAAAGGGCGTATGCATTGAGACTTTTTGCACAATCGATCTTGTTTGTTGAAAGGCTCACAATAGATTATAGAAAATAATATTAGTTGCTCCTGATTTTGTTCGCATTATGTTAAGATTGATTTTATATGAGGGAGTCAGTATATTATTATAATTTCGGTAGGTATTGATATTTGATGAGAGAAAAAAAAAACCACTGCGGACTTATACTGTAAGACAGTTGTTTTCGGAATTTGCTCATGTTTAGACCTTGTCCATCAGATGAATCGTTTTTAGACAGACGCTACTAGTAAATTCAGCAACACATAAATTGATACTCTGACTGATACGAGGTACCGTATAATAATGTTTGTATGAAGTCATAAATAGGTAAGATAATTTTGGATAGGTTAGGTTAGGTTACCTATATCTGTATATCTCTTTTAGTGTTTTGTATGTAATGTATTTAGGTATAATAGCTTTAGATTGTATGTATAATTAGCTAACGACAGTCCCATTTAATATCCAGAATCTCTGTCCATTCTTTTTTTTTTTATAATAATTATAAACTAGAGCTTGACCGCAATCCCGCCTGATGGTAAGCAGTGATGCGATCGTTGATGGTAAAGCGCACTAGTTTATTAAGAGCCTATTCACTCAGAAAAACTGAGCGAATAGGAAGGAAGACGGCAGTTGCGCGAGGTGATGCAATGTTAAACAACAAACAACACGACCAACGAAGCTGCGCCAGAGGGAGATTGATCTGGAGACCCTCCACGACCAAACTCCCAACACAACAACATTAGGCGCATCGTACCCGGCACACATCGCAACACAACTGCTCAGACCCGTCCTCCGTACGGCTTCACCAGGCATCATGCCGGAACATCATGTCTGGTGGGTGGTACTTCTTCCGGCGGCCGATGTTATGGCCTACCACCGAGAACATAAGATTGCCTGGAAGAGATTGTTGAGTTTTATATAATGTATGTAAATAATTCAATAAGATTAGGCATTTTATACAAATATTTATTTTATTACGCATTTTAAAGTTAACTGTTACGTAAACTTTTACGTAACGATTTAAAGCAGCTGTCAAAAAAGTGTGACTTTAGATTTTTTTGCTTTTGAATGCAACGTTTTCATTCTGTTGGCTCAACGACATTTGACGACACAAAAAATCAAAAGTCATTTATTAAAATTAGGCTGAAAATCGGAATTTTTTGAACGTCAATATTACATAAGATACAATTTTGAGGAGAGAGCGCCGCAGAGCCAGATAACATCACAATCAAAGTACCAATTTATATCATGTATTAGTTTTGTTGAAATGGCACTTTTTCTGTTATTTTTTTTTAAAGTTGCCCCACACTAGGAATTACTCCTGTGTCGTGGGTGCGTTCACAAAGATTTAAAACTCACATATACAAACAGCCATTTTGAATTGTCAAAGGGTCGGTAAGATGAAGCTAGACGCCTATTCCAAAACGTAGGTCTCTATGAGAAAGAACGGGCATAAAACTTTTAAATCATAAAATTTTCACATAGGTAATATTTGATCAAATCCTTAATGTTGAAACTAATCATGTGAGAACGATGCAGAAAGATGTGCTTGTTAAAAACAACAGTTATACAATACAAGCCATATAAACAATTTAAAATCTCATCAATCAGATAATTCAAATAGGTAGCCTACTTGCAGGACCATAAAAAAAACGAACGAGCTAACGAAGAATTAAAATTAACGATTAGGTATATAAAACAGAATTATATATAAAAGAAACTAATAAAAACCACAGCAGACCAATATTAATTTCAATATTAATTTTTGAACCACCACTCTGAGCCACCCCTTAAAAAACATGTTTATCTAATAGATTACTACAACAATAGGTTTGTTTTTACCTCTGTCCGTCAAATTGGGCGTGTCAGGCTTATTACCCGACAAAATGTTACCATTACAAAAATCTGTTGACATAAACAACAATAGTTTGCTACACTGGGAGGTCTCCACAAAAAGTTCGAATTTATTATCTATGGTCGATAAAAAAAGATTTAAAAGTGACTGTTTTATTGTCTGTGGTTTTTAAAAAATGGCGACGTTTGTGTGCAATAAAATAATAAACGGGATTCTCACATGTTATTTTTGTTGTAGATTTAAGTATTTCGACTAACATTTAGATTTTTTAACGATGACATTTAGATCTTTGTAGTTATGACATTTGAGTATTAAAGGCGACATTTTTTATCAGAAGTTGTTAAGGTAAAATAGGATAATAACTAATGGACTGGATAACTAGTGGTATGTTAGCGTCTCAAAGTACCTCGTAGAGTAAGAACATTTAATCTAAGAAAAATTCGATGTGATACACCACTTTATGGTGATTAAAATTAGATTTTATGAATTTAATAATTTAATCAATTAAAGCACTTAATTTCATGTGCCAAAGTCAGTCAACTTTGACTATGACACTTAATTTGTAAAGGTCATTGACACGTACAGGAAAAAAAGCATCAAGCTTCTAAAATCTGTCCATTTTTCCCAATCAAACTTAAATCTAATGCTTTTATAAAAAAAAATTCAAATTTCTTTAATAGATTTTAAACTTTATCGCTACGATAAAGTTTAAAATCTATTAAAGAAATTTGTCGCGTTGTAATAGCGGTAGTCTGATCCATTTGTTTACATTTTTGTCTGATATTTTTGGAATAAAGTAAAAGTGGTGCAGTAGCAGTATGCTTAGTAGAGCTGGAACAAATGCTGACCACCTTAGCTGAATCCTCCCAACGCATCGGTCCCCGGATGAACTTAGACAAGACCAAAATTATGTTCAATGAACGGGTCACTCCGGGACCGGTTGGCGTAAACGGAATGCCGCTCGAAGTTGTTTCAGAATATGTATACCTCGGGCAAATGTTGCAATTAGGGAAAAACAACTTCGAGAAGGCGGCAAATAGAAGGATCCAGCTGGGATGTGCAGCATTTGGTAAACCTCGTCGGGTATTTTCGTCGCCCATACCCTAATGTTTGAAGACTAAAATCTTCAACCAGTGCGTCCTATTCGTCATGATTTACGGAGCCCAGAGGTGGACGCTAACGGCCGGCCTAGTCCATAAGTTTAAAGCCGCTCAGCGAGCTATGGAGCGGGCTACGTTGGGCGTCTCTCTAAAGAACCGCATCAGAAATGAGGTGGTCTGACAGAGAACCAAAGTCACCGACGTAGCTGAGAAGATTAGCAAGCTGAAGTGGCAATGGGCTGGTCACATATGCCGCAGGACCGGCAACCGTTGGGGTAAAAGAGTCCTTGAGTGGAGACCGTGTCTCGGCAAACGTAGCGTAGGACACCCTTGGTCGAGATGGAGCGACAACATCAAAAAGGTGCCTGGTAGTGGCTGGCGGAGAACTGCTCAGGATCGAGCTTGTTGGCGTGGCATGGAAGAGGCCTATGTCCAGCAGTGGACGAGTAGAAGCTGATGATGATGATGATGATGAGTATGCTCATACCACAACTAAATACTTCACTGCTTACAGTGCTTTCTCTAATTGCCCGCGACATCAATGCGGGCTATCAGAAAAGCAGCGTTGTGACATTGACTTTTTAAATGTCGAATCATCATGCTGAGGTAGAAGCCTTTTGACTTTGTTTAGGACTTTCTGATTCATTTTTCTTTTTTTTTTCTATATTTTTTTTTTCTTGATTGAGTTGGTTTAGTTTTATGATTTTCTGGTTCGAGTCACTATAATACTTTTTCTTTCTTTCTTACCTAAGTATGGATGATGACAGTGTGCTAATAGGTGTTGTAAGTGCTGATGCTGGACTGGAATTGGTCTACTGGCAATGGGCTTGGCGATAGGCCATGGACTTCCCATTATCGGCTGCCGATATTCTGAAATAGAAAGAGATTTTATTAAACGTAAGATTATATTTATATTCTCTTTAACCAGTACCATACATAAAACAGTCCTATTTTATGTTCAGGAAAATCTTTGTCTATTGTAAGGTTGTCTGGGAGTAATTATTTTATCGATAAGGCCGCTCATTGTATATTTCACACATAGTCTTGAATGTATCTTCAGCCGATAGAGGCCCACTACTGGACAAAGGCATCCCCCAAGGCTATTCACGATGACCGGTTTTATGCTACCAGCATCCATTGGCTTCTGGCGACCTTTACCAGGTTATCAGTCCACCTTGTTAGATGCCTCCCTATGCTATATAGGGTGTATCCGACATCGTAACGCAAACTTCGCGAAAAGGCTACACCGCATACCGTTGATAAAATGATGATAGTCATTTATATCGTTAATGAGCGGTTACAGTAATGTTAAAAGCACAGTGTTTAAAAAAATGACGTTGACCCCTGATGTGAACTCTATTAAATCAGCTGATCGGATTGTTTTTTTTTTGCGCTTTTTTTTGTGTAATTAGCGAATTAATTATTTTTTCCTTTAAAATCTTATTGGGTTATAAAAGTATAGCAATTATGAACGGTTTAAAGTGGAAAAAACTGCATATTTTTTTTAATCAGGAAAAAACCGGCGAAATATTCCACCACTAGGGGGTTCAGAATCATGTACTGGATCCATGGTACTCGTTTGTGCGTCGATGTCAGAGACACCTTTTACAATATACATAAATAATCGAGATAGTTCTTGGCGATAGGATCGCCCATTGTGTTACCCTTTATAAAATCTTCATACTTATTTTCTTTAATTTATATAGTGCATAGACGACAGCAGGTCAACCAACCCGAAACTGTCAAAAATTCTCAATCAGCCTTAAGGCTTAATTAAACTGTTGTTCCCGTATACACGACTTTTATTTAGGAGTGTACCTCCAAATTCTTCAGCCATAAAGTTGAAAATCTAATAAAGAAATATGAAATATTGCACCTAATAGCTTGATGTGCTGTCGTCTTTAACAGAATTTTGTTTTTTTAGTTAGGAAAAGCAATCGCGGCTCAGCCGACTTAATCAAAAATCACTATCAAAAGTCATTTATTCAAATTAGGCTGAGAATCAGCACTTTTTAAACGTCAATATTACATAAGACAGTCCCCCAAAACGCCCACCCATCTATACTTCCTAGTGCTTTCGCTGGGAAGAAGAAGTGGCGGAACAAACTCCCCAGCAGCACAGCTGTCTGTTCATTAAAAAAAACACATGACTTTATACAATACTATGTATGGTAATGAACACAAGAAAATACAACAACAATGAAATTATTTACCATATACTGAATAAATTTGAGAGACTATGAGTCTAAGTATATCGTTTCAGATAAAATAAAGCATTTTTCAAATCAGCTTATAAATAACGGAATTCTGAAGTAACAAAGTGCTTTACAACGCATTGTGTAGCCTCGCCAATATAGCACCAAATTCACAGGCAAATTTATTACAATACACTGAATTGAGTTTCATTTACCTAGGTCAATAACCACCAGATTGTTCTGTATCAAAATCACATGGCTAGCCAGTTGCTTTCCGGAAATTTCCATGCATGAGAAAACATTGTCGAGTAATTCTATAATACAGGACTATAATAAGCCTTTCGAGATTCCGGATCGGAATAAAACAAGGACATAATAAACGTATTTAATTGACTCAACACCTTACATATTCCCGACTTCGTCATCTTTTATACCGCGAAAATCGAAAGACTGGAAAAATTCCAGCGGCAGTCTTTCCGTCCGACTCCAATTGTCTTCAAGGCTAGAGTGATTAGGAACTTAATAAACTAGCACGCTTTAACATTTAACGATTGCATCACTGCTTACCATGAGGTGGGATTGCAGTCTATTTATTTCTTTCTTTTATGGCTTCGCACGGTTTTGCATTTAGCCAATGTCATGTAGTTATGAATTATTCATGGCGGAAAAGACGGCCGCGTGACCCGTCTTACAAGTGAGGTTTGGGGCAAAGTCATGATGTGGCCACTATGCTGCGATATTTCACTGTTCTTTATGAACTATTTACTAAATGCACTTTTTACTACATAAATCACGCACTTTTATTTAGTAAACAACACTATAAATTATTTTAAAAGTCCAATGAAAAACGAGCGTGACACTCAGCTTGACTTTCCCACCAAAACTCCGGGATTGCAGTCAAGCACTAGTTTATAATTATAAATAAAATACTAAAGTACTAAGTATTGAAAAATGCACGGAGTTTGAGGTCCTGTTAATCGTACAGGAACTCATAATAAAACAAAAGAAAATCAACTCGCATTCCAGAATCAAATAATAAATAATTGAATCTATCAAAGACACGCGGATCGATATAAAATAATCAAAGTTGAACGGCTCAGTAATAGGATAACGACGTGATTACTATACAATACTCGCTGGGTAGGGCGCGTGTGGTTCAAGTTGCGAACTGATGGCGAAATGTATGGTGTAAAACACCAGCCTCTCAAGCGGTGTGCGGGTAAGTGTGCGGTTTCGATTCTAGGTCAGGCAAGTATCAATGTAACTTTTCTAAGTATATCTTGGACACCAATGACTGATTACAAGGTGAAGGAGAAGGAGATCTTGAGGAAACCTGAACTATAAGTCTGAAATAGCGATCCCGCATTGAGCAATCGTGGTGATTACGCTCAATCCTTCTCTGTATCAGAGGAGACCTGTGCCCAGCAGTGGGACGATAAAAAGGTTGATGATGTAGGGAAATAGGTAATTATATAAGTCACAATTATGGATAATATCGGGCACAGCTTGATATATGCTGTGCCCAATGTTAGAAGAGAGGAGACGTTGACGGAAACGTTGCCCTATTTTATCAATTATTCCTGTATCGTGGGTGCGTTTACAAACACTTACCCCCTTATTCATAAACACTGCTTAAAGTTGAATAAACACCACAGTGTTTAAGGGGTTTATTCATAAACGATGATTTAAGTTAAGTGACGTTAAAAGGTTAAAAATGTATGGTTAAAAAATCGCTAATCACTAGTTAACTTTTAGCAGCGTTTATGAATAAGGAGGTTAAACTCACATACACAAAGAGTCAGACCTAGAAAAACTTTCTGTAGGTTATACAAATATTTGTTCCGTGCGGAAATCGAACCCGAGACCCACGGCTCAGCAGTCGATCGCTGTGCCACTGCACCAACCGTGTCGTCAAATTATTTCAATATTCTGAATATACATTTTCTTAGTCTTCATCAATTAATGAATAGGCAAATAATTGGTTCCCCGCTCCCACCCAAGATTTGTACCACACACACCCTGATTTCTTACTGCCCCGTACTGTCAAAGACACGCTGCTATTATATATTGTGGAGCCTTTGTGACGTCATTAATCATCGCCATCCCTTGCTTTAGATTTAAACTATTATGTGCTGTTATGGTTGTACGGGAAGTACTTTATATATGGATGAATTTGGAAGTGGTGCCGAATGCCATGTTTGCAAACTTAACTAAACTTCTCTCAATTAAATCTTCTTCTTTTAATTTCATTAAAAAAAGAACGGAACACTAACAAAACAACCTCTGAAGATTGGAAGCTAGTTCATTGTTAAACAATCTAACCGGGCAAACAGTACTCTGGTCAATTTCGTCGCTAAAATGCATTTAAAATGATCCCCTACATACATACATTGGCTTATTTAAACGGGGCGTACCCAACATAAATTAACTATAACAGACGATCCGTTAAAAATAACACCCAAATAACAATACAAAATGTTATTTTAACGCAACCAAAACGGACTTAAAAAGATATTAAATACCTATTGTTAACAGATCAAAACTATCTTTTTTTTTTCTATTATGTTTATGGATTAAGATTATGTTTATGCTTTGCATTATGGTTTTATTGTCGACGGTCGTTTTTTTTTTGTTTTCTCAAGTGTTGCCAGTATTTTTGCGATGCGCTTTTTTGCAAAGCAGTTTTTAATAGGGTTTCTAAAGTAATGTGGGTTGAGGAAGTTTATAATTCCTATTGTGTGTATTTTTAATTTCTTTTGCAGTCTCTTTCATAGAGGTTGGTCTTCTTATAATATTGCAAGCTCGATTAACTTCGTTGGGCAATTAATTGCTTTGGATACTGATCTCAGGTAATTATTTTCTTCTTTATTGCTCTGAACTGTTGAAGAGTGTGCTTTTAAATGTGAATAAAACATCTGCCGATTCTGATAATGCTTATGACTTGCCATCAAACAATTCTTATTATTGGATTATTTAGATATTTATACTAAAAATACATCTACTTCATCAAGAAAGGGATAGAAGATAACATATTTGCTTAGTTCTGTCAAAGATAATCCATTCTTCTTGTTCTTCGTCTTTTTTCAAGAATAGATAAGTACCTGATTTTGCCACTAACACGTGTAACAAATTATAGAAATTATAAACTTGGCACATGCTGAGTTGGACTCCTATTTGGTGCAACCATGAGACATACGCCGCAAAGTTGTGTTAGAAACCATTTTACTTGTCTATGGGTGATTTATTTTTTATTTTTTCTTTAATTTTTTTTGTACTATTTGTTTATCACCCTCCTTGATATATTTTTTCCTGCCTTACCTGCACTGTGTATTTTTTGTTGCATCAAATAAATGTGTTATCTATCTATCTATAAAAAAAAATATTTTGACACAATGACAGTTGAAAAAGACAGCCGCGTGAACCGTCTATGAGGAAGGTTTGAGGCAAAGTCATGAGGTGGCCACTATGCTGCGATATTTCAATGTTCTTTATGAATTATTTATTGAATGCACTTTAAATTACTATAAATAAATTTAAAAGTCCAATGAAAAATGCGCGTGATACTCAGCTTGCCTGTCAAAGATAATCCATAGATAGTTAAGACGCGATCAAAACATGGCGACTAAAATACTTTGATTTACGTCAGGCGCGTACAAATTTAACAAGACTTTTTTTCTGTATAGGAAATCATCAAATGACCTCTCCCAGTCTGGGTAGAGCGGATGGGCGTGTCAGACTTTTACTGACTAAAACCCACCCGTGTTTCTTCACTTGCCTGTGCGCCAGGGCCACGGTTTCTTTTTTAAACAACCCGCAACCCTGACCCAGGAGGCATCGGTCTTCGTGAACCCCGTCGCTATAACAGGACTAAACTAATATTTTATCTTCTGTCTTTTTCTTAATGAAATGGAAAGAAAAAGATACACTGAAATTTAAATTAGTTTTTAGTTTGTGAACGAGAGAATTGGAGCCATTGTAGCACATTAACATTTAGATAGTTCCACAGTTTATTTCAAAGCAAATTTTATTATCATCTGTGTGGATGTGTGGAGTTACGCGGAAAAACCGCATCAGGAACTCCCGCATCCGTAGCAGTCTTCGTGTCCGTGACATTGCAGACAAACTGCAGGAGGGTCGCCTACGCTGGTACGGCCACGTCTTACGCAAACCGGCACCTTACGTGGGTAACAAATGTCTTGCCATGGTGCCTCCGCCGGGCCGGAACAAGCGAGGTAGACCAAAGAAATGCTGGCTTGACGTTGTAGGAGATGACATGCGTGCCAACAAGCTCTTACTACAGGATGCTAAAGATCGTGCGAAATGGAGGAGAATGTGCAGGAAAGCGGACCCCGGGCTCCAACGCGAAAGTCGCGGATGCATCCGGGATAAACGCTGAGTTGATGCATGCAAATTTTATTATAATCAACCTTTTTGTCGTCCCACTGCTAGTCACAGATTTCCTTTCATCAGAGAAGGATTGAGCGTTATCACCAGCTTGCTCAATGCGGGTTGGCGATTTCAGAATTAAAGTCCAGGTTTCCTCAAAATGTTTTCCTTCACCTTGTAATCAGTCATTGCTATCCGAGATATAGTCATTGGTGTCCAAGATATGCAAATTTTATAGTTTTAGTAAATTCACCCAAAGTGCAACAGTATTTGACCAAGTCATTAGCAATGATGTTGTAACGAATAATTAGATATAATTAACTCTGTAGAATTTTTATTAGGCCATAACTCAAGTCAAGAGGGTTGAAGCTATGTAAGTAGAGCCTCACGGGTCAATCGATCAGGTTAAGCTATGCTTGCTGCGCTTGGCACATGGATGGGTGGCCATTTTTATTTACCAAGACTCCTCCGTACCTCGGAAAACACCGTCGTTGGTCTTGGATGTCGTTTGTGCATCTCTGACAATCATTACCTATGGCAGAAGCCCAAAATTTCGGTGGTAGGCCATAACA
Organism: Sesamia inferens; assembly: GCA_037179545.1. Lineage (NCBI taxonomy): Eukaryota > Metazoa > Arthropoda > Insecta > Lepidoptera > Noctuidae > Sesamia > Sesamia inferens. The sequence continues at coordinate 10,977,675 of CM073951.1, read as the reverse complement.
TCGGCTGCTGGCAGAAGTTACCACCCACCAGACAAAGTCTTGCCACCAAGCGATTCGTCGTGTTCCGGTATGATGTTTGGTGAAGCCGTACGTGGGATGGGTCTGAGCAGTTGTGTTGCGATGTGTGCCGAGTACCATGCATCAAATGTTGTTGTATCGGGATTTTAGTCGTGGAGGGTCCCTTTGGCGCAGCATCGTCGGTCGTGTTGTTGGGTTTAACATTGCATCACCTCGCTCAACTGCCGTCTTCCTTCCTATTCACTTAGTTTTTTTGAGTGAATATGCTTTTAATAAATTAGCGCGCTTGGCCATCAACGATTGCATTACTGCTTACCATCAAGCGGGATTGTGGTCGGGCACTAGTTTACAATTACAAAAAAATCTAATGGATCGAATTGTGCAGCTTTTATTGGATATTTCGCCAACCATCTTCGATAATATCAAATTATCCAAATGTAAGCACCCAAAATTCCAAATAACCTATCAAAAACATTCAGGAAATCAACCCCTATATTATTATAATAAAATAATTAAAATCACACTGGGGGTGAAACGTTTTAAATCGTTAACCGTTCGGGGTGTTTCGGGGTAAACTTTTCCGGGGTAACGCCTTCACCCCTGTCTGGGGGGTGAATTTTGTTCACCTTAAGCGGCTGAGCATATTTTCTGGATTCGTGGGTTCTTGAGGGTTAAAACTTTAGGACAAGTGGGATTTAAGATTTAAAGAATATATTTTAGCAAGTCATTAATTGAACATTTTGTATTTAAAAAAAACTGTTTGATCCCATTATATTTTTTTTAGCTTGTACCTAATACGGGGAAAAAAAAGTAAACCTAGAATTCCAAACTAAATTCATTTATTTCAGCTGACACATATTTAGTATCTTATTTATCAGCGAGAATGTCATATTGGCGCCGATTCTTTTATTCACAAACTATGTGAATTAAATTTAAATTCACTGCACCATTTTCTTTCCATTTCTTTAAGAAAAATATATAAAATGTTTGATTAGTCCTGTCAAATACGACTCATACTTCATAGACCTCGATCAAAAATATTGCTAGGTACTAAAAATGTGTCAATTTACATCATTCGCGGACTAATTTGACAGAAGGTAATATTTGTCTTCCGTCCTTTTCTTAATGAAATAAGAAAAAAATGTTGCTTAAATTTAGTCCTGTCAAATTAAGGTATCTACCTTAATTTAAAAGATACAAAACATCTCAGTTTATTTGCGGGTGCGGACTAATTTTACGGGACTAAACTAATATTTATCTTTTCTCCTTTTTACAAATGAAATATAAAGAAAATAATATATAAAATTTAAATTTAGTTTAGTTTCTGAATTATCGGGGCCATTGTCAAGTTTTAAAACGTTACGACGATGATCCCTGAGTTTGTTTCGGCTATTTCTTCTCAGAGGTAGTCAGTTAGGAAATGCTGGCTTCATCTAGTTAAAAAAAAAAAGACATGACGTGTAAAAGCGACCAGTGATCCTACTTGCTTAATAAACGATTTCATTTCATTTAAATCATACAATTCCCTCACAGTCTCTCCAAAATATATCTTATAGAACACTGACTGGCTGCCCTTTGCCTGTGTTCCAGGCTTTGGAGACCGTTTAGAGCTAAATCTGGGTCGCCAATAAGCCTCTTCGCACGCCTCTCCACCGAATCCAAAGTTGCCAGATGGCATTTTGCAGCACCAGCCCAAATGTGGATGTAGTACCTACACCACACACGAACGGACCTGTGCTAATGTGACCAATATTTAGTTATAATCGTTACATATAACTTATTTGTCTATAAGTTAGATCGTAATCAAGTTTTTTTTTTTTTTTTTAATAATTATAAACTAGCGCTTGACCGCAATCCCGCCTGATGGTAAGCAGTGATGCGATCGTTGATGGTAAAGCGCGCTAGTTTATTAAGAGCCTATTCACTCAGAAAACCTGAGCGAATAGGAAGGAAGACGGCAGTTGAGCGAGGTGATGCAATGTTAAACCCAACAACACGACCAACGATGCTGCGCCAAAGGGAGATTGATCTGAAGACCCTCCACGACCATACTCCCAACACAACAACATTAGGCGCATCGTACCCGGCACACATCGCAACACAACTGCTCAGACCCGTCCTCCGTACGGCTTCACCAGACATCATGCCGGAACACGACAAATCGCTTGGCGGCAAGACTTTGTCTGGTGGGTGGTAACTTCTGCCGGCGGCCGATGTTATGGCCTACCACCAAGTGAACTTTAGTTCTTACTAACTGTGCCACGATTTCACCCGAGTAGGTTTCGATTCCATAGGAATATCAGGTTATCAGGCCTAGTGGTTAAAACACCAGTCTCTCAAGTATGAGTATGTGATGACAAGGTGAAGGAAAACATCTTGAAGAAACCTGAACTTTAAGTCTGAAATCGCCAACCCGCATTGAGCAAGCGTGGTGATTACGCTCAATCTTTCTTTGTATGAGACCTGTGCCCTATAGTGGGACGATAAAAACAAAAAGGTTGATAATGATCAGGATAAAAAGTATCCTATGATTTAGTCCTGGTTATAAGCCACATGTGTACAAAATTTTACCAAAATGCATTCAGTAGTTTTTCTGAGAAATAGTCATAAACATCCATATAGACATAGCTCCTCACAAACTTTCGCATAAACTCAAGCGTCCGGGCCAACAATGTTGCCTAAAAATTTTTGGCGTTAAGCGTTGAGGCAACCATGGTGGCCTCGCCGACATGTAAACTTTGAACGAGTTTTTACATAAGTTATGTATCAAAGAGCTTCATGAACTTTTCACTAGATGGTTCTGTATTAAACAAGGATTCTCTGATGTATAAAACAGTGCCCCACCTGACACATAACATTGGAAAAAAAGTTTGTTTATGAACGGTGAGTGCAGTTTTGTACAGTGAAAGTGAGTTCTACGATTAAAATAAGAGTAATAAATTAATTATTTTTATTAGTATTACATATTAAAGTAATTGTCGAGGTTTACTCTTTCTGATCATGTATAAATACTTTGTATCCAATGTCTGATAAGTTGTCTTTACGAGTGTTAAAGTGGACGATGAATTGATTACTCATTGCTCATTGTGTGCCGGATTTTCGTCAAGTTTTTGTTTGATATAACATATTAAAATATGACAACATAATCCCTGCAAGATAAATAGTTCATATTTAGTCATTAAATAGACTTCTGCTAAAAAATAAGAACAAACTAAGGACGATTTTACGAGCGCTCGGCGCGGCTTGATACCGATCGCGCGCTTGGACGTACAACGCATACTCAGCTGTCACATCGGGACGTTCAAGTGGTTATGAGGACTAATAATCGAAAAAAGCAGAGCAGAATAATGCAGACCAAAAATGTTACAAATGATAAATATTTTTTATAAACATTTTTTTTTTTTTATTATAAACTAGCTCTTGACCGCAATCCCGCCAGATGGTAAGCAGTGACGCAATCGATGATGGTAAAGCGCACTAGTTTATTAAGAAACACACAACAACACACAACTTCTCTCTAAATCTTTATAAAAACATCTTTCTAAACAATACTGTACCTAAGTTTCAAACGGCACGCTTCGTTTAGAAACGAAATGAATTGATACAAATTGCAGATAACAAATATTAAATAAACAATAAAAAAACTATTCAAAGTCCAAAAAGGTTATTTAACGTTAAAGTAACGTTATTCAATTAACCGCTACTGGACAAACGATTGAGTCGTACTTGAATAACGGCTATTTGGCGCCAATTTTTTCGCGGAAAAGTGAGAAAATAATTGATTTCGGCGAGGGGACGATTTTATTGGACCCGCTGGAGTCCCTCCGGGCTTACGATTGTCGCATTTAATTTCTTTGTGATTATGTCCCCAGTTTATTGTTTGGAAATAAAAATTGTTATTATGAGTTACTTTTTTGGGAAATATTGGAAAGAAGGAGGTATTTAATAAAGCTGTTGTTTTCGTAATGTTGCTAGGGTTTTGTAGTTTGATAGAAAACATCGACCACAATACATCTAGTTTATTTTATTATCATTGTGTTATGTTCATAACACAATGGTAAAAAAATAACCCTTCCGCCCCGCCCAGAGCGGGAGAAGTCCTTTGATGATTTCTCATCCAAACTAAAAACAAAAATATCTATATACTGCCGTTTATGGCTTTTGCGTTACTTTTCATTTAAAAAAAACTCTTTTCAACGCTCTTCACTACTTAATGAACCTGCCAGTTCTCCGGCATTATGATCTATAAATGTTAACATAAAATAATGCACCAGGCCGGGTACGAATATTAACGTCACAATCTGTGCTGCGGTTACCCGTGTGTGTTCCAGACATATTATGTTACGTTTCAGAATTATGCTACTGAGTAGGTACTGCTAGCCTGTTGGAACATAAACCTTATAGGAGTAATTGTGACTTTTCATCTTCACTAATAATCGCTTCCAAAAAACATTCAGTAATTGCTAACTACTAGCTACTATTAGACATAATACAGTTTCAAGTGGAAAATTAGTGGCTTGCGTTGATACTCAGTTATGCTGACTTACTGTCAGCAGCCTAGAGAGAAGAAAGTTTTTTATAGACAAGGGCTATTCTTGAATACTTTGATTTTAACCGTAAGTTTGGGGATTTTGAAATTTAATCTTACTTATTTTCGAACAATTTAAAATATTTCAAACAATTTACTATTCCGTTAATCAGAACAGGATTGGGTTTATTACAGTTCCCTAAGAGACTCCAAAAATATTTTAGAGTAACTGTCATTGATGCTTATTTTTTGTATAATATACAGTAGAAAGTGTAGACGCGGAAAGAATATGAAGTAAAACCTCTTCTAAAAAATATATTTTTTGACATTTGTTAGTAAATTTTTATTAATAACCAAGTCATGCTTTTCAAAAATTCAAGTAAATTCACTATAGGTACTATAAGCTAAAATCTGTTTCATATTTTGTATGATTCTCTCGCATGGAATCAAAGCAAGCGACATATCCTTATTATGGGATATCAAAGTGACAATCCCCTCCACTTACCCCAATGGTAGAAACCCTAAAATTTACATACACATACTTAAATAAAATTCATCCTAACCCGCCGACCGCAATCGACAATTTCCGTGGAAACCCGAACGCGTTATCGCGTTGCCATTGGCTCGTTTAAATTCAGAACGTGTCTGCGGTCGTGTGCAACGGGCGCGGAGTGTTTCAAAATTGGAACGCAAACATTTAACAGGTGTAGAACATTTAGTGAGTGCGTTAGCGGTTATTTGTACTTATAGTTTTGTGCGTATGTGTGCGTTATATTGTTACTGATAATGTAAACTACATACTTTGTGTGGGCACATGTGTCCATGTAGAGCCTCCTTTGGTTTAGTAATGTTAGGAAAATCTCTGTTGGAAAAGGTTTGTTAGTAAATATTCTCTATTTAATTATTCTATTAATAATACTGAATTTAAACTCAGCAATAATTTCGGGGAATTAAAAAATAATGAGCATCAAAATTTAAGCGATAGCTATTTTTAGACATCTTAAAACAATGGATCTCATAAACACTAAATCGAAATAACTGAAAGTCACGTGGCCTTTGTCCAGCAGTGAGAAAATGAAGGCACATCAGTTTATAATATTCCGTCGGCTGCGACAACAACTCTTTGAGAGGGAGTGGGCTGTAATCTACCACGCAGGTCGGTTGATGGCACATATCTTAAAATTTCTGTTCTAGGATATCTAACTAGTATCTAAACAGTATCAAGGTAGAGCAAAAAGGCTCTGTAAAATCGTCTTTCTTGAACAAAACATGACAATAATATGTGATATTTACCACGCAAAATATCCATCCGTATATATTTCCAAAACAAAAGTATGGAAACCTTAATTCGCTCCAACTCTAACATAAAATCCTAAAACTAATTCCATAAAAGCTTACCCCTTTTCCGACCCCACCCATTAACTTTTTCATAATAACTTCAGGCACCAACAATCACGTACAGCCTAAACTAACAAAATAATAATTTACTCCACCTGTTACCAAAGAAAAAGTATCCGTCCCAATCATTTGATAATCGAATTGAACTTACTAAAACGATATCCATGGCAAACTTTACGACGTCTATAAAAAAATCCGATTCGGAATATCGACTAATATATACTTAGACAAAAATAATGTTTGCATATAGAAAAAGCTTTGTGTCAAATCTACTAAGGTTGAAGATCGTCTGTTTTAGATGTAAAAGTATATTGGCAGTAGTGAGTGAACGTTCCGAATTCGAATATGATCGCAATATGGCGGGAATGACATGTTAATATGAGTCTAGGGACCGATATGCATAATTTTATAACGCTCGATTCAGAATTTTGCTTTCCTGTTCTTATTTCTTGTGTTAGCAGATGTTGTAATATAGATTTCTGGCGCGACTGCGCCTCGGTTTCCCGGATTATTGGCTACTGTTACTAAAACATCTTATTGAGGTTCCCACAGTTTAGGCGATTGAAGATTTTTGTATGTACCCATTTTGTTGTTGTTTTTTATTATATAGATATAGCAGCCACGCTCGAAGCCTTTACAAGACTAAAGCTGACGTTTTCATTTAGCATTCTTTCTTTTTTCTTTTTACTGATCCTAAAAGTCCTAGCATGGTGATAAGTAGGGTTAAACGAAATTGGGTTATCAAAAGCATTTTTTTTTTTCTCCATAATCCAGACTAATTGTGCCAAAGATTAGTGTGTACATCATTTCAGCCGAAAGACGTCCACTGCTAAACATAAGTCTCCTCTAAGTATCTCCACGACGACCGGTCCTGCGCCTCCCTCGTCTATCGGTTTCCCGCGACGTTCACCAGGACGTCGGTCCACCTTGCTGGGCGCCTAATCACGCTGCGTCTTCCAATGTGTGGTCGCCACTCGAGAACCCGTCGGCTCTATAGGACATCGGTCCTTCGGGCAATGTGCGTTAGTGTGTTCAAACAAACAAAAAAAATCTCAGTTTTCAAGTTTGCAACTAGCCAGATAATTAAGGGCAGCAGTGCAACTCTGTTACCATCACAACAGGAAAACTTAGGTGAAGTGAAAGACACTACTGACAAAGACACTACTGACAAAGACACTACTAACAAAGACACTACTGACAAAGACACTACTAACAAAGACACTACTAACAAAGACACTACTGACAAAGACACTATTGACAAAGACACTACTGACATAGACACTACTGACAAAGACACTACTGACAAAGACACTACTGACAAAGACACTACTGACAAAGACACTACTGACAAAGACACTACTGACATAGATACTACTGACAAAGCATTACATAAATAATCAGCCTATAATGTTCCCACTCCTGGAACACAGGCATCCTCTCGGTGAGAGGGAGTGGGCCGTAATCTACCACGCTGGCCCAGTGCGGGTTGGTAGATGTCACATGTCTTCGAACTTTTTGGCTTTAGGATATGCCGGTTTCCTCACGATGTTTTCCTTCACCGTTTTGAGAGCAGTGATGATGAAATATTTACACAAAGTAAAGCGCCTGATGGGGTTCGAACCTACGAACTACAACTTGTAAGTCGCGGCTGATACCACTAGGCTACCACTGCTCGACAGAGCAATCTTCTTTAGCCTATGGATGTCCACTGCTGGACAAAAGCCTCCCCCAAGGCTTTCCACGCTGACCGGTCTTGTGCTGCCCGCATCCATCGGCTTCCCGCGACCTTCACCAGGTCACCGGTACACCTTGTTGGGGGCCTCCCTACGCTGCGTCTTCCAGTACGTGGCCGCCACTCCAGAACCTTACTGCCCCCATCGGCCATCGGTTCTACGAGCAATGTGCCCTGCCCACTGCTACTTCAGTTTAGCGACTCACAGAGCTATGTCGGTGACTTTGGTTCTTCTGCGGATCTCCTCATTTCTGATTCGACCACGCAGAGAAACTCCGAGCATAGCTCTTTCCATTGCCCTTTGTCAGACTCTGAGCTTTCGTTGTGGTCCATTGTGAGCGACCACGTTTCAGTTCCGTAATTCATCACTGGCAACACACACTGGTCAAAGACTTTAGTCTTGAGACACTGTGGTATCTTGGACGAGAGAGCAATGCACGGTTCCAATTATATACTCGTTACCTAAGGAAGTAAATTCAGTAAGAAACTCTAGAGTGTTTTCAAGACATAAAACGGACTTCTAAGATCCCAGAAACAGATCTACCTAATAATTTCCTAGACCAAAGGCTCCATCGTAGAAGGAAAGCTCAACAAAAAACTATCTCCCAGCCCCTAAAACAAAACTACTATATTTCCCACTATCACTATCTTTACACCCCCGTAATTGCTTCGTTCCTAATATCGGCAGACAATAAGACCGTATCAAGAAACGACATCAATAATAAAATAATATAAAAAGCAACTTACTTCCTGGCGTTATGTAAGGAAAAGAACATATTAATTTCGTTGGTAACCCCTCGAATTATGTCTATCTCTTTCTTGGGAATAGAGTTATGTATAGCGCTGACTCGCTCTCGCCCCCGCGCTTAAGTGTCCGGCCAGATGTTACCAACATTTTATTGAAAAACTCCCCGAAGCCATATTGCTACTTGCCTTTAGTGAATTAAGATGTAGCAACGATATAACGTTATTGTGCCGTTATTAACGTGTTATTTTGGTTTTTATAGTTTTTTTTCGGTTAAGTTTCTTGCCATTGGTACCTATATTGTCTACAAATAATCGCTATTTGTAATATCCCAATGACAAGAAATATTACATTATAGAAATAAACATGTTAAGAGAAAAAACTTTTTTGAAGTAGAATAAGAACTTCTTTAGAGACGTTGAACACTTTCGTTGGACGGGGGAAAAGCTTTAAATACGAGTTAGCGTGACCGACCCAACACTGTGATAGTTTTTTGTTTTTTTTACTTCTTGAGTAAGTATTGTGTTTTTAATGATTTCAGTTTTCAGTTCTGTCGGTCACTTCCACTGACTGGTAATTTTTTTTACTACATAAATAAACTAAACTTGTTTTTAAAATATTTTATATTTTGAAAACAAAGTATTTGAGCAATCCCGCAATCCCGCCTGATGGTAAGCAGTGATGCAATCGTTGATGGTAAAGTGCGCTATTCATGAAGAGCCTGTTCACTCAAATAAACCGAGTGGAAGGCGGCAATTGAGCGAGGTGATGCCATGTTAAACCCAACAACACGACCTACGATGCTGCGCCAGAGGGAAATTGATCCGGAGATCCTCCACGACCAAACTCCCGACCACAACAACATTTGGCGCATCGTACCCGGCACACATCGCAAATCGCAACACAACTGCTCAGACCTGTCCTCCGTACGGCTTTACCAGACATCATGCCAGAACACGACGAATCGCTTGACGGCAAGACTTTGTCTGGTGGGTGGTAACTTCTGCCGGCAGCCGATATTATGGTCTACTACCACCGAATAAACGCCCACAACAGCTCACTCCAGGCTCATTTCACTTAAGTTTTTACAGTGAAATGTTTACAAAATCTCAATATAGGAGCTGGTAATCAGGTAGTTGGGGGCCCAAGTAGTGTGCCAGCCACACACGAAAGGCTGCCCCGCCAACTGCGAAAAATCCCAGGGTGGCCCCATCGTGCCGGTTGGCGACCGGACGAGAGGACCCGATGGCGATCCCTGGGGGGGTTCGGGCGTCCCCGCAGTCTCCAGATCAATCTCCCACTGGCGCAGCATCGTTGGTAGTGTTGTTGGGTTTATCATTGCATCACCTCGCTCAACTGCCGTCTTCCTTCCTATTCACTCAGTTTATCAAAATGAAAAGTTTTAAAAAGAAAAGTAGGTGTGCACAGCGGGCGCACGTCCTCTCATTTAAAGTGCACCTCTCAAACATTCGAGGTCTGCACTCCAATATCGATGCAGTCCATCACCACCTTGAGACTGAAAAGCCCCACCTACTTTTCTTGACGGAGACCCAGATCAGATGTCCGTCTGATGCGGCATACCTCAACTACCCGGGATACTTTTTGGAGCATCATTTCCTGCAGCGTGCCGGGGTCTGTGTGTATGTCCGCAATGACATCTGTTGCCGGCGTCTCCGTCACCTCGAAGACTCTCATCTATCGTCCTTATGGTTGTTGGTTGACACTGGTGTGGACAAAATTGTCTACACTTGTGTCTACCGATCGCACAGCGGTGACCAGGAGACAACTCGACTATTTGACCACCTCAGTGTGGCTGCTGACAATGCACTGCATCGGTACCCTGACGCACAGTTCGTCGCTCTGGGGGACTTTAATGCCTGCCATCAAGACTGGCTTTTCCCATACCAGAGGACCGACCACGCTGGGAGAGAAGCGCGAAACTTTGCGCTATCAATGGGCCTTTCCCAGCTGGTGGAAGAAGCGACTAGGGTGCCTGATGTGGCTGATCATACCGCCAATTGTCTGGACCTTCTGCTGACCACTGATCCGGACAGATGTGTTGTTACAGTTTCCTCACCGTTAGGAACTTCAGACCACTGTCTGGTGAAGTCTGTGACGTCCTTCTCCCCACCTGATTGCGAATCGCGTGGTGAGCGGCGAATATGGCGTTACAAGTCAGCAGATTGGGATGAGATGCGCCACTTCTTTGCATCTTATCCTTGGCAGCAGATCTGCTTCTCTTCTAGCAATCCATCGAGTTGTGCGGACGCTATAACCGACGTGGTGCGTCAAGCTATGGAGTATTTTATCCCCTTCAGTGACGTGCCCGTCGGTGGCTCGGCTCGCCCATGGTTTAACGCCGACTGTGTTCAAGCTGAACTGCGTAAGCACACGGCATTCCTCACCTGGGTTGACGCTCGTGACCGCGGAGCTCTGGATCTAAGCTCAAAGAAGAGAGCCTTTAACCGTGCTGCCAAGTCCTACAAAAAGGCGCTTAAGAAGGCTCGCTTCGACCGCATTACTAACATTGGTAACAAGCTCTCTGCGCACCCTTCCGGAAGCAGATCTTTCTGGTCCCTAGCCAAATCGGTCGAGGCGAACTTCTGTCGGCCCACACTGCCTCCGCTGGTTAGGCCTGATGGAGCACTGGCCCATACGGCGAGAGAGAAAGCAGGTCTCTTTGCATCTCTCTTTGCCCATAGTTCGCGTCTTGACACTGGCAATGCTACTCCACCTAATTTACCTCATTGCGGAACTTCAATGCCGGAGGTTCGTATTAGAAACAAGGAGGTTCTGAGAGTATTGTGTCGTCTGGACGTGAATAAGGCTAGTGGTCCAGATGGTATACCAGCGATTGTTCTTAACGCTTGTGCGCCCGAGTTGTCTCCTGTATTGACGCGCCTGTATCGCCTCTCATTTAGGACTGGTATAGTGCCCAAGTCCTGGAAGCTTGCCAACGTGCAGCCCGTGCCCAAAAAGGGTAGTCGTGCCGATCCTACCAACTATCGGCCGATTTCAATAACCTCCATACTCTGCAAGATTATGGAGCGTGTATTGAACTCGCGCCTCTTGGCATACCTGGAAGGTAACGATCTCCTCAGTGACCGACAGTACGGTTTTCGACGCAATCGGTCCACTGGGGACCTACTAGTGTATGCCACTCACTTGTGGGGCGAGGCCCTCGAGAAAAATGGGGAAGCGATTGCCGTCTCCCTTGATGTCTCGAAGGCCTTCGACCGGGTATGGCACGCTGGCCTTTTGAGTAAGCTTCCAGCGTACGGCATTTCCGCTGGCCTGACTGGCTGGGTAAAAGACTTCCTGACTGAACGGTCCCTCCGAGTTGTTGTCGACGGATGTTCATCTGAGCCCATGTCGACCAATGCCGGTGTTCCTCAGGGGTCTGTTCTCTCTGCAACTCTGTTCCTGCTGCATATTAATGATCTGCTGATGCCCGGTATCTATGGGTATGCAGATGACAGCACAGTTGTGGAGAGATACCTGCCGGAAGCTCGGGCTAGTAAGGAAACAATCCGGTCCGAAAGAGAGGCCATGGTAGAGCGTGTGAGTGCTGCACTGCAGGCAGTCTCCGAATGGGGCAATGCCAATCTTGTAGCATTCAATGCCGCCAAAACACAGGCGTGTCTTTTCACCGCCAAAAGGAGCCCGTTCACCCTGGCTCCTACTTTTCAGAATGTATCCTTGGAGTGTACCGACCGCCTTCAGCTTTTGGGAGTTGAGATTTCCTCGAGCCTTAACTTTGGGCGGTTCATTGAGTCCAAGGCCAGGGTGGCTGCCAGAAAACTAGGCGTCATCGCGAAGGTCCGGCGGTACTTCACACCTGGGCAGCTTCTAATTTTATACAAAGCACAGGTCCGTTCGTGTGTGGAGTACTGCAGCCACATTTGGGCTGGTGCTGCGAAATGTCACCTTGCCACTTTGGATTCGGTGGAGAGGCGTGCGAAGAGGCTGATTGGCGACCCAGACTTAACTCGAAACGGTCTCCAAAGCCTGGAGCACAGGCGTAGAGTGGCCAGCCTTTCGGTCTTCTATAGGATGCATTCTGGTGAGTGTGCAAGGGAATTGCATGATTTAATTCCCCCATCTCCGTTCCATCATCGGACGACCCGTCGTACAGCGAGTTTCCACCCTTACGTTGTTGACACCACTGCGATCCGGACGAAGCGTTTTGCTTCCTCCTTTATACCGCGTACATCGAGGGACTGGAACAATTTGCCGGCGTCGGTGTTTCCGTCACATTACGATTTGAGTGTCTTCAAGGCTAGAGTGAATAGGCTCTTAATAAACTAGCGCGCTTTACCATCAACGATCGCGTCACTGCTTACCATCAGGCGGGATTGCGGTCAAGCGCTGGTTTATAATTTATAAAAAAAATAAAAAAAAATAATAATCTCTGCCCATGAACTTGCCCGTCGGCGACGGCCTATTTTTAATTACATTCATGTTTTAAAAAAGACCCCTTACCAAGCCTGCAACTGCTTATTTTGAACACCACACACTACATACGACAGTCTTCGTGTCCGTGATATAGCAGACAAACTGCAGGATGGTCGCCTACGCTGGTACGGTCACGTCTTACGCAAACCGGCACCTTACGTGGGTAACAAATGTCTTGCCATGGTGCCTCCGCCGGACCGGAACAAGCGAGGTAGACCAAAGAAATGCTGGCTTGACATTGTAAGAGATGGTATGCGTGCCAACAATCCCTCACCACAGGATGCTAAAGATCGCGCGAAATGGAGGAGAATGTGCAGGAAAGCGGACCCCGGGCTCTAACGCGAAAGCCGCGGATGCAACCGGGATAAACCGCTAAGATGATGATAATAAATAAATAAATATTATACGGACAAATCACACAGATTGAGCTCCCCCCAAAGTAAGTTCGTGACTTGTGTTATGGGATACTAACTCAACGATACTATATTTATAATAGAGACATATATGTAGCGAACGCGGCCGCTGCACAAGGAGGCGCGGGTTCGATCCCCGCGCAGTGCAAATATTTGTATGCATGAATATGAATATTAGCACTGGTCTGGTCGTGCTTCGGAAAGCACGTTGGTCCCGGTTGCCATACGAACATCTAATGGCAGTCGCTACGGGTTGTTGAAGCCCTCAAAAGTCCTACAATTGGTCTAACTGCAATGCTTCGATATCGCCTTCGGGTTGTGGAGGTCAGACGGCAGTCGTTTCATGGAAAATATCGAAGTTTAGCCAAAATGAGTAGTTAGACTGGTAAAGCGGACCATAGACTCCAAAGCTGTAAAGCTTCGGATACGACTGGGATTAACGCTGAGATGAAGAAGACATATAGAGATAAACATCCAAGACCCAGGCTAATCAGAAAAAGATCGTTTTCCATCATGACCTGGCTGGAGATCGAATCCGGAGCCTCCAAGTCGCAGACAGGCATTTTGACCGCTGCGCCACGAAGGACGTCAAATGAATGATGACACTACATACGACACACTGGTTTTTTAAATAAACTAGCGCGCTTTACCATCAACGATTGCATCACTTTTGCTAGATTTAATTGCGGTCAAGCACTAGTTTATAATTTATATTTAAAAAAAAACAAATCGAGAAAATGGTCCCGATTGTTCACAAACTAAATTTAAATACAATGCATCCTTTTCTTTCTATTTCGTTAAGAAAAGGATAGAAGATAAATTTTAGTTTAGTGCTGTCAAATTAGTCCTCGCCTGAAGTATTCTTAGTCACCATGTTGTTGATCGTGTCTAAACTGTCTATGGAGTATCTTAATTTGACAGGACTATAAGTACCAGTGGCGAAGGGTCCATACAAGCCGATTCCCACCGGGTTACCTTTCAAAAATCAGTTCCATATTCATACAAAACTATTTACATTCTATTTCATTAACAAAGTATTATTAATCAAATGCCGGCGCGATTTACAATAGCAATCGTAATTTTTAGCAATACCCTAAGTATCACATTTCATTTTATAGTCGTAAATTAATCAGCGCTTCAATTTTTCGGACATTACATTGAAGGAACCCGATGAATTTCAGCTTACCTCGGTCAACGTTTTACTATGGGGCGAAAAGAGACAGCGTATCAGACCATCTCTTTCTAATGCTCGCTAACCGTCGGTAAAACTTGATAAATATAGGCTACTGGGAAGCGGCTTGTATTTCTCTCCTCTCCTCTGTTAGAAAGAGACAAAGAAACCACGCCACTACGAGAAAGCGTTCTATACCTATGAGTTTTTCGTTTGTTTTTAATATTTGTGTTATTTAAACTGTGACGGATTCTGTAAGGTAATTTAATCGCAGATTTGGTTAAATACTGTGGATTTAGTTTGTTATTATGGCTTTAATTCATATAGAGTGCTGTTACTGTTAATACGTCTTTGAAAGACGCATTTTCTCAAGTTTCGACTCTTTGCAGTTTAATTCTGACCCTCCCCATTTCAGTAGCTTCAGCTGAGCGGTCATTTTCTGCTTTAAAACGCATTCACACGTATGTGCGAAACTGCCAAAAAGAGCAGAGATTGTCCGATTTGGCTATCATGTCAATTGAAAAAAATTTGCTTAATAAAATGAAAAGTAATCCGAATTTTTATAACAACATTTTAGCTCATTTTGTTAAAAAAAAAACAGACGCATTGCATTAGAATATAAATAACGTTGTGATTGTGTATAATTTGCTTTATTTTTGCTTAATATTTTTGTTGGTTTTGGATCGGTGTTTGTGTGGTTCGGTTTTTAGCACTTTATTATTTTTGTAATTTTTTATTTTATTTTTTCTTGACTCTTATTCCCTAACAATAGGTACTTAACTTAGTACTTACTAACAAGCATGCATGTGTGGTATAGAGATGCACGTCGAAAAAGGCTTTTCACAAAGCCGCTTTTATCATACTTGAAAGACATTGTTATCAAATCATCAGTCCTTTTTTGTATGGTGAAGGTGGGGCTTTTCATATTATTCTTATCTGAAGACCTCCTCCAAGATATCCTGCAGTAGGTAAGTGTTTAAGTGTTTATTTTTTGGACCGGCTTCCCTTTGTCAAAATTTCACCCTTCGCCACTGATAAGTACCTACTAATATGTTATTATTTTCTTAATGAAATAGAAAGAAAAATATGAATAAGAAAATCGGCACGAGTGTCATTGTTTCTATTATTTTATTATAATGCAGAACAATTTGCCAACGGCGGTGTTTCCATCTGACTACAATTTAAATATCTTCAAGACTAGAGGGAATAGGCTCTTAATAAACTAGCACGCTTTACTATTAACTATTGCATCACTGCTTACCATCGGGCGGTATTGCGGTCAAGCACTAGTTTATAATATCAAAACCCGCCACACTTTTTCCCACCCACTGCAACTCCTGAAAGCCAGAATCAACAGTGGAGACCGCCAGAAAAACGCCGAGCAATGAAGCTCGACTAGTCCCGGAGAAACGATTCAACTGTCTACGGTCCCGCAACGAATTAATCAGAAAAGAATAGCGGAGGAGTAAGAAAAATATATTTTTTCCACTTCCCTCCATAACAAGCAGGAGACAGAACAGAACTAGGGCAATCGGCACAAAGGGACATTATTGCAACTGGGAGAAGCTCAGATTGCCAAGCACCACGGAATAAAATTTGATTAAGTTAATGAGTCCTAAATAGGTATGTGCTGTTATAATTGATTCCAATAATAGGTATGGCAAAAGCGCCTGAACGCACGGAAATTGGTTCTAGTTTCTACAAGGTCCGTATAATAAACGACTCCGGATGTAACTTGTACACTATCCAACATAATTTTGCGTTCATTCTGCCAAAGAATACACTCCCACAGGCCACAAGATGTGAAGTGCGGACTGTTCAAATTCACAGTTCGATGTAGAATATTGACACAAAGGCGAAGGAACAAGTTTAAAAGAATACTGTTTACTTTTACAGTTGCCATGACCTGTGAGAAATTGGGCAACGCAGTGGTCAACCTCCAGCCATGTCTTAGCCAGCCAATCGCCAACGGATGGAAAGAATAAATGGAGGTGCCCTTGATGGAATTATCCCACCTACTTTGCCATTCGGATAAGAGATCCTCCCAGACTTCAGTCAGACTAGTTTATAATATGTATAAAATAAAATACTAAACGTGCTCGTAATCAGAACCAATCTATTGGCGAATGCACACGAGCGATCCGAGTAATGAACTAAGTCCATATGACACTAGATATAAGTTTGTGCTCTTTGAGTGAATTCACAAGAGTTTTATCAAATGTAGTTAGTTTATAAGGTAAAAAGTTGTAATATTGGTGCCAATTTTCTAGTTAAAAAACTAAACTATTTTTAAGTTAAGTACATTTTTTTCTTTCTATTTCATTAAGAAAAGGATAGAAGATAACAATTTAGTTTAATCCTGTCAAATTAAGATATTCCATAGACAGTTTAGACGCGATTATAAACATGGCGACCAAAAATATATAAATGTATACGTCAAGCGCGGACTAATTTGTCAGGTCTAAACTAACATTATATTATGTTCTGTCCATTTCTTAATGAATTGTAAAGAAAGAGGTGCATTGAACTTAAATTTAGTTGAGTTTGTGAATAAGGGAATTCGGGCCAATATTTGTTTTTAGATTGGTAACAAAAGATAAGACAATTTTATTTTGCAAACATGGGTAAGTAACGATGACAAAAAAATGTATAAAGGGTGTATCTGACATCGACGTACAAACGACTACCATGGATCCAGTACATGATTCTGAACCCCCCAGTGGTGGAAGTTTTCGTCGGCTTTTTCATGACTTTAAAAAAAATATATGTAGTTTTTTTCACTTTAGACCGTTGATAATTGCTATACTTTTATAACCCAATAAGATTTTAAAGTATAACTTAATTAATTCGCTAATTACCTACACAAAAAAGCGCAATGAAACAAAACTCGAAAAACTATCGGTGGTAGGCCATAACATCGGCCGCCGGCAGAAGGTATCACCCACCAGACAAAGCCTTGCTGCCAAGCGATTTGTCGTGTTCGGCATGATGTCTGGTGAGCCGTACGTAGGACGGGTCTGAGCAGTTGTGTTGCGATGTGTGCCGGGTACGATGCGCCTAATGTTGTTGTGTTGGGAGTTTGGTCGTGGAGGATCTCCGGATCAATTTCCCTCTGGCGCAGCATCGTTGGTCGTGTTATTGGGTTTAACATTGCATCACCTCGCTCAATTGCCGCCTTCCTTCTTTTCTTCCTTCTTTCAGTTTTTCTGAGTGAATATTCTCTTAATAAACTAGCGCGCTTTACCATCAACGATCGCATCACTGCTTACCATCGGGCGGGATTGCGGTCAAGCGCTAGTTTATAATTATAAAAAAAAAACTAATATCAGCTGATTTAATAGAGGTCACATCAGGGATCAACGTCATACCTACAATACCACACGGCGGCACGCTTGCAACGTTCAAAGGCCGAGCCGACACTTTTTTTTAGACATTGTTATTTCTGTAACCGTTCATTAACGACAGAAATGACTATCATAATTTTATTAGTGGCATGCGGTCTAGCCTTTCCGCGAAGTTTGCGTTACGATGTCAGATAGGTACAGCCTGTATATAATGACAGGTTCAGCCATGTTTTACCATTTAGGCTAGAAAATACTGTTAAAGAAAATATGTCGTTCAAAACAATATTATTCTAACTTAAGAAAAAATCTTTGTCAGTAATGACTCCCTTATGCCTCTGCCTCGAATCTTGCGGGCAGTTGGGCGGCGGCAACGGCGGCGAGTGAGCGGCAGGATCTTATGCGTAAAATCAAACGGACCGATTCTCGAAAAAGCGGCGCGGCAGCGGGGCGGTGGCGGGCAGCGAGCGGTGTAGCGGTGTACTTCTCGTGCTCGAATCTTGCGGGCAGCGAGCGGTGATCGAGCGTAAGGAATAAATTTGATTCTAAAAGATGTTCCCGCCATTGTTCAGACATTTCTTTCGCGAATAAAAGCAAATATCTCATCGACACAATCGTGAACACAACTCTACGCGGCTATAGTGACGCGCGATCTGCCCGCTAGTTTCGAGAACGGGTCTTCGATGCCCGCCCGGCTCCCGCGCCATTGCCGCCGCCGCCCCGCTGCCCGCAAGATTCGAGGCAGCGGCCTTATATTATAGTAAGTAAGTAGTAAGCTCTGAGTTTAGCGAATCTGTAACCAACATAGGCGATTTAGCGTGTTAGTGAGCTGTGATTGCTATTGCTAGGTATATCTGTCCGTGAAAAGATTAGGTACCTACTCTCATACCTAATCTTTTCACGGACAGATTTTCACAGTATCGATTGGCTATAACGTCAGTTGTTCTTCGTCTTCTTCTTCCAATGCCTCTTCAATCCTGAAGGTTGGCCGTCAGCTTGTCGGTGGAAGTAATGCCGGTTCACTCCCTGATGTTTCGGAGCCACGATTTCCTCTTACGTCCAGCGCGCCAGTTCCCTTCTACCTTTCCCATCATAATCAGTTGGATTAGCTCATATCTATCGTGTCGGAGCACGTGGCGGAGAATGTAATTTTTAGTTCACATGCTTTTGAGGTGCACGTCTTTCTATATCGATCTCAAATGTTAATTTCAACATGGGATCAAATGTAATAACCGTTTATTATATCAAATTGTCTCAAGACAAAAGTCTTCGACCAGAGTGTGTTGCCAGTGATGACTTATGGAACTGAGACGTAGTCGCTAACAATGGGGCCTTATAAGAAAGCTTAAGGTCACTCAAAGGGCAATGGGGAGGGCTATGCTTGGGGTTTCACTGTGATCAAATCAGAAATGAGGAGATCCGCAGAAGAACGAGAGTAACCGAAGAATTGCAACGAAGAATTGGGGAGTGTGCGAGGGAATTGCACGATTTAATTCCCCCGTCTCCGTTCCACCATCGGACGACCCGTCGTACGGCGAGTTTCCACCCTTATGTTGTTAACACCTCTATGATCCGGACGAAGCGTTTCGCCTCCTCCTTTATACCGCGTACATCGAGGGACTGGAACAATCTGCCGGTGGCGGTGTTTCCGTCGGACTACAATTTGAGTGTCTTCAAGGCTAGAGTGAATAGGCTCTTAATAAACTAGTGCGCTTTACCATCACCGATTGCGTCACTGCTTACCATCAGGCGGGATTGCGGTCAAGCGCTAGTTTATAATTATAAAAAAATGTTTAATCAACAACATTTTCCACGGGATACCTACTAAGAAAAAATATCTAATAATATTTACAAAATCATCAAAGATCAGGAGTGGTGACTGGTGGCTAAAAAGTGTAGCGTGCAGTGACGTCACACAAGTTTTCAAAGCACTGTGTCGTCTTCATTTTTTGTTTATATGGAAAAAGAAAAAATACGTGTCTAGTATTTTTTGGAAATCTGACTGAAGGACTAATTAGTTTTTTTTAGTCAACTACCCTATTTATGACCTGACTAGGTAATTTAATATTTAAATCAACTGCATGGATTTAATTATTTTAAATCGTTCTCAAACGATGTATCTTTTGTGTGGGCCTGGCGTGTTATCAAACTTAATGTGAGGATACAACTTGCATCCCTGAGGACACTGTAGAGCATACGGTGGAGGTCTACCCGGCTTGGGTAGAGCACCGCCGTGTCTTCGCAGTGGCGATTGGCGGCGATCTCTCGCGTCCGGTCTTGGCACAGGCCATGGTCCGAAGCGAGAGTGCATGGTAGGCCGTTACCTCCTGCGAAGCAGTGCTGCTGGCAAAGGAGAAGGCGGAACTCGTGAAGGAGTGGGAATCCCAGCGTCCTCACGCATCTAGCTGCCGCAGGAGACGCCCTGGTCGGGAGACAACATCGAACTCCCGGCCACTGTAAGCGCGGGCCTGCGGGCAGCGAGCAGTGAGCATATCGCCGCACGATAAGGACCAGGCCCGGGTTGACGACGCGTTGTGTTTCACGCACGCCTCAAAGAGATGTCAGCTCATCGTGACGGGGTCCACGAAGACCAATGCCTCCTGGGTCAGGGTTGCGGGTTGGTTAAAAAAGAAACCGTGACCTTGGCGCACAGGCAAGTGTAGGAACACGGATGGGATTTTTGTTTTTATTACTCCAAAAATCGTAACCCACGGATAGTACCTATCCATACTAGTATTATAAATGCTTAAGTATCTCTGTCTGTCTGTCTGTCCGGCTTTCACGCCAAAACTACTGAACCGATTGTAATGAAATTTGGTACACAGTTAGTCTAGAGCCTGAGAAAGGACATAGGCCATATAACATCCCGCTATGACCAATAGGAGCAGAGCAGTAACAAAAAATGTTGCGAAAACGGGGGCAAACGCGGACGTACACGTTGCTCCCATTATTTTAAAAGGCGCTTATTTTATATCAACACGCGGAGTCGCGGGCAACAGATAGTATAATATAAATGTGCATTAGGAGCTGCGTCTGTGCGTACCGGGAATAGAATAGTACCTACCAACCCATATCCTTCCGTGGGTGTCGTAAGAGGCGACTAAGGGAACTCTCACTAGAGAAGCGGGCAGCAGCTTTTTTTTTTTTTTTTGATATGGCATCTCGTAGTTGACCTTGAGAGGCCGTGACTACTTAACCGGACTTTCCTGTGGATGCCTTAAATGAATTTAAAGCCTCCAGCCAGGGCTACTAAAAACTAAGCGACTACGCACTAAGGGCACCCCCTGCGGGGTACGGACCTCGGCTTAGGGCGTCGCTGGAGAGAACAGCAAGGGATGGCTGGATCGAATTTTTATTTACTAGCTCAGCTGCGGCGCGGGCTGGCCTTCATCGGACGAGATCCGGGCAGCAGCGCTTCTCCTGTGGAATATCAAATTACTGCGATCCCCAACCCGCCTGCCAAGCGTGGGGATTATAGCAATGCCCCCCAATGGAATAAAGCCTTGGGGAGGCTTTTGTCCAGCAGTGGACCTCTAGAGACTGAAAAGAAGTAGCTTAGTAGGTTTCCCTCGCTTGAGTTGGCTCGTGAGAAAATCCGGATAAAATATCCAATAGTATGTAAATCCTGTAAAAAAACCATCTGCGCGCCATCCATTCAGTTGTTTTTGCGTAAATATTAGTACAAAACAATGTTTTAATTTCTTCATGTTTGAGTACGAGGCTTTTTAGTGAATTATTTTAGTGTTTATTATTATTGTAATGTGCGTTTTTTTTTGTGTGGTATAAACAATTTTTCTTTCTTTCTTTCTAGAATGTTTGATTAAGTTTTAGTTAATTTTACTGGGTCCGCACGAAAGAGAACAATGGTCCACCATTTGGTGATCCTATACTCTCTGGTATTTAATTATCCGTAAATATAATTTATTTATGGACAATTAAACAATTAGTATTTAAGTACATAGTAAGTAGGTACTCAGTACAGTTTAGTTTTTTATATTGTTTGTGGAAAACTTATTTATTATTATTAGACAGGAGTACGTATATGCCCACAAATAGGTACGTCGCACAGATAAAAAAAAATACATTAGTTTATGCCTTTAATGACGTAATTTACGCATAATTTGTAGTTTTTAAGTTATTTTTGGAGAAAAATACGTATTATTGAAGATAACTCAAAAACTACCAAATCAAATTTATACTTATGGAACTCTTCAATGACACACTATTTAATAAAAAAAATATATTATCAAAATGGACTCACAATTGTCGAAGTCGAAGATATTGGGTAACAAACATACAAAATTGGCAGAATGGTCGAAATTGGCTTCACTTGCCATAAATAAAAATAGAAATAGAACAAACATACAAAAAAGAAACACAATCGAATTGAGAATCCCTTCAAAAAAAAAAACAAACTTACCATTGACGTTGCTACTTTTCAAACTATCTTCGCCCAAAATGGCACTAACACTGAACTTCAACAACGGTTTTTTTTGTTCGGAATACTCGTCACAGGACCTCACCAACTCATCCGTGTATCCTTTCCCATCATGCTTATCCGCCTCATCCCCGGAATTTTCATGATAATTAAGATTAAACCTCTTTTCTAATTCCTCTAGCCTTCTAATGCCAGACTTCTTACAAGAAAACGGGGGACAGTCATACGACCCACAGGTTTGACAGCGCCGAATCAAATTTGGAACATTTAAAACCTCCTTTTCCGCCGGCCTTCCTTCTTCGGTCCTTGGATAGTATTCATTATTATAATATACTTCATTTTTTACATAATCATCGTCTCTACTCTTTGAATCATCGTCTTCGATTTTTGAATCCTCAATCGATTCCTCTTGTCTCTCTTCGTCACATTCGGCGAGTTTTGATTCGTCCATTTCTGGTGTATTTTCTCGAGATCTTTCGTAATTTTGTCGAACGTAATTTTCTATTTGCTGATTTATGTATTGGCTATGTAGCTCTGTTTTTTGCTGATGCAGAATATTGTCGACTAGAAAAGGTGATGTCATATTAAATGGTCCCGCACTTGACTTGTTATAGCAAAAGTTTTGAATCGTCTTCAACATAATGTTGTGATCTAATTGTTTTCCGAACGTGTTCAGTTTTAACTGTCCGTTCTTTAAATCTGTTGGGTACATAATACGTTTTGGTATGAAACTATTTAATTTAAAATACTTTTGGCACAATAAACATTAAAAAAAATAAAATTAAAACAGTTATTTATAATAGGGCTCATCACTAACACTAAAGTTCGATTCCTCAAATTCAAAATTCACGCTCGGATACGCGTCAATAGAATTCATACGCGCCTTCCTCGTTCGACGTTTGAACAACGACTGGGGTTTAAGGGAGTGGTTCTTCAGAAAGGGGCGTGTATCCGAACACGGGGTGGCTTTTTAGCGCGCTTTTGTTACATGCACCATCTTTGTTTGACCTCCGTATACCTTTTTTTAATTTAGTACTGAGAGGTCAAGCTTTGTTTGTCGTTTTATCGACTTACAAACTTACGCAAATCGACCAGTCACGAAAAAACTCTTATTTTAAGCTTCATAAAGGTTTTTTTCACATTTTCTGCGTGTAAAAACAAAATTGTCCGACCAATAGGTATGGGTGTTGTATTCATAAGTAAAAAGGGGTATCTGGAGTTGTTTTTCATGGAGTTAGTTTCTGCCCTCGGTCCCGCCCGCGTTTTATTGTAACAAAACCCGTTCACGATTGATACAAAACGATAAATGTTGTTTTGATAATATCAAACTGGGCGCCATATTGGATTTTTGTGAGTTATTGTTTTTATTTGAGAATTAGTAGATAATAGTATTGATATTATGGCGAATTCTTGAGTAGGCACTTATAAGGTAGGAAGTAAGAATAAACATTTATTTGGCAACAAATACCATAAATACCTACATCATCATGTTTTTTTTTTGTTAGAATGACAGGTTAAAGCAAAAAGCCAATTACCATTAATCACTAAAAAATATATTCTTGTATAAAGAATATTATTTAAAAAATATACATAGATATAGGTTTATTTTATTTTTTAATTATTTGATAGTGAATTAGTAATCGATTTGATGTGTCTATGTAGTATATACTTACACTCATATACGTATACCTACTTATAGGTACATATATAAACGGACAAATAAAAGCCAGAAAAATAAACACAAAGACGATGCTTATTTGTAAAGACATCTCTCTTTTATTTGCTCTGAAGTTTCATTTTTCACAATGACCTTCATTTGCCATTTAGTACTTAGCTGATAAATAAGCAGGTAGGTAGTACATATTATAGGTAAGCTAAAATTAACCTCTTTTAAAAAATAAAACCTCAATATCAAAACTAGTGCCACACTACAAAAAAAAAAAAAAAAACTTGTCTACGGCGCGAGTTGTTACTTATAATTTTATTATAGGTATAAGAATATAATATACATCGTCTATTGTGCCTTCTAACATTATAGTGCACCTATAGTATTTATTTAATTGAAATCATATGTATTAAAATCATAAAAATACCTAACAACATAGGTACAACTACTGAGTTACAATTGGTCTCAATGACATTTGAGACCAATCGTAACGGATTCCAATTGTAACTGACAACAAATTGTAGATTTTATAAATTAAGTAGTCATTATTATACTTGGGGATTTTTTCATGATGATTTTCACAATAAAAAAGTCGAAAGCTTATGCGTGCGTTTTTTACTTCTATAGGCTTCAATGGCTGGACTTATTTTGATAAAATTTGGCACACAGGTAGTTTTTATTCAGGCTTACCACATACATAGGATACTTATTATCCCCATATTCCCATGAGATCGAAACTAGGGGAAACCGCGGGGCGCTGTTAGTCTAGACTAATAACAAAACTGAAGGGTACTTATATTTTGTGTGTTTGAAGGACGTAGGTAATCTTTGAATACAACAGACATAAGTATCTGAAATAATATTTTTGCTTTTGATAATCCAATTAATGAAAGGCTACATTTAGGTACCTACTACCACACTCTCATTTTATTATTCAATACAAAAGTCACAATGATCATTATTCTCTAATCCTTGACTTAAGTTTAATCATCGTTTATGAATAAACGCAATAGTGTTTAAGGGATTTATTCATAAAGGATGATTAAAGTTAAGTGACGTGCAAACGTCAAAAATTTATGTTTAAATATTCGCTCATCACTAGTTAACGTTTATGAATAAAGGGGAATATTTGTACCAAGTTTCATTCATAAATCCGTTCAGTAGTTTTTGCGTAAAAGAGTATCTAACATTCATCCTCACAGACTATCGGTAATATAAAATGGAGATAAAGCCCAATCAATTGAAATTGCAAGCTTGCCAAAACAGCATTTCCAATTAATATTATCGTTAGCCAGACCGTCGCTTTCACACCCCAATACCCCACCCCCAAACCCAACAGTTGGAACTCTCTCAATTTCCTCTTATGCCCTAAAAAATACGACAATAACAACCATATTGCCGCACAAATAGACCTTCAACAGTCAAATGCGCAAATTGACACAATTTTTCATTGAAAATCAAATCAATTCGCAAACTTCCAGACGTCTTGCTCCCGCGACGTTCGACCACCGACTGAGCGTAAAAGAAGAAAGATGTTCTAAAGAAAAAATCTCGTTCCAATTTCAAAATTGGCCCCGCCCCTCATTGTTATTGGCTGTTTGGGAGTCTATAACCGGTTTTGTTTGGTACAGTTGATTTTAGTCTCTATTTTCGAGGTAGAAAAGTTGGCTTTGAGTTTTGTTTTTTTGGACTAAAAAAGTATCACATGAATTTCACTTCTTTATAAAGCTAAATATTAGATTTAATGAAGTATGACAGAACAGTTGGTTATTGCGGTAAAAGATGATCGTAAAAGATTGGATATGGGTTACTGTGGCCTGTGGATGCAGAAGCAAATTTTTTAAAAGATTGATTATAGTTACGCTATAACTTTGGATTTGTTAAGGGGGTAGCAGGATTCGTAGTTATTATGGTTTTTTGGATGTGACTGAACTTAAAGCTCTGCCTACAAGGACGGATAGTGATTTTGTGCATGACTTTCTTGAAAAAGGTACCTACTTATAAAAAAAGGTGCTTTTTAGTAATCGCAACCGGCGTGTGTAGATTTCACAGCTGCGGGCAACGAGTAGTGGGCAGCTCGCCGCTCGTTAAGGATAAAGCCCGGGTCGACAGTTGTGTTTCACGCGCGCCTCAAAGAGATGTTAGCACTAAGTGACGAAGTCCACGAAGACCGATGCCTCCTGGGCCAGGGTTGCGGGTTGGTTAAAAAAGAAACCGCGGCCCTGGCCTACAGGCAAGTGAGTGAACCAGGGGCGTGCACAAAGATTTTGTTGAGGGTAGGCATACATATACCTACTACCCAAATCTCTGTGCTTATATATGGTAAAATTTAAAAAACGTAACTTGGACGTAGTTTCAATTTAACATAGTCGCGTACTTTTTCGCATGTCAACATTGAATTGATGTTTGTGCGTGGCTACAATGAACATCTAAGTATGTGATTGATGATAAGAACAAGTCAAATAAATGATATATGTAGGGTATTAGGTTTTTTTTTTTTGCCCAAATGAATACATTGAAATCATCATCATCATCTCAGGGTCATCTCAGGGCCAGTCGCATCCAAAGCTTTGGAATCTGGGGTCCGCTTTTCCAGTCTAATTGCTGATTTTGGCGAAATTTCGACATTTTCCGTGAAGCGACTGCCGTCTGACCTCCACAACGCGAAGGCAATATCGAAGCATTGAAGTTAGACCAATTGTTGGACTTTTGTGGGCTCCAACAACCCGTAACGACTGCCACTAGATGTTCGTATGGCAACCGAAACCAACGGCTTAACGTGCTTTCCGAGGCACGACCAGACCAGTGCAAATATTCATATTCATGCATACAAATACTTACACTGCGCGAGGATCGAACACGCGCCTCCTTACGCAGCGGCCGCGTTCGCTACCGCTACGCCATGGAGGCTGTCAAAATACAATGAAATGGTATTACTAACTCAACTGTAAATAAGTAATAATTTATTTCTCAAAAAACTAAAAAAAATATATTTTACTATCTATAAATTAAATCAACGCGCCTATCTATTTTAAATAACTCTGTAAAAATCAAATATATATAAGATCGTTTTGAAATCGCTAAAAGTTCTTTTAAAATGGAAATATAGACAAATCTTTCATAAATATGCGTAATGCACTACTCATTGGAATCATAACTATTAAATTTTGCTAATTTGTGAACTTCAGGGAAATTATTACAATATAAAGTATAGTATTGAAATTCAAAAGCAAGTAGGTTGAAAAACTTAAGGTCTTTTAAGTTTTTATAACGACGAACTGTCAATGCCGTGTTTTAAAATAATATACCTATACGAGAAACAAAACAATTTATTTGTGTGTACACACTACACAACCTGCTAACCACATATAATTATCATAATACTTTTTTATAAAGACAACCTTTCTTTTGTGTTAAACCAAAAACTCTAAAATAAATGAATATTCAATTCCGCTTAAAACAATCATTATAGGTACATATTTATCCAAATACACCAATAATGAAACAACATAAGCTGCTAAAATAAAAAGGTATTTGAACAAACAACAATCATGCTATATTTCTGAACTTCTTAAATTCGTCGCATTATTAGAAGCTGTGCTTATCATAGGCTTTAAACCCAAAGAAATTTCACGCACACGTACACAACAGTTTAGGCACACAAGCAAATAATTTTATACACAGACAGATACGGAAGAGGCACATTTTGTTTATGCTTACGCCGCTACGAGAAGTGGCGCGGGTGTCGCGCCTAAGGCAACTGATGTGTCTCGTTAGCACTAGGCCCAATAGATGGCAGTGTTATCAATAACTGATTAACAAAGTCTTTCAGTTTTAAGTTTGTAGTATATAAATTATTTTACTGTAGTATATTATAAATTATTATATATTTTTTTAGAAGACTATTAGGGTATGCACAGCTTATCTGCTTGTATGGAGCGCACGCGCCTGGAGTGAACACAGATGGGTTTTAGTCAGTAAAAGTCTGATACGACCCTTCCGCTCCGCCCAGAGCGGGAGAAGTCATTTGACGATTTCCCATCCCATCCCAAACAAAAAAAAAAAAAAACTGTTGCGGTGGGTTTTAGTCAGTAAATGTCTGACCCGCCCTTCGCATTGCCCAGAGTGAGAGAGGTCACTTGATGATCCTATCCACACTAAAAAAAAATGTGTGCGTGTACTAGTGTACACACGTAAGAAGTGAAACTTCTTAGAAAAAGATGGCGCGTAACGCGCGTGGCGCGTAAAATAACATCAATAAAGATTAAAACTTAGCGTCCCCAATAGGGGGACGGTCCACGACTAAATACAACACCAAATTTAAAACTAAACTAACCTAAAGATACAGCCTGTATGTCCCAACAATTGCACGCGCCAGCACCAGGTGAGTAAGTGTGGAATGCGAAATGCGGGATGCGGAATCCCCCGGGGCCAGAATGTTGGGCTCTTCCTCTCGATTCCGAAGAGCCCAAACTCGGCTAGTCTAGGAACTCCGGATCCCGAGGAGCAAGTGTGTTGTAAGGGAGTGTAGAGGAAAGGGGTGGGGAGGCTAGGTTGAGTCTAGGGGGAAGGGGGAGGGGTAGGTGAGGGGGTTGTCTAAGTGTTGGGAGGATCCTGTCCACCTGGGGTCACAACATGAGGGGAGAGTGGGAGGGGACAGGACACTGGAATCTCGGAATGTATGTGCTATATGGGTATTGGGGGTCAGGTACTATGGGGTCAAAATGGTCTTATCTGAATATAGGTTCCGGCTGGGGGTAAATTTTGTCAGAATTTTGAAATTCCCAGCCGTTTCCGAGATATCCGAGATTTTAGGTAGGGATATGGGGAAGGACTTCGAGATGGGTAAATATAGTAAAAATTTTAATAAAAAGATGGCGCGTAACGGAAAAATGTGACGGTAAATTTTTTTCCAACGCCGATAAAGAAGTTTCACTTCAAAAATTTAATAAAAAGATTCACTTCAATAAAAGGAACGTTCACAGTCAGGTCTCTGTGTCAATATGTCAAAACTACCTGTAATTTATCTACATTTTGACAAGTTTTTGACATTTGTCGCGAGAATGGACTGCGATTAGGTTTTGAACATTTTGAATTACGAGAATTGACCTTCTGATGTGTGGAAGTATGGACGACTCAGGTCAAGCTACCCGAAACTGTCAAATATTCCTAACGAAACTTGAGCCTTAATGCTTTAGTGATAAATTTGGAAATCCAATAAAATATCTGACACATACGTACCGCGTGCATATAGCAATCCTGTTAGTGTGATTGAAATCATTTTGATACTAGCACATTATTTTGTATTAAAAGCAAAACTGGTTTTAATGAAAACACAAATCTATGGTCTCTGGCGTTTAAATAAAATGAGTAAAACATAGAGAAATTCATACATATTTATTGTTATATGTTTTAACGTGTTGTTACCATTGAAAAGTATTCCAAAACATAATAATTGCTTTCATCATCTGATTCAAAATATTATTCGTTAAAAGTATTTTCACTGTCAGCTGCGTCGCTAACAACGTCTCCACTACTGCTGTCATCAGCCTGCTATCAGTGCTATCTTCACTTGAGCGAACTAACTCATATAAGTATATCTTGATAAAGGTTTACTCTCACATTTTCCTGAAAGATTAAAAATAATTATGTCCCTTATTTATATCACAAGATGGACAGCACTAATTTTAATTCCAAACATGATAGGTATAATTGTCGACGGATGCTCATCTGAGCCCATGTTGACTAATACCGGTATTCCTCAGCGGTCTGTTCTCTCTGCAACTCTGTTCCTGCTGCATATCCATATGCAGATGACAGCACAGTTGTGGAGAGATACCTGCCGGATGCTCGGGTTAGTAGGGAATCAATCCGGTCCGAAAGAGAGGCTATGGTAGAGCGAACGAATGTTGCACTACAGGCAGTCTCCGAATGGGGCAATGCCAATCTTGTAGCATTCAATGCCGCCAAAACGCAGGCGTGTCTTTTCACCGCCAAAAGGAGCCCGTGCACCTTGGCTCCTACTTTTAGAAATGAATCCTTGGAGTGTACCGACCGCCTTCAGCTTTTGGGAGTTGAGATTTCCTCGAACCTAAACTTTGGGCGGTGAGTCCAAGTCTAAAGTGGCTGCCATGAAACTTCGCGTTATCGCAAAGGTCCGGCGGTACTTCACACCAGGGCAGCTTCAAATGCTGTATAAAGTACAGGTCCGTTCGTGTGTGGAGTACTGCAGCCACATTTGGGCTGGTGCTGCTGAGTGTCACCTGGCCACTTTGGATTCGATGGAGAGGCGGGCGAAAAGGCTGATTGGCGACCCTGACTTAACTCGAGACGGTCTCCAAAGCCTAGAGCACAGGCTTAGAGTAGCCAGCCTTTCGGTCTTCTATAGGATGCATTTTGGGGAGTGTGCGAAGGAATTGCATGATTTAATTCCCCCATCCCCGTTCCACCATCGGACGAGCTGTTGTACGGCGAGTTTCCACCCTTACGTTGTTAACACCATTACGATCCGGACGAAGCGTTTCGCCTCCTCCTTTATACCACGTACATCGAGGGACTGGAACAGTTTGCCAGCGGCGGTGTTTCCGCCGGACTACAATTTGAGTGTCTTCAAGGCTAGAGTGAATAGGCTCTTAATAAACTAGTGCGCTTTACCATCAACGACCGTCGTCACTGCTTACCATCAGGCGGGATTGCGGTCAAGCCCTAGTTTATAAATTATAATAAAATAAAAAAAAAAACATTTTTAAAATCAGTGGTAAATTATATCACCGAAAGTATCAAAATTGTGTTAGTCGCACTACAATATGGTCTACTTATATTTATTTGCAATCTGACCTATAAATGCGCAATGTAAGCAATCCTCAGTTTAGTCTTAAAATCGTTTACTTAGTAAATTTGAAACTTCTAGTAGATAAAAACAAACAGTAATATGATTATATACCTGTCATCGCAGCCGTTCCAGCATAAACATCATCCAAATATGATAAAATTTGTCCAGCTTCGTGTTCCAGCAAACATCGCCGATATACTTTAAAAATTATTTCCCGAGCTCCACTTTTATTTGTTTTGCTCGTGCATTTTTAATATGTTTCTTCGATCATTTATCCATGTAGATTTCAAAAGTAATAATAAAAATATATGACATTCGATGATACTATACTTTAGTATTACCCTACCTACTTTTAAAAATTTTAGTTCCAAAAACATTAATTTCACGACTTTATAGACGGACTGTAGTATGATGTTCTGTTGTGTGTAGATACTAAACAAAGCAAAAGAAATGTTTAAAGGTCGCAGCAAACGCCATTTTGTATTTTATTGGTTAAGGCCGAAATACTGAAATCTCGGGATTATTTTATTTATTTTATTGTTTATTATACACACAGAATAAAATCAGTACATAAGGATTTGTCAGTTATTGAGATCCAAGTACAAAGGTGCTGCTTATTTCTGAAGAAATTTCTTCCAGCAGACCTGCAAAAGGAGAAGTAAAACAGAAATGTAGACCATAAGTAGTGTGTAAGAACAAGGAGAAAAACATATGAATGTGGTAAGTATGAAAGTAATAGTAAAAATTAGCATATAGGTAATCTAAAAAATACTAAAATATATAAATATGTAGGATAATTCTCAAAATATAGAATTGTTGTTATTCTTTTTGAACACGATTTTTTGTTTTTCCCAATGTTTTGAATAAAATGTTTTGAATGGTCCATAAAAACATTTAGTTCGTTTGATTGACTCTTTTGTTGAGATAAGGTATGCTAATACTATAACCATATGGACGTGGACACTAACGGTCAGACTAGTCCATAAGTTTAAAGCCGCTCAGCGAGCTATGGAGCGGGCTATGTTGGGCGTCTCTCTGAAGAACCGCATCAGAAATGAGGTGATCCGACAGAGGACCAAAGTCACCGACATAGCTGAGATTAGCAAGCTAAAGTGGCAATGGGCTGGTCACATATGCCGCCGGGCCAACAACCGTTGGGGTAAACGAGTCCTTGAGTAGAGACCGCGTCTCGGCAAACGTAGCATAGAACGCCCTTGGTGAGATGGAGCGACGACATCAAAAAGGTGGCTGGTAGCGGCTGGCGTAGAACTGCTCACGATCGAGCTTATTTTTTTTTATAAAAATTATAAACCAGCGCTTGACCGCAATCCCGCCTGATGGTAAGCAGTGATGCGATCGTTGATGGTAAAGCGCGCTAGTTTATTAAGAGCCTATTCACGCTAGCCTTATTGGCGTGCCATGAAAGAGGCCTATGTCCAGCAGTGGACGAGTAGAGGCAGATGATGATGATGAATTCCGCCATCATCGGAAGACCCGTCGTCGTACGGCATTTCCCCTATTACGTTATTGATACCTCTACGATCCGGAAAAAGTTTTTTTTTTTGGTTTTTTAATTATGGCATCTCGTAGTTGACCTTGAGAGGTCGTGACTACTTAACCGGACTATCCTGAGTGAGACAATACAGCATTTACTATTCGAATGCCCGAGGCACAACCGCGACAGGTACGACCTGGAAGTAAGTACTGGTGTAAAATTGACGGAATCATCCATAGCCGACCTCATGGCGGACAAACACTCCAGGCCGTACCTGGAGCGGTTTTGCCTCAAAGTGGCTAAAATTAGCATAGAACGGAATCGGACAAGGGCAGCACAGCCGAGCACTGTGCCGTCGGCAGGAATTACTTAGGATTAAATTTTAACCAAGTTAGATTATAAGTAGAAAGTAGAAAAGTATAAGGAATTGTAAAATTATGATTAAAAGAAAAAGAATGACAAAGAAAAGAATAAAACATGACGTGGGAAAAGAGAGACCCAAGAAATGAAATAATGACAAGGCCAATGCCGCAAAAGAGTAGGCGGAAAAAAAGGAATTGGCAGACGAAAACAAGGCAAAAAAGAATTCTTGCCACGCAAGAAGGAGCAGCAGGCAAAACATTAAAAAAAAAAAAAAAAAAAAAAAAAAAAAAAAAAAAAAAAAACCGGACTATCCTGTGGCTGCTTCTACCTCGGCGGCGAGATCGGTAGGTCGGTCTTTTGTGTATTGTGCTAGTGGCCCTATTGGCCTCTTGGAGGAGGGTTATGGGGTCATCGGGATTTGTGAGGATCCGGACGAAGCGTTTCTCGTTTCGTCTTTTATACCGCGTTGGTACGAGTATAGGTATTGGTGGACTGGAACTGGACTGAACAATGTCCCGGCGGCGGTCTTCCCGGCTTATTACAATTTAGGTCTTCAAAGCAAGAGTGAATAGGCTCTTAATGTCTTAATAAACTAGCGTGCTTTAACATCGACGATTGTATCACTGCATACCATCATCAGGCGGGATCGTAGTCAAGCAAGAGTTTAAAACATCAAAAAAAAAAAAACAACCTAATTATTCAAATTTATGATAGATAGAGTGATACAAGGTGTGGTGGTCTAGTGGTTAAAACACCAGCCTCGTATGTATGAGTCTGCGGGTTCGATTCCAGGTCAGGCAAGTACCAATGTAACTTTTTTAAAGTTATATGTACTTTCTAAGTATATCTTGGACAACAATGACTGCAGTTTACTAGGTGAAGGAAAACATCTTGAGGAAACCTGGACTTAAGTCTGAAATCGTCAATCCGCACTGAGAAAGCGTGGTGATTACGCTCAATCCTTCTCTGTATGAGAGGAGACCTATGCCCAGCAGTGGCACGATGATTGTCATTTTATCTGTTATTTATTGGAATGGTTAATCCTTACTAATATTATAAATCGCAAAGTGAGTTTGTTTGTCGCCGTTGTGTGGTTGTGAGTTTCAAGTGAGTTTGGAGTCGCTAGATGGCGCTGATTCAGTAAGCATCCGAAGAAAAGTTCTCTGATATATTTTTGACTTTAAAATTATAAAACCATTAAATTATGCATTAAATGGTGTCTAATAAGTCTGTTACAGTGTGAATGGTGTGGACAAACGTTATCCAAATAAACAATGTGATATATTTTCTAATAAGTAAAGACAATCAAGTGAAGTGACCAAACAGATTATAACGTAAATAAGCATTAGGTAAATAGCACTGTGATAAACAATTAACTACATTAAATACGTTAAAAACTAAGTGACAAGTGTATAATAACTGGTATAATATAATAACTGGTAAAATCATCCCTATTTTGAAGTAATAAAATAGGGTAGACTGTGTCAAAGTGTAGATTGAATTGTATTTTTTCCAGATAATTTTATCTGTGGATTATTTTTATGTAAGAACTAAGAAGTTGAAATCGAAATTGGTGTTGTGTGATTAAAAAACTTAAGCGATGAATAATACTTAACGACTTCTTAATATTTAAATAATATTTCTGTAAGCAGTGACAAATTTCAATCGTTCGGTCAACGTTTGAATAGTCAAAGGCAAACAGTCTATGATCGCCGAGACACTGGGTACTGGTTCGAACCCCACAGTCTGCGAAACTTTTTGTGTTTTCATAAAATATCAAACAATCAATAATGAACTTCTTTGGGAACATCACTCAACGTCGTAATCGAAGAGTCTCCGAAACAAAAAGTGAAGACTTCAATTTAACAAATAGTGAACTAGATGGCACCACTAGTAACAGTCTACCAAATTTATCAGACTCCGAGGATTCCGAAGAAATTCTTCAACTAAAAAGACAAATATAAGAATTGACGTTACAACTAGAGACTGCACACCGAGAAGTCGAATCCCTAAATATAGAAAACACAAATCTCAAAAAAACCATCGAAGACTTAACAAAAAAGGAAAATATTTATAAAAAACTTGCAACTGACATCGTAAATAACACTCCAAATAATTCCATATTGTACAAAATTTAATTTTAACACTAAAACTTTTCACCATACATAATTATTCAATCTCGTCCCCCCTCTTTATCATAGTCCCCATTTATAAATAAAAGCGTGTTACATTTAATACAACACAACATTTTCCTCAAGCTATCACAATGTAACACGCTTTTATTTATAAATGGGGACTATGATAAAGAGGGGGGACGAGATTGAATAATTATGTACGGTGAAAAGTTTTAGTGTTAAAATTAAATAAATTTGTACAATATGGAATTATTTTGTCCTAGACGAAGACGCTTATTTGTCGTTAAAGGTTACAATCAAGTTACAAAGTGTTATATTTCTTTTAAGAGTTAATTTATTATTAACTTTTTAGTTCATTTTATTTTAACTTTTTAGTTCATTTTATAAAAGTTTTTTTTTTTCTTTAATTTTATTTTTAACTTTTTAGTACCTCTATTTTTAATTCGATAGCGGTCCATCCCCCCAGAGGTCCGTTGTAGAGGGATAAGGGCTACAATACAACAGGGTTCGCCCTGGTACCCTGAGGCGCAACGTTAGCGGCATGACATGTTTATACACCCTCATACCATTCAGCCCTCAGCACGTGCTCACCTTGGCATTGGGTCATCCATCCAATCAATCATATATAATTAATATGGGACGAAAGCAAGGGACTCATCAAGACGAATCAAACGAGACCAAACTCGATGGGGTTGCGTCGTTTAATTACGGAGTTCCTGTGGCCTCCTTCCAACTCCAACATCAGACCCTGGTTACCATATAGTATCAAAGTACTCGTCAAGACTAATCCAATGAGCCCAAACTCGATGGGATTGCGTCGTTTAATTACGGAGTTCCTATGGCCACCTTCCAATTCCAACATCAGACCCTGGTTACCATATAGTATCAAAGTACTCGTCAAGCTAATCCAATGAGCTCAAACTCGATAGGGTTGCATCGTTTAATTACGGAGTTCCTATGGCCACCTTCCGGCTCCATCATCAGACCCTGGTTACCATATAGTATCAAAGTACTTGTCAAGACTAATCCAATGAGCCCAAACTCGATGGGATTGCGTCGTTTAATTACGGAGTTCCTATGGCCAGTTTCCAACTCCAACATCAGACCCTGGTTACCATATAGTATCAAAGTACTCATCAAGACTAATCCAATTTGCTCAAACTCGATAGGGTTGCATCGTTTAATTACGGAGTTCCTATGGCCACCTTCCGGCTCCATCATCAGACCCTGGTTACCATATAGTATCAAAGTACTTGTCAAGACGAATTTAATGAGCTCAAACTTGATAGGGTTGCATCATTTAATTACGGAGTTCCTATGGCCACCTTCCAGCTCCATCATCAGATCGGCTCTATGTCACAATAACATTGCATTGTCATCCGATTTATACATGCATTCTAAATACCAGCTCAATTGGAAACCGGGAAGTGGATCAAATTTAAGTTGCAAGATTTGATTACAGAACGACAGACAACGGGACAGGTGAAAGTAAATAAAAGCTTGTAATAATAAAAGACTTTTTAGTTTTCACCTGATAAGTTCCTAAGTCTGTTCATCTCATTCAACGTATCACTATTGCAAGGTCGTTTGCCAGTTAATT
This sequence comes from Sesamia inferens, assembly GCA_037179545.1. Lineage (NCBI taxonomy): Eukaryota > Metazoa > Arthropoda > Insecta > Lepidoptera > Noctuidae > Sesamia > Sesamia inferens. Next base: position 10,941,345 of record CM073951.1, on the reverse strand, counting down.
TCTTACAGTCCAGCTCTTCAATGAGGAGCCCTTCTAATGATTTCACCCTACTTAAGGCCACATATGCTTGACCAGCGGCAAAGACGTCACATTATTTTTTTCGAGTTATTCTCAGCAAGCCCTTTCATTTGATACCCATATTGTAGGAACGAATAAAAGAAAGTTATCCATCATTTTTGGTGTTCCGCCGTATTGGATTAAGAGTGACGTAACATTATTTTTTTCTAGTTATTCTTGGCAAGCCCTTTTATTTGATACCCATATTGTAGGAGTGCATTAAAAATAATTGGTCCGCCATATTGGATACGCCGCCATGTTGGATTTAGAATGACGTCACATTATTTTTTCTAGTTATTCTGGGCAAGCCCTTCTATTTGATACCCATATTGTAGGAGTGCATTAAAAATAATTGGTCCGCCATATTGGATACGCCGCCATGTTGGATTTAGAATGACGCCACATTATTTTTCTAGTTATTCTTGGCAAGCCCTTTTATTTGATACCCATATTGTAGGAGTGCATTAAAAATAATTGGTCCGCCATATTGGATACGCCGCCATGTTGGATTTAGAATGACGTCACACAGTTAATCATGCATTGTCATCCGAACTAAACGTGTATACCAAATTTCAGCTCAATCGGAAACCGGGAAGTGGATCAAATTTAAGTTGCAAGATTTGATTACAGAACGACAGACAACGGGACAGGTGAAAGTAAATAAAAGCTTGTAAAAAGAAAAAATGTTCACAAACTGTCCCTACAATAGATCTTAGTAATACTCCCAAGTTGACGAAGAAAGTTATGAGGCTTACTCCCGAAGTGGCAAGTAAATCTACTCCGGAAGTTATACCTCAGATGGTTAATAAGGCTACTCAATGTGACACCCATGGGATTGAACACTCAATACGTGACGATTTAGGACAAATGACAAAGCATAATCTAAACTAAGTATAATAAGCGCCAACAACAGAAATGGACTTATCAACATTATTGAAGATTCTTTTACGGCTGGTTATGAATTTTGCCACTATTCATACCCGAATGGTAGTATTCAACACCTTCTATTTGGCATAGAAAATAAGGTCAAACAGTATGATAAAACCGACTATTGTGTGATTCTAATAGGAGAAAAGGACTTCTTAACAACTGAAAATTATCACGATCTAATCTATTATATTAAGGATACTATCGAAAGACTAAGTCATACGAATGTAATCATATGTCTCCCGACTTATAGACAATGTGGTGACTATACAACAATATACAATTCACGGGTTGAAATGTTTAATAATCTTTTGTATCTACATAACACAACATATGAATATGCCTATTTACTGGACTCAAATGCTGACTTACGTTATAATAATACAATGTTCTCGGGTCGCCAGGGTCTCCTAAATGACAAAGGCATGAGAAACATAATTTTGAATCTCAAAAAGACTATTTATGAAATCGAAATGGAAAATAGCAGCAATACAAACTCAATGAACACGAATAAAGATATATCAAACATTTTTTTTCTATAATCATCTGTCAATAATGCACCAAAACATCGCAGGATTAATAAATAAGTCAAACCAATTACTGTTGCATCTCCTTGAATTTCAAGACAGCATAGACGTAATTTGCGTGACTGAACACTTCATGGAATCTGGATATGAAGAATTTCTCTCCATACCTAATTATAAATTGGCAGCTTGCTATTCTAGGGATATAAAAAGAGGAGGAACTTGCATATTAATAAAAAACGATCTTCAATATAGAGAGCTTGAAGAAATCAAGAAACTGTCAATTCAGGGAGCATTCGAGTGCTGCGCAATCGAATTAACTCAGCATAACATCATCGTTGTATGTATTTACAGAATACCTAAATCGAATAATCTTGATACTTTTTACTGTAAATTGGATATTCTCCTACCAAAAATTTGTTACAAAGCGCGCAAAAACGTTGTTATATGTGGTGACTTTAACATTAATATATTGAAAAAGAATAGAACTTGCCTTGAATTTACCAACTATCTGTTAACCTATAATTTAAAGTTGCAAATTGACCAGCCTACTAGATTACAGAGTAATACATGTATAGATAATTTTGCACACAATTTTTCGCAAAAATGTACCCACAATATAATTGACTTTAACATGTCTGATCATACCGCCCAAATTTTAAAGATCCCCGTAAAAAAAACTTGTACAATTAACAGTTGGACTATAACAGCACGCGATTACAGTTATGATAACCTCATGAAGTTTAGATCATGTTTATATCCTTTATCGTTTTGTGAAGTTTACCAGGCAGATGATCCTAACATGGCGTACGATGGTTTTATGGAAGTATTCGGACTATTTTATGATTTGTGTTTTCCATTGATCAACAAAAAAATAAAGTTAATAAGGAACCCGAACTGGTTAACACCTGGCATAAAACGCTGTAGCAAAAATAAAAGACAGCTTCTTTGGCAACTAAGAGCAAAACCTAATAACAGTAACTTGACTAAACTTAAAAATTACTCACAAAGACTTAAAAAAATTATAAAATTGACGCAAAAGGCAAAAAATAACCATAGGATAATGACATCAACAAACAAATCAAAAGATACATGGAGGATCATTAACGAAAATAAATACTGCCCTCCCTATGAATACATAGCGGAAATACGAAGGAACGGGATCTCAATAATAAACCCCAGTGATATAGCTAACGCGTTTAACGATCATTTTGTGGATCAAGCTGAATTAATTACAAAGGCCTCAAAATCTGAAAGCTATGAGATTCCGAATACGTGTTGCGAATCAATATTCTTGACCCCAACTACAACCAATGAAGTAGATCAAATAATAAAGAAATTGAAAAATAAAGTTAGTGTAGGGTATGACGATATCTCAACAAAAGTATTAAAATTTGTTTCTGATGTAATATCTAGCCCCATTAGTCACATTATTAATGCTAGTATTTCTTCTGGAATCTATCCGGAAAAACTTAAACCGGCTGTAATTAAGCCCTTATTTAAGAAACATAACAACACTGATATGAATAACTACAGACCTATCGCCTTGATACCTGTAATATCAAAAATTTTTGAGAAAGCTATTTATACCCGTATTGACTCCTTTTTTACGAAACACGGAATTCTAGCAAAGGAACAGAAAGGTTTTAGGAAAAATAAATCAATAAATATGGCTATCTATGATTTTCTTAATATTATAATGACAGATGTCGATAAAAGAACCCCCATTAGTGCTATATTCATGGACATGACGAAAGCTTTTGATTTAGTTGATCATAATACTCTAATAAAGAAACTTCATGCGAATGGAATAAGGGGCAAAGCACTATCTCTTATACAATCTTATCTAGACAATAGAACACAGTGTACGGAAATAAAGCGAGTTTCTAAAGAAGGTAAAAAAGAAATTAAATATTTATCTGGACAACGTAGAACTACTTTTGGCGTACCACAGGGCAGCGTATTAAGCCCGCTGTTATTTTTGGTCTACATAAATGACTTTCCAAAACACGTTAATTTTCCTATGGTTCTTTTTGCTGATGACAGCACGATAATTATAACACAAAATAAGAATAGAAACTATGAAACCGACATCACAGAGTCATTGCAACAATCAATTAATTGGCTTGATCAAAATAATTTAAAATTGAATTTAAGTAAAACTAAAATAATGCAGTTTAGACAAAGAGTAACTCCTGACATCAATATAATTTTTGACGATAACAGAATTGAAGAAGTAGAACACGTAAAATTTCTAGGCTTAACCATTGACTCTAAACTGACGTGGAAAGAACATGCATTAATACTTATAAAAAAATTAAGTCGCTTTGCCTTTGCTCTATACAAGCTTAGGAAAATAGTTAATCAGGCAGCTGTTTTAGCTGCATATTATGGTTATGTTGATTCCACATTACGCTATGGCGTCATTTTCTGGGCAAACTCCAGCGAGAAAAATAACATTTTTAAAGCACAGAAGAGGTGCATTAGATCGATGTGTAATTTAAAACCAACAGATAGTTGTACACCTCATTTTGAATCTCTCAGAATATTAACATTACCTTGTCTTTACATTTACGAAATCGCATTATTCGTCAAAAAAAATTCTATCTTGTTCAAAAAAGCTTCAGAGGAACGTTGTAGATCTACTAGACCAGAATATCGACACGAATTATGTCTAAAAGCTTCAAAGACAACCCTTATGCACAAGGGCATTCTTTGCATGGCGCCTAAAATATTTAATAAAATCCCAAATACTATCAAAGATTTGAATTTGACTCAATTTACGAGCAAACTTAATGATTTTTTAATGGAAAAATGTTACTACACTATTGACGAATTCCTTCTTGACAAAATGCAATAACTTGACTAATTCATTATATCTTTAATGTTTGTAATAATAAGTATGTAATAGTATTTGAATGTATATTCTAATCTAAAACTAAAATTTTTTGAAGTGATAATTATAATATGTATGCTTTAAAACTATTATGTATTTAAGGAAAAAGAAATAATTGTATTTTTAATGACATTGTAATTAAATATTGACATATTTGATTATGCATGTTATATCAATTAAAAAAAAAAACCTATATTGTTACATAGTGTATGTCAAATTGGCAGCTTTTTGAGTTACCATAACTAACTTTAAGACCGATTGTATCACCAAAAAGCACACTAATAAATACTTTGACTTTGACTTTGACTTTGACTTTGTTTGTTCCGCTTTCACGCCGTAACTACTGAATCGATTGCTTTGAAATTTTGCAGACGTAAAGTTAGAAGTGCGGATTAAATAGAATAAAATAGAACAGAATACTCTTTATTATGTACACCACAAAAATTACAGAACATAAATAAAAATATTTTACAAAGGGTGACACAATGGGCGGGAAAATCTAAAATGAGCGATATGGCTAGCTACTATAAAATATTTTTAACAAGAATGCACTTTTACACTAGATTCACAATCAGCGTAATAAAATGGTTGAACTGAACAAGCACACTTAGGTGCTTCTTTCATTTAGTAGGTACCTACTTACTTTATAATTCTGACTTTCAATGCATGCGCGTAAGGTTGAATTTGGTTTGATGTCAGACTCGGTCGTAAAAAATAATGGCTTTTTGTACTACTTTGTGATAAGAACTTTATACACTGCAATTGGCTTGTATCCTATAAAATAATTTAATGTCCATCGGATAGATTTATAAAAAATAATGAACACGTATTTTTTATTTCATTCAAATACTTATGAAGATATATTGATTTGAAATGTCGCATGACGTCACGCCGTGGTACAAAATATAGCACGGCGTAACGTAACTAGCCCCCACTCCGTAATTTTAATACGCTATATCTCAGTAGTTTTTGGTAATTACGACAAAATAAAAAATACGGCTCTGAATTTTTTTTATTATCTATAAGACGGACTAATTATTTTTTTAATTTTCATACCTTGGATACATCCCTATTACGGCTGATTTTAAATTAATGTATATTTATTTTGACTACTTTAGACTGCTTAATATTTGTCGCTATTTTTTATAAGAGTCTTGTTCGAGGCTGTGTATTTAGTGTATATTTCCCCGCCATTTTGATTTCAAAGAGTGCCTGTAGAGTTTATTGTCCATTTTTATCTATAAGAACCTACTACTTGCCTACATTTGGAATAGGTGACTGTTCCTTGGCGGTAAGTTTACAAGAAACGAAGATTCCAGTAATTTTAAAATGAATAAATATACATTGAGTAACTATTATCCGGTAGGTAGAATGAGGCCAGATACTAGATAGTAGCTACCGACCGCACTGCGCAAGGAGGCGCTGTTTCGATCCACGTGCAGTGCAAATATTTGTATGCACGAATATGAATATTTGCACTGGTCTGGTCGTGCCTCGGAAAGCACGTTAAGCCGTTGGTCCCGGTTGCCATACGAACATCTAATGGCAGTCGTTACGGTTTGTTGGAGCCCTCAAAAAAGTCCAACAGTTGGTCTTACTTCAATACTTTGATATCGCCTTCGGGACGTGGAGGTCAGACGGCAGTCGCTTCACGGAAAATATCGAAGTTTAGCCAAAATCAGCAGTTACACTGGTAAAGCGGACCCCAAACTCCAGTTTTAGTTGCTTAATATCCGTTCTTAATATAAATAGTTTAACAATCAGCACTACACCATAAGCCATATGTATGTGACAGGTTGCTTCTGCCAACACATGGGCTGCTGACCCCCAAGTCCCAACACAATAGGATTCTCCCTTACTGGAGCGTGACTTATCAAACACAACGCGGGGTGACAAAACAGCTGACGTTGATACTTGTCTATAGAAACTAATTTAATTAAGAGAAAAAGTTTTTTTTTTTAATTATTATAAACTTGCAATTGACCGCAATCCCGCCTGATGGTAAGCAGTGATGCGATCGTTGATGGTAAAGCGCGCTAGTTTATTAAGAGCCTATTCACTCAGAAAAACTGAGCGAATAGGTAGGAAGACTGCAGTTGAGCAAGGTGATGCAATGTTAAACCCAACAACACGACCAACGATGCTGCGCCAAAGGGAGATTGATCTGAAGACCCTCCACGACCAAACTCCCAACACAACAACATTAGGCGCATCGTACCCGGCACACACCGCAACACAACTGCTCAGACCCGTCCTCCGTACAACTTCACCAGACATCATGCCGGAACACGACAAATCAGTACAAGTTATATGGTTTAACAATTTTAATACAAATTGACTTACTGAGAAACTATATATAAGTAAGTATATAAAATGTTTGCGAACGTACAGGCGACAGCACACCAAGTTACTACAATCTGTCAGATTTCTTTATTAGATTTGAAACTTTATCTTTAAAGCATTACGGCTCAATGTTGATTGGGAATATTTGACAGTTTCGGATAGCTTGACATGATGTCGCTCGTACATAGAAGATCGTCGTTAAAAGTAATAAATTAATACTGAATTCAAAGGTAGCTTTAAAATATCAACTAAACACTAACCGAGCAAACACGGATCTAAAGTGAATTACTTAGGTCTGTATAGGTTTTACTAGATCAACTAGATGTGGCTTTTTTTAACTTTTCCCCACACTAGGAATTACTCCTGTAATGCCCGTGGGTGCGTTTACAAAACCATAAACTAACATAAGTCTTAGTAGTTGATGTTTGTATCCGTTACAAATGCATATTAGTATTATTCCGTGCGGGATTCGAATCCGCGATACGTGGCTCAGCAGTCATTCGCTCAGCCACTACACTAAACGGTCGTCAAAATTCATGGTAGTACCTATACTGACAAATTAATGTATTTGTTGTGTTTATTTATGTATTTGTATTTATTTATATATACATATTTATAACGACTGAAACCTGAAATACACATGTTTTTACTTTATTTTTTTGACACATTATAAGTATCTATACGATATCCATCTTGTCTATAAAGTCATGAAATTAATGTTTAGGGAACTAACAATTATCAAAAGTAGGGCAACACTAAATCATAGTACTTCGAATGTCATCGTCTGTCATCGATTTGTTTTGAAACTTGTTATTTATGAAAATTTGTATTAATTTTCAATTATATTTTGGTAAAAATCATCATTGAAGTCGTAGTAACCTAGTGATTAAAACACCAGCCTCTCAAATATGAGTACGCGGGTTCGATTCCAGGTCAGGCAAGTACCAATGTAACTTTTCTAAAGTTATATGTACTTTCTAAGTATATCTTGGACACCAATGACTGAAGGTGAAGGAAAAACATCTTGAGGAAACCTGGACTTCGCCAACCCGCATTGAGCAAGCGTGGTGATTACGAGAGAGGAGACCTGTGCCCAGCAGTGGGACGATAAAAGGGTTGATGATGATGATGAAAAATCATCAATGTTCGTTAGTACACCAAGCTGGACAAATTTTATCAAATTAATATGGATGATATTTATACTTGAACAGTTGCTAAAACAGGTATGTAATCATGTTACTGTTTGTTTTTATCTACTAGAAGTTTCGAATTTTCTAAGTAAACCATATTTTAGTGCGACTAGCACAGTTTTAATTCTTTAGGTGATTTAATTTACTGCTGATTTTAAAAATGAATTATATCATGTTCGGAATTAAAATTAGTGCTTAAATTTAATATAGTTCATCAGTAGGTAAAGGAGATGGTTCAGAAATGTATGGAGCCTGGGCCAGCACATTGTACAGTTAATTCTAGGTATAGTTACGCTATAGTTAACTGTTTTTAATGTTAATTTTCTATATTTTGGTTTAGTTTTTATACAGATTCAAATTTAACTCGGCCAAGGAGTGCAACACAACTACTAGTAAATATGGTGGTCAGCAATAAGCGAAATAAGGTTTTGACAGTGACATTTGATTGACGTGTCATGTATCTAAGGCTATCGTAGCAGCAAATGGCGCAATGAATATTGTTAAACTGTCAAATTGAAACCCATTGCTACTGATAGTGTGTTACATAATTACCCCACAGGTTCATACATATCACACGGGGAATTCCCTGACTCCTGCTACGTGCACTCTATCGTCAATTATTTTTTCTCTTGTTATTAGTTTGTTGCGCACACGACATATTTATAGGTTATAGACATTTGTTTTGATTTAATTTCTTGCTCATTTGGAAATATGCCAATTTTCTTTTCACTGTTTGTGTTTAATTTTAAAATAAAAAAAATAATTTAAAAAAATTTACTGAATAATTTTTTTTGTGTTTAAATAAAAAATCGCTGTGATACCACCACTTCTGACCCTGCTTCCGCCTCCTATTCCGCCTCAAATTTAAAACCTCTGACTCCGATTCCAGTTCCGACATAACTACCTCCATTACATCCCTAATTAAGAGCCTATTCACTCTAGCTTTGAAGACACTTAAACTGTAATAAGACGGGAAGACCGCCGCAGGGACATTCTTCAGTCCAGTTCGAGTCCATCGATACCTATACCAACGAAGTATCTATAAAAGACGAGGCGAAACGCTTCGTCCGTATCCTCACAGAACCCGATGACCCCATAACCCTCCTCCAAGAAGCCAATAGGGCCACTAGCACAATACACAAAAGACCGACCTACCGACCTCGCTGCCGAGGTCCATCGCGACGCGTTCGACGTAGTAACCCTCCCCCCGTCCCTTGTCCGATGAAGGCCAGCCCGCGCCGCAGCTAAGCCAGTAAATATAAATTCCCAACTATGACCTCTGAGTTTGTTTCGGACGTTTTTCTCAGAGTTAGTACTAGGAAACGCCGCGGTCATCAAACCGAATTAAAATAAAACTTCGATCCAGCCGTCCCTTGCTGTTCTCTCCAGCGACGCCCTAAGCCGAGGTTCCTCCCCACAGGGGGTGCCCTTAGCGTGTAGTCGCTTAGTTTTTAGTTGTCCTGGCTGGAGGCTTTAAATTAATTTAAGGCAGCCACAGTATAAGGATAAGGAAGCCGTGGCTGAGGATATGGCTTTGTCTTTAGAGGACTGCAGCCTCTTCAAAACCACACCCTTGACCGCGGCAGCCACGACTTCCTCAAATTTTGCCGCTGGCTTCGAGTTGGGGCCAACAGCATCCGGCTCACCTCCCGACAGCTCAGAGCCTTCCCGTGCCAGCTCAACTGAGCTGGTTCGGCTCGGCTTCTCCTAGGCCTTGCGCCGACTAATTTTTTTGAGGGCTTTGCCTGTCACAGCATCCGAGGATGACCCTTGGCCATCACTTCTTCCCGGAAGCCCCCTCCTCCACGTACTCCGGCCTCTTAAACGAGCCCGTCACGCCACATGAAGCGTCAGACTCCGACGCCACATCACTCCCCTCCTCCCTCATTGTGTTTTTGACGTGACAACGTCTATTAAATTGGTACGGCGTGGAATCATTCTCGAAAACACCGTAACGGCCGAATCTGACGTCACACGGAGTCCACGCCTACTTTACCCCCACCCCTAGAGCGCCCGATGTGTAAACATGTAATAGACGTTGTCACGTTCAAATATCGGCAGTAGACGGAGTTCTACAGACAACCAATTTTGACGTGACAACGTCTATTAAATTGGTACGGCGTGGAATCATTCTCGAAAACACCGTAACGGCCGAATCTGACGCCACACGGAGTCCACGCCTACTTTACCCCCACCCCTAGAGCGCCCGATGTGTAAACATGTAATAGACGTTGTCACGTTCAAATATCGGTAGTAGACGGAGTTCTACAGACAACCAATTTTTTTTTAAATTAATTTTCTCCATCTTAATCCCACGAGTAGTAGCAGTTTTGCGTCCATCCGGGCAAAGCGTCGTACCATCGGAAGCGCTAACAACTGGTCACCCTCCAGCCACTCATCCTCTCGCCGCGCTTCCACGGACACTCTTTTAAATTATTAAGCTATGCAGAAATATATTGTACGCTAAGAGCGTCCATTATGGAAAACACACAAAAAAAAACAACAACAAAAAAGACTAACCCAACAAATAGATTCTTTACAGCAAGTACATTGTGCTCACACGTGTGCCATGCAATTATATAATACTAAGCAATTGAATCTACACAATGCAAAGATAGTTTTGTCCAAGGTTCAGCAGCTCCAACAGTGTTCCCGAATGCTAAGTTTAACTCCTGTGTAGCTACACCAGTGCCGAATACCCCTGTCAGCGATGCAATTCCGTAACGTACAATATGCTTGGCTACATAGTGTGTACTGGCTTTGAGTAAAAAAAAAACAAACTATTACAAATTAAAACTACAAGAGGAAAAATCAAAGAACAATCAGTGTAAGTATAGAAATCGGACGCAGCTCAAGCGCAAGTCTTTTTGTAGTCAATATAATCCTTCACATTATAAAATGCTTTCTGACACAAAGGATTTGAATTTATTCAGGCTCAAATCTTGAACCACCTCTAGAAGTCTATTGTAAAAATGTATACATTGGCATCTAAAAGAGCCTTTTTCCTATTTTCTTGAGCCTTGTTGTAGGTACAATAAATTTACGCTTGTTCCTAGTATTTATATTATGGACATCACTGTATTTTTTAAACAATTTTATATTTTTATGAGCATACAAAATATTTTCATAAATATATTGAGACGGCACGGTCAGTACATTAAACTCTTTAAATTTTTCTCTGAGAGAGTGTCTCGGAGTTAATTTATAAATTGCACGAACAGCTCGTTTCTACAAAACAAATATTGTTTGAATATCAGTGGCATTTCCCCACAACAGAATGCCGTACGACATTACACTATGGAAATAGCCAATAGATCTAATAAGATAAATGATTTAATAAGAACTGATGAATATGACGGCATCGTTGGCGCAGTGATTAAGATACCTATTGATTGACTGCTGCGCTGGTTGTCACGGGTGTGATTATTTATTATTTTTTTTTTAATTACTTGATTCTTATTCTTTAAATCTTTACTTCATTCACTTCACTAGCATTCCGCCCGCGGCTTCGGACGCGTGGAGTTGGGTTATATCACGCTTTTTAGATTTCCCTCGGAAACATCATTTTTTTCCAGGATAAAAAGTACCCTATTATTTAATCCGGACTTCTAACTTTACGTCTGCAAAATTTCAAAGCAATTGGTTCAGTAGTTACGTCGTGAAAGCGGAACAAACAAACGAACTCGCTTTCCGATCTATAAAATTAGTAAGGGTTAACAAAAGGACAGAAGATTAGTATTAGTTTAGTTCTGCGAAATTAGTCCGCGCCTGACGTAAATTGACATAGGTATCTCATTTTATTCGCCATGTTTGTAATCACGTTTCATTTGTCTATGGAATATTTTAATTTGACAGGACTAAACAAATATTTTATCTTCTGTCCTTTTCTTAATGAAGCAGAAAGTAAAAGATGCATTGAACTTAGATTTAATTTAGTTTGTGAACGTAAATTAAATTTAGTTCATGCCCAAAAGAAAAGGTGTCTATATTAATAATATTAGAACTATAAAACATGCTTTGTGAAGCTTGTTTTGACGTTAACCCCTTCCCAAAAGACAACTGTCCGTATCAAATCAAAGTAATTGCATAAACACAGCACATTTGAATACAGTAAGTATAATAGGGGGATGATATTCAATGTATTATACACGCTTGCATTGATAACGGGGTGAGCTGCACACTTGCACTGATATATCAAAATAAAATTCAAAAGTCATTTATTCATATTAGGCTGAGAATCAGCACTTTTTGAACGTCACTATTACGTAAGACAGTCCCCGACTTTTGGCGGGAAAGTTAAGCTGAGTGTCTCGCTCATTTTTCATTGGACTTTTAAATTATTTATAGATACTGTTGTTTACTAAATAAAAGCGCGTGATTTATGTAGTAAAAAGGGAATTCAGTAAATAATTCATAAAGAACATTGAGATATCGCAGCATAGTGGACTCATAATGACTTTGCCTCAAACTTCCCTCGTAGACGGTTCACGCGGCCGTCTTTTTCGACATGGATGAAAACTCATTGCGTGACACGTGAATGCACAAACCATGCAAAGCCAAAGAAGAAAGAAATAAATAAATAGTTCCTAACAATCCCAACATTGGCTAAATGCACAAACCATGCGAAGCCAAAGAAAAACAAAGCAAAAAAGAAAAAGACAGCTTCCTAACATCATCGTCGTCTTCAGCTAATAGCAGTCCACTCCTGGATAGGCTGGTGAAGCCGTACGGAGGACGGATCTGAGTAGTTGTGTTGCGACGTGTGTTGGGTACGATGCACCAAATGTTTTTGTGTCGGGAGTTTGGTCGTGGAGGGTCTCCAGATTCATCTGCCTCTGGCGCAACATAGTTGGTCATGTTGTTGGGTTTAACATTGCATCACCTTCCTTAATGTTCAGTCAGTTTTTTTGAGTGAATAGGCTCTTTCTTCTACCATTAGGCGGAAATGCGGTCAAGCACTAGTTTATAATTATATGAAAAAAAAAGGCTTGTCCTATTTTATGCTATTCAATTCGATTTTGAAGGTCCAACTTCGAGAAAGAGGTCAATCGTCGAATCCAACTCGGCTGGGCTGCTTTCGGGAAGCTACGAAGAATCTTCTCGTCCCAAATACCGCAGTGTCTCAAGACAAAAGTCTTCGACCAGTGTGTGTTGCCAGTGATGACATATGGAATTGAGACGTGGTCGCTAACAATGGGCCTTATGAGAAGGCTCAAAGTCACTCAAAGGGCAATGGAGAGGGCTATGCTTGGGGTTTCACTGCGCGATCGAATCAGGAATGAGGAGATCCGCAGAAGAACGAGAGTAACCGACATAGCCCGAAGAATTGCAACACTAAAGTGGCAGTGGGCTGGACACATTGCCCGTAGGACCGATGCCCGATGGGGCCGACGGGTTCTCGAGTGGCGACCACGCACCGGAAGACGTAGCGTGGGTAGGCCCCCGACAAGGTGGACCGACGACCTGGTGAAGGTCGCGGGAAACCGCTGGATGCGGGGGGCGCAGAACCGGTCGTCGTGGAGAACCTTGGGGGAGGCCTATGTCCAGCAGTGGACGTCTTTCGGCTAAAATGATGATGATGAATTCGATTTTCGGCAACTCTTCCAGCAGCTACTACCACCTAGCCTCAGAACTTCCCCCTTACGTTACAGATTCACGGTTTCCACTTAAGAACGCGTCTACCCCGATCATCGAATAAAGAGCTAATTTTGTGTGTCCAATGCAACTTCAGTTTGCTTATTCTGTGAGCTCTAATAAAATCAAATCAAATCAAATGTGATTTATTCAGATTAGGCTGAGAATCAGCACTTTTTGAACGTCAATATTACATAAGACAGTCCCCCAAAACGCCCACCCACGACATCCGATCTCGAACTAGGATTTGAATGCTAAAAAAGCTATTCTCATGAGATCTACAGTATGTTAAGAAAACCCTGTCCGACCCGTGAAGGTGTTGTTAGGTATCGATAACTGATTCTACTAATGCATACAAAACCGGGCCAAACTTTAAAAAAAAGTCCCCCTAAAAAAATAAATATTATTTCGCAAAAAGTGGTAACTTAATAAATGTGCGTTAAGCACCCTTCCACGGGCGGTGGACGGCAGGGCACGCGGCACGTGGTCGCATCGCTATTCGCTCATAGTAATACCGGTGTTGTCACTTTTTTTAAAATTACCAAATTTCGGGGAAGTTGGAATTAATTCGCGGGAAAAAAAGATTATTTCAAAATTCATTTGTATTGGTACTATGATGATTAAGTACATAAAATTTTCTATTATATTTGGTCGTGTGTTTACCTAACCTTTATTATCCTTATGGGTCGGACAGGGTTTTCTTAATATACTGTATATAGATTTTAAACTTTTGTAGCTATTATTATTTGCTATGTTTAATTTTAAATCTAATTTGGTCCTACTCACTTTTTTTACTAAATATCATCAGCAACATTTCAGCGTTAGTCCCAGTCGCATCCGAAGCTTTGTCAGCTTTGGAGCCTTGGGTCCGCTTTACCAGTCTAATTTCTGAGTTTGGCTAAACTTCTATATTTTCCGTGAAGCGACTGCCGTCTGTCTTCCACAACCGGTGATATCGGAGCATTGCAGTTAGAGCAATTATTGAACTTTTGAGGGCTCCAACAACCCGTAATCACGGCCAATAGATGTTCGTATGGCAACCGGGACGAACGGCTTAACGTGCTTTCCGAGGCACGACCAGACCGGTGCAAATATTCATATTCATGCATACAAATATTTGCACTGCGCGGGTATGGAAACCGCGCCTTCTTGCGCAGCGGTCGCGTTCGCTACCGCTACGCCACGGAGGCTGTCATGTCTTTTTTTACTAAATATAACTCAAAATATTAACATAAATTTTATTGAACGCATGCAATTGGCACGCAATTTGGCGGCAAAAGGCACGTGACGCCATCTTTTGTCGAATTCGTCGCGCTTCCGTACAATTTGACATGGCGAATTAGTGCTGCCATAATTATATTTTATTTTTGTATTTATTACGATTTAGATGGACTAATGGCGGATTTTACGCTTTGGTTTACTATCCGAATGTATTATGGCAATTTTGGGTGGATTTAAAACCGGTTTCGTAGTGATATATTAAATGGGAATGTTGTCATGGGGAGAATAACCGTATTTGTGACGCCGCGCCGATCAAATTAAAATATCAGTTTAAATGAAAGTTTTATTGGATAGATCACTAATAGCCCTTTTCGATCAACCTATAATCTGACTTTCACAGTTAATTATCCCCTGACCGATTTACGTCACGGTGGCGAATCTCCAGTAAGATTAGCTAGCTATGCAGGAGGCCAAAATATAAGTGTTTTTTTTTTTTTATTTTATAAACTACAAACTTGTGCTTAGCTGCAATCGATTTAATTGTTCGACACTTCAATTGTAGTCCGACGGAAACACCGCCGCTGGCAAATTGTTCCAGTCCCTCGATGTACGCAGTATAAAAGGCGAGGCGAAACGCTTCATTCGGATCGTTGTGGTGTCAACAACGAAAGGGTCGAAACTCGCTGCACTATGGGTTGTCCGATGATGGAACGGAGATTGGGGAATTAAACCATGCAATTCCCTCTCACACTCTCCTAAATGCATCCCATAGAACACTGACAGGCTGGCTACTCTTAGCCTGTGCTCCAGGGTTTGGAGATCGTTTTGTGCTATATCTGGGTCACCAATTAACCTCTTCGCATGCCTCTCCATTGAGTCCCAAGTAGCCAGGTGGCATTTTGGAGCACCAGCCCAAATTTGGCTGCAGTACTCCAAACACGAATCGGCCTGTGCTTTGTATAACATTAGAAGCTGTCCTGGTTTGAAGTACTTTGGAACTTTGCGAACGCACTCTCTGTTCCCTAGCCTCATAGTCAGAGTTAGATAGGATGGCAATCCGACACGAACGGGGAGATTAAGCGCAGAATAAACTGCTTTAGTGCCTTCCAAGACACGGGGGTATAACACAATCATATTCCAAACTCCGTACATTTATTAATAAAATCCCAAGAACACTTTGTCCGACCTGGGAGTACAACCCAGATGACATTACCTAACACGCCTACTCCCAAATTGATTTTTTGTTCTCTTCTTTCTGTTCAGAGGAACGGAAAAGGCAAAGGCATAGTACGCCATACAGCCTAGTGTTATGTAACTTTTTCTTCAGTAAGTTTATACCCTAACTTATCCTAATTTACCCTAAACTTATCCATCTCAATTTGAATGAATCAACTCAAATATATTATCATTAACAAAAAAAAAAAAAAAATAAACCGTAACCTAATTAAATAATAATAAATATTACATACCCCCACAAAAGCAATGAAAGCCTTGGGGGAGGCCTTTGTCCAGTAGTGGACCTATATAGACTGAAGAAAAAGAAATAATACATCATTTTTGGTAGCAGCCCATAACATCGGCTGCCGGCAGAAGTCCACCAGACAAAGTCATGGCGCCAAGCGATTAGTCGCGTTCCGGCATGATGTCTGGTGAAGCCGTACGAGTGGTACGCGTACGTCTGAGCCAGTTGTGTTGCGATGTGTGCCGGGTACGATGCGCCAAATGTTGTTTTGTCGGGAGTTGGTCGTAGGGGGTCTCCAGATCAATATCCCTCTGGCGCAGCATTGTTGATCGTGTTGTTGGGTGTAACATTTCATGACCTCGGTCTACTGCCGTCTTCCTTTCAATTCACTCAGTTTTTTAGAAGTGAATGGGCTTAATAAACTAGCGCGCTTTGCTATCAATGATCGCATCTCTGGTTAGCATCAGGCGAGATTGCGGTCAAGCACTAGTTTATAACTTATAATAAAAAAAAAATATGTCAATCACCGCAGTCGCTGTAGCCATTTTATATGGTTATTCTCTTTGTACTACAGGTATATACACCCTATATATTTGACAATTTGCTGTTTTGATTCCAGAAAATGGGTGTAATTTTACTAGGTTTTATCAAAACCTGGTTAATACACTTTAAGAAACTTTTGATCGGCCTGCTTGCAGCCTTTGTCAGTCGTATTAATTGACATGGTTTTGTTTACAATAATATTTTAGGGTTAGGTATTTTAGGGAAGTTTATCAAAACATATACAAGTAAGTATTTTGTAAAAATTTAACCATTCATCATCATCATCATCAAACTTTTTATCGTCCCACTGCTGGGCACAGGTCTCCTCTCATACAAAGAAGGAATGAGCATAATTACCACGCTTGCTCAATGCGGGTTAGCGATTTCAGACTTACAAGTCAAGGTTTCCACAAGATGTTTTCCTTCACCTTGTAATCAGTCATTGGTGTCCAAGATATGCTTAGAAAGTATATATAACTTTAGAAAAGTTACATTGGTACTTGCCTGACCTGGAAACGAACCCGCACACTCATACTTGAGAGGCTGGTGTTTTAACCACTAGGCCACCATGACTTTTGGTTTTAATGAAAACACAAATCTATGGTCTCTGGCGTTTAGATAAAATAAGTAAAATAAAACATTTAATCATACATATTTATTATTATATGTTTTGACGTGTTTTTACCAATGAAAACTATTCCAAAACATGATACATATTTGCTTTCATCATCTGATTCAAAATATTCTTCGTTAAAAAGTATTTTCACTGTCAGCTGCGTCACTAACAACGTCTCCGCTACTGCTGTCATCAGCCTGCTATCTTCACTTAAGCGAATAACTAACTCATAATTATATATCTTGATGAAGGGTTTACTCTCAAATTTTCCTGAAAGATTAAAAATAATAATATGTAATTTCTATCAGAAGATGGATAGCACTAATTTTAATTCGAAACATGTTATAATTCATTTTTAAAATCAGCGGTAAATTAAATCGCCTAAAATATCAAAACGCATGACAATATGGTCTACTTATACTTGCAGTCTAACCTATAAATGCGCAATGTAAACAATCCTCAATTTAATCTTAAAATCGTTTACTTAGTAAATTTGTAATCTACTGATATAAACGTAGGTGATGTAACTAGTGTCATCTGTTGTTCAATAAGAATACTGAGAACTTTTTCATTTATAATAACTCCTATTGCACATGAGAGATAGATGGCGGTGTTTCGGTTTTTCCTGGCTTAATGGACATGCCGTACACGTGCAAATATATGATTGCAAGTATAAGTAGACCATATAGCAAAGAGTATAATAATACTAGGGAAAAAGAGAGCCCTCTCGAGACGTTTTTCTTTTTATGCAAGCAATTTTGAAGCGCCATCTAGAATTCTTAACCGAGTTATAGGTATGCTATACATACGTATACTTAGCTATATAAGTATTCATAAGCATAGCTCCATTCCCAATAACAAGTTATTATGTTTAATTTTCTTGTTGTTATGCTTTGACAAACATTTGCAAAACATTACAATAAGAAAATTAAACAAAATAACTTGTTAAAGGGCATCGGGTCTTGTAGAATCAAATTTCTTTACGCTAAGGCAATTAAAATGAAAAAGTGGCCATCTTGTAAATAAGGTTGCCAACCAATTAACCATACATTCTACTTTATTTTTGGTAATTCTACTTTTTTACAAATAAAGTATGCAAAAATACTTTATTTTTAACCTTTACTATGATGCGTAAAACAAAATAGTCATTATGGTATGTACTTAACTATTTGTAATTGCTGAACGAAATGTTTAAAACGGATAATGGAAATAATTTGGAATGAACAAAATATTTCTTACCTACTCTCTGTTCCTGCGATTTTAGCATTCACTGAAAGAGTTTTTTTTTAATAAATCTAAAGTGGCGAGAAGAGAGAAATAGAGTATCAATAAATTTAATCCAAAACGAGTTGGTCATTTATTTAAAGGAGAATGGCCAAAAAAAAAACCCAGGCTTGGCACAAAAGTTTTATATTTCAGATTTTAGATCTGATTTAGTAAACAAAGCTTCTGATTAGCGTCTAATTTAGTGATCATAGCTAAATTCAGTGGCTAACATATTTTATTTGCCTATAGTAGTTGCTTAGCTTGCAAGACACCCTATGTCACTATTTGCTGATGACAGTACGGTAACCATTAACAGCACACACGTTCAAGACTATAACGATGAAATTACAAAGACAATAACCTCCATAGTACGATGGTTAGATAATAATAATCTAAAAATTAATATTGAAAAGACCAAATTGACAATGTTTAGTCAACGTTTAAACACAAATATGACCATATACCATGACAGCCAACGCATAGCGCAAGTAAACTCAACGAAATTCTTAGGACTAACAATTGACAATAAATTAGACTGGAAACCACATACGGAGGAACTAATAAAACGAATTAGTAGGTCTGTCTATGCTCTTTACAAACTTACCTCAGTGATGAGTGTGGACACTTTAGTAACAGCGTACCATGGCTTGGTGGGCTCAGTACTTAGATACGGTATAATTTTTTGGGGGAATTCAACCAATAGAGAAATAATTTTCAAAGCACAAAAAAAATGTATCAGGACAATGTTTGGAATGCAGCCTATAGATACATGTAAACCATTGTTTATTAAATATAAAATATTGACTTTTCCATCCTTGTATATTTTTGAGGTAGCTGTATTTGTTAAGACCAATCCAAACTTGTTTAAAAAAATGTCAGAAATTAATAACCGAAGCCGACGGGATAACCATACTCTATGCATACGAAGATCCCAGACGGCGTTAATGTACAAGAGCGTTTTTTGCATGGCGCCAGTCATATTTAACTGCTTGCCGTCGTCAATCAAAGAATTGAACGTAAGCTTATTTAAGAAACGGCTGAAATCATTACTTGTGACCAAAGCATATTACAGTATTTCGGAATTCCTGACAGACAAAAACCTAATGACAGAATGTTGACATGCTAATAAGCACATCTATTGTTGTTTTTGACATAAGTTTATGTATGACATTAGAATTGACTATTATTATTGATTATTATTGACATCTGTATTGTATAATGGCATTGGTATTATTAATATTTTGACATCTGTATTATTTGGTGACATTAGTATTGATTGAATTCTGGCATTTTAATTCTATTTTGTTTGACCTTGTTTTTGACTACCTATATGTTTATTGTGTGCATTTAGAATTGCTCTCTTTTTTTTTTTGTTTTGTAGTATTGATTTTTTATTTATTGATAATTGTGATATATATACTATACAACATAAATATAATATTAATTTAAATTTAAATTTTGCATGTCGAATCTTTGACAGGATGTATGGCTCAATTTATATTCTTTACGACCTTATTTTTGTATACCTACATTCTAGCAAATAAACGATTATTATTATTATTATTCCTTTATTTCACTGTATATACATATAAATTACATTTTTAAATATTTCTATATAAACAACACATAAAAAACATTTAAAAATATAAAAAATAGTAGCCCACCGGCATCGGGAACAGGGTCCAAGCTACCGGCGGTCAGGGCTCCAGAGAGAGGAACTTCCTGACAATGCGAGCCGTGTCTAGAAGTACAGCTTTCTGAATCAAGCCTTTGATCCAGCTGCCTAACGAGAGCCTCTTGAGGTGTTGGTCGAGGCTCTTGGCTATTAAGCCATTGGCTGTCACGACTATCGGTACAATGATTGCTGAATCCACCTCCCACATGTCGACAACCTCGTGAGCCAAGTCAAGATACTTGATTTGTTTATCTTTCTCGGCTTTCACGAGGTTCTCATCATGCGGGATGGTTATGTCAACAATCATTGCACGCCGCTCTGATCGATCCACCATCACTATATCAGGCTTATTGGCAACAATAGTCCTGTCAGTGATGATGGATCGATCCCAGTACAATGTGATATGGCTATTTTCGAGAACTGGGTCGGGCATATACCTGTAGTACGGCACCTCCGATTCCACAAGGTTGTATTTGAGAGCAAGTTGCTGATGAATTATCCTGGCTACAAGGTTATGTCTATGCAAGTACTCTCCGTTAGCTAGACGAGAACACCCAGAGATTATATGCCTTATTGATTCCCCCGGCCGGTGACATGCCCGACAGATGTCAACTGTGCCGTCTTTCACAATAAATCTCCGGTAATTGTTCGTCATCATAACTTCGTCCATAATTGCACATACAAAACCTTCGGTTTCCCCAAAGAGGTCACCGAATCGTAGCCAGGCCACGGACGCTTGTAAATTTACATCAGGCCCGTGTAGGGCTCTGAAAAAGCGTCCGTGAAGCTCCTTGTTCTTCCATACCTCCATGCGATCATTGGTGTCAAGCACTACTGGTTTACGCCAGTTCTCTTTAGCCAAGGAGAGCGGAGTGAGGCCCTTGTCAACCGCAACCACATCTCGATGCATCCCCACGTCGGTTTCCAGAAAATATTCCCTGAGACTGCATACCTCGCGATTGTGGAGGGTCTTAGCGTTTAAAAAGCCACGACCTCCACATTTTCGCGGGATATACAGCCTCATAACCGATGATCGTGGGTGATGCAATCGATTTGCAGTCAGCAGCGTGCGGACCCTCTGATCCAGGGCGTCAAGTTCGGTTTGAGTCCATTTGAGTATGCCGAAAGAGTACATCAATACCGGCATGACCCAACCGTTGAAAGCGCGCACCTTGTTTCCGCCTGATAGAAGACTATTAAGTACTTTTTTCAGGCGGCCAAAGAAGCGTTCCTTCAACGATTGCTTCATGTCAGTAACATTGATGCCCAACGCTTCCGACATACCCAAATACTTATAGGTTTCGGATGCCGAGAGGGCTCTAAGGTTTATGGAACTCGTGAGTTGGGTTCCCACGGATTCCATAATCTCTCCTCGCTTTACATGCATGACCGCACATTTGTCCACACCAAATTCCATCCTAATGGAGCTACTGAAAGTTTCAGTAATTTTCAGTAGCTCCTTCAGTTGTGAATTGTTGGGAGCAAAAAGTTTCAGATCATCCATGTAAAGGAGGTGCGATATAACCTGACCACCTCTCCTCAACCGGTAGCCTAGACCTGAATCCTCCAATAGTGTGCTTAGAGGATTCAATGCTAAGCAAAACCAAAGCGGACTCAAACTGTCGCCCTGAAATATACCTCGCTCGATCCTTATCGGTTCGCTATTCCTCTGAATATTTCGACATCCTGGATAGCGAAGGACTGTCCTCCATTGCCCCATACACGTCATCAGGAAGGTGCGTAGAGTTGTATCCACTTTATACAACTCCAGCACCCGCATGAGCCATGTATGTGGCACTGAGTCATAGGCCTTCTTATAATCTATCCAACATGTCGAAAGATCCTTTCGGGAACGACGAACTTGTTGGCTAATGGCCACATCAATGAGGAGTAGCTCCTTAGTACCGCGGGACCCGCTCCTACATCCATTTTGAGAGGCAGACATGATGGCGTTGCTGTCAATATGTTTATTAATTTTAGTTTTCAAAATGGATGTAAGAACTTTATAGACCGTCGGTAAACAGGTGATCGGCCTATAATTTTTGGGTTCCGCGGTGCTACCTGATTTATGGAGCAGGTGGGTTATTCCAGTAGTTAGGAACTGAGGTAACGAACCAGACACTAAAGCAGTCTGGAATTGAGATGCCAAGCGAGCGTGCGACCTTGGAAACCATTTTATCCAAAAGTTATGCAGTCCGTCCGGTCCTGGAGATTTCCAGTTAGGTAACGGACGGACTGCATGAGCTACATCTTGGGGGCAGATGGTAATAGCCCCCATTTCAGGTATTGGATCGCAGGCTCGCTCGACATCCCGAGCCCAGTCACCTTCAGTGTGACTGACAGGCACCGACCAGATACTGCGCCAGAATGAACACATGGCATCATCATCCGGTAGGCACGTGTCAGCCACACCTTGTTCTGGTCGTTCCCAGTCCCTATAAACCCACCTTTGATTGCTCTGGAAGGTGCGATTCTGGGTGTATCGTTCTACTCGTCGTTTATATCGACGAATACGGTTCGCCCATGCATACACTTTCTGCTTCAGGAAGTCGATGCGCTCCGTGACACGGGCCATATAATTCTCAGGGCTGGTATTTGTACCTGAGAATGCCCGCCTCACAAAGCGCATCACTCTAGGACGAGTATTACCCTCCCTGAAGCAGATTAGTTTACCGATGAGTGCTCTGGCCCCACCAATACGACGTTCAATCCTGTACTGCCAAGCTGGTACTACTGGTTTCGGTCGTGTAGCTCTGGAGTCATTGTGAAATTTGACATGAGCTACACGACAAGCTGCTACAGCTGCGCAGTACAGGATTGAATGAGTATCAGTGAGGTCCTCACAGATATCAAAATAATTTGATAACTGCGCATCCAGAGCAGCCATCAGCGCCCTATTTCTGTTATGCATGGGCAAACGTGGCAGGCGTGGTCTAACTTCTGCCGACATGTAACGGTATTCCCGAATCGCAACCTCCAAAGCATTCCTTAATTCCTCATTGCACTGGGTACTTACATCTGTAGCCCTATCATTACTCCCCTCGTCAGTATAGTTTGTTGACTGCGGTGGTATCTCCGCAGTCTGCGACTGGTGAGCGATGACACGGCTACTCTGCATTTCAGTTCGCAGGCGATCAAGCACTGTATCATCCAACATATGATTACGCTGGATAACCCGTACCTGATCCGACAGTCGTTGTGCCGAAACGTTGACAGCTGGTTCAAGCACCTGAAACAGAGAGAGCATTCGAACACGGTACGCGGTCAGGTTGTTTCCTCCCTCTGTAGCCCCATAGTATGAGCGCATGACATTTTCGTTGATGGATTGTGTCCATCTCATGCGCTGCACACTTCCGCCGGGAGCTGGGACCCTGTCAGAAGCCGATGGGCCTCGAGGTCCTAAGCGATCCGGCGGCCGGCGTCCTCCCCGTCGGCGAACAGGTGGTGGCGTCGTCGGCGGAGAGAAGTACTCGTCGCTCGAGCTCGACGCAACTGCCGCGGCCGGGGTCATCACAGCACTTACAGTGGGGCTGGAGACCGGCGGCGGCGAGGCGGAGCTGAGCAACGAGTCCGGAGATGGTGGGCGTGCACGTTGTCTCGCGGCAGATCTTGTCAACATTATTTGTTATTTTATTTTCATTATTGCAGTTTTTGTGGTGCGGTGACACCTGTCATGTCACTTGCGGTTCGGCTGATTTTCTTCATTAAATTTATATTGTTTATATTTGTTAAAAAAGTATGAATATTCTGTTAGTTCCTTTGGTTTTTTTATATATCCTTTGATTTGTGTATAATAAGTACTGTAAAATATAATGAAATCGAAAAATATATTAGCAGAATATGTTGACGTACGTGTTGCCTTTTTTTTTTTTTTTTTTTTTATTATTATTATTATTATTAGCTGGTGCTTGAGGCAAACAATGTTTTTTTAGTAAACTTATCAATACCTAATTCACATTATTTATTATGATTATTGTATTAGGTAAGTCTGGCCATAACAATAAAATAAGCAAGTGATTAGATACGTGGATGTGAATGAGCTAGCAAGATAGTGACGCTAGACGATGCAAGCGAGAGTTGTTGTGTAATATAATATTCTAATTATCTTATGTATCTTGTATTACCATTGTAAAACTTTTGTAAATAATGTTCTATTAAATACGATACTAAAATACTTTTGTTATTTTTAATATGTTTATATATAAGTAGTATTACAACCATTGTTAACTTTCTAGAGTCCTCTTGTGTAGTAATCATATGAAATAATGACAATTTATAAATAATACATTGTTTTCCTTGAGCGCCTATGCTAATTAATAACTTTTAATGGCCAAAAAACATGTTAGCCACTGAATTCAGCAACGATCATAACTCAGAACAACTATACTAATTTTAATTTAAAATCTGATATATTAAATGTTTGCGTTAGGCTTGGGGTTTTTTTTTTGTATGGGTCGTGGCCGTTCTCCTTTAAATGTTAATTCTCAAGCAAGCTTTGTAACAAGCAAGTTTTTAAAGATGACAAAAAATTGTTGGCATGTGCTAAAAGCACACAAAAGTACGTAATAAAAACATAAAATTTTAAAAATACTTTTTTCTACCTAATACTTTATTTTTTTCCTATCCAAACCACTTTATAAGTTTTTTTGTGAAAATAGTTGGTAACCCTACTTGTGAACCATGTTAGGTTCCTATTACCAATTAACAAAATGATCTGATAAAGTTGCCAGAACAAGGATTTTTAAAAAGGAAATTTAATTGAAATTGGTATTTTAAATGATCTCCTTATAATTATTGAAAATTTATCGTATTTTTTCATAAATATTCAAAATATTTATTTTTCAAATTGTTTACAGAGACATCTATGATACGGTTTTAGGTCAAGAACTCTAGATGGCGCAACTTTCTTTGCTACACGTTCGTTCAAGGGAACTGTCTCCCCCCTGCCATATAGTCATGCGTTTTGGTATTTCAGGTGATTTAATTTACCACTGATTTTAAAAATTAATTATATCACGTTCGGAATTAAAATTAGTGCTATCCATCTTCTGATAGAAATTATATATTATTATTTTTAAAATTGTTTTTGTTACATTTTACAACTAGGGTCCGAACGTAAATATTTTTTTCCAAAATGTATTTTCTGATAAATTTTCAGGTACCCTAAAATATTGTTACAAATAATACCTATTAAAAAATATTAAAATATAAATTATTACTATTGGGAAAGCTGCAAACCGGTCAATGAAAAGTTTCTTAAGATATAGTCGCTGACAAAACCTAGTAACACTGTATCCACTTTCTGTATTTTTTTTTATGATTATAAGGTAGTGCTTGACTGCAATCCCGCCTGATGATAAGCAGTAGGCCTAGTATGAGTTTTCAATACGAAACTCGTTCGATCGTATCGAGCGCGTTTGGCGCTCTCATTGGTTGAGAGTTCTTACGACCTTGAAGCGGGCCAATCGCTGAGTCAAACGCGCTCGATACGATCGAACGAGTTTCGTAATGAAAACTCATACTAGGCCTACAGTTATGCAATCGTTGATAGTAAAGCGCGCTAGTTTATTAAAAGCCTATTCACTCTAGCCTTGAAGACGCTTAAATTGTAGCCAGACGGAAACACCGCCGCTGGATAATTGTTCCAGTCCCTCGATGTACGCGGTATAAAAGACAAGGCGAAACGCTTCGTCCAGATCGTAGTGGTGTCAGCATTCAACAAAAAGGGTGGATACTCGCCGTACGACGGGGCGTCCGAAGATGGAACGGAGATGGAAGAATTAAGTAAAGCATTTTTATTTTTTTTCTAAATAAAACGTTGTCCCACACTAAGAATTACTCCTGTATTGTGGGTGCGTTTACAAACACATAAAGTCACATAGCCAAACAGCCCGACCCGGAACAATACACCTAATAGTAGGCCATACATATATTTGTTCCGTGCGGGAATCGAAACCGCGACACTCAGCGCAGCAGTCGATCGCTCAAGCACTGCGCCAATCGTGTCGTCAATTCTCTCACACACTTTCTAAAATGTATCCTATAGAACACCGACAGGCTGGCTACTATTCACGTCTACTCCAGGCTTTGGACACCCTTTTGAACTAAATCTGTGCTGTAAATTAGCCTCTTCGCACGCCTTTCCATCGAATCCAAAGTTGCCAGGTGATATTTTGCAGCACCAGCCCAAATGTGGCTGCAGTACACCTGCAGTACTCCACACACGAACGGACCTGTGCTTTGTACAACATTGGAATCTGTTTTCGTGTGAAGTACCTTTGCAATACCGCCATGTTTCCTGACAGCCTCCTTGGATTTGGACTCAATGAAATGCCCAAAGTTTACGTTCTAGGAAATCTTAACTTCCAAATGCAGAAGGCGGTCGGTGCACTCTAAGGATACATTCCAATAATTAGGAGCCAAAGTTAATGGGCTTCTTTTGGTATTGAATAGACAAGATTGTGTTTTGGAGGCGTTGAATGCTACAAGATTGACTTCGCCCTGTTCAAAGGTTGCCAGTAGTGCTACATTCGTACGCTCTACCATAGCCTCTCTTTCAGACCGGATTGATTCTGAAATCAATATAAGAAATTGTGAAACGTAGGGTAAAACACCCAATAGTCAGCCGTGCACCAGTACTCAGCCTTTGTAGACATTATTTCCCTATAAATAGTGTTGAAGTTTGTGTACACCGTTGTAATAACGTTTGATCGAATCCTTATCTTCTTATTGACTAATACGCAAATATACGAACCAATATCAAGTCAATTAGACGAGCTATGCGCATTCATTTGGACTGCCGTCATACACATGACTACAAGCGCCATTTTTACTATTTTTTTGTTAAGAGAACCCTTTCGAGATTTTGGTCTGCTTTAGTGTCCCTATATAGTGATTGGCAGTGAATTATTATATTTTATTGCAAAGGAATGTTTATATTACAATAAAATCAACTAATACATGCCTTTTATTTGTTTAATATAATGTTATTTTGGTGGCTGACTACTGGGTTTAAAATTTTTAATGCAGATCTAGTGTTCAGCCGTAAGTGGCTGAGTACTGGTTTTTTGGGCAATATCTTAGATTTAGCTGAAATTAATGGAGTAAATTATTCCAACTATTCTCATTAGTTTAGGCTCAACTTTTCTAAGACGAAAAGCTTATTTTACCAGTAGTCAGCCGCTTACAAATGTAATTGCATGTTAGTGGCCGACCAATAGGTCTACGAATTTCGTAGTCAGCCATCAGTTCCATTGTACTAAATAGCACCTTAAAGCCCTTTTAATTACAGTTTAATTTATGCTTAACTATTTTAGTTTGAAAATCACTCGGTTCCATCATGTCAAAAAGACCCATCCATTAATATAAAGAAGAACAAGTGACACAAGCTATGGCAGCGATTAGAAATGGCATGAAAATTAGAGAAGCCAGTAGAGTTTTTAAGGTTTCGCGAGGGACGTTACAGGATCGACTACATTTCAGGGTGCCAGATTTACCCCGTAAGAGCAACAAGAAGAAACTACATTAAAAGACTGGTGTATTGCTTAAGCCAAATGTGGCTTCCCATTAAAATGTAACGATCTTCTCATACCATCCACAATATTATTTCTGAAGACAGACGAACCCATTTGTAAATAATTGACCAAGGAAAAAATGGCAACAATCATTTCGGAGACGAAATCCCGAGTTAGGTGAGAGGACACCTGAAAATATATCCACTGGTCGAGCCGCTGTAACTGAAGAAGGTATTCGGAAGTGGTTTTCTTTTCTGTACTAACGAAGTATTTAGAAGATAGAAATGTAATTTACATTTTGACCGAATATTTGACTAGTTATACCGAAATTGAGGTGATAAAGTGTTTGTACAGAAACGCCGCCATATCAGTACGTCTCCAGGATCAGGACTCGCAACCGATCCAACTGCAGCGTGGAGTGAGACAAGGAAATGTCATATCTCCCAAATTGTACGCTGCTGCGTTGGAAGATGTCTTCATGCTCCTGGACTGGAAAGGACTTGGTATCAACATCAAACCGCGAGTACATCACTAATCTACGTTTTGCAGATGATATCGTGATCATAGTGGAGAACTTGGAAGACTTGAGCAAAATGTCAAACGACCTCAGCACAGCTTCCCAACAAGTGGGTCTAAAGATGAACATGGATAAGACGAAGATCATGTCGAACTCTTATGTCGCAACCCAACTCCAATTTTAGTTGGTTGCTCTGCACTCGAAGTTGTTAACGAGTATATATACCTGGGACAAACAGTCCAACTTCGAGAAAGAGGTGTCTCTTCGAATCCAGCTCGGCTGGGCAGCGTTCGGGAACCTACGTTACATTTTCTTGTAGTCCAAGATAGCACAGTCTCTCAAGACTAAAGTCTTTGACCAGTGTGTGTTGCCAGTGATGACTTACGGACTGAAACGTGGTCGCTCACAATGCGCCTCATACGAAGGCTGAGATTGACATATTGGGCGATGGAAAGAGCTATGCTCAGAGTTTCTCTGCGCGATAGGACATAGCTCTTCAAGTCGCTAAAATTAAGTGGCAGTGGGCAGGGCACATTGCTCGTAGAACCAATGGCCGATTGGGCAGTAAGGTTCTGGAGTGGCAGCCAAGTACCGGAAGATGCAACGTAGGGAGGCCCCCAACAAGGTGGACCGATGACCTGATGAAGGTCGCAGGAAGCCGATGGGGGAGGCCTTTATCCAGCAGTGGAACTATATAGGCTGAAGAAGAAAAAAGCAGATACCGAAATTAATGACCTGAAAAATGTTGGTAGTGATGATTGCGCTGCATTCAAAATGCACTGAATTTGCTGGGGATATATATGAAAACATATGTAATAAAATATTTCTATGCCAAATATGCAAAAATAAGTGAGAGGCTGACTATAGGGTGAGACATGGCTGACTTGTGGAGAAATGAGGCTGAGTACTGGGGAAAAGTGCCATTATATGTTTATTGTTAATTTTTTCCATAGTAACAATAAAAGTTTAATATTTTGTTAATTTGTTCAGAAAATTTAATAAATAAATTTTCGCCAAAAATAGATTGTTTTTATGTATACTGTTTAATATTTAAAATACACATAAATCAAAATTAATATCTCGCTAAAAGGCTGACTATTGGGTCTTTTACCCTACCTATAGCACAAAGATCAGAACAACACAATACCTGTAGCAACTGCGGCGACTGTAATCAATCGAAACACATTATTTGCGTTTCCAGATCTATCTCGATGTAAAAATAATGAAAATTCATCTAAAATGCATACAGATAGTTCACAGGAGACGAACTTTCCAGTAATTACTATGTCGACCTTTCTTTGTCAATATTGATGAAACCTGTAAAGTTCTATAGGTCACCTTAGGTCTAGCAATGCATTTTTTAAATCGTCAAGATATAGGGCCTACAAGTTACGTAAGGCATGTCACGCAAAAGTGAACCATATGTCATTGACATAAGGTGCATTCATAACAATAAAATCATAAAGTTGAATGTCACCATTCAACTTTTCCAAAATTCTATAAAGTGCCTTAACTATGAACTAAATCTAAAATTTACTGGCGTCAATCACTGGGACGTGTGAGGTGCAGTTTCGTTAAAAGAGTTGGCTTATATACCTGGCCGTGTAATGTAACCATAGCGAGTTTTACGAATCGTGGACTCGACTAACAACGCCATCTATCGCGTTAAAGGGAACTATTTAATCAAAAATTTGTTGTCGTTGTCAGTTTCATGCCTCCTCTGCTTATTGATTGTACTCGTGGTTCCATGCTGCCTCAATCTACTGACCTATTCACTGACAGACAACAACACAACCTTTGTATATAGTTACTAACAGATTGGAATTGTAACTCGCATTTATAGCTTATATTGGCGCCGATTCTGTTGTTTACAAACTAAAGTAATTTTTAGTTATGTGCCTCTTTTTCTTTCCAATTCGTTGAGAAAAGGACAGAAGATAAAATGTCAGTTTAGACCTGTCAAACTAGTGCGCTCTGACGTAAACTTGCGTATTTTAGTAGCCATGTTTATAATCGCGTTTAAACTGTCTATGAAGTATCTTAATTTGACAGAATGAAATTAAAATTTTATCTTCTATCCTTTTATATACAAAGGCTGTGTACAACAACACAGCCTTTGTATATAGTTACTAAGAGATTGGAATTGTAACTTGCATATTTAGCTTATATTGGCGCCGATTCTGTTGTTTACAAACTAAACTAATTTTTAGTTATGTGCATCTTTTTCTTTCCATTTCGTTGAGAAAAGGACAGAAGATAAAATGTAAGTTTAGACCTGTCAAATTAGTGCGCTCTGACGTAAACTGGCGTATTTTAGTAGCCATGTTTATAATCGCGTTTAAACTGTCTATGGAGTATCTTAATTTGACAGAATTAAATTAAAATTTTATCTTCTATCCTTTTCTTAACGAAATGGAAAGAAAAAGATGCACATAAATTAAAATCAGTTTAGTTTATTAACAACAGAATCGGCGCCATTATAGTTCTGCGTATGCAAGTGGCATGGTATGAAATTCTTACTGATGATGAAATAGTGTCTTAAGACTGCAGCCACGACTCTTTACTCGGCGATACTAGCGCCACCATAAGATTTTGAATGATTTTTCTTATTTTGAAACAAAATTTGAATATTGTGGTATAGATATGTATCAACTTTATACATTAACACCCGAATACTGAAAAGCCACTCAAATCTCATTCTCACCTAAAGGCTACTTAAATTTAAGCATCCCTCAAATTTTAAGTGGTATACACAAACGTCACTCAAGCAATTGGATGCCGTGATCAAGCAAGCAGCGCTCAAATGTTTACGTCATGGCAACATTCTGCGAAAAAAATGATACTCAGCACGTTCTCAGTTACAATTTATTTTGGCTTACGTCTTGTATTCTTTTTACGCAGTGTTCTTTGAATAAATATTTTCTAAACTTATTAATTAGTTGAAATTTAACAGCTATTAGAAGTATAATTTGCATTATGATCTAAATTATTTATATTGAAATGAGATAAATATCAAAAGAAGACATCAGAAAATAATATTTACTTGCTAATATTGTTGTCGTTGATTGGAACGTTACAATTATCTTACGCGCGAATGTTGATGTTGAATCAAGTTCTAATTACTATAATTTAGTAAAAATCTTCAACCTTTTGGTGATTCCTTATTTAATAAGTTAATTGACGATGGAGGAAAAGAAGAAACGCGGAAGTAATTATACGCCTGCCGAAAAAGATATGCTGTTAGAACTCGTAAAGAAGTAAGTACCTAAATAAAGAATGAAAATAGAATCATTTAACCGCAACGTCCTGGTGCATGTCTTCCTCCCGAAATATCTACGTCCGATCCGCTGAGGACTTGCGTCAGGCGGAAACTAAGGAAGCCGTAGCGCAGAGGCGCAATTGGGACGAAGCAAAGTAGAGACTGCTTCGTCCCAATTGCGACGTGCCATCGAAGTTTTGTGTGATTCTCAGATCTTCAGTTTAAGTAATTTCAAACTGTGTCATGTTGTAAATAATATACAAAAACATTTAAATCAAATCATTTATTTGTTTGCAAACTTGGTTAAATTAGTATATAGATAGTTTTTTTTTTTTCATAAAAGTGCTCCATGTTTTACAGTCATTTTTTATAAATAACTATTTAGAAATAATAAAGATACAATATAAAAATTAAATATCCCATCATCTAAACTATAGTAAAAAAAAAGTTATCTTAATACATCAAATGATTAAATTATAGTTCACTAAAAATAGTTTGAAATACACAAAGAATATTTAAATGAAAGAATATAATATTTATTATTTTGAATTCCTTCCAGAAATCAAAATATTATTGAAAATAAGGAAACAAACGCTCACATGCTTTTAAAGAAGCGAGAAGTATGAAACACTATATGCCGGCAATATAATGCTGTCTCTGTGAGTGGCTGTAGAACCTGGCAACAGCTCCGTCACTTATATGAAAATATAAAACAGAGATCTAAAAAAAACATTGCCACAGCAAATGTAAGTTTGTTTTTGTGATATCTTGAAATTATCATTTACACAAGTGATTCTTTATTCACTTTATTTTTTTAGCGGTTGCAGTACTATGAGATCACCAAAGATATTAAAAAGAAGGCATCAATTGATAAGGTTTGTTTTGTTTAAATTAAATATTTCTAAAATTCAGGATATCTTCTAATTATAACTTTTATTTTTTATAGAAAGAAATTAATCGCACTGGTGGTGGAACCTACAAGAGTACACTCTCTGAGCAAGATGCTCAAATATTAGCCATGGCTGCTCCTCAGATTCAACCATTAGCTAACTACTATGATGATGCTGCATTATATTTTGGTTTGTGTAATAATTTATATCCTAATAAATTTGACATCAACAAGCCATTACATTCTTGTTTATTTTATAGGTGATACAGAACCAGAACTCCTTACACAATCCGATGTTTACACAGCAGAGCCAGATATTCACACCATTGGTACATTTTGTTTTTATTTTTGTGTTAATTTATTTATTGTTATAAATTCTACATACAAATTTTTTTTCCAGAAGACCAGGATGCAACCATGGCTTACATAACAAATAATACCAAACCTTGCACAGTCACATCAAATAGTATTACTGGTAAGTTTTTAATTATTGAATTAATTATTAAACTAATGTTACTATTAAAAAGCATCTCAATTGCTTGCCATTTCACAACATTGTTACATTTCTTTATTTTATACTTATTGTTGTGTATTCTATACTTACATACAGATTTTTTTCCAGAAGACCAGGATGCAACCGTGGCTTACATAACAAATAATACCAAACCTTGCACAGTCACATCAAATAGTATTGCTGGTAAGTTTTTAATTATTGTATTAATTATTAAACTAATGTTACTATTAAAATGCATCTCAATTGCTTGCCATTTCACAACATTGGTACATTTTTTTATTTTATACTTATTGTTGTGTATTCTTTACTCACATACAGATTTTTTTCCAGACAACCAAGATGCAACAATGGCTTCCATAATGGACAATAGCAAACCAATTGAATCAAAAAGTATTGCTGGTAATAATTTTTTATTGTACTAATTATTAAATCAATTAATTTTACTATGAACAGCATCTTAATTGCTTGACAATTACCTTGATAGATGACCAGAGAGCTGCAACAGCCATACCCCGAGAAAAAAACAAACCTTCAACATCATACTCTGCTGGTAATTATATAACATTATTGTCCTTTTTGCTAGTGATGTGAGATTTTCAATAATATTGTACTAAAACCATTTTTCAGGACGAATAAAACCATCACAAAATGGAATAAAACAACAATATTTTCGGACAAAACTCAAAAATGCAAAATTAGAAACAAAATACTGGATAAATAAAAACAAAATGGAAAATAATATATATAAAGCAAAAATGCAATTTTGGAAACGAAGACTGCAAAACTTGAAATAGTGAAATCTATATAATAATTTACACTAATATAACTATATTTAAGAGGTAAAATGTGTATTTATTAAATTAGTCCTTACTAAAAAGTTCTGATTGGTCTCAAGACCTACAATTTGTTGACCCAAGGATTCCTCCTCATAATAAGGTAAAGGGTCATCATCCTCCATAAATATATCCGACTGCAAGAGGGCAATATTATGTAGCACTGCACACGCTACTATGATTGGTGGAATGTTTTTTATTTTTAGCCCCATTCCAGTTTGTAGGCAAGGAAATCTCCTTTTAAGGACACCAAAGAGTCTTTCTATAGGATTCCTGGTGCTTATTTGAGCCCGATTGTAAGCTTCTTCAGCAGCTGTTCTTGTGTGCAATAATGGGGTAAGTAGATAAGGTCGACATGGGTATCCACTGTCCCCAAGAATTACACCTGTGCCAAAATCCCCACGCTCTAATTGAGCACACAATGGTGAGTCATTAAATATTGTACTATCATGAACAGAACCTGGCCATCTTGCGATTACATTCCTTATCTTCAATCTTGCATCGCATACCATTTGAACATTTAATGAGAAATATCCTTTTCTGTTCCGATATATTTCAGATTGGGCACCTCCTGAAAAATAATAATAATTTATTTTACTGTGAGACAGTAATTACCTACTTTACTAGAGCCCTATATTTCAGTAGAAACATTTACACAACTTTAGGTTATATTATAAATGGTAATATTACAAAACTATTAATCAAGCATACAATTTGGGAACATAATAAATAAACTTCGTAAATACACACCTGGAGAATTTATTTTAATATGTGTACAGTCCACAGCTCCCACAACTCTTGGGAATCCTGCTATAGCAAAAAACTCATTTGCCACAACTGGATATTCTTCCTGTGTTGGCATATTTATATAATGAGACTTTAGGCTCGCTATTTTGGCGGTTACTTTATGCACTATTCGATGCACCGTGGGTTGTTCGACCTCAAAAATATCTCCTATTACGCGTTGGTAGCTACCAGTCGCATAATACCGTAGAGTAATTAGTATTTGGTCCACTGGTTGTATGGCTCGGTTTCTTTTTGTTAATGGTTTGATTGTGTTACCGAAAACTGAATCCAAATACAATACGGTATCTTTTGAGATGCGGAACCGTGAACGAAATTCCACGTCGTTGTACTTTAGAAAAGCATCCAGCTTCTTTTCATTTCTGCGCCTCACGGTTGGGCTTTCGTGATCCGAAAGTGAAGACAATGACGATAGAGACATTTTTACCACTGTTTACAAACTTTTTAACAACTTTTATTTGATTTGAGGGACCTCGCGACCACTCTCAGATCTAAGGGCTGCTCAAATCAGTTTGACATTTGATTTGACAGCTAAATAACGTTGAGTAGCGTTTCTGTATACGACTTTTTCACTGAGTGGTCTCTGAGCACAACTTAATTCAAGTTGCATTTATTTTTAACAGACGCTTAAAATTGACGTTTGTGTATACGAAATTGAAGGTTAGGAGCTGCTCAAAAGTTTAAGCGGGTCTCAAATATTTGAGTGGCTTTTCAGTATTCGGCCGTAAGTACAGATAAGTACCTAAATTATACATCTTATTTATAATGACATATTTTATATAAAATAAATTTTATGTAAAATATAATTTAGTTACTTATCTACTTAGCCGTACATAATAGGATAATGGTGGATAAGTACACGAAATAATAGTGAATGGGCCACGGTATCACTTTCCGCTGAAAAGTATACCAGGAACAAGATAGCTCAGGAACTAGCAAGTTATGTGATTAATGAGAAATATTATGTGTGAAGTCGTGGTGGCCTAGTGGTTGAAACACCAGCCTCTCAAGTATGAGTGCGCGGGTTCGATTCCAGGTCAGGCAAGTACCAATGTAACTTTTGTAAAGTTATATGTACTTTCTAAGTATATCTTCGACACCAATGACTGAGGGTGAAGGAAAACATCTTGAGGAAACCTGGACTTTAAGTCTGAAATCGCCAACCCGCACTGAGCAAGCGTGGGGATTACGCTCAATCCTTCTCTGTATGAGAGGAGACCTGTGCCCAGCAGTGGGACGGTAAAAGGTTGATGATGATGATGTGTGAACAGGTTCCTAAACATAAAATCGACTGACTAGTCTGAAATGGCCGTTCGGAGGACGGGTCTGAGCAGTTGTGTTGCGATGTGTGCCGGGTACGATGCGCCTAATGTTGTTGTGTTGGGAGTTTGGTCGTGGAGGGTCTTCAGATCAATCTCCCTTTGGCGCAGCATCGTTGGTCGTGTTGTTGCGTTTAACATTGCATCACCTCGCTCAACTGCCGTCTTCCTTCCTATTCGCTCAGTTTTTCTGAGTGAATAGGCTCTTAATAAACTAGCGCGCTTTACCATCAACGATCGCATCACTGCTTACCATCAGGCGGGAATGCGGTCAAGTGCTAGTTTATAATTATTAAAATAATAATAATAATAATTTAGGGTATTTGTATAAAAGCGTTAGCGTCGTCGGAAATAAGTACCTAAATAATATAAAATGCAAGGTCGATGGGGAAAACTTATCAGATATGTGTCAAGTTGGCGATTTCAGACTTATTAAGTCAAGGTTTCCTCAAGATGTTTTCATTCACCTTCAGTCATTGGTGTCCAAAATATACATACAAAGTACATACTCGTATAACTTTAGAAAAGTTACATTGGTACTTGCCTGACCTGGAATCGAACCCGCGCACTCATACTTGAGAAGCTGGTGTTTTAACCACTAGGCCACCACGACATTCAGTTGTGGTGATTACGCTCAATCCTTCTCTGTATGAGAGGAGACCTGTGCCCAGCAGTGGGACGATAAAAAGGTTGATGATGGTACAAGCGCACAACTCCAACAATTACGTATTTTTCTTCAAGCTTTCCGCCCGCGGCTTCGACCGCGCGGTTATATCGCGCTTTTTATTTTAGATTTCCTTCGGGAATATCCATTTTTTTTCTGTATAAAAAGGTAGCCTTTGCAGTAAAAGAAATGAAATTACAAAACAAAAAACAATAATAATTTAGTAACGAAAACAGAATTAAGTAGGTACAGACGATAGCTCATCAAGCTGCTACATTCTGTCAAAATTCTTTATTAGATTTCCAACTTTATCGCTAAATCGTTAAGGCTCAAGATTGATTGGAAATATTTGACAGTTTCGAATAGTTCGACCTGTTGTTATCCGGACAAAAAAAAAACCGAATTTACAAGTTCAAAATATTTACAACTAGCTTTCTGCCCGCGGCTCGGCCCGCGTAGACATCGGTTATATTTTATTTTATTTTTAGATCGTCAAGATATAGGGCCTACAAGTTACGTAAGGCATGTCACGCAATATTGAACCTTATGTCATGACATAAAGTGCATTCATAACAATAAAATCATAAAGTTGAATGTCACCATTCAACTTTTCCAAAATTGTATAGAATGGCTAATCCGGAGCTAAATCTAAAATTCACTGGTTTCAATGACTAGAATGTGTGAGGTGCAGTTTCATTAAAAGAGTTGGCTTTTATACCTGGCCGTGTAACGTAACCATTGCGAGCTTCAGTAATCGTGGGCTGGACTAACAACGCCATCTATCGAGCGAAAAGGAACTATTGAATTAAAATTTTGCTGTTATCAGTTTCATGCCTTTATGGTTATTGATTGTTCTCGTAGTTCCGTGCGAACTCAATCTACTTATTCTCTGTCAGACAACAACACAGCCTTTGTATACACAGACACGCATACATATTTATAGCGAACACATAGTTCTGGGTATAAAATCAAAATCAAAAGTCATTTATTCAAATTAGGCTGAGAATCAGCACTTTTTGAACGTCAATATTACATAAGGCAGTCCCCCAAAACGCCCACCCATCGACACTTCCTAGTGCTTTCGCTGGGAAGAAGAAGTGGCGGAAGAAACTCCCCAGCAGCACAGCTGTCTGTTCATTTAAAAAACACATGACTTTATAAAATACTATGTATAGTGATGAACACAAGAAAATATAATAACAATGAAATTATTGAAAATATGCCCGCTACCACGCCAGAATACCAGCAAAGCAAAACAAAATATATATTTAAATGAAAATTTAAATAACTAAAAACTTATTACTTCAATAAAAGCCCCAGGCATAAAGGGCGCGACAGCTTACATATTTGTGTATTGAAAAAAAATTGAATTATATGAACTCATATAACGTGTCACTAAGCTAATTCCGGAGAAAGAACACAAATATTGTCCTGAGTTAATCAGAGCGACCAGCTATTCTTATCATTTAAATAATCACTTACAGAATAATATGCCTTTGAACAAAGCTTGGATTTGATTTGTGTTTTAAATGTAAGGCAAGTCTAGCAAAGCAGAGGGTATCTTGTTATAAAAAGTTATACCAAGCCCAACAAAAGAGTTATGAATCTTTTGAAGTCGGTGAAAAGGGACTCGCAGTTTGTCCTTGTTTCTGGTGTTAATATTATGTATATCACAGTTTTAGGTGTACACATGAATATTTTGCCTAACATATAAGATATTGACTAAGATAAATTGTGAAGCAACCGTGAGAATACCAATATCTTTAAAGAACTCTCTCAGAGAAAATCTGACACCGAGCTGGTAAATTGCTCGGACAGCTCGTTTTTGGAGTACAAACATATTTTGTTTTTTTTTTTTTTTTTTTTTTTTATTAAATATAAACCAGCGCTTGACCGCAATCCCGCCTGATGGTAAGCAGTGACGCAATCGTTGATGGTAAAGCGCACTAGTTTATTAAGAGCCTATTCACTCTAGCCTTGAAGACACTCAAATTGTAGTCCGACGGAAACACCGCCGCCGGCAGATTGTTCCAGTCCCTCGATGTACGCGGTATAAAGGACGACGCGAAACGCTTCGTCCGGATCGTAGAGGTGTTAACAACATAAGGGTGGAAACTCGCCGTACGACGGGTCGTCCGATGGTGGAACGGAGATGGGGGAATTAAATCGTGCAATTCCCTCGCACACTCCCCGGAATGTATCCTATAGAACACCGAAAGGCTGGCTACTCTACGCCTGTGCTCTAGGCTTTGGAGACCAACTCGAGTTAAATCAGGGTCACCAATCAGCCTCTTCGCACGCCTCTCCACTGAATCCAAAGTGGCCAGGTGACACTTAGCAGCACCAGCCCAAATGTGGCTGCAGTACTCCACACACGAACGGACCTGTGCTTTGTACAACATTAGAAGCTGCCCTGGTGTGAAATACTGCCGGACCTTTGCGATTACACCAAGTTTT
Source organism: Sesamia inferens (assembly GCA_037179545.1). Taxonomy (NCBI): domain Eukaryota; kingdom Metazoa; phylum Arthropoda; class Insecta; order Lepidoptera; family Noctuidae; genus Sesamia; species Sesamia inferens. Next base: position 10,902,221 of record CM073951.1, on the reverse strand, counting down.
CTGGCAGCCACCTTGGCCTTGGACTCAATGAACCGCCCAAAGTTTAGGTTCGAGGAAATCTCAACACCCAAAAGCTGAAGGCGGTCGGTACACTCCAAGGATACATTCCGAAAAGTAGGAGCCAAGGTGAACGGGCTCCTTTTGGCGGTGAAAAGACACGCCTGCGTTTTGGCGGCATTGAATGCTACAAGATTGGCATTGCCCCATTCGGAGACTGCCTGAAGTGCAACACTCGTTCGCTCTACCATGGCCTCTCTTTCGGACCGGATTGATTCCCTACTAGCCCGAGCATCCGGCAGGTATCTCTCCACAACTGTGCTGTCATCTGCATACCCATAGATACCGGGCATCAGCAGATCGTTAATATGCAGCAGAAACAAAATGGCATGGCAATGTATGTCAGCGGCTTTGCCCCACAGTAGAATACAGTAGGACATAACGCTGTGGAAATAACTAAAATAAACTAAACGAGCTGTATCAACGTCTGTATACTGTCTTACTTTCCTGACGGCGTAGGCAGCCGAACTGAGCCTTCCTGCTAGGGTTGATATAGAAGTAACATGATAGTAAAATGCGGGCAGCATAAGACCCGTCATCGTGGAAAGCCTTGGGGGAAGCCTCTCTTCAGCGGTTGGCCTTTATGGGCTGAAGAAGAAGGTGAAGTTAAAAACAACATGGTATGTAATTCTTTCTGAGAGAAAAATTAGAAAGATTCAACAACTGTTCCAAACTAGGCACAGCCAGAATCTTTAGTGACCCAAGTTCTGTTATATGGGTTACTCGATATTTTATTTAACCGACTTCAAAAAGGAGGAGGTTACTTAATTTGGCCGGTTTAAATGTTTTTTTTTTGACGTGATAACGTCTATTAAATCGGTATGCTGGGAGTCATTCGCGAAAACTGCGTAACGGCCGAATCTGACGCTACACGGAGTCCACGCCTACTAAAACTAACCTTAGCCTTGTAGCTTTATGCAATATTATTTACCTAAAAGCACGGTTGTAAACAATTAGTAGCAGTTTTTCGCATACATGATTAAAGCATTGATAGCCGAGTGGTGAAACGCTCGGATTAATATCGACTCACTCAAGAGGTGCCGCGGATCGATTCCTGACGGCAACGGACGTTTTTTATCCTTTTTAATTTTTAAATTTTTCCTTTTTAATTTTTCTTTTTCTTTTTGCTTTTTTTTTTTATTTTTTAGAAAATTTAAACAAACTATTAAATAAAAATATAAATGTTATATATTACTTTATTTTAAATAATTTCATTGCACCCAGAAAAAATTACCATGTAATAGACGTTATCACGTTCAAATATCGGCAGTAGACGGAGTTCTACAGACAGCCAATTTTTTTTTTATAATTATAAACTAGCGCTTGACCGCAATCCCGCCTGATGGTAAGCAGTGATGCGAACGTTGATGGTAAAGCGCGCTAGTTTATTAAGAGCCTATTCACTCAGAAAAACTGAGCGAATAGGAAGGAAGACGGCAGTTCACCGAGGTGAAACAATGTTAAACCCAACAACACGACCAACGATGCAGCGCCAAAGGGAGATTGATCTGAAGACCCTCCAAGACCAAACACCCAACACAACAATATTAGGCGCATCGTACCCGGCACACATCGCAACACAACTGCTCAGACCCGTCCTCCGTACGGCTTCACCAGACATCATGCCGGAACACGACAAATCGCTTGGCTGCAAGGCTTTGTCTGGTGGGTGGTAACTTCTGCCGGCGGCCGATGTTATGGCCTACCAAGGAAAGATCTGTAGGTATGTATGCGTGTAAAGTAATTTTAGTGTGTGAGTGGTGTGTGAGATCTTGTATAATATTATATTACAGTACTCTGTGGTAGTTGGACATTTTTATTGATTACCAAACAATAAAAATGTCTTCGTAGCCTAAAACACATATAAACAACTAGCGGCCGCCAGCGACTTTGTTTGCGAAGAGGTAGTTATGCTCAGCTCCTATTGGTCGCAGCGTGATGTTATATAGCCTAAAGCCATCCTGGATTAATGGGCTCTCCAACGCAAATATAATTTTTCAAATCGGACCACTAGTTCCTGAGATTAGCGCGTTCAAACAAGCAAACTAACAAACAAACTCTTCAGCTTTATATATTAGTATAGATAGGTATGCATGTAGGTACTGTTTGAAAAAATTAAAAACTTGTAGTAATACCACAAACTTAAAACAGCACATAGAACGAAAACATCTGATTTTTCTATATTATTGTTTTTGAGATTTTTTTTTAAATATTAAACTAGTGCTTGACTGCCATTTTCAGTTTTTTTTTTAGTTTTGAATTGGTTATTCATATTGTTTTATTTGACTTTAACTTGATGAATTGTTAGCAGGAATATCTTAGGTTTATTATTAGAATAGAAAAGCATATAGAATTATTAATTATCGCTCATTTATTTTGATTAAAATCGATTAATATTAAATAAAGAAAATCGATTATTTTCCATTAATCTCACATCGAAGTTGAATTAAGCAACATTCAACTTCGCCAAAAATTATACTGTTAGTGTTCTGTTCACATCTAGATACTAAACCTACAACTACTTATTGACTAATCCTAACTATCTAAGTCCTAAAGTACCTAAGTCCTAAAGTACTTAAGTCCTAAGGACGGATAGCGGACGGATGTAATAAATAGGCAGGGTACATTGTCGTCAAAAGAGCGGGCTTATATACCCGAGCGTGTAATGTAACCATTGCGAGTTTTACGAATCGTAGACTTAACTAACAGCGCCATCTATGAATCGATGGTGAACTATTTAATCGTTTTTGTTTTCTGTTCTCAGATCCAAGCCTATTTCTTATTGATTTGTTTTCGTGGTTCCTTGCTACCTCAATCTACTTATTCACTATAATTATACTTGTTATCAGACAACAATGCAGCCTTTGCATATACAGACTCTTACCTACAAAGAAATTCAAATTGAAACTCCTGTTTTCTCGTACGGACGTCAGTAAGCCTAGTATGAGTTTTCAATACGAAACCCGATCGTTGATATCGAGCGCGTTTGGCGCTCTCATTGGTTGAGAGTTCTTGCGACCTTGAAGCGGGCCAATCGCAGAGTCAAACGCGCTCGATATCGACGAACGAGTTTTGTAATGAAAACTCATACTAGGCCTACAGTAGGTCAAGTTACTCGAAACTTTCAAATATTCCCAATTAACCTTAAGATTTAATACTTTAGCGATAAAGTTGAAAATTTAATACAGAAATCTAACAGATTTTAGTAGCTCGATGTGCTATCGTCTGTACATATATTTCTGCGTATATATGTAGCATGAAAATCATACTGAAAGAAAACTTAGCCAGATTTAAAAGCGGTTCTAAAACCAGGCATAGCCTGAATCTTTAGTGACCCAAGATGGCGTTTAAAGAATTGTAGATGTAATAAAGGCCGGACGTTTTAGGGGACTGTCTTAAGACTGCGCCGACCCTTCAATAGCAAAACTAGCATCACCATGAGATCTTGAATGATTTCTCTTATTTTAAAACAATATTGCACAAAGTTTTAATTATAAATATGTTATGTTTTTAATTACTGATACACTAAACTGTACTAAAATAAAATAAAACTTTGTTGTAAATCTATACTAATTTAAAAAGCTGAAGAGTTTGTTTGTATGTTTGAACGCGCTAATCTCAGGAACCAGAATCACAGATCCGATTTGAAAAATCTGTTCGTGTTAGATAGCCCATTAATCCAGGAAGACTTAGGCTATATATCATCACGCTGCGACCAATAGGAGCGGAGCACATAAAAAAACATATCGAAACTGTGATGTATGTATAGAGGGTAGATTAAGATTTATATTTTGCCTTTAGATTTTTGTAGGTAGTCAGTTTGTCTTTTGTCTTTGAATACAAGTAATTAAGAACGGACGTGTTTTAATTGCGAACCTTATAAGACCTAACGGGATTTCTCACGTGCGTCGCCGAGAGAGCCGCGCCGCCGCCGCGCGCGCCGCCGCAGCCGTGGCCTTATGTGGCCGAGCCCTGGTCTAGATTGCACCTAGATTTCCTAGGTCCGCTTGGAGGAAAAACTTTCTTAATCATTATTGATTCATCTACGAAATGGTTAGAAGCATTTCACATGCCAAGGACAACAGCTAGTTCTGTCATTAAAGTGTTGAGGGAAACTTTTGCTCGTTTTGGTCTTCCTAGGGAGGTCGTTACGGATAATGACCCCCCTTTCACCAGCCAGGAGTATGCGCATTTTATGGCTAACAACGGGATCAGAATATCTTATTCGGCAGCATATCACCCATCTTCAAATGGAGCAGCAGAGGGCGCTGTTAAGCTATGTAAACGGGCTATTAAAAAGGCAAGTAGGGACCGATGTGATATTGATGTGGCCTTGCAGACTTACCTTATGGCATACAGAAACGTTGAGCACAGTACCACTGGCGCGTCACCAGCCATGCTGCTGTAGCGAAGACACCTTCGTACACGTTTAGATCTACTAGGAAGTACGAGACAAGTAGAAGATAGGGTGCGGAAAGCACAGGAAAGACAGGTTTCTCAGGCGGGGGGTGTTATTAGGCACTTCAAAGAGGGGGATAAAGTACATATTCGAAATTTTACGGGGGGTGAAAAGTGGGTTAGTGGTTGCATCCAAAAAAAACTAGGTTCGCGTAATTATTTGGTTAGCAGGGAGAACGGTCCACCTGTCGCGAAACATGTGGATCAATTGAAACGCAAAACGGTACACCGATATATGTGGTCATCTTTACCAGAACCGAACTCGGTAGGTTCAACCGAGACCGAGACGCGAGATGTTGGTGACCCAACTAGTGGTGGGGCGCTGGCTCCTCCGTCTAGTAGTAGTGCCCAGACCACAAGCCCGATCGTCCCGCCCGCCGAGCCCCGACGTGCAGGTCTTAGACCTAGACACTTGCTCCGGCCTGTTGTAAGATACGGTTATGATGAAATTGATTGATATCTACTATGTCATGTTGTATAATTATTACATATAATTATTATATATAATTATTATTATATAATTGTTATATTAGGGTCATTGTTTCCTATAAGTATAGTTAGATAAGGGTGAGGGTGTGATGTATGTATTGAGGGTAGATTAAGAATTATATTGTTACGGGCTAGGGGTACTAAAATACCGGTTAAGGGTTACGAAGTTTATTGGCAACGAAGGTACAGTCGATTGTAGGCAATGACAAGTAGAATGTTGCTGACGTTGCACCGAAGTCTTCCCTTACGTCCACGAAGTCCGTGTCGTAAACACACAATAACACTAAAGATGTTACTTCACGTAGTACTCACAGTTCTCGTTACAGTTGTCGCAGTAGGTATTCTCAAAGATCGCTTCTTAAGTATCGCTTGCTTTCGTCTCGGTAGTCAAGTGCAGACTGACTCGGCGCCGGCGTCGCGGCGCTATATATAGGCCAGCTGATCGAACATTCCAGAATCGTCTAGACGTAATAATAATAGCGCATAACTTCGAGTACATTCAGTAAGTACCTACGGTAATTCCCGGAAATAGGTTTCTAGAAATTTCGATGTCGTCACTTAGTTGACAAAATTGATGAAACCTGTACCATTCGATAGGCCACCTTAAGTCTAGGAATGCGTTTTTATATTACACCTACACAATGTCTAGATCTCGAGTTACAGGGCTTAAAAGTTACGCACTGCATGTCACGCGATATTGAACCTTATGTCCTCGACATAAGGTGCATTCGTAACATTGCCCCCTTCTTAGTCGTGCTCGTCCCGAGCATGATTTGAACCATAATAGCGAGCTAGGCGGTCTACGTGTACGATCTTCAGCTTCCCTCTAGGTCCTTTCTTTATCCGGTAGGTGACATCGTTTATCCTCGTAACTATCGTGTACGGACCCTCCCATTTGGCTTGGAATTTCGGACTCTTTCCTTTTCTCCTTATGGGATTATGTAACCATACCAAAGTTCCCTCTTCAAATCCAGGCACGTTAGCTTTGCGGTCGTATCGGATCTTCATTTTCTCGCTGGTTTTCAGACCATTCTCTCTCACTAGCTCATGTATTCCATCTAGTTTACGTCGTAGGTCGGCCACATAGTCGACGGCTAGGATAGGGGTATCGGGGGGTGTTCCGGTAAGTGCATCTATGGGTAATCTAATTTCTCGGCCGAAGTTGACTTTCGCCGGTGTACAATTTGTGCTATCATGTGTTGCAGAGCGGTATGACATTAAGAAGAGTGGAATGTATTGGTCCCAATCCCTCTGGTGTTCTTCCACTACTTTGGCCAAATGATTCTCTAGCGTCTGGTTGAATCTTTCGACCATTCCATCTGACTGAGGGTGATATGGTGTTGTACGAGTCTTATGTATCCCAAGTAGTTGGCAAACCTCTCGGAACAGTGAAGACTCGAAGTTTCTACCCTGGTCAGAGTGCAACTCCAAGGGGACGCCAAATCGACAGAACACCTCGTGAACTAGCTTTTTGGCAACGGTATGAGCTTCTTGGTTGGGTACTGCAAAAGCTTCTGGACATTTGCTGAAATAGTCTTGCATGACGATGATATACCTATTGCCTTCTTCAGTAACAGGGAATGGCCCGGCTATATCGACAGCAACTCTTTCCCATGGTGCACCAACATTATATACTTTCAGTCGACCTCTGGCTCTCGTTTGTGGTCCTTTTACTGAGGAGCAGGCTACACATTTCCTACACCAGTCCTCTACGTCTTCGCGACAATGCACCCAATAAAATCTTTTTCTCACCTTCTCCAGAGTTTTCTTCACTCCTAGATGTCCTCCGGATGCTCCGTCGTGCATCTGCTTTAGCACTGATGCGACTTTATCACAAGGGACAACTATCTGTAAGGTGACCTCCTGTCCACTGGGTGATTCCCATTTCCTCTTCATAACTCCATTATCAATTATCAGGCTGTCCCATTGAGCCCAGTAACTTTTTGCTGTTGGGCTAAACGCTGATATTTCACTCCAAGCGGGCCTCTGGCCACGTTTCTTCCATTCGATTACTGTCTTCAAGTCACTATCTTCCTTTTGTGCATCTTTCCATGATTGATTATCCCAGTCTTCATCCAAAGCGTTCACCTGGATAATCCTTACGTTCTCTGTCTTTTCCTGTTTGCGTTCTTCACCTCGGTCCTTACTCCCTGAAGTAATCTGGCGGCGGCGGTCCTTTTGTTTTGCCTTTTTCTCGAGGCGCTTCTTCTTACGCGCCTCGTCCTCGACTTCCTTGTCCCGCCTTGCTTCCGCCGCACTCCACGACCTTCCGTACGACCGCTCTCGCTCTTGTTCTCGCTTGCCGGAACGTTCGCGTTCCCGGTCCTTGACGCGTTCACGCTCTCGTTCAGCGGGTCGCTCGCGGTGCCCGCTCCGATCGCTCCGCTTGCGCCATTCGACCCGCTCGCACGGGCGCTCGGGCTCGACCTTCGCATCGCGCTTGCGCCACGCCATTACCGCGGCCTCCTCACGTGACCAAGAAGTTCTTCTTTCCTTAGCCTTCCTGGGACAATCAATTCGAATGTGCCCCTTTTCGCCACATTCATAGCAAGTTGGTCCTCGTCGGGCTTTTATTTGTGTCGTCACTTTTCGAATACGGTCGTGTTGTCGGCCATCTTGACGTACAGCTTCCACCTCCAGAGCATGTGTCAAAGCTGTCTTCAGGGTCTGATGGTGACCCAGACGTACTGCAGCTCTGACTTCTGCATCTCGAATCCCATCAGTAAAGAATCGCAGAGTAGTAGCGTCAATCAGTCCCGGTGTTGATGCATACGCCTTCCGAACAATACGTTCTATTTCCGTTGCCCACTGTTGCAAACCCTCATTGCTCTTCTGTATGCGGTCGCGGAGTTGGGCCCTGTAGACATGTTCGAGGTGTTTCTCTCCATATCTAGTCTCCAACGCTTCTAACAGACAGGCTAGGGTATTGCAATCGCCGGAAATATTCTCGAGGATTTGTACCGCATCACCACGCAAAGCAAGCGTAAGAGCGGTTACCGCTTGATTGTCGTCCCAGTTGTTGGCTAATGCGACCTTTTCGAATTGCAGACGGAAGGCCACCCATGACGTTGTTCCGTCAAAATGTGGTACTTTGAAAGTCGGCAAAGCACTGGGTACAGGTACACCTTTAATACCTCCTCTTTGTACCTTCTCATGCAAAAATTCTATTTCTCTTCCAAACTCCATGATGGTATTGTCTAGTTTCTCGAAACGCGCATCATGTTTATCTATACGAGAATCTTGTTGTTCTGTTTTAAATGTAAGCTCGTTGACCTGTTCTTTAGTTTTTTCCCACTTTTCATTTAATGCTAATACTAGTTGCTGGGATTGTTTTATTTGTACCTGGGTTTCTGCCTGAGATTCTGCTACTATGCTTTTTATTTGCGCCTGGGTTTCTGCCTGGGATTGTTTTATCTGTGCCTGGGTTTCTGCCTGGGATTCTGCTATACTCAGCCTTATTTGCGCCGTCAAGTAAGCCAGCAATGCCGATAAATCGCATCCGCTGGTTCCGGGAATAGTGGTGGTACTAGGCGCACTTACATTCGTCGGTGTTACGACGGCCGCATCTTCTATGGGTGCAGGGACACTAAGCAATTCTTCCTCTTGACGCGCCAAATCCATCGCTGCTTGTCGTCGCGTGCGAACTCTTTCGTCTTCCCTTGGCGTGACCGGCATTCCGCTTCTGACACCAATTGTTACGGGCTAGGGGTACTAAAATACCGGTTAAGGGTTACGAAGTTTATTGGCAACGAAGGTACAGTCGATTGTAGGCAATGACAAGTAGAATGTTGCTGACGTTGCACCGAAGTCTTCCCTTACGTCCACGAAGTCCGTGTCGTAAACACACAATAACACTAAAGATGTTACTTCACGTAGTACTCACAGTTCTCGTTACAGTTGTCGCAGTAGGTATTCTCAAAGATCGCTTCTTAAGTATCGCTTGCTTTCGTCTCGGTAGTCAAGTGCAGACTGACTCGGCGCCGGCGTCGCGGCGCTATATATAGGCCAGCTGATCGAACATTCCAGAATCGTCTAGACGTAATAATAATAGCGCATAACTTCGAGTACATTCAGTAAGTACCTACGGTAATTCCCGGAAATAGGTTTCTAGAAATTTCGATGTCGTCACTTAGTTGACAAAATTGATGAAACCTGTACCATTCGATAGGCCACCTTAAGTCTAGGAATGCGTTTTTATATTACACCTACACAATGTCTAGATCTCGAGTTACAGGGCTTAAAAGTTACGCACTGCAGGTCACGCGATATTGAACCTTATGCCCTCGACATAAGGTGCATTCGTAACAATATTTTGCCTTTAGATTTTTGTAGGTAGTCAGTTTGTCTTTTGTCTTTGAATGCAAGTAATTAAGAACGGACGTGTTTTAATTGCGAACCTTATAAGACCTAGTCCTACGGGATTTCTCAGAAACCTACTCGGGTGAAACCGCGCGGCGCAAGTAGTTTGATATAAAATACTTTTCACCAAATAAACAGATGGCTGAAGGTTGTTCCTTATTGCATAATAATTGAACTCAATGTCATCATCATAAACAACCTTTTTATCGTCTAACTGCTGGGCACAGGTCTCCTCTCTTACAGAGAAGGATTGAGCGTAATCACCACGCTTGCTCAAGATGTTATCCTTCACCTTCAGTCATTGGTGTCCAAGATATACTTAGACAATACATATAACTTTTTTATAAAAATTACATTGGTACTTGCCTGACCTGGAATTGAACCTGCACACTCATACTTGAGAGGCTGGTGTTTTAACCATTAGGCCACCACGAGTTCACGACCATAGACCAATGTGCTTATCCTTCTTATTTTAAATGAGTGATGTAGCTAGCGTCATCTGTTGTTTAATAGCAATACTGAAAACTTTTTCCGTTATTGTAAGCAAGATGACGCAGTCTCGAATTTTCGCGGGGTGGTAAGCGGGTAAGACAGTCTTTTTGTTATTATTTTTCAAATAAGGCACGCACTTTTGATCGTTAATTAAACTCAACCGGTAATTAAAAATAAAAAGTAATGTTCACATTTTGAGAAGGTATTTTTTTGATAAATTTTCAGCTACCTTAGAAATATAATTATAAACATAACCACATCATTCAGTAACCATTTTTAAAATTAATAAGGTTGAGAGGCAACATTCATAATTCCAAAAACAAGTATGTGGACTGACACAGTTTGCTGGTTAGACTAATCTGCCCTAGTTACCGCGTTGCACCACAAAAATCAAAAGAGCTGGCTACCAACAATAACGAATTTTATGAATCATGGGCTCAAGTAACAACATTTTTTTTTTATAAATTATAAACTAGCGCTTGACCGCAATCTCGCCTGATGGTAAGCAGTGACGTAATCGTTGATGGTAAAGCACACTAGTTTATTAAGAGCCTATTCACTCTAGGCCTGAAGACACTCAAATTATAGTCCGATGGAAACACCGACGCTGGCAAATTGTTCCAGCCCCTCGGTGTACGCGGTATAAAGGAGGAGGCGAAACGGTTCGTCCGAATCGTAGTGGTGTTAACAATGTAAGGGTGGAAACTCGCCCTACGACGGGTCGTCCGATGGTGGAACGGAGATGGGGGAATTAAATCATGCAATTCACTCACACACTCCCCAAAATGCATCTTATAGAACACCGGAAGGCTGGCTACTCTACGCCTGTGCTCGGCTTTGGAGACCCTCTCGAGTTAAATCAGGGTCACCAATCAGACTCTTCGCACGCCTCTCCACTGAATCCAAAGTGGCTAGGTGACACTTAGCAGCACCAGCCTAAATGTGGCTGCAGAACTCATAATAATACCGGTGTTGTCACTTTTTTTAAAATTACCAAATTTCGGGGAAGTTGGAATTAATTCGCGGGAAAAAAAGATTATTTAAAAATTCATTTGTATTGGTACTATGATGATTACGTAAAATTTTATATCATATTTGGTCATGTGTTTACCTAACCTTTATTATCCTTATGGTCGGACAGGGTTTTCTTAACATACTGTATAAACAACTAGCGACTTCGTTCGCGTGGAGTTAGTTATGCTCAGCTCCTATTGGTCGCAACGTGATGTTATATAGCCTAAAGCCTTCCTGGATGAATGGGCTATCCAACGCAAAAAGGATTTTTCAAATCGGACCAGTAGTTCCTGAGATTAGCGCGTTCAAAAAAGCAAACAAACAAACTCTTCAGCTTTATATATTACTATAGATATGCATGTACTGTTCGAAAAAATTAAAAACTTGTAGTAATACCACAAACTTAAAACAGCACATAGAACGAAAACATCTGATTTTTCTGTATTATTGTTTTTGAGATTTTTTTTTTTTTAATATTAAACTAGTGCTTGACTGCCATTTTCAGTTTTTTTTTTTAGTTTTGAATTGGTTATTTGATTTTAATCTGATGACTTGTTAGCAGGAATATCTTAGGTTTATTATTAGAATATGAAAAGCATATAGAATTATTAATTATCGCTCATTTATTTTGATTAAAATCGATTTTTAGCAAATCGATTAATATTAAATAAAGAAAAATCGATTTTCATTAAATCGATTATTTTCCATTAATCTCACATCCCTACTAGTATATAATAAAATCAAAATCGAAGTTGAATGAAGCAACATTCAACTTCGCCAAAAATTATAGTGTTAGTGTTCACATGTGGAACTACAACCTACAACTACTTATTGACTAATCCTAACTACCTAAGTCCTAAAGTACCTAAGTCCTAAAGTACTTAAGTCCTAAGGACGGATAGCGGACGGATCTAATAAATAGGCAGGGTACATTGTCTCAGTAGTAATCGCAACGCCCCCGCAAGGGGGCGTGGCGGGCGACGCCTAGGGCTTTGGCCCCCTGGTCGCAGAGTCCGTAATAATCGGTCCGCTACTGCGGACCCCTCACCATGTTCGGCAAACAATGGCCTGCGGGACTCATGACGTGCGTGAGTTGCGCACGTCTGTGATTGATTGCAGTGTATTTTCATGTAGGCGCGTCACAGAACCCACTCACGGCCTGCTTTCTTCACGACACCTCGGCGGTCAGTCCCCGCCAGGTGGAACCCCCAGTTACCTGAGGGAAGCCCAGCGGAGGACGACCAGCGACAGAGGTGCCGACTCGACGCTCCTACAGAATAAGGGTGTAATTACCCCCCGCCCGTCCGGCTTCCAGCTATGTACGGTTACCTTTCGGGCTAAGGGGGTAGAATATGTATGTGTATGGGCGGCATTGTGTTGTAATGTAACACCGCCCAGTGTCTACGCGTACCGCTGCCCGCGCTGCCCGTACGCGTTTGTGTATAGCGTCTGTGGAGTAAGGGTGTCTGTTCGCCGCGCAACGTGCCTATATTAACTTAGCACACGCTACGCGACGAGTGTAACTATGTAAGTGTAGGAGTTCAGTGTGCAAGTGAGCCGCGTGTAGCCTGGATGCAGCTCACTTGGGAGTCCAGTCCGGTGCGATGGGGTCGTCGTCCGCTACCAGGTCGCGGGGCAAGGGTCTCGCGTCCGGAGGGCGCGCGTGCCAGGGCGCAAGGTGCTTGACATGCGGCCAAGCAGATGCGTCGGCACGCGCGAACATCCGCTTCGCGAGTTACCGCACAAACTCTCAATCCGGAGGTCCCGCTGGATGACATCATTCCTCACGAAGCGAGGGGCGTCAACAATTGTCCGCAACGCAAGATGCTGTTGCGTGCGGAGCAGCCTTCGGCTCGACTCGCTCGTGAGGGCGAACTAAGCGGGGGCAGCGTACGTCAGTACTGGGCGTATGTACGTCTTGTACACGCCCAACTTGACGCGCGCCGGAATGTCGGATGAGAGCACTGGTTTGAGTACGGCGCGGGCGACCCTACCCTTTGCGACAACCGAGCGGACGTGTGACCCCATCGAGAGCCGACGATCAATCGTCACCCCCAGGTACTTCACCCGGGGGGACCACTCGACGTCGACTCCTTGTAGCTGCAGGGGTGGCGGGAGGGGCGCTGAGCCTGTGACCAACGCCTGCGTCCTACCCACGTTCACCGACAACCGCCACTTCGACAGCCAGTCGGGAAGGAGCTCCAGTGCGCGCTGCATTTTGACGGCCGCGTACTTCGCACTCAGCGACGAAGTAATGTACGCGGCGTCGTCCGCATACAGCGCGAGCATCACTTCCTGCGTCGTGGGGATGTCGTCGGTGTAAAGTGAGTAACACGCCGGCGACAGGCAGCTGCCCTGCGGCACACCCGCGTGCACCGGGTGGGCGTCGGAGAGCGCCCCTTCCACCGCCACTCGGAAGGTCCTGTGGGACAAGAATGAGGAGACCACCTTAACAATGCGACGGGGCGCATCTGTTGTGGCCAGCTTGTGTAGCAGGCCCTCATGCCACACACGGTCGAAGGCCTTCTCCATGTCGAGGAATACTGCCACCGAGTACTCCTTCTTGTTGAGCGCGGCTGTCAGGTGGTGCAGTACCCTCGCCAGCTGGAGCGTCGTGCTGTGGTCCGCCCTAAACCCGAATTGCTCCGGACGTGGCGCGATGTGCTTCTGGAGATGTCGCAGCAGGAGTGCTTCGAACACCTTGGAGACTATCGGCAGCAGAGTGATTGGCCGATAGCTCTCAGGCTTCAGGATATTCTTCCCCGCCTTGGGCAGCATGATGACGCGCCCTTCCTTCCATGAGGCCGGAAAAACCCCCGTACGCAGGATGGCAGTGAACAGGCGCGCGAGCGCTGCCACCGTACGGTAGGGCAGGCGGCGCAGCACTGCGTTCGTGATGCCATCGGCGCCGGGGGCCTTCCTTGGCTTCGTCCTAAGGATGGCGCGTCTGACTGCGCCAGGCGAGAAGAAGACGGGGTCCTCTTCAGGAGCTATCGGCGCTGCGAAGTAGTCTCCGAGGTGTTTCTCGACTGCTGCGACATGGTCGGTGTCGCTGGTCGGGTTCGGGCGGAACTGACGCTCCAGGTGTTCAGCGAAGACCTTCGCCCGGTCCTCCGCTACATATTTCAGCGCCCCGTCGCTGTCCTGCAGCGGTCGCACTGGGGCTGGGGTATGTGACAGCTGGCGGCACAGCCTGTGTACCGACGGCCAGCTGTCTGCTGCTGCCTCTATGCGTTCCTCCCAGCCCGCGACGTTGTGCGCCTGCAGCTCGGCCTTGACCTTCCCCGCTAGGCGGTTGAGCTCCTTTTTGAGCGTGGGACACCTCAGCTGCTGCCACTGCTTGCGAAGGCGCCTCTTCACGGCGATCATAGAGCGAATGTGCGCCGGCAGGGGCGGCAATAGCACTTTCCCCTGCGGCTGCGTGCTCGTCGCCGCTTCTAAGGAGCTCTGGATGCAAGCAGTGATGTCCCGCGCCGCCTGGTCCACGTCCGCGGGGTTGGCGATGGGCCGAGTCGGCGTGGTGGTCTCCATCTTGTCCACGAACTTGTTCCAGTCCGTGCATCGACGTGGCGCTGGTGGCTTCAGTCGGGTCGGCACGCCTGAGATGACGACGAGCACCGGATGATGATCCGACTGGAGCTCGTCGTCGATCACTTGCTGTGTGATCTGGCAGTGTAGCCCTCGGTGGGCTACGATGTCCAGCACATCCGGCATGTAGCCCTCTTGGTCCGGGTAATGTGTCGGCGTCTCCGGGCCGGACACCGTATAGCCGAAGGCTTCCGCGTCCTCGAAGAGCCGTCTCCCCTCTGCGTTCTGTTGCATGGAGTTCCACGCTGGGTGCTTACAATTGAAGTCGCCGGCGAGGAGGGTGCCCTTGCCGTTCTTTGGTGTCAGTAGCGCCCGCAGCTCCAGTAAATCAAGTCGAGCCGCGGGCGGCTTGTAAAAGGCATACAAGTTGATGTCCTCGCCGGCGATGTGCACCTGGACACCCAGCGCGTAGCACGTCGCGTTCGGAGGCACGGGGAGTTCCTGGTGGACGACTCTTCGCTTCACAAGTACTGCCAGACCACGGTACCTCATGTGTGCCGACCTTTCGTCCTTCCTGTAGGTGTGATACCCCGGGACCCTGACCCTATCTTCGGGTCCGAGGAGGGTTTCACTGATGAGCGCCACGTCGATGTCCTGTTCCCCCAGGAGGTGTCGGAGGGGGGCGACCTTTCCCCTAAGGCCGCGGGCGTTCCAGTGTAACACCCTTAACGGCCTAGCCACGGTAGAGGAGCAGTAGTTTGGCCAGGCCGTCAAGGATGACGGTCTCCACGTTCTGACCCTGCCTTATCGCCTTGATGAGCTCCATGAGCAGCTCAATGGCGCAGGTCGTGAACTCTCTGGTGGTCTCGGGCTTGGATTTCTTAGTGGGGGCGCCGGTAGCGCCGCGGTTGGCTAGAGCCTTCTGTACCAGCGCTTTACCGGCGCCGGTCTCCTTTTCGCCTCGAGCCACGACCTGTTTGCCCTCAGGGGCAGGGTCGGCGGCCTTAGGCGCGTCTTCCTGGGTGGCAGAGGGCGTAGGCTTCTTGCCTTTGCCCTTGCCCCCGCGCCCCTTCTTCCTCCGCTTCGACGACGAGGCTTGGGTGCGGTCGGTAGGCCCGTTGGCTGCCGCCATTAAAGTTGCGGCTTGAGCATCTGCGTCTACGTCGACCATTTGCGGCCTCTCAGTGGCCGCTTGTGGCCGGCGCGCGTGGTTGGAAATGGCGGCAGTCCCCGCTCGCCTGTTCTTCAGCTCGGCCTGAAACACGGGGCACTTCACGTTGCACGCGGGGTGCGGGCCACCGCAGTTGACACATGTGGCCGGCTCCTCCCGCGGGCGTGGGCAGTCACGTGCCACGTGTTCCCCGCCGCATCGTACGCAGGCGAGCGGTCGGTGGCACTGGTGCGAACTGTGTCGGAATTTCTGGCACCGGTGGCACTGCGCGGGCCCACGTTTCCCGCGCCAAGCCTCTATCTTGACACCGCGCATGTTCATGAACACGGCGGTGTCAAAGATAGTCCGAACGTCCGGTGTCCTCTTCAGGATGGCGAAGAAGACACAGCCGGGTCTTCCTTGTGCGCCCTTTATGTGGCGCACGTACTCCGGCTCGTGTCCCATCGCCCGGAGTTCGTCGTCGATCTCCTGGGGGTCCGTGTCCGCTGGCAACCCCCTGATGGCGATCTTGCAGCTCTTCTCTGCTGGCAGCGAGTAGGCAAACCAGGACACGCCGCTCTCTTTTTCCAGGCTCGTGAGGTAGCGCTGGACCAGCCGGTACTCCTCCTCGGTGTCGGGGGTAAAGCGCACCCCCGTCCCGTAGGGGCGAGCATTCGGCGGCCGGCCCAGTCGCTCCCTGATTGCCCGGAAGTGAGCGGCCCAGTTTGGTAGCCTCTCAACCACCAGCGGCGGGTATCTCGACTTCTTCTTCTTCTTGTCCGGCTTTGGAGAGCCGGGAGTGGTCGCAGGGGGCGCAGCTGTACCAACGGACACGCTTGCGTCTTCATGGTCCTCCGGTGTAGGCGAGCGCGGCGGTGTACGGCGCACCGCGTCGGCGAAGGTGGGCGAAGCAGGCTCGCCCCTACCCCGCGGCGCGCGGTCGCGCTGAGGCCGCGGCGGGTCGAGGCAGTAGCGCTTCGCATCCTCGCCGACGGCGGACTCGCCTGAGCTCCTGCGCCGCCGCTGCGGTCGGGCCCCGAGATCAAACTCGTAGCCGAACCCAAGCGGCGGCAACAGGGGTGAGGCCGGCGCTAGCCGGCTGGTTGTGGCCTCTGCTCGTCCCTCGATGGGCCGGCGTCCGGATCGCGGTGTCGTATCCCTCGATACGTCTCCGCGACCAGACCCGGCCGAGTCCCCCGACGCCAGCGACATGCTCGATCCTGCACGCGACGAGCATGCCGATAGCATCGCTGGGGAGTCGAAGGCCGAGGCCCTCGGAGGTGCCGGCGACTCAGGCGCCGGAGGCGCCATCTGCGCCGGTCTGCGGGTTGACCCCGCGCTGGCTGGCCGCTCGAGCCCCGCCATCGCCGCTCCCGCCAGCAAGCTGTGGGGGGCGGATGAGGCGGAGCGCGAAGCTGGCACAGCTTGGGGCACAGCTCGGTCATCGGGCGGTGTACGCTGCGACTGGGGCGCAGCTGGGCGCGACTGGGGCGCGCGGGTGCGCGCGGGCGTCGCTGGTGTTCGCGCCGGCGGCGCGGTCTGCGCGGGCAACGCGGCGGCGCGCGCTGGCGCCGCGGCCCGCGCAGCGGGCGCAGCCGTGCGCGCGGGTGCGGGTACGCGGGCTGACGTCGGGGGCGCACGCGCTTGCTGCGAGCGCCCTTGGGTGGCGACCGGTCCCGGTGCCTGGATGGGCACCGGCCGGAACGCGGCGGGGCGGACGGGCACCGCGTGCTGCCGGCTCGACGACGGCGTCGGCGCAACGCGCGCAGGCGCCGATGTCGTCGGTGGGCCGGCGGCAGCTGGCACAGCGCCAGGTCCCCCTCCTCTCCTCTTCTCTTCACTCCGCCCGGCCGGCGGCGAAGCGGGCGCCGCACTGCCTATATCAGGCAGCGACAACGCCCGGTCCATCGCCGGACGGGGGTCCTCTTCTTGCCCGGACCCCCGGCCCAGAGAGCCGCGGGTGCCGGGCTTCGGCATACTGGTGTGCGTAGTCCTCGCCGCGAACGCAGCGGCGGTGCTCCGCCGAGCAGCGCGGTGGCTCCCCCTGTGCCTGCACCAGATGCGACACAGCTGGTGCACCCACAGGAGAAACTATTTCTTCGGGCGTTCCGCACGGCGTCGGCAAGCTGGCGTTTGCTTCCTTCTTCGCTGGAGCTCTGCAGGCAACTTACTCGTTAGGACCGTAGGCCGATCCGGGTACATTGTCGTCAAAAGAGCGGGCTTATATACCCGAGCGTGTAATGTAACCATTGCGAGTTTTACGAATCGTAGACTTAACTAACAGCGCCATCTATGAATCGATGGTGAACTATTTAATCGATTTTTTTTCTGTTCTCAGATCCAAGCCTATTTCTTATTGATTTGTTTTCGTGGTTCCTTGCTACCTCAATCTACTTATTCACTATAATTATACTTGTTATCAGACAACAATGCAGCCTTTGCATATACAGACTCTTACCTACAAAGAAATTCAAATTGAAACTCCTCTTTTCTCGTACGGACGTCAGTAGGTCAAGTTACTCGAAACTTTCAAATATTCCCAATTAACCTTAAGACTTAATACTTTAGCGATAAAGTTGAAAATTTAATACAGAAATCTAACAGATTTTAGTAGCTCGATGTGCTATCGTCTGTACATATATTTCTGCGTATATATGTAGCATGAAAATCATACTGAAAGAAAACTTAGCCAGATTTAAAAGCGGTTCTAAAACCAGGCATAGCCTGAATCTTTAGTGACCCAAGATGGCGTTTAAAGAATTGAAGATGTAATAAAGGTCGGACGTTTTAGGGGACTGTCTTAAGACTGCGCCGACCCTTCAATAGCGAAACTAGCATCACCATGAGATCTTGAATGATTTCTCTTATTTTAAAACAATATTGCACAAAGTTTTAATTATACAGTATGTTAAGAAAACCCTGTCCGACCCGTGAAGGTGTTGTTAGGTATCGATAACTGATTCTACTAATGGATACAAAACCGGGCTAAACTTAAAAAAAAATCCTCCAAAAAAATAAATATTATTTCGCAAAAAGTGGTAACTTAATAAATGTGCGTTCACCCTTCCACGGGCGGCGGGCGGCAGAGCACGCGGCATGTGTTCGCATCGCTATTCGCTCACAATAATAACGTTGTTATCACTTTTTTAAAAATTATCAAATTTCGCGGAAGTTGGAATTAATTCGAGGGAAGAAAAGATTATTTCAAAATTCATTTATATTGGTACTATGATGATTACGTAAAATTTTATATTATATTTGGTCGTGTGTTTACCTAACCTTTATTATCCATATGGGTCGGACAGTGTTTTCTTAACATACTGTATAGGTAGCATGAAAATCATACTGAAAGAAAACTTAGCCAGATTTAAAAGCGGTTCTAAAACCAGGCATAGCCTGAATCTTTAGTGACCCAAGATGGCGTTTAAAGAATTGAAGATGTAATAAAGGTCGGACGTTTTAGGGGACTGTCTTAAGACTGCGCCGACCCTTCAATAGCGAAACTAGCATCACCATGAGATCTTGAATGATTTCTCTTATTTTAAAACAATATTGCACAAAGTTTTAATTATAAATATGTTATGTTTTTAATTACTGATACACTAAACTGTACTAAAATAAAATAAAACTTTGTTGTAAATCTATACTAATTTAAAAAGCTGAAGAGTTTGTTTGTATGTTTGAACGCGCTAATCTCAGGAACCACAGATCCGATTTGAAAAAAATCTGTTTGTGTTAGATAGCCCATTAATCCAGGAAGACTTCAGGCTATATAAAATCACGCTGCAACCAATAGGAGCGGAGTGTATTAAAAGACATATCGAAATCTACTCGGGTGAAACCGCGCGGCGCAGGTAGTAGTTTGATATAAAATACGTTTCACCAAATAAACAGATGGCTGAAGGTTGTTCCTTATTGCATAATAATTGAACTCAATGTCATCATCATAAACAACCTTTTTATCGTCTAACTGCTGGGCACAGGTCTCCTCTCTTACAGAGAAGGATTGAGCGTAATCACCACGCTTGCTCAATGCGTAATGGCGATTTCAGACTTAAAGTCCAGTTTTCCTCAAGATGTTATCCTTCACCTTCAGTCATTGGTGTCCAAGATATACTTAGAAAATACATATAACTTTTTTATAAAAATTACATTGGTACTTGCCTGACCTGGAATTGAACCTGCACACTCATACTTGAGAGGCTGGTGTTTTAACCATTAGGCCACCGCGAGTTCATGACCATAGACCAATGTGCCTATCCTTCTTATTTTAAATGAGTGATGTAGCTAGCGTCATCTGTTGTTAAATAGCAATACTGAAAACTTTTTCCGTTATTGTAAGCAAGATGACGCAGTCTCGAATTTTCGTGGGGTGGTAAGCGGGTAAGACAGTCTTTTTGTTATTATTTTTCAAATAAGGCACGCACTTTTGATCGTTAATTATACTCAACCGGTAATTAAAAATAAAAAGTAATGGTCACATTTTGAGAAGGTATTTTTTTTGATAAATTTTCAGCTACCTTAGAAATATAATTATAAACATAACCACATCATTCAGTAACCATTTTTAAAATTAATAAGGTTGAGAGGCAACATTCATAATTCCAAAAACAAGTATGTGGACTGACACTGACACAGTTTGCTGGTTAGACTAACCTGCCCTAGTTACCGCGTTGCACCACAAAAATCAAAAGAGCTGGCTACCAACAATAACGAATTTTATGAATCAGGGGCTCAAGTAACAACATTTTTTTTTTTATAAATTATAAACTAGCGCTTGACCGCAATCCCGCCTGATGGTAAGCAGTGACGTAATCGTTGATGGTAAAGCACGCTAGTTTATTAGGAGCCCATTCACTCTAGGCCTGAAGACACTCAAATTATAGTCCGATGGAAACACCGACGCTGGCAAATTGTTCCAGCCCCTCGGTGTACGCGGTATAAAGGAGGAGGCGAAACGGTTCGTCCGAATCGTAGTGGTGTTAACAATGTAAGGGTGGAAACTCGCCGTACGACGGGTCGTCCGATGGTGGAACGGAGATGGGGGAATTAAATCATGCAATTCACTCACACACTCCCCAAAATGCATCTTATAGAACACCGGAAGGCTGGCTACTCTACGCCTGTGCTCGGCTTTGGAGACCCTCTCGAGTTAAATCAGGGTCACCAATCAGACTCTTCGCACGCCTCTCCACTGAATCCAAAGTGGCTAGGTGACACTTAGCAGCACCAGCCTAAATGTGGCTGCAGAACTCATAATAATACCGGTGTTGTCACTTTTTTAAAAATTACCAAATTTCGGGGAAGTTGGATTTAATTCGCGGGAAAAAAAGATTATTTAAAAATTCATTTGTATTGGTACTATGATGATTACGTAAAATTTTATATCATATTTGGTCATGTGCATATAGTATACTATTTAACTTGATTAATTGTGAATTTATGAAAGTTTTTACAAAAAAAACATTGCCTGTTAGCGACCGCATTATATTTAGTGACTGGGCAACCCCAGGTATTTATAAAAGCAGGGAAAAAATGTATGAATTGTATCAGGAAAAAACATATAACCATGATGTAGCTTTTTAAGAATTCGTTAAAAAATATTCAAAAACTTTTAAGAGAGCCTGTTCCTCAGCAAAAGCCATACACATCAAAAATAAAATAAAATCTTCTAGAAATAAAATCAAAACAACTTGGCAAATTATAAATTCTGAAACTGGAAGAACCAAAGTACAAAATCGCGATTTCCATCTTAAAATTAACAATGAAGATGTAAAGGCGGACTTGGAGGTAGCAACTGAGTTTGAGAATTTTTTTACTAGTATTCCAATAATAACAACAAAAACTTTGTCTTCTTCCTCCACTTCTGTCTACGCCATACTAAAAGAATGTGTTCCAGAATGTGACAAACACTTTGAATTTACGTTTGCGACTGCTAAAGACATCATAGAATCTTTTAAGGATCTTGATGTAAAAAAAACTGCCGATCATTGGGGTTTGTCAGTATATACTGTAGCTTCAATAATAGATGTTATCGCACCTTTCTTAGCAATTGTTTTTAATTCTTGTGTCACATCTGGTATATTTCCTGATTTGATGAAACTTAGCAAAGTAATTCCACTGTTCAAATCTGGTAGTACAACTGATCCCACGAATTTTCGGCCAATTTCTATATTACCAACTTTGAGCAAAATTTTTGAAAAATTAATTTTGAAACAGTTGTTGAGACACTTCAACTTATATAATTTATTGCACGTGAAACAATTTGGTTTTACAAAGGGTCGTTCAACTACCGATGCGGGCGTGGCGTTGCTAAAGAACATATTTGGGGCCTGGGAGGAATCGCAAGATGCTCTTGGTATTTTTTGTGATTTGTCCAAAGCCTTTGATTGCGTACATCATGACACTCTTATTAGGAAACTGTACCATTATGGTTTAAGGGACAGAGCTCTCGACCTTCTGACTTCTTATCTGAATAATCGAATTCAGAGGGTTGATGTTAATGGCAACAAATCGGCAGGATCTGAGGTCACCATGGGCGTTCCGCAGGGCTCAATTCTAGGTCCTTTCTTGTTTTTAATTTATATTAATGACTTACCTCATCACGTGAGGGATAATCATAACATAGTATTGTTCGCGGATGACACTTCTCTTATTTTTAAAGTCAAGCGTCAGCTAGCAAATTTTGACGAAGTTAATAATGCACTTTCGAAAGTTGTCCATTGGTTTAATGTAAATAACCTTCTTTTGAATGAAAAAAAAACTAAATTCATTAAATTTTCTACGCCAAATGTCAGGCAGTTAAGTACCAATGTTCAACTGAATGGAGTAGAGTTGATCCCTGTCGAGTCGACAGTTTTTCTTGGATTGACTATTGACTCCAAGTTACAATGGGGTCCTCACATTGAGAAGCTGTCGGGTAGACTCAGTTCTGCCGCTTATGCTGTTAAGAAAATTAGACAGATAACTGATGTGAATACAGCCAGAATTGTTTATTTTAGTTATTTTCATAGTCTTATGACTTATGGGATTCTTCTCTGGGGAACTTGTGCGGACATCAATACCATCTTTGTTTTACAGAAAAGGGCTGTTCGAGCCATTTACAACCTTGGTCCTAGAGATTCTCTTAGAGAAAAATTCAGAGAGGTGAACATTCTGACTGTAGCTTCGCAATATATATTTGAAAATCTTATGTATGTACATAAAAATATATCTAATTTTAAGAAAATAAGCGATATTCATAATATAAATACCAGGAACAAACACAATCTTGCTGTACATCACACTCGTCTCCACAGAGTAGGCAACTCGTTCATGGGTCAATGTATACACTTTTACAACAAGCTTCCCATGGACATTCGAAACTTACCCATTAAACGATATAAAACCTATATAAAGGCCAAACTTTGCAAAAAGGGGTATTATAAAATCTCAGATTATTTAGAGGATAGAGAGGCTTGGGACTGAGCTGCTCGCTCTGTTGAGCGTTGTTATTAAGCAATATGCGTAATTATAACGTAAATTATTGTAAACATTTTCATTTTTAATGTCTGGACTTTAAAAAAGACGATGATCCCTGAGTTTGTTTCGGCTATTTCTTCTCAGAGGTAGTCAGTTAGGAAATGCCGGCTTCATCTAGTTAAAAAAAAAAAAAAAAAAAAGAATAAAAAAAAAACATATGACGTGTAAAAGTGATCGGTGATCCTACTTGCTTAATAAACGATTTCATTTCATTTCATTTGTGTTTACCTAACCTTTATTATCCTTATGGTCGGACAGGGTTTTCTTAACATACTGTATAAACAACTAGCGACTTCGTTCGCGTGGAGTTAGTTATGCTCAGCTCCTATTGGTCGCAACGTCATGTTATATAGCCTAAAGCCTTCCTGGATGAATGGGAATCCAACGCAAAAAGGATTTTTCAAATCGGACCAGTAGTTCCTGAAATTAGCGCGTTCAAAAAAGCAAACAAACAAACTCTTCAGCTTTATATATTACTATAGATATGCATGTACTGTTCGAAAAAATTAAAAACTTGTAGTAATACCACAAACTTAAAACAGCACATAGAACGAAAACATCTGATTTTTCTGTATTATTGTTTTTGAGATTTTTTTTTTAATATTAATTTAGTGCTTGACTGCCATTTTCAGATTTTTTTTTTAGTTTTGAATTGGTTATTTGATTTTAATCTGATGAATTGGTAGCAGGAATATCTTAGGTTTATTATTAGAATATGAAAAGCATATAGAATTATTAATTATCGCTCATTTATTTTGATTAAAATCGATTTTTAGCAAATCGATTAATATTAAATAAAGAAAAATCGATTTTCATTAAATCGATTATTTTCCATTAATCTCACATCCCTACTAGTATATAATAAAATCAAAATCGAAGTTGAATGAAGCAACATTCAACTTCGCCAAAAATTATAGTGTGTGTTCACATGTGGAACTACAACCTACAACTACTTATTGACTAATCCTAACTACCTAAGTCCTAAAGTACCTAAGTCCTAAAGTACTTAAGTCCTAAGGACGGATAGCGGACGGATGTAATAAATAGGCAGGGTACATTGTCGTCAAAAGAGCGGGCTTATATACCCGAGCGTGTAATGCAACTAACAAACAAACTCTTCAGCTTTATATATTAGTATAGATAGGTATGCATGTAGGTACTGTTTGAAAAAATTAAAAACTTGTAGTAATACCACAAACTTAAAACAGCACATAGAACGAAAACATCTGATTTTTCTATATTATTGTTTTTGAGATTTTTTTTTAAATATTAAACTAGTGCTTGACTGCCATTTTCAGTTTTTTTTTTTACTTTTGAATTGGTTATTCATATTGTTTTATTTGACTTTAACTTGATGAATTGTTAGCAGGAATATCTTAGGTTTATTATTAGAATAGAAAAGCATATAGAATTATTAATTATCGCTCATTTATTTTGATTAAAATCGATTAATATTAAATAAAGAAAATCGATTATTTTCCATTAATCTCACATCGAAGTTGAATTAAGCAACATTCAACTTCGCCAAAAATTATACTGTTAGTGTCTGTTCACATCTAGATACTAAACCTACAACTACTTATTGACTAATCCTAACTATCTAAGTCCTAAAGTACCTAAGTCCTAAAGTACTTAAGTCCTAAGGACGGATAGCGGACGGATGTAATAAATAGGCAGGGTACATTGTCGTCAAAAGAGCGGGCTTATATACCCGAGCGTGTAATGTAACCATTGCGAGTTTTACGAATCGTAGACTTAACTAACAGCGCCATCTATGAATCGATGGTGAACTATTTAATCGTTTTTGTTTTCTGTTCTCAGATCCAAGCCTATTTCTTATTGATTTGTTTTCGTGGTTCCTTGCTACCTCAATCTACTTATTCACTATAATTATACTTGTTATCAGACAACAATGCAGCATATACATACTCTTACCTACAAAGAAATTCAAATTGAAACTCCTCTTTTCTCGTACGGACGTCAGTAGGCCTAGTATGAGTCTTCAATACGAAACCCGATCGTTGATATCGAGCGCGTTTGGCGCTCTCATTGGTTGAGAGTTCTTGCGACCTTGAAGCGGGCCAATCGCAGAGTCAAACGCGCTCGATATCGACGAACGAGTTTTGTAATGAAAACTCATACTAGGCCTACAGTAGGTCAAGTTACTCGAAACTTTCAAATATTCCCAATTAACCTTAAGATTTAATACTTTAGCGATAAAGTTGAAAATTTAATACAGAAATCTAACAGATTTTGATTTCTCTTATTTTAAAACAATATTGCACAAAGTTTTAATTATAAATATGTTATGTTTTTAATTACTGATACACTAAACTGTACTAAAATAAAATAAAACTTTGTTGTAAATCTATACTAATTTAAAAAGCCGAAGAGTTTGTTTGTATGTTTGAACGCGCTAATCTCAGGAACCACAGATCCGATTTGAAAAAAATCTGTTTGTGTTAGATAGCCCATTAATCCAGGAAGACTTCAGGCTATATAAAATCACGCTGCAACCAATAGGAGCGGAGTGTATAAAAAAACATATCGAAATCTACTCGGGTGAAACCGCGCGGCGCAGGTAGTAGTTTGATATAAAATACGTTTCACCAAATAAACAGATGGCTGAAGGTTGTTCCTTATTGCATAATAATTGAACTCAATGTCATCATCATAAACAACCTTTTTATCGTCTAACTGCTGGGCACAGGTCTCCTCTCTTACAGAGAAGGATTGAGCGTAATCACCACGCTTGCTCAATGCGTAATGGCGATTTCAGACTTAAAGTCCAGTTTTCCTCAAGATGTTATCCTTCACCTTCAGTCATTGGTGTCCAAGATATACTTAGAAAATACATATAACTTTTTTATAAAAATTACATTGGTACTTGCCTGACCTGGAATTGAACCTGCACACTCATACTTGAGAGGCTGGTGTTTTAACCATTAGGCCACCACGAGTTCACGACCATAGACCAATGTGCCTATCCTTCTTATTTTAAATGAGTGATGTAGCTAGCGTCATCTGTTGTTTAATAGCAATACTGAAAACTTTTTCCGTTATTGTAAGCAAGATGACGCAGTCTCGAATTTTCGTGGGGTGGTAAGCGGGTAAGACAGTCTTTTTGTTATTATTTTTCAAATAAGGCACGCACTTTTGATCGTTAATTAAACTCAACCGGTAATTAAAAATAAAAAGTAATGTTCACATTTTGAGAAGGTATTTTTTTGATAAATTTTCAGCTACCTTAGAAATATAATTATAAACATAACCACATCATTCAGTAACCATTTTTAAAATTAATAAGGTTGAGAGGCAACATTCATAATTCCAAAAACAAGTATGTGGACTGACACAGTTTGCTGGTTAGACTAATCTGCCCTAGTTACCGCGTTGCACCACAAAAATCAAAAGAGCTGGCTACCAACAATAACGAATTTTATGAATCATGGGCTCAAGTAACAACATTTTTTTTTTATAAATTATAAACTAGCGCTTGACCGCAATCTCGCCTGATGGTAAGCAGTGACGTAATCGTTGATGGTAAAGCACACTAGTTTATTAAGAGCCTATTCACTCTAGGCCTGAAGACACTCAAATTATAGTCCGATGGAAACACCGACGCTGGCAAATTGTTCCAGCCCCTCGGTGTACGCGGTATAAAGGAGGAGGCGAAACGGTTCGTCCGAATCGTAGTGGTGTTAACAATGTAAGGGTGGAAACTCGCCCTACGACGGGTCGTCCGATGGTGGAACGGAGATGGGGGAATTAAATCATGCAATTCACTCACACACTCCCCAAAATGCATCTTATAGAACACCGGAAGGCTGGCTACTCTACGCCTGTGCTCGGCTTTGGAGACCCTCTCGAGTTAAATCAGGGTCACCAATCAGCCTCTTCGCACGCCTCTCCACTGAATCCAAAGTGGCTAGGTGACACTTAGCAGCACCAGCCTAAATGTGGCTGCAGAACTCATAATAATACCGGTGTTGTCACTTTTTTTAAAATTACCAAATTTCGGGGAAGTTGGAATTAATTCGCGGGAAAAAAAGATTATTTAAAAATTCATTTGTATTGGTACTATGATGATTACGTAAAATTTTATATCATATTTGGTCATGTGTTTACCTAACCTTTATTATCCTTATGGTCGGACAGGGTTTTCTTAACATACTGTATAAACAACTAGCGACTTCGTTCGCGTGGAGTTAGTTATGCTCAGCTCCTATTGGTCGCAACGTGATGTTATATAGCCTAAAGCCTTCCTGGATGAATGGGCTATCCAACGCAAAAAGGATTTTTCAAATCGGACCAGTAGTTCCTGAGATTAGCGCGTTCAAAAAAGTAAACAAACAAACTCTTCAGCTTTATATATTACTATAGATATGCATGTACTGTTCGAAAAAATTAAAAACTTGTAGTAATACCACAAACTTAAAACAGCACATAGAACGAAAACATCTAATTTTTCTGTATTATTGTTTTTGAGATTTTTTTTTTTTAATATTAAACTAGTGCTTGACTGCCATTTTCAGTTTTTTTTTTTAGTTTTGAATTGGTTATTTGATTTTAATCTGATGACTTGTTAGCAGGAATATCTTAGGTTTATTATTAGAATATGAAAAGCATATAGAATTATTAATTATCGCTCATTTATTTTGATTAAAATCGATTTTTAGCAAATCGATTAATATTAAATAAAGAAAAATCGATTTTCATTAAATCGATTATTTTCCATTAATCTCACATCCCTACTAGTATATAATAAAATCAAAATCGAAGTTGAATGAAGCAACATTCAACTTCGCCAAAAATTATAGTGTTAGTGTTCACATGTGGAACTACAACCTACAACTACTTATTGACTAATCCTAACTACCTAAGTCCTAAAGTACCTAAGTCCTAAAGTACTTAAGTCCTAAGGACGGATAGCGGACGGATCTAATAAATAGGCAGGGTACATTGTCTCAGTAGTAATCGCAACGCCCCCGCAAGGGGGCGTGGCGGGCGACGCCTAGGGCTTTGGCCCCCTGGTCGCAGAGTCCGTAATAATCGGTCCGCTACTGCGGACCCCTCACCATGTTCGGCAAACAATGGCCTGCGGGACTCATGACGTGCGTGAGTTGCGCACGTCTGTGATTGATTGCAGTGTATTTTCATGTAGGCGCGTCACAGAATCCACTCACGGCCTGCTTTCTTCACGACACCTCGGCGGTCAGTCCCCGCCAGGTGGAACCCCCAGTTACCTGAGGGAAGCCCAGCGGAGGACGACCAGCGACAGAGGTGCCGACTCGACGCTCCTACAGAATAAGGGTGTAATTACCCCCCGCCCGTCCGGCTTCCAGCTATGTACGGTTACCTTTCGGGCTAAGGGGGTAGAATATGTATGTGTATGGGCGGCATTGTGTTGTAATGTAACACCGCCCAGTGTCTACGCGTACCGCTGCCCGCGCTGCCCGTACGCGTTTGTGTATAGCGTCTGTGGAGTAAGGGTGTCTGTTCGCCGCGCAACGTGCCTATATTAACTTAGCACACGCTACGCGACGAGTGTAACTATGTAAGTGTAGGAGTTCAGTGTGCAAGTGAGCCGCGTGTAGCCTGGATGCAGCTCACTTGGGAGTCCAGTCCGGTGCGATGGGGTCGTCGTCCGCTACCAGGTCGCGGGGCAAGGGTCTCGCGTCCGGAGGGCGCGCGTGCCAGGGCGCAAGGTGCTTGACATGCGGCCAAGCAGATGCGTCGGCACGCGCGAACATCCGCTTCGCGAGTTACCGCACAAACTCTCAATCCGGAGGTCCCGCTGGATGACATCATTCCTCACGAAGCGAGGGGCGTCAACAATTGTCCGCAACGCAAGATGCTGTTGCGTGCGGAGCAGCCTTCGGCTCGACTCGCTCGTGAGGGCGAACTAAGCGGGGGCAGCGTACGTCAGTACTGGGCGTATGTACGTCTTGTACACGCCCAACTTGACGCGCGCCGGAATGTCGGATGAGAGCACTGGTTTGAGTACGGCGCGGGCGACCCTACCCTTTGCGACAACCGAGCGGACGTGTGACCCCATCGAGAGCCGACGATCAATCGTCACCCCCAGGTACTTCACCCGGGGGGACCACTCGACGTCGACTCCTTGTAGCTGCAGGGGTGGCGGGAGGGGCGCTGAGCCTGTGACCAACGCCTGCGTCCTACCCACGTTCACCGACAACCGCCACTTCGACAGCCAGTCGGGAAGGAGCTCCAGTGCGCGCTGCATTTTGACGGCCGCGTACTTCGCACTCAGCGACGAAGTAATGTACGCGGCGTCGTCCGCATACAGCGCGAGCATCACTTCCTGCGTCGTGGGGATGTCGTCGGTGTAAAGTGAGTAACACGCCGGCGACAGGCAGCTGCCCTGTGGCACACCCGCGTGCACCGGGTGGGCGTCGGAGAGCGCCCCTTCCACCGCCACTCGGAAGGTCCTGTGGGACAAGAATGAGGAGACCACCTTAACAATGCGACGGGGCGCATCTGTTGTGGCCAGCTTGTGTAGCAGGCCCTCATGCCACACACGGTCGAAGGCCTTCTCCATGTCGAGGAATACTGCCACCGAGTACTCCTTCTTGTTGAGCGCGGCTGTCAGGTGGTGCAGTACCCTCGCCAGCTGGAGCGTCGTGCTGTGGTCCGCCCTAAACCCGAATTGCTCCGGACGTGGCGCGATGTGCTTCTGGAGATGTCGCAGCAGGAGTGCTTCGAACACCTTGGAGACTGTCGGCAGCAGAGTGATTGGCCGATAGCTCTCAGGCTTCAGGATATTCTTCCCCGCCTTGGGCAGCATGATGACGCGCCCTTCCTTCCATGAGGCCGGAAAAACCCCCGTACGCAGGATGGCAGTGAACAGGCGCGCGAGCGCTGCCACCGTACGGTAGGGCAGGCGGCGCAGCACTGCGTTCGTGATGCCATCGGCGCCGGGGGCCTTCCTTGGCTTCGTCCTAAGGATGGCGCGTCTGACTGCGCCAGGCGAGAAGAAGACGGGGTCCTCTTCAGGAGCTATCGGCGCTGCGAAGTAGTCTCCGAGGTGTTTCTCGACTGCTGCGACATGGTCGGTGTCGCTGGTCGGGTTCGGCCTGAACTGACG
This sequence comes from Sesamia inferens, assembly GCA_037179545.1. Taxonomy (NCBI): domain Eukaryota; kingdom Metazoa; phylum Arthropoda; class Insecta; order Lepidoptera; family Noctuidae; genus Sesamia; species Sesamia inferens. The sequence continues at coordinate 10,872,045 of CM073951.1, read as the reverse complement.
CTCCAGGTGTTCAGCGAAGACCTTCGCCCGGTCCTCCGCTACATATTTCAGCGCCCCGTCGCTGTCCTGCAGCGGTCGCACTGGGGCTGGGGTATGTGACAGCTGGCGGCACAGCCTGTGTACCGACGGCCAGCTGTCTGCTGCTGCCTCTATGCGTTCCTCCCAGCCCGCGACGTTGTGCGCCTGCAGCTCGGCCTTGACCTTCCCCGCTAGGCGGTTGAGCTCCTTTTTGAGCGTGGGACACCTCAGCTGCTGCCACTGCTTGCGAAGGCGCCTCTTCACGGCGATCATAGAGCGAATGTGCGCCGGCAGGGGCGGCAATAGCACTTTCCCCTGCGGCTGCGTGCTCGTCGCCGCTTCTAAGGAGCTCTGGATGCAAGCAGTGATGTCCCGCGCCGCCTGGTCCACGTCCGCGGGGTTGGCGATGGGCCGAGTCGGCGTGGTGGTCTCCATCTTGTCCACGAACTTGTTCCAGTCCGTGCATCGACGTGGCGCTGGTGGCTTCAGTCGGGTCGGCACGCCTGAGATGACGACGAGCACCGGATGATGATCCGACTGGAGCTCGTCGTCGATCACTTGCTGTGTGATCTGGCAGTGTAGCCCTCGGTGGGCTACGATGTCCAGCACATCCGGCATGTAGCCCTCTTGGTCCGGGTAATGTGTCGGCGTCTCCGGGCCGGACACCGTATAGCCGAAGGCTTCCGCGTCCTCGAAGAGCCGTCTCCCCTCTGCGTTCTGTTGCATGGAGTTCCACGCTGGGTGCTTACAATTGAAGTCGCCGGCGAGGAGGGTGCCCTTGCCGTTCTTTGGTGTCAGTAGCGCCCGCAGCTCCAGTAAATCAAGTCGAGCCGCGGGCGGCTTGTAAAAGGCATACAAGTTGATGTCCTCGCCGGCGATGTGCACCTGGACACCCAGCGCGTAGCACGTCGCGTTCGGAGGCACGGGGAGTTCCTGGTGGACGACTCTTCGCTTCACAAGTACTGCCAGACCACGGTACCTCATGTGTGCCGACCTTTCGTCCTTCCTGTAGGTGTGATACCCCGGGACCCTGACCCTATCTTCGGGTCCGAGGAGGGTTTCACTGATGAGCGCCACGTCGATGTCCTGTTCCCCCAGGAGGTGTCGGAGGGGGGCGACCTTTCCCCTAAGGCCGCGGGCGTTCCAGTGTAACACCCTTAACGGCCTAGCCACGGTAGAGGAGCAGTAGTTTGGCCAGGCCGTCAAGGATGACGGTCTCCACGTTCTGACCCTGCCTTATCGCCTTGATGAGCTCCATGAGCAGCTCAATGGCGCAGGTCGTGAACTCTCTGGTGGTCTCGGGCTTGGATTTCTTAGTGGGGGCGCCGGTAGCGCCGCGGTTGGCTAGAGCCTTCTGTACCAGCGCTTTACCGGCGCCGGTCTCCTTTTCGCCTCGAGCCACGACCTGTTTGCCCTCAGGGGCAGGGTCGGCGGCCTTAGGCGCGTCTTCCTGGGTGGCAGAGGGCGTAGGCTTCTTGCCTTTGCCCTTGCCCCCGCGCCCCTTCTTCCTCCGCTTCGACGACGAGGCTTGGGTGCGGTCGGTAGGCCCGTTGGCTGCCGCCATTAAAGTTGCGGCTTGAGCATCTGCGTCTACGTCGACCATTTGCGGCCTCTCAGTGGCCGCTTGTGGCCGGCGCGCGTGGTTGGAAATGGCGGCAGTCCCCGCTCGCCTGTTCTTCAGCTCGGCCTGAAACACGGGGCACTTCACGTTGCACGCGGGGTGCGGGCCACCGCAGTTGACACATGTGGCCGGCTCCTCCCGCGGGCGTGGGCAGTCACGTGCCACGTGTTCCCCGCCGCATCGTACGCAGGCGAGCGGTCGGTGGCACTGGTGCGAACTGTGTCGGAATTTCTGGCACCGGTGGCACTGCGCGGGCCCACGTTTCCCGCGCCAAGCCTCTATCTTGACACCGCGCATGTTCATGAACACGGCGGTGTCAAAGATAGTCCGAACGTCCGGTGTCCTCTTCAGGATGGCGAAGAAGACACAGCCGGGTCTTCCTTGTGCGCCCTTTATGTGGCGCACGTACTCCGGCTCGTGTCCCATCGCCCGGAGTTCGTCGTCGATCTCCTGGGGGTCCGTGTCCGCTGGCAACCCCCTGATGGCGATCTTGCAGCTCTTCTCTGCTGGCAGCGAGTAGGCAAACCAGGACACGCCGCTCTCTTTTTCCAGGCTCGTGAGGTAGCGCTGGACCAGCCGGTACTCCTCCTCGGTGTCGGGGGTAAAGCGCACCCCCGTCCCGTAGGGGCGAGCATTCGGCGGCCGGCCCAGTCGCTCCCTGATTGCCCGGAAGTGAGCGGCCCAGTTTGGTAGCCTCTCAACCACCAGCGGCGGGTATCTCGACTTCTTCTTCTTCTTGTCCGGCTTTGGAGAGCCGGGAGTGGTCGCAGGGGGCGCAGCTGTACCAACGGACACGCTTGCGTCTTCATGGTCCTCCGGTGTAGGCGAGCGCGGCGGTGTACGGCGCACCGCGTCGGCGAAGGTGGGCGAAGCAGGCTCGCCCCTACCCCGCGGCGCGCGGTCGCGCTGAGGCCGCGGCGGGTCGAGGCAGTAGCGCTTCGCATCCTCGCCGACGGCGGACTCGCCTGAGCTCCTGCGCCGCCGCTGCGGTCGGGCCCCGAGATCAAACTCGTAGCCGAACCCAAGCGGCGGCAACAGGGGTGAGGCCGGCGCTAGCCGGCTGGTTGTGGCCTCTGCTCGTCCCTCGATGGGCCGGCGTCCGGATCGCGGTGTCGTATCCCTCGATACGTCTCCGCGACCAGACCCGGCCGAGTCCCCCGACGCCAGCGACATGCTCGATCCTGCACGCGACGAGCATGCCGATAGCATCGCTGGGGAGTCGAAGGCCGAGGCCCTCGGAGGTGCCGGCGACTCAGGCGCCGGAGGCGCCATCTGCGCCGGTCTGCGGGTTGACCCCGCGCTGGCTGGCCGCTCGAGCCCCGCCATCGCCGCTCCCGCCAGCAAGCTGTGGGGGGCGGATGAGGCGGAGCGCGAAGCTGGCACAGCTTGGGGCACAGCTCGGTCATCGGGCGGTGTACGCTGCGACTGGGGCGCAGCTGGGCGCGACTGGGGCGCGCGGGTGCGCGCGGGCGTCGCTGGTGTTCGCGCCGGCGGCGCGGTCTGCGCGGGCAACGCGGCGGCGCGCGCTGGCGCCGCGGCCCGCGCAGCGGGCGCAGCCGTGCGCGCGGGTGCGGGTACGCGGGCTGACGTCGGGGGCGCACGCGCTTGCTGCGAGCGCCCTTGGGTGGCGACCGGTCCCGGTGCCTGGATGGGCACCGGCCGGAACGCGGCGGGGCGGACGGGCACCGCGTGCTGCCGGCTCGACGACGGCGTCGGCGCAACGCGCGCAGGCGCCGATGTCGTCGGTGGGCCGGCGGCAGCTGGCACAGCGCCAGGTCCCCCTCCTCTCCTCTTCTCTTCACTCCGCCCGGCCGGCGGCGAAGCGGGCGCCGCACTGCCTATATCAGGCAGCGACAACGCCCGGTCCATCGCCGGACGGGGGTCCTCTTCTTGCCCGGACCCCCGGCCCAGAGAGCCGCGGGTGCCGGGCTTCGGCATACTGGTGTGCGTAGTCCTCGCCGCGAACGCAGCGGCGGTGCTCCGCCGAGCAGCGCGGTGGCTCCCCCTGTGCCTGCACCAGATGCGACACAGCTGGTGCACCCACAGGAGAAACTATTTCTTCGGGCGTTCCGCACGGCGTCGGCAAGCTGGCGTTTGCTTCCTTCTTCGCTGGAGCTCTGCAGGCAACTTACTCGTTAGGACCGTAGGCCGATCCGGGTACATTGTCGTCAAAAGAGCGGGCTTATATACCCGAGCGTGTAATGTAACCATTGCGAGTTTTACGAATCGTAGACTTAACTAACAGCGCCATCTATGAATCGATGGTGAACTATTTAATCGATTTTTTTTCTGTTCTCAGATCCAAGCCTATTTCTTATTGATTTGTTTTCGTGGTTCCTTGCTACCTCAATCTACTTATTCACTATAATTATACTTGTTATCAGACAACAATGCAGCCTTTGCATATACAGACTCTTACCTACAAAGAAATTCAAATTGAAACTCCTCTTTTCTCGTACGGACGTCAGTAGGTCAAGTTACTCGAAACTTTCAAATATTCCCAATTAACCTTAAGACTTAATACTTTAGCGATAAAGTTGAAAATTTAATACAGAAATCTAACAGATTTTAGTAGCTCGATGTGCTATCGTCTGTACATATATTTCTGCGTATATATGTAGCATGAAAATCATACTGAAAGAAAACTTAGCCAGATTTAAAAGCGGTTCTAAAACCAGGCATAGCCTGAATCTTTAGTGACCCAAGATGGCGTTTAAAGAATTGAAGATGTAATAAAGGTCGGACGTTTTAGGGGACTGTCTTAAGACTGCGCCGACCCTTCAATAGCGAAACTAGCATCACCATGAGATCTTGAATGATTTCTCTTATTTTAAAACAATATTGCACAAAGTTTTAATTATACAGTATGTTAAGAAAACCCTGTCCGACCCGTGAAGGTGTTGTTAGGTATCGATAACTGATTCTACTAATGGATACAAAACCGGGCTAAACTTAAAAAAAAATCCTCCAAAAAAATAAATATTATTTCGCAAAAAGTGGTAACTTAATAAATGTGCGTTCACCCTTCCACGGGCGGCGGGCGGCAGAGCACGCGGCATGTGTTCGCATCGCTATTCGCTCACAATAATAACGTTGTTATCACTTTTTTAAAAATTATCAAATTTCGCGGAAGTTGGAATTAATTCGAGGGAAGAAAAGATTATTTCAAAATTCATTTATATTGGTACTATGATGATTACGTAAAATTTTATATTATATTTGGTCGTGTGTTTACCTAACCTTTATTATCCATATGGGTCGGACAGTGTTTTCTTAACATACTGTATAGGGTAGCATGAAAATCATACTGAAAGAAAACTTAGCCAGATTTAAAAGCGGTTCTAAAACCAGGCATAGCCTGAATCTTTAGTGACCCCAAGATGGCGTTTAAAGAATTGAAGATGTAATAAAGGTCGGACGTTTTAGGGGACTGTCTTAAGACTGCGCCGACCCTTCAATAGCGAAACTAGCATCACCATGAGATCTTGAATGATTTCTCTTATTTTAAAACAATATTGCACAAAGTTTTAATTATAAATATGTTATGTTTTTTAATTACTGATACACTAAACTGTACTAAAATAAAAATAAAACTTTGTTGTAAATCTATACTAATTTAAAAAGCTGAAGAGTTTGTTTGTATGTTTGAACGCGCTAATCTCAGGAACCACAGATCCGATTTGAAAAAAATCTGTTTGTGTTAGATAGCCCATTAATCCAGGAAGACTTCAGGCTATATAAAATCACGCTGCAACCAATAGGAGCGGAGTGTATTAAAAGACATATCGAAATCTACTCGGGTGAAACCGCGCGGGCGCAGGTAGTAGTTTGATATAAAATACGTTTTCACCAAATAAACAGATGGCTGAAGGTTGTTCCTTATTGCATAATAATTGAACTCAATGTCATCATCATAAACAACCTTTTTATCGTCTAACTGCTGGGCACAGGTCTCCTCTCTTACAGAGAAGGATTGAGCGTAATCACCACGCTTGCTCAAGATGTTATCCTTCACCTTCAGTCATTGGTGTCCAAGATATACTTAGACAATACATATAAACTTTTTTATAAAAATTACATTGGTACTTGCCTGACCTGGAATTGAACCTGCACACTCATACTTGAGAGGCTGGTGTTTTAACCATTAGGCCACACGCGAGTTCATGACCATAGACCAATGTGCCTATCCTTCTTATTTTAAATGAGTGATGTAGCTAGCGTCATCTGTTGTTAAATAGCAATACTGAAAACTTTTTCCGTTATTGTAAGCAAGATGACGCAGTCTCGAATTTTCGTGGGGTGGTAAGCGGGTAAGACAGTCTTTTTGTTATTATTTTTCAAATAAGGCACGCACTTTTGATCGTTAATTATACTCAACCGGTAATTAAAAATAAAAAAGTAATGGTCACATTTTGAGAAGGTATTTTTTTTTGATAAATTTTCAGCTACCTTAGAAATATAATTATAAACATAACCACATCATTCAGTAACCATTTTTAAAATTAATAAGGTTGAGAGGCAACATTCATAATTCCAAAAAACAAGTATGTGGACTGACACTGACACAGTTTGCTGGTTAGACTAACCTGCCCTAGTTACCGCGTTGCACCACAAAAATCAAAAGAGCCTGGCTACCAACAATAACGAATTTTATGAATCATGGGCTCAAGTAACAACATTTTTTTTTTTATAAATTATAAACTAGCGCTTGACCGCAATCTCGCCTGATGGTAAGCAAGTGACGTAATCGTTGATGGTAAAGCACACTAGTTTATTAAGAGCCTATTCACTCTAGGCCTGAAGACACTCAAATTATAGTCCGATGGAAACACCGACGCTGGCAAATTGTTCCAGCCCCTCGGTGTACGCGGTATAAAGGAGGAGGCGAAACGGTTCGTCCGAATCGTAGTGGTGTTAACAATGTAAGGGTGGAAAACTCGCCCTACGACGGGTCGTCCGATGGTGGAACGGAGATGGGGGAATTAAATCATGCAATTCACTCACACACTCCCCAAAATGCATCTTATAGAACACCGGAAGGCTGGCTACTCTACGCCTGTGCTCGGCTTTGGAGACCCTCTCGAGTTAAATCAGGGTCACCAATCAGCCTCTTCGCACGCCTCTCCACTGAATCCAAAGTGGCTAGGTGACACTTAGCAGCACCAGCCTAAATGTGGCTGCAGAACTCATAATAATACCGGTGTTGTCACTTTTTTTAAAATTACCAAATTTCGGGGAAGTTGGAATTAATTCGCGGGAAAAAAAAGATTATTTAAAAATTCATTTGTATTGGTACTATGATGATTACGTAAAATTTTATATCATATTTGGTCATGTGTTTACCTAACCTTTATTATCCTTATGGTCGGACAGGGTTTTCTTAACATACTGTATAAACAACTAGCGACTTCGTTCGCGTGGAGTTAGTTATGCTCAGCTCCTATTGGTCGCAACGTGATGTTATATAGCCTAAAGCCTTCCTGGATGAATGGGCTATCCAACGCAAAAAGGATTTTTCAAATCGGACCAGTAGTTCCCTGAGATTAGCGCGTTCAAAAAAGCAAACAAACAAACTCTTCAGCTTTATATATTACTATAGATATGCATGTTACTGTTCGAAAAAATTAAAAACTTGTAGTAATACCACAAACTTAAAACAGCACATAGAACGAAAACATCTGATTTTTCTGTATTATTGTTTTTGAGATTTTTTTTTTTAATATTAAACTAGTGCTTGACTGCCATTTCTCAGTTTTTTTTTTTTAGTTTTGAATTGGTTATTTGATTTTAATCTGATGACTTGTTAGCAGGAATATCTTAGGTTTATTATTAGAATATGAAAAGCATATAGAATTATTAATTATCGCTCATTTATTTTGATTAAAATCGATTTTTAGCAAATCGATTAATATTAAATAAAGAAAAATCGATTTTCATTAAATCGATTATTTTCCATTAATCTCACATCCCCTACTAGTATATAATAAAATCAAAATCGAAGTTGAATGAAGCAACATTCAACCTTCGCCAAAAATTATAGTGTTAGTGTTCACATGTGGAACTACAACCTACAACTACTTATTGACTAATCCTAACTACCTAAGTCCTAAAGTACCTAAGTCCTAAAGTACTTAAGTCCTAAGGACGGATAGCGGACGGATCTAATAAATAGGCAGGGTACATTGTCTCAGTAGTAATCGCAACGCCCCCGCAAGGGGGCGTGGCGGGCGACGCCTAGGGCTTTGCCCCCTGTCGCAGAGTTCCGTAATAATCGGTCCGCTACTGCGGACCCCTCACCATGTTTCGGCAAACAATGGCCTGCGGGACTCATGACGTGCGTGAGTTGCGCACGTCTGTGATTGATTGCAGTGTATTTTCATGTAGGCGCGTCACAGAACCCACTCACGGCCTGCTTTCTTCACGACACCTCGGCGGTCAGTCCCCGCCAGGTGGAACCCCCAGTTACCTGAGGGAAGCCCAGCGGAGGACGACCAGCGACAGAGGTGCCGACTCGACGCTCCTACAGAATAAGGGTGTAATTACCCCCCGCCCGTCCGGCTTCCAGCTATGTACGGTTACCTTTCGGGCTAAGGGGGTAGAATATGTATGTGTATGGGCGGCATTGTGTTGTAATGTAACACCGCCCAGTGTCTACGCGTACCGCTGCCCGCGCTGCCCGTACGCGTTTGTGTATAGCGTCTGTGGAGTAAGGGTGTCTGTTCGCCGCGCAACGTGCCTATATTAACTTAGCACACGCTACGCGACGAGTGTAACTATGTAAGTGTAGGAGTTCAGTGTGCAAGTGAGCCGCGTGTAGCCTGGATGCAGCTCACTTGGGAGTCCAGTCCGGTGCGATGGGGTCGTCGTCCGCTACCAGGTCGCGGGGCAAGGGTCTCGCGTCCGGAGGGCGCGCGTGCCAGGGCGCAAGGTGCTTGACATGCGGCCAAGCAGATGCGTCGGCACGCGCGAACATCCGCTTCGCGAGTTACCGCACAAACTCTCAATCCGGAGGTCCCGCTGGATGACATCATTCCTCACGAAGCGAGGGGCGTCAACAATTGTCCGCAACGCAAGATGCTGTTGCGTGCGGAGCAGCCTTCGGCTCGACTCGCTCGTGAGGGCGAACTAAGCGGGGGCAGCGTACGTCAGTACTGGGCGTATGTACGTCTTGTACACGCCCAACTTGACGCGCGCCGGAATGTCGGATGAGAGCACTGGTTTGAGTACGGCGCGGGCGACCCTACCCTTTGCGACAACCGAGCGGACGTGTGACCCCATCGAGAGCCGACGATCAATCGTCACCCCCAGGTACTTCACCCGGGGGGACCACTCGACGTCGACTCCTTGTAGCTGCAGGGGTGGCGGGAGGGGCGCTGAGCCTGTGACCAACGCCTGCGTCCTACCCACGTTCACCGACAACCGCCACTTCGACAGCCAGTCGGGAAGGAGCTCCAGTGCGCGCTGCATTTTGACGGCCGCGTACTTCGCACTCAGCGACGAAGTAATGTACGCGGCGTCGTCCGCATACAGCGCGAGCATCACTTCCTGCGTCGTGGGGATGTCGTCGGTGTAAAGTGAGTAACACGCCGGCGACAGGCAGCTGCCCTGTGGCACACCCGCGTGCACCGGGTGGGCGTCGGAGAGCGCCCCTTCCACCGCCACTCGGAAGGTCCTGTGGGACAAGAATGAGGAGACCACCTTAACAATGCGACGGGGCGCATCTGTTGTGGCCAGCTTGTGTAGCAGGCCCTCATGCCACACACGGTCGAAGGCCTTCTCCATGTCGAGGAATACTGCCACCGAGTACTCCTTCTTGTTGAGCGCGGCTGTCAGGTGGTGCAGTACCCTCGCCAGCTGGAGCGTCGTGCTGTGGTCCGCCCTAAACCCGAATTGCTCCGGACGTGGCGCGATGTGCTTCTGGAGATGTCGCAGCAGGAGTGCTTCGAACACCTTGGAGACTGTCGGCAGCAGAGTGATTGGCCGATAGCTCTCAGGCTTCAGGATATTCTTCCCCGCCTTGGGCAGCATGATGACGCGCCCTTCCTTCCATGAGGCCGGAAAAACCCCCGTACGCAGGATGGCAGTGAACAGGCGCGCGAGCGCTGCCACCGTACGGTAGGGCAGGCGGCGCAGCACTGCGTTCGTGATGCCATCGGCGCCGGGGGCCTTCCTTGGCTTCGTCCTAAGGATGGCGCGTCTGACTGCGCCAGGCGAGAAGAAGACGGGGTCCTCTTCAGGAGCTATCGGCGCTGCGAAGTAGTCTCCGAGGTGTTTCTCGACTGCTGCGACATGGTCGGTGTCGCTGGTCGGGTTCGGCCTGAACTGACGCTCCAGGTGTTCAGCGAAGACCTTCGCCCGGTCCTCCGCTACATATTTCAGCGCCCCGTCGCTGTCCTGCAGCGGTCGCACTGGGGCTGGGGTATGTGACAGCTGGCGGCACAGCCTGTGTACCGACGGCCAGCTGTCTGCTGCTGCCTCTATGCGTTCCTCCCAGCCCGCGACGTTGTGCGCCTGCAGCTCGGCCTTGACCTTCCCCGCTAGGCGGTTGAGCTCCTTTTTGAGCGTGGGACACCTCAGCTGCTGCCACTGCTTGCGAAGGCGCCTCTTCACGGCGATCATAGAGCGAATGTGCGCGGGCAGGGGCGGCAATAGCACTTTCCCCTGCGGCTGCGTGCTCGTCGCCGCTTCTAAGGAGCTCTGGATGCAAGCAGTGATGTCCCGCGCCGCCTGGTCCACGTCCGCGGGGTTGGCGATGGGCCGAGTCGGCGTGGTGGTCTCCATCTTGTCCACGAACTTGTTCCAGTCCGTGCATCGACGTGGCGCTGGTGGCTTCAGTCGGGTCGGCACGCCTGAGATGACGACGAGCACCGGATGATGATCCGACTGGAGCTCGTCGTCGATCACTTGCTGTGTGATCTGGCAGTGTAGCCCTCGGTGGGCTACGATGTCCAGCACATCCGGCATGTAGCCCTCTTGGTCCGGGTAATGTGTCGGCGTCTCCGGGCCGGACACCGTATAGCCGAAGGCTTCCGCGTCCTCGAAGAGCCGTCTCCCCTCTGCGTTCTGTTGCATGGAGTTCCACGCTGGGTGCTTACAATTGAAGTCGCCGGCGAGGAGGGTGCCCTTGCCGTTCTTTGGTGTCAGTAGCGCCCGCAGCTCCAGTAAATCAAGTCGAGCCGCGGGCGGCTTGTAAAAGGCATACAAGTTGATGTCCTCGCCGGCGATGTGCACCTGGACACCCAGCGCGTAGCACGTCGCGTTCGGAGGCACGGGGAGTTCCTGGTGGACGACTCTTCGCTTCACAAGTACTGCCAGACCACGGTACCTCATGTGTGCCGACCTTTCGTCCTTCCTGTAGGTGTGATACCCCGGGACCCCTATCTTCGGGTCCGAGGAGGGTTTCACTGATGAGCGCCACGTCGATGTCCTGTTCCCCCAGGAGGTGTCGGAGGGGGGCGACCTTTCCCCTAAGGCCGCGGGCGTTCCAGTGTAACACCCTTAACGGCCTAGCCACGGTAGAGGAGCAGTAGTTTGGCCAGGCCGTCAAGGATGACGGTCTCCACGTTCTGACCCTGCCTTATCGCCTTGATGAGCTCCATGAGCAGCTCAATGGCGCAGGTCGTGAACTCTCTGGTGGTCTCGGGCTTGGATTTCTTAGTGGGGGCGCCGGTAGCGCCGCGGTTGGCTAGAGCCTTCTGTACCAGCGCTTTACCGGCGCCGGTCTCCTTTTCGCCTCGAGCCACGACCTGTTTGCCCTCAGGGGCAGGGTCGGCGGCCTTAGGCGCGTCTTCCTGGGTGGCAGAGGGCGTAGGCTTCTTGCCTTTGCCCTTGCCCCCGCGCCCCTTCTTCCTCCGCTTCGACGACGAGGCTTGGGTGCGGTCGGTAGGCCCGTTGGCTGCCGCCATTAAAGTTGCGGCTTGAGCATCTGCGTCTACGTCGACCATTTGCGGCCTCTCAGTGGCCGCTTGTGGCCGGCGCGCGTGGTTGGAAATGGCGGCAGTCCCCGCTCGCCTGTTCTTCAGCTCGGCCTGAAACACGGGGCACTTCACGTTGCACGCGGGGTGCGGGCCACCGCAGTTGACACATGTGGCCGGCTCCTCCCGCGGGCGTGGGCAGTCACGTGCCACGTGTTCCCCGCCGCATCGTACGCAGGCGAGCGGTCGGTGGCACTGGTGCGAACTGTGTCGGAATTTCTGGCACCGGTGGCACTGCGCGGGCCCACGTTTCCCGCGCCAAGCCTCTATCTTGACACCGCGCATGTTCATGAACACGGCGGTGTCAAAGATAGTCCGAACGTCCGGTGTCCTCTTCAGGATGGCGAAGAAGACACAGCCGGGTCTTCCTTGTGCGCCCTTTATGTGGCGCACGTACTCCGGCTCGTGTCCCATCGCCCGGAGTTCGTCGTCGATCTCCTGGGGGTCCGTGTCCGCTGGCAACCCCCTGATGGCGATCTTGCAGCTCTTCTCTGCTGGCAGCGAGTAGGCAAACCAGGACACGCCGCTCTCTTTTTCCAGGCTCGTGAGGTAGCGCTGGACCAGCCGGTACTCCTCCTCGGTGTCGGGGGTAAAGCGCACCCCCGTCCCGTAGGGGCGAGCATTCGGCGGCCGGCCCAGTCGCTCCCTGATTGCCCGGAAGTGAGCGGCCCAGTTTGGTAGCCTCTCAACCACCAGCGGCGGGTATCTCGACTTCTTCTTCTTCTTGTCCGGCTTTGGAGAGCCGGGAGTGGTCGCAGGGGGCGCAGCTGTACCAACGGACACGCTTGCGTCTTCATGGTCCTCCGGTGTAGGCGAGCGCGGCGGTGTACGGCGCACCGCGTCGGCGAAGGTGGGCGAAGCAGGCTCGCCCCTACCCCGAGCCGCGCGGTCGCGCTGAGGCCGCGGCGGGTCGAGGCAGTAGCGCTTCGCATCCTCGCCGACGGCGGACTCGCCTGAGCTCCTGCGCCGCCGCTGCGGTCGGGCCCCGAGATCAAACTCGTAGCCGAACCCAAGCGGCGGCAACAGGGGTGAGGCCGGCGCTAGCCGGCTGGTTGTGGCCTCTGCTCGTCCCTCGATGGGCCGGCGTCCGGATCGCGGTGTCGTATCCCTCGATACGTCTCCGCGACCAGACCCGGCCGAGTCCCCCGACGCCAGCGACATGCTCGATCCTGCACGCGACGAGCATGCCGATAGCATCGCTGGGGAGTCGAAGGCCGAGGCCCTCGGAGGTGCCGGCGACTCAGGCGCCGGAGGCGCCATCTGCGCCGGTCTGCGGGTTGACCCCGCGCTGGCTGGCCGCTCGAGCCCCGCCATCGCCGCTCCCGCCAGCAAGCTGTGGGGGGCGGATGAGGCGGTGCGCGAAGCTGGCACAGCTTGGGGCACAGCTCGGTCATCGGGCGGTGTACGCTGCGACTGGGGCGCAGCTGGGCGCGACTGGGGCGCGCGGGTGCGCGCGGGCGTCGCTGGTGTTCGCGCCGGCGGCGCGGTCTGCGCGGGCAACGCGGCGGCGCGCGCTGGCGCCGCGGCCCGCGCAGCGGGCGCAGCCGTGCGCGCGGGTGCGGGTACGCGGGCTGACGTCGGGGGCGCACGCGCTTGCTGCGAGCGCCCTTGGGTGGCGACCGGTCCCGGTGCCTGGATGGGCACCGGCCGGAACGCGGCGGGGCGGACGGGCACCGCGTGCTGCCGGCTCGACGACGGCGTCGGCGCAACGCGCGCAGGCGCCGATGTCGTCGGTGGGCCGGCGGCAGCTGGCACAGCGCCAGGTCCCCCTCCTCTCCTCTTCTCTTCACTCCGCCCGGCCGGCGGCGAAGCGGGCGCCGCACTGCCTATATCAGGCAGCGACAACGCCCGGTCCATCGCCGGACGGGGGTCCTCTTCTTGCCCGGACCCCCGGCCCAGAGAGCCGCGGGTGCCGGGCTTCGGCATACTGGTGTGCGTAGTCCTCGCCGCGAACGCAGCGGCGGTGCTCCGCCGAGCAGCGCGGTGGCTCCCCCTGTGCCTGCACCAGATGCGACACAGCTGGTGCACCCACAGGAGAAACTATTTCTTCGGGCGTTCCGCACGGCGTCGGCAAGCTGGCGTTTGCTTCCTTCTTCGCTGGAGCTCTGCAGGCAACTTACTCGTTAGGACCGTAGGCCGATCCAGGTACATTGTCGTCAAAAGAGCGGGCTTATATACCCGAGCGTGTAATGTAACCATTGCGAGTTTTACGAATCGTAGACTTAACTAACAGCGCCATCTATGAATCGATGGTGAACTATTTAATCGATTTTTTTTCTGTTCTCAGATCCAAGCCTATTTCTTATTGATTTGTTTTCGTGGTTCCTTGCTACCTCAATCTACTTATTCACTATAATTATACTTGTTATCAGACAACAATGCAGCCTTTGCATATACAGACTCTTACCTACAAAGAAATTCAAATTGAAACTCCTCTTTTCTCGTACGGACGTCAGTAGGTCAAGTTACTCGAAACTTTCAAATATTCCCAATTAACCTTAAGACTTAATACTTTAGCGATAAAGTTGAAAATTTAATACAGAAATCTAACAGATTTTAGTAGCTCGATGTGCTATCGTCTGTACATATATTTCTGCGTATATATGTAGCATGAAAATCATACTGAAAGAAAACTTAGCCAGATTTAAAAGCGGTTCTAAAACCAGGCATAGCCTGAATCTTTAGTGACCCAAGATGGCGTTTAAAGAATTGAAGATGTAATAAAGGTCGGACGTTTTAGGGGACTGTCTTAAGACTGCGCCGACCCTTCAATAGCGAAACTAGCATCACCATGAGATCTTGAATGATTTCTCTTATTTTAAAACAATATTGCACAAAGTTTTAATTATACAGTATGTTAAGAAAACCCTGTCCGACCCGTGAAGGTGTTGTTAGGTATCGATAACTGATTCTACTAATGGATACAAAACCGGGCTAAACTTAAAAAAAAATCCTCCAAAAAAATAAATATTATTTCGCAAAAAGTGGTAACTTAATAAATGTGCGTTCACCCTTCCACGGGCGGCGGGCGGCAGAGCACGCGGCATGTGGTCGCATCGCTATTCGCTCACAATAATAACGTTGTTATCACTTTTTTAAAAATTATCAAATTTCGCGGAAGTTGGAATTAATTCGAGGGAAGAAAAGATTATTTCAAAATTCATTTATATTGGTACCAGTGGCGAAGGGTGAAATTTTGACAAAGGGAAGCCGGTCCAAAAAAATAAACACTTATACACTTACCTACTGCAGGATATCTTGGAGTAGGTCTTCAGATAAGAACAATATCAAAAGCCCCACCTTCACCATACAAAAAAGGACTGATGATTTGATAACAGTGTCTTTCAAGTATGATAAAAGCGGCTTTGAGAAAAGCCTTTTTCGACGTGCATCTCGATACCACACATGCAAGCTTGTTAGTAAGTACTAAGTTAAGTACCTATTGCTAGGGAATAAGAGTCAAGAAAAAATAAAATAAAAAATTACAAAAATAATAAAGTGTTAAAAACCGAACCACACAAACACCGATCCAAAACCAACAAAAATATTAAGCAAAAATAAAGCAAATTATACACAATCACAACGTTATTTATATTCTAATGCAATGCGTCTTGTTTTGAAATTTTGTCGTGTTTCCTTTCTTGTAGTGGCGTGGTTTCTTTGTCTCTTTCTAATAGAGGAGAGGAGAGAACTATAAGCCGCCCGCGAGTAGCCTCATATTTATCAAGTTTTACCGACGGTTAGCGAGAATTAGAAAGAGATGGTCTGACACGCTCTCTCTTTTCGCCGTCGTTGAATGAGGTAATCCGTGATTCCTCGAGTTTCCTTCAATGTAAGGTACGAAAAATTGAAGCGCTGATTAATTTACGACTATAAAATGAAATGTGATACTTAGGGTATTGCTAAGAATTACTATTGCTATTGTAAATCGCGCAGGCGTTTGATTAATAATACTTTGTTAATGAAATAGAATGTAAATACTTTTGTATGAATATGGAACTGATTTTTGAAAGGTAACCCGGTGGGAATCGGCTTGTATGGACTCTTCGCCACTGATACATATAACTTTTTTATAAAAATTACATTGGTACTTGCCTGACCTGGAATTGAACCTGCACACTCATACTTGAGAGGCTGGTGTTTTAACCATTAGGCCACCGCGAGTTCATGACCATAGACCAATGTGCCTATCCTTCTTATTTTAAATGAGTGATGTAGCTAGCGTCATCTGTTGTTAAATAGCAATACTGAAAACTTTTTCCGTTATTGTAAGCAAGATGACGCAGTCTCGAATTTTCGTGGGGTGGTAAGCGGGTAAGACAGTCTTTTTGTTATTATTTTTCAAATAAGGCACGCACTTTTGATCGTTAATTATACTCAACCGGTAATTAAAAATAAAAAGTAATGGTCACATTTTGAGAAGGTATTTTTTTTGATAAATTTTCAGCTACCTTAGAAATATAATTATAAACATAACCACATCATTCAGTAACCATTTTTAAAATTAATAAGGTTGAGAGGCAACATTCATAATTCCAAAAACAAGTATGTGGACTGACACTGACACAGTTTGCTGGTTAGACTAACCTGCCCTAGTTACCGCGTTGCACCACAAAAATCAAAAGAGCTGGCTACCAACAATAACGAATTTTATGAATCAGGGGCTCAAGTAACAACATTTTTTTTTTTATAAATTATAAACTAGCGCTTGACCGCAATCCCGCCTGATGGTAAGCAGTGACGTAATCGTTGATGGTAAAGCACGCTAGTTTATTAGGAGCCCATTCACTCTAGGCCTGAAGACACTCAAATTATAGTCCGATGGAAACACCGACGCTGGCAAATTGTTCCAGCCCCTCGGTGTACGCGGTATAAAGGAGGAGGCGAAACGGTTCGTCCGAATCGTAGTGGTGTTAACAATGTAAGGGTGGAAACTCGCCGTACGACGGGTCGTCCGATGGTGGAACGGAGATGGGGGAATTAAATCATGCAATTCACTCACACACTCCCCAAAATGCATCTTATAGAACACCGGAAGGCTGGCTACTCTACGCCTGTGCTCGGCTTTGGAGACCCTCTCGAGTTAAATCAGGGTCACCAATCAGACTCTTCGCACGCCTCTCCACTGAATCCAAAGTGGCTAGGTGACACTTAGCAGCACCAGCCTAAATGTGGCTGCAGAACTCATAATAATACCGGTGTTGTCACTTTTTTAAAAATTACCAAATTTCGGGGAAGTTGGATTTAATTCGCGGGAAAAAAAGATTATTTAAAAATTCATTTGTATTGGTACTATGATGATTACGTAAAATTTTATATCATATTTGGTCATGTGTTTACCTAACCTTTATTATCCTTATGGTCGGACAGGGTTTTCTTAACATACTGTATAAACAACTAGCGACTTCGTTCGCGTGGAGTTAGTTATGCTCAGCTCCTATTGGTCGCAACGTCATGTTATATAGCCTAAAGCCTTCCTGGATGAATGGGAATCCAACGCAAAAAGGATTTTTCAAATCGGACCAGTAGTTCCTGAAATTAGCGCGTTCAAAAAAGCAAACAAACAAACTCTTCAGCTTTATATATTACTATAGATATGCATGTACTGTTCGAAAAAATTAAAAACTTGTAGTAATACCACAAACTTAAAACAGCACATAGAACGAAAACATCTGATTTTTCTGTATTATTGTTTTTGAGATTTTTTTTTTAATATTAATTTAGTGCTTGACTGCCATTTTCAGATTTTTTTTTTAGTTTTGAATTGGTTATTTGATTTTAATCTGATGAATTGGTAGCAGGAATATCTTAGGTTTATTATTAGAATATGAAAAGCATATAGAATTATTAATTATCGCTCATTTATTTTGATTAAAATCGATTTTTAGCAAATCGATTAATATTAAATAAAGAAAAATCGATTTTCATTAAATCGATTATTTTCCATTAATCTCACATCCCTACTAGTATATAATAAAATCAAAATCGAAGTTGAATGAAGCAACATTCAACTTCGCCAAAAATTATAGTGTTAGTGTTCACATGTGGAACTACAACCTACAACTACTTATTGACTAATCCTAACTACCTAAGTCCTAAAGTACCTAAGTCCTAAAGTACTTAAGTCCTAAGGACGGATAGCGGACGGATGTAATAAATAGGCAGGGTACATTGTCGTCAAAAGAGCGGGCTTATATACCCGAGCGTGTAATGTAACCATTGCGAGTTTTACGAATCGTAGACTTAACTAACAGCGCCATCTATGAATCGATGGTGAACTATTTAATCGTTTTTGTTTTCTGTTCTCAGATCCAAGCCTATTTCTTATTGATTTGTTTTCGTGGTTCCTTGCTACCTCAATCTACTTATTCACTATAATTATACTTGTTATCAGACAACAATGCAGCATATACATACTCTTAACTACAAAGAAATTCAAATTGAAACTCCTCTTTTCTCGTACGGACGTCAGTAGGCCTAGTATGAGTCTTCAATACGAAACCCGATCGTTGATATCGAGCGCGTTTGGCGCTCTCATTGGTTGAGAGTTCTTGCGACCTTGAAGCGGGCCAATCGCAGAGTCAAATGCGCTCGATATCGACGAACGAGTTTTGTAATGAAAACTCATACTAGGCCTACAGTAGGTCAAGTTACTCGAAACTTTCAAATATTCCCAATTAACCTTAAGATTTAATACTTTAGCGATAAAGTTGAAAATTTAATACAGAAATCTAACAGATTTTAGTAGCTCGATGTGCTATCGTCTGTACATATATTTCTGCGTATATATGTAGCATGAAAATCATACTGAAAGAAAACTTAGCCAGATTTAAAAGCGGTTCTAAAACCAGGCATAGCCTGAATCTTTAGTGACCCAAGATGGCGTTTAAAGAATTGAAGATGTAATAAAGGTCGGACGTTTTAGGGGACTGTCTTAAGACTGCGCCGACCCTTCAATAGCGAAACTAGCATCACCATGAGATCTTGAATGATTTCTCTTATTTTAAAACAATATTGCACAAAGTTTTAATTATAAATATGTTATGTTTTTAATTACTGATACACTAAACTGTACTAAAATAAAATAAAACTTTGTTGTAAATCTATACTAATTTAAAAAGCTGAAGAGTTTGTTTGTATGTTTGAACGCGCTAATCTCAGGAACCACAGATCCGATTTGAAAAAAATCTGTTTGTGTTAGATAGCCCATTAATCCAGGAAGACTTCAGGCTATATAAAATCACGCTGCAACCAATAGGAGCGGAGTGTATAAAAAAACATATCGAAATCTACTCGGGTGAAACCGCGCGGCGCAGGTAGTAGTTTGATATAAAATACGTTTCACCAAATAAACAGATGGCTGAAGGTTGTTCCTTATTGCATAATAATTGAACTCAAAGTCATCATCATAAACAACCTTTTTATCGTCTAACTGCTGGGCACAGGTCTCCTCTCTTACAGAGAAGGATTGAGCGTAATCACCACGCTTGCTCAATGCGTAATGGCGATTTCAGACTTAAAGTCCAGTTTTCCTCAAGATGTTATCCTTCACCTTCAGTCATTGGTGTCCAAGATATACTTAGAAAATACATATAACTTTTTTATAAAAATTACATTGGTACTTGCCTGACCTGGAATTGAACCTGCACACTCATACTTGAGAGGCTGGTGTTTTAACCATTAGGCCACCACGAGTTCACGACCATAGACCAATGTGCCTATCCTTCTTATTTTAAATGAGTGATGTAGCTAGCGTCATCTGTTGTTTAATAGCAATACTGAAAACTTTTTCCGTTATTGTAAGCAAGATGACGCAGTCTCGAATTTTCGTAGGGTGGTAAGCGGGTAAGACAGTCTTTTTGTTATTATTTTTCAAATAAGGCAGGCACTTTTGATCGTTAATTAAACTCAACCGGTAATTAAAAATAAAAAGTAATGTTCACATTTTGAGAAGGTATTTTTTTTTATAAATTTTCAGCTACCTTAGAAATATAATTATAAACATAACCACATCATTCAGTAACCATTTTGCACCACAAAAATCAAAAGAGCTGGCTACCAACAATAACGAAATTTATGAATCATGGGCTCAAGTAACAACATTTTTTTTTTTATAAATTATAAACTAGCGCTTGACCGCAATCCCGCCTGATGGTAAGCAGTGACGTAATCGTTGATGGTAAAGCACACTAGTTTATTAAGAGCCTATTCACTCTAGGCCTGAAGACACTCAAATTATAGTCCGGTGGAAACATCGACGCTGGCAAATTGTTCCAGCCCCTCGATGTACGCGGTATAAAGGAGGAGGCGAAACGCTTCGTCCGAATCGTAGTGGTGTTAACAATGTAAGGGTGGAAACTCGCCGTACGACGGGTCGTCCGATGGTGGAACGGAGATGGGGGTATTAAATCATGCAATTCACTCACACACTCCCCAAAATGCATCTTATAGAACACCGGAAGGCTGGCTACTCTACGCCTGTGCCCGGCTTTGGAGACCCTCTCGAGTTAAATCAGGGTCACCAATCAGCCTCTTCGCACGCCTCTCCACTGAATCCAAAGTGGCTAGGTGACACTTAGCAGCACCAGCCTAAATGTGGCTGCAGAACTCATAATAATACCGGTGTTGTCACTTTTTTTAAAATTACCAAATTTCGGGGAAGTTGGAATTAATTCGCGGAAAAAAAAGATTATTTAAAAATTCATTTGTATTGGTACTATGATGATTACGTAAAATATTATATCATATTTGGTCATGTGTTTACCTAACCTTTATTATCCTTATGGTCGGACAGGGTTTTCTTAACATACTGTATAAACAACTAGCGACTTCGTTCGCGTGGAGTTAGTTATGCTCAGCTCCTATTGGTCGCAACGTGATGTTATATAGCCTAAAGCCTTCCTGGATGAATGGGCTATCCAACGCAAAAAGGATTTTTCAAATCGGACCAGTAGTTCCTGAAATTAGCGCGTTCAAAAAAGCAAACAAACAAACTCTTCACCTTTATATATTACTATAGATATGCATGTACTGTTCGAAAAAATTATAAACTTGTAGTAATACCACAAACTTAAAACAGCACATAGAACGAAAACATCTGATTTTTCTGTATTATTGTTTTAGAGGTTTTTTTTTTAAATATTAAACTAGTGCTTGACTGCCATTTTCAGATTTTTTTTTTAGTTTTGAATTGGTTATTTGATTTTAATCTGATGAATTGTTAGCAGGAATATCTTAGGTTTATTATTAGAATATGAAAAGCATATAGAATTATTAATTATCGCTCATTTATTTTGAATAAAATCGATTTTTAGCAAATCGATTAATATTAAATAAAGAAAAATCGATTTTCATTAAATCGATTATTTTCCATTAATCTCACATCCCTACTAGTATATAATAAAATCAAAATCGAAGTTGAATGAAGCAACATTCAACTTCGCCAAAAATTATAGTGTTAGTGTTCACATGTGGAACTACAACCTACAACTACTTATTGACTAATCCTAACTACCTAAGTCCTAAAGTACCTAAGTCCTAAAGTACTTAAGTCCTAAGGACGGATAGCGGACGGATGTAATAAATAGGCAGGGTACATTGTCGTCAAAAGAGCGGGCTTATATACCCGAGCGTGTAATGTAACCATTGCGAGTTTTACGAATCGTAGACTTAACTAACAGCGCCATCTATGAATCGATGGTGAACTATTTAATCGATTTTTTTTCTGTTCTCAGATCCAAGCCTATTTCTTATTGATTTGTTTTCGTGGTTCCTTGCTACCTCAATCTACTTATTCACTATAATTATACTTGTTATCAGACAACAATGCAGCATATACATACTCTTACCTACAAAGAAATTCAAATTGAAACTCCTCTTTTCTCGTACGGACGTCAGTAGGCCTAGTATGAGTTTTCAATACGTAACTCGATCGTTGATATCGAGCGCGTTTGGCGCTCACATTGGTTGAGAGTTCTTGCGACCTTGAAGCGGGCCAATCGCAGAGTCAAACGCGCTCGATATCGACGAACGAGTTTCGTAATGAAAACTCATACTAGGCCTACAGTAGGTCAAGTTACTCGAAACTTTCAAATATTCCCAATTAACCTTAAGATTTAATACTTTAGCGATAAAGTTGAAAATTTAATACAGAAATCTAACAGATTTTAGTAGCTCGATGTGCTATCGTCTGTACATATATTTCTGCGTATATATGTAGCATGAAAATCATACTGAAAGAAAACTTAGCCAGATTTAAAAGCGGTTCTAAAACCAGGCATAGCCTGAATCTTTAGTGACCCAAGATGGCGTTTAAAGAATTGAAGATGTAATAAAGGTCGGACGTTTTAGGGGACTGTCTTAAGACTGCGCCGACCCTTCAATAGCGAAACTAGCATCACCATGAGATCTTGAATGATTTCTCTTATTTTAAAACAATATTGCACAAAGTTTTAATTATAAATATGTTATGTTTTTAATTACTGATACACTAAACTGTACTAAAATAAAATAAAACTTTGTTGTAAATCTATACTAATTTAAAAAGCTGAAGAGTTTGTTTGTATATTTGAACGCGCTAATCTCAGGAACCACAGATCCGATTTGAAAAAAATCTGTTTGTGTTAGATAGCCCATTAATCCAGGAAGACTTCAGGCTATATAAAATCACTCTGCAACCAATAGGAGCGGAGTGTATAAAAAACATATCCAAATCTACTCGGGTGAAACCGCGCGGCGCAGGTAGTAGTTTGATATAAAATACGTTTCACCAAATAAACAGATGGCTGAAGGTTGTTCCTTATTGCATAATAATTGAACTCAATGTCATCATCATAAACAACCTTTTTATCGTCTAACTGCTGGGCACAGGTCTCCTCTCTTACAGAGAAGGATTGAGCGTAATCACCACGCTTGCTCAATGCGTGTTGGCGATTTCAGACTTAAAGTCCAGTTTTCCTCAAGATGTTATCCTTCACCTTCAGTCATTGATGTCCAAGATATACTTAGAAAATACATATAACTTTTTCATAAAAATTACATTGGTAGTTGCCTGACCTGGAATTGAACCTGCACACTCATACTTGAGAGGCTGGTGTTTTAACCATTAGGCCACCACGAGTTCACGACCATAGACCAATGTGCCTATCCTTCTTATTTTAAATGAGTGATGTAGCTAGCGTCATCTGTTGTTTAATAGCAATACTGAAAACGTTTCCGTTATTGTAAGCAAGATGACGCAGTCTCGAATTTTCGTGGGGTGGTAAGCGGGTAAGACAGTCTTTTTGTTATTATTTAAATAAGTCACGCAATTTTGATCGTTAATTAAACTCAACCGGTAATTAAAAATAAAAAGTAATGTTCACATTTTGAGAAGGTATTTTTTTTGATAAATTTTCAGCTACCTTAGAAATATAATTATAAACATAACCACATCATTCAGTAACCATTTTTAAAATTAATAAGGTTGAGAGACAACATTCATAATTCCAAAAAGAAGTATGTGGACTGACACAGTTTGCTGGTTAGACTAACCTGCCCTCGTTACCGCGTTGCACCACAAAAATCAATAGAGCTGGCTACCAACAGTAACGAATTTTATGAATCATGGGCTCAAGTAACAACATTTTTTTTTTTTATAAATTATAAACTAGCGCTTGACCGCAATCCCGCCTGAATGGTAAGCAGTGACGTAATCGTTGATGGTAAAGCACACTAGTTTATTAAGAGCCTATTCACTCTAGGCCTGAAGACACTCAAATTATAGTCCGATGGAAACACCGACGCTGGCAGATTGTTCCAGCCCCTCGATGTACGCGGTATAAAGGAGGAGGCGAAACGCTTCGTCCGAATCGTAGTGGTGTTAAATTGTTAACATAACCCTTACATTGGTAAGGGTGGAAACTCGCCGTACGACGGGTCGTCCGATGGTGGAACGGAGATGGGGGAATTAAATCATGCAATTCACTCACACATTCCCCAAAATGCATCTTATAGAACACCGGAAGGCTGGCTACTCTACGCCTGTGCTCGGCTTTGGAGACCCTCTCGAGTTAAATCAGGGTCACCAATCAGCCTCTTCGCACGCCTCTCCACTGAATCCAATGTGGCTAGGTGACACTTAGCAGCACTAGCCTAAATGTGGCTGCAGAACTCATAATAATACCGGTGTTGTCACTTTTTTAAAAATTACCAAATTTCGGGGAAGTTGGAATTAATTCGCGGGAAAAAAAGATTATTTAAAAATTCATTTGTATTGGTACTATGATGATTACGTAAAATTTTATATCATATTTGGTCATGTGTTTACCTAACCTTTATTATCCTTATGGTCGGACAGGGTTTTCTTAACATACTGTATAAACAACTAGCGACTTCGTTCGCGTGGAGTTAGTTATGCTCAGCTCCTATTGGTCGCAACGTGATGTTATATAGCCTAAAGCCTTCCTGGATGAATGGGCTATCCAACGCAAAAAGGATTTTTCAAATCGGACCAGTAGTTCCTGAGATTAGCGCGTTCAAAAAAGCAAACAAACAAACTCTTCAGCTTTATATATTACTATAGATATGCATGTACTGTTCGAAAAAATTAAAAACTTGTAGTAATACCACAAACTTAAAACAGCACATAGAACGAAAACATCTGATTTTTCTGTATTATTGTTTTTGAGATTTTTTTTTTTTTAATATTAAACTATTGCTTGACTGCCATTTTCAGATTTTTTTTTTAGTTTTGAATTGGTTATTTGATTTTAATCTGATGAATTGTTAGCAGGAATATCTTAGGTTTATTATTAGAATATGAAAAGCATATATAATTATTAATTATCGCTCATTTATTTTGATTAAAATCGATTAATATTAAATAAAGAAAATCGATTTTCATTAAATCGATAATTTTCCATTAATCTCACATCCCTACTAGTATATAATAAAATCAAAATCGAAGTTGAATTAAGCAACATTCAACTTCGCCAAAAATTATACTGTTAGTGTTCTGTTCACATCAAGATACTAAACCTACAACTACTTATTGACTAATCCTAACTACCTAAGTCCTAAAGTACCTAAGTCCTAAAGTACTTAAGTCCTAAGGACGGATAGCGGACGGATGTAATAAATAGGCAGGGTACATTGTCGTCAAAAGAGCGGGCTTATATACCCGAGCGTGTAATGTAACCATTGCGAGTTTTACGAATCGTAGACTTAACTAACAGCGCCATCTATGAATCGATGGTGAACTATTTAATCGATTTTTTTTCTGTTCTCAGATCCAAGCCTATTTCTTATTGATTTGTTTTCGTGGTTCCTTGCTACCTCAATCTACTTATTCACTATAATTATAGTTGTTATCAGACAACAATGCAGCCTTTGCATATACAGACTCTTACCTACAAAGAAATTCAAATTGAAACTCCTCTTTTCTCGTACGGACGTCAGGTAGGTCAAGTTACTCGAAACTTTCAAATATTCCCAATTAACTTTAATACTTTAGCGATAAAGTTGAAAATTTAATACAGAAATCTAACAGATTTTAGTAGCTCGATGTGCTATCGTCTGTACATATATTTCTGCGTATATATGTAGCATGAAAATCATACTGAAAGAAAACTTAGCCAGATTTAAAAGCGGTTCTAAAACCAGGCAAAGCCTGAATCTTAAGTGACCCAAGATGGCGTTTAAAGAATTGAAGATGTAATAAAGGTCGGACGTTTTAGGGGACTGTCTTAAGATTGCGCTGACCCTTCAATAGCGAAACTAGCATCACCATGAGATCTTGAATGATTTCTCTTATTTTAAAACAATATTGCACAAAGTTTTAATTATAAATATGTTATGTTTTTAATTACTGATACACTAAACCGTACTAAAATAAAATAAAACTTTGTTGTAAATCTATACTAATTTAAAAAGCTGAAGAGTTTGTTTGTATGTTTGAACGCGCTAATCTCAGGAACCACAGATCCGACTTGAAAAAAATCTGTTTGTGTTAGATAGCCCATTAATCCAGGAAGACTTCAGGCTATATAAAATCACGCTGCAACCTATAGGAGCGGAGTGTATAAAAAAACATATCGAAATCTACTCGGGTGAAACCGCGCGGCGCAGGTAGTAGTTTGATATAAAATACGTTTCACCAAATAAACAGATGGCTGAAGGTTGTTCCTTATTGCATAATAATTGAACTCAATGTCATCATCATAAACAATCTTTTTATCGTCTAACTGCTGGGCACAGGTCTCCTCTCTTACAGAAAAGGATTGAGCGTAATCACCACGCTTGCTCAATGAGTGTTAGCGATTTCAGACTTAAAGTCCAGTTTTCCTCAAGATGTTATCCTTCAACTTCAGTCATTGGTGTCCAAGATATACTTAGAAAATACATATAACTTTTTTATAAAAATTACATTGGTACTTGCCTGACCTGGAATTGAACCTGCACACTCATACTTGAGAGGCTGATGTTTTAACCATTAGGCCACCACGAGTTCACGACCATAGACCAATGTGCCTATCCTTCTTATTTTAAATGAGTGATGTAGCTAGCGTCATCTGTTGTTTAATAGCAATACTGAAAACTTTTTCCGTTATTGTAAGCAAGATGACGCAGTCTCGAATTTTCGTGGGGTGGTAAGCGGGTAAGACAGTCTTTTTGTTATTATTTTTCAAATAAGGCAGGCACTTTTGATCGTTAATTAAACTCAACCGGTAATTAAAAATAAAAAGACATTACATTTTGAGAAGGTATTTTTTTGATAAATTTTCAGCTACCTTAGAAATATAATTATAAACATAACCACATCATTCAGTAACCATTTTTAAAATTAATAAGGTTGAGAGGCAACATTCATAATTCCAAAAACAAGTATGTGGACTGAAACAATTTGCTGGTTAGACTAATCTGCCCTAGTTACCGCGTTGCACCACAAAAATCAAAAGAGCTGGCTACCAACAATAACGAATTTTATGAATCATGGGCTCAAGTAACAACATTTTTTTTTTTTATAAATTATAAACTAGCGCTTGACCGCAATCTCGCCTGATGGTAAGCAGTGACGTAATCGTTGATGGTAAAGCGCGCTAGTTTATTAAGAGCCTATTCACTCTAGGCCTGAATACACTCAAATTATAGTCCAATGGAAACACCGACGCTGGCAAATTGTTCCAGCCCCTCGATGTACGCGGTATAAAGGAGGAGGCGAAACGCTTCGTCCGAATCGTAGTGGTGTTAACAATGTAAGGGTGGAAACTCGCCGTACGACGGGTCGTCCGATGGTGGAACGGAGATGGGGGAATTAAATCATGCAATTCACTCACACACTCCCCAAAATGCATCTTATAGAACACCGGAAGGCTGGTTACTCTACGCCTGTGCTCGGCTTTGGAGACCCTCTCGAGTTAAATCAGGGTCACCAATCAGACTCTTCGCACGCCTCTCCACTGAATCCAAAGTGGCTAGGTGACACTTAGCAGCACCAGCCTAAATGTGGCTGCAGAACTCATAATAATACCGGTGTTGTCACTTTTTTAAAAATTACCAAATTTCGGGGAAGTTGGAATTAATTCGCGGGAAAAAAAGATTATTTAAAAATTCATTTGTATTGGTACTATGATGATTACGTAAAATTTTATATCATATTTGGTCATGTGTTTACCTAACCTTTATTATCCTTATGGTCGGACAGGGTTTTCTTAACATACTGTATAAACAACTAGCGACTTCGTTCGCGTGGAGTTAGTTATGCTCAGCTCCTATTGGTCGCAACGTGATGTTATATAGCCTAAAGCCTTCCTGGATGAATGGGCTATCCAACGCAAAAAGGATTTTTCAAATCGGACCAGTAGTTCCTGAAATTAGCGCGTTCAAAAAAGCAAACAAACAAACTCTTCAGCTTTATATATTACTATAGATATGCATGTACTGTTCGAAAAAATTAAAAACTTGTAGTAATACCACAAACTTAAAACAGCACATAGAACGAAAACATCTGATTTTTCTGTATTATTGTTTTTGAGATTTTTTTTTTTAATATTAAACTAGTGCTTGACTGCCATTTGCAGATTTTTTTTTTAGTTTTGAATTGGTTATTTGATTTTAATCTGATGAATTGTTAGCAGGAATATCTTAGGTTTATTATTAGAATATGAAAAGCATATAGAATTATTAATTATCGCTCATTTATTTTGATTAAAATCGATTTTTAGCAAATCGATTAATATTAAATAAAGAAAAATTGATTTTCATTAAATCGATTATTTTCCATTAATCTCACATCCCTACTAGTATATAATAAAATCAAAATCGAAGTTGAATGAAGCAACATTCAACTTCGCCAAAAATTATAGAGTTAGTGTTCACATGTGGAACTACAACCTACAACTACTTATTGACTAATCCTAACTACCTAAGTCCTAAAGTACCTAAGTCCTAAAGTACTTAAGTCCTAAGGACGGATAGCGGACGGATGTAATAAATAGGCAGGGTACATTGTCGTCAAAAGAGCGGGCTTATATACCCGAGCGTGTAATGTAACCATTGCGAGTTTTACGAATCGTAGACTTAACTAACAGCGCCATCTATGAATCGATGGTGAACTATTTAATCGATTTTTTTTCTGTTCTCAGATCCAAGCCTATTTCTTATTGATTTGTTTTCGTGGTTTCTTGCTACCTCAATCTACTTATTCACTATAATTATACTTGTTATCAGACAACAATGCAGCCTTTGCATATACAGACTCTTACCTACAAAGAAATTCAAATTTAAACTCCTCTTTTCTCGTACGGACGTCAGTAGGCCTAGTATGAGTTTTCAATACGAAACCCGATCGTTGATATCGAGCGCGTTTGGCGCTCTCATTGGTTGAGAGTTCTTGCGACCTTGAAGCGGGCCAATCGCAGAGTCAAACGCGCTCGATATCGACGAACGAGTTTTGTAATGAAAACTCATACTAGGCCTACAGTAGGTCAAGTTTCTCGAAACTTTCAAATATTCCCAATTAACCTTAAGACTTAATACTTTAGCGATAAAGTTGAAAATTTAATACAGAAATCTAACAGATTTTAGTAGCTCGATGTGCTATCGTCTGTACATATATTTCTGCGTATATATGTAGCATGAAAATCATACTGAAAGAAAACTTAGCCAGATTTAAAAGCGGCTCTAAAACCAGGCATAGCCTGAATCTTTAGTGACCCAAGATGGCGTTTAAAGAATTGAAGATGTAATAAAGGTCGGACGTTTTAGGGGACTGTCTTAAGAGTGCGCCGACCCTTCAATAGCAAAACTAGCATCACCATGAGATCTTGAATGATTTCTCTTATTTTAAAACAATATTGCACAAAGTTTTAATTATAAATATGTTATGTTTTTAATTACTGATACACTAAACCGTACTAAAATAAAATAAAACTTTGTTGTAAATCTATACTAATTTAAAAAGCTGAAGAGTTTGTTTGTATGTTTGAACGCGCTAATCTCAAGAACCACAGATCCGATTTGAAAAACATCTGTTTGTGTTAGATAGCCCATTAATCCAGGAAGACTTCAGGCTACATAAAATCACGCTGCAAACAATAGGAGCGGAGTGTATAAAAAAACATATCGAAATATACTCGGGTGAAACCGCGCGGCGCAGGTAGTAGTTTGATATAAAATACGTTTCACCAAATAAACAGATGGCTGAAGGTTGTTCCTTATTGCATAATAATTGAACTCAATGTCATCATCATAAACAACCTTTTTATCGTCTAACTGCTGAGCACAGGTCTCCTCTCTTACAGAGAAGGATTGAGCGTAATCACCACGCTTGCTCAATGCGTAATGGCGATTTCAGACTTAAAGTCCAGTTTTCCTCAAGATGTTATCCTTCAACTTCAGTCATTGGTGTCCAAGATATACTTAGAAAATACATATAACTTTTTTATAAAAATTACATTGGTACTTGCCTGACCTGGAATTGAACCTGCACACTCATACTTGAGAGGCTGATGTTTTAACCATTAGGCCACCACGAGTTCACGACCATAGACCAATGTGCCTATCCTTCTTATTTTAAATGAGTGATGTAGCTAGCGTCATCTGTTGTTTAATAGCAATACTGAAAACTTTTTCCGTTATTGTAAACAAGATGACGCAGTCTCGAATTTTCGTGGGGTGGTAAGCGGGTAAGACAGTCTTTTTGTTATTATTTTTCAAATAAGGCAGGCACTTTTGATCGTTAATTAAACTCAACCGGTAATTAAAAATAAAAAGTAATGTTCACATTTTGAGAAGGTATTTTTTTTGATAAATTTTCAGCTACCTTAGAAATATAATTATAAACATAACCACATCATTCAGTTACCATTTTTAAAATTAATAAGGTTGAGAGACAACATTCATAATTCCAAAAAGAAGTATGTGGACTGACACAGTTTGCTGGTTAGACTAACCTGCCCTAGTAACCGCGTTGCACCACAAAAATCAAAAGAGCTGGCTACCAACAATAACGAATTTTATGAATCATGGGCTCAAGTAACAACATTTTTTATTTATAAATTATAAACTAGCGCTTGACCGCAATCCCGCCTGATGGTAAGCAGTGACGTAATCGTTGATGGTAAAGCACACTAGTTTATTAAGAGCCTATTCACTCTAGGCCTGAAGATACTCAAATTATAGTCCGATGGAAACACCGACGCTGGCAAATTGTTCCAGCCCCTCGATGTACGCGGTATAAAGGAGGAGGCGAAATGCTTCGTCCGAATCGTAGTGGTGTTAAATTGTTAACATTACCCTTACATTGGTAAGGGTGGAAACTCGCCGTACGACGGGTCGTCCGATGGTGGAACGGAGATGGGGGAATTAAATCATGCAATTCACTCACACACTCCCCAAAATGCATCTTATAGAACACCGGAAGGCTGGCTACTCTACGCCTGTGCTCGGCTTTGGAGACCCTCTCGAGTTAAATCAGGGTCACCAATCAGCCTCTTCGCACGCCTCTCCACTGAATCCAAAGTGGCTAGGTGACACTTAGCAGCACCAGCCTAAATGTGGCTGCAGAACTCATAATAATACCGGTGTTGTCACTTTTTTAAAAATTACCCAATTTCGGGGAAGTTGGAATTAATTCGCGGGAAAAAAAGATTATTTAAAAATTCATTTGTATTGGTACTATGATGATTACGTAAAATTTTATATCATATTTGGTCATGTGTTTACCTAACCTTTATTATCCTTATGGTCGGACAGGGTTTTCTTAACATACTGTATAAACAACTAGCGACTTCGTTCGCGTGGAGTTAGTTATGCTCAGCTCCTATTGGTCGCAACGTGATGTTATATAGACTAAAGCCTTCCTGGATGAATGGGCTATCCAACGCAAAAAGGATTTTTCAAATCGGACCAGTAGTTCCTGAGATTAGCGCGTTCAAAAAAGCAAACAAACAAACTCTTCAGCTTTATATATTACTATAGATATGCATGTACTGTTCGAAAAAATTAAAAACTTGTAGTAATACCACAAACTTAAAACAGCGCATAGAACGAAAACATCTGATTTTTCTGTATTATTGTTTTTGAGATTTTTTTTTTTTTTAATATTAAACTAGTGCTTGACTGCCATTTTCAGATTTTTTTTTTAGTTTTGAATTGGTTATTTGATTTTAATCTGATGAATTGTTAGCAGGAATATCTTAGGTTTATTATTAGAATATGAAAAGCATATATAATTATTAATTATCGCTCATTTATTTTGATTAAAATCGATTAATATTAAATAAAGAAAATCGATTTTCATTAAATCGATAATTTTCCATTAATCTCACATCCCTACTAGTATATAATAAAATCAAAATCGAAGTTGAATTAAGCAACATTCAACTTCGCCAAAAATTATACTGTTAGTGTTCTGTTCACATCAAGATACTAAACCTACAACTACTTATTGACTAATCCTAACTACCTAAGTCCTAAAGTACCTAAGTCCTAAAGTACTTAAGTCCTAAGGACGGATAGCGGACGGATGTAATAAATAGGCAGGGTACATTGTCGTCAAAAGAGCGGGCTTATATACCCGAGCGTGTAATGTAACCATTGCGAGTTTTACGAATCGTAGACTTAACTAACAGCGCCATCTATGAATCGATGGTGAACTATTTAATCGATTTTTTTTCTGTTCTCAGATCCAAGCCTATTTCTTATTGATTTGTTTTCGTGGTTCCTTGCTACCTCAATCTACTTATTCACTATAATTATACTTGTTATCAGACAACAATGCAGCCTTTGCATATACAGACTCTTACCTACAAAGAAATTCAAATTGAAACTCCTCTTTTCTCGTACGGACGTCAGGTAGGTCAAGTTACTCGAAACTTTCAAATATTCCCAATTAACCTTAATACTTTAGCGATAAAGTTGAAAATTTAATACAGAAATCTAACAGATTTTAGTAGCTCGATGTGCTATCGTCTGTACATATATTTCTGCGTATATATGTAGCATGAAAATCATACTGAAAGAAAACTTAGCCAGATTTAAAAGCGGTTCTAAAACCAGGCAAAGCCTGAATCTTAAGTGACCCAAGATGGCGTTTAAAGAATTGAAGATGTAATAAAGGTCGGACGTTTTAGGGGACTGTCTTAAGATTGCGCCGACCCTTCAATAGCGAAACTAGCATCACCATGAGATCTTGAATGATTTCTCTTATTTTAAAACAATATTGCACAAAGTTTTAATTATAAATATGTTATGTTTTTAATTACTGATACACTAAACCGTACTAAAATAAAATAAAACTTTGTTGTAAATCTATACTAATTTAAAAAGCTGAAGAGTTTGTTTGTATGTTTGAACGCGCTAATCTCAGGAACCACAGATCCGACTTGAAAAAAATCTGTTTGTGTTAGATAGCCCATTAATCCAGGAAGACTTCAGGTTATATAAAATCACGCTGCAACCTATAGGAGCGGAGTGTATAAAAAAACATATCGAAATCTATTCGGGTGAAACCGCGCGGCGCAGGTAGTAGTTTGATATAAAATACGTTTCACCAAATAAACAGATGGCTGAAGGTTGTTCCTTATTGCATAATAATTGAACTCAATGTCATCATCATAAACAATCTTTTTATCGTCTAACTGCTGGGCACAGGTCTCCTCTCTTACAGAAAAGGATTGAGCGTAATCACCACGCTTGCTCAATGAGTGTTAGCGATTTCAGACTTAAAGTCCAGTTTTCCTCAAGGTGTTATCCTTCAACTTCAGTCATTGGTGTCCAAGATATACTTAGAAAATACATATAACTTTTTTATAAAAATTACATTGGTACTTGCCTGACCTGGAATTGAACCTGCACACTCATACTTGAGAGGCTGATGTTTTAACCATTAGGCCACCACGAGTTCACGACCATAGACCAATGTGCCTATCCTTCTTATTTTAAATGAGTGATGTAGCTAGCGTCATCTGTTGTTTAATAGCAATACTGAAAACTTTTTCCGTTATTGTAAGCAAGATGACGCAGTCTCGAATTTTCGTGGGGTGGTAAGCGGGTAAGACAGTCTTTTTGTTATTATTTTTCAAATAAGGCAGGCACTTTTGATCGTTAATTAAACTCAACCGGTAATTAAAAATAAAAAGTAATGTTCACATTTTGAGAAGGTATTTTTTTGATAAATTTTCAGCTACCTTAGAAATATAATTATAAACATAACCACATCATTCAGTAACCATTTTTAAAATTAATAAGGTTGAGAGGCAACATTCATAATTCCAAAAACAAGTATGTGGACTGAAACAATTTGCTGGTTAGACTAATCTGCCCTAGTTACCGCGTTGCACCACAAAAATCAAAAGAGCTGGCTACCAACAATAACGAATTTTATGAATCATGGGCTCAAGTAACAACATTTTTTTTTTTTATAAATTATAAACTAGCGCTTGACCGCAATCTCGCCTGATGGTAAGCAGTGACGTAATCGTTGATGGTAAAGCGCGCTAGTTTATTAAGAGCCTATTCACTCTAGGCCTGAATACACTCAAATTATAGTCCAATGGAAACACCGACGCTGGCAAATTGTTCCAGCCCCTCGATGTACGCGGTATAAAGGAGGAGGCGAAACGGTTCGTCCGAATCGTAGTGGTGTTAACAATGTAAGGGTGGAAACTCGCCGTACGACGGGTCGTCCGATGGTGGAACGGAGATGGGGGAATTAAATCATGCAATTCACTCACACACTCCCCAAAATGCATCTTATAGAACACCGGAAGGCTGGCTACTCTACGCCTGTGCCCGGCTTTGGAGACCCTCTCGAGTTAAATCAGGGTCACCAATCAGCCTCTTCGCACGCCTCTCCACTGAATCCAAAGTGGCTAGGTGACACTTAGCAGCACCAGCCTAAATGTGGCTGCAGAACTCATAATAATACCGGTGTTGTCACTTTTTTTAAAATTACCAAATTTCGGGGAAGTTGGAATTAATTCGCGGAAAAAAAAGATTATTTAAAAATTAATTTGTATTGGTACTATGATGATTACGTAAAATATTATATCATATTTGGTCATGTGTTTACCTAACCTTTATTATCCTTATGGTCGGACAGGGTTTTCTTAACATACTGTATAAACAACTAGCGACTTCGTTCGCGTGGAGTTAGTTATGCTCAGCTCCTATTGGTCGCAACGTGATGTTATATAGCCTAAAGCCTTCCTGGATGAATGGGCTATCCAACGCAAAAAGGATTTTTCAAATCGGACCAGTAGTTCCTGAGATTAGCGCGTTCAAAAAAGCAAACAAACAAACTCTTCAGCTTTATATATTACTATAGATATGCATGTACTGTTCGAAAAAATTAAAAACTTGTAGTAATACCACAAACTTAAAACAGCACATAGAACGAAAACATCTGATTTTTCTGTATTATTGTTTTTGAGATTTTTTTTTTAATATTAAACTAGTGCTTGACTGCCATTTGCAGATTTTTTTTTTAGTTTTGAATTGGTTATTTGATTTTAATCTGATGAATTGTTAGCAGGAATATCTTAGGTTTATTATTAGAATATGAAAAGCATATAGAATGATTAATTATCGCTCATTTATTTTGATTAAAATCGATTAATATTAAATAAAGAAAATCGATTTTCATTAAATCGATTATTTTCCATTAATCTCACATCCCTACTAGTATATAATAAAATCAAAATCGAAGTTGAATTAAGCAACATTCAACTTCGCCAAAAATTATACTGTTAGTGTTCTGTTCACATCTAGATACTAAACCTACAACTACTTATTGACTAATCCTAACTACCTAAGTCCTAAAGTACATAAGTCCTAAAGTACTTAAGTCCTAAGGACGGATAGCGGACGGATGTAATAAATAGGCAGGATACATTGTCGTCAAAAGAGCGGGCTTATATACCCGAGCGTGTAATGTAACCATTGCGAGTTTTACGAATTATAGACTTAACTAACAGCGCCATCTATGAATCGATGGTGAACTATTTAATCGATTTTTTTTCTGTTCTCAGATCCAAGCCTATTTCTTATTGATTTGTTTTCGTGGTTCCTTGCTACCTCAATCTACTTATTCACTATAATTATACTTGTTATCAGACAACAATGCAGCCTTTGCATATACAGACTCTTACCTACAAAGAAATTCAAATTGAAACTCCTCTTTTCTCGTACGGACGTCAGTAGGCCTAGTATGAGTTTTCAATACGAAACTCGATCGTTGATATCGAGCGCGTTTGGCGCTCTCATTGGTTGAGAGTTCTTGCGACATTGAAGCGGGCCAATCGCAGAGTCAAATGCGCTCGATATCGACGAACGAGTTTTGTAATGAAAACTCATACTAGGCCTACAGTAGGTCAAGTTTCTCGAAACTTTCAAATATTCCCAATTAACCTTAAGACTTAATACTTTAGCGATAAAGTTGAAAATTTAATACAGAAATCTAACAGATTTTAGTAGCTCGATGTGCTATCGTCTGTACATATATTTCTGCGTATATATGTAGCATGAAAATCATACTGAAAGAAAACTTAGCCAGATTTAAAAGCGGCTCTAAAACCAGGCATAGCCTGATTCTTTAGTGACCCAAGATGGCGTTTAAAGAATTGAAGATGTAATAAAGGTCGGACGTTTTAGGGGACTGTCTTAAGACTGCGCCGACCCTTCAATAGCGAAACTAGCATCGCCATGAGATCTTGAATGATTTCTCTTATTTTAAAACAATATTGCACAAAGTTTTAATTATAAATATGTTATGTTTTTAATTACTGATACACTAAACCGTACTAAAATAAAATAAAACTTTGTTGTAAATCTATACTAATTTAAAAAGCTGAAGAGTTTGTTTGTATGTTTGAACGCGCTAATCTCAGGAACCACAGATCCGATTTGAAAAAAATCTGTTGGTGTTAGATAGCCCATTAATCCAGGAAGACTTCAGGCTATATAAAATCACGCTGCAACCAATAGGAGCGGAGTGTATAAAAAAACATATCGAAATCTACTCGGGTGAAACCGCGCGGCGCAGTAGTAGTTTGATATAAAATACATTTCACCAAATAAACAGATGGCTGAAGGTTGTTCCTTATTGCATAATAATTGAACTCAATGTCATCATCATAAACAACCTTTTTATCGTCTAACTGCTGGGCACAGGTCTCCTCTCTTACAGAGAAGGATTGAGCGTAATCACCACGCTTGCTCAATGCGTGTTGGCGATTTCAGACTTAAAGTCCAGTTTTCCTCAAGATGTTATCCTTCACCTTCAGTCATTGGTGTCCAAGATATACTTAGAAAATACATATAACTTTTTTATAAAAATTACATTGATACTTGCCTGACCTGGAATTGAACCTGCACACTCATACTTGAAAGGCTGGTGTTTTAACCATTAGGCCACCGCGAGTTCACGACCATAGACCAATGTGCCTATCCTTCTTATTTTAAATGAGTGATGTAGCTAGCGTCATCTGTTGTTTAATAGCAATACTGAAAACTTTTTCCGTTATTGTAAGCAAGATGACGCAGTCTCGAATTTTCGTGGGGTGGTAAGCGGGTAAGACAGTCTTTTTGTTATTATTTTTCAAATAAGGCAGGCACTTTTGATCGTTAATTAAACTCAACCGGTAATTAAAAATAAAAAGTAATGTTCACATTTTGAGAAGGTATTTTTTTGATAAATTTTCAGCTACCTTAGAAATATAATTATAAACATAACCACATCATTCAGTAACCATTTTTAAAATTAATAAGGTTGAGAGGCAACATTCATAATTCCAAAAACAAGTATGTGGACTGACACAGTTTGCTGGTTAGACTAACCTGCCCTAGTTACCGCGTTGCACCACAAAAATCAAAAGAGCTGGCTACCAACAATAACGAATTTTGTGAATCATGGGCTCAAGTAACAACATTTTTTTTTATTTTATAAATTATAAACTAGCGCTTGACCGCAATCCCACCTGATGGTAAGCAGTGACGTAATCGTTGATGGTAAAGCACACTAGTTTATTAAGATCCTATTCACTCTAGGCCTGAAGACACTCAAATTATAGTCCGATGGAAACACCGACGCTGGCAAATTGTTCCAGCCCCTCGATGTACGCGGTATAAAGGAGGAGGCGAAACGCTTCGTCCGAATCGTAGTGGTGTTAACAATGTAAGGGTGGAAACTCGCCCTACGACGGGTCGTCCGATGGTGGAACGGAGATGGGGGAATTAAATCATGCAATTCACTCACACACTCCCCAAAATGCATCTTATAGAACACCGGAAGGCTGGCTACTCTACGCAGCCTGTGCTCGGCTTTGGAGACCCTCTCGAGTTAAATCAGGGTCACCAATCAGCCTCTTCGCACGCCTCTCCACTGAATCCAAAGTGGCTAGGTGACACTTAGCAGCACCAGCCTAAATGTGGCTGCAGAACTCATAATAATACCGGTGTTGTCACTTTTTTAAAAATTACCAAATTTCGGGGAAGTTGGAATTAATTCGCGGGAAAAAAAGATTATGTAAAAATTCATTTGTATTGGTACTATGATGATTACGTAAAAATTTATATCATATTTGGTCATGTGTTTACCTAACCTTTATTATCCTTATGGTCGGACAGGGTTTTCTTAACATACTGTATAAACAACTAGCGACTTCGTTCGCGTGGAGTTAGTTATGCTCAGCTCCTATTGGTCGCAACGTGATGTTATATAGCCTAAAGCCTTCCTGGATTAATGGGCTATCCAACGCAAAAAGGATTTTTCAAATGGGACCAGTAGTTCCTGAGATTAGCGCATTCAAAAAAGCAAACAAACAAACTCTTCAGCTTTATATATTACTATAGATATGCATGTACTGTTCGAAAAAATAAAAAACTTGTAAAAATACTATAAATATATACTTAATATACTTAAAACAGCACATAGAACGAAAACATCTGATTTTTCTATATTATTGTTTTTGAGTTTTTTTTTTAATATTAAACTAGTGCTTGACTGCCATTTTCAGATTTTTTTTTTAGTTTTGAATTGGTTATTTGATTTTAATCTGATGAATTGTTAGCAGGAATATTTTAGGTTTATTATTAGAATACGAAAAGCATATAGAATTATTAATTATCGCTTATTTATTTTGATTAAAATCGATTTTTACCAAAACGATTAATATTAAATAAAGAAAAATCGTTTTTTATTAAATCGATTATTTTCTAATCGATTATTTTATTAACTTCACATCCCCACTAGACTACTAGTAAATATAATAAAATCAAGAAGTTGAATGAAGCAACATTCAACTTCCCAAAAATTAAACAAACTCGAAACTCTTTAACCTCTTCCTACATCTTAAAACTATTTCCTAATCCTAATATTCCTAACCTACCTAAAGTACCTAAGTCCTAAAGTACCTAAGTCCTAAGGACGGATTGCGGACGGATCTAGAAAATAGGGTACATTGTCGTCAAAAGAGCGGGCTTATATACCCGGGCGTGTAATGTAACCATTGCGAGTTTTACGAATCGTAGACTTAATTAACAGCGCCATCTATGAATCGATGGTGAACTATTTCATCGATTTGTTTCTGTTTTCAGATTCAAGCCTATTTCTTATTGATTTGTTTTTCGTGGTTCTTTGCTACCTCAATCTAATTATTCACTACTTATACTTATACCTGTTATCAGACAACAATGCAGCCTTTGCATATACAGACTCTTACCTACAAAGAAATTCAAATTGAAACTCCTCTTTTTATCGTACGGACATCAGTAGGTGAAGTTACTCGAAACTTTCAAATATTCCCAATCAACCTTAAGACTTATTAACACTTTAGCGATAAAGTTGAAAATTTAATACAGAAATCTAACAGATTTTAGTAGCTTGATGTACTGTCGTCTGTACATATATTTCTGCGTATACAGTAGGTATGTTAAGAAAACCCTGTCCGACTCGTGAAGGTGTTGTTAGGTATCGATAACTGATGCTACTAATGTATACAAAACCGGGCTAAACTTAAAAAAAATCTTAAAAAAATAAATATTATTTCGCAAAAAGAGGTAACTTAATACATGTGCGTAAGCACCCTTCCGCGGGTGGCGGGCGGCAGGGCACGCGGCACGTGGTCGCATCGCCATTCGCTCATAATAATAACGATGTTGTCACTTTTTTTTTTTTTTTTTTGACGCTGTGGAAATGCATTTACGCACCATACCCCGAAGGGCGTGTGTAGGACTCGGCCAGCCGAAGCCGGGAATACCCACTAAACCCGAACAGCGGCACACCGACATCGCCTTAGTGGCGGGGTCATGGGAAATAGCAGATCCTGCCTACCAATCCCCCGCCGGCGATTCCCGCCAGAAGGCGGGCCCACAGTGGGCCCTCCATAGGGAGGGGCCCGGTTGGGTACGTCTTTGTGTGCGAGAAGACGCAGCAGCCAAGGGTTTTTTAGCGAGGTGTCCTTCCTCTTAGCCCCACTCGTTTGCCCGGAAGCAAACAGGGCCCCCAGCTCCTCTCAATGAGGAGACCGGGTTGCCCGACGGTAACCCGGAGTTCGGGTCACGTCAGCCACCTGGAGTGGTGGCCGACCCGCCGCACGTGTGACCGCCAAAGCGGTCCCCACTTCTGGTTTTGGTCTGCGCCGGTAAACCGGTAACCCCCATATCTGGGGGCCGTTCCCCTATCCGCCACCTGGGGACGCGTCCGATGGCAGGCCAGAAACTGCACACAGAGTCATAGTTCTAACCCAACCTAACCTATAACAACTGCTTTTGTCCCCCTGAGCCTCCCTAGTGGGAATGCTGAGCCGGTATAAGCTCACTTAGAAAAATCGATTTTATCTAGTCGCTCGCCTAGTAATGTAGTCGCTCGGATAAAATTTTAATATATGAAAAGGATTAAACACAATCCATTTTCTGTAAGCTCGTTCTGGATTTTATTTTTTATCAATATTAGTCGTTACTTTAGTTAATTTTTCGCTTACTCAATTTCATTCCGCTCAAGTTATTAATACAGTAGGTATGTCATCATCAGTCGCAAAGCTTTTTTTTAATCACTCGTTTTATAATTCCCTTTTTTCAAATATGGCACGCACTTTTGATCGTTAATTAAACTCAACCGCAACTCAATAACAACTAATGTTCACATTTTGAGAAAGCATTTTTTGATAAATTTTCAGCTACCTTAGAAATATAATTATAAACATAACCACATCATTGAGTAACCATTTTTAAAATTAATAAGGTTGACAGGCAACATTCATAATTCCAAAAACAAGTATGTGGACTGACACAGTTTGCTGGTTAGACTAACCTGCCCTAGTTACCGCGTTGCACCACAAAAATCAAAAGAGCTGGCTACCAATAATAACGAATTTTATGAATCATGGGCTCAAGTAACAACATTTTTTTTTTATAAATTATAAACTAGCGCTTAACCGCAATCCCTCCTGATGGTAAGCAGTGACAGTAATCGTTGATGGTAAAGCACACTAGTTTATTAAGAGCCTATTCACTCTAGGCCTGAAGACACTCAAATTATAGTCCGATGGAAACACCGACGCTGGCAAATTGTTCCAGTCCCTCGATGTATGCGGTATAAAGGAGGAGGCGAAACGCTTCGTCCGAATCGTAGTGGTGTTAACAATGTAAGGGTGGAAACTCGCCGTACGACGGGTCGTCCGATGGTGGAACGGAGATGGGGGAATTAAATCATGCAATTCACTCACACACTCCCCAAAATGCATCTTATAGAACACCGGAAGGCTGGCTACTCTACGCCTGTGCTCGGCTTTGGAGACCCTTTCGAGTTAAATCTTGGTCACCAATCAGCCTCTTCGCACGCCTCTCCACTGAATCCAAAGTGGCTAGGTGACACTTAGCAGCACCAGCCTAATTGTGGCTGCAGAACTCCACACACGTTGGACCTGTGCTTTGTACAACGTTAGAAGCTGCCTTGGTGTGAAGTACTGCCGGACCTTTGCGATAACGCCAAGTGGCAGTCACCTTGGCCTTGGACTCAATGAACCAACCGCCCAAAGTTTATGTTCGAGAAAATCTCAACTCTCAAAAGCTGAAGGCATTCGGTACATTCCAAGGATACGAATTTCGAAAAGTAGGAGCCAAGGTGAACGGGCTCCTTTTGGCGGTGGAAAGACACGCCTGTGTTTTGGCGGCATTGAATGCTACAAGATTGGCATTGCCCCATTCGGAGACTGCTTGTAGTGCAACACTCGTTCGTTCTACCCTAGCCTCTCTTTCGGACCGAATTGATTCCCTACTAGCCCGAGCATCAGGCAGGCATCTCTCCACAACTGTGCTGTCACCTGCGTACCCATAGATACCGGACATCAGCAGATCGTTAATATGCAGCAGGAACAGAGTTACAGAGTCAACAGACTCCTGAGGAACACCGGCATTAGTCGACATGGGCTCAGATGAGCATCCGTCGACCACAACTCGAAGTTTATTTATATTTTTAGTAACTATAAATTTATCCAGAAACAGCCAAACTAAAACTAACCGTTACTTAGCAATAGTTATTAATGGTTATTAATCAAAAATAGTATGGTTGATTGTTAATAATAATTAACAACCGGTTCAGTTTAATTAGGATCAAACAAAAGGAAAATCCAAAACAGCGCCATCTTGCGCGCAATATCAGA
This sequence comes from Sesamia inferens, assembly GCA_037179545.1. Taxonomy (NCBI): domain Eukaryota; kingdom Metazoa; phylum Arthropoda; class Insecta; order Lepidoptera; family Noctuidae; genus Sesamia; species Sesamia inferens. The sequence continues at coordinate 10,830,292 of CM073951.1, read as the reverse complement.
GTTATTGCGAAACGTACTCAATGTAGTTATTAAGCAACAGATGGCGTCAGTTACATCACCTAACTGAAATATTAGCAGATATCATTAAACTCATTTAAAATAACAAGTATTGAGTTCAATTATTATGCAATAAGGAACAACCTTCACACATCTGTTTATTTGTTATCAAATTTATTATATTCAATTATATAGGATCACTATATTTGAAAAATGGCTTTTCTTCAATGAGATTTTGAACAACTTTTCTTATTTAAAAGTAAAGAAGCTAACTTTGCCATTTCTACGGCGTTGTCGATGGCAATGCAGAGGTCACTTTGACGGCATCTTTTGGGACACAGGGGATAGCCCAGGAGCTAGTTGCGTAGTTTGACATAACTCTACAATCACACCTTACCGCCGCTCCTTCATGCTAGCTCCACATAACCAGGTCGGACTTACATGTGCCTACTTGAATCTGAAGACAGTTCAAAACTTCCAAGTGAACCACATAAGGTTTTTTTTTCTTTGTTTATTTTTAGGAACTTTTATTCAATTATTACATAAGGTTAAATCTCGAAGGAAGACGCTAGTTGGTGATACATAGCAAATAGTAGTAGGAACAGCAGTGCGATTCTGTAACCATCTCTCTCTTAACTCAAAATAAATCAAATATTGATACTTAATTATCAGTTTCATATTTCTTAAATTCAAATCATAACAAACTTGTCACTGTACCTACCTCTTAGGCCAATTACTAACTACATCCGTTACCAGTATATATCACGATAAACCTCTTCTGCAATTCTGAGTGTCTAATTATGTAGGTAGTAGCCCATCGCAGGCCGTGTCCTTTTTCATAACTTCCGAAGATGAAGAGAACATCCTTTAATAACATTAAAGGAAGCGGTGTCCTTGGTATTTTTTAACCTTTCTGTTACTCGGTGTATAATCAGTACAAACTAACTTCGGAGTGTACGAAAAACCCAGACCATGTAAGGTCAGCTAAAACTGGAAATGTGCTTTATGTGTAGCCGTGTGTACAAACACTTTTAGCAACCAAACATCTTTTTTGTTAACCTAGATCAGTTTGGCGTTTCTTAACCGATTACTTTGAGAAGAAAGATCGAAACAAACTCAAAGGTCACAGCCTCTTACTTTCTACAATGGGAACTACAATATACTACCAGATCATCAGGCGGCTAAGGGTGACCCACACAAAAATTAAATAAAGTGGTGAGTATGTAACCTATCTTGGGTCACTAAAGATTCAGGGTGTACCTAGTTTGCAACGGTTGTTGAATATTTCTAAGTCTTCTTTCAGAAAGAATTTGATACCATACCGCCACCATCCCAACTAGTAGCAATCATTTGATGATAATGACACAGTTTGCTGGTTAGACTAACCTGCCCTAGTTACCGCGTTGCACCACAAAAATCAAAAGAGCTGGCTACCAACAATAACGAATTTTATGAATCATGGGCTCAAGTAACGACATTTTTTTTTTATAAATTATAAACTAGCGCTTGACCGCAATCTCGCCTGATGGTAAGCAGTGACGTAATCGTTGATGGTAAAGCACACTAGTTTATTAAGAGCCTATTCACTCTAGGCCTGAAGACACTCAAATTATAGTCCGATGGAAACACCGACGCTGGCAAATTGTTCCAGCCCCTCGATGTACGCGCTATAAAGGAGGAGGCGAAACGCTTCGTCCGAATCGTAGTGGTGTTAACAATGTAAGGGTGAAAACTCGCCGTACGACGGGTCGTCCGATGGTGGAACGGAGATGGGGGAATTAAATCATGCAATTCACTCACACACTCCCCAAAATGCATCTTATAGAACACCGGAAGGCTGGCTACTCTACGCCTGTGCTCGGCTTTGGAGACCCTCTCGAGTTAAATCAGGGTCACCAATCAGCCTCTTCGCACGCCTCTCCACTGAATCCAAAGTGGCTAGATGACACTTAGCAGCACCAGCCTAAATGTGGCTGCAGAACTCGTAATAATACCGGTGTTGTCACTTTTTTAAAAATTACCAAATTTCGGGGAAGTTGGAATTAATTCGCGGGAAAAAAAGATTATTTAAAAATTCATTTGTATTGGTACTATGATGATTACGTAAAATTTTATATCATATTTGGTCATGTGTTTACCTAACCTTTATTATCCTTATGGTCGGACAGGGTTTTCTTAACATACTGTATAAACAACTAGCGACTTCGTTCGCGTGGAGTTAGTTATGCTCAGCTCCTATTGGTCGCAACGTGATGTTATATAGCCTAAAGCCTTCCTGGATGAATGGGCTATCCAACGCAAAAAGGATTTTTCTAATCGGACCAGTAGTTCCTGAGATTAGCGCGTTCAAAAAAGCAAACAAACAAACTCTTCAGCTTTATATATTAGTATAGATAAGTATGCATGTACTGTATGAAAAAATTTAAAAACTTGTAAAAATACTATAAATATATACTTAATATACTTAAAACAGCACATAGAACGAAAACATCTGATTTTTCTATATTATTGTTTTTGAGTTTTTTTTTAATATTAAACTAAGTAGTGCTTGACTGCCATTTTCAGATTTTTTTTTTTAGTTTTGAATTGGTTATTTGATTTTAATCTGATGAATTGTTAGCAGGAATATTTTAGGTTTATTATTAGAATACGAAAAGCATATAGAATTATTAATTATCGCTTATTTATTTTGATTAAAATCGATTTTTACCAAAACGATTAATATTAAATAAAGAAAAATCGATTTTTATTAAATTGATTATTTTCCATTAACCTCACATCCCCACTAGACTACTAGTATATAATAAAATCAAGAAGTTGAATGAAGCAACATTCAACTTCCCAAAAATTAAACAAACTCGAAACTCTTTAACCTCTCCCTACATCTTAAAACTATTTCCTAATCCTAATATTCCTAACCTACCTAAAGTACCTAGTCCTAAAGTACCTAAGTCCTAAGGACGGATTCCGGACGGATCTAGAAAATAGGGTACATTGTCGTTAAAAGAGCGGGCTTATATACCCGAGCGTGTAATGTAACCATTGCGAGTTTTACGAATCGTAGACTTAATTAACAGCGCCATCTATGAATCGATGGTGAACTATTTCATCGATTTGTTTCTGTTTTCAGATTCAAGCCTATTTCTTATTGATTTGTTTTTCGTGGTTCTTTGCTACCTCAATCTAATTATTCACTACTTATACTTATACCTGTTATCAGACAACAATGCAGCCTTTGCATATACAGACTCTTACCTACAAGGAAATTCAAATTGAAACTCCTCTTTTTATCGTACGGACATCAGTAGGTCAAGTTACTCGATACTTTCAAATATTCCCAATCAACCTTAAGACTTATTAACACTTTAGCGATAAAGTTGAAAATTTAATACAGAAATCTAACAGATTTTAGTAGCTTGATGTACTGTCGTCTGTACATATATTTCTGCGTATACAGTAGGTATGTTAAGAAAACCCTGTCCGACCCGTGAAGGTGTTGTTAGGTATCGATAACTGATTCTACTAATGTATACAAAACCGGGCTAAATTTAAAAAAAATCCCCTTAAAAAAATAAATATTATTTCGCAAAAAGAGGTAACTTAATACATGTGCGTAAGCACCCTTCCGCGGGCGGCGGGCGGCAGGGCACGCGGCACGTGGTCGCATCGCCATTCGCTCATAATAATAACGATGTTGTCACTTATTTTTTTTTTTTTTTGACGCTGTGGGAATGCATTTACGCACCATACCCCGAAGGGCGTGTGTGGGACTCGCCCAGCCGAAGCCAGGAATACCCATTAAACCCGAACAGCGGCACACCGACATCGCACCGAATAGCAGAGCCTGCCTACCAATCCCCCGCCGGCGATTCCCGCCAGAAGGCGGGCCCACAGTGGGCCCTCCATAGGGAGGGGCCCGGTTGGGTACGTCTTTGTGTGCGAGAAGACGCAGCAGCCAAGGGTTTTTTAGCGAGGTGTCCTTCCTCTTAGCCCCACTCGTTTGCCCGGAAGCAAACGGGGCCCCCAGCTCCTCTCAATGAGGAGACCGGGTTGCCCGACGGTGACCCGGAGTTCGGGTCACGTCAGCCACCTGGAGTGGTGGCCGACCCGCCGCACGTGTGACCGCCGAAGCGGTCCCCACTTCTGGTTTTGGTCTGCGCCGGTAAACCGGTAACCCCATATCTGGGGGTCGTTCCCCTATCCGCCACCTGGGGACGCGTCCGATGGCAGGCCAGAAACTGCACACGGAGTCATAGTTCTAACCCAACCTAACCTTTTTTTTTTTTTTTTTTTTGATGTCGCTGGGGAAAATGACAATTACGCATCCCCACCCGTCGGGGGACGGGCAGGGTATGTGGGACTCCCCGGGAGAGAGCCTCCCGGTATACCCACTAAAAACCCCAGCGCAACTCCGGCATCGCCATAGTGGCGGGGGAGTGGGAAACTAGCACAGCCTCAGCTACCTCTCCCCCGCCGGCGAACCCCGCCTATTGAGGCGGGCCCTCATTTGCCCCTCTTAAAGAGGGGCCGTGGCTCCCGCGTGGTGAGCGGTGCAAGGCGGGCGCGGGCACCCCCGTGCCTCACGCCCGCCGCTCACCTCAGGGCGGGAGAAAGCGGGCGAAATCCCGCCTTCTCCTGCCCCTACGCCGCCTACGGAGCGCCGGAGCGAGGGGATCCTCCTCTCGCTCCCGCTCCGCGGCCTCCTTCTGCGACATCACGACCTCGCAGAAGGAGGCCATCGCCGCCCAGGCCCCCTCGCTCCCCACCATCGCTCTGACGACGGCGGGCAGCGAGAGGTCCCCTCCTACCGCCGCGACAAGATCGCGGCGCGGCACGGCCCACGACGGGCACACCGCGAGGGTGTGGTCCGCCGCGTCCTCCGCCGCGCCGCAATCGTGGCACGACGGCGTTTCCTCTCGTCCTATCCGGCGCAGGTACCTGCCGAAGCAGCCGTGACCGGAGAGTACCTGCACCAGACGGAAGGAGAGGAACCCGTGACGCCTGTCGAGCCAGTCCTTCAGGACCGGCCCGATGGCGTCGAGGGTGCGACGGCCGAACACCGCGGAGGCGAGGTCGCGCGTCCAATGTTGGACGATGGCGTCCCTCGCCTCCCGGCGGACGGCCTCCCTCAGCTCCGGGGCCGGACGCTCGCCCAGCGCCCTGCGCCCCGCCGTCCACTCGTACACTCTGGCGAGCACCCAGGCCTCGAGCTCCCAAGGCGGGGTGCTCGCCAGAGCGCATGCCGCAGGCGTGGCCCGTGGTTTTGGTCTGCGCCGGTAAACCGGTAACCCCCATATCTGGGGGCCGTTCCCCTATCCGCCACCTGGGGACGCGTCCGATGGCAGGCCAGAAACTGCACACGGAGTCATAGTTCTAACCCAACCTAACCTATAACAACTGCTTTTTTTGTGGCGGGGCGGGCTTGGCCCCCTGAGCCTCCCTAGTGGGAATGCTGAGCCGGTATAAGCTCACTTAGAAAAATCGATTTTATCTTAATATTAAGGTTTCCCTCTCTGTATTTCTAGTCGCTCGCTTAGTAATGTAGTCGCTCGGATAAAATTTTAGTATATGAAAAAGATTAAAAACAATCCATTTTCTGTAAGCTCGCTCTGGATTTTATTTTTTATCAATATTAGTCGTTACTTTAGTTAATTTTTCGCTTACTCAATTTCATTCCGCTCATGTTATTAATACAGTAGGTATGTCATCATCAGTCGCAAAGCTTTTTTTAAATCACTCGTTTTATAATTCCCCTTTTTCAAATATGGCACGCACTTTTGATCGTTAATTAAACTCAACCGGTACCTAATTAAAAATAAAAACTAATGATCACATTTTGAGAAAGCATTTTTTGATAAATTTTCAGCTACCTTAGAAATATAATTATAAACATAACCACATCATTGAGTAAACATTTTTAAAATTAATAAGGTTGAGAGGCAACATTCATATTTCCAAAAACACAGTATGTGGACAGACACAGTTTGCTGGTTAGACTAAAAGAGTCAAGAATAAGGAGTTTTATAAATCATGGGCTCTCGTAACAACGTTATTTTTTTATCAATTATAAACTAGTGCTTGACCGCAAACCCGCCTGATGGTAAGCAGTGACGCAATCGTTGATGATAAAGCGCACTAGTTCTTTAAGAGCCTATTCACTCTAGCCTTGAAGACACTCAAATTGTAGTCCGACGGAAACACCGACGCTGGCAAATTGTTCCAGTCCCTCGATGTACGCGGTATAAAGGAGGAGGCGAAACGCTTCGTCCGTGTAGCTCGTAGTGGTGTTACCAACGTAAGGGTGGAAACTCGCCGTACGACGGATCGTCCGTTGGTGGAACGGAGATGGGGGGAGTTAAATCATGCAATTCACTCGCAAACTCCCCAAAATGCATCTTATAGAACACCGAAAGGCTGGCTACTCTACGCCTGTGCTCTAGGCTTTGGAGACCATCTCGAGTTGAATCAGGGTCACCAATCAGCCTCTTCACACGCCTCTCCACTGATTCCAAAGTGGCCAGGTGACACTTAGCAGCACCAGCCCAAATGTGGATGCAGTACTCCACACACGAACGGACCTGTGCTTTGTACAACGTTAGAAGCTGCCCTGGTGTGAAGTACTGCCGGACCTTTGCGATAACGCCAAGTTTCCTGGCAGCCACCTTGGCCTTGGACTCAATGAACCGCCCAAAGTTTAGCTTCGAGGAAATCTCAACTCCCAAAAGCTGAAGTACATTTCGAAAAGTTGGAGCCAAGGTGAACGGCATTGAATGCTACAAGATTGGCATTGCCCCATTCGGAGACTGCCTGTAGTGCAACTCGTTCGCCTCTCTTTCCGACCGAATTGATTCCCTACTAGCCCGAGCATCCGGCAGGCATCTCTCCACAACTGTGCTGTCATCTGCATACCCATAGATACCGGGCATCAGCAGATCGTTAATATGCAGCAGGAACAGAGTTGCAGACAGAACAGACCCCTGAGGAACACCGGCATTAGTCGACATGGGCTCAGATGAGCATCCGTCGACCACAACTCGAAGTTTATTTATATTTTTAGTAACTATAAATTTATCCAGAGACAGCCAAACTAAAACTAACCGTTACTTAGCAATAGTTATTAGTGGTTAAATATTCAAAAATAGTATGTTTGATTGTTAATAATAATTAACAACCCTCCCTTTGGCGCAGCATCGTTGATCGTGTTGTTGGGTTTAACATTGCATCACCTTGCTCAACTGCCGTCTTCCTTCCTATTAGCTTCCTTTACTCGGTGGTAGGCCATAAGATCGGCTGCCGGCAGAAGTTACCACCCACCAGACATAGTCATGCCGCCAACCGATTCGTCGTGTTCCAGCGTGATGTCTTGTGAAGCCGTACGGAGGACGGGTCTGAGCAGTTGTGTTGTGAAGCTTGCCGGATACGATGCGCCAAATGATGTTGTGTCGGGAGTTTGATCATGGTCCATCCAGATCAATTTCCCTCCGGCGTAGCATCATTGGCCGTGTTGTTGGGTTTATAAATTTGCAGCATCTCGCTCAACTGCCGTCTTTCTTCCTATTCACTAAGTTTTGTAAGTGATTGGGTTTAATAAACAAGCGCGCTTTACTATCAACGATTGCATCACTGCTTACCATCAGGCGGGATTGCAGTCAAGTGCTAGTTTATAATTATTTAAAAAAAAAACTTAGTTTTTCAGAGTGAATAGGCTCTTAATAAACTAGCGCGCTTTACCATCAACGATCACATCACTGCTTACCATCAGGCGGGATAGCGGTCAAGCGCTAGTTTATAATTATTAAAAAAAATAGGGATCAAACAAAAGGAAAATCCATAACAGCGCCATCTTAAGCGCAATATCAGAATTATTGTGAAACGTACTCAATGTAGTAATTAAGCAACAGATGACGTCAGTTACATCACCCAACTGAAAAATTAGCAGATATTCATTAAACTCATTTAAAATAACAACTATTGAGTTCAATTATTATGCAATATGGAACAACCTTCACACATCTGTTTATTTGTTATCAAATTTATTATATTCAATTATATAGGATCACTATATTTGAAAAATGGCTTTTCTTCAATGAGATTTTGAACAACTTTTCTTATTTAAAAGTAAAGAAGCTAACTTTGCCATTTCTACGGCGTTGTCGACGGCAATGCAGAGGTCACTTTGACGGCATCTTTTGGGACACAGGGGATAGCCCAGGAGCTAGTTGCGTAGTTTGACATAACTCTACAATCAAACCTTACCGCCGCTCCTTCATGCTAGCTCCACATAACCAGGTCGGACTTACATGTGCCTACTTGAATCTGAAGACAGTTCAAAACTTCCAAGTGAACCACATAAGGTTTTTTTTTTCTTTATTTATTTTTAGGAACTTTTATAGAATTATTATGAGACGGTAGTTGCTGATACATAGCAAATTTTAGTAGGAACAGCAGTGCAATTCTGTAACCATCTCTCTCTTAACTCAAAATAAATCAAATATTGATACTTAATTATCAGTTTCATATTTCTTAAATTCAAATCATAACAAACTTGTCACTGTACCTACCTCTTAGGCCAATTACTAACTACATCCGTTACCAGACAATATCACGATAAACCTCTTCTGCAATTCTGAGTGTCTAATTATGTAGGTAGTAGCCCATTGCAGGCGGTGTCGTTTTTCATAACTTCCGAAGATGAAGAGAATATCCTTTAATAACATTAAAGGAAGCGGTGTCCTTGGTATTTTTTAACTTTTCTGTTACTCGGTGTATAATCAGTACAAACTAACTTCGGATTGTACGAAAAACCCACACCGTGTGAGGTCAGCTAAAACTAGAAATGTATGGCTTTACACATAATTTTGTTGCTACACGCTACACATAGCCGTGTGTGCAAACACTTTTAGCAACCAAACATCTGTTTTATCAACCTAGATCAGTTTAGCGTTTCTTGTCCAATTACTTTAAGAAGAAAGATTGAAACAAACTCAGAGGTCACACTCTCTTATTTTCTACAATGGGAACTACAATATACTACCAGATCATCAGGCGGGTAAGGGTGACCCACACAAAAATTAAATAAAGTGGTGAGTATGTAACCTATCTTGGGTCACTGAAGATTCAGGGTGTAGGTACCTAGTTTAGAACGGTTGTCGAATATTTCTAAGTCTTCTTTCAAAAAGAATTTGATACCATGTTACTGGTAATCTTTTTATTCAGCCTATAGATGTCCACTGCTGGACAAAGGCCTTCCCCAAGCCTTTCTACGATGACCGGTCTTGTGCTGCCCGCATCAAGTTACTTATATCCGCATCATGTTACTTCTAAACGCAGAACTATATGTACGCTTAAAAGATGTATGCGTGTCTGTGTATACAGTATGTTAAGAAAACCCTGTCCGACCCATAAGGATAATAAAGGTTAGGTAAAGACATGACCAAATATAATATAAAATTTTACGTAATCATCATAGTACGAATACAAATGAATTTTGAAATAACCTTTTTTTCTCGCGAATTTATTATAACTTCCCCGAAATTTGGTAATTTTAGAAAAGTGACAACACCAGAATTATTATCAGCGAATAGCGATGCGACTACGTGCCGCGTCCCCTGCTGCCCCCCGCCCGCGAAAGGGTGCTTTAACGCAAATGTATTAAGTTACCTCTTTTTGCGAAGTAATATTTATTATTTTAGGGGGTATTTTTTTTTTAGGTTTAGCCAGGTTTTGTATGCATTAGTAGAATCAGTTATCGGTACCTAACAACACCTTCACGGGTCGGACAGGGTTTTCTTAACATACTGTATAAAGGCTGTGTTGTTGTCTGTTATGGAAAAAGTAGATTGAGGTAGCAAGGAACCACGAACCAATAAGTAGAAGAGGCATGAAACTGACAACAGCAAAATTTTTATTCAATAGTTGCCTTTCGCTCGATAGATGGCGTTGTTAGATGAGCCTATGATTCCTACAACTCGCAATGGTTACGTTACACAGCCGGTTATATAAGCCTACTCTTTTGATTTTTTTTGGAGAGTCATCGTCCAATGTCCATATTTTTGGAAAAGTTGTATGTCCTCATTCAACTTTATGATTTCATGGTTTACTTACTAGGTTATTTTTTTTTTTTTTTTTTAATAATTATAAACTAGCACTTGACCGCATTCCCGCCTGATGGTAAGCAGTGATGCGATCGTTGATGGTGTAGCGCGCTAGTTTATTAAGAGCCTATTCACTCAGAAAAACTGAGCGAATAGGAAGGAAGACGGCAGTTGAGCGAGGTGATGCAATGTTAAACCCAACAACACGACCAACGATGCTGCGCCAAAAGGAGATTGACTGAAGACCCTCCACGACCAAACTCCCAACACAACAACATTAGGCACATCGTACCCGGCACACATCGCAACACAACTGCTCAGACCCGTCCTCCGAACGGCTTCACCAGACATCATGCCGGAACACAACAAATCGCTTGGCGGCAAGGCTTTGTCTGGTGGGTGGTAACTTCTGCCGGCGGCCGATGTTATGGCCTACCACCGAGAAACCGAGATTTTCTTATTGATGAATATTTAAATGAAAGTTGCCTGCCACATCAGCCCCCTAATCGGCGAACACATTTTTGTCAAATGATTGCTACTAGTTGGGATGGTGGCGGTATGGTATCAAATTCTTTCTGAAAGAAGACTTAGAAATATTCAACAACCGTTCCAAACTAGGTACACCCTGAATCTTTAGTGACCCAAGATAGGTTACATACTCACCACTTTATTTAATTTTTGTGTGGGTCACTCTTAGCCGCCTGATGATCTGGTAGTATATTGTAGTTCCCATTGTAGAAAGTAAGAGGCTGTGACCTTTGAGTTTGTTTCGATCTTTCTTCTCAAAGTAATCGGTTAAGAAACGCCAAACTGATCTAGGTTAACAAAAAAGATGTTTGGTTGCTAAAAGTGTTTGTACACACGGCTACACATAAAGCACATTTCCAGTTTTAGCTGACCTTACATGGTCTGGGTTTTTCGTACAATCCGAAGTTAGTTTGTACTGATTATACACCGAGTAACAGAAAAGGTAAAAAATACCAAGGGCACTGCTTCCTTTTATGTTAATATTTTATAATACTTAGCTCTTATATTATAACTCTGATTGCTTATAAGATGGCGCTGTTTTAGATTTTTCCTAGCACGGTGAGCGAGTCAGTTGTATATTTTTGTTGTTATTTCACAAATAAGACCCGAACTTTGATACGTAATTAAAAACAACTAGTTGTTTAAAATAGTAAGAAATGTTAATGTAATTTTTTTACATAATTGTGCTAGATATATGATAAATTTACAGTAACACTAAAAATATTATTGTAAACAAAACCAGCAGTGTAATTGCATAACACCATTGATATTATATTAAACAGATATGATATATTCTAACAAACTAACCGAGAAAATGTGCCAAATGCAGCAGTAGCACACATGCACATTTTTTATTCTGCGTACATGTTACTACATTGGTACAGTGAGAATAAGATGGGGCGCAATTAAAGCATAGAGAAGAAAAAGATGGTTAGTGTTTGTCTTTTGCGCCTAAATGGAAACAACAGACGTCTGCGCACCAATCATGACAAATTTGGCAAATAATAACAAGAATGCAGAGAGGACATATTATATGTCCTCTCTGCAAATTATCAACTACCGTTAATTCTGTTATATGTCACATATAACAGAATTAACGGTAGTTGATAATTTGGTAGGTGGCTGCTAGTACTACCTGCTCAATTTAGAGCATTTTTTTGAATGAACAGCTTTACACTTATATCAAGTATTACCAAACTTCAATATGTGTCATTGAATGTGTGTCGTGTATTTATGTAATATTAGACATTTTTGTTTATAAGAAAACCACATTAATGTCTTACTCCTGAGAACGGCTTTACCCATTTTATGGATTAAAAATCAACAAAACGTATTCTGAAAGGTACGGTAACGGACATATGTACGGATGACAGCAGGTCGAACCCGAAACTGTCAAATATTCCCAATCAACCTTGACCCTTAATCCTTCAGAGATAAAGTTGAAAATCTAATCAAGAAATCTGACAGATTGTGGTAGCTTGGTGTGCTGTCGTCTGTGCGTATAGCACTAATAGTAAAACAATATAATAGCTATATCAACTACAGCGGTTGAGATCATATCGGAATATTTGATATGCGTTTAATTTTCGTGTTATAACTCAAATTTTACCATTAACGAAATTCTGCATACTTTATTATCTCATAATACCAATAATAAATTTCATTGCTAGAAAAATTACAGAGATTTTACATTGGAACCAATATGGAAGGTTTTCCATTTAAACAGTTTAAAAATGCTAAACCCTCAATATTGGTACATGGGAATGCATAAGTAAAAAAAAAAAAAAAAAAAACAATAAATCACATATCTAATTATATTAATAAAGTAATATTTAAAATATATAAAACAAAACTAAATAATATGTAAGTAATATACATAACAACTAACTTCAAAATAATCAACAGTCAATCAGTAAGTTCAAAAATAATAAAGAGCAAGTGTTTTTTTCTTTTTAACATGATTAATCTGATGTGGCAGGCCTAACATCAAGGCATTAAGTCCGCCATTGTGCAATGTTTGTGCATAAAGTTTAAATAAATAAATAAATAAAATTTGTTGGGACAGCCACGTAGGATAACAAGCTTATAACTTTGTGGTTTTTTATGATATATTTTTGAAATTTTGTAAATAGATTCTTTACTTAAAAATACTAGATAAACAAAAAGTAATGTTGTATAATAAAAAATAAAATCATAAAGTTGAATGTTTACATTGTGTACATTCAACTTTCCAAAAAATGAAAAATGTACATTTTGGGCAGTTGCAATAATACTCTACACATCAAAAGAGCTGGCTTATATAACCGACTCTGTAACGTAACCTTTGCGAGTTTAAGGAATCGTGGACTCGACTAACAACGCCATCTATCGAGTTAAAAGGAACTATTGAATTAAAATTCTGCTGTTGTTGTCAGTTTTTGCCCCTTTTGCTTATTATTGTTCTCGTGGTTCCTCGCGACCTCAATCTACTTATTTACTGATAGACAATAACTGATACTCATGGCCACAATGAGATTCAAATTGAAACACATGTTTTTATCGTACACATATGCATACTGCCTATACAAGCAGCAAACATAGTATGAAATTCTTACTGAAAGAAGATTTTGATGTAACAACGGTTCTAAAACTAGGTACCTACAGCCTGAATCTGTTGTTACCCAAGATGGCTTTTGAAGAATTAAAGATGTAATAATGGTCGGACGTTTTAGGGCATTGCCTTAAGACTGTGCCTACCCTCTACTCGGCGAAACTAGCGGCACCATGAGGTTTTAAACAAATTCTCTTATTTTAAAATAAAATTACACAAAATGATAAGCAAACATGGTATTAGATTGCTCTCATATTTTTGCGACTTTAAATTACTTATTCACTGACATACAACAACACAGCCTTCATATACAACACCAAATTATTTTTTTTTATTTGAAACCCGAATCCGAATCCGAATCCGAACCCCTTTGTCCAGTATTTTTAAGTAAAAAATTTATGTACTAAATGTCAAAAAGATATCATGAAAAACCACAAAGTTATGAGCTTGTTATCCTACTTGGTTGTCCCAACAAAAATGTGTTTCACGCTCTGTTCGGGCGGACGAACCGGGTGCATTGACCTGTGGCGCTAGCTGAGCGCGGGCATGAGCACGCGTAAGCTGCTTATACTCGACGGAACTAGCGGCACCATGAGGTTTCAAACAATTTCTCTTATTTTAAAACAATATTACACAAAGTAGCTTGCAAACATTGTAGTATATGTATCAACATATTTTTTGAATATATTTCATTATAAGGAAGTTATATTATTTCAGTTCTTATCCACTTAACCGTACTTATTGTATAACTCCATTTTCGTACGCGTAGAAAAGTTGGTTACGCTACCTACAAGCTGTAGGTACTACTCGGAATGGGCATGAAACCGCCTCAATGGAAAGCAATGCATTTGCTTAACCATAATAAGCTCCCGCGCGCAGTGATAGGGCATAAAACAATTTGTAGGCAACAATCCGAAAATTCAACGCTATATACTAAAGAAAAAAATGTTCAAACCAAAAAAAATTGTCATGTGCGTTAATAAAGTATAAAATAACTTAAATGTACCAATACAAAAAATTACCGCTCAAACTAGCATTAAAAAAAACTACCGTTCAAAGGCGTTGCCGCTCTATAAATGTTCAAAGTAAAATAAGCTCTTGACTCTAGTGATACGACATAAAGTAGCGTGCGCGCAAAAATTACTAACAATCATCTTAGATAATATTTTTATTTTCGTGTTCAGTAAATTGCAGCTAAAAAGTATTTATGAAAATCCTAAGCCCGTAAAAGTATGAATGGATAATAGTTGAAGCACGCGGGTCAATAGCCCCGCGCCATTCAGCTGCAGTTTATCAGAAGTTTACTATTGGTTCGTGCTCACTTTCGAGTTTTTCTTTATCACTATGTTAAATCTGCCATTTTATGTTTCTAATATTTTATTTATTGATGAAACGATTGTATTACTAAGACAAAACCGTTTCACTGCGGGAAAACAAATATTAAAATTCCACGCTGTATACTCGACCGTGAAACGTAACTATTGCGAGTTTTAGGAATTATGGGCTCGACTAACAACGCCATCTATCGGGCGAAAAGGAGCTATCAAATCAAATCATTTATTTTGAAAAATATCCATAGTAACAACAAACGAAACTTATAAACTAAAATACCTACTACAATACATATACTTAATTGAAAAACAAACAAAACCTCACACGGCAGCAATATGTCTGCCGCAGCATTGCTGGATGTAAAGACAATCCAGTCGGTTGGCAATCATCGCGAGGACGGTGTTGTCGATGCTACGCACTCTGTGCACCAGAGACGCGCACCGCTGACGCATTGTGGCGTGAAAGCAGTCGGTACTCACCTCTGCGAACATGCTCGAGGCGCTGCAGTGGCGGGGCAGCATCAGCACCGCCCTAAACACATTATTGAACTGGACGCGGAGGGCGCTGTATGCTGCACGAGTATAATCAGCCCACAGGCTGCACGGGTAGAGGGACGTACAGTAAGCTTTAAAGAGCGTTATCTTTACCTCCCTCGAACAACGCACAAACCTACGCGCTATCATGTTACCCCTAACTGACAACACCCTCCGCTCCCGCTCAATGTCCAGATCGTCTTTCAGGTCAGCTGTAAGAATGTGACCTAAATATTAAACTTGCATCACCTTCTCAAGCGGTGCTTTATTTATAAATACAGGAGGCACACTCTTAAGCAAACTACCACCAAACACCATGAATTTACTTTTACCTGCATTATATTTCAACCCATGGATTGATTGGCATACTCTTCGCAGGTCCCCAACAGTTTCCTAAGACCGCAGACCGATGCGCTCAGCAGCGCCATGTCATCAGCATAGCTCAAATTATTGACGCATACTCCGTTTACATGGCAACCAACATGTTGACTGCTCAGCCTAATGATCAGGGCGTTCATATAGGGGTTGAAGAGCGCAGGAGAGGTCAACCCCCCCTGTTCCACCCCGCACTCCAATTTATAGAGCTCTGACATTACACCCGCCTGTCTGGCGCTATTGGTCTGGTGTCTGTACCAATATTTTAATATATTCAAGAGTTCAGGGGGTAACCCAATACTCTCCAGTTTCTCCCACAGTATGTTATATGACACCAGGTCGAAGGCTTTGGAAAGGTCCAGAAAGCACGTGTACACTGGAGTTTTGCGATCAGTATAATACCTGACGACATGCTTAAACTCAAAATCGCAGTTTTAATGGACAGTTTGGGCCGAAACCCAAACTGATTGTCATTGCTATTGCATTAAAATTTTGCTGTTGTTGTGAGTTTTATAACTCTTTTGCTTCCGAAACTGTTTGCATAAGTAAAGAGGCATGAAACTGTAAGCCCCCTACTTTGTCCAATATCGTTTTAAAATAAGAAAAATTGTTTAATTTCTCTTATAATTATAATTTACATGCTTGTAAACATTGAAACGTGTCTAAGCTAAAAAGATGAGTTTTGGGAACATGAGAGCAATCAATAATTACTGCTCTCATGTTTCTTTGCAACTTGAATCTACTTATTTACTGACATAAAACAACACAGCCTTTGTAAACATAAAAAATACTCTTGCCTAAATGAGAACAAAACATAGTTCAAGGCATACAAGCGGCATTGTAGGAAATTTAAATCAAATTTAACTAGATTCAATAGCAGTTGTAAAAGTAAACACAGCCTGAATGTATAGTGACCCGAGATCGCGTTTAAAGAATTTAAAATGAAATAAAGCTCGGTCGTTTTAGAAGACTGTATTAATACTACGTTGACATACTAGCGTCACTATGACATGTTGAAAATTCATCTTATTTTAAAACAATATTGCACAAAGTAGGTCGCAAACTTGGTAGTATATCTATCAACATGTCTTATTAATTTATTTCATTATAAGTGAGTTACGATATGGTACTTCTTCTATCTACTATCTTTGAGTTTGTTTCTACCTTTCTTCTCAGCGTAATCGGATGAAAAACGAAAAAAAATACGGGCTACACGTAAAGCTATTATATAGCAATTCCAGTTTTAGCAGACCTCACATCGTGTAGATTTTTCGTACAATCAGAAGTTATCTTGGACCTACTCATTATACAACATGACAAGGTGTGTACACTCCAAGGGCACCTCATTTTTGACTGATATGATGTTACTATTGTCATTGACATAAGTATCGTCGGTAGTTTGCTGAAGAGTGTGCCTCCTTTATTTAAATCATCACTAAGCATTAATCATCCTGTATTTAAAGCACCGCTTGAGAAAGTGATGCAAGTTAAATACTTAGGTCACATTCTTACAGCTGACCTGAAAGACGTTCTGGACAGTGAGCGAGAGCGGAGGGCGTTGTCAGTTAGGGATAGCGCGTAGGTTTGTGCGTTGTTCGAGGGAGGTAAATATAACGCTCTTTAGAGCTTACTGTACGTCCCTCTACACTTGCAGCCTGTGGGCTGATTCTACTCGTGCAATCAATAAATAAAATATTAGAAACATAAAATGGCAGATTTAACATAGTGATAAAGAAAAACTCGAAAGTGAGCACGAACCAATAGTAAACTTCTGATAATCTACAGCTGAATGGCGCGGGGCCATTGTCCCGCGTGCTTCAACTATTATCCATTCATACTTTTTCGGGCTTAGGATTTTCATAAATACTTTTTAGCTGCAATTTACGGTAGTTTGCTGAAGGGTGTGCCTCCAGTATTTATAAATAAAGCACCGCTTGAGAAGGTGATGCAAGTTAAATATTTAGGTCACATTCTTACAGCTGACCTGAAAGACTATCTGGACATTGAGCGGGAGCGGAGGGTGTTGTCAGTTAGGGGTAACATGATAGCGCGTAGGTTTGTGCGTTGTTCGAGGGAGGTAAAGATAACGCTCTTTAAAGCTTACTGTACGTCCCTCTACACGTGCAGCCTGTGGGTTGATTATACTCGTGCAGCATACAGCGCCCTCCTCATCCAGTTCAATAATGTGTTTAGGGCGGTGCTGATGCTGCCCCGACACTGCAGCGCCTCGGGCATTTTCGCAGAGGTGAGTACCGACTGCTATCACGCGACAATGCGTAAGCGGTGCGCGTCTCTGGTGCACAGAGTGCGGGGCATCGACAACACCGTCCTTGCGATGATTGCCAACCGACTGGATTGTCTTTACAACCAGCAATGCTGCAGCAGACATAATGCTGCCGTGTGAGGTTTTGTTTGTTTTTTTCAATTAATATATGTATTGTAGTAGGTATTTTAGTTTATAAGTTTCCGAAATAAATGATTTGATTTGATTAAATTTGTTTGACATAAGTTGCATTCATAACAATAAAATCATAAAGTTGAATTCCATCACCAGCCACAATTCAACTTTAAAAAAATTGTGCTCAAAAAATCACATGTCCGTAGTGCAGTTTAAAAGAGTTGGCTTATATACCTGGCCGTGTAACGTAACCATTGCGAGTTTTACGAATCGTGGACTCGACTAACAACGCCATCTATCGCGCTAAAGGGAACTATTTAATCAAAATTTTGTGGTTTTTGTCAGTTTCATGCGTCTTTTGCTTTGATTGTGCTCGTGGTTCCTTGCTAACTCAATCTACTTACCTATTCAATGACAGACAACAACACAGCCTTTGTATACACTGACTCTTTATTACAATCCATACTAATATTATAAATGTGAAAGTGTGTTTGTTTGTTTGTTTGTCCTTCCTTCACGCCGTATCTAAGCAATCAATCGACCTGATTTTTGGCATAGAGTTAGTCGAAAAGATGGAGAGTAACATAGGCTACTTTTGGTCCTAAAAAATTATCAAGTTCCCAAGGGAGATTACTGGAATATTTGTATGCAGGCGCGTGCGCTCCATACAAGCAGATAAGCTGTGCATACCCTAATAGTCTTCTAAAAAAATATATAATAATTTATAATATACTACAGTAAAATAATTTATATACTACAAACTTAAAACTGTAAGACTTTGTTAATCAGTTATTGATAACACTGCCATCTATTGGGCCTAGTGCTAACGAGACACATCAGTTGCCTTAGGCGCGACACCCGCGCCACTTCTCGTAGCGGCGTAAGCATAAACAAAATGTGCCTCTTCCGTATCTGGCTGTGTATAAAATTATTTGCTTGTGTGCCTAAACTGTTGTGTACGTGTGCGTGAAATTTCTTTGGGTTTAAAGCCCATGATAAGCACAGCTTCTAATAATGCGACGAATTTAAGAAGTTCAGAAATATAGCATGATTGTTGTTCGTTCAAATACCTTTTTATTTTAGCAGCTTATGTTGTTTCATTATTGGTATATTGGGATAAATATGTACCTATAATGATTGTTTTAAGCGGAATTGAATATTCATTTATTTTTGAGTTTTTGGTTTAACACAAAAGAAAGGTTGTCTTTATAAAAAAGTATTATGATAATTATATGTGGTTAGCAGGTTGTGTAGTGTGTACACACAAATAAATTGTTTTGTTTCTCGTGTAGGTATATTATTTTAAAACACGGCATTGACAGTTCGTCGTTATAAAAACTTAAAAGACCTAAGTTTTTCAACCTACTTGCTTTTGAATTTCAATACTATACTTTATGTTATAATAATTTTCCTGAAGTTTACAAATTAGCAAAATTTAATAGTTATGATTCCAATGAGCAGTGCATTACGCATATTTATGAAACACACAGGGCCAAAGCAGACTCATAGATTTGTCTATATTTCCATTTTAAAAGAACTTTTAGCGATTTCAAAACGATCTTATATATATTTGATTTTTACAGAGTTATTTAAAAATAGATAGGCGCGTTGATTTAATTTATAGATAGTAAAATATTATTTTTTTTAGTTTTTTGAGAAATAAATTATTACTTATTTACAGTTGAGTTAGTAATACCATTTCATTGTATTTTGACAGCCTCCATGGCGTAGCGGTAGCGAACGCGGCCGCTGCGTAAGGAGGCGCGGGTTCGATCCTCGCGCAGTGTAAGTATTTGTATGCATGAATATGAATATTTGCACTGGTCTGGTCGTGCCTCGGAAAGCACGTTAAGCCGTTGGTTTCGGTTGCCATACGAACATCTAGTGGCAGTCGTTACGGGTTGTTGGAGCCCACAAAAGTCCAACAATTGGTCTAACTTCAATGCTTTGATATTGCCTTCGCGTTGTGGAGGTCAGACGGCAGTCGCTTCACGGAAAATGTCGAAATTTCGCCAAAATCAGCAATTAGACTGGAAAAGCGGACCCCAGATTCCAAAGCTTTGGATGCGACAGGTATTAACCCTGAGATGATGATGATGATTTCATTGTATTCATTTGGGCAAAAAAAACCTAATACCCCACGTATATCATTTATTTGACTTGTTCAATGTTGACATGCGAAAAAGTACGCGACTATGTTAAATTGAAACTACGTCTAAGTTACGTTTTTTTAAGTTTTACCATATATAAGCACAAAGATTTGGGTAGTAGGTATATGTATGCCTTGGCACGGAGTACTTGGCCTTCGGGTCGGCCCCGTGACACTCTCAATACAGGGCCCGACGGTAACCGGGTGGTTTTAGTGGGTATTCCCGGCTTCGGCCGGGCGAGTCCCACACACGCTCGTCGCCTAGCTAGCGACGGGTATGGTGCGTAAATGCATTTCCACTCGAGAAAAAAAAAAAAAAGAAAAAAAAAAAAAAAAAAAATGTATGCCTACCCTCAACAAAATCTTTGTGCACGCCCCTGTTTGTATGTGTACACCAAATATATCCTTACTAATATTATACATCGGAAAGTGAGTTTGTTTGTACCACTTTCACGCCGTAACTCCTGAACCGATTGCTTTGAAATTTTGCAGACGTAAAGTTAGAAGTCCGGATTAAATAATAGGATACTTTTTATCCCGAAAAAATTTGATATTCCCGAGAGAAATCAAAAAGCGCGATATAACCGAAGTTAACGCGGGCGAAGCCGCGGGCGGAAAGCTAGTGAGATTATAATTGAATCTCGTATTGTTAGCTTTTATATATGTATATAGTTCTGCGTATGCGAGTGGTATGGTGTCAAATTCTCACTGATGATGAGATAGTGTCTGACGAATTGAAAATGAAATAAATAAAGATCGGTTTTTAGAGCCAAATCGTCAAAATGCAAATGCTAATCGCTCGCAACCTCAGCTCGTCTACCACCCTACGTCTACCAGTGTGTGGTCGCCACTCGAGAATCCGTCGGCCCCATCGGGCATCGGTCCTACGGGCAATGTGTCAAGCCCACTGCCACTTTAGTGTTGCAAATCTTCGGGCTATGTCAGTTACTCTCGTTATTCTGCGGATCTCCTCATTCCTGATTCGATCGCGCAGTGAAACCCCAAGCATAGCCCTCTCCATTGCCCTTTGAGTGACTTTGAACCTTCTTATAAGGCCCATTGTTAGCGACCACGTCTCAATTCCATAAGTCATCACTGGCAACACACACTGGTCGAAGACTTTTGTCATGAGACACTGCGGTATTTCGGATGAGAAGATTCTACGTTGCTTCTCGAAAGCAGCCCAGCCGAGTTGGACTCGACGATTGACCTCTTTCTCAAAGTTGGACCTTCCTAACTGGATAGTTTGTCCCAGGTACACGTA
Source organism: Sesamia inferens (assembly GCA_037179545.1). Taxonomy (NCBI): domain Eukaryota; kingdom Metazoa; phylum Arthropoda; class Insecta; order Lepidoptera; family Noctuidae; genus Sesamia; species Sesamia inferens. The sequence goes on along the minus strand of CM073951.1, from coordinate 10,809,032 downwards.
ACTGTCAACAATTTCGAGAACAGAGTCTCCAATCTTTATAGGAGTCGGTACAACATGGGCATTAGACATGACTTTCGTCTTGCCCATGTTCATTTAAGACCGACTCGCTTGGTGGCCCTACTGAGCCATGACCACGATATCATAAGCAAACAGAAGGTGTGTCATGTACTCGCCATTGATGTTGATGCCCAGTCCTTTCCAGTCCAGAACCTTGAAGACATCCTCCAATCAACAGTTTCGGGGAGATAACATCTCCCTGTCTGACACCATGCTGCAGAGGTACTGGTTTCGAGGTCTGGTCCTGCATTCGGACTGACATGGTGGTATTTTCGTACAAACTCTTCAGTGCTTCAATATATCGATAGTCTACTTGGCACCGCTGGAGAGACCGCAGTACAGCCCAGGTCTCGATCGAATCAAAGGTTTTTCGTATGTGGTCTACTGTGCTGAAGCCCTTTCGGAAACCGGCTTGTTCAGGCGGCTGGAAGTCGTCAAACCTGCAGGCGAGACGATTCGTGAGGACTCTTGAAAACAACTTATAGACATGACTCAGAAGTGAGATGGGTCTGTAGTTTTTCAAAAGGGTGTTGTCACGCTTTTTGAAAAAGAGTACCACCACACTTCTGTGCACTGCCTGTGGCGTTTTTCCCTTATCTTTGACAGAATTACATAACTTCTTCACCACACACCAACACCCGCCTTCAGTAGCTCTGCCGTTATTCCGTCATCGCCCGGCGCCTTGTTGTTCTTAAGCTGTTTCAGAGCCAATCGAATCTCCTGCAGGCTGACGTCCGGGATATCTTCGGTGTAGTGTCGGGTAAATCTTACTCTAGGGTCTTCAGCAAGATTTAATGCGGGTCTTGTTGTTGAAGTGTAGAGCTGTGTTTTCACAGAACGCAAAAAAATAATATTACCCATCTTTTGGTATAATTTTTATATGGTTTAAGCATTTAATTTTCTCAGGGTAAACGTTTTAAATAGCGATTTAGTGTCATCTTTGTGATTTTTTTTATCGAACAAATTATTTAAATTCATGTTTCTATCTTCACAGAACTCTAGACAATATGTCGGCATTTCTCACCTGGGTTGACGCTCGTGACCGCGGAGCTCCGGATCTAAGCTTAAAGAAGAGAGCCTTTAACCGTGCTGCCAAGTCCTACAAGTCCTACAAGTCCTGCCCCGTGTGGTACCGGGCTTAGAATAGTACCGACTCATATCCTCCCGTGGGTGTCGTAAGAGGCGACTAAGGGAACTCTCACCAGGGAAGCGGGCAGAAGCGCTTCTTTTGTGGAATATCAAATCCTGCGATCCCCAACCAGCCTGCCCAAGCGTGGGGATTATGGCAACCCCCCCAGTGATGCACACCACTAAGCCTAGTCCCCGGCAGCTCCGCTATTCCTGGTCATTGTGGTAGCCGCCAAGGTAACGACGGGTTGTACAATGACGGGTTTGTAGAAGCTGTCCGTACGGTCGGGACTAAGGATTTTAAGACCCGCCGTACAAATAGAACTAAAAAGCTCTCGGACTACACTCTCGAGCTCATGGAGGACAGACGTGAGATGATTTTGCATTCATCAAGTGATGCTTGCAGATACCGGCAGCTCAATAAGTAGATTTCAAAGTTTCTGAAGCGCGACCTACGTCGGTATAATACCGAGCGTATAAGGGAGGCTATAGAGCGAAACAGAGGCTCTAAAGTTTTCGCTAAGGATCAGACTATTGGGCATAGCCGGCTAAGCAAGCTGAAAACTGACAACGGCAAGATCATAACGTCCGGGCCCGAGCTTTTGAGGGAAGTCGAGAATTTCTATGATTTAATTATTAATATTCGATTTCTCTTTGATTCGTCCAATAAAACGTTCTCCATCTAATTTAGTTGATAGTGAATTAAGCATCTTGCATTGCTTATTATTTGCTTTTTCATTCCTTTTGAAAACGTTGTGTTCTGCCTCAATGACCGTTCTTTGTTGTTTCATAAGTGAAAGCAAATGATTTTTATTGTCCTCAAATGATTGAATATCTTGTTTATATTGGTCGGCAAATCTCTCATTAAGTACACCGAATAAATTGTTTGCGAGATACCCTACACCATTGATAAGGCCTCGCTTGCGCCGGCTCAGGTGTCGTTCGCGGCGCGTGCTGGAATGCTGACTCAGCAACAGGTACATATCAGAGAAGTTGTCAAAATCTCATGGTGACACTATTGAAGGAAAAGTCATTTTTAAAATTTTCATTAATAATAGTTTGGCCAATGATATTTGCAAATTTTTCAGTTAGGTGTTATAACTGGCGTCATCTGTTGTTTGATAACTATACTGAGAACGTTTCACAATGTTTCCGATATTGCACGCGAGATGGCGCTGTCTTGGATTTTCCTTTTGCTTGATCCCTAACTAGACTGAGCCGGTTGTTTATTGTTATTAACAATCAACCATACTATTTTGTAAATACACACATCAAAAGTGTCTAGGGATCAAGCATTTTTATGCGGATTTCTTGAGATTGAGATGTGGCTTTGTAATAAATTTATGATTTTATAAATTTATATGGATCCTTTTTGGTGCATTTCATAATTTGAATCAGGAACTGTGAATCAAATTCGATTAAAAGATGAAAATCAGCTGTCAATATTTTCCCTATAAAAACATACAACGCATTGAAGACATTATTAGTGCTACTGTTTCCCTACTACTGATTAAAACTAACGTTATTATGGAGCGGCGACGTCATTTAAGCAGGGAAGAAATGCTCAGAGCCGTGGGAATGATAGAAGCTGGTTCCCGGCAACGTACTGTGGCTTTAGCTCTGAATACAAGTCAGAGTGTTATCAGTCGACTTTGGACACGTTACCGAAGCACTGGTACCGTGGCTGAGCGCCATGGAGGACGGTATCGCTGCACCACACGGAGACAAGACCGATACATTCAAATCTTAACTCGAAGAGCTCCAACAATAACCGCCATGATGTTAGCCGTGAGGCTTCATCACTCTTCAGGGAACTTAATTAGCGACCAAACAGTCAGAAACCGCTTGCATGAAGTAAACCTTCATTCCCGAAGACCGCTACGGGTACCACCTATAGCAATGCACAATCGTAGGATTCGATATCAATGGGCTCTTGAACACAGAAATTGGGCAGAAGAACAATGGCGTTTCGTGTGCTTTTCTGATGAGTCTCGTTTTGGTATGAGACCGGATACAAGACGTATACGACACTGGAGAACCCCTGGACGCCAACAGCGATTAAAATCCTGCCAGGAAGTCCATCCTTATAGTGGTGGAACCATCATGGTATGGGCGGGTATTTGGATCGGCGGAAGAACTGAGTTGATTTGGATCAGAGGCAACCTCAACGCTCAAATTTATGCCGAGACGATTGTATCAGACGTCATCGTTCCTCTACAAGTGCAAATCGGTCCCTTATTTCAGTTAATGCATGATAATGCAGGACCGCACACCGGAAGAGTTGTAAGACAGAGTCTCGCCGCAGCTAACATCAATGTCCTGCCCTGGCCTGCTCAGTCGCCAGACTTGAACCCGATTGAGCATGCATGGGATATGCTACAGAGAAGAGCTCTGCCGAATATGGAGGGTATCCAGTCGCAAGAAGACCTTTTTTTGTTGTTGCAACGAACATGGGCGGCCATTCCACAGCGTGATTTGGATGAACTCATTTTGAGTATGCCAAACCGATGTTCTTGTGTTGTTAGTGTTCGCGGTAGGAACACGGATTATTAATTGTTCAAGTTACCCAATAAAATTTTAGAGAAAACTGTTATTTCAGTCTTTTTTTCGAACTTTTGTGTTAGTGGTTCAAATGTCAAATATCCCTTTATTAGGAAAATGGCAAATTTCTTTATTAATGCAAAGGTGACTTGGTTTATCGTTACTGTGACAAACGAAAACACTTTATTTGATGAATCCTTAAAGAAAATTTTAATTAATATCAATCAGGAGAAAAGTTATTGCAAAAATATATGTTGATCCCTAGACACTTTTGATGTGTGTATTTAGCCATTACTTACTTACTAAATAACTATTGGTGGTAGTATGGCTGTTTATTGATAAATAAACAAAACCAAATCGAGGCGACCCGGCCAGTACTCGACGACTGGCTCGGGAGAAGGCACGGCTCCCTGTCGTTAAGGGTGACGCAGGTGCTGTCGGAGCACGGCTGCTTCGGCAAGTACCTGTGCCGCATAGACAGGGAGCCGGACGCTCGGTGCCACCACACTACTACTAGACGCAGTACGGGGAGGATACGGCGCAACATACTCTCGCCGATTGTGTAGCCTGGGAGGAGCAGCGCCGCCCCTGAGGCGATGGTACTGCACGGGGTAGTTTAACACCTTACTACCCCGTGCAGGAGACAAGGCCCGGACAGTCCGAGCCAGCACGAGAGTGTGGGGCCGCGGCAGATTCATGGACTCCCGATATAAGAAACACCGGGGTGGTTTGTAGTCAGTACGAATCTAACAGACCCCGTCGCCCATCCCAGGGCGGCAAACATCCATGAGGATTTCCACCCCGGAACAAAAAAAATAGTGTTTAAACTACGTTGCGTGTCGCGGGTTCGATTCCCGCACGGGACAGATATTTGTATGCCTAAAATTTGTTTCAGTTCAGAGGTCTGGCGATATTGTCGCGATTGGCGTCTGTGTATGTGAGTTTATATGTTTGTAAACGCACCCACGATACAGGAAAAATTCCTAGTGTGGGGGAATGTTTAAAAAAAAACATTATTCCATAATATCATAAGTTGAATGTCACTATTCAACTTATCCAAAAATAACGCTTTCGAGTTCAGCAACAGGTCAAACCACCGGTCAAAAGAACTAGTCTATATACTCGGCAGTATAACGTAACCATTGCGAGTTTTATGAATCGTGGGCTCAACTAACAACGCCATCTATCGAGCGAAAAGGAAGTATTGAGTATACATTTTAATGTAGTGGTCAGTTTAAAAATTTCTTTGCTTATTGATTCTGGTGCTTCCTTGGAATCTCAATTTACTTATTCAGTGATAGATAAAAACACAGACTTGTCTGCAAAGAGAATCAAATTGAAACTCGTCTTTTTATTTAACACAAGTCTATGTATACAAGATCGCGAGTACAGAATTGAAGATGAAATAAAAGGTCTGATGTTTGTGTTGATTGTCATAAGGCTGTTCCGATACTTTACTCAGCGAGACTACTACACCATGAGATTTTAAATAATTTCTCTTATTTTAAAACAAAATTGCACTTTTATAGTTTCTAGTTTTTCTTTTCTAGTTTTCGTTTATTGACTTGATAGTGCTATGGCTGTTGAGAGTATGTCATGCTCACTCAAATGTCTCGCTGGTGGTGGCGTGTGTGTTGGGTCATTAGGTTCCCTTCAATATGGTTGAGCTGAATGATGCTGATCCATACGTCATGTTCGTGAACGGACGCCGTCAGAGGGGACTGGTCATCTCATAGCTGCTACGGCGTATTTTAAATTCTGAATGATTGTTTTTTTTTTCCATAATGGACGCTCTCAGCGTACAATATATTTCTGCATCGTTCTCACACGATTGATTTTAAAATGAATGATGTAATCAAATATTTGTATCAATAGCTTGATTATTTAAAAGAGTGTCCATGGAGTTTCTTGCCCGTTCTTCTCCATAGGTACCTACTCTTTGGAATGGGCGACTAGCTTCACCTTACTGACTGACCGACCTTCTGACAATTCAAAAGTGCCTGTAACTGGTTTATTTGAAATAAATGCTTTGATTTTGATTTTGATTTTTTTTCAATAATCCTCAAGTGCCCAAAAAGCTGTACAAAGGTTAAGTACATAAAGAGTGGTGCACAATTAACCACTTTTTATGCACTTAACCACTCTATATACATATCTTCTTCCGAACGCTCGACCGTTGCCGAACAGTGACGAAGATTTCTATGCGCATTATCACTTTGGGAGACCTGTACACTTAGTAATTTGGTGGCCATTTGTGAAAGAGATGCGTAAGCTCAAGGTTTAATGCCACTAAAAGCGAGGTTGTGGTTTTAAAATTCGGAATATTACGCCCAGAATACACAATAGGGTATTTGACTAAAAAAAACTTTTAACTTTTAACTTTTTTGGAATTTTTTTTTTAAAAAAAATTCCAAAAAATACTAGACATGTATTTTTTAATCCATACTAATATTATAAATGTGAAAGTGTGTTTGTTTGTTTGTTTGTCCTTCCTTCACGCCGTAGCTAAGCAACCAATTGACCTGATTTTTGGCATACAGTTAGTTGAAAAGATGGAAAGTAATATAGGCTACTTTTGGTCCTAAAAAAACTTCAAGTTCCCAAGGGAGATTACTGGAATATTTGTATGTGTACACCAAATATCCTAATATTATAAATCGGAAAGTGAGTTTGTTTGTTTGTTCCGCTTTCACGCCGTAACTACTAAGCCGATTGTTTTGAAATTTTGCAGATGTAAAGTTAGAAGTCAGGATTAAATAATAGGGTACTTTTTTTATCCCAGAAAAAAAATATATTCACGAGGGAAATCTAAAAGCGCGATATAACCGATCTCCACGAGAGCGAAGCTGCGGGCGGAAAGCTAGTTTTTCATATAAACAAAAAATTAAGACGACACAGTGCGTTGAAAACTCGTGTGACGTCACTGCACGCTACACTTTTTAGCGCGCAGTGATGTCACTAACCACCACTCCTGATCTTTGATGCATTTTATATTTGTCAATTTTTATTGATTTGATAACACAAAATATACGTATCCAATATTTTTCTATAATCTGAATAACGGACTAAATAGAATCATTTTTTTTTACGCAAGAACATCCCTATTGGTGATGTTACAAGCAACACCATTAAAAGTAAGTAGTCAAATTTAAATACCTCAGCCATTTGGTCTCGGTTTCTCTCACGGTTGACCAGAATATAGATAGGGGGGAGCGTGGTCGTTGGCAGTCCGATGCGATAAAACAGTAGAAATTAAAATCAAAATCAAAGCATTTATTTCAAATAAACCAGTTACAGGCACTTTTGAATTGTCAGAAGGTCGGTCAGTCAGTAAGGTGAAGCTAGTCGCCCATTCCAAAGAGTAGGTACCTATAGAGAAGAACGGGCAAGAAACTCCATGGACACTCTTTTAAATTATCAAGCTATTGATACAAATATTTGATTACATCATTCATTTTAAAATCAATCGTGTTAGAACGATGCAGAAATATATTGTACGCTGAGAGCGTCCAGTATGGAAAAAACAACAATTCAGAAATTAAAATACGCCATAGCAGCTAAGAGATGACCAGTCCCCTCTGACGGCGTCCGTTCACGAACATGACGTATGGATCAGCATCATTCAGCTCAACCATATTGAAGGGAACCTAATGATCCAACACACACGCCACCATCAGCGAGACATTTGAGTGAGCATGACATACTCTCAACAGCCAGAGCACAATCAAGTCAATAAAAGACTAACCCAACAAATAGATGCTTTACAGCAAGTACATTGTGCTCACACGTGTTCCATGCAATTATACAATACTAAGAAATTGAATCTACACAATGCAAAGACAGTTTTGTCCAAGGTTCAGCTATTGATTATTAGATTATTAGAGCACTATCTTTCCGCCCGCGGCTTCGCCCGCGTTAACTTCGGTTATATCGTGCTTTTTATATTTCTCTCGGGAATATCAAATTTTTTCGGGATAAAAAGTACCCTATTATTTAATCCGGACTTCTAACTTTATGTCTGCAAAATTTCAAAGCAATCGGTTCAGGAGTTACGGCGTGAAAGTGGTACAAACAAACTCACTTTCCGAAGTATAATATTAGTAAGGATATATTTGGTGTACATATACAAATATTCCAGTAATCTCCCTTGGGAACTTGATGTTTTTTTGGGACCAAAAGTAGCCTATGTTACTCTCCATCTTTTCTAACTAACTGTATGCCAAAAATCATGTTGATTGATTGCTTAGCTACGGCGTGAAGGAAGGACAAACAAACACACTTTCACATTTATAATATTAGTATGGATTAAACTCTTGTCCCTATCTAATCCAGTTAAAGTTGTGGTTTTGTTTCGATCACATTTCGTATCGCGCTAAAGTTTTAACTTAGATTGAAGTAAAATCAATGTATGAGTGAATTATTATTTCGTCGGATATAATAATTAAAACTAAATAAATTATAAGTAAATCCAATCGTCTAGACGTCATTTTGACAAATGGCACAGAAAAAGTTAGCTTTGTTTCAACTTTTTCATTTGACAGTCATTACGTTCCAATTGTGATAGCAAGTGTCCGATAGCCTGGGGGGCAATCGCGCTAAAATAATTTAACCAAAACAGAATTGCATCGCAACCAAACTATAACTTTAGTTATGTTTCGTGTCGCGCTAACCTTTTGGCCGATGGTTTAACCATAACTGAATCACAATTGAAACGTAATGGCTGTCAAATGAAAAAGTTGAAACAAAGCTAAGTTTTTCTGTGTACAAAATGATGTCTAGACGATTAGATTTACTTATAATTTATTTAGTTTTAATTATTATATCTGACGAAATAATAATTCACTCATACATTGATTTTACTTCAATCTAAGTTAAAACTTTAGTGCGATACGAAATGCGATCGAAACTAAACCACAACTTTAACTGGATTAGATTGGGACAAGAGTTTAATTTCTACTGTTTTATAGCATCGGACTGCCAACGACCACGCTCCCCCCCTATCTATATTCTGGTCAACCGTGAGAGAAACCGAAACCAAATGGCTGAGGTATTTAAATTTAGTGACTATTTTTAATGGTGTTGCTTGTAACATCACCAATAGGGATATTTCCTGGGTAAAAAAAAATTGATTCTTTTTAGTCCGTCATTCAGATTATAGAAAAATATTGGATACGTATATTTTGTTTTATCAAATCAATAAAAATTGACAAATATAAAAGGCATCAAAGATCAGGAGTGGTGGCTGGTGACGTCACTGCGCGCTAAAAGTGTAGCGTGCAGTTACGTCACACGAGTTTTCAACGCATTGTGTCGTCTTCATTTTTTTTTTATATGAAAAAAGAAAAAATACGTATCTAGTATTTTTTGGAAATCTAACTGACGGACTAATTAGTTTTTTTTTTTAGTCAAATACCCTATTGTGTACTCTGGGCGTAATATTCCGAATTTTAAAAACCACAACCTCGCTTTTAGTGGCATTAAACCTTGAGCTTACGCATCTCTTTCACAAATTGCCACCAAATTACTAAGTGTACAGCTTATTGGCACTTGAGGATTATTGAAACTATAAAAGTGCAATTTTGTTTTAAAATAAGAGAAATTATTTAAAATCTTATGGTGTAGCAGTCTCGCTGAGTAAAGTATCGGTGCAGTCTTATGACAATCCCCAAAAACATCAGACTTTTTATTTCATCTTAATTTTTTTTTTTTTAATAATTGTAAACTAGCGCTTGACCGCAATCCCGCCTGATGGTAAGCAGTGATGCGATCGTTGATGATAAAGCGCGCTAGTTTATTAAGAGCCTATTCACTCAGAAAAACTGAGCGAATTGGAAGGAAGACGGCAGTTGAGCGAGGTGATGCAATGTTAAACCCAACAACACGAAAAACGATGCTGCGCCAAAGGGAGATTGATCTGAAGACCCTCCACGACCAAACTCCCAACACAACAATACTAGGCGCATCGTACCCGGCACACATCGCAACACAACTGCTCAGACCCGTCCTCCGTACGGCTTCACCAGACATCATGCCGGAACACGACAAATCGCTTGACGGCAAAACTTTGTCTGGTGGGTGGTAACTTCTGCCGGCGGCCGATCTTCAATTCTCTACTCGCGACTTTTTATACATAGACTTGTGTTAAATAAAAAGATGAGTTTCAATTTTATTCTCTTTGCAGACAAGTCTGTTTTTGAGATTCCAAGGAAGCACCAGAATCAATAAGCAAAGAAATGTTAAACTGACCACTACATTAAAATGTATACTCAATACTTCCTTTTCGCTCGATAGATGGCGTTGTTAGTTGAGCCCACGATTCATAAAACTCGCAATGGTTACGTTACACTGCCGAGTATATAGACTAGTTCTTTTGACCTGTGGTTTGACCTGTTGCTGAACTCGAAAGCCTTATTTTTGGATAAGTTGAATAGTGACATTCAACTTATGATTGATTATGATTCAACAGTTAAAGTTGTGGTTTAGTTTCGATCACATTTCGTATCGCACTAAAGTTTTGACTTAGATTGAAGTAAAATCAATGTATGGGTCAGGCAGCGCAGAGCTCTAAGAGCCTTGACGACCTTGTTTTCACTCCTACACAAACCCTGTTCTCCTTCTTATCTTACTTCACATTTCCAATATTTATTCTCTGCGCATAATAAGAATCTGCGCTCTTCCAATAATTGTCTTTTACGATGTCCTTCTCACCGCACTGGTTTTCTTAAGTCTTCATTTCTGGTTCAGGCGGTTTTCCTTTGGAATGATCTTCCTCAGACTATCAGGATGTTTACAAGTCGGTACACATTTAAAGTGAAAGCTCGGGAATACCTACGCAAGAAATTGGCAGATTCATCACATATATAATTTTTTTTTTCTTTTCTCTATCTATGATTTTTTTTTTTTAACTCTCTCTTCTGTTTATATTTTGTATGTATGTATTTATGTATTTATTATAATTTTTTTTTTCTCTCTCTTTTAACTTTAATTTGTTTGCACCTACCATGTTTTGTCTCTGCATCACCTCAAGGTAGACTGGTAGAAAATGCCTAAGGCATTAAGTCCGCCATTGTGCAATGTTTGTGCATAAAGTTTAAATAAATAAATAAATAATTATTATTTTGTCAGATATAATAATTAAAACTAAATAAAGTATAAGTAAATCCAATCGTCTAGACGTCATTTTGACAAATGGCACAGAAAAAGTTAGCTTTGTTTCAACTTTTTCATTTCACAGCCATTACGTTCCAATTGTGATTCAGTTATGGTTAAACCATCGGCCAAAAGGTTAGCGCGACATGAAACATAGGTAACTAAAGTTATAGTTTGGTTGCGATGCAATTCTGTTTTGATTAAATTATTTTAGCGCGATTGCCCCCCAGGCTATCGAACATGTATATGTGTCCATGTCGCTACATGTGTTATCTACTACTAGTTTTAATTTGTAATTGTTTGTTTTTTTTACTCAAAGCCAGTACACACTATGTAGCCAGGCATATTGTACGTTACGGAATTGCATCGCTGACAGGTGCAGCTATACAGGAGCTAAACTTAGCATTCGGGAACACTGTTGGAGCTGCTGAACCTTGGACAATACTGTCTTTGCATTGTGTAGATTCAATTTCTTAGTAGGTGTTGTACAATTGCATGGCACACGTGTGAGCACAATGTACTTGCTGTAAAGCATCTATTTGTTGGGTTAGTCTTTTTTGTTGTTGTTTTTATTTTTGTGTGTTTTTCCATAATGGACGCTCTTAGCGTACAATATATTTCTGCATCGTTCTCACACGATTGATTTCAAAATGAATGATGTAATCAAATATTTGTATCAATAGCTTCATAATTTAAAAGAGTGTCCATGGAGTTTCTTGCCCGTTCTTCTCCATAGGTACCTACTCTTTGGAATGGGCGACTAGCTTCATCTTAATGACTGACCGACCTTCTGACAATTCAAAAGTGCCTGTAACTGGTTTATTTGAAATAAATTCTTTGATGTGATTTGATTTGATTTACTAATAAAGGATAAGTGCATACTAACACTATATGAATTCACTGGTCTAAAATGTTTGGAGTTGAATTAGGTTAGGGTCGCCAGAAAAAATTAATACCTACAATAAAAGACATGGTAGAGGAGAAAGCCTCATCAGGCGTAAGTCAAGTAATAAAACAAACACTTAGAATAATTGAAACAAGCATTCATTTATAATGTGTGATTAAGGAGTTAAAAATTCTATATATTTTTCAAACCTTTGGTTACAACTCCACTAAGTGTTATTTTTTATATGTGACTTTTTTCAAATTTAATCATTTAGGACCAAAAATCTAAATTATTCATTATGCAGTAGGTATTATGAGCTTTTTTTTATTTCCGTGCTTTATAATACAAAAGTCTGCTTTTACGCTACAAAATATCCTTCTAAAATAAATAACAATAAAAAATAATAAATCTAATTACTGTATAAGTACATATATGGGTTGATGTGTTCAAACACTTATACTCAGTTTTTCTCGAGTCAGCACATGTCTTACAGATGTCTTATAAAGGCAGGCGCGTGCGCTCCTTACAAGCAGAAAAGCTCTGCATACCCTAATAGTCTTCTAAAATTATAATATACTGTAAAATAATTTATATACTACAAAGTTAAAACTAAAAGACTTTGTTAATCAGTTATTGATAAAACTGCCATCTATTGGGCCTAGTGCTAACGAGACACATTAGTTGCCTTAGGCGCGACACCCGCGCCTCTTACGGCGTAAGCATAAACAAAATGTGCCTCTTCCGTATCTGTCTGTGTATAAAATTATTTGCTTGTGTGCCTAAACTGTTGTGTACGTGTGCGTGAAATTTCTTTGGGTTTAAAGCCCATGATAAGCACAGCTTCTAATAATGCGACGAATTTAAGAAGTTCAGAAATATAGCATGATTGTTGTTCGTTCAAATACCTTTTTATTTTAGCAGCTTATGTTGTTTCATTATTGGTGTTTTTGTGTTAAATATGTATTGATTGTTTTAAGCGGAATTGAATATTCATTTATTTTAGAGTTTTTGGTTTAACACAAAAGAAAGGTTGTCTTTATAAAAAGTATTATGATAATTATATGTGGTTAGCAGGTTGTGTAGTGTGTACAAATAAATTGTTTTGTTTCTCGTATAGGTATATTATTTTAAAACACGGCTTTCACAGTTCGACGTTATAAAAACTTAAAAGACCTTAAGTTTTTCAACCTACTTGCTTTTGAATTTCAATACTATACTTTATGTTGTAATAATTTTCCTGAAGTTTACAAATTAGCAAAATTTAATAGTTATGATTCCAATGAGTAGTGCATTACGCATATTTATGAAAAGCCAAAGCAGACTCATAGATTTGTCTATCTGTCCATTTTAAAAGAACTTTTAGCGATTTCAAAACGATCTTATATATATTTGATTTTTACAGAGTTATTTAAAAATAGATAGGCGCGTTGATTTAATTTATAGATAGTGAAATATTTTTTTTTAGTTTTTTGAGAAATAAATTATTACTTATTTACAGTTGAGTTAGTAATACCATTTCATTGTATTTTGACAGCCTACATGGCGTAGCGGTAGCGAACGCGGCCGCTGCGTAAGGAGGCGCGGGTTCGATCCTCGCGCAGTGTAAGTATTTGTATGCATGAATATGAATATTTGCACTGGTCTGGTCGTATCTCGGAAAGCACGTTAAGCCGTTGGTTTCGGTTGCCATGCGAACATCTAGTGGCAGTCGTTACGGGTTGTTGGAGCCCACAAAAGTCCAACAATTGGTCTAACTTCAATGCTTCGATATTGCCTTCGCGTTGTGGAGGTCAGACGGCAGTCGCTTCACGGAAATTGTCGAAATTTCGCCAAAATCAGCAATTAGACTGGAAAAGCGGACCCCAGATTCCAAAGCTTTGGATGCGACTGGTATTAACCCTGAGATGATGATGATTTCATTGTATTCATTTGGGCAAATAAAAAATACCTAATGCCCCACGTATATCATTTATTTGACTTGTTCTTATCATCAATCACATACTTAGATGTTCATTGTAGCCACGCACAAACATCAATTCAATGTTGATATGCGAAAAAGTACGCGACTATGTTAAATTGAAACTACGTCTAAGTTACGTTTTTTAAGTTTTACCATATATAAGCACAGAGATTTGGATAGCAGGTATATTTATGCATACCCCCAATAAAATCTTTGTGCACGCCCCTGTATAAAGGGTGTATCTGACATCGACGCACAAACGAGTACCATGTATCCAGTACATGATTCTGAACCCCCCAGTGGAGGAATTTTGAGTCGGCTTTTCCCCGATTAAATAAAAATAATATACAGTTTTTTTCACTTGAAACCGTTCATAATTGCTATACTTTTTATACTTATATACGAATTAGTTAATTCGTTAATTACACAAAAAAGCGCAATGTGAACAATATTAGAAAAACTATCCTATCAGCTGATTTAATAGAGTTCACATCAGGGATCACCGTCACACCTACAAAGACGCACGGCGGCACGCTTGTAACGTTCAACGGCCGAGCCGACACTTTTTTTTAAACACTATTATTTTTGTAACCACTCATTAACGACATAAATGACTATCATAATTTTGTTAGTGGCATGCGGTGTAGCCTTTTCGCGTAGTTTGCGTTACGATGTCAGATACACCCTGTATATTTTCGCGATGGTGGTTCCATGGAGAAAGATACTGCTCCAGATGTTCGAAAAATGTGTTTGGTCAACAACTTAACCAACGCAATGAATATTGTTGAACTGACAAAATGTAACCCATTGCTACCGATGGTGTGGTACACAATTACCGTGGCCTCTGTATAGCGCGCGCTTGGATTCCCCGCGGCCTGCGGGGCAAACAACAAGTTCCTTTCACAGTCCGTATACAATATGTAAAGAAAACCCTGTCCGACCCATAAGGATAATAAAGGTTAGGTAAACACATGACCAAATAGAATATAAAATTTTACGTAATCACCATAGAAACAATACTAATGAATTTTGAAATAATCTTTTTTTCCCGCGAATTAATTCCAACTTCCCCGAAATTTGGCATTTTTTAAAAAAGTGACAACACCGGTATTATTATGAGCGAATAGCGATGCGATCACGTGCCGCGTGCCCTGCCGCCTGCCGCCCGCGGAAGGGTGGTAACGCATATTTATTAAGTTACCTCTTTTGCGAAATATTATTATATATTATTATTTTTTTAGGTGGATTTTTTTTTAAGTTTATCCCAGTTTTGTATGCATTAGTAGAATCAGTTATCGATACCTAACAACACCTTCACGGGTCGGACAGGGTTTTCTTAACATACTGTATATTGTCCGCTCCTGACATATTTTTGATCGCTATGTTTATAATCGCATCAAAACTGTCTATAGAGTAGGTATCTTAATATGACAGATTTAAACTAAAATATTATTTTTAATTCTTTTCTAAATGGAATAGAAAAAAAAAGATGCACTCAACTTAAAATTACTAGTTACAGTGGCGAAGGGTCCATACAAGCCGATTCCCACCGGGTTACCTTTCCAAAAATCAGTTCCATATTCATACAAAACTATTTACATTCTATTTCATTAACAAAGTATTATTAATCAAATGCCGGCGCGATTTACAATAGCAATCGTAATTTTTAGCAATACCCTAAGTATCATATTTCATTTTATAGTCGTAAATTAATCAGCGCTTCAATTTTTCGTACTTCTTTTCGTAGTTCTCATTGAAGGAAGCCGACGAATTTCAGCTTACCTCGGTCAACGTTTTACTATGAGGCGAAAAGAGACAGAGCGTGTCAGACCATCTCTTTCTAATGCTCGCTAACCGTCGGTAAAACTTGATAAATATAGGCTAATGCCAAGCGGCTTGTAGTTCTCTCCTCTCCTCTATTAGAAAGAGACAAAGAAACCACGCCACTACAAGAAAGGAAACACGACAAAATTTCAAAACAAGACGCATTGCATTAGAATATAAATAAAGTTGTGATTGTGTATAATTTGCTTTATTTTTGCTTAATATTTTTGTTGGTTTTGGATCGGTGTTTGTGTGGTTCGGTTTTTAACACTTTATTATTTTTGTAATTTTTTATTTTATTTTTTCTTGACTCTTATTCCCTAACAATAGGTACTTAACTTAGTACTTACTAACAAGCATGCATGTGTGGTATGGAGATGCACGTCATATCATACTTGAAAGACACTGTTATCAAATCATCAGTCCTTTTTTGTATGGTGAAGGTGGGGCTTTTGATATTATTCTTATCTGAAGACCTCCTCCAAGATATCCTGCAGTAGGTAAGTGTATAAGTGTTTATTTTTTTGGACCGGCTTCCCTTTGTCAAAATTTCACCCTTCGCCACTGCTAGTTACTAAGTAATTAGTTTGTGTTTAAAGTTCAAGTTTTCAAATTAATAGATAGATCTTCAAAATCATCATCTACGTGTGACGGCGCCGGCGCCGTGGCAACACGAAGATGTTAACAAACTCGAATGGAGGCTTCGTTCCTACCTACATTATTTTAACTCCATAATTACACAAAGAAAAACCAGAGTAACATCAGTTATCTTTATAATATAAATATTGTGGTATAATTCAGCTCAAAATATGCCTATCATTCTAATTTTAATTGAGTTTAACAATACTCGCTTATTTTTTAGTTAGATGACGCCGCTAGTGTAACTAGCGGCATCTACTGCTTAATAGCAATACTGATAACTTTTCAAAATACTTCTTATATCGCACGAAAGATGGCGTTGACTCAGGTGTTTTTCTGACGTGGCGGGCTGAAAGTCGTATTCTTAGTGATATTATTTTACAATAATAAGGCCCGAACTTTCAATCTTCAATTACTTTGATGAATTTTCACTTACCCTACAAACATAATTGTTAACAAATTACGTCAATTATTATTACCAAAAAAAAAAATGTAAAATACTTAAAATGTAAATTAATCATAACTTTTTTTTATAAATTATGTCTTTTATATTACGAAATGCCAAACCATTTAAAGATCCGCAAACATTCTTGATGCTGCACTATTCCCTAGTAAGATCTATATTGGAGTACTGCTCCTCTGTGTGGTCTCCAATGTATAGTACTCACATAGATCGCATAGAATCTGTACAGAGAAGATTTGTCAGAATTTTAAGCGCGAAATGTGGTCTCAGAAGTAAACTCCCCAATTACCACGAGAGACTCACACACTTTCGCATGAAGTCTTGAGAGGACATGGGTCATTGATTTAATTTTACTCAATAAAATTGCTAATGGCTCCTTTGATATTAAATTACTTGACCAGTTAAACTTCAAAATACCAACTCGATCTGTACGCACTCCACAATTATTCAGTATTCCCGCTAGTAACAGTAATGTTTCTAAGAATAACCCGTATCCAGAATGTGCAATCAATATAATACAATACGCCCTAAGGTAGACTTGTTCCTGAACAGTTTTAATGACTTTAGAAATTGTTTGTATAAATTGTAATTGTTTGTATAATGTCACTTAGTCACTTGCTCATATTAATCCGCCTCTAACGAAGCATATTATTAATCAATGAATGTTATGTAAAGGAGAACGGAGGTCTTAAACTCAATATGGCGAAGACGGTGTACATGGCCAGCAACACGACAGACCCTATGTCTGTGTGCATAGGCGGAGACATGGTCGAATGCACAGACCAGTTTAAATACTTGGGGTCTGTGCTCTACATGTCCGGCGACATAGATTGCGACGTTAAGGCACGCATTTCCGCAGCTTGGGCAAAATGGCGTGAGGTGACAGGTGTCATTTGTGACCCCAAAATGCCGGTTAAGCTTAAAGGGCAGGTCTATAAGACCATCATTAGACCTGTTCTTCTGTATAGCAGCGAGGCGTGGCCTGTGCTTGAGCGACACAAGCAGGAGCTGCGTGTCACGGAGATGAATATGCTGCGGTGGATGTGTGGAGTTACGCGGAAAGACCGCATCAGGAACTCCCGCATCCATGGCGGTCTTCGTGTCCGTGACATAGCAGACAAACTGCAAGAGGGTCGCATACGCTGGTACGGTCACGTCTTACGAAAACCGGCATGCTACGTGGGTAACAAATGTCTTGCCATGGCACCTCCGTCGGGCCGGAACAAGCGAGGTAGACCAAAGAAGTGCTGGCTTGACGTCGTAAGAGATGGCATGCGTGCCAACAATCTCACACCACGGGATGCCAGAGATCGTGCGCAATGGAGGAGTAAGTGTAGGAAAGCGGACCCTGGGCTCCAACGCGGAAGCCGCGGATGCAACCGGGATTATACGCTGAGATGATGAAGATGATGATGATGTTATGTACGGGAATAATTGGACTTCACATTGTATTAACTGTGTTGATTTTCTTAGTCTGTAGTTTGATACCATGCTTATTAAATAAAATAAAATAACCAAATTTACCCCTAACTTTTATTTTATTTTTACCGCCTAGAGTGCACCACTACGGCCAAGTGCTAAGATCTTGGCAGGATGTCTGAAAGCAGCTGGATGAGAGTTGCCGAAAATCGAGCCAATCTCGTGGTCGCTGGTGAGACTGCCCGAGCGTGGACACTTTTGGGCCTGTAGCCAATGTAAGATCGCTTCGTAGCGAAACGAAATCGAATATTAAACCAACCAATAACGAAAAAGATTGATCACGCGACGCGATAAATCACGTGGTCAATCGTTCCCGCCATTGATTGGTTTGGTATTCGGTTTCGCTTCGCTACGAAGCGATGTTACATTGGCTACATGCCCAGTAGGCCTAGTATGAGTTTTCAATACGAAACTCGATCGTCAATATCGAGCGCGTTTGACTCAGCGATTGGCCCGCTTCAAGGTCGTAAGAACTCTCAACCAATGAGAGCGCCAAACGCGCTCGATATCGTCGAGCGAGTTTCGTATTGAAAACTCATACTAGGCCTACTGGAGTCGTTTGTCGAGTCGAATGTGTTAATGGGTTACATTTCTTAGTAACAGCCAGTGTCTTTAAATTGACTGTGTGATACCTACGTGCCACAAAGCACATGGTGTTGTTGGTTCTGCTTCTGATTTGTCTCCGATCGTGTCGAAGGGGGTGCACTTGTCTTTGCGCACAAGCATTGTTTTCTATAATATCTCCTGCGCCGGAGGCTAGTCTTTGATGAGATCGACGGTCATGCTCGGCATACTGTTGGTATGTGTATGTTAGATAGGTGTTACCAACCCAAAAAAAACAACCAAATTATTTTTCAAATATATTTCAGTAATCAAAATATAATAATAGGCTTATATGTTAATAGTTACAAATCGTATCCTGTGGCCAAATCGAAATCAACATGGAGTCGCCACAAAACATCAATAGACGCTTATTTTATACAAGAAAAAAACCATACTGGAGGGTTACTTTGATGTGTTGAGACCATTATTGTTCCATTGTCAGACAAAGATGAAGCTATACAGAATGATTAGCGCTATCCCTTTTTCACAATGGAGCAATGGTGATTTTAAAACATCATAGTAGGGACCCTGATATCAAAAAAACCTTCAGCCAAATAATAATATTTACACGCAAAGTACATATCCAATAGAGTATTACATTTTTTTTTACATAAACCATGAATGTGCAGATTATTCACAACGTGAAGATTTTTTCGCCTTAATTTAAAAATACAATAAATAAAATATAAAACAAAGCTCTTAAATCTAAGTGAATTAAATTTTTTTAACATTTTAGTGCATTAAACACGTTTTTATTAAATTATTCTTTTAAAAAATTTTCTTTTTTGATAAAAATGATCGTATGAAACTTTTTCGTTTACAACTTTATATAATTATTAGCTATTTATTATCTTCGGTTATTCAGATAAATCAATACTTTTATCCTGTAATTTAAAAAAATGCGTTTATCGTTAGTTCGTTTACACAATGGCGACAAGTTGCACGATTTCTTTTAGGTCCAGCGCCCTCTGGCGGCACGACACGGCTAGGTATAGATCTCTATGCGACCAACAGAAAATATAACTTAAAAGTATTACAGTAAAATTCACATTTCATGGCAACGATGCCACGATATCATTGATGATGTCCTTTGGCATCAACATTTGAATTTAAAGTTTATTGTCATAGTTCTAAGTTATATGTCTATTCGTCGCATAAAAATCCCTTGCCATGCCACCTGGCTTCGGCCATTAACTCCTATTTTTTATTTTTAATATTCGTTAACTTTATTCTGTATCACATAAACACTGGTTATTGATAAATCAACTAACTCCTGGTTTCTTTTTAAAATTTACAATCGCGACAAAAAAAAAATGTCGTATAACCAAATCGCCATATTGCAACATTAATTGAATTATAAAATTTTCCAGCTAAGGTATGTACAATAGTCTTCTCGGCTACATAATATTTCTTTATAAAACAAATTTTTAGGCAAGCATTGACATCCTGAATCAGAATATTATCACAAATGATAAAATTTCAGTTCAACTAAAAGCATACAGGAACTTTAATATATTTACATCATGTAGGCTCTTTGTACACGGACAGTACTTGCGTCAAAATAATCGAGACATGCGACTGCGACTTTAAATCGGTTAGATTTTTTTTTCTTTATGAAGCAAGCAAAATCCGTCTACATAGGTTTTACAATACTTAAGTTAATTTTATCACATACTAAATAAAAATCAACTATTTCGTATGAGCAAATGTATATTTATATAACTACTGTTGGTCATTATTGATTTTTAGCATCGAAAGCAAACTGATTACAGTGAAAATTATAATAAAAGGGGGGCCCATTCAAAAATGCATATTAATTTGTATGATCGAAGTTTTCAAACGTCTGATGTTGCCGTTTTGAAAAAGAAATTGAAATATTTTCAAACAGACTAGTGATGGGCCCTCTACAAATAATTATATCACATTAAAATTTACTTTAAATTAACTTCATAAACAATGTTGGTATTACTTAGTACGGAATAAGAGCCTTTCTTAGAATTATTAAATAGCTGCTTCAAATAATCTTTACTAATATTATACATCGGAAAGTGAGTTTGTTTATTCCGCTTTCACGCCGTAACTACTGATCCATCTCTTTGATCTGGCTTTGAAATTTTGTAGACGTAAAGTTAGAAGTCCGGATTAAATAATAGGGTACATTTTATCCCGAAAAAATTTTACACTCCCGAGGGAAAACAAACATATTGTTAGCTTTATACCAGTTCGCTGATAGATGGCGCTGTGTGTTGTTTAAAACAATTACCTTGTTTTAAACGACACACTTTTGCAAACGAATCTACACATGTAAACTTAGAAGCTACGATAATTAATCCCCGAAAATTAAGAATCTAAAAAGCGCGATATAACCTCGGGGGCGAAGCCGCGGGCGGAAAGCTAGTACTAGAATAATAATAAAAATTAGAACTATTTTTAAATAAAATGTCGTTTAACGTCTTGCGTCACGTGGATGTAGGGAAGATGTTGTAATTGGGCGGGTCTCAATGCCGTAGGTATACACAATGACCGCTGGATAAAAACCTCCACACAATGAGCGTCTGAAGATGGACGGCGGCAACAAGTCCAACCCAGGAAGAAATGGCAAGTTGGCCTAGACGCAAACCGCGAAGGTTGGTTCGAGGTGGCGTGGGGAAAGAATTCTTGGTAAGATTTGGGGAAGTCTTTGCCCAGCAGTGGGACAAAAGAGAAATAAACACAAATGTGATGATGAGAACAAACTACCACTCCTATCTAAGAGATCTAAGCAAAATCTTCATTATCTACCTAGCCTTTTTCCAACTATTTTGAGTCAGCTTCGTATCTGACCTCCACAATCCAGTTACTACGATACCCCTGAACAAAATATTCACATGATATAAAGATAACTTTGAAATTTTCTATTATATTGTGGTCACGACACCCTATCCACCTAGTAACTGGGTTGTGGAGGTCAGATAGTCAGCCGCTCAGTGTAGTGTGTAATATACTGGTTATCAGCTGCGTACAGTTGGACTGGAAACTGACCTCAACATAAATGGCAGAAGGGTAGGTAGATAGTGACGTGGTTATGATTATGAACGCCTTAATATCATGTCCCGTGTGTCCTATTAGTTACACCTTAAAGAAACTGATGGACGCTGTCAATGGCGCCCAACAAGGGGCCGAATATTGACAAGCTAAGAATACCTTTTAATTGTTTTAGTTTTGCTTTGCTGGTATTTTGGCGTGGCTAACTGGCATATGATAAATCATTTCATTGTTGTTGCTTTTTTATGTTCATTACTGTACCAACATAGTATTGTATAAACCATGTGTTTTTTTAATTTTAAATGAACAGACAGCTGCTGGGAATCTGTGCTGCTAAAAAATGTCGATGGGTGGGCCTTTTGGGGACTGTCTTGTGTAATATTGACGTTAAAAAGTGCAGATTTACCTAATTTAAATAAATGACATTTGATTTTGAATGGCGCCCAACAAGGAGCCGAATTTTGACAAGCTAAGAATACCTTTTATTTATGTATATCTGATTAAAGGAATATGATTTATAGTTTTTTTGGTGGGAAAAACAACGCCGCGGTAAACAATGACTAGCCGAAGCTCTTATTTCGCACTTTAGCGTTTTAATTCTTATAAAAATAACACAAAAAAGTGGGCGTAATATAAAGATGGACGTTTTTCGTAAACTAATCAAAATCGGCTGAGCATAGTTTTATCTACATTTAGTACTATCTAAATTAGTCTTATTCATATATTCTGTATATTTCACCGCAACCATTACTGAACATAGGACAAACATATTTTTCATTCAAAATTAACTACATTTTGTATTGTACTAGTTTTGCATGCAAACTGAAAAAAAAATCCATACATTCAGATAAAGAGTACCTACCTCAATTAAATCCAGGCTATGGATTGTCCCAATTTTCTTTATTGATGTCAGTATTTTAAGATTACCACTCCTACGTTATTGACACCGCTATGTTCTGACCCGGACGAAGTGTTTCGCTTCGTCTTTTATACCGCGAACATTGAAGGTCTGGAAAATTTGCCTGCGGCTATCTTAACGTCTGATTGCAATTTAAGTGTGTTCAAGGCTAGAGTGAATAGACTCGACATTACTACCATCAGGCGAGATCGCGGTCAAGCAATAGTTAAAAAATCTCTGACCAACTAGGTCAGAGATTTTTTTTACTAGCTACATATGTTCAGTAATGACTTCGGTTATGTATTTATGTTATGTAAAATTTGCATACAATGTATACTTTGAAAGCGTTTTTTTTTCTATATTATATCATCATTATATTGTACAGATTAAGTCTGCGCCATATTTGTTAAGAAAAAGTCGTATATACGTCAATTTTGTCGCGCGATTTTGAGCATTTTTTTATTTAAAACGTAGCTGCAATTTGCTTATGCGTTGAAAATATTTAGAAGCAGGTTTGCGTTGGCGTTCAAAGAAAAATCGCAGCGATTTGTCGCATGCACTTACGACTGCAGCCTTAAAAACAACGTTATATCTATTTAATTCAAAGTTAGCAGCGACAAATCGTCGGTATGTAGGAAGCTTAACAAGTACGGCACTGACTACATTAATATACTACCTAAGTATGTTTAAAAAATAAAAATATTATATATCTGTACGTGGTCAAAATGGGATAGATTTTTTGTCATAAAACCAATGACTTTTTACATTATTTATTTTCAATTATTCTGAAAAATATTTTCATCATATCATTACGACAGATCTATTTCCATTCCCCACGATAGATTATGTTATATACGTACAATAATTTAAATTACATAAGTAACAGTTATTTAAAAATCGTCATATTCTCTTCAGTAATCCAAACTTTATACGTTTTAATATTTACACTATCGATCACGTTGCTTCGTTTCTTTTAACATTGTTTCGTTCTTTCCTAACCTATAGCACACGATTCAATTATTTCACAGAGTTCCGCAAATAAAAAAAAAATTACAAAACACGAAAAAAAAAATAACAACCGAATTATTTTCTAAAATTAAATGCACTCTATAAAATAATTCACCGCTAAATGGCAACATTATTAGCACTTTGACAGTTCAAATTCAGTGTTGCCATTACATTTACCTTTAAATCCTACTAAAAGCTGCCGAGCTCATAAAGGAGGTTGGTACGTGTTCGGTACTTTTTCTACCACTGGTACGAAGTGTTCTTGCCGAATTTTTGCACTTATCACATTAAAAAAGCAACACTATTCTCTATACATATTATGCAGCGGGGTTTGGATGTACTTTTGATTAAAAAATAAACGTGAAACTTAGAGAACTTGCAAGTTCGAAATATTAATAAGGATATAAGTTTACGTCTAAGACAATATATAGGCCATCTTATTCTTTCTCAAGATATAAGCGTGTATTTCAGGAATTCCAAGTTATAAATGAATCTTTGTGGCATGGAAAACTCTTTGGAGAAACTCGAATTGATAACAGTAATAGTGCGACATCCTGTACAATCGTTACTGTATATATAATATGTAAAGAAAACCCTGTCCGATCGATCGTATCGATAACTGGCTCTACTAATTAATACAAAGCCGGGCTAAACTTAAAAAAATACCCTCCTAAAAAATAAATATTATCTCACAAACTTACATGGCAATACATGCGCGGGCGACGGGGTGCAGGGCACGCGGCACGCGATCGCATCCCTATAATTTTACCATCGAAAATGGTGTTGTCACTTTTTAAAAATTTACCAAATTTTGCGGAATTTGGAATTAATTCGCGGAAAAAGAAGATTATTTCAAAATTCATTAGTATTGTTACTATGGTAATTATATAAAGTTTCATGTTTTATTTGGTCATGTGTTTACCTAACCTTTATTATCTTATGAGTCGAACGGGGTTTTCTTTACATATTGTATTCCCAAAAGTGGGAACAGCAGGCTTCGTCTCTGTGAGATAGAGTGGGCCGTAATCCACCACAGGAGGTTAATGCGTGTTGGTAGATGTTAAATGACCCCAAATAATTCATTACAGCACATGTCCGTTTCCTCATGCCGTGTTACTTCATCGTTCTGAGATTGGTAGTGAGGAAATAATTTACAAAAAGCCTATCTGGGTTCGAACTTATAAGCGGCGGCCGTTAGAACAGAGCACCACTGCTCTCTTCGAAGATGTGGTTTTCCTCAATAGTACCTGTTATTTTATACAAATCATTGCTCTTATCTGTACGTCGAGATGTGTTAAGCCCGAAATGGAACTACTAAACTCCATAGGTGTAGACACTTTAACTAAAGGTATAGGGTAAGGTATCTATCTCGGTGGTAGGCCATAACGTCGGCTGCCGGCAGAAGTTACCACCCACCAGACAAAGTTATGCCGCCAAGCGATTCGTCGTGTTCCGGCATGATGGCTGGTGAAGCAGTACGAAGGACGGGTCTGAGCAGTTGTGTTGCGATGTGTACCGGTTATGATGCGCCAAATATTGTTGTGGTAGGGAGTTTGGTCGTGGAGGGTCTCCAGATCAATCTCCCTTTGGCGCAACATCGTTGGTCGTGTTTTTGTGTTTAAAATTGCATCATCTCGCTCAACTGCCGTCTCCCTTCCTATTCACTAAGTTTTTTTAAGTGAATATGCTTAATAATCTAGCGCGCTTTATCATTAACGATTGCATCACTGCTTACCATCAGACGGGATTGCAATTAAGCACTAGTTTATGATTATTAAAAAACAAAAAAGGTAAACAAAAAAACCAACGTGTCGTTGTAAGTCGTTTACAACGTTGCTATATTGAAGAGTACAACTGCGACGTCGTATGACAACTGAAGTAACTGGTATTACGTTTAGTCGGTTAACTAAGTCACGTATTTTGTTTTTACTTCATCATCAACCTTTTATCGTCCCACTGCTGGGCACAGGTCTCCTCTCATACAGAGAAAGATTGAAGTGTAATCACCACGCTTGCTCAATGCGGGTTATTTATTATATAAGTCCAGGTTTGCTCAAGATGTTTTCCTTCACCTTCAGTCATTGGTGTCCAAGATATACTTAGAAAATACATATAACTTTAGAAAAGTTACATTGGTACTTGCCTGACCTGGAATCGAACCCGCACATTCATACTTGAGAGGCTGGTAACCACTAGGCCATCACTTTGTTTTCGCTTACCTTTAGTTAATTTATCTAAACCGCTGGAGTATGTAGAATTTCAGAACCTGAAGTTCTTTGGGTCATGGTAGCTCAGGATATTCAATTTTCTATAATTTGTAGAATATGGAAATCAGTGTTAGACAGTATGGTTGTGCAAATATGATTCTGTAATAAAT
The DNA here is from genome assembly GCA_037179545.1 of Sesamia inferens. Classification (NCBI taxonomy): domain Eukaryota; kingdom Metazoa; phylum Arthropoda; class Insecta; order Lepidoptera; family Noctuidae; genus Sesamia; species Sesamia inferens. The sequence goes on along the minus strand of CM073951.1, from coordinate 10,782,996 downwards.
ATTTATTTAGAAAATTATAATCATTAAATTCATTATTAGAACTCTCTGAGCCTTAACACAAAATCATAATAAAATCGTGTTTAAAAGGTATTTATTTATATAATCACTGTTTTGTGATAGTCAGTGAAATAAAATCGTTTGAAGACAATAGGGTAGATGACTAAAAAAAATAATTAGTCCGTCAGTCAGATTTCCAAAAAAATAAAATATAAACAAAAAATGAAGACGACACAGTACGTTGAAAACTCGTGTGACATCACTGCAAGCTACATTTTTTAGCGAGCAGTGATTTCACCAGCCTGATATTTGATGTCATTTATATTTGTAAATTTTTATTGATTTGATAAAACAAAATATACGTATCCAATATTTTTCTATAATCTGAATGACGGACTAAATAGAATCATTTTTTTTTACCCACGAAACATCCATATTCTAATTCGAGTTGTATTGATGTTTTTAATCATTATTATTCTGTTATATAGGTATTAAGAACAGGGTTTAAAGTAAGCTCATCCTACATAGGAAAGGGAGAACGCTCCGACTAGACGGGTATTGTGTCTGGCGGGCAACTGCCCGACATTTGATATCGGAAAGTTGTGTGAGCTAGTTGCGCGGTAAATTTTGTTTGCGAGATGCATGATTTCTGTGACGTCACTGTGGTATACTACACTGTATAAAGCTGTCCTAGTAACACTGCAAATTGTCAAAAAAGCAAATTAAGATGTTGTACTGAAAGAGAAGGTGCCTGGTACACCCTGGACGTTCAGCTCCGCGATCACCTTGCTGACTAGATATCATTATTATTACGCTATAAGCTTTTTCCATGACTTCCTGTCAAGGGAATCCAGTTATGGACTGTAATGAATTATTTGGATTTATAATGGTTTTTTGAGCAAGATAATTGTTAAGGGAACTCCATTTTCACGGTTAGGATTGTTAGCTGGGATGACACCTCACTCCTCCCTGATTTGAGGAAGAGGTTCCTTGGGTTAGGTAGAAAGAGTTTGACAGACGTTATGTGAGACATTCATGAGGATATTCCAATTCTGAGAAAATAAAAATAGAGTACGCAATTCTGACGTAACGTTTCCACTTCGCGGTGTCACACTACGCCTGCGCCGTTGTTTCCGTTAGTATATGTTGAACAAGATGGCCTATAGGTGAGTAGAGCTCCCCCCAGCAGTAGGCGGGCCGCTCGCCCCTGGCGGCACGTATCAGCTCGCCAGCAGCAGTACGACCAGCAGCAGTAGGGCGGGCTGCAAGCGCGCCGCCGGACTGTTGTACTTGCTGCTCTGCTCGCATGTACCTGCACGACAACACCGGGATTGTTATTGTCTGGAGGCATGGGTGCACCGAGGGGAATGAACTCCCCTGATTACTAAAACAAAGTATAAATGACGACTTATCTCTAACTTTTAAATAAAGTACGCAGTAGACACTGAGAAAATGCACGGTGTAATTACCAAAAAAACCGTGTGTGATTATACCACACAAAGATTACTCACTCAAAAAATTTGACTTGCCCTTCCTCTAGGCCTGACTTGCCCCCCTTAGGCCAGAATCTAGGTACGCCCATCATGTCTGGGTTCGAACCTGCCACCTCCAAGTTCACTTCGCGGCTGACACCACTAGACCACCGCTCGTTTACTCATTTCTCTTCTTTTTCAGCCTGTGGATGTCCACTGCTGGACAAAGGCCTCCCCCAAGGCTTTCCATGCGGACTGATCTTGTGCTGCCCGCATCCATCGGCTTCCCGCGACCTTCATTAGGTCATCGGTCCACCTTGTTGGGGGCCTCCCTATGCTGCGTCCTCCAATATGTGGCCGCCACTCCAGAACCTTACTGCCCCATCGGCCATCGGTTCTACGAGCAATGTGCCCTGCCCACTACCACTTAAGTTCAGCGACGTTAAGTTCTGCGGATCTCCTCATTTCTGATTCGATCACGCAAAGAAACTCCGAGCAAAGCTCTTTCCATTGCCCTTTGTGTGACTCTGAGCCTTCGCATGAGGCCCATTGTGAGAGACCACGTTTCAGTTCCGTAAGTCATCACTGGCAACACACACTGGTCAAAGACTTTAGTCTTGAGACACTGTGGTATCTTGGACGACGAGAAGCTGTATGTATCGTAGCTTCCCGAACGCTGCCCAGCCGAACTGGATTCGACGAGACACCTCTTTCTCGAAGTTGGACCTACCTAGTTGGAATGTTTGTCCTAGGTATATATACTTGTCAACAACTTCGAGTGCAGAGCAACCAACTAGAATTGGAGTGGGTGCGACATGAGAATTCGACATGATCTTCTTCTTTTACTCATTTGCTGACCATTAATAGTGAGGTTGTAGGCCTTGTCGCCGGCCACGCCCGGCAACACGGCGCGATCGCACGCCCGCGACACCACCGACACGGCCAGGTACTGCACCGCCACGCCCGAGTCTGTACAATACAATAGAATAACATGAGGCATGATGTCTGGTGAAGCCGTACGGAGGACGGGTCTGAGCAGTTGTATTGCGATGTGTGCCGGATACCATGCACTACATATTGTTGTGTTGAGAGTTTGGTCGTGGAGGGTCTCCACATCAATCTCATTCTGGCGCCGCATCGTTGGTCGTGTTGTTATGTTTAACATTGCATCACCTCGCTCTACTGCCGTCTTCCTTCCTATTCGCACAGTTTTTCTGAGTGAATAGGCTCTTTATAAACTAGCGCGCTTTACCATCAACGATCGCATCACTTACCATCAGGCGAGATTGTGGTCAAGCGCTAGTTTATAATTATTAAAAAAAAATAGAATAGAATAGTCTTTATTATGTACACCATATAGATTACAGAACATAAATATACAGATTTTACAAGGAGTGACACAATGGGCGGTCTTATCGCTAAGAGCGATCTTTTACAGATAACCTTAGGATGGAATACTAAGGGGAAGGAGAGAGAAATAGTGTAGGTAGTCTACAGTGTACTATTTACATAGAATATACACACACGGAAATATAATAAATAAATACGGCCATATACTGCACCGTCACGTCATGTGTTGCGCAATCAGATGTTCAGGATGTAAAACAGTGTGTGTACTGACCGTTCCGCTCGTACGTGGTGTACAGTAAGCACAGCGCGTGGGGCCGCGCCGCGGGCCGAGCTGGACCCGCCACCACCAGCCCCAGGGAGCCCTCGCGCCAGCTGCCGTAGCACGTGTACACTGCGGAGGGTCAACTACATCGTTACAACGTCACACGGATTGATCCTTCTCTGTATGAGAGGAGATTCCCTTGTTCATAAACCAGACAAGAGATCTTCTACAGAAGTTCTAAAAAGCCAGAAGACTTAGTAAGCTTCTGGAGGGAGGTGGCCTGAGGGTAATAACCACCGACGGCCACCATAGCCCGCACACAATAGTCCACTTGAAGGACTGAAGGTGGGAATCAAACCTGCCAGATCCACAGGATATTCGAAAGACATACCGTGGTCCCTGGTGCGCAAGCAAGTGAAGGATCAGGGGTAAGTTTTAGTCAATAAAAGTCTAACATGCCTGTTCGAGTTTTAATCGAACACTCTTTTAAATAGAAGGCAAATATGCACATTTGCTTTTACCAAAATGTGGGAGTTCGCGTTTAGATCTCGCCAGAGACACCACGTACTCATTACCATAACCATTTTACCATATTTTACCAATAACTGTGTCTAGGTTTATATATTTATTACCATTTCTTGTTACTAAGTGATATAGTGATTTAATATAGCTATTTCGTTTATAATCCAAGACTTTAACTTTTACCATATCCTATTATTAGTAGAAGAGTGTGCTAGGTCACCATAGCGCCGAGCTCTTTTCAATGCCCTTTCGCTCGGCGCAGAACGGGATAGGTCATTTTATGATATCCCATCCTCAAGTAAAAGGGGGGAAACCAAGCCCTTAACATAGACCACAGTTACAGTTTGAATAGTAAGTGTACCTGTGCTAGTGCAAGCGGACTGGAACTCGATGGTGTCCTGTGAGGCGCCACATCCGATGCTAGCGCTGTCATATTGACCCATCACGCACTCGACTGGCTTCTCTGCTACTTCTTCGCCATTCGACTCGTCTGGAAGTAAAGGGGCGAAGTTTTGTAAAACATAAAACTCACTTCAAAGATTTACTTTTTTAAGCGGTTTTCCATCTTGAGTTATTTTAACAAACGTTGCTACACACTAGTTGTTGAATATCTCCTTTGATTTTTGTGTTCATTGACAGTGAACGCTGCCAAAGATTGAAGCAAACGGAACGCGACCAAAGTGGACCGCTTTTTTCCGCCGATCACCGAACAGCCTAGCGAACGTACTTTCTTTCGAACTGGCAAGCTAGCGAGTCATGGCCACGATCTTTTAACGGTCACAAAAATGAAATTAGTTTTAAGTATTTAAAGTAACCCCCGGTGTTGTTGAAATAAAGTTGATATTTGTTTCATTTAAAATAGCATAAATGGTCACTATGAGAACATAGCGCATAGCGCGTCTTACCAATAGTATTTTTTTGTCGTCTCTTGCGCCGGTCCGCGAGCGAGTCCAGTACTGTGTAGCGACCCAGCATTGGACACCGCACCGGGTAGAGGGACGTCGCTGGAAATATAAATAGAGTTCAATTATTAAAAAAAAGCAACAATATGAGTGTGTGTGTGTGTTTTTTTCTTTGTAGTGTGGCACTAGTTATGGCTTTTTGCTAATTTCAAGTAAAATAAAAATCAGCAAAAGTTTTTCTTTCTTTATTTTTTGGCTTCGCACGGTTTGTGCATTTAGCTAATGTCATGTAATGAGTTATTCATGTCGAAAAAGACGGCCGCGTGAACCGTCTCACGAGGGAGGTTTGAGCCAAAGTCATGATGTGGCCACTATGCTGCGATATTACACTGTTCTTTATGAATTATTTACTGAATGCACTTTTTACTACATCACGCACTTTTATTTAGTAAACAACTCTATAAATAATTTTAAAAGTCCAATGAAAAGTGAGCGTGACATTCAGCTTAGGGTTGCCAACTTTTTTTTAGCAGAAATAAGGTATATCTGATTTCAAAGGAAGTAAATAAAGAGTACGGACTTACAAAAGAGAGTATCATTTATTTTTTACTTTCAAAAAGGTATTTTTTGTACTTTTTGCGGCACATAACAATTTTCCATTGTTTTTAAAGGAATTGTATGAGTCCAAACATTCCAACTCTAAATTTATATGTATCAAGAGCTCATTTTTGATTACATTAAATGAAGCTCTGGTTCTCTCTTCTCGCTACTTTACATTCATGACCGAAGACACTTTCAGTAAATACTGAAGTGGCGGAAAGAGAATATATAGCTAATATTTTTTTTTTAAACAATCAAATTCTTCAGGACATTTTTTAAAAAGAAATTGCGTTCAGGAACGTTCGAATATGGATTGGGGAATCGGCGATACCAACATAAAAATAGTGGGCTTTTTTATTCTGATTAAGGATTTTTGCATATTATTACAGATGTGTACCAGTTTTCGTAAACATTTTGTAAAAAAGAGTATATTAGCGTACTTTATTAAGTGTTATACACTATGTAACAAAAGCCCTGTTGTTCCTTTCAGGGACATATAATTTTAGCTACAAACACATCATTAATGAAGTCATAATTAGAAAACAGTAATCATTGTCTAGTCGAGGGGTCACAATCAAATACCTATTAAAACCGACAAATTCGAATGTTTTTTAGAATATCTGATTTTATAAGTTAAATAAATTGGCGGGAACGTTCTACTTATGTCTAGTTTCTTCATGCAGAACTGCAGAGCTGAGAAATCAGTTACAGATTATAAATATTAATAATTAAACATTTATTTTAATTATTTTTGTTGAACAATTTTTATAAATTACTTGCTTTATTACGTCCGTATGCCGATTCTTAAAACGTAGGTTGAAGGAACAACAGGGTTTTTGTTACATATTGTATATTATAGGCCTACATGATATAGAGGACAATACACTATTTTAGAGTACGGTTGGCAACCCTAACTCAGCTTGAGGAGTTTTGGCGGGAAAGTCAAGCTGTTTATAGTGTTGTTTACTAAATAAAAGTGCGTGATTTATATAGTAAAAAGTGCATTCAGTAAATAATTCATAAAGAACAGTGTAATATCGCAGCATAGTGGCCACATCATGACTCTGTCTTAAACTTCCATCGTAAGACGGGTCACGCGGCCGTCTTTTTCGATATGAACAATTCATTACGTGACATTGGCTAAATGCACAAACCGTGCGAATCCATAAAAGAACTCGGCTTGAGTTTCCCGCCAAGAGTGATGTGGGTAGCTGGACCTGTGGACCAACCAGCTGGACATGTGTGTTTGGTGGGTAGAACTTACTGATGAGCGTGACGTGCGGCGTGTAGAGCTGGTCGGCACAGGCGTGGTGCGGCGCCTCGTGCAGCGTGCCGCCCAGCTGCAGCTCCAGCACCGCGCCCTCGCGCCGGGCCAGTCGGACGCACACGTGGCCGGACTCGCTGAGGGCATTGTTATGTACCATGTAGAATGCCGAATGTAGACTGTCTCCACAGAGTAGGCAGCTCGTTCATGGGTCAATGTACACACTTTTACAACAAGCTTCCCATGGACATTCGAAACTTACCCATTAAACGATTTAAAAACTTTGCAAAAAGAGGTATTATAAAATCACAGATTATTTAGAAGACACAAAAGCTTGGGACTGAGCTGCTCGCTCTGTTAAGCATTGTTATTGTTACGAATGCACCTTATGTCGAGGGCATAAGGTTCAATATCGCGTGACATGCAGTGCGTAACTTTTAAGCCCTATAACTCGAGACCTAGACATCGTATAGGAGTAATATAAAAACGCATTCCTAGACTTAAGGTGGCCTATCGAATGGTACAGGTTTCATCAACTTTGTCAACTAAGTGACGACATCGAAATTTCTAGAAATCCGTTTCCGGGAATTACCGTAGGTACCTACTGAATGTACTCGAAGTTATGCGCTATTATTATTACGTCTAGACGATTCTGGAATGTTCGATCAGCTGGCCTATATATAGCGCCGTGGCGCCGGCGCCGGGTCAGTCTCGTCCGATGAAGGCCAGCCCGCGCCGCAGCTGAGCCAGTAAATATAAACTCCCGACTATGACCTCTGAGTTTGTTTCGGCCGTTTCTTCTCAGAGCTAGTACTAGGAAACGCCGTGGTCATCAAACCGAAATAAAAATAAAATAATTCGATCCAGCCGTCCCTTGCTGTTTTCTCCAGCGACACCCTAAGCCGAGGTTCGTACCCCACAGGGGGTGCCCTTAGCGTGTAGTCGCTTAGCTTTTAGTAGCCCTGGCTGGAGGCTTTAAATTCATTTAAGGCATCCACAGGAAAGTCCGGTTAAGTAGTCACGGCCTCTCAAGGTCAACTACGAGATGCCATATCAAAAAAAAAAAAAAAAAGGCGCCGGGTCAGTCTGCACTTGACTACCGAGACGAAAACAGCGATACTTAAGAAGCGATCTTTGAGAATACCTACTGCGACAACTGTAACGAGAACTGTGAGTACTACGTGAAGTAACATCTGTAGTGTTATTGTGTGTTTACAATACGGACTTCGTGGACGTAAGTGAAGACTTCGGTGCAACGTCAGCAACATTCTACTTGTCATTGCCTACAATCGACTGTACCTTCGTTGCCAATAAATTTCGTAACCTTTAACCGGCGTTTTAGTACCCCTAGCCCGTAACATTATTAAGCAATATGCGTAATTATAAGGTAAATTATTGTAAACATTTTCATTTTTAATGTCTGGACTTGAAAAAAGACGATGATCCCTGAGTTTGTTTCGGCTATTTCTTCTCAGAGGTAGTCAGTTAGGAAATGCCGGCTTCATCTAGTTAAAAAAAAAAGACATGACGTGTAAAAGTGATCGGTGATCCTACTTGCTTAATAAAAGATTTCATTTCATTTCAATACATAATAAACACAGTAACGATATGGTCTTTGAACAGTTTTTGACGGAAGCGAACGTGGACGGTGCGATATATTGCCTCCGCTCCATGTAGCGAGCGCCTGACTGCCGACTGGTCCGCTAATCGGACCCAGACTATCCATGCGCGATGGCGAGAAGTTTCATTCGATTGTTCAAATATCTCGATGGTCCACAATTGTTTCAACTTGGACTCGAGTCCGACTCGGTCTGTTATTGCAACGGGCTCACGAGTCACGGCGTGTTCATTCAAGTGCAATCGAGAGTTATTCCTCGATGGTTTAGACGCGAGTCTTGCGTTGTGTTTGCAAACCCAAACTAATTTTTTCCAACAATCGAAAATAAACAGTACCTCGACGGGAATAAATAAACGTTAGTAGTTAACTCACGTACGAATAATTAGATAGGAGTCGTAAAAATAAAATAATAAAACATATCAAGGGATCTTATTAAATCTGTTTTATTTTTATTAATTAGAAATGTATAAATTTAAAATCTGTCGGGTAAAAGAACTAGCTAAAAATAAAACAATGCATCGTAAGTAAAGGTATAAATAAATGTTCACAAATTACGCGCGGGTCGCACGACTTGACTCTAACATGCACCTCGACTCGATGATTCAAAACAATTGAAAACCAGCGGTCGATTCCATTGACAATCGAAAAACATCTCGATTTATGGCTTCATCTGAGTTGACTTTAAGACTCCGATTGTTTCGATTGATAAAACATCTCGGAATCGCCCATCGCTAACCCAGACTGGTTCTCATCGGAGTCCGATGTTAATAAGCAGATTAAAAAACTATGGCAAGAGTTTTGGGAAGCAGATCAAGAGTTAAAGGGAAAGTGGTATGGAGCTATACAATCTGTTATACCTGTAAAGCCGTGGTATCATAAACTGAAGGAAGCCAGCCGTGAATTCATAATTACAATCAACCGCATTCGATTTGGCCATTCTAATACACCCGCACATCTTGCAAGATTTGGAATAGTTAATAATAACTTTAGTTAAATCTTTATTTTCAATCATTTATCAATATTCATTAGGTAATTATGATCTCTTCTTCGATAGCCAGGTCATCAATACTATCGAAAATATCCATTATAATAGTCGTTACTTCGTTCAAATCCAAGAAACAACCTCAAATTAATTCTAATCTTTCTAAAAACGAACGGTGGTAGGCCATAACATCGGCCGCCGGCAGAAGTTACCACCCACCAGACAAAGCCTTGCCGCCAAGCGATTTGTCGTGTTCCGGCATGATGTCTGGTGAAGCCGTACGGAGGACGGGTCTGAGCAGTTGTGTTGCGATGTGTGCCGGGTACGATGCGCCTAATATTGTTGTGTTGGGAGTTTGGTCGTGGAGGGTCTTCAGATCAATCTCCCTTTGGCGCAGCATCGTTGATCGTGTTGTTGGGTTTAACATTGCATCACCTCGCTCAACTGCCGTCTTCCTTCCTATTCGCTCAGTTTTTCTGAGTGAATAGGCTCTTAATAAACTAGCGCGCTTTACCATCAACGATCGCATCACTGCTTACCATCAGGCGAGATTGCGGTCAAGCGCTAGTTTATAATTATTACAAAAGAACGTCAAATGTCAAACTATCAATCAAATAGAGCTGTCTGGCGAATGAAGCGGCAGATAAATTTATTCCTCAGGTAAACGAGTTATTCGTCAGATAAGTTTTATCCGAGTATTGAAAAACTTAACATCTTGCTATCTGTCGAATAAACCTCATGTACTTGTTTATCTGGCGATTGAAAAACCGGCCCTTAGTCATTTTAATATAGAATAAAATATTTAATGAAAATAAAACAGAGTCTTTAGGTACTTTCACTTTTTAACATTATTATTGCCAAATGAAATAAGAATCGTGAATCACTTGTGATCGACAAATGAAGTTATTATAATAGAAAAACAAAACACCTAATGAAAATGATCAGTGTTTTTTCTACAGGTACGGTTTCAAAAACTTCTAAAATAAGGACATAATTATTATCACACATCGCAACACAACTGTTAAGACCCGTCCTCCGTACGGCTTCACCAGACATCATGCCGGAACACGACCTTTTACCTCTTTTCTAATATTAGTATAGATAGAAGAATGAGGAACACTGACAAATCGTCTCTTTTTTTATAGAGAATGGGTGAAATTTACATCCTGTTCTGTTAGGGTCATGGGCGTACCCACTGGGGGTCAGGGGAGGGCAGCTGCCTCCTGCCTACCTGGAAATCTCGCAAAACATGATTTGCCCTGATTACAAAACAAAGTATAAACGAGGACTAATATCTAACTTTTAAATAAACCACGCTGTAGACGCTGGCAAAATGTACGGTGTAATAGGATAGTTGACTAAAAAAAAAATAATTAGGCCATCAGTCTGATTTCCAAATAATACTAGACACGTAGTTTTTTGTTTATATGACGCATTTTTTGTTTATTATGCAGTGACGTCACCAGCCACGACTTCTGATCTATGATGCCTTTTATATTTGTCTTTTTTTATTGATTGCACGAAACAAAATATATGTATCCAATATTTTTCTATAACCTGAATGACGGACTAAATACACGCTGGAATTTTAATGGTTGTTATCCCGCTGCAGAACGATTTGCTTTAAGGAGTACTTTCGATGAATAGAGTAAAATACAAAAATAAAAATATTTGTGTTATAGAATAATAAAAAATAATTTAAAAAAAAATCATCAACTCGAAAAAGTGAGAAAAGTTAGTTACGCTACCTACATGTTGTAGGTACTACTCGGAATGGGCATGAAACCGCCTCAATGGAAAGCAATGCATTTAATGTTTAAACCATAATAAGCTCCCGCGCGCAGTGATAGGGCATGAAACAGCTTGTAGGCAACAATCCGAAAATTCGCCGCTATGCCGACAAAAGAAAAAAATGTTCAAACCAAAAAAATCTGTCATCTGCGTTAATAAGGTATAAAATAGCTTAAATGTACCAATGCAAAAAATTACCGATCAAACTAGCATTCAAAAAAACTACCGTTCAGAGGCGTTGCCGCTTTATAAATGTTCAAAGTAAAATAAGCTCTCGACTCTTGTGATACGACATAAAGTAGTGTGCGCGCAAAAATTCATGTTCAGTAAATTGCAGCGAAAAAGTATTTGTGAAAATCGTAAGCCCGTAAAAGTATAAATAAATAAATAAATATATACGGACAAATCACACTGATTGAGCTAGCCCCAAAGTAAGTTCGAGACTTGTGTTATGAGATACTAACTCAACGATACTATTATTTATAATAGATACATATATAGATACACATCCAAGACCTAGGCCAATCAGGAAACGATCGTTTTCCATCATGACCTGGCCGGGGATCGAACCTGGGCCCTCCACGTCGCAGGCAGGCGTGTTGACCGCTGCGCCACGGAAGACGACAAAGAAAGGAGGCGGACGATAATAGAAAAACAAAATACCTAATGAAAATGATCAGTGTTTTATCTACAGGTACGGTTTCAAAAACTTCTACAATAAGGACATAATTATTATTATCACACATCGCAACACAACTGCTAAGACCCGTCCTCCGTACGGCTTCACCAGACATCATGCCGGAACACGACCTTTTACCTCTTTTCTAATATTAGTATAGATAGAAGAATGAGGAACACTGACAAATCGTCTCTTTTTTATGGAGAATGGGTGAACTTTACATCCTGTTCTGTTAGGGTCATGGGCGTAGCCACTGGGGGGCAGGGGAGGGCAGCTGCCTCCACCTGAAAATCTCGCAGAACATGATTTGCCCTGATTACTAAACAAAATATAAACGAGGACTAATATCTAACTTTTAATTAAACCACGTTGTAGACGCTGGCAAAATGTACGGTGTAAAAGGGTAGTTGACTAAAAAAAATACTAATTTTAACGTCATTCAGATTTCCAAATAATACTAGACACGTATTTTTTGTTTTTTCATATAAACAAAAAATGAAGACGACACAGTGCGTTGAAAACTCGTGTGACGTCACTGCGCGCTACACTTTTTAGTGAGCAGTGACGTCACCAGCCACCACTCCTGATCTATGATGCCTTTTATATTTGTAAATTTTTATTGATTTGATAAAACAAAATATACGTATCCTATATTTTCCTATAATCTGAATGACGGACTAAATAGAATCAATTTTTTTTTACCCAGAAAACATCCCTATTGCCAGAAAACCGTGTCCGACTATAGCGCATAAAGATTACTCACTCTTAAATTTTGACTTTACCCCCCCTAGGCCGGACTTGGCCAGACCAGCTTCTGGCCTTGGGGAACCGCCCATGGTTAGGGTAAAGGCAGACAACTGCAAACCAACTGCAAATTGCAGCTCAAGTGCAGTTGCCACTACTGCAATAGAACTGCAAACCAAACGCGCAGTCCGATTGCAGTCGAGTGAACTGCATTGAAACTGCAATTTGAAATGCGGTCCGTCTGTCTTTACCCTTATTCTGACCAGATGGGTGTTGTGTCTGCCAGGACTGGATAGGATACCAAATTCACCATCATTCCATATAGCCCACCTCCATTGCGTGCCATTTAATTCCAATTCGGCAACTCTCATTCGGCTGTTACCATCCATCCTGTGAAGCGTAGCTCCACCTAACTGAAGAGTTTACCTTAAGAACATTGATTTATTTATTAAGCTTTAAACTTACCATCCCCTGGTGAGGTGGGCGACCAACTTAACTAGCTGGTTGTCCTTTTGCTCCAGGATTGAGTGGCACACCAGTCGCTTCTCCTCGAACGAGCCGTCCTCATTCACTATCTGTAAGTTGATAGCAAATATTACGTACAGTAGAACATATAGCTATAGCCAAAATCAGCCCAAAGACTGGTAAAGCGGACCCCAGACTCCAAAGCTGAAAAAAGCTTCGGATGCGACTGAGATAAACGCTGAGATTATGATGATGAATGAAAATATTGTATCGTATATTGCGTGCTTTATGATAAAAAAATAAATAATAGGGATTCCAGCCCCCTAATCGGCGAACACATTTTTGTCAAATGATTGCGACTAGTTGGGATCGTTTGGACCGAACGGACCAATGGGCGGTCCGAACGATCCCAACTGATGCCAACTAGTCACAATCATTTGACAAATACGTGTTCGCCGATTAGGGGGCAGGTCAGACAAGTACCAATGTAACTTTTCTAAGTTATATGTACTTTCTAAGTATATCTTGGACACCAATGACTGATGAAACCTGGACTTTATGTCTGAAATCGCCAACTCGCATAAAGCGTGATTACACTCAATCCTTCTCTCTATGAGAGGAGACCTGTGCCCAGCAGTGGGACAATAAAAGGTGATGATGATGATGAAGTAGTTACCTTGAGCGTGGCGTTCTTGGTTGTAAAGTGATACTGGTGCGTGTGGTCCAAACTGAACCACTTGTGGTGTTCCACCACCCAGCTGGGGAAGTGGCAGCGGTTGTGCTCGTCATCGACTGGAAATTGTAATCAAATATTTTAGATGTGTCTGTTATAAGGTTATCTTTCTTATTTTCACATTAATTCTTTTATGGATGAAGATTTTAGTCCCGTTGGTGAGGGAATGATAGAGACAATTATGATTCTGTTATTGTACGTAACAAATCAAGCCATCAGAAACACTGAGAAATGAAAAATTATATACTTAATAATAATAAAAAGTTGCCCCTTACTAGGAATTATTCCTCTATCATGGATACATCCTATTCGCTCAGTTTTTCTGAGTGAATAAGCTCTTAATAAACTAGCGCGCTTTACCATCAACGATCGCATCACTGCTTACCATCAGGCGGGATTGCGGTTGAGCGCTAGTTTATAATTAGATATAAAAAAAAATGACTAACATTTAAACCCATATTTAAAGAAAACCCTGTCCGATCCGTGAAGGTATTGTTAGGTATCAGTAACTACTAATGCCTACAAAGCCAGGCTATACTTAAAAATAAAAAATAATAAAATATAAATAAATAGTATTTTGCAAAAGGAGGCACGCGGTCGCGTCGCTCATAATAATACCGTCGAAATGGTGTTGTCACTTGTTAAAAAAATATCAATTTTTGGGGAAGTTGGAATTAATTCACGGAAAAAAAAAGATTATTTAAAGATTCATTAGTATAGTTACTATGATGATTATGTAAAATTTCATATTATATTTGGTCATGTGTTTACCTAAATTTTATTATCCTTATGGGTCGGACGGGGTTTTCTTAACATATTGTATAGAACCAGCCAGACCCGGAACAACTACTTGTAGGCTTTACAAATATTTGCTCTGTAGCGGTACCTACAAACGCCACAAAAATGAACGACGCGTCATACTGACGTCACACGAATTCTACATCTCGCAATCAGAGTTTACCGTGCAATTAGAATACATACAACTTGCCAATTTCAACCATTGGGCAAGTGCCCGCCAGACATAACACCCGTCTGGTCGGAGGATCCTCCCTTTTCTATGGAGGATGAGTGAACTTTACTCCCTGTTCCTCATGCCTCCACAATGGTGACCCCGAGCATGAACTTCAGCGCAGCCTTCGTGCAACAACTTGAGCGTGACGTCATCATCATCACTCCGGCAAGCTTCATCGGCGAGCGAATCACCCACTCAGCCAGCACCCACGGCTTCAACGGGTATCCTGACCACAAGCATGCAGCGACCGCGCATACCTGGTCATCACCCTCAACCTCATCAGCAACCTCGGCACAGCACACTGCACTTTCGGCCGGTCAACAAGCAGAGCCCTCTCTCCTGGTCGACGCAGCCTCAACCCGGCGCTGTACGACATCCGACGCACTGGAGTACAACGCAGCGCCACCACCCCGACTCACTGGGGAATCTTCAAAGACAGTTCCGACTCACCGTGAACTACGCGGCAACCGGTTCCGACTCACTGGAACCTCAGCTGGCCTAGCAACAATCACAAGATACAAGACTCAGCCCACTATCGACCTCCGGTCTCCGGAGGGGAGTGATGTAGCGGTACCTACAAACGCCACAAAAATGAACGACGCGTCATACTGACGTCACACGAATTCTACATCTCGCAATCAGAGTTTACCGTGCAATTAGAATACATACAACTTGCCAATTTCAACCATTGGGCAAGTGCCCGCCAGACATAACACCCGTCTGGTCGGAGGATCCTCCCTTTTCTATGGAGGATGAGTGAACTTTACTCCCTGTTCCTCATGCCTCCACAGCTCCGTGCGGGAATCGAACCCGTGACACGCAACGCAGCAGTCCATCGCTCAGCCTTTGCACCAACCGTGTCGTCATTATAATAATGTTTTTGACTTGAATTTTATAGTTAAAAATAATTATTATCCATCCTATATCACAAATGTATGTATGGATTAGTGTATGTATGTGTGTTGGTTACTCTATTGCACAAAAACTACTGAACGGATTCCACTGCTCCTCCCGGAACTCGTACCATCTATGTTAATGAAACCCATAACAAAAAATAACATATTTTACTTACTAATATAATTTCTAGAGTTGACTTATAATAAAAGTGCGCTTAGCTGGACACCCTTACCGTATTTCACGTTAAACAAATATTGACTTTATATTAATAGAAATTAGGTTGAGTTTAGACTTTTGGAGTGACTAGCACTATAGAAAAATGTACAATAATGTTTGAAATTTTAGCTTAAATTGGACTTTAAATACGTCGCGATTATTATTTCGTAGTCTTGACGATACGAACTTTTATAAAGGTGTATCTAACATCGACGCACAAGCCAGTACCATGGATCCAGTACATGATTCTGAACCCCCCAGTGGTGGAATTTTTCGTAGGCTTTTTCATGAAAAAAAAAAATATATATACATATGTCTTTTTTTTCACTTTAGAGCGTTCATAATTGCTATACTTATATAACCCAATAAAATTTTAAAGTGAAATTTAATTAATTCGCTAATTACACAAAAAAGCGCAATGAAAACAAAATTATCTTATCAGCTGATTTAATAGACTTCACATCAAGGATCAACGTCATACCTACAACCCCGCACGGCGGCACGCTTGCAACGTTAAAAGGCCGAGCCGACACTTTTTTTTAAACATTGTTATTTCTGTAACCGCTCATTAACGACATAAATGACTATCATAATTTTATTAGTAGTATGTGGTCTAGCCTTTTCGCGAAGTTTGCGTTACGATGTCAGATACACTCTATATACTTTATTCGTAAATTCAGCCGCAAGTAATAAAATAAAATATAATTTACTTAAAACTAAACTTTTGACAAATCGAAAGATATTGTTACTAACTATAGCAAAATAAACACTATAACACATAAGAACTAAGTAAATATCGCAACAAAAAAACAGAGATAGGATTCACAAGTATTTTGGCGGAAATCATTATAATTTTTTTCATCAAAATTTAAAAAAATGCCTACTGCCATGACGTATGACCGGATTAGGAAACATTTCAGATTTGTAACACTTATAGTAAAATGTAAAGCATTCCAAGAACTGACAACCCTTGGTTCCAAATGGTTTTTAATATGGACACATAATAGTTTAGTAGCGGTGTCAACAACGTAAGGGAACACACGACAGCACATAAAGCTTCTACAATCTTTCAGATTTATTTATTAGATTTTCATCTCTATCTCTAAAGTGTTAAGGCTCAAGGTTGATTGGGAATATTTGATAGTTTCGGATAGCTTGACTTGCTATCGTCCGTGCAGTATCTTGAAACCAAGTTTTTTAAGGTTTATTATCTGACATTTAATAACGAGAAATGAGTTTTTTTTTTTTCCTGAAATCTAGTTATTGATAGGCAGACCGCGAACAACTTACATACTAAGAAAGATGAGGAAAGTCTGAACGGTACGAAATTTATGTCGCTTTTCTAAATATAGCGAAGTTGGTGTGGTTTTTTCAGTATAGATTTTGTAATAAATAAAAAAAACATAGGTGTTCCAAAACACACAACAGATAAATTACTAGAATATAGTTAGATACAGAATAAATAAATAAGAAAGCAATACATTACAAAGGAAGAAATAAAAAAAAACGTATTAAATAAAAATATTTATTTCCCACCACCATAACATAAAAATCAACATAAAAACTCCACTAGTAGCATACAAATGAGAAAGAAGGAAAAATAAAAATAATTTTAGACTATACAAGACCCCAAATAAAGAAGAAACTAATTAAAATAATAATAAAGAAAGAATGAAATATAACTTCAGATGAAATAAATGCGTTTCCGCAATCATCGTCATCTTCGGAAAAACATAAAATATTATTTAGACTATTCAAGACCCCAAATAAAGAAGAGAAAATTAAAATAACTAAAAAAGAAAAAATACGAGTGTGCTTATGACCACACGACTGAAGTGAAACTTCTTTCGCACCACTGTATGTATACAGGGTGTCAGGGAAACGCTTCCGAAAACGAAGACAGGTGATAAGGCTAGTGATTCTCGATACGATACCATCAAAAAATGAGGATTTTTTTTAACAATTTTACTTAAGCATTTTTCGTACACTATGCTGTGGCAACAGTTTAATGAGTTAAATGAAACCATTATTTGCGATTAAACATTTTTTTTTTCTTTACAACTCTAACAAGCTATGTATTCGTAAATAATTATCAGCTGACCCGCGCGGGTTTAAAGACCGCGTGCGGTCACCGACATCGCGACAGTTGGACGATCGCTACGGTTTACCTTGACCTTGACGCGCTTAACCTTGAGGTCCATATCGAAGGTACTTAGTTTTTAAATTGATGCACTATCGTGAATTTAATAACAGTTTTGTATTATGTCGATAATCGATAGTAAATGAAATAAAGTAAAAGATCGCTGACATCAGCTGTAATTGACTAAAATTTTTTCATCGCATGTGAATCAATTGAATTTGAACTTTATAATAATGTAATTAAAGTCACACGATGCGTGCTCGTTTATTGCAAGAACTGGATCCTTCATTTAGTAAGTAAACCTAATCAATTTAAAGTGAATAATTAAATTAATTGAATCTAAGAAACCAGTTAAATCTTATTTAAAAGTTAGAAAATGAAAACAGTTTGTAATAAAGCATAAGTACAATTTCCTAACAATTAAAATGAATTGATTTCTGATCTCGTAATTATTCTTTTAGCATTTTCGCCTCTGTAAACACACCGCTTTAACCTACGCGACCGCCGGGAACTCCCCCAAAGCGTTTGATCTTCATAGTACATCTTTAGTTAATAATAGTGTTCCTTGCGACTCGGTTCGTGAGCTTGTGCGTTACGTTTGTAACCGATTATTTAATTATTGTTTTGTTAGTTTTAAATTTGTGTTTAGTTATTAGGTATTGTTACGTTTTTAGTGCTGTTTTATTCTTTTTAGTTATAACTTTTTGTTGTTTTAAACAATGCCTGAGGCATACGTGTACAGTGCTCGTGAATACGGCAACATGTTGATGTGTTTAGGAGAAGAATTCTAGGACCAGTGTTTCTACCGCAGCGCCTCAATGGATCAGCATATCTTAATTTTATAAATGGACATTTAAATGATATGCTAGACAATGTGTCTGTGGCTGAATTTCGTTGAGCATGGTTCCAGCACGATGGAACCATGCTCGTTACGTGTCCCGTCCGCGAGCGTCTCACTGAGCTTTTTAATGACTGCTGGATCGGAAGGCTGATGAAATGCGGGGCAGAATAGTGAGTGTTTTTAATAAACTACGTGAAGAATGTGTTGAGGAATACTGATGCCTCGTGTTCACGGATCGACACAGCGACGGGTCCGGCTTTGTATTGAAATGAATGAAACTCAGTTCGAGCCAAACCTCATAAGGTCGCAAAGGATTTAGACAGGTACGTAAAATGCCTCTGTCAGCTTTTTACAATGGACTACAATTGCGATTTTGAAACTGATGTTTGTAAATTGCGTATAAGTCGGCACTTTTCGGCGGCTGATAAGGGCGGGCGCGGTCGTGCGACGTCGCCTTGCGTGTCAGTGACCTCACGTTTCGTACGCTATCCAATGCTTGTTTACGAAATATGTAAGTCTTGAAAATAATCAATTTAAAGCGAAAGGTTATTGGTATCCGTTTGCATTTAGGTTGTATATAATCTACGTTCTGGCTTCGGAAGCGTTCTCCTTACACCCTATATACAGGGTGGAAGGGAAACGCTTCCGAAAACGAAGACAGGTGATAAGGCTAGTGATTCTCGATACGATACCATCAAAAAATGAGGATTTTTTTTAACAATTTTACTTAAGCATTTTTCGTACACTATGCTGTGGCAACAGTTAAATGAGTTAAATGAAACCATTATTTGCGATTAAACATTTTTTTTTTTCTTTACAACTCTAACAAGCTATGTATTCGTAAATACTTATCAGCTGACATGCGCGCATAAACTCGGGTTGAAAGACCGCGTGCGGTCACCGACATCGCGACACGCTACGGTTTACCTTGACCTTGACGCGCTTAACCTTGAGGTCCATATCGAAGGTACTTAGATACCTACAGCCGGCAGCGTGGCAATAGTTTTAAATTGATGCACTGTCGTGAATTTAATAACAGTTTTGTATTATGTCGATAATCGATAGTAAATGAAATAAAGTAAAAGATCGCTGACATCAGCTGTAATTGACTAAAAAATTTTCATCGCATGTACAGTTTTTGAATTTGAACTTTATAACAATGTAATTAAAGTCACACGATGCGTGCTCGTTTATTGCAAGAACTGGATCCTTCATTTAGTAAGCAAACCTAATCAATTTAAAGTGAATAATTAAATTAATTGAATCTAAGAAACCAGTTAAATCTTATTTAAAAGTTAGAAAATGAAAACAGTTTGTAATAAAGCATAAGTACAATTTCCTAACAATTAAAATGAATTGATTTCTGATCTCGTAATTATTCTTTTAGCATTTTCGCCTCTGTAAACACACCGCTTTGACCGCGGGACTCCCCCAAAGCGTTTGATCTTCATAGTACCTCTTTAGTTAATAATAGTGTTCCTTGCGACTCGGTTCGTGAGCTTGTGCGTTACGTTTTTAACAAATTATTTAATTATTGTTTTGTTAGTTTTAAATTTGTGTTTAGTTATTAGGTATTGTTACGTTTTTAGTGCTGTTTTATTCTTTTTAGTTATAACTTTTTGTTGTTTTAAACAATGCCTGAGGCATACGTGTACAGTGCTCGTGAATATGGTCCGTCAACGTATGGGCTGATATTTTTAATGGACGAATTCTAGGACCAGTGTTTCTACCGCCGCGCCTCAATGGATCAGCATATCTTAATTTTATAAATGGACATTTAACTGATATGCTAGACAATGTGTCTGTGGCTGAATTTCTTCGAGCATGGTTCCAGCACGATGGCACTCCACCGCATGTTACGCGTCCCGTCCGCGAGCGTCTCACTGAGCTTTTTAATGACTGCTGGATCGGAAGGGCGTTGGACTTCTTTTTATGGGGGTATGTGAAAGAAAGAGTGTTTGATCGGGAATGTGACAGTGCTGATGAAATGCGGGGCAGAATAGTGAGTGTTTTTAATAAACTACGTGAAGAATGTGTTCACGGATCGACACAGCGACGGGCCCGGCTTTGTATTGAAATGAATGGAACTCAGTTCGAGCCAAACCTCATAAGGTCGCAAAGGATTTAGACAGGTACGTAAAATGCCTCTGTCAGCTTTTTACAATGGACTACAATTGCGATTTTGAAAGTGATGTTTGTAAATTGCGTATAAATCGGCTCTTTTCGGCGGCTGATAAGCGCGGGCGCGGTAGTGCGACGTCGCCTTGCGTGTCAGTGACCTCACGTTTCGTACGCTATCCAATGCTTGTTTACGAAATATGAAGTCTTGAAAATAATCAATTTAAAGCGAAAGGTTATTGGTATCCGTTTGCATTTAGGTTGTATATAATCTACGTTCTGGCTTCGGAAGCGTTCTCCTTAAACCCTGTATATGTGTGTACAATTTATACATGTATACACATATACATATATTAATTTTCTATAAATATTTAAATTTATTTCATGGTTTCATTGGTAAATTAATATTTTTGCATAGATCTTCTATTTTTATTGAAAAAAAAACTCGTTGTAGACCTTGTAGTACCAAGCCCGCGCCACGGGCGCCTGTGTGCTTATATCCCCCACTTAACTTCCGTTCGCCTTGCCCGATCACTTTTCGTAACGCTTACGTCACGCGTTCGCCAGCTTACTCCCCAAGTCAAGCGTGCGTAAAGAAGTTTCACTTCAAAAATAAAATATAATTACAAACAAAATAATGCGCATCGTTTATCTTGGAAAACAATTAAAACATTATTTAGACTATGAAAATGACAGAAAATGGCCTATGAAGGAATTACGAAGTTTACCGAAGCGCATATATTTTCTGCTTTAGTCGTAACTCTTCGTTATCAGTAATAAATATCAAACGGACCACAAGTAAGATCATCATACGTACTATTAGTGAGTTTCATAGTTCGACTCCCGTCGACGGGTGACGTCAGGCCGTTACACGTGGCGTCTCCTGACTGAGCGATGTTGTAAGTCACCGTTTTGTCCGCGTGGCTGCCTTTATACACGAAGCACCTGGAATTATAGAAGAAAGGGTGGATGATTGTTCTGGTGTTAGCAAGAGGGATAGGTTGGGATCCCTCCATACCTTAGAAAGTGCCTTAAGAGGGGATTCTAGGGGTACTTTCTCTATACAAATGTATTCCGTTGTTTTCTTCGTGCTTCGTACTTTCATTACTAATTAGGGGGAGTTCATACAGTGTTCTGTGAGGTTTCCCCTGCCCTGGGTGCGCCCATGAGTATATTTATACATACAGTATGTTAAGAAAACCCTGTCCGACCCATAAGGATAATAAAGGTTAGGTAAGCACATGACCAAATATAATATAAAATTTTACGTAATCATCCTATGATGATTAAAAAAGATTATTTCAAAATTCATTTGTATTGGTACTATTACCAATACAAATGAATTTTGAAATAATCTTTTTTTTCCCGCGAATTTATTCCAACTTTCCCGAAATTAGGTACTTATTTTTAAAAAAAGTGACAACACCGGTAGTATTATGAGCGAATAGCGATGCGACCACGTGCCGCGTGCCCTGCCGCACGCCGCCCGCGGAAGGGTGCTCAACGCACGTTTATTAAGTTACCCCTTTTTGCGAAATAATATTTATTTTTTTAGGGGGTATTTTTTTTAGTTTTAGCCAGGTTTTGTATGCATTAGTAGAATCAGTTATCGATACCTAACAACACCTTCACGGGTCGGACAGAGTTTTCTTAACATACCGTATACAGTATGTTAAGAAAACCCTGGCCGAGCCATAAGGATAATAAAGGTTAGGTAAACACATGACCAAATATGATATAAAATTTTACGTAATCATCATAGTACCAATACAAATGAATTTTGAAATAATCTTTTTTTCCCGCGAATTAATTCTAACTTCCCCGAAATTTGGTAATTTTTAAAAAAGTGACAACACCGGTATTATTATGAGCGAATAGCGATGCGACCACGTGTCGCGAGCCCTGCCGCACGCCGCCCGCGGAAGGGTGCTCAACGCACGTTTATTAAGTTACCCCTTTTTGCGAAATAATATTTATTTTTTTAGGGGGTATTTTTTTTTAGGTTTAGCCAGGTTTTGTATGCATTAGTAGAATCAGTTATCGATACCTAACAACACCTTCACGGGTCGGACAGGGTTTTCTTAACATACTGTACATATAAAGCAATTTGTGCTAAATTATTCCCCAGCCACTTTAATGTTGAAGTATTCACTACTGCAGGCACTCCGGAAATGCAACCTTTTGCTTTTACCCATTAGGCATTCTTTGTAACAGCCAGAATGGTAATGCCTCGGAAAGTACACAAAAGCCGTTCCTCCTACGCCTAATCTCTGTCCCGTCGCGTCAAATTGCCCAAATCCAATTCCTATCGGACCATGAGAGTGAGAGAAAACAGACCTGTCTACGTATTTATGGCACAATGACAATTTCCGTTGAACTCGATCACCGAAATACGGTCTGGAGGTCTATAACTAACTGCGATTTTTTTAAATGTTTGTTACTAATAAATCACATACCTATACATATCCTCATCAGTGGAGATGGAATTCCTCCTCTGAACCTGTGAGATTAGTCCCACGAGGTATCGCGTGGAGCCCTCCTTCCATGTCGCTAGGCAGATCAGCTCCTCAACTGGAAACATAGATGGAGTTTTTAGCAATATTTCGCCAGGGTAGGCTGCACTTGCTGCAGTTGTTCCGTGGATATACCAAAACCAATCCGTGCATCTGAAGGCACGTTAAGCTGTCGGTTCCATCATTTCTGGATCTTTGAAAATTGTTACTTCGCCTATGTGTATTCAGAAGCCCGAAAGTCTGGCTATCAATCTTACAAAGGATTTCCAATTATCCAGTAACTGCGTTATGGAGGTCAGAAATGGAGTAGGATTCAGTTGCGTCAGCTTAGACTGGAACCCTACCCAATATTGTCGGGAAAAGGTTAATCAAATGATTCATGTAATTACATACCATTGCTCTCTGTGCCCGGGACGTCAGGGCAGGCCATGTAGCGCAGGAGTAGACGCGAGTCATCCGTGCAAGATTCTGCGCGCGACGGAGGGTTTGCGCAATCGCCGGACCCACTGGAAATTATTAAAAATAATGTTCTATTAATTTTAAAATGAATTAAAATACAGCATCAAGAAATCTTCGGCATCGCTGTCGACTAGTAATGTACCCAAAAGACTGGCGGCATTGCCGCGTTCAATGGCAATGCTTAGCCTCTGGCCAATGTAAAAGCCAGCTCTTGGGTCACGGGAAGAGTCAACAAGCCGCTTAGATAGTTCATTAAACAGGCAATGAGCACTCGGACCCCACGGCCCGAGGGTTTCTACCCCAAACGGCTCAAAAATATAATTTCCGATAAGGTTGTTAAATTTTCGCCGTCTGAGGTTTCCTGCAGTTTTATAAGTATGAAATAAGGACATGACGTCAGCTCTCTTGCCATCATTGCGCACCAAGCCATTAGGTTCTAATAAAGCTGGAATGCCAACAGTGACAAGAGCTCGACGAATGATGTTGTTAATGTTCGTGAGCCGAGCTAAGCGACCCGCACTTCGGCTGCAAGATAGGCCGTGGTGTACGAGGCTGTTGACATCTGCACCACAGTGAGAGCTATGAGGAGAACAGCAAGGAGCTCCTAGTCGTAAGGAAGCAGCGATGCGGAAAGTGGTGTCGTCGAACAAAGTGCCTATGTTCGCCGAAGGTAATGCATGAAGCCAAAGACCCGACTCCCACTTTCTCACAACTAGCAGGCGCGCACGCTCCGCATCAGTAGCAAACGAGTCAAGTAAATTGTTCTGAACTACTCTGCAGAGCGGGTCATCCCACTGTCTCTAGGAAGACGGATTGCTGGGTGGATCTGTATTCGGGCAAATGAGCCTCCAGGTATCCCTAGCCTCGGAGAAGCACGGCACATCAAAGTTAATCAGTGAGAGGGCTAAGATCCGGATTCATTTATCAGTGCCTTGGACCGAGGATATGAAAGCCGGTAAACTAATATCAGAAATTTTGCGGACGCCGTGGCCACACGAATCGGGAGCGTAGCTTGTGCCCAAGCTCGATCGTCCATGGCTACATTTAAAATTCATATTCATTCATACAAAGATTTGCACTGCGCGGGAATCGAAACCGCGCCTCCTTGCGCAGCATTGGCGTTCGTTAAACTACGCCACGGAGGCTGCGAGAACGGACAGACATGGCGAAAGTATATTGGAACCCTTAAAATACCTGAATTCGATTTTTGTGTGCTCTCACTTGAATGAGATGAGCAGTGAATATAACAGGAGACCGATACGTACCGACTGTATGTAAAAGTGAACGGCGCTGGATGGAACGGGCATGGTTCTGGTAGAGGCCTGGGCTCCTTTCTGAACATAGAAAAGAGGGCCGCATCACCAGTTATTGACTCACACATTGTGGATAGCGAGTCTCTCTGGTTACAGAATGCTGTGGAAAAGAGAAAAATAGTTGTTATTAAAAAAATAATGAGAGAAAGACTGAAAATAAATTTCCGCAAATGACGCTTATTCGGCACAAAACTTGTAATTTTTGCACAAAAATAAACATGTGCTACTGATACAGAGTCACTAATACTCTAAGTGTATGTTTTTATCAGATGTCCGAACTTAGGATGTCACATTTTACATCTGACAACGGGCTATTTAACAATATGATTTTTTTTTGTGATGGATTATTTGCTTTTTAAATGCATAAAATGAGGATGTCATTTACACAAGTATTAATAAAAATAATAACAATTAATACATCCAAAAAACACAAAAATATGTTTGGTTTTTTGTTTCTCGCGCCATATATTGTGAAACGATTCGGATTGGCTAATGTTACGATGATGTTTTACGAATTTTCTGATTTTTCGGCAAACTTATAAAGTTTATCGGGGGTTTTTATCGATGAATTTGTACAACCCGGTACAGCACACCACTTGTAAACCATTTTAAAACATAAACAACAACAAATAACAAATAAACACAAACACCACTGAGGAATCGAAAACCTTTTATATTCTTCTTCTTACAAACCGCGACGCCATATTGCTGAATAAAGCGTTTCGGCGGCTTATTTGAATTTTGAATTTTTATTTGCTCGATTCTTACGAAATACGTATTTAAATAAAAGAAATACTATCGGTGAACTTCTTAACCGTAACAAAGTAATTCAAGATAGAAATTATAAATCTGTCAAATAGCCTACTTCAACGAAACCTCTTACTAAGGACATCTTTTGTTAAACGCCGGCAACTTATTTGTACACCTAATACTTAAAATTGATTAACAATTAACAGGTATAAGTTGTGTATACTCACTTTCTTTATATTGTAACACATATTTGTGTTTTTCGTGTATAACCAAGCATCTGTAGCAGTCGTCGTTTCTGAAAAATTAAAATTACAAATGAACATCACAGCTAATAGTCGTGGCTCGCCCCGTACAAGATGGGGGGATGAGTTTGACAAAAGAAACCACTAGTGGTCCACTTTAGGCCTAGATCAAATGAGCCGGAAGACTTTGGGAAAGGCTAGTGCCCATAACTGAGATGATGGAGGCTAAGAGTAACAGTGAACATCAACGAATTATCATCAGCATCATCATCTCAGCGTTAATCCCAGTCGCATCCGCAGCTTTTTCAGCTTTGGAGACCGGGGCCCGCTTTACCAGTGTAACTGCTGATTTTGGCTAAACTTCGATATTTTCCATGAAGCGACTGCCTTCTGACTTTGACAACCCGAAGGCGATATCGAAGCATTGCAGTTACACCAATTGTTGGACTTTTGATCTCTCCAACAACCCGTAACGACTGCCATATGATGTTCTTCGTATGGCAACCAGGACCAACGGCTTAACGTGCTTTCCGATGCACGACCAGACCAGTGCAAATATTCATATTCGTGCATACAAATGTTTGTATGTTTATTACTGCGCGGGGATCGAACCGGCGCCTCCTTGACAGCCTCCTTGCGCAGCGGCCGCGTTCGTTACCGCTACCCCACGGAGGCTGTCAATGTCATCATCATCTCAGCGTTAATTCCAGTCGCATCCGAAGCTTTTTCAGCTCTGGAGTCTGAGGTCCGCTTTACCAGTCTAACTGCTGATTATGGTTAAACTTTGATATTTTCCGTGAAGCGACTGCCGTCTGACCTCCACAACCCGAAGGCGATATTTAAGCATTGCAATTAGAGAAAAGGAGGCTGTCAATGTATATATTAAAAACATGTTTTTTTTTTAAATAATTAGAAACTAGCGCTTGACCGCAATCCCGCCTGATGGTAAGCAGTGATGCAATCGTTGATGGTAAAGCGCGCTAGTTTATTAAGAGCATATTCACTCAGAAAAACTGAGCGAATAGGAAGGAAGACGGCAGTTGAGCGAGGTGATGTAATGTTAAACCCAACAACACGACCAACGATGCTGCGCCAAAGGGAGATTGATCTGAAGACCCTCCACGACCACACTCCCAACACAACAACATTTGGAGCATCGTACCCGGCACACATCGCAACACAACTGCTCAGACCAGTCCTCCGTACGGCTTCACCAGACATCATGCCGGAACACGAAAATCAAGGTCCAGAATGTAATAAAAGGAACTAGAAATGGCCATGAACATCAACGAATTATGTCAGAACAAATTTCTTACACATCTATCAATTGGAATCATTGTGAAGTACATATAGGTAGGCATATTTATTTCTCTCTCCTTCCCCTTACTATTCCATCCAAAGGTTGTCTGTAAAAGATCGCTCTTAACGATAAAACCGCCCATTGTGTCACCCTTTGTAAAATATTTTTATTTATGTTCTGTAATCTATATGCTGTACATAATAAAGAGTATTCTATTCTATTCTATATTGTTAATCCACTGCTCCATATGTTCGAAAAACGTGTCTGCTTACCAGTGGCGAAGGGTCCATACAAGCCGATTCCCACCGGGTTACCTTTCAAAAATCAGTTCCATATTCATACAAAACTATTTACATTCTATTTCATTAACAAAGTATTATTAATCAAATGGCGGCTCGATTTACAATAGCAATCGTAATTTTTAGCAATACCCTAAGTATCACATTTCATTTTATAGTCGTAAATTAATCAGCGCTTCAATTTTTCGTAGATTACATTGAAGGAACCCGATGAATTTCAGCTTACCTCGGTCAACATTTTACTATGAGGCGAAAAGAGACAGCGTATCAGACCATCTCTTTCTAATGCTCGCTAACCGTCGTTAAAACTTGATTAATATAGGCTACTGGCATGCGGCTTGTATTTCTCTCCTCTCCTCTATTAGAAAGAGACAAAGAAACCACGCCACTACGAGAAAGCGTTCTATACCTATGGTGCGTGAGTTTTTCGTTTGTTTTTAATATTTGTGTTATTTAAACTGTGACGGATTCTGTAAGGTAATTTAATCGCAGATTTGGTTAAATACTGTGGATTTTGTTTGTTATTATGGCTTTAATTCATATAGAGTGCTGTTACTGTTAATACGTCTTTGAAAGACGCATTTTCTCAAGTTTCGACTCTTTGCAGTTTAATTCTGACCCTCCCCATTTCAGTAGCTTCAGCTGAGCGGTCATTTTCTGCTTTAAAACGCATTCACACGTATGTGCGAAACTGCCAAAAAGAGCAGAGATTGTCCGATTTGGCTATCATGTCAATTGAAAAAAATTTGCTTAATAAAATGAAAAGTAATCCGAATTTTTATAACAACATTTTAGCTCATTTTGATAAAAAAGAAACAGACGCATTGCATTAGAATATAAATAACGTTGTGATTGTGTATAATTTGCTTTATTTTTGCTTAATATTTTTGTTGGTTTTGGATCGGTGTTTGTGTGGTTCGGTTTTTAACACTTTATTATTTTTGTAATTTTTTTATTTTATTTTTTCTTGACTCTTATTCCCTAACAATAGGTACTTAACTTAGTACTTACTAACAAGCATGCATGTGTGGTATAGAGATGCACGTCGAAAAAGGCTTTTCACAAAGCCGCTTTTATCATACTTGAAAGACATTGTTATCAAATCATCAGTCCTTTTTTGTATGGTGAAGGTGGGGCTTTTGATATTATTCTTATCTGAAGACCTCCTCCAAGATATCCTGCAGTAGGTAAGTGTTTAAGTGTTTATTTTTTTGGACCGGCTTCCCTTTGTCAAATTTTCACCCTTCGCCACTGCTGCTTACAGACGTAAATAACGCAATGAAAGTTGTTGAACTGTCAAAATGAAACCAGCAGGGTGATTCCGTAACACATTATTGTAGCAATAAGTTTCATTTTTATTAAAATCTTATAAAGGATGTCTCTGACATCGACGCATAAACGTTGATGACCTGTCATACCGAGGAGTATCGTAATATCTATAACCAATGCCAAGTTCGATGGAGGATAGAGGTAAACAAAGCAATTTAGGGTTACAAATCTCCTATTATTTTCATGATTATTGCCTTTTACATGCTAACTATTTATTAACAATTAATATTGCAGAATATTTCAATAGAATCAATAAAATAACATCGATGGCCCCACAGATTCACACGTGCAAGAACTCTTACCCAATTTGTTTTTCTTACATTTTTCGTTTCATTGACAGATTTGTTTATTCCAGGGAAAAATCATGGAATTATATCAGAAATATAAAAGTATATGCTATAGTTAAAAGATTTTTGGGTCTCCGAGTCCATACATAAAGTTGAGGCATTTGTCATTACCATTTCGCGTATTTTAATTACTTTCAAATCAACCGCATAACAATGCATATATGTATCAAAAAATTTAACCTATTAGGAAATTAGCTTACATGTGTGTTCCATGCATATCATAAATATCTAAACATAATTAAACTATTTCATTAGGAAGTAGGATTATTACTTTTATGAATATCATCTATTTAGAAAATGTTGTTAACATCTAGCTTTTAGGCGTAAACTACTCGTTGCCTAGCAACGGTTTGTTTACCTCTATTCTTTATCAAATTTGGCTTTTATACAGTATGTTACGAAAACCCTGTCCGACCCATAAGGATAATAGAGGTTAGGTAAACACATGACCAAATATAATATAAAATTTTACGTATTCATCATAGTACCAATACAAATGAATTTTGAAATAATCTTTTTTTCCAACGAATTAATTCCAATTTCCCCGAAATTTGGTAATTTTTAAAAAGTGACAACACCGGTATTATTATGAGCGAATAGCGATGCGACCACGTGCCGCGTGTCCTGCCGCCCGCCCCCCGCGGTCGGCAGGCGAAGGGTGGTCAACGCACATTTAATAAGTTACCTCCTTTTGCGAAATAATATTTATTTTTTTTAGGGGGATTTTTTTTTTAAGTAAGGCCCGGTTTTGTATGCATTAGTAGAATCAGTTATCGATACCTAACAACACCTTCACGGGTCGGACAGGGTTTTCGTAACATACTGTATAGTAACGGGTAGTGGAGGTTAGATAGGCAGTCGCTCCATATAAATAAATAAATAATAAAATACTGATATTGAGTGGAATGCGGTTAGGATAGAAAAGGCTAGACAGATACAAGTTTTAATTCTTCGACTAAATGAAATTTGTGTAAAATTTAAGTACTATGCGCGTTCGTGCTAACCTGTCATAGACTATGAACTTGTCGTTGCCATCCGTCTCCACACACTCCCCCTTGCCCTGCATGGTGGTGGAATTGATGTAGATGAGCTCAGAGTTGCCCGACTGGAACCAGCCGCCAGTCCATCCTTCTGGGAAATTGCAGCCGCCTCCTGAAAACAAGAAGAAAAGGTAAGGTTAGTTAGGTCACGACTAGGGTTGCCATACATCCGAAATTTTCCGGACATGTTCGGTAATCTAGTGCTTTGTCCGGAAAGCGGGAGGAATCCTATGCTGCCAGTAATTTCTACAATTTAAGTAAAAACCAAAATAAAAACCTTAACAGATCAGAATTTTTCTTTCTCATATTTAGTACTGCGGAGCAGAGGAGAGGCGCGTCCCCCTCCTCGCACTTCTCCGCTCGTGTTAATAGTTCATCGTTCACAATCATAGTCACACCACATTTGTGTGGTGGCGTGCTTTGACTGCGTACCTTATGAATTTATGAAGAATAGGCTTGTATCCTAAAAAATAATTTAATGTCCATCAGATAGATTTATAAAAAATATTGAACACGTGTTTTTTATTTTTTCTTTCATTCAAATACTTAGGAAGATATATTGATTTGAAATGTCGCATGACGTCACGCCGCCGTACAAAATATAACACGGTGTGACGTAATTATCCCCACTCTGTAACTTTAATACGCTATATCTTGGTAGTTTTTGGTAATTTTGACAAAATAAAAAATACGGGTATTAATTTTTTTTATTATCCATAACGCGGACTAATTATTTTTTGATTTTCATACCTTGGATACATCCCTATTACACAATTGGCGCGCCCGGGTAAAAAAATCAAAAAATTATTTCCCTTCACACATGCACGATTTATTGGGAAGATATCCGGAAATTTCATCCGATGTCCGGAACTTCGATTATTCGATCTGGTAACCCTAGTCAAGACACGACACGCTTAGCACAGTAGTTGATCGAACTACTGCTGCGCTGCGTGTTGTGGGTTCGATTCACGTGGCACCAGTAGCAATGTCTGTAAGTAAATTACACCAGCATTCTGTGGCCTAAATTCGAACTCACAAACTCGTAAGCCGATATCACAGAGCCACCATTGGGACAGTACAAAACTCATTACCAACCCCCTATCATCCTAAGTAATAACCACCCCATTTTTATATTATTATTACGTCACCAACCGCTTTTAAAACTACCCTATGATTGTAAACTATATTAAACCGAGGGCTGAAACAAAGGAGCTAGGCACAATAGGTCTAAATCTAGCATTTGAAGCTAGGTTAGGTTCTAATAGGCTTTGTTCTTATTTTTGTAAAGCCTAATACAGCTGTGAAGAATTCAATGGATTGCGGTTTGGTTTAAGTGAGGAGGTACTAGCGGGTTAGTTCCAATAGGAACATTACGTAAAACTTGGTCCAGTGGGCTGGAAGGAAGCTTGAGAGAAGCTTATTGTGTGAACAAACCGCCATATTGCAGTTTCGTATCTAGGTATATCGTTAGAAATACAGGCTAATACCTAGTTCGAGTACAGGCGCTAAACTGTATATTTTAATTGAAATTGTTGCCACATGTGCTAAGTTTTTGGAAATAAATTATTATTATTACATATAACTTAGAAAAGTTACATTGCCTGACCTGGAATCGAACCCGCACACTCATTTTTGAGAGGTTGATGTTTTAACCACTAGGCCACCACGACTACTTAAACTACAAGGCGCAGTTAGTAAGTGCCCCGTTGCGAATGCCGCTAATCTTTTATCTCTCAAACCACAGCCAACAGTGCCAATGTATAAAACATTTGCCGCGATTGTCCTGTCCTTTGTTTTACACACCGTGTTTTGGATCCAGGTGTTCCAGCGATGACGGATGTTAGGTTTTTAGGATTCCGTACGAATTTCAAACCAGAAAAAGTGTGTACACTGCATGGCATTTGTATATTCGTTAACATTGGCGGGTCAAAACTAAAGGATAATTAAAGATGATTAAAGTTAAGTGACGTTCACACGTCAAAAATGTATGTTTAAACAGTCGCTAAGGGAGATTGATCTGAAGACCCTCCACGATCAAACTCCCAACACAACAACATTAGGCGCATCGAACCCGGCATCCATCGCAACACAACTGCTCAGATCCGTACTCCGTACGGCTTCACCAGACATCATGCCGGAACACGACAAATCGCTTGGCGGCAAGGCTTTGTCTGGTGGGTGGTGGCTATTTTCCTCTAATAATGCTTCCAATTTCATGTCTTCGTACGATTTCGGTCGTAAACTACGATCAATCTCCCTTTGGCGCAGCATCGTTGGTCGTGTTGTTGGGTTTAACATTGCATAACCTCGCTCAACTGCCGTCTTCCTTCCTCTTCGCTCAGTTTTTCTGAGTGAATAGGCTCTTAATAAACTAGCGCGCTTTACCATCAACGATCGCATCACTCCTTACCATTAGGCGGGATTGCGGTCAAGTGCTAGTTTATAATTATTATAATAAAAAATAGAAGGAAGAGAAAAAACGCGCCCATTACTTCTTCAGACATGACAAAATTAGTCTCCGACATGATAATGATGGTCAAAATGTTCAAAAACCGGCGGAAACTAATTTGTACACCTATTAAAACATCATAGATTCACAGTGAGAAAGTGAGTGGTAGCAAATGCGGCCGTTGCGCAAGGAGGCGCTGGTTCGATCCCCGCACAGTGCAAATATTTGTATGCATGAATATGAATATTTGCACTGGTCTGGTCGTGCCTCGGAAAGCACGTTAAGCCGTTGGTCCCGGTTGCCATACGAATATCTATCTAGTGCAGTGGCGAAGGGTGAAATTTTGACAAAGGGAAGCCGGTCCAAAAAAATAAACACTTAAACACTTACCTACTGCAGGATATCTTGGAGGAGGTCTTCAGATAAGAATAATATGAAAAGCCCCACCTTCACCATACAAAAAAGGACTGATGATTTGATAACAGTGTCTTTCAAGTATGATAAAAGCGGCTTTGTGAAAAGCCTTTTTCGACGTGCATCTCTATACCACACATGCATGCTTGTTAGTAAGTACTAAGTTAAGTACCTATTGTCAGGGAATAAGAGTCAAGAAAAAATAAAATAAAAAATTACAAAAATAATAGTGTTAAAAACCGAACCACACAAACACCGATCCAAAACCAACAAAAACATTAAGCAAAAATAAAGCAAATTATACACAATCACAACGTTATTTATATTCTAATGCAATGCGTCTGTTTTTTTTAACAAAATGAGCTAAAATGTTGTTATAAAAATTCGGATTACTTTTCATTTTATTAAGCAAATTTTTTTCAATTGACATCATAGCCAAATCGGACAATCTCTGCTCTTTTTGGCAGTTTCGCACATACGTGTGAATGCGTTTTAAAGCAGAAAATGACCGCTCAGCTGAAGCTACTGAAATGGGGAGGGTCAGAATTAAACTGCAAAGAGTCGAAACTTGAGAAAATGCGTCTTTCAAAGACGTATTCTGGAGCTGTAAAAAAAGCTCATAGGTGTCCAATTTGTTTAACGACGCTGACGTAAATAAGACTTTAAGTTCATTTTTCAACGCGGTAAAATCAAAAATTCCCGGAAAGTTCGCTGTCAAAGAGGAAACTTTTTCAGTTGGAAATGATTGGTTGTATTGAAGATACTTTGATTTATTAAGTAAATCAATAAATACAAGCTGAGAAAAAGATCGGTACCTTTGAGTAATTTGAGCTTTGACTTTATCTATAATCGAGGAAAAAATACGCTTGTACGCCGTTTTGGGATCCGTGTCAGTATTTATTCGGCGCCGTCGCCGCGGCGGCTCACAGATTTGTTCAATGCTGTGGAAAATGGTATCAAACGAATTAATAAACTCTTCCAAAATCCACCGTTCAAAAGAATCGATTTCGCGCTTTGCCACTTCAATGTCTACTTGCTCACTTTGAAGCAAAGCAAAAAGAACGTCTGTCTTTTCGAAAATGTCTGAAAAAATACGCAATAAAAAGCAAAATTGCATGTCTTCCAGTTTGTGTAACAAGCACTCGGACATTGAAATTGATTCGCTGTCCCATGATTCCGGTGAATCTAAAATACAATTCAAAGTTTCGATCATGTCGGTTCTGCAGTTGAAAATTACGTTAATTATGCGCGAGTGATAATGCCATCGCGTTTCTGCTACCCCCGGCATACGACGATGAGCAACTTCTTTCAGAAGATTCGATCTTTTAGAAGATTTATTAAAAAAGCGTACGATACTGTTAATATGACCAAAAAAAGCTTTTAATTCGGGTACGAATTCAAGAGACCGACTCAAGACTAAGTTTAAAATGTGAGCATAGCATGGAATAAACATCGCCATGGGACAGATTTCACGAACTTTAGTTTGTACACCACCGTGCTCTCCAGACATAACTGCCGCACCATCGTAAGACTGTCCAATTAATTTATCTTTACTACGAAAGTCATCGAGAATACCGATTAACATGCTGGTCAAAATGTCGGCATTTCGACCACCACTTACGTCATAGAAGCCCAGAAAACGCTCTTCAATTCCACTGCTGGACAAGTACCGCAATATAACAGTCAACTGTTCCCTGTGACTGACGTCCGGTGTTTCGTCGATCATAACCGATACAAATGAAGCTGAATTTATTTCCGACTTTATCTCATCACGCATAGAAGACGCGATACAATGAATTAAGTCATTTTGGATGTCACTTGAAAGTCCTGAAAATACAGAATTTTGGGTCGAGGAACATTGCTCCAAATGAGAATCAAGGACTGTATCGTACTTGCACAAATAATTTAACGTTTCAATGTAATTTCCGCGATTATCCGAATCTGCTCTTTCATTGTGACCGCGAAATGGTAATTCTTGCTTCCCCAAAAGAATGATCGTGTCAATAAAACGTTTCATTAACTCGCGATTACGGTCAACTTTTCTGTTATGTACATCAAAAGCGTTGGAAAAAAATGACTCGATTCTGCCATTATTTCCAAAATCGTGAAGTAACAAGCAGCTGCGGATGTGTTTTTCAGTCTGAATGTGTTTTTTGGCTGAGTTAGACAAATTATTAATATCCGTAAAACCCGTACTGCTCCAAACAGATTTCGAATCAGAAAATAACAAACACGGAAAACAAAACATTTTGTTCAGTTTGCAACTGCCTGTCATCCATGTATATTTATCATATAACGACGCGTGAAAATGTTTAAAAAATCCATCTCGCCTTTTGCAATCAATAATCATAAGTGGGAGTGCTCGACCTAACTGAATAACATGCTTCTTGTATGCATAACTTAGTTTTGAAAATGAAGTTTCATTTGTAAGCAGGTAATCTATTGAGCAGCACTCTATATGAATTAAAGCCATAATAACAAACAAAATCCACAGTATTTAACCAAATCTGCGATTAAATTACCTTACAGAATCCGTCACAGTTTAAATAACACAAATATTAAAAACAAACGAAAAACTCACGCATCAGTAGGTTAGGTATAGAGAAACACATACTGACGGTGAACTCAAACGCTCGTAGTGGCGTGGTTAATTTGTCTCTTTCTAATGAGTAGAGGAGAGTACTATAAGCCGCCCGCGAGTAGCCTCATATTTATCAAGTTTTACCGACGGTTAGCGAGAATTAGAAAGAGATGGTCTGACACGCTCTCTCTTTTCGCCGTCGTTGACTGAGGTAAGCCGTGATTCCTCGAGTTTCCTTTAATGTAAAGTACGAAAAATTGAAGCGCTGATTAATTTACGACTATAAAATGAAATGTGATACTTAGGGTATTGCTAAGAATTACTATTGCTATTGTAAATCGCGCAGGCGTTTGATTAATAATACTTTGTTAATGAAATAGAATGTAAATACTTTTGTATGAATATGGAACTGATTTTTGAAAGGTAACCCGGTGGGAATCGGCTTGTATGGACTCTTCGCCACTGATCTAGTGGCAGTCGTTACGGGTAGTTGGAGCCCTCAAAAATCTAACAATTGGTCTAACTGCAATGCTTAGATATCGCCTTCGGGTTGTGGAGGTCAGACGGCAGTCGCTTCACGGAAAATATCGAAGTTTAGCCAAAATCAGCAGTTAGATTGGTAAAGCCGACCCCAGACTCCAAAACTGAAAAGCGACTGGGATTAACGCTGAGATGATGAGGGATTCACAGTGAGACACCGTTCGAGTTACTAGGTGATGTTTAAAAAATAACTTTGAACAATAAATCACACGGAACCCTACAAAATCGAACACAATATTGAAAAACAAAACTCGTTCAGTTGTTAAAAATGAATTTATTCTTCAGGACCGCATCCTTCCATTGTGATGGATTACAATACGAACAACGACATTGTACTGCAATTCTGACGAAATACTCATAATTGAAGAGTGTAAAGAGTCACCTTTATGCTTTAAATTCTGGTTAATTTCTGATAAATGGGGGTTACCGATATAGCTCTTGGAGTCGCTATTTTTTTTTTAATAATTATAAACTAGCGCCTGACTGCAATCCCGCCTGATGGTAAGCAGTGATGCAACCGTTGGTGGTAAAGCGCGCTAGTTTATTAAACACATTCACTTAAAAAACTTATTGAATAACTAACTAATAACTTAGTGAAAAAACTTGGGGTCACCAAGATACAGGCTGTGCCTAGTTTGGGACCCGCTGTTAATTGTAACTAAATGAAAGCTGTTCTGCTGTTGTAACTGCATGCTATTAATTCTTGTAATTTTAACAAAGTGTAAGCCTAATATGTTTTTTTTTTTTTTTTTTGAATAGGAAGGAAGACGGCAGTTGAGCGAGGTGGTGCAATGTTAAAACCAACAACACGACCAACGATGCTGCGCCAGAGGGAGATTGATGTGGAGACCCTCCACGACCAAACTCTCGACACAACAACATTTGGCGCATCGTACCCGGCACACATCGCAAGACAACTGCTTAGACCCGTCCTCCGTACGGCTTCTCCAGACATCATGCCGGAACACGACGAATCGCTTGGCGGCAAGACTTTGTCTGGTGGGTGGTAACTTCTGCCGGCAGCCGATGTGGTCTACCACCGAGAAAAGTGGTAGTGGGCCAGGCACATTGCTCGTAGAACTAATGGCCGATGGGACAGTCAGGTTCTGAAGTGGCGGCCCCCAAGAAGGTAGACCGATAACCTGGTGAAGGTCGCGGGAAGCCGATGGATGCGGGCAGCACAAGACTGGTCGTCGTGGAAAACCTTGGGGGAGGAATTTGTCCAGCAGAGGACCTGTATAGGTTGAATCGGAAACAATACACTAATAAAAGTTAGCCAGCATTAGTATAGCATAATTAGCATCCTAATTGTGACTTTACCACTATCAATAGGTTTCATTTTGAAGGATGTTGCTATTCCATTGCTTCTTATGATAAACGTGCCTGTTCAACAACGTAAATAGCGCAATAAATTTTCTGGAGCTGGTGCTGCTAAGTGTCACCTGGCCACTTTGGATTCAGTGGAGAGGCGGGCGAAGAGGCTGATTGTTGACCCTGATTTAACTCGAGTTGATCTCCAAAGTCTAGAGCACAGGCATAGAGTAGCCAGCCTTTCGGTGTTCTATAGGATATATATTTTGGATTGTGTGAGGGAATTGCATGATTCCCCCATCTCCGTTCCACCATCGGACCCGTCGTACGGCGAGTTTCCATCCTTATGTTGTTAATACCACTACGATCCGGACGAAGCGTTTCGCCTCCTCCTTGCGGCCAGCGGCGGTGTTTCCGTCGGACTACAATTTGAGTGTCTTCAAGGCTAGAGTGAATAGGCTCTTAATAAACTAGTGCGCTTTACCATCAACGATTGCGTCACTGCTTACCATCAGGTGGGACTGCGGTCAAGCGCTGGTTTATAAATTAATAAAAAATAAAAAAAACCGATAGTGCGTGTGGACTGATGAGACCATTGCGCAAGTGCTCTTCGAATTTATTTATTTATTCTTTATTGTACACCAATAAAACATCGAACAAAAAACATGGAACATGAAACATACCCCATCCATGGAATATTTGCTCCATGGTATACCCCGATTAGATGAGAAACCCTCAGGACACCCAGATCCTATTCAAATCTTCTCAACCAACTAGGAGTTTTAGTAAGCTTGTGGACGTATAAGGAACAGCGTACACCACATACACTTCATTCACTCATCCTCCATAAAAAAGGGAGGATCCTCCGACCAGATGGATGTTATATTTGACGGTCACTTGCCCACCTCGGGAGGGAGGTAAGCTGGTTAGAAAAAAAAACAATGTCTAATTGTTTGTTAGGGATATTTTTTTTTCTTTTTATTTAAGGGGAGAGCTTTGTGCCTGCAGCACATTTCTTTTTTTAGTATGATGAGATCACAAAACTCACGTTACTCAATTACAGATAGGTAGTTTATAAGGCAGTCGATCTAACCTCTGTACAGATTGTATGTGTCTCAAATATAAAGAGTTATGCGTTTACGGAGTTTCATTGAAGAGTCCATGGTACACAACTTCAACTAATATAGGAGGACACAACAACCAAAAACGGCCACCATGACCCACGCATAATGGTTCACATCAAAAACCAAATGCGAAATCAGATCCTTAAAATAGCAGCAACCACAGACGATGTGCTAGCATTTGAAATATTTGTATAATAATAAATATATACGGACAAATCACACAGATTGAGCTAGCCCCAAAATAAGTTCGAGACTTGTGTTATGAGATACTAACTCAACGATACTATTTTTATAATAGATACATATATAGATAAACATCCAAGACTCAGGCCAATCAGGAAAAGATCGTAATCCATCATGACCTGGCCGGGGATCGAACCCGAGGCGTCTACGTCGCAGGCAGGCGTATAGTATGGCCAACAGTATAGTTTTTCCGAGCCTAGCTGTTTGCAAGTTTACATATTTGTGTACGCACCCATGATACAAGGGAAATTCTTAGTGCAGGGCAACATTTAAAAAAAAATAACAGAGCGCCTTTGTCTGTCTCCGAATATCGTTTTCAATCTTTACAAAATTTAAATGAGACCAATTGCAAATTCGGCTACATATGACGAAGTTATGAAAGACATAATCTATTAATTTCTTTGCAATCGTTTAATAATTCTAAACACCGTTTTCGAGATATAAATCATAAAAGCCTAAAATCGAAATTCCGCATGCCATCTCAATCACTATCGTAATACCAAAATAATTTATATTACTGTCCAACGATTTCAATCTACCCTCACCACAAAAATATTTTAATTTCTCTCTGGTATTCGGCAATTTATTATCAAATTAATTACGCTTCCCCCCACAAGATGGCGCCGAGGGCCACTCAGCAGGTAAACAAAATATATTCAATTATAAAATGGCGAACAATTAGTTTTCAAGATTGCACCCGCCAAAAACAATTTCGGTGACAGACAGACACACAATTGAGTTATGAATCCTGCTATGTCTATCTTTTAGCTTTTGTGAGGCTGTTAAATTGTAAATTGTGAGTTTTTGACAGTTTTCAGTGAAGAATATTAATTTTAGTTGAACCAAAGACTTTGTTTTATGTGTGGAAAGGGGCTGAATATGAAATGTAGGTCGCTTTTGCCAAGCAGAACTTTACTCTGGAAAAAACGAAAGTCATTTAAGAACAACTATGTAGCCAAGCATATTGTACGTTACGGAATTGCATCGCTGACAGGGGTGTTCCGTACTGGTACTGCTACACAGGAGCTAAACTTAGTATTCGGGAACACTTTTGGAGCTGCTGAACCTCGCGACAAAACTCTCTTTGCATTGTGTAGATTCAATTTCTTAGTATTGTATAATTGCTTGGCACACGTGTGAGCACAATGTACTTGCTGTAAAGCATCTATTTGTTGTTATTTTAATTTCTTTTCTTTGTTTTTTTTTTTTTCTTTGACGCTCTCAGCGTACAATATATTTCTGCATCGTTCTCACGCGGTTGATTTCAACATGAATGATGTAATCAAATATTTGTATCAATAGCTTGATAATTTAAAAGAGTGTCATGGAGTTTCTTGCCCGTTCTTCTCCATAGGTACCTTCTCTTTGGAATGGGCGACTAGCTTCACCTTACTGACTGGCCGACCTTCTCACAATTCAAAAGTGCCTGTATCTGGTTTATTTGAAATAAATGCTTTGATTTTGATTTTAAACAGGCAAATATATACATTTTTTTTACCCAGGAAACATCCCTATTATCGCATCGGACTTGGCCTGAGCAGTGATCATTACAGAATATCAGTTACGTCCTGAGAATTATTAATAAATACCCATGAGGGTATCTAGCAAACCGCACTGGGCTAGCGTGGTAGATTACGGCCTCTCACCGAGAGTGGGCCTGTGTCCCAACAGTGGGAACAATATAAGCCGATTATACAGAATGTTAAGAAAACTCTGCCCGACCCATAAGGATAATAAAAGTTAGGTAAACACATGACCAAATATAATATAAAATTTTACGTAATCATCATAGTACCAATACAAATGAATTTTGAAATAATCTTTTTTTCCCGCGAATTAATTCCAACTTCTCCGAAATTTGGTAATTTTTAAAAAACTGACAACACCGGTATTATTATGAGCGAATAGCGATGCGCCCTGCCGCGCCCGCCGCCCGCGGAAGGGTACTTACACACATTTATAGTAGAATCAGTTATCGATACCTAACAACACCTTCACGGGTCGGACAGGGTTTTCTTAACATACTGTATACCCAGCCTCTCAAGTATGAGTGCGCGGGTTCGATTCCAGCGCCCTAATCGGCGGACACATTTTTGTCAAATGATTGCGACTAGTTGGGATCAGTTGGGATCGTTCGGACCGCCCATTGGTACGTTCGGTCGAAATGATCCCAACTAGTCGCAATCATTTGACAAAAATATGTTCGCCGGGGCAGGTCAGGCAAGTACCAATGTAACTTTTATAAAGTTGTATGTACTTTCTAAGTATATCTTGGACAATAATGACGGAAGGTGAAGGAAAACATGTTGAGGAAACCTGGACTTTAAGTCTGAAATCGCCAACCCCATTGAGCAAGGGTGGTGATTACGCTCAATCCTTCTCTGTATGAGAGGAGACCTGTGCCCGGAAGTGGGACGATAAAAAGGTTGATAATGATGATGATGTACCCATGAGGGTATACGAAATCTAAATATTATTTAAATTGTCATCTATATGTTTGTTCCGATGAACATCCGAAACAACTGGGCCGATTTTGATGTTCACTGGCAGCAGCCAGTGAACTACTTACTTTTATTACTATAGATTCTGTAAAGAACTAGGGTTCTACGAAAAAAAAAAACACATAAAAAACAATTTCACATAGTCGCGGGCACAGGCAAATAAACTTAAGAACGCCTAGGTAATTAATTTACTTAAACGCTTCGAACATTAATTTCTATAATAACTAATAAACCGTGTACATATTTAACTATTTAATTACAGCGAATCATAATCGAGTATGCATCGCTCGTCAAAGCCTTCTTGATCGCGTTTCCCTACGTTATTGGGGCGGACAGCGTTATGTTAGAGTGGGGGAGTAAACTGAATCAGTCAGGTAAAGGTCACGATCTAATTCACAAACTTAATTTAAGTTCATGACATCTTTTTATTCTCTTTCATTAGGAAAAGAGACAGAAGTTTAGTCCTGAACATTAGTCAAATTGTCAAATTGTCCACGCCTGGCCTAAATCGACATATTTTTAGTTGCCATGACTATAATCGTGTCTACACTGTCTTAATTTGACAGGACTAAACGTATGTCAACTTTTCTTAATGAAATAGGAAGAAAAAGATGCAACTGAACTTAAATTTGGTTTATTTTGTGAATAAGAGAAATCGGCACCATGGTGGTTGAATAAACGGCTTAGTGTAAACACGCTAGGCCGGTGTTTAAAAAAGACTCTAGCTTCCTTTCCTTGATGTTTCTTGTAAGTAACAACAGTTTGGATAATTTTACAGATAATACAGGTTTTCTTCTCAATAGGATATTTGACTAAAAAAATAACTTATTAGTCCGTCAGTCAGATTTCCAAACAATTATTACGTATTTTTTCTTTTTTCATATAAACAAAAACTGAAGACGACACAGTGCGTTGAAAACTCGTGTGACGTCACTGCACGCTACACTTTTTAGCGAGCAGTGACGTCACCAGCCACCACTCCTGATCTTTGATGCCTTTTATATTTGTAAATTTTTATTGATTTGATAAAAACAAAATATACGTATCCAATATTTTTCTATAATCTGAATGACGGACTAAATAGAATCAATTTTTTTTACCCAGAAAACATCCCTATTATAGACATCGTACTAAGGGTGTGTTTTATAAACTAATGTTATTATTAATTGTAGTTATCAATAACAATTTTGTGTATAACCCTCAACTATAACTAAGTAAGTAACGTTGCAAATCTTACTTTCGAGATCGAAACTTACGCGGGTGAAACCCCTTGATGCAGCTAGTGCTAGTGAAATCACCAACATCGATAATTAGTTCTGAATAAGAACATAATCTTGTAAACTCTCAAACAGGACAATACTTAATCAACTCGCAACTCGGGGTATGCCAGGTGACTGCTGGACGCGCTTCTTCCAGGTCCCGCCACAATTCTCTACGATACGTCTGCAGCGGTCAATCCGCCCCAGCCAACTTGTTTAGGTCGTCGGCACTATGCTTGCCGACTCGACAGCCTCCGTGACGTAGAGGTAACGAATGCGGCCTCGGTAGCGGATGCGGATCCCCGCGCAGTGCAGGTATTTGTATGCATGAATATGAATATTTGCACTGGTCAGGTCGTGCCTCGGAAAGCAAGTTAAGCCGTTGGTCCCTGTTGCCATACGAACATCTTATGGCAGTCGTTACGGGTTATTGGAGCCCTCAAAAGTCAAACAATTGGTCTAACTGCAATGCTTTGATATCGCCTTCGGGCTGTGTAGGTCAGACGGCAGTCGCTTCACCGAAAATATCGAAGTATATCCAAAATCAATAGTTAGACTGGTAAAACGGACCCTAGACTGCAAAGCTGAAAAGCTTCGGATGGGACTGAGATTAACGCTGAGATGATGATTATGATGCTTGCCGGTACGCGCTCTCCACTTCAAGACTCAGCTCCTCCAGCCATCGGTGTTTCAACACACATAACCGTTCTACTGAAGTTTGCTTATGCTGCAAACTAAATCGGTAACTAAAACAGGATACTCAGGAAATAATTTATTTAATTTTGGTTTAAATTTCCCACCAATTAGGAAACTCCCAAAGAAAATCCAACTAAAGTGTGCATTATTCACTCTAGCATAACGCTATCCTTCCAGAAAGCGACAGAAATGTGATCGAGTTTCATTTTCCGAATGCCTAATGAACTTCGCTCATTTACTCGCCTGCGCTCCATCTCTCTCACCCATGTTCACAAACACATAAGTTAGAATGAGACAGCTACACGTTTGTCTGCACACTTCTGGAATGAGTGATTTCATCTCGCAGGAAGCATTCTCTTTATTGCATTAGGTTTTAATTAATTTTGTAAAGAACATGTGAGCAGGTTCCTGAATAGCGTATTAAATAGAAAACTAATAATATGCTCGGTTATTTTAGTGCTTTCATTTTGTTAATTGTTATTCCAAATGGGTTCCTTTATAATACGATAGACTGAGGACTTCGTTGTTTATTGGTTCTTCGGTTACAATTGTGAGGGCTCGATTCTCGTGGGAATTTAATGGAGACAGCTAAAAGAACAATGTGTTGTGGTTTAAATTTGATGACCTTTTTAAAATGCGGTTGCCAGTCTGCCCAGTGTGTCGTGATGCCCAAACATGGCATATAATCTGTTGAGCAGGAAAATAATTCTTGCCAAAACTATAAATGTTTTTTTTTTTAATAGTTATAAACTAGCACTTGACCGCATTCCCGCCTGGTGGTAAGCAGTGATGCGATCGTTGATGGTAAAGCGCGCTAGTTTATTAAGAGCCTATTCACTCAGAAAAACTGAGCGAATAGGAAGGAAGACGGCAGTTGAGCGAGGTGATGCAATGTTAAACCCAACAGCACGACCAACGATGCTGCGCCAAAGGGAGATTGATCTGAAGACCCTCCACGACCAAACTCCCAACACAACAACATTAGGCGCATCGTACCCGGCACACATCGCAACACAACTGCTCAGACCCGTCCTCCGTACGGCTTCACCAGACATAATGCCGGAACACGACAAATCGCTTGGCGGCAAGGCTTTGTCTGGTGGGTGGTAACTTCTGCCGGCGGCCGATGTTATGGCCTACCACCGAGTAAAGTAGTGAAGTGATTTTATTTCTCTGGGGTTTTACTTCAATATTAGACTATTAAAAAGATAGAAGATAATATATTAGTTTAA
Source organism: Sesamia inferens (assembly GCA_037179545.1). NCBI lineage: Eukaryota > Metazoa > Arthropoda > Insecta > Lepidoptera > Noctuidae > Sesamia > Sesamia inferens. The sequence continues at coordinate 10,738,449 of CM073951.1, read as the reverse complement.
TCAAGTCAAATTAAGACACTCCATTGGCAGTTTTCTTTTTTGTTATGGCATCTCGTAGTTGACCATTAGAGGCCGTGGCTACTTAACCGGAGTATCCTATGGATGCCTTAATTACAATAAGCCTCCAGCCAGGGCACTTAAAAATTAAACTAAAACTAAGGGGCGACTACGCACTAAGGGCACCACTTGGGGTACGAGCTTAGGGCGTCGCTGGAGAGGACAACAAGGGGCGGCTGGATCGAAAAGGTCCATTGGCAGTTTAGACCCGATTAAAAACACGGCGACTAAAAATATGTCGATTTACGTCAGACGTGGACTAATTTGACTGAAACTAAAATTCATTTTTTGCCCTGCTCTAAATGAAATAAATGATAAATGATTTATTTTTCGCAAGTAGGTTTGTATAAACATTTATACAAGTACTTTTTTTGTCTTCTTTTTTTAACTGGATGAGTTCGGCAGTTCCTATCTCATTTCTCTGAGAAGAAAAGCAGAAACAAACTCAAGAATTTTCAGTCTCTTTTAAAGTCCAGATATAATCTTGGTCAAATTGAAAGAAAAAGATGCAGTTTTGAAGGGAATCAGGGACATTGGCGTTCCCTTGTACAAGAACCAAATTAAATTTAAATTCACTGCCTCTTTTTCTTTAAAAAAGGACAGAAGATAAAATGTTAGTTTCTTCTTGTTCTTCTTCTTCAGCCTATGGATGTCCACTGCTGGACAAAGGCCTCCCCCAAGGCTTTCCACGCTGACCGGTCTTGTGCTGCCCGCATCCATCGGCTTCCCGCGACCTTCACCAGATCATCGGTCCACCTTGTTGGGGGCCTCCCTACGCTGCGTCTTCCAGTACGTGGCCGCCACTCCAGAACCTTACTGCCCCATCGGCCATCGGTTCTACGAGCAATGTGCCCTTCCCACTGCCACTTCAGTTTAGTAACTCGCAGAGCTATGTCGGTGACTTTGGTTCTTCTGCGGATCTCCTCATTTCTGATTCGATCACGCAGAGAAACTCCGAGCATAGCTCTTTCCATTGCCCTTTGTGTGACTCTGAGCCTTCGTATGAGGCCCATTGTGAGCGACCACGTTTCAGTTCCGTAAGTCATCACTGGCAACACACACTGGTCAAAGACTTTGGTCTTGAGACACTGTGGTATCTTGGACGACGAGAAGATGTATCGTAGTTTCCCGAACGCTGCCCAGCCGAGCTGGATTCGACGAGACACCTCTTTCTCGAAATGTTAGTTTAGACCTGTCAAATTAGTCCGCGCCTGACGTAAATTGACATATTTTGGTCGCCATGTTTATAATCGCGTCTAAACTGTCTATTGAGTATCTTAATTTAACAGAATTGCACTAAAATGTTATCTTCTATCCTTTTCTTATTAAATTGGAAAGAGAAAGATGCACTAACTTAAAATATGTTTAGTTAGTGCACAAGGGAATCGGGTACATCGTCATTATTTTAATTACTTCTCGCCTTTATACCTGATACAGAACTGCATGCTACCTAAATTAAGTCTGGGAGCGTATAATAATATCAAGTCTATTATTTGCATCTCAATGTTCACAACAAACTTCAATGAATTTATACCGGCTCAATTAGTTTAATGACTAGAAAAAAAACACGCTAAGCAAACAAGCTATTTTCGCGCGCAAAAATAGTCAGCCATAGCCACGAGTGACGTAAACAAAGCGGCCATATTTAAAAATGGCTTGTGAAAAACGTTTTGTGTTTGCTAATTAATTAATTGAGTATTTTTCACCACGTTTTTTAATCACTCAATTAATGTCTAATTGATATTAAATTTTGATAAATATTTTGGGATTATGTTGGAGCAACATTTATTGTTTAATGTCTTATTTTAATTAATATATAGCTTCATATTGCGTTCTTTGAATAAATGAATACATCGTAATATTTTGGAAGAAAAAAGAGAAAAGGTGCGCTGGACGAAAGAGAAAATCGTGGCTGCGGAATATCAGGGAATAGATGGGGATTATTTCCGTCGAAAAACTGTTCCGACTCGCGGTTGACAAGAACGAGTTCAAGAAGCTAACGGCCAACCTTCATGATTGAAGAGGCACTGGAAGAAGAATATTTTGAAAGCGAAGGAAAATATCGTAAGGAAAACATTACGTTCAGGGCGGTGCTGAGGCTACCCCGCCACTGCTGGCCTTGGGCATGTTCACGGCTACGCGACTGCTTTTAAACGACAACGAGCAAGTGGTGCTCGTCACTGGTGCACTGTGCACAGAGTGCGGGGCAGCGCCAACTCCGCCCTCGTGATGATTGCCAACAGAATGGATTGCTCTTATACCCAGTATGCCTAGTATGAGTTTTCATTACTAGACTCTATCGTCGATATCGAGCGCGTATGGCGCTCTCATTGGTTGAGAGTCCTTACAACCTTGAAGCGAGCCAATCAATGAGTCAAACGCGCCCGATATCGACGATCGAGTTTCGTAATGAAAACTCATACTAGGCCTACAGCAATGCTGCGGCAGATATTGCTTCCATGTCGAATTGTTGTCTATGTTTGCATGTGTGCGTTTTGTTATCGTATATGCTACCTTTTATGCATCTATTTGTACGAGTCTTGATACTTGAAATTAACGAAATATATTATTTACTTCCCTGATGGAATCGGATGGAAGCTGGATTTCCATCACTGTCTAAAAGGAGACCTCTGCTCTTCAGAAGGACAGTTACAGGCTTCCTTTAAAAATCATTACTTTTGTATAAAAGCAAGGTGGCTATTGGGGAAAACCACGTTTTCCCAGAGCAGAGCAGAGGAGGGCCCGGTGATAACGGCAACGAATTGTGAATTGTGATAAAGTCATCGGTTCGAAACCAGGGGCTTGACTTTGTGTATACAGTATGTTAAGAAAACCCTGTCCGATCCATAAGGATAATAAAGGTTAGGTAAACACCTGACCAAATATAATGTACAATTTTACGTAATCATCATAGTACCAATACAAATGAATTTTGAAATAATCTTTTTTTCTCGCGAATTAATTCCAACTTCTCCGAAATATGGTAATTTTTAAAAAGTGACAACACCGGTATTATTATGAGCGAATAGCGATGCGACCACGCGCCGCGTGCCCTGCCGCCCGCCGCCCGCTGAAGGGTGCGTAACGCACATTTATTAAGTTACCTATTTTTTGCGAAATAATATTTATTTTTTTAGGGGGATTTTTTTTTTAATTTTAGCCCGGTTTTATATCCATTAGTAGAATCAGTTATCGATACCTTTTATTACAACAACACCTTCACGGGTCGGACAGGGTTTTCTTAACATACTGTATAAATGCTGTCAAAAAAGTGAAGGAAAATATCATGAAGATACCGGTATGTCTTAAAACCAAAGATGACTGCACGGTTTGCGCAGTGGTTAAGCTATTGAATGCTGCGCTGTGTGTCGCGGGTTCCATTCCCGCACGGAACAAATATTTGTATGACCTGTATACAAGTAGTTGTTCCGGGTCTAGATGTTTGTGTATGTGAATTTATATGTTTGTAAACGCACCCACGACACGGGAGAAATTCCTAGTGCGGGGCAACGTTTTTGTAAAAAAAAAAAAAAAAAACAAATACATGTGACATCTACCAATACGCACTGGGCCCGCGTGGTAGATTAACAGTTAACTCTGTCTCAGAGAGACCTGCGTCCCAGCGGTGGGAACATTTTATTGATTAATTTATTAATGTTAGATTGAAGTAGCAACAGACTCAAGTCTCGTTTAAGTATGGACTTTAAGATAGCATATACCCACGTGTTGTTAGAAAGACAGGAAGGAACACAGGTGGGTTTTGTTCAGTAAAAGGTCGTTTCATAATCCATACTAATATTATAAATGTGAAAGTGTGTTTGTTTGTTTGTTTGTCCTTCCTTCACGCCGTAGCTAAGCAATCAATCGACCTGATTTTTGGCATACAGTTAGTTGAAAAGATGGAGAGTAACATAGGGTACTTTTGGTCCTAAAAAAACATCAAGTTCCCAAGGGAGATTACTGGAATATTTGTATGTGTACAGCAAATATATCCTTACTAATATTATACATCGAAAAATGAGTTTGTTTGTACCACTTTCACGCCGTAACTCCTGAACCGATTGCTTTGAAATTTTGCGGACGTAAAGTTAGATGTCCGGATTAAATAATAGGGTATTATTTTACTTTTTATCCCGAAAAAATTTGATATTCCCGAGAGAAATCTAAAACGCGCGATATAACCGAAGTTCACGCGGGCGAAGCCGCGGGCGGAAAGCTAGTGTAAAAATATACAGTGGGCATACATATTAGCCAGTCAACAAGCTACATAGCTTGTCACACGCTTGTGAATGTGAAGGTACATTCATTGACGATCCTCGCAAAGCACCCCGAACATCATATTTATAAGCTATGATTGTATTTGACAGTATCAATTGTTTAATGACGCTACTCCTTCCCGCCCTCTTTGGGGATACAGGCTGTTTCAATAACTTATTCAGCTATTATTAGTTCTATGTTCTATGTTACGGGTTTGGTTTCCTCACTTAGTCCTTCCAGTGGACCATTGTGCGTATGCAATGGCAGCCGTTGACGGTTGGTTATTCCAATCAGGCCACCTCCCTCCAGAAACCCATTAAGTCTCCCGGTTTGTTGAGAACAGCTGTGTAAGATCTTGGTGCCTCTACATTCGAAGAGTAGATGCGCAACTGTCTCGTCAGCCTCCATGCAAGCTCTGCAAAGAGAGCTGTCCGTTATGCCTATTTTGTGGATTTTTTTTTTAAATAATTATAAACTAGCGCTTGACCGCAATCCCGCCTGATGGTAAACATTGATGCGATCGTTGATGGTAAAGCGCGCTAGTTTATTAAGAGCCTATTCACTCAGAAAAACTGAGCGAATAGGAAGGAAGACGGCAGTTGAGCGAGATGATGCAATGTTAAATCCAACAACACGACCAACGATGCTGCGCCAAAGGGAGATTGACCTAAAGACCCTCCACGACCAAACTCCCAACACAACAACATTAGGCGCATCGTACCCGGCACACATCGCAACACAACTGCTCAGTCCCGTCCTCCGTACGGCTTCACCAGACATCATGCCGGAACACGACAAATCGCTTGGCGACAAGGCTTTGTCAGGTGGGTGGTAACTTCTGCCGGCGGCACCCGTGATGATCCCTGTTATTAATCGCAAGCCTTTCCTATTCAGGTGCAACAGTCTTTTGGTTAGCCTGTCATCCAGGCTTAGTAAGCTTGATTGTAAAAAGATCTTTGAAAGTCTTTACGGGTCGTCACAAGCCCGACGATCTGAGAAGCAAAGGCCTTGCTTGCCCCTGCTATTGAATTACTCAGTAATTAGGTTGTGGTCAGATAGGCAGGCGTCCCAGAAAGAGGCAGTCATTGGCAATACAGACTAATAAAATTATAGTACGGCCGATAGCAAGCTGCCCTAAACTGTCAGAAATTCTCAATCAACATTTAGCCTTAATGCTTTAAAGATAAAGTTGAAAATCTAATAAGAAAATCTGACAGATTGTAGTAGTTTGATATTGTACACAATTTCCAAACGTCCTGTATTTTACCGCATATTCTGCGCCGACACTTGAGACACGTCGAGTCGATCATATTATGTAGTTGATATATCACAAACCACTCGATGTTTACAATTGTAACGATTACGATAATGGATCGAGATTAAACCGATTACCGATTATATCGAGAGCAGTATCGAGCTAACAGGATTATAGTTAGAGAATGTTTACTTGAGAAAGGGTACTCAAAATATTGTTGTTTGTTTTTGTAATTTTAGACTGAACCCGTTTTGTTCGCTCGAGAATTTCCGTGTTTTTAAGGATTCCGTACCTCAAGAGGAAAAAAGAAGCTCTTATTAAGATAAATTCGTTGTCCGTCTATCAGTACGTCTGTCAAGGCCCTTTTTCTTGGGAACGAGTGGAGTTATCAAATTGAAATTAATATCAAATACAAGGGTGCAGATTTGAGTATTTATTTGATCCCAAAGGATACCTCAAGAGGTATGACAAATACCTACAAACTTAAGTTAACTCAATCAAAAGATACGATTGTTTATGCCGTATATTTGGCCAACCACCATATTTTTTTTAAATTAAATTAATTATTACTTATTTACAGTTGATTCAGTAATAACATTTCTTTTTATTCATATGCGCAAAAAAAAATACTTAACATCTCAAAGCCTTGTAGTGCAACTGCAGGGCCACTTTGGATATTATTTATATGACTTGTTCTTACCAACAATAACATATTATTTGGATGTTCATTGTGGCCACGCACAAACATCAATTCAGTGTTGATATGCGGAAAAGTCTCACAAAAAGTACTCGACTATGTTGTATTGGAACTGGTAAGTTTACGTTTTTTAAGTTTTACCATATACAAAGTGCTGATGACAATACGACAATAAATGAAACATCGTGTACCTCAATACATTCTTAGTCCATCCATAAAAAAATATATAAATATATCCATTAGTTTAGTCACAACACACAGGAAATTATTTTTCACATTTTCTACATGATGTACATGTTGATAAGAAAGCGCTTAGAGGTTGATGACAGCCGCATCCAGCGGTACTAAACTTTAATAATAATGGCGCCAAAAAAATAGCAAGTCGATACAGGATCCAATATTTTAAAGGATGTTCTATTCCGTTTGCAATTTTGTGGGATTTAGTTTGTTTGAATTTTTATTTTTTATTTTTATGTTAGGTTATTTTCTCTGGTTCAGGATTATTCCTATCAACCAGCATGGTCTGTGTTTTCATTTATTGTCGTATTATCAGCACCACTCTGTATAAGCATAGAGATTTCGGTAGTGTATGTCTGCATATTGCATACCCTACCCAAAATCTCTGTGCACGCCCCTGCATATTCTAAAAATTCGTCTGCTTCGCACGTAAATCCCGCAATGAGTGGTTTTGAACGGTCAACATGATAGTCAGTATGTGTGTTACACAGCTAAACCGCAGATCTCGGTTTTTTTTTTAATAGACCTATAGGTACTGTACTTATTTGTTTCTTTTTCCGAAAGTTAGTTGGCGTAAATGGGGAGTCCAGTGGTCGGAAGCGATACAACTAAGTATGAGCTGGGTTCGAATCAAAAATCGGGCAGTGTTTTTGGGTACTCGTATTATCTATCTGGAATTGAATTTCAGTAGCCCGATTTCAAGAACCTAATTGGTAAAATGTGGGTGTAAATTGGTACATCCCTGCTCAACCGTTTTAAGAAAAAATACGTGATGTTATTTAAACACTAAAGCAAAACCGTTATCAACAAACAGCTAAAGCTCCAACATCTCAACGAAGGTGAATTTCCCAGAAAGACAAACCCGATACGTTCAATTTATGTGTTTATAGTCGGCTATCAACGGCTATACGAGGCCAATCGGCCATTACACCTCTACCTCTAGGCCGAACAAACTACAACTAATTTAGGTCCTTTATTCGTGCGTCGTTGGGTTTTCTTAGTATCATGGTTTTATTCATACCCACACACTGTTCGCGTTAGCTTAAGGCAAAAGAGGCTAATAGAAGCAGAGATGTACAACATCTAATTGTCACATACATATATAAATATTGCCAGACTTTCGCAGAAGCAGAAAGGGTACTATTGACAGGAATTACTTTAGAATACCTGTTACTAATAAGTAATGCCTTCTAAAGTAGCACGTCGTATAGTACAGGAGAAACATTCACCAGATCCCGCTAGTGGCTTCCTGAGTATCTACGGACACACTAATGGCGGATAAACACTCCAGGCCGTATCTGGAGCGGTTTTGCCTCAAAGTCGCAAAGATTAGTATAGAACGCAACCGAACAAGGTGAGCAGTGCAACCAGCAAGCCGTCGGCAAGAACAGGTATTAAGTACCTGAGGTAATAAAAGTAAAGAGATGATTTGTATAGATGACAATAATATAGAATTAAATGTAGTATAAATAAAACTAGCGCTTGACCGCAATCCCGCCTGATGGTAAGCAGTTATGCGATCGTTGATGGTAAATCGCGCTAGTTTATTAAGAGCCTATTCACTCAGAAAAACTGAGCGAATAGGAAGGAAGACGGCAGTTGAGCGAGGTGATGCAATGTTAAACCCAACAACACGACCAACGATGCCAAAGGGAGATTGATCTAAAGGCCCTCCACGACCAAACTCCCGACCCAACAACATTTGGCGCATCGTATCCGGCACACATCGCAGCACAACTGCTCAGACACGTCCTCCGTACGGCTTCACCAGACATCATGCCGGAACACGACAAATCGTTTGGCGGCTAGGCTTTGTCTGGTGGGTGGTAACTTTTGCCGGCGGCCGATGTTATGGCCTACCACCGAGAAAAGAACATATGAAACATAACATAACACATAACAAAGAACATATGGAAAAAGAGCGATCCAAAAATAACAGCCAATGCCGCAAAAGAGCAAAAGCGGAAAAAACCGAATTGGCAGAAAAAAACTAACAAAATTAACAAGATTCTTGCCACGCAAGAAGTGGAGGGACGGCAACGCCCTGTGATGACGGGTGTCTATTACAAAAAAAAAAAAAAAAACATCTAATTGTCGAAATGAATTCAGTCAAATTTGCATGAATTGAATTGCATGATTTAATTCCCCCATCTCCGTTCCACCATCGGACGACCCGTCGTACGGCGAGTTTCCACCCTTATGTTGTTAACACTACTACGGTCCGGACGAAGCGTTTCGCTTCCTCTTCTATACCGCGTACATCGGAGGGACTGGAACAATTTGCCAGCGACGATGTTTTCGTCACACTACAATTTGAGTGTCTTCAAAGCTAGTGTGAATAGGCTCTTAATAAACTACCGCGCTTTACCATCAACGATCGCATCACTGCTTATAAAATAAAATGTCATACAGTATGTTACGAAAACCCTGTCCGACCCGTGAAGGTGTTGTTAGGTATCGATAACTGATTCTACTAATGCATACAAAACCGGGCTTTACTTAAAAAAAAAATCCCCCTAAAAAAAATAAATATTATTTCGCAAAAGGAGGTAACTTATTAAATGTGCGTTGACCACCCTTCGCCTGCCGACCGTGGGGGGCGGGCGGCAGGACACGCGGCACGTGGTCCCATCGCTATTCGCTCATAATAATACCGGTGTTGTCACTTTTTTAAAATTACCAAATTTCGGGGAAATTGGAATTAATTCGTTGGAAAAAAAGATTATTTCAAAATTCATTTGTATTGGTACTATGATGAATACGTAAAATTTTATATTATATTTGGTCATGTGTTTACCTAACCTCTATTATCCTTATGGGTCGGACAGGGTTTTCGTAACATACTGTATAAAAAATACAAGCAATAAAAACTGATTTTTTCTCGGTGGTAAGCCAAAACATCGGCTGCCGGCAGAAGTTACCACCCACCAGACAAAGTCTTGCCGTCAAGCAAAGACATTAAAATTTCGTCAAGCGATTCTTCGTGTTCCGGCATGATGTCTGGTGAAGGTACAGAGAACGGGGCTGAGCAGTATGTTGCGATGTGTGCCGGGTAGAATGCGCCCAACGTTGTTGTGTTGGGAGTTTGGTCGTGGAGGGTCTCCAGATCAATCTCCCTCTGGCGCAGCATCGTTGGTCGTGTTGTTGGGTTTAACATTGCATCACCTCGCTCAACAGCCGCTTCCTTCATATTCACTTAGTTTTTGAGTGAATAGGCTCTTCAAAAACTAGCGCTACTTGCATCAAACTAGCGCTAGTTTGATGCAATCATTGCAGTCAAGCACTAGTTTATAAGAGAAATAGAAAATATTATTTTTTTTAAGAAAAAGCTAAATGACTGTTTAGTTAACAGGCCATATTAGACAGTGCATGAATTTCTGTCTGGCAGATTAAATAATATTTGAATAATAATTTCAAACTACAGATAAAATTTAAGGCATCCATTTGACATTTTATTGCAATTGGCTTATATTTATGCACGTGCCTGATATTGTCTTTTATATTGTTTTATATTGTTATTTATTTATGATAAGTTTACAATGTCAATTATTATGTATATATTTGTACGCCTCTGGGCAAAACATGGCAGATGTAGGTATAATATTTATCTGTAATACCTCACACTTGAACCTATGTTTACAAATAAAGATTCTGATTCAAAGTTATAATAACAAAAAAAAATGAATAACGAAAATCAGCAAAAACAAGTCGGATAGCATTCACAAGTAAAGTGAATGAAAATCAAATACAGCTACGTATTTTGGCGGAAGCCATTATAGACAACATAATCAGGCTATAATCTTCCCAATGTTGGGACACAGGTCTCCTCCCGATGAGCGGGAGTGGGCCGTAATCTACCACGAGAACTATAATATACTAGCTGTTGCCCGCGACTCCGTCCGCGTGTTTTTATAAAGTAAGCGCCTGTTAAAATAATGGGAGCAATATGTACGACCGCGTTTGCCCCCGTTTTCGCAACATTTTTTGTTACTGCTCAGCTCCTATTGGTCATACCGGGATATTATGTAGCCTATGTCCTTTCTCAGGCTCTAGACTATCTGTGTAGAAAATTTCATTACAATCGGTTCAGTAGTTTTGGCGTGAAAGCCGGACAGACAGACAGACAGACAGAGATACTTTCGCATTTATAATATTAGTATGGATAGGGAAGAGCGAGACAGCTCCTGCAAGAGTGATATAAATGATAGTAATAAATATTTATTTTAATTTTTTTTCCTGTACTTTTTATCTCGTCTGCAGCAATTCCCTGTACCAGCAGTTTTTTTTAAAGTTCCTGTTGTGACGCAAGCCTTTTCTGTGGGAGCCCGTGTGCCATATTCCACCAAGCGGGCGCAATGCGGATTGTAGATATCACATGTCTTTGATGTTTGATGATACTATCTTTAATATTTGGAAGCCACAGGCCATAGTGTCAAAGTATACCACACACAGTAAAACAATTTTCTCAAAAATGACAAGTCCTTTTCTGAGCAGAAAATCAATAGACTATAAATACATATCTTAGCAACGCCCTTAACATTCAGGGTTCCTTGCGAAATAAAATAAATCCCTCCGTAAAAAATTATAATGTACGTAATTGTATCTCGGGCCGCACCTGTCGCTTAGGAGGACAAGAGAGTCTTGATACTTGTGTCTGAGAGGGGTGATTATTTTTGTTCTGGCGAAGTCTCTAATGATTTTTTGCTTATATTTGGGATGAGAGTTAGTTTATATAAATTGGAGCCGATTATCTAATTCACAATTATTAAAATAAACTTAAGTTCACTGTATCTTTTTCTTTCTATTTCATTAAGAAAAAGTTTAAAAGATAACAATTGTCAATTTATCATCGTTGATTGAATGAGAACTGAGGTGACGTTACGTTCAGTTGTTTAACAAGTCACGTGGTTTTTTTAACCTGTAATTAAAAACCTAAACCGATGAAGTATACTGTATAACCCGTACCCGTACACAATTTTCATATAAAACAATATACATATTTCTACTCCAATAAATTATTTATTTAGATCAAAAGTTCTTAATTTACCTACAAAACTGAAGATACTTTGAATAACAGCCAATCGAGAACCGTTTCAGAGTTAGTTTCATTTGTAAAATTAACCTCAGAGCAGAATGGACCCACACGGTTCGTTAATCAGGTAAAGAGCTCTCGCTGACCCGTCTTCAGCCGACCCGTCAATTTTGCACGCCTCAACACACATCCTGAAAGAATTTATAACAATAATATACGTGTTTCATTTTGGATGGGTACGCGAATTAGGAAAGAAAGGGTCAGATATTTTTTGGAAATTATTTCAACTATATTCCGTTCAGTTTAGAGGTCTAGATAAGTGGCTCGTGGCACAACCATAACAGACGCTCGGGTCGATTTTCAAAGTTAAGCTAATTTGGTAGAAGTCGGTCTGTGGATGAATAAACTTTCATAGTTAAGTAACCACTATTTCATCTTAGATCTACGAATGACAGGCGAAATCAAAGCCCTAAAGTAATACCCTTGCACGGTCCAGTCTCGGTATATAAAGATGGTAACCCATACACATACTAACCGCGAGAACCATAGCTTAACGTCATCGATCGACCTGTACAGCTGTTATTATTTAGCCACGGGCCCCTAATATCTTAACTAATACAGCTTACAATATCTCAATTTTATTTTCACAGCGGGAGTTTTTAAAATAGAAACTACCGTACATTATAAAGTAAATGACACTAAGCACCAGATTTAATAACTTCAAATAAAGCGACATTGTTATTTAATGTGTTTATGAATACATCGTAAAGTACCAAGAAGGTAGTTCGTGGTAGTGTCCGTCGAGCTCAGGTGTGTTATAAAGACGTTTTTCTTGTCTCAGGTCCCGTGGTGCCATTGCTGCGTAGGGATGGGACACTATCTCAATTCTGTTTATCGATACATCGCTATTTTATGCAGCTCACCCCATCGATTCTGTAAAGATCAGAGTGAGCCGTAAATAGAGTCAATCCCTAGCATTAGTTGGAATTAGTTCACGCTCACTTCACCTAAGTTTTCACTGTAAGACTATTACAGAGTTACACAGCTGATTTTAATAAACATATTGGGACGGCATCCTAATCGCGTAACACACTATTGCTATCAATTGTAATGATTTCAAAGCATATTCCTAATTCATTACTACATGTGTTCGAAAATCTGTCTGCTCAACAGAGTACATAACGCAATGAATGTTGTTGAACAGTCAAAATGGCCCATTGCAGCTGATAGTGTGATACGCAATTTATTACCCTGCTGGTTTATAAACCACTAACCAAAATGCAAATTTAATCTTGTAACAAAAAAAAAAAAACAAAAATACAAATTTGTATATTGTTAGTACCAGTTTTTTTTATATACAGTATGTTAAGAAAACCCTGTCCGACCCGTGAAGGTGTTGTTAGGTATCGATAACTGATTCTACTAATGGATACAAAACCGGGCTAAACTTAAAAAAAAATATATTATTTCGCAAAAACTGGTAACTTAATAAATGTGCGTTCACCCTTCCGCGGGCGGCGGGCGGCAGGGCACGCGGCACGTGGTCGCATCGCTATTCGCTCATAATACCGGTGTTGTCACTTTTTTTTAAATTACCAAATTTCGGGGAACTGGAATTAATTCGCGGGAAAAAAAAGATTATTTCAAAATTCATTTGTATTGGTACTATGATGATTACGTAAAATTTTATATTATATTTGGTCATGTGTTTACCTAACCTTTATTATCCTTATGGGTCGGACAGAGTTTTATTAACATACTGTATATAAAATTGTAGATAAATAAGTAAATTCCAAAAACATCTCTGCTTTCTTTGAAATTACTTATTTATCTTATAACAACTATGTACAATAAAATCAAGCGACGTCGTAAACAATATACGATAAGATTAACATAACCGCAATAACGTGGGTATAATTCCAGTATTACTGCTGTATTGGTCATTACTGGCAATATTGGAAATGTAATAGTTAATGAGAATCGCTAACCCAGATTACTGCTTCCCATTTCAATTGTTATTTTGGTAGGAACTACTAACATAGTGTTATTTATAGGAAAACAGTTATTCAATGTTGAATGTATTATATTATATTAGTTTGTTATTAGACGTGTATCCGGTCAGACTATATCCTTTTAGCCTAAGAAATAAAATGATTTCAATCTTAACAAATAAAATTCTTTTATTTATTTAGTTTATTCGAAAGACGTCCACTGCTGGACATAGGCCTTCCCCAAGGTTCTCCACGACGACCGGTCTTGCGTCTCCCGCATCCAGCGGTTTCCCGCGACCTTCACCAGGTCGTCGGTCCACCTTGTCGGGGGCCTACCCACGCTACGTCTTCTGGTGCGTGGTCGCCACTCGAGAACCCGTCTGCCTCATCGGGCATCGGGCATCGGCAATGTGTCCAGCCCACTGCCACTTTAGTGTTGCAATTCTTCGGGTTATGTCGGTTACTCTCGTTCTTCTGCGGATCTCCTCATTCCTGATCTGATCGCGCAGTGAAACCCCAAGAATAGCCCTCTCCATTGCCCTTTGAGTGACTTTGAGCCTTCTTATAAGGCAAATCGTTAGCGACCACGTCTCAATTCCATAAGTCATCACTGGCAACACACACTGGTCGAAGACTTTTGTCTTAAGACACTGCGGTATTTCGGACGAGAAGATTCTACGTAGCTTCCCGAAAGCAGCCCAGCCGAGTTGGATTCGACGATTGACCTCTTTCTCGAAGTTGGACCTTCCTAACTGGATAGTTTGTCCCAGGTACACGTAACTGTCAACAACTTCGAGAACAGAGTCTCCAATCTTTATAGAAGTCGGTACAACATGGGCATTAGACATTTCGTAGTTACACAGATTTTATTGAATTTGATGACCTTAAACGACCGACTATCAAAACGCTTTAATCCTTCAAGTTGACAAAATTAATTTGTACTAATATAATTTTTTTTTTCGAACTAAAATAATAAAGGAACATATCGATATCGACAAGCTACTTTCCCGTCTCTAATCATAAAATATCAGTCAAAGTATGACAAATATTGTTTTTACTACACACCGGGACAGCCGAGACAGGCCAGCATCCCGGTGCACAGATTTAAAACATATCTTAGAGAATGGCTTGCTGTGCTTACATATTTCTTATTGATATCTAGAGCATTTTCTTTAAAAATAACGGGAGATGAATACAATAGTACGTTAGTAGGGAGGATAGTGGACATAATAGGAGTAAGAAATATTTCACTTTCCAGCGGGATATTTACGTAACGAACTATTTCTTTTTTTTAGTACCTAATTATAAACTAGTGCTTGACTGCAATCCCGCCTGAAGGTAAGCAGTGATGCAATCGTTGGTGGTAAAACGCATTAGTTTATTCAGCCTATTCATTTAAAAAAACTTAGGAATACGAAGCATGACGACAGTTGAGCGATGTGATGCAATGTTAAACCCAAGACCAACACGACCAACGATGCTGCGCCAAAGGGAGATTGATCTGAAGACCCTCCAAGACCAAACTCCCAACACAACAACATTAGGCGCATCGTACCCGGCACACATCGCAACACAACTGCTCAGACCCGTCCTCCGTACGGCTTCACCAGACATCATGCCGGAACACGACAAATCGCTTGGCGGCAAGACTTTGTCTGGTGGGTAGTCTTTAAAGTGGAAGGGGACACACTCCCACTCACACACTCACACTCTACATGTGATAGTAAATAAGAAAGACTAATATATTTATTATTATTTGTCTATGAATAAACAACACTGAAAAACGATGACGTTAAATACCAAACTAATCTAAAATAGGGCAACACTTTCGTCACCAATTAATAGACAAGCCGTCAAGTAGAATTTGTCACATTGCAACCCAACCCACCTTTTACATCAAGTGCGCCATCCCCACGTTGAATAAATATCGTATTTCTAAGAAAACTGCCCAATTGTTGAGGCTCTAATGGTCGAAGAATTGTACAAACAAGTTAATTTAACTTGAAAACTTGGTATCCCTTACAATTGTAACTTTAAGTTAAAGTATACCGCACACTGGGATGATACGAGTACATTGTTTTAAACATTAATCAATATTTTTTCAAACTGAATATATACCAGCACTTGAATACATTACTGGTATGTATTCAGTATATATAATAAATACATATAAAGGGTGTCTCTGACATCGACGCACAAACGAGTACCATGGATCCAGTACATGATTCTAAACCCCCCCAGTGGTGGAATTTGGCGCCGGCTTTTTCCCGATTTAAAAAAAATAATAAGCAGTTTTTTTCACTTTAGACCGTTCATAATTGCTATACTTTTATAACCCAATAAGATTTTAAAGTTAAAATTAATGAATTCGTTAATTACACAAAAAGAGCAATGTTAACAATACTAGAAAAACTATCCTATCAGCTGATTTAATAGAGTTCGCATCAGAGGTTAACGTCATACCTACAAACACGCACGGCGGCACGCTTGCAACCTTCAAAGGCCGAGCCGACACTTTTTTTAAACACAGTTATTTCTGTAACCGCTCATTAACGACATAAATGACTATCATAATTTTGTTAGTGGCATGCGTTGTAGCCTTTTCGCAAAGTTTGCGTTACGATGTCAGATACACGATGTATGTATATATATACAACGGTCATCATCATCATCATCTCAGCGTTAAAGCCAGTCGCATCCGAAGCTTTTTCAGCTTTGAAGTCTGGGGTCCGCTTTACCAGTCTAACTGCTCATTTATCTAAACTTCGATATTTTCCGTGAAGCGACTGCCGTCTGACCTCCACAACCCGAAAGCGATATAGAGGTATTGTAGTTAGACCAATTATAGGACTTTTGTGGTCTCCAACAACCCGTAACGAATGCCATGAGATGTTTGTATGGCAACCGGGACCAACGGCTTAACGTGTTTTCCGAGGCACGACCAGACCAGTGCAAATATTCATATTTATGCATACAAATATTTGCACTGCGCGGGGATCGAACCCGCGCCTCCTTGCGCTGCGGCCGCATTTACTACCGCTACGCCACGGAGGCTGTCAATTTATAGTATAAACAATAACTTATTTAAAAACAAATTGCTCCATCCATTCGTAAATAATTCAAGACCTAAATGAATCGTCCACGTCCATGTGTCGTCTAAATATAGTAAAAGGCCTATTTCCGTAAATAAAAACATGAAAATTTTAGTCACAGACAAAAACTATTAAAAAATGTAGGATAATCAGTAATATTTTTAGCAAACTGAAACTAAACTAAAAAACCCACCGTTGTCCCTCTGATCCCCTTTCGGCTGCGGTCGCTACCGGTACGCCACGGGGGCTAAGGCTAGTCCAACATGTATATATACAATATGTAAAGAAAACCCTGTCCGATTTGTGAAGGTATTGTTAGGTATCGATAACTGATTCTACTTATGGATACAAAGCCTAAAAAAATAAAAATTATTTCGCAAAAAGAGGTAACTTAATACATTTGCGGTAAACAACCCTTCTGCGGGCGGCGGGGGACAGGGCACGCGGCACGTGGTCGCATCGCTATTCGCTCATAATAATACCGGTGTTGTCACTTTTTTAAAAATTACCAAATTTCGGGGAAGTTGGAATTAATACTAGGGAAAAAAGGATTATTTCAAAATTCTATAGTATTGTTTCTATGATGATAACGTAAAATTTTATATGTTTACCTAACCTTTATTATCCTTACGGGTCGGACAGGGTTTTCTTTACATATTGTATAATGGTATTTTTGTCTATGCGAAACCGGAATAGATGTAGGTAATTTGTTCAGAATAAGCAACTGAATCGATGTGTAAAAATGTTTGGAATCTATTCAGTTGCTTATTCAGAAAAAACTACATGTATGGGACTGGTAGAGAATGCCTAAGGCATTAAGTCCGCTTAAGATGGTAGGTGCTTTAGTTTTAAAAAAATTGTAAAGAATAAAAAAAAACTCTTAACACTATTAAAAAAATACTTAAATAAGCTAAATATACATACATACTATTATCAAAATATGTATATACCGATAGCGATAACGATAGATCATAGTATTTGCGCGCGGGCCACAGCTGACCGTACGATCGGAGCTGTGACCATATTTTTGTTGGGACAACCTAGTAGAATAGCAAGCTCATAACTTTGTGGTTTTTCATTATATATTTATGAAATTTTGTACATAGATTCTTTAATTAAAAATACTGGACACGTGTTTCGGGTTTCACATAAACAAAAAATAATGTGGTATACGAACAATGCTGGTTCATAGGAATAATCCTAAACCAAAGATAAAAAACCTAACAACAAAAATAAAAAAAAATGTACTTAATTTCAAACAAACTAAATCGCATAAAATTGCAAACGGAATAGAACATCCTTTAAAAATATTGATCCGACACTGACCTCCGATCGGCGACAGCGCGGTCCTGTATCGACTTGCTTTTTTCGTGCCATTATTATTAAAGTTTAGTACCTACCGCTAGCTGCGGCGGTCATTAACCTGTAAGCGTTTCCTTATCAACATGTCCATCATGTAGAAAATGTGAAAAAACAAAAATAATTTCCTGTGACTATACTAATGGACATATTTAGATGATTTTTTATGGGTAAACTGAGAACGTGTTGAGGTACACGATGTTTAATTTATTGTCGTATTGTCAGCACCACTCTGTATATATGTTGCAGTTTTACATGGAGCTATTGCATATCCGACCTACACAATCCAGTGTTTTTCATGAATGTGAATCGTAACCTCCTCGGGGGTCACTAAGTCTTTGATTAATCTCCGTGCCTTTAAAATTACAGGTTCCAAATGAAATCAATTTTAATGTTTCGGTGGTTCATAGTGGGAACTTTTTTTTTTGTGCAACCAAAGGGTGTCCAAAGTGACAGACTGAATTCCAAGTTAGAATCAGCGGAGGGAAGGGGGGCGCGAAAGATGTTCCGATATTAAGAGGCCGTGCTATGAAAAAAGGTTGAAAAACACTGTCTTAAAGAATAGTGGCAATATTAAACAATACTTTAAAGAAATACGTACAAAATTAGTTTTATTTGTCACAGAATGACGATATTAGAAAAAAAAAATTATCAGACTAATTTTGAAGAGCAGGATATTGCTAACCCATTGCTTCATATGTTCCAAAAACGTGTCTGCTCTGCAACGTAAATAACGCAATGAATGTTTGTAACTACGCAATTAACCCAGCGTTCAGCCTAGCATCCCGGTGTGCGTTTATCCTTGCACTAATGGGCCAAAGGGCCGTCTTTATAATTCGGAGACATTTTCTAGATAAAATAACTTGATGGCCGTTATAAACAGTTGACAATTAGGTGGAGATGTGCCAAGGTATCAGGAAGGGACTATTGTTACAGAGTTTACGTTAAAAGAAGGGATGGGACCAAAGGCATCTTTCAGGACCTTAATTGGCAACAGGTGGCAAATGGTCGCACGAAATAGCACGCGACGTTGGCGTGCTTAGCCAAGACATGGTAGTAATGAATCATTTAGAAGTCAGAATATAAGAATTGTAGTGTAACACACTATCAGTAAGTAGCACAGCCTCTGTGACGTAGCGGCAGCCGCTGCGCAAGGAGGCGCGGGTTCGATCCCCGCCCAGTGGAAATATTTGTAAGCATGAATATGAACATTTGCCCTGGTCTGGTCGCGCCTTGGAAAGCACGTTAAGTCGTTGGTCCCGGTTGCCATACGAAGAACATCTTATGGCAGTCGTTACGGGTTGTTGGAGCCCTCAAAAGTCCAACAATTGGTCTGACTGCAATCGATATCGGCTTCGGGTTGTGGAGGTCAGATGGCAGTCGTTTTATGGAAAATGTCGAAGTTTAGCCAAAATCAGCAGTTCAAAGGTGTCAAATCAGCAGTTCAGACCCCCGACTCCAAAGGTGAAAAAGCTTCGGATACGAATGGGATTAACGCTGAGATGAAACTATCAGTAGCAATGGGTTTCATGTTGTCTATACTGTCATCCATCAAGGCTAGAGTGAATAGGCGCGATCGAATCAGGAATGAGGAGATCCGCAGAAGAACGAGAGTGACCGACATAGCCCGAAGAATTGCAACACTGAAGTGGTAGTGGGCTGGACACATTGCCCGTAGGACCGATGCCCGATGGGGCCGACGGGTTCTCGAGTGGCGACCACGCACCAGAAGACGTAGCGTGGGTAGGCCCCCGACAAGGTGGACCGACGACCTGGTGAAAGTCGCGGGAAACCGCTGGATGCGGGAGGCGCAGGACCGGTCGTCGTGGAGAGCCTTGGGGAGGCCTATGTCCAGCAGTGGACGTTTTTCGGCTGAAATGATGATGATGAATGAAGAAACAAGCGCGCTTTACCATCAACGACTGCATCACTACCATCAGGGGGAATTGCGGTTAACTAGTTTATAATTTATGTAATAGCAGAAAAAACATATTTCACGATGATTTTTTTACAGAATCAGTCGGCTGTATATTTTTGAGCTACATCAATATAAACTTATAGATGGTCATTTTGTATTGTAAGGAGACAATCTCCTTCAAAGATATGTAAAACAGAGTCTTCAGAGAGACTTCAAAGAGAACTGCTTATCATATACCTTTGTGACAAATGGACGGACAATACGTACGGTTTGAATGGGAAACTAGAGTTTATATGGAAACTTCACGCCTTAACTCTTGAAGGGGTAGGTAGCTGAGTGCTTACTGAAGTAGTATCAGTATTGGCATTCGTGGACGCAATTTTAATGCACCCAAATAAATATAGTTATAATACATACATAGATACGGACATTATGTAGATACAGACAAATCACACAGATTAAGCTAGCCCTAAAGAAAGTTCGAGACTTGTGTTATGGGATACTAACTCAACGATACTATATTTATAATAGATACATATATAGATAAACATCCAAGACCTAGACCAATCAGGAAAAGATCATTTTCCATCATGACCTGACCGGGGATCGAACCCGGGGCCTCCATGTCGCAGGCAGGCATGTTGACCGCTGCGCCTCGGAAAGCACGTTAAGCCGTTGGTCTCGGTTGCCATACGAACATCTAATGGCAGTCGTTACGGGTTATTGGAGCCCTTACAAGTCCAACAATTGGTCTAACTGCTTTAATATCGTCTTCAGGTTGTGTAGGCCAGACGGCAGTCGCTTCACGGAAAATATTAAAGTTTAGCCAAAATCAGCAGTTAGACTAGTAAAGCGGACCCCGGGCTCCAAAAGTTGAAAACAGCTTTGGATGCGATTGGAATTAAGGCTGAGACAGATGGTGATGACATTTATTTACATATTTTGTATAATTATTTGTTTCATGTATTGTAAAGGGTGTATCTGACATCGACGCACAAACGAGTACTGTGGATCCAGTATATGATTCTGAATCCCCCAGTGGTAGAATTTTTTGTCGGCTTTTTCTTAATTAAAAAAAAATATATATATCGATTTTTCTTCACTTTAGACCGTTCATAATTGCTATACTTTTATAACCCAATAAGATTTTAAAGTTAAAACTAATTGATTCGCTAATTACACAAAAAAGCGCAATAAAAACAAAACTCGAAAAACTATCTTATCAGCTGATTTAATAGAGTTTACATCAGGGATCAACGTCATACCTACAAACTCGGACGGCGGCACGCTTGCAACGTTCAAAGGCCGAGCCGACCTTTTTTTTTAAACATTCTGTAACCGCTCATAAATGACTATGATAATTTTATTAGTGGCATACGGTCTAGCCTTTTCGCGAAGTTTGCGTTACGATGTCAGATACAGCCTGTATATTTTTATATCGTACTAGATGTGCCCCGCGTTTTAACCCATAAGTTTGGACCTCGTGGAAATATCTGGATTAAAAGTCTTTCTATTTCCTTATCCGAACTTTTTGGTAAAATTAATGATATTCGTGAATATAAACAACGAGAGGCAGAATGACAGATAAATTATATACATTTTGATACCCTGTTTGTCAAGTTTGGGTGGGTTTGAGGTAAGAAAAAGGGATCCCCGAAACACGTGTGTATTTTTAAGTAAAGAATCTATGTACAAAATTTCATAAAGACATCATGAAAATCCACAAAGTAATGAGCTTGTTATTTTACTTGGTTGTCCCAACAAAAATATGGTCACAGCTCCGATAGGGCGCGCCCGCAAGTATCTACTATGTATCTATCGTAACAGCTGGGTAACTACACTGCAACAATTTCTAAATGTATTAGGGAAAAAACAAAACATGGTGTAAAAATTATTAGGATCGATTCAGTTGCTTATTCTGAACAAACTATATTCAGGTTCGTATAAACAAGAAATAACGTTGCATATTATGATACATTGCGCCATATACCAGTAGGATTAGAAATTAATTTCGGATTGTGAAATTGTATAAAACGCAATTGGGTTTTAGTGTCATCATCATCAACCTTTTTATAGTCCCACTGCTGGGCACAGGTCTCCTCTCATACAGAGAAGGATTGAGCGTAATCACCACGCTTGCTCAATGCGGGTTGGCGATTTCAGACTGAAGTCCAGGATTCCTCAAGATGTTTCCCTTCACCTTTCAATCAGTCATTGGTATCCAAGATATACATAGAAAGTACACAACTTAGAAAAGTTACATTGGTACTTCCCGAGCTAGTGTGCTAGTGTCATTTTGTGCTAGTGTGTTAGGCTAAAATAGTGACACGTCGCAAAATACCATTTTGTTCTGCCAAAACTGCACAACTGTGATTTCGATTCGAAAATATTCGTCCAATAATAAAATCTACAAATACAGAAAACCCGTCCTTGTTTCGAGTCCTTTTTAAATGACATATCCATTGCTGGACTCTTCATCAAATGTCAGCGTACGAATGGAACGTCATCGGATGCAAGCGTCCAACATATCGGATGTGTCCGAATCGGACGAATGATCGAGTGACAAGAACAAATTGCTTCTGCGCTCTTAAGCTGTTTGGATGACAGAGTAAGCGGCAGATGTTTTTGGATGAAATTGGTGGAATATTTGTAGGCTACGGTAGTCGAGCTGTCCAGGTATTTAATCAATAATAGCGCAAGTTCACTAAACGTTGTCCTGAATTTGATTGCCTATAAGGAATTCAGGACAAACGACGAACTGTGCATCGGGTCGAGAAGCCAGCCGGTGTTCTATTGGAGGCATTTTGGAGAGTGTGCGAAGGAATTGCATGATTTAACTCCCCCCACCTTCGTTCCATCATCGGACGACCCGTCGTACGGCGAGTTTCCACCCTTACCTTGTTGACACCGCTACGATCCGGACGAAGAGTTTCGCCTCCTCTTTTATACCGCGTAGATCGAGGGACTGGAACAATTTGTCAGCGGGGGTGTTTCCATCGGACTACAATTTGAGTGTCTTCAAGGCTAGAGTGAATAGGCTCTTAATAAACTAGTGCGCTTTACCATCAACGATTGCGTCACGGCTTACCATCACGAAAAATGTATTGCAATTTCAATGCCTTTGTGTGAAAGAGTAAATAAATACATAAATATTGAAGACTGCCGTCACAATAGATACTCAATAATAATATACCTATTTTCTAACCCTCTATTGCATGTGAAAAGCTAGTCTATATGAATAATACAATCATGACGCCCACATAATTACGAAAACACGAATTAATAGTACATAAAAACATTATTTTTATTACAATCATAATAATAACTTTATCATCCATCTAACATATGTCGCGTTTAGAAAAAAGTCGTATATCGCAATAAAGACTCATTTTGATAATCTATTGTTTGGGCAATTAAATAAACATTACATTTATGAAGGGGATTTTTAGGGTTTCGCATGCAAAGGGTAACTCAATACTAAAGCTCCGCTATTCGTTCGTCTGGCACAGGGCTGAATCTTTGGAACCGTGATACACAACTGAATTTTTCTTAGAAAATGTACCGCTAAACATTTATTTATCCATTTCAAGGCCCATCTTCTGCTTCTTCCTTTCAGTCTATAGAGGCCCACTGCTGTACACAGGCCTCCCCAAGGCTTTCATTCTATTGGGGGGCATTGCCATAATCCCCACACGTGGCAGGCGGGTTGGGGATTCCAGTAATTTTTTATCCAATTAATTATTGTTTACTTTAAAATCTTATTGGGTTATAAAAGTATAGCAATTATGTATGGTTAAAAGTAAAAAAAAAAAACTGCATATTATTTTTTTAAATCAGGAAAAAACCGACGAAAAATTCCACCACACAATCATCGTTTATAAATAATACCTTATAAATACTGTGGTGTATGGTTAAAGAATCGCTAATCACTAATTAACTTTAAGTAGCGTTTATGAATAAGGGGGATTATGTACAGTAAGGGTCAAAATCAAAATCAAAATTGTTTATTTCAAATTAACCATCTGGTGGTGCTTTTAAATAGTCAAAGTCGGTCAGTTCAAGAAAATGAAGCTAAATTGCACGTTCCAAAGCGTAGATCTCTATGGAGAAGAACGTGCAAGAAACTCAATGGACACTCTTTTAAAATCATGGTATGGGTTGCATTTCTTCGTTACATATTTCTGTTGCTTCTATCATGTGAGCACAATGTATAAATAAATATCAACAGCGCTTTACCATTTTTGAACTTTATTGCAATAACAATAAGTTTCAAAAGTGGTACTCCACTTTTGACCCTTAGGGTAGACAGGATGTATCTGACATCGTAACGCAAACTTCGCGAAAAAGCTAGACCGCATGCCACTAATAAAATTATGATAGTCACTTATGTCGTTAATGAACGGTTACAGAATTCACAGGGTTTAAAGAAAAGTGTCAGCTCGGCCTTTGAACGTTGCAAGCGTGCCGCCGTGCGGGTTTGTAGGTATGACGTTGATCCCTGATGTGAACTCTATTAAATCCTCTGATAAGATAGTCTTTCGAGTTCTGTTTTTATTGCGTTTTTTTTGTGTAATTAGCGAGTTAATTAATTTTTACTTTAAAATCTTATTGGGTTATAAAAGTATAGCAATTATGAACGGCCTAAAGTGAAAAACACTACATATATATTTTTTTTTTTAATCAAGAAAAAGCCGACGAAAAATTCCACCACTGAGGGGTTCAGAATCATGTACTGGATCCATGGTACTCGTTTGTGCGTCGATGTCACATACACCCTTCATATGTATACATACACACATATATTTACAACTTCGAAGAAAAACAACCTCGAGCAGGAGGCAAGTAGAAGGATCCAGCTGGGATGGGCAGCATTTGGTAAACTTCGTCGGGTACCTATTTTCGTCGCCCATACCCCAATGTTTGAAGACTAAAATCTTCAACCAGTGCGTCCTATCCGTCATGACTTACGGAGCCGAGACGTGGACACTAACGGTCAGACTAGTCCATAAGTTTAAAGCCGCTCAGCGAGCTATGGAGCGGGCTATGTTGGGCGTCTCTCTGAAGGACCGCATCAGAAATGGGGTGATCTGAGAGAGGACCAAAGTTACCGACATAGCTGAGAGGATTAGCAAGCTGAAGTGGCAATGGGCTGGTCACATATGCCGCCAGGACGACAACTGTTGGGGTAAACGAGTCCTCGTGTGGAGACCGCGTCTGGTCAAACGTAGCGTAGGACGCAGGCGAGATGTAGCGACGACATCAAAAAGGTGGCTGGTAGCGGCTGGCGGAGAACTGCTCAGGATCGAGCTTGTTGGCGAGCCATGAAAGAGGCCTATGTCCAGCTGTGGACGAGTAGAGGCTAATGATGATGATGACATACATTTATTTCGATGTATTCCTGCACGTCAAAATAGGCATTTCAGTCCAATATTCGTCCACGTTCAGCTTACAGACACAGCCCTCAACTTAAACGCTAAGTTTCAGCTTGGCACGCTTGGAAAGGAACCGTCAAATATCATTCGGCTACACGGAACCCTTCATATGTTAGTTTGACACTCGGCTGCTTTTTTAAATTGACCCAAAGTGTCTCCGCTTTGGAGGGTTGATAATGAATTAGAGAGAAATAGAAAAAGTGTATTTTTTTGGTTTTTGTTTTTTTTTTTTTAGTAATTATAATATAGTGCTTGGCAGCAATCCCGCCTGATGGTAAGCAGTGATGCATTCGTTGACGGTAAAGCGCGCAAGTTTATTAAGCTTATTCACTTAAAAATCTTAGTGAGTAGGAAGGAAGACGGCAGTTGAGCGAGGTGATGCAATATAAAACCCAACAACACGACCAACGTTGCTGCGCCACAGGGAGATTAATCTGGAGACCCTCCACGATCAAACTCCCGACACATAACATTTGGCGCATCGTACCTGACACACATCGCAACACAACTGCTCAGACCCGTCCTCCGTACAGCTTCACGAGACATCATCATGAACACGACAAATCGCTTGGCGGCAAGGCTTTGTCTGGTGGGTGGTAACTTCTGCCGGCAGCCGATGTTATGGCCTACCACCGAGAAAAATTATAATTTTTCAGTTTTTTTGTTTTGCAATTACTGCTTTTTTTTTTTGTTGGTGTCCAGCTAGTGAGGGTAAGTGAATAGGCCCGCACTAATATGCGTGTTATGTAATTACCTTAACAGAGTTCGTACTTGCGTCTCCTTCCCCTTGGTATTCCGTCCAAAGATTGTCTGTAAAAGATCGCTCTTAGCGATAAGACATACTGAACATAAATATTAAGGTTTTACATAGGTAAAACCTTAATATTTATGTTCTGTAATTTATATTTTGCACATAAGTAAGGGTATTCTATTCTATGTACAGAGTAACATACATATAATGAAAAAAAAAAGAATTTCATTTCATTTTGATGGTTCAGTACGGACGCAATCAAACTTGAGCCTTAATGCTTTATGAGAAAAAGTTGGAAATCTAATAAAGTAATTTGATAGTTTTTATTAGCTTGATGTGTTGTCGTCTGTACAATCGTTATATCGCTTCTCGTGTTTTTTTAGGGATAGGCTAACTTTTCTCGGTGGTAGGCCATAACATCGGCCGCTGGCAGAAGTTACCACCCACCAGACAAAGCCTTGCCGCCAAACGATATGTCGTGTTCCGGCATGATGTCTGGTGAAGCCGTACGGAGGACGGGTCTGAGCAGTTGTGTTGCGATGTGTGCCGGATACGATGCGCCTAACGTTGTTGTGTTGGGAATTTGGTCGTGAAGGGTCTTCAGATCAGTCTCCCTTTGGCGCAGCATCGTTGGTCGTGTTGTTGGGTTTAACACTGCATCACCTCGCTCAAGTGCCATCTTCCTTCCTATTCGCTCAGTTTTTCTGAGTGAATAGGCTCTTAATAAACTAGCGCGCTTTACCATCAACGATCGCATCACTGCTTACCATCAGGCGGGATTGCGGTCAAGCGCTAGTTTATAATTATTAAAAAAAAAAAAAAAAACTAAACCAGCGCGCTTTACCATCAACGATTGCATCACTGCTTACCACCAGGCAGGATTGCGTTCAAGCACTAGTTTATAATTGTAAAAAGTTAATACGGCTGGCCAATTAGAAACCAAGGTAAGGTACCCTCTCATGTATTGATTATTCACTTTTGGAGCAAATTTTTGTATAGATGTTCTTATGTGTGCAACAAACTATAGTCTCAGAGACCGGGCATCAGTCCGAAACCAACGTTGACTTGTCTTTTGCGAGTTAATTTCGGTCCTTCGTCATATGCCTTCATGTCCAGCAGGGTAATAGGGTATTTGAATAAAAAATACTAATTAGTCCGTCAGATTTCCAAAAAATACTAGATACCAGTGGCGAAGAGTCCATACAAGCCGATTCCCACCGGGTTACCTTTCAAAAATCATTTCCATATTCATACAAAAGTATTTACATTCTATTTCATTAACAAAGTATTATTAATCAAATGCCTGCGCGATTTACAATAGCAATAGTAATTCTTAGCAATACCCTAAGTATCAATATAAATAAACTAGTGCGCTTTACCATCAACGATTGCGTCACTGCTTACCATCAGGCGGGATTGCGGTCAAGCGCTGGTTTATATTTTAATAAAAAAAAAAAAAAAAAAAAAATATCACATTTCATTTTATAGTCGTAAATTAATCAGCGCTTCAATTTTTCGTACATTACATTGAAGGCAACTCGACGAATGTCGGCTTACCTCGGTCAACGTTTTACTATGAGGCGAAAAGAGACAGAGCGTGTCAGACCATCTCTTTCTAATGCTCGCTAACCGTCGGTAAAACTTGATAAATATAGGCTAATGTCAAACGGCTTGCAGTTCTCTCCTCTCCTTTATTAGAAAGAGACAAAGAAACCACGCCACTACGAGAAAGGAAACACGACAAAATTTCAAAACAAGACGCATTGCATTAGAATATAAATAACGTTGTGATTGTGTATAATTTGCTTTATTTTTGCTTAATATTTTTGTTGGTTTTGGATCGGTGTTTGTGTGGTTCGGTTTTTAACACTTTATTATTTTTGTAATTTTTTATTTTATTTTTTCTTGACTCATATACCCTAACAATAGGTACTTAACTTAGTACTTACTAACAAGCATGCAAGTGTGGTATGGAGATGCACGTCGAAAAAGGCTTTTCTCAAAGCCGCTTTTGTCATACTTGAAAGACACTGTTATCAAATCATCAGTCCTTTTTTGTATGGTGAAGGTGGGGCTTTTGATATTATTCTTATCTGAAGACCTCCTCCAAGATATCCTGCAGTAGGTAAGTGTATAAGTGTTTATTTTTTTGGACCGGCTTCCCTTTGTCAAAATTTCACCCTTCGCCACTGCTAGATACGTATTTTTTGTTTTATCAAAACAATAAAAATTTACAAATACAGTATGTTACAAAAACCCTGTCCGACCCGTGAAGGTGTTGTTAGGTATCGTTAGCTGATTCTACTAATGCGTACATAACCTGGCTAAACTAAAAAAAAAATACCCCCTTAAAAATAAATAACTTAAATAAAATAAATAGGTAATTTCATGGCAACACAGGCACAGGTCATGACCTCAGTTGACCTCATGCATGTAGGTATTGGTAGTCTAACCACGTCTTATCGACTCTAGAAAGAAACAATGATACCTACTTAGGCAGCTCGTGAAAAGAACTTTTTTTTAAGTAGAAAGGTCGTCTGACCCTCCGAATGTATCTTCGAATTTCATTCGATGAGCACAATGGCTGTGGCGGAGATGTTGTTCCATATTTCGTTCACTAAGAACGATACCGGCCTGACACCGTCCCACGAGTTTAGCACGGTGTTTCACAACGTTAGTCCACTCCTACCAATCCACTGCTCGCCGAACTGATAGTGGAGGTACTCACGTACAGGTCGGCAAAAATATGGTGGGGCACCGTCATGCTGGCACCACATTGACCAAGAAGTAGTCACATCCGAATCGTTCAACACCTGATCACAACACAACACAATTGCAGTTTCACTAGGTACCTTCCATCAGCAGGTTACATTACGTTAGAAAACTATGTGATCACACAATAAACGATACGTCTACACGGACGCCATGTCTACGCGAAACTAATAAATTTAAAATAAAAATGATTTTTATTTCATAAAAATAGGTACTCTAACTGCACGGCGGTGCCCTTTGACTAGAGGTGTGAAAGTATTCAAAATATTTCTCGTATCGATTTTTGGTATCAATTTTGTATTTCAGAATTTCACGCATCGATTCAACATCGCATGGCATTCTTTAGATTTTAGAACTTTCACATAACTTAAAATCAGGTGAACTTAAATGCTTTACATTGTTTATAATATTCTCCTAAAATCGTATTTCATAAGACCTTTCTAGTTCCTATTTACTAATAATAGGTACTTGTGTTACAATATTGTTATGAGTAATTAATCGATAATCAAAAAAAGTACTTTTACCATTAGGTAATCTGTGTTTTTACAACAAATCATTCGGCCAGGTACAGTTTCGAATAATATCGACAAAAACAAAACGTTATTACGCAAAAATTAGTACAGCTCTAATTATTCCTTTGCCGCCGTCGGCGGCTAGACACACTGACGCCGCTAAAGAACCTAAAAAAATAATCAAAAGAAAGCCGACAATTATAAGGTCTAAAATGGT
Organism: Sesamia inferens; assembly: GCA_037179545.1. Lineage (NCBI taxonomy): Eukaryota > Metazoa > Arthropoda > Insecta > Lepidoptera > Noctuidae > Sesamia > Sesamia inferens. The sequence continues at coordinate 10,708,870 of CM073951.1, read as the reverse complement.
GTTTACACTTTTTTAAATTTCCCGAATTTTGGGGAAGTTACAGGGTAAAAAAGATTATTTCAAAATTCATTAGTATTGTTACTATGATGATTATGCAAAATTTTATATTTTATTTGGTCATTTGTTTACCTAACCCTTATTATCCTTGTGGGTCGGACAGGGTTTTCGTAACATACTGTATAAAAGGCATCAAAGATCAGGAGTGGTGGCTGGTGACGTCACTGGTCGCTAAAAAGTGTAGCGTGCAGTGATGTCACACGAGTTTTCAACGCACTGTGTCGTCTTCATTTTTTGTTTATATGAAAAATGAAAAAATACGTGTCTAGTATTTTTTGGAAATCTGACTGACGGACTAATAATTTTATTTTAGTCAAATACCCTCTTGCGTAACACTCTCAGTAGTAAAGGGCTTCATTTTGACAATTAAACAACATTCGTTGCGTGATTTACATTGTAGGGCAAACACATTTTTGGAACATATGGAGCAATGGATTAGGTATAAGCTTAAAAATTGTTCAAATTGATAGCAATAGTCTGTTACGCATTTAGGGTGCAGGACAGGAGACTGAATCAAAATTATTAATATCATGCGAAAGTATAAAGGATGTACCTGACATCGACGCACAAACGAGTACCATGGATCCAGTACATGATTTTGAACCCCCCAGTGGTGGAACTTTTCGTCGGTTTTTTCCTGATTTAACCCACTTGTTCCTGAATAACCTTTTTTTCAGTAATTGACCTGAAACTTTGTATACCTATTATTTATGTGCTAAATAATGGCAGAAAAATATTATAAAAAACATCTGATTTCCAGAAAAGCTGGCAAATGCTGTGTCGTATACGACACAGTAGGAGAATCTACTACTTTGATAACTTAGTTTGTAGATTTCAATAGACTTCATTTTAGTTAAGAAATATACAAGAAAATTCAAAGACTACATCAAAAATATGTTTATTTGTAGTTTTTTAAGCAAATCTACTTATTTGTGTATGATAATATTCAAAACATGGGACAGGTTTAGTTTTACTATGTCGAATATTCATTGTTGCGACAGTACACAACTCAACATGAATGATACAATTTCAAAACTGAAACCGCTTTTACGCGTTTCAGTTCGATCACCTGAAATCCGGACAAATGTAGCTGTAATTCTTCTTGAGAAGAACAAGAAAGCTGAGAGTAACAGAGGTGGATGTCCATTACAAAGTGTATCTGGGGAATTGCGGTATAGTCACAATCAATATATAGTAAAGTACAGGGTGGATTGGCTGCGATGCGGTTTTTGCCACAAAAGTGTTAATTTCTATTGCCTAAAATGTAACGTTAGATCCATTTTGGATGTAACGTAACATTTTCTCTTGCCGATGTGAATAACAGAAGATGCCAAGCTTCAGTGGAGCTACATTTGTCCGGAATTTTAGGTGATCGAACTGAAACGCATAAAAGCGGTTTCAGTTTTGAAAATGTATCATTCATGTTGAGTTGTGTATTGTCGCAACAATGAATATTCGACATAGTAAAACTAAACCTGTCCCTTGACATGGCGTTGATGCAATCCGAATATTTTCCCAATACATGCATACATGTAAAATAGTCAAAAAGCATTTCATCTCACTGGTGCTAAAATTACCCTCTTTATTTTTTTGACCATCGTATAGGTTAGTACAATTCATTATCATTTCTTATATCATTTTTACTCGTCAAACATGCATTCAAAATAATGACTAGGACTATTGATTGGACCATGCACGTTTGGCCACAGAGTATCGGCTGAATATCTCTTGGAATTTGCCGTTGGAAAGCCATTCTAAAGGCAAGTTGATATCTTCGCTATCGTCAGAAGAATCTTGCTGAATTTCAGAAGGTGCTCCGAGTTGAGATCCCGGTAGATTTTGAAGGGACACAAAATCTTCATCTCCCGAGTTCTGGTGCGAAATTTCGGCATTACAATTTTCCGGAGGCATGATAGTTATAGAGTCGGAGACTTCTACCATATCATTTTGTTCTAATTCCTCGACTATCTTATGCAAATTGAGGAGCTTTCGTGATTTTCTATAGCGAAATAAAATTCTTATTTGTAGTAGCACATTTCCCTACCGTGTCTTTTACGACACGTACGAAAAAAACCTAAACTACTGGTTGAATATGTTATAAAAGAACCAACTTTTTTCAAGCTGAGAAGTCTATAGGCATCAAGCTATCGTAATTATATCACATATAAATAAAAGGTGTTTGTATCTTCCTTGTTGATAATGTTATCTTACCTTGAATTACTTATTGTAAAAACCTCAGAATTTGTCGTCATTCAGCACAAAAGCAATTAACTGCAGCACACTAATAACACTTCGCAACTAATAGTCGATTTCTCGATAGTCAAGCGTGTTGTATAAAAATAAGTTCAAGTACCCTCATATCCCTCAATTTTTTTTTTTTAGGTTGGTGTGTGGTTTACGACACAGTAGGGTTAAGTGGGTTAAAAAAAATAATATGCAGTTTTTTTACTTTAAACCGTTCATAATTGCTATACTTTTATAACCCAATAATATTTTAAAGTAAAAATTAATTTATTATTATTTATTTATGGGTACAAAGTTATAAAACTAAATAAATACAAATTACTAAATAAAACTTACCCTAATTAAAACTATTAATAAATTACAATACAGCATCAAAAAATTCTTCGTCATCGCTGTCGACTGGTAATGTACCCAAGAGACTGGCAGCATTGCCGCGTTGAATGGCAATACTTATTCTCTGGCCAAGGTAAAAGCCAGCCCTTGGGTCACGGGAAGTGTCAACAAGCCGTTTGGACAGTTCATTAAAAAGACAAAGAGCACTCGGACCCCACGGCCCAAGAGTTTCAACCCCAAACGGCTCGAAAATATAATTTCCGATAAGGTTGTTATATTTTCGCCGTTTGAGGTTTTCTGTAGCCGCAGCAGCAACGCCAGCACAGCACGTCGATCCAGGAAGATGGGATGGCGCAAGAGTATCGACGCAAGTTGCATCCCACACTAAAGGCCTACCCATCTTCCAAGGAAATAAGGACATGCCGTCCGGTCTCTTGCCATCATCGCGCACCAAGCCATTAGGTTCTAATACAGCTGGAACGCCGACAGTGACAAGAGCTCGTCGAATGATGTCGTTAATGTTTGCGTGCCGAGCTAAGCGACCCGCACTTCGGCAGCAAGCCAGGCCGTGGTGTCCGAGGCTGTTGACATCTGCACCACAGTGACAGCGATGAGGAGAACAGCAAGGAGCTCCTAGTCGTAAGGAAGCAGCGATGCGGAAAGTGGTGTTGTCGAACAAAGTGCCTATATTCGACGAAGGTAGGGCATGAAGCCAAAGACCCGACTCCCACCTTCCCACAGCTAGCAGGCGCGCACGCTCCGCATCAGTAGCAGACGAGACAAGTAAATTTTTCCGTACTACTCTACAGAGCGGCTCGTCCCACTGTCTCTGGGAAGATGGATTGCTGGGTGGATCTGTATTCGGGCAAGTGATTCTCCAGGAATCCATAGCCTCGGAGAAGAACGGCACATCAAAATTAATCAGTGAGGGGGCTAAAATTTTCCTGATTAATTTATCAGTGCCGTGGACCGAGGATATGAAAGCCGGTAAACTAATATCAGAAATTTTGCGGACGCCGAGGCCCCCCATACGAATCGGGAGAGTAGCTTGTGCCCAAGCTCGGTCGTCCATGGCCACATTTAAAATCGAAGTTAATGTATGCTTGATAATTTTGTCCATTTTGTCTAAAAGGTGAGTGTGCTTCCATAAATGGGAAGCGCGAAGGAAGTAAATTAATTTAGGGCTAAAACAGCAGTAACGAATCAAGGTTATGGCCGAATGCATATTAATTTGCAACAATCTGTCCGAAACGTCATTGAAATTTTGAATTTTTTCGTCAATGAAAATGGGAAAGGAATTCTCGAAGATTGGAGACCCAAGGAGACGAAGAGATGTTTTTTCGATAATTTTGATATCTGGAGCTATTGACTTAAATTTTGGGAGTGTCAGGTGTCTGTCAGTACTGTCGGCTAAGTAGTAAAAATTAATTAATTAGCTAATTACACTAAAAAGCGCAATGTGCCTATCAGCTGATTTATTAGAGTTCACATCAGGGGTCAACGTCATACCCACAAACACGCGCGGCGGAACGCTTGCAACGTTCAAAGGCCGAACCGACAAATTTTTTTAAACACTGTTATTTCTGTAACCGCTCATTAACGATATAAATGACTATCATAATTTTATTAGTGGCATGCGGTGTAGCCTTCTCGCAAAGTTTGCGTTACGATGTCAGATACACCCTGTATAGCTTTTTTCGAGTACTCACTAAACCAAGATTGTTTGTTGGCATTTCATGACCTCACTAAACCTTAATATAGGAAAAAATATCACTTCACTAGATATTAAAAAACAAAGTCACTTTCTCATTCCCTATGCCCTTTGTATGATTAAATCTTTAAAACTACGCAACGGATTTTGATTCGGTTTTTTTAATAGATACGAGTGATTAAAGAGAAAGGTTTATATGTATAAACTCATTAAACCAGTTGTAAAAAGGCCAATCGTAGTCTATCATAACTTTCTTGTTGACTTAAATGACATCGAAAGTCATAAAAAATCATTGCACGAAAATTTTCTCGTGTTAAATTCATGTTGACGTGACACAGACAATTTTCAATTTGCCGCCAAATCGTATAACTAATGACAAATGAATGAAATATATACTCAGTAATATTGCCAAAGAGTTCTATTTTCAAATTTTAGAATTATTTTTTTATTATATTGTTTATAAGTGGCCAGTTCTAAGAACTTTCAGTTTGACCCTCGTAACATCTATTAAATTGTGGAGAAATACTATTATTTTTGAGGTTTCTAATGTGATGTCGTAAATGATTTTTTTCGCGTTTGCAGTGAAATGCAGGCTCAACCCTACGAGATTTATCAAAATAATGTACTAAATATTGTATACATTATTGTGAAAAGGTCTATAAAAAGTCCACGATGGTATATGCCCACCCCACAATAAAAAAAAATTGTACGTTATTGTAAGATATCCATAAGAGCATTGTCATTGTTGTTACTTGTAGCATTAATCCTTATCTAATTTAATACCTTTAATACATTGTTGATTTAATATAGATATATGTCGCCCTTTACAACATATGATTTAAATGAATATTTTCGAAGATATTACAGATTTAAAAATTGCGGGGTGTCGCGTTTGCGGCGGTTCACGGCGGCTTTTTAAACAATGTTCATAGTTTTTCTGTAGTGTATTTGCGTGCGAAGCCGGGACGGGTCGCTAATACATGTATAAAAGTTCCCCATCCCTGCTAAGGCCTAGCACATAAGGTCCGCGCGGACATCAGATGCCTTTTCTATGAACACATACCATCACGCACAGAGTCATAGGGGGATATTCCGTTATTTATATTATTGCGGCCTGATGAGGCCAGGAATTTATTGGTATCTTCACGGTTTTCGTATAGTGGTGGGCAGAGAACTGAGCGTTATTAAATTGAGGAGGATAATTTATTGATCTTATTAAGTATGTTGGAAGTAGTTGCTCAGACGTAAATGTTTAAATGGTGAGGTTTGCCATCGCCGTACTTACTCTATACCGAAAAGACTGTTATTAAAATAGTTTGTTCAGAGTCGTTTATCGAAGCCATTTTTTTTTTTTTTTTGTAAACAAATCCTATGCATTCCACAACGTTCCTTGATAAATCTTTTTGTGTTCAAGGGCCTCAACAGCAAAAGATTGACCTAACGCATCTCAGGTCAAGCTATACATATACGGCCTTTTTTTATTTTGTTTAGAAGAGAAATCATCAAATTACTTTTTTTAAATGTATTATTAACTAGCGCTTGACCGCAATCCCTCCTAATGGTAAGCAGTGACGCAATCGTTGATGGTAAAGCGCACTAGTTTATTAAGAGCATAAAATTAACTAATTATTCACTTCTTTAAAAAAAAAAGCTTGGGACTGAGCTGCTCGCTCTGCTAAACATTGTTACTAAGCAATATGCGTAATTATAACGTAAATTATTGTAAACATTTTCATTTTTAATGTCTGGACTTGAAAAAAGACGATGATCCCTGAGTTTGTTTCGGCTATTTCTTCTCAGAGGTAGTCAGTTAGGAAATGCCGGCTTCATCTAGATTAAATTAAAATTTAAAAAAAAACATGACGTGTAAAAGTGATCAGTGATCTTATTTGCTTGATAAACGATTTCATTTCTCGCGCTCTGGGCGGAACGGAAGGGCGTGTCAGACTTTAACTGACTAAAACCTAGCCGTGTTTCTTCACATGCCTGTGCGACGGCCTGACCAAGGTTTCTATGCTTCTAAGCCTGAGTTAAACATACCACCTAATACGAGCTAATGCTTCTAATGTTGAGAAATATAACCCGAAAAAGTTCCTCAGACTGTTCAAACAGACATTTGTTACGTCACTAACTGCGGTACCATCAATAACTGCTTCCAAACTAAACATGAACCTTAATTTTATGACCTCAAGGGGGTTTTTCGTTCGACACGCGACTTACATAACTCAGGAAGGCGGTATGTTCTCTAGTTTTATGCGCCGATATTTGGCAATAGCTAATAATAAAAGTTACATATTTGTATGTTTGTGTGTCTTTATGTATTTTTTATTTGCCGTGTCCGGTCATGTGGTTTTAGTTTCAAGTCAGGAACAAAAACTTGTTTATACGTATTTGTATTATTCAAGAAAGAATTATATAAGTACAATATGTAAAAACCCTGTCCGATCCGTGAAGGTATTATTAGGTATCGATAACTGACTTTAAAAATTTCCTGTCATGTGTTTACCTAACTTTTATTATACTTTTGCGTCGGACAGGGTTTTCTTTACATATTGTATATATACAACGTGTAACATAAAGGGTATATACATACCAAGGGCATGGCATCTTTATATGATATCAAATGATATCGGAAGGTTTTTAACTCAAAATAAATACTCAAAAAATTTATACAAAATTTTCGGTTCCGTGTGTTTCTTAAATTCAAATCATAACAAACGTCCACCACACTACATACGTTAATAACTACTCGTTACACGTCACATTACTTGGTAAAATCACGATAAATGTCTTCAAAAATTCTGTGCGCCTAGTATGGTAGTAGCCTATCACAGGCGGTGTTTTTTCTCGTAACTTCCTAACATAAAGAGGTAGGATTAAAAAACCCTTCCAATATCGATTGATATCATGTAAAGATGCCATGCCCTTGGTATGTATATACCCTTTATGTTACATGTATGTACTCACTGCGCGCCGTGGTTACACTAACTGCATAAACTCCAAATCCTTGAGAATATCCGAACAATAAAAACCACCCTACAACTTAAAATCGGTTATAAATTATCCAAATTCTTTCCATAGTTTTTGTGTGAAAGAGTGTCACGTTTATAATACAAGTAGCAAAAAGGTTACATTTTTCAAACAAAAGATAATATGGTCCAGGGATGAAGTAAACCTAGAATTCCCAAAAGGGGTAGGCAGCCATCTAAGTCAAGTCAGTAATCAGTCATCAGTTCAGCCGAAAGGCGTCCACGGCTGGATATATGCCTCATACAAGGATCTCCGTGAAGACCGATTCTAAAACCTTCGAATGCGAATAATTCCAGATTCAAAAAGGACACTTTCTAACCTGGAAGAACAAGCCCGTACTGGACGTTCTGCAATCTAACTAGATCGGCAATCAGGAGTAAAAATTAATTTATTTGCATTTTTTTTTATATTATCAATTTCTTAAAATCAATTTATTGTCGTTAATTTTAGTTCTATTTAAATTAAACTCATATAATTGTTAAAAAAATATGAATTTACTTAATGTTACTTGTTAATTTATTAAGAATTTCTTCTAATTTACTTTTATTTCACTCAATTTTAGTAATGTTATAATTTAAAAAACCACAACTTTTTGCTTTTTTAATTTTTATTCCGAATTTTATAACAATGTTATAAATTTATCAATATTAGCACTTATTGTTAAGTAAGTTAGCTTATAATTCATTTTTTATGCATGTTGTGTTTACCTATAGGTAACTAATTAATGCACTATTATTTTACCTTTGGGAATGTATTTTTTGATTGTTGTTGTGTAATCAATTGTTGGTGAACCTAATAAAATAAAAATAAAATAAAAGGAATAATAATAACAACAAATATCATTTCGCAAGCAAATCCCCGGTATATCATAGTCGAAGTTCGCGTGACAGCCGACGGTTATGGAGACACGAACACGGGACTCCACTTATTTATTCACGAGAACCATTTAACATACAGATATACTACTAAACATTGTTATTATACCGAAGGTAAAGAAAAATGGACTCGGTTCAGGTAAAATTGTGGCAGATATGGGGCGTTTACGTACAGACGACACCACATCAAGCTACTAAGGTCCATTAGACCATGATAAGGAAATCGAACTTAAAACGGAGCAGCAGCCTAATTTTGAAACATATTACTATCAATATGAAGCATTAGCTAATCCATTGCGCCATATGTTCGAGCAATGTATCTGCTCAACAACGTAAATAACGCAATGGATATTGTTGAACTGTCAAAATGAAAACTCATTGCTACTGATAGTGCATTAAGGATTTCTCTACATATAGTCATAAAATGTTATACAATATACTAAAGAATACCCCGTCCGACCCATAAGGATAATAAAGGTTAGGTAAACACATGACCAAATAAAACATGAAATTTTACATAATCATCATAGTAACAATACTAATGAATTTTGAAATAATCTTTTGTTTCCGCGAATTAATTCCAACTTCCCCAAAATTTGGTATTTTTTTTTTAAAGTGACTACAATTTTTTTGACGGTATTATTATGAGCGAATAGCAAGCATGATAAAGTAGCTGGTGACGATCGTAATTGCCAAATTTTAAGCGCTCCTCCAGTAAAGCCAAAGTCACCGACATAGCTCTTCGAGTCGCTAAAATTAAGTGGCAGTGGACAGGGCACATTGCTCGTAGATCCGATGGCCGATGGGGCAGTAAGGTTCTGTGAGTGGCGGTCATGTATTGGAAGACGCAGCGTAGGGAGGCCCCCAACAAGGTGGCCTGATGACCTGGTGAAGGTCGCGGGAAGCCGATGGACGCGGGCAGCACAAGACCGGTCGTCGTGAAAAGCCTTAGGGGAGGCTACCGCTACGGCTGACTGTGACCCACGATTTCACCAGCGTAGGTTTCTATTCCGTTAGGTATTTTTTAAATCATTATAAACTAGTGCTTGACTGCAATCCCGCCACCGATCGCCGCCACGAGGACACGGCGGTGCTCTACTTGATTGAGCGATCCTTTGGTGGTCCTTTCATAAAAATATAATATGATACCTCTATCTTCCGCGAAACTTTTTCTTTGGTGACACTTACCTGCAAAGAAAATAATAAATTTTAATAATAATCTAAACCTCATCATCTCCCTAACCTTTATCACCATTACGTTAGGTAGGCTTTCAGTCTTTTTTTTTAATAATTATAGACTAGTGCTTGATAGTAATCCCGCCTGATGGTAAGCAGTAATGCAATCGTTGATGGTTAAGTGCGCTAGTTAATTAAGCCTATTCACTTAAAAAAAAACTTAGTGAATAGGAAGGAAGGCAGCAGTTGAGCGAGGTTTTGCAATGTTAAACCCAACAGCACGACCAATGATGCTGCGCCAGAAGGAGACTGATCCTCCACGACCAAACTCCCGACACAATAACATTTGCATCGTACCAGGCACACATCGCAGCACAATTGCTCAGACCAGACATCATGCCGGAACACGACGAATGGCTTGGCGGCAAGAATTTGTCTGATGGGTGGTAACTTCTGCCGGCGGCCGATATTATGGCCTACCACAGAGAAAAAAAAGGTAAAAAGTATCCTATATGTATGTAAACAAACATACATACAAACTTTCTCATCCACAATATTAGCAGGATTTTTTTTCGTATCTTCGCGGAAATGGCAATCATTCTTATTTCATCCAAAATCTTCGACATTACGATAGACATTTTCTACGAAGTTATATGTAATACATCATGGTTTAAGTAAATGAATATATAGGGTGTATCTGACATCGTAACGCAAAGTTCGCGAAAAGGCTAGACCGCATGCCACTAATAAAATTATGATAGTCATTTATATCGTTAATGAACGGTTACAGAATTCACAGTGTTTTAAAAAAAGTGTGGACTCGGCCGTTGAACGTTGCAAGCGTGCCGCCATGCTGGTTGGTAGGTATGACGTTGATCCCTGATGTGAACTCTTTTAAATCAGCTGATAAGATAGTTTCTTGAGTTTTATTTTCATTGCGCTTTTTCGTGTAATTAGCGAATTTATTAATTTTTACTTTAAAATCTTATTAGGTTATAAAAGTATAGCAATAAAATTATGAACGGTCTAAAGTGAAAAAAACTACATTTTTTTTTTTTAATCATGGAAAAGCCGACGTGAAATTTCACCACTGGAGGGTTCAGAATCATGTACTGGATCCATGGTACTCGTTTGTGCGTCGATGTCAGATACACCCTTTATGTATAATGATGAATATTTGTTTTATTTTCGGTTTCACGCGTAATACTTGCCATCCGTCAGGTGCGTCCATGTATTTCTATTAGGGGTTGGCGATGTTGATTGTAGTGTATGTGTTTTAGTTAGGGTTGGAATATCCGCAAACGTTACTTGTGATTTGAATTCTAAATAATAGTAACTGAGAACGTGAGTTTTAAAGAAAAACAATGTGTTGAATACGGTCTTTATGTTCAGTTTCTTTGGTAAATCAGTTGAAAGGATTTGGCACACAAATATACATACCATGACCTGGATAGCTAGTTTTCATTCTGGATCGGAGGCGAAGTCGCGGCCTTTTTTTGAATGAGTTCATATGATTTCTTTAAGTCGTGGTGTCCTAGTGGTTAAAACACCAGCCTCTCAAGTATGAGTGCGCGGGTTCGATTCCAGGTCAGGCAAGTACCAATGTAACTTTTTTAAAGTTATATGTACTTTCTAAGTATATCTTGGACACCAATGACTGAAGGTGAAGGAAAACATCTTGAGGAAACCTGGACTTTAAGTCTGAAATCGCCAACCCGCATTGAGCGAGTGTGGTGAGTACGCTCAATCCTTCTCTTTTTTTTTTTTTTTTTTAATACTTATAAACTAGCACTTGACCGCATTCCCGCCTGATGGTAAGCAGTGATGCGATCGTTGATGGTAAAGCGCGCTAGTTTATTAAGAGCCTATTCACTCAGAAAAACTGAGCGAATAGGAAGGAAGACGGCAGTTGAGCGAGGTGATGCAATGTTAAACCCAACAACACGACCAACGATGCTGCGCCAAAGGGAGATTGATCTGAAGAGCCTCCACGACCAAACTCCCAACACAACAACATTAGGCGCTTCGTACCCGGCACACATCGCAACACAACTGCTCAGACCCGTCCTCCGAACGGCTTCACCAGACATCATGCCGGAACACGACAAATCGCTTGGCGGCAAGGCTTTGTTTGGTGGGTGGTAACTTCTGCCGGCGGCCGATGTTATGGCCTACCACCGAGAGTATGAGTACCTCTGTATGAGAGGAGACCTGTGCCCAGCAGTAGGACGATAAAAAGGTTAATGATGACGACCCTGCTGGTGGCTGGTAACTTCTGCCGGCAGCCGATGTTATGGCCTACCACCGAGTCGTTTTCGTTGGTCTCGTTAAGTATCTTTGATAAATACTGTCATATACAATTTTCACTTCATAAATCACGCCTGGCTCCAGGTAATTACAGCACTGGGGGACCGCGTTGTATTTTTTGAAAGCTTTTGTGGTGTTAATGTTTTTTTTTAAGGGTTAATTAGAAGACTTTCTTTTGTTTTCCTAATGAATGGGGTATGATTTTTAACAGAATGCTCTGGCAGGTGTTTAAGTAGAGAATCATTTTGAAAGGAAGTTTATTGTCCATATTTATGTTAATACTAGCTATGCCACGCGGTTTTATTCACTTATATTTTGAATATTGGCCTAAAAAATCCACTAAAAAATAGGTGTCTTATCCTCACTAATATAATTAACTAGCTTTCCGCGGCTTCGCCCGCGTCGAATACGGTTATATAGCGCTTTTTAGATTTTCCTCGGGAATATCATTTTTTTTTTTTTTTTCAATAAAAGATAGCCTATGTTCTTTCTCAGGGTCTAAAGATTGTCTGTACCAAATTTCATCAAAATCGATCGGGAGGTTTAAGCGGGAAAGCGTAACAGACAGACAGACAGAGTTACTTTCGCATTTATAATATTATAGTATGGATTGTTTGTTCGCAAAAACTACTGAATTTGGCACATTACGGGATTTGAATGTAATTTGGCACACAGACAGTTTATAACCAGGAATTACACGTAAGCACTGAGCCCGCCTAGTAGATTATGGCCCACACCATAGAGGGTCTCAGTAATAGGAATACTACAGTATGATGCAACAACCCCATACATACAGAACCCTCGTATTTCAAAAATATAGGTATATATATAAAAATAACACAATACAGCTTGTACATAATACAAAATCATTCAGTCGATCTGCGAACCGTAAGAGCCAATCACTTATCGATGCGAATGGCGCGACGATCAAAACTTGCTGGCCAATGAAGTGTATAGCACGATTGACTGATTTTGATCCTTTCAATATGTTTTTCATGCTTTTTCTCTAAGTTTCCTTCAAAGCGTGTAATAAACATGTCTGTAACTTGAAAAAAATTGTAAATTTTCACTTCTGTTTTTCGATCAAAATCTTCACTCGTAAAACTTTTACACGCACGAAAAAAATCGACTACTCCGATTAGAATTATGCACAATTTGACCATGAATATTATAACCAAAAATTATATTGTTTGGTTTTTTTTTACTCAAAGCCAATACACACAATGAAGCCAGGCATATTGTACGTTACGGAATAGCATCGCTGACAAGGGTATTCGGCACTGGTACTACACAGGAGCTAAACTTAGCATTCGGGAACTTCTTAGTATTGTATAATTGCATGGCACACGTGTGAGCACAATGTACTTGCTGTAAAGCATCTATTTGTTGGGTTAGTCTTTTTTGTTGTTGTTTTTTTTTTGTGTGTTTTTCCGTAATGGACCCTCTTAGCGTACAATATATTTCTGCATCGTTCTCACACGATTGATTTTAAAATGAATGATGTAATCAAATTTTTGTATCAATAGCTTGATAATTTAAAAGAGTGTCCATGGAGTTTCTTAGCCGTTTTTCTCCATAGGTACCTACTCTTTGGAATGGGCGACTAGCTTCACCTTACTGACTGACCGACCTTCTGACAATTCAAACTTGCCTGTAACTGGTTTATTTGAAATAAAAGCTTTGATTTGATTTGATTTGATATAAACCAGTTTGATTTGCAAGTGTCCGCAGAGTTGCCTGCCCGTCGTTCTCTATAGGTACCCACTACGCTTTGGAGTGAACATTCCAGCTGGGTAATTGCATTATATTGCTATCAGTAGCAAAGGGTTTAATTTTGTCAGCTCAATAACATTCATTGCGTTTTTTTAAGTTGTTGAGCATACTCATTCTTCGAGGATATCGGGCGGATTAAAAATAAAACACGCGCACATACAAAAAATCTAATATATTCGCTTTCTAATAATGTTTAGTTTAGATAATTATGAAAAAGCATGTAGCAATGGTGGTATTGAGCTGCATCTGGATGTACTAGAAGCTGACCGCAACGAAGTTGGGAAAGATAGTGGTAAAGATTACTATCTGTGATGATCTTTCGAGAAAAGAACCACATAGATTTCAGTAGACATGTCCAGTCAGAGCAAGCGTTTCTTAATTCAATCATTTATTTCTAAGATAACAGAGATTCACTATAATAATGTTACGAATGCACTTTATGTCAATGGCATAAGGTTCAATATTGCGTGACAAACAACGAGAACTTCAAGTACTACGTGAAGGCACTTCTGTAGTGTTGTGTGTGTACGACATGGACTTCATGGACAGGAGGGAGACTTCGGTGCGACATCAGCTACGTTCTATTTGTCACTGTCTACTATTAACTGTACCTTCGTTGCCAATAAACTCCGTAACCTTTAACCGGCATTTTAACACCCTTAGTCAGTAACAATAAATATGTAGCTGAATTCACATGGATGGAGTGTTGTGACATTCTTCAATCAGAATGTGGTTATGAAGACTTCTAAAATAGTTGTGCAGTTCCGTACAGGCATTATTTGCTTACGTCGCGACCATGTTCGCGATTCGTATTACTTACGTTAATATTAATACTTAGTTGACCAATAGCTGCCGTAGCGCTATAACCGGGGATTAGCATCCAAACTACTTTCGTGTACTTTTAAGAATAAACTTAATATTTGTGAAGTCTGTGGTTTTCGTCAACTCATCTTCAACTATCTGAACTCTATCATAGACCCCAATGTTAGTATAGACAAAAGCTGTAATATGCAAATAAATACTGATGTAAATTAATTGCTAAGCAATTTGCGGTTACGTAATTCCCTCGTGCAATGTTGGCATGTAAAATGATAATCAATTTCAATGTTTTCATTATGACGACCTTTCAAACATGTAAATCAATGGATTAGGAATATCCCTTAAAAGATTTTGTTTTGTGATCGTGTGTTACACTATAAAGGTGGTAGAAAAACCGTTTTCTACCTTTCAAACGTTAAAAATTGTTAAAGAAAGAGCTTCCAAAATAGATAAATCTTATTTAGCTTGGTGGAGTGCAAGAAAAGTAAGGAAAAAGGGTACGCGAATACTTTATTTTGATAGGACTTTTGAGGAAACAAAAAAAAAACTCATCACATTTATGAAAATGTTAAGAAAACAAATTAAATGGTATTTATCTTCAATTTTGGGAACACCATTGAAATTATAAAAAAAATGGAATGTAATATAAGACGTTTTACATGATCAAGTTTTATTAGGATGGGGGTTTTATGCGTTTGCCCAACAATAGGATGATGCAAGCGAAGAGTAACTGTAAGTTTTCTTAAATGAAAGCCTATCTCTTTTACGCATATAAAGTACATAATAGTACAAAATATTCATAATTCCATAATTTACGTGATATAATTAATATGTTAATGTATACGAATTATATAAAAACATGAGTTTGTGTTTCTACCTAATATTATTTTTCGATGTCGCGTGGGTCGTAAAAGAAATTAAGTCATAATAATAGCCGGACTGGTCGACCGATTACGTGAAATTACGCTTGCCACGGTTGGTCTGTGATGGGTGATCTTTACATACTAAGATCCCTCCGTGCCTGGGACAGCACGTAAGCAGTTAGTCCTGGCTATCATTCAGAGGTCTCTGAAAGGCGTTACGAGACGTCAGAAGTCCGAAAGTCTGACCACGAATCTTACTACGGGATATCGTAATGTTACGGGCTAGGGTTATTAAAATGCCGGTTAAGGGTTTCGAAGTTTATTGGCAAAGATGGTACAGTCGGTAGTAGGCAATGAAAAGTAGAACGTAGCTGATGTCGCCCCGAAGTCTTTCCTTACGTCCACGAAGTCCGTGTCGTATACACACAATAACACTACAGATGTTACTTCACGTAGTACTCAAAGTTCTCGTTACAGTTGTCGCAGTAGGTATTCTCAAAGATAGCTGAACTGTCGCTTGTTTTCGTATCGCTAGTCTAATGCAGACTGGCTCTGCGCTGGCGTCACGGTGCAATATATAGGTCAGATGATCGAAAATTCCAGATTCGTCTAGATGTAATAATAATAGCGCATAACTTGAGTACATTCAGTAGGTACCTACGGTAATTCATCGAAGACGAGTTTCTGGAAATTTCGATGTCGACACTTTGCTGACAAAATTGTTGAGACCTGTACCATTCGATAGGTCACCCTAGGTCTAGCAATGCGTTTTTATATGGCACCTCAACAATATCTACGTCTCGAGTAGGGGGTAGTAGTAGTAGTCTCTCCCTATATATACGTTATATAGGGCTTAAAAGTTACGCAGTGCATGTCACACGATATTGAATCTTATGACATAAGGTGCATTCGTAACAGAAACATGTTTTAGGAAAAGGGGAGGCACATGAACTATGACTACCATTGTCACCGAGGGGATCTTTTTCGTGATACAAACTTTTGTTCGCGGTTGTCTTCCGCCACAGCGTTGGACGTTTTCAGGGATTCAAGATAGGACAAGGACCAGGCCCGGGTCGACGGCGCGTTGTGGTTGTTTGAAAGAGATACCGTAAACCTGGCGCAAAGACAAGTGAAGGAAGACGGGTGGGTTATAGTAGGTAAACGTCTGATACACCCTTCCGCTCCGCCCAAAGCGGGAGAGGTCATTTGATGATCTCCCATCCACACCAAAAAGGTACAAAATTTATGTGTAAACATTAGTGCACATATAACAGAACATGGAAGATGGTGAAATGATAAAAGTTCTATCACGTTTGACCTTTCAGGAAAAAGAATTGATCATGTAGTGGTCCAAAGTCGTTTATAGGTCACAATATCTTGTATAGATGTTGTATAAACCACATCTTCTTAAACTTTTACATCGTTATTAATAATAATCCTTACAAATATTACAAGCAACGATTCTATGTACAAATTTATATTTTAGCATTTTACCATTAAGTTAGGTTAAGGTCAAATTATTATTTATTTATTCATAGAAATACAAATTTGGCTTGTATACCTTTTTTAAAAATATAATATATACGGACAAATCACACAGATTGAGCTAGCCCCAAAGTCCGAAACTTGTGTTATGGGATACTAACTCAACGATACTATATTTATAATAGATAAACATCCAAGACCCAGGCCAATCAGGAAAAGATCGTTTTCCATCATGACCTGGCCGGGGATCGAACCCGGGGCTTCCACGTCGCAGGCAGGCGTGTTGACCGCTGCGCCACGGTGCCGCAGTTGCCGCCATATATTTTATGTAATGAAAGTACCTACTTCACTTTCTTTTCTTTTGTTGTTAAAATAGAATGTACACAATTTTATTTTATTTTATTTAATAATAAAACACAGCAAGTATCAAAACGTGTCGCACGTCTAACAGTCGTGTATTGACAAATCGCTTTACCGGGAGGTCGAAGCTCCTTCAGTCGCGAATTCGGTCACATCCGCTTCCCGTTGCGCGTGCCCACGTAAATAATATTAGCCGCCGATATTATTTCTTGGTGTTTGTTTGTTCCGAATTATATTTACAATATGGATATTATCACTAGCCTTTTCTAACCGGATGCAGCAGAAGTTACATAGAGTGACTGCTTATCAAGTCACTATTGTCATGCTCCACAGAAAACACAGAAAAAGTACATTGTTGGTCATTTTAGCCTGGAACGTTTTCAGGTGAAGCCGTACGGAGGACTGGTCTGAGCAGTTGTGTTGCAATGTGTGCCGGGTACGATGCGCCAAATGTTGTTGTTGTGGAAGCATGAGGAACAGGGAGTAAAGTTCACTCACCCTTCATAAAAAAGGGAGATCCTCCGACCAGACAGGTGTTATGTCTGGTGGGCCACTTGCCCGATGGTTGAAATTGGGAAGTTGTATATATGCTAATTGCACGGTAAACTCTGATTGCGAGATGTAGAATTCGTGTGACATCAGTATGACGCGTTGCTCCATGTGGTGTTTGTAGGTACCGTTACATAGTGTCGGAAGTTTGGTCGTGTACAGTCTCCAGATCAATCTCCCTCTGGCGTAGCATCGTAGGTCGTATTGATGGGTTTAACATTGCATCACCTTTTTTTTTTCTTTGTTCCGGGGTGGAAATCCTCAATGGATGTCTGCCGCCCTGAGATGGGCGACGGGGTCTGTCAGACTTTTACTGACTAAAACCACCCCGGTGTCTCTACTGTCACGAGCGCGCGTGGGGCCACGGGAGTCTAAATTCTTCCACGGCCCCACGGGGCCATCCTCGTGCTGGCCCGGTCTGTCCGAGCCTCGTCTCCTGCACGGGGTAGTGGGTTGGTAAACTACCCCGTGCATCGCCTCAGAGACGTCCACCGACACTCTCGCGCGCCTCCGCCTCGGGGTCCATCGAATAGGGGGCGGGGACTTCCCCATGTCCCTCGCCCCTGGACCTATTCATGGGGGGCGGAAGAGAGCGTTATCCGCCCTTCCTCGGCGCCCGGTACGTCTTCTGCGGCCCGGGAAGAGAGTTGAGATCTCCCTCTCCCGTTCCGCAGCTTCCTTCTGCGACATCACGTCCTCGCAGAAGGACACCACCGCGTCCCACGACTCTGCGCTACCGTCCATCCTCCGCACTACTGCCGGCAGCGTCAGGTCGCCTCCTATTTCATTTGTGAGGACACGGCGCTGCTCCTCCCAAGCTACACACTCGGAGAGCGTGTTGCGCCGTATCTATGCGACGCAGGTACTTGCCGAAGCAGCCGTGCCACAACAGGTCTCCTCTCATACAGAGAAGGATTGAGCGTACTCGTAATCACCACGCTTGTTCAATGAGGGTTGGCGATTTCAGACTTAAAGTCCAGGTTTCCTCAAGATGTTTTCGTTCACCATGAGTCATTGGTGTCTAAGATTACTTAGAAAGTACATATAACTTTAGAAAAGTTACATTGGTACTTGTCTGACCTGAAATCGAACCCGCACACTCATACTTGAGAAGAGGCTGGTGATTTAACCACTAGGCCACCACCACTGAACATGCCCGGAATACCCCTATCGGAATATCCCTTTTCTATGGAGGATGAACAGAAACTTTACACCCTGTACCTCATACTTTAAGTCTAAAGCATCTAAAGGAAGTATTTACTTTGCCAACGGTACACAAGACCTAACTGTCTCACAACCTATCACGAGTGCACGTCGCATTCGTATGCAATTAACTTTTACTCTAACGTATTTGTGCCAAACGTGATCCGAAGTTTGCCACAAATTATAAATTTACACAGCGTAGGGCGACCCCCAACATGGCAACCGATGACCTGGTGAAGGTCGCGGGAAGCCGATGGATTGGCAGCACCGGTCATAATGGAAAGCCTTGGAGGAGGCCTTTGTCCACCAGTTGACCTCTATAAGCTGAGAAGGAGTAGAAGATAAATTGTTTACAAAGTATTCAAACCAGTGGTCGTACACATATTAATAATAATACCCCGACTTACGCTACCCCGTTTTATGCGACTTTGGAGATACGAAGTTTCTATTATGAATGCCGCGCATTGGCTCTCTTGTTCCGTCCTCTCAGTTCGGTCTCACCAGACAGTCTTGCGGCCAAGCGATTCGTCGTGTTCCGGCGTGATGTCTAGTGAAGCCGTTCGGAGGACGGGTCTGAGCATTTGTGTTGCGATGTGTGTCGGGTACCATGCGCCTAATGTTGTTGTGTCGGGAGTTTGGTCGTGGAGGATCTGCTGATTAATATCCCTCTGGCGTAGCATCGATGATCGTGTTGTTGGGTTTAACATTGAATCATCTCGCTCAACTGCCGTCTTCCCTCGTATTCACTAAGTTTTTTAAGTGAATAGGCTTAATAAACTAGCGCGCTTTCCCAACAACGATAACATCACTGCTTATCGTCAGGCGGGTTTGCGGTCAAGCACTAGTTTATAATTATTAAAAAATAAAACAATTTTACTTAACTTCAGGTGTTAGTAGGTTACAGACACAGATATACATATATAAAATTAAAACTTAGCGTGGAGCTGCATCCACCTCTGCAACATCGGAGAATTCCGACGATCCGCGAACACACTGAGAATATTGTCGATGCTGCCGCTAACACGCGTCATCAGGGATGCGAATCTTTTCCTAATAAAGGCCCTAAAACCATTAATATTATTATCCGTAAAACATCCCCGACGCACTACGATGCCACGGCAGCCCCAACAGCACCCTCAGTGCGTTATTATATTAACTAATCATATACCAAAGTTGCAGCCTGCCTGAACAAGCTTTATCCTCTAAATATCACTTCGAAATTCGAACGGAGTCTCGTAGTCAATACGCGATGATTTATTTACTTGACAAATAAATGAGTTCGCTTTTGAATTATATGTGCTCACTTGAGTGAGGTGAACAGTGAACTTTACAGAAGAGCACTAAATATTTAAATAGGAAAAGAGCTAGATCGAAATAGGAGAGTAGGCAACATTTTCCTAGCAAAATTAGCCTAAAACCCTTTGAAACCAATATCAAAATACCAAACCGATACAGATGTTTCCTTCAGGATACAAAAATATCCATTCACTATTTTCCATATTCTAATTTTACGAAAACCAACGACGCAGCAGTGTCCATTTTTTAACACACGCCGTCGAGGCCTCCTGGGGCCTCAGAACAAGGCCTTTCCATTTATATAGGAGTGGCCTAGGCCCCTGGGACAACCCGTTTGCCCACAACCTTGACAGCCTCTGTTTTTACAGGTTTAGGGCCCGGGATTGTGTTAAAAATATTCATAATATGGCGTCAGTTGAAAGTTGAGTAGATGGCCGTAATGGATTGGAGTTCTTGGTTTAGTGCTGCTTTTGTGGGTAGTTTCAGTGAAATATGTGGTGGTTTTATCCAGTCTTAAATGCCCTTCTTATACATATTTTTTTGTGTTTATGCGAAACCCGAAACACGTGTCTAGTATTTTTAAGTAAAGAATCTATGTACAAAATTTCAAAATGAAAAACCACAAAGTTATAAGCTTGTTATTCTACTTGGTTGTCCCAACAAAAATATGGTTAAAGCTCCACTCGGGCGGGCGAGCGCGGTGCGTTGACCTCTGGCGTCAGCTGTGGCGCGCGCGCGTAAATACTATGATCTATCGCAGGGATGGCCAACTTGAGTAGACCTAAGGTCTAGTGTTTTCTAAGGAAGCCCTGTGCGATCTACCAAACACATAAATATTCCTTGATATCATAAATGAAACAGCGTAGTTTAATACACCATCATATATTTTTTATTGACCAGTCTTAGTAGGTTCTGTTTATATCACATTTGAGATCGTTTCCTTAAATTTATTTAATATAACGTTAAAAAATCGGTCCTGTATATTAGTGTGTGCATTGCGCCTGAGCCTTTTCCACAAGTGTAGATTCTGTCGTAAGCTGCTAACAGCTGTGTTCCGCGCTCGGTAACTACACTGCAACAATTTCTAAACGTATTTGGGAAAAAATATAACATGGTGTAATAATGATTGGAATCCATTAAGTTGCTTATTCTGAACAAACAATATTCAGGTTTTGCATAAACTAAATATAACGTTGTACAGAGGCGGATTAATATTAATTAACCTAGCAGACTGTCCCCTTTGTCATTCTGGATGACTTTTGAAAGAAAATGAACTTGTCGCCTGTGTGAGCTGTCGCTGCGATAGTGGTCAAAGTTTATTAAGAATATTAGTTGATTTTACAACTACGCTTTAAACTTTAGAAGTGATTAGCGGCTGAATCCAACTAAAATGAATCCAATTAATTATTTAAACTGTGAATCCTCAAAATATATGGTTTTAACCATATATTTGAAATATATGGTCACTGATTTCATTTATAATTTTATAATGCATTAGTAAATAAGTATGACAACTATTAATATTGTGATATATTTTTTTAATTGTATAATTTGTATTGTATTTTGCACGAATGTTATATGTATATTTATAATATTTCATTAATAATTTAAATGTATTTTGTGTATGTGTTTTTATGAAAAACTATGGACAATTGTCTGATGTAAATAAATTAATTAATTAATTCAGAGTGGTGCTGACATTACGACAATAAATTAAACATTGTGTACCTCAACACATTCTCAGTCTACCCATGAAAAACATATAAATATGTCCATTAGTTTAGTCACAGGAAATTATTTTTCGTTTTTCACATTTTCTAGATGATGTACATGTTGATAAGGAAGCCTTTACAGGTTAATGAGCGCCGCATCCCGCAGTACCAAAATTTAATAATAATGGCGCGAAAAAAGCAAGTCGATACAGAATCGCGCTGTCGCCAATCGGAGGTCAGTGAACCAATATTTTTAAAGGATGTTCTATTCCGTTTGCAATTTTATGCGATTTAGTTTGTTTGAAATATATTTTTTTTTTTATTTTTGATGCTAGGTTTTATTCTATGGTTTAGGATTCTTCCCATGTACCAATATTGTTCGTGTTTTCATTTATTGTCGTATTGTCAGCACCATTCTGTATAATGACAAACATGTTTGAACATAATATTATTTATCAACTTGTATGCACTTTTTATGTATGTACACAACATGTTTAAGCAAATATTTTTTTTTTATTTTATCTTAATATTTCTAAATGACTATAGTTTGTTTCGGCCGTACCTGTATAAATGAAATTACTAAAGTAATTCCATTACTTAATGCAAGATTATAATTATCAAATAATCATGTTGTAATAAGCTTGTAGCCATCACTATTGTAAGTATACGAGTACAATCACCTTTATAAGTATATAAAGGTTGATTCTAGCCTGTAAAAGTGTTGCTTATAATATTAGTGTACCTACTGTTACCTATTTTTGTTGGGTCGGGAGTTTGGTCGTGGAGGGTCTCCAGAACAACCTCCCTCTGGCTCATCATCATTGGTCGTGTTGTTGAGTATAACATTGCATCACCTCACTCAACTGCCGTCTTACTTTCTATTCAGTCAGTTTTTTTTTTTTTTGAGTGAATAGCATTTTAATAAACTAGCGCGCTTTACCATCAACGATTGCATCACTGCTTACCATCAGCCGGGATTGCGGTCAAGCACTAGTTTATAATTATCAAAAAAAAAAATGTTATATGACAATTTTAGTAAACTAAAGTAATTGATCATTTATAGATAAACCTGTACGGCTTCAGAATCACTGTAATTCTGTTCTTTTACTTATTCAGCTTATAGAGGTCCACTGCTGGACAAAGGCCTCCCCCAAGGCTTTCTACAAGGACCAGTCTTGTGTTGCCCGCATCCCTCGGCTTCTCGCGACCTTCACCAGGTCAACGGTCCACCTTGTTGGTGTCTCGTTGCGTCTTCCAGTACGTGGCTGCCACTCCAGAACCTTACTGCCCCATCGGCCATCGGTTCTACGAACACGTGCCTTGCCCACTACCACTTAAGTTTAGCGACTCGAAGAGCTACGTCAGTGACAATAATTGGGTTGTATCCTAAAAAATAATTTAATGTCCATCAGATAGGTTTATAAAAAATATTGAACACGTATTCTTTATGTTTTCTTTCATTCATATACTTAGGAAGATATATTGATTTGAAACGTCGCATGACGTCACGCTGTGGTACAAAATATACCACGGCGTGACGTAATTAGCCCCCACTCCGTAACTTTAATATGCTATATCTCAGTAGTTTTTGGTAATTTCGACAAAATAAAAAATACGGGTCTTATTTTTTTTTATTATCTATAAGACGGACTAATTATTTTTTTGATTTTCATACCTTGGATACATCCCTATTCTATGTAATTCTCTTAACCTATCCAAAATGCTAAATAAATTAGAGAGAGCATTTAATATGCATATCGTGAGGAATATTTTGAGTATGAATATCAAGGGGACAACCAAAGGAATGATGGATGGACGGTGAAAAATGATATTGTTGGAAGAGAAGGATAGAAGAAAAAGACATGTGGGGCTGATCCTAAATATATTGGGACATGTCCAGGACAATGATGTTGATGATTCGTCGTGTTCCGGCATGATGTCTGGTGAAGCCGTACGGAGGACGGGTCTGAGCAGTTGTGTTGCGATGTGTGCCGGGTACGATGCGCCAAGTGTTGTTGTGTCGGGAGTTGGTCGTGGAGGGCCTCCACATCAATCTCCCTCTAGCGCAGCATCGTTGGTCGTGTGGTTGGATTTAACATTGCACCACCTCGCTCAACTGCCGTCTTCCTACCTATTCTATTATTATAAGTTTTTAAGTGAATGGGTTTAATATACTAGCGCGCTTTACCAACAACGATTGCATCACTGCTTACCATCAGGCGGGATTGCAGTCAAGCGGTAGTTTATAATTATATAAAAAAGAAGGCATTAACGAAACTACTGTCACAAGACTTGAAGTTTCAACGCAAACTAAACTAGAGCAAGCCATATGGCTAGAAATGAATGCAAACCAAGTCACAGCCATACGCTAGTTAACATCAATAAATTCCCACAACCCGGAACTCGAAGATTGCTAAAGAGTACCATTTACCAATACGGTGGTGGGTAGTATTGAATCAACGCTGAAGTGGACAGGCCGACAGATGTCATTTGTCATGTCCAACAAAGAGGTTAAGTGCATTAGTATGGGAGAACAGTTGTGTGCGAGTTAACTGGGAAGACTGTACAGGATGTATCTTCGCGAAAAGGTTAGACCGCCACACAGGTTAGAATGCCACTAATAAAATTATGATAGTCATTTGAGCGGTTACAGAAAACACAATGTTTAAAAAAAAGTGTCGGCTCGGCTTTTGAACGTTGCAAGCGTGCCGCCGTGCGTGTTTTTAGGTATGGCGTTGACTCCTGATGTAAATTCTAGTAAATCAGCTGATAGGATAGTTTTTCGAGTTTTGTTCACATTGCGCATTTTTGTGTAGGTAATAATTAGCGAATTAATTATTGTTTACTTTAAAATGTTATTGGGCTATAAAAGTATAGCAATTGTGAACGGTCTAAAGTGGAAAAAATCATATTTAAAAAAAATCAGTAAAACCCGACGACAAATTCCACCACTTAATGTTCAGAATCATGTACTGGATCCATGGTACTCGTTGGTGCACTCTTTATACTGATACTCAATAATGATTCAGCTTATGGCTTATCAAAGAGATGTATAATAATTTAAAGGATGTGGAGATGGTATGGGAAATAAAGGAATGTTATTATTATATATGTCGGACACCGTCGATATGATTTTAATAGAAGTTGCTGATTTGATTTACGTAGTAGAGGGACGAACGCTTGTGATGACGTTATTTTGTGATGGCGTCACATGAACAGAGTCGCTTTATAAAGTGGGGTTCGTCGAACGGTCACTTTGCATCAAGACGCGGACGAAGGCACTTCTCCGAACCGAAACTGTCGGTTTGCCTATTCAAATTGTAATTATGAAGATTGGAGGGTATATCTACACGTCGTGCGTTAATTCAAAACTCACCTACGAAATGGAACCTGTACCACCACACCAAGATGCTGTCGACCCTACCGCTATGCCGTCGCTGTCTCCGACATATAGAAGTAAGTAACGGTTTCCGTAGACAGGTGTTACGCGACGGTTCGAAGCGACTTGGGTAGAACAATTTCCATGAAGTTTTCTCACAAATTGATCTAATAAAGTCCCGTCGCGACTGTCTGCGGCATCTTTATTTACGAATCAAAACAGTAGATGTATTTGAGATTTTTTGCAGCATTACAAGTACAATACAAAATAGCACGCTTAAATAATGTTCACTTGGAACCGAAGGTGCTCTCAAGTGATTGCGCACTATTCGAAAGCGAACCCATTTGTGCGAAGATATTAAGGTGGGATAATCATCGAGATTAAGTATAAAATTTCAGTAACTTTGTTCAGTTACAAAACTAGCGTAGTTTAATTTTACGATTAAATATATACTATTTTTACTACTATTTATAAACTAATGCTTGACCGCAATCCCGCCTATTGTTAAGCTGTGATGCAATCGTAGATGGCAAAGCGCGCTAGTTTATTAAGAGCCTATTCACTCTAGCCTTGAATACACTTAAATAGCACTTAAAATGTTGACTAAAAAAAAAAATTAGTCCGTCAATCAGATTTCCAAAAAATACTAGACACGTATTTTTTCTTTTTTTATATTAACAAAAAATGAAGACGACACAGTGCGTTGAAAACTCGTGTGACGTCACTGAGCACTACACTTTTTAGTGAGCAATGACGTCACCAGCCACCACTCCTGATCTATGATGCCTTTTATATTTGTAATTTTTTATTGATTTAAATAATTTTTTTTTTTTTTTTTACCCAGGAAACATTCCTATTGTAGTCTGACGGTAACACCGCCGCTGGCAAATTGTTCCAGTCCCTCGACATAGGTACGCGGCATAAAAGACGAGGCGAAACGCTTCGTCCGGATTGTAGTGGTGTTAACAACTAAAAGTAGATACTTGCAGTACAACGGGTCGTCCGATGATAGAACGAAGATGGGGGAATGAAGTCATGCAATTCCCGCGTACACTCTCCAAAATGCATCCTATACAATATGTCAAGAAAACCCTGTCCGACCCATAAGGATAATAAAGGTTAGGTAAACACATGACCAAATATAATATAAAATTTTACGTAATCATCATAGTACCAATACAAATGAATTCTGAAATAATCTTTTTTCCCGCGAATTAATTCCAACTTCCCCGAAATTTGGTAATTTTTAAAAAAGTGACAACACCGTTATTATTATGAGCGAATAGCGATGCGACCACGTGCCCTGCCGCCCGCCGCCCCCGGATGGGTGTTTAACGCACATTTATTAAGTTATCTCTTTTTTGCGAAATAATATTTATTTTTTTAGAGGGATTTTTTTTTTGTTTAGCCCGGTTTTGTATCCATTAGTAGAATCAGTTATAGATACCTAACAACACCTTCACGGGTCGGACAGGGTTTTCTTAACATACTGTATAACCAAGCCTGCCTGCGACGTGGAGGCCCCGGGTTCGATCCCCGGCCAGGTCGTGATGGAAAACGATCTTTTCCTGATTGGCCTGGGTCTTGAATGTTTATCTATATATGTATCTATTATAAAATATAGTATCGTTGAGTTAGTATCCCATAACACAAGTCTCGAGCTTACTTTGGGGCTAGCTTAATCTGTGATTTGTCCGTATATATTATTATTATTGCAGTTGGGTCATATGTATCTGTACTGCTGTTCTATAAAGTACACTGCTCATAATAACAGTCGAATGATCGCACAAAGTTTGAAAACGAACCCATTTATCTATCATCTCGTATTCACAAAGAGACGTCGATTTTCGAAGTGATCTTTAGAGAGTAAAGTGTCGGAATTGTTGCCAATCCATAGCCGGTTGCCACTAAAACTGTAGCAATGGAGATGGTTTCTGCATTTTATAGCCAGCCGGTATACGGGTGCGTCTAAATACGTCGCTCAAACGACAATGTTGCTAATTCCGGTGCCATTAGTTGCAATGGATGCAAGTGTACAATAGTTCTGTGTTTCATTGGGTTCTAAATTAGTAGAGGATTGGCTTTGACGAAGTTTCTTTTTGAGTGTGACTCTAGCATCCGTGAAATGAAAAAAATTTTTTGACCTCTCCTCGGCAAAGGTTTAACGCCAAAAATGGAAGGAATGCGAAGAAAAAGATATTATTTGTTTACAATTTAAAAGAATGTACGAATGACAGCAGGTCAAGCTACCCGAAACTGTCAAATGTTCCCAATCAACCTTGAGCTTTAATCCTTTAGAGATAAAGTTGAAAATGTTTACATGCGCTTAGTATTCACTCGAACTGTTTATGCTTAACTCCAAAGAACCATCATCATCGTCTCAGCGTTAATCCCAGACGCATCCAATCCAGCGAAACTACGCTTAAATCCAAAGAATCTTAATGTTAAATAGCATAAAATGCTGTATCTGACATCGACACACAAACGAGTACCATGGATCCAGTACATGCTTTTGAACCCCTCAGTGGTAGAATTTTACCGTCAGCATTTTCATGAATTAAAAAAAATGTAGCTTTTTTCACTTTAGACCGTTCATAATTGTTATACTTTTATAAAACTATCTTATCAGCTGATTTAATAGAGTTCACATCAGGGGTCAACGTCATACCCACATAAATGCGCGGCGGCACGCTTGCAACGTTCAAAGGCCGAGCCGACACTTTTTTAAACACTTTGAATTCTGCAACCGTTCATTAACGACATAAATGACTATCATAATTTTATTAGTGGCATGCGGTCTAGCTTTTTCGCGAAGTTTGCGTTACGATGTTAGATACATCCTGTATACGCTTGTCAAGTAATGAGTAACCAACACTAGTGGTTCAAACAAAATCTCTAGCTTCAATTTACTACAAATTCAAACCACAGTTCTGTGAACAATTCATCATCATCATCATCATTTCAGCCGAAAGACGTCCACTGCTGGACATAGGCCTCCCCCAAGGTTCTCCACGACGACCGGTCCTGCGCCTCCCGCATCCAGCGGTTTCCCGCGACCTTCACCAGGTCGTCGGTCCACCTTGTCGGGGGCCTACCCACGCTACGTCTTCCGGTGCGTGGTCGCCACTCGAGAACCCGTCGGCCCCATCGGGCATCGGTCCTACGGGCAATGTGTCCAGCCCATTGCCACTTCAGTGTTGCAATTCTTCGGGCTATGTCGGTTACTCTCGTTCTTCTGCGGATCTCCTCATTCCTGATTCGATCGCGCAGTGAAATCCCAAGCATAGCCCTCTCCATTGCCCTTTGAGCGACTTTGAGCCTTCTTATAAGGCCCATTGTTAGCGACCACGTCTCAACTCCATAAGTCATCACTGGCAACACACACTGGTCAAAGACTTTTGTCTTGAGACACTGCGGTATTTCGGACGAGAAGATTCTACGTAGCTTCCCGAAAGCAGCCCAGCCGAGTTGGATTCGACGATTGACCTCTTTCTCGAAGTTGGACCTTCCTAACTGGATAGTTTGTCCCAGGTACACGTAGCTGTCAACAACTTCGAGAACAGAGTCACCAATCTTTATAGGAGTCGGTACAACATGGGCATTAGACATGACTTTCGTCTTGCCCATGTTCATTTTAAGACCGACTCGCTTGGAGGCCCTACTGAGGTCTTCGAGCATTGTACTCAGGTCCTCCGCAGTCTCAGCCATGACTACGATATCATCAGCAAACCGAAGGTGTGTCATGTACTCGCCATTGATGTTGATGCCCAGTCCTTTCCAGTCCAGAACCTTGAAGACATCCTCCAGTGCAGCGGTGAACAGTTTCGGAGAGATAACATCTCCCTGTCTGACACCACGCTGCAGAGGTATTGGTTTCGAGGTCTGGTCCTGTATTCGGACTGACATGGTGGCGTTTTCGTACAAACCCTTCAGCGCTTCAATATATCGATAGTCTACTTGGCACCGCTGGAGAGACTGCAGTACAGCCCAGGTCTCGATCGAATCAAAGGCTTTTTCGTAGTCCACAAACGCCAAGCAAAGGGGTAGGTTATACTCCTCGGCCTTCTGTATAACCTGCCGCAGCGTATGTATGTGGTCTACTGTGCTGAAGCCTTTTCGGAAACCGGCTTGTTCGGGCGGCTGGAAGTCGTCAAACCTGCAGGCGAGACGATTTGTGAGGACTCTTGAAAACAACTTATAGACATGACTCAGAAGTGAGATGGGTCTATAGTTTTTCAAAAGGGTGTTGTCACCCTTTTTGAAAAAGAGTACCACCACACTTCTGTGCCATGCCTGTGGCGTTTTTCCCTTATCTATGACGGAATTAAATAACTTCTGAAGGGCCCTAAGGATCGGTTCACCACCCGCCTTCAGTAGCTCTGCCGTTATTCCGTCATCGCCTGGCGCCTTGTTGTTTTTAAGCTGTTTCAGAGCCAATCGAATCTCCTGCAGGCTGACGTCCGGGATATCTTCAGTGTAGTGTCGGGTTAATCTTGCTCTAGGGTCTTCAGCAAGATTTAATGCGGGTCTTGTCGTTGAAGTGTAGAGCTGTCCATAGAAATTCTCGACTTCCCTCAAAAGCTCGGGCCCGGACGTTAAGATCTTGCCGTCGTCAGTCTTCAGCTTGCTTAGCCGGCTATGCCCAATAGTCAGATCTCTAGCGAAAACTTTAGAGCCTCTGTTTCGCTCTATAGCCTCCGTTATACGCTCGGTATTATACCGACGTAGGTCGCGCTTCAGAGACTTTGAGATCTGCTTATTGAGCTGCCGGTATCTGCAAGCATCACTTGACGAACGCAAAATCATCTCACGTCTGTCCTCCATGAGCTCGAGAGTGTAGTCCGAGAGCTTTTTAGTTCTATTTGTACGGCGGGTCCTAAAATACTTAGTCCCGACCGTACGGACAGCTTCTACAAACCCGTCATTATATTCGTCCACATCGCCACTTAGGCATTCGAAGCGATTTTGGAGCTCGAGCTGGAAACCCTCGGAGTTGTGGATCTGAATGGGTGCTGGCCGGAGCGTGGACTTCATCAGGCGAGATCTTTCGGACACTATGTTCAGATTCAATGTGCCTCTGACCATACGGTGATCGCTGCCGCATTTGAGCGAGTTGATCACTGAGACATCATTGAATATGTGCCTTTTTGTCGTCAAAATGAAGTCTATCTCATTCTTAGTGACCCCGTCGGGACTGATCCAAGTCCACTTTCGCTGTTCACGCTTTTTGAAGAAGGAGTTCATCATAAAGAGTCCCTCCTTCTCCATGAAGCCAGCTAACATGTGGCCTCGGTGGTTCCGACGCCCAAATCCAAAATTTCCCAGTCCGAGCTCTTCACCACTCCGTTTACCAAGTTTAGCGTTGAAGTCCCCCATGATAACGCTGTAATGAGTTTTAGAGCTATGTATGGCTTTAGAGATGTCCTCATACATAGTCTCTACTTCATCGTCGGAGTGTGTCGAGGTCGGGGCGTATACCTGAATGACCTTCAGCGAATACCGTTTGGTTATTCTGAGTATCAGGAACGCCACCCTGGTCGACACACTCTCGATCTTCACTACATTGTCGACAAGGGACCTGTGGACGAGGAACCCGACACCACCTTGGGACTGATGGTCGCCCTCCCGGAAATAGAGCAAGTTACCGGATTTAAGGATTATCGAGTCCTCACCCTCTCTTCGGACTTCAGATAATCCCAGGACACCCCATCGCAACTTGCTCAATTCTTCCTCCAGTTTGTTGTATCATACATCACTACTCTGTAGTCGAGTAACTAATACCATCTCTATGTATTAGTGTCTATGAATATTGTCTATAGTCTTGTCATTGTAACTTAGGATCTGACCTAGAAGAGGTCGTCCAATATAATATAATTCTACAAGTGTAATAAACCAGTCTAATTATCTAAAGTCTTTAATATTGACCAACACAAGAATAATACATGGTGTCAGAAGTGAAAACGAAGAAAGAAAATTCATAAAATGCAAAAGTCGGATGGCGTCGCTGGCGGCCATGATGCCGGAAGCCATTGTTCATTGCACAGTGGCTTGAAGGCGCTTAGAATGTCGTCGGATGCAACAAACAACAATTACGAAGCCTGGAGGCGCTGGTGGCAACAGTTCGAATTATACTTGTTGGCAACGGGTTTAGACAAGTCCGGTGAGAAACGCAAGATCGCCATTTTATTACATCACATTGGTGAAAAATGCTTAAATATTTTCAACACATTCAACATAAATATTGGAGAAAGCACATTACATGACGTCAAAGCCAAATTCGACGAATTTTTTCAACCCAGAAAAAATATTACCATGTGTCGTTACATGTTTTTTACAACACGTCAACAGAAATCGGAAAGCATCGAGGATTTCTTAACCGATCTCGAAAATAAGAGCCAAGATTGCGAATTTGGAACGCTCAGAGAATCTCTTATCAGAGATATTTTTATCGCCAACTTGAGTTTGGACTTAGCACATGTACGTCAGAGACTGCTGCAGGAACCTGATCTGACATATCAGAGGATGCGAGAGCTAGCTAGGACACTCATCGTCGCACAGCAGGATGCAGACCAAATTGTCAAGAGGTCCACTAGTCAAGAGTCTGAAAAAGTCATGCATCTGCGTCGGAGGAGCCGTGGTCGAGCGGAGCGTCAGCGACGGCGAGCTTCACCAGTCAGTCAGCAGGGATCCAGCGCAGGGAGGTCAAAGTCAAGTCCCAGTCCTGAGAAGCGCTCGAGGACGTGTAGCCGCTGTGGACAACACCACCGCTACAAATGTCCAGCGCAGGGAGCTAAATGCAGGTCATGTAACTCTTATGGTCATTTTGCAAAATTTTGTTACTCAAATAATAAAAAAGTCAGTCATTTAGAGTCTTTTAGTTCAACTGGTAGTCAAGATAATTTTGTTGGAATTTTAAATTGTCATAATTTCAGTCATAGTCATAAGTCTAGTCAATATAATTGTCATTTAGAGTCACAAAGTCATCACAATCAAAATCATTACAGACATAGCAGGTTGTCATACACACAGTCACAGTCACATCCCAAGTTACAATCAACGGTCAGGTCGCACATAGGCCAGTCGCAGTCAAAGTCCGAGAGATCTCATGAAGACTCATCTTGTCATATGTCGTATCTCAATGATGAAAACACTAAACAGTCTGAGAGATTCACAGTCAAGTCAAAAAAGTCAAAAAGTCTTAGTCGAGATTCGTATCTTAATGATGAGTACAGACACAAGTCTGAGGAATCTCACACAACAAACACTTGTGGAATTATTACAGCAAAGTCAGCACATAGTAAACAGGTCAATACAGTCGAGTCAAAACAAAACAAATACTATTCTAAACAGTCATGGAACATAAACATTTTAGTTGGTCATACACAAATTAATTGCATTGTTGATTCAGGAGCTGAGATCAATATTATGTCAAAGAAAACTTTTCAATCTTTGAAATGTCAAAGTCAAATGTCACTTGAGAAATGTCAAATAAACGTTAGTGGGTTTGGTGGTATATCAATACCCATTATGGGCAAAGTCAATATAAAATGTAGTTTATCTTTAAATAATAGCACTATTAGTGTAAATATAGTGTTTATAGTCGCAGATTTAGTTTGTCCGAATGTTTTAGGTCTACCAACTTGTGAAAAATTAGGTATAATTCAAAGAGTTTTCTCTGTGTCTCAACAAAATTTTAGTGAACAAATTCTTACACAATACAATGATGTATTTCAGGGTCTTGGATGTCTACCTCAAGTCTGTCGCCTGAAACTCAAACCGGAAGCAGTGCCATGCGTGGATGCTCCGAGAAGGGTACCTTTCGCTTTACTGAACAAACTGCGTGATGAATTGGATCGCATGGAGAAAATGCAGGTCATTGAAAAGGTTATTAAACCTACAGAATGGGTGAACAGTATAGTCATAACAGTCAAAAGCACGGGTCAGTTACGAATTTGTTTAGATCCTAGAAATTTAAATAAGAATATTATAAGGGAAATTTATCCACTTAAGTCAATAGATGAGATCAGATCTCAACTAGCAGGAGCTGTTTGTTTTTCTCATTTAGATGCATTTTCAGGATTTTGGATGCTTAAACTAGATGAATATAGTTCTGATTTATGTACATTTCAAACACCTTTCGGTAGATATAAATATTTAAGGTTACCTTTTGGTATTAATGCATCGTCTGAAATTTTTCAAAGAGTCATGATGAATTTGTTCGGTGATTTAGAAGGAGTTCTAATATTCATCGATGATATTTTGGTATATGGACCAAACGAGTCAGTACATAATGAGAGAGTACATAAAGTCATGCAACGAGCACGTGAAGTCAATTTAAAGTTCAATAAGTCTAAATGTAAATTTCTAGTTTCAGAAGTCTGTTTTTTAGGGTATGTTTTTAGTAAAGATGGTGCTAGGGTTGATGAAGAGAAAGTAAAAGCAATTGTCAATATGCCCACACCAAAAAATGTCAAAGAATTGCAAGTCCCTTTATTAGCAATTTGTCTCAAAAAACTCAAATTTTAAGAAATCTTTTGAAGAAAGATTCAGTCTGGACTTGGGATGAAAATCATAGTCAATGTCTTAAGAGTTTAATCGATGAAATTACAAATTCACCAGTTTTAGCTCATTATAATCCCAATGTACCATTAGTCTTGTCAGTCGATTCGTCAAAGTCAGCATTAGGAGCAGTCATTATGCAGAATAATAAACCTATTGCTTATAGTTCAAAAACATTAACTCAAACTCAGTCAAGGTATGCTCAAATTGAGAAGGAGTTGTTAGCCATTCAGTTTGGTTGTGAAAAATTTCACCAGTATGTGTACGGTCATAAAGTAACTGTTCATACTGATCATAAACCTTTAGTCTATCTTTTTAAAAAGCCATTACATGATGTACCAGCAAGATTGCAACGCATGATGTTAACTTTACAAAAATATGATTTGGAAGTTATACATGTTCCAGGTAAAGAAATGTTTATATCTGACACTCTGTCTAGAGCAGCATTGAAAGAACATTATATACCTGAGAATGAGTCAGAAATATCTTGTCATGTCAATTTAATGCATTCAAGTCTAGCAGTCACAAAGGAGTACTGTACAAAATTGTTACAGAACACTAAGAAAGATGATACTTTGCAATTGTTAAAAAAGTATTATTATGAAGGTTGGCCAAAAAATAAAAATAATGTCAGTCTGTCAATAAAACCATTTTGGAATATACAAGCTGAAATTCATGTAGTCAAAGATTTATTGTTCAAAGGGTCAAAATTAATAGTACCACAGTCAATGTATAAGGAAATGTTAGGTAAAATTCATGAAGGTCACCAAGGTATAAATAAATGTTTAAAACTGGCTAGAGAGTCTTTGTACTGGCCAAGCATGTCAGCTGATATTAAAAACTTGGTAGAACAATGTTATGTATGTGCACAATTTAAACCTAATAATCCAAAGGAACCACTAAAAAATTTTGAAATAAATAAATATCCATGGCAACAAGTAGGTGTTGATTTAATGTATTTTGATAACCTTACTTATTTAATTGTCACAGATTATTATTCTAAATTTATAGAAATAGCTTTGTTAAATAAAAAAAGTACAGCAAAGAATGTAATAACACATTTAAAGTCCATTTTTGCTCGTCATGGAATACCTTTATCTTTAGTGTCTGATGGTGGTCCTCCTTTTCAGTCATTAGAATTTAAAAATTTTATGCATGAATGGGACATAGAACACATTGTAACTAGCCCATATCATCCACAGTCAAATGGTCAAGCAGAGAGTTCAGTCAAAATTATCAAAAATATGTTAAAAAAATGTAAAAGAAACTCATCTGATCCATACATAGCTTTATTACAGTATAGAAACACACCTAAGAATAATTTACCATCTCCAGCTCAATTGTTAATGTCCAGGAATTTAAGAAATAACATTCCTATGTCTTATAAGAAATTAAAACCTAAAGTGGTTACATTCAAAAATTATGAAGAATGTGTCAAGCAAAATAATAAAAATAAGTCTAAATATTATAATAGAAATACAAAGTCATTGTCATTACTGTATCCCAATGATCATGTATACTTTAAAAGAAAGCCTGATAGCAATTGGGAACAAGCCATTGTCAAGCTAAGGTTGGCTAATAATAGGTCATATGTCGTTGAGGATGTCAATGGAGTTAGGTATAGGAGGAATAGGGTTCATTTAAGACACAAATATTCTCCTATGCTATCCAATTCGTCGCAGGGGAGAGAGGAAGGTAACAGGCAGGAGTCTAGACCTCAAGAGCTCTCATCTCAATCCTCAGTAAGTCAACATGTAACTCGTTTTGGAAGAGTTGTAAAGCCAACCAGAAGGCTAATTGATGAAATAGATTAAGTAGGACATTGTATCCTAGATTAAGACCTAACCATAGTCTTAAGTCATTGTCTAAATTGTAACTAAGTCAGGTCTCTATAATATTGTTTGTCAAGGGTTAATTTAAACTTAAACAAGGGGGATGTTGTATCATACATCACTACTCTGTAGTCGAGTAACTAATACCATCTCTATGTATTAGTGTCTATGAATATTGTCTATAGTCTTGTCATTGTAACTTAGGATCTGACCTAGAAGAGGTCGTCCAATATAATATAATTCTACAAGTGTAATAAACCAGTCTAATTATCTAAAGTCTTTAATATTGACCAACACAAGAATAATACACAGTTCAATAACCCTCTCGTCGGTCCGCAGTGTGCGCATGTTTAGTGTTGCCAGGTCGATCCGTCGTTGCTTGTGGTAGCCGGATCTCTTCCGGAGATTCTTCGCACCCCTTGCCCCGCCGTTACCTTGGCCGCTACCACAATGACCAGGAATAGCGGAGCTGCCGGGGACTAGGGGCCTTGTCTTAGTCGTGTGCAACATTTGGGGGGGGGTTGCCATAATCCCCACGCTTGGCAGGCGGGTTGGGGATCGCAGGATTTCATATTCCACAGAAGAAGCGCTGCTGCCCGCTTCCCTGGTGAGAGTGAACAATTACCATCACTTTATTAGTCGATTACGCGCAAAACTTTACTTTTTTTTTTTTCTATTATCGACAGTTATGTTTCGGCGATCAGGACTTTTGTTAAAAAAAATATTTATTTTCAAATATTAATTTAATTTCATTTTGGCAACAAGTTGTGGTGGCCTAGTGGTTAAAACACCAGCCTCTCAAGTATGAGTGCGCGGGTTCGATTCCAGGTCTTGCAAGTACCAATGCAACTTTTCTAAAGTTATATGTACTTTCTAGGTATAACTTGGACACCGATGACTGAAGGTGAAGGAAAACATCTTGAGGAAACCTGGACTTCATAAGTCTGAAATCGCCAACCCGCATTGAGCAAGCGTGGTGATTACGCTCAATCATCCTCTGTATGAGAGGAGACCTGTGCCCAGCAGTGGGACGATAAAAAGGTTGTTGATGATGACGTAGCGGTAGCGAACGCGGCCGCTGCGCAAGGAGGTTCGATCCCAACGCAGTGCAAATATTTGTATGCATGAATATAAATATTTGCACTGGTCTGGTCGTGCCACGGAAAACACATTAAGCAGTTGGTCCCGGTTGCCATAAAACATCTAGTGGCAGTCGTTACGGGTTGTTGGAGCCCTTAAAAGTCCAACAATTGGTCTAACTGCACTGCTTCGATATCGCCTTCGGAGGAGGTCAGACGGCAGTCGCTTCACGGAAAATATCTAAGTTTAGCCAAAATCACTAGTTAGACTGGTAAAGCGGACCCCAGACTTCAAAAGCTGTAAAGCTGCGCATGCGACTGGGATTAACGCTGAGATGATGATGGCATATATTACGTAACTAGCTTTCCGCTCGCGGCTTCGCCCGCGTTAACTTCGGTTATATCGCGCTTTTTAGATTTCCCTCGGGAATATCAAATTTGTTCGGGATAAAAAGTACTCTATTATTTAATCCAGACTTCTATATTTAAGTCTGCAAAATTTCAAAGCAATCGGTTCAGGAGTTACGGCGTGAAAGTGGTACAAACAAACTCACTTTCCGATGTATAATATTAGTAAGGATATATTTGGTGTACACATACAAATATTCCAGTAATCTCCCTTGGGAACTTGATGTTTTTTAGGACCAAAAGTAGCCTATGTTACTCTCCATCTTTTCAACTAACTGTATGCCAAAAATCAGGTCGATTGATTGCTTAGCTACGGCGTGAAGGAAGGACAAACAAACAAACAAACACACTTTCACATTTATAATATTAGTATGGATTATGATTCAGTGCATCTTTTTCTTTATATTTCATTAAGAAAAGGACAGAAGATAAATATTAGTTTAGTCCCGTCAATTTAGTCCGCGCCTGACGTAACTCATAATAGAACGAGAATAACCGACATAGCCCGAAGAATTGCAACACTTAAGTGGCAGTGGGCTGCACACATTGCCCGTAGGACCGATCTCCGATGGGGCCGACGAGTTCTCGAGTGACGATCACGCACCCGAAGACGCAGCGTGGATCAACGACCTGGTGAAGATCGCGGGAAACCGCTGGATGCGGGAGGCGTCGTGGAGATCCTTAGGAGAGGCCATTACTCAGTAGTAGGCCATAATATCGGCCGCCGGCAGAAGTTACCACCCACCAGACAAAGCCTTGCCGCCAAGCGATTTGTCGTGTTCCGGCATGATGTCTGGTAAAGCCGTTCGGAGGACGGGTCTGAGCAGTTGTGTTGCGATGTGTGCCTGGTACGATGCGCCTAATGTTGTTGTGTTGGGAGTTTGGTCGTGGAGGGTCTTCAGATCAATCTCCCTTTGGCGCAGCATCGTTGGTCGTGTTGTTGGGTTTAACATTGCATCACCTCGCTCAACTGCCGTCTTCCTTCCTATTCGCTCAGTTTTTCTGAGTGAATAGGCTCTTAATATACTAGCGCGCTTTACCATCAACGATCGCATCGCTGCTTACCATCAGGCGGGAATGCGGTCAAGTGCTAGTTTATAACTATTAAAAAAAATATATATATATATGTCCAGCAGTGGACGTTTTACGGCTGAAATAATGATGATGAACACCGTACTTGCGTACAAGCACCGTACAAGCTTTTCAGCAAAGTCTGGGGTCCAGACCAGACTCCAAAAGATTGTCGACTGAGACTGATTGAGAGACTGGGATTAACGCCGAGATGATCAAGGCATATGTTACGTAATTACGATGCTGTATTTTCTGTCCGTATTTTATCAGTGAGGTACTAAGTCCACACGTTTCTACCCAACATCATAGCTTCCTATTTATATCTTTATCGTAGAAACACTGCTGGTAACGACAACGTGCTAATTTGAACACAATTACTTGCAAGGAGCGGCCATGTGTCGCCAAGTGAGTGTCGCTAGAAGAAGCGTTGTCCAACCGATCGTTAAGAATAACGGTCAGCAGGGCAATAGGGATATTTTCTGGGTAAAAAAAAAATGATTCTATTTAGTCCGTCATTCAGATTATAGAAAAATATTGGATACGTATAATATATTTTGTTTTATCAAATCAATAAAAATTGATAAATATAAAAGGCATCAAAGATCAGGAATGGGGGCTGGTCACACGAGTTTTCAACGCACTGTGTCGGCTTTATTTTTTGTTTATATGAAAAAAGAAAAAATACGTATCTAGTATTTTTTGGAAATCTGACTGACGGACTAATTAGTTTGTTTTTAGTCAACTACCCTATTGTCAAATAACATGTGTGTCTTTAACCCGGGTTATGACATCAGGAAAACCTTGTTTAATTTCGTCATTTTTGATTACGAGGCTTTTAAGTTTTTTTTTCTTTAATATGTGTTTATTTTATTAAATAAATAAAATGTTTTTTATTTCGGACCAGATAATGAATAGTGTTAGTAACATCAAAAAGAAAAACTACTTATTATCTACTGTTAGTACCCACCACCCTCTGTATAAATTGCTTTTTAATTGGAGAGCCGAAACTCTCCGATACAGTTCTTAGGATGCTGTTGGGACTGTCTCTCACTCTCCGCAGAAGTGACCATATTAATGTATTATTATTGTAATGTGCGTACCGTTTGTGCGGTATAAACAATTTTTCTTTCTTTCTCTAATAGAAAGAAAGAAAAATTAAAACCAATGTTCTTTTTTTCATAGGTTAACTATTTTACCGATAAAAAATTATCATTGATTTGGAAACATTTACTTCAACTCAAGCTTTGATATCGTTATCACCGGGCTTCAGTGAAATAATACCAATTATTTCAGACATATAATATGGCCAGGTAACATGAC
This sequence comes from Sesamia inferens, assembly GCA_037179545.1. Lineage (NCBI taxonomy): Eukaryota > Metazoa > Arthropoda > Insecta > Lepidoptera > Noctuidae > Sesamia > Sesamia inferens. The sequence continues at coordinate 10,669,429 of CM073951.1, read as the reverse complement.
AATTATCATATGTATGTTCCCCGCAACTATTCCTTATAAATACCAATTAGCGCCTGCACACGTGGCTGTGGTGTGGTTGTATTATAGTTGTGGGATGACTGTGGTGTAATTGTTGTTGTAAGGCTGTACGTGTGAACAAGGCCTTATCTGCGGAAATGTAACGGTCATCATGACATTTTTTTTCGAAAGTGTAGCAGTATCTACAACCTTATAGTTTGTTCAGAATAAGCAACTGAATCGATTTCTATAATTTTTTACACTATGTTATATTTTCTCAAATACATTTGGAAATTGTTGCAGTGTGGTTACCGAGGGGTACGAGCGGTGCGACGATAGATCATTGGCGGCAAGCTGATCATCGCTCGCCGCCCGCAAACCCGGGCTACGGTGGCCGGGAGTTCGATGTAGTCTCCCGACCAGGCCGTCTCCTGCGGCGGCTAGAGGCATGAGGGCGCTGGGATTCCCGTTTCCTCACACGCTCAATCTCCTTCTTTACCAGCATCATTGCTTCGCAGGGTGACGGCTTGCCACGCACTCTCGCTCCGGGACCATGGCCTGGACCAGGGCAGAACGCGAGAGATCGCCACCGATCGCCGCCACGAGGACACGGCGGTGCTCTACTTGATTGAGAAATCCTTAGATGGTCCTTTCATAAAAATATAATATGATACCTCTATCTTCCGCGAAACTTTTTCTTTGGTGACACTTACCTGCAAAGAAAATAATAAATTTTAATAATAATCTAAACCTTATCATCTCCCTAACTTTTATCACCATTACGTTAGGTAGACTTTCAGTCTTTTTTTTTATAATTATAAACTAGTGCTTGTTCGCAATTCCGCCTGATGGTAAGCAGTGATGCAATCGTTGATGGTAAAGCGCGCAAGTTTATTAAGCCCATTCACTCAAAAAACTAATTGAATAGGAAGGAAGACGGCAGTTGAGCTTGGTGATGCAATGTTAAACCCAACAACATGACCAACGATGCTGCGCCAAAGGGAGATTGATCATAATTCAAGCATAGTGATATAATTATGATTGACACAGCATGAAAATAAAAATAGACACAGCATGAAAAAATAGACACAGGGTGAAAAAATATATACAGCGTTCAAACAATGGGCACAGCATGTAGAAAAAAAACACAGCATGAAAAAAATAGACACAGCGTGCAAAAACCAGACACTACGTGCAAAACATAGACACAGCGCGTAAACAAATATAAACTTTTCTATACGGATTCGGTGCCTTTGCTCAGGAGTGGAGAGTACAGATTAAAGGAAAAACAAATCATGTAATAAAAGAAAACTCATTGCTTTATCAAGTTGTAAAATAAAAAACGTGCGACACAAGGGCGAGTCACTAGTAAATAATGAACTTATATACATTACTTTTTATAGCTGAATGTGCCTGCCATTTTTAGGGTTCCGTAGCCAAATGGCAAAAAACGGAACCCTTATAGATTCGTCATGTCTGTCTGTCCGTCTGTCCGTCCGTATGTCACAGCCATTTTTTTCGGAAATTATAAGAGCTTCTGTTAAAACTTGGTAGGTAGATGTATTCTGTGAACCGCATTAAGGTATTGATGCAAAAATAAAAAAATAATAATAAATATTCGGGGCTCCCCATACTTAGAACTGAAACTCAAAAAAATTTTTTTTTCATCAAAGACATACGTGTGGATACCCCACACGTATGTCTTGGATAGGGCACACTATGGATAGGTCTCTAAAAATGATCGAGGATTCTATTTTTTTTTTTTTCTAAACCGAATACTTTGCGTGACAGACGCTTCCAAAGTGGAAAAAAAATTGGTCCCCTCCCCTCTAACTTCTAAAATAAGAATATGAAAAATCTAAAAAAAAAACATATAATGTACATTACTATAAAAACTACCAACGAAAATTTGAACGAGATCTTTTAATATCTCGTAAGTCGTAAACCGTTTATTACCGCGTAATCTTTCATACAAATAAATCTTTTAATTTCATAAATCAATGGTACGGAACCCTTTGTGCGTGAGAGTTTCTTTTTTAACCAACCCGCAACCATGACCCAGGAGGCATCGGTGCCTGCTCTTGACCTCTATCAAGTCTGATGGAAAACGAGGGATGGGCGATAAATTCATGGTGGTAGGCCATAACATCGGCCGCCGGCAGAAGTTACCACCCACCAGACAAAGCCTTGCCGCCAAGCGATTTGTCGTGTTCCGGCATGATGTCTGGTTAAGCCGTACGGAGGACGGGTCTTAGCAGTTGTGTTGCGATGTGTGCCGGGTACGATGCGCCAAATGTTGTTGTGTTGGTAGTTTTTTCGTGGAGGGTCTTCAGATCAATCTCCCTTTGGCGCAGCATCGTTGGTCATATTGTTGGGTTTAACATTGCATCACCTCGCTCAACTGCCGTCTTCCTTCCTATTCGCTCAGTTTTTCTGAGTAAATAGGTTCTTAATAAACTAACGCGCTTTACCATCAACGATCGCATCACTGCTTACCGTCAGGCGGGATTGCGGTCAAGCGCTAGTTTATAATTATTAAAAAAAAAAATGAATGAAACGAGCGAACCCAGAAGATGCCTGTTCATTCGAAGGTAGAGTTCATTCTCTTCACTTCAAAATAAGAACGAAGTCTTGCTGTGAGCCCGAGATAATTTAGTTTTAAAACGAATGAGGAATGTTTCGAATTTTGTGCACCCACTTTAGTAGAATTTTACAGAGTAGCAATACTTTACCAAAACATAAAAAAAGAACACAAACAAAGGGGGATTATTTTCGATATTATCGTAGTGAACATGGATATTACAAGAAAAACCTTTTAAACTTTCACCTCGGCTATGACCGAGTTTCTGAAAATGAAATATTGTGTAATTGTTTTGTATATATTCAGTTATCAGACACCGGGCTGTGTGCCGTATAATTTAAAGGGTTGGTTTGTTCAAGTTGACTTATTTTTTTTTTATTAATTTATAAACCAGCGCTTGACCGCAATCCCGCCTGATGGTAAAGCTGTGACGCAATCGTTGATGGTAAAGCGCACTAATTTATTAAGAGCCTATTCACTCTAGCCTTGAAGACACTCAAATTGTAGTCCGACGGAAACACCGCCGCCGGCAGATTGTTCCGGTCCCTCGATGTACGCGGTATAAAGGAGGAGGCGAAACGCTTCGTCCGGATCGTAGAGGTGTTAACAACATAAGGGTGGAAACTCGCCGTACGACGGGTCGTCCGATGGTGGAACGGAGATGGGGGAATTAAATCGTGCAATTCCCTCGCACACCCCCCAAAATGTATCCTATAGAATACTGAAAGGCTGGCTACTCTACGCCTGTGCTCTAGGCTTTGGAGACCAACTCGAGTTAAATCAGGGTCACCCAATCAGCGTCTTCGCACGCTTCTTGTGAATAACAGGTTTACCAATAATACCTTAATAATAAAGGGGTATCTGACATCGACGCACAAACGATTACCATGGATCCAGTACATGAATCAGAACTCCCAGTGGTGGAATTTTTCGTCGGATTTTCATGATTAAAAAAATATATATGTAGTTTTTTTCATTTTAGACCGTTCATTATCTTATCAGCTGATTTAATAGAGTTCACATCAGGGATCAACGTCATCGTTCAAAGGCTGAGCCGACACTTTTTTTTAAACATTGTTAGTTCTGTAACCGTTCATTGACGACATAAATGATTATCATAATTTTATTAGTGGCATGCGGACTAGCCTTTTCGCGATGTTTGCGTTACGATGTCAGATACACCTGTATATTAATAGGGTCCATTTTATCTACGTTATTTTTGGTTGGAAATCACTGTACATTTTGCAGAGACCTGCAAGAACCCATCTTGTAGGTCTGTCAGGGGCATTCCAATGCCTCTTACAGGCAATGGCATGAAGTAGACTTACGTTATGCTGGTTTTAAAATAGGTTTGAGAAGAAATATTTTTCCTAATAATCCAACTTCGAAACATATCATTCGTGCAAAAGGCAGACCCCCAAAACGTCTTTACCATTCCCAGTGCTTTCGTTGGGTAAAAGAGGCGGAGATCGAACTCCCCAGAAATTCTCAGACTCTTCTGTAACACTATTTTTCGTTGTTGCGAAGCCCGAAACACGTGTCCAGTACTTTTAAGCAAGGAATCTATGTACTAAATTTCAAAAAGATATAATGAAAAACCACAAAGTAATGAGCTTGCTATTCTACTTGGTTGTCCCGACAAAAATATGGTCAAAGCTCCGCTAGCGCGGGCGAGCGCGGTGCCTTGACCTCTGGCGTCAGCTGTTGGCCGCACGAAAGTACTATGATCTATTTCTATCGTAAACTGCGTGCGCGGTATCCAACACTGCCATAATTTATAAAAGTATTTGGGAAAAAATATAACGTGGTGTAAAAATTATTGGAATCGATTCAGTTGCTTACTCTAAACAAACTATATTCAGGTTACGCATAAACAAAAAATAACGTTGTAAAATTTCTTACTCTATGGCCGCGTTCACCAGAGTCCGGTCATAGTTTTAACCCGGATACATTTCTTAGAGCCAACTTACAATTCTCCGCAAACAATAAGTGGCAGGCGACAAAAAACTGCTAACATTCGCATAAACTTGCACTTATAAGAGGGTTTCGCTGTAACTTAGCATTTTTAACTTTGTTTATTGTTGCGGGGTTGTCAAGAGTTGTGGGTATTGTTTATATGTTTTATTTCTGTATTGACTGCCTGTCGGGCGATCATGGGCGGATTGTTGCGGATTAAGTGTGTTGTTACTTGTAATGACTGATTACAAGGTGAAGGATAACATCTTGAGGAAACCTGGACTTTGAGTCTGAGATCGCCAACCCGCATTGAGCAAGGGTGGTGATTACGCTCAATCCTTCTTTGTATGAGAGGAGACCTGTGCCCAGTAGTGGATAGATAAAATGGTTAATAGTATTAACGTTAAGTTTGTGAGCTATGATGGACTGCTGTCGGGCACAGGTCTCCTCTCATACAGAGGTATGAGGGGAGACCTGTGCCCAGCAGTGGGACGATAAAAGGTTGATGTCAAGTCTGGTTGTTCTTTAACTGTCTGAGTAAAGAATGAAACGTTGAACTATGTTATTTGTAACATGATTATCGTTTGTAGTCTGTTGCAAAAGAACATTCTTGTAACATGAATTTCTCGTAAATATTTTTTTTATAATATGGTATTTGACTAAAAAAATCTAATTAGTCCGTCAGTCGGATTTCCAAAAAATACTAGACACGTATTTTTTCTTTTTTCATATAAACAAAAAATGAAAACGACACAGTGCGTTGAAAATTCGAGTGACGTCACCAGCCACCACTCCCGATCTTTGATGCCTTTTATATTTGTCATTTTTTATTGATTTGATAAAACAAAATATACGTATCCAATATTTTTCTATAATCTGAATGACGGACTAAATAGAATCATTTTTTTAACCATGAAACATCCCTATTATAAACTAGTGTCTGACCGCAATCACGCCTGATTGTTAGCAGAAGTGCAATCATTGATGGTAAAGCGCACTAGTTTATATAGCCTATTTATAAAAAAAAAAACTGAGTGAATAAGAAGAAAGAGCGTCCTCCATGGCGCAGTGGTCAACACGCCTACATGCGACGTGGAGGCCCCGAGTCCGATTCATGATGGAAAACGACATTTTCCTGATTGGCCTGGGTCTTGGATGTTTATCTATATATGTATCTATTATAAATATCGTTAAGTTAGTATCCCATAACACAAGTCTCGAACTTACTTTGGGGCTAGCTCAATCTGTGTGATTTGTCTGTATATATTTATTTATTTTTATTTAAAGATGGCAGTTGAGCGAGGGGATGCAATGTTAAACCCAACAACACGACCAACGATGCTGCGCCAGAGGGAGATTGATCAGTAGGCCTAGTATGAGTTTTCATTACGAAACTCGTTCGATCGTATCGAGCGCGTTTGACTCAGCGATTGGCCCGCTTCAAGGTCGTAAGAACTCTCAACCAATGAGAGCGCCAAACGCGCTCGATATGGACGATCGTGTTTCGTATTGAAAACTCATACTAGGCCTACTGGAGACAACACGACCAAACTCGCGACACAAAAACATTTGGCACATCTGCTCAGACCCGTCCTCTCTACGGCTTCATCAGACATCAATGAAATAAAATAAAAAGAAAGGAAAGTACATTATAAACACCCACGCACGCACGCACGCAAACACACATGACACACCACACACATACACACACTAGGAAGTATAACTGTTCCCAATGCTGGGCCTCCTTTCTGTGGAAAGGATTGGGCTGTTATCAAACATGCGGGCTGAATGTGGATTGGTAGATGTCACTAACTCACTTGATGGTACTTAGTAGACCCACTAGTTGCCCTAATAACTTAGCGTCTTCACCCTCTAAAACAGCTATATTTAAACACAATATTACCCTAATTGCAAAACAACCCTGTCTTTTACAAAATCACGAAAGACAAACTTGTCTAATTACCAATCAGAAACTTTCCTCAGCCACTCGGGAACCGAACCCGGAACGGGCACTAGCGCTACATATATATGTCCGTTGAGGCGGCAACCTTCACCCTTACAGCCCTCTCAACTTCTTATTATAGCTGGACGTGGTCGAAGTGAAGAGAACTAGCGATTTTCTGCTGAATTGAAACAGAAGGCCAACGTTAGTAGAATTTATCCCGTCGCAGGCGAGTATCTACCCCTTTTTTTGTTTTGTTTGGGTCGTAAAATGACCTCTTCCGCTTTGGGTGGAGCGGAAGGCCGTTTCAGACTTTTGCTGATTAAAAACCCATCCGTGTTTCTTAACTTGCCTATGCGCCAGGGCCACGGTTTCTTTTTTGACCAACCCGCAACCCTGACGCAGGAGGCATCGGTCTTCGTGGACCCCGTCACGATGTGCTGACATCTATTTGATGCGCGCGTGAAACACAACGCGCTGTCAACTCGGGCAGGTCCTTACCGGGCGGCGAGCTTTCCACTCGTATCCCCCCTTACGTTGCTAACACCACTACGATTCGGATGAAACGCTTCGCGTCATCTTTTATACAGCATCCATCGAGGGAATGGAAAAATAAGTGTCTTCAAGTCTAGAGTAAACAGGCTCTTAGTAAATTAATTCGCTATCAACGATTGTATCACAGCTTACCTTCAGGCAGGACCGCGGTCAAGCATTCGTTTATAATGGTTAAAAAAGGGAAATTACGAGAATTATAACTCCGATCCAACGTCCATACCATGTTGAATACACCGGTTCTCGTCCGATCACCGAAGTTAGGCAAGTTAGGCACTTCCGCCGGCGGCCGATGTTATAGCCTAATTACTCTGCTGATTGAAAATCGTAATGGGGTAAAACACTATCAGTAGCAAGGGATTTAATTTTGACAGTTCCAACCTCCCAGACTTAGATCCAGATGGAACAACGAGGTGATTTTAGCCGGTAAGCCTCAGCCACCCCTGCTTTGAAGGGAGTCCATAAGCTTTTCACAGCAAAACAAGAAAAAAATCCTTATCATAGGAGGCGATCTTATTGTCTCCGGGCTGCTAACAATAACTTTAATTTGGAATAAACCAATAACACTTTGTTTGACTTAATCATTAAGTCCTGGCTCTTATTGTAGTAGTAACGCTTATTGCCTCTTCACTGACAGTAAGTCACAACTCGCTGATCGCTTATCCCTCATCCAGCCCAAACCCTGTAAATATATTAGGCCACAGGCGCTCCGTATTCACGTCACAGAACACAACATTAGTCCAGCATTAGTATGAGCCCAGTGGTGCGCGGACTATTCATTGGGAGCCGACACGACAAATGGTACATGTGTATGTAAGTATAGGCCATCTATATTGAAGCAATATCTTGAATTCTCAACAGTATTGCATTTAAAGAAGTTGCTTTTATTTACACTTCATCTATTAGCTTTTTTGAAACTACATAATGTTGAGGTCGACTTCAGCGGAGAGAGAAGACATTTAACAGTTTTTGTCAGTTCAGCAACTTTCAGTGCGTTATTTAAAGTTAAAATCTTGTGATAATGTCTGGTGAAACCGTACGTGTGTCGGGTACGATGCGTTGTTAAATGTTGTTATGTCGGGAGTTTGGTCGTGGACGGTCTCCAGATCAATCTCCCTTTGGCGCAGCATTGTTGGTCGTGTTGTTGGGTTTAACATTGAATCACCTCGCTCAACTGCCGTCTTCCTTCGTGTTCCCTGAGTTTTTTTGAGTAAATAGGCTCTAAATAAACTAGGGCGCTTTACTATCAACAGTTGCATCACTGCTTACCATCAGGCGGGATTGCTTCACATGATTGGATTGGTATTTATTAAAAAGGATTCAAATTGTAAATGATGATCTGTTACGCTATTAAGTAGGGCTGCGGCGGAATGCGAGTAAATACCATTATGATTACCATTTGGTATATTCCAAGGGCAGTGGTAGCCTGGTGGTATCGGCCGTGACTTACATGTTGTGTGACGCTTAATTTTGTGTAAATTACTTCATCACCATTGCTCTCAAAAAGGTGAAGGAAACATCGTGAGGAAACCTGCATGTCCTAGAGGCAAAGACTTCGAAGACATGTGACATTTTAAAATCCGCACTGGGCTGAGAGGAGACCTGGGTCCCCAACACTGGGAACAATATAAGTTGCTTATGTAATGTATTTATTTGGCTGGGTCTGCACATTTACAGGCCAGTATAGTTATCTACCAACTAACTAATAAATTACTGCGATCTTCAACCCGCCTGCCAAGCGCGGGGATCATGACAATGGAATGAAAGCCTTGGGGGACGCCTCTGTACAGCAGTGAACCTTTATACGATGAGAAGAAGACAGTTGTCTATGCTTTAGAAGTTCAATTTGATCAGTCAATGTCATTTAATAATACAAGTGTGGAACAACGAGAAAATACATTATCGGAGATGTTTCCTGGGAAATACCAAAACAAGAAAATTGGGTATTAAAATAGAAACCCGTGACTGTTGTATCGGACTACATCTAAGCTATCGACCTCACGCTTAACTGAGCACACGCTTTCATTTCTATTCGAGCCTACTTAGATATAGACAGGACCGCCATTTGCCGGAAATCATGGGGAAAATCTGGATATCTTGTGTCCTTTAAAGATAAATAAAACAAAAGGAATCAAAACAAAAAAGAGGCTGTTAAGTTCACGACGAAACTCATTCAAATGAGAGCAGACAATTCGAAAGCGAAGTCATTTGTTTTTAAAGTGAATCATCGCGAATTCAGAACAAGACGTCGTACGAAATTCGAAGACGACGTTTAGAAAGACGGAGAACCCTTACTCAAAACGTCACTCTGAAATTCTGAAGCCACATAGCGACCCTATTCTTTTGCCATTTATTACAAAACATATCAAATTCTAGTTATGTCTTGTTTTATTCAGTTTACACGGCATCCCTGGAGCTATATACGAGATAGAAGGACAAATAGTCGAGATGGACGGAAGGAGAATAAGTAGGTAGGTAACGTTTTGTTTAGTGGACGAGGAAACTTGTGGAAAGACTATTTATCAAGGAGAAAAGTCAATTGTAGGTTTATATTAGATTCATATGTCAGTTTGGCCTTCGGGTTATATGTAAGATGTCAGGAAAAACGAGTAAGAGAAATACAACATCTTTTTGTTTATGCGAAACCCAAAATACGTGTCCAGTATTTTTGAGTAACGAATCTATCATCATCATCCTTTTTATCGTCCCACTGCTGGGCACAGGTCTCTTCTCATACAGAGAAGGATTGAGCGTAATCACCACGCTTGCTCAATGCGGGTTGGTGATTTCAGACTTAAAGTCCAGGTTTCCTCAAGATGGTTTCCTTCACCTTCAGTCATTGGTGTCCAAGATATACTTAGAAAGTACATATAACTTTAGAAAAGTTATATTGGTACTTGCCTGACCTGGAATCGAACCCGCGCACTCATACTTGAGAGGCTGGTGTTTTAACCACTAGGCCACCACGACATTATCATACCATACCATATCATAGATTCGTTAATATAATAATATCACGATATTATTATATTAACGAATCTATGTATCTATAAAATTTCAAAAAGATATAATGAAAAACCACAAAGTTATGAACTTGCTATTCTACTTGGTTGTCCCAACAAAAATAGGGTCAAAGCTCCTATGACTATACTATGATCTATCGTAAGCTGCGTAGCGTGCTCGATAACCACACTGCATCAATTTCTAAATGTATTTGAAAAAAAATTTAACATGGTTTAAAAATGATTGGAATCGATTCAGTAGCTTATTCTGAACAAACTATATTCAGGTTTCGTATAAACAAAAAATAGCGCCATTATTAGGTGAAAAATACATTAAATGAAAACACGTAGGTATGCTGTGAAGTTTTTAAACTGCGTTTTCTGTGACAAAAAGTTGTAATATATCGATTTTGCCAGTGAAGTGCCATTCTGACTGTAGTACTTCACAATATATATTTGTAAATTCTTATGTATTACATAAAAATATATCGAATTTTGAGAAAATAAGTGATATTCATAATATAAATACCAGGAACAGACACAATCTTGCTGTACATCACACTCGTCTCCACAGAGTAGACAACTCGTTCTCGGGTCAGTGTATACACTTTTAAAACAAGCTTCCCATGGACATTCGAAACTTACCCATTAAACGATTTAAAAACTATATAAAGGCCAAACTTTGCAAAAAGGAGTATTATAAAATCTCAGATTATTTAGAAGACAAAAAAGCTTGGGACTGAGCTGCTCGCTCTGCTAAGCATTGTTACTAAGCAATATGCGTAATTATAACGTAAATTATTGTAAACATTTTCATTTTTAATGTCTGGACTTGAAAAAAGACGATGATCCCTGAGTTTGTTTCGGCTATTTCTTCTCAGAGGTAGTCAGTTAGGAAATGACGGCTTCATCTAGTTTAAAAAAAAGACATGACGTAAAAGTGATCTGTGATCCTGCTTGCTTAATAAACGATTTCATTTCATTTCAAGACTGTAAATCACTCGCTAATAGTTTGTTTCAGACAAGAGCAAAGGGAGAGGGATCTCCCCTAAGACGAACCAACCATTATGTTGAGGATTTCCGTATAGTGGCGCAAGTAGCGATATGTTATACACTTAACGAATTCAATTGTATTTTAGTAAAATGTGCGATGGTGCTTGAGGACACCGTTGTAGACGATTACCACACCCTAAATACCCCACACTCTGTTACACTTAATTTCAATTTTATTGGGAGAGGACGATTCACATTTGACGGTTTTTTTAATTTAATTCATAGACTAAATAGATTTTATTTCATTAATAAATTAATTCTTAATAAGATTTAATCTGTGGCCAATGCTCAAACCGTACTGTGTCAAAATTAAAAAAATAACTTTTATAATTCAAAATCTCTTGAGTAGTAAATAGTCCAGCGCGCATGACTGTACGCTGGTAATTCTTGTGAGTAGCGTATTGAGTACTGTCGCGTACAGATGAAACTGCTGTGATTGGGTTAGTAGCAAGCTTGTGGGATTACTTGTAAGGGCGACGACAGATGGAACGGTTATTTAAAGAATCATCTCTTATGGTAGCACTTTGTAGGTACTGCTACAGATCAAGCTATGTATATCCAGTATAAACTGACCTCTGATTGTAGAAAAACTTGTACGATGTTAGGTCAGCTAAAACTGGAAAAACCGTGTACAGGCGATTACTTTAATAAAGGGTTGATTTATTTATTTATTTATTTATTTATTTATTCTTTCGCACATAAATTGTACAATGGCGGACTTAATGCCTTAGGCATTCTCTACCAGTCAACCATAGGTGGTGAAGAGATTAGTAGTAGGTGCTTTAAACGAAAAAAATATTATGAAAACATACTCTTAACCCTATATAAAAAAAATACTTAAATAAGCTATATAAACATACATACTATTACCAAAATATATTATACTTATAATATATACATACAAAACTAAAAATTTGGGAGACAGTTATTGTAATGACTCCACCCTAACCGTTGCGAAAATAACTCTGCAATTTCCGCTTAAATGCAAACCGACTGGCGGCCATCCTGATATCAAGAGGAAGCGCATTCCACAGAAGAATAGATTGAATAAGAAATGAAGAGTGAACAAAGTCAGACGTATGTGAAGGACAGAGTAAGAGAAGATTGTTAGAAGAACGCAGATTCTTAGTGTGAGAAGAACATAAATATTGGAAGTGAGTCACAAGATAAGAAGGAGGAGTGGGTGAGTTAAGAAGAGAAAAAAGCACACTCAAAACCACACTCAAAACTAATAGAAGCTGAGAGTTAGAGAGAGATAGGGAGAGATAGAGAGAGAGAAAGAGAGAGAGAGAGAAAAACAGAGTGCTGTTCTTTAGTTAATTGTCACTTCGGATAATTAAGACTTTAGTATAAATTAAAGATTTAATCGATTTTTGTTGCGGCCTGTAATATAGATTATACATAAACCCCCTTATTCATAAACGTTGCTTAAAGTTAACTAATTACTAGCATTTCTTTAACCATACACAGGCCCGCCGTAAGCGGGCGTGCAAGGCGTGCAATGCACGCGGGCGGCGTATCCAGGGGGGCGGCAAATCAAGCAATCAACGACCAAAATTCAGAAATTGTCACATCATAATACTAAAAAAATATCCAACCAAAAGAAATATGAAGCGGCGCGCAATTATTTTCTTTTGTATTAAACAATGCCATCTATTGAAATTCAAGAGAACAAAGATGCAACACGTAGCACTTGTTGGTAAGGTGGGCTCGGGCCGGAGGACGGCTGCCGCAAGAAAGTCGACATATTGTTTATGGTCGTGCTAGGCTCTATGCTATGAAACGACGACGACGAAATACGGGAATCCCCTCAGAGTTTAATTCTCATTCCTCTTTTTATAAACATGCAAAAGCGATGCGAAGTCGAACAGATTAGTGAACAACACGCTTCAATTATTTCGTTTAGTTCTTAATAAGTTCCGTAAGGAGTGGAAATACGTAAAATTAATGATATTCTGACTTGGTTAGTGTGATTATTATTCAGAGAATTATCTATTTCATCCGTCGGCGCCAAAAATCGTATTATGGTAAGTAACTCCGTATATAAGCCTGTGGGTCGATTATTGCAATTATATGAAAGTTTTACTATGGGGTATGGGAAATAAAGTTAAGTAATCTTCCGATACATTCCAGGAACCGCAAAAAAGGAAAAAGCTTTCAGGAGCGCAATTTCGACAGCAAAAACGAGAAAAAGATGCACAGAAAAAAAAATTAGAGGGCTCTCTAGAGAAATTTTTAAGCAAACCAGAAAATAGGGAAATGGAATGTCAAGAAAATGTTGGCGTAGCTTCAACAAGCGCAGCCTTAAATTTAGAAGTTATGGAGGTATCTGAAGAGAGAAATATTAGTCCTTTAGAGGCAGACTTCAGTAAAACTAAAACAAGAGAAAGTACTGCTCAAGAACCTGTAAGCAATTTATCGTCGTCAATAAGTAGCTGTTTAGATTGTGGTGATGATCCCGGTTTATGGCCTGCCAGTATGACTAATAATCTTGTTAATATTTTGGTAAGTCGTGGTCCCGTACAGCTGTTTAACTACAATTTTCCTGCTAATGATGACGGAAGAAAATTTGCAAACAGTTATTATTCTAGAAATCTTCCCAATGGAGAAAAAATTAACAGAGAATGGCTTGTTTACTCTACGTCAAAAGATTCAGTCTATTGTTTCTGTTGTAAAATATTCAGTAACACTGTAAGTAGTTTGTCGGCTCCAAGCGGTTTTTTCGACTGGCAACATTTGTCATCCACCTTAAAACGACACGAAACAAGCGTTTCTCACAGTGAAAATTTAAAATGTTGGGTACAACTAAATAATATGTTAAAAAACAAAACTACTGTAAATCAAATGCAACTGAGACTATTGGAATCTGAAAAAAAACAATGGAGTGATGTATTGGAAAGGATCATAGCTGTTATAAAATTTTTATCCCATCAATGTCTAGCGTTTAGGGGCTCGTCAAAAACATTATATGAGCATGATAACGGTAATTTTCTCAAAGCAATAGAAATGATAGCAACCTTTGATTCAGTTATGCGAGAACATATTCACAGAATTCAAGCCTCGAAATTGGATTCAACTCGCATGACTCACTATTTAGGAGATCAAATTCAGAATGAAATCATTGATTTACTCGGCACGACCATAAAAAATTATATCTTGAACAAAGTCAGAGAATCAAAATATTTCTCCATTATATTAGATTGCACACCAGATGTAAGTCACACAGAACAAATTACAGTTATACTCAGGTATGTCATTTTAAACAGTGAAACTAAAAATGTTACGACATGCGAAAGTTTTATTGGTTTCTGTCCGATCACCAGCTCCACAGGTGAAGGACTATTAAATTTCGTTTTAGATTTATTTTCGCAATTAGACCTGGATATTAAGAACTTACGTGGTCAAGGTTATGACAATGGTTCTAATATGCGTGGAAAACACAACGGATTGCAAAAAAAAATATTGGAAATTAATAATCGCGCATTTTACGTTCCATGTTCGGCGCATAGTCTCAATTTGGTCGTTAACGATGCGGCAAATATTACGCACGACACCGTAAATTTTTTTAATATAATTCAAGAAATTTACGTTTTCTTTTCGTCATCTACAAAAAGGTGGTCGATAATTTGCAAATATTTACCAGATTTAAAATTAAAAGCATTAAGTGCCACGCGATGGTCTAGCAGAATCGATGCAGTCAAACCTTTACGGTATCATCTCGAAAAAATATTTGACGCTTTGCTAGAAATATCAGATAACAATTCGTCGGAATGGGATTGTACAACATCTCATAAAGCTCATTCGCTTGCTTTAAACATTCAAAATTATAGATTTATTTGTTCGGTTGTAATTTGGTTCGATATTTTAAATGAAATTAATGCTCTCAGCAAAATGATGCAAAACCCCACAATAAATACTCAAATCTGCATAAATTTGTTAAACAAATTGATTGATCAATTCACCGAATATCGCACGGATGAGCACTTCGAAAGGGTGTTAGAAGAAGCTACCAATGTGGCTCGGGACCTTAATGTTGAAACAGATTTTCCGCCTATAGACACAGTTCGTCCACGAAGGAAACCAACTCAATTTCAATATGAACAGAGTGACGAAGTTTTACTTGACCCCAAAACCAAATACAAAGTAGAGGTATTTTTTAGAATCCTAGATCAAACGTTGACTTCTTTAAAGGATAGATTCGAGGAGTTGGAAACTTTTACCGACGTATTTGGCTTTTTCACCAATAATAACTTATTTAGTTACTCCAAAGATGATTTAATGAAACATTGCAAAGATTTGAATTTGAAGCTAAAAGACAGTTCCAATAGTGACACAGATATTGATGGTATAGATTTGTTTAATGAAATCAATGCTTTAAAGTTGCATTTTACTGAACACCAGTCCAATGATCCACAAACCTTATTGCAATATATTTTTGCAAATGATTTAATGTCAACATTTCCGAATATAGCAATAGCACTAAGAATATTACTTACGCTGCCGGTTTCAGTTGCATCTGGTGAAAGGTCCTTTTCAAAGTTAAAAATTATAAAAAACTATTTGAGATCAACAATGCACCAGCAAAGACTAAGTAATTTAGCCATAGTTTCAATTGAACATGAGATATTAGATAGCTTAGACACAAAAAAATTGATAACAGATTTCGCCAACATTAAGGCAAGAAAGGTACAATTACTGTAAATTAAGTAAATAAATAGTTTTTCGTTGTAAAGTATTTCTTATTTTTTCACATCCTTAACCTAGTTTTTTTTTTACCTAGATCGTGTAAGGTAGACATAGTTAAACGGGGGCGGCAAAATGGGAATTGCACACGGGCGTTCGAACCCCTAGCGGCGGGCCTGAGTCCATACATTTGACCTTTTAACGTCACTTAACTTTTTTTTTTTTTTATGGGAAAAAAAAACACCAGTGTTTAAGGGTTTCATAAAGGATGATTAAAGTTAAGTGACGTGCAAACGTCTAAAACATTCAAATTCAACAATCGCTAATCACTAGTTAACTTTAATCAACGTTTATGAATAAGGGGGAATAATGCTTTCTTTTTCATGATTGCTAAGAGTATTATTGTAATTGACGTAATTGTGTTTCTACTGGTCGCTCACTGAGACCATTCAACGTATGTCTTGCTTTAAACCCACGTCAAATTCCTAAACCAATTATTCTTACTTCATTTCGCGCGGTTACATTCATTGTGTAAAGAATATTGGCTCTAAAGATCTTAATAGACTTAAGGTTAAGAGCACTATCGCAGCGACAAGACGCCCAATATGAACGTGACCTAACATTCAATAAGGCATCAATAGAAGACCACTCGGCGCAAACCGCAGCAGCGACGCGCCAATCGCCTCTGAAAGGCCTTTAACTACATTTGCGGCCTGTCTTACATGTGAGACAGCTTTTTGTTGCTGGTATTAGATGTGGGGGGTAGTCAGGGAGGGGGTAGATTGGATTGAGCTGGACTGAGTGCTGTGGTTCTAGGGAAGGAATAAGCAAGTTTATGGTAAAACTAAGAAATAGATTTCAAGACAAATATTAAAAATATAAACCCCTCTATTCATAAACTTTGCTTAAAGTTAACTAGTGATTAGTGACTGTTTCACCATATAATCATCGTTTATAAATAAATACCACAGTGTTTAGGTGTTTATTCCTAAACTTCATCAGATCATTCACAAACAAACACAAAATACTTGTAGTATGTAAAGTACAATAATTGACATAACGAAAGGCAGAACATAAAATTTGTCATCCATTTTTTTTCTGTTGTTAATTTACTACCGTTTCGGTGGGGATGTATCCAAGGTATGAAAATCAAAAAAATAAGTAGTCCGTCTTATAGATAATAAAAAATAATTAAGACCCGTATTTTTATTTTGTCGAAATTACGAAAAACTACTGAGATTTAGCGTATTAAAGTAAACGGAGTAGGGGCTAATTACGTCACGCCGTGGTATATTTTGTACCACGGCGTGACGTCATGCGACATTTCAAATCAATATATATCTTCCTAAATATTTGAATGAAAGAAAAAAATTAAAAATACGTGTTCAATATTTTTTTTATAAATCTGATGGACATTAAACTATTTTTTAAGATACAACCCAATTGTTTGCTACAGCGACGCTGCTGCGACAACTTTACGTCGGCTCCGGCTGTCGCTGAAGACCAGGGCTGGACTCTGTTTTGCATATGGTCGCAGCATAATGCTGAGCGATAGCTATTTTGCGTGGATGTGGCGCATGTTCACTCAACCATTTTAATTTTTTGATGTTTTTGTAAACTATTGCGTCATGTTTATCGCAAATAAACGTTTTTAGAGTTCCGTAGGCAAATGGCAAAAAATGGAACCCTTATAAATGCGTCATGTCTGTCTGTCCGTCTGTATGTCACAGCCATTTTGTTCCGAAACTATAAGAGTTATACTGTTAAAACTTGGTAGGTAGATGTATTCTGTGAACCGCATAAGATTTTGATGCAAAAATAAAAAAAAATACTAATAAATATTGGGGGCTCCCCATACTTAGATCTGAAAATCTAATATATTTTTTCATCAAACACATACGTGTGGGGTATCTATGGATAGGTCTTCAAAAAGATATTGAGGTTTCTAAAATATTTTTTTTTTCTAAACCAAATAGTTTGCGTGACAGACGCTTCCAAAGTGGAAAAAAGTTGGTCCCCCCCTCTTAACTTCTAAAATAAAAAAATCTAAAAAACATGATGTAAGTACATTACTATAAAAACTACCAACGAAAATTATTTTGAACGAGATTTAGTAAGTAGTTTTTTTTAATACCTCGTAAATCGTAAACCGCTTATTACCACGTATTCTTTCATACAAATAACTTAAATCCTTTAATTTCATAAATCAATGGTACGGAACCCTTTGTGCGTGAGTCCGACACGCACTTGGCCGGTTTTCTTTCTTTATATACTCTTATGTCAGCTAACCACGCCAATATACCAAAAAAATACATTAAAAACAATATGCACGAAAGCGAAAAGAAACAATTAAATAGAAAAATGTAAATAAAAACTTATTAGCTAAATAAAAGCCTCCAGACATAGCGGGCGTGACAGTTCATAACTACAATTTGAGTGTCTTCAAGGATAGAGTGAATAGGCTCTTAATAAACTAGCGCGCTTTACCATCAACGATTGCATCAATGCTTACCATCAGGCGGGATTGCGGTCAAGCACTAGTTTAAAATTTATAAAAAAAAAAAAAAAACATTTATGCATTATTGGATTCTGTCCACATAACCTGTCACTTGAAACTGTCATAAATTATTGCATTTAAGCTAGTACATCCAATGTTTAACCTCCAACGATATTTGGTAAAGGTTATCACTCTGCCGGCCCTCGATCCCTAAGCTAAGGGATCCAATGTGTGAGCAGCAGTAAAATCGAACAAACGTTGGCTAGTATCGGTCGTACATTGTGTACTTACATCATGTGAATGGGCACATAACAGAAACCAAGCCTCGATAGTATCGAGTTATACAAAGATATGTAGGTACATTTGTATAGATAGGACTTTGAAAGTAACCTTGACCTTGAACAATCTTATTACGAAAAGAGATCTTACTTTAGACCCTTTAGAACTTCACAAATTCTAAATTCAAAATTAACAGGCACCTTTTTTTACTATGAAAAGAGATCTTAGACTCTTTAGATTTTCACAAATTCTAAATTCAAAATTAACAGTTACTTTTTGTAATAGGAACACTAACTTTACCACAGCGAAATTTAAAAATGTGTTATGAGAATGTTTTGTAAGAAAGCCGTAAGATTTTCCTACGGAGTTGCCAATTGAAGAACTCAGAAATTATAAATTTGAAATATTTTTTGTAAGGCGTAAACCTATCTAAATTCTATTCTGTACAATTAAATGAAAACCTCATTCAAGTGAACGCACACAATGACAACGTTCAAATTTCGAAGTGAATTGATGCCCCAATCCATAGCGGAGATACACAATCGCAAAGGACCCTGAACTTGACAGAGTTTGTTACAATATTTCTTAATAAGAAAATTGGAAAGAGCACACCGAGCTCAAAAAGTTAAAAACATTGATTTGACGTGTCTATTCTTCTATTTTATTTATTTATTTTTAATAATTATAAACTAGCGCTTGGCCGCAATCCCGCCTGATGGTAAGCAGTGATGCGATCGTTGATGGTAAAGCGCACTAGTTTATTAAGAACCTATTCACTCAGATTGAGCGAATAGGAAGGAAGACGGTGATGCAATGTTAAACCCAACAACCCGACCAACGATGCTGCGCCAAAGGGAGATTGATCTGAAGACCCTCCACGACCAAACTCCCAACACAACAACATTTGGCGCATCGTACCCGGCACACATGGCAACACAACTGCTCAGACCCGTCCTCCGTACGGCTTCACCAGACATCTTCTTTTGTATTGACACGAACTGTGCATGTTAGTGGTAATTAGCTAGTTTTGGTGATGGCTAATATTGAATGGTATGTTTAAATTTACTGGGTACATCTTGCATTGACTTGGTTGTGCTTTGGCGGTGGAGAATAAATGATGCTCACTCTAATGTCTCCGCTGATGATGGCGAGTGCGTTGAATCATTAAGTCCTCGCCAAAATGGTTGAGCTGAATGCTGGTCCATGCGTCATGTTTGTGAACGATCGCAGTCTCTGGTAATATCTTAGCAATCAATTTCTGAATTGCTTTTGTGTTTTCTCTAAAAGTCGCTTTTGAGGTGCACGTCTTTCTTCATCTTTCGCACATGGATAAATTCAACATAAATTATGTCATCAAACAATTTAATTTGTTGATTTTTTTATATATAATTATAAACTAGTGCTTGACCGTAATCCCGCCTAATGGTAAGCACTGATGCGATCGTTGATGGTAAAGCGCGCTAGTTTATTAAAAGCCTATTCACTCAGTTTTTATGAGTGTATATATAATAGGAAGGAAGACGGCAGTTGAGCGAGATGATGCAATGTTAAACCCAACAACACGATGCTGCGCCAAAGGGAGATTGATCTGAAGACCCTCCACAACCAAACTCCCAACACAACAACATTTAGCGCATCGTACCCGGCATACATCGCAAACAACTGCTCAGACCCGTCCTCCGTACGGCTTCACTAGACATCATGCCGGAACACGACAAATCGCTTGGCGGCAAGGCTTTGTCTGGTGGGTGGTAACTTCTGCCGGTAAAAACACGTTAAATAATAAATATGTAAGGTTTTTGACGTGATAACGTCTATTAAATCGGTATGCTGGGAGTCATTCGCGAAAACTGCGTAACGGCCGAATCTGACGCTACACGGAGTCCACGCCTACTAAAACTAACCTTAGCCTTGTAGCTTTAGAGTGCAATATTATTTACCTAAAAGCACGGTTGTAAACAATTAGTAGCAGTTTTTCGCATACATGATTAAAGCATTGATAGCCGAGTGGTGAAACGCTCGGATTAATATCGACTCACTCAAGAGGTGCCGCGGATCGATTCCTGACGGCAACGGACGTTTTTTATCCTTTTTAATTTTTTTATGTTTATAACAATTTTTTTTTCTTTTTTTTTTAATTTTTTTCTTTTTTATTTTATTTTTTCTTGTTTTTTTATTTTTTATTAATTAAATTTCCTTCATTAAAACATAAGCTAATATTTTCTGTGTTAAGAATTCTTTATTAAAAAGACTATTTAAATTTAAAAAGTCATTCATAAATATCGAACATTATTGTAGCAGTCATTCTCGAAAACACCGTAACGGCCGAATCTGACGTCACACGGAGTCCACGCCTACTTTACTCCCACCTCTAGAGCGCCCGATGTGTAAACATGTAATAGACGTTGTCACGTTCAAATATCGGCAGTAGACGAAGTTCTACTGACAACCAATTTTTTGTTTTGTTCTACTCATTTTAATTAAACCCCAGAGACCATAGATTTCTGTTTTCGTGTATGAGATAATACTAAATCCTTTAGTAAGATTGGTTCTCAGACTCGTGATAATGCAATATGTAACCGTAGATTAACAAAGAGCCAATCCAGTCTCTAATGACAGCGCACAGCGACGAACAAAGTACTCATTATAACATAATATTCATAGTCAAAATCAATTACAAGTACTTTAGTATCACGTACAAAATGATTAGGGCTGTGTTAACATTCCTCGAGCGTATCTCTCATTTGTACCTCAATAAACAAGTGGGTTGAGCAAAATACGCGGTGCGGACTTAACAAGGTAGAATTACCTTAAATTATAAGTACGGGGAAAGCAGTGGTGGGCCAGGTAACGGCTGAGGCTTACGTAGGTTCGAAGTCAAACAAAACAAAAGGAAGGAAGAAAATCATCGTGAGGAAACCGGCATGTTCTAAAACCGATTTTATTTTTATTTTTTTTATTCTCGGTGGTAGGCCATAACATCGGCCGCCTGCAGAAGTTACCACCCACCAGACAAAGCCTTACCGCCAAGCGATTTGTCGTGTTCCAGCATGGTGTCTGGTGAAGCCGTACGGAGGACGGGTCTGAGCAGTTGTGTTGCGATGTGTGCCTGGTACGATGCGCCTAATGTTGTTGTTTTGGGAGTTTGGTCGTGGAGGGTCTTCGGGTCAATCTCCCTTTGGCGCAGCAACGTTGGTCGCGTTGTTGTGTTTAACATTGCAACTCGTTTATAATTATTTAAAAAAAGAAATGTAGCGCGGAGTTCATTCGAACTTCTTCTTTTTCTTCAGGCTATAGAGGTCCACTGCTGCACAAAGGTCTCCTCAAGGCTTTCAACAATGACCGGTCTTGTTCTGCCCGCATCCATCGGCTTCCCGCGATCTTCACCAGGTCATCGGTCCACTTTGTTGAGGGCCTCCCTAGGCTGCATCTTCCGGTACGTGGAAACTAGTCCAGAACCTTACTGCCCCTACATCTTATAGACATCAAAGTTTATTAATTTTGTTGTATAAAAAAGCTAAACGTTATTTTTTTATTGGCTGCTGGAAAGTTTCGTTTTAATTGTAAAAAAGGTTTACTATGCAATGTTTGTTAGTAAACACTTCTATGTTCTTAAAAGGAATTGATGTTCGCTGTACAAATCCTTAAGGAGTCGCTGCACATGGGCAGAACACTGACCCAGATGTGTCACGAGCCAGGTACCGCCGTTTTGTGGTGAATTTATTTACGTACCAGGTTGGGAGGCTCCGAGCTATTACATGCGATCGTTTCAAGCACATACTGCAAAAATATTGATGTTATTGCGACTTGTGCAACTTAATATCAAGCTTATTAAATACTCCCTGAAGAGGTAGACAGAGTTGTATATCACCCGTCACTTTCATTAGGATTTGGTATAACAAACCGCTTTAATATTAGCTAGTTCGTGTTTGTAATATTTATTGAAACAAACGCGAAAGTTTTTATGGATGAACTAATGTTGCTCTGTTATCTCATCATTGCTTACCATCATGCGGGATTGCGATGAAGCATAGTTAATAATTATTAAAAAAATATCACTTGTATACGTAGGTTGTGAACATATATCGTACTAGGAGTTAAAAGTTTATCCTCAACCGTCGATAAGTAAACAGATCGACCATAAAATTGCCGTACTTGGTGCTTGACACATCTGGGTCACGTGACCATCTTATGTATGTCAAGTCTCCTTTAGGAATTCAACAGACTATGAATCGTTTTACCTTCGCATCTATTTTGATCAAGTTCTATTCGCGACAGATATATTAATAAGTAGCTGCGCTCAACGGTTTCACCCGCATAGGTCCAGTTTTTTTTTATACGCTCCGCTCCTATTGGCCACAGCGTGATGTTATAGCCTAAAGCCTTCCTGTATTAATGGGCTATCCAACGCAAATAGATTTTTTCAAATCGGACCAGTAGTTCCTGAGATTAACGCGTTCAAACAAACAAACTCTAACAACCGGTCGTGGAGGGTCTTCAGATCAATCTCCCTTTGGCGCAGCATCGTTGGTCGTGTTGTTGGGTTTAACATTGCATCACCTCGCTCAACTGCCATCTTTCTTCCTATTATACAGTATGTTACGAAAACCCTGTCCGACCCACAAGGATAATAAGGGTTAGGTGAACAAATGACCAAATAAAATATAAAATTTTGCATAATCATCATAGTAACAATACTAATGAATTTTGAAATAATCTTTTTTACCCTGTAACTTCCCCAAAATTCGGGAAATTTAAAAAAGTGTAAACACCATTTTAGACCTTATAACTGTCGGCGGCGTCAGTGTGTCTAGCCGCCGACGCGCAAAGGAATAATTAGAGCTGTACTAGTTTTTGCGTAATAACGTTTTGTTTTTGTCGCTACTATTGGAAACTTTAACCTGCTCGAATGATTTGTTGTAAAAACGCAGATTACCTAATGGTAAAAGTACTTTTTTTGATTATCGATTAATTATATTCATAACAATATT
The DNA here is from genome assembly GCA_037179545.1 of Sesamia inferens. Lineage (NCBI taxonomy): Eukaryota > Metazoa > Arthropoda > Insecta > Lepidoptera > Noctuidae > Sesamia > Sesamia inferens. The sequence continues at coordinate 10,645,896 of CM073951.1, read as the reverse complement.
GTAACACAAGTACCTATTATTAGTAAATAGGAACTAGAAAGGTCTCATGAAATACGATTTTAGGAGAATATTATAAACAATGTAAAGCATTTAAGTTCACCTGATTTAAGTTATGTGAAAGTTCTAAAATCTAAAGAATGCCATGCGATGTTGAATCGATGCGTGAAATTCTGAAATACAAAATTGATACCAAAAATCGATACGAGAAATATTTTGAATACTTTCACACCTCTAGTCAAAGGGCACCGCCGTGCAGTTAGAGTACCTATTTTTATGAAATAAAAATCATTTTTATTTTAAATTTATTAGTTTCGCGTAGACATTGCGTGCGTGTAGACGTATCGTTTATTGTGTGATCATATGAAGTTTTCTAACGTAATGTAACCTGCTGATGGAAGGTACCTAGTAAAACAGCAATTGTGTTGTGTTGTGATTAGGTGTTGAACGATTCGGATGTGACTACTTCTTGGTCAATGTGGTTCCAGCATGACGGTGCCCCACCATATTTTTGCCGACCTGTACGTGAGTACCTCCACTATCAGTTCGGCGAGCAGTGGATTGGTAGGAGTGGACTAACGTTGTGAAACACCGTGCTAATCTCGTGGGACGGTGCCAGGCCGGTATCGTTCTTAGTGAACGAAATATGGAACAACATCTCCGCCACAGCCATTGTGCTCATCGAATGAAATTCGAAGATACATTCGGAGGGTCAGACGACCTTTCTACTTAAAAAAAAGTTCTTTTCACGAGCTGCCTAAGTAGGTATCATTGTTTCTTTCTAGAGTCGATAAACGTGGTTAGACTACCAATACCTACATGCATGAGGTCAACTGAGGTCATGACCTGTGCCTGTGTTGCCATGAAATTACCTATTTATTTTATTTAAGTTATTTATTTTTAAGGGGGTATTTTTTTTTTAGTTTAGCCAGGTTATGTACGCATTAGTAGAATCAGCTAACGATACCTAACAACACCTTCACGGGTCGGACAGGGTTTTTGTAACATACTGTATATACACTCAGTAAAACTGAGTGAATAGGCTCTTAATAAACTAGCGCGCTTTACCATCAACGATCGCATCACTGCTTACCATCAGGCGGGATTGCGGTCAAGTGCTATTTTATAATTGTTAAAAAAAAAAAGACTTATTCGTAAGTGAAAGTTCCGATCCTGCCGGACCGTGCGGCGTTTGTACGTACAATAATACATCAATCCAGGCTTTAACTTCTCATTCTATGCCTAAGATACATTACGAGATCAGTTAAAACTGGGATGTTACCGTGCGTAAGAATGAAGTTACCATATTGTTACGGGCTAGGGGTACCAAAACGCCGGTTAAGGGTTTCGAAATTTATTGGCAACGAAGGTACAGTCGATTGTAGGCAATGACAAGTAGAATGTTGCTGACGTTGCACCGAAGTCTTCACTTACGTCCTCGAAGTCCGTATTGTAAACACCCAATAACACTACAGATGTTACTGCACGTAGTACTCACAGTTCTCGTTACAGTTGTCGCAGTAGGTATTCTCAAAGATCGCTTCTTAAGTATCGCTGTTTTCGTCTCGGTAGTCAAGTGCAGACTGACTCGGCGCCGGCGCCACGGCGCTATATATAGGCCAGCTGATCGAACATTCCAGAATCGTCTAGACGTAATAATAATAGCGCATAACTTCGAGTACATTCAGTAGGTACCTACGGTAATTCCCGGAAACGGGTTTCTAGAAATTTCGATGTCGTCACTTAGTTGACAAAATTGATAAAACCTGTACTATTCGATAGACCACCTTAAGTCTAGGAATGCGTTTTTATATTACTCCTATACGATGTCTAGGTCTCGGAGTTATAGAGCTTAAAAGTTAGGCACTGCATGTCACGCGATATTGAACCTTATGCCCTCGACATAAGGTACATTCGTAACAATATAATATTTTTAAGTAAATTATTTGGTAATATGAAGTGACTTTAAAACTATACAATTGCTTTAGTGATCGACAGCAATATTTGGGATTTAGGACTACTTTTATCCGAGGCCATGACGAGTTTCGCTAGAGCACCTATGATCCTGGCGAAATAAAGACATATATTTAATGCGACTCCCATAAAAAGATCTCAAAATAAATTAAACAATCCATACTAATATTATAAATGTGAAAGTGTGTTTGTTTGTTTGTTTGTCCTTCCTTCACGCCGTAGCTAAGCAATCAATCGACCTGATTTTTGGCATAAAGTTAGTTGAAAAGATGGAGAGTAACATAGGCTACTTTTGGTCCTAAAAAACATCAAGTTCCCAAGGGAGATTACTGGAATATTTGTATGTGTACACCAAATATCCTAATATTATAAATCGGAAAGTGAGTTTGTTTGTTCCGCCTTCACGCCGTAACTACTAAGCCGATTATTTTGAAATTTTGCAGACATAAAGTTAGAAGTCCGGATTAAATAATAGGGTACTTTTTTATCCCGGAAAAAAATTATATTCACGAGTGAAATCTAAAAGCGCGATATAACCGATCTCCACGCAAGCGAAGCCGCGGGCGGAAAGCTAGTAATAAATAAAAGAATGTATCAAAAAACAGTTTTATACGGGGGTCTGCTGATGCTGCAGCAAATAAAAGTCTCAGCGCTGGTATACTAACAGTACTCGCTGTTGTATATGCGCGGGAACACAAAGAACACACACATTGGTAGTTTCAAATAAATCTTAAAATATCACAAAGGTAAGCAAGTTCAAAAACGTAGCACATGTCGACGATATTTCTAGTCGGTGGATTTCACAAATAAAACCAGAGAGAAACAGCTTGTTCCACTTCTGCCACAAAGACCAATTCCATTGTGATTTTATTTGCCGAAGAACGAAAGATTTTATACGTAGCTACTAATTGTAATTAGTAATTACTAGCTGTTTCCGCAACTTAGCTCACGTGACAGTATTCTATTAGAGTTATAAGTTAATGACCACGTATGGACTAGTGGTGCAAAATGCAATCTAGCAACTATAGACTCCATGAAGCGTGCGAAGAAGCTAATTGGGGATCTAGATTTAGTAAAGAACAATCTCCAAAGCCTGGAGCACAGGCGTAGAGTAGCCAGCCCTCTGTATTCTTTAGGATGTATTTGGGAATTACATTAGGTGAGTATTATACAATATACAGTATGTTAAGAAAACCCTGTCCGACCCATAAGGATAATAAAGGTTAGGTAAACACATGACCAAATATAATATAAAATTTTACGTAGGTAATCATCATAGTACAAATGAATTTTGAAATAATCTTTTTTTGCCATCTTCTTTCCCTTTCTTTCTTCTTTCCCGAAATTTGGTAATTTAAAAAAAAGTGACAACACCGGTATTATTATGAGGGAATAGCGATGCGACCACGTCCCGCGTGCCCTGCCGCCCGCCGCCCGCGGATGGGTTGTTAACGCACATTTATTAAGTTACCTCTTTTTGCGAAATAATATTTATTTTTTTAGGGGGATTTTTTTTAAGTTTAGCCCGGTTTTGTATGCATTAGTAGAATCAGTTATCGATACCTAACAACACCTTCACGGGTCGGACAGGGTTTTCTTAACATACTGTATGATTTAATTCCGGTATCAACGTTCCATCATCAGAGGACCAATCGCACGGCGAGTATCCAATTTTATGTTGTTGAGACCGCTACGATCCGAACGAAGCGTCATCTACCTCGTATTTTATATCGCAAACATCAAGGGACTGGAACAAATTGGCTGAGACGGCTTTCCCGCCGTTGATTACAATTTAAGTGTGTTCAAGGCTAGTGTGAATAAGCTCTTAATAACTAGTGCGCTTTACTATCAACGATTGCATCTCTACTCAACATCAGGCGGGATCGTGGTCAAGCATTAGTTTATAACATAATAAAAGAACTGGCATGTTTTGGGCACGCTCGTTTCATTGTAGACCTCCTACATCGCTTTCCATCAGGCGTGATCAGGATCCAATAAGACAGGGCGCATTGTTTTGTTAGGTATCATACCGTGGCCCCTTTCACGGGCAAATGAAGGAACACGCGTAGTTTAGGTCATAAAAAGTCTTATTGAAACCCGCTCCGCCTAGAGCGTAGCGTATTGATATTGCAACCTAACCGAGAAAAATTAATAACAAATATAATATTACTTATATACCCTGTTGGTTAGGTTAAAAATACCATTTTTGACAGCTGTCTTAGAATGCGTAACAAAATAAATGTATATACAAAGTCAAAACGAATTCAATAATGTCATATTGAATTTTCTTTTTCTATGCTATCTAATGCTATGCTTGGGGTTTCACTAAGCGATCGAATCAGGAATGAGGAGATCCGCAGAAGAACGAGAGTAACCGACATAGCCCGAAGAATTGCAACACTGAAGTGGCAATGGGCTGGACACATTGCCCGTAGGACCGATGCCCGATGGGACCGACGGGTTCTCGAGTGGCAACCACGCACCGGAAGACGTAGCGTAGGTAGACCCCCGACAAGGTAGACCGACGACCTGGTGAAGGCAAGGTCGTGGCAGCTAATAGCTTAATAGCCAAGAGCCTCGACCAACAGATCAGGATGCTCTCGTTAAGCAGCTGGAACAAGGACTTCACTCAGAACACGCTACTTCTGGACACGCCTCGTATTGTCAGGAGGTTCCTCTCTCTGGAGCCCTGACCGCCGCGCCGGTAACTTGGGCCCTGTTCCCAATACCGGTGGGTCACTAACACCCTGTATGTATGTGTGTATTTTTCTTTGACAGGCTCTACAGCTTGTTTGACTTGTTTTTTTTTTATAATTATAAACTAGCGCTTGACCGCAATCCCGCCTGATGGTAAGCAGTGATGCGATCGTTGATGGTAAAGTGCGCTAGTTTATTAACAGCCTATTCACTCAGAAAAACTGAGCGAATAGCAAGGAAGACGGCAGTTGAGCGAGGTGATGCAATGTTAAACCCAACAACACGACCAACGATGCTGCGCCAAAGGGAGATTGATCTGAAGACCCTCCACGACCAAACTCCAACACAACAACATTAGGCGCATCGTACCCGGCACACATCGCAACACAACTGCTCAAACCCGTCTTCCGTATGGCTTCACCAGGCATCATGCCGGAACACGACAAATCGCTTGGCGGCAAGACTTTGTCTGGTGGGTGGTAACTTCTGCCGGCGGCCGATGTTATGGCCTACCACTGAGAAGATTTAAGCTTAAGAGCTGTCGTTAGCTTCGGTTCGACTGTGAGATTAATACTGGGTACATGAAAATTAAAATTCGGCCGAATATAGGCCGAATTTTGGGCGCCACATTATGACGTCCATTTTTTTTTTTTTCGTTTAAACCTATCGTGTGGGTTTTTAAAATAAATGACTCGCGGCGATGATTACAGAATTATAACTCACTTAAATGTAGGAAATAAAAATATTGACATGCGTCAAAAAACTCTACCGCTAAAATAATATAATAGCAATATCTTTAAATTGAGTCAAATAAATAATTATAACATCATTGTATTAGTTTCATTACCTACCGAATATATATGTCGGAGACCGTCGATATAATTTTAATAGAAGTTGCTGATTTGATTTACGTAGTAGAGGGGCGAACGCTTGTGACGTTATTTTGTGATGGCGTCACATGGACAGTGTCGCTTTGGAAAGTGAGGTTCGTCGAACGGTCACTTTGCATCGAGACGCGGACCAAGGCACTGCTCCGAACCGAAACTGTCGGTTTGCCTATTCAAATTGTTATTATGAAGATTGGAGGCTATATCTGCACGTCGTGCGTTAATTCGAAACTCACCTACGTAATGGAACCTGTACCACCACACCAAGATGCTGTCGACCCTACCGCTGTGCCGTCGCTGTCTGCGACATATAAATGTGATGCTCTATTAACATATATACACACATCAAAAGTGTCTAGGGATCAACATATATTTTTGCAATAACTTTTCTCCTGATTGATATTAATTAAAATTTTCTCTAAGGATTCATCAAATAAAGTGTTTTCGTTTGTCACAGTAATGATAAACCAAGTCACCTTTGCATTAATAAAGAGATTTGCCATTTTCCTAATAAAGGGATATTTGACATTTGAACCACTAACACAAAAGTTCGAAAAAAAGACTGAAATAACAGTTTTCTCTAAAATTTTATTGGGTAACTTAAACAATTAATAATCCGTGTTTCTACCGCGAACACTAAGAACACAAGAACATCGGTTTGGCATACTCAAAATGAGTTCATCCAAATCACGCTGTGGAATGGCCGCCCATGTTCGTTGCAACAACAAAAAAAGGTCTTCTTGCGACTGGATACCCTCCATATTCGGCAGAGCTCTTCTCTGTAGCATATCCCATGCATGCTCAATCGGGTTCAAGTCTGGCGACTGAGCAGGCCAGGGCAGGACATTGATGTTAGCTGCGGCGAGAGTCTGTCTTACAACTCTTGCGGTGTGCGGTCGTGCATTATCATGCATTAACTGAAATAAGGGACCGATTTGCACTTGTAGAGGAACGATGACGTCTGATACAATCGTCACAGCAAAAATTTGAGCGTTGAGGTTGCCTCTGATCCAAATCAACTCAGTTCTTCCGCCAATCCAAATACCCGCCCATACCATGATGGTTCCACCACTATAAGGATGGACTTCCTGGCAGGATTTTAATCGCTGTTGGCGTCCAGGGGTTCTCCAGTGTCGTATACGTCTTGTATCCGGTCTCATACCAAAACGAGACTCATCAGAAAAGCACACGAAACGCCATTGTTCTTCTGCCCAATTTCTGTGTTCAAGAGCCCATTGATATCGAATCCTACGATTGTGCATTGCTATAGGTGGTACCCGTAGCGGTCTTCGGGAATGAAGGTTCACTTCATGCAAGCGGTTTCTGACTGTTTGGTCGCTAATTAAGTTCCCTGAAGAGTGATGAAGCCTCACGGCTAACATCATGGCGGTTATTGTTGGAGCTCTTCGAGTTAAGATTTGAATGTATCGGTCTTGTCTCCGTGTGGTGCAGCGATACCGTCCTCCATGGCGCTCAGCCACGGTACCAGTGCTTCGGTAACGTGTCCAAAGTCGACTGATAACACTCTGACTTGTATTCAGAGCTAAAGCCACAGTACGTTGCCGGGAACCAGCTTCTATCATTCCCACGGCTCTGAGCATTTCTTCCCTGCTTAAATGACGTCGCCGTTCCATAATAACGTTGGTTTTAATCAGTAGTAGGGAAACAGTAGCACTAATAATGTCTTCAATGCGTTGTATGTTTTTATAGGGAAAATATTGACAGCTGATTTTCATCTTTTACTCGAATTTGATTCACAGTTCCTGATTCAAATTATGAAATGCACTAAAAAGGATCCATATAAATTTATAAAATCATAAATTTATTACAAAGCCACATCTCAATCTCAAGAAATCCGCATAAAAATGCTTGATCCCTAGACACTTTTGATGTGTGTATTTACACATTCTTCATACATTAATTTAATACACAAACAGTTTACTTGAAGGACAGGATATAAAACACTTCAATCAACTTCAGTTATCCCTAGATGCAGCAACTGCAGATATTTTTGCAAACAAACACGAGTGCACAAAGGTAATGATAGAGAGAAAGATATAAAACGATAAGCAAGCGTCGGCACCTACGTTCATATTTGTAGACGGCTGACGGCGGGTAGTCAGTAATAAATGTGAGGGTAGGACCCAGTCAGGCAAACGCAGTGACCTACTTGTCTAGTGCAGCCATTGAGATTTTATGTGTGGGTAGATAGAGATTTTTCGAAACACTTGCAAACAAGATTTCAAAATATACACGCGGTCTAGTAATTGATTGCAAAAATACCAGCTGTTCCCTACATTTGTTTTATTTATACATTTATTTCAGGCATCAAAGCTCCTATACAGTATGTTACGAAAACCCTGTCCGACCCGTGAAGGTGTTGTTAGGTATCGATAACTGATTCTACTATAATGCATACAAAACCGGGCTTTACTTAAAAAAAAAATCCCCCTAAAAAAAATAAATATTATTTCGCAAAAGGAGGTAACTTATTAAATGTGCGTTGACCACCCTTCGCCTGCCGACCGCGGGGGGCGGGCGGCAGGACACGCGGCACGTGGTCGCATCGCTATTCGCTCATAATAATACCGGTGTTGTCACTTTTTAAAAATTACCAAATTTCGGGGAAATTGGAATTAATTCGTTGGAAAAAAAGATTATTTCAAAATTCATTTGTATTGGTACTATGATGAATACGTAAAATTTTATATTATATTTGGTCATGTGTTTACCTAACCTCTATTATCCTTATGGGTCGGACAGGGTTTTCGTAACATACTGTATAAGCTCATATACAATACTATATTAACATAAAAATACTCTAAATACTAATAATAATAATGGTAGTCGTGGTGGCCTAGTGGTTAAAACACCAGCCTCTCAAGTATGAGTGTGCGGGTTCGATTCCAGGTCAGGCAAGTACCATTGTAACTTTTCTAAAGTTATATGTACTTTCTAAGTATATCTTGGAGACCAATGACTGAAGGTGAAGGAAAACATCTTAAGGAAACTTAGACTTTATAAGTCTGAAATCGCCAACCCGCATTGAGCAAGCGTGGTGATTACGCTCAATCCTTCTCTGTATGAGAGGAGACATGTGCCCAGCAGTGGGACGATAAAAAAAAAGGTTGATGATGATGACTCTAAATACATACAACATTTACTAGTCAAAACACAGTCAATTATTTTTTCACAATTTCAGATTTAGTTTAGTAATAGTTGTTCTTTTAAACTTGTTCCTTCCCCTTTGTGTCAGTGTTCTACATCGAACTGTGAATTTGAACAGTCCGCACATCACATCTTGTGGGAGTGTGTTCTTTGGCAGAATGAACGCAATATTATGTTGGATAGTGTACAAGTTACATCCGGAGTCGTTTATTATACGGACCTTGTAGAAACTAGAACCAATTTCCGTGCGTTCAGGCGCTTTTGCCATACCTATTATTGGAATCAATTGTAACAGCTAATACCTACTTAGGACCCATTAACTTAATCAAATTTTATTCCGTGGTGTTTGGCAATCTGGGCTTCTCCCAGTTGCAATAATGTCCCTTTGTGCCGTTTGGCCTAGTTCTGTTCTGTCTCCTGCTTGTTATGGAGGGAAGTGGAAAAAATATCTTTTTTCTTACTCCTCCGCTATTCTTTTCTGATTAATTTCGTTGCGGGACCCAAGACAGTTGAATCGTTTCTCCGGGACTCGTCGAGCTTCATTGCTCGGCGTTTTTCTGGCGGTCGCCACTGTTGATTCTGGCTTTCAGGAGTTGCAGTGGTTGGGAAAAGTGTGGCGGGTTTGTCCCAATAAAAAAAAAAAAAAAAAAAAAAAAAAATAGTTGTTCATAATGAAGTACGGACGACATCAGGTCAAGCTAGCCGAAACTGTCAAATATTTCCAATCAACCTTGAGCCTTAATGTTATGGAGATAAATTTGAAAATTTAGCAAAGAAATTTGACAGATTGTATTTGCTTGATGTGCTGTCGTCTGTACTATACTCTAGAGAAGTGCTCCATTAATAACCGGACGTTCTGTGTCATCATCATCGTCATTACAGCCGAAAGACGTCCACTGCTGGACATAGGCCTCCCCCAAGGATCTCCACGACGACTGGTCCAGCGCCTCCCGCGTCCAGCGGGAAGTTCTGTATACTGCATAATAATCTTATTAATTGATATTTTATTCAAAAAATAGTCACCCAATTTGATTTTTATGAACTTAGAGGGTAGTATTGAAAAGTTACGGTATGACTGACCTGCAAATTGCAAAAAAAATAGTGAAATTTGAATTTCGCGGACTGGCTTATTGCATCGCCCCTTTTTTGGGTGGGAATTCATCAAATGACTTTTCGCGAAAGCGCGTGCCGCGTGGACTTCGGTATCTCTTTTAAGAACCCATCCACCTTAGTGCGGATCACAAAATAGCTTTATGACGCAATGTATCTATGTAAGAATTCTCCCGAAAATTCGTTAAGAAGTCTCCAATCAAACTACTAAAAACATACATCGAAAGAATCCAAAAGAATTTTTACATGTAATATTTGCAAAGCCACAATATCATTAGGCCGAGTACACAAGGCTGGAGTTTAGTGTCGTCATGGGAACGATCGTGTGCCCTCCGCCCACGATGACGTCATTATGTGTTTGCCTTTACTTAAATTCACGCTACTTTCGTGTTTAGCGCTCAGTGGAGAACTAAGATTATTTCTAGATAAGCTTTGGAACAGATGTGGAACTTTCTTTTAAATTTACCTTTCTAAGTTTAACTTTCTTTTAATTTTTCGCAGGTTTGCGCGGTGTACTGAGCAGGTAAAACTGCTCTTAGACTAGCTCTTTAGAGCTTACTGCCAGTCGTTTTACTCGTGCAGCTTGTGGGTTAGGTATACGCAGAGGGCTTACAACGCTCTGCGCGTCCAGTACAATAATGCGCTGAGGATGTTGTTGGGGCTGCCTCGATTTTGCAGTGCATCAGGCATGTTCGCGGAAGCGCGAATTGATGACTTTTATGCCATCATTCGCAAACGGTGTGCTTCGATGTTGCGGCGATTTCGGGGCAGCCCAAACAGTATCCTAGCTACACTGGCGGACAAGGTCGACGGACCTTTTATTAGGCTCTGGGCGGACAGACATGTGCGCGCACATATTCATGTCGCCAACTGATGATTTAACTCTGTTTCTCTTTTTACTAACATAGGATAAGTTTTATTGTTAACTAACAATATATGGGCCTTGCCTGAAATAAAGAATTTGAATTTGAATTTATCTCAAATTTTTTTCAATGGCAAATATGAGTTATCAGCGGCATCCAGACAAAGCACGGCAGATGATGACAGAAGTTTTGGCTGAAAATAGTCCTAATGCAAACGCGACTTCTAATATGAAGTCCTGATTACGAGATCCGGGTTGGGCGTCTGTGAACTTAGTGGTGAGGCGCGAGGACGGCGCCGACGGCGCGTACCGAGTTCTGTACCCCGCATCCCGCGCCCTCCCCTCGGTCAATCATGCGTATGTGTAATGCGCCAACAGTCCGTGTTGGTCTATGCACGGGACCATTTTTACATAACAGGACGCTTCCGTGTCTCTGAAAGCACGTTAAGCATGTTAGAAGTCCTAAAGTCTGACCACCAATTTTACCAAATGGTTTCGTTATACCCAGTAACTGGGTTGTGGAAGTCAGATTGGCAGTCGCTCCATGTTAAACACTGGTATTCAGCTGAATCCGGCTAGATTGGAAGCCGCCTCCAATCTAGTTAGGAAAAGACTACGTAGATGATTAGAAATTAGTCAGTCAAAACTAGTTTTAGTTTAGGAAACTAGCCGGTAATAGAGAATTACATGACTTAATTCCGCCATCGCCATACCATCATCGGATGACCCTACTCTCGCCTACACTACACTACGGCGGCAAAGCGGAGGGCATCGTGGAGTACGTACGCCAGAAGACATGATACTCACCGAGAGTGCAGTTACAGGAGACGCGCTGAAACGTTAACTTCAAGCGTCCGTGGTGCGTTACCGCTTTTTTTCTGCCCCTAGTCATGGAAGAGGACTTCTGGCCACAAGACGTGGTTTTCCGTCGCCTTGGTGGACAAATACCACAAAACAGCACTAGAACTTGCTAGTAGTAGCGAAGTGCCATTTTATAATATAAATAATAAATGTATATTTAGGTGAAAAGGTATTTATGTATGGGCCTACGTCGCCTGAAATAAATACGCTGTTACAATCCAGACAAAGAGATTCGTCTCAACTTTTAAACCGCTTACATTGAAGGACTAGAACAATTCGCCTGCAGCGGTCTTCCTGTTAGATTATAAAATGACTTCAAGGCTAGAGTGAATTGGCTTATAATAAAGTAATGCGCTTTACCATCACGATTGCATCACTGCTTACCATCAGGCGAGATCGCGGTAAACATACAAAATTATTGATTATCGTTCTAGGAACGGAGCTTTAAATTTCTTTAAGGACAGACGTGAATTGGAGTTTATATTGAGACTTGTACTATTCAAAGAGAAAACACCTACATAGCTCAACCCTTTTTAGTATCAGCATAAACTCTCACAGACAATGCCGCCAAAACGAAGCAAAGCTTATAGCTGTATAGCCACTCAAAAACAATAGCATTTCATCTAAATTCCTCTCCATCACACACTTTTGAACTCACAATCGAATAGACCTCGATTTTTCACGCCACAGTTCCGCTTTCACTCAGATAGACACAATCAATGCTTTAAAACTGGGGGGTTTTCAACACAGAACCCCAAAAGAGGGTAAAAGAAGGGTGTTCCGTAGGATGAAACAGTTAATTGAGAGCTTGAGAGGTGCTACATTCAACGTGTCTGTAAATCGGATAATTTTTGGCGCGAATGTATGGACAGGGTTCCGCGTTGGTAAATATGGTAACTTTCATAGTATTTATACTATGAAAGTATGCAAAAGCATTGTATTTCTGATATCTTTGTATGATGAAAGAAGTTATAGTTTCATATACAGCGATGAGGGATGTACACTAGGTTCGTATTATAGCTGGTTGCTAAAAAAGACTCCAATTACACAAGTGGATAAAAATGCAGATTAATTTTGCATCAAAATTTCGACCTTCATACGGCGGATACGATGGATAGAATATGTTAATGATAATATGATTCGGGTGAGATTATTCGACATGACGTCTAATGGAGAAGAATGGAAGAAAAAGACATGTTGCGGCGACCACAAATCAATTGGGATAAGCGGAGGAGAATAATGATGCAACTAAATATTTTAGTCATCCGCCGCATGCCACCTGTTGCAAGACAAAGATCGAATTCTACTATATGACGACGGTAAGGGCTCCATTTCGCAGGTGAAGTTTTGAATTAAAGCACGAAGTGTAAATATCTTCTCCAATCTCGACAATAACAATTTAAATAGGCAAAGCGACAGTTTCGCCCATGACAACTACCCTAATCCGCACCTCAAAGTAAGTCGCCGTTCGACTATGCCAACAGCAACGGCAATAGATCGCAAGAGAGGGGGATCGGCGTTCAGCAGCAGATGAACAGACCGTAGGAGGCTGATGATTCAAAACTTATAATTTTAGACACTTGTGGTCTAGTCGAATTTCCATTTATACAATCGATTTATACCATTTACAATTACCACGCACAATTGTCCACTGGAGGGAGTGAGTGCGGAAACCAAACAAGTAACATAGAACTATAAAGCCATAGTCGCCTGTATAGGGCCTGCATAAAGCATATAGCAAGGGTCGTATTCTCACTCACCAAAACAATGCGAATTGATCGCAGAATTGCTACGAATAGCTAAGAAATTGACGTGATAGTTTGATACCAGGTCAATTTATGACCATACTACGACCATCCTATTTTTTTTTAATAATTATAAACTAGCGCTTGATCGTAATCCTGCCTGATGGTAAGCAGTGATGCGATCGTTGATGGTAAAGCGCGCTAGTTTATTAAGAGCCTATTCACTCAGAAAAACTGAGCGAATAGGAAGGAAGACGGCAGTTGAGCGAGGTGATGCAATGTTAAACCTAACAACACGACCAACGATGCTGCGCCAAAGGGAGATTGATCTGAAGACCCTCCACGACCAAACTCCCAACATCGTACCCAGCACACATCGCAACAAGTTGTGTTGCGATGTGTGCCGGGTACGATGCGCCTAATAAAGACGCTCAGACCCGTCCTCCGGCTTCACCAGACATCATGCCGGAACACGACAAATCGCTTGGCAGCAAGGCTTTGTCTGGAGGGTGGTAATTTCTGCCGGCGGCCGATGTTATGGCCTACCACCGAGAAAATCATAATATGAGCAGTATGAAGATAGTCATAATGATGGTCATATGTTATTCTGTAAAGTTCACTACTATTTTTTTTTAATATAAATCATAAACTTTTGCTTGACCGCAATCGCGCCTGATGGTAAAGCGCGCTGTATATTTTGAGGTTAAATTAAAATGTTCAAAATTCCACGCGAACTAAATCGCGAACTGCCGCTAGTACAATGTAGAAGTCAATCTGCCTATACTTTTGTTTTGATCGGCTTTCAGCTCAATAGCAATATTTTGCATGAAGTGACCTCTAATATGACCTCCCAAGACTTTCGGGGTTCTGACTACGAGAAACGACTGTCAAAAATCATAATAGTGATGTTCAAAAAGTGCTGATTCTCAGCCTAATTTGAATACATAACTTTTGATTTTGATTCTCCTCTCCTGTGTGTGATGTTTTTATTTATTTTAGTGGCATGAGGGCGCTAGGATTCCCGCTGCCTCATGCGTACCGCTTCCTTCTTTGCCCGCATCACTGCTTTATAGAAAGAGGTGACGGCCCGCCATGCACTCTCGCTCTGGACCAGGGTCGGACGCGAGAGATCGCCGTCGACCGCCGCTACGAGGACATGGCGGTGTTCTACTCAAGCCGGGCAGACCTCCACCGTGTCCTCAGAGCGATCCACAGAATGGTGACACCCTGGCATTTCCTCCCGCCTTATCTGAAACAGGTACATCCCGAAACAACCGTTCCCGGTGAGGACCTGCGCCAGGTGGGAGGTGAGAGCGCCGTGGCGCTTCTCTAGCCACTCCTCAAAGACCCACTTACCGCCGCTATTGTGGCGTGCCCATCCTGTGTGTCATCTGTCAATTATTGTAGGAGTGCCAGACGACTGAAACTCTTGCTTTCAGTTCATTTGCCAATTAGCGTAATAAACACAGTAGTGGAAACATGTCAGATCGATTGTACTAATTAGTTTTATTGGTTAGTTAATGGAATGAGGAGGCCTATGTCCCCATAGACCTCTTTTCTTTTTGCTTAATGGCCATAATCCACCACGCGGCTTAAATCGATGTTACAAGTCGTTAAAAAGTTTAATCTAGGACATGTTGGTATATGCTTCTGTTATCAAAAGCGAAAGTTTGTGAGTGATGTGTATATTTGTATGTTCGTTACGTTTTCATGTTTAAAAGGCTGTACAAACTTTGATAAGGTTTGGCACGCAGGTAATTTATGACTTGAATTAACACACAGGATTTTATCTCAAAATCTCTACGGGATTGAAACTAATGTGGGAGAAACCACGAGGAGAACCTAATTATGAAACAATTTACAAAAATTATGAAACAATATAAAAAATTCGTGGTGGCCTAGATTAAAACACCAACCTCTCAATTAGAGAATAGAGAGTGTGGGGGTTCGATTCCAGGTCAGGCAAGCACCAACGTAATTTTTATAAGTTATATGTACTCTCTTAGTATATCTTAGACACCAATGACTGATTACAAGGTCAAAGAACACATCTTGAGGAAACCTGGACTTTAAGTCTGAAATCGCCAACCCAATCTTTCTCTGTATGAGAGGAAACCTGTGCCCAGCAGTGGGACGATAAAAAAGTTGAAGATGATAAAAAAAATTAAAGTGTCTGCTTGGGCACCACTGTTTTTATACCAATAAAATTGCTTATCACCAAATAAAACAATCACACACTTCTTATCATTACATTTTTCGCCCCACGGAGCCCTAAAACGCGGAGTGCCAATAAGGGGTGTCCGCAGTAGATGAAACAGTGTTCGGTAACACAATTGCGCGGCGCTCTGAATTACAAGCGCTAGGGTTAAGGACACGTAGACACGCTAGGGTTGGGGTACATTGTAACACGGGACACTTTCAACGGTTAATTTGTAAAGGGGGATGTTTTTTTTTGTAAAAAGTTTTATTTTGTGGTTGTTTGTGCCGTGTGCTCTGAAATGGGTGAATTAGATGAATAAAAATATTGAAAGGCTTATTGGTACACGAGTACTAAATATTTAGTGTTATCCACGTGTTATATATTTTTCCATTTATTTTTTTTGTAACCAAGGGCCTAACTTTATAGCCGCCCAGTAAGTACTAGGCCCGGGTCGACGACGCGTTGTGTTCCACGCGCGCCTTAAAGAGATGTCTTAAGTGACAGGGTCCACGATGACCGATGCCAGGGTTACGGGTTGGTTGAAAGAGAAACCGTGGCCCTGATACACAGGCAAGTGGAGGAACACGGGTGGGTTTGAGTCAGTAAAAGTTTGAGACGGTCGTCCACTCCACCCAGAACGGGAGAGGTCATTTGATGATTTCCTATAAACACCAAAAAAATGCCCCCAATTTATTGTACAGTTCAGCTTGATAAGAACGAATCACTGCCTCCTAAGAGACAGACCATCCCTAGCTTAGAAAGTATTATTCAGCTTTACATTTTCCTTCAAAACAAAAAGCCGTATCGTACGACAATGGAGATTGTCATCACGCGCGGACTGCCATCGATCCGTGCCTCCAAGAAAACAAATTAACTGGCCCGACCCTGCCGGAATAGATAATAATAACAGTTATTGTAACTGTGCTCACTGAACTTGAAATAAACTTAGTGAAACTTCGCGTACAGGTAGCTAGGAGTGCGGTGTGCAAAGTCTATGAGCGGCGTAAGTCTGTTTAATGGAACTTTCAATTATATTCTTGTAGATCGTAGGTTCGACCATAGATAGACGCTTTATTTTTTGACGTGACAACGTCTTATAAATTGGTTTGCCGGGTGACACTTCAAGAAACTGCGTTACGCTCCGCTCACGTTATGCGCTCACAATGAGAGCGAGTGAGAGGCACGCATCCCTTCCACTCGGGCATGGTTAGCCCGCCTAAGAGCGAGAGAGACAGACATAAAAAGTGAAAGGCACGCGTCCCTTCCACTCGAGCACAGTTAGCCCGTAAATAAATGTTTTAAATTGTTACTATTATTTCATCCTTCTTCCTACTATACGAATGAATATTCACATTAAAATTATTTTACCACTCAAAGTCGTTGTCACGTAAAACTTTCGCCCGTATACCGACTTTACAGGCAACCAATTTTTGTTTTAATTGTTCTATCACCACCACATTCAGAAATAAGAAAACATCGCGGGGAAACCGGTATGCCCTAGAACCAAATATTTGAAGCCATGTGAGCCTACCCATCTACTAATCTGTACTTGACTCCCGTGGCGAATTAATGCCTATTGTCTATCACCAAAAGGAAGCATGTGTCTCAATAGTGAAAACGTATAAATAATAACCTGATTACGTATGTACACATGAGGTACACACGTGTACGTTTTACAGTCGTCTGAGACAAGTCTTCGTCAAGGCTTCTTCGTCATTTAAACCGCAATGTTTAAAGTGAAATTCTTCAGGCCGTGCGTCCTGGTCGTTATCACAGACGGTATACAGAAACAGTCGGTCTGAACCAGAAATTAAACGTCACTCAGCTCGTTTTAGAGCGGACTATGCTCGTAGAACCCTTGATGGCGAAAATCTGGAATGAAGTCACCCGGAAAAGATTAAGGTAACCGACATAGCTCAAAAAGCGAGGTTGTGGTAGTGGTCTGGCCATGTTTGTCGTAATATCGACTGTCCGTGGAGCAGATGTGTTAGAACACATCTGCTCCACGGACAGTCGATATTAAGCTCGGCGTATCGTCAAGCATAGTGTAGGATTCTGTTCAGCTAAATAGACCTAAGGTCTTAAGAAGGAGGCTGGGACCTACTGAATGTGGATGGCGGGGAATTGGATATTACGGTGCACCCTATTTCCAGCATGGATTACAATAGGTTGAGTCCAAATCAACCTATGGCAGTCGGTGAATCACCACGCGGAGTTAAACAAGCCAATGTTTTCAGCTGTCGCATTTAACAAATAGACCACCAGTTTTTTTTATAATTATAAACTAGTGCTTCACTGCAATACCGCCTGATGGTAAGCAGTGATGCAATAGTTGATAGTAAAGCGCGCTAGTTTATTAAGAACCTATTCACTCAAAAAACTTAATGAATAGGAAGGAAGACGGCAGTTGAGCTAGGTGATGTAATGTTAAACCCAACAACACGACCAACGATGCTGCGCCAGAGGGAGATTGATCTGCAGACCCTCCACGACCAAACTCCCGACACAACAACATTTGATGCATCGTACCCGGTATAAATCGCAACACAACTGCTCAGACCCTTCCTCCGAACGGCATCACCAGACATCATATCGGAACACAACGAATCGCTGGGCGGCAAGACTTTGTCTGGTGAGATTCCGAAAATGTTTCAAACAAAGCCAATTTTCGCTGTGAACTAGAAAATGATTTTTGTTAACTGTCCGATTCACTCACAAAAATAACGTCCTAGGCGAAGAAAACCATCCACGATCTCTAATAAAATAAGAAGGCACAATCTTACACAAGTCTAGCCAGTCGTGTCGCTGACCGAGCCACCAGCTTTATCGCGTGTGCCAATTTATGCCCTGAGACACTGCCAACGAGAATAGTGACCGGTTAGTGTTACTTACCACTGGGCTGTAACGTAGTTTGGGCAACCCTTAATATGCTAGTATCTGTATTTTTACAGTAATCGCTCATAAGTCCAGTGGCATGCTAGGGATTACATTGCTATGAGCTGAGCTTGCGAGCAGTCAGTACGTGTGCGTATCTGAGTGACGTCTCATTAACAGTTTTGATATATAGTATCTAAAAATTTACAGTAAACGCTCATAACTCCAGTGGCTAACAAAAGACTAAACTGCGTTTTACCATCTAAGATAAGTATCACTGCTTACGATGGTAAGCAGTGATACTTATCTTAGATGGTAGGCGGGATTGTGGCCAAGCACTAATTTATAACATATAAAAAAAAACAGCCAGTGCGTGTGTGTGTCTCGACATTACTCTTGATACGCTAGCATCTGACTATTTTTAGTAAACGGTCAAAACTTTAGTGTCATGCTAAGGATTACATTGCTATGAACTATTGTGTGTATAAATCAAAATCAAAAGTCATTTATTCAAATTAGGCTGAGAATCAGCGCTTTTTGAACGTCAATATTACATAAGACAGTCCCCCAAAACGCCCACCCCTCGACACTTCCTAGTGCTTTCGCTGGGAAGAAGAAGTGGCGGAAGAAACTCCCCAGCAGCAAAAAACACATGACTTTATACAATACTATGTATAGTGATGAACACGAGAAAATATAACAACAATGAAATTATTGAAAATATGCCAGCTACCACGCCAGAATACCAGCAAAGCAAAACAATATATAAAGATATATTTAAATGATATGATATGATAAATGTAAATAACTAAAAACTTATTACTTCAATAAAATCCCCAGGCATAAAGGGCGCGACAGCTTACATATTTATGTATTGAAAAAAAAAGTTAATTATATGAACTCATATAACGTGTCAGTAAGCTAATTCCGGAGAAAGAACACAAACATTGTCCTGAGTTAATCAGAGCGACCAGCTATTCTTATCATTTAAATAATCACTTACAGATTATAGCTAGCTATTTTGATAATGCTAAAGTTGAAAACGGAACATAAATAAATAACGAATTGTTACACCACAGTGAACAGCAACCTTTACATTAACATTAGGTCTATTCAAGTCACAAATTAGGACTCCATCAGGTCTAGTGGATGTGCAACCGAAATTACGATTTTAGTTCAGTATTTTAGCCGCAAAGATTAAAAAAAACAACCCAAAATCTATTTAAAAAGCAGACAAATATTTTTTATTGAAATGCATTCTTTGTTTTGTTTCAGGAGACCGCGTTAGCTTCTATATACACACAAGTATTTCGTATAGAGAAAAATTATGGTATATTCGCCTGGAATATGGATCACTGTAAGAGCTAGTTGACACGCACGTTTTTCTACGGAGCTCGCACGGTTTATGGCGATAAGCCGTAAAGAAACTGTGTATATATGGCCTAAGATTTATTAAGACTCTGAAGAAGATCTGTTTTGCAGAGCAGTTAGGTATCGGCCGCGACTTAGAAGTTGTAGGTCGTAGGTTCGAACCCCATCAGGCGTTTTACTTTGTGTAAATTATTTCATTACCACCGCTCTCAAAACGGTGAAGGAAGACATCGTGTGGGAACTGGCATGTCCTAGGTAGAGACAAAACTACTAAGACAGCGAATCAACCCGCAATGGAAGAGCGTAGTAGATTAGGGCTCCTGTTACCGAGAGGAGTTATGTGCCTTAGGACTGTGAACATTATATACCTAAAACATGTAAAGAAAACCCTGTCCGATCCGTGAAGGTATCGTTAGGTATCGATAACTGATTCTACATCTGCCTACAACGCCGGGCTAAAATTAAAAAAAACAATCCACCTAATAATTAATATTATTTCGCAAAAGGAGGTAACTTAATACATGTGCGTTAGGCAATACATGCGCGAGCCTAAGGGGGGCAGGGCACACGGCTTACGGTCGCATTGCTCAATACCGTCAAAAACGGTGTTGTCACTTATTAAAAAATTACAAAATTTGGGGGAAGTTGGAATTAATTCGCGGAAAAAAAAGATTATTTCAAAATTCATTAGTATTGTTACTATGATGATTATGTAAAAAATCATATTTTATTTGGTCATGTGTTTACCTAACCTTTATTATCCTTATGGGTCGGACGGGGATTTCTTTACATATTGTATGTAGGTATTGTATTAAGTATCTGTGCTGATTGGGTGTGTGTCGCATTCTGGGAGAGGCTAATGTCCAGCAGTGGACTACAATAGGTTGAGTTGATTGGTAGATTTGTTTATTGTGATGTAGTGATGGCACTTTAATGACTTACAGTAACGGTCAAAAGTGCATTACCACTTTTGAACTTTATTGCTCTAACAATAAGTGTCAAAAGTGCTACTCCATTTCTGGAGCCTTACTGTAGAAAAAGATAAACAAACAGAAATCACATACAGCAATAATTTCGTAACACAACATCATTCATAAATTCGTAAGTGTCTTCAGCGACGCAAATAACGCATAGAATGGTGTTGAACTGTCAAAATGAAACAGATTCCTGCTGATAGCCTGATATAGTAGTGATAGATCGATAAGCCCGCCTCGCAATAATTGTAGATGTTACCATTCCACATGACGGGAATCTAATGAAAGTTGAGAAAGGGAAACAAATTATCAAAATATCTTGACTTGGCGCATAAGATTTTTGACATGTGTAATGTGAATTCGGCTGTCGTTGTACCGATTGTCGTATCGGCCAATGGTTTGATAGCCAAGATACTCGACCAACATCTATTGTGGCTCTTGTTAGGCAGTTCGATCAAGAGCCTGATTCAAAAGGCTCCTGTTCCTGTCTCTAAGCCTTAACCACCGGTAGCTTAGATCCTGCTCCCGACATCGGTAGGATCCACTATTTTTACACTTTTGAGTACTTATTGCGACTTTGTAATCAATGAAAGTGGAGCACAATAAAAACTAGTCCGAGTATATTTTATTAAAATGAACTTACTAAAACTCTTCAGTTAGTATTTTTGTAGTCTGCAACTTACCTGAAAAGGACAAAGGAAATACTTAGTAAAATTCATATAATATGCAAATACAAAAGCAAATCCAGGTCGATGCTGTAAAAAAGTCTTAGTATAAAAAATTGTAAGAGCGTAGAGTTAGCTGTCAATAATGTCAATTATTTAGCATGAGGTGGATGGAATGCCAGCTCAATTTTCGCTCCCTTTACCTAGGTATTCACGGTTCGATACTATAGAATGAGACGTTCTTCTTCTCAACTATAGAGGCCATTTCCATTGAGAGGGTTTAGTATAATCCCCACGCTTGGCAGGCAGGTTGGGAATCTTTTTTTTTTTTTTTTAATTATAAACTAGCGCTTGACCGCAATCCCGCCTGATGGTAAGCAGTGATGCTATCGTTGATGGTAAAGCGCGCTAATTTATTAAGAGCCTATTCACTCAGAAAAACTGAGCGAATAGGAAGGAAGATGGCAGTTGAGAGAGGTGATGCAATGTTAAACCCAACAACACGACCAACGACGCTGCAAGAAAGGGAGATTGATCTGAAGACCCTCCACGACCAAATTCCCAACACAACAACATTAGGCGCATCGTACCCGGCACACATCGCAACACAACTGCTCAGACCCGTCCTCCGTACGACTTCCCCAGACATCTTGCCGGAACACGACAAATCGCTTGGTGGCAAGGCTTTGTCTGGTGGGTGGTAACTTCGCTAACTAATCGCAGATAGCAGTAATTTGATATTTCACAAGAGAAGCGCTACCCGCTTACCTGAATATGGGTTGGTACTATTCTAAACTCGGTACCACACGGGTCCAGAATCAGACGATAGCAACAGGGATTAGCTGACCGAAATAAAAAGAACCAACCAAATCACAAACAGACTTTTCACACAAAAAAGGTGCTAAGACGGATTCAATACATGAGGCATTTTATTCAATCGACGTCTCTGCTCGACAACGTAAATAACGTAATAAATGTTGTTCAACTGTCAAAATCTAGCCCATTGCTGCTGATAGTGGGTTACGTAAATACGCTGGTTTGAAAAAAGATTTTGATAGCCCATTGCTTGATAAAGGATAGGCTATTAACAAACACAATACGACCCGAGCGAGGTGACCTATAAAACATTTTCACACAACACAGCCTACAAACGCCCCAAGCAATTCCTCATAATTTCCCACTAACATAGCAACATATTGGCAGACTGCAGATTGCCTGGGTAGGTTGTGTCTCCCGGAAGTGCTGTGACGTCATCGCGACGCCATTTCCGTCGGCCATTATCCAAAAGCAGCGGGAAATTGTTCGATACAGGTGGTTATATTGTGTTCTTTTTTTAATTTGAACAGAAATTGCTTGACTGAATTGAGTAACTGTTTTAATGTTTTTATAATGCTATTTAGTGAAAGGCTAAGATTGACAAATAAGATTTAAGTTTCAGGTTGTTTATGTCGACAATATCTCAGGCATCGACGCGCAGTTTACTTGTGGTTGCTAAGTGTACAAATGTGTGTGTGAATACGAGTAACGTCTGCAAGTAACACACACACACGCAGAGAGCTTATACATTTACACACACATTCACATCGTGTTTGTGCACTTGGTAACCACAGATAAAACCCGTGTCGCTCTGTAAGATAACAATAAGTTTATAAGGAAAAAGTACATATTACCATCCAGCTTGAATAAAGTTTCCAGCCAGATTCTGAATGAGTTAAGTGACCTGGGACGAGATAACCGTTTTAGGCCATTTAGTTCAGTGGACTGTCAGTGATTGACCACTGGAAAATCATAATGAGGCAATTTAGTCAGTAGCTTCTACACTTAGCAAGAAAAAAGAAAGCAAAAAAGCCTCAAGATTCAAGGTCAATTTAGGCTTGGCTGATCAACCGAAAACTGCCCAACTCATAACCCTTTCAACCTAATCGTGTAAAAACACTAAAAGCCACTTTATTCGATTTTAACCCTCCAATGTTCACGTTCATATAAACATTGGCAACACCGCTGCGTTCTGATTAGTTATAAATTAAAATATCTCAACCCTCCGCTCGCTGAGTATTCTCGACACGGCCGGTCGATTCGACCTGGATTGCAAATGAACTTTCTGTAAATGGGGATAAGTTTATTGTAGGGTTAATTAGGAAGTAGATTTGTTGTTCCTGATATCTTTTCTTTTGGGTTGCTTACTTTTCTTTGAATAGAATATCGAACCATTGTTTTACAATTCCTTTGGAAGGGTTTTAAGATAAAAATAAATACAATACCTACTAAGAAAGAAAGAAATAAAACACATTTTAATTTCTATTTCGTATTTTATTTTAGGCGATCTATCTAAATTTTGTACATAAATTGTATCTAAAATCCTAGACTTATCAGATAATTAGGAATAACACGGAGGATACTTTTTAACCCAATACTCCCACGGGATCTAAACAACGGACCTCAGCTAGTTCATAATAAATGTGAAAAACATTGGCTGCCGGCAGAAGTCGAAGAATTCGTCGTGTTCCGGCTATGATGTCTGGTGAAGCCGTACGGAGGACTGGTCTGAGCAGTTGTGTTGCGAAGTGTGCCGGGTACTATGCGCCTAATGTTGTAGTGTCGGGAGTTTCGTCGTGGAGGGTCTCCAGATCAACCTCCCTCTGGTGCAGGATCGTTGGTCGTGTTGTTAGGCTTAACATTTCATACTCGCTTAACTGCCGTCTTTCTTCCTATTTACTCTGTTTTTTTGAGTGATTAGGCTCTTAATAAACTAGCGTGCTTTACCATCAACGATTGTATCACTGCTTACCATCAGGCAGGGCAGCGGTCAAGCCCTAGTTTATAATTATAAAAAAAAAAGTTTTTTTTAACACATTGCTCTCTGGAACTACCACTTTAGTCGTAAAACCTTTATTTAGTATCTAATAGCTCAATTCATGAGAAGGATATAGAGCTATCTACAATCACTCTAAGGCTTGTAGAGAATTAACGCTAAGCAAAGACGATATTACAACTTAGGCGATGCGATGCGTTGCCACCCTGCATCGCCAGGACAAGCAATTTCACGTGAACGAAGTCGCGAGCAGAAGTTTTTATTTAAATAAAATGATATTTTCTGTAGAATACCACATCAGCCTACTCAGCTGAACATGTAAACAAGCTCAAGCAGCAACAAACTCAGTAATTGACATGGAACAGCCGCCTTATAGCCAGCAACAGCCTATGGGTCGAAACAAGGTCGCACAAAGAGCTATGAAGAGGGCTATGCTAGGTGTTTCTCAACGTGATTGAATCAGAAATGAGGAGATTCGTAGAAGAACTAAAGGCGCCAACATAGCACAGCGGTTTAGCTCTCTGAAGTGGCAGTGGGCTGGGCACATAGCTTGTAGAGCCGGTGGTCGTTGGGGTTTTTGAATGGCGACCATGTACCGGCAAGCGCAGCGTCGGACCCACCGGCTAGGTGGTCGGATGATCTGACCAAAATCGCAGGGAAGCGTTGGATGCAGGCCGCGTCCAACCGTCCTTTTTGGAAATCCTTGGGGGAGGCCTATGTCCAGCAGTGGACTTCATGTGGCTGAGATGATGATGATGATAAATAGCATATATGACTTCAGTTATTCGTTAATACGATGCCCCTTAGTAAGAGAGGTTGTAAGACTTTCGGACTTCCGTAACAATTCTCAAAGCCTCGAAGACAGTTAAATTGTAATCAGACGGGTTTTTTATACAATAGGGTATTTGACAAAAAAACAACCAATTAGTCAGTCAGTCAGATTTCCAAAAGATACTAGACACGTATTTTTTTCTTTTTTCATATAAACAAAAAGTGAAGACGACACAGTGCGTTGAAATCTCGTGTGACGTCACTGCACGCTACACTTTTTAGCTCGCAGTGACGTCACCAGCCACCACTCCTGATCTTTGATGCCTTTTGAATTTGTAAATTTTTATTGATTTGATAAAACAAAATATACGTATCCAATATTTTTTAACCCAGAAAATATCCCTATTATGTTTAAAAGAAACTAAATGTATCGAATCTCACCCCCGAAACTAGTGACGAAAAGACCACTCAACCCGTTTGTTAATAGATATTTTTTCTCTGCCCCTCCGTTCTGCTCGCGCAGGATAATCGAATGCCGACAGAGCCCACCAATCATGAAATATGTTTGTAATTCTATTACTTCAAGCGATTGATTCCAGTTTGCTTATAAAAACTTATTGGAAGTGACAAAGTTTTTTTTGTGCTGCCAATTGAGTTCATGGCGCTGATTCGCTTTTTCTTTTAACTGAGTGCATCAATATTGTTCTTTCATCATTTTCATTAAGAAAAAACACAGAAGAATATTAGTTCAGTGTAGTTGATTTTGGAGTTACCATGACTATTGAAAAAGTTGTAAAAATGTTTGGAATTCTACCGTAAATTGAACATTATTATGTGGCAATTAAAGTTCATCATCTTCAACCTTTTTATTGTCCCACTGCTGGGCACAGATCTCTCTTCACACAGAGAAGGATTGAGCGTAATTACCACGCTTGCTCAATGTGGGTTGGCGATTTCAGACTTAAAGTCCAGGTTTCCTCAAGATGTTTTCCTTCACCATTTAATTAGCCATTGGTGTCCGAGATAAACTTAGAAAGTACATATAACTTAGAAAAGTTACATTGGTACTTGCCTGACCTGGAATCGAACCCGCACACTCATAATTGAGAGGCTGGTCCTTTAACCACTAGGCCACCACGACCTATATGCTAGGCCACCACAATTTATATACTAGGCCACCACGACTTATATTTGTTTTGCAATTGAAGTTATTTTCCATAAACTCGTTTACAATTTTGACAATTAAATCACGACTTTTCTTCTTCAGCCTATAGATGTCCACTGCTGGACAAAGGTCTCCCTAAGGTTTCCCACAATGACCGGCCTTGTGCTGACCGCATCCATCGGCTTACTGCAACCTTCACCAGGTAACTGGTCCACCTTGTTAGGGTCCTCCATGCCGTGGCCGTCACTCCAGAACTACACTGCTCCATCGGTTTTACGAGCAATGTGGCCCGCCCACTGCCACTTAATTTTAGCGATTCAAAGAACTACACATGTCGGCGATTTTGGTTCTTCTGCGGATCCGCTCATTTCGGATTCAAGCGCACACACTCCAAGCATAGGCTCTTTCCACTATGATTTCTTCCTCTTTTTTTTTTGTGTTTGTATTTTTTTTTTTTAGTTCAGGAAATGTTGTACGTATAGGCTTGAACTTAATAAACTTTATTAGACTTAAATAAGAATATAATATGTTTTATTATATATTCCTCGGTGGTAGGCCATAACACCGGCCGCCGGCAGAAGTTACCACCCATCAGACAAAGCCTTGTCGCCAAGTGATTTGTCGTGTTCCGACATGATGTCTGGTGAAGCCGTACGGAGGACGGGTCTGAGCAGTTGTGTTGCGATGTGTGCCGGGTACGATGCGCCAAATGTTGTTGTGTTGGGAGTTTGGTCGTGGAGAGTCTTCAGATCAATCTCCCTTTGGCGCAGCATCGTTGGTCGTGTTGTTGGGTTTAACATTGCATCACCTCGCTCAACTGCCGTCTTTCTTCCTATTCCCTCAATCTAAGTGAATAGGTTCTTAATAAACTAGCGTGCTTTACCATCAACGATCGCATCACTGCTTACCATCAGGCGGGATTGTGGTCAAGCACTAGTTTATAATTATATGAAAAAAAAAAGTTATCATACGGCGAGTATCCCTTACGCTGTCGACACTGTGACGATCCGGACGAAGCGCTTCACATCGTCCGTCGTATTATAAATACTACAAGCATCGAGGATTGCAACATTTGGCCTGAGGCGCAATTTCCGTCTGATTACAGTATATGTATTTCCCAGGCTAGAGTGGATAGGCTAGTGAGCGTTACCATTAACAAATGCATCACTGTTTATCATCAGGCAAGATCGCAAAAAATCATTACCCATATGGACACTTATTTACAATGGGTTAAGACTTTATTTAATAGAGACAATCAGTCATCTTAATACCTTCGTTATAATTAAACGAATTAAATTGTTTTACGAGCTGCTTGCAGCTTCCATTTGAACATTTTTGAACTAACGTCAAGTCCTTTTGCGAGGGACAAGGATATAAGGCGGAACCTCGACGAACATGAAAAAACGTATATTTATTATATATTAATTAATGTAAATACGAACTTTGGTTTGGGTTACACTTTCTAAATAAAATTATAAATTTCGTCCAAATATAAATACATACATTAAGGAAGGAAGCTGGGGAACGGGAGAGGGAGATCTCAACTCTCTTTCCGGGCCGCAGAAGACGCACCGGGCGCCGAGGAACGGCGGTCAACGCCCTCTTCCGGCCCCCATGAATGGGCCCAGAAGCGAGAGACATGGGGAAGTCCCCGTTCCCTATCTGATGGACCCCGAAACGGAGCTTCACTACCCCGTGCAGGAGACGAGGCCCAGATAGTCCGGGCCAGCACGAGGGTGTGGGGCCGTGGAAGAATTTAGATTCCCGCAGCCCCACGCGCGCTCATGATAGAACAGACACCGGGGTGGTTTAGTCAGTAAAAGTCTGACAGACCCCGTCGCCCACCCTAGGGCGGCGGACATCCATTAAGGAATTCGAGCCCGGGAAAAAAAAACAGACAACAGACGGATTAGCTACTGAGGTTTTGTTCGCAAAGACCAATAAGAAATAAATTTCCTAAGAACCCGGACTAAAATTTGAGTGTCTTCAAGGCTAGAATGAATAGGCTCTTAATGGACTAACGCGCTTTACCATCAACGATTTCATCACTGCTTGCCATCAGACCTTATTGGGGTCAAGCACTAAGTTATAATCTACAAAAAAAAAAATAACAAATGTCTGTTTTAAGCGCACTAAAAGAATATTATGTTATGTTAGATCTACATAAAGAAAATCTTGCTAACCATATTTCCATGAAGACCAGTCCGTTTCTTGGCAGCGTTTACATATTTGCTTAAAATACGAAACAATACGAGATATTTATTCCCAATCTGCCTGCCAGAAATTTGCTTCGAGTTAGAGATTAGTTACAAGTTTATAACATAAAACAGATTAAAATAAATATGTCATTTGTTTTATATATCCACGAGTAGAGATATTGAAACAAATTTTGGGATTTATTTTGGGAAAGAAGCAGGTATGAGTGCATGGTAGGCCGTTACCTCCTTCTGCGAAGCAGTGACTCTAGCAAATTAGGGAGCGGCCAGCGCCTTCACTCCTCTAGCCGCCGCAGGAGACGCCCTGGGCGGGAGACAACATCGAACTCCCAGCCATCGAAGCAGTGAGCAGTGGGCAGCTCACCGCCCGGTAATGACCAGGCCCGAGTTGACGGCGCGTTGTTTTTCACGCGCGCCTCAAAGAGATGTCAGCACATCGTGACGGGGTCCACGAAAAGATCGAGGCTTCCTGGTTCAGGGTTGCGGATTATTTAAAAAAGAAACTGTAGCCCTGGCCCACAGACAAGTGAAGGAACACGGGTGGGTTTTAGTCAGTAAAAGTCTGACACGCCCTTCTGGTCTGCCCAGAGCGGGAGAGGTCATTTGATGATTTCCCATACAAAAAAAAAAAAACTAGAAGTTTTAATATAACTGTCTTCACTGCAGCAACTTCTAATGTTATTCCCGCCTCAAGTAAGCAGTGATGCAATCGTTGATGGTAAAGCCCCCTAGTTTATTAAGAGCCTATTCACTCTCACTTGAAGACGCTTAAATTGGAATCAGAAGGGGAACCCGCCGAAGGCAAATTGTTTTATTTTTTCACTAGGATACTCACAGTGAAGCTATTTTATTTTTCACTTGTTTTTTCTAGAAGAGTACTGACAGAATATACCCCTGGGCTTGTATTAAAAGAGGTGTTTTAATTAATTTCTAAACTCGGCACGAGATTAATTTGTAAATTGATATTTGTTCTTCAGAAATTACTGAGCGTCAGTTTACTCGAAGAACATATTTATAAAGAATTAAAATGTAGCTGTTGCTAAATCAATCAATTTACAGATGAATGTATTTTTAAAGATCATTTAAAAAAAAAAGACGTGTGGCACTCGGGGACTGCCGCGGTAAAGCTATCGCATAGCATTTTGTATCAATTTATGCAATTACATACATGCCTCGATACATGTTTTTGTCTTGTCTTCGTAGCAACAAACAATAACTTTTTTGCCACATCAATGTCTTCCTCAGAAAAAACCGACGAGCATATTTTTATTAAACTTTCGTTGTTTCGTTTCGGAGATAACAATATTACAACTCGTACACTTAAATGTACTCGTATTAACATTGTTCACCGACATCTTTCTGTAATATTTTATTTAATAAAAACTTCAACTTCAACTCTTGATCTGGTCCCTGTGGATAGATACCACAATTTTGCCAATAACACGTGTAACAAATTATAGAAATTCTTTAAAAAAATATTTCACAATAATGGCGGCTCTATAAAATCACGCGCTTTTATTTAGTAAACAACACTATAAATAATTTAAAAGACCAATGAAAAATTAGCATGACATTCATCTTAGCTTTTCCGTTAAAAAAAAGCTATTTTATAAAAACACTATTAAATTAATTTGAATAAAAGTACTTAATAATTAATTATATGAAAAGTTTTTAAGGTAGCCATGACAACGTCGATGACGTCTATGACATATCTCTATAGAAGACCGTTTTCAGAGGGAAAATTAATAGCAAGTTTAGCACATCGCGACTATCAGTAACATGGCAAGTGTGTAGAACTGAGTTCGAGCCCTGCAATATGCATGCTCTTTTTGAAAATATATAAATTGTTTTCAGAAGATGTAGTCGCACGCACCAAACATACCATGCCGAAGACTGCCGAACTGAAACGACGTTAGACGATGTACGGTCTTCAAGCCACACCTCCGTGCCCGTCGGAGTGGGGAGCGTGAGGTTTTTTCGTTACGGAATTTCTGGATTCGGTCCCCGCGCTCAAGGCCCGCGATAGAAGCTATGCAATAGCTTAAAAAAGATCCAAAAATTAAAATGTTACGGACAACCTTTATCACAAAGGGGTATGAAAAATAGATAGTAGCCGATTCTCAGACAGAATATACATAAAAAAAAACATAAAAATCGGTTAAGCCGTTTGCTAGGAGTGTGGTAATTAACGTTATGATAAAGTTGTAACACTATCCTACTAAATTATTAACATGAAAGTTTATACAAATATTCATCATTATACAGAGTGGTGCTGACAATACGACAATGAATTAAATATCGTGTACCTCAACACATTCTCAGTCTACCCATAAAAAATCATATAAATATGTCCATTAGTTTAGTCACAGGAAATTATTTTTCATTTTTCGCATTTGCTACATGATGTACATGTTGATAAGGAAGCGCTTACAGGTTAATGACCGCCGCATCCTGCGGTACCAAACTTTTAATAATAATGGCGCGAAAAAAGCAAGTCGATACCTGATCGCGCTGTCGCCTAGCTGAGGTCGGTGAACCAATATTTTTAAAGGGTTGTTCTATTTCGTTTGCAATTTTATGCAATTTAGTTTGTTTAAAATTATCTTTTTGTTTTATTTTTGGTGCTAGGTTTTTTTCTATGGTTTAGGATTATTCCTATGAACCAGCATTGTTCGTGTTTTCATTTATTGTCGTATTGTCAGCACCACTCTGTACATATCATCATGTCAGCCACAGTAAGCCCACTGCTGAATATAGGCAAGATTTCCAAAAAGACCGGTTGGACGCGTTCTGCATCCAGCGCTTCCCCGCGCTTTTAGTCAGGTCACCCGACCACCTAGTCGGTGAGTGTCCGACGCTGCGCTTGATGGTACATAGCCTTTCTGCCCCATGGACCATTGGCTCTGAATGCTATGTGCCCCGCCCACTGAGTTGATCCGCTGAGCACTTCCAAGAGCTGATCCGCTGGGTTATGTCCGCGACTTTCGTTCTTCTACGAATTTCCTCATTCCCGATTCGATCACGTAGAAAAACACCTAGCATAGAAACATTATACACACATTTATTTATATAAACTATGGTATATAACTTCGTAGGAAATTTCAATCGTAATGTCGAAGATTTTGGATGGAATAAGAATGATCGCCATTTCCGCGAAGATACGAGAAATGATCCTGCTAGTATTGTAGATGTAAAAGTTTGTACGTCTTGTTTGCTACTCTTTCAGGTAAAAACTACTGTACGGATGTTAGTGAAATTTGGCACAAATATGGTTTATAAGCAGAATTGACGTATAGGATAGGTTTTATCCGGATATTCCTACGGGTTCAAAACTAATGCGGGTAAAACCATTGGCGTGGGTAATACTGAATATATTCTTTAAAATTCCCTTCGAATCTCTCATAAGTTATTGTATTTTTTGTTATTTTAATTCCTGTCTTTATTTCGAAGCAGCAGTGTTACAAAGACAAGTAAAAAGTATCAAACCGTAAACGAGGGCGCTGTTCAAAAGTTCGCTAATGAGTGCTTGTTTCTCTAGGTATGGAGCCCGGCCTCGGGCTTGCAAAAAACACGGTACAATGACAAAACATATACCTAAGTTGGTTGAAAAGGTTTTTGCACGATTAAAAGCATCAATTTCCACTGTTTTTATTATAACTCGAATCACTTGTAACATTTTGACAGCGGTTTTTCGAAATTAGTTTTAAGAGGGTTGAATTTTTTCTATCTTTCCTAAACCTCACTAGGGTTGGTAGGTCAAAAATAAACTGACAGAAGTAGCTTCCTTCTGTGAGACTGTGTTGGCCAAGAAGGAAGCCGCCGAACGGGATCGAGAGAGAGCTGATCCTGCTCGGAGAAGGACGCGTTGAGGAGGCGACCGCCTTGGCTCTTAATACGCCGAAACCCGCCTACCTATCGAGGTAGGTGAACCTTTAGGGTCGCGGGCGCACAGAGCGGAGACTCTGCCTGCCCTTTAAGTGACCCCAGAGAAGACGGTGGAATAGAGGTCACGTGCTACCGTGCATAGGAGACTTAGGAGAGGCCCTCTTAGAGTCTTCCCAGGGATGTGTCTTACAGGCGTTGCGCAGGCGGGGTTTCGGAATTGGTATTTTAAGAGAAACCGGGACTATCCCTATGCGCAGATCGTAATCACCGGGGTGGTTTATGTAAGGTTAAAATCGTACACTACCAGACCTCATTCATCGGAGGCCGGGTGCCTTTGAAGGTTTCCCCCCGAAACCAAAAGAAAAAACGAGGTTAAAAATAAACTAGGTGACCGGTGCGAAGTATTCGCACATGATAATCATCATCATCAGTCTCTACTCGTCCACTGCTGGACATAGGCCTCTTTCATGGCACGCCAACAAGCTGGATCCTTATCAGTTCTCCGCCAGCCGCTACCAGCCACCTTTTTGATGTCGTCGCTCCATCTCGCCCAAGGGTGTCCCACGCTACGTTTGCAGAGACGCGGTCTCCACTCGAGGACTCGAGGACGCGGCATAAGTGACCAGCCCATAGCCACTTCAGCTTACTAATCCTCTTAGCTATGTCGGTGACTTTGGTCCTCTGTCGTATCACCTCATTTCTGATGCGGTCCTTCAGAGAGACGCCCAACATAGCCCGCTCCATAGCTCGCTGAGCGGCTTTAAACTTATGGACTAGTTTGACGGTTAGTGTCCACGTTTCGGCTCCGTAAGTCATGACTGGTAGGACACACTGGTTGAAGATTTTAGTCTTCAAACATTGGGGTATAGGCACATGATAATAGATGCATGAAATCGAAATCAATTCCATTTTGATCTATCTCGATCTACACGATAGAGGGTCGATAACTCGAGGGCGGGTCTCACTGCGATCTACCGCCAGCTGTGTTGTGCGCTCGGCAACCACACTGCAACAATTTCTAAATGTATTTGGGAAAAAATATAACAAGTAAAAATTATTGGAATCGATTTAGTTGCTTAATCTGAACAAACTATAGTTCTGCATCATAAAGAACAAATAACATTGTATACAACTTCCCAACATACAAAAAATTGAAAATCAGCGGTAATTAAAATAAGCAAGGCATCCAGCTCAGTACACCGAACCACCAAACCGTGCGTTTATTGTTGAGCCAACAAATTGACCTGTCAGCGAGACTGGCGCCCGGGGCCTAGCCGGAGTATACCAGTTATTGGTGGGAACTGCTGTACAGCAGTGAGGCTATATGGAAATGAGGGTTACTATTTGCATAATTTATATCTGACATAATAATAATAAAGCCAATATTATTTATTTATCTTTATTTTGTGTTTTTTAAGGTCCCGTACCGAAGGATAAAAAGAAACTGTAACCATACCTGTGTTTAAAAAAAAAATGTATTTATGTAAAATTTATTCCCAACGCAGTTATAAAAAATAAAAACCTACAATATTAAAACGATCCTCCAATAAAAACACAAAACTATTCCTTATTCAAAAACGGTTAGAAAAAACATGGCTCCCCTAAATTTTAATAAAAATAAACCCTTAATGAAAGCCCGCTTCAGTGGTCACATATAATTCTGAACAATACAGTGCACTTAGGGGTAGGTAGGAATAATAAAAATATGAGTGGATAGACAAGCCTTGTGATTCTGCTTCGAGCTTTGTTAGACCGATCAATTTAATTATGAATAGTGTTATAGCGCGTGTAACGTTGGTTTACACGACCCGATATTTTAAAGAACCCTGTGAATTTAGATGGCAAGATATTGTAATAAAGATAAAAGTTAATCGAATCTCTTGGTGTTGGGACACAACACCGGCCGCCGGTAGAAGTTACCACCTACCAGACAAAGTCTTGCCGCCAAGCGATTCGTCGTATTCCGGCATGATGTCTGGTGATGCCTTACGGAGGACGGGTCTGAGCAGTTGTGTTGCTTATTATAAGCATGTTTTGCAACTGCAATGATGTACCGCTGACAGTTTTTTAACAAATACTTGTGTCTCAGGTACGATGTGCCAAATGTTGTTGTGTCGGGAGTTTGGTCGTGGAGGCCCTCCAAATCAATCTCTCTCTGGCGCAGCATCGTTGGTCGTGTTGTTAGGTGTAACATAAAAACTCCAACAACCTCGCTCAACTGCCGTCTTCTTTCCTATTCACTGAGATTTTTGAGAGAATAGGCTCTTAATTAACTAGCTTAGGTTTACCGACTGCATGACTGCTTACCACCATAAGGCGGGATTGTGGTCAAGTAATAGATTAAAATTACAAAAAAAAAAAATGAGCTTTTTGATCTTGTTCAGTTTAGTTTAATGATCTTCCTGTACGATTCTTTTTTCCATTTGTAAATGACTGCTTAAATTTGATTTATTTTAATACCGGCGTCTCGGTCGATGGTCCTTAGACGATCGGGCACCCGAGCGACTTTGCATAGTTTTTGGTTGCTAAGGGACTGAGAGGCTGACAAGTCGACAGTGCGTAACAGTATGCCTAGTATGAGTTTTCATTACGAGACTCGATCGTCGATATCGAGCGCGTTTGGCGCTCTCATTGGTTGAGAATTCTTACAACCTTGAAGCGGGCCAATCGATGAGTCAAACGCGCTCGATATCGACAATCGAGTTTCGTAATGAAAACTCATCCTAAGCCTACAGCTCCACGTGTGCGTCAAAAGGACTTGAATTAACCCGCCCTTAGAAAATTTATTCTGGAAGGTTTTTGTGTATAAAACCATTCATTAAACTTTCATGTAATAAAGGAATGTCTCAGTAATGTAAAGTCGTAAAATGCGTAGCAGAGGCGTGTTGTTACTTAGCACATCGAGTTACTACAATCTGTAAGAATTTCTCATTAGATTTTAAACTTTATCTCTAAAGCATTAAGGGTCAAAGTTGATTGGGAATATTTGACAGTTTCTGGTAGCTTGACCTCCTCCGTAGGTACATAATCAACTGTAATGTTCCCGCTGTTGGAACATACGAATACTCTATATTTTTTTTTAATATTTATAAACTAGCGCTTGACCGCAATCCCGCCTGGTAAGCAGTGATGCGATCGTTGATGGTAAAGCGCGCTAGTTTATTAAGAGCCTATTCACTCAGAAAAACTGAATAAATAGGAAGGAAGACGTCAGTTGAGCAAGGTGATGCAATGTTAAACCCAACAACACGACCAACGATGCTGCGCCAAAGGGAGATTGATCTGAATTGTCCCTTCACGACCAAACTCCCAACACAACAACATTTGGCGCATCGTATCCGGCATACATCGCAACACAACTGCTCAGACCCGTCCTCCGTACGGCTTCACCAGACATCATGCCGGAACACGACAAATCGCTTGGCGGCAAGATTATGTCTGGTGGGTGGTAACTTCTGCCGGCAACCGATGTTATGGCCTACCACCGAGAGTTTTCAGGCAGTGGGATGTAATCCACCATGCGGGCAGATAGATGTCACATGTCTTCGAAGTTTTGGCTTTAGAACATGCCGGTTTACTCACAATGTTTTAAAAGCATTGGTCGTGGTGCCCTAGTGGTTAAAACACCAGCCCCTCAAGTATGAGTGTGCAGATCCGACTCCAGGTCAGACAAGTACGAATGTAACTTTTCTAAAGTTATATGTACTTTCTAAGTATATCTTGGACACCAATGACTGATTGTAAGGTGAAGGAAAACATCTTGAGGAAACCTGGACTTTACCCCTCTGTGTAGCCCCCTGGGATTAAAGGCGTGATGTTATATTAATACTCGTGTCTTTTTTACCTCTTTCGCCCCATATCTAACTTACCCTGTACACCACCCCATGCGATCAGTACCACTAAATAATACATGCGTCTCTAACTCGCCGGTCTAGACAATACTTGTCAGGGTTCTGTTGTCAAATGGGTAAAACAGAACTGTTATAGGATAGAAAATGACTTCTAGTGTTACATACACGAATATAAGACACAGATATACAGTATGTTAAGAAAACCCTGTCCGACCCATAAGGATAATAAAGGTTAGGTAAACACATGACCAAATATAATATAAAATTTTACGTAATCATCATAGTACCAATACAAATGAATTTTGAAATAATCGTTTTTTCCCGCAAATTAATTCCAACTTCCCCGAAATTTGGTCATTTTTAAAAAAGTGACAACACCGGTATTATTATGAGCGAATAGCGATGCGACCACGTGCCGCGTGCCCTGCCGCCCGCCGCCCGCAGAAGGGGGTAAACGCACATTTTTTAAGTTACCTCCAAGCATAGCTCTCTCCATTCCCTTTTGAAAACAAAGGGTATACAAAGTATAATAGTAATAAATTAAACATCGTGTACCTCAACACATTCTCAGTCTATCCATAAAAAAACCTATGGTTAAGGATAATTCCTATGTACCAGCATTGTCCGTGTTTTTAATTATTGTCGTATTGTCAGCAAGACTCTGTATATAATAGTATTTTACTAGGTGACTATTCGCACTAAGGGAGAATTCTATACAGTCGTAAAGTCCGAAAGTCTGACCACTAGTCTGATAAGGGGTTTCGTATTACCCAGAAATTGGGTTGTGGAGGTCAGATAGGCAGTCGCTCTATGTAAAATACTGGTATTCAACTGAATCTGGTTAGATTGGAAGCTGATCCCAATATAGTTGAGTACGAGGCTTTTAAGTGCTTATATTATTATACATACATAATCCATCCTATAATGTTCCCACTCCTGGACCACAGGCCTCCTCTCGGTCAGAGGGAATGGGCCGTAATCTACGGCGCTGGCCCAGTGCGTGTTGGTAGATGTCGCATGTCTTCGAAGTTTTGCCTCTAGGGCATGCTGGTTTCCTCACCATGTTTTGCTTCACCGTTTTTAGAACAGTGCTGATGAAATACTTACATAAAGTGCCTGACTATATTATTATATGTCATTTTTATGTTTAATTAATGAGAGTTTCGTAGTCTTCAACCAGTGTGCGTCGCCAGTGATGACTTATGGAATTGAGACGTGGTCGCTAACAATGCGCCTTATAAGAAGGCTCAATGTCTCTCAAAGGGCAATGGAGAAGGCTATAGGGTTTCACTGCACGAGGAAAGAGGAGATCCGCAGAAGAACGAGAGTAACCGACATATTCCGAAGAATTGCAACACTAATGTGGCAGTGAGCCGGACACATTGCCCGTAGGACCGATGCGCGATGGGGCCGACGGGTTCTCGAGTGGCGACCACGCACCGGAAGACGTAGCGTGGGTAGGCCCCCGACAAGGTGGACCGACGACCTGGTGAAGGTTGCAGGAAACCGCTGGATGCGGGAGGCGCAGGACCCGTCGTCGTGGAGAACCTTGAGGGAGGCCTATGTCCAGCAGTGGACGTCTTTCGGCTGAAATGATGATGATGATGAATGAGAGTGAATAGGCTCTTAATAAACTAGCGCGCTTTACCATCAACGATCGCGTCACTGCTTACCATCAGGCGGGATTGCGGTCAAGCGCTAGTTTATAATTTATATATAAAAAAAAGAGAGTTTTGTTTTTTCGGAATAAAGAATTTTTCTTTCTTTCTTTCAGATGTCGATTAAGTTTTGAACTAAGAAAACCTTTTGACTTTACAAAGTTATACCACACTAGAACTGTCCGAAGTCAATTTTATTCTACAGACAAAAGTATTCTGCCTTTAGTGAAACCAGTCTATAATCGAAGACGATTGAAAAAGGTGATTCTATTCACCGCTAAACAATGGAGTTAATAAATTGCGAAAATATATTAGGGCTGGCATTCCCCAAAGATATAATCGATATATGAAAAATAAATTCAATATATGTTTACTGTACTTATAGATAAGCGTGTTTGGCATTATTGGATCCCAGAATATTGTGAGATTTCTAAGTGACTGCTATTTATTCCTTTGACCACTACGCCATGATTTATGTATGTGTATTTTGTATTGGAAAAAGTGGTATTTTCCTCCGTGAGCACCTTTTAATCTGACTTTTTGCAGTGACGGTTACAGGGTATCAATATTTTTTTAACTTTCCAGCTTTAGAAATATCTTTAGAATAATACGCACAGGCGTAGAGTAGCCAGTCTTTCGGTGTTCTAAAGGTTGCAATTTCGTGAGTGTGCGAAGGAATTGCATGATTTAATTCCCCTATCTCCGTTCCACCAGCGGACGAGCCGTCGCATGGCTAGTTTCCACCCTTACGTAGTCAACACCACTACGATCCGGGCGAAGCGTTTCGCTTCCTCTTTTATACCGCGTACATCGAGTAAATTGTATTCCGTCGGAATACAATTTGAGTGTCTTCAATGCTAGAGTGAATAGGCTCTTAATAAACTAGCGCGCTTTACCATCAAGGATTCATCACTGCTTACCATCAGGCAGGATAGCGGCCAAGCACTAGTTTTAAATTTATAAAAAAAATATTAGTGCCAAACAAAACATGTATTTTTGTTATAGATAAAATCAATACCGCACTTGCGTACTTAAATATTCATACCAACTCTGGAACCCTTCACTTTGCGTGGTCCGACACGCACTTTGCCGGTTTTTATAGTAATTGCCGATGACTGGTTAGGGGTCGTTTTCGCCTCTTGGCAATCACAAGGGACTTTTATAAAAGGGGCTAGGAAGTGAATTTCTATTTATTTCTGTCAGTGTTCTATTCTTAGCTGCGAAGCTAAAGATTTCAAAACTACATATCACCTTCATCATCATCATCATCAATCTTTTTATCGTCCCACTGTTGGGCACAGGTCTCCTCTCATACAGAAAAGGATTGATCGTAAACACCACACTTGCTCAATGCGGGTTGGCGATTTCAGACTTATAGTCCAGGTTTCCTCAAGATAATATCCTTCACCCTTTAATCAGTCATTGGTGTCCAAGATATACTTAGAAAGTACATATCATCTATGAACATATAATTAGTTCGGGACCCGAATCCCTACTTCCATTGTGCTTATGCTTGTCCATAGAAGTTAATATATCGTAAATAGCGTTCATTCTAAAAAATAAATAAATTCACAACATTTTCTCCACACCCCAAGCTTTAAAACGTAACTTATATTTATATTTGGGACACTTTCCCAATTGGACGTCCCCAATAACTATAAAAACGTCTTGGAGTCTAGACGAGCGGCGAGTGGCGGGTTTAAACATGCATGAATTACTGTGGGGACTATAGACGAGCAGTTATAGGGTCATGGAAGAAACATGTATGCAAAAAAAAAACCATTTGAAAACTTCCCCTAACAGTAGACAAGAACTAGTATGGGTATTTATTAATACGGAGTGCAGTGCCAGTGATTGACCACTGGAAAGTTATAATGACCCCATTTTGTTAGTAGATTACGAAATTTGTCAAAATCGATCATTATGAGATGACTGATCGACTATTCTGACACTGGTGAAATAGCAGACTAGGGCCCCATATTAATAAATGTTCAAATTGAGTATTGAATTTTAGAAAATCATTTCTACTAACGGGTTTCACAAAAAACGGCAATGTTATTCTATCATCATTACATTAGGAGACGGCGACGGACGACGGACGACTGAGATAATAGGGATGTACCATGGTTAAAAAAAAGAACTTTATCTATTTTTCTAAAAAATAAAAAAATATTGGATACGTTATATTTTGTTTTATCAAATCAATAAAAATTGACAAATATAAAAGACATCAAAGATTAGGAGTGGTGGCTGGTGACGTCACGGGTCGCTAAAAAGTGTAGCGTGCAGAGACGTCACACCAATTTTCAACGCACAACGCTGCGAATTTTTTGTTTATATGAAAAAAGAAAAACATACGTGTCTAGTATTTTTTGGAAATCTGACTAACGGACTAATTAGTTTTTTTTAGTCAACTACCCTATTGTTCGATCATTATGAATTGAGCAGATTACGAGCTTTTATGAACAATGACAATGGAATCGTGTTGGAATGACAATATCGGTCAGTGGTATATTTTTTCGATTGTTAGCTTTCGTGGAACTAACTTCATGAAATGTTTTTTTACAGAACAATAATAAAAAACAAGGTGGCTAAATAATATCAGCCGCATAGGTTGCCGAGGTTGGTCTACGGATGGGTTGCTATCATATTTACATACCGAGATCCCTTCGTGCATCAGAAAGCAGGTTTATTTTCAGTTTTCCATATCCACAGGGTAAAAACCAAATTACTAAGACGCGTCTATACGTCTGTTTGTTTGAATAGGAAGGAAGGCTACAGTTGAACGAGGTAATGCAATGTTAAATCCAACAACACGACCAACGATGCTGTGCCAGAGGGAGATTGATCTGGAGACTCTCCACGACCAAACTCTCGATATAAGCTCATTTGGCGCATATCACAATACAACTGCTCAGAGCCGTGCTCCGTACGGCTTCACCAGACATCATGCCGGAACACGACGAAACGCTTGGCGGCAAGATGTTGTCTGGTGGGTGGTAACTTCAGCCGGTTGCTACACAGTTTTTGAAAGATTTTTTATAGTTTAATTTAAAGGTTACTTTGAAAAAAGAAGCCTAGCTTGAATTGCTAACTACCCGCAAAACACAATAAAAGATTAGAAAATCTTTTACTGTTTTTGCGTACTACTAATAATAACAATTCATCTCGGTGATTTCATCTATCTTTCTTTATGAATAATCTATAAAGTGTCCAATAACTAATACTTAAAGCTAGCTTAGG
This sequence comes from Sesamia inferens, assembly GCA_037179545.1. Classification (NCBI taxonomy): domain Eukaryota; kingdom Metazoa; phylum Arthropoda; class Insecta; order Lepidoptera; family Noctuidae; genus Sesamia; species Sesamia inferens. Next base: position 10,604,910 of record CM073951.1, on the reverse strand, counting down.
GCACAGACGCACCGCACAAAATACTAATCTCTTAGAAGTGTAATATTTCACAGTTTATTGATGGTGACTCGGGTGACACCGACCAATACTGGTTAAGTTTTAATTTACTTCAGAAATAATTGTAATGTATTTTCTGCAGATAAATGCATGGCTTTTTTGGTGGTAGGTCATTAAATGACGTCTCCCGCTCTGGGCAGAGCAGAAGGACGTTCACACTTTTACTGGCTAAACCCACTCGTGTTTCTTCATTTGACTGTGCCAGGGGACACGATATATCTTTCGATCAACCCATGGCCCTGACAAGCCGCAAGACCTAGAAATTGGCTTGTATCCTAAAAATAATTTAATGTCCGTCAGATAGCTTTATAAAAAATATTGAACACGTATTTTTTAATTTTTCTTTTATTCAAATACTTAGGAAGATATATTGATTTGAAATGTCGCATGACGTCACGCCATGGTGCAAAATATAGAACGGCGTGACGTAATTAGCCCCCACTCTGTAACTTTAATACGCTATATCTCAGTAATTTTTGATAATTACGACAAAATAAAAAATACGGGTCTTAAGTTTTTTTATTATCTGTAAGACGGACTAATTATTTTTTTGATTTTCATATCTTGGATACATCTCTATTGAAGTTGCTATATTTATACTTCGTAGAATGAGAGAATAGAATAGAATAGCCTAGAAAGTTGAGATATGAACCATATCTTACCAGCGGGAACATTTTAGGCTTGACCGTGAGAAGAAGTGGTAATAAGCCCAGTGCGGATTGCTAAATGTCCCAAGTCTTCGATTTTTTGTTCTAACACATGCCGGCTTCCTCATGATGTTTTCCTTCACTGTTGTACGACCTACGACTTGGAAGTCGCAGCCGTATTTACTGGATTACCACTGCTTTTATTTCCACAACTCTAAGATGTCAGTAGACAAGGCCCACTTCCTAGGATTAACAATCCAGACGCCAGCATATCAAGCTATGTCCTTTCTTTGGTATTCTTCGTCCAATCGTTGAGATCTTTCTTCATCTTTAGCCTATAGAAGTCCACTACTGGATAAAGGCTTCCCCCAAAGTATGGGGGGGTTTGCCATAATCCCCACGCTTGGCAGGCGGGTTGGGGATCGCAATAATTTGATATTTCACAGAAGAAGCACTGCTGTCCGTTTCCCTGGAGAGAGGTCTCTTAGTCGCCTATTCTGACACCCAAGTTAGGATATGGGTTGGTACTATTCTAAGCCTGGTACCACACGAGCTTCTTAAGTCCTCCAAATGCGTGCACTGACTGGACGGGTCATCTCAACCCGTGTGGTTCTTTCTTCGGAAGACAATTTTAGACATCCATTTTACATGATCCTCATAGGATCTGACCAAGATTATGTCTGTGCTTTAAAAGGGACTGTAACCTTTGCTTGTTTCGGCCTTTCTCCCCAGAGAAGTCAGACAGGAAACCACGAACTCGTTTAATTAAAAAATAAATTAATTGACTTGTAAACGTGTTTGTACAGACCTATTTACACAAATAAATAATTTATCATTTACTGTCAAATTTCTTTAATGGATTTTCAATTGTATTGCTGAAGCATTAAGGTCAAGGCTGATTGCGGAAACAGACAGTTTCGGGTAGGTTGACTTACTGACGTCAATACAACGATTCATAAAAGAAAAAGAAAATACTTTATATGGTAAAATTTCATTTCACTAATTTTCATTTATTTCATTCATAAAAACAATCTACATTGTGTTGAATATCTACATATGCGACCCACACACGACTACACACAATATAAAGAACTAAGAATTATTCATTTACATACATTATAAGCGAAATTTATATATAGTGCCAAACAGTTTCAAGTATAATGTCCACATGTAAACCAAAACCAAATACAATTCAAAAACAGTTACTAATTGAATGTCAAAAGTTGTAAATATCATATATAATAATGTCTAAAATATAATGTTAAATAGTTTTCAAATGAATGTCAAAACAATTTAAAATATGATGTCAAACAATTTTATGTCAATAAAATACTAAAAACAAAAAAAAAATACATTTATTATTTTGTGACATTAGTTCCGATACATTGTACAAACATTTTTCTATTAAAAAGGCTTTTAAATTTATTTTAAACAAGTGAGTGTTAGAAATCAAGATCTTTAGCTCAGAAGGCAACGCATTAAATATTTCTACAGCTTGATAGTTCCAGCAATGCTCTACTATATTAAATTTTGGTGCTATATGTTGTTTGAAAGTTTTTCTTCGCGTCTTCTCTCTAATATTACGTTCTTCTAGTGATTCAAACTCATGTGGATATTAAGTAAAATAACTAAAACACCCAACTTTTTAAAAATACCTGTATTCTCCCGTGGGTGTCGTAACAGGCGACTAAGAAACTCTCACCAGATAAGCGGGCAGCAGCGCTTCTCGAATTACTGCGATCCGCGATCTCCACAGAGTAGGCAACTTGTTCATGGGTCAATGTATATATACACTTTTACAACAAGCTTCCCATGGACATTCGAAATTTACCCATTAAACGATATAAAACCTATATAAAGGCCAAACTTTGCAAAAAGGGGTATTATAGGAGGATAGAGAGGCTTGGGACTGAGCTGCTCGCTCTGTTAAGCATTGTTATTAAGCAATATGCGTAATTATAACGTAAATTATTGTAAACATTTTCATTTTTAATGTCTGGACTTTAAAAAAGACGATGTCCCCTGAGTTTGTTTCGGCTATTTCTTCTCAGAGGTAGTCAGTTAGGAAATGCCGGCTTCATCTAGTTAAAAAAAAAAAGAAAAAACAACATATGACGTGTAAAAGTGATCGGTGATCCTACTTGCTTAATAAACGATTTCATTTCATTTCCGCAACCCGCCTGCCAAGCGTGGGGATTATGGCAAATCTCTCCAAGGACAATAAAAGCTTTGAGGGAGAACTTCGTCCATCAATAGGGTGAGAAGAAGAAGAGATGATAAAATAGAAATTATAAGCTAGCTAAGCCCAATTGAAGATTCCTTAGCACCATCATTCTCTCGGTGGTAGGCCATAACATCGGCTGCCGGCAGAAGTTACCACCCACCAGACAAAGCCTTGCCGCCAAGCGATTTGTCGTGTTCCGGCATGATGTCTGGTGAAGCCGTACGGAGGACGGGTCTGCGCAGTTGTGTTGCGATGTGTGCCGGGTACGATGCGCCTAATGTTGTTGTGTTGGGAGTTTGGTCGTGGAGGGTCTTCAGATCAATCTCCCTTTGGCGCAGCATTGTTGGTCGTGTTGTTGGGTTTAACATTGCATCACCTCGCTCAACTGCCGTCTTCCTTCCTATTCGCTCAGTTTTTCTGAGTCAATAGGCTCTTAATTAATAAACTAGCGCGCTTTACCATCAACCATCAGGCGGGATTGCGGTCAAGCGCTAGCTTATAATTATTAAAAAAAAAAATCATATGCCAAGCCAACGACGTTAGGGTCAGCTTCCATTCTGACCAGATTTAGCGGAATTTCTGTATTTTTAATATAGCGACTGACTATCCGACCTCCAGAATAGGTTGTGGGTAATTCAATACCCCTTGGTAGACGTAGTTCTCAGACTTTCAGGATTCGGACTATAAGTAATGTCAATGAGCCACGGTCGACAGCCGATCTCAACATAGTTGGAAAAAGACTTGGCAGATATTGATGAAGCGAGAAAAAAAACTTAATTTGCGAAGTAATAATTATTTTTGTACATCATCATCAACGTTTTATCGTCCCACTGCTGGACACAGGTCTCATCTCATACAGAGAAGGATTGAGCATAATCACCACGCTTGCTCAATGCGGGTTGGCGATTTCAGACTTAAAAGTCTAGCTTTCCGCAAGATGTTTTCCTTCACCTTGTATTAGTCATTTGTGTCCAAGATATACTTAGAAAGTACATAAAACTTAGAAAAGTTACATTGGTACTTGCCTGAGCTGGAATCGAACCCGCACAGTCATACTTGAAAAGCTGGTGTTTTAACCACAAGGCCACCACGACATATATTTATGTACACGACATACATAAATGGTACCAGTGCTTTTGTAGGACTGTTACTACAATTATATTACGAAAACCGTATCCATAAGATCACAGAATCTTTCATCTCATCGTTTTCCGAAGTGTCCTCCATGTCAAAACCTACAACAGCAGAAGATCTAAATCCTCGTCCAAAATCATTTACGACTAGTGAAGTGAAATATTTATCGATATAATCCCGGGATTGTATGCGGTCGCACGCACTGCTCCGGGATTAGAACGGGCCGCGCGGTTACGGGATTCAGCTATCTTTTGAGACAAATTAGTGTTTGCCTGGGGACAGTCGGATTCATGTTTAATTTGCGAATTAGTTTGTCATTTGTTTATTTCCGTGGTTTTGGTTCGAACTGGGTTGGCTTTTCGATTGTCACGCCATATCTAATTGATCTGAGTTATTTACGAAAGGGGATCAGAGGGACAACGGTGGTATTTTTAGTTTAGTTTCAGTTTGCTAAAAATACTACTAATTATCCTACATTATTGAAAAGTTTTTGTCTGCGACAAAATTTTTCAGGTTTTAATTTCGGAAATAGGCCTTTTGCTATATTTAAGCGACACATGGAGGTGGATGATTCATTTAGTTCTTGAATTATTTACGAATGGTTGGAGCAATTTGTTTTTAAATAAGTTTTTAGTTATAATATAAATTGACAGCGTCCATGGCGTAGCGGTAGCAAACGCGGCCGTAGTGCAAGGAGGCGCGGGTTCGATCCTCGCGCAGTGCAAATATTTATATGCATGATTATGAATATTTGCACTGGTTTGGTCTTGCCTCGGAAAGCACGTTAAGCCGTTGGTCCCGGTTGCCATACGAACATCTAATGGCAGTCGTTACAGGTTGTTGGAGCCCTCAAAAGTCCAACAATTGGTTTAGGTGTAATGCTTCGATATCGCCTTCGGGTTTTGCGCTTCACGGAAAATATCGAAGTTTAGCCAAAATCAGCAGTTGGACTGGTAAAGCGGACCCCAGTCTCCAAAGCTGAAAAAAGCTTCGGATGCGACTGTGATTAACGCTGAGATGATGATGATTATTATTTATTCTATAAATGAACGAATAGATTGAATTTTATCGAGATTTTAAAAAGTTTTCTTGAAGTATAAACATCTCTATGAAATCAAATATGCTCGTTGTATTATATATGTTTAATATTCGAAAATAAAGAAATTATATGATCAAAAGATAACGGAAAAAGATTGCGAAGACCCATTGTGTCATTTTCTCCAAAAAGTATTAGAAGTTGAACTGTCTTCTAAGCTTCCTCGAACAAATAATAAGATTTTCTACACTCGACTTCCTTATTACCAAAAAATATATTTTCCCTGTACAAATTCCCAAATCTTTTGGTCACAATTTTATTTATTTAAGCAACGCTTTGTTGTTGATCACAAACGCAGTTGGCGAGCGCCATTGTGGTAGATTGTATCGACACGGTCCCGCATTTAATCCTTTAATCCCGGGGTGCGGGATTCGCATCGACCGCACTACAAGACAGGCGGTTTTTGTTGTGATGTTAAGGACATTTAAGTGGAGTTCTGCACGTATTCATACTTGATTTCTTTGAGTTTTTGTTGAATGATATAGCCAAGTAGGGTCACTTTCTATTAGACGGCACTTTGTGAAATGTTGATGTAATAATAAGAAAACTTTTGCCTAACCATGCGTGATCTTTTATTTTGGCGAAGTCGAGTATATGAGGTTCACAATGTTGCTGATATAGATCAAAGTAGATTTAAGTTTCGTGCATTTTATTCTGCATTTTATACTGACAGAAGATAAATATTATTTCAATCTTGTATTTTATAATCGAATATATTTTGTTTTTGTTTTTAATAATTATAAACTAGAGCTTGACTGCAATCCGGCCAGATGGTAAGCAGTGATGCAATCGTTAACGGTAAAGCGCAGTAGTTTATTAAACCCATTCACTTAAAAAACTTGGTGAATAGGTAGGAAGATGGCAGTTGAGCGAGGTGGTGCAATGTTAAACCCAACAACACGACCAACAATGCTGCGCCAGAGGGAGATTGATGTGAAGACCCTCCACGACCAAACTCCCGACACAACAACACTTGGCGCATCGTACCCGGCACACATCGCAATACAACTGCTCAGACCCGTCCTCCGTGCGGCTTCACTAGACATCATGCCGGAACACGACTACTTCTGCCGGCAGCCGATGTGGCCTACCACCGAGGAAAATAGACGTTTTAAATGAACTTCTAGAAAATTGTGGTGAAATGAGCGTAAATGCGACAGGCACAGGACCGGTAGTCGCGGAGATCCTTGGGGGAGGTCTATGTCTAGCAGTGGACGTCTTTCGGCTGAATTGATGATGATGATAAGCGTGGAGGTAGGTGTTATTCCAACTAATGCGTGAGATTTTTACAGAAGCGATGTGAAGATTTCGCTTTTGCAATGAGTGACTGGGTGATGACCAGTACTGGAGTAGTTTAGAACAATTAACTGGAATAACTAACTCGAGTTGGTCTCCAGAGCCTAGAGCACAGTGTACAGTGCACAGTACAGAGCACAGTGTAGAGCACACAGTACAGAGCACAGTGTAGAGCACACTTTCGGTGTTCTATAGGATACATTTTGGGGAGTGTGCGAGGGTATTGCACGATTTAATTCCCCCATCTCCGTTCCACCATCGGACGACCCGTCGTACGGGTTTCCACCCTTATGTTGTTAACACCTCTATGATCCGGACGAAGCGTTTCGCCTCCTCCTTTATACCGCGTACATCGAGCGACTGGAACAATCTGCCGGCGGCGGTGTTTCCGTCGGACTACAATTTGAGTGTCTTCAAGGCTAGAGTGAGTCTTTTATATTTGTCAATTTTTATTGATTTGATAAAATAAAATATACGCATCCAATATTTTTGTATAATCTGAATGACAGACTAAATAGGTTTTTTTAAGCCATAAAACATCCCTATTCTGTTCAGTCGTTTAAGGCTCTAGGTACCAGTGGCGAAGAGTCCATACAAGCCGATTCCCACCGGGTTACCTTTCAAAAATCAGTTCCATATTCATACAAAAGTATTAACATTCTATTTCATTAACAAAGTATTATTAATCAAATGCCTGCGCGATTTACAATAGCAATAGTAATTCTTAGCAATACCCTAAGTATCACATTTCATTTTATAGTCATAAATTAATCAGCGCTTCAATTTTTCGTACATTACATTGAAGGAAACCCGATGAATTACGGCTTACCTCGGTCAACGTTTTACTATGAGGCGAAAAGAGACAGAGCGTGTCAGACCATCTCTTTCTAATGCTCGCTAACCGTCGGTAAAACTTGATAAATATAGGCTAATGCTAAACGGCTTGCAGTTCTCTCCTCTCCTCTATTAGAAAGAGACAAAGAAACCACGCCACTACGAGAAAGGAAACACGACAAAATTTCAAAACAAGACGCATTGCATTAGAATATAAATAACGTTGTGATTGTGTATAATTTGCTTTATTTTTGCTTAATATTTGTGTTGGTTTTGGATCGGTGTTTGTGTGGTTCGGTTTTTAACACTTTATTATTTTTGTAATTTTTCATTTTATTTTTTCTTGACTCTTATTCCCTAACAATAGGTACTTAGTACTTACTAACAAGCATGCATGTGTGGTATGGAGATGCACGTCGAAAAAGGCTTTTCTCAAAGCCGCTTTTATCATACTTGAAAGACACTGTTATCAAATCATCAGTCCTTTTTTGTATGGTGAAGGAGGGGCTTTTGATATTATTCTTATCTGAAGACCTCCTCCAAGATATCCTGCAGTAGGTAAGTGTTTATTTTTTTGGACCGGCTTCCCTTTGTCAAAATTTCACCCTTCGCCACTGCTAGGTACTCAGATTTAGATAGTCCCAATGGATCCATATTATAAGCTCAAAAACATGCAATGTTATTGTTACTCTACTATGGAGTGGAATCTGTTTGTCTTTAACACAGATCACTTGGTGATCTAGCTAGATCAGTGCCTCGCCCAAGTATTTGTATGTACTACATGTTCTTTGTTATTTACTGTTTCTAGAATGTATTAGCCCTTCATGTACTGCAAATAACCATGTGTCATTGTTACTATCAATAAATAAATTATATATTATTATTTTTTTCCGTAATACTACAGCTTACGCGCCTTATGTAGGCACTGGGCCCGCGTGGTAAATGAGAGAAGAGCTCACTCCCTCTCTCCGAAAGGCCCCCTGTGTTTCAGCAGTGGAACTATTGTACGCTGATTATGTATTATGTACAAAAAAATAACTAATAGTCCTCATACAAATATGAAAAGACGACGATTTTTATATTTTGCTGAGCAGTATCGCCTTTTACAGCCGCGAAGATACTCCCTAACATTTTTGCATACAAATGTTATTTTAAGCGATTCGAGGGTAGCATACTGTGCTGTATTTAGCAAAACGACCACAGTAAGGGGTTTTAAATAGTGTCTACGGCGTACATCGAGGGCCTGGAACAATTTGCCAGCGGCGGACTACAATTTGAGTGTATTCAAGGCTAGAGTGAATAGGCTCTTAATATACTATTGCGCTTTACCATAAACGAATGCGTCACTGTTTACCATTAGGCGGGTTTGCGGTCAAGCGCTGGTTTATAATTTATATCAAAAATTTAAAATGTATGCTGTATATTATGATCTTGAAGTGTAATAATGCATGTATCTATAGATATCGACTCTTCTGGGGTTAAAATAAAATGTTTCAGTAACTATCGCCACGCGAAATTCGCGGGTGGCTGCCAGTAAAAAATAAATGCCGCTGGTGTTTAGTACATTCCTGTGGAATAATTTCTGATCTATACGCGAAGGAAATCACTGACAGACTTATGTCCGCCGGGCCATGTAGACGGGTGACATAGTACGTACAACAGCAGGTCAAACTACAACAATCTGTCAGATATTCCCAATCAACCTTGAGCCATAATGCTTTAAAGATAAAGTTGAAAATCTAATAAGGGAATCTGACAGATTGTAGTAACTTCAAGTGCTGTCGTCTGTACCTTCAAAATACGTTACATTTTCAGTAGTCTGGCACTGAATAAAGGGGAGAAAGTGTCCTGCTGAGAGGCACCAGCGGAAAATATGGACGAACACATAAAAATAAAGTAGAAAAAACCTGCGGATGTAACCATAGCAGAAACAAATTTATATTTATAAAATATAGCTGTTCTTAGGGTTTTTTTTTATACGTCAAAAGGAAATCACATAATCCCGCAAAACAAAGTTACATTAGCAGTTGAAGAATTGAGCGTGTGGTACCTAAATCGAGGTATTTTAAGCATTTTTTGCAATTGCACCGCTGACAATTTTTTTAACAAATACTCGTGTGTCGGATACGATGCGCCAAATGTTGTTGCGTCGGGAGTTTGGTCGTGGAGGGTCTCCAGATCAATCTCCCTCTGGCGCAGCATCGTTGGTCATGTTGTTGGGTTTACATTGCATCACCTTGCTCAACTGCCGTCTTCCTTCCGATTTACTCAGGACTCCTATTAAATTAGCGCGCTTTACCATCAGGCCGGATTTCAGTCAAGCACTAGTTTATAATTACAAAAAAAATATCAAAATATTACATAATATTTAAAAGATGGGACATCATTAAATGACCTCCCTCGCTCTGGGCGCAGTGGAAGGGCGTGTCAGACTTTCACTGACTAAAACCCACCCGTGTTCCTTCACTTGCGTGTGCGCCAGGGCCATTGTTTCTCTTTTAACCAACCGACTCAACCTAACCCTTCATCGTGTGTCTTCAGGAACTGAAGAATTAAACTAATTGTGAAGTTCAGATTTGTTTGGCTGTCACTTTACTCACTTTGTCACTCGAGTTGATCTCCAAAGCGTAACACACGCGTCACAGGCGTAGAGTAGCCAGCCTTTCGGTGTTCTATAGGATACATTTTGGGGAGTGTGCGAGGGAATTGCACGATTTAATTCCCCCATCTCCGTTCCACCATCGGACGACCCGTCGTACGGCGAGTTTCCACCTTTATGTTATTAACACCTCTACGATCCGGACGAAGCGTTTCGCCTCCTCCTTTATACCGCGTACATCGAGGGACTGGAACAATCTGCCGGCGGCGGTGTTTCCGTCGGACTACAATTTGAGTGTCTTCAAGGCTAGAGTGAATAGGCTCTTAATAAACTAGTGCGCTTTACCATCAACGATTGCGTCACTGCTTACCATCAGACGGGATTGCGGTCAAGCGCTGGTTTATAAATTAATAAAAAAAAAAAGTATCCAGCTGCATTTGGTGACACTGGGAACCGATTCTAGCATAGTAGGTAAACGGCCACGCAGATGGTATTGGACATTAAGAGAAATGGGTGCTCGCACTCAGTTTAATATCGACCAGGCAATATTCCCCTGCCAATCTTCAAATGGTGTCTCATAAAAAGCCTTCAGGCATACATTATAATTTACTATCGGACGTGTTCTCTTTCGCCCGGTTTACGAGTTTCCCGTGACATAACGTGACGCGAAGTGCATTCGTAAATGTTTGATATATTACCACTATTATTTGAGAATATTAATGGGCCATGTTGGGCCTACGTTTCAATCATGTCGGGTTGCTGTCTCATTGGACTATGAGCGTAACGGAACAACCGATCGATAAGGCTAAGGCTAATTTTGCTTGGAGTGATCTGATAACAGTCATAATCCATTGCAGTAGCTGAAATGATGTCTCCCGCGTGGTACCGGGCTAAGAATAGCACCAACTCATATCCTCCCGTGGGTGTCGAAAGAGGCGAATAAGGAAAGCCTCACCAGGGAAGCGAGCAGCAGCGCTTCTCCTCTGGAATATCAAATTACTGCGATCCCCAACCTGCCTGCCAAGGGTAGGGATTATGGCTAACCCCTCTAAGGCAATAAAAGACTTGGGGGAGGCCTTAATCTAGCAGTGCACTTCTATAGGTTGAAAAGGAAAAAGTTGGAATGATATCTCACTCCAGGTCTTCGTCCTCCGTGGCGCAGCGGTCAACACGCCTGCCTGCGACGTGGAGGCCCCGGGTTCGATCCCCGGCCAGGTCATGATGGAAAACGATCTTTTCCTTATAGGCCTGGGTCTTGGATGTTTATCTATATATGTATCTATTATAAATATAGTATCGTTGTGTTAGTATCCCATAACACAAGTCTCGAACTTACTTTGGGGCTAGCTCAATCTGTGTGATTTGTCCGTATATATTTATTTTATTTATTTTTTTAGGTAAACAAAACATGCATAACTCAATTACCCCATCTCTGTTCAATCATCGGACGGCCCGTCGTACAGCGAGGATCCACCCCACACTTACGTTGTTGACACCACTATGATACGGACGAAGCATTTCGCTTCGTCTTTTATACCGCGTACATAGGAAGGACTGGAACAATTTGCTAGCGGCGGTGTTTCCGTCTGACTACAATTGAAATGTCTTTAAGGCTAACGCGCGATTTAAACTAGTGCGTTGTACCATCAACGATTGCATCATTGCTTACCATCAGCCGGGATTGCGGTCAAGCAGTAGTTTATAAATATAAAAAAAAACACTGAGATACTGTTACTCTTTCACGCAGAAACTACTGAATGGAATTTGATGAAATTTGGCACAGAGATGGATTATAACCGGAATTAACGTATAACCGATATTCTCACGGAATCGAAACCCATGCGAGTGAAACCGCGGCGCAAAGCTAGTAACTTAATAAATCTGATAATTATTTTACTATGAAATACAACACCCATTTGGGAACTAGCTTGTAATATAATTTACATTCAATCTAATTAGCAATCCATCTCAGGCTTTGAAACTAGTGAAATACAGTCTTTAATTAAATTATAAAGTAGACATCGTAAATGTTTGCTCTAAAAAGCCTTTGAAACCCTATGTACGGTCAGCAACTAAATTCGATTAACACGAAGTGATTTGCTAATGTACTTTATGGCATTTTATAAACTTTTTTTTTAATAATTATAAACTAGCGCTTGACCGCAATCCCGCCTGATGGTAAGCAGTGATGCGATCGTTGATGGTAAAGCGCGCCAGTTTATTAAGAGTCTATTCACTCAGAAAAACTGAGCGAATAGGAAGGAAGACGGCAGTTGAGCGAGGTGATGCAATGTTAAACCCAACAACACGACCAACGATGCTGCGCCAAAGGGAGATTGATCTAAAGACGATCCACGACCAAACTCCCAACATAACAACATTAGGCGCATCGTACCCGGCACACATCGCAACACAACAGCTCAGACTCGTCCTCTGTACGGCTTCACCAGACATCATGCCGAACACGACAAATCGCTTGGCGGCAAGGCTATATTTGCCTAGCTAAGAGTTAAAGAATAGAGGAAGAGAGAGAATCAGAGTGCTATTCTTTAATTAAATCGCACACTGAGTCTTATGTATGGACGACAGCAGGTCAACAGCTTCCGTGGCGTAGCAGTAGCGAACGTGGCCTCTGCGCAAAGAGACACGTATGCATGAATTTGCACTGGTCTGGTCGTGCCTCGGAAAGCACGTTAAGTCGTTGGTCCCGGTTGCCATACGAACATCTAATGGCTGTCGTTACGGGTTGTTGGAGCACTCAAAAGTCCTACAATTGGTCTAACTGCAATGCTTAGATATCGTCATCGGGTTGTGGAGGACAGACGGCAGTCACTTTACGGAAAATATCGAAGTTTAGCCAAAATCAGCAGCGACTGGTAAAGCGGACCCCAGACTCCGAAGCTGTAAAAAGTTGCGACTGGGATTAACGCTGAGATGATGATGATTCTTTAATTAAATGTAAGTTCGGTTTAGATTTTATTTAAGTTTGTAAAAACTAAAGTATTAATCATCTTTTTAAAATCAAAATCAAGGCAATGTTTTAATTAAACCAATTACAGGCACATTTGGATTATCAAAGGGTCAGTCACTAAGATGAAGCTTGTCGCCCATTTCAAAGCGACCAAGAGTTAGGAGCACGCAAGGTCTCTTTTTCGTATGGAAAAATCAAAATATGACCTCTACCGTTCTAGGCGGAGCGGAAGGGCGTGTCAGACTTTTACTGACCAAAACCCACCCGTGTTCCTTCACTTTCCTGTGCGGCAGGGCCCACGGTATCTGTCTCGAAAAACTTGCGACAATGGCAGAGCGCACAATGCCTTATTACTATGATAATAAGGCATGGAATGATATATGAGGAACCACAAAGTTATGAGCTTGCTATTCTACTTGGTTGTCCCAACAAAAATATGGTCAAAGCTCAGCTCATGCGGGCAGCGCTGTGTATTGACCTCTGGCGTCAGCTGTTGGCCGCTTGCAAGTACTATGATCTATCGTAACTGCGCGCGCACGCTCGGAATCCACACTGCGACAATGTCTAAATGTATTTGCCAAAACATGTAATATAGTGTAAAAATGATTGGAATCGATTCAGTTGCTTATTCTGAACAAACTATATTCACTTATTCAGGTTTGGTACAAACCAAAAATACGTTTATTATAACGCATACGTCTAGTTTCCCAAAAACCATGAAAACGAATCATCAGTCATTTTCTCGGTGGTAGGCCATAACATCGGCCGCCGGCAGAAGTTACCACCCACCAGACAAAGCCTTGCCGCCAAGCGATTTGTCGTGTTCCGGCATGATGTCTGGTGAAGCTGTACGGAGGACGGGTCTGAGCAGGTTACGATGTGTGCCGGGTACGATGCGCCTAATATTGTTGGTCGTGGAGGGTCTTCAGATCAATCTCCCTTTGGCGCAGCATCGTTGGTCGTGTTGTTGGGTTTAACATTGCATCACCTCACTCAACCGCCGTCTTCCTTCCTATTCGCTCAGTTTTTCTGAGTGAATAGGCTCTTAATAAACAAGCGCGCTTTACCATCAACGATCGCATCACTGCTTACCATCAGGCGGGATTGCGGTCAAGCGCTAGTTTATAATTATATAAAAAAAAAAACGAAAAACAACAACTGTTATAGATGCACAATCACGGCTGCCAAAGCTCAAAAACACTTAATTCGCGGTTAAAGAAAAAAAAAACTCATAAACACGATGACTCTTGTTCCTAGCATCTGTTGCGACCGAACCGAATGGATTCGTTTCGTTCACTCAAAAGTTCAAAGTCATTCAGGATATATCATTTATTGGGACTTCAAAGTAAATTATTTTTAATCTATGAATTGCATTTATTATCCTTTGGTGAACACGAATCGAGAATAATAAATTGCAGGAAAATTTTGTGTTATCTTTTTTATCTACTTATTGTAATATTTAGTTAGTACAGTAAGTTAGCCATTACTAAATCAAGAAAATCTCATTAGGCGGTATTTTACAGAACCATAAACATTGTAAAACTATTTGTTTGTGAGCAAACAAATAAAAAAAGCAATGGATTTCATTTTGACAGTTACACAACATTCATTGCGTTATTTAAGTAGTTGATCAGAAAGATTTATCGAACATTCGAAGCAATGTATCAGCAATATCCTTCAATATGGTTTAAATTGATAAAATACGATTCATGTTCTGTAAGTAGGTTTGTATAAACACTTTAAGAAGTATTTTTTCCCCTCTTTTTCTAACTAGGGGAGTTCGACGAACTAACTAGTCTAAGAAGAAAGGCCGAAACAAAGTTAGAGATCACAGTCACTTTTAAATAATTTATAATGATTTGTTAGTGGGTTACCAATTAGGGTGTTATGGCAGCAGGAAATAATTATGACAGTCATATTATGAAGATATTGCTATTATAGCAATGTGCCTAAAATTTCACAGACGCTTTTGGCTTAAAATTTATCTAGAAATATCCCTAAATTGAATTCGTCGCTTCTAACCCATAAAGCGTGGTAGAACTACCAGTAATTAAAACACCAAGCCAATGCAGACAATAGCCATAACTTACTCCTGTCGCGTCACTAACGGTAAAACGTCAAAAACAGCGAACTACCGCCATTTTCGCAACGGTACCGGACGTTTGATATAAAGTCAGATTTATGAGTTGCACTACGGCATAAGATAGCTTTTGATGTGTGAATAAATTATATTATTTTAAATGTTTCATGTCCACGCTTATTTGGGTTTAATTGGTGGGGAAGTAAAAATACTTCTTAATATCCGCCGCGTCCAACAGTTCTTTTTGGAAATCCTTGGGAGAGGCCTGTGTCCAGCAGTAGCCTTCATGTGGCTGATATGATGGTGATAATGAAGAATATGATAAATAATAATAGGTACACGATATTCCTACGAAACAAAATATGAATTACGCGGAGGGTGCGATTAATTAAAAATTGGCTTTCAAAATAGGTATGTTTCCAGGGTAAAAAAAAATTGATTCTATTTATTCCGTCATTCAGATTATAGAAAAATATTGGATACGTATCCAGTATATTTTTTTATCAAATCAATAAATATTGACAAATATAAAAGGCATCAAAGATCAGGAGTGGAGGCTGGTGACGTCACTGCTCGCTAAAAAGTGTAGCGTGCAGTGACGTCACTGTGTCGTATTTTTTGGAATTCTGTCTGACGGACTAATTAGTTTTTTTTTAGTCAACTACCCTATTAATACGCCCTGGGGTGGGCGACGGGGTCTGTCAGACTTCTACTGACTAAAACGACCCCGGTGTCTCTTCTATCACGAGCGCGCGTGGGGCCGCGGGAGTCTAAATTCTTCCACGGCCCCACACCCTCGTACTGGCCCGGTCTGTCCGGGCCTCGTCTCCTAAACAGGGTAGTGTGGTGTTAAACTACCCCGTGCATCGCCTCAGAGGCGCGCGCCGACACTCGACGCGCTACAACGGCAACGGCAACCTCTAGAGCACCCTAAATGCGTTGTTGTACTGTACACGCAAATGAGACGGGCGAAATTGGGCCTGAACGGTACACAAATAATTTATTTATCAATAATTTTTATTTACTTTTTAATTTTGATCATTTATTGCTAATACTTTTTTTCTATGGAATTAAAAGATATTAATTAATGAAATAATACTGACTTTCTTTCCTTTCACTTTTCAACAATGTTACCAGATGAAATGCGAATTGTTAATAAGTTATAATCGATAAAGCAAATTATTACATATAAAAAAAATGAGTCAGTATTTTTCTACGGGTTCGGTCTATTATTAAAAAAAAAACATCTTAAAACAAAACGATCAACGGGTCGACAATCGATCAATTAAATTTTTTTATTATACAGGCAACAAAGTAAAACTCGTGTCAATGTGACATTAACGTCAAACGAAACATACTCGTTGTTGTATTTATGGTTTTATTTTCGCAAATCCGTGTGTTTTTTTTACTATTTTGCGACTTGGGCTACGTATTTAGGATTCTGACGGTTATTATTTTCATTGTATCAATTGCGACATATCGCCCACAGGATCCTCCTGCTACGACAAATAGAAGAGGAAAGCATTCTTTTAGTTTTAGAACACAGTCAGTAGTTCAGTTAGAGATATGGGTTGCACCATGCACCTCCAGTGGTAAGTACATAGTATATTTCATTAAACTGTGGCCTAGTGCACATTCAAACTGCACTAGGGCCACGGTTTCTCTTTCAGCCAACCCGCAATCATCAATCTTCGCCTTCAAACCGGGCCTGGTCCTTACCGGACGGCGAGCTGCTCGCCGCCCGCATACCCGCGTCTACGGTGGCCGGGAGTTCGATATTGTCTCCCGACCAGAGCGTCTCCTGCTTCGGCTAGAGGCGTGAGAGCGCTGAGAGTCCCGCTCCCTCACGAGCTTCGCCTCCTCCTTTGCCAGCAATAATTGTATATGATGAATTGGATGATTAATAAATCAATATAGGGGAAATGTGATTTTTATTCCTGCTTACTTTTTTCTATAATAGATTGCAAATGATTTTTCGGATTCTTTTTTATCCTCCTTTTTTGTAATATTTACAATGCAGTTAACCGCCGCCGGCGCTTTGGAAACCACACTCACGATGTGTTAATGCCATAAAAATACATTCTAATAAAATTTAATCTACAATAAAGTCTAAATAATGATTTTAATAGACCATAAGAGCGCTGACAGCTTGTAAGAAAACCTATAAAAAAGCAAATGAGGTTAGTTTTGTGCAAGCTAATAATACCCTATTCCTTTTTTTCTCCCATACTGTTATTCTAAATATACTTTAATTTTTTTTTAAAGTAATAATATTGAAATTATTTAATGCAATAACCTTTGCTGTACAGCCAGGCCCAACTTTGTATGAACTTTCGTCAGTCTACTTTAAGTAAAAAATAACAATTAACGGGTTCGATGCAGTGATTAAAGGAACTAGAAGATGCAGTAAATAAAAATTTAGTCTCTGTAATTTTGTATCGCCGGGGGACATACATACAATGGCTGTCTTGCAAAGCTATATTAAGTATCTTGTATATAGTTTTCAATGTTTACATTGTTACATATAACACATAATTAAATTTAATATTTTGCGTTTCTTGCGTAATGTTAATTTGCGTGCTATTGGAGAGCACAAAGTTCTCATAACTGAACAGACTGATTGGCTTCTGGGGAGTTTGTTACGCCACTTCATCCCAGCTCTGAAGTAGGTACTAGAAAATGGCGTTCTTGGGGATGTTCAAAAAGTGCTAATTCTCAGTCTAGTTCGAAGAAGTTTTCTTCACCGGTGTTTTTTTTTTTTATAAAGCATTTCACAAGCTACAATTCTTGCCATCGTTACTCTCCGCGATGAAGCAAAGGATTCACGAATAAGCAGCGCAAAGATTTATATCGACACAACTCGCGGGGCGGACGTTTAACGGAAGCTCTGATTTACGAGTTTCACCGCGACACGCCTCGGCTTTGATGTGCCGCTGCATGATATAATTATAGATGTTCATTACTTGGACTATGGTTTTGGAGAAAAGTAAATGTGCTGTCTGTCGTTAACTCATATTTTCATTTCTATATGAAGAACCACAGTTTATTATCCTCATGTTTTGGAGAATAAAGAAAGAAAGAAAGCAAATACATTTATTTAATAAAAAACAAGTGTTTCATTCCGTATTATAAGTACAAAAAATAAAGCATACGGATTTAAAATTATTTAATCTGAGATATTTTTCAAGTCAGCACTGTTTATCTATCCAATCACTACTAAACATTATATATATATTTTTTTAATAATTATAAACTAGCGCTTGACCGCAATCCCGCCTGATGGTAAGCAATGATGCGATCGTTGATGGTAAAGCGCGCTAGTTTATTAAGAACCTATTGACTCTTGAGGAAGGAAGACGGCAGTTGAGCGAGATGATGCAATGTTAAACCCAACAACACGACCAACGATGCTGCGCCAAAGGGAAATTGATCTGAAGACCCTCCACGACCAAACTCCCGACACAACAACATTTGGCGCATCGTGGGTACCCGGCACATATCGCAACACAACTGCTCAGACCCGTCCTCCGTACGGCTTCACCAGACATCATGCCGGAACACGACGAATCGCTTGGCGGCAAGACTTTGTCTGGTGGGTGGTAACTTCTGCCGGCGGCCGTTTTATCAAATTGAAAAAAAAATCTGTACCTATTGGCGTGGAGACCTAGAGTAGTTGGGGTACTGAGGCCAAGAAGCTCATTTGTGAGAAAATGAGTGACTCGCGCTCCGGCAACAAAATAAAAAAAAAACCGACAGTTTCGCACCGGAGAAGTGCCCTGTATGCCTAGTATGAGTTTTCATGACGAGACTTGATCGTCGAAATCCAGTGTGTTTGGCGCTCTCATTGGTTGAGAGTTCTTACAACCTTGAAGCGGGCCAATCGATGAACCAAACGCGCTCGATATCGACGATCGAGTTTTGTAATGAAAACTCATACTGGGCCTACTAGTCCGCGTCTCAATACGAAGTGACTTGTGGTCTTGTGGAGACATGAGGAACAGGGAGTAAAGTTCACTCATCCTCCATAGAAAAGGGAGGATCCTCCGACCAGACGGGTGTTATGTCTGACGGGCACTTGCCCCAAAGCTTGAAATTAGGAAGTTGTATGTATGTTCTACAGTCCCTACTTACCAAAACGACTAGGTCCACGTAACTTTCAAATTAACGTTACTGCGTTTACCCAACTACTATGTAACTCAAATGAGCAACTCTTATGAAAACGACACCGACGATCCAGGTCAAATATATTATTAAATTTTGAGCTAGGGTGAATAAACTCTGGTAAAGATGTCGCCGCTCCATTCCGTGTGCCCTTGGAACGCAAGACTCGTACCGCTCTCGCATATAGGCTGTTGTGTTTTTTTTATTCTCCTCGGTGGTAGGCCGTAACATCGGCCGCTGGCAGAAGTTACCACCCACCAGACAAAGTCTTGCCGCCAAGCGATTTGTCGTGATGTCTAGTGAAGCCGTACGGAGGACGGGTCTGACAGTTGTGTTGCGATGTGTGCCGGGTACGATACGCCAAATGTTGTTGCGTTGGGAGTTTGGTCGTGGAGGGTCTTCAGATCAATCTCCCTCTGGCGCAGCATCGTTGGTCGTGTTGTTGGGTTTAACAATGCATCCCCTCGCTCAATTGCCGTCTTCCTTCCTATTGGCTCAGTTTTTCTATCAGTGAATAGGCTCTTAATAAACTAGCGCGGTTTACCATCAACGATCGCATCACTGCTGTGATAGAGAGAGTTTAGACGCGATTATAAACATGGCAACTACAAAAAAATAAAGGGGCTGTTTTTGAAGACTAAAATTCCATGGCATATAAATTACTTTCGGTATATTTGAGGTATCATTGATTGCATCATTACTAGATGCCACCAGCACGCGTAGAATAAGGCCCATAAAAAAAAGGTTTTGTCGATGTAAGAATACACAAGGTGACTGATTCAATCTAATCTAATCAATTTGATTTCTAAAGGAATCTGTCCATTCGTCTATCTACTCGTTCCTATGGCTGGCATGCTACGCGTGTAGAGGAGTCAATGGTAAAATGCGAGTTTTAGTTTTAAAACCGATGGCTAATGTAACCGAGTTAAATTGCGACAGATGTTTAGGAC
The DNA here is from genome assembly GCA_037179545.1 of Sesamia inferens. Classification (NCBI taxonomy): domain Eukaryota; kingdom Metazoa; phylum Arthropoda; class Insecta; order Lepidoptera; family Noctuidae; genus Sesamia; species Sesamia inferens. The sequence continues at coordinate 10,584,861 of CM073951.1, read as the reverse complement.
GACAAAAGTATTCTTATGAATGCACTTTATACCATTGACATAAGGTGCATTCGTATCGTATACTAATTGGCATATTGCGTGACATATCTTACTTAACTTTCAAGCCCTATATCTTGAGACCTAGGCATTGTAGAGGTACTATCTAAAAATGCATTACTAGGCCTATGATGTACAATCGAACAGGACAGGTTTCATCAATGTTGACAACGAAGTGTCGACATGGAAATTACTAGAAACTCGTTTCTTGTGAAGTATTCGTAGACCAGTACCTGCTGAACGTACTCGAAATTAAGCGCTGTTATTATTACTTCTTGAGAGGCTGGTGTTGTAACCACTAGGCCACCACGACTTTACGCCTGTCAAGTATGAGTGCGCAGGTTCGATTCCAGGACAGACAAGTACCAGTAATAACTTCTGTGGTGTTATTGTGTGTGTACGACTCTGACTTAGTGGACACAATCGAAAACTTCGGTGCGACCCTGGCCCAGGAGGCATCGGTCCTCGTGGACCCCGTCACGACGTGCTGACGGTCTCTTTGAGGCGCGCGTAAAACAACGCGCCGACGAGCCGGGCCTGGTCCTTACCGGGCGGTGAGCTGCCCACTGCTCGCCGCCCGCAAGTCCGCGCCTCCGGTGGCCGGGAGCTCTATGTTGCTGAACCTTATATTTCAAGTACCTAAGCTTTGCTAGTTTTGAACTTAAACGATTCCCACATTCACAGCCATGAAGCTTCTCCCAGTTGCAATAATGTCCCTTTGTGCCGATTGGCCTAGTTCTGTTCTATCTCCTGCTTGTTATGGAGGGAAGTGGAAAAAAAATTTTTTTTTTCTTACTCCTCCGCTATTCTTTTCAGATTAATTTCGTTGCGGGACCCAAGACAGTTGAATCGTTTCTCCGGGACTCGTCGAGCTTCATTGCTCGGCGTTTTTCTGCCGGTCTCCACTGTTGACTCTGGCTTTCAGGAGTTGCAGTGGGTGGGAAAAAGTGTGGCGGGTTTTGTCCCATTAAAAAAAAAGCCATGAAGTTAAAACTCACAAATTGTGGGGTTCAGCACCCCAACTGTGTCCACACCATTAATCACAGCCTCAATAATTTTAAAAGAGGTTACTAATACATTGCTTCATATATTAGAAAAAATTGTATGCTCAACAACGAAAATAACGCAATGAAATTGACAAAGTGATGGCTGTTCCTACCGTTACCGTTACGCAATTACCGCAGAGCCCACAGAATATTTCACGATAACATCAAAATCTAAACATTGTAACCGCCAAACATAGAAATAGTCAATCAATTAGATGACTTGCGAGTAGCTGGGAGTAAACTGTGGGGACGAGCGGTCACAATGTTGCCATGTGTCGCTAACTAGCCCGGGAACGCACTGAGTTTAGGAAACGCCGCTGTTTTTGTACCAGTTGAAAGATAAATAGGAATGGTGAAGGGTAAAACATCTTGTGGAAGCCGTGTTCTGTAACTATCTCACGGTCAAAACTCCTAAGTTTTTAAAAGCTCCACTGCCAAGCAGAGGCGCGCGTGGACGGCTTTCACGCCGTCATACGCAAGCGAAGTGGGTCTTTAATGGTGCGCGTGCGCGGCAGCCCCAACGCCATCCTGGCCGCGTGCGCAGGCCGATGGGATTCAATATTAATAGCGCACTAATAGGCCTACACGCAAAAGCTAGTGCCTGAAATATTTTCAATGTTTTGTTTTATTATTATGCTGTTACTAACATAGGCTAAGAATATAGTTACTAACAAATTATGGAAGCAATTCTGAAATAAAGCTTATTATTATTATTATTTCATCTAAAGTGACCGTGGAGTGAGTGTTATTCCAATCAATGTTAGAGATTGACACCAATGACAGCTCAATTTTTGAAGCGATATTTTTACAAATTCGATCATCATCATCACCATTTTAGCCGAAAGACGTCCATTGCTGGACTTAGGCCTTCCCTAAGGATCACCACGACGACCAATCCAGCGCCTCCCGCATCCATCGGTTTCCTGCGACCTTCGCCAGGTCGTCGGTCCACCTTGTTGGGGACCTACCCACGCTGCGTCTTCCGGTGCCTGGCGCATCGTACCCGGCACACATCGCAACACAACTGCTCAGACCCGTCCTCCGTACCGCTTCACCAGACATCATGCCGGAACACGACGACTCGCTTGGCGGCAAGACTTTGTCTGGTGAGTGGTAACTTCTGCCGGCAGCCGATGTTATGGCCTACCACCGATATTTTTCGAAGACTGTTTTTTAAGTTTGGATCTCGTGGGAATTTCGGAATAAAAACTATTCTTCTATATGTTAGTCTTGGTCTGTGTGCCAAATTTAATCCAAATCTGATTAGCACTTTTTGCGTGAAAAAGTAAAAAACTAGTGCTTGACCGCAATCCTGCCTGATGGTAAGCATTGATGCAATGGTTGATAGTAAAGCGCACTAGTTTATTACGAGCCTATTTACTTTAGCCTTGAAGACACTCAAATTGTAGTCCAATGGAAACACCGCCGCTGGCAAAAAGTTCCAGTCCCTCGATGCACACGGTATAAAAGACGAGTAATAAATCCATACAAACTTTCACATTTATAATATCGAGTAGGATGTTAGTCTGATATTAATAAACAATTTTAGTGTTTTCTCTGTATGAGAAAAATGCTGCCATGCAGTGGGATAAAAATAAGCCGGTACAATTAACGACAAAATATATACCATAATATACTGATATGTAACAGCGAACATCAGACGAGTAATTGCGTAATACAGATTCAGTAACAATAGCTTTCATTTTGACAGTTCAACGGCATTCATTGCGTTATTTAAGTTGTTAAGCGTACACATTTTTCGAGCTAATGAAGCAATGGATTAGCAATATACTTCAAAATTATTCAAATTGGTAATAATAGTGTGTACTCATGTAACTTTTCTAAGTTATATACTTTCTAAGTATATCTTGGACACCAATGACTGATTACAAGGTGAAGGAAAACATCTTGAGAAAACCTGAACTTGAACCTGAGCGTGGTGATTACGCTCAATCCTTCTCTGTATGAGAGGAGACCTGTGCCCAGCAGTGGGACGATAAAAAGATGATGTTGATGATGAGTCTGTACTTACGTGTCCGTTACTAGTCCCGCGCAAAATATACATATACAGGTTGTATCTGACATCGTAACGCAAACTTCGCGAAAAGGCTACACCGCATGCCACTAATAAAATTATGATAGTCATTTATGTCGTTAATGAACGGTTACAGAATTCACAGTGTTTAAAAAAGTGTCGGCTCGGCCTTTGAACGTTGCAAGCGTGCCGCCGCGCGTTTTTGTAGGTACGACGTTGACCCCTGATGTTTTTCGAGTTTTGTTCACATTGCGTTGTTTTGTGTAACTATCGAATTAATTAATTTTTACTTTAAAATCTTAGTGGGTTAATAGAGTATATCAATTGAACGGTCTAACGTGGGTAAAACTACATACTTATATATATTTTTTTAAATCATGAAAAAGCCGACGAAAAATTCCACCACTGGGGGGTTCAGAATCATGTACTGGATCCATGGTACTCGTTTGTGCGTCGATGTCAGATACATCCTTTATGTATTTATACAACTGAAGATATCTGTCCCGGGTTGTTAACATTGTGAAGAGACGGTAAGTGTGTCGGTGACAGTAACCCACGATAATCAATTAATCAAAAGCTGCAGTTAATCTCTGTCACCTACATAACAAAAAACAAAGATAAAAAGAAAAGGCAGGAATATTATAAACAGTAGTGAACCAGAAAGTGACGAAGCCGTACGGAGGACGGGTCTGAGCAGTTGTGTTGCGATGTGTGCCGGGTACGATGCGCCTAATGGTGTTGTCTTGGGAGTTGTGGAGGATCTTCAGATCAATCTCCCTTTGGCGCAACATCGTTGGTCGTGTTGTTGGGTTTAACATTGCATCACCTCGCTCAACTGCCGTCTTACTTCCTATTCGCTTAGTTTTTCTGAGTGACCTATTCACTCTTAATAAACTAGTGCGCTTTACCATCAACGATCGCATCACTGCTTACCATCAGGCGGGACTGCGATCAAGCGCTAGTTTATAATTATAAAAAAAAAAAAATTAAAGTAGCCGTCTATAATTTCCTAGCAGTTAAAAACAGCTCCAGAAAAACCGCTTCCAAAACGCAGCGTTTCTACAATCGAGTGTGTCCACCATATAAAATAACAACATTTTCTAATTCCTAGTGGAAAGGGGTCAAAAACGCGCAGTCACAATAGTTAGCCGGATAATTGATTGAGCCGTTTGGCTTCTATGTAATTTTCGACGGCAAGGGTCCCCGGTTCGATTACCGTACGATGTACTTTCTATTGTAAGTGCTGTATCTAAAAAGCTTGATAAGTACTGGAATGATGTATGTGATTTTATTGTTGTTTCTTTTCGTTGGCCTGTATTCTGTCCCACTGCTGGGCATTGGACCGTAGAGTCCAGTAGACTGGAAGCCGATCCTAACATAGTTGTGAAAAAGCTTGTAATCACTCAATGGTGTCCAAGATTTACTTAGAAAGCATATATAACTTTACTAAGTTATATGTGCTTACATATACCTTTACCAAGTTATAGATTACCACTTTTGACACTTATTGTTAGTACAATAAAGTTCAAAAGTGGTAATGCACTTTTGACCCTTACTGTAAATTCTTTTTTGATGTAACTTAGAAGTTACATTGGTACTTGCCTGACCTGGAATCGAACCCGCATACTCATACTTGAGAGGCTGGTTGGTGTTTTGGTGATGTCTGGTGAAGCCGTACGGAGGACGGGTCTGAGCAGTTGTGTTGCGATGTGTGCCGGGTACGATGCGCCAAATGTTGTTGTGTTGGGAGTTTGGTCGTGGAGGGTCTTCAGATCAATCTCTCTTTGGCGCAGCATCGTTGGTCGTGTTGTTGGGTTTAACATTGCATCACCTCGCTCAACTGCCGTCTTCCTTCCTATTCCCTCAGTTTTTCTGAGTGAATAGGCTCATAATAAACTAGCGCGCTTTACCATTAACGATCGCATCACTGCTTACCATCAGGCGGGATTGCGGTCAAGCACTAGTTTATAATTATAAAATAAAAAAAAAACTACTAGGCCACCAGAACTTCATCAAGTGTTGTATTTTTAAGCCGTTGGTTCCACCTGTCCTTTGTAGATCTTTGACAGTCCTTACAGGTAGTCAGAAGTTTGAAAGTCTGACCAGCAATCTTACCAAAAGGTATCGTATTACCCAGTAACTGGGTTGTGGAGGTCAGATTTGCAGTCGTTCCAACTAAAATAATGGCATTTAGCTGCATCCTGTTACACTCGAAGCCTACTCCAAAACGTAGTTGTGAAAAGGTTAGCGCAGATGATATAACAAAAAGTAGAAACAACGAGACTACACGTCAAGCAATATATTACCAGTATAAACTGACTTTTGATTGTACGTAAAAGCTATATGATGCTAGGTCACCTAAAACTGGAATAACATAACCTTGTACGTAGCTTTGGGACTTGTAGTATTAGGTCCTTATATATGAAATTGACGTTATGTCGAACTGGCCATTTTGATCTCAAATATCTCCTTTTTGATTTAGAATTCCAAATTCAAATTTATACAGCTATTTACTCATCAATTTGTGTCTCGAAAACCGTATTTCTTTTGTTGCTTTTTCTTTTGATTTTTTCTGTGCGTCATTGAGTTTACAAAATGGAAAATTTCGCCTTATTTACGAATACAAGTTCCGCCGTGGCACCAGTGCTGCAGAAACGGCTCGAAGAATTAATGCTTTTTTGCTTCCAACGTTTTCGTTCTGGAAATTTCAACCTACAGAACAATTCCCGTGGACGGCCTAAGACCAAAGTCGACAATGAAGAATTGAAGGCTATTGTGGAAGCGGATCTATTGCAAACTACGTCCGAGTTAGCTGCAGGCTTCGTTGTTAGTGATAAAACTGTTTTAATCCACTTGAAACAAACTGGGAAGATAAGAAAGCTCGAAAGGTGGGTACCTCATGAATTGAGTGAAGCAAACCGACAAACGCGCGTCAATAATGAAGGGATTTTAAATCGAATCATTACCCGTGATGAAAAGTGGATACTCTACAACAATAGGAAGCGCACATCGCAATGGCTGAACCCCGGTGAACCATCCAAATTCTGCCCCAAGAGAAAATTGACTAGAAAAAAGTTATTGGTCAGCGTTTGGTGAACTAATGCCGGTGTGGTGCACTACAGCTTCCTTAAATCTGGCCAGACGATTACTGCAGATCTCTACTGTGAGCAGCTCCACATAATGATGGATAAACTAGCAGCTAAACAACCGAGACTGGTCAATCGCACAAGGTCACTGTTGCTTCAGAACAACGCGAGACCACAGACTGAACAAAAGACTGCTACCAAATTAGAGGAGCTTCAATTGGAATGTTTAAAACATCCACCGTACTCCCCGGACCTTGCTCCAACAGACTGCCATTTTCTTTAGAAATTTAGATAACTTTTTGCAAGGTAAAAATGCAACTCCGATGGCAGTCCAAACCGCCTTCAAAGATTTTATTGATTTCCGTCCTAATGTTATTTCTAGAAAAGGCATACACAAACTACCTATGAGATGGCAGAAGTGCATAGATAGCAATGGATCATACATTGATTAAATAAATATATTATATTATATTAAAAAAATAAACGACTTTTATTCCTCCCATACAAAACGCCAATTTCATATTTAAGGACCTAATATTAGTATTTCTTCTGTATCGTTCCAATTTTAGTATATGTACTGCCGAAGCAAGTACACAGAGTTACAAGAAGATAAACTAAAAGTATGCCAGAATTCAATGGAAAGAAGCATCTTGGGTATAAAAAAGGAGGGATAGAGTAAAATTGCAAACAATTAAGGAAAAGACCAAATTTAAAAATGCACACAAAGCCTACAGACAGCTCAAATGGTGGTGGACGGGACATATGTCGAGAGAAAATATAGAAAAATGGAGTAGGTTAATAACAGAATGGTATCCAAGGGATGGAAAAAGAAGCAGAGGCAGACAAAACAAAAGATGGGAAGATGACTTGCGGAAAATAGCTGGCCCAATATGGAGCCGATTAGCAAGAGACAGGAACACGTGGAAATCTTTAGAGGAGGCCTTTGTCGACAGACAAGCTGTTCAACAAAAGCAACCAGTTGCCGATTACTTTAATACAAATTAGAATTAGAATATATATTTGGTTATTAGCAAGTAGGCATGTATGAATTCGTTGTAAAAAGAAACAGCAATTAAAGGCTATTTTATTATTAGTATTTCTTAATTATGTATGTACATACATATAAATAAAAAAACACTACAAATAAAAGAAAGAAAAAACCACTTAATTTTTTAGGACGCCCTCGTAAAGAACGTGTCGTGTTTCCCGACTATTTAAAAAGATAGTAATTTTTCTTACGGGAGGGTTCCGTACCTTAGTGTGTCCTTGGGGATACCGAGATGTAATGGCATGTGTCACGCATCAACGTAAGCAGGGATGCTTCTATGTTTATAGATCAGGATGCTGGGAGGCCAGAAAGTTTTACATAGGTAGATCGGGTTCTTTCTTTATCTTTTATATCATGTAATCTATAATTTTTCTAGCTACACCGTTCCGGTTCGCCCGCACGAGTTTCTAGCTGCACCGTTCCGGTTCGCCCGCACGAGTTTCTAGCTGCACCGTTCCGGTTCGCCCGCACGAGTTTCTAGCTGCACCGTTCCGGTTCGCCCGCACGAGTTTCTAGCTGCACCGTTCCGGTTCGCCGGCATGAGTTTCTAGCTACACCGTTCGGGTTCGCCCGCACGAGTTTCTAGCTACACCGTTCGGGTTCGCCGGCATGAGTTTCTAGCTACACCGTTCCGATTCGCCCGCACGAGTTTCTAGCTACACCGTTCCGGTTCGCCGGCATGAGTTTCTAGCTACACCGTTCCGGTTCGCCCGCACGAGTTTCTAGCTACACCGTTCCGGTTCGCCGGCATGAGTTTCTAGCTACACCGTTCCGGTTCGCCCGCACGAGTTTCTAGCTACACCGTTCGGGTTCGCCGGCATGAGTTTCTAGCTACACCGTTCCGATTCGCCCGCACGAGTTTCTAGCTACACCGTTCCGGTTCGCCGGCATGAGTTTCTAGCTACACCGTTCCGGTTCGCCCGCACGAGTTTCTAGCTACACCGTTCCGGTTCGCCGGCATGAGTTTCTAGCTACACCGTTCCGGTTCGCCCGCACGAGTTTCTAGCTACACCGTTCGGGTTCGCCGGCATGAGTTTCTAGCTACACCGATCCGATTCGCCCGCACGAGTTTCTAGCTACACCGTTCCGGTTCGCCAGCATGAGTTTCTAGCTACACCGTTCCGGTTCGCCCGCACGAGTTTCTAGCTACACCGTTCCGGTTCGCCGGCATGAGTTTCTAGCTACACCGTTCGGGTTCGCCGGCATGAGTTTCTAGCTACACCGTTCCGATTCGCCCGCACGAGTTTCTAGCTACACCGTTCCGGTTCGCCGGCATGAGTTTCTAGCTACACCGTTCCGGTTCGCCCGCACGAGTTTCTAGCTACACCGTTCCGGTTCGCCGGCATGAGTTTCTAGCTACACCGTTCCGGTTCGCCCGCACGAGTTTCTAGCTACACCGTTCGGGTTCGCCGGCATGAGTTTCTAGCTACACCGATCCGATTCGCCCGCACGAGTTTCTAGCTACACCGTTCCGGTTCGCCAGCATGAGTTTCTAGCTACACCGTTCCGGTTCGCCCGCACGAGTTTCTAGCTACACCGTTCGGGTTCGCCGGCATGAGTTTCTAGCTACACCGTTCGGGTTCGCCCGCATGAGTTTCTAGCTACACCGTTCCGATTCGCCCGCACGAGTTTCTAGCTACACCGTTCCGGTTCGCCGGCATGAGTTTCTAGCTACACCGTTCCGGTTCGCCCGCACGAGTTTCTAGCTACACCGTTCGGGTTCGCCGGCATGAGTTTCTAGCTATACCGTTCCGATTCGCCCGCACGAGTTTCTAGCTACACCGTTCCGGTTCGCCGGCATGAGTTTCTAGCTACACCGTTCCGGTTCGCCCGCACGAGTTTCTAGCTACACCGTTCGGGTTCGCCGGCATGAGTTTCTAGCTACACCGTTCGGGTTCGCCCGCATGAGTTTCTAGCTACACCGTTCCGATTCGCCCGCACGAGTTTCTAGCTACACCGTTCCGGTTCGCCGGCATGAGTTTCTAGCTACACCGTTCCGGTTCGCCCGTACGAGTTTCTAGCTACACCGTTCCGGTTCGCCGGCATGAGTTTCTAGCTACACCGTTCCGGTTCGCCCGCACGAGTTTCTAGCTACACCGTTCGGGTTCGCCGGCATGAGTTTCTAGCTACACCGTTCCGATTCGCCCGCACGAGTTTCTAGCTACACCGTTCCGTTCGCCGGCATGAGTTTCTAGCTACACCGTTCCGGTTCGCCCGCACGAGTTTCGATCCTGATTTTGATCTTAATTTTGAAGAAAAAACAGGAACAACAAACTGTAGGCCATACAAATATTTGATCCATGCGGGAATCGAACCCGCGGCACGCGGCGCAGCAGTCAATAATAAAATATATAACAAAATAAATACATAAAAATATGTTAAAACTGCTAGTAAGACTAATTATCATATGAATATGATACTGATTTATAATCTGTGTGCCAAATTTCATGCAAATCCATTCAGTAGTTTTTACTTGAAGGAGTGACAACTATACATCTAAACTCCATAGTTTGGTTTGGTTATAAATCTGATTAATTATAATATTAGCAGTGTAAGTAGGATGGTATTAAAATAAACATGGACAAAACGAAAGTCATGTCTAAAGCCAATGTTGTACCGACTCCTCTAAAGATTGGAGACTCTGTTATCATAGCTGATGGCAGTTACGTATACCTGGGACAAACTATCCAGTTAGGAAGGTCCAACTTCGAGAAATCGGTCAATCGGCGAATCCAACTCGACTGGACTGCTTTCGGGAAGCTGAAATACCACAGTGTCTCAAGACAAAAGTCTTCGACCAGTGTGTGTTGCCAGTGTAGACTTATGGAATTGAGACGTGGTCGCTAACATTAGGCCTTATAGGAAAGGCAATGGGGAGAGCTATTAGCCCTCCCCATTGAAACCACAGTGAAACCAGTGAAACCCCAAGCATCACAGCCCTTGGCAATGATGCTTGGGGTTTCACTTCGTGATCGAATCAGGAATGAGGAGATCCGCAGAAGAACGAGAGTAGCCGACATAGCCCTAAAGTGGCAGTGGGCCGGGCATGTTGCCCATAGGACAGATGTCCGAAAGGCAGTAAGGTTCTGGACTGGCGGCCACTTACCGGAAGACGCAGCGTAGGGAGGCCCCCAACAAGGTGGACCGATGACCTGGTGAAGGTCACGGGAAGCGGATGGATGCGGGCAGCAGAAGACCTGCATCGTGGAAAGCCTTGGGGGAGGTCTTTGTCCAGTAGGACCTCTACAAGCTAAAGAAGAATATGAAATGGAATAGACGACTTCTTTATTGATTAGTAAATTTTTTAAGATGGCTGTTTTGCCATTATTTTTCCGGTTATAATAATTAATCATTGGTTTTTGTGGCTCACACAACGATTTGTGCGATGTTCATTTTTATTGTATGTATGGAGCAGGTCAAGCTACCCGGAACTGTGAAATATTTCCAATCAACCTTTTTTTTTTTTTTATTAAATATAAACCAGCGCTTGACCGCAATCCCGCCTGATGGTAAGCAGTGACGCAATCGTTGATGGTAAAGCGCACTAGTTTATTAACAGCCTATTCACTCTAGCCTTGAAGACACTCAAATTGTAGTCCGACGGAAACACCGCCGCCGGCAGATTGTTCCAGTCCCTCGATGTACGCGGTATAAAGGACGACGCGAAACGCTTCGTCCGGATCGTAGAGGTGTTAACAACATAAGGGTGGAAACTCGCCGTAGGACGGGTCGTCCGATGGTGGAACGGAGATGGGGGAATTAAATCGTGCAATTCCCTCACACACTCCCCGGAATGTATCCTATAGAACACCGAAAGGCTGGCTACTCTACGCCTGTGCTCTAGGCTTTGGAGACCAACTCGAGTTAAATCAGGGTCACCAATCAGCCTCTTCGCACGCCTCTCCACTGAATCCAAACCTTAAGCCTTAATGTTTTAATGATAAAGTTGAAAATACACTATTGACAGCGCACACTTAACTTTTCACGGTTAGCTTTTACAGAATCAATCGGCTGTTTGAAAAGGAGAATTGAGATGAATAGGTTCCGTCAAACTGAAAGGAGTGGAGGGAGGGCTTTGTCCAAGACTGAGGGCGTAGTTGACGCATCACTCACTCAAGTAGGAGAAATCTGTCCCTCTCCTACTTGAGTGAAAGTCAAACGCTGCCGAAGTAGCTCTTTGTCTCTCGTTCCGCGCTCTCGCCTGCATTACAAGCCTCAAATGGAACGGGGTAACGCCGCATGAGTCAAGTTTTTCGTGCGTGCAGCCGGCTCCATCGAATTATAAGACGTTGTCACGTCAAAAATAAATCTGTAAGTTAATGCTGCCTACACGAGCTCCGCCGTTTTACTTTACTCATTACGGTACCCCAAAATCGTAGCCGTGTCCAGCGACAATATGTCGCCGCATCAAATTATTGGACCCCAGCTCTCTACCCACCCCCCTGCCCCAGTGATTAATGATACGACATCAACCACTATGCGATTAACAATTTATATTATTACTTGTCCCATATTGATAGTGTGTAAGAAAAATTTAATGAAAATGAAGAACCAAAATGTCCACTATTTTCAGTAAAGACAAATATATTTTTTTTTTTTCTGAGATATCAACGAATGGGCCATTTTTTATGGGACCTCATTAGATGGTCTTACCCGCTCTAAGCGGCGCGGAAAGGCGTGTCTGACCTTTACTGACTAAAACCAACTCATGTTTCTTCGTTTGCCTGTGCGCCAGGGAACTTTGACGCTCAAGTTGGATATTTAAAGGAGAGCCTGCAATTTTTGGGGTTATTCTCTAAAGTTCACTGGTTACCTCGCTCAAGCAAGCGCTTGCATTTCGAAAGAGAAAACATTTGTTTTCGACGTATTACGGATTCACAACTTCGAAATTCGAATGCTGCTTGCATTCGAATTTCGAAGGCAATATGCGGGCGGTCTTTCTGTATGACCACAAATTAAGAGTCTTCAAGGCTAGAGTGAATAGGCTCTTAATAAACAAGCGCACTTTACCATCAACGATTGCATCACTGTTTACCATCAACGACTGCATCACTGTTTACCATCAACGATTGCATCACTGTTTACCATTTATTTTTTGTTCTGGATGGGAAATCCTCCCGCTCTGGGCGAAGCGGAAGGGAGTGTCAGACTTTTACTAATTAAAACCCAGCCGTGTTTTTTTTTTTTTTTTTTTTTTTTTTTTTTTTTTTTTTTTTTTTTTTTTTTTTTTTTTTTTTTTATTATTAAAATATAAACCAGCGCTTGACCGCAATCCCGCCTGATGGTAAGCAGTGACGCAGTCGTTGATGGTAAAGCGCACTAGTTTATTAAGAGCCTATTCACTCTAGCCTTGAAGACACTCAAATTGTAGTCCGACGGAAACACCGCCGCCGGCAGATTGTTCCAGTCCCTCGATGTACGCGGTATAAAGGACGAGGCGAAACGCTTCGTCCGGATCGTTGAGGTGTTAACAACATAAGGGTGGAAACTCGCCGTACGACGGGTCGTCCGATGGTGGAACGGAGATGGGGGAATTAAATCGTGCAATTCCCTCGCACACTCCCCAGAATGTATCCTATAGAACACCGAAAGGCTGGCTACTCTACGCCTGTGCTCTAGGCTTTGGAGACCAACTCGAGTTAAATCAGGGTCACCAATCAGCCTCTTCGCACGCCTCTCCACTGAATCCAAAGTGGCCAGGTGACACTTAGCAGCACCAGCCCAAATGTGGCTGCAGTACTCCACACACGAACGGACCTGTGCTTTGTACAACATTAGAAGCTGCCCTGGTGTGAAGTACTGCCGGACCTTCGCGATTACACCAAGTTTTCTGGCAGCCACCTTGGCCTTGGACTCAATGAACCGCCCAAAGTTTAGGTTCGAGGAAATCTCAACACCCAAAAACTGAAGGCGGTCGGTACACTCCAAGGATACATTCCGAAAAGTAGGAGCCAAGGTGAACGGGCTCCTTTTAGCGGTGAAGAGACACGCCTGCGTTTTGGCGGCATTGAATGCTACAAGATTGGCATTGCCCCATTCGGAGACTGCCTGAAGTGCAACACTCGTTCGCTCTACCATGGCCTCTCTATCGGACCGGATTGATTCCCTACTAGCCCGAGCATCCGGCAGGTATCTCTCCACAACTGTGCTGTCGTCTGCATACCCATAGATACCGGGCATCAGCAGATCGTTAATGTGCAGCAAAAACAGAGTTGCAGAGAGAACAGACCCCTGAGGAACACCGGCATTAGTCGACATGGGCTCAGATGAGCATCCGTCAACAACAACTCGGAGGGACCGTTCCGTCAGGAAGTCTTTTACCCAGCCAGTCAGGCTAGGGGAAATGCCGTACGCTGGAAGCTTACTCAAAAGGCCAGCGTGCCATACCCGGTCGAAGGCCTTCGAGACATCAAGGGAGACAGCAATCGCCTCCCCATTTCTCTCGAGGGCCTCGCCCCACAAGTGAGTGGCATACACTAGTAGGTCCCCAGTTGACCGATTGCGGCGACACCCGTACTGTCGGTCACTGAGGAGATCGTTACCTTCCAGGTATGCCAAGAGGCGCGAGTTCAATACACGCTCCATAATTTTGCAAAGTATGGAGGTGATCGAAATCGGCCGATAGTTGGTAGGATCGGCACGACTACCCTTTTTGGGCACGGGCTGCACGTTGGCAAGCTTCCAGGACTTGGGCACTATACCAGTCCCAAATGAGAGGCGGTACAAGCGTGTCAATACAGGAGACAACTCGGGCGCACATGCTTTTAGAACAATCGCTGGTATACCATCCGGACCACCAGCCTTATTCACGTCCAGACGACACAGTGCTCTCAGAACCTCCTTGTTCCGAATGCGAACCTCAGGCATTGAAGTACCGCAATGGGGTAAAATAGGTGGAGTAGCACTGCCAGTATCAAGACGTGAATTATGGGCAAAGAGAGATGCAAAGAGACCTGCTTTCTCTCTCGCCGTATGAGCCAGTGTTCCATCAGGCCTAACCAGCGGAGGCAGTGAGGGCCGACAGAAGTTCGCCTCGACCGATTTGGCAAGGGACCAAAAAGATCTGCTACCGGAAGGCTGCGCAGATAACTTGTTGCCAATATGGGTAATACGGTCGAAGCGAGCCTTCTTTAGTGCCTTTTTGTAGGACTTGGCAGCACGGTTAAAGGCTCTCTTCTTCGAGCTTAGATCCGGAGCTCCGCGGTCACGAGCGTCAACCCAGGTGAGAAATGCCGTGTGCTTACGCTGTTCGGCTTGGGCACAGTCGGCATTGAACCATGGGCGAGCCGAGCCACCGACGGGCACGTCTTTATAGGGAATAAAATATTCCATAGCTTGACGCACCACATCGGTTATAGCATCCACACAGCTCGACGGATTGCTAGAAGAGAAGCAGACCTGCTGCCAAGGATAAGACGCAAAGAAATGGCGCATCTCATCCCAGTCTGCTGACCTGTATCGCCACATTCGCCGTTCACCACGAGAGTCGTGATCTGGTGGGGAGAAGGTCGACACAGACTTCACCAGACAGTGGTCTGAAGTTCCCAACGGTGAGGAAACTGTTACAACACACCTGTCCGGATCAGTGGTCAGCAGAAGGTCCAGACAATTGGCAGTATGACCAACTACATCAGGTACCCTAGTCGCTTGCTTTACCAGCTGGGAAAGGCCCATTGAAAGCGCGAAGTTTCGCGCTTCTCTCCCAGCGTGGTCGGTCCTCTGGTACGGGAAAAGCCAGTCCTGATGGCAGGCATTGAAGTCCCCCAGAGCGACGAAGTGTGCGTCAGGGTGCCGCTGCAGTGCATTGTCAGCAGCCTCACTGAGGTGGTCAAATAAACGAGTTGTCTCCTGATCACCGCTGTGCGATCGGTAGACACAAGTGTAAACAATTTTGTCCACACCAGTGTCAACCAACAGCCATAGGGACGAGAAATGAGGGTCTTCGAGGTGACGGAGGCGCCGGCAACAAATGTCATTGCGGACATACACACAGACCCCGGCACGCTGCAGGAAATGGTGCTCCAATGCGTATCCCGGGTAGTTGAGGTATGCCGCATCAGACGGACATCTGATCTGGGTCTCCGTCAAGAAAAGTAGATGGGGCTTCTCAGTCTCAAGGTGGTGATGTACTGCAATGAGATTGGAGTGCAGACCTCGAATATTAGAGAGGTGCACTTTGAAGGAGAGGACGTGCGCCCGCTGTACACACCTACTTTTCTTATTTGACTTTTTCATTTGAAAAAAAAAAAAAAGAGTGAATAGGAAGGAAGACGGCAGTTGAGTGAGGTGATGCAATGTTAATCCCAACAATGCGACCAACGATGCCGGGCCAGAGGGAGATTGATCTGGAGACTGCGGGGACGCCCGAACCCCCCCAGGGATCGCCATCGGGTCCTCTCGTCCGGTCGCCAACCGGCACGATGGGGCCACCCTGGGATTTTTCGCAGTTGGCGGGGCAGCCTTTCATATGTGGCTGGCACACTACTTGGGCCCCCAACTACCTGCGGTCGGCCAGCGGAAAACCGTGCTTCGGATCCCGCTACCCTCCACGACCAAACTCCCGACACGACAACAATTGGCGCATCGTACCCGGCATACATCGCAACACAACTGCTCAGACCCGCCCTCCAAACGGCTTCACCAGACATCATGCCGGAACACGACGAATCGCTTGGCGGCATGACTTTGTCTGGTGGGTGGTAACTACGCCGGCGGCCGATGGTGAGGCCTACCACCGAGAGCTGTTGTTGTTGTTGTGTTGTTTCTTCACTTGCCTGTGCGCCAGAGCCACGGTTTCCTTTTTGCCCAGCCCGCAACCCTGACGCAGGAGGCATCGGTCTTCGTGGACCCCGTCACGATGTGCTGACAGCTCTTTGAGGCGCGCGTGAAACACAACGCGCCGTCGACCCGGGCCTGGTCCTTACCGGGCGGCGAGCTGCCCACTGCTCATCGCCCGCAAGCCCGCGCCTACGGTGGCAGGCAGTTCGATGTTGTCTCCCGACCAGGGCGACTCCTTGGGCGGCTAGAGGTGTGAGGGCGCTGCGAATCCCGCTCCCTCAGGCGCTCTGTCTCTTCCTTTGCCAGCATCACTGCTTCGCAAAAGGAGGTGACGGTCTGCCATACACTCTCGCTCCGGACTATAGCCTGGACCAGGGTCGAATGCAAGAGATCGCCGCCAATCTCCGCCACGAGGACACGGCTGTGACTACTTACCATCCAAACGGAATAGCGGTCAAGCACTAGTTTAGAATAACAAAAAAAAAACATTCCCAAATATCACATCACGTTATGATGAAAGTGACTTTCCACATTTCTTGTATTCCTCCTTTGACGTTACACACAAAGGCACTTTTAAACTATTGTTACACATTGGTGGCACAATAAAAGGTCCAGTGTTCGCCACAAATGTATGATTGATTGCTGTATACCTTTTTTCTGGGTACAATGTAGTTATTTCATTACACGTCTTTGCGATATATAATACCCTTGGCTTCAGAATGACTTTTGTGTGCTTACGTCATAATGATGGGTAATTTATTTTTATGAGTAAGCTGAAATATTTCGATTTTATATTATATTGCTGTATTATTTATTTATCAGTTAGATTGAGCTCATCAATTTGAGTTATGGATAAAATATTTATATTATAAAACGGTTAGTGCAGAGACTGAGCTGTGCTGCGTATCGCGGGTTCGATTCCCGAACGGAACAAATATTTAAATGGCCTACAAGTAGTTGTTCCGGGTTTGGATGTTTGTGTATGTGAGTTTAAACGTTTGTAAACACACCCATAATACAGGAGAAATTCCTAGTGTGGAGCAAAGTTTTTTTTTGTTTAATATACAATACAACGTTATTTTTTATACGAAACCAGAATACAGTTTGTTCAGAATAAGCAACTGAAACGATTTTAATAATTTTTACACCATATTATATTTTTTCCCAATTTATTTAAAAAATGACGCAGTGTGGTCACCGAGCGCACAACACAGTTCACAGTGGATCATAGTGTCTGTAGTCTCGAGCGAGCGAGCAGTGCGTTGACCATATTTTTGTAGGGACAACCAGGTAACACCAGCTCATAACTTTGTGAATTTTCATGTTTTGCTTTTAGAAATTTTGTACATAAATTCTTTACATAAAAATACTGGACACGTGTTTCGGGTTTCGAATACACAAAACGTTCTATATAGCCTTTGTTTTCCGAACTAACATTAACACTCAACACGGTTTACACTTAAAATAAAGAATATCTGTCAGTTATACCCTGTCCGATCCGTGAAGGTATTGTTAGATATCTAAAATCCCCCTAAAAATATAAATATTATTTCGCAAAAAGAGGTAACTTAATACATGTGCGGTAGGCAATCCATGCGCAGGTGACGGGGGGCAGGGCACGGGGCACGTGGTTGCATCGCTTATAATAATATCGTCAAAATAGTGTTGTCACTTTTTTTAAAATTACCCAATTTCGGGGAAGTTGGAATTAAACCGCGGGAAAAAAGATTATTTCAAAATTCATTAGTATTGTTACTATGATGATTACGTAAAAAATACACACATCAAAAGTGTCTAGGGATCAAGCATTTTTATGCGGATTTCTTGAGATTGAGATGTGGCTTTGTAATAAATTTATGATTTTATAAATTTATATGGATCCTTTTTGGTGCATTTCATAATTTGAATCAGGAACTGTGAATCAAATTCGAGTAAAAGATGAAAATCAGCTGTCAATATTTTCCCTATAAAAACATACAACGCATTGAAGACATTATTAGTGCTACTGTTTCCCTACTACTGATTAAAACCAACGTTATTATGGAGCGGCGACGTCATTTAAGCAGGGAAGAAATGCTCAGAGCCGTGGGAATGATAGAAGCTGGTTCCCGGCAACGTACTGTGGCTTTAGCTCTGAATACAAGTCAGAGTGTTATCAGTCGACTTTGGACACGTTACCGAAGCACTGGTACCGTGGCTGAGCGCCATGGAGGACGGTATCGCTGCACCACACGGAGACAAGACCGATACATTCAAATCTTAACTCGAAGAGCTCCAACAATAACCGCCATGATGTTAGCCGTGAGGCTTCATCACTCTTCAGGGAACTTAATTAGCGACCAAACAGTCAGAAACCGCTTGCATGAAGTGAACCTTCATTCCCGAAGACCGCTACGGGTACCACCTATAGCAATGCACAATCGTAGGATTCGATATCAATGGGCTCTTGAACACAGAAATTGGGCAGAAGAACAATGGCGTTTCGTGTGCTTTTCTGATGAGTCTCGTTTTGGTATGAGACCGGATACAAGAGGTATACGACACTGGAGAACCCCTGGACGCCAACAGCGATTAAAATCCTGCCAGGAAGTCCATCCTTATAGTGGTGGAACCATCATGGTATGGGCGGGTATTTGGAGCGGCGGAAGAACTGAGTTGATTTGGATCAGAGGCAACCTCAACGCTCAAATTTTTTGCTGAGACGATTGTATCAGACGTCATCGTTCCTCTACAAGTGCAAATCGGTCCCTTATTTCAGTTAATGCAAGATAATGCACGACCGCACACCGCAAGAGTTGTAAGACAGACTCTCGCCGCAGCTAACATCAATGTCCTGCCCTGGCCTGCTCAGTCGCCAGACTTGAACCCGATTGAGCATGCATGGGATATGCTACAGAGAAGAGCTCTGCCGAATATGGAGGGTATCCAGTCGCAAGAAGACCTTTTTTTGTTGTTGCAACGAACATGGGCGGCCATTCCACAGCGTGATTTGGATGAACTCATTTTGAGTATGCCAAACCGATGTTCTTGTGTTGTTAGTGTTCGCGGTAGAAACACGGATTATTAATTGTTTAAGTTACCCAATAAAATTTTAGAGAAAACTGTTATTTCAGTCTTTTTTTCGAACTTTTGTGTTAGTGGTTCAAATGTCAAATATCCCTTTATTAGGAAAATGGCAAATTTCTTTATTAATGCAAAGGTGACTTGGTTTATCGTTACTGTGACAAACGAAAACACTTTATTTGATGAATCCTTAAAGAAAATTTTAATTAATATCAATCAGGAGAAAAGTTATTGCAAAAATATGTGTTGATCCCTAGACACTTTTGATGTGTGTATATTATGTTTGGTCATGTGTCTCGCTACCTTTTATTATGCTTATGGGTCGGCCACCCACCAGACAAAGCCTTACCGCCAAGCGATTTGTCGTGTTCCAACATGATGTCTGGTGAAGCCGTAAGGAGGACGGGTCTGAGCAGTTGTGTTGCGATGTGTGCCGGGTACGATGCGCCTAATGTTGTTGTGTTGGGAGTTTGGTAGTGGAGGGTGTTCAGATCAATCTCCCTTTGGCGCGGCATCGTTGGTCGTGTTGTTGGGTTTAACATTGCATCACCTCGCTCCCAAAAGCTGAAGGCACCGAGCGCCTTCAGCTTTTGGGAGTTGTGATTTCCTCGAGCCTAAACTTTGGGCGGTTTATTGAGTCTAAAGCTAAGTTTTCTGCGAGGAAACTTGGCGTTATTGCGAATGTCCGGCGGTACTACACACCAGGATTGTGGATAAGTAATGAGACCTGATGTCGTGTCTAGAGTGGCGGCCACGTACTGGAAGACGCTGTGGAAGGAAGCCCCCAATAAGATGGACCGATGACCTAGTGAAGGTCGCGGGAAGCCGATGCATGCGGGTAGCACAAAACCGGTCACCGTGGAAAGCCTTAGGGGAGAGCTTTGTCCAGCAGTGGACATCTATAGGCTGAAGATGGAGGAGATGTGGAATGTAATGTACTCTACTTGCCTCGCCGCGGAATACAAGTACGATGTTGTTTGTAAGAAAATTAGTTAATTAATCTCTGTATGAGAGGAGACCTGTGCCCAGCAGTGGAACGACAAAAAGGTTGATGATGATGATGATGATGAACCTCTCTTATTCATAAACGATGCTTAAAGTTAACTAGTGATTAGCGATTCTTTAACCATACATTTTTGAGCTTTTAACGTGACTTTTTTTTTAATTAATTATAAACTAGCGCTTGACCGCAATCCCGCCTGATGGTAAGCAGTGATGCGATCGTTGATGGTAAAGTGCGCTAGTTTATTAAGAGCCTATCACTCAGAAAAACTAAGCGAATAGGATGGATGATGCAATGTTAAACCTGAAGACCTGTGATCTGAAGACACTCCACGACCAAACTCCAACACAACAACATTTGGCGCATCGTACCCGGCATTCATCGCAACACAACTGCTCAGACCCGTCCTCCGTACGGCTTCACCAGACATCATGCCGGAACACGACAAATCGCTTGGCAGTAAGACTTCGTCTGGTGGGTGGTAACTTCTGCCTGGGCCGATGTTATGGTTATGGGTTAAGTGACGGGCAAACGTCCAATAATGTATGGCTAATCAATCGCAAATCACTAGTTAACTTTAAGCATTATTTATGAATAAGGGGGAACATGTTACCGCTAGCAATTTCGAAAGCCACATAAAAAACTATTTTATAATTTAAAAAAAAACCGCTCCTTACCTTTAAAATAGGCCGATTACATTTCCAGTGGGTGGATGGGTAGGTGCTCTGATAAAAACTGAAGTACTTATCTAAAGATGCTTACCTGTGGAAGAAGAAAACAATCATTAGTTTAATTGAGGGTAGATACGCTGAACGTCGGTGTGACTTTG
This sequence comes from Sesamia inferens, assembly GCA_037179545.1. Classification (NCBI taxonomy): domain Eukaryota; kingdom Metazoa; phylum Arthropoda; class Insecta; order Lepidoptera; family Noctuidae; genus Sesamia; species Sesamia inferens. The sequence goes on along the minus strand of CM073951.1, from coordinate 10,563,937 downwards.
TCTTACTACCCACATTTGTAAAGAGTTTTGCTTGGTATTTTATTATAAATAAGTTATAATTTTTGCGTAAATAATACAATCTAGTTGTCCGAGCAAACGTTGTTTTGCTTTAAACATTTTTGACGTGACAACGTTTATTAAATTGGTACGGCGTGGAGTCATTCTCGAAAACACCGTAACGGCCGAATCTGACGCCACACGGAGTCCACGCCTCTTTACCCCCACCCCTAGAGCGTGTGTCACACTCGTGCGCGAGGTCTATTACCATGTAATAGACGTTGTCACGATCAAATATCGGCAGTAGACGGAGTTCTACAGACAACCAATTTTTTATCATGTTTATTTTGCTATATAAAGGGTGTACCTGACATCGACGCACAAACGAGTACCATGGAGCCAGTACATGATTCTGAACCCCCCCAGTGGTGGAATTTATCCTCAGTTTTTCCTGAATAAAAAAAATATGTTTTTTTCTAAGAAATGTTAGATAGAAGTGTGAAAATTTAAGGTTTGTAAGTATATTATAAAAAAAATAATACATGTGTTAGGGGTGGACAACCTTGTTTCACTTAAGGACAGGAAAAAAAAACATAGCAGCAGAGTCTCAGACATACTGAATATGCACATAAAAGGAGACGGGCGAAAGTTCATACAAAGTTGGGCCTGACTGTACAATAACGATTATTGCATTAAATAATTTCAATATTATTACTATTTAAAAAATAAAGTATATTTAGAATATCAGTATGGGAGAAAATAGAAATAGGGTATTATTAGCTTGCACAAAACTAACCTCATTTGCTTTTTTAGAAGTTTACTGACAAGCTGTCAGCGCTCTTATGATCTATTAAAATAATTATTTAGACTTTATTGTAGACTAGATTTTATCAGAATGTATTTTTATGGCATTAACTCATCGTGAGTGTGGTTTCCAAACCGCCGGCGGCGCTTAACTGCATTGTAAATGTTACAAAAATGGAGGATATACATTTAGAAATTAATGAAGTGTGGTTACCAAGCACACTAAATAGCTGATGGTAGGTATAAGGCGCGGGCGGGCGATGCGATGACCACATTTTCTTGGGACAACCAAATAAGATAACATACTCATAACTTTGTGGTTTTTTCGTTGTGTTTAAAAGAAACAAGAATATAATGAAGAAATAAACAATGAGATTATGAGACTACATTACCGTTGTGATGATTCCGCTAGATTGTACGAATACTACGAATGTGCTCGAGAAAAGGAGATTATTAAATAAAGTAACATCAAATCAGCCACGTGAGGTTAGTACAATGTATGTATAATAGTGTTTCCCATTGCCATGACGACGCATGGTCAATCTATGTGTTCTTGAATAATGAAGGTAGTTTGTTCATCGATCGCGGAGACGTAACTTTTGATTGTTTTCACATAGTTATGTGTGCAATGGAGAGCGCTATGCTTGGGGTTTCACTGCGCGATCGAATCAGGAATGAGGAGATCCGCAAAAGAACGAGAGTAACCGACATAGCCCAAAGAATTGCAACACTAAAGTGGCAGTGGGCTGGACACATTGCCCGTAGGACCGATGCCCGATGGGGCCGACGGCCGATTTCTCGAGTGGCGACCACGCACCGGAAGACGTAGCGTGGGTAGGCCCCGACAAGGTGGACCGACGACCTGGTGAAGGTCGCGGGCAACCGCTGGATGCGGGAAGCGCAGGACCGGTCGTCGTGGAGAACCTTGGGGGAGGCCTATGTCCAGCAGTGGACGTCTTCGGCTGAAATGATGATGATGATGTGTGTGGGGTGTAGCTTAGTTCAAATGTCGGGATAAATGAAGGCGAACATACTTACGGGAAATATTGAACACAATGTGAGCTAAATCATAATAACACCCGCACAGGTTGATCGATCAGTGTCGCTATCATGAGCTTTCATTACGAGACTCGATCACATCTTTTTTCTTAATCCTCCGCTATTCTTTTCTGATTAATTTCGTTGTGGGACCCAAGACAGTTGAATCGTTTCTCCGGGTCTCCTCGAGCTTCATTGCTCGGCATTTTTCTGGCGGTCTCCACTGTTGATTCTGGCTTTCAGGAGTTGCAGTGGGTGGGAAAAAGTGTGGCGGGTTTTGTCCCAAAAAAAAAAGAAATCGATCATACGCATCGAGCGCGTTTGGCGCTCTCATTGCTTGAGACTTCTTACAACCTTGAAGTGGGCCAATCGATGAGACAAACGCGATCAGTAGATTAAGACCCACTCCCTCTTATAAAGAGGAGGCCCGTGTCCCAACAGTGGGAACCATATAGGCTGATTATGTATTATACAGTATGTTAAGAAAACCCTGTCCGACCCGTGAAGGTGTTGTTAGGTATCGATAACTGATTCTAATGGATAGAAAACCGGGCAAATTAAAAAAAAATCCCCCTAAAAAAATAAATATTATTTCGCAAAAAGTGGTAACTTAATAAATGTGCGTTCACCCTTCCGCGGGCGGCGGGCGGCAGGGTACGCGGCACGTGGTCGCATTGCTATTCGCTCATAATAATACCGGTGTTGTCACTTTTTTAAAAATTCCCAAATTTCGGGGAAGTTGGAATTAATTCGCCGGGAAAAAAGATTATTTCAAAAATCATTTGGATTGGTACTATGATGATTACGTAAAATTTTATATTATATTTGGTCATGTGTTTACCTGGCCTTTATTATCCTTATTGGTCGGACAGGGTTTTCTTAACATACTGTATATGTATGCTGTAATAATAGACTGAATGGGTTCGAACTTCGAATCAACGTCACGATCGGATCCATATAAAGAATCATAATATTATTCATTAAGCAGTCTGTCTACCTTAGCGAACAGCATAATCATAGGTAAATCTTCTCCAACACAACTTCCCAAGCTGAATACGATATGACTGAATTTAAATTATAACTAACTTTATGAATAACTAAGTTAGAAGCTAAAACGAATAGTTAATAGTTTACAGCATAATAACTGATTCCCCGCAATCTGAGCAAGTTGCGTGATCAATTAAACTGTAATTAACGCGAACGATAGAAATTAATTTAGAAAAATGTAGTTTGCTTTATAAAGGAAGTCGATTAGCTGAACTTTTATTGTGTAGGTTAAGGGGTGGGTGAATACAATAGTTTCGACTACTTTTGTAATATTTGTAAATATGATAGCATCTATGTATCTATTCCATAATTGATTTACTCTGTCATTGCTTTTTTAGGATGGTAAACATCATCAAATGACTTCTCCCACTCTGAGGGGAGCGGAAGGGCGTGTCAGACTTTTACTGACTAAAACCCACACGTGTTCCTTCACTTGCCTATGCGCTAAAAACTACGGTACGGTACCTCTTTCGAACATCCTGCAACCCTAGCAGGTTTCGATCCTTTTAGACCCGGTCACGATGTGCTGACATCTGTTCGAGGCCGCGTGGATCTCTTCTTCTTCATCTCAGCGTTAACCCCAGTCGTATCCGAAGCTTTTCAGCTTTGAGTCTAGGGTCCGCTTTACCGGTCTAACTGCTCATTTTGGCTAAACTTCGATATTTTCCATGAAGCGACTGCCGTCTGACCTCCACAACCTGAAGGCGATATCTAAGCATTGCAGTTAGACCAATTGTAGGACTTTTGGGGGCTCCAACAACCCGTAACGACTGCCATTAGATGTTCGTATGGACCAACGGCTTAACGTGCTTTCTGAGACCAGTGCAAATGTTCATATTCATGCATACAATATTTGCAGTGCGCGGGGATCGAACCCGCGCCTCCTTGCGCAGCGGCCGCGTTCGCTACCGCTACGCCACGGAGGTTGTCTACTATTCTATAATTATGTTACTCTTGGTTATCAACCATCTCTGTGCCAAATTTCATCGAAAGCCAATAAGTAGTTTTTGCGTCAAAGAGTATGCAACCATATGAATATATAACCATAAAATATGTATGAAGGCGGCAGTTGAGCAAGGTGATGCAATGTTAAACCCAACAACACGACGAACAATGCTGGGCCAGAGGGAGATTGATCTGAAGACCCTCCACGACCAAACTGCCAACACAACAACATTAGGCGCATCGTACCCGGCACACATCGCAACACAACTGCTCAGACCCGTCCTCCGTACGGCTTCACCAGACATCACGCCGGAACACGACGAATCGCTTGAAGACAAGACTTTGTCTATCCATCCATCCACCAACCTTTTTATCGTCCCACTGTTGAGTACAGGTCTCCTCTCATACAGAGAAGTATTGAGCGTAATCACCACACTTGCTCAATGCGGGTTGGCGATTTCAGACTTATAGTCCAGGTTTCCTTAAGATGTTTTCCTTCACCTTCAGTCATTTGTGTCCAAGATATACACAGAAAGTTCATATAACTTAGAAACGTTACATTGGTACTTGCCTGGCCTGGAATCGAACCCGCACACTCATACTTGAGAGGCTGGTGTTTTAACCACTAGGCCACCACGACTTTGTCTGGTGGGTGGTAACTTCTGCCGGCAGCCGATGTTATGGCCTACCATCGAGATGTGTATCACTCATACAAAAATTTGTAATAGATTTCAAAAGAGTAACGATGGGGCTTCTTACCCATTCCTCACCATGTTATAGTTAATTTTTAAGGGGCGACTAGAATCAATTATTGATGTTCAAATCTGCTTTTTAATCACCAATTTTTTTAAGGCATATACCTGCACACTTTATCTATGTATGTTTTTGGTCAATAAAGTAATTATTATTATTTGACTTTGGTGTTGGTCACTAAGAATAAAAAAAAATATTTTAGTACCTGTCTATAGCCGACCGCGCGTTTATAACATTTCAATGTCAAAGGAGATAAATCCAATTCAAGCATGAGTCGTGAAAAATCTTTATTAATGTAAAAGCATAAAGTACATTGTGGATCTAACTATGTCTATGACGTATTTATAGATATCTATAATTCTATCTATACTAATATATAAAGCTGAAGAGTTTGTTTGTTTGTTTGAACGCGCTAATCTCAGCTGGACGAAGGCTGAAGAAGAAGAAGAAAGACCCAAACGGGGTTCGAAGTTACTACCTACTACTTGTAAGTCGCAGACACCACTAGGCCATCGCCGCTCTCATTTCTCTCCCTCTCATCTCTTGCCGATCTCTTTTTTATTTAACACATCGCAAAAACGCAAACTAAGCATACTGACTTATATATATGTATGTTTGGTACGTGGTCGTATGTATTAGTTTGTTTGTATATACATATAGATGAAACGTAAAAAACATGTTCCAATATAAAGTTAGGTCAGGGCGGGCACCAATTTCAAACTCGATTTAACTACCGCCCAGAGCAGTGAAGCACAGAGGCTGTGTTTTCATTAAAATGTTGTTGTTCGAGGTTTTATATGATAGGATGTCAAACACACGGATTGTCTATAGTCCTATGCTATCCTTGCATCACCTCGTTCAATTGCCGTCTTCCCGTCTTCCTGCCTATTCACTCAGTTTTTTTTTTGAGTGAATAACCTCTTAATAAACCAGCGCGTTTTACCATCAACGGCTGCATCACTTCTTACCATCATATTTTTATTGATTTTTATTTGTTGCTACCTGATGTACCTATATTTATTTTAGGTGTATTATAAGGAATTTAAAAAAAAAACAGAGTATGTAATATGCCTGTCTTGCTGAACATGTGTTAAATTTGTAATTCATTTGACCACCACAAAAAGAAATTGAAAAACTAAATTAAAAGCAAGCAACAAAAAAAAAAAACCACCTACCCCTTTCACTGCTCTACGAGTCGACCCACAGAATAAAAAAGGTGGTTTAATTTTTACACAAAAAAACAGTATGGCGGCCGCGGTTAATGACCCCATTGTTTCGGAGCGTATTGTTTAGACTACCGGCAGACGGTCAGTGGACATACCTTGCGAAATGCGCAACAGCTGTTCAACTTCATACACGGTCCATTAAAGAAGGCAGCTGCTTTCATTGCAGTACAGAATATGAACCGGTTATTATGATTCAGGTGTTGTTTTTTTTTTTCAAATCATTATAAACTAGTGCTTGATTGCAATTCCGCCTGATGGTAAGCAGTAAAGCAATCGTTGATGGATTCACTTAAAAAAACTTAGTGAATAGGAAGGAAGACGGCAGTTGAGCGAGGTGATGCAATGTTAAACCCAACAGCACGACCAACGATGCTGCGCCAGAGGGAGACTGATCTGGAGACCCTTAATGTCCAAACTCCCGACACAATAACCCTCGAATTAAAGTCTAAATCCGTTTAAAATCCAATTAAGTCAAGGCTTTTGATATTTCGAGGAAGAAAATTACAGCTGTTTGGGATGATCATAAGTTGAACCTTCCTATACATATGTACGAACAACAGTAGGTCCAGCTACCCGAAACTGTCAGAAATTAACAGTCGACCTTGACCCTTCATCACCATCATCAACCTTTATATTGTCCCACTGCTGGGCACAGATCTCTCCTCACACAGAGAAGGATTGAGCGTAATCACCACGCTTGCTCAATGCGGGTTGGCGATTTCAGACTTAAAGTCCAGGTTTCCTCAAGATGTTTTCCTTCACCTTTTAATCAGCCATTGGTGTTTAAGATATACTTAGAAAGTACATATAACTTAGAAAAGTTACATTGGTACTTGCCTGACCTGGAATCGAACCCGCACACTCATACTGGAGAGGCTGGTCCTTTAACCATTAGGCTACCACGACATTTTGACCCTTAATACTTTAGAGATAAAGTTGAAAATCTAATAAAGAAATCTGACAGATTGTAGTATCTTGGTGTGTGCTGTCATCTGTACATGAATATAAAATATATCGCTCCCCTTATAATATATTGACACATCTGCAAAAAATGTGAAACTGGGTTTATTACATATATCCTAATATTTATTAGCATCTCTACCAGTACCTCGAACCCCTCGATCACTGCGTGCGTTACATGCGTGTGTTTGGTTACTAGTGTAGATTCCAGGTCAGGCAAGTACCAATGTAACTTTTCTAAGTTATGTGTAGGTATATCTTTCTAAGTATATCCTCGACACCAATTTATTTATTTAAAAAGTACTGCCACATCACAAACATTAAACATTGAAAATAATTGAAACTATTCAATTTATGGCCTGATGCATGCGACAATAATGGCGTACATAGCATTGGCAGTTCATCGGCTCAAAGATATAATACAATAAAAACAAAACAAAATATAATATAAATATACCAAATAATACAGTTATCATTGTTGAAATATTAATGAAAATTCCAATACCAATGAAAGATACAAGATGAATGAAAACATCTTGAGGAAACCTGGACTTTCAGTCTGCAATCGCCAACCCACATTGAGCAAGCGTGGTGATTACGCTCAATCCTTCTCTGTATAAGAGGAAACCTGTGTCGCACCACTGCTGGGGACGATAAAAAAAGAGGTTGCTGATGACATTTATAAAATCTTGGATCCTTGTCTGTAAAATATGGAAAACAGATGTGCCGATATATGACTAGGTGGGCGATATTGCCCTAATGTGGAATTGGAGCAATATGTCGCTACAAAACATCGTAGCATACTTACTAAAAAACACAAGTTACGAATAGGTGACGGAAACGCAATTTTGTGTTATCGATTTCTTCTAACGACAGCGCCACGACGTAACCCATTTATCTACACCACAAACTACATTCCAAGGTCGACTTTAACAATCTTGTAATACAGTTCCTTTTACATTGATACACAGTGTCACTTATTCCCATTTGCATTTGACATCACTCCAAGTCTTTTCCTGCTGTTTCAAAGGAAATTCAGCTTTGTTTTGATTCCAATAAAGCACATTTTTGTGTGAGTATTGCGGTATGATTTAAGTCATTTTTGTTATTGAGTTGGGGTCCGGATTCCCCTTCAGTTGGCATTGTAAACAAAACGCCTATTATAATGGACAGCGTAGCGTTGTGCTCTTATCGATAAATTGAGATGGTACGATAGTGCGGTGACTGATTGATATTTAACGTCGTGGTGTAATCAGACAGGTTTTTAAGGGTTGAATAAATAATGTGAATGGTAGATAGTTTATAATTTGATGATTTTTTTAAAATGACAAATACCATCAATGACTGCATCACTGCTTACCATTAGGCGGGATAGCGATGAAGCATTAGTTTACAGTATTAATAAGAAAAAAATGGTAGAGTGGTCACACTACTTACACGTGTTAAGGAAACTCAAAGATACCTAATTAATTCTTTTGGGTAAAAATGTTTCCAAATAACAAATCTTGATAATTAATCTGGAGTTTTTGTTTTTGATAACGCCAATCTCTGGATGTATGAGTCAAATTTGCTAAGTTATTTTTGCGTTTGATAGGAGGATTTCTTGAGAAAAGCTGTACGCTAATTACCATGATGTTACAACCCTTAGGAATCCAGCAAAACGAAAAAGTTTGAAAGAACAGCAAAGGAGAAAACCAAGTTAAGGCGCGGGTAGGCGATGATATGTTATGGGATGGAAAAAAGGAATTTCTGGTCGCGAACATAAGCTAATATAATATAGTATTAGTAATATGAATTCGTATTAATATATTGAATAATATAGTATTAAATAAAACCAGTCATAGTAAATACTTTTCTTAACCATAATGAAAAAAAGATCAACTAATGGTTCCCGAAAATTCAGATGTTTTCTATTTCCCTCAACAAATTAAATCCTAAAAAGAAAAATACGTTTTCCTTAACAAAACATTCCTATATTTAAACTTCCACATTTGCTTCGAGTCAAAAAATAATTCCCTAACTTCGATGAGAAATTTTTAGTATTTTGACACACTTTGTTAGGAATAATAAAAAAGTTTTCCTACCTAGTTTTAATTACTTTACAAACATATATTTGACTTGAATGTGATTTCTATGAAACTCGTTCGGTATTATTTATTTAACGTTATTTATTTTGGTAAGTACAAGGATTTAATTTGAATTTAATTACCTCGAGTTTACGTAGATTCTTTGTCAAATTTTCTCAATCACCCTTAAGCCTTGATGCTTCAGCGATAAAGTTGAAAATCTAATAAAATAATCTGACAGTTTGTAGTAGCTTGATGTCTGCACTTTTGATTATTTTTTTGTTATTATTTATGTATGACTTCTTGAATTGGGTTGTATCATAAAAAATAATTTAATGTCCATCAGATAGATTTCTAAAAAATATTGAACACGTATTTTTTATTTTTTCTTTTATTTAAATACTTAGGAAGATATATTGATTTGAAATATCGCATGACGTCACGCCGTCGTACAAAATATACCATGGCGTGACGTAATTAGCCCCCACTCCGTAACTTTAATACGCTATATCTCAGTAATTGGCTTGTATCCTAAAAAATAATTTAATGTCCGTCAGATACCTTTATAAAAAATATTGAACACGTATTTTTTATTTTTTCTTTTATTCAAATACTTAGGAAGATATATTGATTTGAAATGTCGCATGACGTCACGCCATGGTGCAAAATATAGAACGGCGTGACGTAATTAGCCCCCACTCTGTAACTTTAATACGCTATATCTCAGTAATTTTTGGTAATTACGACAAAATAAAAAATACGGGTCTTAATTTTTTTTATTATCTGTAAGACGGACTAATTATTTTTTTGATTTTCATACCTTGGATACATCCCTATTTTTGGTAATTTCGACAAAATACAAAATACGGGTCTTAATTTTTTTTATTATCTATAAGACGGACTAATTATTTTTTTGATTTTCATACCTTGGATACATCCCTATTATATAAGTTTTTATGAATGTATGATTGAGTGTTGTTTATGCAATGTGACTATATTACTTCTAGTACGAGTGAGAGATACTCAAATTAATTTTATTTTTTTTTATTTCGAATATAACAGAAGACGTGGAGGCCCCGCGTTCGGTCCCCGGCCAGGTCATGATGGAAAACGATCTTTTCCTGATTGCCCTGGGTCTTGGATGTTTATCTATATATGTATCCATACTAATATTATAAATGTGAAAGTGTGTTTGTTTGTTTGTTTGTTTGTTTGTTTGTTTGTCCTTACTTCACGCCGTAGCTAAGCAATCAATCGACCTGATTTTTGGCATACAGTTAGTTGAAAAGATGGAGAGTAACATAGGCTACTTTTGGTCCTAAAAAAACATCAAGTTCCCAAGGGAGATTACTGGAATATTTGTATGTGTACACCAAATATCCTAATATTATAAATAGGAAAGTGAGTTTGTTTGTTCCGCTTTCACGCCGTAACTACTAAGCCGATTGTTTTGAAATTTTGCAGACGTAGAGTTAGAAGTCCGGATTAAATAATAGGGTACTTTTTATCCCGGAAAAAAATTATATTCACGAGGGAAATCTAAAAGCGCGATATAACCGATCTCCACGCGAGCGAAGCCGCGGTCGGAAAGCTAGTCTATTATAAATATAGTATCGTTGAGTTAGTATACCATAACACAAGTCTCGAACTTACTTTGGGGCTAGCTCAATCTGTGTGATTTGTCCGTAGTTATTATTATATTATCATTATTATTAATTAATAGCAAATGTGCCCACAAAGACTACCTATAGAACTATGGACAAACTACATAATAAGTAAATGATTAAAGAAATATTAAGTAAATGATTACTGAGGTAACGTCTGATAGATAGTGATTCGGAAAGAAATGTTATCAATAAATTAGACGAAAGCCGATATACTCACGCAGATTCCCTTGTGACACCTAAAAATATTTATTTTATTTAATAATTTTGGTATTTATTTCCTGACGCTATCTAAAACTTATAAATCTTCGTTTTTTTTTCGACATAAAACGGATAACTTATTACTTAAACTGCCTTATATTATACAACAGACCACGAATATTAAAACTATAAATTATTAAACTCAAACTAAAGGCAATCTATCACACAAAATGTATTTTTTTATCGATATCAATCCCAACACTAATAAACGGAATTGTGTAATCCGAACCGCTAGGTTAGGCTATCTACTATGACGTATGAATGTATAATGTTTGTCACACGCCCTCAGTAATTCAACCGGGCACGTATATCAACACAATCAATTTAGGCACAGCACTTATTCAAATTCCAATCGAATTTATCACTTTTTATCGTGTAAAAGCAATAAAAACGTATTGATTTCCCATCACTAGGTAGGCTCATCGATTTGTAATTAAATTTGTCACGTCACTAGCTCAGGGCTGGGATTATTTCGAATTAATATTTTTCGCATCACTAATTCGTTTTGCTAATTGAATACCGTAGTAATATAAATTGCAATCTGCTTCATTTCACTTTGAGCGCACTGCATTTATAAAATTAAAGGCATCATTAATATTTTTAGTAATAATTAGTTTATTCATTAATTATGATTTCGTCCACTTGGCTTACTTTCTTTCTTCATTTTTTGGCTTTGCACGGTTTGTGCATTTAGTCAATGTCACGTTATTATGAATTATTCATGTCGAAAAAGACGGCCGCGTGACCCGTCTTACGAGTGAGGTTTGGGGCAAAGTCATGATGTGGCCACTATGCTGCGATATTTCACTGTTCTTTATAAACTATTTACTAAATGCACTTTTTACTACATAAATTACGAATCGATTTGGCTTACTTAAAATCTACTACGCTCTTGGACATCAGTGACGGGGTTGAAATTTGACAAATCGAATGACATCTTACGTCAATTGGCTTGTATCCTAAAAAATAATTTAATGTCCATCAGATAGATTTCTAAAAAATATTGAACACGTATTTTTTATTTTTTCTTTTATTCAAATACTTAGGAAGATATATTGATTTGAAATATCGCATGACGTCACGCCGTCGTACAAAACATACCATGGCGTGACGTAATTAGCCCCCACTCCGTAACTTTAATACGCTATATCTCAGTAATTTTTGGTAATTTCGACAAAATAAAAAATACGGGCCTTAATTTTTTTTATTATCTATAAGACGGACAAATTATTTTTTTGATTTTCATACCTTGGATACATCCCTATTCAGACATTGTTTTGACATTTCTGTAGCCCCTGTTGCGAATAAAAGACACGTGGTTGTTGTTAATGACGACTCTTATTCGTTTCATGCTCTTTCATCATCTATCCTTTTCTCTCTTCTTAGATTTTCACAGAATGAATCGGTTGTTGTTTGGATGAACTTATCTCATAAACTCAAGCTTAATTTGAAAACATGTGCACCAATATTTATTAAAGATAAGCACAGCCACATCACATACATTGAACTAGTGCTAGAATAATCCTCAATAACTAAGTATGACACCAATGTGGTGTGAAAGCTGAAGAAGAACATCTTGAGGAAACCTGTACTTAAAAGTCTGAAATCACCAGTCGCATTGAGCAAGCGTCTTGGTCATGCTCAATCACTCTGTAAGAGGTGATACCTGTGCCCAACAGAGGGACGATAAAAAAGATTGATGATGAGACCTCGTTTCATGCCAAATATTATTCTCGGTTGCGCTTGACTGCAATCCCGCCTGATGTTAAGCAGTGATGCGTTCGCTGATGGTAAAGCGCGCTAGTTTATTTTTGAGTTCCAAGGTTATTTCATGTTAATTTCGACTTGATACTTCTATGCGTTTCTTCGAAAAGAGTCTTGACCATCGACATATAGTAATGGACATGCCTTAGAGATGAGAATTGTAGCACTCCGAAAGAAAGAGAGGAAACGAAGTTTCGTCCTTCTTTATCTCTCTCAAAATCATCAATCATCTACGAGGAAAGAGAGAGTGCTAGACCGAAAGCATAGGCCATCTATCTCTCACTGTTTTCAAACAAAACAAATTACTGCAGATTATACGAGTACGGCATGTCCAGTAGTATAAGTCTATGGTCTTCACAATAAGACACAAGGGGACGGACAACGAACTGATTCTATTTGAGTTCCGTATTTTCTTTCTGAAATATGGAACCCTAAAAAAGCGTGAACATAAATAAATAACAAGTAGCGGTTTCAATTTTCAATGTTGTCACATGGCTCCCTAATTTTTAAGTCTTGTAACCCTATCCTTACATTGTGAACCATTATAAGATTGGAATGGGGTTGCCAGCGATATATCATACGCAATTATATTTACAATAAACATTATATTTAATTCGTTTTGTCGGTTTTTGTATGGGTCCAATTTGAATTGCAAGGCGTAATTGGTAATGATGTATTCATAGTAACTTGTCTCGAAAGTAATTTGAGTGGATGTGTACTTTCTAGATCAGTGGTTCCCAAACTTATTTTGTCTACTGCCCACTTTGAGAATAAATATTTTTTTAACGCTCCCATTTTTTCACCTATTTAAAAACCACTATAACTTCAAATTTTACTTCCGACATTGTTTTGCTTTGAGAAATACGTTCAACTTCGCAATTACTGTAGAGGAGGCGTTAGTACTGCTCAGCTATTGTGAGCGAGACCGTAAATGAAAATAAAATAAATATAACATTGTTTATATTTTTTTTTTTTTTTTTTATTGAAATATAAACCAGCGCTTGACCGCAATCCCGCCTGATGGTAAGCAGTGACGCAATCGTTGATGGTAAAGCGCACTAGTTTATTAAGAGCCTATTCACTCTAGCCTTGAAGACACTCAAATTGTAGTCCGACGGAAACACCGCCGCTGGCAGATTGTTCCAGTCCCTCGATGTACGCGGTATAAAGGAGGAGGCGAAACGCTTCGTCCGGATCGTAGAGGTGTCAACAACATAAGGGTGGAAACTCGCCGTACGACGGGTCGTCCGATGGTGGAACGGAGATGGGGGAATTAAATCGTGCAATTCCCTCGCACACTCCCCAGAATGTATCCCAGAATATATAGGAATGCTTAAGCATTTTCTTTCTGGGTCTTTTACCGCCCCCCTTGAGACCTGCAGCGCCCACAAGGGGGCGTTATCGCCCACTTTGGGAAAAACTGTTCTAGATCTATGGCTTTGATGCTGTTTGGGAAGTAAAACAATATGTATTGATGAAACTGTTCCACCGAAACGCACGCCAGAAAACATTTCAGTGGCGTTTATTGAACGTGCTCAGGTGCGGTAGGGGCAAGTGCGGTTAAAATTAGTGCTCTGAGTGGAATATCTCTTTCTTTCAGTCCGAAGTTTACAAGATGGCGGTGCGATACCGCAGTGATTCGTAAGCATTTTAAGCCGATCTGCCCAGATCTCTCTCCGGCTGTGTCGGATTGAAGTCCCATCGGCCAATGAGAGTTATGAAAGAGAGAATGCCCACTATGCCTGTATACACACTTGTTCACTACACACACTGAGCAGCGAACTTTAAAGATTTATAGGTTAATCCATATTTTGTAAGTAAACCGTTAATACCACGGAAACGGGAGAAACTTAGTTACCTATATTATGAGTCAACGAAACAGTCAACGATGAGGATTCAGTAGTGGAACAAGATGATTCATGTGTTCGCAGTAAAATGTTGTAAGACTGGTTGAGTTATGTCGACGATGTTATTACGATGTTGTTACTTTAAGCAACGATTATGAATAAGAGGGAAAGTCTGCTGCATTGCAGACGATGATTTAAGTTAAGTGACGAGCAAACGTCAAAAATGTATGGCAAAACAATCGCTAATCCGTAGTTAACTTTAAGCAGCGATTATGAATAAGAGGGAAAGTCTGCTGCTTTGAAATGTGGATGTAAAATAGATTTTACATCCACCTTTGAAATCCGCCCTTCCATGCTTTGAATGCAGCAGCAGCTCTTCCAGACTGATGATGATGAATCTTTGTGGATAGTAATTGCCCACCTGTCCAATTCTAGTCTGTGTATGCACTGCAGTAAAAAATCGCTTGAGAATTCGTTACAAGCATATTTTCTATTTTTTTATTTTTATTTATCATTATTTTATTGCACGTTGACGTCATATAATTAATAATTTGTGTATATCTTTAGCATGATTATCTAAGATTGTTTATGTTTTGCATACAAGTACATAATATGTATATTTGTATGCTTCTTGGCATGACATAGCGACTTATAAACATGAATTTAAGAACTTTATTCACTACCTATGTTACACAAATAAAATTGATTTCGATTTTGATTTTGCTAATACAATTACAGCCAAAAAAACGCATCACAAGGCGTGCTTCCTCTAAAACATGACACACATTACACCATTATTGTATTCTCCCATAAAGCATAGAAATAAACGCCATTGTCTGTTTATTTTTATGCCCCTCCCATCCCATAGTTGGCTGAGCAGCTATAACTGGCCGTAAAGTAGTAATTCCTTTATGCGATCACCCAAAACTTTAATATTTTCTTATACTCACTTTTATGCACCATTCGCGAATACAATGACTTTTTATTATAAATCTCTTAACGTCTTTTTACTCGTAAAATTCGACTTAAACGTACAGTCGACGACAAATCAAGCCATTCATCTCCAGTATAAGCGGACCTCGCATTAAATTACATATATTTATTTAAATTGTGGTTTAATGGTGTTGGGAATTTGGTCGTGGATCAGATCAATCTCCCTTTGGTGCAGCATCGTTGGTCGTGTTGTTGGGTTTAACATTGCATCACCTCGCTCAACTGCCGTCTTCCTTCCTATTTGCTCAGTTTTTCCGAGTGAATAGGCTCTTAATAAACTAGCGCGCTTAACCATCAACGTTCGCATCACTGCTTATCATCAGGCAGGATTGCGGTCAAGCGCTAGTTTATAATTATTTAAAAAAAAAAACTTTTTTTTAAACTATATAAGGTTGGTTTTGCCTAATTAACTACTCCGAAAAGTAAGAAAAATGCGATCATTGCCATGACTGCAAATTAAATACATGTGAATGAACTGTACCAATCCCAGAGTGATTTGTACCAGACTCGATTAATCGAGTAAAGATCCGCATTAACTCCTGCAGCCTCGTGTTCACGGTGCTACAGTAACCATTGTAAGTCAAGGAATAGACTGGGTGACGCAGTTTTTGTAGAGAAGACGAGCCCTTGGAATTGGAAAGGATTTAAGCCATACGGGATATGCATTCTAGAGTAAGCATTAGACTAGTGGAGAAATGGATAATTATTATTATCTATGGATGCAAATTAATTAAACGTTAAAACTCTAAAAACAAACTTTACCTACAATTCCAACAAGGTTCAGCCTAAAGACAGATTATAAAAATAAAATGTCATTTCTTCAAATTTACTTTTTTTTTTTAATAATTATAAACTAGCGCTTGACCGCAATCCCGCCTGATGGTAAACAGTGATGCGATCGTTGTTGGTAAAGCGCACTAGTTTATTAAGAGTGAATAGGTCACTCAGAAAAACTGAGCGAATAGGAAGAAAGACGGCAGTTGAACGAGTGATGCAATATTAAATCCAACAACACGACCAACGATGCTGCGCCAAAGGGAGTTTGATCTGAAGACCCTCCACGACCAAATTCCCAACACCACAACAATAGGCGCATCGTACCCTGCACACATCGCAACACAACTGCTCAGACCCGTCCTCCGTACGGCTTCACCAGACATCATGCCGGAACACGACAAATCGCTTGGCGGCAAGGCTTTGTCTGGTGGGTGGTAACTTCTGCCGGCGGCCGATGTTATGGCCTACCACCGAGAGACTTGAAAAAAAAGAGCAGTGTTGGGATAGTGGACTTTGGTCTCTGAGCCAGTTAGGAGAATCTTCGTCTAAATTACATTTTTCATCACCACTGCTCCCAAAACGCTGAAGGGAAAACATTGTGAGGACACCGGCATGTCCTAGAATCAGAAATTCTAAGACATTTACTTAAGTGTTAAAAATTTTAATGACTTGTGTCTATACAGACGCCATCACGCCAAGGTTTGTCGAATTAATAGATCTCCAACTTTATCGCTAAAGCATTAGCCATCATCTTTGACACCAATGACTGAAGGTGAAGGAAAACATCTTGAGGAAACCTGGACTTTTAAGTCTGAAAACGCCAACCCGCATTGAGCAAGCGTGGTGATTACGCTCAATCCTTCTCTGTATGAGAGGAGATCTTACCCAGCAGTGGGACGATAAAAAGGTTCAGGATATATTAAGGTTCAAAATTGGATTTGATTTGAAATATTCACCACACATTTGAGTGCCATACTATCAGTAGTAGCAATAGGTTTCGCTTTGACAGTTTAACAACAGTCATTGAGTTAATTACGTAATTGAGCAGATGAATTTTTCGACTATATGAAGCATTGGATTTGCAATCTCTAAAGATGATTTAGGTTGAGTAAACTGAGAGATAGTTTTCATGGTTTTAGAGGATGTTGAAGCCGGTGATGAGGTCAAAATGCAAAACACAAGATGGTAGAATATCGAAGTATTCGCAGCCACCATTTTGGATTTAAATTTCAAATTATTTTCTTGCCGGGATTCCCCCGACCCCACACGTCTTAAACAATTGCGTCACAAGCCTGCTTATTACAAGCAAACATCGCTCAAGTTCGGCGTAAAACAAACAGAGCCCTAACAGTGAATTAAAAGCACTAATAACAGTTTTTAAGCCAACGGATAACACTCATTAACACTCTCGTGCTGCATTATTTCTACTCACTACATAAGTACTTGTACAGACCACTGCAGAGATGGAAACAGAAGGTTCATTACTTCTGGCATTATCTCTTACAACTTTTTTTCTTTACTGCGAGGAAATCCTCAAGGACTCATACCGATTAAAATCCCGCTGTTCGTTTCAATACTATGAGTTCGGGCCCGAGAGATACTTCCCACACTTCTTATCTTTTTTTTTAACGTTATAATCTAGTGCGTGACCGTTGATGAAAAGGCTCGCTAGTTTATTAAGAGCCTATTCACACAAAAAAGCTGAGTGAATAGGAAGGAATACGGCAGTTGATCGAGGTGATATAACGTTAAACCCAATAACACGACCAACGATGCTGCGCCAGAGGGAGATTGACCTGGAGAACCGCCACGAACAATCTCCCGACGCAACAACATTAGGCACATCGTAGCTGGCACACATCCCAATAAAACTGTTCAGACCCGTCTTCCGTACGGCTTAGTTTGTAATTCTTAGTTCTATGTACCATCAGCTTAGCGTTTGCGTTATCCCATGTTCAAATCCGCTTAAGTCTAACCTCGTGGTGCTGAACCCCAGTGTTTTATATGGAGGGTCTACTTATTCGATCACCAGAACCCAGTAACTGAGTAACACGACTTTACGACCACTGAATATCCGTAACGACTGTCAAAGCTCACAATCTAAATAATTTTGATTGATATTGCTTATCCATTGTTTTATACAATATGTAAAGAAAACCCTGTCCGATCCGTAAAGGTATTGTTAGGTATCAATAACTGATTCTACTAATGGATACAAAACCGGGCTAAACTTAAAAAAAAACTCCCCCTAAAAAAATTAATATCATTTCACAAAAAGAGGTAACTTAATACATGTGCGGTAAGCAACCCTTCCACGGGCGGTGGGCGGCAGGGCACGCGGCACGTGGTCGCATCGTTGCACGTTTGCAAAATGTATTAACAACGGAAATAAAGCAATGAATATAATTGAACGGTCGTGTCTTAAGCAATTACCTTACTATATTTTACTTGGAGCGACTGTCGGAGGGGCTCGATATGCGAACCGTAGTTATTCTGCAGCCACGAGCCACTCACTCGTGTATACTAACTGTAAGATGATAATAAATAAGATACATGTGTTGTTGAACTGTCAAAATGAAAGCCAATGGTATCTGAAAGTACTCCGTTGGTCTTTGGAAAGAGTTGGGAATGATTGAGTGAGCCTTCTGCATTTCGCCTCTTGTTTTCATGCTTTGTGCATCTATGTGAAGCTTTATAAAAGACTTGCTAAAATGTACTCAAACACATCCGTCTTACTCATCTGTTAGATTAAACGTATTGTGTGTTTTAAAATGAACTTAATGGCATCTACATTTGTGTTTGCTGAGGCTAAAAATAGTCGTCTTGACTCTTGTGAGTGTTACGTGGAAGTGAACCTGAGACCGTTTTGTAAGACGTGGGATTCGGAATTCAAAAATTCATTTTATTTGAAATTATCTTTTTTTCCTGCGAATTAATTCCAATATCCCCGAAATTTGGTAATTTTTAAAAAAGTGACAACACCGGTATTATTTTGGGCGAATAGCGATGCGACCACGTGCCGCCTGCCCTGCCGCCCGCGGCCCGCGGAAGGGTGCTCAACGCAGATTTATTTATTAAGTTACCTCTTTTTGCGAAATAATATTTATTTATTTTAGGGTTTTTTTTTAAGTTTAGCCCGGTTTTGTATCCATTAGTAGAATCAGTTATCGACACCTAACAACACCTCCACGGGTCAGACAGGGTTTTCTTAACATACTGTATATACCGAGTGCGTATGACATTCACAATGAAAGGTTACGTCAAGCGTGGAGTAAAAATGAACTATTTATTTTATTTTATGTAATTATAACTCTATCATAATATATGTATGTATTGTTTCGTGACATCACACCAGTGTGGCTACTATGAGTTTTCATTACGAGACTCGATCGTCGATTACGACCGCGTTTGGCGCTCTCATTGGTTGAGAGTTCTTACAACCTTGAAGCGGGCCAATCGATGAGTTACACGCGGTCGTTATCGACGATCGAGTCTCGTAATGAAAACTCATGTTGGCCACACTGTATGTAGCAACTGCACACTGGCCCTATCAAAATATCAGCGCTGCGACATTTACATTTTAAATTTCGAAGTATTGTGCCGAGATGTGAGCCTTTTGGTATCGTAAAGGACTTTCTAATTTTTGTTACTTTTTAGATAAACAGTATAATTTCTTTTTATGCGTTATTTTTTGTTTATGCGAAACCTGAATATAGTTTGTTCAGAATTTTATTTATATTTTTTCACAAATACATTTAAAAGTTGTTGCGGTGTGGTTACTGACCGCGTTACGCCAATACGCGGGCGTATGCCCGCGCTCAGCTGACGCCACAGGTAAATGCCCCCGGTTCGCCCGCCTGAACGGAGCTTGGACCATATTTTTGCTGGGATAACCAAGTAGTAGAACAAGCTCATAACCTTGTGGTTTTTCATGATATATTTTTGAAATTTTGTACATAGATTCTTTACTTAAAAATACTGGACACGTGTTTCGGTTTTCGCATAAATAAAATATAATATTGTATATTAATTATTGTGTTTAATTTAGTTTCCTTTGAAAGATCTTCCTGTAGGTACGAGTCACAAGAAATACTTTTTTCATTCTTTCTTTCAATTGAAAGGCCACTGTCTAGTTGTGTGTTAAACAAAATATGATTAGCCTAGACCTTATGACCCCGTGTCTCAGAAAACACGTAAAGCCGGTGGTGGCTCTTCGCCTGATCTCTTTCAGGTCGTGCCTTTCCATCGTATTATGAGTGAGAGAAGAGAGAGTGCACCTGTATATACGCACACGCTAGTTCTTTTCTTTCTTCTGTAGTCTGCGGCAGCAATTGATCGCTATGGTGGAAATTCAATCTAAAATCCGCACCAATTCTGACTACAGTTATGACGTATTTATTGTGTTCCAATTAAGAAATAAAGTTGTAGTTTACTAGTAAACGTAAAACTACCTCAAAATGAGCCACAACATAACATCACGCCAGAGTTTAGCTAAGGGGGAGAGGTGTCCACGCAGTTTGTGCCAGTTACGTCTAAGTTTCATGTGATGAATCTATTCATCTTCAATCGAGCATAAACGGTACTGAGAAATTCTAGATCGAAAACCAAACAACATTGCTCGGTCTGGGAATCCCACCCAGGACCTCAGGACTCAGCAGTCCCTTTTACAACAACAAGGCATTGTTCCGATTCCGTTGTTTAGATACGGAATTAAATTTAAGTTCAATATACATATCTTCTTTCTATTACACTATGAAAAGGGCAGAAAATAAAATATTTGTATAGTTCTGTAAAATTCCATACACAATTTAGACTTAATTATTTATTTAATAAGAGCCATAATACGTAAATATACATCAGGCGCAGACAAACGTACATCTTCTGTCCTGTTCTCAGTCAAATATTAAGAAAAATATGCACTAAACTTTTAAGTACAATTTGTGATCAGGGAAGTCGGAGCCAGTGTATCGGCTTTCTGAATATAACTCTAATTTACAAGCTAAGGTAAAACCACTTCGAAATCAATGACCAGTTCCCTAGTTAGTCAATATTCCTCGCTGACGCAAGAATAAGTTCTAGTTTTATGTGCGATTACTAATCTTTCCTGCCACGGAGTTAATGCGAGCGCTCGACGTAATACTATTTAGAAATAGACGAAGAATTGTAGACAAAATTTCGTAGTAGGCTTTGGGCTAAGTAGTAGCAGTCGAAATTTCGTAGTAGCTTTTGGCTAAGCTTTTGGTAAGTATTGAAATTGAAGATTAATCACACTGCATAAGTACATATTTAAAACATTAACTCGCGCTTTTTCAACATGAGGTTAGGCAAGAGCATGAGATATGATACCAAAATCGAAAGTCATTTATTCAAATTAGGCTGAGAATCAGCACTTTCTGAACGTCAATATTACATAATACAGTCCCCTAAAACGACCGCCCTTTGCTTCGAACCCGCAGAGAAACAATGTGATGTTTATGCAAATCCCGAATCTACGGCTATAGGTAGAGGTGAAATTCCGCGGTGGTTTTAACTTGGTGGTGGTAGGCCATACAATCGACTGCCGGCAGAAGCACCCACCAAACAAAGTCTTGCCGTCAAACGACGCGTCGTGTTCTGGTGAAGCCGTACGGAGGACGGATCTGAGCAAGTTGTGATAAGAGGCATACCTCTTTGTCACCCCCACAGTGGAGGTCCATGAGGAATTCCACCATAAAACAAAAATACTTAGCAGTCAATACTGAATACACTACACATACATAGTATATACAGTATATTAAGAAAACCCTGTCCGACCCATAAGGATAAAGAGGTTAGGTAAACACATGACCAAATATAAAATAATATTTTACGTAATCATCATAGTACCAATACAAATGAATTATGAAATAATCTTTTTTCCCGCGAATTAATTCCAACTTCGCCGAAATTAGGTAATTTTTAAAAAAGTGACAACACCGGTATTATTATGAGCGAATAGCTATGCGACCACGTGCCGAGTGCCCTGCCGCCCGCCCCGCGGAAGGGTGCTTATCGCACATTTATTAAGTTACCTCTTTTTGCGAAATAATATTTATTTTTTTAGGGTGATTTTTTTTAAGTTTCGCCCGGTTTTGTATCCATTAGTAGAATCAGTTATCGATACCTAACAACACCTTCACGGGTCGGACAGGGTTTTCTTAACATACTGTATTTATACTATGTATGTGTAGTGAGATATACATAAATATATACATGTATGTATATCTCGCTGTAGCTATCACGATGTCAGGTCGGTCTCGCTCACGCGAATTCAATGCTTTTTCCCCCATCAAACAAAAGTGATAAGTGTTGATAAAGAAGTTTTAACTTGAAAAAAGTCAACCACGGAATTGTGGCAACAATGTTGAAGTAATAAGATAAGTAGTGGTGGCCTAGTGGTTAAAACACCAGCCTCTCAAGTTTGAATGTGCGGTGTCAAGCAAGTAGCAATGTAACTTTTCTAAGTTAAATGTACTCATCAGTCATTGGTGTCTAAGGTATACTTTTTCTAAGTATACCGTAGACACCAATGACTGATTAAAAGGTGAAGGAGAACATCTTGAGGAAACCTGGACTTTAAGTCTGAAATCGCCAACCCGCATTGAGCAAGCGTGGTAATTATGCTCAATCCTTCTCTGCATGAGAGGAGACCTGTGCCCAGCAGTGGGACGGTAAAAAGGTTGATGGAGATGATGATGATGACATATCTCGCATGGTAACATGTCAACAGCAAGATTGTTATGAGATGGTTTGTCCAGCATAGCTATTCACAGCCACTAGATACGCTACCGTAACGCATTGAACATCATTCAATGTTATGGCAGAATACCAGTGTGACTACCATGAGTTTTCGTTACGAGACTCGATCGCCTATATCGAGCGAGTTTGGTGCTCTTATTGGTTGAGAGTTATTAGAAACTTGAAGCGGGCTAATGTGAGTCAAACGCGGTCTATTTCGATGATAGTGTCTTCGTAATGAAAACACATGGTAGCCATACTGTAAACGTTGTTCGTAATCAAAAACGATGATCACAAACAAGTTGCCGGGGACAAGGCAAATCAGGTTTTCATTTTTTAATCTTTATTTGTTAACGGAGGTTTGATGAAATAGTGAACATGGCACCCTCATAGAACCTTTTGTTATACAGAAAACCCTGTCCGACCCGTGAAGGTGTTGTTAGGTATCGATAACTGATTCTACTAATGGATACAAAACCGGACTAAACTTAAAAAAAAAATCCCCCTAAAACAATAAATAATATTTCGCAAAAAGAGGTAATTTAATAAATGTGCGTTGAGCTCCCTTCCGCGGGCGGCGGGGGGCAAGGAAGGGTGCTTAACGCACATTTATTAAATTACCTCTTTTTGCGAAATATTATTTATTGTTTTAGGGGGATTTTTTTTTTAAGTTTAGTCCGGTTTTGTATCCATTAGTAGAATCAGTTATCGATACCTAACAACACCTTCACGGGTCGGACAGGGTTTTCTTAACATACTGTATACAAATCTTAACCTCTACGCTCAATTCCGAAATTAACTGAGCTAATTAACGGTTATAGTAGCCTCAATGACCTTGTGCATGTGGGCGGAGCTAAACGCCGTACTCCCGAATTCGTAAAATGCGCGCGGTGGCGCGCTAAACTAAAACGACAATCAAAGAATATCCAGAGATGCATACAAGCCGCGTGTAGGTCGCGATTTGTGCCTACGATTTCAGACGGGGGTATGGATGCAAGACGATAAATGTATATTTTGCATTAATAAATGGTAATATCGTACTATAATATATTTTTAGTATTCTTGATCAATGTTTAAATAAAATCAAGGAGTGCTCGTTACACAGTTTAATGGCCGATCGCAGACTGACAGACATTTGTAAAACAAGTACCCACACATTATAATATATCATAACATTCACATAAAAAATAATGGTAGATGGTAATATCTACCGATTCAACATATTTGAATTTTTTTTTCACTACTTTTCAGTATATGAGTATCATGTCTTTGCAGTGTCCTTGAATTAATTACTAAAGCGAATAACATAAACGAGTTCATCGCGTTAACGTAAACCAAACGCGCACTAGGCACTTTGTGATATTTTTATTAAAAAAAAAAACGTTGAACCACACTAGAAATTACTTTTATCGTGGGTGCATTTTTAAACATATAAATTCACAGACACAAACAGCCAGACCCGGAACAACTACTTGTAGGACATGTTCTGAATATTTGTTCCGCGCGGGAATTGAACCCGCGACACGCAGCGCAGCAATCAATAGCTTAACCGCTGCGCTAACCGTGCTTTATATAGATGCCTTGAGATTACAAAGCGCGTAGTTTCGGCCGTTTTCCATAAAGAGATAGTACCCTATTTATACTGTGTCAGTGACGTCGGATTGAATGTACTTCGTCGTAATGAGGTTTCAAATAAAACACGAGTTATTTTAAAATCTGTAAATTTTAATTCTTCGATCCAATAAATAACATGCGAGATTATAGGCATATCTAAAGCTGCAGAAATTTCTTGCAGTTGAGAATGGCCACAGTCTATTTCTATAGTTCCTACAACTGCACAGCTGATATTGATTTCTGTAGGATGTGCAAAATGTTTCCATACACATACGGCATTTAAAAATAAATAGGGAATGTAGTCCCACTTGTCGTTCTCCAACAATATCCACAGATCCTAAACCACAGTCTATAATTCTCCGTGCTTGGCAATTTTCTTTAGTTCTGAATAAAAGTAAGCAATATTAATTATGCGTCGCCCTTCGATGAAACAAGCTTGAGATTTGTTGAGGTTTTGGTGATATTTTGAGCTAAAAAAAGATATAACATACATTTTAATTAACCCTTGCAACACTGTTAGAGATTTTTGTCAAGGAATTAAGAATTTATCAAGAAAAATTAATTAAGAATTAACAAAAAAATAATTTTACAGGTATATGATATATTTGTAAACTAAAAATATAGGTTGTAGGACATGCAGGCATAATTTTACCTGAATGATGATGATGGAACTTGCGTCGTTTTTTTGTGCACATAGAGATATATAATATTATCATTTTCTTGACGACATTCTGTATGGATGTCTGACCTAGAATCAACTGCGTTAGTGTTCGACCTAAAAAGCAAATTAAACTTTTAAGTTCTGTCGATTGGTTTCTTTCTCTTCTTTTCTGTAAGTCGAAAAATGTTATTACAATATTATTTGTGAAAAACAGAATATATATATATATATATATATATATATATATATATATATATATATATTTATATATATATATATATATCCTACAGTATGTTAAGAAAACCCTGTCCGACCCGTGAAGGTGTTGTTAGGTATCGATAACTGATTCTACTAATGCATACAAAACCAGGCTAACTTAAAAAAAAACACCCTAAAAAAATAAATATTATTTCGCAAAAAGAGGTAACTTAATAAATATGCGTTAAGCACCCTTCCGCGGGCGGCGGGCGGCAGGGCACGCGGCACGTGGTCGCATCGCTGTCGCTATTCGCTCATAATAATACCGGTGTTGTCACTTTTTTAAAAATTACCAAATTTCGGGGAAGTTATTTCAAAATTCATTTGTATTGGTACTATGATGATTACGTAAAATTTTATATCATATTTGGTCATGTGTTTACTTAACCTTTATTATCCTTACGGGTCGGACAGGGTTTTCTTAACATACTGTATATATACGGACAAATCACACAGATTGAGCTAGCCCCAAAGTAAGTTCGAGACTTGTGTTATGGGATACTAACTCAACGATACTATATTTATAATAGATACATATATAGATAAACATCCAAGACCCAGGCCAATCAGGAAAAGATCGTTTTCCATCATGACCTGGCCGGGAATCGAACCCGCGGCCTCCACGTCGCAGGCAGGCGTGTTGACCGCTGCGCCACGGAGGACGTCAAAAAAATTTACTGATAACTGTGACATTCCAAGCCCGCCAGCCCGCGTCCATCGGCTTCGGCTACTTTAAACAATTACATATAGAAATAAAATATTTACAGGAAGAATCATTTAAAATAATCCAAGTAAGAGTTTTTATTACACATTTTTGCTAATATCGCAAAAACTAAAAGTCCTATCAACTCAAAACTTTTTGTAAAACTGTTTTTACACCAAAACCTTTAATTGAGTCCTAATTTTTGGTTTATATCACCATAAACAAAAAATCACATTTTCAAGTTACGTAAATTTCTAATAAGATTTTTATTTTTAAATCTCCTTACAAACCTATAAATTATAATCTAAGTGCGAGTGTTTACTTACCTGAATAGAGTCTTCTATATTATCAGCGGATGTAGTTAGTCGGATTATTGCCTTTCAAGTCTAAAGATTTCTTTCTAGATTTCCTGGAACAATTCGTAATTGTTTAACTTCAATTGTAAAAGAAAAATGGTTACAAAAGCTAATAGTAATTATAAAGAAAAATACAGTAATATGTAGGCATAAATACAAGAGTATAGGTAGATAGATACTTACGCCACCAGACGCATCTTCAATTCTCATTTGCGAGCTAATCTATGAACGTACACTGACACGATTCGCTCGTAAATATTTGCACTCACACAGACAACCACACGTAGTCGGCGATAGCCGGAGCAGAGCAGCAAGCGACACAACCCTCCCGTCTGAATGCTAACGCACGACTGCCGCCCGCGCCCGCGCAGAGCACCTCTAAACCTATGTTTCAAAATAAGGATATTTTCTTGGCAAATGTTAATGGATTTAAATACGCTCTTGCATATTTGTAGTACTTCTAACCGCGAATTTTTCAGTGTAAAAATATTTCCACACATCAATGCCGTTTAGAAGTAATAACGAATATTAGCCAAAAATAGCGTTTTGGTAACTATTTTTTTAAGGCAAAAGGCAAAATCCTACGAAAAAAACATCTTTAGTAAATGTTGTACATGAATCAATAGACAAGATATATTTTTTTCAAATCTCAAAACCAAGCCGTTAATTAGAAATTAGCTTCCTAAAGTGACCATTTTACGCTACTAAATGAGACTAAGGCCCTTAATACTTTAGTGGCTTTGGATGCTGGAAAAGATACAATATTACATTCTTTCATTTGACTAATGTTATAATAATGGATTAATCTTGAATCATATATCTTTCAAAAGTCATGGTGGCCTAGTGGTTAAAACACCAGCCTCTCATGTATGAGTGCGCGGGTTCGATTCCAGGTCAGGCAAGTACCAATGTAACTTTTCTAAAGTTATATGTACTTTTTAAGTATATTTTGGATACCAATGACTGAAGGTGAAGGAACACATCTTGAGGAAACCTGGACTTTAAGTCTGAAATCGCCAACCCGCATTGAGTAAGCGTGGCGATTACGCTCAATCCTTCTCTGTATGAGAAGAGACCTGTGCCCAGCAGTGGGACGATAAAAGGTTGATAATGATGATGATAATGACATATCTTTCCGCTACATTCCGGACACTCTACCATAAAATGAAACACGTCTTCTATAGCTTTGCATTACATGCAGTTTGGAGACGTAACTTAGCCAGGCTATCAACATCATATTTTCAATTCTACAGCCTGTTGAAAGGTTATGAATGTTATGATTACCTAAGGTGGAGGCTCGCCTTCTAGACATCGTTTTGCTTTGCTGGTATTTTGGCGTGGATAGCTGGCATATGGTAAATAATTTCATCATTGTTGAGTTTTCTTGTGTTCATTACTGTACCTTCATAATATTGTATAAAGTCACGTGTTTTTTTTTTTTTGTTTTAAACGAACAGACAGCTGTGCTGCTGGGTGTTTGTTCCGCCACTTCTTCTTCCCAGCGATAGCACTAGGAAGTGTCGACGGGTGAGCGTTTTGGGGGACTGTCTTGTGTAATATTGACTTTCAAAAAGTACTGATTTGAATAAATGACTTGATTTTGAAACGCCATTCTAGCAGACCTAATAACAATGAGGAAATCTACAAAAAAAAAATGTTTTCCAAACTCGAAAACACCCTCCAGACTTAAGCCTCATCTTCCCAGATACTTTCTCCAAACTACCTCTAATGACAGGTCCCTCAGGGCCTAAGGGAGGAAAGGGGAGTCTTAAGTCCACAATCACTTAGCACAACTCAATGGTATATCGCTTACTATGATCATCAAAACGTTATTTGCATGTCTAATTTGATACCAGGATTTGGTCTTGGAATAACTTTGGGATATAAGGGACGATGTTTTGGGCGTGACCGCGTTTCTTATGCATGTTTTGTTTTGTATATATTTTAATTTAAACTTACTTTTCTGGTAATAAGAATAATTATGCCTACGAAGGCCGTAATAAAAATATCCTAAATGGATATGTCAGTCTCAAAATAATGAAATTTTTGCGCAAGCACATGGCTAATTTCTTCCTTAGTTTTTTTAAATAATATAATTATGTCTATGGTTCTGAATGTAAATTGACAGTGATCCATATTATCTGTATGATATCAATAATAGAAAAACAAGTTATATTTCTAACCGACTTCAAAAAATGGAGGAGGTTCTCAATTCTTCAAAACTTTCAACTGGTTGAGCGGATTTTGACGATTCCTTTTTTATTTAAAAATATTTTACAAATAAGGTACAAAGGCGGAATTAATGCCTTAGGCAATCTCTACCAGTCAACCAAGCGTGGATAAGAGATTAAAAGGCTTTTTTATCCAGGTGCAATTTGAGCCCCCGACCATCGCATGTGCTTCTGTTTCCTTTTGCACTGCACCTAAGGGTGTATGCTCAATAGCTTTCAAGAATAGGGAAAAGCAAACATTATTTTTTATACATATAACTCACTTACTCTTTATAGCATTATTTTAATAAAAGAAACGCAAACAATGTCTTACTGAATCCTATCTCAATATCTCATAGCATATCACAGCATTACAAAACTAAATAACAATGGCGTCCCCGCTAAATACTTTAAAACGTATGTTTTCACCTCAAAGGGCAAACTTAGAACTCACAGAAGCGCTCAACTTGGGCGCGAAGTTTATTCCATACTCCCATGATATGAATAAAAGGAAATATGGAATTTCCAGAACTACTAATACGTCAGCCTATTGTCCACTGCTGTGCCCAGACCTTCTCACAACGAGTCCCGTGCCCATTTGTGGGTTAAGGAGACTCGTAGCCACTTGCGAGCAATATGCCAGGTACTACATGGTATTGCTTATAATCTTAAGAAGAGTGTGGTCATGGTCTCTGAGGCGAAAGGTAAATACACTGAAACAGTAACTTCAGTGAATAGATAGCCTGCAGATTCAGGCGTGCCTTTAACGAGACCAACCGCACTGTATTTAGTGCGTATTACTCGTCTTTTTACTCCTGCAGGCTCCATAGCCTGCTGCGCGCTGTAAGGGTTTTGAGTATAATGAACCCATGTTCATTATACTCAAAAACCTTACAGCGCGCTTCGCTTCCAAAACATTAACGCATTCAGGATGCCTATGGGGTTGCCCCGATACTACAGCCCATCAGAGATATTTGGTGAAGCTCGTGTGAACGGTAATGTGGAAACGGTGCGCATCCCTGGTCCAAAGAGTTCGGGGCAGCGTCAACAGCATCCTAGCTATGATAGCTGGCAGGTTGGACTGCCAGTTTGGAAACTGCTGCAAGAATTCGGCTGTGTCTCCTTGCAGCAATGATATCACAATCTGTTAATCTGTTTCTTTGTGTTTTTCGTAAATGTAATACTAAGATAGTGTCATAGATACTTTTTAAGCTATTGCATAGCTTCTATCGCGGGCCTTGAGCGCGGGGACCGAATCCAGAAATTCCGTAACGAAAAAACCTCACGCTCCCCACTCCGACGGGCACGGAGGTGTGGCTTGAAGGCCGTACATCGTCTAACGTCGTTTCAGTTCGGCAGTCTTCGGCACGGGCGACTACATCTTTTGAAAACAATTTATAGATTTTCAAAAAGAGCATGCATATTGCAGGGCGCGAACTCAGTTCTACACACTTGCCATGTTACTGATAGTCGCGATGTGCTAAACTTGCGCTTAATTTTCTCTCTGAAATAGGTCTTCTATAGAGATATGTCATAGACGTCATCGACGTTGTCATGGCTACCCTAAAAACTTTTCATATAATTAATTTTTAAGTACTTTTATTCAAATTAATTTAGGAGTGTTTTTATAAAATAGCTTTTTTTTTTAACGGAAAAGCTAAGATGAATGTCACGCTAAGTTTTCATTGGACTTTTAAATTATTTACAGTGTTGTTTACTAAATAAAAGCGCGTGATTTTATAGAGTAAAAAGTGCTCACGCGGCCGTTTTTTCAACTGTGATTGGCGATATCCGCCATTATTGTGAAATATTTTTTTTAAAGAATTTCTATAATTTGTTACACGTGTTATTGGCAAAATTGTGGTATCTATCCACAGGGACCAGATCAAGAGTTGAAGTTGAAGTTTTTATTAAATAAAATATTACAGAAAGATGTCGGTGAACAATGTTAATACGAGTACATTTAAGTGTACGAGTTGTAATATTGTTATCTCCGAAACGAAACAACGAAAGTTTAATAAAAATATGCTCGTCGGCTTTTTCTAAGGAAGACATTGATGAGGCAAAAAGTTATTGTTTGTTTCTACGAAGACAAGACAAAAACATGTATCGAGGCGTAAGAACAAAAAGCAGAAAGACCTAAAATATACGATTACGGTGTTTAAAATCACGGATCCCGAACAATCCCAGTTTTTGTGGCATATGACCTTCACAAATTGCCACCAGTTTGCTTTGACTACGTAGAACGTACGTAAAGAAGTTGATGAAGGATTTATTAATTCTACGGTCAGATGTTAACGCAATCAGAAGTGATTATGTTACTAAAGATCAGCTCGAAAATATTAAACTGATAACAAATAATTCGACACCGACGCCGTTCATCATCAACAACCTTTTTATCGTCCCACTGCTGGGCACAGATCTCCTCTCATACATAGAAGGATTGAGCGTAATCACCACGCTTGCTCAATACGGGTTGGCGATTTCAGACTTATAAAGCCCAGGTTTCCTCAAGATAAAAAATCAGAGCGGTTGACAACTTTTCTATCAAAAACATTGAATTTGAAAATGAATAATGATCCACAAGAGTCCAGAACAAAATATGGGACCACCATTGACGCGGTATTTTCTAGGTATTTAGAGGATATTAAGTCGCAAACTTATGTTTCTTATTTCAGTTATCATAAACCTATAGTTTCAATGATAAATATTCCTGAATAACCAACAGCTACTGTAAGATAATAAAACCCACATGTATTGTAAAATAATAAAAATATTTTAAATAATATTAACTTTTTATTTATTTAATAAAAGAAAAATTTGTTTTCTTATCGGTCACCACGCTCAAAAAGTGTAACTTGAATTAATATCAAAGAAAAAGAAATACTGCATAAATAAAATAAATAAATAATTATAATTGCATAAATTGATACAAAATGCTATGCAATAGCTTTACCGCGGCAGTCCCCGAGTGCCACAAGTCTTTTTTTTTTTTTTTATAATTATAAACTAGCACTTGACCGCAATCCCGCCTGATGGTAAGCAGTGATGCGATCGTTGATGGTAAAGCGCACTAGTTTATTAAGAACCTATTCACTCAGATTGAGCGAATAGGAAGGAAGATGGCAGTTGAGCGAGGTGATGCAATGTTAAACCCAACAACACGACCAACGATGCTGCGCCAAAGGGAGATTGATCTGAAGACCCTCCACGACCAAACTCCCAACACAACAACATTTGGCGCATCGTACGCGGCACTCATCGCAACACAACTGCTCAGACCCGTCCGCCGTACGGCTTCACCAGACATCATACCGGAACACGACAAATCGCTTGGCGGCAAGGCTTTGTCTGGTGGGTGGTAACTTCTGCCGGCATTGTTAGTAACAGTATTGAGTATTGTTACTCGAAACAAATTGTTAAATATAAGAGGCTTGGCCCCAATGGACTGTAATGCGCCACGCGAGCACAGTGCGTGTAGGTATATATCACATGTCCAAATTACACTATAAACATCATCATTTGAGTCGAAAGACGTCCAGTGCTGGACATAGGCCTCCCCCAAGGATCCCCACGACGACCGGTCCTGTGCCTCTCGCATCCAGCGGTCTCCCACGACCTTCACCAGGTCGTCGGACCACCTTGTCGGCGGCTTACCCACACTGCGTCTTCCGGTGCACATGAGGAGATCCGCAGAAGAACGAGAGTAACCGACATAGCCCGAAAAATTGCAACACTTAGTGGCAGTGGGCTGGACACATTGCCCGTAGGACCTAGAAACATGCCTCGTTTATATGTCTTGTTCTTATTCAGCCTATAGATGTCCACTGTTGGACAAAGGCCTCCCCCAAGGATTTCCACGATGACCAGTCTTGTGCTGCCCGCATCGTTTCATTTCATTTCATTTCCTCAGCCATCGGCATCCTGCGACCTTCACCAGGTCATATGTATTCGATTATAAATTATTTTCCATCAAACGACAACAAAATCGTCGCGTGTCCACACCATTTAACTGAACTATCGTACATCGTCGTATGTCCTGGATTAAAAATTTCAGTGAACTTAGGGCTTCCCCAGCGGTTAGGGGCTAATTCCATTACCGGCGAGTCATTGCGTCGACGGGGAAATATTTATTAGCATGCACTGATTACTGGAACCGCTACTTTTAATATTACCGAGACCTTTTCGTGGCCTAGGCCTAGAGGCCTTGATATTAAATAACTACATATTATAAAACAAAGTCACTTTCCGTTTCCCTATGTCCCTTTGTATGATTCCTTTTGTAAAACTCCGCAACAGACTTTGACGCGGTTTTTTTTTAATATATAGAGTGATTAAAGAGGAAGGTTTATATGTAGAATCTCATCAATTAAATTGTGGAGAACTACTATTATTTTTGAGATTTCTAATGTGATGTCATTTTTATCGCGTTTGCAGTGAAATGCAGGCTGAATCCTGCGAGATTTATCAAAGTAATGTACTAAATATTACACATTGAAAAGGTCTATAAAAAGTCCGCGATGGTAATGTCTATCTCTTATTGATATCGCACAATAACATTTTTGTGTCATTTACTTTTTACGACAAATACCGGCTAATTTTCAAAGCGATTTTAACCAATACAGCATTCATCCATATCCAATTTAATACCTTAAATATATTGTTGATTAAATATAGATCTATATTGTCCTTTACAGTATATGATTTAAATGAATATTTCGAAGATAATACAGATATAAAAATTGCGGGCAGGAGCAGCCAACTGGGGCGGCAGGAGCCGCGGCGGGCCGTTATGTTTTCATACGTTCACAGTTTTTCTGTGGTGTATTTAGTACGAGTATCAGTACTGCACTCGTGCGAAGCCGGGGCGGGTCGCTAGTAAGGTAATAAATTTAAGAATTATCCTCTGGTGGACAAAGTACCTATGGATGAAACGGACCTCCTCATTGTATAAACTTGATTGAGTCCAAAGCTAAGATTGCTGCCAGGAAACTTGGCGTTATGGCTAAGATCCGGCGGTACACACCAGTTCACACCAGGACAGCTTCATTATACAAAATCCAGGTTTGTTAGTTTGTACGGCTAGTTTGGTCAAAAACAACAACAAAATGGTCAACAACAAACTGGTGTGTGTTTGGTGGGACCACGAAAAAGTGTTGTCCCATTAGTGGGACATCGCAGTGGGATCACGGTTCCGGATTCCTTTGTACATGCAAAGAGGCTAGTTTTGTGATCCTGATTTTACGATGGGCTGGCTGCACAAGGTGAGGCGGATGGACTATTTACAATTTTACACCATTCTACTCCAGGATGCCTGATGCCAAGTGATAGTCTTATCAGCGATAGCAAAGACGTTCAGTTAAAAAGCCGGCCGGTCAAATGCAAAGTTTGTGTGTGCTGAATAGTTTGTTGTCATATCGGCAATAGAAACACATCATCTGTGATCGTTTCAACTGTCTAGCAAGCACGGTTCATAAGATACAGCGGGATGGATTGACATAACCTAACTAAAAGCTTATTTCAAGCTTGAGGAAAGTCATTGATTGCCATAACAGAAGTCGATTTGAAAACGCTGGTCACTTATCGTAAGCCATTTGGAGGCTATTTTCATGCAGCCAAAACACCAAGAGATCCATATAAGACCAGAGGGTTGTCAATTAAAGCGAAAGCAGTCAATATGTCTTTTATAAACTACTGCTTGACCGCAATCCCGCCTGATTGATGGTAAGCAGTGATGCAATCGTTGCTTGTAAAGCGCACCAGTTTATGAAGTGCATATTCACTCTAGCCTTGAAGACACTTAAATTGTAGTCAAACGGCTTCCCGTTTGACTACAATTTAAGTGTCTTCAAACATTTGCAGGAGCAGCGAAGGCTGCTCCTGCAAATGTTTGAAAATTGTTCCAGTTCTTCGATATGCGCGGTATAAAAGCCGAGGAAGAACGCTTCGTCTAGATCGTACTGGTGAAGGGCCATGATGACATGATGGGTCGTTCGAAGATGGAACGGAGATGGAGGAATGAATTCTTGTAATCCCCGCGTCCAAAATGCATCCTATAAAACACCCAGGGGCTGGTATGTCTTTGTGTTCTTCTAATTTTACTAACACAGCTTTAGTGTCTACATTCTAATGCCCACGCACTCTGCACCGAACTAACCTAGATTATCCACCAACCCTTTAATAATTCAAGGCAACAAAACTACCTTATTATTGCGAACTTCAGGGCCGTTATAAGTTACGTAGCAGAAGTTTTTTGTGGGACAGAGATGTATGTGCGAACTTCGAACAGGCTGCGTGAAACTGCGTTTATGTTTTTGGAGGCGTCTCAGTAGGGATGCCAACCTCCTGACTTTGACGCTCCAGGGATGCCAAAACAATCAATGCATAATATTGCGTGCGAGAATATCATGCTGGGGTTTAACTTACTAAGCTCGAAGTCCTTAGATTCAATTGACGTCACGAGGATTTGTTACTTCGTATCATACCAGAATTTAAGAAATCATACCAAAATTCGTGTTTTCAATTTTTGATTAATATACTGGAGCTATATTTTAAAAATGTGTTCTACTAACTTTTAGAATTAGGTGAACAGCAGATAAAATAAGTAACCGTAATTTTTCAGTTATTTTACTATAAATGACCAAATCAAATCAAACCAAAGCATTTATTTCAAATAAACCAGTTACAGGCACTTTTGAATTGTCAGAAGGTCGGTCAGTCAGTAAGGTGAAGCTAGTCGCCCATTCTAAAGAGTAGGTACCTATGGAGAAGAACGGGCAAGAAACTCCATGGACACTCTTTTCAATTGGGTTGTATCCTAAAATATTATTAAATGTCCATCAGATACATTTAGAAAAAATATTGAACACGTATTTTTTATTTTTTCTTTCATTCAAATATTTAGGAAGATATATTATTGATTTGAAATTAGCCCCCACTCCGTAACTTTAATATGCTATATCTCAGTAGTTTTTGGTAATTTCGACAAAATAAAAAATAAGGGTCTTAATTTATTTTTATTCTCTGTAAGACGACTAATTATTTTTTCATTTTCATACCTTGGATACATCCCTATTATCAAGCTATTGATACAAATATTTGATTACATCATTCATGTTGAAATCAACCGTGTGAGAACGATGCAGAAATATATTGTACGCTGAGAGCGTCCATTATGGAGAACACACAAAAAAATAAATAAATAATAAAACAACAACTTAGAAATTAAAATACGCCGTGGCAGCTAAGAGATGACCAGTCCCCTCTGACGACGTCCGTTCACGAACATGACGTATGGATCAGTATCACACGGTAACACCTTGCAAGTTTCCAATGTGTAAAAGGAAAGAAATCATTGCGTTTTTAGTTTGTACCTTTTACACATTTTTCACCTAATTCTAAATAGTTAGTAGAACACATTTTTAAAATATAGCTCCGATTAAATAACAAAAATTGTAAATCACGAAATATGAAAGTAAATTGCGACATTGCCAGTCGTGTGTAGTAAACGGTCTTAATAGAAACCCAAAAACAAATCTGACAAATGTCATATGACTATCTTCTTTATTGTCGTTGCAAAAAGGTTACTTTTCAGTTGCTGCAAAAACAGGTAAAATAACTGATCAGACTAGTGATATCATATCTATAAAATAGAAACACTACAGCTACAAGATAAAGACTTGACATCATCATCAAGCTTTTATCCTCTCATACAGAGAAAGATTGAGCGTAATCACCACGCTTGCTCAATGCGATTTCAGACTTAAAGTCCAATTTCCTCAAGATGTTTTCCTTCATATTTTAATCAGTTATTGATTTCCGAGATATACTTAGAAAGTACATAAAATATAACAGCAGTTGTGTTGCGATGTGTGCCGGTTATGATACGTCAAATGTTGTTCTGTCGGGAGTTTG
Source organism: Sesamia inferens (assembly GCA_037179545.1). Classification (NCBI taxonomy): domain Eukaryota; kingdom Metazoa; phylum Arthropoda; class Insecta; order Lepidoptera; family Noctuidae; genus Sesamia; species Sesamia inferens. The sequence continues at coordinate 10,527,323 of CM073951.1, read as the reverse complement.
GTAGTGGAGGATCTCCAGATCAATCTCCCTGTGGCACAGCATCGTTGAGTTTAACATTGCATCACTTCACTCAACTGCCGTCTCCCTTCCTATTCACAAAGTTTTTTTTTAGTGAATAGGCTAAATAAACTAGTGCGCTTTACCGTCAACGATTGCATTACTGCTTACCATCAGGCGGGATTGCGGTCAAGAAGTAGTTTATAATTATTAAAAAAAAAAAGGGTGACACAATGGGCGGTCTTGTCGCTAAGAGCGATCTCTTACAGACAACCTTTGGATGGAATTCTAAGGAGAAGGATAAAGAAATAATGTAGGTAGTCTACAGTGTACTATTTACATAGATTATACAATAAATATATATGTTAAGTGTATCATACTAGTTTAAATAAATTTATAGATCTAATTAAAGGCTGGTGTTTTAACCACTAGGCCACCAAGACTATAGTAAAGACTTAACGATGGCAGAATGTTAGGTGAATAGGTACCAAGTCTAACTAGAGATACCACGCAGATAATAAAACTGCCAGAGAACGTAACACAGGGCATCCATATACATATCTTCAAAAATATATTTAGTTGGGCATCAATATTGTACGCAGTGTGCACGTACGAGTAATGAAATAACTTATGTACTGAACCTATCTCTTATGTGTTAGGGCTGCTAGCAAATAAACGAGACAAAGCAAAAAAGGGTTGCTTCCTTTTTTCAAGAAGTACAAAATTTTAACTTTTCCTAGTATATACATTCTTGAAATGGCTGTATTTGTAAAAACTAATATGCACCTATTTCCTGCATTGAATGATACGAGGATACGGACGACTGCTATAAGATCAAAATATCAGAGTCTATTATGTACTGAGAGATTTAACACTACTTTGCTAGAAGAAAACATTATTGGTATGGCACCAATCATATTTAATACATTACCAAATTGTCTAAAGGATCAGCCCGAAATTAAATTTAAAAAACTTCTGTCATTGTTGCTGACTGAAAAATGCTATTACACTGTTACTGACTTTATAAATGATAACTTGTAATGTTTGCTTTATTTTATTCTAATTAATAAATGTAAATGATGATTATTATTATTTCCTTTATTTCATTATAATACACTTATAAATTATATTTTTAAATATTTCTACATAAAAAAGATATAAAAAAACATTTAAAAATATAAAAAATAGTAACCCACCGGCATCGGGAACAGGGTCCAAGCTACCGGCGGTCAGGGCTCCAGAGAGAGGAACTTCCTGACAATGCGAGCCGTGTCCAGAAGTACAGCTTTCTGAATCAAGCCTTTGACCCAGCTGCCTAACGAGAGCCTCTTGAGGTGTTGGTCGAGGCTCTTGGCTATTAAGCCATTGGCTGTCACGACTATCGGCACAATGATTGCTGAATCCACCTCCCACATGTCGACAACCTCGTGAGCCAAGTCAAGATACTTGATTTGTTTATCTTTCTCGGCTTTCACGAGGTTCTCATCATGCGGGATGGTTATGTCAACAATCATTGCACGCCGCTCTGATCGATCCACCATCACTATATCAGGCTTATTGGCAACAATAGTCCTGTCAGTGATGATGGATCGATCCCAGTACAATGTGATATGACCATTTTCGAGAACTGGGTCGGGCACATACCTGTAGTACGGCACCTCCGATTCCACAAGGTTGTACTTTAGAGCAAGTTGCTGATGAATTATCCTGGCTACAAGGTTGTGTCTATGCAAGTACTCTCCATTAGCTAGACGAGAACACCCGGAGATAATATGCCTTATTGATTCCCCCGGCCGGTGACATGCCCGACAGATGTCTACTGTGCCGTCTTTCACAATAAATCTCCGGTAATTGTTCGTCATCATAACTTCGTCCATAATTGCACATACAAAACCTTCGGTTTCCCCAAAAAGGTCACCGAATCGTAGCCAGGCCACGGACGCTTGTAAATCTACATCAGGCCCGTGTAGGGCTCTGAAAAAGCGTCCGTGAAGCTCCTTGTTCTTCCATACCTCCATGCGATCATTGGTGTCAAGCACTACTGGTTTGCGCCAGTTCTCTTTAGCCAAGGAGAGCGGAGTGAGGCCCTTGTCAACCGCGACGACATCTCGATGCATCCCCACGTCGGTTTCTAGAAAATATTCCCTGAGACTGCATACCTCGCGATTGTGGAGGGTCTTAGCGTTTAAAAAACCACGACCTCCACTTTTTCGCGGGATATACAGCCTCATAACCGATGACCGTGGGTGATGCAATCGATTTGCAGTCAGCAGTGTACGGACTCTCCTATCCAGGGCGTCGAGTTCGGTTTGAGTCCATTTGAGTATGCCAAAAGAGTACATCAAAACCGGCATGACCCAACCGTTGAAAGCGCGCACCTTGTTTCCGCCTGATAGAAGACTATTAAGTACTTTTTTCAGGCGGCCAAAGAAGCGCTCCTTCAACGATTGCTTCATGTCAGTATCATTGATACCCAACGCTTCCGACATACCCAAATACTTATAGGTTTCGGATGCGGAGAGGGCTCTAAGGTTTATGGAACCAGTGAGTTGGGTTCCCACGGATTCCATAATCTCTCCTCGCTGTACATGCATGACCGCACATTTGTCCACACCAAATTCCATCCTGATGGAGCTACTGAAAGTTTCAGTAATTTTCAGTAGCTCCCTCAGTTGTGAATTGGTGTGAGCAAAAAGTTTCAGGTCATCCATGTAGAGGAGGTGCGATATAACCTGACCACCTCTCCTCAACCGATAGCCTAGACCTGAATCCTCTAATAGTGTGCTTAGAGGATTCAATGCTAAGCAAAACCAAAGTGGACTCAAACTATCGCCCTGAAATATTCCTCGCTCGATCCTTATCGGTTCGCTATTCCTCTGAATATTTCGACATCCTGGATAGCGAAGGACTGTCCTCCATGTCCTCATACACGTCATCAGGAAGGTGCGTAGAGTTGCATTTACTTTATACAACTCCAGCACCCGCATGAGCCATGTATGAGGCACTGAGTCATAGGCCTTCTTATAGTCTATCCAACATGTCGATAGATCCTTTCGGGAACGACGAACTTGTTGGCTAATGGCCACATCAATGAGGAGTAGCTCCTTAGTACCGCGGGACCCGCTCTTACATCCATTTTGAGAGGCAGACATGATGGAGTTGCTGTCAATATGCGTGTTAATTTTAGATTTCAAAATGGATGTAAGAACTTTATAGACCGTCGGTAAACACGTGATCGGCCTATAATTTTTCGGTTCCGCGGTGCTACCTGATTTATGGAGCAGGTGGGTTACTCCTGTTGTTAGAAACTGGGGTAGCGAACCAGACTCTAAGGCGGTCTGGAATTGAGATGCCAAGCGAGCGTGCGACTTGGAGAACCATTTAATCCAAAAGCTGTGCAGCCCATCCGGCCCTGGAGACTTCCAATTAGGCAACGGACGGACTGCACGAGCTACATCTTGGGGGCAGATGGTAATGGCCCCCATTTCTGGTACTGGATCGCAGGCTCGCTCAACAACCCGAGTCCAATCACCTTCGGTGTGACTGACAGGCACCGACCAGATATTGCGCCAGAATGAATACGTGGCATCATCATCTGGTAGGCACGTGTCAGCAACACCTTGGTCTGATCGCTCCCAAGCTCTATAGACCCGCCTTTCATCGCTTTGGAAATTGCGATTCTGAAAATACCGCTCCACTCTTCGCTTGTACCGACGAATACGGTTTGCCCATGCATATAATTTCTGCTTAAAAAAGTCGATGCGCTCTGTGACGCGGAACAAATAGTCTCGGGTACTAATATCAGTCCCCGAGAACGCCCGCCTCACAAAGCGCATCACTCATGCGCTAATAACAATAATGGCAACACCAAAGTCAACATCAATCATTTTCGTCAAACTCTTAATTATATTTTATTTTAAATACATTTTTACAAGAAGTTTTATCAATATTTACAGAAAATGTACACAGAAATTCAATAATACAATAGTATATGCATTTTAAAAAAAATAAATAAGCAATAATGTGGATTAAAGCCTATAAAAAACTACCGAACCGGAGGTGACATGACATCTGTCACCTCAGATAAAACTAGAAAATTTGGACGAGAAAAATGTTGACGAGATTAGCCGCACGAAGAGCACGCCCACCATCTCCGGACTCGTTGCTCAGCTCCGCCTCGCCGCCGCCGGTCTCCAGCGCCACTGTAAGTGCTGTGACGACCCCGGCCGCGGCAGTTGCGTCGAGCTCGAGCGACGAGTACTTCTCTCCGCCGACGACGCCACCACCTGTTCGCCGACGGGGAGGACACCGGCCGCCGGACCGCTTAGGACCTCGAGGCCCATCGGCTTCTGACAGGGTCCCAGCTCCCGGCGGAAGTGTGCAGCGCATGAGATGGACACAATCCATCAATGAAAACGTCATGCGCTCATACTATGGGGCTACAGAGGGAGGAAACAACCTGACCGCGTACCGTGTTCGAATGCTCTCTCTGTTTCAGGTGCTTGAGCCAGCTGTCAACGTGTCGGCGCAACGACTGTCGGATCAGGTGCGGGTCATCCAGCGTAACCATATGCTGGATGATGCGGTGCTTGATCGCCTACGCCTCGATTATTATTATTATTATTATGACTATGTAAATGATTTTAGACTTAGCATGATCTCATTTTTAATTTGACTATCTAGTTTGTAAATTATCTATAAGTGAACCTCTATATTTTTGTATGCCAAAAGGTAAAATATACTGAGACTATATCTGACGAAAACACCAATATGTAACACATGCATTCTAGACAAATAAAGAAATAATAATTGAAGGCGCCCCAGCACAGCACGTACATCTACCGCGCATTTGTCACGGCTTATTCAACAAACAAGGTCGGCATACACCACAAGTAAAATTAATCTCCGACCATACACTAGGAAATCTACGGGACTTACCTGGGACTCAGTGTGCTTCGTCGAGAAGTGAAGTCCGGCGAGGTCGACGCGCGCGCCGACCTTACAATGACGTCCGAAGTCTTCAGTTCACTGACCGTCCCATAAGTCGACACTCCAAAGTTCCCTTATTAGGGCACCAAGGCTCACCAACGTAAGAAGTTATTTAGCAGTGTCAATCACGCCCGACAAAGATCGCCAATGAAACCACGTTTCCGATTCTCTTTCAACTCAATGTACAGACGCACTGTTACGTTTTATAGTTCAAGTAAATACTTCAACACCCGGGCAACAATCGCGACAAACCATACAATACGCGCCGGTGGTATTTTCCCGAAATTCACTCGCCCGAAAACACGCCACGCGTGCGAGAGATTATTCTTCAAGATTTCAAGCAACGGCCCGCGTACGCCGCGGGGTCCTAACACGTTCTGAATTTTCAAGCTCAAGCAACGGACCTTCCGCGGCGAGGTCGCAAGACGTTGTGCTTAACAATGGCGGCCACGCGCCGCCATAGACAATACTAATCGCGCTGGCCCGTGCGATCGGGCATCTATCGACTCGACTAACCAGCAATCGGACCCGATCGATAAAACCAGCGCGAACAATAATAATTATTATTATTATTATTATCATAGCACCTGCACTGTCCATACAGGGTTAATCGTCGGTACGTTGATATGATTAAAACTGAGGGTCTCTGAGAGAGTTGGCTTCGGCCTATATGTCTTTTAAAAGACCGGATCCAAAGATATATAAAACTATAAATGTTTATTCTAATGCCTAGAGAAGTCCAGATAGCCTATTTCACTAAAGGTGGACCTATGAATATTCATGGCGCAAATTATGTAAGTTGGGCAAAAATCACACACAATCAGTCGTGGTGGCCTAGTGGTTAAAACACTAGTCTCTTAAGTATGAGTGTGCGAGTTCGATTCCAGGTTAGGTAAGTACCAATGTAACTTTTCTACGTTATATGTACTTTCTAAGTATAGCTTGGACACCAATGACTGATTACAAGGTGAAGGAAAACATCTTGAGGAAACCTGGACTTCAAGTCTGAAAACGCCGATCCGCATTGAGCAAGCGTGGTGATTACGCTTAAACCTTCTCTGTTTGAGAGGAGACTTGTGCCTAGCAGTGGGCAAGTGTTTAATGCCGCCTAAAGAATCAGGTATTTGTGACCGTAACAATAGTTTTTTTTTTTTTTGTCTACTGCAGGGAAAAGGCTCTTTCCACTTTTCGCGATCTACTGCTAATGTGGGTCAATCAAGAAGGAGTCCCGCTCGTTACGTCATCATTTTCTAGACCCTTTTTTCCGAAGCTGGAAAAATCCTCATGTACTATCCCCCGCTCGGGGACGCGGAGGGGTGTGCTGGACTTTTACCGGCTAAAAAATCACCTAAGCGTTCGGCATCTGCCTTTACGGGGTACCGGGTCTTCCCAATTCTACGGTACCCTCGATCTTATTCTAGGCCTGTCATTGGGGATTCACAGAGTAATGGCTTTTAAATAGAATATACATACAAATTCCAGTTAGGAAGGTCCAACTTCGAGAAAGAGGTCAATCGTCGAATCCAACTCGGCTGGACTGCTTTCGGGAAGATACGTAGAGTCTTCTTGTCCGAAATACCGCAGTGTCTCAAAACAAAAGTCTTCGACCAGTGTGTGTTGCAGTGATGACTTATGGAATTGAGACGTGGTCGCTACCAATGGGCCTTATAAGAAGGGTCAAAGTCACTCAAAGGGCAATGGAGAGGGCTATGCTTGGGGTTTCACTGCGCGATCGAATCAGGAATGAGGAGATCCGCGGAAGAACGAGGGTAACCGACATAGCCCGAAGAATTGAAACACTAAAGTGGCAGTGGGCTGGGCACATTGCCCGGGCACGAGCCGACAGGTTCTCGAGGGGCGTCCACGCACCGGAAGACGCAGCGCGGGTAGGCCCCCTACAAGGTGGACCGACGACTTGGTGAAGGTCACGGGACACCGCTGAATGCGGGAGGCGCAAGACCGGTCGTCGTGGAGAACCCTGAGGGAGGCCTATGTCCAGCAGTGGATGTCTATCGGCTGAAATGATGATGATATATATAAATACAAAAAGGTTAAGTTTCGACATCATCAACATCAGCCGTCTCCAATAGCGTCTGTCCATGACAGATCATTGACGTTTATACTACGTCAATGTGACAGGCGGATGTTTTAATTTTATAAACTGTCAATGTCTAATTGTCAAATAACATGCGTGTCTTTGACCCGGGCTTCTTTCTTTCATTCTTTTTGGCTTCGCACGGTTTGTGCATTTAGCCAATGTCACGTAATGAAGAATTTATGTCGAAAAAGACGGTCACGTGAACCGTCTACGAGGGAGGTTTGAGGCAAAGTCATGATGAGGCCACTATGCTGCGATATCTCAATGTTCTTTATGAATTATTAACTGAATGCACTTTTTACTACATAAATCACGCACTTTTATTTAGTAAACAATAGTATAAATAATTTAAAAAAGCCAATGAAAAATGAGCGTGAAACTCAAATTAACTTTCCCGCCAAAACATCAGGAACACATTGTTTTATTTTGAATACGAGGCTTTCTAGTTAAATATATTTCATTGTTTTTTTTTTCTTCTATATTGTGTGTTTATATGTATTATTTGTAATGTGCATTCTGTTTGTGCGGAATAAATATTTTTTCTTTCTTTAAAACATCCATTTCTGTTTATTATCAACCCTAGCCATAGTGCGGTGTTTGAGACAAGTTTATTTATTTTGACATGCCGTTATAAACGTGATGCGTGCCGACTGAATATATTACTTGGAACCAGGAGCACAGGTTACTGTATCATTGAAATACCTCCGTGTGCACCTGTGTAGGGCTTACTTAGATCTCAATCAATTTGCCAGCGGCGGTGTTTCCGTCAAAATACAATTTGAGTGTCTAAAAGGCTAGAGTGAATGGGCTCTTAATAAACTAGTGCGCTTTACCTTCAACGATTGCGGCACTGCTTACATTAATAATTTTGAAAAAAAAAAAAACTGAGTAATAATTAGACGCTAGAATTAAAAGACGGTTGAGCGTTTTTGGTAAAATTCCTGTCAGCCTTGATAATTTCGACCAGAATTGTACAGATTGTACGTACGGCTAGAAATAACGAGTTTAAGTCGAGTTTTGATTGTACGAAAAATTTAAACAACGCGAGGTTAGTCTAAACTGGATAAATACTATAGCTTGTTGTGTAACTGGCAGGGTAATTGCGTAACATATTATCACAACCAATGCGTTTCATTTTGCCAGTTCAACAACATTCATTGCGTATTTACGTTGTTGAGCAGACACATTTTCGAACATAGGGAGCAACGGAATAGCAATCAGCTTCAAAATGATTCCAGCTGATAGCAATAGTGTGCAATTAGGGTGCAGGTGTACATCCCATCCAATCTCGAAATGTTGATGGAAAATATGGTGAGGAAACCCGTATAACTTGGAACCAAAACATCGAAGCATTAGTCCCGCGGGGTGGATTACAGTCTGCCTTCACAAAGAGAAGGTCTGCGTGGCTACCATGAGTTTTCATTACGAAGACTTGATAATCGATATCGACCGCGTTTGACACATCGATTTGCCCGCTTTATTGTTGTAAGACCCGTCAACCAATGAGGTCGCAAAACGCGGTTGATGTGTGTGATCGAGATTTCATTCAGACTCTGCAAGGATACAGTCTGGCTACCATGGTAGCCACACTGTATCCTTGCAGAGTCTGCTCGTTGGTAAGTCCAAATACGTCAACTGCAACGACTGCGGGTTGTATGAAAGAGATAGCGTGACCCCTGGCGCACGGGCATGTGAAAAAACACGTGTGGGTTTTAGTCAGTAAAAGTCACACGCCCTCCGCTCCGGCCGGAACGGGAAAGGTCATTTGAAGATTTCCCAGCCGAAAAAAAGGCGTTAAGCCTTTGCATACACTTCTAATGTAGGGTTCCATAATATCACCAGGAGCTTTAATTTATGTAAATTACTAGCTTTCCGCCCGCGGCTTCGCTCGCGTGGAGATCGGTTATATCGCGCTTTTAGATTTCCCTCGTGAATATAATTTTTTTCTGGGATAAGAAAGTACCCTATTATTTAATCTGGACTTCTAACTTTACGTCTGCAAAATTTCAAAACAATCGGCTTAGTAGTTACGGCGTGAAAGCGAAACAAACAAACTCACTTTCCGATTCATAATATTAGAATATTTGGTGTACACATACAAATATTCCAATAATCTCCCTTGGGAACTTGACGTTTTTTTAGGACCAAAAGTAGCCTGTGTTACTCTCCATCTTTTCAACTAACTGTATGCCAAAAATCAGGTCAATTGATTGCTTAGCTACGGCGTGAAGGAAGGACAAACAAACAAACACACTTTCACATTTATAATATTAGTATGGATTTCATCACCACTGCTCTTAAAAAGGGTGAAAAAAAACATCGTGAAGAAACCGGCATGTCCTGGAACCAATAATTCGAAGACATGTGACATCCAACAACCCACTCTGGGCCCGCGTGGTAGATTTTTTCTTTGTTTTTTTTTTTTGCTGTCTCCAACGTTATTGGAGCCTTTTTTATAACTATACCCTTTCATACCAGTTCTCGCTATTATTCCTCTCGCACTTTTATTCCGCATACTACTTATCTTTCTGTCATTCATCGTCTTTTAGTCTAACGAGGGAATTGCACGATTTAATTCCCCCATCTCCGTTCCACCATCGGACGACCCGTCGTACGACGAGTTTCCACCCTTATGTTGTTAACACCTCAACGATCCGGACGAAGCGTTTCGCCTCGTCCTTTATACCGCGTAAATCGAGGGACTGGAACAATCTGCCGGCGGCGGTGTTTCCGTCGGACTACAATTTGAGTGTCTTCAAGGCTAGAGTGAATAGGCTCTTAATAAACTAGTGCGCTTTACCATCAACGATTGCGTCACTGCTTGCACTTGCTCCTGCTCAGGCGGGATTGCGGTCAAGCGCTGGTTTATATTTTAATAAAAAAAAAAACGGGTGGGACTCCCATTTTACTGTCGAACTTTCTACTTCTTTATCGTTTGGGAAATGCGTGGTAGATTACGGGCCACTCCTGTGGACCTGTGTCCTAGGAGTGGAAACATTATAGGTTCTTCTTCTTCTTCTTCAGCCTATGGATGCCCAATGCTGAACCAAGGCTTTCCACGCTGATCGGTCTTGTGCTGCCCGCATCCATCGGCTTCCCGCGACCTTCCCCAGGTCATCGGTCCACCTTGTTGGGGGACCTCCCTACGCCACGTCTTCCAGTACGTGGCCACCACTCCAGAACCTTGCTGCCCCATCGGCCATCGTTGTGGGCCTCGCCCACTGCCACTTAGGTTGATTATGTAATATTATGTATTCTCTGAATTGTTCGCCACTAATCCTGGCTCTGGGCTACTACTAAGAAATTCCTGATGGAGGCAAAAACAAGTTTCCCGACCTGGAATCTTATACTAAGCAGTCTCTCTTGAGACCACTAGGCCAACGAGGCAGTGAATCGGCTTTCTGATCATAAATTACTCTGATTTATTAAACGTTAAACCAATAAAAAATTAATGATTCAGTCTCGTAATAAACTGTTTACCTTTTCCCGCCGGTGTTGATTTTTTTTTTTTAATAATTATTTTGCGATGTGTGCCGGGTATGATGCGCTAAATGTTGTTGTGCCGGGAGTTGGTCGTGGCTCCAGATAAATCTCCCTCTGGCAAAGCATCGTTGGTCGTGTTGTTAGGTTTAACATTGCATCACCTCGCCCAACTGCCGTCTTCCTGCCTATTCACTAAGTTTTTTAAGTGAATAGGCTTAATAAACTAGCGCGCTTTACCATCAACGATTGCATCACTGCTTACCATCAAGCGGAATTGCGGTCAAGCACTAGTTCACAATTATAAAAAAAAGCTGTAAGTAATAGTATTCTTGCGTCCCCATTGTCAAAGGATACCAGATTTTTATACAGGGTGTATCTGACATCGTAACGCAAACTTCGCGAAAAGGCTAGACCGCATGCCACTAATAAAATATTATAGTCATTTATGTCGTTAATGAACGGTTACAGAATTCACAGTGTTTAAAAAAAAGTGTCGGGCCGGGCTTTTGAACGTTGCAAGCTTGCCGCCGTGCGGGTTTGTAGGTATGACGTTGATTCCTGATGTGAACTCTATTAAATCAACTGATAAGATAGTTTTCCGAGTTTTGTTTTCATTGCGCTTTTTTGTGTAATTAGTGAATTAATTAATTTTAACTTTAAAATCTTCCTGGGTTATAAAAGTGTAGCAATTATGAAAGGTCTAAAGTGAACTAAAAACTACATATATTTTTTTTTAATCATGAAAAAGCCGACGAAGAATTCCACCACTGGGGGGGGGGGGGGGGGGGTTCAGAACCATGGAACTCGTTTGTGCGTCGATGTCAGATGCACCCTTTATGTATAAACTAGCAAAAACAAGAAATCATAAGTAATATGTTTATGCCTATGAGGGTGGCCTAAACAATTTGTGATTAAGCCCTCTATAAATAAAACAGATTAAAAAAGATAGACTATGAACCTTCTCCAAATTACGAGAAATGCCGCAATGATCCCAGCTTTTTATATTTAGCCCTGTAACTAAGATTAATATCTAGTCTATATTTAGCACTAAACTCTCCGAGCAAAACTACCACACAATGTTTGATTGAACCACTCTTCTGAGAAATAATGTTTACCACTAAGTAATCGACTAAACTAGTCGAGTACAGGGTTCGATTCCCGGCGCAAGCTCTTAAGTTATGTAAACACTGACTGTTTACTTTCCGGTATTATAAACAGTTTTATATAAACACATCCGTTTTTGACTATTTGTAGACGCTTTAAGTGAGATTTGGTACAAAGAAATAAAAGCATAAGATTTTGTCCAGTCTTATATTGTAAGTGGTCATAGATCTAACTAGAGAGGCTGAAAAGAGTAATGCTCGGCGCTATGGTGACCTAGCACACTCTTCTACTGGTAAGTTAAAGTCTTGGATTATAAACGAAATAGCTATATTAAATCACTATATCACTTAACAACAAGAAATGGTAATAAATATGTAAACTTAGACACAATTGGGTTGTATCCTAAAAAATAATTTAATGTCAATCAGATAGATTTATAAAAAATATTGAACACGTATTTTTTATTTTTTCTTTCATTCAAATACTTAGGAAGATATATTGATTTGAAATATCGCATGACGTCACGCGGTGGCACAAAATTTAGCACGGCGTAACGTAACTAGCCCCCACTCCGTAACTTTAATACGCTATATCTCAGTCATCATCATCATCATCATTTCAGCCGAAAGACGTCCACTGCTGGACATAGGCCTCCCCCAAGGTTCTCCACGACGACCGGTCCTGCGCCTCCCGCATCCAGCGGTTTCCCGCGACCTTCACCAGGTCGTCGGTCCACCTTGTCGGGGGCCTACCCACGCTACGTCTTCCGGTGCGTGGTCGCCACTCGAGAACCCGTCGGCCCCATCGGGCATCGGTCCTACGGGCAATGTGTCCAGCCCACTGCCACTTTAGTGTTGCAATTCTTCGGGCTATGTCGGTTACTCTCGTTCTTCTGCGGATCTCCTCATTCCTGATTCGATCGCGCAGTGAAACCCCAAGCATAGCCCTCTCCATTGCCCTTTGAGTGACTTTGAGCCTTCTTATAAGGCCCATTGTTAGCGACCACGTCTCAATTCCATATGTCATCACTGGCAACACACACTGGTCGAAGACTTTTGTCTTGAGACACTGCGGTATTTCGGACGAGAAGATTTTTCGTAGCTTCCCGAAAGCAGCCCAGCCGAGTTGGATTCGACGATTGACCTCTTTCTCGAAGTTGGACCTTCCTAACTGGATAGTTTGTCCCAGGTACACGTAACTGTCAACAACTTCGAGAACAGAGTCTCCAATCTTTATAGGAGTCGGTACAACATGGGCATTAGACATGACTTTCGTCTTGCCCATGTTCATTTTAAGACCGACTCGCTCGGAGGCTCTGCTGAGGTCTTCGAGCATTGTACTCAGGTCCTCCGCGGTCTCAGCCATGACTACGATATCATCAGCAAACCGAAGGTGTGTCATGTACTCGCCATTGATGTTGATGCCCAGTCCTTTCCAGTCCAGAACCTTGAAGACATCCTCCAATGCAGCGGTGAACAATTTCGGGGAGATAACATCTCCCTGTCTGACACCACGCTGGAGAGGTATTGGTTTCGAGGTCTGGTCCTGTATTCGGACTGACATGGTGGCGTTTTCGTACAAACCCTTCAGCGCTTCAATATACCGATAGTCTACTTGGCACCGCTGGAGAGACTGCAGTACAGCCCAGGTCTCGATCGAATCAAAGGCTTTTTCGTAGTCCACAAACGCCAAGCAAAGGGGTAGGTTATACTCCTCGGTCTTCTGTATAACCTGCCGTAGCGTATGTATGTGGTCTACTGTGCTAAAGCCCTTTCGGAAACCGGCTTGTTCGGGTGGCTGGAAGTCGTCAAACCTGCAGGCGAGACGATTCGTGAGGACTCTCGAAAACAACTTATAGACATGACTCAGAAGTGAGATGGGTCTGTAGTTTTTCAAAAGGGTGTTGTCACCCTTTTTGAAAAAGAGTACCACCACACTTCTGTGCCATGCCTGTGGCGTTTTTCCCTTGACTATGACGGAATTAAATAACTTCTGAAGGGCCCTAAGGATCGGTTCACCACCCGCCTTCAGTAGCTCTGCCGTTATTCCGTCATCGCCCGGCGCCTTGTTGTTTTTAAGTTGTTTCAGAGCCAATTGAATCTCCTGCAGGCTGACGTCCGGGATATCTTCGGTGTAGTGTCGGGTTAATCTTGCTCTAGGGTCTTCAGCAAGATTTAATGCGGGTTTTGTCGTCGAAGTGTAGAGCTGTCCATAGAAATTCTCGACTTCCCTCAAAAGCTCGGGCCCGGACGTTACGATCCTGCCGTCGTCAGTCTTCAGCTTGCTTAGCCGGCTATGCCCAATAGTCAGATCCCTAGCGAAAACTTTAGAGCCTCTGTTTCGCTCTATGGCCTCCGTTATACGCTCGGTATTATACCGACGTAGGTCGCGCTTCAGAGACTTTGAGATCTGCTTATTGAGCTGCCGGTATCTGCAAGCATCACTTGACGAACGCAAAACCATCTCACGTCTATCCTCCATGAGCTCGAGAGTGTAGTCCGAGAGCTTTTTAGTTCTATTTGTACGGCGGGTCTTAAAATACTTGGTCCCGACCGTACGGACAGCTTCTACAAACCCGTCATTGTATTCGTCCACGTCACCACTTAGGCATTCGAAGCGATTTTGGAGCTCGAGCTGGAAACCTTCGGAGTTATGGATCTGGATGGGTGCTGGCCGGAGCGTAGACTTCATCAGGCGAGATCTTTCGGACACTATGTTCAGATTCAATGTGCCTCTGACCATACGGTGATCGCTGCCGCATTTGAGCGAGTTGATCACTGAGACATCATTGAATATGTGCCTTTTTGTCGTCATAATGAAGTCTATCTCGTTCTTAGTGACCCCGTCGGGACTGATCCAAGTCCACTTCCGCTGTTCACGCTTCTTGAAGAAGGAGTTCATCATAAAGAGTATATCTATATCTCAGTAGTTTTTGGTAATTACGACAAAATAAAAAATACGGATCTTAATGTTTTTAATTATCCATAAGACGGACTAATTATTTTTTTGATTTTCATACCTTGGATACATCCCTATTATTGGTAAAATATGGTAAAATGGTAATGATAATGAGAACGCGATGTCTCTGGCGAGATCTTGTTGGGGTTTTTTCGCCGTTGACGATACTCCAGAGTTGTTGAAGGTAAATGAGTAACACCAAAACCACTAGTATTAAGCCGTACTTGTTTTATTGACACCTGACCGCAGACCGCGTGACGGAGGTACATATAGTTACTACTGAATAACAACATTAATCTGTGTTAATAGCATTTTGCTTTATGATGTTTATTGGCTGATGGCTCGTACAGAAGCAACATTAAAAAAACTTCAGAGGAGTCCTCAAGATTAGTAATAATTTTACTTAACAATATTTAAAGACACTAATATAAGACACGGATGTAGATATACAGTATGTTACGAAAACCCTGTCCGACCCGTGAAGGTGTTGTTAGGTATCGATAACTGATTCTACAAATGGATACAAAACCGGACTAAACTTAAAAAAATAAAACCCTAAAAAAATAAATACGCAAAAAGAGGTAACTTAATAAATGTGCGATAAGCACCCTTCCGCGGGCAGGGCACGCGGCACGTGGTCGCATCGCTATTCGCTCATAATAATACCGGTATTGTCATTTTTTTAAAAATTACAAATTTTCGGGGAAGTTGGAATTAATTCTAGGGTCCGGTTTACCAGTCTAACTGCTGATTTTGGCTAAACTTCGATATTTTCCGTGAAGCGACTGCCGTCTGACCTCCACAGCCCGAAGGCGATATCGAAGCATTGCAGTTAGACCAATTGTTGGGCTTTTGAGGGCTCCAACAACCCGTAACGACTACGATTAGATATTCGTATGGCAACCGGGATCAACGGCTTAACGTGCTTTCCGAGACAAGACAAATAATTTAACTGCGCGGGGTACGAACTCGCGCCTCTTGCGCATCGTCCGCGTCCGCTACCGCTACGCCACGGAGGCTGTCAAACACACTCACATCACGGCAATAGGGATGTATCCAAGGCATGAAAATCAAAAAAATAATTAGTCCGTCTTATAGATAATAAAAAAAAATTAAGACATGTATTTTTTATTTTGTCGTAATTACCAAAAACTACTGAGATATAGCGTATTAAAGTTACAGAGTGGGGGCTAATTAAGTCACGCCGTGCTATATTTTGCACCACGGCGTGACGTCATGCAACATTTCAAATCAATATATCTTCCTATGTATTTGAATGAAAGAAAAAATAAAAAAATACGTGTTCAATATTTTTTATAAATCTATCTGACGGACATTAAATTATTTTTTAGGATACAAGCCAATTGTATGTGAATTAAAGATTATTTTATCATACAAAACCACTGAGAAAAAAGTAGGCTTGTTTTGATCACAATTAGCGCCGTCATCATATGAAATGGCTGATTGTACTTCTTTGAACAAGACTAAACAAAGTCTGACAAACAATACCAACAGCACATCAAGCTACTACAATCTGTGAAATTTCTTTATTAGATTTCAACTTTAGCGCTAAAGCATTAAGGCTCAAAGATGATTGGGAATATTTGACAGTTTCGGGTCGCTTGACCGGCTGTCGTCCGTCCCGTTACTGTAATATTAACATGATCATGGTACTCGTTTGGTTGTCAGAGACACCCATTATGAGTAAAGTTTTACTGACTTTACAATCATCAAAATTTATTGACGCTTAAACCCGGACATTTGATCATTTAATCGCAGTGACTCCTGATACCTTAGGAGGTACAAGACAACCCAGGGTCATTTAACAAAAGATTCAAAAGGCCCACTCCAACAACAAGATCTTTATTAGCTACCTCCTGCCCCATTTAGGATATTGCTCGCAGAACCGATGGCCGATGAGGCAGTAATGTTCTGGAGTGGCGGCCACGTACCGGAAGACGCAGCGTCTCTCCGCTGCCTCCAACAAGGCCCTCGAGAAAAATGGGGAAGCAATTGCCGTCTCCCTTGATGTCTCGAAGGCCTTCGATCGGGTATGGCACGCTGGCCTTTTGAGTAAGCTTCCAGCGTACGGCATTTCCGCTGGCCTGACTGGCTGGGTAAAAGACTTCCTGACTGAACGGTCCCTCCGAGTTGTTGTCGACGGATGTTCATCTGAGCCCATGTCGACCAATGCCGGTGTTCCTCAGGGGTCTGTTCTCTCTGCAACTCTGTTCCTGCTGCATATTAATGATCTGCTGATGCCCGGTATCTATGGGTATGCAGATGACAGCACAGTTGTGGAGAGATACCTGCCGGAAGCTCGGGCTAGTAAGGAAACAATCCGGTCCGAAAGAGAGGCCATGGTAGAGCGTGTGAGTGCTGCACTGCAGGCAGTCTCCGAATGGGGCAATGCCAATCTTGTAGCATTCAATGCCGCCAAAACACAGGCGTGTCTTTTCACCGCCAAAAGGAGCCCGTTCACCTTGGCTCCTACTTTTCAGAATGTATCCTTGGAGTGTACCGACCGCCTTCAGCTTTTGGGAGTTGAGATTTCCTCGAGCCTTAACTTTGGGCGGTTCATTGAGTCCAAGGCCAGGGTGGCTGCCAGAAAACTAGGCGTCATCGCGAAGGTCCGGCGGTACTTCACACCTGGGCAGCTTCTAATTTTATACAAAGCACAGGTCCGTTCGTGTGTGGAGTACTGCAGCCACATTTGGGCTGGTGCTGCGAAATGTCACCTTGCCACTTTGGATTCGGTGGAGAGGCGTGCGAAGAGGCTGATTGGCGACCCAGACTTAACTCGAAACGGTCTCCAAAGCCTGGAGCACAGGCGTAGAGTAGCCAGCCTTTCGGTCTTCTATAGGATGCATTCTGGTGAGTGTGCAAGGGAATTGCATGATTTAATTCCCCCATCTCCGTTCCATCATCGGACGACCCGTCGTACGGCGAGTTTCCACCCTTACGTTGTTGACACTACTGCGATCCGGACGAAGCGTTTTGCTTCCTCCTTTATACCGCGTATATCGAGGGACTGGAACAATTTGCCGGCGTCGGTGTTTCCGTCACATTACGATTTGAGTGTCTTCAAGGCTAGAGTGAATAGGCTGTTAATAAACTAGCGCGCTTTACCATCAACGATCGCATCACTGCTAACCATCAGGCGCGAGTACGCGTGCGAATTTTTTGCTTCTGTGGATAAGGGGCTAACCTTCTGTACTTATTCATTTTGTAGCCGGAAGCTCATCATACTGCTTCATTTAGTATTCCATGCGCAAATTTGATGAAAAAAATACAATCCTCTCTCACTCCTGGTTTGGTCGACTGTTCCTTGTGTTGGGATGTAGCGTGGCTGTCAGGGAGCGTTCAAGTATTATGTAACACAACTTTTGAAGATTTTTGACCCTCCTTCCCCTCCTTGTAACGCACCGTAACGTTTTTTCTGCACCCCCCTCCCCTTTTCTAAACGTTACGTAACACTCAAGTGATCAATTTTATCCTAAAGTCGTAAAAATTTATGTAATAGTTTTTACACTTGGTATAGTTTTAATTTACTAAATAATATTTTTTAAAAACAATTTTACGTAACGTGTTTTAAGAAAGTCCCCCTCCCGCCCCTGTAACGAATCGTAACGTTTTACGAGAACCCCCCCCCCCCCCCCCCCCCATGCGTTACGTATTACTTGAACGCTCCCTGAGAGATGGCAGCGAAGATACCAAAAAATAAAACTGATGAAATTGAAAGGGTACATAGAATAAGGAAATTGTCTAGGCCATGAGCACATAACTGCCCCACACGCTTTCTATTTAAACTTCATTGATTTTGAACGATATTCCATTGCTTTAAATGTTCGAAAAAAAAAATGCATAAACCGGGAGTGCTATTGAACTGTCAAAATGTTAGCTATTGCTGCTATAGTCTGCTGCGCTTACCTTGCTGCCTATTTCATCATCATCATCATTTCAACCGAAAGACGTCCACTGCTGGACATAGGCCTCCCCAAGGATCTCCACAACGAACGGTCCTGCGCCTCCCGCATTCAGCGGTTTCCCGTGCCCTTCACTAAGTCGTCGGTCCATCTTATCTGGGGCCTATCCACGCTGCGTCTTCCGGAGCATGGTCGCCACTCGAGAGCCCGTCGGCCCCAACGGGCATCTCTAAACTAACATGTAACCAACAATAAGTTTGCTTTTATGCTAAAATGGTGGAAATTATTTGGATCAAAACCAAAATCAAAGCATTTATTTCAAATAAACCAGTTACAGGCACTTTTGAATTGTCAGAAGGTCGGTCAGTCAGTAAGGTGAAGCTAGTCGCCCATTCCAAAGAGTAGGTACCTATGGAGAAGAACAGGCAAGAAACTGCATGGACACTCTTTTAAATTATCAAGCTATTGATACAAATATTTGATTACATCATTCATTTTGAAATCAACCGTGTGAGAACGATGTAGAAATATATTGTACGCTAAGAGCGTTCATTATGGAAATCACACAAAAAATAAAAAATAAAGAAATCAATTCAGAAATTAAAATACGACGTGGCAGGTAAGAAATGACCAGTCCCCTCTGACGGCGTCCGTTCACGAACATGACGTCTGGATCAGCATCATTCAACTCAACCATGTTGAAGGGAACCTAATGGCCCAACACACACGCCACCACCAGAGAGACATTTGAGTGAGCATGACATACTCTCAACAGCCAGAGCACAATCAAGTCAATAAAAAAAAACTAACCCAACAAATAGATGCTTTACAGCAAGTACATTGTACTCACACGTAAGCCATGCAATTATACAATACTAAGAAATTGAATCTACACAATGGATGACATTTGGCATAGGTGTAGACCTGGATTAGGACATAGGAAACATTTTATACGATATTCCTGTGGGATCCAGACGTATGGCGGGTAAAAACGCGGGATACGGTTAAAATATTTTCAGGGTTATTCTTTTTAATGTTCAACACACCTGGTTATTCCGCCATTTTCTCAGAACTCGCGCCGTATATTTGCGTTACCTCCGGAGCGTTCTTAGTTGATAAAGTATGCTTTCCATTTCATATTCATCCCGGAGACATCTCTCCAAACTGACTAGAATCAACATCGTTGTCTTGTAATATTTTACATTTATTCTCCCCACGCCATTTTGTGTCAGTGTTTAATTAGCGTTTCTTTTCTTAGAAAAGGGAGTTTTGGAACGTTACCTTTAATTGTCGCTGCAGGGTTAAAGGTTTTCTGAAAGAGCTGGCAGAAACTTGCTTAACTACTACCCGGTGACATCTATATAAAAGCGCTTCGTTAGGATTCAACGCTTGTTTCAGCGCTGAAAGTTGAAAATGCTGCGCTGAAAGTTGAAAATGCAACAGTTACCAACATTCAAGAAGTCATTTAGGCATTAAACAGCGTTCTTATTGAATAACACACTTTAACTATCAATTTGAATTATTTTGAAGCATATTGCGAATCTATTGCTTGAAATGTTTAAAAAAAAGTTGTAGATAACAATAAATGTAACAAAAAATTCAAAATATTACAGTGAAAATGTCTATCCAAGAAGGATAAAGTCAAAATTCTTGTTACAAACCACATGTATGCCAAATATCATTAAAATCCATTCAGTAGTTTTTGCGTGAAAGTGTAACAGGCAAACATCTATTTAGAACGTAAGGGTTTTAGATTTCGCATCTCATTAATCACTTGTCTTTCATGATCGGATAAAAACAAAGTTTAAATTATCCCCATCCACCCAAATTAAAATATCCGCTTCAAACCAGTAAAGCATCGAGTTCGAACCGGTTCAAACTAGTTTCGGGAGCGCCATATTCGAAAAATTACCATTTCGCAGGCATCATGCAAGTTTAAAATCAATTATACTCAACTACCGGCGCTCAACTTCAGGGCGAGATGAGCATTACACTTTATAATCCTTCGGGAGTCGGTAGATCGATAGCGTGACCTTCCCGACCTGAGGTAGCTGGAGTAGTGATAGCTAGAGTTAGAAGCAATATTATTTTGAACTTTGAAATCAGTCTAGTATGGTAGTATGGGGAACAGGGTATAAAGTTCACTCATCCTCTATAGAAAAGACAAGATCCTCCGATCAGACAGGTGTTAAGTCTGGCGGATACTTGACCAGCGGTTGATGTTGGCAAGTTGTATGTATGCTAGTTACACGGTAAAATATACTTGCGAGATGTAGAATTTGTGTGACGACACTAGCAGTGAGCTCGTGGCCTGTATTAATGGAGCGGTTCTGTTCTCACTTCACTCAATGTCACTAATTCTGAAACCAACCTCATTTGTTTTAGAAGCTGCTATAATCCCCACGCTTGGCAGGCGGGTTGATATCGCAGCAATTTGATATTCCACAGAAGAAGCGCTGTTGCCCGCTTCCCTGGTGAGAATTCCCCTAGTCGCCTCTTACGACACCCACGTGAGGATATAGATTGGTACTGGTCTAAGCCCGTTACCACACGGAAGACTACGGGACTTTCCTATACAGTGTGTATCTGACATCATAACGCAAACTTCGCGAAAAGTCTACACCCATGCCACTAATAAAATTATGATAGTCATTTATGTCGTTAATGAATTGTTACAGAATTAACAGTGTCAGCTCGGCCTTTGAACGTTGCAAGCGTGCCGCCGTGCGGGTTTGTAGGTATGACGTTGAAATCAGCTGATAAGATAGTTTTTCGAGTTTTGTTTCAATGTGCTTTTTTATGTAATTAGCGAATTAATTAATTTTTACTTTAAAATCTTATTGGGTTATAAAAGTATAGCAATTATGAACGGTCTAAAGTGAAAAAACTACATATATATTTTTTTAAATCATCAAAAAGCCGACGAAGAATTCCACCACTGGGGGGTTCAGAATCATGTACTGGATCCATGGTACTCGTTTGTGCGTCGATGTCAGATACAGCCTTAATAGGACCTAAACTTGGATGAAATGTAGATTTAATACAGTTAAACGGTCTAACTTTTGGAAATAACAAGAGTTATGTTATGATTCAAGGGAACGTGATTACGTAATGACTACTCCGAGGTATATTGATGTGAGCAACTTTGTTGCCAGGTGGTTGTTCCAAGAAATACTTCGAGAACGAATAGTAACTGATAAGGGACAGAGTTTGATTCACTCGTAAGGTAAATATAGTTTGCTTTAGTAACAGTGACGCATGTTTACATTGCGATAATACTTTAGGCTAATAAACTTATGACATATACCGTTAAAGAAATTAGTCAGTTCGAAAGTATTTCTCACGGAAGGGTCGGCTACAAGAAGAAAAAAATTCTAATTCGATTTTTTTTAAAAAAAAAAAACCTTGCCCAATTCTAATTTCTCCTGTATCGTGGGTACAAAGATAAATATAAATTCACATACACAAACATCCAGACCCGGAACAATTACGTATAGGTCATACAAATATTTGTTCTGTGCAGAATAGGATTTGCGACACGCAGAGCACCAGGCATTTGTGACACCAAAATGCCGGTTAAGCTTAAGGGGCAGGTCTATAAGACCATCATTAGACCTGTTCTCCTGTATGACAGTGAGGCGTGGCCTGTGCTTGAGCGACACAAGCAGGAGCTGCGTGTCACGGAGATGAATATGCTGCGGTGGATGTGTGGAGTTACGCGGAAGGACCGCATCAGGAACTCCAGCTTCCGTGGCAGTTTATATGTCCGTGACATAGCGGAAAAACTGCAGGAGGGTCGCCTACGTTGGTACGGTCACGTCTTACGAAAACCGTCATGTTATGTGGGTCACAAATGTCTTGCCATGGCGCCTCCGCCGGGCCGGAACAAGCGGGGTACACCAAAGAGGTGCTGGCTTGACGTTGTAAGAGATGACATGCGTGCCAACAATCTCACACCACAGGATGCTATAGACCGTGCGTGATGGAGGAAATTAAGCAGGAAAGCGGACCTCGGGCTCCAACGCGAAAGCCACGGATGCAACCGGGATAAATGATGATGATTTATGATTTTTCCGCTGAGATGATGATTATGATGAGAGCAGCAGGCAATAGCTTAACCACTGCGCTAACTGTGTCGTATTGTAAGGTTGACTGTGGGTCTAGTACCTCCATCTACAACGCGCGACAATGTGCAAACGTTTCTATTATTAAATCCATACTAATATTATAAATGTGAAAGTGTGTTTGTTTGTTTGTTTGTCCTTCCTTCACGCCGTAGCTAAGCAATCAATCGACCTGATTTTTGGCATACAGTTAGTTGAAAAGATGGAGAGTAACATAGGCTACTTTTGGTCCCCAAAAAACATCAAGTTCCCAAGGGAGATTACTGGAATATTTGTATGTGTACACCAAATATCGTCCATATATATAACCTAATAAAGTAACGAATCGACTTCATTTTTGGCATATAGTTAGTTGAAAAGATGGAGAGTAACATAGGCTACTTTTGGTCCCCAAAAAACATCAAGTTCCCAAGGGAGATTACTGGAATATTTGTATGTGTACACCAAATATCGTCCATATATATAACCACATAAAGTAACGAATCGACTTGATTTTTGGCATACAGTTAGTTGAAAAGATGGAGAGTAACATAGGCTACTTTTGGTCCCCAAAAAACATCAAGTTCCCAAGGGAGATTACTGGAATATTTGTATGTGTACACCAAATATCGTCCATATATATAACCTAATAAAGTAACGAATCGACTTGATTTTTGGCATATAGTTAGTTGAAAAGATGGAGAGTAACATAGGCTACTCTTGGTTCTAAAAAAACACCAAGTTACCAAGGGAGATTATTAGAATATTTGTATGTGTACACCAAATATATCCTTACTAATATTATACATCGGAATGTGAGTTTGTTTGTACCACTTTCACGCCGAAACTCCTGAACAGATTGCTTTGAAATTTTACAGACGGAAAGTTAGAAGTCCGGATTAAATAATGGGGTTTTTATCCCGAAAAAAAGTGATATTCCCGAGAGAAATCTAAACAGCGCGATAAAACCGAAATTAACGCGGGCGAAGCCGCGGGCGGAAAGCTAGTATTGTTATAAATTACATTTTAGCCAATAATAATGTAATAAGAATTTCTGGCCTAGTGGTTAAAACACCAGCCTCTCAAGTATGAGTGCGCTGGTTCGATTCCAGGTCAGGCAAGTACCAATGTAACTTTTCTAAAGTTGTATGTACTTTCTAAGAATATCTTGGACACTAATGATTGAAGGTGAAGGAAAACATCTTGAGGAAACCTGGACTTTAAGTCTCAAATCGCCAACCCGCATTGAGCAAGCGTGGTGATTACGGTCAATCCTTCTCTGTATGAAAGGAGAGCTGTGCCCAGCAGTGTGATGATAAAAGGTTGATGACGATGATGAAGGATTTACGAACGCACATTCATTTGTTGCGATTAATTTAGTCTGTGGCAAAAAAGAACTAACAGTGACAGGATGGCATAAGTCATATTTTGATTGATTTAAACAAATAAAAAATGTGGAAACAACTAGCAAGTCATAGGAAAACAGCTCATTGTGGACATACCGGCCGCACTACAGCAGCACGGCAGTCCTAAGAAAATTGTGACGCAGTTTGACGGATTTACTTATTACAATCGGTCCCCGTGGCGCAGCGGTCAATACGCCTGCCTGCAACGAGGAGGCCCCGGGTTCGATCCCCGGCCAGGTCGTGATGGAAAACGATATTTTCCTGATTGGCCTGGGTCTTGGATGTTTATCTATTATAAAATATAGTATCGTTGAGTTAGTATCCCATAACACAAGTCTCGAACTTACTTTGGGGCTAGCTCAATCTGTGTGATTTGAAGGTAAAAAAAATTACACACATCAAAAGTGTCTATAGGGATCAACATATATTTTTGCAATAACTTTTCTCCTGATTGATATTAATTAAAATTTTCTTTAAGGATTCATCAAATAAAGTGTTTTCGTTTGTCACAGTAACGATAAACCAAGTCACCTTTGCATTAATAAAGAAATTTGCCATTTTCCTAATAAAGGGATATTTGACATTTGAACCACTAACACAAAAGTACGAAAAAAAGACTGAAATAACAGTTTTCTCTAAAATTTTATTGGGTAACTTAAACAATTAATAATCCGTGTTTCTACCGCGAACACTAACAACACAAGAACATCGGTTTGGCATACTCAAAATGAGTTCATCCAAATCACGCTGTGGAATGGCCGCCCATGTTCGTTGCAACAACAAAAAAAGGTCTTCTTGCGACTGGATACCCTCCATATTCGGCAGAGCTCTTCTCTGTAGCATATCCCATGCATGCTCAATCGGGTTCAAGTCTGGCGACTGAGCAGGCCATGGCAGGACATTGATGTTAGCTGCGGCGAGAGTCTGTCTTACAACTCTTGCGGTGTGCGGTCGTGCATTATCATGCATTAACTGAAATAAGGGACCGATTTGCACTTGTAGAGGAACGATGACGTCTGATACAATCGTCTCAGCATAAATTTGAGCGTTGAGGATGCCTCTGATCCAAATCAACTCAGTTCTTTCGCCGATCCAAATACCCGCCCATACCATGATGGTTCCACCACTATAAGGATGGACTTCCTGGCAAGATTTTAATCGCTGTTGGCGTCCAGGGGTTCTCCAGTGTCATATACGTCTTGTATCCGGTCTCATACCAAAACGAGACTCATCAGAAAAGCACACGAAACGCCATTGTTCTTCTGCCCAATTTCTGTGTTCAAGAGAACATTGATATCGAATCCTACGATTGTGCATTACTATAGGTGGTACCCGTAGCGGTCTTCGGGAATGAAGGTTCACTTCATGCAAGCGGTTTCCTACTGTTTGGTCGCTAATTAAGTTCCCTGAAGAGTGATGAAGCCTCACGGCTAACATCATGGCGGTTATTGTTGGAGCTCTTCGAGTTAAGATTTGAATGTATCGGTCTTGTCTCCGTGTGGTGCAGCGATACCGTCCTCCATGGCGCTCAGCCACGGTACCAGTGCTTCGGTAACGTGTCCAAAGTCGACTGATAACACTCTGACTTGTATTCAGAGCTAAAGCCACAGTACGTTGCCGGGAACCAGCTTCTATCATTCCCACGGCTCTGAGCATTTCTTCCCTGCTTAAATGACGTCGCCGCTCCATAATAACGTTGGTTTTAATCAGTAGTAGGGAAACAGTAGCAGTAATAATGTCTTCAATGCGTTGTATGTTTTTATAGGGAAAATATTGACAGCTGATTTTCATCTTTTACTCGAATTTGATTCACAGTTCCTGATTCAAATTATGAAATGCACCAAAAAGGATCCATATAAATTTATAAAATCATAAATTTATTACAAAGCCACATCTCAATCTCAAGAAATCCGCATAAAAATGCTTGATCCCTAGACACTTTTGATGTGTGTATAATAAAAAAAAAATAGCAAGCGTAAGTAATTTATTTACAGATTGTTAAGAATGCACCTTATGTCGAGGTCATAAGGTTCAATATCGCGTGACATGCAGTGCGTAACTTTTAAGCCCTATAACTCGAGACCTAGATATTGTATAGGTGTAATATAAAAACGCATTCCTAGACTTAGGGTGGCCTATCGAATTGGTACAGGTTTCATCAATTTCATCAACTAAGTGACGACATCGAAATTTCTAGAAGACGTTTCCGGGAATTACCGTAGGAACATACTGAATGTACTCGAAGTTATGCGCTACTATTATTACGTCTAGTCGATTCTGGAATGTTCGATCAGCTGGCCTATATATAGCGCCCTGACGCCAACGCAGAGTCAGTCTGCATTAGACTAGCGATACGAAAACAAGCGATACTTAAGAAGCGACCTTTGAGAATACCTACTGCGACAACAGTAACGAGAACTGTGAGTACTACGTGAAGTAACATCTGTAGTGTTATTGCGTGTTTACAATACGGACTTCGTGGACGTAAGTGAAGCCTTCGGTGCAACGTCAGCAACATTCTACTTGGTATTGCCTACAATCGACTGTACCTTCGTTGCCAATAAACTTCGCAACCCTTAACCGGCGTTTTAGTATCCCTAGCCCGTAACAGTATATTACACAAATGAAATCATTTTAAATAGCATCACCCAAAAGCCTTCGGCAACACTTGCAACTGGAAATATTCATGAAACATTTCACTCAAAACTAATCCTCGTAACCTTCAGGTTACTAGATCAACACGTCAGTAAAGCATATGTAGACATCTAAGGCAAACACCACTTTTCTGCGTTAATAGGGGAACTGACAGGCCTTTGTGCTTTGAACTTCTCCGTAGAGGGTGGCCTAGTGAGACACAAGGGTTTAATAATACCGTAGGGATGATAAATACTGTGATTTTTGGTACATAAACTAAACTACAAATGGAATTTTCCCTTCGTATCTGTCAGTTTAGGATAATTGTTCAAAGGGCAGGAGAATAAGTTTCATTGGTATTAAAGGGGGTAAGTTAAAGAGGTTTAAAGAGGGATTATACTTTGAATTTCGATAATCATATTTAGGACTAGTTATGTCTGCGGGTTTGTTTGAAGTTGCCAGGCAGCCAGTCTTTTTTTTTTTTGTTGGGATGGGAAATCATCAAATGACTTCTGAGGACCTGCGTCAGGCGGAAGGTGAGGGCGCCGTGGCGCCTCTCTAGCCACTCCTCAAATAGGAGATTTACCGTCGCTATTGTGGCGTGCCCAGCACTGGGTTGCGACAATCGCACTCTTCATGTCGCCATGAGATTCCCGCCGGAGCTCTGTCCGCCGTACCGCGATTTCTCGCGGCAGCGGAGTAATGCCCCGGCGTTTTGCTACCTCTCGCCCCTCCCACATGTGGGCGAGGGCTTTGGCCTCCAGATCCCATGGCGGCAAACCGGCAAGGAGGTTCGCCGCCTCAGCGGAGACCGTGCGGTATCCCCGGATCAGCCGAACGGCCATGACCCTCTGGGACGCGGAAGCAGCCAGTCTCAATAACGTAAATTTAATATCTGCTGTTAACATAATAGTATTATACAACATGTAAAGAAAACTGTCCAATCCGTGAAGGTATTGTTAGGTATTGATAACTGATTCTACTAACAAAGCCAGTCTAAACTAAAAAGAAACTTCCGTTAAAAAATAAATATTATTTCGCAAGAGGTAACTTAATAGATGTGCGCTAGACAATACATGCGCGGGCGACAGAGGGCAGGGCACGCGGCACGTGGTCGCATAGCTTATAATAATACCGTCAAAATTGTGTTGTTACTTTTTTTTAAATTACCAAATTTCGAGGAAGTTGGAATTAATTCGAGGGAAAAAAAGATTATTTCAAAATTCATTAGTTTTGTTTCTATGATGATTACATAAAATTTTATATTATATTTGGTCATGTGTTTACCTAACCTTTATTATACTTATGGTCTGACAGGATTTTCTTTACATGTTGTATTTGAATAAAACTACCAAATTTCATGATCGTGCTTCTTTAGCAGACGCATTCCCGCCGTCACAACGCTACGAAAACACAAGTATACTTGTATTATATTAGTTACGCGTTAAACCTATTTTAAATAGTAAACAGGAGGTACAGAGGGTTCGTGACTCCAACACCGCCTGGAGGCTTAAAGGCTCAGAAGTAAGGGATGCTTGCAAATACACAAGGATCTTGGAAATAGTCAAGTGTACCCTGTTTTGGCACGGACTTTGAAGCTATGGTGTCTGAGACGGTATTGATTAAATGCTTCATTCAGCTTGCAGATTCTTGTTGTAGTGAATGAAATTAGTTTTTATGGCATTCTATTGCAAGTAAAGATGTTGATCGTATGTCTAGAGTGAATTGGAAATAAAAAATCATCATCATCTCAGCGTAAATCCCAGTCGCATCCAAAGCTTTATCAGCTTTGGAGTCTGGGGTCAGTTTTTACCAGTCTAACTGCTGATTTTGGCTAAACTTCTATCTCTTCCGTGAAGCGACTGCCGTCTGACCTGACCTCCACAACCCGAAGGCTATATCGAAGCATTGTAGTTAGACCAATAGGATAGTTAGGTACACTAGATACGTATTTTTTCTGTTTTCATATGAACAAAAAAATTATTATTAAAAAAACAAAATACCCGACTGCACACTAAAAAAAGAGTAAAACAAGCCCCACAATAATATTGAAAGCATTATGGAAAGCATCGCAGGCGGGGACCAACAGAGGTTTACTTATAGTCATTTCGGTTGTGCACCATTTAGCAGAATTTTCGTTGGTGGCGGTCAAGGTGGTCCCCGCCTGCAATGCTTTCCATAATGCTTTCAATATTATTGTGGGGCTTGTTTTACTCTTTTTTTAGTGTGCAGTCGGGTATTTTGTTTTTTTAATAATAATTTTTTTATTTATAACTTTTTAGCTGTTTTTATTTAACGAAAATGTTGTAGATGTAGAAGACTAAGCGGCGGCACGCCCTATCTTTTTGCTTGCTAACGCATGAGTTGCTTTGCGTTGACGCAGAATTAACATGTTCCCGTGGGAATTTTGAGAAAAAACGTATCCTATATTAATTACTCCCGTGATTGAAATGAATCTAATGATACCGCATACATATTTTTTTAAAGGGAAATTTAGAAAAAATATTATTATGTCTTTATCCCGTGGGACTTTTAGGATAAAATGTATCCTATGACACTCCCGTAATCAAGACAAATCTAACGATACCTCATACATCAAAATCCATCAAGCCGTTTAGGCTACAGGAGGTCACAAAGGAAAAGACATACATACATACTTACATACACTCGAAAAACATTACCCTCCTTCTTTGGCAGTCGGGTAAAAAATGAAAGAGCGTTTAAAATTCGAGTGACGTCACTGCACGTTACACTTTTTAGAGAGCGGTTACGTCACCAGCCAATTAATTATTTGTCATTTTTTATTGATTTGATAAAACAAAATATGACTGACGGACTAAATAGAATCATTTTTTTTACCCAGTAAACATCCCTATTGTTGGACTTTTCAATTGTTGAATTGGAAAAAAGTGAACATTGTTCCCTGTAATAAGAATATTATTACTCGTATAATTGTAAATATACGTAGGTCAGTACCGTAAAACGGGGTGAATAGATAACACATCACATCAATAGCTCAGCAAGCTACTACAATCCCAGATTTCTTTACTAGATTTTCAACTTTATCTGTAAAGTATTAAGACTCAAGGTTAATCGGGAATATTTGACAGTTTTGGGTAGCTTGACCTGCTGTCGCCCGAACATCTAAATATACGTACAGACGACAGAACATCAGGGTACTACAATCTGTCAGATTACCTTATTAGAAAACATTAAGGCTCAACGTTGATTAGAAATATCTGACAGTTTGGGATTAGCTTTACCTGCTGTCGTCCGTACTATTTAATTGGTAGTATATTTATACAGTATGTTAAGAAAACCCTGTCCGACCCATAAGGATAATAAAGGTTAGGTAAACACATGACCAAATATAATATAAAATTTTACGTAATCATCATAGTACCAATACAAATGAATTATGAAATAATCTTATTTTCCCGCGAATTAATTCCAATTCCCAAAATTTGGTAATTTTTAAAAAAGTGACAACACCGGTATTATTAGACCACGTGCCGCGTGCCCTGCCGCCCGCCGCCCGCGGAAGGGTGATAACGCAGATTTATTAAGTTACCTCTTTTTGCGAAATAATATTTATTTTTAGGGGGATTTTATTTTTTTAGTTTAGTCCGGTTTTGTATCCATTAGTAGAATCAGTTATCGATACCTAACAACACCTTCTCGGGTCGGACAGGGTTTTCTTAACCTACTGTATTCAACATCATAGAATAGAATAGAATACTCTTTATTATGTACACCATATAGATTACAGAACATAAATAAAAATATTTTACAAAGGGTGGCACAATGGGCGGTCTTATCGCTAAGAGCGATCTTTTACAGACAACCTTTGGATGGAATTCTAAGGGGTAGGATAAAGAAATAATGTAGGTAGTCTCCCGCGACCTTCACCATTTTGTCGATCCACCGTGTCGAAGGCCTACCCATGCTGCGTCTTTCGGTGCGGGGTCGCCATTCGTGAACCCGCCGGCCATATCGGGAATAGGTCCTACGGGCAATGTGGCCGGCCCACTGCCACTTTAGTGTTGTAATTCTTCGGGCTATGTCGGTTACTCTCATCCCTCTGCGGATCTCCTCATTCCTGATTTGATCACGCATTGAAAACCCCAAGCATTGCCTTTTGAGTGACTTTGAGCTTTCATATAAGGCCCATTGTTAGCGACCACGTCTCAGTTCCTTAAGTCATCACTGGCAACACACACTGGTCTTCCTACGTCACTTAAGTGAGCGGAC
This sequence comes from Sesamia inferens, assembly GCA_037179545.1. Taxonomy (NCBI): domain Eukaryota; kingdom Metazoa; phylum Arthropoda; class Insecta; order Lepidoptera; family Noctuidae; genus Sesamia; species Sesamia inferens. The sequence continues at coordinate 10,496,374 of CM073951.1, read as the reverse complement.
ACAATTGGAAACCGAATTCATTTGTTTTTATGAAAAATCATCGTGGACTCGACGTCGTCTTGCCGCCAAGATTCCAAAGAAGAAGCGATTCGTCAGGTTCCGGCATGATATCCAGTAGCCGGACGGAGTTGCGATGCGTGCCGGGTACGATGCGCCAAATGTTTTTGTATTAGGAGTTTGGTCATAGAGGATTTACAGATCAATCTCCCTCTGGCGCAGCATCGTTGGTTGTGTTGTTGGGTATAACATTGCATCAACTCTCTCAACTGCCGTCTTCCTTCCTATTCACTCTGTTTTTTGAGTGAATAGGCTCTTAATAAACTAGCGAGCTTTACCATCAACGATTGCACCATTGCTTACCATCAGGCGGTCTCCGATCAAACACTAGTTTATAATTATTAAAAAAAAAACCATCTTTTCCCAAACCTACGACGAAACGGGTCGTGATGTTATTCAATAACCCAATACAAATACAGTAAATACCATTTCCTGATGTAATTAGAAATGGATTGAATGCATTTATTCATCAGCGCAATCGCTCTAAATGGTCTACAACCAATTTACGACGCGTCAATGAATATGACATACTGGACGATTGGATTGTGGTCCAATGTGAAGGCTTACAAAGTTTTAATAGTTATTCTAAATAAGGATGCTTCACACTACTGCGCCCACTCACAAAGCGGAGGTCTGGGTCCCAACAGTGGGAATAAGCTTATTCCCAAAAAAAAAAGAGAAAACGTGTTCCACTCATAAGTAATAGTGGCTTTTAGGGAGTTAAACATCTCACACTCTCCGACCTCGGCGCCTGAGGTCGGGTGACTTTTGAAGGTTCCCCCCAAAAACAAAAAAAAAATAGGTAATAGTGGCGAAGGGCGAGCGTTTTATGTAACATTGATTTTCAAAAATTGCTTGTTTGTACAGACGACAGCACATCAAAATACTACAATCTGTCACATTTCTTTACCCAATTTTCAACTTTATCTATAAGCATTAAGGCTCAAGCTTGATTGGGAATATCTGACAGTTTCGTGTACCTAGAGTGGTTAAGTGCATAAAAAGTGGTTAAGTGCACTACTCTATATACATATCTTCTTCAGAACGCTCGGGGAATACGACCGTTGCCGAACAGTGACGAAGATTTCTATGCGCATTATCACTTTGGGAGACCTGTAAGTCGCAGCTGATAGAACTGGGCCACCGCTGCTCTCTAATGAATGTTACCAATGCTGTAATTACAGCGACGTTAGCAACAGATACAATGATAATCTACTTACCGGATAGTTTCCCTACCAATATGTTTAAATTTATTTTATTTATTTATTTCATGCGATGCAGGCCCCATACATAAATACCTTAACGTAAACATAGATATATCTAATCTATAAAAATCAATGCCACTTTCTTTGTGGTTTTGTAACTCAAGAACGGATTCACCTATCCAAACCAAATGTTTAGGCTTTGTTCGGAATATTTAGTAGATGGTTTATGTGAAGTTTGGACAAATTCGACCGAGTGGTTCGTTATTTATCAAATTTTTTCACGCCTTGGATGGTTTAGATTCACAAATCAGCCTGGCAGATGGCGCTGATTGCTTGAAAAAGCGTGTGATCTTGGTAACGTTGTTTCGATTTCTCCTATAGTTTTGTGCTACCCTGGTACCTTGCACCTCTACAAACTAGGCACAATAAAAGTCCTTCTATGTAATTATTATGGATTGATGATGAATGAGCTTCATTGTTTCGGCTTCTCCTACACTTTTGTGGTACCCTGGTACCTTGCACCTCCACAAAGTAGACAAAATGAAAATTCTTCTACGTATTATTGTGATTTAATGATGAAATGTTAAGTCAAGCCGATAACAAGGTGAAGGAAAACATCTTGAGGAAACCTGGACTTTAAGTCTGAAATCGCCAACCCACATTGAGCAAGCGTGGTGATTACGCTCAATCCTTCTCCTTATGAGAAGAGAGCTATGCCCAGCAGGGGAACGATAAAAAAGGTTGATGATGATGATGAGCTTCCTACACTTTTGTGGTACCCTAATTATCCTAATTTAAAAAGCAAAAAATAAGATCATGTGATATTGCCTTTAAGGCGGAACAACGTTCGCCGGGTCAGCTAGTTATTTATATTATAAAATGGCACTTCGCTACTACTAGCATGTTCTTGTGCTGTTTTGTGCTATTTGTCCGCGGCTGACCTACAAGTGTGAACGCATCCATGTTTCAGGAGAAATTCTCAGTGGTTTATAAAAAAATGAAAAAAATATGGAAATTACTAACAATTTAAAATGAACTTTCTGCATCCAATGTTAGGTTCCTACAAACAAAAACTAAACGATTTTCTTAATCAATATATATAAATATATACGGACAAATCACAGATTGAGCTAGCCCCAAAGTAAGTTCGAGACTTGTGTTATGGGATACTAACTGAACGATGCTAAATTTTATCATAGATACATATATACATAAACATCCAAGACCCAGGCCAATCAGGAAAAGATTGTTTTCTATTATAACCTGACCGGGGATCGAACCCGGGAGGCAGGCGTGTTGAGCGCTGCGCCACGGAGGCCGACAATGGTAGCATTGTTATGCCAAACTGAGCATTTTAGATTAGTAAATTAATTTTACTATGACAGCTTCCATATAGGAAAGAATACTTTGCAAGGTTGTGAGGAGTTTGTATGCTTCATTATTGCTAAAGATATGTATAAGAGTGACGGAGGGTCTTCATAATGTATTTGATGCTAAAAAAACTTACGCTTTGGAGGTACTAGAATCAATTCAATTTTACTTTAAAATTAAGTGTATTTTTATGCCTATTTGAACTTAACTTTGGTGCGAAGGAGTTCCTATATGTAAAAGATGGCCATCCACTCACGAACCGACTGCGGTAAGCGTGGCTTATCTATCAATCGACCCGCCCCCTAATCGGCGAACACATTTTTGTCAAATGATTGCGACTGAGTTGGTATCAGTTGGGATCGTTCGGACCGCCCATTGGTCCGTTCGGTCCAAACGATCCCAACTATTCGCAATCATTTGACAAAAATGTGTTCGCCGATTAGGGGGCCGCACTGATTAAACGGTGAGGATAACAGAGCCTTAAAATAGCGGTAACTCAAAACGGTGTCCAAAGCCTGGAGCACAGGCGTAGAGTAGCCAGCCTTTCGGTGCTCTATAGGATGCATTTTGGTGAGTGTGCGAGGGAATTGCTTGATTCCCCGGACGACTCATCGTACGGAGAGTTTCCACCCTTATTTTGTCAACACCATTACGATCCGGACGAAGCGTTTCTCGTCATCTTTTATACAAACAATTTATCAACAAATTTATAAGAACAATTTGCCAACGGTGGTGTTTCCGTTGAACTACAATTTAAGTATCTACAAGGCTAGAGTGAATAGGCTCTTAATAAACTAGCGCGCTATAAAATCAACATTGAATCACTGCTTACCATCAGGTAGGATTGCGGTCAAGCAAGTTTATAATTTATAAAAAAAATATATATTCCTCTGCACCCAACATACGAAAAGGCAGACAGATAGATCGACGGGTCCCAATAACAAAGTCCCATCTACAAAATTGTCTAGTTGCAGTGAAGTGCAGTGCAGAAAAAAGAAAGAAAAAACGTTTATTTGCGGTAAACATGACATAAAATTGTACAAAAACAATTGAGTGATAATTTGACATGCGTCACATCAACGCAAAACGGCTATCGCTCAGCATTATGCTGCCACCCTATGTGAAACAGAGTCCAGCGCTGGTTTTCAGCGACAGCCGGTGCCGACGTAAAGACGTCACCCGGTGCAGCAAACAATCACGAATGACACCGAACCGGTACAAAAAATAAAATAAAAATGCAATAATAATAACTACGCGTAACTTTAATGCTTCCCATTGCAACAAGACAATATTGAAGATAGGACTTTGTTCTTGGGACCCGTCGAGATGACCATATCAAATCAAAGTGGAGACAGTTAACGATAATGATATCGTCACCAGCAGCATTATCGATTCGGACAACACGTTTCGCAACTCCATTTTATTCTTCGCATAAACTTAGGCCAGTAAATCAGTAGTTAAGACATTTTTTATGGGCGGTGATAAAAAACACCATCCGATGCATTATACGATAGTGTCTTGTATCTTCATGGGTTTTACGTGTTCGGCTGAATGGGAATGTTCTAATGTCTTAAACCTCCACGAGTACAACAATCAGGCTATAATGTTCCTATTGCTCGGACACAATTGGGTGGTATCCTAAAAAAATAATTTAATGTCCATCAGATAGATTTAAAAAAAATATTGATCACGTATTTTTTATTTTTTCTTACATTCAAATACTTAGGAAGATATATTGATTTGAAATGTCGCATCACGTCACGCCGTGGTACAGAATATACCACGGCGTGACGTAATTAGCCCCCACTCCGTAACTTTAATACGCTATATCTCAGTAGTTATTGGTAATTTCGACAAAATAAAAAATACTGGTAGTCGTGGTGGCCTAGTGGTTATAACACCAGCTTCTCAAGTATGAGTGCGCGGGTTCGATTCCAGGTCAAGCAAGTACCAATGTAACTTTTCTAAAGTTATATGTACTTTCTAAGTATATCTTGGACACCATTGACTGAAGGTGAAGGAAAACATCTTGAGGAAACCTGGACTTTATAAGTCTATCGCCAACCCGCATTGAGCAAGCGTGGTGATTACGCTCAATCCTTCTCTGTATGAGAGGAGACCTGTGCCCAGCAGTGGGACGATAAAAAAGGTTGATGATGATGGTGATGATGAAAAAATACTGGTCTTCATTTTTTTTTATTATCTATAAGACGGACTAATTATATTTCGATTTTCATTCCTTGGATACATCCCTATTCTTCTTTTGATGAAACGGAGTGGTCCGTAATCAACCACGCGAGCCAGTGGGGGTTAGCAGATGTCAAATTGACTGCACGGTGTTTTGTAGGTATGCCACTGCCGCCAACAGCTATTGCAATACTCGTGCTGATCTATTGTGCCACTCAGCTTCGTCTCGTGGCACAAACTATCACTCATATTACTTGTGGGTTTAGGTGTGGTTTCGTAATGAATATCCAGGTAATGAGAGATGTTTAGTATTTATTCTTATTTAGTTGGACGCAGTTTTATTAGACCATCTAAAACTGAAACCTCTGAAGAACAAAGTCGATGTTCACGCATCGGTAGATTCAAACTCGTCACCGGTCGTCCGTTCGCTCAAAAGCGGAAAAGGTGTCAAGATAAATCTTTTTACTCGAATAACAATTGATACTTAAGTCCAATTTTATTTAGCCGACGAATAGCTGGTGCTGCCACCCTCCGGAAATACCACACAAGCGCTAACTGCTTTCGGAAACGATAAAAATTCTTACTAATCTTTTTAATTTGTTACTTATTCGAGCGATTTGTGAAGAAAAATGTCTAATTCTGTGGAAATGTATCCGAACGATTTGTAAAAAGAAGTTGATTTGACAGTTGGAGAGATATGGCTGTTATTTTTGTAATGGCGGCGAGACAAGATGGCGGGAGTTGTTTAAGATTTATATTGTTTAGTTGTTTGATGTTAAAAACTTTTAATGAGAGGTTTAAAGTGAATCATTCGAATTTAGATGTGGGATTCGTGGGAATCTTTTGTTTGGATTGATGTTTAGTACTTAATGATGTCATTTTGACTGGCGGGACTGAGGTTTCCTGTTATAGATGTTGAATTTATGCGGATTATGGAATAAGTGTGTCTATCTTGGCCAAGCTTTGAAAGGCACTTTAATATATCTTGAGAGTACTATTGTTAATTAAGTTGCATTGGGCAGAGCACATTGCTGGCAGAAAAGTTGGTTGATCCGAAAGGTTTTAGGATGACGATCGAAAAGCGTTCAAAGGCCTATAACGACCTTGAGAAGGCCGTAGGAATCCACTGGTGATTATTATGTAGTTAATTTCTTCTTTTTTATAAAAGCATATTTTCTGTCAATTTTGATGTTAAAACTGCAAAATTTAATGTTACACAAACTATTCTGAATATTTGATATTCAAAATAGTTTGTGAAACATTCTAAAATATAGTTACGCTATTATACTATTCACATTAGAGCCATTGAGAGTCCATTCCAATGAGCCGAAACCAGGTTGATAGGCTTCGATATAATATTTCAGGTCGGCGGGCCCTGGAATATCTAGTTACAGAATAGGCCTTGTCTATGAAAGCCTACAAAAGCTATATAGAATACAGAAATTTTATTAAATGTGACACAATGGGTGGTCTTATCGCTATGAGCGAATAAAGACAACTTTTAGATCGATATATCTATTTTGGAATACGGTTTTTTATTAATCAATGTAGAAGCAAACGATTTTGACAGAGTCAAACAGAAGTTTTGGGGAAAAATGGCGAACTAGCCAACAAAGTCGAATCATTTATTTAAAAAAAAAAAAAAAAAAAAAACCATGGGATTTTTTGGACATTTAGGAAAAGTGAAAACACTTGTTAAACGCCTAAGTAGTGTCAGTGTTAATTTAAAGTCCATATAATAATGGCTTTTGGAAAGCGTGTGTAACCTAAACAAAAGCTAAATACTATGTTGTGATAGCAAGTTATACTAATTTTTTTTTTTATTAAATATATAAACCAGCGCTTGACCGCAATACCGCCTGATGGTAAGCAATGACGCAATCATTGATGGTAAAGCGCACTAGTTTATTAAGAGCCTATTCACTCTAGCCTTGAAGACACTCAAATTGTAGTCCGACGGAAACACCGCCACCGGCAGATTACTCCAGTCCCTCGATGTACGCGGTATAAAGAAGGAGGCGAAACGCTTCGTCCGGATCGTAGAGGTGTTAACAACATAAGGGTGGAAACTCGCCGTACGACTGTTGTACGCCGAAAACTGTTCTTGTACTTGTATGTCGGGAAGTTTTAGTACCTGCTAGTTGTTCTGTTAACACTGCTTGCAAGATGTAGTATCTGCGTGATGTCACTATGATGTATGTTCGCATATGGCGCGGTAAAATCGCTGCACATTGATGCCAATTAAATTTATCTATTAATTAGAAAATCTGATATCTACAGCGTAGTGACATTTTTGAAGAAGTGCAGTTTTTTTTAAGTTGTGATGCACCTAGGTATTACCTATAGTCCAACCCCAGACTGTTACTAAAAAAAATCCAATTTTTATTAATCCCCAAAGCCTTGCCGCCAAGCGATTTGTCGTGTTCCGGCATGATGTCTGGTGAAGCCGTACGGAGGACGGGTCTGAACAGTTGTGTTGCGATGTGTGCCGGGTACGATGCGCCAAATGTTGTGTTGGGAGTTTGGTCGTGGAGGGTCTTCAGATCAATCTCCCTTTGGCGCAGCATCATTAGCCGTGTTGTTGGGTTTAACATTGAATCACCTCGCTCAACTGCCGTCTTCCTTCCTATTCGCTCAATCTAAGTGAATAGGTTCTTAATAAACTAGCGCGCTTTACCATCAACGATCGCATCACTGCTTACCATCAGGCGGGATTGCGGTCAAGCGCTAGTTTATAATTATTAAAAAAATATATATAATGTACATAAATAGGCAACTATAAGGACACCATTGAACATCAAAATCGGTATTTAGATACCAAAAAAGAAACATTTGATATATTTATAAAGTAAGGCACACCAACGATATATTTACAAGAATAATAATAATAACGTAATACAACCCCACAAAAATCATAATAATATAAAAATAATTGCACATTTGGTAATTTATTTATTAATTCAATTATTTCGGACATCAATGTCCATAAAAACATATACTATAAATTATTGAAATATCGTGATTAAAACATGCTGTAAGATTGTGGAACTCACTCCCGCCTAACATTCGTGATTTAAACACTATTTCTGAATTTAAACGTCTATTAAAAGAGCATTACCTTTCCTCTATATTGTGAGAATTTGTTTATTATTTGTATATATTTATATATTTTAGTATTATGTATTTATTAAAGTATAGTTATATAATTCTTATCATGTGCATATTTTATTTCCTCTTTGTCCTTACACACTATTTTCTACATTTCTGATTTACTTCTCCTTTCGCAGGTCTGCTGGAAGAAATTTTGATGAATTGTTCAAATCGGACCCGTAGTTCCTGAGATTAACGCGTTCAAACAAACTCTCCAGATTTATATATTAAAGTATAGAGTAAAGATTATTTTTTGTTTTTGCGAAACCCGAAACACATGTCCAGTATTTTTAAGTAAAGAATCTATGTACAAATTTTTAAAAATATATCAGCTTGCTATTCCATAATCCCAACAAAAGTATGGTCAAAGATCCGCTCGGGTTGGCGATCGCGGTGCGTTGACCTCTGGCGTCAGCTGTTGCGCCGCGCAAGTACTATGATCTATCGTAAGCTGCGTGACGCGCTCGGTAACCACAGTGTAACTATTTCTAAATATGTATTTGGAAAAAAATATAACATGGTGTAAAAATTATCTTAATGGACCCAGTTGTTTATTCTGAACAAACTATATTCAGGTTTGCATAAACAAAAAATAACGCTGTACATGTTAGAATAGAAGCAAATTTATTTCACAACAGCTTCACACAATGCATAGCGAGTCATTTTGAATATTTTAGGGCTGTCAAATTAAAACTGCTCCAAAACTTTCGACTGTGAGTATCTCAAGAGATGCTTATTAAAAAGTTTAGTACTCGTGAGGAGTCATACGTCAACTCATTTGACAGTAGTGTATTTACTCTGTCTCTTTTAATTTTATTTATTTGACACATACGAAAATATCATCCGTCAATCATATGTATTTATTCATCTGGTATTTTGTCTTCTTTCTTTGCTATAGAAATTCAAGCGCAAAGGTTTGGTTTCATACTAGCTAAATCTATTTAAGTTTTTGTGGTAAGTCCTCTTTATAGAATAGAATAAACTAGTATATATACAATACAGAACATAAATAAAAATATTTTACAAAGGGTGACACAATGGGCGGTCTTATCACTAAGATGGATCTTTTACAGACAACCTTTGGATGGATTACCAGGGGAAAGGACAGACAAATACATATAAACAATATACTAATTAATATATATAAATATTTTTTATTTAGGATATACACTATGTAACAAAAACCCTGTTGTTCCTTTCAGGGACATATAATTTTACCTACAAGCACATCATTAATGAAGTCATAATTAGAAAACAGTAATCATTGTCTAGTCGAGGGGTCAGAATCAAATACCTATTAAAACCGACAAATTCGAATTTTTTTTAAGAATACATATCTGATTTTATAAGTTAAATAAATTGGCAGGAACGTTCTACTTATGTCTAGTTTCATCAAGCAGAATTGCAGAGCTAAGCAATCAGTTATATGTAGATTATAAAAATATTAATAATTAAATATTTATTTTAATTATTTTAGTTGAACAATTTTTATAAATTACTTGCTTTATGTTTTACTTCACCTTTAGTCATTGGTGTCCAAGATACACTTAGAAAGTACATATAACTTTAGAAAAGTTACATTGGTACTTGCCTGACCTGGAATCGAACCCGCGCACTCATACTTGAGAGGCTGGTGTTTTAACCACTAGGTCACCACGACCACTAGGCCACCACGAAACTTGAGGAAACCTGGACTTTAAGTCTAAAATCGCCAACCCGTATTGAGCAAGCGTGGTGATTACGCTCAATCCTTCTCTGTATGAGAGGAAACCTGTGCCCAGCAGTGAGACGATAAAAAGGTTGTTGATGATGATGATGATGTCTTGCTTTATTACGTCCGTATGCTGATTCATAAAACGTAGGTTGTAGGAACAACAGGGTTTTTGTTACATATTGTATGAGAAATGACTTCTTCTATTAGTTTTGTCTTTGTTTTTGTAGTGAATAATGAACCTTTTTTTTCAGTGTTGCTATTTAAAGCTAACGCAAGATTATTTTGACCCACAGTCTAAATAAATTTACCTTATAAAGATGTGCTTATTTTGGTTGATCCCTTCTGTAGAGTAGGCAAGGACTTACCTGAAAAGAAAAAATAATAGGAATTAGTCACACGTTTACAACCCATAAGAATAATATAATACGTTAGTGACGTCATGCAAATCCTGCATCTCGCAACCAAAATTCACTGCTTAACTAGCATACATTAAGGGTGTATCTGACATCGACGCACAAACGAGTACCATGGATCCAGTACATGATTCTGAACCCCCCAGTGGTGGAATGTTTCGTCGGATTTTTCATGATTAAAATAATAATATGCAGTTTTTTTCACTTTAAACCGTTCATAATTGCTATACTTTTATAACCCAATAAGATTTTACAGTTAAAATTAATTAATTCGCTAATCACACAAAAAAGTGTAATGAAAACAAAACTCAAAAAGCTATCTTATCAGCTGAATTAATTGACATGAGGGATCAATGTCATTCCTACAAACCCGCACGGCGGCACGCTTGCAACGTTCAAAGGCCGTGCCGACACTTTTTTTTAAACACTGAATTCTGTAACCGTTCATTAACGACATAAATGACTACCATAATTTTACGCGAAGTATGCGTTACGATGTCAGATACGCCCTGTATAATTGCGACATCAACCGTTGGGCAAGTGCTCACTAGACACAACACTCCTCTGGTCGGATGATCCTCAATTTTATTAAGAGTATGAGTGATCTTTACATACAGTTTCTCAAATTTTATAACGAAAATTAAAGGAAAAAATCCAACCAATTGCGGGTCGAGCTCGCATATCCAGGGCATAAAACGCCGAAAGAAACACGTTTCTTGCAGGGAACCCTTTGATTTGGCCAGTCCCTATAATCTATACTAATATAATACAAAGCTGAAGAGTTAGTTTGTTGGTTTGTTTGAACGCGCTAATCTCAGGAATTACAGGTCCGATTTCAAAAATTATTTTTGCCTTGGATAGCCCATTAATCCAGCTTTAGGCTATATAACATCACGCCGCGACCAATAGGAGCGGAGCATATAAAAATAAACATATAGTATTGTATATTTGGTCAGTTCTATCTTTTGATCCTTATGAGCTAATCAGCATAGGCATCCGACTATCATAACGAAAATTACATATTAATTAATCTGCACATTACTTGCTTAGGAAAAAATTAAAGAAAGAAAGAAAAGACTTTTATTTTCCGTAAACATGACGCAAAATACCCAAAAATAAGAAATGGTTGAGGGAAAATGCGTCACATCCACGCAAAACGGCGTAACACATTTACTATGAAGCATATTGCTAATACATAGCTCCATATATTCGAAAAATATGTCTGCTCAACAGCGCAGGTAACGGAATGAATGTTGTTGAACTGTTAAATTGAAACAGCAGTCAGAAAGATAACTGTAGTATTTGAAATACATAGAGTACATTATCGGATTTTAGACTTGTGAACCTAACCTGCGATCAACACTGGATGATGTTCAATACAATAAAAAGGGACATCGAGAGTTCGAGACGGTACTCAGTGGTAGGCCACATCGGCTGCCGGCAGAAGTTACCACCCACCAGACAAAGTCTTACCGCCAAGCTATTCGTCGTGTTCCGGCATGATGTCTGGTGAAGCCGTACGGAGGATGGGTCTGAGCAGTTGTGTTGCGATGTGTGCCGGGTACGATGCGCCAAGTGTTGTTGTGTTGGCAGTTTGGTCGTGGAGGGTCTTCAGGTCAATCTCCCTTTGGCGCAGCATCGTTGGTCGTATTGTTGGGTTTAACATTGCATCACCTCGCTCAACTGCCGTCTTCCTTCCTATTCGCTCAGTTTTTCTGAGTGACCTATTAATAAACTAGCGCGCTTCACCATCAACGATCGCATCACTGCTTACCATCAGGCGGGATTACGGTCAAGCGCTAGTTTATAATTATTAAAAAAAAAAAAATATCAACACTGAATGATGTTCAATACGGTAAAATGGGATATCGGGAGTTCGAGATGTAGTGAATAGCTAGGTGGTAAGCACTAAGTAAATGTATAGGTATTAGAGTAATTATTAAACACACTAGTGTTTAAGAGGGGACTCTAGTGCTGAAGAATTTATTTGGAAAATAGGTATTTGAAGAAAGTATTGCCTTCGCGCTGCTTCCAACCCTGCAAAGAGCGAAAGGTTGCAGCTCAGGCTGATTATACCTACAAAAACGTTGACCAAAAGAAGTTTCGTGTTCCGCTGTTTTCTTTTTCAAAACACGACAGATCTCAATTATTTTTATATCAATTTAGAGGAAAAGTGTACCTATGCTTCTATTATTTTCTTTTTTGTCAAAAACTTATCACGTTTGTCTAATAGTCATCTGAACATCACGGTAAAAATGGATTAATTTTCGCGTATTTGAAGTATCATATTTCTTTTATTAATTAAGTTTAGGAAAAAATCAAATGACACTGGCACGTATAATCACGGTGTAAAATTGTAGAAAAAAAAAGATTGCTCTAATAGCAGTATCCACGAAGATAACAGCGGAATACGTTTGTATAGAGACAGCACCATTAGAGTTCCCTCTTAAGGCGTTTTTTCTTCAACGAAGATTAAAGTTAACTGACGTGCAAACGTCTCATATGTATGGTTAAAGAATCGCTAATCACTAGTTAACTTTAAACATCGTTTATTAATAAGGGGAAAAGTATTGGTATTCAGTTGCATTCAGTTTCTCGGTGGTAGGCCATAACATCGGCCGCCGGCAGAAGTTACCACCCACCAGACAAAGCCTAGCCGCCAAGCGATTTGTCGTGTTCCGGCATGATGTCGGGTGAAGCCGTACGGAGGACGGGTCTGAGCAGTTGTGTTGCAATGTGTGCCGGGTACGATGCGCCTAATGTTGTTGTGTTGGGTGTTTGGTCGTGGACAGTCTTTAGATCAATCTCCCTTTGGCATCCTTGGTCGTGTTGTTGGGTTTAACATTGCATCACCTCGCTCAACTGCCGTCTTCCTTCCTATTCGCTCAGTTTTTCTGAGTGAATAGGCTCTTAATAAACTAGAGCGCTTTACCATCAACGATCGCATCACTGCTTACCATCAGGCGGGATTGCAGTCAAGCGCTAGTTCATAATTATTAAAAAAGAAGTTAGACTGGAAGCTGACCCCAAAATAGTTGTGAAAAGGCCGAAGAGTCCTATACGCCATGGCCGAGAGAATTCGTGAAGCAGTCATCTTCAATCTGAAGAATCTAAATGAATATGTACGGATGACAGCAGGTCAAGCTGAACAGTGAAATATTCAGCCTTAGTGCATCAGCGATAAAGTTGAAAATCTAATAAAGAAATTCGGCAGATTGCAACAGCTCGATGTGTTGCCATCTATACTAAAACAGCGTTCACGTATGATTGAATCTGTCGCTCGAGGTTAAACATGGCAATACCCGTTTATTTGCCATAGTACGCCATCAGAGCGCCGTTAGGGCGTGTTCAGAACAAAGGGCGTAAGGCGGTGTGCACAACGCCACGTAATACCGCCTTGGGGCTAAGGGTTAGACGGAATGATGTATCGATATATCGATGTTTTCTTATCGTGCTTGATTGTCAGCGTTTATTGAGATGGAAATATGGAAACTTATTAATATTACGTTTTTTTTTTTTTTTTAATAATTATAAACTAGCGCTTGACCGCAATCCCGCCTGATGGTAAGCAGTGATGCGATCGTTGATGGTAAAGCGCGCTAGCTTATTAAGAGCCTATTCACTCAGAAAAACCGAGCGAATACGAAGGAAGACGGCAGTTGAGCGAGGTGATGCAATGTTAAAGCCAACAACACGACCAACGATGCTGCGCCAAAGGGAGATTGATGTGAAGACCCTCCACGACCAAACTCCCAACACAACAACATTAGGCGCATCGTACTCGGCACACATCGCAACACAACTGCTCAGACCCGTCCTCCGTACGGCTTCACCAGACATCATGCCGGAACACGAATACGTTTGGACCAAAAAGTATTTATTTTCAGTCTATAGAGGTCCAGTGCTGGACAAAGGCCTTCCCCAAGGCTTTCATTCTATTGGGGGGCATTTCCATAATCTCCACACTTGGCAGGCTGGTTGGGGATCGAAGTAATTTGTTATTCGACAGGAGAAGCGCTGCTGCTCCCTTGAGTTCCCTTAGTTGCCTCTTACGTCACCCACGGGAGGATATGGGTTGGTATTATTCTTTACCCGGTACCACACGGGACAAAAGGGTTTAACAAAGAAAAAATACGCACTAGAATTATATTTCGAATAAGATATAAAAAAAAACAAACCAAACAAAAAAAGGTATTATTACAAGTGTAAGTTTGTATGGTTGTTTCAAACTCTGACGCAAAAACTATTGATCGGCTTTGGATGAAATTTGGAATAGATATGGTTGATAACGAAGAGTAACATAATTATTAGAATAGTAGACAGCCTCCGTGGCGTAGCGGTAGCGAACGCGGCCGTTGCGCAAGGAGGCGCGGTGTCGATCCGCGCGCTGTTAAAATATTTGTATGCATGAATTTGGGCATTTGCACTGGTCTAGTCGTGCCTCGGAAAGCACGTTAAGCCGTTGGTCCCGCTTGCCATACGAAGAACATCATATGGCAATCGTTACGGGTGGTTGGAAACCCCAAAAGTCCAACAATTGGTGTAACTGCAATGCTTCGATATCACTTTCGGGTTGTCAAAGTCAGACGGCAGTCGCTACACGGAAAATATCGAAGTTTAGCCAAAATCAGCAAATAGACTGGTAAAGCGGACCCCAGACTCCAAAGCTGAAAAAGCTTCGGATGCGACTGGGATTAACGCTGAGATGATGATGAGGAACTTAAGGAATAGCTTTTATCCGGATATTTCCAGGAAATCGAAACTTATTCGGGTGAAACCACGGAGAGCAGATAACTAATTAAATAAAAAAAAGCCACTCGGTGGTAGGCCAACACATCGGCTGCCGGCAGAAGTTACCACTCACCATGTGTTCCGGCATGATGTCTGGTGAAGAAGTACAGAGGACGGGTCTGAGCAGTTGTATTGCCATGTGTGCCGGGTACGATGCGCCAAATGTTGTTGTGTCGGGAGTTTGGTCGTGGAGAGTCTCCAGATCAATCTCCCTCTAGCGCAGCATCGTTGGTCGTGTTGGTTTTGGGTTTATCATGGCATCACCTCGCTCAACTGTCGTCATCCTTTCTATTCCTAAGTTTTTTAAGTGAATGGGCTTAATAAAGGCGGGATTGCAGTCAAGCACTAGATTATAATTATTAAAAAAAAAAACAAATTAAAAATGTTATTCAGTAGCTTACTCCAGCACATCGGTACAATGTTTTCGTTAAGTACCTAAAACGACCACGAGGCTAAAGGATAATGTGGTTAATCCAAATTAAGTAAATACATAATACATTCTTAATATAGCGAGACTATTACGTCATAACATCAAAACAAACACTAAACATACATAGTTTAAGCTCCTTCACATAAAATCATTACACGTGGAAGAATAATTAACTATTCATATGAACAAAATTTAATATATGTATAAGCTAGCTGTTGCTCGCGACTCCGTCCGCGTGGACTTCAGTTTACAGCGCAGGGTGGTCACCGTTTCCGTGGGAATGCCACGATAAATGACTACATTACTACAAAGTTTCCTCAAAATCCAGTAAGTAGTTTTTGCCAAAAATAAAAAGGGCTCAGTTGATTTAAATAAGCGCCTGACAAAATAATGGGAGCAATATGTACGTTCGCAACATATTTGTTACTGCTCTGCTCCTATTAGTCATAGAGGGATGTTATATAGCCTATGTCCTATCTCATGATTTAGACTATCTGTGTACCAAATTTCATTACAATCGGTTCAGTAGTTTTGGCGTGAAAGCCGAACAGACAGACAAGAGATACTTTCGCATTTATAATATTAGTATGGATTCTAATCCTACTACTAGTCTATCATACAATAAGTCTCCTTTCGCCGTAAGTCCAATGATATAGACGGCATATCAAGCACTATCAAATTTCTTTGTTAAGTTTTCATCTTTATCGCTAGAGTATTAATATTAAGACCCACGCGTCGTCGTCCTAATTGGCGGAGATAGCTCGATGACACGATGCGTTCTCTTCGTGCAATGTTTGAAACATACAGATTTCATCAGAGTCTCCTAATTTGAACCTGGCAACTAATCGAGCGTCCTATGTGTACGATCGACACTCCGATGAAATCTGTATGTTTGAACGCATCGCACGAAGAGAACGCATCGTGTCTTCGTACGGTCTCCGACAATTAGGACGACGCCTTAAGGTTCATTGCTAATATTTGACAGTTCCAATTCTCGTAATTTAAAACGTTCAAAATCTAGTCACAATCTTATCTCGGCGACAAATGTCAAAAACTTGTCAATATGTAGGGAAATTAGAGGTATTTTTTGACAGATTAACACTGAGATCGAATTGTAAACGCTGTTAAAATTAGGTAAAGTTATCCCTCTGCTGTCGTCCGTACAACGCAAGACATTATCCTAACAGCCAGAACATTAATAACCTAAGTTTACAAACAGACGTAAGCATGTAGTTAAACTAGATTGTAACACCCGAAGTGTTTAATATACCAAATATATTACACACTGTATAAACAATACCAATATTAGCTTTTGACATCATAGGGGCGAACCAAGACTCATATAATATCGATACATAATCTATCGACTTCACCCCCGCACTACCCACAATTGGTTAACGCTCTGTTTCGCCAAATAATCCTGGGAAACACGAAGTGCGCTGTCCACACGATCTATATATTATACGGACTGCTTGTTGATGCTCAAGTGACCACGGTTTTTGATAATATTTACTCTTTTGTTGGGGGGAAGCATCGTGCTGTGTGTACAAAATCGATTTGGGTACATAGAATTGATTTTATAAGGCCCTTGTAGTATTGTCTGTGGTAGTCCTTTTCTTTGCAAACAATGGCGTAATTTCGTATATAAAATGGCAACTCCTTGTAATGACTTTTTATTTTAACATCCATTGCTTCATAGGATTCAACAATTGGTCTGCTGACTCACGAAAATGACGGAATCAACGTGGCTGGAACTGTCATAATGCGATAGAATGACATTTTGTGCGTGGTAAGCAAATGCCAAAGATAAATAATGAAACATTTTAAATAAATGAGTTTAGAAGTCCAAATCTAGTAATTTACTACGTTCAAAATCTAGCTGCAGTCTACCTTACCTACGGTGACAAATAAATGTCAAAACGTAGGGAAAGTAGAATATTTTTTTTTTTTTTGAGAAAATGTTCGAGTTTTGACGGGAAAGCTAAGATGAGTGCCACGCGAATTTTTCATTGGACTTTTAAAATTATTTATAGTGTCGTTTACTAATTAAAAGCGCGTGATTTATGTAGTAAAAAGGGCATTCAGTGAATAATTCATAAAGAACATTGAAATATCGCAGCATAGTGGCAACATCACGACTTTGCATAAAACCTTACTCATAGACGGTTCACGCGGCCGTCTTTTTCCACTGTCAATGGCGATGTCCGCCATTATTGTAAAATAAAATTTACAAAGAATTTCTATAATTTGTTACACGTGTTATTGGCAAAATTGTGGTATCTATTCCACAGAGGCCATTGATCAAGAGTTGAGGAAGGATTTTTTGACAGATTAAGACAGATCAGGATTAGACTGACGTCCTGAAACTGAAAGAGAGCAGTGGTGGTCTAGTGGTATCGGCCGCGACTTACAAGTTGTAGTTTCTAGGAGTAGTTTCTAGGACTTACAAGTTGTAGTTTGTATTTGTTAGGAGTGAGAAATCCTCATGGACGCCCAGACTGCCTCACTTATGAACCAGACTGGGCAATGCCGGACTCCTACCGGCTAAAACCCACTCCTGCCTTTGCTTAATGTTCCTCTGACGTGATCAGAGCCCTTGTCACTCGGTCTGTCCGCGGTCGCACTTTGTGTTTTTGGTGTCTGACAACCGTCTAGTTTCTAGGTTCGAACCCCATCAGGCCATTATCGCTTTACTTGGTGTAAATTATTTCATCACCGCTGCTCTTAAAAGGGTGAAGGAAAACATGGTGAGGAAACCGGCATGTCCTAGAGCCAAAAAAAAAAAAATCTACGATTTTATATCTACTAACCCGTACTGGACCAGCGTCCCTGTCACTTAGAGCAGGTCTGTGTTCCAGGAGTGACAACATTATAGGTTGATTGTTTACAGTAAGGGTAAAAGTGCTAATGCACTTTTGAACTTTATTGCACCAACAATAAGTGTCAAAAGTCATACTCCACTTTTCAAATTCAAATTCATTTATTAATCTTGTAAACACAGGTTACAGTTATACAGATGTTATGTAAAAAGAATTTAGGTCCATGCTATGTCCCGCCAAAAGGCATACAAAATATCATAGGAAACGAATGTAGATGTCACAGTTTCATGCAAAATAATGTGTCAATAAATTAAGCCGGCACCTTAACTCAATAGGCAGCAACACACAATAAAGTCTTAGAAACAATAAAATAAAATGTCAACAAATTACAAATTTTAAATATTAAACAAAAAAATAAAATATAGTCAACAGAGTCAAGAGTCGTCAAATTTACATAATATCATAAAAAAAATTATCTTAAAGTTTGTTATTAAGATATTCATTGACAGAGTAATATGTCTTTTCAATAACTAATTTAAAAAGCTGACGCTTAAAAATATTCACGTTTTTAGCTTTTAACCCCTTACTGTAAATACGTATGTAGATTGAAAGTCCTGTGTTCTCATTGAGCTTATTAAATCAGCTACTAGCACCTAGCAAAAATATCAAACACTGAAAACCGTTTTTTTTTTTCAATACCATATTTAAATAAAATATTAATTCTTGCGCCCAGCAAATGTTAAACAGAAAAATCTACATAAAAAATGAAAATATCACGCCTCACCATCGAAGACGGGAAGGACGGAAAACCAAATATTTGTGAACTAATTACAATTACTAAACGTAAAGTTAACATTTCATTAAAGGTACAGTGTCAACAGGGCTGATGGTTCAGAACGAGAAAAAAAGTAAAATAATTCAAAATGGCTGTCCTTTGGTCACTAAAAAGGAATGTTTAGAAGGTTCGCAAAATGCAAAGATAACAAAGGAAATAGCGCTTTTGTGTGTCACGTTAAGATTGGTTACTGGGTAGCAGGTAATCAAGAAAACATTGAATGGTACCTATTCATATAAACTGAAACGGTGAAATGGATGCTAGGGATTGACACAATTGGTGACTTCACCTAAGTTTTCACGATGAGATTTGTATTTTACAGAACAGATGGGATTCGTTGGATGACCACTAGACACCAACAGATGCGTTGCCAAAGAAAACGTAAAATATCGAATATGTCGCATCGGCACCCATAATCCTTGAAACCTGGTGGTAGGCCATAAAACCGGCCGCCGGCAGAAGTTACCACCCACCAGACAAAGCCTTGCCGCCGAGCGATTTGTCGTGTTCCGGCATGATGTCTGGTGAAGCCGTACGGAGAACGGGTCTGAGCAGTTGTGTTGCGATGTGTGCCGGGTACGATGCGCCTAATGTTGTTGTGTTGGGAGTTTGGTCGTGGAGGGTCTTCAGATCAATCTCCCTTTGGCGCAGCATCGTTGATCGTGTTGTTGGGTTTAACATTGCATCACCTCGCTCAACTGCCGTCTTCCTTCCTATTCGCTCAGTTTTTCTGAGTGAATAGGTTCTTAATAAACTAGTGCGCTTTACCATCAACGATCGCATCACTGCTTACCATCAGGCGGGATTGCGGTCAAGCGCTAGTTTATAATTATTAAAAAAAAAAACCTAAGGGGTTTGTAATCAACTAAAACACTTGGAAGTGGTGTCTGGCCGCCTTGTGTAGTTTTGACGTTTTTAAAGTACAGATTCTTAGTTCAGTTTGGATGTCAAAATGTTTTTTATTTTTGTATCATTCAAGAACCGAACATTTTTTGTTGGAAGGCAGAAATAGGCTTACCCGGATAAGTTTCCCCACAAAGAGCTACTACTATCCCAATAATTTTATTTTTTAAATATCGAAGTATTTATGCTGTGATAAGAGGCTTTTTGGCCGCGTGATTATTCTGTTTTTGTTATTTTTAATGTATTTATGTCATCATATCATAAGTTTTAAAGGTTTCTTTTCCTATTTGCATGTTTTCTAATACCATATTAAAATATATATCTTTTTAATGTTATGAACTAGTGTTTGACGGCGATCTCGCAGTGATACAATCGTTGATTGCATAGGCAAATTGTTCCAGTTCTTCAATGTACGCGGCACAAAAATGAGGTGAAAAGGTTTGACCGAATCGAACGTTTTTCTTCAGATTTAACCATCTCAAACTCTCTTATAAGTGGACCTTCTGATTTGAATATTTATCGTTACGACGGTGCAGTCTTTGTCAATTTATGGTAGAGTGTTTGTCTGTTTGGAAGAAGAAAACCTTGGGAATTGGACGCTGCTTTGTTACGTTGAAAAGTAAATAAAGAATATTATTATTCATGTTTTGCAACCCCTAACTGAGCATGACTGACGTCCTCACAATCCATTGTTTTGCAAATAATAAGGGCAGCTATTGGTTATATAATCTTGGTAAAATAATCTACATACAAATTCGGTCCTGACAGCCTTCGTGGCGTAGCGGTAGCGAACGCGGCCGTTGCGCAGGTAGACGCGGTTTCAATCTCCGTACAGTGCAAATATTTGTATGCATAAATATGAATATTTGCACTGGTCTGGTCGTGCCTCGGAAAGCACGTTAAGCCGTTGGTCCCGGTTGCCATACGAACATCTAGTGGCAGTCGTTACGGGTTGTCGGGAGCCCTCAAAAGGGTAAACAATTGGTCTAACTGCAATGCTTAGATATTGCTTATTATTATTGCTTCGGGCTGTGGAGGTCAGACGGCAATCGCTTCACGGAAAATATCGTAGTTTAGTCAAAATCAGCAGTTAGACTGGTAAAGCGGACCCCAGACTCCAAAACGCCGAGATGATGATGACAGACAAATTCAGCCTATTATGACCCCGCTGCTGGAACACAGGTCTTCGTAGGCTGGAATCTGTCACGCTGTACCTATATTGTATTAATTCATGTGCTGAACAGACAGCTGTGCTGCTGGGGAGTTTGTTCCGCCACTTCTTCCCAGCGAAAGAACCAGGAAGTTGCGAAGGGAGGGCATTTTGGGGGACTGTCTTATGTAATATTGACCTTCAAAAGGTGCTGATTCTCAGCCTAATTTGAATAAATGACTTTTGATTTTATTTATTTATTTAAACTTTATGCACAAACATTGCACAATGGCGGACTTAATGCCTTAGGCATTTTCTACCAGTCTACCTTGAGGTGATGCAGAGACAAAACATGGTAGGTGCAAACAAATAAAAGTTAAAAGAGAGAAAAAAAATATAAAAATTATAATAAATACATAAATACATACATACAAAATATAAACAGAAGAGAGAGTTAAAAAAAAAGAATCATAGATAGAGAAATGCGAATAGATACAACATGTCATATCTTAAAACGTTTGAATATGTTTACTCGCCGTTGATTTCTTTCACAGAGTGTGATGAAATAATTTAAATAAAGTAAAGCGCTAGTCTCGGTTCGAACCCACAAGTAAGGTAATTGTGTAACACAGTATCAGGAGCAATGTGTTTTATTTTGATAGTTGAAAAACATTTATTGCGTCATTTAAGTTGTTGAGTAGACACATTTTTTGAACATAACAAGTGGTGCTGACAATACGACAATAAATTAAACATCGTGTACCTCAACACATTCTCAGTCTACATATAAAAAATCATATAAATATATCCATTAGTTTAGTCACAGGAAATCAGTTTTCATTTTTCACTTTTTCTACATGATGTACATGTTGATAACGAAGCGCTTACAGGTTAATGACTGCCGCAGCCTGCGATACTAAACTTTTATAATAATGGCGCGAAAAAAGCAAGTCGATACAAGATCGCGCTGTCGCCGATTGGAGGTCAGTGAACCAATATTATTAAAGGATGTTCTATTCCGTTTTCATTTTTTAATTTTTGATGCCAGGTTTTTTCTATGGTTTAGGATTATTCCTATGAACCAGTATTGTTCGTGTTTTCATTTATTGAGGTATTGTCAGCACCACTCTGTATAGAGCAATGGATTAGCAATAAATATACTTCAAAATGATTCCAATTGATAGTAATACAACTGGACCACAACAGCTCTTACTTTATTAGTAACGATTTCAAATTAATTATCACCCGCCTAGCTTTTTTGCAACTGTTAGGGTCAGCTTCCAAACTAACCGGCTTCAGCTGAATACTAGTATTTTACATGAGGCGACCACCTATCCATAACCCAGTTGCTGGATAATGGTCCTGTTGTTGGGTTTAACATTGCACCACCTCGCTCAACTGCCGTCTTCCTTCCTATTCACTAAGTTTTTTAAGTGAATGGGTTTAATAAACTAGCGCGCTTTACCATCAACGATTGCATCACTGCTTACCATCAGGCGGGATTGCAGTCAAGCGCTAGTTTATAATTAATAATAATAATAAAAAAGATTTATTACAATATTGTAATGAAAAATAAAGCAGGCTAGCTTGACTGCGATGCGGTTTGAAATGACGTAGGTGATACTTGGAGTAAGTATTAAATCATTTTTGCCTACCTATTTGTAACTTAATAAACATGTTGTTGTCTAATGCCCATGTTGTACCGACTCCTACAAAGATTGGAGACTCTGTTCTCGAAGTTGTTGACAGTTACGTGTACCTCGGACAAACTATCCAGTTAGGAAGGTCCAACTTCGAGAAAGAGGTCAATCGTCGAATCTAACTCGGCTGAGCTGCTTTCGGGAAGCTACGTAGAATCTTCTCGTCCGAAATACCGCAGTGTCTCAAGACAAAAGTCTTCGACCAGTGTGTGTTGCCAGTGATGACTTATGGAATTGAGACGTGGTCGCTAACAATGGGCCTTATAAGAAGGCTCAAAGTCACTCAAAGGGCAATGGAGAGGGCTATGCTTGGGGTTTCACTGCGCGATCGAATCAGGAATGAGGAGATCCGCAGAAGAACGAGAGTAACCGACTTGGGGGATGCCTATGTCCAGCAGTGGGCGTCTTTCGGCTGAAATGACGATGATGATGATTATTCAAAAACTGTTACTAAATATTTTTCTGTCGACGTTTCGATCATCAGCGCTTTACTTTGTGTCAATTATTGCATCACCTCTGCTCTCAAAACGGTGAGGAAACCGGCATGTCCTAGAGGCAAATATTCGAAGACATGTAATTCCCCCCCCAACAGGGCCCGCGTGGCAGATTACGGCTCGTTCCTTCACCCCAATAGGAGGTCTCTGTCCCAGGAGTGGGCACATAATAAGCTGACTATGTATGTTATGTATTTGTAACTTTGTAGTATAATATAAGCCACGCTCAACTGCCGACTTCCTTCCTATTCGCTCAGTTTTTCTGAGTGAATAGGCTCTTAATAAACTAGCGCGCTTTACCATCAGGCGGGATTTCGGTCAAGGGCTAGTTTATAATTAAAAAATAAAAAATAAAAAAAAAAATCTTGAAAGAGCCATTTTCTATTTCCCTCCAGGAGTGCAATTAACATAAAATATAAAATTAAACACTTTAAACATCCCTGCTAACGCTGTCACAATAATTTAATACAATAAAATTTTTCGCCATCGAAAATTTTTGACTTGTGAATTCTTATTTTCAATCAAGCAAACGGGATTTGAATGTCAAGTAGGTCTCCCGCCATTTTGTTTTCACTTATAATTCCCGCCAATATTTTAAAAAAAGAATGTTAATTCAAATGAATTCCATCTGTTTCGGGCGAAATAATTTTAGTCCAACGACCTTTCATTTTGAATTTTTGAATAATGCCGTCAGGTAGGATATAATGTAGGTATTATATATTTTTTTTAATTGGAATATATTAGTATCCTTTTTGACTGCACAACTTTATACATCCCTCCTATAATATACAATATGTAAAGAAAACCCTGTCCAACCCGTAAGGATAATAAAGGTAAACACAAGACCAAATAAAATATGAAATATAACATAATCATCATAGTAACGATACTTACTAATGAATTTTGACATAATCTTTTTTTCCCGCGTATTAACTCCATCTTCCCCGAAATTTGGTAATTTTTTAAAAAGTGACAACACCGGTATTGTTATGAGCGAATAGCGATGCGACCACGTGCCGCGTGCCCTGTCCCCTGCCGCCCTCGGAAGGGTTGTTTACCGCAAATGTATTAAGTTACCTCTTTTTGCGAAATAATATTTATTTTTTTTTGGGGGGATCTTTTTTTTAAGTTTAGCCCGGCTTTGTATCCATTAGTAGAATCAGTTATCGGTACCTAACAATACCTTGACGGATCGGACAGGGGTTTCTTTACATATTGTATAAATCGGAAAGTGAGTTTGTTTGTTGGTTCCGCTTACACGGCGTAACTACTGAACCAATTGCTTTGAAACTTTGCAGACGTAAAGTTAGAAGCTCGCATTAAATAATAGGCTACTTTATATCACGGAAAAATTTGATATTCTCGAGAAAAAACAAAAATATTGTTAGCTTCATACCAGTTCGTTGACAGATGGCGCTGTGTGTCGTTTAAAACAAGGTAATGTATTGCAAACGAATATGGGCATGTAAACTTGGAACCCAAATGATACGATAACGCGATAAAAACAAATCCCACGCAGGCGAAGCCTAGCGCGCAAGCCTAGTTTGCAATAATTATCAAATCTTCGTGGTAATTTCATAACATACTATAAGTACCAGTGGTAGTTCAATCACATTCATTCTGTTATTTGCGTTGTTAAGTAGATTTTTTTTTTTAATTATAAACTAGCGCTTGACCGCAATCCCGCCTGATGGTAAGCAGTGATGCGATCGTTGATGGTAAAGCGCGCTAGTTTGTTAAGAGCCAATTCACTAAGAAAAACTGAGCGAATAGGAAGGAAGACAGCAGTTGAGCGAGGTGATGCAATGTTAAACCCAACAACACGACCAACGATGCTGCGCCAAAGGTAGATTGATCTGAAGACCCTACACGACCAAACTCCCAACACAACAACATTAGGCGCATAGTACCCGGTACACATCGCAACACAACTGCTCAGACCCGTCCTCCGTACGGCTTCACCAGACATCATGGCGGAACACGACAAATCGCTTGGCGGCAAGGCTTTGTCTGGATAAATGTTATTCGATCATGAGACAAAATATTAGCAATATCCTTCAAACAATTCAAATTGTGATTGATACGTGTAACAATAACTTACAATTAGCGACAATTGACACCAATGGTGCAGTGGCTGAGCGATCGACTGTTGCGCCAGGTGTCGCGGGTTTGATTCCCGCACAGAACTAACGTTTGTATGGCCGACAATTGGACGCACCCATTATACGGGAGGAATTTCTAGTGCGGGGGCAACGTTTTTTAAAAAAGATATTTATGAATACTAATAAAAAAAATAAAAAAAAAATCTTCTCCATTAAAAGTCTCAAAATATTTACGTCGCTACTAAAACATTGTAATTCAGGTCATTTTCTTGTACTTTAGTAAAATGTATTAATTTTGAATCCGTCACCTTTGAAAAGCTAAAGTACAATTAAATCCACCATGAATATATGATAACCGTAATCTATACGCACATAATCACAGAGTATTTAACGTTTCATACATTATTACTACGCTACCTACCTAATACCCAAGTGAATTTGTTGTTTAATGTTGAAAATGTTGTTCAAATACCCTTGTACTCTCATCCTTATAATAACAGTATGACGAGGCGCCCGCTTGTATACTCAGCCTTATAATTATGACAGCTCCTTGAGTGTGCTCCGTCCTAAAGGTGGATATGTTTTTAATTATTAAGTAGAAGTACAGACGACAAAACATCAAGCTACCACAACCTGTCATTTTTTTTCTTAGATTTTTAAGTTTATCGATTAAGAATTGGGGCTCAAGGTTGATTGGGAATATCTGACAGTTTCGAGTAGTATCATTTGCTGTCAGTTTAATATTTATTAATCTCGGTGGTAGGCCATAACATCGGCCGCCGGCAGAAGTTACCACCCACCAGACAAGGCCTTGCCGCCAAGCGATTTGTCGTGTTCCGGCATGATGTCTGGTGAAGCCGTACGGAGGTTGGGTCTGAGCAGTTGTGTTGCGATGTGTGCCGGGTACGATGCGTCAAATGTTGTTGTGTTGGGAGTTTGGTCGTGGAGGGTCTTCAGATCAATCTCCCTTTGGCGCAGCATCGTTGGTCGTGTTGTTGGGTTTAACATTGCGTCACCTCGCTCAACTACCGTCCTCCTTCCTATTCGCTCAGTTTTTCTGAGTGTAGTTGAGCGAGGTGATGTAATCTTAAATTCAACAACACGACCAACGATGCTGCGCCAGAGGGAGATTGATGTGAAGGCCCTTCCGACACAACACATCGTACCCAGCACACACCCGGCTTCACCAGACATCATGCCGGAACACGACGAATCGCTTGGCGGCAAGACATTGTCTGGTGGGTGGTAACTTCTGCCGGCAGCCGATGTTATGGCCTACCACCGAGAAACTATGAATAATATGATGCCCATCGGTAAGCTGGCAAGATTACGTAGTAGTGAAGATGCCACTACAAAGCTGACTGTACACCTTACTTTGTAAAACCTTGCGAGATCCATCTCGTAAGTCGTAAGGGGTAGTGTGACGTCATCACGATAATCCCCTTCCATTAAGGAACAGCGATCACTTTAAATTCAGCTTGTACGTTGCGATGGCTCTGGAATATTAATTTGAGAAAAATCCATCGAGAATCCATGCGGGTTTCGATTCCTCGTGTCAGAAGTGGGATAGAAAAAAGCTGCCTAACCTTTTTCCAATTATGATGTGTTTGGGTTCTGCTCTATGTGGTGTATGTGGTGGAGAATGTGGTGGTGCTCTATGTGGTGGAGAATCCATGCGGGTTTCGATTCCTTGTGTCAGAAGTGGGACAGAAAAAAGCTGCCTAACATTTTTCCAATTATGATGGGTTTGGGTTCTGCTCTATGTGGTGTAGCCAGTATTTTACAATTGCATCGGTATCAATAACGCCACATGCGAACAACGCGTCATATTTATTCATCATCACCCTTTTTATCGTCCCACTGCTGGGCACTGGTCTCTTCTCATACGGAGAAGGATTGAGCTTAATCACCACGCATGTCCAAGACGGGTTGGCGATTTCAGACTTAAAGCCCAGGTTTCCTCAAGATGTTTTCCTTCATCTTTTAATCAGTCAGTGATGTCCAAGATATACTACGAAAGTACATAAAACTGAAGCAGTCTGAAGCAGTTGTGTTGCGATGTGTGCCGGGTACGATGCGAAATGTTGTTGTGTTGGGAGTTTGATCGTGGAGGGTCTTCAGATCAATCTCCTTTTGGCGCAGCATCGTCGGTCGTGTTGTTGGGTTTAACATTGCATCACCTCGCTCAACTGCCGTCTTCCTTCCCATTCGCTCAATCTGAGTGAATACGTTCTTAATAAACTAGCGCGCTTTACCATCAATGATCGCATCACTGCTTACCATCAGGCGGGATTGCGGTCAAGCGCTAGTTTATAATAGTTTATACATAATTATTTTAAAAAAAAGTTACATTGGTACTTGCCTGACCTGGAATCGAACTCTCATACTCATACTTGAGGGGCTGGTGTTTTAACTACTAGGCCACCACGACATACTTATTAAAAGAACGCAAATCCTATATCTCGCAAGCAAAGTTTACCTCAACTAGCATACATATATACATATGTATAAGTTCGCGACATCAACCGTCGGGCTAGTGCCCGCCAGATACCACACCCGTCTGGTCGGAGGATCCTCCCTTTTCTATGAATGATGAGAGCACTTTAAACCCTGTGCCTCATACCTTTAAAAGTGATTGCCTATTTGGCTTTCCTCTCTGAGTTACTAGAATCTAGATAATACGTTACCCTTTGGTGAGGCTGGTCAAGCCTTGGACTTTTGGTCGGCTAAAAGACGAAGACCAAAAAAAACGCCCTGCAATACCCGGGTGGTCAGAATCTCGTTAGTCTTGACTAACGAGATTCTGATTCTGGGTTGAGAGAACATCAAATGACCTCTCCCGCTATGAGCGGAGCGAAAGGGCGTGTCAGACTTTAACTGACTAAAACTTTTTTTTTTTAATAATTATAAACTAGCGCTTGACCGCAATCCTGCCTGATGGTAAGCAGTGATGCGATCGTTGATGGTAAAGCGCGCTTGTTTATTAAGAGTCTATTCACTCAGAAAAACTGAACGAATAGGAAGGAAGACGGCAGTTGAGCGAGGTGATGCAATGTTAAACACAACAACACGACCAACGATGCTGCGCCAAAGGGAGATTGATCTGAAGCCCTCCACGACCAAACTCCCAACACAACAACATTAGGCGCATCATACCCGGCACACATCGCGACACAACTGCTCAGACCCGTCCTCCGTACGGCTTCACCAGACATCATGCCGGAACACGACAAATCGCTTGGCGGCAAGGCTTTGTCTGGTGGGTGGTAAGTTCTGCCGGCGGCCGATGTTATGGCCTACCACCGAGAAGATCTACCTACTCGGGTTCCTTCACTTGCCTGTGCGTCAGGGTCCATCGTATCTCTGTCGAACTAGAGGGCATCAGCCCTTGTTCTTCTTCAGCCTATTGAGGTCCACTGCTTGACAAGCGGCACCCCTTGGCAGGCGGGTTGGGGATCGCAGGAATTTGATATTCCACAGGAGAAGCCCTGCTGCCCGCTTCCCTGGTGAGAGTTCCTTTAGTCGCCTCTTACCACACCCACGGGAAGATATGGGATGGTACCATTCTAAGCCCGGTATCACACGGGACAGCCCTTGTTTAAAATGGCCATTTTAATTTTCACAGCATCTTCAAATCATCTTTCATCATCATCATCATTTCAGCCGAAAGACGTCCACTGCTGGACATAGGCCTCCCCCAAGGTTCTCCACGACGACCGGTCCTGCGCTTCCCGCATCCAGCGGTTTCCCGCGACCTTCAGCAGGTCGTCGGTCCACCTTCTCGGGGGCCTACCCACGCTACGTCTTCCGGTGTGTGGTCGCCACTCGAGAATCCGTCGGCCCCATCGGGCATCGGTCCTACGGGCAATGTGTCCAGCCCACTGTCACTTTAGTGTTGCAATTCTTCGGGCTAAGTCGGTTACTCTCGTTCTTCTGCGGATCTCCTCATTCCTGATTCGATCGCGCAGTGAAACCCCAAGCATAGCCCTCTCCATTGCCCTTTGAGTGACTTTGAGCCTTCTTATGAGGCCCATTGTTAGCGACCAAACGAGCATCTTCCAAACGAGACTTAAATTAAAACTCCCTCAAACATCCAGTTTTACCTCTAACCTCTGACCTGGGAGTAACATAAATGCTAACAAATCCGCGGCGTCATAACTTTTAACTCGCCCGCACAGTTACCGGCATGATCTAGTTAAAACTAACCTATGTCAGTAACTAACTATTTTGGGGGGTCGTTAGGACATGTGTTTGCTTATTATAGTTATAACTTTATGTTAAATGTGAGCATACTGATGTGCGGTTAACTTTAATCAATTGTTGTCGTTTGAGAGTCTAGGAAGGGGTTATTTTGTAATACATTATCAGTTTAATTGGTTTTATTTCAAGTTTTCGCACAAAAAAATACAAAATCGCGGTTAGCGGAGTGGCTAAGTTGACTGTGCTGCGTGTAGTGTTGCCCAAATTCAGTCTTGGTCTTGCAGTCTTGGTCTTGTTCTTGCGTTTTTGCAAGACCAAGACCAAGAACAAGACTGCGTATTTTTAGCAAGACCAAGACCAAGACTGACCGTGCAAGACTTGAGCAAGAACAAGACATAGCCTGCAAGACTCTTGCGTCTTGCAGCTAGGACTTAGCGCTATTTCACTGAGTAGTTAGGTGTAACAGTTCGGTGTATAGGTAGGTACGCTTAGGAATTCTATGAGACGCAAAAAACTGTATCAAAGAATATGAAAAACTGGACCTATGCGCATTACGACTAATACCATAAACATAGTGAATAAAAAAATATCTATTAAAATCAAACTGAGTGCATGCATAGTTATGTTTTAACCATCGGCACTTTGATAATGCGGCATCAAAGGTTTTGTACTTACTTCTCAAAGAAATTTGCCGCTTTTCGGAAGTACATGGTTATGATACACGCGCCGGCGGCTTCTTTTGAAATCTAAAACAATCGTTGCCGCCACGCCGAAATCATAACATTTGACACTATTTGATTGCCGCCATAGGGCGTACCTAGGTATACTCATGCAAAATAATTTCGAATTTTAAGAGTACCTACAGGTGTTCCAAAGAATAAATAAGTTTCAGAGTGTTTAGAATGAAAATGAATACATTATACTGATCACGCAAGTAGTATTATGATTAGGATAAAATGGTAAGGATAGGTAGTAGATGTCATATTAATACATTCTAGTAAGTATATATTATAATATTGATTACTTATATGGTTTTGAAAGTTACGCAGTATTTCCAGTAAAATAAAAAGAAGTGAGATAGTGAAGAAGAAGTTTCAGTCTGCTTGTGAAGCAGCTGGCGTGCCATCAAATCTAAATGCCATTCTTGACTGTCCAACGAGATGGAATTCCACACATGATATGATTGGATTTGGTTTAAAAGTGAGAGCGGGCATTGACATATTGTGCAGTTCTGTCACCGAATTAAATGATTTTCAAATCACAGCTAATTACATAAATTTCTAATAAACTTTAAACTTTTAAGTACAAAACTTGGTGGAGACAAATATGTTACATTACCGCTAGTCATTGTATCATTCAATCTCTTGCTAGATAAAATTGAATCCATGGTAAAACAGTTAGATGAGAAACCTAATCGATCTGAAGTGGATGAAAGGCTCATTCTAGCTTTCCAAGCAGCTCGAGACAAAATGCTTAAACATTATAAGAAGAGCAACTGGATTTATTGTACTTCTTTAATTTTAGACCCAAGGCATAAGGCTCAGACTTTTGACCTGACAATGTGGGGGAAGCAACTTAAAACAGAAAGTCTGCGCAAGTTCAATGAACTTTATGAAGAATATAAAAGTTTACACTCACTGAACAAATCTCTGGAATTACCAGAAAAAGAAAATAAAGTATGTGATGAAGATGAAGACGTAATAGACTTTGATAAACTCTATGAATGTCCCTCGACGTCATCTGGATCTTGTCTTCAAGGCTTAGTGATAGACGAGTTGGAGGAGTACCTGTCTACCTGAGAAAACCAAGAACTGCCAGCTCGGAAGACATTTTAGATTGGTGGAGGACGCATGAGACAGAGTATCCGATTTTATCGAAAATGGCCCGTGATTTTCTCTCAATACCTGCAACTTCAGTACCTGCTGAGAGGTTATTTTCTAAAGCATCATTAGTAATTAGAAAACATAGAAATAGGTTAAGCGATGAGTCAGCCAGATGGTTACTTTGTATTAATTCTTGGTCAAAAAAATTGATATAAAGTATCATAACCTAATGATAAAGCTGTTGATTTGTGTTGTATTTTATTTTTTATTCAAATAAATGATAAATCGTAAAACTCTTTTATTAAATTTCTTATAAGTTGAGGGTTCAATCTCTTTCTAGACAGATAAGTATTGTTCTTTAAAATACAGTCAAGTTATTGTAATTAATTTGTTTTTTTTTTACATGTTTTAGCAAATGTAAGCTTATAAATCATAAATGTTTATTAAGAAACAGTTACTTCTATTGAAAACGACATATAGGTCAGTTGATTTTTCGAATTTCTTATCAAATCTTCAGGTATTTATTAATCTGCTTGATCTTTACTATGGCTATGTTAATTCAAGCTCACAGTGTTCCAATTCTAATACGTTTTTCTAAGATTTAAAGTAAACTTTAATAAATAGTAATAGACTAATAGGTAATTGCAAGACTTGCAAGACTCTTGCTGCAAGACCAAGACCAAGACCAAGACTGGGAGCGCAAGACCAAGACCAAGACCAAGACCAGATGTATTGGCGCAAGACCAAGACCAAGACTGGCTAAGTCTCGTCTTGTTCTTGCATTTGGGCAACACTAGCTGCGTGTCGCGTATCACACGTACATACAGTATGTTAAGAAAACCCTGTCCGACCCATAAGGATAATAAAGGTTAGGTAAACACATGACCAAATATAATATAAAATTTTACGTAATCATCATAGTACCAATACAAATGAATTTTGAAACAATCTTTTTTTCCCGCGAATTAATTCTAACTTCTCCGAAATTTGGTAATTTTTAAAAAAGTGACAACACCGGTATTATTATGAGCGAATAGCGATGCGACAACGTGCCGCGTGCCCTGCCACCCGCCGCCCGCGGAAGGGCGGGATAACGCACATTTATTAAGTTACCTCTTTTTGCCAAATAATATTTATTTTTTTTGGGGGTCTTTTTTTAAGTTTAGCCCGGTTTTGTACGCATTAGTAGAATCAGTTATCGATACCTAACAACACCTTCACGGGTCGGACAGGGTTTTCTTAACATACTGTATATTTGTATGACCTACAAGTAGTTGTATCTGTCTGGCTGTTTGTGTGTGTGAGTTTATATGTTTGTAAACGCACCCACGATACAGGAGAAATTAGGGTAGGACTACTGGGATCTTCTTCTTCTTCTTCCTGTGCCTCTTCAATCCCAAAGGTTGGCCGTCAGGTTCTTGTACTCGGTATTGTCAACCGCGAGTCGGAACCGTTTTTCGACGGAAGTAATGCCGGTCCACTCCCTGATGTTACGCAGCCACGACTTTCTCTTCCGTCCAGCGCGCCTTTTTCCTTCTACCTTGCCCATCATAATGAGTTGGAGTAGCGCATATCTACCGTGTCGGAGCACGTGGCCGAGATAATCTATTTTGCGTTTCTTTATGGTGGGCAACAACTTTCAAGGCATTTGAACGCGCTGAAGGACGGTGTCATTTCTGACCTTTTGGGGCCAGCTTATGCGCAGCATACTGGGATAGAGTGGGGAAAGTTTGAAAAAAAAAAATACGTTAGATATTTTCTACCAGTCAAAAAATTAGATTTTTTTTCAAAAAATCTTTGCCCCACGCTAAGAATTTTTTCATGTAACGTGGGTGAAACGCACCCACAAACATTTGAACTCACATACACAAACTGATGGTAGGTTATTTTTGACAGTTCAAGAGCAGTCTTCTCTACATGGACTGCTTACATTGGAAAATTATTGGCGCCATCACCAGCCTCTTTCAGTTACGTGCAATTAACAGCACTAATAAACTAAAGGACTACTGCTCACTGCAGGATTAATAATAAAGACTTGTCCCTTGTATGAGCTGATAAGAACAAAATTTTACGTGTGATACTTAATAAATTTGTAGTAAAAGCCTTTTTTATTTGCGAAAAATTAATATTTAAGTGATTTTTAGATCGATTACCTTTTGTGTTACTTTGTTTGCTAATTTATATGATATTACCTTTTTGTGGTTCAAATGTTAATCAATGGAAACTACCACCCACCGCCAACGGCAGAAATTACCACCCACCAGACAAAGTCTTGCCGCCAAGCGATTCGTCGTGTTCCGGCATGATGTCTGGTGAAGCCGTACGGAGGACGGGTCTGAGCAGTTGTGTTGCGATGTGTGCCGGGTACGATGCGCCAAGCGTTATTGTGTCGGGAGTTTGGTCGTAGAGGGTCTCCAGATCAGTCTCCCTCTGGCGCAGCATCGTTGGTCGTGTTGTTGGGTTTAACATTGCACCACCTCGCTCAACTGCCGCGTTCCTTCCTATTCACTAAGTTTTTTAAGTGAATGGGTTTAATAAAATAGCGCGCTTGACCATCAGCGATTGCATCACTGCTTACCATCTGGCGGGATTGCAGTCAAGCGCTAGTTTAAAAAAAAACACTTAAAAGGAAAAATTAATTTTAGTTTTGTCATGGCTCTTTAAGTCGGTGGCGAGCTAAACAACAGAAACCTTGAAGCATCGACAAACATAAAAAAATTCATACATACACTTGAACTTTGGCACATTTGTTCAGACGCTGATAAAGACTAAAATATACGAAAACAGGGCAGTTCTGAAAATATTACACACATACGGGTCGAATTGATAACCCCCTTTTTTTGGAATCAATTGTAACAGCTCATACCTACTTAGGACCCATTATCTTAATCAAATTTTATTCCGTGGTGCTTGGCAATCTGGGCTTCTCCCAGTTGCAATAATGCCCCTTTGTGCCGATTGGCCTAGTTCTGTTCTGTCTCCTGCTTGTTATGGAGGGAAGTGGAAAAAATATTTTTTTCTTACTCCTCCGCTATTCTTTTCTGATTAATTTCGTTGCGGGGCCCAAAACAGTTGAATCGTTTCTCCGGGACTCGTCGAGCTTCATTGCTCGGCGTTTTTCTGGCGGTCTACACTGTTGATTCTGGCTTTCAGGAGTTGCAGTGGGTGGGAATAGTGTGGCGGGTTTTGTCCCATCAAACCCCCTTTTTTTTGAAGTCGGTTAAAAAGGCCTTCAAATGTATGTTAGTTTAAGACCAATGTTAATATTAGCTGTAAAAGTGAATTGACATACCATGTGACGGCAGCATTTCATACCGTCTGACTTTAATACCTTCGACATATGTTGACCCATTAAATCTACAAATACGTTCGGTTAAACCCTTTAAAGGTTCAAATCTTAACTACCGTATGCCGGTTTAAAACTAAACCAACCCTTTCCCGCTATCACACACCACTACCAAATTCCTGACGCAATTAGCAAAAGATTCACAAAATAAGATAGGGCGCAAACCAACGACACGTTGACAGGGAGTTAGGTCGTTTAATCCAGGTTTCTATTATAAAACTGTGGGGGCTCAGAAGTTTGTTGTGGGTAAGTTCTCAAGGAAACTTTTGGTAACTAGTAATGCGCAATAAAGCAAATAAAAGGGTTGTATTGTGGTGAGAATTTGCGATGAAAGATTCATTTTCATACACGTACTGAACTTTGAATGTTTTCTTTTTAGGTTTCCGTACCTAAAAGAAAAAATCCTATTCATGAGACTTCGCTGTTCGTCTGTCCGTCCGTCTGTCACCAGGCTGTATCTCATGATCCGTAATAGTCAATAATAATCGAAATTTTCAGTGATTATGTATTTCTTTTGCCGCTATTACAACAAATATTAAAAATAAAAATATTTAAGGGGGCTCCCATACAACAAAAGTGATTACTTTGCCATTTTTTTTCGTTTTAAAAATAATGGTACGGAAACCTTCGTGCGCGAGTCAGTCTCGCACTTAGCCGGTTTTTTTTTTATTCCATAGCGAAAGACTGAGTTTTGTTTCTTTGAGGGATAACATCAAGAATGATGAAGAAACGAAGTAGCTGACAGCAGTAGTGTAAGATTGTAGTGGCCTGGAGTTAGTAAGTAAGTAAGTCATTTATTTTGCAAATATGGGTACAGTACATGGTGATAGAGTGATAATCAATAGGTTCAGCCACATTTTACCAATAGGCATGCAAAATTTATAGTTTGAAGCTAAAGGTACTGGAAATTTATACTTAGACTGCATGTACAATTGAATAATTTGATGTCATAGCTTGATAAAAATGACATAATAATGTTACAATGTGCAGAAACCAGTTACAATTATTATCAAATACCTACACAATTTACAGTCATTAACAATAAAAATGTCATATAATATAATTGCAAATATGATGTCAAAGAAGTGTAAAAGAATGAAATATATAAAGGGGAAAAAAGCAGTCACAATAAAAAGTAATAATAATAATTAGGATACATTATGATAAGAAAATGTCAAATATAATCAAAAAATGTCAACTGTAATAAAAATGTCAAATAATATGTAAAAGAAAAAAAGAAAATTAATGAAAATAGTAACAGCAAAAAAAAAAACACTTTTACATACATATAGATCTCATAATATTTTTTCAAAATTTTTCTCAGTAAGGTATTCACTGACAGTGTAGTATGCTTTATGCGTTAGAAAACTTTTAAGCCTGTTCTTAAACAATGGTAGTGGTAATTCTTTCCATTGCCTAGGTAATTTATTATAGATTGCCGGAGCCATGCAGTAGACACTTTTCCGCATTAGTGCCGTTTTGGCGGGGTGGGAGCACAGTATATTATTATCTCGTCTGTTACGTGGTACTACATCGGCCAGACGTTAGAGTTAGTGGCATTGGCTGGCCATATTTGTTAAAGGATCGGCCGGTGGAACAGACGAGTTCTGGAATGGAGACCGCGTATCGGCAAGCGTAGTGTAGAATGCCCCCTAGCTAAATAAACCAACTTTAAGAAGTTAGCTGGCAGTGATTGAATGCAGAAGGCACAGGATAGGGTGTTGTAACACAGCCTAGGAGAGGTCTTTGTCCGACAGTGGACTGCGAATATAGACTGAGTTTATAGAATTTAAGAACATACAAACAGGACCACGAAAGACCGCGGAGGCTCGGTGGTAGGCCATAATATTGGCTGCCGGCAGAAGTTACCACCCACCAAACAAAATCTTGCCGCCAAGCGATTCGGCGTGTTCCTGGATGTCTGGTGAAGCCGCACGGAGGACATGCGATGAGTGCCGGGTACGATGCGCCAAATGTTGTTGGGGACCGGACGAGAGGACCTGATGGCGATCCCTGGGGGGTTCAGGCGTCCCCGCAGTCTCCAGATCAATCTCCCTATGGCCCAGCATCGTTGGTCGTTTTGTTGGGTTTAATATTGCATCACCTCGCTCAACTGCCTTGTTCCTTCCTATTCACTCATTTTTTAATATGAAAAGGCCTAATAAGAAAAGTAGGTGTGCATAGAGGACGCACGTCCTCTCGTTCAAAGTGCACCTCTCTAATCTCACTGCAGTCCATCACCATCCTGAGACTGAGAAGCACTAGTTTATAATTATAAACTAAAGGCAAAATCGGTTTACACTGACGTAATTTAATAATTTAACAGAGGATTTTTACTGATGTAATCCTCCATGTAATAATCTGTATTATATTCCATCCAGGCGCCTTACTATCATCATTAAACGGTTGTGGAAAAGGGATGTCGCTATTCAACCTGTATAGCACCATCTTTGTCTGACTCTGGAACCACGATAGTTTTAACTAGTGCTTGCACCTCAAAAAAAAAAAAAAAAATAGAAAGTCCAAGAGCGATTATTTCAATAAAATAACATTGTTTCTGTGAAACGGCAGCGAGCAGACGTCGTCGGTCTTAAAATAAATTCGCAATCACACCATTCCGGATTACCGGCGTTTGCTGACCAAACACGAACTAATGAAACAATGTGTTGTCCCCTCCATAATCAAGGGTGGATGTTCACATTAAACGGTTAAGGGTGGGCGCACGGTTACGACTTACTGACAGACTGCGACACAACTGAAAACGTAGAGGAAGTTTTAGTGTAATC
Organism: Sesamia inferens; assembly: GCA_037179545.1. Taxonomy (NCBI): domain Eukaryota; kingdom Metazoa; phylum Arthropoda; class Insecta; order Lepidoptera; family Noctuidae; genus Sesamia; species Sesamia inferens. Next base: position 10,458,898 of record CM073951.1, on the reverse strand, counting down.
GCGTCGTCCGGGATTTCGGGTAGAATCTTAAAGCTATAGATAGTATTATGAATTCGAATCAAATGTTAAAACAATTTTATTTTTTTCTTGAAATTATTGAACGTAACTATCATGTTGATTGTTATGAATTTTAAGAATCACTTGTTAAAAATAACTAACTATTCGTAGCGTAATATTTTGTGTCGTTCCGTTTTTCGTGGCGTGGATGTCTTAACGTGTGCAGTGTCCTTTAATAGTATGCTAATGCGATTGTAAGGCACAAAAATTATTCGAGGCATTATCCCTATAGTTATTTCTAAATAGGAAAGTCACATCTTGTCAGGTCTTGTCTACAAAAGCGCACTGAACATCAATCAATAACTATTAAGTATTCAAATCAAAAACGAAGTTTCTTTGCTTTTAAATCAAAAACTCGCAACAAAAGAACAAAATAAACTGTCGCATCAATAAGCAAATCGCAAGTGTGCACCCAAACTAACATTTTCCCCTGTAAATGATAGCGTCCGAATTGGATTCGGTGGGATTTATGTGTGCGCGATTAAAGTCTGTCCCCAAGTGTATGGAGAGTCGCGTGTGTGTGCGTGTCGTTAGGGCTGCAGCTTATAAGTGGACTAAGATAGTGACCGGGCATTTTGTTTCGGTACAGAACAAGAGGTTAGGTTTCAGGAGCTTTTTACAGTCTTACATCATCATTTCAGACGAAAGACATCCACAGCAGTGTCTTTTAACCCTATTCTTGACACTGTATACAATTTGATACGTAGTTCTTTTCAAAAATCTAGACACGAACTTAGAAATATTTTTAAAACTTTTATAATTTGAGGGGAAGCAAAATATAATTAAATTTCTACCAAAAATGTTGTTTCACTATTAGCTACACTGAGAAAGCAGTAGAATCCGAGATAGCGAACCGAACGAACACGTCTACTCATCGCAAGGTAAGAATAATCAGTTTTAATTGTATTTTGCAATAATTTTAAACGTAAGTGATATTATTTGAATAGCTTAGAATATTTTTCAAGTCTGTATTCTATTTTAGTAGATCAAAATCGATTGTAACTATATTTTATTGACTGGTTTTTTCGAGTGTGTTAGATGTGATACATTGCCAGATAACCAATATTATAGATATATTTTACTATGTATCTAATATGTGACATCGCCAGAGGTGTGTACAGATATATTTATTAAGTTAGTATTTATATTTTATCATTACAGGTGATTGGTCAACTAACTATACAGCAAAAAATAAAGCTCGACAACTTGTGGCTCTTGTACCGAAGTCGGGGGCAAAATCTGATTTGGACGAAAGTGAATCATCGGGAGATGAACTCCAGTTTTACGCAGGCCCAGTGAACTTCGACAGTAGTTCACCACCGCTCTCATTACCATCATCGATAGAAAACCTCCATTTATTATCAGATGACGATACTGAGGTAAATGATATTACTGCTTCAACGACTTTGGTGCTATACCAACAATCATCGCCGTCACCAACCCTTGTTCGAAATCAATTTTATAACCATACGTATCTGCAAGTAGACGGCATTATTTTGAGACCACACTATTGTCTCCAGTGCCATCAACATCATATCAAGTAAGTTCACCATCTCCACTGGCAATGTCCTCACAAGTTCCAGCACCACTCGTCAATAACTTGATGCATCGTAACCAGTTGCTGTCTCCATTATCACTGGCTGCCCGCTCAAGTCGACCTAGAGTTGTCACGGTACGACGAAGAATAATACCACCGAAAAGATTAGTACCAAATTGGAACCAGTAAATTTACAGCAAAAATTTACTGGTTCCGCAGAAGTAGAAAATATTTCATTTGAGCCTCTTGAGGAAAAGAGTGCAATTGAGTACTTCAAGCTGTTTTTCTCAGACGACATCATCTCTCACATAGCGGAACAAACAAATATCTATAGTACATAGATAAATGGTATTTCTATAAATAGTACAAAAGATGATGTCAAAGACTTTTTAGCAATCCTTTTGAATATGGGAGTCGTTAAAATGAATGCTTATACAGATTATTGGTCTAAAATTCTACGATATAATAAAGTAGCTGACATAATGACTCTAAAGAAGTTCCAATTACTCAGATGTTATTTACATTTTAATGACAATCTAAAACACGACGGTGATAGATATTATAAAGTAAGGCCAATTCTTCAAAGAATTCGTGAGAACTGTTTACAGGTAGATGAAGAGACGCGTTTCAGTATTGATGAAATGATGGTGCCACATAAAGGAACGCGAGCCGGTTCCCGTAAACTACCTGAAAAATAAGCCAAAGAAAAGGGGCTATAAAATATTTGTATGCTTTGGTGTCTCAGGAATAGTGTACGACTTTTTAATTTACGGAGAAGATGACACATTCAGGTTTCACGTATTCACTGATGAAGAAAATAGTATGGGCCTGTGATCGAAAGTTGTGCTAACTTTGACAAAGTCTATTCACCAAAATGCAAAATCTTATGTTTCTTCACGTCTATTGAGAAATTATAACATATATATATCATATTATTATGAACATGGCAATGTGCCTAATGTGATACATACAATAAAACATATACTAAATAATTACATATTTTTTTTATTATTTTTTGTCCTTCCCTTGAACACCTAGGAACACAATAAATACATTTATTTTTTTAAAAAATGAAAAAAATATCTCTGCCAAGTATAGGGTTAATTCTTATTCTTTTTCTCTGCCTATAGAAGACCATTCCTAGACAAAGGCTTCCCCCAAAACTTTCCACAATGACCGGTATTATGCTGCCCGCATCCATCGGTTTCCTGCGATCTTCACCAGGTCTTTTTTTTTTAACAGAAGAGAAATTCATCAACATCGCCTTTTCGTGTAATGTAATTATTAGTTTAGCTTTAGTCCTAGTTTAGTTTAGTAAAAGTCCTAGTAGCTAATTTGTTGATAGTGTTCCTAAAAAACTGGTTTGAATAACGCAAAAATATTTTTGTAATTCGACACTTACTTCCAGAGATTTGCGCGCTCAACCGCTGCTCAGTTTAGTATATACATACAGTATGTTAAGAAAACCCTGTCCGACCCATAAGGATAATAAAGGTTAGGTAAACACATGACCAAATATAATATAAAATTTTACGTAATCATCATACTACCAATACAAATGAATTTTGAAATAATCTTTTCTTTCCCGCGAATTAATTCCAACGTCCCCGAAATTTGGTAATTTTTAAAAAGTGACAACACCGGTATTATTATGAGCGAATAGGGATGCGACCACGTGCCGCGTGCCCTGCCGCCCACCGCCTCCGCCGCCGCACGCGGTAGTGTGGATAACGCAGATTTATTAAGTTACCTCTTTTTGCGAAATAATATTTATTTTTTTAGGTGGATTTTTTTTTTTAATTTAGCCCGGTTTTGTATCCATTAGTAGAATCAGTTGTCGATACTTAACAACACCTTCACGGGTCGGACAGGGTTTTCTTAACATACTGTAGAGGATCACTCCTAGACAAAGGCTTCCCCCAAAACTTTTCGCAATGACCGGTATTGTGCTGCCCGCATCCATCGGTTTCCTGCGATCTTCACCAGGTCTTTTTTTTTAACAGAAGGGAAATTCATCAACATCGCCTTTTCGTGTAATGTAATTATTAGTTTAGCTTTAGGCTCCTAAAAGTCCTAGTAGCTAATTTGCTGATAGTGTTCCTAAAAAACTGGTTTGAATAACGCAAAAATATTTTTGTAATTCGACAGTTACTTCCAGAGATTTGCGCGCTCAATCATAAAAACTTCTTTTTGTTTTTGCTGCTCACGTATATCTACTAGTTTAAAGCGTGTATCTGACATCGACGCTCAAACGAATACCATGGATCCAGTACATGATTCTGAACCCCCTGTGGTGGAATTTTGGGTCGGCTTTTTCATGATTAAAAAAAATATATATGTAGTTTTTTTCACTTTAGACCGTTCATAATTGCTATACTTTTATAACCCAATAAGATTTTAAAGTAATAATTAATTAATTCGCTAACTACACATAAAAGCACAATGAAAACAAAACTCGAAAAACTATCTTATCAGTTGATTTAATAGAGTTCACATCAGGAATCAACGTCATACCTACAAACCCGCACGGCGGCACGCTTGCAACGTTCAAGGGCCGAGCCGACACTTTTTTTAAACCCTGTTATTTCTGTAACCGTTCATTAACGACATAAATGACTATCATAACTTTATTAGTGGCATGCGGTCTAGCCTTTTCACGAAGTTTGCGTTAAGATGTCAGATACACCCTGTAATATATATTTTGTTATTATTGTTCGAAGTAGGCAGCCCTACGGGCGATTAAAGCCGAGACACAAGTGGGACGCGTAAGTATGTTTCAGCTCGATTTGTCCTTATTAGTGTATTGATTGCTTTGCGTTGACATACTCAGACTTATTTGGGGTTGACCAGTTGGGAAAATAACAACAGTAGTGTAATAATCCATAGTAACGAAGAAATAACTTTCTTTTTATAATTATACTAGCTGACCGGCAAACGTTGTTTTGCCATATAAATAATAGATTAAATTACTAAAATGGCTATTAAAAAATAAGGGTTGATCGTAGAAGGGTGAAAATTGGGGATTGTATGTATTTTTGTATGTTGTATCATAAAAAAATAGAAATTAAAAATTTTGTCTAAAAAATAAAAAAAAAATTTCGGCGTGGACTACCCCTAACATTTAGGGGGATGAAAAATAGATGTTGGCCGATTCTCATAGATACCGGATAAGCACAAAAAATTTCATCAAAATCGGTCGAGCCGTTTCGGAGGAGTTTAAATCCGAACACCGTGACACGAGAATTTTATATATTAGATAAACTAGTACCTGACTGGCATCCCGCCTTATGGTAAGTAGTGGTGCAATACACTCCAAAATACCGAGTGAATAGGAAGGAAGACGGCAGTTGAGCGAGGGGATGCAATGTTAAACGCAGCGGAGATTGATCTGGAAACCCTCCACGACCAAACTCCCGACACAACCACATTTGGCGCATCGTACCCGGCACATATCGCAACACAACAGCTCAGACCAGTCCTCCGTACGGCTTCACCAGACATCATACCGGAACACGACGAATCACTTGGCGGCAAGACTTTGTCTGGTGGGTGAGGTGGTAACTTCTGCTGAGAGCCGATGCTATGGAATACCACCGAGAAGTCTTCCGAAATCTATAAAGGATGTCTCTGATATCGACGCACAATCGAGTACCATGGATCCAGTACATGATTCTGAACCCCCTACAGTTGGAATTTTTCGTCGAATTTTTCCTGATTTCAAAAAAATAATATGCAGTTTTTTTCACTTTTAACCGTTCATAATTGCTATAGTTTTATAACCCAATAAGATTTTAAAGTAAAAATTAAAAAATTCGCTAATTACACAAAAAAGCTCAATGAAAACAAAACTCGAAAAACTATCTTTTCAGCTGATTTAATAGAGTTCACATCAGATATCAACGTCATACATATAAACCCGCAAGGCGGCACGCTTGCAACGTTCAAAGGCCGAGCCGACACATTTTTTAAACACTGCTATTTCTGTAACCGCTCATTAACGACATAAATGACTATCATAATTTTATTAGTGGCATGCGGTGTAGCCTTCTCGCGAAGTTTGCGTTACGATATCAAATAAATTTAAGCACAGTGCAATAGAAAGATAAAGAGTTCTTTTTGTATCCTAGAAGTGAGAAAATTATAATTATTAAGAGGGCCTCTAGTGCCCAGGAACTTGGAGAATAGGTATTTGAAGAACTATTGCCGTCGCGCTGCTTCCAACCTCTCCCGGTAGGTAGGTAAGTGCGAAAAGGACAGTTCCAGCTCAGGCTGATTTTACCTACAAAAACGTTGACCAAAAGACGTTTCGACGATAGCACATCAAGCTATAGAATCTGTCAGATTTCTTTTTAGATTTTCAACTTTATCTCTAAAGCGTTACGACTCGAGTTTAATTGGGAATATTTGACAGTTTCGGGTAGCTTGACCTGTTGTCGTCCGTACATTATAATGCAATGATCAGATGAGGGGTTCTTGAGTTACAAACGCACCGTTCTAAACGACATAGTGGCAGACACACAGATGAATGTTCAAACTTATATTTTGAATATAAACTAAAACAAATCACTCGGAACATTGACATGGCAGTCTTGTATTTTGGAATGGATTGTTCTCACAAGGCTCGTTCTGACTGACAGGAGGTAAGGAGCCGGAAAAACATAACGATTCCTTCAAAGTACCAATATATTGTTCCAAATCCTGCTTCATCAATACACGACAAAAAGCGCTTGTGTTCTGTCTGGTCTGAGCAATATCATCATCATCATTGTTTATTTCAGGCGAGGTAGACTCATAGATAAATAACATACATTGGGAGCAGCGGTGGCCTAATGGTATCAGCCGCGACTTAGAAGTTGTAGGTAGTAGGTTCGAACCCCGTCACGCGCTTTACTTTGGTGTAAATATTTCTTCACCACTGCTCTCAAAACGGTGAAAGAAAACACCGTGAGGAAACCGGCATGTCCTGGAGGCAAAACTTAAAAGACATGTAACATCTACCAAACCGCACTGGGCCCGCGTGGTTTGAGTTTTACAATAATGGCAATCATCATCAACCTTTTTATCGTCCCACTGCTGGGCACAGGTCTCTTCTCATACGGCAATGTATTTTTTTTTTTTTTAATAATTATAAACTAGCGCTTGACGCAATCCCGCCTGATGGTAAGCAGTGACGCGATCGTTGATGGTAAAGCGCGCTAGTTTATTAAGAACCTATTCACTCAGATTGAGCGAATAGGAAGGAAGACGGCAGTTGAGCGAGGTGATACAATGTTAAACCCAACAACACGACCAACGATGCTGCGCCAAAGGGAGATGGATCTGAAGACCCTCCACGACCAACTCCCAACACAACAACATTTGGCGCATCGTACCCGGCACACATCGCAACACAACTGCTCAGACCCGTCCTCCATACGGCTTCACCAGACATCATGCCGGAACACGACAAATCGCTTGGTGGCAAGGCACCATTCCATTCTATTACGAGATGACCGATAATTGAACGATCATTATGAATTTAGCAGATTACGAGCTTTTAGCATAATGACAATAGAATGGAATCGTGTTGGTATGACAAATTTATAAAAATTGCAGACTAGGGCCCCAGGTTGGAGTATCCTCCCTTTTCTATAGAGGATGAGTGAGCTTTACACGCTGCTCCTCATACCTCCTTTCATGTTTATTTCCCGTTTTCGATATTTACTTCCATCTTAGCCATATCACCTTTCAGACAGTCCATTTAACTCTGAACATCAATTCGCTCCACATTCTTCGTCGTAACATTCGCAGCAATTTGAAAATATAGACACCTGAATTACAGCTCAGACTGTAGATAGTCCACGCCTCCGGCTGAGTTATCGTCTGAGGCGGTTCCCCACTCGATCACAGGACCACGCCCACGGCTGGGCGACAAGCCAACATGCAGCCGCAAGTGTTACCGATTTAGTTAAGGAGTTCTATTATGAAAAAGGCTAAATTACTTTTTGAGTAAAAGGTGGAATTTAGAGGATGGGTTTAAATGCTTTGGTCTGGGTCTGGCACACAAGATATTGGTAGATGAATAGAAATAATTTCCCGAAAGATCTGCACTCTTATTGCCTACCAGATTCCAATATCTGTTACAAACTGAATAATTTTGCAGTAGTCATTTATATCGTTAATGAGCGGTTACAGATATAACAGTGTTTTAAAAAATGTGTCGGCTCGGCCTTTGAACGTTGCAAGCGTGCCGCCGTGCGGGTTTTTAGGTATGGCGTTGATCCCTGATGTGAATTCTATTAAATCAGAATTTAATCATTTTGTTTTGTGTAATTAGCGAATTAATTAATTTTTACTTTGAAATCATATTGAGTTATAAAACTATAGCAATTATGAACGGTCTAAAGTGAAAAACTGCATATATATATATTTTTTTTTATCTTGAAAAAGCCGACGAAAAATTCCACCACTGGGGGGTTCAGAATCATGTACTGGATCCATGGTAGTCGTTTGTGCGTCGATGTCCGAGACACCCTTTATGTCTTTTATTGTCTATCTCTTATGGATATCCCACAATAACAATTTTTTGACATTTACTTTTTACGACAAATATCGGCTAATTTTCGAAGCGATTTTAACCAATACATCATTGATCCTTATCGAATTTGTACCTTAATACATTGTTGATTTAATATAGATCTCTATCGCCCTTTACAGCATACGATTTAAATGAATGTTTTCGAAGATATTACATATTTAAAAATAGAGATGTATCCAAGGTATGAAAATCAAAAAAATAATTAATCCGTCCTTATAGATAATAAAAAAAAAAAACAATTAAGACCCGTATTTTCTATTTTGTCGATATTACCAAAAACTACTGTGATTTATAGCGGGGAGTGGGAACGCCACGCCGTGGTATATTTTGTACCACGGCGTGACGTTATGCGACATTTCAAATCAATATATCTTCCTAAGTATTTCAATGAAAGAAAAAATATGTATTCAATATTTTTTATAAATCTATCTGATGGAGTATTAAGTAGTTTTAACAGGAAATACAGATTTTAATGAAAACATTTAACTCGTAAGAGAACAATTATAAACGAACAAGGTTAGGAAACCTCAAAAAGTAATAGTATCCGGAATCTTCTCATAACTATATTTGTCACCAATATAACGCACTTCCTTAAAGGATCTAAAAGGACGACGTCCCTTTGAAGATACATGAAAAAACCCATATCTCTGGGAAAATTCCGCCTTTGATATAGAAATAATCGATTTTGAATCTTACATCTTAGAAAATACAGTTCAATTTCGTATAGAGATACGCTAATTTTAGTTCACAAAAAGAAATCTGTCACTTTTTCTTTTGAAAGCCGACGACTTTTGATAGAATGAACGTAACTAAGATTGTTGAATATGGATAAGAGTAGATAATATTTTGAATAACTTTTATAGCAAGTTTTGACGGGAAAGCCAAGATGCATTTTTCATTGGACTTTTAAAAATTATTTATAGTAAAAAGTGCATTCAGTAAATAATTCATAAAGAACAGTGAAATGTCGCAGCATAGTGGCCACATCATAACTTTGCCTCAAACCTCCGTCATAGATGGTTTACGCGGCCGTCTTTTTCAACTGTCATTGGCGACATCCGCCATTGTTGTGAAACAAAATTTTCAAAGAATTTCTATAATTTTTACACGTGTTATTGGCAAAATTGTGCTATCTATTCCACAGAGGCGATTGATCAAGAGTTGAGGTTGAATCTCACCTTGAAAAATTATTTTATAGCTTCTTAAAATTCTTGAAACTGTTTATAGTGTGAAAGTTTGTTCGTTTTTTTAAAGCTTTTGCTTAATACACATTTTGTAATGACAATGAAAGGGCCAATGAGCACATTTTTTTCAAGATCAAACCCTTTTCTATCAAACAGGTAATTCCAGTGATATTAGAAAAAAAAAGACTAATGTGGATTATTTAAAAATCGCCTGCTGCTAATGTTTACAAATGAACAACAATTACTTTCAGTCCATAACTACAGATTTTTATAAGACTCATATCCACATTTCTTTATTCCAAGTACGTATCCTCAACACATAAGTTATTCGACTGTTTATAAATGTCATCGAATTTTGTTATAGAAATCAATAGAGTCGTCACAGTAATATCGAATTTATTTTTATTCCTAATTGTATATTAGGGCATATAAAAACACTTGAATAATCTATAAAATTTTATAAAATAGTAACGAAGACAAAACTGCACATTGAACATATTTTATATTCTCTTTTTGAAAATTTTCATGCTTTCAAAAAAAAAGTTTTATTCCATACGTTTTGACGCGTAGGTATTATGTATAACGAATAAACTTTTTTTTTGTGAAATAGCAAATATTTTAGACGTAATTCCCACGCTTGGCAGGCGTGTTGGGGGTCGCAGTGGTTTGATATTCCACATTAGAAGCGCTGCTCCCCGCTTCCCTGATGAGAGTTCCCTTAATCGCCTCTTGCGACACCCACGGGAGGATTGATAATAGTCAATCCCTAGGAAAAGTTGGACTGACAGCTTACTCTACACCCATACCTACCTGTTCACGATGAGAGCCCTCAGAATCGCACTGCAGACGTTCAAACGGTTTAAGTACCAATTCCACGTTCCTCACATAACCTTTAATACATAATTATCTCCAAGCAAGAATTTCTCTTAGCTAATTTTAGCATCATCTTCGCTACATCCTACGCAACGAGGTGCTGTATTCAGCGAGGTAGGGGACACACTGGTAGTATCACGTGCCGTTGATTTGACGTTTCCAATTAATGTCATTTCAAATTAAACATATGTCAACGTTATTAAATGGCAAATAAGAATAATTTTTATATGACTGGCAATACTTGAAAAAGTTATACAAATGTTTGAAGTTGTATCGTAAGCTGAACTTTATTCTGTAGGACATAAAAGTTATTTTTCATATTTGGCACTGTTGAGCAGAGGCCTTTTTGTCATGTGCCGATAAAGAGGTTAATTTGCCAGTGTCTTCCAGGTTCTACCCGGTATGATGCCAATATCATTATTACTTAACCATAGGATCTTGACTTTGCTTTGTCACCACCATCCTTTTGCATAGAACTTCCTCTGTTTTTACTATTTGTCACGAATCTAAAACAAAACAGCTGAAACCATTTCTTATTTTCTTGTGTTTTTGAAATTTTTTTGCTTATTGAAAAAAGAAAGTTTCTTTTTCTTTTTATACCCACGATTATATTTAAAGTGTAATATTTAATTCTAATCTTAATATAAAGGGAGTCTCTGACATCGACGCACAAACGAGTACCATGGATCTAGTACATGATTCTGAACCTCCCAGTGGTGGAATTTTTCGTCAGCTTTTTCCTGATTAAAAAAAAATAATATGATTTTTTTTACTTTAAACCGTTCATAATTGCTATACTTTTATAACCCAAAAAGATTTCAAAGGAAAAAATATTTAATTCTCTAATTACACAAAAAAGCGCAATGTGAACAAAACTCGAAAAACTATCCTATCAGCTGATTTAATAGCGTTCACATCAGGGGTCAACGTCATACCCACAAACACGCGCGGCGGCACGCTTGCAACGTTCAAAGGCCGAGCCGACACATTTTTTAAACACTGTTATTTCTGTAACCGCTCATTAACGATATAAATGACTATCATAATTTTATTAGTGGCATGCGGTGTAGCCTTCTCGGGAAGTTTGCGTTACGATGTCAGATACACCCTGTAGGTAATATAGGTTTCTGGTTTTCTACCGTCCCCGTAAAAGTCTCAAACTTCCACATTATCCAGAAGCAATTATTTAGACTATATGAATTACAGGTATGAAAATTACTTTTAAGTGAAATATTCACTAAAGTAACTAATACACTCTGCCGGTGGTCGCGTCCTGGGTATGACATAACTTGGCACTTCTGTGCGGTGCCATTTGACTCTGTTGTATTTCAGTTTTGTGTACTTACTAACAAAAGATTTATAAGGTTTTATTTGTATTTTAATTTTTTGTATGACTAACATTATATGGACGACGTCTGAAATAAATAATTATTATTATTATTGCGAGTGGAAAAATCCCTGCGGGGTAATGGCATGACATACATTGAGGAGTTCCCTTAACTATCCTTAGTCTTCATCATAAGACTCCTAATGATCAATACAGATTTAAATAAATAAATAAATATATACAGACAAATCACACAGATTGAGCTAGCCTCAAAGTAAGTTCGAAACTTGTGTTATGGGATACTAACTCAACGATACTATATTTATAATAGATACATATATAGATAAACATCCAAGACCCAGGCCATCAGGAAAAGATCGTTTTCCATCATGACCTGGCGGCCGGGGATCGAACCCGGGGCCTCCACGACGCAGGCAGGCGTGTTGACCGCTGCGCCACTGAGGACGACAAAGATTAATCAAGCATAAACACAAGGTAGCTGCTGTGAATAGTACATATATGTAAGTTGCGGTATTATGTAAGTTTGTCTTAGTGGCTATAATTATTTTTCCGACACTTCGTTGTATGTATGGGTTTCAATGAGTTTCATTTCGATAGTTGAACAGAATTCATTGCGTTATTTACGTTGTTGAGCGGACAAATTTTTCGAACCTTTGTTTCAATGGATGACTAATATCCTTCAAAATGATTCAGATTATTAGATTGATAATGTGTTACGCATTCACGGTGCTGTATTGGTTCGCTAGGGCAAGTTATCACTTACCACACAGTGAAGGTAACTCTCAGAACTAAACGAAGCTCCTACTAGTGTGTCTTCGGCCTTAGATCACAAGCTTGGCAATTCCACTTGGTACTCGCGTCTGCGAGTAGAAAATTACCAGCTAATGGGTACTTACATTTGCGGGTAGTTCGAGAAATTAATAACGGGTAACCTGTGTAGCTTGGCTGCTTTGTATTTGACGATGTGGTGGAGTTATACAAGGCATTTTAACCGTGATTGCTGGGATAACACATTTTAGATTATAAAACACACAAACAAAGATCCCTTCTTCTTTGTTGTTGATAAGTATCAAGAGCTGTCCATAGCTCTTGCTACCTATATGTTTTAAATTACATATTTCGTGGCAAGATTTCAAACTAATATTAAAAAAAAAGAGAAGTCGTGGTGGCCTAGTGGTTAAAACACTAGCCTGTCAAGTATGGGTGTGCGGTTCGATTCCAGGTCAGGCAAGTACCAATGTAACTTTTTTAAGCTATACTTTTTTTTTTATTATTAATTTATAAACCAACGCTTGACTGCAATCCCGCCTGATGGTAAACAGTGACGCAATCGTTGATGGTAAAGCGCACTAGTTTATTAAGAGCCTATTCACTCTAGCCTTGAAGACACTCAAATTGTAGTCCGACGGAAACACCGCCGCCGGCAGATTGTTCCAGTCCCTCGATGTACGCGGTATAAAGGAGGAGGCGAAACGCTTCGTCCGGATCGTAGAGGTGTTAACAACATAAGGGTGGAAACTCGCCGTACGACGGGTCGTCCGATGGTGGAACGGAGATGGGGGAATTAAATCGTGCAATTCCCTCGCACACTCCCCAAAATGTATCCTATAGGACACCGAAAGGCTGGCTACTCTACGCCTGTGCTCTAGGCTTTGGAGACCAACTCGAGTTAAATCAGGGTCACCAATCAGCCTCTTCGCACGCCTCTCCACTGAATCCAAAGTGGCCAGGTGACACTTAGCAGCACCAGCCCAAATGTGGCTGCAGTACTCCACACACGAACGGACCTGTGCTTTGTACAACATTAGAAGCTGCCAAGCTGCCCTGGTGTGAAGTACTGCCGGACCTTTGCGATAACGCCAAGTTTTCTGGCAGCCACCTTGGCCTTGGACTCAATGAACCGCCCAAAGTTTAGGTTCGAGGAAATCTCAACACCCAAAAGCTGAAGGCGGTCGGTACACTCCAAGGATACATTCCGGAAAGTAGGAGCCAAGGTGAACGGGCTCCTTTTGGCGGTGAAAACACACGCCTGCGTTTTGGCGGCATTGAATGCTACAAGATTGGCATACGTACTTTCTAAGTATATCTTGGACACCATTGACAACACAAGGAAAACATCTTGAGGAAACAAGTTGAATTCAGTCAAGCGTGGTGATTACACTCAATCCTTCTCTGTATGAGAGGAGACCTGTGCCCAGCAGTGGGACGGTAAACAAAAAGGTTGATGATGATTAAAAGAAACAAACCTGTGTGCCCTATAATTATGTATTGCGAAGGAGATGGCCACGTGTATTGGCAGTGCCCAGTGGCAGGGCCAATCTGCTGAGTAAAGCCTCTATAACGCGTTCCTTGCGTGTACTCGGTAACAGAGAGAATATATATTATTTTACTTTTTTCTGAGAGAGTTCACAAAAACCACCATGTAATATGATATGGTAAATAAAAAAACTGTAATTATGGCCACAACTAACTAGTCCTAACAAATAAATTTTAATAATATTTTTGTTTATCCGCCATTGGGCAACGTTGACAAAATCAGAGTAAAAGGAACCATTAATTTAATCATCATCATCATCATCAGCTTCTACTCGTCCACTCCATGGCACGCCAACAAGCTCGATCCTGAACAGTTCTCCGCCAGCCACCTGTTTGATGTCGTCGCTCCATCTCTCCCAATGGCGTCCTACGCTACGTCTGCCGAGACGCGGACTCCACTCGAGGACTCATTTACCCCAACGGTTGTCGGTAATTTAATATTAAAAAAAATATTTGTATCCCTAACACGACTCCATACCTCCTCCCTGTCAACACATGGCGAGCATGTGTCTTCAAGAAGCGGGCTACGTTTCAGGAAACGCGAATGAAACATTAATAGTTTTCTACTTAATATTACTATTATAATTTTAAATAGCTTCGTGATTCATTTGATCATTTTGGTAAATTCTTCTCAAAGCTTTTTCCTTTATTTTTCATGTTATTTTTGATAGCGACATCACCATTAATTCGTTTGATCTTTGAATTAATAACTATGTTGACATCACGGTGTCATGCTGGTTCAGTAGTTAAGCTCTTACCTCCTCATCCACGAGGATAAAGATGAGGTTGTTGCCCTGTAATGCGACGGTATTTTGAAAATGCCTTTGACATACATATATCTCGTGACCCCCGGGTTTCTCCGGAAGAGCTGAAGTTTAGTCGCAGAGGCCCACAAGACAGTTTTTAACCGAATGAGGCATCAACGTTTCGCCTCCTCCTTTATACCGCGTACATCGACTGGGACTGGAACAATTTGCCAGCGGCGGTGTTTCCGTCGGACTACAATTTGAGTGTCTTCAAAGCTAGAGTGAATAGGCTCTTAATAAACTAGTGCGCTTTACCATCAACGATTGCGTCACTGCTTACCATCAGGCGGGATTGCGGTCAAGCGCTGGTTTATAATTTAATAAACAAAAAAAACCAACAGGACAATACGCTTTTGTGATTATTATTTTCTAATTTTTGGAAAACAAGCTCATGAATGTGATAATCAATACTGTAGCTTTAAAACTGGGTTTTAAGGTGTTTTTATTCCAACACAGTTCTATCGCATTCCAACTAGCGTGATCGAGGAAAAATCCAGGCCCATCATCAACATCTTACACCGTTAATCCTTGTTGCATCCGAAGCTTTTCAGCTTTAGAGTTTGGGATCCGCTTTACCAGTCTAACTGCTGGTTTGGCTAAACTTCTATATTTTCCGTGAAGCGACTGCCGTCTGACCTCCACAACCTTAAGGCGATGTCGAAGCATTGCAGGAAAAATCCAGGCCTAATTAGCAATTAAAAAATTTATAAAGTATTTTCTTCCCCAATCTCTTAAAAGCTTAAACTGAGATTTTTCGTCTTCTTTTTGAGTTTGCTGCGCTTGACTTTGTGTAAATATTATCACCAAAAAATGACGTGTGACATCTACAAAGCCGCAATGAGCCCGGGTGATAAATGATCCAACAGCCTCTCACAGAGAACAAGTCATGTCCCAGCAATGGGAAAATTACACAGGCTGAATATGAATTCCCTAACAAGCTATCATAACGAAAAAAACGACAAAAGATACCTTTTTTAATTAAATGAAGTGTTTTCTTAAGAGATATCCGGCGTTATCTTTATCTTTAGATTAGACGCACTTACGCGAACACGACGCCGGCCGCACTAGTGATAAGCAGATAGTATATTACTGATATAGTGAGGAGTGTAGGCAGGACTGAATACTGATTTTGTGGTGTAATTTAAAGACAAGGATGTCTGAAGCGAAGATTGACCATAGAGGGCATTTGGGTGGACTATTTGATTGATTCTACGGAAAACCACGGAGTCTAGGAAAAATAACGGGAGTCTAGACTGAGTTGGTACGGTCATATACAATACGAGTATGTTAAGAAAACCCTGTCCGACCCATAAGGATAATAAAGGTTAGGTAAACACATGACCAAATATAATATAAAATTTTACGTAATCATCATAGTACCAATACAAATGAATTTTGAAATAATCTTTTTTTCCCGCGAATTAATTCCAACTTCCCCGAAATTTGGTAATTTTTAAACAAGTGACAACACCGGTATTATTATGAGCGAATAGCGATGCAACCACGTGCCGCGTGCCCTGCCGCCCGCCGCCCGCGGAGGGGTGCTTACGCACATTTATTAAGTTACCTCTTTTTGCGAAATAATATTTATTTTTTAGGGGGATTTTTTTTTAAGTTTAGCCCGGTTTTGTATCCATTAGTAGAATCAGTTATCGATATCTAACAACACCTTCACGGGTCGGACAGGGTTTTCTTAACATACTGTATATACAAGCAAGGCCAGACTTTGTTATCCCACAGAAGAAGCGCTGCTGCCCGCTTCCCTGATAAGAGTTCCCTTTGCCGCCTCTCACCCATATTCTCTCGTGGATATCATAGCAGTTTAAGTTATATTTAAAAACGTATTAGGTAATAGGCCAGTTAATGTGTAATATAACTAAACTATCTCCAATTGTGATATTTTATAAAGGGAAGAATACAAAAACAGAATAATATAATTCCTCGATGGTAGGCCATAACATCGGCTGCCGGCAGAAGATACCGCCCACCAGACAAAGTATTGCCGCCAAGCGATTTGTCATGTTCCGGCAAGATGTCTGGTGAAGTCGTACGGAGGACAGGTCTGAGCAGTTGTGTTGCGATGTGTGCTGGGTACGATGCGCCAAATGTTGTTGTGTTGGGAGTTTGGTCGTGGAGGGTCTTCAGATCAATCTCCCTTTGGCGCAGCATCGTTGGTCGTGTTGTTGGGTTTGGCATTGCATCACCTCGCTCAACTGCCGTCTTCCTTCCTATTCGCTCAGTTTTTCTGAGTGAATAGGCTCTTAATAAACCAGCGCGCTTTACGCATCAACGATCGCATCACTGCTTACCATCAGGCGGGATTGCTGTCAAGCGCTAATTTATAATTATAAAATAATAATAATAATACGCCTTGTCAATCAATAGTTTTAAAAGAAGCCATGAACGGCTAGCCTTTTGTCTGTAGGGAGTTCCTTATAGAAGAATCCTACCCATAAGTACACCAACATTCCATCAGTTGTGGTGAGGTATTGTAATTAATGTACACACATACATAATTAGCCTATTATGTTCCCACTCCTGAGACTGAGTCCTCCTCTCGGAGAGTGGGCCGTGATCTGCCACGCGGGCCCAGTGCGGGATGGTAGATGTGACAAGTCTTCGAAGTCTTTTTGCCTCTAGGACATGCCGGTTTCCTCACGATGTTTTATAAACTAGCGCTTGACCGCAATCCGCCTGATGGTAGGCAGTGATGCGATCGTTGATGGTAAAGCGCGCTAGTTTGTTAAGAGCCTATTCACTCAGAAAAACTGAGCGAATAGGAAGACGGCAGTTGAGCGAGGTGATGCAATGTTAAACCCAACAACACGAACAACGATGCTGCGCCAAAGGGAGATTGATCTGAAGACCCTCCACGACCAAACTCCCAACACAACAACATTTGGCGCATCGTACCCGGCACACATCGCAACACAACTGCTCAGACCCGTCCTCCGTACGGCTTCACCAGACATCATGCCGGAACACGACAACCTTCCTTCCTTCACCGTTTAGAGAGCAGTGATGATGAAATAGTTCGAGGGTTCCAACCTACGACCTCGACGAGTCCTATACCTCTAGGCCACCACTGCTCTTGGTCGTAAATTAATGTATAATAGGGTAGTTGACTAAAAAAACCTAATTAGTCCGTCTGTCAGATTTCCAAAAAAATACTAGTCACGTTATTTTTTCTTTTTTCATATAAACAAAAAATGAAGACGACACAGTGCGTTGAAAACTCGTGTGACGTCACTGCACGCTACACTTTTTGGCGAGCAGTGTCGTCACCAGCCACCACTCCTGATCTTTGATGTCTTTTATATTTGACAATTTTTATTGATTTGATAAAACAAAATATACGTATCCGACGGACTAAATAGAATATTTTTTTTTTACCCAGGAAATATCCCTATTATCCCTAACTGGCGGAATGTAGTCTACTATACAGGGTGACAATGTACGGACGACAGCAGGTGAAGTTACCCGAAACCGTCAGATATTCAAAATCAACCTTGAGGCTTAATGTTTAGAGATAAAGTCGAAAATCGGATAAAGATTTTTATCTGTTTTCATGATTAGAGTTGTCACTGCACCTCGCAGCTTTCATCCGCATGAATGTCCATTCGGAAGGAATATTGGGATAAAAAGTATCTTAGTGTTAAACTATCTGTGTGGAAAGAAAAAAAGAAAGAATTTTTTTTTATTCCGCACAAACAAAACGCAGTTTACAACTAAATACCATAAAATCCAAATCTGATCAGAAATTTTTGCGTAAAAAGTAACAAACATACATCCAAACAAAAGGGACGATGATCCCTGAGTTTGTTTCGGCTATTTCTTCTCAGAGGTAGTCATTTAGGAAATGCCGGGTTCATCTAGTTAGAAAAAAAAAAAGACACATGACGCGTAAAAGTGATCAGTGATTTGATAAACGATTTCATTTCATCCACACATGAACATTATCACGTTTATAAGATTAGTAAGATGGCCAAAAATTAATAAATTGTACTTTTAATTTGTTTCTATCTTTATGTAAGTAAGTATTTGGTGTATTGTGTCTTATGGTCTGTGTCAAAAATATTTTATCCATCTCATCTTAAAAAATAAAATACCTTCATAATTGGAACACCATTAATTAATAGAGTATTGACGTAAACTTACGAAATGTCACTTTACAATCTGGCAACACTGTCCTCTTTAATTTATGAGCGCTGTCATAATTAATCTGTGGTTGCGTCACGCGGCACTTTAATGATTTTCACTTTGTGACCTATACAGAAAGAGCATTTAATTTTCGATACCTGTAGATTTTAGTCTTTAAATACTGCGTACTTATTTATTGCTGATTAATGATTCATGAGGTAGAAACTCAGATTATAAATATGGTATTTATTTTATGTGATGTGTTCACGCGACTTCATATCAAGGTACGCATTTCCAGGTTTAGCTGACCTAGCGTTGTATAGGTTTTTTATACAATGAAAAGTCAGCTTATACTGGAATTTGTTTGATTAGTTTAATAGTTTTCAGACGCGTTGGAATGATAAAGAAGATTAGATTGAAAGACTTCCAATCCGTTCCTCGGAAATACCTGCACCCTAAATTGACTAAATTCAAACTATAATCCACTGCTTCATATGTTCTATAAATTTGTCTGCCAAAAACTCAAATAACGCAGTGAATGTTGTTAAGCTGTCAAATTGAAACTCATTGCTTCTTATAGGTTTTTTACGAAATTTTGCTACAGGAGTTAACATTAGATAGATAATTTTGACAGGGTCAAGGAGAAAAGTTATAAAAGATAATGTGGCAACAAACTAAAGATGCAGATATTATGGTATTAAATATTATGGGTCCCAGTCAATATCTTTTAAGATCCAGAGTTCGAACGTAAAGTCAAATGACAAAAGCCACTTAACCTAAAACATTATGAAAAATAACTTCCCGAACCGATAATCAGTCATCGTTTCGCGCCGTCACGTCCTATCCACCGCTAATTCGCGCCAAACCTTCCCGTCATTTATTGACGTCAAAACAAACGCCCGTCGTTCGAGGAAATAAAAATTAAAAGTCCCCACAGCTAAGAATGTCTCCACCAATGAGCGCGGCATAAATAATCAGCGGGAGTACGTCTCGGCAAATTACCCAGAACGGGCGGGTTGGAAATTGATGGCAACACTGAAATAAGTGCGCCATGTCAACTATGTTGGCTGTCGGCGCGCTTGCCTTTGCCTTATTTTTTTTCGTCTGTAATGATTCGAGTGGCGCGTTCTAAATTGGTTCCATTGTAATTATGGCGGGCATTTTATTTATGGTCGCTTGTTCGAGTTTATGTCTTTTTGCCTGGACGCTAGACTTGGGGATTGGAGTAGTTCTGTCCTACTGTGAGAGCAGTGATTGTTGAAGAATATAAAATTTGTGTTTTTCTTGTTCTAGTTTCACGATGATAAAAAGTTTTCTTTAGGGTGTCCTTAGTTACATCATAGCAAAACAACCCATAATACTCCCATTGCTGGGAAATAGGTCTCCTCCTCCTCTAGATAAGAGGGAGTAGGTCATAATTCACCACACGAGCCCATTGCGGCTTGGTCGATGAAACTTGTCTTGTAATTATTTGTCCAGTAACACGACAGACCCCATGTCGGAGACATGTTCGAGTGCATAGACCTGCTCAAATACTGTGCTCCACGCTTCAGGCGACACTGATTGTGCCGTCAGGGCACGGCACGCATTTCTGCCGCTTGGGCAAAATGGCGTGACGTGACATGTTTGTAGCCCCAAAATATATCAATATTAATAATCGGATAAGCTTAAGGAATAGGTCTATAAGTCCTTTATTAGACCTGTTCTTTTGTATGGGAGTGAGGCGTGGTCTGTGCTTGAGCGAAACAAGTAGAAGCTGTATGTCACCGAGATAAATGTGCTGCGGTGCATGTGTGTGACCGCATCAGGAATTCCCACATTGGTGGCAGTTTTCATGTCCGTGACATAGCAAACAAACTGCAGGAAGGTCACCTACGCTGGTACGGCCACGTCGTACGAAAACCGGCATGCTAAGTGGGTAACAAAGGTCTTGCCATGGCGCCTCAGCCGCCAGACTGGAACAAGTAAGGTAGATCAAAGAATTGCTGGCTTGACGTTGTAAGAGATGACATGCGTGCCAACAATCTCACACCAAGGGATGCTAAAGATCGCGCGAAGTGGAGGAGAATGAGTAGGAAAGCGGACCCCGGACTCCAACGCGAAGCCCGCGGATAAAATCTACGGGGACTATACGTTGAGATGATGACGACTCTTCTTCGAATTATTTGATTCTACATAAAACTTGCCGGTTTCCTCACGACGTTTTCTTTCAGCGTTTTGAAAGCAGTGGTGAAGAAATAATTATTGGGTACGACCCTGATGAACATTTTTAGCGAAAATCAGTCGAACGTACTCGACAGATTTTGACTTCTATTCCATTGGCATAAGAATGGCATTCAAAGCAAAAAAAGTGGTTACAATACCTTCTTCTTTTTTCAAGGTGAAATTCAACCTCAACTCTTAATCAATGGCCTCTGTGGAATATCTACCACAATTTTGCCAATAACACGTGTAACAAATTATAAAAATTCTTTGAAAATTTTATTTCACAATAATGGCGGATATCGCTAATGACAGATCAAAAAGAGGGTCGCGTGAGCCGGCTATTGCCGTTTGAGGCAAAGTTATGATGTGGCCACTATGCTGCGATATTTCAATGTTCTTTATGAATTATTTACTGAATGCACCATTTACTACATAAATCATGCGCTTTTATTTAGTAAACGACACTAAGTATTTTTTAAAGTCCAATGAAACATGCGCGTGACACTCATCTTAGCTTTTGTTATATCACCAACAAAATAGAAGTCAAAATCGCTTGAAAAGACTGCAAAAAAAGTTTTGTTTAAATGAAGTATTTAAATAACCTTTATTATTCCTTAGGTTCGATAGCCTCCATGGCGTTTATGGAACCGAACGCGGCCGTTGCACAATGAAGCGCGGGTTCGATCCCCGCGCAGTGCAAATATTTGTATGCATGAATATGAATATTTACACTGGTCTGGTCGTGCCTCGGAAAGCACGTTAAGCCTTTGGTCCCAGTTGTCATACAAACATCTAATGGCAGTCGTTATGGGTTGTTGGAGCCCTCAAAAGTCCAACAATTGGTCTAACTACAGCGCTTCGATATCGATTCCTGCAGACGGCAGTAGCTCCACGGAAAATATTGAAGTTTAGCCAAAATCAACAGTTATACGGGTAAAAGCGTACCCCAGTCTCCAAAACCTGAGAACGCTTCGGATACGACTGGGATTAACGCTGAGATGATAAAGATTATTATTATTTCTTAGGTCTGAATAATTGGCCATATAAAGAAAAAATACCAATAGAATATCTCAATACGATAATCGGTCACTCCTATTCTGATCCAACAGAATTATAGGGTAGTAAGAACATACGAACATCAAAAAATCCATTTACTTCCTAAGATTAATTCACACACCACTGGACATTTCCGCTCTGCAGACTTTTCTGTTTGACTTTTTTTGTCATTGGACAGATTCATTATATTATTTAAATAGCTGTGTCCATTATACCGGAAAATTGTATTCGGTGTATGTAAGTGTCTAAGAGTCGTGGTGGCCTAGTGGTTAAAACACCAGCTTCTCGAGTATGAGTGTGCGGGTTTGATTCCAGATTAGGCAAGTACCAATGTAACTTTTCTAAGTTATATGTACTTTCTAAGTATATCTTGGACACCAATAACTGATTATAAAGAAAACATTTTGATGTTTCTGGACTTTAAGTCTGAAATCGCCAACCCGCATTGAGCAAGCGTGGCGATTACGCTCAATCCTTCTCTGTGTGAGAGGAGACCTGTGCCCAGCAGTGGGACTACAAAAAGGTTAATGATGATGAAGTGTCACAGACAGGTAGTGGATCACGGAGAGATAGCACGAGGGTTTGACACTGCGTCATTTCAGAATATTGCTGACCTATATGATGTTGTCATGACTTCTGAGACAAGCCTCCATGCTTTGAGAGGAAATACATTTTTAAAAGAATAGCGGAGGAGTAAGAAAAAAGATATTTTTTCCACTAACCTCCATAACAAGCAGGAGACAGAACAGAACTAGGCCAATCGGCACAAAGGGACATTATTGCAACTGGGAGAAGCACAGATTGCCAAGCACCACGGAATAAAATTTGATTAAGTTAATGGGTCCTAAGTAGGTATGTGCTATTACAATTGATTCCAATAATAGGTATGGCAAAAGCGCCTGAACGCACGGAAATTGGTTCTAGTTTCTACAAGGTCCGTATAATAAACGACTCCGGATGTAACTTCTACACTATCGAACATAATATTGCGTTCATTCTGCCAAAGAACACACTCCCACAAGATGTGATGTGCGGACTGTTCAAATTCACAGTTCGATGTAGAACATTGACATAAAGGCGAAGGAATAAGTTTAAAAGAATACTGTTTACTTTTAAAGTTGCCATGACCTGTGAGAAATTGGGCAACGCAGTCAGTTAGGAAATGCCGGCTTCATCTCCATCTTCATCTACTCGCTTAATAAACGATTTCATTTCATTTACACAGATGTTCTCAACAAGCCAGGAGACTTAGTAGTCGTCGTCGCAGGGCCGAGGCCGACCTACTACCTCCATGATAATGGCCGACAGGAGAAGGACCCGGAAAGTTCAACGTCCGTCACATAACCGAGTTGACGTTATGACGCGTTCGCTCACGTCACTCAGATGAGAGCAGCTGCTGAAGGTTGCTAGCGCGAGAAGAGATCCTTCGAACTCGTGACGATGGGTCAAGACCTGGCGGGGGTACCGTAGAATTGGAAGGACCCGTTACCTCGGAAAGGCAGATGACGAACGCTTAGGTAGTTTTTTAGCCGGTAAAAGCCCAGTACACCCCTCCGCGTCACCGAGCGGAGGATAGTCCACGAGGATTTTTCCATCTTCAGGAAAAAAAAAGGAGACTTAGTAGTCTTCTGGAGGGAGGCGAGCTGGTTGGAATAACCACCAACGGCCGTCATGGCGCACGCACTATGGTCCATTTGAAGGACGAAGTGCGAAAACCAAGCCAGTAACACAGAAAATACCTTGACTGTGAACCTCATGTGTGTCATGATGAAATAGTTACAAAATCGCACTGCTGATGATAGGGAATATAATAATAAATTGTTTATTTCTCAGCTTTGTACATAATTTGTATAATGATTTTCTTAATTCTAAATAGCACTGATATATAATTTGCCTGAACTAGGTAGAACCTGTGCTTCAGGCGTAAAAGTGCTTATTATAAATTTTTATTTTGCAATAAATTAACAATAAAAGTAGTACGTAAAAATCTAGGACACAACGGAAGTATACAGTGTTATTATTAGTATCATATTGCTTACATAGTATTATAAGTCTGTTAATGTAATGGTTATTGCTAAATTTATTTACATACTGTAAGTAGGTCAGTCAAGGTTCAGTCTGCTAATATGACAAACCTTGTAGATAATTAGAAACAACATTCTTACAGCTAAAATAATTGCAATTATGAAATTTTTAATACTCTCTTTAATCTATTGTATAAAAAGGGCCCTAAGAACGTATAGAATTTGTGTATAAATGCATATTTAGAGATAGAGGTTGAGCTGCACACTATATTGACACCATTAACAGCGAACTCCACCTAAGTGTTCCTGGTGAGATTTTTACGGAATCCCCCGCGATGAATTCCTTCACTTTAAGTTAGTGGAGAGCAGACTAACTTAGATTGATGGATTTAGCAACAGCTACATTGTATTCTAAATAAATAAACGTGTTCTTTGAGTAAACTGTAGCTCAATAACCCCTGAGGAATAAATATCAACTCACAAATTAATCTCATGCTATGTTTAACAAATTAGATAAAACCCATTTTAGGCAAAGCCCCTGGGGTGGATTGTGTCTGGAAATTTCATTTGAGTTCTTGAGAAACGGGTGAAAAAACCAAAAATTTAAGATCCATCACGTCCCTTAAGGCAGAATGGATCTTAAGAATTAATAAAATACTATTTTTTAGCTTGTATAAAAACGCTAAATGTATTTTTTTTTTTTTTGTTTTTACGGAAGTATACGTCACTTCACTTCAGTTGTAATTATTATTTATTGTTTTGAAATAAATTTTCAATATAGCAACGGTATATTCCACTAAACTTTTAACTTTTTGGTAGTTTTGCTATACATTTCCATATTTTCCGGACGGCATCGTGGTCATCACTAGTTAGTAAAAAAAAAAAAATGTCGGACGTCAATTATTATATTTCAAAGATTTTTTATAACCTTTTTGGTCCTTACGAGTACCATAGTGCTTTTTTATCTACACAATTATAATGTTTAAAAGTTTGTTTGTTTACCTTATTGCACTTGATAGTCCATATCTTAAGAAGGCTATTTAACATCACGCTAGGGCCAAGCGAATAAGCCAGGAAGAACGCTGGTATACAATGCGATAGGGTGTATGACAATAAGTTACATACACGAAGACAGTGGCAGAAACTACTAAAATATAAACTCCAATATGGATGAATACATCGTTAAAACACATTAAAAGGCTTTCCGATCGTAATGCGGAAACCCCATAACTAATTTTTATCCCAGCAGGCACTAAAACTGAAAATCGAGACACAAAGTAAACCATACTTCATCCACTGAATTACAAACGACTTAAAAGTTCTAATTTAAGAACCTCTTAAATCCCAAACACAGGACCATTCATAAATTCAAATTCACATTGACATCCCTAAACCGGATAGATCCAGTTTGCACCGGAAAAAACCGCCCCTCGCCAGTTTTGACATAAATAAGGGCATGTAAGCCGGTTATTAAGTTAAAGTAAATAACTTGAACTGTCCCTAGGAAGTCTTAAGGCAAAGATGATAATAAATTCTGGTCCCAACAGTGGTAATGAATCAATTGGACAATGAAGGTGGAGCGGCTTTAGCAATAGTAAAATTTGTAATAGGCAATTTGTGATAGAGATGTTACAGAAAAGGGTTCGGGTAGATATTTATTGTGTTGGGTCTTGAGGAAAGGATTTTTCGAGAAGAACTGGCTGGAAATATTTATTAGCTGTGTAGGTATAATCCTGGGTACAAGTGTGGTTTCACTGACTATTTTGTTTTAGAGTACCTATTTAATTAAATATGGCTGCAAGCATGGGCGTACCCAGCTACTACGGGGCGTCAAATCAGGCCCTGGGGAAGGGGGGCACGTCAGACCTCTGGGCAATTAATTTTTTTAAGTTTTTAACACGCGGTTTTTTTTTTAGGATGGCAATGATATGGGAGGGTCCGCACTTGAAAAGAAAGGCCTAAACTCAGCAGTAGGTGGACCCGTGCTGTGGATGATAATGATGATTTGCTTTCTATGTACTAGGATTAAACTAATAAAAAGTAAGTAAGTAAAACTAACTATAAAACCAAACTATCGTTGCTTTCGATCGATACAAAACCACAATCGCTTATTTCCTCAAAACAGATCAATCATTTTAGAATATAAGCGAAACAAACAAAAAAAAAAAAAAACTACCAACACTCCACTCCATCCGTTTCTGTCCTTTTAAACTGCATTTTAAACTCTACAGATTTATTTTAAAGTTATTTCCATAAACGTTCCACCCGACAACCCTATTTAGCCCCAAACATCTTCAATTTTGTACCTTAATACTATGTATATAAGGACCAAAAATAATGTTTTCGTGACATTGGATAAGTTTGTGTAAATTCACGAAGTAAGTAAACTATTATTTCACGTGTCATTAATATTAAAAGTTCCTGTGTACGTGTGTATTTCATTTTTAAGTTGGCAACACCGCGTGTTATAACGGAGAGGTTTAGGTCATTAGGTTCTATTAAACTGCTTACAAAATTAATTTTGTTCTCACGTGGGAATACACTACATTTTATTATTTATTAGCGGCCGCCCACCACTTCGTTCGCGTAAGTTATTTGAATATGTTATTTTAACCCCATAAGAGTTATTTTAAAAATGTAGTATCTTATAAGATGTTCATCGAAATTAAGTAATGTCAAGAACAATTCTGTTCAAAATTGAGAACTATTAATTTATTTGGATAAGGATAAAATTTGTTTTTTTAATATGCTCCGGTCCACCTTGTCGGGGGCCTAGCTCCCTTTATTGCCCTTTAAGTGACTGAGCCTTCTTATAAGGCCCATTGTTAGCGACCACGTCTCAATTCCATAAGTCATCACTGGCAACACACACTGGCCGAAGACTTTTGTTTTGAGACACTGCGGTATTTCGGACGAAAACATTCTACGTAGCTTAAGTCGCGGGAAACTGCTAGATGCGGAAGGCGCAGGACCGGTCGTCGTGGAGGTCCTGGGGGGAGGCCTATGTCCAGAAGTGGATGTCTTTCGGCTGAAATGATGATGATGATGAATAGGGTCCGCTCCTGCTGTTCGCAGCGCGTGGCGCGTGATGTTATACAATAGCCTAAAGCCTTCCTGACGATCGCAAAAAAAAAAAAAAATCAAATTGGACCAGTAGTTCGTAAGATTAGCGCGTTCAAACAAAGGAAACTCTTCAGCTTTATACATTAGTATAGATTAAAGGTAAACAAAAAAAAAAAAAAAACAACACGTGACTTATTTAACCGTGCTTATGTATTTAATTGTTAATTAAAAGCAAATACTAGTTACTTTTTGTATCTAATAAATTACACTCTATTTTATAAACAAAAAATGGCGTGAGTCAAGTTTAAAAAACATAATTGCCTACCTACTACATGTTTCGGTTTTAATCAGTCAAATGACTGGGCGGTTTACAAACAACTAACAAACTGGAAGGTGAATCATAATCTAACCAAACAGTAACAGGTATTAGTCTGTTCATTTCCTAGAATTAAAGTTGGTTGCCGGTTGCCATACGAGCATCTAATGGCAGTGGTTACGGGTTGTTGGAGTCCTCAAAATTCCAACAATTGGTCTAAATGCAATGCTTCAATATCGCCTTCGGGCTGTGGAGGTCAGACGGCAGTCGCTTCACGGAAAATATCGAAGTTTAGCCAAAATCAGTAGTTAGACTGGTAAAGCGGACCCCAGACTCCAAAACCGAAAAAGCTTCGGATGCGACTGGTATTAACGCTGATATGATGATAATGATTTCCTAGAATTAAAGTCAGCTTTTAATTCTAGGAAATCATCATCATCTTAAATAACAACATAACAGTCCTAGAAATTTATCTTATTTTTAACACGAGCGACAACTTTTTAATCTCCGAGTATAAAAAAATAGATCGCACTGTATAGAGGATAATTACATGACGCACTAACAATGGCTTTCCATGGGACAGTTCAACGATATTCACTGCGTTGTTTAAGTTGATGAGCAGATACAATTTCCAACGATTAGCAATATAATTTAAAACATTATACAATATGTAACAAAAACCCTGTTGTTCCTTCAACCAACGTTTTAAGAATCGGCATACGGACGTAATAAAGCAAGTAATTTATAAAAATTGTTCAAAGAAAATAATTAAAATAAATGTTTAATTATTAATATTTATAATCTGTAACTGATTTCTTAGCTCTGCAATTCTGCATGAAGAAACTAGACATAAGTAGAACGTTCCCGCCAATTTATTTAACTTATAAAATCAGATATTCTAAAAAAAAATCGAATTTGTCGGTTTTAATAGGTATTTGATTGTGACCCTTCGACTAGACAATGATTACTGTTTTCTAATTATGACTTCATTAATGATGTGCTTGTAGGTAAAATTATATGTCCCTAAAAGGAACAACAGGGTTTTTGTTACATAGTGTAAATCTAGTCGCTGTCTTATCTCAGCGACAAATGTCAAAAACTTTTAAAAATGTAGGAAATTTCGATAGGTTTTTTTTTTTTTTATACGGTAATTACGTAACACACTATCAGTAGTAATGGGTATCATTTTGACAGTTCAACAACGTTCATTGCGTTATTTACGTTGTTGAGCAGACACATTTTCGAACATATGTATCGATGGATTAGCAATTGGTTTCAAAATGATTCAAATAGATATAGTAATAATGGTTACGCAGTTATCGTGCAGAAGGTTTTCGAAGATAGGGAGCAATCTTTGACCAGTGTGTGTTGCCAGTGATGACTTACGGAACTGAATCGTGGTCGCTCACAATGGGCCTCATACGAAGGCTCAGAGTCACACAAAGGACGATGGAAAGAGCTATGCTCGGAGTTTCTCTGCGTGATCGAATCAGAAATGAAGAGATCCGCAGAAGAACCAAAGTCACCGACATAGCTCTGCGAGTTGCTAAACTTAAGTGTCAGTGGGCAGGGCACATTGCTTGTAGAACCTATGGCCGAAGGGGCAGTAAGGTTCTGGAGCGGCCGCCACGTACTGGAAGACGCAGCGTAGGGAGGCCCCTAACAAGGTGAAAGGTCGCGGGAAGCCGATGGATGCGGGCAGCACAAGACCAGTCAACGTAGAAAGCCTTGGGAAAAAATTCAAAATTCAAAATTATTCCAACTGACAGTAATGAAGTGTTAAGCAATGAGGGTGCAGCACCCTAACGGAACGCGCCATTCGTATTAGTTTGAATCATTTCGAAGCAAATTGCCAATTCATTGCTTCATATATTCGAGATTGTGTCAGCTCAAATACGCAATGCATGTTGTTGAAATGTCAAAATGAAACCGAGTAGGTACCTGGTACTTATATCATTTTGTTTTGGATTTGGGTACCTGGTACTTATATCATTGTTTTGTATTTGGTTAGTAACGTCGGATTTTTATATCATCTGATAACTTTATTAACGGAAATGTTTTGACAATAATACAAATTATTTCCGCCAGTAAAGCCTTATAAAAACTGTCAATTTTATGCGAATTTAATTAGGAAAAAACCAGACCAAATATATGTATGTAGAGTAGTGAAGATAGTTATGCCCTGTTTAATGGGTTACTATACACATTGGAGCGGGTCAAGTCCCCCATGAATGGGTCCAGGGGCCAGGGATATGGGGAAGTCCCCGCTCCTTATTCGATGGACCCCGAGGCGGAGGCGCGCACGAGTGTCGGCGCGCGCCTCTCAGGCGATTTACGGGGTAGTTTAACACCCCACTACCCCGTGCAGGAGACGAGGCCCGGCCAGACCGGGCCAGCACGAGGGTGTGGGGCCGTGGAAGAATTTAGACTCCCGCGGCACCACGCGCGCTCGTCATAGAAGAGACACCGGGGGTTAAGCTGACAGTAATTATAAAATTTTGCAATACGACCTTGAATTTAAGAAAATAATCTGATAGATTGCTGTAGCTTTATGTGCTGTCGCCAGTACAGGCTCTACTACATGCTGCTGTATGTACTAAGTGATATTGCTGATACGGATGAAATTCTCCCAACAACAACAAAAAAAAAAACATTTTTTACATTATTATGAGACAAATTCTTCGAACTTCTTCAACACTAATTATAAAGTATCATTTTCCGGCACGTGTAAGTTCTTTTTTCAAAACGTAATTGCTGGCATCATTGATTTTTTATTCTATTCAAGAGTGTATTAAAACATTTTGAGGAAACTTAGACTAAGTCTGAAATCGCCAACCCGCATTGAGCAAGCGTAGGGATTACGCTCAATCCTTCTCTGTATGAGAGGAGACCTGTGCCCAGCAGTGGGACGATAAAAAGGTTGATAATGATGATGGAGTTAGTTGTCATTCTAACTAATGCTAGGGATTAGTTGGAATGACAAATAAAATGCATGATTTAATTCCCCCACCACAGGGCAATGGAACGAGCTATGCTTGGAGTTTCTCTGCGCGATCGAATCAGAAATGAGTTGATCCGCAGAAGTGCCAAAGTCACCAACAAAGCTCTTCGAATCGCTAAAATTAAGTGGCCGTAGGCGGGGTACATTGGGTAGAACCGATGGCCGATGAGGCAGTAAGGTTCTGGAGTGGCGGCCACGTACCGGAAGAGGCAGCGTAGGGAGGCCCCTAACGAGGTCGACAGCTGACCTGGTGAAGTTGTGGACCTCTATAGGCCCAATAAGAAGTTTCGCACGGCGTTTAGAAACATGTATCTACTAAATCCAACTAGGCATACCTACTACAAAAAAAACCTGGCACCAACCTGTTTGACATAGACATGTTTAAGTATCCTTTTTCTGATACTAAAATCATTTAAATTCAATACTACCGACAAAAAAGAAGAATTTTAAACTTCATTCAAATCTTCCATTCGGATGAGCGTTCTATTTTTAAAACGTTTAAGTGTCAACTGTCAAAGTTGATGACAGATGGCGCTATGCACGAGTGGAGTAAGGGGGTGTTCACACCGATGCACACCCGGCATTACTGATGGTAATTTATGCTTGGAAAGGGCTTAGTGCAATTAAGACACACTTTAAGTCCTACTTGTGGTTTCGTTTCATTGTCGTATGTATATCGTCTTTTATACCGCGTACATCGAAGGACTGGATCAAATTCTGACTACAATATAAGTATCTTCAAGGCTGGAGTGAATAGGCTCTTAATAAACTAGCGCGCTTTACATCAGGCGGGATTGCGGTCAACAGAAACAGTATAGTATTAAAATGGCACATTTATTTATTTTTTTATTTACATTCCGAGCTGCAACTGTGTATATTCTAAAACAAACAATGTTGCAGAGGATTACATTTCGAAATAACACAGAAATTCACTTGCCGTGTCGCGTAGTCATCAACTCGTGACCCCGAGCAAGCCAGTTTTCTCTAAGTACGGACGACAGAAATGCTCGCGCAAGAAGAGACCCGTCGTACTCGTGACGACAGGTCAAGGCCTGCCGGGGGTACCGTATAATTGGGAGGACCCGGTACCCCGGAAAGGCAGTTGACGAACACTTAGCTGGTTTTTTAGCAGCCAGAGGCCGGCCCACCCCTCCGCGTCCTCGAGCGGAGGATAGTCCATGAGGATTTTTGCACATTAGAAAAAAAAAAGTCAAGCTACCCGAAACTATCAAATATTCCCAATCAACCTTGTGCCTTAATGTTTCATAGATAAAGTTGAATATGTAATAAAGAAATCTGATAGATTCTAGTAGCTTGATGTGCTATCGTCTGTACATATCTATATTCTCGCCAAGCTCCATAAAGAATAGAGGTAAACAAACCAATTTATTTATTTAAGGCACATAAACAACACAAACACAAATATGGTTATTTAACATTCGCGTAAAAATAAAACTTACATTATGAAAATTAATATTCTAAATTACGAAATGAACAAACAGATACAATAAAAATAAATTGAATGTAAGATGTCAAAAATATAAAAAGATTTAAATCTAGTCAATACTAAAAGAGAAGTAATTCATCAACATTGGATATAATCAAATAATAAGATAATGTGTAATTTAAGGTTATCACAACTCAAGGTTATTACAAATCTCCTGTTTACAAAAACAGAAAGATGGATGAAATCCAGTTATTAAACAAATTTTGTGGAATTCAACCAATGAATAAAGTTGAGGCATTTGTCGATACAATTTTGCGTATTTTAATTACTTTCAAATCAACTGCATAACCTATGCATTGTAATACTTTCAAGTATGGACTAAGTATAATATATTGTTACGAATGCACCTTATGTCGAGGGCATAAGGTTCAATATCGCGTGACATGCAGTGCGTAACTTTTAAGCTTTATAACTCGAGATCTAGACATTGTCTGGGTGTAATATAAAAACGCATTCCTAGACTTAAGGTGGCCTATTGAATGGTACAGGTTTTATCAATTTTGTCAACAAAGTGACGACATCGAAATTTCTAGAAACCCGTTTCCGGGAATTACCGTAGGTACCTACTGAATGTACTCGAAGTTATGCGCTATTATTATTACGTCTAGACGATTCTGGAATGTTCGATCAGCTGGCCTATATATAGCGCCGTGACGCCGACGCCGAGTCAGTCTACACTTGACTACCGAGACGAAAACAACGATACTTAAGAAGCGATCTTTGAGAATACCTACTGCGACAACTGTAACGAGAACTGTGAGTACTACGTGAAGTAACATTTGTAGTGTTATTGTGTGTTTACGACACGGACTTCGTGGACGTAAGGGAAGACTTCGGTGCAACATCAGCAACATTCTACTTGTCATTGCCTACAATCGACTGTACCTTCGTTGCCAATAAACTTCGTAACCCTTAACCGGTATTTTAGTACTCCCTAGCCCGTAACAATTGGTGTCAGAAGCGGAATGCCGGTCACGCCAAGGGAAGACGAAAGAGTTCGCACGCGACGACAAGCAGCGATGGATTTGGCACGTCAAGAGGAAGCATCGCTTGGTGTCCCTGTACCCGTAGAAGATGCGGCCGTCGAAACACCGACGAATGTAAGTGCGCCCACTACCACCACCAATCCTGGAAGCAGTGGATCCGATTTATCGGCGTTACTGGCTCACTTGACGGCGCAAATACGGCTGAGCATAGCGGAATCCCAGGCAGAAATAAAACAATCCCAGGCAGAAATCCAAGCACAAATTAAAAGTGTAGCACAATCCCAGGTATTAACCCAGTCACAAATAAAGGAATCCCAGCAACTGATATTAGAATTAAATGAAAAATGGGATAAAACCAAAGAAGAAGTCAACGAACTTAGAATAAAAACATTTCAACAAGATGCCCGTATGGACCAGCAAGATACGCGCATAGACAAACAAGATTCGCGTATGGACCAGCAAGATACGCGCATAGACAAACAAGATGAGCGTATGGAGGAATTAAACAGTACCATCGTGGAGTGTGAGAAAGAAATACAGTTTCTCCATAAAGCTGTGCAGAAAGGAGGCATTAAAGGTGTGGTATCTGTACCTAATGCTTTGCCGACGTTCCAAGTACCTCACTTTGACGGAACAACGTCATGGGTTGCCTTCCGACTTCAATTCGAAAAGGTCGTAAAAGGCAACAACTGGGACGACGACCAAGCGGTAACCGCTCTTACGCTTGCTCTGCGTGGTGATGCGGTACAAATCCTTGAAAATATTTCCGGCGATTGCAATACCCTAGCCTGTCTGTTAGAAGCGTTGGAGTCTAGATATGGAGAGAAACACCTCGAACATGTCTACAGGGCTCAACTCCGCGACCGCACACAGAAGAGCAGTGAGGGTTTGCAACAATGGGCAACGGAAATAGAACGTATTGTTCGGAGGGCGTATGCATCAACACCGGGATTAATTGATACTACTACGGTGCAAGCGTTTACTGATGGAATCCGAGATGCGGAAGTAAGGGCTGCAGTTCGTCTGGGCCACCATCAGACTCTGAAGGCAGCCTTGACACACGCTCTGGAGGTGGAAGCAGTACTCGTCCTTGGTGAAACAAATGTGACTTTGAAAATGGGTGATAAGACATTTACGCATCCTGTTTTAGTAGCGAATATTACAGATGATTGCATTATAGGACTGGACTTTTTGAAGAAACAACAATGCGTCCTTAATGTAGCAAAAGGAGTATTGAGTTTTCCCGAACAAGAAGTATTTCTTCAAGGTGCAAAACAAGGGTCAGTGTACTGTTTAAGGAAAACTGTATTACCGCCAAGATCAGAAACTTTAGTAGATATTAGATTTTCACCAATAGGATACCGCAAACGTTGCATTATAATAGAAGATTCTGGAGATCACCCAGACTGGATAACGGCGAGGACACTGATGATGATTTCCGATAAACCAAAAATACGCATAATCAACGTTAGTAACAAAGAAATAACTCTCGAAAAGAATCGCGTGGTGGGTGTGTGCGATAATGTAGTATCTTTGAGAAAAACAGAGGTGAACGAAAAGGAACGTGATAAGAAGTGGCAGGAACATGTATCGACACTACTCGAAAATTGTAAGGGCAATTTAAACAAGTTCGAAAGTCACAAAGTTAAGGAACTGTTGCATAACTTCCATGACATCTTCTCGAAGACCGATGGTGACGTGGGAAGGACCGGTCTAGTCAAACACCATATAGATACGGGGGATACACAGCCGATAAGACAGAGACCACGTCGTATACCCTTTGCAAGAGAACAGGAAGTCACGGAAATGTTAAGAGATATGGAGAAAAACCGAATTATCGAAGCATCTACCAGCCCTTGGTCATCTCCAGTTGTCCTAGTCAAGAAAAAGGATGGCAGTACAAGGTTTTGCGTTGACTACAGGATGTTGAATGATGCCACGAAAAAGGACAGTTATCCTCTGCCACGTATAGATGACACTTTGGACTTGCTAAGTGGCATGAAATGGTTCTCCACAGTTGACCTCAAAAGTGGATACTGGCAGGTGGAAATCTGTCAGCAGGATAAAGAAAAGACCGCTTTCTCCACTGGTCCTGGGAACGGTCTCTGGCAATTCAATGTCATGCCTTTTGGACTGTGCAATGCTCCAGCTACATTCGAGCGCTTAATGGAGCGCATTTTGGTGGGGTTGCTTGGTGATGCATGCCTGGTCTATTTGGATGACATCATCATTATGGGACGAAGCTTCGAAGAGCACCTACGCAATTTGGAGAAAGTGTTCCAAAAACTGCGTGAAGCGAATTTAAAACTCAGTCCTAGTAAGTGTACACTATTCCAGAAAGAGGTTGGATACTTAGGACACATTATTTCGGCGCAAGGAATTCGAACAGATCCTGAAAAAATAAAAGCCGTGTCGAAGTGGCCTACCCCTCGTAACAAAACTGAGGTACGCTCTTTCTTGGGTCTGTGTGCATATTACCGTCGGTTTGTGAAGAACTTCTCCGAGTTAGCGAAACCGTTGCATCGTTTAACAGAGGAAAAGTGTCAATTTGAATGGAATCCTGACTGCGAACAGGCGTTTGCGCTACTCAAAACTCACTTATGTGGGGCTCCTGTATTAGGTTACCCTAGTCGGGAAGGCCGATTTTTAGTGGACACGGATGCCAGCAATGTTGGCATTGGAGGAGTTCTCTCTCAAACACAAGGAGATCGGCAGGTCGTTATTGCATATTTCAGCAAATGTCTTTCCAAGCCAGAAAGAAATTACTGTGTTACCCGCCGAGAACTTCTAGCCGTTGTTAAGACCTTACAACACTTCAAGAAATATTTGATTGGGAGACAGTTTACACTTCGCACCGATCACGCTGCCTTACAGTGGTTGCTTCAGTTCAAAGACCCAGAAGGGCAAGTAGCAAGGTGGATAGAGCAGCTGCAAGAATTTGACTTTGTCACTGAACATCGAAAAGGCAAGTCACACAATAATGCTGATGCTTTATCTAGACGGCCTTGCGAAGAATCTTGCCGACATTGTGCCAAACAGGAAAAGAAAGAGAACGTAAGGATTATCCAGGTGAACGCTTTGGATGAAGATTGGGATAATCGATCATTGGAAGAGGCACAAAAGGAAGATAGTGACTTGAAAACAGTAATCGAATGGAAGCAGCGTGGCCAGAGGCCCGTTTGGAGTGAAATATCAGCGCTTAGCCCAACAGCAAAAAGTTACTGGGCTCAATGGGACAGCCTGATAATTGATAATGGAGTTATGAAGAGGAAATGGGAATCACCCAGTAGACAGGAGGTCACTTTACAGATAGTTGTCCCCTGCGATAAAGTCGCATCAGTGCTAAAGCAGGTGCACGACGGAGTATCCGGAGGACATCTAGGAGTGAAGAAAACCCTGGAGAAGGTGAGAAAAAGATTTTATTGGGTGCATTGTCGCGAAGACGTAGAGGACTGGTGTAGGAAATGTGTAGCCTGCTCCTCAGTAAAAGGACCGCAAACGAGGGCCAGAGGTCGGCTGAAGGTGTATAATGTTGGTGCACCATGGGAAAGAGTTGCTGTCGATATAGCTGGGCCGTTCCCTATTACTGAAGAAGGGAATAGGTATATCATCGTCATGCAAGACTATTTCAGCAAATGGCCAGAAGCTTTTGCAGTACCCAACCAAGAAGCTCATACCGTCGCCAAAAAGCTAGTTCACGAGGTGTTCTGTCGATTTGGCGTTCCCTTGGAGTTACACTCTGACCAGGGTAGAAACTTCGAGTCTTCACTATTTCAAGAGGTTTGCCAACTACTCGGGATACATAAGACTCGTACAACACCATACCACCCTCAGTCAGATGGAATGGTCGAAAGATTCAACCAGACGCTAGAGAATCATTTGGCCAAAGTAGTTGAAGAACACCAGAGGGATTGGGACCAATACATTCCACTCTTCTTAATGTCATACCGCTCTGCAACACATGATAGCACAAATTGTACACCGGCGAAAGTCAACTTCGGCCGAGAAATTAGATTACCCATAGATGCACTAACCGGAACACCCCCCGATACCCCTATCCTAGCCGTCGACTATGTGGCCGACCTACGACGTAAACTAGATGGAATACATGAGCTAGTGAGAGAGAATGGTCTGAAAACCAGCGAGAGAATGAAGATCCGATACGACCGCAAAGCTAACGTGCCCGGATTTGAAGAGGGAACTTTGGTATGGTTACATAATCCCATTAGGAGAAAAGGAAAGAGTCCGAAGTTCCAAGCCAAATGGGAGGGTCCGTACACGATAGTTACGAGGATAAACGATGTCACCTACCGGATAAAGAAAGGACCTAGAGGGAAGCTGAAGATCGTACACGTAGACCGCCTAGCTCGCTATTATGGTTCGAATCATGCTCGGGACGAGCACGACTAAGAAGGGGGCAATGTTACGAATGCACCTTATGTCGAGGGCATAAGGTTCAATATCGCGTGACATGCAGTGCGTAACTTTTAAGCTTTATAACTCGAGATCTAGACATTGTCTGGGTGTAATATAAAAACGCATTCCTAGACTTAAGGTGGCCTATTGAATGGTACAGGTTTTATCAATTTTGTCAACAAAGTGACGACATCGAAATTTCTAGAAACCCGTTTCCGGGAATTACCGTAGGTACCTACTGAATGTACTCGAAGTTATGCGCTATTATTATTACGTCTAGACGATTCTGGAATGTTCGATCAGCTGGCCTATATATAGCGCCGTGACGCCGACGCCGAGTCAGTCTACACTTGACTACCGAGACGAAAACAACGATACTTAAGAAGCGATCTTTGAGAATACCTACTGCGACAACTGTAACGAGAACTGTGAGTACTACGTGAAGTAACATTTGTAGTGTTATTGTGTGTTTACGACACGGACTTCGTGGACGTAAGGGAAGACTTCGGTGCAACATCAGCAACATTCTACTTGTCATTGCCTACAATCGACTGTACCTTCGTTGCCAATAAACTTCGTAACCCTTAACCGGTATTTTAGTACTCCCTAGCCCGTAACAATATATTGTATCAAAAAATTTAACCTATTAGGAAATTAGCTTATACAGTATGTTACGAAAACCCTGTCCGACCCGTGAAGGTGTTGTTAGGTATCGATAACTGATTCTACTAATGCATACAAAACCGGGCTTTACTTAAAAAAAAAATCCCCCTAAAAAAAATAAATATTATTTCGCAAAAGGAGGTAACTTATTAAATGTGCGTTGACCACCCTTCGCCTGCCGACCGCGGGGGGCGGGCGGCAGGAGACGCGGCACGTGGTCGCATCGCTATTCGCTCATAATAATACCGGTGTTGTCACTTTTTAAAAATTACCAAATTTCGGGGAAATTGGAATTAATTCGTTGGAAAAAAAGATTATTTCAAAATTCATTTGTATTGGTACTATGATGAATACGTAAAATTTTATATTATATTTGGTCATGTGTTTACCTAACCTCTATTATCCTTATGGGTCGGACAGGGTTTTCGTAACATACTGTATGTCTGACATATTTCATTCAAATCCGTTAAGCATGTTCTATGCAAATCATAAATAAACTGTTCACATTAGTAGGAAGTAGCATTATTACTTTTATGAAAATCATCTATGTAGAAAAGGTTGTCAACATACGTCTTTTAGACGTAAACTACTCGTTGCCTAGCAACGGTTTGTTTACCTCTATTCCTTATCGAATTTGGCCCAAGTATAAGTCCAAGGATTTGTGGCCGCCATGCCTCCCGAACATATACGAGATTAACCGAACAGGCACGTTTTGCCTATTACGAACGGTAACCGATTTAAAGATGGCGGCACAGTTTGACGTTTCGTGTTTTTTTAAATTTATTTATATGCAATGGGGTTCCGTTTTACTTTAGACAGTTTTTATTTTAGCTAAAGGTTAATGGGAATTTATTATGACATCTCTAAGCCGCTGAAGTGTTATGTTAAGTTAATGTTATACTTATAATTTTAGCTTAGCTTATGCATTATACGAATGTTTCGTACGTCTCTTTGTCAGATCAGAAGGATAATTATGTAACACAATGTCAGTAGCAATGCGTTTCATTTTGACATTTCAACACCATCCATTGCGTTATTTACGTTGTTGAGCACACACATTTTCGAACAAAAAGAGCAATGTACTAGCAACATGCTTCAAAATTATTCCAACTGATAGCAATAGTGTGTTCCGTATTTAGGGTGCTCGCCAGAATTTGGCTATATTTAAATTTCGTGTTATGGAACAACAAACTGAATGTCATACTAACAAAGTTCAAATTTCATTGCAACCAATCACGTGTCAGCATTTTAAAAAGTATTTTTAAAGTTGCATAGATTATTTTTTTTCTAACCTAACTACTAAAATCATTATGACGTATACATCTACAAATAAACTTGGTTGCAAGGGTTTTTCCCAAGAATCGGGCTATGAAATCCATACTATTATTATAAATGCGAAAGTAACTCTGTCTGTGTGTCTGTCTGTTAGTTACGCTTTCCCGCCTAAACTTCTCGACCGATTTTGATGACATTTGGCAGACAATCTTTAGACCCTGAGAAAGAACATAGGCTACATTTTATTGAAAAAAAAAAAAAAAAAAAATGATATTCCCGACGGAAATCTAAAAAGCGCGATATAACCGAATTCCACGCGGGCGAAGCCGCGGGCGGAAAGCTAGTAATAAAAAAATATTTTTTCATCTCCGAAGGACAGGTCCATAGATCACTGGGACCATACAAAC
This sequence comes from Sesamia inferens, assembly GCA_037179545.1. Classification (NCBI taxonomy): domain Eukaryota; kingdom Metazoa; phylum Arthropoda; class Insecta; order Lepidoptera; family Noctuidae; genus Sesamia; species Sesamia inferens. Next base: position 10,419,141 of record CM073951.1, on the reverse strand, counting down.
TATTACCTCTTTTTTTAACAGACCAGCTACATGCCGCGGTTTCACCCGCAAAAATCTGAAACCCGTAGGGAAATCGGGTTAAAAGAATCCTGTGTAATATTCCTGGCTATAAGTTACAGTAATAGTGTGTTACGAAATTTGGGCGCTGGTTATGTCTATAACCAGGGATAACAGATAGGATACTGTTGTGTGTCAAATTTCATCCAAATCTGTTCAGTAGTTTAGGCGTTGAAAGCGGAACAAACAAACTCACTTTCACATTTATAATATTGATAATAAGGGTTTTTTTTTTTGGGACAAAACCCGCCACATTTTTCCCACCCACTGCAACTCCTGAAAGCCAGAAGCAACGAAATTAATCAGAAAAGAAAAGCGGAGGAGTAAGAAAAAAGATATTTTTTCCACTTCCCTCCATAACAAGCAGGAGACAGAACAGAACTAGGCCAATCGGCACAGAGGGACATTATTGCAACTGGGAGAAGCCCAGATTGCCAAGCACCACGGAATAAAATTTGATTAAGTTAATGGGTCCTAAGTAGGTATGTGCTGTTACAATTGATTCCAATAATAGGTATGGCAAAAGCGCCTGAACGCACGGAAATTGGTTCTAGTTTCTACAAGGTCCGTATAATAAACGACTCCGGATGTAACTTGTACACTATCTAACATAATATTGCGTTCATTCTGCCAAAGAACACACTCCCACAAGATGTGATGTGCGGAATGTTCAAATTCACAGTTCGATGTAGAACACTGACACAAAGGTGAAGGAACAAGTTTAAAAGAATACAGTTTACTTTTAAAGTTGCCATGACCTGTGAGAAATTGGGCAACGCAGTGGTCAACCTCCAGCCATGTCCTAGCCAGCCGATCGCCAACGGATGGAAAGAACAGATGGAGGTGCCGGCCCTTGATGGAATTATCCCACCTACTTTGCCATTCGAATAAGGGTTAATAGGATATTATTACAATATCTAAATTTATACACACCCTGTATTATTCAGTTGACAGTTACCAACCTCAACACTTTCCAAATACTTCCAACCTTAAATTCTTTATAATGATTCGTTAATTAATGTTACAAGACAATAGCCCACAGATTAGTATCGAATGTCATTGATATCTTCATTCTAATTAATGGTAGGCTCGCGGACGTCATGTGTCATCACTGCCGACAGATATACGGACATTTTGAAATGGAACGGGTTGTGAGGAGGGTGGCCACGTATAGGGGAACGCACGAGACTGTTTGATAAAAAAAAAATAGTGAGAAATACAACAATCCGATTGTTAACCTGTCGGATTATTGTTTCACATTTAGATAACTTTTGCACAGAAACAAAGAACAGAACTGAGCACGTTTTGAAGACATCCCTAAAACAATTATTCTCAACCTTAGAAGCATTAATTAGGTCGTATGTATAGCTCGACCTTAGAAGAGTATAATAGGTCCGCCGACCTACACATACGACCTAATACTTCTAAAGTTGAGTCAATGATGTTAGGACACAGTACGAAAGCGTAACATCTAGTTGTGAATAGCTAACTTTAGGTAATCTTAATGGCAACATGATTACAGTGTAATAGAAACACAGATATTACAGACAGACAAACATGAACAATGAACAAACGTGAATGTGCGGGTACGATCCCAGGTCAGGCAAGTACCAATGCAACTTTTCTAAGTAGATAAAATCTTGATACCAATGACTAATTAAAAGGTGAAGGAAAACATATTGAGGAAACCTGGACTTTCAAGTCTGAAATCGCCAACTCGCATTGAGCCAATCCTACTCTGTATGAGAGGAGACCTGTAGTGAAACGATTAAAAGGATGATGATGAGAGAGACAGATGGCCTAGTGCTAGTTTTGACATCCTTAATAATATTATAAATCGAAAAGTGAGTTTGTTTGTTCCGCTTTCACGCCGAAACTACTGAACCGATTGCTTTGAAATTTTTCAAATGTAAAGTTAGAAGTCCGGATTAAATAATAGGATACTTTTTATCCCGGAAAAAAGAAATGATATTCCCGAAGGAAATCCAAAAAGCGCGATATAATCGATCTCTACGCGAGCGAAGCTGCGGGCGGAAAGCTAGTACATAATATATAATGTGGCTCAGCGGTCAACACTCCCCGGCCAGGTCATGATGGAAAACGATCTTTTCTTGATTGGCCTGAGTCTTGGATGTTTATCTCTATATGTATCTATTATAAATATAGTATCGTTGAGTTAGTATCCCATAACACAAGTCTCGAACTTACTTTGGGGCTAGCTCAATCTGTGTGATTTATCCGTATATATTTATTTATATAATCAGACCATAATGTTCCCACTCCTGGGATGCAGACCTAGAGGAGGTTTATAGAGGTAATTGGCCCCGTAATATATCACACGCCACGGCCCAGTGCGTCTCACGGTGTTTTCTTTCTTCATTTTGAGATCAAATAATTTACACAAAATAAAGATCGTCTGATGGGGTTCGGAGGTGCAACTAAGTTGCGACCGGTATAACAAGGCCACTGCTAATCTAAAGTGCAAGTTTATTTTACGTTAACGCGATCAAGACGTTAAATTAATTGACGTTCGGTGCTGTGATTGGGCCTCTCCAAGGTCGCCGTTTGTTGTGACCCAATTAGAGCGCCGAACGTTATAAACGTCTCGGTCGCGTTAACGTAAGAAAAACTCGCACTAAGCATACTATTCACTAAAATGTCCTGCCAAATCTGCGGTGTAGTCACCCTACCCCTGATGTAGACACGAACCCGCTAAACGTTTGAGGACTTAATTTATTGACGGCCGCCCGTCACACCACGGATTTATATTTAAAACTCCAAATACGAAGCTATGAGGACTTCGTTTTTGTATTTTTAAGTTGAGGGAGTGAACAGATCTATCTGTACATACGATGGTATCCTTTCTAGTATAAATAGTGCTTTGAATTTTAGTTTAAAAATTATAGGATCGTGAAAATTTAATTTAATTGAGTGTAAAGTGGGTTGTCAATCCACGATGCTATCGAGATTAACACTATAGATGGTTCATTTCAGGCTCACTTCGCCGAAGTTTTTGTCTTGATTTTTACAGAACAGATGGTGACAAAGACGTCATTCCTCAAGTTTAAAGTCAGATTCTTCATTGAGTGACATATATATAGCGGGCGACTTCTTAATCTAACGCGGGATTGAAAATTTATTAGGACTGAACTGAAATAAGTTTTCGGGGGTACGAAATTTGTACTCCATTTCTTAAATTGCTTACCGATTTACACCCTTACTCATAAACGATGATTAAAATTAAGAAGTGATTAGCGATTCTTTAACCATACATTTTTGTCTTGTCATTGTTTATGAATAAATACCAGTGTTTAAGGGGTTTATTCATAAACGATGATTAGAGTTAAGTGATGTGCAAACGTCTAAAATATATGGTTAAACAACCGCTAACACGCACGGTCTGAGCAGTTGTGTTACGATGTGTGCCGGGTATGATGCGCCAAATGTTGTTGTGTAGGGAGTTTGGTCGTGGAGGGTCTCCAGATCAATCTCCCTCTGGCGCAGCATCGTTGGTCGTGTTGTTGAGTTTAACATTGCATCACCTTGCTCAACTGCCGTCTTCCTTCCTATTCATTAATTTTTTTAGTGAATAGGCAAATTAACCGAGCGCGCTTTACCATCAACGATTGCATCACTGCTTACCATCAGGCGGGATTGCGGTCAAGCACTAGTTTAATATTATTAAACATAATCACTAGTTAACTTTAAGCAACGTTAATGAATAAGGGGGCTAATATCTTGCTATCCTTTACGTAGTTGCTTTTATTATTGAGAAATAAATCTTGAGCAGTGGCTGGAGATGCGCCCTCACCTTCCGCGTCATACGTTCACAGCGAAGACGGTTGTTTCGGGAGGATCTTGTTCAGGATAAGGCTGCAGGAAAAGCCAAAGTGTCATCACTAAGTGGATCGCCCTGAAAACATACGACTTGTGCGGAGCACCGCCGTCTCCTCGTGGCAGCTATCTCTCGCGGCCTGGCCTGACCAGGGCCATGGACTTCACCTCCTTCTGCAAAATATTAAAGCTTGCAAAGGAGGATGCAGTTTGCGCGAGGTAGAGGTAGTCTCTGCGTCCTAACGCCCATAGCAGTCGCAGAAGACGCTTTGGACGTCGGGAGCCAACAGTCGGCCATCGTAAACGCTGGGATGCGGGACCGGAGTCCGGGTAGACTACGCGATGTTTTCTCATAGAGACGGGTGTCTAAATTTTAACCAAGAATCGCCCTTTAATTTATAATTTCAAAGCCCCCATCATAAACTAATCCTCAGGGGCTTACCAAACCACGTTTCAAAAGATTCAGCCATCACAACATTTAACCTTAATCACTGACGCCCCCAAACGAACGCCTCGGGAGGTTCACTTTGAAGTTTGAGTATCTCTGGCAACACATATGTAACACATCTTATAGATACGTATGTTGGCATTTAAACACAGAAGAGTTACCTAATGGAATAAAGGGCTAAGGCACCAGGATAACAGGTAAATAAAAAAAAAACCTTTTTAATAAACACTCCCTTATTGATCAATTAAAGGCAATTTTGTCTCTATACTTTTAGGACAAAAGATCCAATGCGCAAGTTATAACTACGCCTTTAGAATGATGTTGAAAAAAAAATTGTCTTCTTATTAAAATATTATATTGTACACATTTTTACAGAGTAGATATTACAGTTATCTATGGAACGAGTGTTTTATTATAGCCAGCAAAAAAAAATTATAGTCTGGTATCTGTGGAGATATAGAATTACATGCTTTTTTATGATTATTAACTTGATCGCAATCCGCCTGATGGTAAGCAGTGATGCAATCATTCATGGTATGCTGAAATCAGGGATACAATTTGCGCCCAGTTAATATATATTTTTCCTGTATAAGAAAAGTATTTGTATCTGCTTAATGCATACAGCAACCAATCAATTCTGTAAAAAGCTTCAGAGTCAATTCCTAGTATTAGTTGGAATGAAAGCTAATTTCAGCCAAATTTATACGTTTAGATGTTTATATACTGGTCTGATCAAGTCTCGGAAAGCACGTTAAGCCGTTGGTCCCCAGTTGTCATACGAACATCTAATGGCAGTCGTTACGGGTTGTTGGCGCCCTCAAAAGTTCAACAATTGGTCTAACTCCAATGCTTCGTTCGCCTTCGGGTTGTGGAGGTCAGACGGCAATCGCTTCACGGAAAATATAGCTGGTAGGCCATAACATCGGCTGCCGGCACAAGTTACCACCCACCAGATAAAGTCTTGCCGCCAAGCGATTCGTCGTGTTCCGGCATGATGTCTGGTGAAGCCATACGGAGGACGGGTCTGAGCAGTTGTGTTGCGGTGTGTGCCGGTTATGATGCGCCAAATGTTGTTGTGTCGAAAATTTGGACGTGGAGGATCTCCAGATCAGCCTCCCTGTGGCGCATCATCGTTGGTCGTGTTGTTGAGTTTAACATTGCATCACCTCGCTCAAGTGTCGTCTCACTCGTTGTCGTGTCACTAAGTTTTTTTTGTGAATAGGCTAAATAAACTAGCGCGCTTTACCATCAACGATTGCATCACCATTAGGCGGGATTGCGGTCAAGCACTAGTTTACAATTATTAAAAAAAAAAAAACAAAAATCAGCAGTTAAGACTAGTAAAGCGGACCACAGATTCCAAAGCTGAAAAAGCTTCATATGCTACTGGAGTGGGATTAACGCTGATATGATGATAAATGATGTTTTTATTTACATAAAAATTACTTGATTGCAGTATCTCAACCCTAGTGCTATTGCACTTTCTCACGGACAACTCAGTAACATACCGAATTTTTTCAAATTCAATGTAGTTTTCCTGGATTGGAATTAGTGATTCGGTGAGTTATATCAGCAAAAGAATAGCCCTCAATTCATTGTAATCTTATTATTACTTAAAATGTCTTTAATGTATTTCGGGACCCCCTGAGGACCCGGACCTTTTAAGTCGTACGAGGGGCCAAAGCTACCTGGCTCCCGGTAAATGTTTTATTATTATTTATTTCTTATTAATGGCAAGAACATTGTACCTACAGGCTACTAAAAGGTGAAGCCAATAACAGTACAGCACGCTAATTGAGTAACACACTTATACCAGCACTTGGAATAATTTTGAAGTTTAATGCTATTCCATTGCTCCATATCAGTGTTGCCAACGAAAAAAGCTAAAAAAACAGCAACTCGCCTTTAAAAAAACAGTAGATAAAGAAAAATAAGGCAGATTTCATCATTTTGCTCATGTAATTAAATAATAATAATACTTACTGATTTTCTTTAACAAGCCTTTGAACCTTTCATCTTTTAAACACAAATCTATGAATTTTTGTTCTAATTTCACATTTTTCAAAAACGAAAAAGTTGTAATTATTGTTTTTTTTTTTTTTAATAGACGTCGCAATTCAAAAAAACTGTTCATGGTGTTGTGACTATAAAACAATACGCAATACAGCAGGCCTGTAGCTGTCATTCATAAATTAGGCTTTCCCCGTGCATAAAAATATGATCTTCAAATACATATAATGTGACCACATGCGACCGAGTCGGGATTCGAGGGAATTTCCAAGAATTCCCTCGTAATCCCACTAAAGAAGATACTGCCATCTAGTGTCATTTCGTTTTATAAGGTAGTGGTTTGTCATTGCGTTATATTACGTAATGGATATCAAAAAATGTTTGCATAGTAGTGTAATAGGTTGCGCTGAGCGGCAGTTGAAAAACAGTAGAAAATAGGAATGAAACAGAAAACATGGACATCAATGAGAAAACAGCAAATCTACTGTTAAAACAGTAGGGCTGGTAACACTGCTCCATATGTTCGAATAAAGTGTCACTCTTTGGAATGAGCGACTAGCTTCACCTTACTGACTGACCGACCTTCTGACAATTCAAAAGTGCCTGTAACTGGTTTATTTGAAATAAATGCTTTGATTTGATTTGAGTGTTTGCTCAACAAAGTAAATACCGCAATGAATTTTGTTGAGCTGTTAAAATGAAGACCATTGTAGCAGTATCTATAACGTCACATGCGAACAATGCGTCATACTGACGTCACGCAATTCCTGCATCTCGCAACCAAAGTATAACGTGCAACTAGCATATTATACAAGTTCCGGACATCAATGATTAGGCAGAGCCCGCCAGACATAACACCCGTCTGGTCGGAGGATCTTCCCTTTTCTATGAATGAATGAACGAACTTCGATTGAAGTCGGCGCATAACTTCGTCACTACGAATTGATGTTGATAATGGGATAGGGAAAGCTAAGATGAGTGTCACGCGCATTTTTCATTGGACTTTTAAAATTATTTAGTGTTGTGGAGTTATGAGGAACAGGGAGTAAAGCTCACTCATCCTCCATAGAAAAGGGAGGATCCTCCGACCAGACGGGTGTTATGTCCGGCGGGCAGTTGCCCAACGGTTGATATTGGCAAGTTGTATGTATGCTAATTGCACGGTAAACTCCATGTGGCGTTTGTAGGTACCGCTACAGTGTCGTTTACTAAATAAAAGCTCGTGATTTATGTAGTAAAAAGTGCATTCAGTAAATAATTCATAAATAACATTGAAATATCGCAGCATAGTGGCCACATTATGACTTTGCCTCAAACCTCCCTCATAGACGGTTCACGCGGCCATCTTTTTCAACTGTCATTAGCGATATCTGCCATTATTGTGAAACAAAATTTTTAAAGAATTTCTATAATTTGTTACACGTGCTATTGGCAAAATTCTGGTATATATTCCACAGAGGCCATTGATCAAGATTTACAAGGTGAATCTCATCTTGAAAAAAGAAGAAGATATTGATAATTTCCATGCCGATAGACAAAGATACTTTCAAGTTTAATTTAATATGTCATTATATTAAAATTTTTAATGTACCGTTTTCACTCTAGCCTATACGGAAACACCGCCGCTGGAAAATTGTTTCAGTCCCTCGATATACGCGGCTTATATTTAGCTCGATATATTTGTAATCTGCAATAAATACTTGTATCATCATCATCAACCTGTTTATCGTCCCACTACTGGGCACAGGTCTCCTTCTCATACAGAGAAGGGTTGAGCGTAATCACCACGCTTGCTCAATGCGGGTTGGCTATTTCTAACTTAATGTCCAGGTTTCCTCAAGATGTTTACCTTCCACCTGTCATTGGTGTCCAAGATATAGTTAGAAAACTTTTCTAAGTTATATGTACCTAGAAAACTACCCAAAAAGTTACATTGGTACTTGCCTGTCATGGAATTGAACCCGCACACTGTTTCTTGAGAAGCTGGTGTTTTAACCACTAGGCCACCACGACCATAAACACTTGAATACTAATATTTAAAAAAAAACCTATGCTACCGGCTACCTCTAATCCATTTATATTTTAAACCTAGTTTTTATGCAGATGGTAAAAAGCCAGCCAGTGCTCGAAGAAGTCAAAAGCATTTAAGAGTATTAAATTTAGTCATTACTTAGTGGATCTGTCTAATGACCTTTTTAAACGTTTGATGGTAGAACAGATTTTAATAGAAATATTTTATTTAATAGACTTTAATAGGGTAGTTGACCAAAAAAAACTAATTAGCCCGTCAGTCAATTTCCAAAAAATACTAGAAAGGTTTTTTTTTCTTTTTTCATATAAACACAAATTGGAGACGACACAGTGCGTTGAAAACTCGTGTGACGTCACTGCACGCTACACTTTTTAGCGAGCAGTTACGTCACCAGCCATCACTCCTGATCTTTGATGCCTTTTATATAATTGTTAATTTTTATTGATTTTATAAAACAAAATATACGTATCCAATATTTTTGTATAATCTGAATGACGGACTAAACAGAATAACTTTTGTTTACCCAGGAAACACTCCTATTATTGTGAATGTGAAAAGCATTGCGGGTACTTTTTTTTTTTTTTTTTTTTTGTTAAGATAGTGTTCGTCATGGTTTGGCAGTTTGAGTAATTTATATGGCCTGTCCAAATGTCCCTTCTTTGGTAGTGTTCGTTCAATCTCGCTGCATGATTCCTGACAAATGCGTGCACACAGTTCAGGTCTCCTCATTGTATGTGGTGTTTTCCTCAAAAGACTTTAAAAGATACTGTGACCTCTGAGTTTGTCTCTGACTGTGACCTAAGTATTCATACAGGAAACTTCTATCTTCTTCTTCAGTCTATAGAGCTCCACTGGTGGACAAAGGCCTCCCCCAAGGTTTTCGATTACATTGGGAGGTTTGTCATAATCCCCACGCTTGGCGCTGCTGCCCGCTTCCCTGGTGAGAATCCCTTAGTTGCCTCGTACGACACCCACGGGAGGATATAGGTTGCTAAGCTCGGTAGCACACGGAGGGTCAGATAAGAACCCCAAAACTCATGTAGTATTCAAAAAATATCCCGACCTGGACGAAGCGTTTCACCTAGTCTCTTTATACGATCGAAGGACTGGAACAATGTACCTGCGGCGGTCTTGCCATCTGATTAAAATTTAAGTGTCTTCAAGGGGATAGGCTCTTAATAAACTGGCACGCTTTACCATCAACGATTGCATCACTGCTTACCATAAGGCGCGATTTTAGTCAAGCACTAGTATACACAGATTAACTAAATGCTAAACTAAACGAATGGTATTCGTATTATATCTTGAAAATGACTTGAAAAATGTCTGTACACACCTACTTACAGAAAAGCAGGCATTTATCATTTAAGAATTCAGCTGTGCTCGGGATAATTATCTAGATAATGGTGGTAGCTCAAGGGTTAAGGCCGTATATTCTAATTATAGTCAATGTTCCCCATTACGCATTCTTGTTGGTTGTCTTGCGTTCAGGACTGTTTGTGGTAGGAGCTGATTACGCGGGTATTAATGTTAACACTGCTGTTAAATGTTATTAGGTTATTTTCGCCCTTCTTGTGGCCTAAGGGCCTGTATTTAAGAGCTGAAGACTGACGCTAAACTTTTTTATTTTACTGCAATCCTGCCTGATGATAAGCTAGTTTATTAAGCTTATTCACTCAAGGCAGTTGAGCGAGGCGATGCAATGTTAAGCATAACAACACAAGGAACGGTGCTGCGCCAGAGGGAGATTGATCAGAAGACCCTCCACGTCCAAAATCCCGACGCAACATTAGGCGCATCGTACCCGGCACACACCGCAACACAACTGCTCAGACCCGTCCTCCGTATGGCTTCACCAGACATCATGCCGGAACACGACGAATCACTTGGCGGCAAGACTTTATCTAGTGGGTGGTAACTTCTGCCATGACGGAGAGCATTGTGTGGAGGGCTAGAAGACATATAACTTCTACAAACTCGTACTGGGTAGTTGCATGTCACATTTGTTAACTTGTCTGCTGAACAACAAAAGAATGTAGATAACGCTTCGTATAAAATACAGGTATTTAGCTAAATCCTCGGTGGTAGGCCACATCGGCTGCCGACAGAAGTTACCACCCACCAGACAAAGCCTTGCCGCCAAGCGATATGTCGTGTTCCGGCATGATGTCTGGTGAAGCCGTACGGAGGACGTGGCTGAGCAGTTGTGTTGCGCAGTGTGCCCGCGCGAAGCCGGGGCGGGTCGCTAGTCTAATATACAACAAAGAATTGCATGTATTTCTTGTAAGAAAAAAGAATCGGGTAAGTTACACATGAGGCCAAAAAAAAACATACCATACCTAAACGCAAGAAATGCCATCTCTAATCTGACAACAACGAATCGTATGAAAACACTAAGATGCAACATTACGGATACATCCAGTAACTGTAAAAGCGCGAGTCAAAAAGAAAGTGTAGAAAAAGATAAATTAGTTTTTTTTTTTTCGTTATTATGCACTTCACGTAGGGTCATTTAAAACGCATTATAAGTAGAGGGGAGGCAGACACGGAGCTTTTGTTATAATATCTATACTTTAATGGTACAGGTTTCAAATTACTATACAAAATATTCGAGCATTTTAAAGCGTTGAGTATCAGGAGTTGGGAGATTATGTAAGACTTGCTGTGCTTCGTGGTTTTACTTGCATAAATAAGTCTCGATCCCGTGGGAATTTTGGTATAAGAAGTATCCTATGGTCCTCACAAACTTTCGCAATGAGTAGGATAAGTAGGAAAATTATTATTATAGCTCATAGAATCAGAACAGGACATATTCCATCAAACGATTTTGCTTTTTTAATGGGAAAATTTGCTTCTCCAAAATGTAATACGTGTGGAATAGTAGATGATGTATACCATTTGTTGATGGAATGTGTTCAGTTTAAGGCAGAGAGAGAAGAATGGCTTCAACAATTTGATTTGGACAAATTACAGGTCGGAGTCATGAATTCAGTACTCTCGAACCCTAATAGTGAAGAAGCTTGTATTTTGTTTAAGCTATTATCAGTTAGGTTAAAGTAATGATGTTGTGATATGTATAATTATGATAGTAATCGGACTGACATATACCTACATGTGTATTAAAGTCTTAAAAAAAAAAGAATTAAAAAAAAAGAGTAGGATTAGTGAATGACCTGTAAATGAATGCTCCAGACTGTCGCCCAACAGGGATAGATGGAGAGAGATTGTGCGGCGAGCTTCATCAATATCTTGTATTCAGTCATAGTGACCAAGCCTTTTTTTATAAATTATAAACCAGTGCTTGACCGCAATCCCGCCTGATGGTAAGCAGTGATGCAATCGTTGATGGTAAAACGCGCTAGTTTATTAAGAGCCTATTCACTCTAGCCTTGAAGACACTCAAATTGTAGTGTGACGGAAACACCGAAGCTGGCAAATTGTTCCAGTCCCTCGATGTACGCGGTTTAAAGGAAGAAGCAAAACGCTTCGTCCGGATCGCAGTGTTGTCAACAACGTAAGGGTGGAAACTTGCCGTACGACGGGTCGTCCGATGATGGAAAAAAAAACTGTCCTTTTTTTATTCTTATAAACTAGCGCTTGACTGCAATCCCGCCTGATGGTGATCAGTGATGCAATCGTTGATGGTAAAGCGCGCTAGTTTAATAAGACCCTATTCACTCAGAATTATCATGATTCTAAAAAAAAAACTATACCTTCGTTTTCAAACAGCTTAACACCAATACTTTGCAAAACGTGATGATTATGGTATGTTATTAAAGACTCTATTAACAGGATGCCGCCAAGCGATTTGTCGTGTTCCGGCATGATGTCTGGTGAAGCCGTACGGAGGACGGGTCTGAGCAGTTGTGTTGCGATGTGTGCCGGGTACGATGCGCCTAATGTTGTTGTATTGGGAGTTTGGTCGTGGAGGGTCTTCAGATCAATCTCCCTTTGGCGCAGCATCGTTGGTCGTGTTGTTGGGTTTAACATTGCATCACCTCGCTCAACTGCCGTCTTCCTTCTTATTCGCTCAGTTTTTCTGAGTGAATAGGCTCTTAATAAACTAGCGCGGTTTACAATCAACGATCGCATCACTGCTTACCATCAGGCGGGATTGCGGTCAAGCGCTAGTTTATAATTATTTAAAAAAAAAATCTCTTTTTAACCTTCGCTTTCAAACAGCTTAACACCACCAATACTTTGTAAAACGTGATGATTATGGCACGTTATTAAAGAGTCTATTAACAGGATGCTTACATCAGCCCAAATTGAAATGGATATAATAGGGATGTATCGAAGGTATGAAAAAAATAGCCCGTCTTACAGATAATTAAAAAAATTATGACGCGTAATTTTTATTTTGTCGAAATTACCAAAAACTACTGAGATATAGCGTATTATAGTTACGGAGTGGGGGCGTGACGACATGCGACATTTCAACACAATATCTATATCTTCCTAAGAATTTGAATGAAATAAAAAATACGTCCTCAATATTTTTTATAAATCTATCTCATGGGCATTAAATTATTTTTTAGGATACAACTCATTTACACTATACACTTCTTAGAAACCTGAGCGAACCGAAAAAACGTCTTATTACATTTACAACCAATTTTATGTTCAAAAAAACCGGCCAAGTCCGAGTCGGAGTCAAGCACGAAGAATTCCGTACCATTATCTTTAAAAACGAAAAAAACAAATGTTTCTATTTCCGTTATCACTTACTAGGGAGCAAAAACGGCAAAAAATCAAGTTTGTTATATGGTAGCCCCCTTCAATATTAATTTTAATTATTTATTTTTTATTTTAATATACCTATAACCAAATATTTTGTGACCATTTCGAGCGTCTATCTATTTTCGTTATTAATATGGAGCCAAAATCGGCAAAAACATCACGTTTGTGGTATGGGAGCCCCTCTTGAATATTTTTTTTACTTTTAGTATTTGTTGTTATAGCGACAACAGAAATAGATAATCTCTGAAAATTTCTACTATCTAACTATTACGGTTCATGAGATACAGCCTGGTGACAGACGGACGGACGGACAGACGGACGACGAAGTCTCATGAATAGGGTTCCGTTTTACCTTTAAGTACGGAACCCTAAAAACCCGTCTTATTACAACTAATTTTACTTTCCAAAAGGGAACAAATCTCAACTTAAACGATATAAAATAATATGTAATTGTCTACAAACTGGAGTTCGTGTAGAGATGTCCAATTTATTTGTTACACAGCAACGATTACAAGCGCCCATAGAATTTATTATGTGATGGGTGGCCCTTTTTTAGGCCTTCGTTGTAATGAGAAGTGTTTATTGGGTTTTAGACTTTTTACCCGACTACGGCAAAGCCAAAGAAGGGTTATGATTTTTTACCCGACTACGGCAAAGCCAAAGGAGGGTTATGATTTTGACAGGCTATGTATGTATGTATGTATGTATGTTCATCTGTTCCCTCGTAACTTCTAAACCACTAATCAGAATTCGACAAATGACATATCATTAGAAGCGTCTTAATTGTCCGCTGGTTATAGGCTATATAGATTTTCACCAAATTCAATGTGGCGCCCTCTAGCGGACAAAATATACAGAGTAAAAAAATAAAGTTAAGCTAGATATGCCGTGTTTGGTATCATTTTAAAGCGCTTTAGATATATTCAAAATGTACAAGACATTTTGAATATATCTATATATTACTAGCATTTGCTTGTGGCTTTACCTGTATTCATGGGGTACTTTTATACTTTTTCAGCGTCGTTTTTTGTCGTAGTTGGGTTTTAGTTTTTTTACTTTATCTTGTTGCTTAAAAGGTTTCATTGGTTTATTTGGACGGAAAGTTGAAGGATAATGCCCGTAAGTGCATTTATTGTGTAGTTCTAAAGAGTGTAGTCCTTTCTTAGCTATTATTGTTTCTTCTTTTTCATTTCAGCTTATAGAGTTCCACTGCTGTACAAAGGCCTCCCCCAAGACTTTCATTCCATTGGCGGGCATTGCCATAATCCCCACGCTTGGCAGGCGGGTTCGGGATCGCAGTAATTTGTTATTCCACAGGAGAAGCGCTGCTGCCCGATTCCTTGGTAAAGTTCCCATAATCGCCTCTTACTACACCCACGGGAGGATATGGGTTGGTACCGTTCTATACTCGTTCTATTGTTTACGGGCGGTTAATCCCAACAACACTCAAGCTCACAATGGGCCTCATACGAAGGCTCAGAGTCACACAAAGGGCAATGGAAAGAGCTATGCTCGGCGTTTCTCTGCGTGATCGAATCAGAAATGAGGAGATCCGCAGAAGAACCAAAGTCACCGACATAGCTCTGCGATTCGCTAAACTGAAGTGGCAGTGGGCAGGGCACATTGCTCGTAGAACCGATGGCCGATGGGGCAGTAAGGTTCTGGAGTGGCGGCCACGTACTGGAAGACGCAGTGTAGGGAGGCCCCCAACAAGGTGGACCGATGACCTGGTGAAGATTGCGGGAAGCCGATTGATGCGGGCAGCACAGGACCGGTCAGCGTGGAAAGCCTTGGGGGAGGCCTTTGTCCAGCAGTGGACATCCATAGGCCAAAGAAGAATCCCAACAAGAATGATGTAATCAAATATATTGTAAAAAAATGCACTATATCAATACTGTTCTTTAATGATAGGGTCCATAATTGATTCTATAATTTAATATACGAACTTATTATATAACATTATGGAATGCAATACATTATTGAGTATTGTAATGATGGTTCAAAAGAGCGTTCTTGGAGTTTCAGGCAAGTTTAAGAAATAAACTGACACTTATAGATTGTCAAAGGGTCGGTCCCTTTGAATTTGGTAATTTTTAATAAAAATGACAACACCGGTGTTATTATGAGCGAATAGCGATGCGACCACGTGCCGCGTGCCTTGCTGCCCGCCGCCCGCGGAAGGGTGCTTATCGCACATTTATTAAGTTACCTCTTTTTGCGAAATAATATTTTTTTTTTAGGGGGATTGTTTTTTTAAGTTTAGCCCGGTTTTGTATCTATTAGTAGAATCAGTTATCGATACCTAACTACACCTTCACGGGTCGGACAGGGTTTCCTAACATACTGTAACATATATACCTTGTCTTCATATTTAATTGTGTGTACTTAGTTTAGTTTTAAGATTTTCCTGTACGACTCACAATAAACATTTTTTTTTTTCTTTTTTTCTCGTCTTCATGTTGAATAAAACCTTTCGTAGTAATTCGTTGCTTAGTTATCCGAGCTAATTATTGTTACAAAATTATAATTATTAAAGAAAAACTCACCATAAGAAGAATAAACGGCTAGCATCAGCAGGAGGCAGACTCTGGCGATGACCACGCCCATTTTCACTCGGAACATATTAAAAATGGCGCCCATAGCAACACAAGATGGCCGACTAGCTAAACTAAACACTCGATATTACATAATATTGATATTAATTTTGTTATTCTATTCGTATGTCGAGTTCTTGATGTAAATTTCAACGTTGATGTTTTTGAAATCATTCGCGGGACTATTCGGCTTCTGGAAAGAAAGAGAAGATTATATTAGTTAAGTATACAGCCAAAGTCATAAACACTTAAAGCTAGGACACAGAGTAAGAAGTACAGAAATTTGGAAATTTTAATGCTATGCGTTTTGCTAAAAGTTTAAAATGAAGATCGGCTGGCCGTGTCGCGAAATACAAGGACAATCGTTAGACAATCAATATCACAAACTAGAAAGGACCATACGGTAGGAATGGTAGGGATCGTCCTAGCTATCGGAGACAGGTCGTGTTTGTGGCCGCCGCAGGGAGAAACTGGATGTCCACCGTCAGAGACAGACTTAAATGGACATCGCAACCATCAAAATAACGTTATCTTGCACTATGGAAAGAAATAAAGCTTTATTATTATTACTATACAGCAAGAAAATGTAGTCCCTTAACTTAAATGGTTACTGTTGTGTTGTAATGTTTACTGGCAGATTAACAGAAAATACACAGCATCGGCTGCTGTAATTAAAACAACTTTATTTTTACAATCAGAGAATCTGAAGTAAACAGCAGACGAGACAATTAGTTTTTGATACAGGTCAGTTTTAATGAATACGAGTTCTGCAAATTTGATAAGCGCTCGCTCTGTTAAGCATTGTTATTAAGCAATATGCGTAATTATAAGGTAAATTATTGTAAACATTTTCATTTTTAATATCTGGACTTGAAAAAAGACGATGATCCCTGAGTTTTCTTCTCAGAGGTAGTCAGTTAGGAAATACCGGCTTCATCTAGTTAAAAAAAAAACATATGACGTGTAAAAGTGATCGGTGATCCTACTTGCTTCATAAACGATTTTATTTCATTTCATTTAAACACTTGCCTGGTGTTATCGTGAAGTTGTTGCGAAATGCAGGATTTGCATGATTTCTGTATTAAACGTTGTTTGCATGAGACGTTTCCCCAAAGTAATAGGTAAAAAAGTAGGTATTGCTAATGTAAAATGATATTTCTTGGAATGAAATGTATTTGATAAGAATGATAAATTGATAAGACAACATTAGTTCCGAGAGCGTATTTCAAAACAAGGCATAATTTATCTGTTTCCTGTTCCATTTCTTATTAATTTTGTAGGTTAAGCTTGTAATTAATTGCAGTTTTATACTTTTTAAACGGCTTCAAAACGGGAGATGCTTTCCTTTTTGATGTCAGTAAAATATCAAGGAATTAAACACAACTGTGTAAGTCGAATGATGGGACTGAAATTAAGTTCAAAATCCAATCTCTTCGCTACAATAGTTTTGGTCGCCACAAAGCTTTTGCAGCCAAGAGATTGGATTTCGGACATAATGATGCTAATTCTCTTATTCACTAACTATCATCATCAACCTTTTATCGTCCCATTGCTGGGCACAGGTCTCCTCTCATATAGAGAAGGATTGAGCGTAATCGCATCACCAATTGCTGCTTGCTCAATGCGGGTTGGCGATTTCAGACTTAAAGTCCAGGTTTCCTCAAGATGTTTTCCTTCACTTTTTAATTTGTCAGCGGTGTCCAAGATATACTTAGAAAGTACAATAACTTAGTAAAGTTACATTGGTAATTGCCTGACCTGGAATCGAACCCGCACACTCATACTTGAGAGGCTGGTGTTTTAACCACTAGGCAACTACGACTATTCACAAACTAAACTTAATTTCAGTGCATCTTTTTCTTTCTATTTCATTAAGAAAAGGATAGAAGATAAAAAATTTGTTCATGTAGTCCTGTCAAATTAAGGTACTCCATAGACAGTTTAGACGCAATTAAAAACATGGCGACTAAAAAAACGTCAAACGAGGACTAATTTCACAGGACTAAACTATTACTTACCTTCAGTTTTATAAATTAAATATAAATAAAAAGATGTATGGAACTTAAAATTAGTTTATTTTGTGAACAAAGGAATCTTACTAATATCATAAACTTGAAAGTTAGTATAGTTGTATGTTTGTTACTCTGTCACGCAAATGCTACTGAACGGATTTGGTACACCGTTGATTAATAACCGGATTTAACATAAAGGAGTTTTTATCCGGAAATTCCCAGGGGATCCAAACTTATGCAGGAGAAACCGAACCGGCGTGTATTTTCTTAGCTCCGTCCCGCCTCCTGACGTCTCCCTGACCTCCGGCAGTCATTATAATCAAAGTTATAACATTATCTGAGGGTGTATTACTCCTATTATCCCGGACAGTGGACAGTACATTAGCAGCAGTATCGGGTTACTCGCCCCCAGTGACGCTAATGACGAGTAGACTAGATAGCAGAGGGTTGATTGAATAACAAAGATTTTTAATAATATTGAATTAATCAGAGGAACTATTAGTCAGTATATATCAGTATAGGGTAGTTGACTAAAAAAAAACTAATTAGTCCGTTAGTCAGATTTCAAAACAAATTCTAGACACGTATTTTTTCATTTTTCATATAAACAAAAAATGAAGACGACACAGTGCGTTGAAAACTAGCGTGACGTCACTGCGCGCTACACTTTTTAGAGAGCAGTGACGTCACCAGCCTCCACTCTCATCTTTGATGCCTTTTATATTTGTCAATTTTTATTGATTTGATAAAACCAAATATACGTATCCAATATTTTTCTCTAAACCGAATGACGGACTAAATAGAATCAATATTTGTTTTTACCCAGGAAACATCCCTATTATCAGTTAGGAAATGCCAACTCCAGCTAGTTTAAAAAAATATGACGTGTAAAAGTGATCAGTGAACCAAATCGCATAATAAACGATTTCATTATTCTTGTAATTTTCAGAAAGTATGACAGTCTGATCTTAAGTTTTTTTTTTTTTTGGATGCGGTGTCTTCACATGACACCTCCCGCTCCGGTCGTAAAATTACGAGGTAATTTTTTCTCACATCTAAATCTATCAGAAACAACTTGTAGTTTCCCTACATATTAGACAAGTTCTTTTAGTTAAACATTGATTGCTGCCGAGATGAAATTATGTATGGTCTTCAGAGTGTATTCCACTAAACGGGGATTTTTGAAGGAAATAAGAAAAACCGTGGAAATACATGAAATAGCCATTTTATATTGGCACTTTTATTTTAATAATAATAATTTATTTCGGACAGTATCCATATTCGGTTAGTACCTACAACAAAAAATCTTAACCCTATGTTAGTAAAAATAATAAGTGTAAAACAATATTTATTTAATTGAGAGCTCAGCCAGACACTCCAGACTTTTTTTTTTTGGGACAAAACCCACCACCCTTTTTCCCACCCACTGCAACTCCTGAAAGCCAGAATCAACAGTGCAGTCCCGGAGAAACGATTCAACTGTCTTGGGTCCCGCAACGAAATTAATCAGAAAAGAATACCGGAGGAGTAAGAAAAAATATTTTTTTCCACTTCCCTCCATAACAAGCAGGAGACAGAACAGAACTAGGCCAATCGGCACAAAGGGACATTATTGCAACTGGGAGAAGCTCAGATTGCCAAGCACCACGGATTAAGTTACTCCAGACAGTCTAACTAGGACCCGCATGAAACTCTGCATTATTTTAGAGTCGATCTTATCAGCGACTAACTTCAAAATGCTGTTTGTGCTCTCCCGTACTCTACGTAGCAAGGAGGCGGTTCTCCTGCGTATAATGGCATGAAAGCCATCAACACGAGATTCCGCAAACCTGCTAGGTACACTACAGAAAAGGGGCAGGCGGAGCAACAACCAGAAACCGTTGTTGTAATGGACTCGTAAGGCACCGAGCGATATCTGTGTATAACAAAACCACAGACTGTTCGTGTAAAAAGTTTGGCAGTACGATTTAAAAAGTATTTTAAGCCATCATCATCATTCTCTGAGGGGGACAGATGTGCTTATAGGATACCCGTAATTCAAACTGAAGTTGTAGGAGGCTTTATTACCATCAACGGGACACAAAAAAGAACCGGACTGTTATTGAAAAATTCCTGATAGATAAACCTAATAAAAATGCCCAAAATGGGAATCAAATATAAGTAAAACATACCAAAATACCCCACGCGGCAGTAGAGAAACCCTCGTCCACAAAACAAACGTAACATCAAAAGCGCCATATTTACCCATAATACTTAGGAACATGGCCCCTAACAAAGCCCCAAGGATGACCATAATGCAGTAATTATTGCACTTTGTATTTTCGTGCCATCAGCAACGTGGCCCGCGGGCGAAGAGACGGAACCAAGAACGTTTCTGTTACCCTCTTCACAAATTAAACGTGAAACAAAGCGAAAAATTTAAAAATGCACGCTTCAAATTGTTATTTTAAATATATTTCTCCGTTTTAGAAAATGTTTCTTGGTTTTTCTTTCATTAATTTACATAGTTGTGTGTAATGTGGGAGTGAAATTGTAGAGTAATGTTGAATTCAAGTTATTATTCTACTAAACACTTGTTGAAATAAAAGGTCTTGGTTAGCGGTTTTATTTTTTTAAACCCATAGGCGGGCTCGTACTAAAACGGGAAACTGCTGGATGCGGGAGGCGTCGTGGAGATCCTTAGGAGAGGCCTATGTCCAGCAGTGGACGTTTTTCGGCTGAAATAATGATGATGAACACCGTGCTTGCGTAACACATTGCCGCCGAGGACGTCATGATTGACATAAACTCAACTTAAGTTTAAGTTTATTTCTTACAGACAGAAGATAAATATTAATTTAGTCCTGTCAAATTAGAATACTCAATAGACTGTTTAGAAGTGAGTAACACACGAAATACCGGATCTAGCAATAAGTATTGTTGTATCCAAATTTTTGTCAAAGCCACCTTTTTCCCTTCTAACAGGGAATATTTGGATTGAAAGAGTTGGCTTCGAAACATGAAAAAGATTTTCATTCGATGTCAATATTAAAATAACAAAAAACTAATCTATGTAAAAGAATCTAGAATTAAATTTATGTCTAACTCAAGAGTATCAAAATTCAAACAAGTAGATAGTTTACGGCTTTTAAGTTACTACAAAAGAATTTAAAAAAAAAATGCTTGTTGGAAGTAATTGGAAACATAAAAGCAAAATTTTCTCCAACAAATTAGAGAAGAAATTAAATGCCCTGAAGGTGAATGTGCGATGCGTAAACCGAAAAATTAAAAAATAAAACAAAAAGTTAGATAATTATCCTGGGTTCACTAACGCTGAACTAACTTCATTAATTTCTGGATTCGACTAAAATAAACTTTGCCTGTGATCATTCGAGCGTTTATTTCGATGTAAAAAAAACAAAAAAATAATTACTTTTTTTTCTCAAGTTAAAAGTGGTTGGTTTATCCAGAAACGAGTTCGCAATGGATAATCAAAGTGGCCTGACTTGGCGACCTTTTATTTAAGAATAACGTCCTCCACAAACACTATTTCATTGAATTATATTTTCTATAGCAGCGCCCCACAGATTCACTCTCATAAGTTTCCATCCTATGGGATAAAAAGTACCCCATGGGTATCAGGGTTGCCAAATTTCATCCAAGTCCGTGCAATAGTTTTTGCGTCAAAAACGAATATAAAGCTTCCTTCCCTTGGCGTAGTATTGCGCATTTAGCACGATAAGACCAGTAGTATTTATGTAAGTATGTACAAATGACAGGACATTAAGTTACTACAAACTGTCAGATTTCTTTACTAGATTTTAAACTTTATCTCTAAGTCTAAAGCATTAAGGCTCAAGGTTGATTAGGAATGCTTGTCAGTTTCGGATAGCTTGACCTGCTGTCACACAAATATCTACGCAATTAGTTTTATGTTTTCAGTTATATCAAAATAGCAGTGCTTTAAAATCTAGTTTTAATAGACCCGGGGGTAATTGCGGAACACATGAACAGTAGTACTTAATGTCTTTCATTTTGAATTTCAACAACATTCATTGCGTTATACATATTGTTGAGCAGACTATTTTTCCTAACAAATGAAGCAATGCATTAGCGATATCTTTCACAAGTGTTCAGATTGAGTTTGATAGTGTGTTATATTTGGTGAAAAAAGCAACTAAACGGGTAGTTGGATGTAGGTGTTCGACTTTATGAGAGGGAGTGGGCTATAATCGACGCGGGCCCAGTTCGAGTTGATAGATGTCGTTATGGCAGCCACGTCTTCGAATTTTTGTTCCAGTGGACCATTAAATGTGCGTGTTCGACATTTTTCGCGATTGAATGGACGTATGCTGTTGCACTCTACACGTTTTGACGCACACTCTGTTGCTGGGTTGGTGGAAATAAGTGAGACTCCGGTGTGTTGACTTACTTGATATATTCTTCAAAATTTACTAATTACTAAATTAATTCTCGACTACTGTCCAAAAAAAAGTTAAAAGGCAGTTTCTTTTTTGTTATTACTAATTGACATAATAAAGAAAATGGATGTTTTATTACTTAGTAAAAGAAACGTCAAAAGCCAATTTTCTAAAGTAATAAAATCCGTAAGTTGTTACTTAGGTATAGCTCAGGGCAAACAACGGTACTTAAAAAACGAGTGTGCTTATGACCACACGACTGAAGTGAAACTTCTTTCGCACCATCTGTATGTATATATATATATATATATATATGTGTGTGTACAATATATACATGTATACACATTTACATATATTAATTTTCTATAAATATTTAAATTTATTTCATGCTTTCATTTATAAATTAATATTTTTGCATAGACCTCCAATTTAAAAAAAAAAGAAAAGTGGATTCCCTCGGGGCCAAAAGGTCGGGCTCTACCTCCTGAATCAGGGGACCCCAAACTCGGGTAGTCCACGACCTCTGGTTCCCGAGATAATCCACGGGGGGGTGAGGTAACTAAAGGGGGTCGGGGGGGGATAGGGTTTGTGGGGTTGCGGGGGAGGGAGGGGGGGAGGGGGAGAGCGGGCAGTGGATTCCCTCAGGGCCAAAAGGTCGGGCTCCTCCTCCTGATTCAGGGGACCCCAAACTCGGGTAGTCCACGACCTCTGGTTCCCGAGATAATCCACGGGGGGGTGAGGTAACTAAAGCGGGGGGGGGGGTGTTGGGGGGGTTAGATTTCGTGGGGTTGCGGGGGGTAGGGGGAGGGGGAGAGGGGGGAAGGGGAGAGGGTGGAGTGGATTCCCTCGGGGCCAAAAGGTCGGGCTCCTCCTCCTGATTCAGGGGATCCCAAACTCGGGTAGTCCACGACCTCTGGTTCCCGAGATAATCCTCGGGGGGGTGAGGTAATCAATGAGGGGAGTCGGGGGGTGTTCGCAGCGTCATGTTCTCGAAGAAATTCATAGTTCTTAATCAATCAAGGTACTTAGCTTAATAATTGAGCTTATGAGGCTCGAAAGCAATTTGTACTTTGTGTCCAATTATCGTATTGTGACGATATCTTCTTCTATACTTTCAATTATATCAGAAATGTTCAGCAAAAATATATAAAACAATATAAAAGCCAGAACAGAACGAAATTTATAAATTATTTGTGCTCTTAGGTAATCAATTGTTAACAAATCTTAAAAAGATCCAAAAAATATATATTGCCTACGGCGAGATGCGAACTCACAACTTCATACTCGACTCAATTGTTAACAAATCTTAAAAAGATCCAAAAAATATACATTATCTTCGGCGAGATGCGAACCCACAACTTTATACACGGCATGTCATGCAATATTTACATGTGCCAACTGCTTCGTTGTATTACAGACGAAATAGGACTATACTTTGCTTTCCGTTCGCCTTGCCCGATCATTTTTGTAATATTTTTCGTAACGCTTTCGCGAGTTTACTCCCCAAGTCAAGCGTGCCTAAAGAAGTTTCACTTCAAAAATATTATCTAAAATAATATAAAAAAACATCAACGAAGTCCTTAAAAAAAGGTTCACTATCACATTTAAGTAGCAAAAACTAAAATAAAAAAAAATAAAACATAGTCATCTACCAGATCCAGAATGTCCAGACACAAGACAAAACCTTGTTACAAAATCCCTTCAGGATAAAATCTAACTTTAATAAAGAAAAATAAATGTCAATACTATTAGTTGGTTCCTTGTTACTTAAACATGACCTCGGATTACGCCGCGGGCGAGTCTGGACGTACCTTTAATGTTGAACTACCCAGAGGGGAAGAGAGGGGTAGGGAAAAAAACTGATTCTGACGTATGAATAATCTGGGGATAAAATTTTTTATTCCTTTGTATTCAATGCAGGATCAAAATTAAATGTTGTTTATTTAATACAAGCGGCGCCATGCGGTTTCGCTCGCATACATTTTGATTCTGTGGGAAAATCCGGTTTAAAACTATCCTATGTGTTAAACCAGGTTATAAACCACATGTTTACCTAATTTCATCCAAATTAGTTCAGTAGTTTTTATGTGAAGCATCGCAGCATTGCTGTAAAGCATCTATTTGTTGGGTTAGCCTTTTTTGTTGTTGTTTTTTATTTTTTGTGTGTTTTCCATAATGGACGCTCTTAGCGTACAATATATTTCTGCATCGTCCTCACACGATTGATTTCTAAATGAATGCTGTAATCAAATATTTGTATCAATAGCTTGATAATTTAAAAGAGTGTCCATGGAGTTTCTTGCCCGTTCTTCTCCATAGGTACCTACTCTTTGGAATGGGCGACTAGCTTCACCTTACTGACTGACCGACCTTCTGACAATTCAAAAGTGCCTGTAACTGGTTTATTTGAAATACATGCTTTGATTTGAAGGGGACACTAACATCTTCACAAACTTTCGTATTTAAGTAGGTATAATATATTAGCAGAATTAAATTATGAACAGTGATTAAGAGGGGACTCTAGTGCCGAGGAATTTGGAAAACAGGTATTTGAAGAAACTATTGCCGTCGCACTGCTTCCAACCTCTCCCGGTAAAGTGCGAAAGGGACAGTTGCAGCTCAGGCTGATTTTACCTACAAAAATGTTGACCAAAAGATGTTTCGTATTCCGCTGTTTTCTTTTTCAAAACACGACTATACCAATTAATTTTGTATCAAAATTTAGAGGAAAAGCATATCTATGTTTCTATTATTTTCTTTTTTGTCAAAAACCTTTGTCTAATAGTCATCAAGGTAAAAATGGATTATTTTTTGCGATTTTGAGTATCGTATTTCTTTTAATCAAAATCAAATGCACGTATAATCACGATGTAAAATTGTATAAAAAAAATAATAGCCCATAAAGCATTATCCACGAAGAAAACAGCGGAATACGTTTGTATAGAGAAATCACGACTAGAGTTCCCTCTTAAGAATATATTAGCAGATCTACATATATAGAGAAAATAAAGTTAAAATATCTTGAGTTTTGGCGGGAAAGTCAAGCTGAGTGTCACGCTCATTTTTCATTGGACTTTTAAAATTATTTATAGTGTCGTTTACTAAATAAAAGTGTGTGATTTATTTAGTTAAAACAGTAAATAATTCATAGAGAACATCATGACTTTGTCTCAAACCTCCCTCGTAAGACGGTTCACGCGGCCGTCTTTTTCGACATGAATAATTCATTACGTGACATTGGCTAAATGCACAAACCGTGCGAAGCCAAAAAAAAGAAAGAAAACAGAAAGAAATTGATTTCTTTGTCACAGAAACATGAGAACAAAAGGATAATGGGTTATTTCTGTTCCCAGGTTTGGTTCAAAATTAAGTTGAATATTCAGGTTGTTTATTATGCACCCAAGTGCTTGATAGGGCATAAAATAAGAGCAGGTCAATATTTAATTAGCATTTGCGTATTCGGGATCGTAGTCGTGGTGGCCTAGTGGTTGAAATACCAGCCTCTCAAGTATGAGTGCGCGGGTCGATTCTAGGTCAGGCAAGTACCAATGTAACTTTTCTAAAGTTATATGTACTTTCTAAGTATATCTTGGACACTAATGACTGAAGGTGAAGGAAAACATATTGAGGAAACCTGGACTTTAAGTCTGAAATCGCCAACCCGCTTTGAGCAAGCGTGGTGATTACGCTCAATCCTTCTCTGTATGAGAGGAGACCTGTGACCAGCAGTGGGACGATAAAAGGTTGATAATGATGATGATGATTCGGGATCTGCACCCTAATTACGAAATGCGCTATTATTATCAGTCAATCGCGCTAAATAAAACAGTAGAAATTCAACTCTTGTTTGTATCTAATCCAGTTAAAGTTATGGTTTAGTTTCGATCACATTTCGTATCGCGCTAAAGTTTCAAGTTCGGTTGAAGTAAAATCAATGTAGGTATGAGTGATACATTTCATCAGATATACAGTATGATAAGAAAACCCTGTCCGACCCATAAGGATAATAAAGGTTAGGTAAACACATGACCAAATATAATATAAAATTTTACGAAATCATCATAGTACCAATACAAATGAATTTTGAAATAATATTTTTTCCCGCGAATTAATTCCAACTTCCCCGAAATTTGGTAATTTTTAAAAAAGTGACAACACCGGTATTATTATGAGCGAATAGCGATGCGATCACGTGCCGCGTGCCCTGCCGCCCGCTATCCGCGGAAGGGTGGTAACGCACATGTATTAAGTTACCTCTTTTTGCGTAATAATATTAATTTTTAGGGGGATTTTTTTTTTAAGTTTAGCCCGGTTTTGTATGCATTAGTAGAATCAGTTATCGATACCTAACAACACCTTCACGGGTCGGACAGGGTTTCCTAACATACTGTATATACCTTGTCTTCATATTTAATTGTGTGTACTTAGTTTAGTTAGATTTTCCTGTACGACTCACAATAAACATTTTTTTTTTCTTTCTTTCTCGTCTTCATTTTGAATAAAACCTTTCGTAGTAATTCGTTGCTTAGTTATCCGAGCAAATTTTTGTTACAAACTTTCGTATTTAAGTATAATATTAGCAGAATTAAATTATGAACAGTGATTAAGAGGGGTCTCTAGTGCCGAGGAATTTGGAAAATAGGTATTTGAAGAAACTATTGCCGTCGCGCTGCTTCCAACCTCTCCCGGTAAAGTGCGAAAAGGACTAGCTAGACAGGCTAGTTTTACCTACAAAAACGTTGACCAAAAGACGTTTCGTATTCCGCTGTTTTCTTTTTCAAAACACGACTATCTCAATTAATTTTGTATCAAAATTTAGAGGAAAAGTATATCTATGTTTCTATTATTTTCTTTTTTGTCGAAATCCTTTGTCTAATAGTCATCAAGGTAAAAATGGATTATTTTTCTCGATTTTGAGTATCGTATTTCTTTTATTCAAAATCAAATGCACGTATAATCACGATGTAAAATTGTATAAAAAAAATAATAGCCTATAAAGCATTATCCACGAAGAAAACAGCGGAATACGTTTGTATAGAGAAATCACGACTAGAGTTCCCTCTTAAGAATATATTAGCAGATCTACATATATAGAGAAAACAAAGTTAAAATATCTTGAGTTTTTGCGGGAAAGTCAAGCTGAGCGTCACGCTCATTTTTCATTGGATTTTTAAAATTATTTATAGTGTCGTTTACTAAATAAAAGTGCGTGATTTATGTAGTAAAAACAGTAAATAATTCATAAAGAACAGTGAAATATCGCAGCATAGAGACCACATCATGACTAAGTCTCAAACCTCCCTCGTAAGACGGTTCACGCGGCCGTCTTTTTCGACATGAATAATTCATTACGTGACATTGGCTAAATGCACAAACCTTGCGAAGCAAAAAAAAAGAAAGAAAACAGAAAGAAAAATTGATTTCTTTGTCACAGAAACATGAGAACAAAAGGATAATGGGTTATTTCTGTTCCCAGGTTTGGTTCAAAATTAAGTTGAATATTCAGGTTGTTTATTATGCACCCAGGTTGCTTGACAGGGCATAAAATAAGAGCAGGTCAATATTTAATAGTAGTTTATGAAACTTTTACATAATGAGGGATATTATGCACGAGTGTGATTTTAAAAAACGAGCGAAGCGAGTCATCAACAACATCATCAACGCGCACTCGCCAAAGCGCGCGCAGCCACAGATAAATAAAAAAATGAAATAGTGCTATCTATGGTTTGTAACCTGTACGGTAATGAAAAAAAAAAATATTATAACATTATTTTGTTAGAGAAATAATGTTATAATTTAATTTTTCAATTTCCTTTCGATATACTATGGGTAAAGTACGTCAATATAAACTCCTATTTAGTTTTATATTTTTAATTTTTTGATATGCGAGTAGATAAAATATTAATTAGCATTTGCGTATTCGGGATCTGCACCCTAATTACGCAAAATGCGCTATTATTATCAGTTGGAATCACGTCGAAGCAAATCTTGCACGGTTAGCAGAGCTTACTCGGTGGTAGGCCATAACATCGGCTGCCGGCAGAAGTTACCACCCACCAGAGTCACCCACAAAGTCTTGCCGTCAAGCGATTCGTTGTGTTCCGGCTTGATGTCTGGCGAAGCCCTACGGAGGACGGTTCTGAGCAGTTGTGTTGCGATGTGTGCCGGGTACGATGCGCTAAGTGTTGTTGTGACGGGAGTTTGGTCGTGGAGGACCTCCAGATCAATCTCCCTCTGGCGCAGCATCGTTGGTCGTGTTGTTGAGTTTACATTGCATCACCTGGCTCAACTGCCTTCTTCATTCCTATTCACTAAATTTTTTTAGTGAATAGGCTAAATAAACTAGCGCGCTTTACCATCAACGATTGCATCACTACTTACCATCAGGCGGGATTGCGCTCAAGCACTAGTTTATAATTATTAAACAGTGGTTAAGGTATTGACTGCTGCGCTACGTGTCGCGGGTTCGATCCCCGCACAGAATAAATATTTATGTGACCTAGTTGTTCCGGGTCTGGATGTTTGTGTATGTTAATTATTGTAAACTTATATGTTTATAACGCACCCACGGCATTGGAGAAAGTTCTGGAGTGAGACAAGGTTTAAAAAAAAAATCTAATCCATTGCACCAAAAATACCGAAAATGTGTCTGCTCAAATACGTAAAAAGCACAATGAATGCTGTTGAACTGTCAAAATGAAATTCATTGCTAGTGATAGTGGATTATGCAATTACCCTACAGCTTCCAATCGCTCCAGAAGCAGTTAAATACTTGGACTTTACATGCAGCGACGGAGGGGTCTCGGTAAGTAAAGATAGTCACCAATTCACGATCCGACCGACCTAATGGTAGCTTAACCTAGGGGGTAATCGCGCCAAATAAAACAGTAGAAATTCAACTCTTGTTCGTATCTAATCCAGTAAAAGTTATGGTTTAATTTCGATCATATTTCGTATCGCGCTAAAGTTTTAACTTCGGTTGAAGTAAAATCAAAGAATGAGTGATACATTTCATCAGATATAATAATTAAAACTAAATAAATTTTATGAAAATCTAAACGTTTACACGTAAGTTTGACATGGCATAGAAAAAGCTTTATTTCAACTTTTTCATTTGACAACGGTTACGTTCCAATTGCGATCCAGTTATGGTTAAACCGTTAGCGCGATACGAAACATAACAAAACTTATGGTTTGGTTACGATCCAATTCTGTTTATGTTGAATTATTTTAGCGCGATTACCCCCCTGATCGATTGACCCGTGCGGCTGTGTGCTCACTATGGATGATCGATATTTGAAAAACATCGATGTAAATATCAAATTAAAAGTATCGATGTACGATAAATATCCATTGAAAACCATCGATGTTTTCGGTAACAAATAAAACTGTCTACTAAGTATATTTTATGAAACGTGTTTAATGAAAAAAAATCACTACCAGTATTTCTTGGTAATATCTTATTTATTGTCTTTTCAGAAATGCAAAAATAACTATTCGTATGGCTTCTTCTGATTTCGTTGAACAGTGTCATTTAGTGGAAAATAGTTAACTCTCTAACTAGATAGTTGAACTTAGTGCATCCAAGCATACTAGAAGGCGCCCTAAAGTATTATTGGCCTTTCGATATTTTAATCTTATAACATCGAAGTCAAAACATCGTCGTTTTCCAGCTATACAATGATGAATATCGAACTTCCCTAGTGCTCACCTCTGGATTTCAGTGTATCCAATAAAAGAAGCTAAATTCCTCCGAATCCAACAGTACACTGCAAAGCTGCCTCGAATCTAAGTGTAACGATGTGAGTAAAAGCCAAACCACTGCTTATCCCAACAAAACACGAGATGACGAGACATCGCCGAGTCTGCGTTTGTCAAGCGAATGATTAATGCGTTCAGCCATTTTGTTTCTTTTTCCCGCCCTTTGCAGTCGGCGGCGACTTTCATCACGTCAAGATGTTGGAGTCTAATTGTGTGAATTAGCTCGGTGTGCACTTGAGAATCGAAAAGGATAAGCAGTTTTAAAAGAATACTGTTCTGATTGTATTTGCTTTTAACGTCCCTGAACCTCTTTTTTGGTTGGGAAATCATCAAATGTCCTCGAAGGTGCGTGTCAGACTTTTAATGACTAAAACCCACCCGTGTTATTAACTTGCCTATGTATCAGAGATTACGTGGATCTTCACCATTTCTTTCGAATAACCATCGGCGTTAGCAGGGAGAGTGACTAACCATCTGAACTCCACAATACAGTTACTGTGTAATAGGCTATGGTAAGACGGGTTGCTTTAAGAGCAGTGGTAGACCACATCGGCTGCCGGCAGAAGTTACCACCCACCAGACAAAGTCTTGCCGCCAAGCGATTCGTCGTGTTCCGGCATGATGTCTGGTGAAGCCGTACGGAGGACGGGTCTGAGCAGTTGTGTTGCGATGTGTGCCGGGTACGATGCGCCTAATGTTGTTGTGTTGGGAGTTTGGTCGTAGAGGGTCTCCACATCAATCTCCCTCTGGCGCAGCATCGTTGGTCGTGTGGTTGCGTTTAACATTGCATCACCTCGCTCAACTGGCGTCTTTTTTCCTATTCGCTCAGTTTTTCTGAGTTACCATCAACGATCGCATCACTGCTTACCATCAGGCGGGATTGCGGTCAAGAGTTAGTTTATAATTATTATTATTAGTTGCAGGTTTAATCGCCTTTAAACAAATAAACTTTTCATCTTTACTACTGTTATATAATAGATGTTTTATATACAGGATAACTGATTCATCACAGTTCACTCTTTGACTTGTGCGGCATGAGACGCATTCGAGACGCTACGCTTTTTATCTCTTCAATTCTTCATGGGAACAGTTTAGCTGTATAAAAAGCGTTGTCAAGCCAGTAGTCAGTGGATAAATGACGTTTTATCTTATTTAACAAATTAAACTTCGGTTTTTGCTTCTAAGTAAATTAGATTAGCGTTTCTTGGAAGTTAGGACTTGTTGCAAAAAATAGTAGGTTGCTTTTTTAGGGAAATTAAAATTATGTAATTGCTAGGTAATCTTCATCTATTTTTGTTACCTCAATAGGGATGTTTTGTGTTACCTAAATATTGAATACGTATATTATGTTTTATCGAATGAATAAAAATTGAAGAACAGGAGTGGGGTCTTTTGACGTCACTAGAAACTAAAAAGTGTAGCATGGAGTAAAGTCACACGAGTTTTTAACGCACTGTATAGTCTTAATTTTTTGTTTATATGAAAACAGAAAAAATACGTGTCCAGTATTTTTTGGAAATGTAGATGACGGACTAATTAGTTTTTTTCAGTGAACTACCATATTGTCCAATACTAGGAATTATTCCTGTATTGTGGGTGCGTTTAATAAAATTTAAACTCATACACAAACAGCCACACCCAGGAATAACCATACAAATATTGTTCCGTGCCGCAATCGAACCCTCGACACGCAGCAGTTGATCGCTCAGCCACTACACCAGTCGTGTCTTTGTCAGATTTATCGTCAAATTTCTGTGGCTACGACTTCAATCCCGTGTCTTTCATTAATGTTTTGTGTTGGAGGTTTTATTACCTGTGATGATTAATCCTGGCAGTTTTCTATACGTCAATCTAATTGAAATCTGTTATAGATGTCTGGTTGTTCTTTTTATTACAAGAAAAAAGATGTGTGCTTTTCATATGCTATAAAATATACTGTGTTTATTAAATTAAATGATATTTATCTTATTGTTTATAATATTTTGCCTAGCCTTTTTAACACGATTTTATTATCTTTACCTGTACCTATGTAACTGCATATTTGTTTGTTTGTAACAGAAATCTTCGGACCCAATTTTCACGGATACATTTTTTTTTTAAAGCTTAATTTACAGACGACAGCAGGTCAAGCTACCCGAAACTGTTAAATATTCCCAATCAACGTTGAGCCTTAAAGCTTTAGCCATAAAGTTAAAAATCAAATAATAACACATCGTAGTACCTTGACGTGCTGTGGGTCTGTAGTCTGTACATCAAGATTCGTTGCCAATTAACTAATTTAAAGTTAATACTTCACTATTACTGAAAAAACCAAATTAAATAAAGCTGAAGAGATTTTTTGTTTGTTTGTTTGAACGCGCTAATCTCAGGAACTACTGGTCCGATTTGAAAAATTATTTTTGCGTTGGATAGCCCCTTAATCCAGGAAGGCCTTAAGCCTAGTGTACACCTGAGACAAAACAGTCTCGAGAGTGGTCATGAGACTCGATTCGCTAGTGGAAAAGGCCCTGAGAGCAGTATCGGAGACAAGTCCGAAAATGTCTCCGAGAGCCCAGCGGTCACAAGTGGAAATGCAATTTCTTGCTCTCGCGACTCGGTCTCCAGTCTTCCGTCAGTGCCGGAAGACTTTTGGAGTCTCTGAGACTTTTGAGTGTCGCGTTTGTATTTGTGTTCCGATTTTCTCCGTGTTGTGTTCTCAATATGGCTAGTGGGCATTGTAAAAGTAGGGAATGGTCGGACGAGGAAGTGATGGACCTCATTCATCTTTACGAGGCACAAGAATTTCTGTGGAACGTCAAGCACAAATGTTATCGGAATCGTGAAAAAAAAAATGAACGCCTTTGACGAAATTGCAAATCGAGAAGGCTTTCAAATTGCACTGCAGACATCCTGATGAAATTGCGAAACTGTTGGGCATTCTCCAATTTTAACTCACTCACGAGTGTGGAACAAGCGCCAAATTCGATCCGCCGATCCACCCACTTCCTCACCCAACACTCCCTTTTTCTGAATTTTCGCTTTTTCGACAACTTCAACGCCACTATCAAAGCGAAAGCTTGCTCCATCTCCATCGTACACGAGCACTGGAAAAGAACCGTCTCCCGACTGCTGGACTGCTCTCAGTGCTCAGACTCTCAAGTGGAAATAGAATATTGGAGGTCTCGAGACTCCCGCGGTCTCCGAGTCTCAAGAATCGGTCTCGAGAGCGAATGCGGTCTCAGATGGACATCCCCTTGAGATTGGTCTCGAGACTTTCTCTCGAGACTTTGTCTCACGTGTCCACTAGGCTTTAGGCTATATAACATCACGCTGCGACCAATAGGAGCGGAGCATATAAAACATAGAATAATAATAATAATCTGAATACCATCTCCCTGATTGAGTAACACACTACCAATCACCGAATCAGTTTGAAGGGCAGTGGGCAATCATGTTTGGGCAAATAAAATTTCTTATTCTTAAGGATACTGCTAATCCATTGCTTCATTTGTTAAACAAAATTGCCTGCGAAAGAACGTAAATAACGTAATGCATGTTGTTTAACTGTCGTATCTTAAGCAATTTCACTGCTGTATTTAACATTGGGCGACTGACGGAGGGATTCGATATGTACCTAATGAATGGCTACGAACCGACTGCGATAAGCGTAGCGTAGTTATCATGTAGCCACGAGCCACTTACTATATTTTCTTTTATAATTAAGGGGTGTATCTGACATCGACGCACAAACGCGTACCATCGATCTAGTAAATGACTCTGAACCCCCCAGTGGTGGAATTTTACGTCGGCTTTTTCATGATTTAAAAAAATATAATATGAAGTTTTTATCACTTTAGACCGTTCATAATTGCTATAATTTTATAACTACACAAAAAAGCGCAATGAAAACAAAACTCAAAAAACTATCTTACCAGCTGATTTAATAGAATTCACATCAGGGATCAACGTCATACCTACAAACTCGCACGGCGGCACGCTTGCAACGTTCAAAGGCCGAGCCGACACATTTTGTAAAACACTGCGATTTCTGTAACCGCTCATTAACGACATAAATGACTATCACAATTTTATTAGTGGCATGCGGTCTAGCCTTTTTGCGAAATTTGCGTTACGATGTCAGATACAGCCTGTATAAACTACTGCTTGAGCGCAATCCCGCCTGATGATAAGCAGTGATGCAATCGTTGATGGTAAAGCGCGCTAGTTTATTAAGATCCTATTCACTCTAGCCTTCAAGACACTTACATTATAGTCCGACGGAAACACCACCGCTGGCAAATTGTTCCACTCCCTCGATGTACGCGGTATAAAAGACGTGGCGCTCCTAAGGTTTATTTTATACCAAATAAAATAAACCTCAGGATCTTTTAGAAGTCGGTTATAAAGAAAAGGAACCATTTATGAGATGACAGCAACTGATGATATTCCAAGAAGAGCAGACATTAATTCATATTGCCTCACAAACTTCAAACGCAGACTAAGCCCTTGTAGGCACGGGATCTCTTTAGCGAACATTAGATTCTCAACACTCGTCTTAGCGCCGAGAGTTCAAAACCCAATGGTGCGCTTTTAACCCGCTAGGGATGCGCTGTTGGACTCTCAAAGCTCAGTTCAAGGCTGAAAGTTCAAAATCGGATGTCCGTCTTTCTACGTACCGGAGACTAACTGCCGACAAATAAACAATGGAGAGATAATGTTTGGATTTGAAACTTTCGTTTGAACCTATTTGAGTTAACCTTGTTCGTATCTAATTGTGATGTTTCTTAGAATGGTTACATAAGGGTAAGATAACCCTTTGGTTTAGTGGAAGCAAGCGCAACTCTTGAGCATGTTCTGGGTTCCGGCAGAAGTTACCACCCACCAGACAAAGCCTTGCCGCCAAGGGATTTGTTGTGTTCCGGCATGATGTCTGGTGAAGCCGTACGGAGGACGGGTCTGAGCAGTTGTGTTGCGATGTGCGCCGGGTACGATGCGCCTAATGTTGTTGTGTTGGGAGGTTTGTCGTGGAGGGTCTTCAGATCAATCTCCCTTTGGCGCAGCATCGTTGGTCGTGTTGTTAGGTTTAACATTGTATCACCTCGCTCAACTGCCGTCTTCCTTCCTATTCGCTCAGTTTTTCTGAGTGAATAGGCTCTTAATAAACTAGCGCGCTTTACCATAAACGACCGCATCACTGCTTACCATCAGGCGGGATTGCGGTCAAACGCTAGTTTAGAATTATTAAAAAAAAAAAGTTCACTCATCCTCAATAGAAAAAAGAAAAGCCTTTAAACAATTGGAATCATTAGCATTCAAAACTGTCTCCAAAGCCTGGAGCACAGGCGCAGAGTGGCCAGCCTATCTGTGTTCTATAGGATGTATTTTGGAGAATGTGCAAGGGAACTGCATGACTTAATTCCTCCATTCGGTCAACCCATCGTACGGCGAATATTACGTTGTTGTCACCACTACGATCCAGACGAAGCGTTTCGCCTCATCTTTTATACCGCGTACGTCGAAGGACTGGAACAATTTGCCAACGGTTTACCATTAACGATCGCGTGGAGTTTTGAACATTTTAATTTAACCTCTAAATAAAGGCTGTCTCTGACATCGACGCACAAACGAGTACCATGGATCCAGTACATGATTCTGAATCCCCCAGTGGTGGAATTTTTCGTCGGTGTTTTTCTGATTAAAAAAAAGTAATATGCAGTAAAATTTAATTAATTCGCTAATTACACAAAAATGCGCAATGTGAACAAAACTCGAAAAACTATCCTATCAGCTGATTTAATAGATTTCACATCAGGGGTCAACGTCATACCCACAACCACGCGCGGCGGCACGCTTGCAACGTTCAAAGGCCAAGCCAACACATTTTTTAAACACTGTGATTTCTGTAACCGCTCATTAACGATATAAATGACTATCACAATTTTATTAGTTGCATGCGGTGTAGCCTTTTCGCGAAGTTTGCGTTACGATGTCAGATACAGCTTGTATACAGCGCGTTTTACCATTAACGATTGCATCACTACTTACCATCAGGCGGGACTGCGGTCAAGGACTAGTTTATAATTATGTATATATAAAAAAATCGATAATCCATTCCTCTATTTGTTCGAAAAAAAATTCTCTATTTGTATTCAAGAAGGTAAATCTCGCAATGAACGTTGTTGATCTGTCAAAATGAAAGCCATTGCTACTGATAGATAGTGTGCAACCTTACTGGACGGGTGTAGTGTCTAGCGGGCAACTGCCCAATTAATTGTGTGGGGCTTTTGGATTATGTCTTCTGACTTGCGTCTGAACTCTACTTACGCGTGTAGAATTTTACGTGCCATTAGTACTTATACATATACGCGTAGTACGCACGTGTTTTTCCATAAAAAAATTCTCGATAAAGTAAAAATAAACATTTATAAAGAAATGTCCAAAAATATACAGGTCTAGTCATAGTAGCGTTAAAATAAATATTTAAGACAAACGGATTACTATAGCAAAAACAGCGAGACGCTTCTTTTGACACTTTTTTGTGCCATGTTTTGACACTTCGCTACCAAAAAAGTTACCGAGCGCAGCTGTTGACGGGACAGGAATAGAACTGTTTAGATTTTTCTCTTTTCGGTATAAATATTGTCGTGGCAAGCAATCTAATTTCAGCAGCGGGTTAAGGGATGAAGAATTTGGAGTTTCAAGGGTTTAAAGATAAAAGGTTTTGGTTAATACTTTCTTGCGCTGTTAGCGAATTATGCTAATTGCAACCCGTGGGGGTAGTAATTAACATAATGTGATAACAGCCCAGCCTTTTCAGAAGTGGTCATCGTGTTAACGGTTCAGTAGCTTCAATATTTTCACGATTCATCGTGGCTGTGGATTGATTGCCGCTGCCTTCTTTTTGGTTTTGAAATCATCAAATGGCCTCTCACTTCCTTGGCTGTCATCGGTATTGATATCTCACTTGAAATGATCGGCGGTGACTGATTACAAGATGAAGGAAAACATCTTGACGAAACTTGGATTTTAAGTCTGAATTCGCCAACCCGCATTGAGCAAGCGTGGTGATTACGCTCAATCCTTCTCTGTATGAGAGGAGACCTGTGCCCTGCAGAGGGACGATAAAAAGGTCGATGATGATGATGATCGGCGATGTATATCCAACAGCTACTCTGGCCTTGATCCAATTAATAAAGCGAAGTGATATCATTTAATAAGCCCATATGAATCAATTTTTCCCCCCTTAAAGCAACATACAGCGGGTTATTAGACAACCATCAATCAATCAGATGAATTAAAATAACGCATTGATGTCAATTGCGTCCACAATCATATCCAGTGGCTTGATTGAACAACAATCAAAAACGATCGGGGCCTTGGGGCGAATGCAGCGCCACTTTGGACGACGGCGGTTTAGAGAACTAAATATATATGTGAAGCATTTGATTTTGACTTTGTGTGACATTGACCTTTGTTACTTTGAGGAATGAGTTTGCTTCTATTATAAAATGGAAAATGAATGTTAGAATGAACACTATTTTGGACTCTTAAATTAATTTAGATATAAAATCAAAGAAAGAAGAAAAACAAATTACAAAGACAATGGCTCGGATTTGTTTTCCGATTGAATTATTTTCCTGCTCACAAATTAAAATTAAGTTCAGTACAGTCCAACAATCGGTCTAACTTTAATGCTTCGATGTCGCCTTCGGGTTGCGGAGGTCAGACGGCAGTCGCTTCACGGAAAATATTGAAGTTTAGCCAAAATCAGCAGTTAGACTGGTAAAGCAGACCCCAGACTTCAAAGCTGAAAAAGCTTCGGATGCAACTGGCATTAACGCTGAGATGGTGATGATGATAAATGTAAAAATTAGAATTTCTACAATTATATTTGTAGCTAAATGTTTGTAGATAAGGGTTAAAGTAATAGCCGGCCTTATCAGTCAGTAATCGCACTTATCATATGGCCCAAATCAGCACCTCGATAAATAAACATTACCAGACTTCCCTGAAAACACGCCATATTATCTAAAGAGTTCCTCTCAACATAAATAACTACACTCTTAACGACGGGAATGACCGCGATGCCAAATCGATTGTTTTAACGGGGACAGAGGGTGGCAAGCAAAAATTATAAATTCCCACCCCGAAACATCGCGACCCCGTGACCTTTTCCTTTTTTTAAGCGATGTAAGCAGAAAAATCTTGCTACCGCTCAACGAGAGTCAAGAGGCGTAGGGAAGGGCACGGTCTTTATCGACATACAGTGATATCATATCGATATACAACTAAACTAATTTTAATTTACATGCACCTTTTTCTTTCCATTTCTTTAAGAAAAGGACAGAAGATAAAATGTCAGTTTAATCCTGTCAAATTGAGGTACTCCATAGACAGTTTAGTTTAGATTTGGGCAGGTGCTGCTAAGTGTCACCTGGCCACTTTGTATTGTGTGGAGAGGCGTGCGAAGAGGCTAATAGGTGACCTTGATTTAACTCGAGTTGGTCTCCAAAGCCTAGAGCACAGGCGTAGAGTAGCCAGCCTTTCAGTGTTCTATAGGATACATTTTGGGAAGTGTGCGAGGGAATTGCACGATGATTTAATTCCCCCATCTCCGTTCCACCATCGGACGACCCGTCGTAAGGCGAGTTTCCACCCTTATGTTGTTAACACCTCTACGATCCGGACGAAGCGTTTCGCCTCCTCCTTTATACCGCGTACATCGAGGGACTGGAATAATCTGCCGGCGGCGGTGTTTCCGTCGGACTACAATTTGAGTGTCTTCAAGGCTAGAGTGAATAGGCTCTTAATAAACTAGTGCGCTTTACCATCAACGATTGCGTCACTGCTTACCACCAGGCTGGATTGCGGTCAAGCGCTGGTTTATATTTTAATTAAAAAAAATTAAAAAAAATGGCGACTAAAAATACGCCAGTTTACGTCAAGAGCGCACTCATTTGTCAGGTCTAAACTGGCATTTTATCTGCTGTTCTTTTCTTAAGGAAATGGAAAGAAAAAGAAGCACATAACTTAAAATTAGTTTAATATGTGAACAACAGAATCGGCGCCAGTATCGAATTTGCAGAATTAAAACTTCAAGAGATTAATGATATGTAAGTATACAGTATGTTAAGAAAACCCTGTCCGACCCATAAGGATTGTGGAGGCATGAGGAACAGGGAGTAAAGTTCACTCATACTCCATAGAAAAGGGAGGATCCTCCG
The DNA here is from genome assembly GCA_037179545.1 of Sesamia inferens. Lineage (NCBI taxonomy): Eukaryota > Metazoa > Arthropoda > Insecta > Lepidoptera > Noctuidae > Sesamia > Sesamia inferens. The sequence continues at coordinate 10,380,050 of CM073951.1, read as the reverse complement.
ACCAGACGGGTGTTATGTCTGGCAGGCACTTGCCCGATGGTTGAAATTGGCAAGTTGTATGTATGCTAATTGCACGGTAAACTCCGATTGCGAGATGTAGAATTCGTGTGACGTCAGTATGACGCGTCGTTCATTTTGTGGCGTTTGTAGGTACCGCTACAGGATAATAAAGGTTAGGTAAACACATGACCAAATATAGTATAAAATTTTACCTAATCATCATAGTACCAATACAAATGAATTTTGAAATAATCTTTTTTTCCCGCGAATTAATTTCAACTTCCCCGAAATTTGGTAATTTTTAAAAAGTGACAACACCGGTATTATTATGGGCGAATAGCGATGCGACCACGTGCCGCGTGCCCTGCCGCCCGCCCCCCGCGGAAGGCTGGTAACGCACATTTGTGAAGTTACCTCTTTTTGCGAAATAATATTTATTTTTTAGGGGGATTATTTTTTAAGTTTAGCCCGGGTTTGTATGCATTAGAAGAATCAGTTATCGATACCTAACAATACCTTCACGGGTCGGACAGGGTTTTCTTAACATACTGTATAAATACATTTATGATATTATTATTATTACTTTTGTTTGTGTACAAATGTGTGTTGGGGAAGTGAGCGGTTGCACCATTTAAAATAGATCCGATTAGACTGGAGGCTGAACCCAACATCAATTGGTAACGGCTAAGCAGATGATGATGATTTTAATTTTATTTTAACCCGCACTAGGCCAGCGTGGTAGATTGTGGCCCACTCCCTCTCACCGAGAGGAGGCCTGTGTCACAACAGTGGGGAGATTATAGGCTGATAATTTGATACATAATTTGTTTTTTATAAATCAATAACCTTAAATATTTTTCTTGAGTGAATCAAATTAATTTAAAAATATTAGTATCGATATCGATGCCGCCGTCATCCCACCCCTAAGCGCTCACCTGTATAATTTGAAGGGTCCTCGAATGCAGCGCTCTCGAGTCGACCCCTTTACACCGCGTCACCTCTCCATTCTTTGCGCACCTCTAGTGAAACGCCGTTTACTTCATACAAGGCTTAACTCTGCGTGTTTTTGTCGTTTTTTCCTTTGGTTCACGGATACACATTCCCAGTAAATGACTACACATAGGTACGCTAAGTTTGCAGAGTGAAGATTATGTTTTCTACTTTTTTCTGGACACTCGTAACGTTACAGACATTTAGCTCCTGAAGTTCTCAGCTGAGGTGCTCGATCACTGACAAATACTTGTATAGATGTTTTTACTGGCTAGGTCCACTCAAATTTGGGAGGTTCTTTTCTTAAAAGATGTTTGCAAAGTATGTCTGGACTTTGACGCAAGATGTAATACTTGTGGAATAATAGATGATGTGTTAAGTCGTGGTGGCCTAGTGGTTAAAACACCAGCCTCTCAAGTATGAGTGCGCGGGTTCGATTCCAGGTCAGGCAAGTACCAATGTAACTTTTATGTACTTTCTAAGTATATCTTGGACACCAATGACTGAAGGTGAAGGAAAACTTTATAAGTCTGAAATCGCCAATCCGCATTGAGCCAGCGTGGTGATTGATGGTGATTTCCTCAAGATGTTTTCCTTATACTTGAGAGGCTGGTGTTTTAACCACTAGGCCACCTTACCCTACTCGCACTTGGCTGGTTCTTTTTAAAGTTATTACATCAGTTCTAAAAAGAAATCACACCAAGTGAAAAGATTAACCTTTATTGATTATTTTATAAAATGACATTAATGTCACGAAAGTGGAACTTTCAAGTTTTAAAATGTCACTGGTTTAATAAGAAATTGGTTTACTTTGAACGATCGATCATTCTTAAAGTTCACTTTAATTTAAAATGTATTTAAATACAGGTGGAAGTGTGGAGAAAGTTTGGATTGAGAGGCAATTCCCGTATTTTTAGAATCGATCGGCTTGTAATCTGTCCAAAATACCTATAAAGGGTGTATCTGACATCGACACACAAATAAGTACCATGGATCCAGTACATGATTCTGAACCCTCCAGTGGTAGAATTTTTCGTCGGCTTTTTCATGATTTCAAAAAAAATATATATGTCGTTTTTTCACTTTAAACCGTTCATAATTGCTATACTTTTACAACCCAATAAGATTTTAAGATAAAAATTAATTAATTCGCTAATTACACTAAAAAGCGCAAAGAAAACAAAACTCGAAAGCTATATTAGCAGCTGATTTAATAGAGTTCATATCAGGGATCACCGCACGGCAGCACGCTTGCAACGTTCAAAGGTCGAGCCGACAATTTTTTTTAAACACTGTGAATTCTGTAACCGTTCATTAACGACATAAATGATTATCATAATTTTATTAGTGGCATGCGGTGTAGTCTTTTCGCGCAGTTTGCGTTACGATGTCAGATACAGCCTGTATAATCCTCATATTATACAACATTATTTTTTGTACATTGAAAACTCGAAACACGTGACCAGAATTTTTATGTAAAGGATCTATGTACAAAATTTCAAAAATAATTATATCAGAAAAAAAACCACAAAGTCATGAGTTTGTTATTATACATGGTTATTTAAAAAAAAATATGGTCAACACTCGGGCGGGCGGACGGTTCGTTGACCTGTGGTGTCAGCTGTTGCGCGGGCATGCGCACGCGCTGTGTACTATGATCTACCGTAAACTGAACTTGTGCGCTCGGTAACCACACTGCAACAATTTCTAAATGTATTTGGGGAAAAATATAAGTACTTAACATGGTGTAAAAATGATTGGTATCGATTCAGTTGCTTATTCTGGACAAACTATATTCAGGTTTCGTATACAGAAAAAAATATGTTGTATTATGTACACACATCAAAAGTGTCTAGGGATCAAACATTTTTATGAGGATTTCTTGAGATTGAGATGTGGCTTTGTAATTTTTCTGATGAGTCTCGTTTTGGTATGAGACCGGATACAAGACGTATACGACACTGGAGAACCCCTGGACGCCAACAGCGATTAAAATCCTGCCAGGAAGTCCATCCTTATAGTGGTGGAACCATCATGGTATGGGCGGGTATTTAGATCGGCGGAAGAACTGAGTTGATTTGGATCAGAGGCAACCTCAACGCTCAAATTTATGCTGAGACGTCATCGTTCCTCTACAAGTGCAAATCGGTCCCTTATTTCAGTTAATGCATGATAATGCACGACCGAACACCGCAAGAGTTGTAAGACAGACTCTCGCCGCAGCTAACATCAATGTCCTGCCCTGGCCTTCTCAGTCGCCAGACTTGAACCCGATTGAGCATGCATGGGATATGCTACAGAGAAGAGCTCTGCCGAATATGGAGGGTATCCAGTCGCAAGAAGACCTTTTTTTGTTGTTGCAACGAACATGGGCGGCCATTCCACAGCGTGATTTGGATGAACTCATTTTGAGTATGCCAAACCGATGTTCTTGTGTTGTTAGTGTTCGCGGTAGAAACACGGATTATTAATTGTTTAAGTTACCCAATAAAATTTTAGAGAAAACTGTTATTTCAGTCTTTTTTTCGAACTTTTGTGTTAGTGGTTCAAATGTCAAATATCCCTTTATTAGGAAAATGGCAAATTTCTTTATTAATGCAAAGGTGACTTGGTTTATCGTTACTGTGACAAACGAAAACACTTTATTTGATGAATCCTTAAAGAAAATTTTAATTAATATCAATCAGGAGAAAAGTTATTGCAAAAATATATGTTGATCCCTAGACACTTTTGATGTGTGTATTATATGCTATCCAGCATCCCAGTTGCGTATCGCGCTGTTGCAATCAATTGCATCAATTTTGTAGAGAATTGCTAATCCATTGCTCCACATGTTCGGAAATGTGTTAGCTCAACAACGGAAATAACGCAATGAATGTTGTTGAACTGCCAAAATAAAACTCATTGATGGTGTATTCTGCAATTACCTTGTTGAATAGTTTTGTTTTACTTATATTTTAATATTATTTGTTATCTGTTTTTATTTTATTGTCTCTACTATTTTTTTATATTAAGTATATGTGTGTTTCTAAAATGTATGTCGTGTAATGTATCCTTTCTGCCGCACTATGTCATTAATACGCTGTTAAATAGCAAGTTTGCAAGGGTCAAGTGATAAATAAAATCAACGTGTAAACGGTCGCACTTAACACTAATCACGTAACAGCGCAACAGTTTACGCGTCAATTTTACTAATTACTTGACACTTGCACACTACCTACTTAACAGCGTGTAGATGAGCCTTTATGTTAAAAGCAAACTGTAATGTTAGTAGGTGTGTGTAGTAATTTCTTAGTTTCTGTAGAGCAATTTCTTAAACATATTTTTATGCAACTTCCATGACCGTAACAATGTTCAGACGACAGCACACCAATCTACTACAATCTGTCAAATTTCTTTATTAGATTGTCATCTTTATGTCTAAAGCATTAAGGCTCAATGTTGATTGGTAATATTTGTCAATTTCGGGTAGCTTGACCTGCTGGCCTCCGTGCAGTCGTGAGTGTGCGGGTTAGACTGCAGGTCTGTCAAGTACCAATGTAACTTTTCTAAGTTATATGTGTACTTTCTAAGTAATATCTTGGACATCAATGACCGATTACAAGGTGAAGGAAAACATCTTGAGGAAACCTGGACTTTCAAATCTGAAATCGCCAAACCCCATTGAGCAAACGTGGTGATTACGCTCAATCCTTCTCTGTATGAGAGGAGACCTGTGCCCAGCAGTAGGACGATAAAAAGGTAACAATTCAATGCATTTTATACATATTATTATATTTATTACGCATTTTAAAGCAAACTTTAACGTAATCTAAAATATATACGTTACCAAGACAGCTGTCAAAAAAGTGTTGAATGTAACGGACGGGGTATAATTTTCGTCTTTATGCGCAATAGAATTTCCGTGTAAGCAAAAGCGATTGTGATTTAGACTGTATTCTGTATATGTATAGGCAAATAAGCCACAAAGAAATATGACGCAAACAGCAATTTAGGTCGCCAAAAAGTTCTCCATTTCACATAAAACTTGGAGGGGGAAAATCTGCGCCTCCCATAAGTATTTATTAGCTTCTCCATTTTTGATACCGGGCCATAAAGGAGTATTAACATCATAAAACTCTCGTTAAATTCGTACCAGTAATATAGCAGCGTGTGTACTAGGTTCTGGTGCTATCCATGACATGGTACCGCCATTAAGAGACTTCTTAAGCTATTTTTTTGTTAGGAAAATCTTCTGTGTTTGTAAATAATAGGTTTGCATCCTAAAAAATAATTTAATGTCCATCAGATGGATTTATGAAAAATATTGAACACGTATTTTTTATTTTTTCTTTCATTCAAATTCGATTTCTTTCATTCGATTCGTCGTGTTCCGGCATGATGTCTGGTGAAGCCGTACGGAGGACGGGTCGAGTGTTGTTGTGTCGGGTGTTTGGTCGTGGAGGGTCTCCACATCAATCTCCGTCTGGCGCAGCATCGTTGGTCGTGTTGTTGGGTTTAACATTGCACCACCCTTTTTTTTTTTCCGGGGTGGAAATCCTCATAGGATGCCCGCCGCCCTGGGGTGGGCGACGGGGTATGTCAGACTTTTACTGGCTAAAACCACCCCGGTGTATCTTCTATCACGAGCGCGCGTGGGGCCGCGGGAGTCTAAATTCATCCACGGCCCCACACCCTCGTGCTCGTCCATCAATGGGGGGCGGGGACTTCCCCATGTCCCTCGCCCCTGGACCCATTCATGGGGGGCGGAAGAGGGCGTTATCCGCCCTTCCTCGGCGCCCGGTGCGTCTTCTGCGGCCCGGGAAGGGAGTTGATATCTCCTTCTCCCGTTCCGCAGCTTCCTTCTGCGACATCACGTCCTCGCAGAAGGACACCACCGCGTCCCACGACTCTGAGCTGCCGACCATCCTCCGCACTACTGCCGGCAGCGTCAGGTCGTCTCCTACTTCAGTTGTGAGGACACGAACTTTGAGACTTGACTTTGAACTTTGTTCATTTACTCGGTGGTAGGTCATAACATCGGCCGCCGGCAGAAGTTACCACCCACCAGACAAAGCTTTGTCGTCAAGCGATTTGTCGTGTTCCGGCATGATGTTTGGTGAACCGTACGGAGGACGGGTCTGAGCAGTTGTATTGCGATGTGTGCTGGGTACGATGCGCCAAATGTTGTTGTGTTGGGAGTTTGGTCGTGGAGGGTCTCCACATCAATCTCCGTCTGGCGCAGCATCGTTGGTCGTGTTGTTGGGTTTAACATTGCACCACCTCGCTCAACTGCTGTCTTCCTTTCTATTCACTTAGTTTTTTAGGTGAATGGGTTTAATAAACTAGCGCGCTTTACCATCAACGATTGCATCACTGCTTACCACCAGGCGGGATTGCGGTCAAGCGCTAGTTTATAGTTATTAAAAAAAAAAGATGTCGCATGACGTCACGCGTGACGTGGTACAAAATATACCAAGGCGTGACGTAATTAGCCCCCACTCCGTAACTTTAATGCGCTATATCTCAGTAGTTTTTGGTAATTTCGACAAAATAAAAAATATGGGTCTTAATTTTTTTTATTATCTATAAAACGGACTACTTAATTATTTTTTGATTTTCATACCTTGGATATATCCCTATTCCTGCATCGATCACTTATTCACTCGATTCACAATCAGTGTAAAAAAATAGTTGAACTGTACAAACGTAACAACACAGCACTTGGGTGCTTCTTTCATTTAGTACTTACTTTGTAATTCTGACTTTAATGCATGCGTGTAAGGATGAATTTGGTTTGATGTTTGATGTACCCCACAGACTCGGTGGTAAAAAACAATGGCTTTTTGTACTTTGTGATAAGAACTTTATACACTGCACTTAAGGCTGATTTTAAATTAATGTATATTTATTTTCACTCTTAATATTTGTCGACATTTTTGATAAGAGTTTTGTTCGAAACTATGCATCTAGTGTATTAATAAAATAAAACTATCAAAAACTATAAAAAAACCAAATTACATCTAAATCCGTTCAGTAGTTTTTGGGTGGAAGAGTAACAACATTTATTTATACTTGGAAACTTTCGCATGTTTATTATTAGTAGTAGTGTCGTGGTGACCTAGTGGTTAAAACACTAGCCCCTCAAGTATTAGCGCGCGGATTCCATTCCAGGTCAGGCAAGTACCAATGTAACTTTTCTAAGTATATCTTGGACACCAATGACCGATTACAAGGTAAAGGAAAAAATCTTGAGGAAACCTGGACATCAAGTCTGAAATTGCCAACCCGCATTGAGCAAGCGTGGTGAATACGCTCAATCCTTCTCTGTATGAGAGGAGACCTGTGCCCAGCAGTGGGACGATAAAAAGGTAAATGATGGTGATTAGTAGTATGAGAAGACGATGCATGTGGAATTACTATTTCCTACCTACCCATAGTAGAAATAAGTACACAGTTGTAGCACCAGCAAAGTGGATAGAGGATAATCAGCTTATTATAAGAACTACATAAGTGAACTAGGTAATTGATAGGTTCGAAGCACTTCATAAAGCATGCAGATTGAACAGGCCACAAACGATATCATTGACGATATTAGAACATAATAGCTCCATATTGTTTTCAAAGAAGCTATGTACGGTTAAACATTGTGAGTGCATAGTTAATAACTTAAATACAATCTCGATTGCCAGTAGTTAGCGAGTACAGTAAGCGGCAATGGTACACCGGTAATTAGCGGCCGATTGGAGCAAATTGCTGTAATTATGTGCTCGACTGTACACGGATGAGAACGCGCCCATTGAAAAGGTTGCGTTCGGATGAGTTTTTTGAAGCGCGTTCGAAATGATTAAATCGCGTATTGGTTTCTGAACGTTTTTGTGTGGTTGGTAAATAAAGCAGAATTTCGGGCATATTCCTCATTTTGTTGTGACTTTAAAGGCAGACTTGTTTATTTTTGTCATAGTTCAGTTACTATCCATCATTTCAAACATAATAGGGATGTTTCATGGGTAAAAAAATTATTAGGTATTTAGTCCGTCATTCATATTATAGAAAAATATTGGATACGTATATTTTGTTTTATCAAATTAATAAAAATTGACAAATATAAAAGGCCTCGGTGGTAGGCCTTAACATCGACTGCCGGCAGAAGTTACCACCCACGAAACAAAGTCTTCCCGCCAAGCGATTTGTCGTGTTCCGGCATGATGTCTGGTAAAGCCGTACGGAGGACGGGTCTGAGCAGTTGTGTTTCGATGTGTGCCGGGTACGATGCGCCAAATGTTGTTATGTTGGGAGTTTGGTCGTGGAGGATCTTCAGATCAATCTCCCTTTGGCGCAGCATCGTTGGCCGTGTTGTTGGGTGTAACTGCCGTCTTCTTTCCTATTCGCTCAGTTTTTCTGAGTGAATAGGCTCTGAATAAAATAGCGCGCTTTACCATCAACGATCGCATCACTGCTTACCATTAGGCGGGATTGCGGTCAAGTGCAAGTTTATAAGTATTAAAAAAAAAAAAGAAAAAAAAGGCATCAAAGATCAGGAGTGGTAGCTGGTGACGTCAATGCTCGCTAAAAAGTGCAGCGTGCAGTGACGTCACACGAGTTTTCAACGCACTGTGTCGTCATCATTTTTTGTTTATATGAAAAAAGGAAAAATACGTGTCTAGTATTTTTTGGAAATCTGACTGACGGACTCATTAGTTTTTTTTTGTCAACTGCCCTATTAGCATATTTATCTAGTGTAGCGAACTCCGCGCTTCAACGCGAAAGCCGCGGATGCAACCGGGATAAACACTAAGATGATGATGATGACTGAGTGCTCCCACTGCGGGGGCGCAGGTCTCTTCATAGTGGGCCGTAATCAACCACGCGGGTTAGGGGCCGTTCAAATATTACGTAAGCAGATTTATTACAATTATTTACCCCCCCATCCCCCATGTCAGCAAAAGTAAGCAAAACTCGGTGGTAGGCCATAACATCGGCCGCCGGCAGAAGTTACCACCCATCAGACAAAGCCTTGCCGCCAAGCGATTTGTCGTGTTCCGGCATGATGTCTGGTGAAGCCATACGGAGGACGGGTCTGAGCTGTTGTGTTGCGATGTGTGCCGGGTACGATGCGCCTAATGTTGTTGTGTTGGGAGTTTGGTCGTGGAGGGTCTTCAGATCAATCTCCCTTTGGCGCAGCATCGTTTGTCGTGTTGTTGGGTTTAACATTGCATCACCTCGCTCAACTGCCGTCTTCCTTCCTATTCGCTGTTTTTCTGAGTGAATAGGCTCTTAATAAACTAGCGCGCTTTACCATCAACGATCGCATCACTGCTTACCATCAGGCAGGAATGCGGTCAAGTGCTAGTTTATAACTATTAAAAAAAAAAAAAAACTTACTCCCTTCCTCTATGCTTACGTAAACATTTTTCAATTATAAATGTATCTTTTTATATTTATAATTATAATGTTATATAATATTTATAATTTTAAAAATAAGAAAATAGATTTATGATAAATATGTATTAGATTTTACTTATACAGTATTCAACATAGAGTAAGGGACAAAAATATTATAATTTTATGAACAAAACATTTCAAGCATAGATAATGTGAGGGTTGCACTTCGTGAAAAAAAGTAAATAACTACCCACGACCAACAACTCGGTAAGTCGCCGATATCACCGGGCCACCATGCCCTATATTCCTATTCTGCTATTGAACTGTAAATTCTGTGGGCATTGATAAATAACTTCAAAGAAATCGGTTTCAACGTGAGACTGCAAATTGCAAAAAAAAAAAAAAAAACGATATAAACAGACACAGAAACATACCTGGTATAATGATGCGAATATTCTGGTATAAATGTTGGTAACATCGAGTGAAGCTACTTTGAGTGCTGGCAGGAAAGTTTTTGAAGGAACTTTTATAGAGTATAGAAAATTTCCCGCCATTATTATTTTTATTATACCGCGAAACGCGTTGATTTTGCGAATTGTTATTAAGTATTTTCGGGTTGATAAATCTGTCGCACAAACGAGTACCATGGATCCAGTACATGATTCTGAACCCCCCAGTGGTCAAATTACTTTTATAACCCAATAAGATTTTAAAGTAAAAATTAATGAATTCGCTAATTACATAAAAAACGCAATGAAAACAAAACTCCGAAAAACTATTTTATCAGCTGATTTAGTAGAATTCGCATCAGGGATCAACGTCATACCTACAAACCCGCACGGCGGCACGCTTGCAACGTTCAACGGCCGAGCCGACACTTTTTTAAAACATTGTGAATTCTGTAAGCGTTCATTAACGACAAAAATGACTATCATAATTTTAATAGTGGCATGCGGTCTAGCCTTTTCGCGAAGTTTGCGTTACGATGTCAGATATACCCTGTATAGAATATGGTTGTCAAACATTGGTACTGACAGCAACGGATGAAATATTGGCTCTGAAAGCAACGGATGAATGACCCCTGTAACAACAGAGGTTACAGGGGTCATTTATACGTTCATTTGGGATATTATCATATTGTGCCAATATTTAACAACAATACTTATATTGCTTTCCATAATGTGTTACAGTTAATATGTTGACACATGATGGACACACAGAGAATCATATCAATTATGGACCCCATGACATAGCAAAGGTAATTTTTAATAGGGGAGAGGATGAAGGAGCTTATTCTTCAGAAAAAAATAGTATCATTTGCTTTTATCGTATTTATTTTTATATTATAAACTATACTAAAATTTTACTAACTATAGGGATGTTTCCAAGGTAAAAAAAAAATGATTCTATTTAGTCCGTACATATATTGTTTTATCAAATCAATAAAAATTGGCAAATATAAAAGGCACCAAAGATCAGGAGTGGTGGCTGGTGACGTCACTGCTGGCTAAAAAGTGTAGCGTGCAGTGACGTCACATGAAATTTTCAACGCAGTGTGTCGTCTTCATTTTTTGTTTATATGAAAAAAGAAAAAAAATACGTGTCTAGTATTTTAGTTAACTACCCTATTCTATTGATATCTATACTAATATATAAAGCTCAGTAAGTGTTACAATCTAATATATAAAATTCTCGTGTCACGGTGTTCGAACTTAAACTCCTCCGAAACGGCTCAACCGATTTTGATGAAATTTTTTGTGCTTATCCGGTATCTATGAGAATCGGCCAACATCTATTTTTCATCCCCCTAAATGTTAGGGGTAGTCCACCCTTAAATTTTTTTAGACAACATTTTTAATTTCTACTTTTTTATGATACAACATACAAAAATACATACAATCCTCAATTTTCACCCTTCTACGATCAACCCTTATTTTTTAATAGCCATTTTAGTAATTTAATCACTTATTTATATGGCAAAACAACGTTTGCTGGGTCAGCTAGTAATATTATACAAAGAAGACCTGAGGCCTCAGTATAAAAGTAGCAATGTAATACTTTTCTATTTTAATGTGTTGGTAACACTGTCTCTATTCTCTATACTGTCATGGCCTATATTGTCTGCGGTTAAGTGCGGTGTTAGAAATTATAATTAGATTTAAATAAAAGTCTGCTAAGGTTAAACGATTGTTTTACTTACATTTCAATAGAGACCTGTACTCAACAATGAGACAATCATAAAGCTGGTATCATATTAAGAATTCATATTTCATTTTCAGTTAAGTTCATAATCATTTCTATAAGTTAATCTGTACTAAGTAATATAATATATAATATAAAGCTGAAAATTTTGTTTGTTTGTTTGAATGCGCTAATCTCAGGAACTTTTAGCCCAATTTTTAAAATTATTTTTGCGTTAGATAGTAAGAGCGGGGTATATTAAAAAAAAAAGGGGGTGAAACCGCGTGGCGCAGCTAGTATGTACAGGGTGTATCTGACATCGTAACGCAAATTTCGCGAAAAGGCTAGACCGCATGCCACTAACAAAATTATGATAGTCATTTATGCCGTTAATGAACGGTTACAGAATTCACAGTGTTTAAAAAAAAGTGTCGTCTCGGCCTTTGAACGTTGCAAGCGTGCCGCCGTGCGGGTTTGTAGGTATGAGGTTGATCCCTGTAGTGAACTCTATTAAATCAGCTGATAAGATAGTTTTAGAGTTTTGTCTTCATTGCGCTTTTTTATGTAATTAGCGAATTAATTAATTTTTACTTTAAAATCATATTGGTTTATAAAAGTATAGCAATTATGAATGGTCTAAAGTGAAAAAACTACATTTTTTTTTTTCAAAACATTAAAAAGCCGACGATAAATTCCACCACTGGGGGGTTCAGAATCATGTACTGGATCCATGGTACTCGTTTGTGCGTCGATGTCAGATACAGCCTTTGATAGGGGAGACCGGGGTTGGAAGTCACATTTTTTTTATTTTGCATGTATTTCCCTAACTATGTGATTTAGACTTAACATTTTAATATTAATGGATAGTGTAATTATTCTAGTTTTAAAAGAATGAAAGCATTTTCCTTTAATTTTACGTTTCATGAATTCAAAATATTTTTTCGTGAAAAAGAGACATGTGACTTCTAACCCCGGGTCAGGGATGGTTGTCACAGTATGTGGGGTAAGTAGTCTCATAATTCAAGTGAGGGAAAATAAACATTTATCATAATTAAATAATCATTTTTATTATAAAATTTGTTTTATACAAAACAAAACAAAATCTTGTACATTGTATATGTACGAAAGAATAACAAAAACTTGCTTCAAGGAAAGTGGGTACAAAAAAGGACTATATTATAATCATTAATAAAATCTCTTCTCTTTGGACGCTATGTTTTCTTAATCAGTCAATATTCTCTTAGCTTATATCTTCTATTAATTAAATCTAATAATTATTAACTTTATGAGATCACATTATCAGTCAGAATATTCAGAATCACAATTTTGGCATACATAGTTGGGTAATCCAGGCGTGCATGCTTCGTGAGCCCAAAGTTTGCAATCTTGGCACTGGATCCAAACTTCTCTAGACTTGCTAGCAGAGTAGGGCGACAAACAGACTAAACAATAATCTTCCTCCTCTTTCTCGTCTTCTTCATCGTCAGTTAATTTCTTCTTTTTATTTCCTTTAATTACCTTTTTCTTTCCTTTCTTCTCACTCAACACACATTTAGATACTTTCTTTTTCTTTGCATCTTGTTCCTTCTTTCTCTCTTCTAAGTAAGTCTTTTCTGGTGTATCAGTTAGGATTGCTGATTTTCCTTTTCTTTTGTCAGCTCTGCGCTGTGACTTACGCGGAGGTGCTTTTGGTAGGGGTTTCAAGACTTGCGGAGATATAATTAGTGATGATCTCGAAAAACCACTAGGTCCAGGAATTGCCAATTGTGAGCGGACAGTCAAACTTTTTACAATATCTAGTTAAAGTGCGGTAATTAATTCCAAAGTCCTTCGCAACAGACCTTATGGATTTGGCATTAATTTTAACTTCCCTCGCCGCACGCAGCATCAACGAAGCTGAAACAAGCCCTCGATTGGTCTTTTTCTTGTAAACTCGTGGCATGTTGAAGCTAAAACCAATAAAAATCAGTTTCAAAAAAAATTAATGAATCATTTTATTATTTATAATTAAACGGGTAGAACAGAATTACATAATTATGCATTATAACTACTTAATAGCTAAACAATTTTACACCTATTTGTACCAATAGGAACAAAAACGCATACCGGGGCTGGTTGTCACATGTGACAACCAACCCAAAAGTTCCTGTGACAACCTGCCCCAGTACACGTTTTAGAAAAATAACCTCCAAAGCAAATACCCTTCAAAAGGTATTGAAAAAACTATATGTCAGTCTTATAGAACACATATTTCGCTCCATAAAACACATTACATACTCATTATTATAGAAAGTTAAAGTATGCTTACGAGACTCGATCCGGGAACATAAAAATTTACTTTTGATGTACGAAAACAATAAACGCGCGTGTCACCGTCACAACATGGCGGAGCGGACTGGCGTAAGGCAGGAGGGTAGATGTTGCTATCCCGCTCCTACGACGCAATTCAACGTGCTCATTCACTCGTTCGTTTTTCTGTAATGGCCACTGAGACAACCAACCCGTGAGACAACCATACCCGGTCTCCCCTAAATCTGAAGAGTTTCGTTTGTTTGAACGCGCTAATCTCAGGAACTACTGGTCCGATTTGAATAATTATTTTTGCGTTGGATAGCCCATTAGTCCAGGAAGACTTTAGGCTATATAACACCGTCCTGCGACCAATAGGAGCTGAGCGTATAAAAAACGCGAGCGAAGTCACTGGCGGCCGCTAGTTTGATAATAATTCCATCAATCTCACCACACGAATCCGTCTCCAAAAGTAGGTAACAATAACAGGAACCACAATTTTATGCCATAGACAATGCACCATAAATAGAACAGTAAAGAAGCGCCATAAACATTTTATAAGCCGTTTCATACACGCAAGCGTATTCCCATTTATTATCGAAATAAGTACATCTTTAAAATGAAAATAGTAGGTAGGTAGATGGTACACTAATGTATTGCAAGACTAACAGTATAATTTTTATATTCACGATTTAGGTAAACCAATTGTTTTTATTTGCATCTTTTTTATAACTTTATAAACTAGGAGTGATGCAATCGTTGATGGTAAAGCGCGCTAGTTTATTAAGAGCCTATTCACTCAAAAAACCAGAGTAAATAGGAAGCATGACGGCAGCACGGCTAACGATGCTGCGTCAGTGGGAGGTCTGATCTGGAGACCCTCTACGACGAAACTCCCGGCACAACATTTGGCGCTTCGTATCCGGCACACATCACAACACAACTGCTCAGACCCATATTCCGTACTCCTTCATCAGACATCATGCCGGAATACGACAAATCACTTGGTAGTAGGACTTTGTCTGGTGGGTGGTAAGGGGCCGTCCATCATTAATCATCATTATCAACCTTTTATCGTCCCACTGCTGGGCACAGGTCTCCTCTCATACAGAGAAGGATTGAGCGTAATCACCACGCTTGCTCAATGCGGGTTGGCGATTTCAGACTTAAAGTCCAGGTTTCCTCAAGATGTTTTCCTTCACCTTCAGTCATTGGTGTCAGGCCAAGATATACTTAGAAAGTACATATAACTTGAGAAAAGTTACATTGGTACTTGCCTGACCTGGAATCGAACCCGCGCACTCATACTTGAGAGGCTGGTGTTTTTCACCAGCCTCTCAACTAGGCTAGGCCACCACGACTTTTTAAAATTACCACACTTAGGGGCCGTCCATATATTACGCCATTCTAAATTAGGGGGGGGGGGGGGGGGGTTCTGCGGATGACGGTAAATGATAGATGGGGGGGGGGGATGTTTCGAAATTGACGCTTTTGTTATTTATTTATAGTTTATTGTTCACGTACAAAAACATTATTTCTAGAGTCTAAAATCTGAAAAAATCGATGACGTAATTTATGGACGGGCCCTAAGTGTGGTAATTCTGCCGGCAGCCGATGTTATGGCCTACCACAAAAATCAAAAGAATCTGACAGCTGTCTAAAGCACGTAATCTGTCTTGTATTTTTCGTCTGGGAATATGGACAGTGTTGCTACCATGAGTTTTCATTACATATAATCGATCGTCGATATCAACCGCGTTTGTCCAATCGATTGGCCCGCTTCAAGGTTGTAAGAACTCTCAACCAATGAGAGCGCCAAACGCGCGATGCGTATGATCGAGTCTCGTAACGAAAACTCGTGGTAGCCACACTGAGGTCACAAAATGAGTAGTACTATCGAGTAATGTATAACTCGCTCGAGTTAACTGTGCACCTCGCTGTGTGACGTCACTCGGACGGTATTGATCGCAAAAAACGAGAAATATGTTAAAAAAATATTCATCATTTCAGCCGAAAGACGTCCACTGCTGGACATAGGCCTCCCCCAAGGTTCTCCACGACGACTGGTCCTGCGCCTCCCACATCCAGCGGTTTCCCGCGGCCTTTACCAGGTCGTCGGTCCACGCTGTCTTCCGGTGCGTGGTCGCCACTCGAGAACCCGTCGGCCCCATCGGGCATCGGTCCTACGGGCAATGTGTCCAGCCCATTGCCACTTCAGTGTTGAAATTCTTCGGGCTACGTCGGTTACTCTCGTTCTTCTGCGGATCTCCTCATTCCTGATTCGATCGCGCAGTGAAACCCCAAGCATAGCCCTCTCCATTGCCCTTTGAGCGACTTTGAGCCTTATAAGGCCCATTGTTAGCGACCACGTCTTTTTTTACGTTAATAAAAGGTCGTTTTGATGATAAAGTGTCATAATAATAAGTAATTTTACTCATGAGGTTTTGCAATTAAATTGATACATGATATTGACTAAAATATAATGTTAGTGCAACCAGGCTTCACTAACGCGACGAAAATGTAAAAAACAAAAACAAACTTTTATAAATAAAAAAAAAAAATTAAAGCAACAGGGGATTTAGACTGTATTTAGACAATTGTTACAAAGATGCTAACGCCACCAAGCGCTTACGGCGTATGCGGATTGCGGGACGTCGGCCGGGGAAGCGGGAGAGGGGTCGCATTTCAGCGAGGTGCACACTTGCGCGAGTAGTAATGAAAACTAGCTGCGTTCCGCGTTTTGCCTGGGTAAGTTTTGATCCCGTAGGAATATCAGGATAACCTGTGTTAGTTCTGGTTATGGACTATAACCAAACATAAGTAGTAAGCAACTGTGTACAAGTAGTTTAGGTCTAGTTGTTTGCTCCGTGTGCAGTTTCTGGCCTGCCATCGGACGCGTCCCCAGGTGGCGGATAGGAGATCGGCCCCCAGTTATAGGGGTTACCGGTTTACCGGCGCGGACCAAAGCCAGACGCGGGGACCGATTCTGCGGTCACAGGTGCGGCGGGTTGGTCACCACTCCAGGTGAGCTGACACGATCCGAACTCCGGATCCCCGTCGGACAACCCGGGCTCCTCATTGAGAGGAGCTGGGGTCTGTTGGCTGCTGCGTCTTCTCGCACAGGAAGACATACCTACCCAGCCCGGCTCCTCCCTATGGAGGGACCACTGTGGGCCCGCCTTTTAGACGGGAAACGCGTTGGATTGGTAGCGCAGGCTCTGCCGGTTTCCCATGACCCCGCCACTAAGGCGATGTCGGTGTGCCGCTGTGGTTTTAGTGGGTATTCCCGGCTTCGGCTGGGCGAGTCCTACACACGCCCTTCAGGATATGGTGCGTAAAGCCATTTCCACAGCGTCAAAAAAAAAAGGTCTGGTTGTTTGTGTATGTAAGTTTATATGTGTGTAAACGCACCCATGATACAGGAGAAATTCCTAGTGTGTGGCAACGTTTAAAAAAAAAGTACTAAACTATACCAAGCCCTATTTTTACATTTTGTTGCTCATTGGAAATTCTCATTAAACTTCACCATCATGGGGATTGTAGATCCGGACATTGCTTTACTCCCTTTAGATCTACTGAACCGATTTTTTAAAAATTATCTTACTAACAGATAGCAAATCACGTTATTTGTGAGTGTCACGGTCTATATCACAGAAAAGAACTTTATGTGGTAGTCACAGTTCATAAAAAAAAAATATTTAAAAAAATTGTTATAAAATGTTTACCGCCCAAACCAAATGGGTTCAGCACTCTCATTTCGTAACACACGATTACTATCGAATGGAATAATTTTGAAGCCATAATCCAATGTTCCATGTTCGAAAAAATATGTCTGCTCAACTAAGTAAATCATTATCATCATCATCTCAGCTTTAATCCCAGTCGCATCCAAAGGGTTTTCAGCTTTGGAGTCTAGAGTCCGCTTTACCAGTCTAACTGCTGATTTTGGCTAAACTTCGATATTTTCCGTGAAGCGACTGCCGTCTGACCTCTACGCTCCGAAGGCGATATCGAAGCATTGCAGTTAGACAAATTGTAGGACTTTTGAGGGCTCCGACAACACGTAACGACTGCCATTAGATGTTCGTATGGCAACTGGGACCAACGGCTTAACGTGCTTTCCGAGGCACGACCAGACCAGTGCAAATATTAAATTTTATATTCATGTATATAAATATTTGCCACGGAGGCTGTCATAGTCAACTAAATACATAACGCAATGAATGCTGTCGAACTGTCAAAATGAAACGCATTGCTACTAACAGTGTGTTAAGTAATTACCGTGCGGGTCAACAACTAGGGCTGTATAAGTATATGTTGCAGTCAAAACTCTTAACCAGTCAAAAGTACTTTTGACTAATAAAATGAGTCAAAAGTACTTTTGACTGAACAGGTTGGTCAATAATACTTTTGACTAAAATAACAGTTAAAAGTCCTTTTGCCCAATACAGCTGGTCAAAAGTACTTTTGACTGGTTAAGAGTATACATTTCCTAAATAGCTAAGGGAAATGTATTACTTTAAAGATGTCCATTAGTATGCAGGGATTATAACAAAACAAACCTAACCTAACCTAATTACAGTACAGAAGATTAAAACGCTTTAACATCATTGAAATAAAGTAGTTTTAACTGCAAATTTGCAGTTAAAACTACTTTTGACGAAGAGCGTCAGTCAAAAGTACTTTTAACTTCAAATTTGCAGTCATAATTACTAATAACCAATAATTTTCAGTCAAAACAACTTTTGACCAACCTGTTCAGTCAAAAGTACTTTTGACTAATTTTGCTGGTCAAAAGTACTTTTGACTGGTTAAGAGTTTTGACTGCAGCATATATAACTAGTGATGAGGTGATGATATTCTTCCTTCTAATGACCTTTGTGTAACATAATCAGAACACAAACATGCGTTATCTAATCAACCTGCTGACCTACTTAGTAATATGATAATGTGGGTTCCCACGATTTGTGTCAGTTACGCATTCTATCAGAAAGTGCAATAATTGGTAGATACATCATTAAGGCGCTTTCCTAACGTTGGACACTATAATGAAGTAAACAAACAGCTGTTTTTGTCGCACAGCTTGGCGCGATGGGACGCTTAATAACGTGTTCTGCGTGGCTTGTCAGCTGCATGTAAGGGCTATATTTCACCGGGACATCATGGCGGCGCAACCAGTCGCCGCTACCAACAAAATGTACATACAGCTCTGTTACTCACCTGGTGTGCGATTGGCGGCGCGACCAGCTCGGAAGCGTGCACAGAATGTTACTGGCTGCACCGCCACGCTGGTCGCGCCGGTACTAATTACTATAGCGCTGTATGGTGCGTCACTCATTCAGCCGCCAGTCCGGCCGCCAGTGATGCCCCCGCCTCATTGCACGCAGAACGTGTGCACGGTTTTTTTTTGAAGTGAAACTTCTTTAGGCACGCTTGACTTGGGGAGTAAACTCGCGAAAGCGTTACGAAAAATATTACAAAAATGATCGGGCAAGGCGAACGGAAAGCAAAGTATAGTCCTATTTCGTCTGTAATACAACGAAGCAGTTGGCACATGTAAATATTGCATGACATGCCGTGTATAAAGTTGTGGGTTCGCATCTCGCCGAAGATAATGTATATTTTTTGGATCTTTTTAAGATTTGTTAACAATTGAGTCGAGTATGAAGTTGTGAGTTCGCATCTCGCCGAAGGCAATATATATTTTTTGGATCTTTTTAAGATTTGTTAACAATTGATTACCTAAGAGCACAAATAATTTATAAATTTCGTTCTGTTCTGGCCTTTATATTGTTTTATATATTTTTGCTGAACATTTCTGATATAATTGAAAGTATAGAAGTTTGAAGATATCGTCACAATACGATAATTGGACACAAAGTACAAATTGCTTTCGAGCAGGCGCGTGCGCTCCTTAGAAGCAGATAAGCATTGCATACCCTAATAATTTTCTAAAAAAATATATAATAATTACATTAAAATAATTTATATACTACAAACTTAAAACTGAAAGACTGTTGATAACACTGCCATCTATTGGGGCTAATGCAAACTACTAACACACATTACAATGCTGTCCGCGCAACTCAACTTCGTCACGACGCTCGCGCCAGTTCGCGTAGCGACATAAGCAGTTACTAATGTGCCTCTTCCATACGCGTCTGTGAATAAAATTATTTGCTTGTGTGCATAATCTTTGCGTACGTGGGCGTGTAATTTCATTCAAATTTTTAGGCCGAACAAGCACAGCTTCTAATAATGCGGCGAATTTAAGAAGTTCACAAATATAGCATGATTGTTGATGAAATATAATATAAAATTTTACGTAATCATCATAGTAACAATATTAATGTATTTTGAAATAATCTTTTTTTCCCGCGAATTAATTCCAACTTTCCCGAAATTCGGTAATTTGTAAAAAGTGACAACACTATTTTGACGGTATTATTATAAGCGATGCGCCAACATGCCGCGTGCCCTGCCTCCCGCCGCCCGCGTCAGGGTTGCATACCGCACATGTATTACGTTAACTCTTTATGCGAAATAATATTAATTTTGAAGTGAAACTTCTTTACGCACGCTTGACTTGGGGAGTAAGCTGGCGAACGCATGACGTAAGCGTTACGAAAAGTGATCGGGCAAGGCGAACGGAAGTTAAGTGGGGGATATAAGCACAGAGGCGCCCGTGGCGCGAGCTTGGTACTACAAGGTCTACAACGTTTTTTTTTTTTTTTTTTTAGTAAAAATAGAAGATCTATGCAAAAATATTAATTTACCAATGAAACCATGAAATAAATTTAAATATTTATAGAAAATTAATATGTGTATACATGTATATATTGTACACACACATATTTATATATATACACATACAGATGGAGCGAAAGAAGTTTCACTTCAGTCGTGTGGTCATAAGCACACTCGTATTTTTATTTTTAACTGCTTATTTTAATATTTTAGTTGATAATTAAGATAATTTTGATACAGAAAGATTTATTATCAAAATAAGGATAAACCCACGACACGACTGGTTCTTTTTTCTCTTACTCTATTTTCCTACGTACATACAGTAGCTGTGCTGTCTCTTCAAAGTCCATTTTGATATTGTCTCAGTGTGGTGTGGCGACTCTGTTGTCTAGTTTAGTAGCTTACAGACATCACGGTGGCGCAACTGGTTGCGCCGCCATGGTGTCCCGGTGAAATATAGCTCTAACAGATACTGATATGTCGCTGGTGATGGCGCCAAACAAGCAGCCGAATTCTGGGCTGAGTTCATTTACACGCTAAGAAGAACCATATTACTGCAGGCACTGAACCTCAACTCAGAAATATAAGAACGATCTGTTCAGCGATTTAAATTTCTATCCCCTCCAAAGGGAGTAGAAATAAAAAACGGCCACATTTTCAAATAATGGTAAACTCTTAAGAAACACCATAGAAAGTTCAGACGTAATTATAAACATGGCTACTAAAAATACCTCAATTTACATCAGGTACTAAAATTCGACTGGACCGAGTTAGGTCTTAATCTAAATAAAATTGGAGAAATTTTCGGAGTGTTTTTCCCAATGAATTGTTGGACAGGACTTCTGTCTGATCACAGTGATCACTCAATTAACGAAAAGGAACTGTTACTAAAAAAAACATACTTTTTTTAAAAGCACGTGTTCGAAATAGTTTTCGAATCTTGTTCCATTGAAAAATTCAAATTTCGACTTCGCGTTCGGATGCACGTATCTCGCAAGGGGAAATCTGGTAACCAGAGACAAACGCTAATGCGTTCAGAGTTTCCGAGTAATACGGATTTAGGCGGAACGAAACACAACCCGTTCTTAATGGAAACACACCGTCAGAGGATTTTTTTTAATAGTACATTTTGTACCTTACTTATTAACATAACATCACCCCTAAACCCTAATGGGGTAGGCAAGGTTTAAAGCTATGTAACGCATATTTTCGTTACGCAGAATAGAGGACGATCCAATACCCATATTCTAAGTGCAGCTACTGGGATATACCTATGATTTTTAATACTATACTTAATTTAATAATTATAGAAGATGAAAACACTAAGTGCACTGTCCGATTTCACGGCCAAACTGCAGTACAAATATTTGACAGTAACTACTACAAACTTTTCAATCTAAGTAGCAGCATGCAACAATATTATATTCCATTTGCTCAAATCGCGAAAAAAAAAAACAGTAGTTATACTGCCAGGTTACCTCTGCCTAATGTAATTCTACACTGCTATAAAAACCTGTTTCAGAGAACAGGTCTATGCCTCTACGGCTTTCGCAGTAGGCTCGTTGATGTTCTGAGTTCAAAAAAAGTATTATTTTGTTAATTAACGGCTTTTATTTACTTCGGACTCGTATTAGCATGAACAAGGTAAACTCCGATTTTTAATTTGCTTGAATAAAATGACAGCTGCGATCGACATTTTTTTTTGTTCCTATTCGTCTCGTATTTTTAGGGTTCTGTATCCAAAAGTTAAAAAGAAAAAAAACGGGAACCTATTACTAAGACCAGTGTCTGTGGATCCCTACCCCTCTATTTATAAACATTGTTTAAAGTTAACTAGTGATTGTTTAAACACACATTTTTGTCGTTTTAACGTCACTTTATATTAATCATCATTTATGAGTAAGCCTCTTATATACTATGGTGTTTATTCACAAGTAAAGGATGATTAAAGTTAAGTACTTAAGTTAGTTCTTAATAATAATAATATTTTTATTTTTCGAAAGGACAAAAACGTGACGTGCAAACGTCAAAAATGTATAGTCAAACATTTACTAATAACTAGTTAACTGTAAGTAAAGTTTATGAATAAGGGGGCTAGTATGTAACTCTTTAATCATAATAAACCGTACTAGCAGCATTTTATTTTTATTTACTAAAAACCGAACTTTTTTGTATTCATAGATAATGGTATGAAAACCTTCGTACGCGTCCGACTCCCACTTTGCCTGTTTTTTTTTATTATTAACATCTCATATTGGCAGAATTGTCGACATCGGTACCATTGCCATAGATAAATATAGAACAGAATAGACCTTTTTTTGTAATAAATAAGAGCCTTTTTACCACGGGACTGGGTAGACATTACAGAACACCACCTGCTACGGTCCTTTTGCCCCATTATACAGAACCTTACAATAATCTTTCTAAAGATCATCACCATTATGGTCGCTGGGTTTTTTTTAAATGCTATAAACTAGTGCTTGACGATCGCGATCCAGCCTGACGATAACTATTAATACATTAGTTGATGGTAAAGCTTACTATGTAGTTTATTAAGAGCCTACTTACTTACCCTAGCCTTGAAGAGACTTAAATTTTAATCTGACGCTAAACCCCTGCAGACAAATTGTTCCAGACCCTCGAAGTACGTGGTATAAAAGACGAGGCGAAATGCTTCGTCCGGATCGTAGCGGTGTTAACATCGCAAGGGTTACTTGCCGTGGGACGGGTAGTCTGATGATGGAACAGTGATTTTTTTTTAAATAGTTATAAACTAGCACTTGACCGCATTCCCGCCTGATAGTAAGCAGTGATGCGATCGTTGATGGTAAAGCGTGCTAGTTTATTAAGAGCCTATTCACTCAGAAAAACTGAGCGAATAGGAAGGAAGACGGCAGTTGAGCGAGGTGATGCAATGTTAAACCCAACAACACGACCAACGATGCTGCGCCAAAGGGAGATTGATCTGAAGACCCTCCACAACCAAACTCCCAACACAACAACATTAGGCGCATCGTACCCGGCACACATCGCACCACAACTGCTCAGACCCGTCCTCCGAACGGCTTCACCAGACATCATGCCGTAACACGACAAATCGCTTGGCGGCAAGGCTTTGTCTGGTGGGTGGTAACTTCTGCCGGCGGCCGATGTTATGGCCTACCACCGAGAAAATGATGTTTTTTTTTTTTTTTATTATTATTATTTTTTTTTTTTTTATTAAAGTATAAACCAGCGCTTGACCGCAATCCTGCCTGATGGTAAGCAGTGACGCAATCGTTGATGGTAAAGCGCACTAGTTTATTAAGAGCCTATTCACTCTAGCCTTGAAGACACTCAAACTGTAGTCCGACGGAAACACCGCCGCCGGCAGATTGTTCCAGTCCCTCGATGTACGCGGTATAAAGGAGGAGGCGAAACGCTTCGTCCGGATCGTAGAGGTGTTAACAACATAAGGGTGGAAACTCGCCGTACGACGGGTCGTCCGATGGTGGAACGGAGATGGGGGAATTAAATCGTGCAATTCCCTCGCACACTCCCCAGAATGTATCCTATAGAACACCGAAAGGCTGGCTACTCTACGCCTGTGCTCTAGGCTTTGGAGACCAACTCGAGTTAAATCAGGGTCACCAATCAGCCTCTTCGCACGCCTCTCCACTGAATCCAAAGTGGCCAGGTGACACTTAGCAGCACCAGCCCAAATGTGGCTGCAGTACTCCACACACGAACGGACCTGTGCTTTGTACAACATTAGAAGCTGCCCTGGTGAGAAGTACTGCCGGACCTTTGCGATTACAGCAAGTTTTCTGGCAGCCACCTTGGCCTTGGACCCAATGAACCGCCCAAAGTTTAGGTTCGAGGAAATCTCAATACCCAAAAGCTGAAGGCGGTCGGTACACTCCAAGGATACATTCCGAAAAGTAGGAGCCAAGGTGAACGGGCTCCTTTTGGCGGTGAAAAGAGTGATGGAGAAATTAAGTCATATAATTCACGCTCGCACTCCCCAAAATGCATCCCATAGAATACTGAAAGGCTGACTACCCCACGCCTGAGCTCCAGGCTTTGAAGGGCTCACAACGGATATCTAGACATACTCTTTTTAGTTGATACATATTAGGGTTCCATAGCTAAAAGGTAAAACGAGACCCTATTCATGAGACTTCGCTGTCCGTCTGTCACCGGACTGTATCTCAAGAATCGTAATAGTTAGTTGAAATTTACAGCGATTATGTATTTATGTTGCCACTATAACAACAAATACCAAAAATAAAATATTTAAGGGGGGCCCATACAACAAAAGTGATAATTTTTTACTCCATATTAATAACGGAAATAGATAGATGCTTGAAATGTTCACAGTATATTTGGTTATACATATATTATAAATAATTAAATTAAAATAAATATTGGAGGCTCATACATCAAATGTGACTTTTTTGCCGTTTTTAAAGATAAGGGTACGGAACCCTTAGATAATAGCCCCTATACAGAATAGGTAATGCAATGGTAATAAAATGCCCAAGATGGCAAGGTTGTAGCAAGACTGACTGTCTCCATATTGTAGTCTATTTTGCAGAACAATGTCCAATACCTAAGCAAGCATAATATAGAGAACTATATATATTTACATTTCGGGTTCCACAGACATCGTGCACGATTTTTAAAATTTGATTTTTAGGCCTACTCCTGACCACATTTTGCTAGATATGATTATAATATCCTAATGTAGAATACAAGATAATTCTATTGCCAAAAATTGTGAAAAATATAGACTACAGGTATAAAAAATAAGGCAAAAAATAATTTCATTTAGGTAAAAAGTATATGTTTGTAAAGTATGGTTTGTATAAAAGTATATGAGGACAGTGCTTCTTATCTCACTGGTCTGAGAAGACAGATGGTAGACCCAATAATAAGTAAAAAAAAATCTAAGTAGTATAATCTATATTTTTAATCATAATCATCATATTTACAGAACTGGCCGTGCCCTGCAGTTTCATCTGCATAAGAATCATGGGAATACCAGGATAAAAATCTCCTATGATATAATCCTGGCTATAAACTATTTGTGAGTCAAATTTTATGTACATCTGTTCTGTTTTTGCCCAAAAGAGTCACAAACATACATAAAATTGTCATGTTTGTAATTTTCATAGGATATAGAACTGTACCACTGAATGTAACCTTGCATCTAACATTCAATGTTTTGATAGTATATTAATCTCTACAGCACAATTAGTCTATAATATTTCCAAAGCAATAACAGGCCCCATACGAGCGAGAGACAGTGGCCCATAATCCATCATGCAGACTCTGTGTGGTGGATGTTCCTTGCCATAACATTTCAGAATGTTTTCTATCACTGTTTTGAAGATAGTGGTGATGAAATAAAGTACTACTAGTAGCGTCTGTCTGGGTTCATACCCACCACTTATAAAACAAGTCCGTGTACTACTTATTTTCTTTATAAAATCAGAACTATGCGCTTGTCTTTGGGATACTGCAACTACAAAAGTAACTATGTAATTATTAAAATGTGAGTTGGAATAGTACCCGGAGGACTCCAAAAATATTCCTTTATTTGGCTACAATAAAGTTGTTCTTGCAGTATGGTCATGAATCTATGGCCCAGTATGAATACTTCAAAAGTACTGTCATATGTAATCAACATAAGAAGCCAGTCTTAGTTAATTCACTACAAAAAATAGTTACAAATCAAATGAACAGATAGGATGACAATGAATATCAAAAGAGTCACCCTAAATAAGTTAAGGAAGATTGAACAAGAATACAAAGAAATAAATCAATGGTAAGTAATTACATTCCCAAAAATTATTTATTCCAAATAAATCTGTATGTTGCATGTACTTAGAATGAATAAGTGTTACTAAAAGTTTGTCACAACTTAGAGTGGACTAGACACTGAGCAAGTTATAACTAAAGACTATATCAAAACTATAATGATTCCATGTAAAAATAATATGGAGATTTTATTCAGCTTAAAGCCCCAGCCAATGTTTGGCAGATAAGAGACTAAGAGTAGTATTCTTCTTTTCCCATAAGGAAAGGCAACGTTACAGAGCCATACAGCCTGATCTTTAATTTATTGGCAGGTAAGAACTAATTTAAAAATGGAACACTATCAATAAAAATTGTTGGTCATTTATTTTTTTACTAAATTGAAGTTTAACACAATGATGCTGTTTTTAGTGGATGTTAAAATGGCATTAAAATTGTGTATTTATGTGAGTATTAGTACATAGTTATATAATTTAACCTTAGTATATGTGGTCATATATTTTGTATTTTATATAGTCATATATTTTGTACATTTTTAATATTTACTAGGTTATCAAGGTTTATTGCGATCTTTAAATATCGATCTCTAATACGTAATTGATGTCTAAAAGTAAATAAATAATATGGAAGTTCGCTATTCAGGCGAAAACTAAATTTAAACTTATTACAAAAATCTTTGTTATCTTGCAAAAACCTATTAAAATCGTTTGATTGATGTTAATGCCATAATTTTCGAAAGTACCAACGTAGCTTATTAACATTTCGTGAGTTTAATGATTTTAATGTCAAATGCCGCGTCAACATTACATTTTTAATGCCGATAAAATAAATCACGCGATCGACACTGTTACACTATCTTTTTTATCGTGTTTTGAATGCAGCCGTTGTACCTATTTATAATTCATAGTTCGCGATATGGCACGACCTTTTTTGTATTGATTGCAGTGCACTTAATAAATACATAAAATACTGGCCATGCAGAATAGGCCGAACGCCGAACGGCCGAGAACTGACTCAAAAAATTAAATAATTATGTTCCCGCCATTAGGTCAATGTTTTTTCACGGACATCATGATCACTCTCTGATCATAATGTTATTATTTATTTTATTTTCAGGTAAGTGTGTACGACAAAAAAAAGTGATTTGTTTACTAACCTCTCAAAGTGGAAAACTCCGTGGCACAACAAAACAGTAAGTATGTTGTCATAATCACCATCACTATAAGACAAAATAAATCGGTCGCACTGCAGTCATCAACAATACCACATTTTGAACGCGAATCAACAACATTCGTAACGCCGTTCAAGCCGGCACTGTATTGACCCGATCCTTTATGAAACCATGGGGAAAATATGCATTTTTTATTAACTTATATCGATTATAAGCGCTCCACAGCTCGAACAAGACGGAACACCAGCGTAACGGGAGTGTTTTAAAACGGGTTCTTTATGTAACAATATCACTCGCGAGCACCTCCGTAATTTCATTAATAACACCTAAAAATCGATCCCACAACAAGGCTCACGACAATTCAAACAGAAGACTGCGGCGGCATGTTAAATTCATTATTTTACTATATAGCGGACCAGTAAAATACGGCACGGCACGGTTTATTATAAATAAACTTTTTTGCGTTACAACACAACAGATAGGTATGAATTATGACAACGCCGAGCAATTTTTCGTGTCATATTTCTTTATACAATGGATGCAAACAATATAGTGCTGATAAAAACACGCACGACCCAAGCTACGCACGCTCGCGATGACACTAAACTCTGCATAGATGTCGCGTTTCTGACGGCCATTGTGGAAAATGGCGGCCGACATCAGACGTCAAATGACCGCAAACTAAACTATACTTTATTTACTGAGCAGTAAGTAAAATAATTGGTTGATATTTTTCATCATTTCAACACTATTCGATCGTATAAGACGACTGAATCAGAAAGTCTCAAGTGGTCGAAACTTATTTAGGATGCGGCGTGCTTTTTGTTTATTCGAATTATTAAAAATAATATTTTTGTCCCTCTTTTACTTCAATGCGATTTTGAACAAAATATGTTTTTTTTAAGTGGGTACCGTACGCTTGCGCGAATGTTATAGCATCTTGATTGTGTTAAAAGTGATATGACACCACACTGCTTTATTACAAATGATGATATAATAATTATGTATTTTGCAAAAAAAAAATAACACACAAGTTGAAAAATATTTTCTATTGAACACAAAGAAATAGAATATAAAGATTACGTTCGAGGCACGTTTGACGATAATGTAGGTATGGTCAGCACAGCATCAGCGAGGGTCAAAAGCTAACACTTTTTTAACTGTGTAAAGGTACCTATCTTCCACGGAACAATATCCACGTTTTGCTCTCTCTCTCTTTTTGCCCTGTTACGTTTCAATGGCCTTTCAATGCGAATGGTAATTCGTCAAGAATGAATCCGCAGGCGCTTACTTAGGCCTACCTCATAGATATCCGAACCTACCTCAATAATAATACCCATCTGTAGCTATATATATATATGTATATAGCTGTATACAGGGTGTATCTGACATCGTAACGCAAACTTCGCGAAAATGCTGCACCGCATGTCTCTAATAAAATTATGATAGTCATTTATGTCGTGAATGAGCGGTTACAGAAATAACAGTATTAAAAAAAAGGTGTCAGCTCGGCCTTTAAGCGTTGCAAGCGTGCCGCCGTGCGTGTTTATAGGTATGACGTTGATGCCTGATGTGAATTCTATTAAATCAGCTGATAGGATAGTTTTTCTAGTACCTATTGTAAACATTGTGCTTTTTTGTGTAATTAACGAATTAATTAATTTTTACTACAAAATCTTATTGGATTATCAAAGTATAGCAATGAACGGTTTAAAGTGAAAAAAAACTCCATATTATTCTTTTTAAATCGGGAAAAAGCCGACGAGAAATTCCACCACTTGTTCAGAATCATGTACTGGATCCATTGTACTCGTTTGTGCGTCGACGTCATATACACCCTTTATATCTACACCGACCTTACCATATACGTAATAGGGAAGTTTGTAGCTTTTTTAATTAAGTACCTACCTAGTTGTTTGTATTCAAAGAAAGGTCTTCTAAGCAATAGCTTCGGAAATCATTCTAACTTAGATAAAAAGGAAGGCGCCGCCATTTTTGATTAGGTATTAGTTTTGTCATGGCCTCCGTGGCGCTGCGGTCAACAGGCCTGCCTGCGACGTGGAGTCCCCATGATGGAAAACGATCTTTTCCTGATAGGCCTGTGTCTTGGATGTTTATCTATATATATATCTATTATAAATATAGTATCGTTGAGTTAGTATCCCATAACACAAGTCTCGAACTTACTTTGGGACTAGCTCAATCTGTGTGATTTGTCCGTACATATTTATTTTTATTAATCGATTCGAACCTCAATTAATTCCCAGTTCCCTTTTCTATACTAGATAAAGAGCTCTTCAACTTGGAAAAAGCGCTTGTTCAGCTTACAAGTTCTAACCTAACCGATCTTAATTGCTCGGGGTACCCTAACTTAATTACTGCGACCACAGTGAAAAAAGAAAAACAAAGTGACAGAAAGTTAAAAAAAGTTCATGTAATCAAGAGTTGGCATCTGAAACCATTAAACTTTTTAGAGGGTTCATTACCTTAAAAAAGCGTTCCTACTACCTACATCATTCGAAGGTAAAATAAGGTTAGAGGATGATTAAAAGAAAATGCCTTTAAACTAGCAAAGAACAAAAAATAAAGATAATTAATCAAATGATGGATTCTAGGTGTCATGTGCAGGGTAAGGGTACCTACATACTTAAAACATGTCTGTCTACTTGTGGAACTTTATATAATAGAGATTTTTAAATGTAATACCATGAAATACGGCATACTTCAAAAACCAATGGGTTCGAAAACATTTTGTTCGTAGTAATTTAAAATTTTATTCGTAAATAAAGGACAAGTTGCTTTATATTATTGTGGTGTGGTGTATGTACTCATCTTAAGCTTGTGAATGTACATACACCAGCAAACAGATTCCAGTAGCTATCAAGCTACTGGAATCTGTTTCGGGTAGTTCGGATTTACAGGCGCCAACACTGATGTGTTGGCGCCTGTAAATCCCGTTGACAGAGAATGCTACATTCCAATTTTCAATGTCTAGTCTAAACAAGCTTCATAGTCAAAACTCAACTGGCGCCATCTATCCACCATACTCCGTCGTTACCCTATAGCGCCATCTATCCACAACAATTAAACATGTCGTTTAAAACGAAAGAGCTTTGAAGGTTGTCCGTAAGATGTCGCTGTATTACGAAATACAGTTTTTAAAATTTAGAAATTGTAAAATTATCCTGTACTAAGCTATAATGTTTGTACATATATAGAATTACATAACAAGATGTCACTCAAAATAATGAATTGAAAGGAAAATCAAGTTTAGTGGTTGCAAACGGCACCAGTTTTTGGTAAGTGGTTCAAGTGAGAACCGATAGAAGTCGCTGCGTGTTTAGGGTTGCGTAGTAATTTGTGAAAACAAAAACCTTATATTATGTAATTAACCATTTCTTAAGGAATGGCGGATATGTTATACTAGCGGCCGTTCGCGATTTTGTTCGCGTGGAATTAGTTATTTGATAATTCTATTTTAACCCCAAAAGGGTATTTGTTTTTTTTTGTATATTGCTCCGCTCCTGTAGGTCGCAGCGTGATGATATATACTCTAAAGCCTTCCTGGATTAATGGGCTATCCAACGCAGAAAGAATTTTTCAAATCGGACCACTAGTTCCTGAGATTAGCTCGTTCATACAAACAAACAAATAAACTCTTCAGCTTTATATATTAATACTATAATAATAATAATAATTACCCTACAGGTGTAAATGATGACCTCCATTAGAATGCCAACTGCCTCACAGCTGAGTATCAGAACTTTGGTCCGATTTGCAGTTTGGGCCAACAGATTTTGATTTATCTATTGAGTCGTCTGGTATTGCGGCCGAATGGTGTCAGTAGTCTTGTCCCCTTTTATATTTGACTCTAACTCAACTGGCGAAATGCTTATGTGCTATACAGGCTGAGTTTTTAAGAACCGTCCAAATTTCGATATATTAATCTTTGGCGAAAATCATTGAATACGTGTTTCTTTTCTTTTAGCATCACTCAATACAAAAATATTGAGATATCACATCACAAATTTATCAAAATTTGATAGAAAAAATATAAAAAGTTGACGTTTGTTGACATCGCGCCGTGCCATCGGTCAGCCCGCCCCACGCTGCGCCAATGAACACAATCGTTTTAAATCAGTGACCACGCAGAGCGGACAATTCTTTCGAGAAAATGTTTTAATATGAAAATTTTACGTATCGATTTTTTTTTCAAAAATGGCATTAGTGAATCATACCTAATGCCTAGAAAAAATTTGGACGGTGACTAAAAAATCTTACTGTATATACGCCTCTGCCTAGTCCCTAAGATTACAGGCGAGATAATATGTGAAAATCAAAACAATTCGTTAACCAATTTTGCTATTGTATTTTCCTTCCTCAGAGTCTACCGCCACCGTTTTGTTAAACATGTTTACTAAAATAGATTATGATGGATATGTAGGTACTTACAACGATGTTGGTGGCGATAAATAAGTGATGTTGCCTAGTGGTATCAGCGACTTCAAGTTGTAGGTTCGAACCCTATCAGGTGTTTAACTTTGTGTAAATTATTTCATCACCGCTGCTCTTAAAACGGTGAAGGATAACATTCGGAGAAAACCGGCCTGTTCTAGAGCCAAAAACTTTTTTTTTTTAATAACTATAAACTAGCGCTTGACCGCAATCCCGCCTGATGGTAAGCAGTGATGCGATCGTTGATGTTAAAGCGCGCTAGTTTATTAAACCCATTCACTTAAAAAACTGAGTGAATAGGAAGGAAGACGGCAGTTGAGCGAGGTGGTGCAATGTTAAACCCAACAACACGACCAACGATGCTGCGCCAGAGGGAGATTAATGTGGAGACCCTCCACGATCAAACTCCCGACACCACAACATTAGGCGCATCGTACCCGGCACACATCGCAACACAACTGCTCAGACTGGTCCTCCGTACGGCTTCACCAGACATCATGCCGGAACACGACGAATCGCTTGGCGGCAAAACTTTGTCTGGTGGGTGGTGACTTCTGCCGGCGGCCGATGTGGCCTACCACCGAGAAAAAAAAAAAACTTCGAAAACATGTGACATCTACCAACACGCTCAGGGCGAGCCACTCCTTCTCAGGGAGAGGAAGCCGGTGTCCCAAGAGTGAGATCACCATAGGCTAATTATGTATGTACTACCCGTTCGCTTCGAGTTGGCCGCTCCCACCCGCCCCGACCAACCGCACCGCACCTCTAGACAGAGACAGACCCAATTAGTACCGTTAGCAACGCAATCTTGGATCTGTCTAGGGGTGCGGTGCGGTTGGTCGGGGTGGGTCGGAGCGGCCAACTCGAAGCGAACGGGTAATAATGATGTTAAAGGTGAAATGAGCGTGGGGTGAGCTGTCATTCCATTTTTTTTTAAATTATAAAGTAGTGCTAGAACGCAATCCCGCTTGATGGAAAGTAGTAATGCAATCGTTCACGGTAAAGCGCGTTAGTTTATAAAGAGCCTTATTGAGATTCACGCTAAAAACTGAATAGGGTATTTGTCAAAAAAAAAAAACTAATTAGTCCGTCAGTCAGATTTCCAAAAAAATACTAGACACGTATTTTTTCTTTTTTCGTATAAATAAAAAATTAAGACGACACAGTGCGTTGAAAACTCGTGTGACGTCACTGCACGCTACACTTTTTAGCGAGCAGTGACGTCACCAGCCACCACTCCTGATCTTTGATGCCTTTTATATTTGTAAATTTTTATTGATTCGATAAAACAAAATATACGGATCCAATATTTTTCTATAATCTGAATGACGGACTAAATAGAATCATTTTTTTTTACCCAGAAAACATCCCTATTAATAGGAAGGAAGACGGCAGCTAGCAGAAATCTAATTAGTCTAAAAAAAAAAATTGTCCGTCAGTCAGACGGACTAATTAGTTTTTTTAGTCAAGTACTCTATTGATCGGTTGATCTTGTTTTTCGTTTCGTATGAAGAAGGAACTTGATATCAATAGGGTAGTTGACTAAAAAAAACTAATTAGTCCGTCAGTCAGATTTACAAAAAATACCAGACACGTATTTTTTCTTTTTTAGATTTCCTCCATCGTGGGTGTGACAGAGGAGAAATTTCGGTCGAAATTTTACCGGTTAAAACCACACCTGCATTTCACCTCTAGGTACCTATGGGGAGTGTGAGAAGCGCCAGCTACATTAGACTAGTCAGCGAAATACGACGCCCACATTTTTTTTTATAAATTATATACCTACTAGTGCTTGACCGCAATCCCGCCTGATGGTAAACAGTGATGCAATCGTTGATGGTAAAGTAAGCTAGTTTATTAAGAGCCTATACACTCTAGCCTTGAAGACACTCAAATTGTAGTCCGTGGGAAACACCGCTGCTGGCAAATTGTTCCAGTCCTTCGATGTACACGGTATAAAAGAGGAGGTGGCTTCGTCCGGATCGTAGTGGTGTTAATGGTGTGAGGGTGGAAACTCGCAGTACGATGGGTCGTCTTGTGGTGGAATGGAGATGGGGAAAAAAATCATGCAATTCCCTTGCACACTCACCAAAATGCATCCTATAGAACACCGAAACCCAAGCCTGGAGCACAGGCTTAGAGTAACCATCTACTCTAAGCCTGTGCTCCAGGCTTGGGAGACAGTTTTGGAGGTAAAACTGGGTCACCAATCAGCCTCTTCGCACGCCTCTCCATTGAATCCAAAGTGGCCAGGTGACATTTGGCAGCACCAGACCAAATGTGGCTGCAGAACTCCACACACGAGCGGACCTATGTTTTGTACAACATTAGAACCTGCCTTGGTATGAAGTATCGTCGGACCTTTGCGATAACGCCAAGTTTCCTGGCAGCCACCTTTGCTTTGGACTCAACGCACTGCCCGAAATTTAGCCAAAACTAACCTAAACATAAAATCTGAAGGCGGTCGGTGCAATCCAAGTATACATAATGAAAAGTAGGACTCAAGGTAAACTGACTTCTTTTGGCGGTGACTTCGGACGACAGCAGGTCAAGTTACCCCAAACTGTCAGATATTCTCAATCAACCTTGAGCCTTAATGCTTTAGAGATAACGTTGAAAATCTTATAAAGAAATCTGACAGATTGTAGTAGCTTCATGTGCTGTCATCTGTACATTAGCATTGTAAGTAGTTAATTTTTAATATTTTTAAGTTATGATGTTAATGTAATGTTATATATGTTTATATGGGTCTTGATGCCTGAAATACATAGGTACATTCTCCGTAACAACAGTTGAAAGAAAGAAAGAAAAATACATTTATTTAGCACAGACTTAAAGACACACAATACATCTAGCATAAACATACATCAGGTAGCAACAAAATAAAATAAAAAAGTAAAATAAAAAACTAAACAAAAATTAAAAAATTCCTGTTTAAAAATATCAGCAAAGCAGTTGAGTAAGAGCTAAATAATTTTTGATGATATCAATAATTAATAGTTATCAAAAATAGTTTAAAATAATATTTCACTTCACATTTGTGATATTGTGAATACAGGAAAACACACAAGGAATAAGGATAAAATAATTAGTCAACTCCGAATGAAACAAATAATACACTTACTGTTAAAATATTATTGAATAAATCGATTTGTAATTCATAACAAATTTACTCGATTAAATCTAAGTGAGTAGAGTCCGTCTCAAAATCGAATAGTGACCATCGTTAGTGACGTTTGTCTCTACTAATCAATACCTAGATACAAAAATAAACCTTAAAAATTGAAAAAGTTTCAGTAAGCAGAGATGCAATCGTTGATGGAAAAACGCGCTAGTTTATTAAGCCTATCCACTCAAAAAAACTGAGTAACGGCACTTGAGCGGGGTGATGCAATGTTAAACCCAACAACACGACCAACGATGTTGCGCCAAAGGGAAATTGATCTGGAGACCCTTCACTACCAAACTCTCAACACAACAACATTTAGCGCTTCGTACCCGGCACACATCGCAACACAACTGATTAGTCCCGTCCTCCGTACGGCTTCAACCAGACATCATGCCGGAACACGACATGCCATTTCACTCGATCGGCCGTAGCCGAAATAACCACCTCATCATAAAAAGTAGGGTAGAGTGAGTTGTCAATTCAATTAAAGCCAAGGGCTAACTTTAATTTCACTTCACTCAAATGTTTACGGTTATTTTTACAGAATCAATCGACCGGTCGTGGTGGCCTAGTGGTTAAAACACCAGCCTCTCAAGTATTCCAATTCCAGGGTTAAAAAATTCCGATTCCAGGTCAGGCAAGTACTCAATGTAACTTTTCTAAAGTTATATGTACTTTCTAAGTATATCTTGGACACCAATGACTGAAGGTAAAGGAAAACATCTTCAGGCAACCTTAAGTTTGAAATCGCCAACCCGCATTGAGCAAGCGTGGTGATTACGCTCAATTTTTCTCTGTATGAGAGGAGACTTGTGCCCAGCAGTGGGATGATAAAAAGGTTGATGAATCGACCGGTGAGATTCCTCGGATGGTTCCGATCTTTAATATCTTCCCGCAGACCATGGCCCACCTTTCTTATTTCGCTGCATGCCTTAGCCCCTAACGTTTGCGTAGTAACTTCTTTCCTATCACTATTCGCCATCGACATGCTAAAAAAAGGTAGTAAAGAACCAAGTCTACTGACCAAATGATTGGTGACCACATGTGGGGTGGCCTTGAACGTGTCCATCTGGCAGTGGGTCATTCAAAAAAGATAGGTACCGTGCCCCTGGCGCACAGACAAGTGAAGGAACACTGGTAGGTTTTAGTCACGCCCTTCCGTTCTGCCGAGAGTGGAAGAGGTCCTTTGATAGTTTTCCAACCTGAAAAAAAAGGTTTTTATTAGTTCACAATACAAAAGTGGGTACTCTGAGTTTCAATAGGCTTGTGACTTAGGAGTCAGTGTTTATCTACTACAACTCGCGGGAGTTAAGTATCTACCTTGCTGGAATGCGACCCCTTTCTCGCTTTACCGCGCGAGGCCCCGAATTCGCCGTAAGCGCTTAGTAGCGATAGCACCATTGTCGATACAATAGGCTTGTATCCTAAAAAATAATTTAATGTCCGTCAGATAGCTTTATAAAAAATATTGAACACGTATTTTTTATTTTTTCTTTTATTCAAATACTTAGGAAGATATGTTGATTTGAAATGTCGCATGACGTCACGCCATGGTGCAAAATATAGAACGGCGTGACGTAATTAGCCCCCACTCTGTAACTTTAATACGCTATATCTCAGTAATTTTTGGTAATTACGACAAAATAAAAAATACGGGTCTTAATTTTTTTTGAAGTGAAACTTCTTTACGCACGCTTGACTTGGGGAGTAAGCTGGCGAACGCGTGACGTAAGCGTTACGAAAAGTGATCGGGCAAGGCGAACGGAAGTTAAGTGGGGGATATAAGCACAGAGGCGGCCGTGGCGCGAGCTTGGTACTATAGTGCGTTTCATCTAAGAGTTCCTTTGACGTCATGTTGGCACTAATGCAAATTAGTGTGAGAGAAAGAGACGCAGAGTGCGTTTACCTTGTTTAAGATAGTGACAAAAAATGAATGCCAACATGACGGCAAAGGAACTCTTAGATGAAACGCACTATACAAGGCCTACGAGTTTTTTTTTTTTTTTTTTTCAATAAAATAGAAGATCTATGCAATTTTTTTTTTCAAGTAAAATAGAAGATCTATGCAAAAATATTAATTTACCAATGAAACCATGAAATAAATTAAAATATTTATAGAAAATTAATATATGTATATGTGTATACATGTATATATTGTACACAGATATATATGTCGGAGATCGTCGATATAATTTCAATAGACGTTGCTGATTTGCAGTGGCGAAGAGTCCATACAAGACGATTCCCACCGGGTTACCTTTCAAAAATCAGTTCCATATTCATACAAAAGTACCTATTTACATTCTATTTCATTAACAAAGTAAATCAAATGCCTGCGCGATTTACAATAGCAATAGTAATTCTTAGCAATACCCTAAGTATCACATTTCATTTTATAGTCGTAAATTAATCAGCGCTTCAATTTTTCGTACTTTACATTGAAGGCAACTCGAGGAATCACGGCTTACCTCGGTCAACGTTTTACTATGAGGCGAAAAGAGACAGAGCGTGTCAGACCATCTCTTTCTAATGCTCGCTAACCGTCGGTAAAACTTGATAAATATAGGCTAATGTCAAACGGCTTGCAGTTCTCTCCTCTCCTCTATTAGAAAGAGACAAAGAAACCACGCCACTACGAGTAAGGAAACACGACAAAATTTCAAAACAAGACGCATTGCATTAGAATATAAATAACGTTGTGATTGTGTATAATTTGCTTTATTTATGCTTAATATTTTTGTTGGTTTTGGATCGGTGTTTGTGTGGTTCGGTTTTTAACACTATTATTTTTGTAATTTTTTATTTTATTTTTTCTTGACTCTTATTACCTAACAATAGGTACTTAACTTAGTACTTACTAACAAGCATGCATGTGTGGTATGGAGATGCACGTCGAAAAAGGCTTTACTCAAAGCCGCTTTTATCATACTTGAAAGACACTGTTATCATCAGTCCTTTTTTGTATGGTGAAGGTGGGGCTTTTGATATTATTCTTATCTGAAGACCTCCTCCAAGATATCCTGCAGTAGGTAAGTGTTTAAGTGTTTATTTTTTTGGACCGGCTTCCCTTTGTCAAAATTTCACCCTTCGCCACTGCTGATTTGATTTACGTAGTAGAGGGGCAAACGCTTGTGACGTTATTTTGTGATGGCGGCACATGGACAGAGTCGCTTTGGAAAGTGGGGTTCGTCGAACGGTCACTTTGCATCGAGACGCGGACCAAGGCACTCCTCCGAACCGAAACTGTCGGTTTGCCTATTCAAATTGTTATTATGAAGATTGGAGGGTATATCTACACGTCGTGCTTCAATTCAAAACTCACCTACGAAACGGAACCTGTACCACCACACCAAGATGCTGTCGACCTTACCGCTCTGCCGTCGTTGTCTGCGACATCAGAAGTTGGATAAAGAACTACACTGCTCACAATCTCGTTATAAATCAAGGAACAGAATAACAGTCACTTTCTGCCAATATTTTTATAGCTCTTGTGTGATTATTTGTGTGGTAGTTGTTCATTGGCTTTGTATGACCTTCTGTAAATGCTGGATGTACTGGCAGTGAGGCAGGAAGTGAACGTCACGTTACGAAGTGCGCTCAATTGCTGACACAGAAGAGATCGCTCCGCGTGATAGTGCGCTGCAGGAGTGCGCTGCAGGAGTACGCTGCAGGTGTGCGCTGCAGGTGTGCGTTGCAGGAGTGCGCTGCAGGAGTGCGCTGCAGGAGTGCGCTGCAGGAGTACCCTGCAGGAGTGCGCTGTAGGCGTGCAAGTGCTGGCTGTTGCTTGGCGCGCGACAGTGTTGGCTGTTGCTTGGCGCGCGACAGTGCTGGCTGTTGCTTGGCGCGCGACAGTGCTGGCTGTTGCTTGGCGCGCGAAAGTGCTGGCTGTTGCTTGGCGCGCGACAGTGCTGGCTGTTGCTTGGCGCGCGACAGTACTGGCTGTTGCTTGGCGCGCGACTGTGCTGGCTGATGCTTGGCGCGCGACTGTGCTGGCTGATGCTTGGCGCGCGACAGTGCTGGCTGATGCTTGGCGAGCGAGGTGCGTTTGCGGAACATGCGAGGTGCACTTGCGGAACATGCAAGGTGCGCTTGCGGAGCGCGCAAGGTGCGCTTGCGGAGCGCGCAAGATGAGCTTGCGGAGCGTGCAAAGTGCGCTTGCGTAGCGCGCTTCTAGCTGCTTGGTGAATCGCATCAATGGCGTGTGGCGCTACTGGAGCTGCGTGCGGCGCAGCCGGAGCTGCGTGCGCTTTGCGGAACGCCCAAGGTTTCAAGACTTTAGCCTCTAATCTGCAGGCGATCAGAAGATATCAGGACAGCATCTACTCTGCAGGCGATGAGAAGATTTCAAAATACCCAAAACGATTGTGGTAACGTAATGGGGCTTTATGAGAGCTCAGAGATGTCTGGTGTGCAACGGTTGACAACTGCCAAGTGGCAGGTGTTTGTGGGAAATTGCCATAATCCGGTGAGTCGTACTATTTTTATTTTGATTCCGTGGCCGAATGTTCTCTTGTCAAGCAATCTGTAATTTCATTGGTGTATGTACACACGTGCCAGTATATATACAGTGTACAAGGTTGTGCCAGTGTGTTGTGTACTGCACCATTTCTTTGCGACATGATCATAAGAGTTATTTGCAAATTTTATTTTTTGTACTACCCGTATTCTTTGTTATAATGGGCTGAGAAATTTTAAATCAGAATTTTAAAATTATGTTTGGTTTGTCTTTATTTCGAAACTAAAGTTCACTGTGGCCTATAGTTACGAGCTCACTTGAGCTTATGATAGTATGTGTGGCTAGACTATTAAATCTTCTCAAGAGAACAAGCGGTAACGAACATAGAAATGAGTGCTATTTACGAAAAATCTAAATTTGATAGAAATGAGCTAAAGTAATGAAATGTAATATTGGTGAGTTGTTTGATGGCGATAATGGCGATCGTTACCTATTGAAATCGTTGATTGGAAACAGAACTTATAAGTACCCCACGATCGCATAGGTACGAAAGATTTTTCCAAGTAATGTCTGCTGAGTTAGATTTTCATAATGTAGAAGATGGCGAGGAGGGTGCCTCCGCCAGCAAATAGAACACGTATCATGGCTATGTGGTCGCGCTGCTCGCACTAGTCTGTAGTCGTAACTGCAACCCAGTGAGGGGTTGTTCAGGGCGCGATGGACAGCTAGTGGTGTGGCGGGGACACTAGTAGGTATGGTCGCACTGCATGCACTAGTCTGTAGTCGCAACTGCAACTCAGTGAGGAGTTGTTCAGGGGGCGATGGGCAGCTAGTGATGTGGCGGGGACCAGGGTCTCGGAGGAGACTATTAGTTGTACGGTCATGTGTTGACCTGGGAGTCGTGGACTCTAGAGTTGGTCGTATCACAAGAGGTGATGACGATATGGGTGTCAACTATGAGTTGTCACTGGCTACTGTGGTAGCGGGCGATGATGTGTTTTCTTTTTGATGATTATGATTTTGATTTGATAATTATGAGGCTTGGAGGAACCTTTTGTGTTTTCTTTTTGAAAATTGATCATTATGAGGCTTGGAGAAACCTTTTGTTTTCTTTTTGAATTTTGATAATTATAAGGCTTGAAGGAAGCTCTTGCGTTTAAGTTGTTAAAATCATTAAACTTGTTTGGTTTTCTAATAGTCATTGTAACTAAACGGGACGTGTGACGGTCAGGTTGGCCGAGCTCTCAAAAATGCTGCAAAGTCGGTTTTCTGTGTTTTTTTTTTTTTTAATTTGTTACAGACGTGCACGAGGACGTGTAACGGGAAATATCGAAGTTTGGCCGGAATCGGCGGTTGGCCTGGTAAAGCGGATCCCGAACTCCGGGGCTGAGGGAGCTTCGGATGCGACTTGGATTGGCGCTGGGATGATGATGATGATGCACGAGGACGTGCAAATCGTCAGGCTGGCCGTGTCGGAGATCGTCGATATAATTTTAATAGACGTTGCTGATTTGATTTACGTAGTAGAGGGGCAAACGCTTGTGACGTTATTTTGTGATGGCGGCACATGGACAGAGTCGCTTTGGAAAGTGGGGTTCGTCGAACGGTCACTTTGCATCGAGACGCGGACCAAGGCACTCCTCCGAACCGAAACTGTCGGTTTGCCTATTCAAATTGTTATTATGAAGATTGGAGGGTATATCTACACGTCGTGCTTCAATTCAAAACTCACCTACGAAACGGAACCTGTACCACCACACCAAGATGCTATCGACCTTACCGCTCTGCCGTCGCTGTCTGCGACATATATATATATATATATATATATATATACATACAGATGGAGCAAAAGAAGTTTCACTTCAGTCGTGTGGTCATAAGCACACTCGTATTTTATTATCTGTAAGACGGACTAATTATTTTTTTTGATTTTCATACCTTGGATACATCCCTATTGTCTAAATACAGTTTAAATCCCCTGTTTATAATATTATATTAAGTACTGTTTTTGTGAAGTTTTTGCTTTGTTAAGTTTCTTTTTGTTTTTTACATTTTCGACGCGTTAGTGAAGTATGTTGGTTGCACTAACATTATATTTCAGTCCATATGTATTTACTTATCAATTTAATTGTAAAACGTCATTAGTAAAATGACCTAGTATTATGACGCTTTATCATCAAAACGACCCTTTATTAACATAAAAAAAATGTAATTTATATATTTTTTTTTTACATAATTCTCATTTTTTGGAAACGGTACCGTCCGAATGACGTCACAGAGCGAGGTGCACAGTTAACTGACGCGAATAGTAGTTTCTTTCACGTTGCGATGGAAAGCAATCGATTCAGAATATGTATATAATCGATAATTATTCGAATAAGAGTTCTAAAACGCGCATCCCTAATAGTCATCTAACCACAACGATATTGTATAATACAGTTTAATCATATTTCAATAAATTTCCATAGCAGTTGACTATATTGGTGAAGTGATAATGTTTTACAGGATTATTTTCATGTGTTTATTTATCTTCACTTTAGTATTATCTGCTGAAGAACGTAAGTAAATACCAATATTATTTACTTATTCATATACCTAAGTACATGTACACAGCAAGTTGGTGGAGACATTATGCATTCATAGTTTGAGCTTATTTAAGAATATTCTTATTTTCCTTGATGGGTGCGGCACTCAAAGCATAAAAAAGAGCAGTAATACAAGAGATGGTTGATATATTTTTACAATATACCTTGTATACCTACCAATTTCTGTTTGTTTTTGTTTAATAATTATAAACTAGCGCTTGACCGCAATCCTGCCTGATGGTAAGCAATGATGTGATCGTTGATGGTCAAGCGCGCTAGTTTATTTAAAGCCACTCAGAAAAACTGAGCGAATTGGAAGGAAGACGGCAGTTGAGCGAGGTGATGCAATGTTAATCCCAACAACACGACCAACGATGCTGCGCCAAAGGGAGATTGATCTGAAGACCCTCCACGACCAAACTCCCAACACAACAACATTAGGCGCATCGTAACCGGCACACATCGCAACACAACTAACTGCTCAGACCCGTCCTCCGTACGGCTTCACCAGACATCATGCCGGAACACGACAAATCGCTTGGCTTGACGAAACGAAGTCAGCTTTAAGATGCTTCGTATGAACGGAGCATCTTAAAATTAACTTCGTTTAAGAACATGAGGCTTAAGACGGGACTTTAGTGGCGCTTTCTCTGTACAAATGTATTCCGCTGTCTTTTTCGTGGATAACACTTTTAGAGCAATCTTTCGTTTTCTACAATTTTACACCTTGATTATACGTACCCCTATCATTTTGTTTTTTTCCAAAACTTAATTAATAATAGAAATGTGATATTTCAAAATCCCGAAAAATAACCCATTTTTAATGCGATGTTCAGACTATTAGATAAAGGTGGTAAGTTTTTGACAAAAAAAGAAAATAATAGAAGCATAGGTATACTTTTCCTATAAAAATAATTGAGATCTATCGAAAAAAGAAAACAGCGGAATGCAAAACTTCTTTGGGTCAACGTCTTTGTAGATGAAATCAGCCTGAGCTGCAACTGTCCCACTTTACGGGGAGAGGTTGGAAGCGGCGCGTCGGCAATAGTTTCTTCAAATTCCCTTCTTTTTTTCAAATTTCTCGGCACTAGAGTCCCCTCTTAAGGCCGATTCAGGAGGACTTTACGGTATTCTGCCACCTCAGTCACCTGTCAAAGAACGTTGACTGGATATCGCACTTTATGAATCTGAAAATGTTCGTACAAAGCACGGGGAACTTATACGTTGCGTTGCGCTACGGTCCCTAAATCTAATAATATAATGCAATGATTAACTTACTCCGGTCCGAAATATATACAGTATGTTAAGAAAACCCTGTCCGACCCATTAGGATAATAAAGGTGAGGTAAACACATGACCAAATATAATATAAAATTTTACGTAATCATCATAGTACCAATACAAATGAATTTTGAAATAATATTTTTTTCCCGTGAATTAATTCCAACTTCCCCGAAATTTGGTAATTTTTAAAAAAGTGACAACACCGGTATTATTATGAGCGAATAGCGATGCGACCACGTGCCGCGTGCCCTGCCGCCCGCCGCCCTCGGAAGGGTGAACGCATATTTATTAAGTTACCACTTTTTGCGAAATAAT
This sequence comes from Sesamia inferens, assembly GCA_037179545.1. Lineage (NCBI taxonomy): Eukaryota > Metazoa > Arthropoda > Insecta > Lepidoptera > Noctuidae > Sesamia > Sesamia inferens. Next base: position 10,336,245 of record CM073951.1, on the reverse strand, counting down.
ATTTTTTTTTGGGGGATTTTTTTTTAAGTTTAGCCCGGTTTTGTATCCATTAGTAGAATCAGTTATCGATATCTAACAACACCTTCACGGGTCGGACAGGGTTTTCTTAACATACTGTATAATACCCCCTTATTCATAAACGCTGCTTAAAGTTAACTAGTGATTAGCGATTATTTAAACATACATTTTCGACGTTTGCACGTCACATAACTTATAATAATTCTGTCATGAATAAACGTCTTAAACACTATGATGCTTATTCATAAGCGATGTTTAAAGTTAAGTTTTTTTTTTTTAAATAATTATAAACTAGCCTCAATCCCGCCTGATGGTAAGCAGTGATGCGATCGTTGATGGTAAAGCGCGTTAGTTTATTAAGAGCCTGTTCACTCAGAAAAACTGAGCGAATAGGAAGGAAGACGGCAGTTGAGCGAGGTGATGCAACGTTAAACTTGGGTTTAACACGACCAACGATGCTACGCCAAAGGGAGATTGATCTGAAGCCCCTCCACGACCAAACTCCCAACACAACAATATTAGGCGCATCGTACACGGCACACATCGCAACACAACTGCTCCGACCCGGCCTCTGTACGGCTTCACCACATCATGCCGGAACACGACAAATCGCTTGGCGGCAAGGCTTTGTCTGGTGGGTGGTAACTTCTGCCGGCGGTAACGTTAAAAATGTATTGTTAAAATTCAGTAATCACTAGTTAACTTTAAGCAAACTTTATGAATAAGGGGCTTTATGAATAAGTAAAACGCATGTTAGGGTCAAGAACTTATATTAGTTTGGTCCCATCAAATTAAGATACACCATAGAAATCTTAGACATTTTTGGAGTGTTAGTTATTAAATACAAATTTTATATTTTTACAGATCCACCGGAAATTATTTTTGAAATCAATTCGACGAGAGACAATCGTATTGTTTGTGACCATACTATGGAAGAAATACATACATATACTGTTCGCGAAGGAGAACATTTCAGATTAATTACGAAATTTAATTCCTATATCAATTATTTGAAGTAAGTAAATGATAAAAAATAAATATTAATATGTCTGTACTTACCTAACTAAAAAAAAACAACGTAATTATTGTAAAAATATTTATTAACTCAGCATGAAGTTTTTATAAGATGTTATAATTATGATATAAATCTTTTACAGTTGCAGTAACAATATGTTTTCTTATAATAAATATACGAAAAAAGGCAGTTTGTTAAATGAAACTACTTTCAATGTAAGTAATCTATTGCATAATGGGCTGCAAATCCCTTTAGGCCATATAGGCCTTACGTGTAGGTGATCCTTTGAGATGGGTTAAGTCTATAAGAAATAGTAAATAAACAAAGTTATTATTTGTTTATGCGATAACTAATGATTAGCGATTCTTTAGCTATACATTTAACAAAAAGTTAAAAACACTTAACTTTAATTATTAAACGATTAAGGTTAAGTGACGTTAAAAGGTCAAAAATGTATAGCTTTATGAATGAGGTGGTGTTTGTTCAGAATAAGCAATTGAATCGGTTCCAATCATTTTTAAACCATGTTATATTTTTTCCCAATACATTTAGAAATTGTTGCAGTGTTGATACAGAGCGCGCGCACGCAGCTTTACAATAGAGAGAGAATCGCGCGCGACAGCCTCTGTGGCGTAGCGGTAGCGAACGCGGCCGTTGCGCAAGGAGGCGCGGGTTCGATCCCCGCACAGTGCAAATATTTGTATGCATGAATATGAGTATTTGCACTGGTCTGATCGTGCCTCGGAAAACACGTTAAGCCTTTGGTCTCGGTTGCCATACAACATCCAGTGGCAGTCGTTACGGGTTGTTGGAGCCCTCAAAAGTCTAACAATTGGTCTAACTGCAATGCTTAGATATCGCCTTCTGGTTGTGGAGGTCAGACGGCAGTCGCTTCACGGAAAATATCGAAGTTTAGCCAAAATCAGCAGTTAGACTGGTAAAGCGGACCCCAGACTCCAAAGCTGAAAAGCTACGGATGCGACTGGGATTAACGCTGAGATGATGATGATGATAGTAATCGCGCGCGCAACAACAGCTGACGCCAGAGGTCATTGCACCGCGCTGGCCCGCCCGACCGGAACTTTGACCATATTTTTGTTGGGACAACCAAGTAGAATTGCAAGCTTGTAACTTTGTGGTTTTTATAATATCTATTTCAAATTATGTAGGTACATAGATTGTTTGCTTAAAAAGATAAACAAAAAATAATGTTGTATTGTATTAACATGGTGAGTGGAAGTTTTGATGGAGTATTCCGCAATTTTCAAGGCAGAAAGCTAGAAATTTTAATGCGTACCAATTTTTATGGTCACTAACAATCAGTCAGGTAAAAAATTTTATGTTTTTTAGAAATCCTATGCGTTAAAAGAGGCGTGAAATTTTATATGGAACTTTTCGCAGAGTTCAAGGAAGCTATACATTGGCACACAGATTCTTTGTTGCCAACGAAAAATAAATTCATGTCTTACTTTTTTTTTGCCAAAATAAGACATGAAAATTTGGGAAAAGAGAACCGTATTACTGTTAACTTAAACTAAACTTGCGGGCAAAAGCTAGTATTTGATAGACTCATTTCACTTTAGTTTAAAAAAAGAACGTTACATAAATTGTTAAATTAAATCCTTACTCTCCAGCAGGACAAGTTACCCGAGACTGTCAAATATTCTCAATCAACCTTGAGTCTTAACGCTTTATTGATAGAGTTGAAAATAAAAAAAAACTAATCTGACGGATTGTAGTAGCTTAATGTGCTGTCGTCTGTGCCTACTACCAGTTACAGAGCGATCTTTTACAGACAACTTTTGGATGGAATACTGAGGGGCAGGAGAGAGAAATAATGTAGGTAGTTACAGCATTCTAATTACATAGTGTTACGAATGCACCTTATGTCGAGGGCATAAGGTTCAATATCGCATGACATGCAGTGTGTAACTTTTTAAGCTCTATAACTCGAGACCTAGACATTGTATAGGTGCAATATAAAAACGCATTACTAGACTTAGGGTGGCCTATCGAATGGTACAGGTTTCATCAACTTTGTCAACGAAGTGACGACATTGAAATTTCTAGAAACCCATTTCCGGGAATTACCGTAGGTACCTACTGAATGTACTCGAAGTTATGCGCTATTATTATTACGTCTAGACGAATCTGGAATGTTCGATCAGCTGACCTATACATATATAGTGCCGTGACGCCAGTAGGCAGTCAGTCTGCATTCGACTAGCGATACGAAAACAGCGACAGTTAAGAAGCGATCTTTCAGAATACCTACTGCGAAAACTGTAACGAGAACATCGAGTACTACGTGAAGAAACATCTGTAGTGTTATTGTGTGTTTACAATACGGACTTCGTGGACGTAAGTGAAGACTTCGGTGCAACGTCAGCAACATTCTACTTGTCATTACCTACGATCGACTGTACCTTCGTTGCCAATAAACTTCGTAACCCTTAACCGGTATTTTAGTACCGGTAGAGTAGTACGGGCTGTAACAATATCATACAAGAGCAAATAAAATATAAAGATATATTTAAAGAGAGAGGAAGTGCTTTTTTATCATACTTTTAAAATTGGTCAGTGTTTGAGCACGCCTTACGGACAAGGGCAAGTCATTCCATAACCGGACTGCTTGTACAGTAAATTATTTATCATAGAACTAGTTCAATGCATCGGCATCTCTAATATCAGGTTTTCCGATGAACTCAGATATCTATTATTAGTGGAGCGCCTGGAGCGTCAAAATCATAGAAACCTCAGACTTCCGTTACAGTGGATGAAAAAAAAAAAAAAAAAAACGAATGTTTAGCTAATAACATAAATAAAAATTTACCAATTTAAAATTTGTGCTTTTGATTTTAAAATTAAAAAAATGGATAATTATAATAATTCAAATAGTATGAGGCATATTATTGTGTAAAATGATTTTGTATATGAAAATTAAGTTCAGGTATATTTTTATATATGCATAATAAGTGAGTAAATGTAGTAATTCAAGGAAAATCGGAAAAAAATTAACATTTAAAATAAAATTTTTGTTTATTAAGGCATTTTACATTATTGATATATATCAAATATTTTCTTCCACTTCAGTCATTTGAATGGTAGGTAAAGTATTAAGGCAGCTATCTCCGTTACAATGTAAACATGCTACACTACAATATAAACCACTCTTCCGACATCCACAAGCAGCTCCACACCCCTTTTTGCAATTGCAAAATAACATTTGCAGTAGATTATCCGGTGCTGGTAATTGGTTCATGGTTATTGGGATGAACATGTTATTGAGATACTTCCACCCCCAATCTCCAATATTTATGTCGTTTCCTAACCATATTTGGGTTTGCAGGTACACTCTTTTCAGGTGTTCAATTGCGACATCAGTTGTAGGTGGTAATGATGACAGAATAACACTGGTATTTTTGGTTGTAGCTTTAATGAAAAAATTGTATCTCAATGTATTCAAGTCTTTGATTTTTGCAGGAGTTCCATATAAAGCCAAAATACATGCTACACCTGCTTGAAATATATTATTGAAGTCTTCGTTTTTGTTTTTAAATATTTTTGCGAATTCATGCAAATCATGATGTTTTTCAAAATTTTTGGCAAACTTAATTTTTCCTTTATTGAAAAATGCCGAAGTAGTGTCACAACCCGTTAAGGAATGTAAAAAAAGAATATGTTCTTTACATTTTGGTAAAGATTTCTCTAGACTCTTCGAAGAAAATATTTTTTGTTCGACCTTGCCTCGAGATGGTTTTAGAAAATATGTTTCACGACTCTCATCCGCTAAAGCCGTTAATATAACTAATACGTCAATATCTTCTGAAACTATTACAACATTTTTTGTTTCCAAATTAATTGCTGTATCAACAATTAATTTATCTGCATCACTTTCCGCTTGACATGTAAAAATATTGTTGTCAGCTAATTTTATTTATTTTATTTATTTATTTTATTATTTATGTACACACAATAAAATACATATAGATACAACGAAATGAAGATCTGAGTACAAAGGTACTGCTTATTTCTTAAGAAATTTCTTCCAGCAGACCTGCGAAAGGAGAAGTAAAACAGAAATGTAGACAATAGTGTGTAAGAACAAGGAGGAAATAAAATATGATAACTATTAAAGTAATAATATTAAATATACCTAAACATATAAACCTAAAATAAATATATAAGCCATCCCAAAAAACCAAAAATAAGTACATATACTACTTAAATAAATACATAATACTAAAATATAAAAATATGTATAAATAATAAACAAATTCTCACACAATATAGAGGAAAGGTTTATTCTCAACATTTCTATCAAGCGACTTTTATTATTGTTATTTGACAAAAATTTATCTTGAGCGATTTTTAAAGGCATATCTGCGTTGAATTCAATATCTGCACATTTATTTTTCAATGCGCGACGATTCCGTTCGGCCGATTTAATAGAATCTATCTTATATCCGTCGAAAACCACGTAGACATTACTATTATAATTATTTTTCAAATATCTTACATAATGCTCACATATCATTTTAAAGCTTTCATTTAATTGCCATTTGCAACGATGTAATAACATGCCCCCATCAATAATATAATGAACATTTTCTAAACTTTTTAAATTAATTGAAAGTTCTAGGAATAACTCTACGGTCTCTACGACCCTTCATAAACATAGGTATATCTAGAAGATGATATTCTATAGCCTATTCGAGACAAATTCTACGTGTACATAAAAATAAATGCTATCTGAAATTAAATTATATGCTGGAATATTAATTTTTTATTATTTTTCAATTAAAAAGTGAAAAAATTGAAAGCACAAAAAATTTTTTGGTAAACTTTGCAAGATATAGTATAAGAAAGAAAATGCCACCTCAACCAAAAAAATTCATTCACTGTAGCAATTTTCCGAGGTCAAAACCCCCAGGCGCTCCACTATATGTGTGTCATGAAGGAACTTAAAACGTTCTTGAAGATAGCGGGGGTTTTAGAATTAAACAAAATGCTGTACAGCTGAAATAGGATATGAGAATTCCGGCGAAAACGAATGGAAGCCACTTAAGCTTTGTACGGAATTCAGATATGTGATCATATTTGCGCAGGCCAACCTAAACCTAATGGAAAAGTTTTGAAGTTGCTCAAGTTTATCTAGTTGTCCCTCAGTAAGACAGGCCCCCAACAAGGTGGACCGATGACCTGGTGAAGGTCACGGAAATCCGATGGATGCGGGCAGCACAAGACCGGTTAGCGTGGGAACCCTGGGGGGAAGCCTTTGTCTAGCAGTGGACATCCATAGGCTAAAGAAGAAGAAGATCTGGATAACTGACATTTGCGTAGTCAAGGATGGGAAATAAAAGTGATTGTGCAAGCGCAGTTTTAGTGGCAGTAGAAAGAAAGATGTATACGCGCCCCAGTACAGCACGTACATCTACCGCGCATTTGTCACGGCTTATCCAACAAACTAGGTCGGCTTATACCACAAGTAAATCAATCTCCGACCACACTCTAGTAAATCTACGGGACTTACCTGGGACCCAGTGTGCTCCGTCGCGAAGTGAAGTCCGGAGAATCGACGCGCGCGCGTCGATTACGATGACGTCCGATGTCTTCAATTCACTGACTGTCCCATACCAGTCGACACACCAAGTTCCCTTAATAGGGCACCAAAGCTCACCAACGTAAGAAGTTATTTAGCAGTGTCAATCACGCCCGACAAAGATCGCCAATGAAACCACGTTTCCGATTCAAATTCAACTCAATTTACAGACGGCACTGTTACGTTTTATAATTCAAGTAAATACTTCAAAACACGGGCAACGATCGCGACAAACTATACAAAACGCGGCCGGTGGTATTTATTCCCGAAATTCACTCGTCCGAACGCGCCACGCGCGCGAGTATTTCGTCAAGATTTTCAAGCAACGGCCCGCCGTTGGCGCGGTCCCAAAACGTTGTTATTTATTTCCCGAAAATCATTCGACCGAACGTGCCACGCACGCGATGATTATTCGTCAAGAGTTCAAGCAACGGACCTTTTGCGGCGAGGTCGCAAAACGTTGAGTAATAATGGCGGCCGCGCGTCGCCATAGACAATACTAATTACGCTAGCCCGTACCGATCGGGCATCTATCAACTCGACTAACTAACAATCGGACCCGATCGATAAACTAGCGTAAACAAAAGATACGTAACCGTCTCAGAGACTTACAAGATAGCCAAATACTGGTAGCTGACCCCAACATAGTTGGAAAAAGGCTAGACAGAAGATATTTTTTTCTAATCATATTCCGCATATATGCGAAAAAAAATTAGGTTTGATTCTAACGTCGTGTGAACAGGTATCGATTTTTTAGAAAACCTATTGAAAGGTTTTCTAAAAATCGATACCTGTTCGCTCTTTTTCTCATTTTACACATTCTAATATTTAAAACTTTTAGATTTTGTCCATGTTGGCCCATCTCATCGGATAACCTGCTATTTAATAAAGCTAAAAGAATATTTGTAATTAATTTTATACCCTTTAATGGTTTAAGGTAGATAAAGATATGGGTAATATATGGAACTGCACGATATTGGCTCATCGAAATAACCCAATATTCCGTCCCATGGTTCAGTACAAAGATGCTAACTATTCAGTTGTCAACTGCTTTATGAAAATTCACGTGCGACAAACAAGTATGTAAGCTCATTATACAATATGCAAAGAAAACCCCGTCCGACCCCTAAGGATAATAAAGGTTAAAGGTAAACACATGACCAAATAAAATATGAAATTTTACATAATCATCATAGTAACAATTTTGAAATAATTTCTTTTTTCCGCGAATTAATTCCAACTTCCCCAATATTCAGTAATTTTAAAGTGACAACACCATTTTCGGCAGTATTATTAGTAGGTACCTTGTATAAAAAATAATAATGATATAATATATAATGTTTACTGTGCCGCCCATCAGCCAATATCTGACTCTGTAAGATACATCGACCTTAATGTCCATGGATAACCAGTTCCATCACCTTCAAACAGAATGAAAGCCTATCGGGGTAGCAAGTTTGTTCGAAATTATGGTCCCCCGCTCAGGCCCACTCCCTCCGCGTTATAGGCGGAGAAACACTCAAGTAGCAGGCGGCCGGCGCGGGCACGAGCGGCACGCGGATTTTTAATGGTGTTTAGTTTTGAATAAATCTTGATATCTCCTGAATGAAACAACCAATTATATTAATTCAAAAAGAGATCTGCTCCTAAATTACCTTTGATATGACGTAATTTATTTGGATAAGGATTAATAATAAGGAAAAATAGGGGACTCTGATTTCGACTGGCTAATAAATAAATGTGCTCATATATATGTATTTTGTTCTAACTATAGGTATAAATAGGGTTCAGTCAGCGTTTGCAATGTAAGTTCAAAAAATGGGTTTATTTTGCGACATGTGTTAGAAACCTCAAAAATTATCAGTGTTCCTCTTATATATTATGCATGTTATACACATAAGAAACTTTCTGTTGAATCGCTCTATCTATTAAAAAAAACTCTCAAAATTCGTTGCGCAGTTTTAAAGATTTAATCATACAAAGCGACATAGGGAAAGTAAAAGTGATTTTGTTTTATAATAATTTGTAGTGATATGTCGGATGAATGTATCAATACTGGCGGCATTTAGTTTGACCGCGTGCCCCGACTCCCGTCGCTCGCGCATGTGTTACTATGACCATTGCCTCCTTTGGCGAAATAATACTTATTTTATTAGGAGGTATTTCTTTAAGACTTGCCGGCCTCTGTAGCCATTAGTAGAATCAGTTATCTATACCTAACAATACCTTCATGGATCGGGCAGGATTTTCTTTACATATTGCATAGATGTTATAAATATAACTGTATGTAACTTTTGATTTCAAATATTTTTTTTTAACTTTATAAACTAATGCTTTAACGCAATCCCTTCTGATAGTAACCAGTGACGCATGCATTGATGGTAAAGCGCACTAGTTTATTAAGAGCCTGTTCACTCTAGCTTTGAAGACACTTAAATTAAGTATAATCAGACGGGAAGACCGCCGCAAGCAAATTGTTCCAGTTCTTCGATGAACGTGGTATAAAAGAGAAAACTCTTGATGTTCCGAATGTATGTTTAGCACATAGTTATAATTTAATAATAATAATATAAGCCTTTACTACCCGAACTAGTTTTAACGCTCTCACACAGGTAAAGAAAATATCTTAGTTCGGTATGTCTTTTGGCCTTGTTTTTTTTTTTTTTTCGTTGCGTAAATCCTCAAAGGATGTCCGCCGCCCTGGGGTGGGCGACGGGGTCTGTCAAATTTTTACTTTTTTACTGACTAAAACCACCCCGGTGTCTCTTCTATCACGAGCTCGCGTGGGGTCGCGGGAGTCTAAATTCTTCCACGGCCCCGCACCCTCGTGCTGGCCCGGTTCGTCCGGGCCTCGTCTCCTGCACGGGGTAGTGGGGTGTTAACTACCCCGTGCATCACCTCTGAGGCGCGCGCCGACATTCGCGTGCGCCTCCGCCTCGGGTCAATCGGATAGGGGGCGGGGACTTCCCCATGTCCCTCGCCTCTGGACCTATTCATGGGGGCCGGAAGAGGGCGTTGTCCGCCCATCCTCGGCGCCCGGTGCGTCTTTTGCGGCCCGGGAAGGGAGTTGAGATCTCCCTCTCCCGTTCCGCAGCTTCTTTCTGCGACATCACGTCCTCGCAGAAGGACACCACCGCGTCCCACGACTCTGCGCTACCGACCACCCTCCGCACTACTGCCAGCAGCGTCAGGTCGCCTCCTACTTCATATGTGAGGACACGGCGCTGCTTCTCTCAAGCTACACTCTCGGAGAGCGTGTGCTGCGCCGTGTCCTCCATGTCTTATGGCCTAGCCAACTCCTTAACCTGCATTCTCCGGATCGCTATTCTCTTGCATGTCACGTTTGCTCCATTTCTTCTTTTTGCACCGGAGCATATGTTTTGTCCACCGCCATTTTAGTTGATTCTATACTTCTAACATTGTCCTTTAATTTGAGCCACAGCATATTTCTTTTCATGATTCTCCGACTTGCAGGTTTCTCCCTAAGGTTTTTTTTTTGTCAAAGCCTAGGTTTCACAGCTGTATGTATTACACAGTTAGTAGACTGTAGCGACATTTGCAGATGCCACATGCAAACAACGCGTTATACTGATGTCACGCAGAATCTGCATCTCGCAAGCAAAGTGTAGCGCGTAGGTCGTGTCGCGTAATTAAAACTCAGATAAATCGAACTTTGTGTATTGCACGAATGTAAAAGAGTACAATGTATTTGACGTGTACAATGACGCGATACAAGAGTGTGAACAAGGAATGACTGTAATGTAATAATGATGTACAATGATGTTGTATAATAATGATGTTGCTTCCAAGCTATGCACTCGCTTAAATACTAACTATCTCTAACTAATAGTGGGGTAACCAATAGCGAATCAGCTTGCTGTCCTGCGGAAGTCCACGCGGTGTTGCATGCGTTCTTGATGCTGATTCGCTAATCGAGGCAGGCCGCGGCGTATGATTGGTTGATGTAGAAGCGCGCCAGTTCAGTCTTCACGTGCTAGACGACTCGCTATAGTTTCCCACGCACATTGACCGTTGGTCATGCAGATTGTTCCGGGTTCGAGATATGGGAACCCTCGCAGCGGGAGCCAGGATCGGAACCCTCGCTGCGGGCGTCAGGGTCGCAGGGACGCGCGCCATGACTTCCGCATTCCTCGGTATGATCTGGTTGATTTATAGTCCTTTGTGTAGCGGTGATCTGGTGTGAGTGATTTATAGTCCTTTGTGCTACACGCTACAAAAGTACCGCGCGAACTAGCCAACATCAACCGTCGGGCAAGTGCTCGCCAGACACAACATCCGTCTGGTCGGAGGATCATCCCTTTTCTACGGAGGATAAGTGAACTTTATATACAGTTCCTCATACCTCTAAAAATCATAATATGGATTTTTGTAGAAGAAGTAGTTTTCCTAGGAAACGGGTGAAAGCTCGTACAATAATACAAATAGAATAAGTGTAAATTAGAAAAAGTTACCCCACAGATTCACCTCAGACAATCTTGGTGAATAATATGGTGCTGGACACACTTCGCACGGATCTGTCGATTAAGGACATCGACTTCACAGCCGAGTACCAATACGCAGATGGTGACGAAGTCCACCTCACTTGCGCCAACTTCTCAAATCCAACGAGTTACACGATGACAGGAACAATGAGGGGTGAGTTTTTGACATTCATCTGAATCACACGTACACGTCGTTGAAGTCGTGGTAGCCTAGTGATTTAAACACCAGCCTCTCAAGTATGAGTGCGCGGGTTCGATTCTAGGCCAGGCAAATACCAATGTAACTTTTCTAAAGTTGTATGTACTTTCTAAGTATATCTTGGACACCAATGACTGAAGGTGAAGGAAAACATCTTGAGGAAACCAGGACTTTAAGTCTGAAATTGCCAACCCGCATTGAGCAAGCGTGGTGATTATGTTCTATCCTTCTCTGTATGAGAGGAGACCTGTGCCCAGCAGTGGGACGATAAAAAGGTTGATGATGATGATGATGATGATGACACGCACACTTGCATGCTGATTCATAAGGTTTTGAAAATTTGTATACTGCTGTGGAAGACCGGAGTCTCCTAACACAGGCATTACTTGCTTAACAGGAGGCTCCAATCACCAACTAATGTAAAATAATTTGGAGTTTTAATAAATTTGATTTGATTTCATTTTTAATCTATGTTGATTATTTTCTTAAAAAAATATGTACGGACTACAGCAGGTCAAGCTACCCGAAATCAGTTTCCCAATCAATCCAATATTCCCAATCAGCCTTCAGTCTTAGTGCTTTAGCGATAAAGTTGAAAATCAAAAAAGAAATTTGACAGATTGTAGTAGCTTGATTTTCTGACGTCTGTATAATAGAACCGCATGTGTTACGGGATTGGTTTCCGCACTTAGTCCTTCAAGAGGACTGTGGTTATTTCAAACAGCCCACTTCCCTCCGGAAGCCTATTAAGAGGGGAGTCTAGTGCCGAGGAATTATAAAAACAGGTATTTAAAGAAACTATCGCCGACGCGCCGCTTTCGTCCATTCCCCGTAAAGTGCGAAAGGGACAGTTGCAGCTCAGGCTGATTTTACCTACAAAAACGTTGACCACAAGACGTTTCGTATTCCGCTGTTTTTTATATAAAGATTTAGAGGAAAATTATACCTATGCATCCATTATTTTCTTTTTTGTCAAAAACTTACCACATTTTTCTAATACTCGTCTGAACATCGCGGTAAAAATGGGTTATTTTTCGGGATTTTCAAATATCATATTTCTTTTATTATGTTTTGGAAAACATTAAATGATAGGGGCACGTATAATCAAAGTGTAAAATTGTAGAAAAAAATAATGGCCTAAAAGCGTTAGCGACGAAAAAAGCAGCGGAGTACGTTTATACAGAGAAAGTGCCACTAGAGTCCCCTCTTAAGTCTTCCGGCTTGTCAAAGAAAAAAAAAATACTACATCGTGCGTGGGTGATGGCGGCCGTTGGTGGTTATTTCAACCAGCCCATCTTCCTTCAAAAGCCCATTAAGTTTTCTGGCTTGATAAGACCAATATTACATTCTGGGTGAGTCATGGCGGCCGTTGGTGGTTATTTCAACCAGCCCATCCACGCCTTAAGCTTGGCATCAATCTATCAATTCTGTAAAAATCTCATCGTGAAAAGTGAGCTTACAGTGAGTAAGTGTAAAGCGCGCTAGTTTATTAAGAGCCTATTCAGTCAAAAAAACTGAGTGAATAGGAAGGAAAATGGCAGTTGAGCGAGGTGATGCAATGTTAAACCCAACAACACGACCAACGATGCTGCGCCCAGCGTTGCCAACTCTACGTCTTTTTACGTAGATCTACGTATTTTAGGTCTTTTCTGAAAACCTACGACTTTTAGTACCAAAATCTACGTACTTTTAGTCAATTTTTATAAGTATGCAATGTAACTAAACTGATACAAAAATCATATTGTCGAACTGTCCTTCTCACTGTTACGGGGGCGCTAATGTCTTTGTACTTGACTATATGGGCTCTTAACCTTTGCTTTTCCTTTAAAGGAAGTATTTGACGTGATTTAACCAAAAACAGTCCTAAAAGGGGTTCCTCCTCTAATAGTTACACTAAATGTCTATATCAAACGTTGTTGTCATTCAAAGAGACCGAAAAACTAATATTATTATCAAGTGGTGTTAACCAAACACTGATATAACATTTAATTATTTGAGCATGTATTGTCAGAAATTTAATATAGTTTATCAGAAGAAAAACAACATGAAATTAACAGTGACAGTCAACATTTGGCACATCGTACCCGGCACACATCGCAACACAACTGCTCAGACCCGTCCTCCGTACGGCATCACCAGGCCAGGTCTTATCAAGCCAGAAAACTTAATGGGCTTTTGAAGGAAGATGGGCTGGTTGAAATAACCACCAACGGCCGCCATCACCCACGCACGATGTAGTATTTTTTTTTTTTTTTTTTGACAAGCCAGAAGACTTAAGAGGGAACTCTGGTGGCGCTATCTCTGTACAAACGTATTCCGCTGCTTTTTTCGTCGAAAACGCTTTAAGGGCATTTTTTTATCTACAATTTTATACTTTGATTATACGTGCCCCTATCATTTAATGTTTTCCAAAACATAATTAATAAAAGAAATATGATATTTGAAAATCCCGAAAAATAACCCATTTTTACCGCGATGTTCAGACGGGTATTAGACAAATGTGGTAAGTTTTTGACAAATAATAAAATAATGGAAGCATAGGTATACTTTTCTTCTAAATCTTTATATAAAAATAATTGAGATCTATCGTGTTTTTAAAAAGGTGATGCAATGTTAAACCCAACAACACGACCAACGATACTGTGGCAGAGGGAAATTGGTATGGAGACCCTCCACGACCAAACTCCCAACACAACAACATTAGGCGCATCGTACCCGGCACACATCGCAACACAACTGCTCAGACCCGTCCTCCGTACGGCTTCACCAGGCCAGTTAGAATAACAGCTCACTTTCAGGCTTACTTCAGCTTACTTTCCAAGCTGAAGTGGTTATAAAAATATGTTACAAAATTATTGTGTTTAGATTCACTTTGTAATAAAAGTATCATCATCATCATCAACCTTTTTATCGTCCCACTGCCAGCAGTGGGACGATAAGAAGGATTGTGTAATAACCACGTTTCCTCAATGCGGGTTGGCGATTTCAGACTTAAAGTCCAGGTTTCCTCAAGTTGTTTTCTTTCACCATATAATCGGTCATTGGTGTCCAAGTATACTTAGAAAGTACATATAATTTAAAAAACTTACATTCGTACTTGCCTGACCAGGAATCGAACCCGCGCACTCATACTTGAGAGGCTTGTATTTTAACCACTAGGCCACCACGACCCCCTATAAAAATATAATATCTGTATATTCTACTTTCTAACAGTTTAAATCGATGCTGAATTTGTTATAATTAACTTATATTAACTATATCTTCTGGTTTTTTATTAAATAAATAATTTAGTTTTTACGTAAATTACTGTTTCCTAAAAATCCTCCTTCTCATAGTTTAAGTAGATTACTGAAGAAGTGGAACCTTTCATGGTGGGCAGTGACCAGTTCGATTATCATTCTGTCCTTAAATCTGTACTATACAGTATGTTAAGAAAACTCTGTCCGACCCGTGAAGGTGTTGTTAGGTATTGATAACTGATTCTACTAATGCTTACAAAACCGGGCTAAACTTAAAAAAAAAATCCCCCTAAAAATAAATATTATTTCGCAAAAAGAGGTAACTTAAAAAATGTGCGTTAACCTCCCTTCCGCGGGCGGCGGGCGGCAGGGCACGCGGCACGTGGTCGCATCGCTATTCGCTCATAATAATACCGGTGTTGTCGCTATTTTAAAAATTACCAAATTTCGGGGAAGTTGGAATTAATTCGCGGGAAAAAAAGATTATTTCAAAATTCATTTGTATTGGCACTATGATGATTACGTAAAATTTTGTACTATATTTGGTCATGTGTTTACCTAACCTTTATTATCCTTATGGGTCGGACAGGGTTTTCTTAACAGACTGTATATGTAAATATATGAATACATTTTATTTCAGATATTTCTACCATAAAAGACCTATTAGCACAATCCGCAATTGGTTTTCGCGCAAAATTGGGTGCTGGGCATCACAATACTTATATAATATGTAATAATAAGGGGCCAACTGACTACACCAAAGTTATGGTGAGATTTCTAATGCGGACAGAATTCAGTAAGTTTGTTTTTAACCGACTTCAAAAAAAAGGAGGAGGTTTTCATATCGTCGACTACACTACAAAGTGAAAAATAAATAATTCCGGAAGCCGGTGTCAAAACGAATGTCGGTCTCCGTGGCGCAGCGGTCACCACGGCTAACTGCGACGTGGAGGCCCCGGGTTCGATCCCCGGCCAGGTCATGATGGGAAACGATCTTTTCTTGATTGGCCTGGGTCTTGGATGTTTATCTATATAATATGTATCTATTATAAAATATAGTATCGTTGAGTTAGTATCTCATAACACAAGTCTCGAACTTACTTTGGGGCTAGCTCAATCTGTGTGGTTAGTCCGTTAAAAAAAAAAAAAAAAAAAATCGACTTCCGAAATTACTTATTTTTCACTTCGTTGTGTTTCTTTTCGAAGTCTGTTGTTATTTTTTTGTTTTCCACTTTAGTAGGAACAGGCAGCCGCAATTAAAAGTAACTATTTATTAACTTTGCTATATCTTTTTACCAGGCGCTTATAAATGAAATTTAAAATAAACTTCGTATGTAGTCATACTAGTCGGTGAAAACAAACAGTGGTAAATATAACGGTTAAATTTTTTAACAAATACTTGGTCACACATTAAAAGGTAAAGGTACCCATGATACAGAAGGATTTTTTTCTTTTTTTAAAGCGTTGCCGCGTACTAGGAATTGAGTTTCGATCTTATGGGAATTTTGGGACAAAACGTCCTAAGAATCAATAATACAACATTTTTATTTTATGTTTTTATTATGGCATCTCGTGGTTGACTTTGAGAGATCGTGACTACTTAGCCGGACTATCTTGTGGCTGCCTTAAATGAATTTATAGCCTCCAGCCAGGACAACTAAAAACTAAGCGACTACACGCTAAGGGCACCCCTGTGAGATACGAACCTCGGCTTAGGGTGTCGCTGGAGAGAACAGTAAGGGACGGCTGGATCGAAATTTGCAACATTTTAAGCTTCATTTAAATATTATTAATGATTTAATTTTTCTAGATTATGTAAGTATTCAAATTAATGGGATGACTTTACGACCGAAACTCACCAATGTTTTGAACAATCATTATGAAATTGAATACAAAAATCAGAAAAAACGTTTCATAACCCTGGTGTGTGAAGTACGAACAGACTTGGAGTTGGTGGTGACGGAAAGGAAAGACGGTTTTATAAAAAGTTACAATAGGACAGGTAATAATAATAATAATATTCTTGTGCCGTCGGAATGTTCAATTCATGAAACTAATAAGTACTGACGGGAAAGAGAGAGAGTGTGTATAATTGAAATTAAATGTTATGATACTTTTGTTGTTAGTATACAGAGTGGTGCTGATAATACGACAATAATTGAAAACGCGGACAATGCGAGGAATAATCCTAAACCATAGAAAAAATATAGGATCAAAATAAAAAAAAAAAAATGAAAATTTCAAACAAACTAAATCGCATAAAATTGGAAACGGAATCGAATATCCTTTAAAATATTGGTTCACTGACCTCCGATCGGCAACAGCGTGGTCCTATATCGACTTGCTTTTTTCGCGTCATTTCGTTTTATACGATTTAGTTTGTTTGATTTTTTTTAATCTAGGTTACTAGGTTTTTTTCTATGATTTAGGATTATTTCTATGAACTAGCATTTTCCGTGTTTTCATTTATTGTCGTATTGTCACATTTGTCAGCCACACTCTGTATAATCCTGAATTTTATTTACAACAATGTTTAACTTTCTTAAGGTAATTTAAAACATAATTTCTTGTTTCTTTTCTGCTACAATAAAGTTCGATATTTATAGACGATTTTTTTGAATTTGTATAGTCTTATTAATATAGGATTATTAACACACAGAAAATGACTTACGGTCTATTGAACCTTATCATTTAACCTGGTTCGTCAATCAGTCATAAAAATGATGATTTTTGGACGTTATTACGTAAATAACTATTTTAGATTTTAATTAGGAAAGGGTCAAAAGTGGCTTCAAATTGTTCATGTAACAATACACACGGTGCTATTTCGTCTAGTCGAATTTGGCCGACACGCTACCGTGTGTCTAGATTATAAGGATGCTAAATAAATAAATTGGTGTGGTCCGGGCTTAGAATAGTACCAACCCATATCTTCTGCTGGGTGTCATAAGCGGGGATTAAGTGAACTCTCACCAGGGAAACGGGCAGCAGCGCTTCTCCATATCAAATTACTGCGATCTGCTAAGCATGGGGATTATGGCAACCCCCCGAGCAATGGAAGCCTTGGACAAGCCACTGGACCCTTATAGACTGACGAAGAAAAAAGAAAGAAATAAATAAGACACTGTTGAAGGGGGTCATCCATAAAGTACGTCACACATAAAGGGGGGAGGGGGGTGTCGACAAAGTGTGACATGGTGTGACAAGGGGTGGATGGGGTACTAAGTTTCGTGACATCACATTTCAAAATCTAATATATCTAGAGGTGTTAATCGCGTTATTGAAATATTAATTATAAACTAAAAAATATTTCTAACTCTATCTTTGGGAAAATACGGTTTAAATTGTTTTCTTTACCACTCTAGTGACACGCGCCGATCGCCTACGAGCCCTTTGAGTTTCTTTCTTTTTCTTTTTCTTTATATTCAATAGTTTATTGCTTTGTTGCTGTTTTAAATATTTGATATGATGTTGATTTCGTAAAAAAAGTACTTTATTTAAATGAAAATAAAACTGAGTTCGGAACTGCTGTTTTAATTTAACATTTTCGATGTGAAATTGCAAAACATGTGACGTCACACTAGGAAGCGGGGGGTCTCAGAAATGTGAACACCTGTGACAAGGACGGAGGGGGGGCTCAAAAATCATGAAATTCGTGTGACGTACTTTATGGATGGCCCCAAGCGAAACCAATTATTTTTAAATTACAGGTCAAGAAAATCCAAAAAAGAAGTCGGTAATTAGTTTTCTTACCGAGACTGCGGCTGACGTGAAAATACAGTGCGCAACTGATTATCCGAACGGTACAAGTGCTGAACAAGTTGCTATTCATTTTACTGCGGGGAATTATCCTATAGGTAAGTAGAGTGTGGGAATCTCAGCTGACAGGTGACCGCCTTATATCAATATGGACTTTACATTTTTTTTACAATTCACTTTTTTTATAATTATAAACTAGCGCTTGACCGCAATCCCGCCTGATGGTAAGCAGTGATGCGATTGTTGATGGTAAAGCGCGCTAGTTTATTAAGAGTGAATAGGTCACTCTGAAAAACTGAGCGAATAGGAAGGAAGACGGCAGTTGAGCGAGGTGATGCAATGTTAAACCCAACAACACGACCAACGATGCTGCGCCAAAGGGAGATTGATCTGAAGACCCTCCACGACCAAACTCCCAACACAACAACATTAGGCGCATCGTACCCGGCACACATCGCAACACAACTGCTTAGATCCGTCCTCCGTACGGCTTCACCAGACATCATGCCGGAACATGACAAATCGCTTGGCGGCACGGCTTTGTCTGGTGGGTGAGAAGCGCTTTTTAGATTTCCCTCGGGAATATCAAATTTTTCCGCAATAAAAAGTACCCTATTATTTAATCCGGTCTTCTAACTGTCTTCTAATTTCAAAGCAGTCGGTTCAGTAGTTACGGCGTGAAAGCGGAACAAACAAACAAACTCACTTTCCCATTTATAATATTAGTAAGGATAAACTAGTGCTTGACCGCAATCCCGCCTGATGGTCAGCAGTGATGCAATCGTTGATGGTAACGCGCTAGTTTATAAAGAGCCTATTCACTCTAGCCTTGAAGATACTGAAATTGTAGTCCGACGGAAACACAAATTGTTCAAGTCACTGGAACTGCCGATGTACGCGGTATAAAAGAGGAGGCGAAACTCTTCGTACAGATCGTAGTGGTGTTAACAACGTAAGGGTGGAAACTCGCCGTACGACGGGTCGTCCGATGGTGGAACGGAGATCGGGGAATTAAATCATACAATTGCCTCGCACACTCACCAAAATGCATCCTATAGAAGATCGAAAGGCTGGCTACTCTACGCCTGCGCTCCAGGCTTTGGAGACCGTTTTGAGTTAAATCTCATAACTTTGTGATTTTTCATGTTATCTTTTTGAAGTTTTCCTATAATAGATTCTTTACTTAAAAATACTGGACACGTGTGACAGACGGAGGTGACGGCCTGCTATGACTCTCGCTCTGGCCTGGACCAGGGCCGGACCTCCACTGTATGGTCCACTGTCTCCTGAAGGTGAACCCCACATGTCTTTTCAGATCAATATCTCTTACGCATGAACTTCTTACCATCAAACGGTACGGTTATGGAACTCTATGCGGATTACAAACTCAAGGTTTTTTTCTACGAGTTTGAAGATGGCGAGACATTGCAGTTGAATTGTGGCCCACTGTATCTATATACTCCAGGACCAGTACTGTATATACAATTTGGTGATTCTGGTAAGTTCTAATATATTTTGTGAAAACCATAGTCATATAGACTCGTGTTTTTCTTTCTTCCCAGCGAAAGCATTAGGAAGTAGCATAGGGCGGGCGTTTTCGAGGACTGTCTTATGTAGTATTGACGACGTTCAAAAATGCTGATTTTCAGCCTAATCACTAACATCTATATGGGTCGTCAGAAAACCGAAATTCTGACCATCAGACTTTGATTTGACATCACAGATTTGACAGAAAACTGTAAAATAAAGAACACTAAGAAATAAAATAAAAACACACTTAGGGCAAGATTCATAGATCGCACCGCGACTTTGCTTAGTCTGACATGCTTATTTCCAGAGATATAGCGTATTAAAGTTACGGAGTGGGGGCTAATTACGTCACGCCGTGGTATTTTTTTGTACCACGGCGTAACGTCATGCGTCATTTCAAATCAATATATCTTTCTAAATATTTGAATGAAAGAAAAAATACGTGTTCAATATTTTTTATAAATCTGTCTGATGGACATAAAATTATTTTTTAGGATACAACCCCATTAGAGTTCGGATCCCTAGACATCCCTTTCTTTCTTTAGACAATGTGTGTATTATAAGTTGGATGTAAGTAAACCCAATTTCTTCCAGTTTCAGATACATGCAGGACAATAGGCTGCAATGTTTCTAAAACGTTACACTTAACTCGTAAAGATGAGAATACTAAATTAGTATGTTATTTAAAAGAGGAAAATCTTAACGAAGAAGCGGAAGTGCTAAGAGAGATCAGAGTGATCCTCCGCGAGAGAGTCGTAACTACCACCTCCACAAGCACGTCCACCACCACCACCACGAGATCAATAGAGCGTTAGTATTAAATTTTATATATTCATTTATTTCAGGCGATGCATACCCGAAGATAATCTTCATCTAAACATTTCCACTAAAAATTGTACTAGCATGTTGTTGAATTTCTCCTCTGATTTTGGTACTTGTCGATGGGGGGTCCACGTTCTTTTAACGGTCACCAAAAATAAAGCATGTAAGTCGGTCAGTGAAGTGTATCGACGTGCGTCTTCTCGTGATCTGGTCCGGTGGTCTACGAACTCCACATCTGAAGGTTGAAGGTAAGGCGATTAACACACGGCACTGCGTATCGCCGCGGAGGGCGGAGACGATATCGATATTTTAAATTCATAAGCGAACATCATTCCATCAGATGTTCGCTTATGAATTTAAAATATCGATATCCAAAAATACAGTCCATTTGAATCTTTTTCGAAATCTTTCGTGGCAGGCCCGTTGTCGCCACTCATGTATTTGTACTCTTTGGAAGCGATAGAATACCACACCATGCAGCCAGAAGTCTTTTTGCACGATGACGGGCAGATAGCAATTCGATACACGCAGTACAATTACTTTCGTGTCGTGGCAGCCTACTGGTTATAACACTAGCCTTTAAAGTATGAGTGCGCGGGTTCGATTCCAGGTCAGGCAAGAACCAATGTAAATTTTCTAAAATTATATGTACTTTCTAAGTATATCTTGGATACCAAAGGCTGAAGGTGAAGAAAAACATCTTGAGGAAACCTAGACTTTAAGTCTGAAAACGCCAACCTGCATTGAGCAAGAGTGGTGATTACACTCAATCCTTCTCTGCATGAGAGGAGACCTGTGTCCAGCAGTGGGACGATTAAAAGGTTGATGATGATGAGTATAAACACTTTTAGATTACGGCCTACTACTCCAAATCATGCAATTCCCTCGCACACTCATCAGCATGCAACCTGTAGAAGACCGAAAGGCTGGCCACTCGGCGGCTGTGCTCCAGGCTTTGTAGACCGTTTCGAGTTAAACCTGGATCGCTAATCAGCCTCTTTGCTGGCCTCTTCACTGAATCCAAAGTAGCCAGATGACATTTCGCAGCACCAGCCCAAATGTGACTGCAGTACTCCACACACGAGCGGACCTGTACTTTGTACAACATTAGAAGCTGCCTTGGTGTGAAGTACCGCCGGACTTTTACGATAACGCCAAGTTTTCTGGCAGCCACCTTGGCTTTGGACTTAATGAACCGTCCAAAGTTTAGGTTCGAGGAAATCTCAACTCCCAAAAGCTGAAGGCTCTCGGAAGGTCGGTGCACTCCAAGGATACATTCTGAAAAGTAGGAGCCAAGGTGAACGGGCTCCTTTTGGCGGTGAATAGATATGCCTGTGTTTTGGCGGCATTGAATGCTACAAGATTGGCTTTGCTCCATTCGGAGACAGCCTGTAGTGCAGCACTCGTGCGCTCTACCATAACCTCTCTTTTGGATCGGACTGATTCCTTACTAGCCCGAGCTTCCGGCAGGTATTTCTCTACAACTGTGCTGTCATCTGCATACCCATAGATACCGGGCATCAGCAAATCGTTAATATTCAGCAGGAACAGAGTTGCAGAGAGAACAGACCCCTGAGGAACACCGGCATTGGTCGACACGGGCTCCGACGAGCATCCGTCGACAACAACTCGGAGGGACCATTCAGGCAGGAAGTCTTTTACCCAGCCAGTCAGGCCAGATGAAATGCCGGACGTACTGGAAGCTTACTCAAAAGGCCAGGAAAAGCACATTAAGCCGTTAGTCCCGATTGCCATACGAACATCTAATGGCAGTCGTGACGGGTTGTTGGAGCCCTCAAAATTGCAACAATTGGTTTAACTGAAATGCTTCGATATCGCCTTCGGGTTGTGGAAGGCAGTCGCTTCACGGAAAATATCGAAGTTTAGCCAAAATCAGCAGTTAGACTGGTAAAGCGGACCCCATACTCCAAAGCTGAAAAAGCTTCGGATGCGACTGGGATTAACGCGGAGATGATGATGATGATGGTTTTATTGTATAGTCCGATATTGTGATATGTGATATTTTTGTTGGCACAAGTTCAATATAAATCAATCGTTAATTTTGTTACACATATATGTATACAGATAGTATATACAGACAAGTGTGTGTATGTTTGGCCAATTTATATGGCGTACAAGATTAAAATATACAAATAATTATAATTAAATGAACATGTCAATATAATACTATATTACATTTTAAAAATAATCTTGTACATTTTTGTAAAAATGATAAATAAATAGAAAAGAAAACGTATCGCAAAATTACAGTATTTAACTTTGTTGTTATAGCAGAAACCTCAACCAATAGTTCTCTTTCCGGTGCATCGTCGAAATCAGAAGATAAAGGTAAAAGAACTTGAACCTACAACTTTACTGCCATAATACTGGGGCCCTAATCTGCTATTACAAGAGTGTCAGAATGGTCTATCAATGATCTCATAATGATCGACGTTGACAAGTTTCGTAATCTACTAACAAAATGGCGTCATTACTTTAGTAGTTGTTACTTTCCAATGGTCAAGCATTAACAATTCACTCCGTATTAATAAATGTTCAAATAGAGTAGAGAAAATAATTTCTACTAACAGGTATTATAGGTAATATGGTAATATCATTCTATCACCATTCTATTACGAGATTACTGACTGATCATTATGAATTTTGCAGATTTTCTTTTTAACTTTTAGCACAATGACAATGGAATTATGTCAGCAAATCGTGACTCTGGCGCATAGGCAAGTGAAGGAACACGGGTGGGTTTTAGTCAGTAAAAGTCTGACACGCCCGTCCGTGCCGCCCAGAGTGGGAGAAGTCATTTGATGATTTTCCAACCAAAACAAAAAAAAAAGGCGTGTGGCACTCGGAGACTGCCGCGGTAAAGCTATTGCATAGCCTTTTTGTTTATCAACTATAACTTGCAATTATAATTATTTATTTATTTTATTTATACAGTAATTTTTCCTTTGTTTTTTTTTCTTTGATATCAATTCAAGTTTTCTTTCTGTTTTGTAATTTATTTATTTTTACCAGCAACGTCATCAAGAGTGCGAAAAATGGTGACGATTAAGCGACTAAACTATATTCAATGTTTTTTGTTCGACTTTGATAAAGAGATAGAAAGAAGCTAAGCAATAGCTTAAAAATGACGTCATGTTCGTTATCACACCCATGTCAGAATGTCATGAAATATGATGTCGGCCATCTTGGATTTCAAAAATGAAATCATTTTCGTGATCAGCACCCTGAGTTTTGGCGGGAAAGTCAAGCTGAGTGTCACGCTCGTTTTTCATTGGACTTTTAAAAGTATTTATAGTGTTGTTTACTAAATAAAAGTGCGTGATTTATGTAGTAAAAAGTGCATTTAGTAAATAGTTCATAAAGAACAGTGAAATATCGCTGCATAGTGGCCACATCATGACTTTGTCTCAAACCTCACTCGTAAGACGGGTCACGCGGCCGTCTTTTTCGACATGAATAATTCATAATTACGTGGCATTGGCTAAATGCACAAACCGTGCGAAGCCAAAAAATAAAGAAACAAAGAAAAAACCCATGAAATCTATTATATTATCACTCGAGTCAGTAAGCATGTAAAATGAGAAAACTAACATAGAACGATTCGTGTGAGAACTAAACGATCACTATTACACAACAACACTGATACCTTTGAGAAAGCGGACTTCCTCTACAATAGGGCAATTCCTCCGTAAGGTCTGTCTATGCTATTACTTATAATCTCTGTCATTGTGTGCTGTTTCGGTGCAATCGCAAGACCGGCCGGGCACTGAGGGGCAGGCAAGACAGCTATAGTATCCTTATGACTCCACCAACTGGTATTTCGTTGACTCGGAAACGGCGCACAGGGAGCACCACGAAATATACTCAAAGACTCCGAGTTTCTTTTTCCCATATACCCCACTGTTTTGTCGTGGTGGCCTAGTGGTTAAAACACCAGCCTCTCAAGTATGAGTGCGCGGGTTCGATTCCAGGTCAGGCAAGTACCAATGTAACTTTTCTAAAGTTATATGTACTTTCTAAGTATATCTTGGACACCAATGACTGAAGGCGAAGGAAAACATCTTGAGGAAACCTGAAAATCGCCAACCCGCATTGAGCAAGCGTGGTGATTACGCTCAATCCTTCTCTGTATGAGAGGAGATCTGTGCCCAGCAGTGGGACGATAAAAAGGTTGTTGATGATGAACGGCGTCGGTGTCGAATTATTTGTTATCAATTTAATATTTTCGAGCTGATCTTTAGTAACATAATCACTTCTGATTGCGTTAACATCTGACAGTAGAATTAATAAATCCTTCATCAACTTCTTTACGTACGTTCTACGTAGTCAAAGCAAACTGGTGGCAATTTGTGAAGGTCATATGCCACAAAAAGTGGGATTGTTCGGGATCCGTGATTTTAAACACCGTAATCGTATATTTTAGGTCTTTCTGCTTTTTGTTCTTACGCCTCGATACATGTTTTTGTCTTGTCTTCGTAGAAACAAACAATAACTTTTTTGCCTCATCAATGTCTTCCTCAGAAAAAGCCGACGAGCATATTTTTATTAAACTTTCGTTGTTTCGTTTCGGAGATAACAATATTACAACTCGTACACTTAAATGTACTCGTATTAACATTGTTCACCGACATCTTTCTGTAATATTTTATTTAATAAAAACTTCAACTTCAACTCTTGATCTGGTCCCTGTGGATAAATACCACAATTTTGCCAATAACACGTGTAACAAATTATAGAAATTCTTTAAAAAAATATTTCACAATAATGGCGGATATCGCCAATCACAGTTGAAAAAACGGCCGCGTGAGCACTTTTTACTCTATATAATCACGCGCTTTTATTTAGTAAACAACACTATAAATAATTTAAAAGTCCAATGAAAAATTAGCGTGACATTCATCTTAGCTTTTCCGTTAAAAAAAAGCTATTTTATAAAAACACTACTAAATTAATTTGAATAAAAGTACTTAATAATTAATTATATGAAAAGTTTTTAAGGTAGCCATGACAACGTCGATGACGTCTATGACATATCTCTATAGAAGACCTATTTCAGAGAGAAAATTAATCGCAAGTTTAGCACATCGCGACTATCAGTAACATGGCAAGTGTGTAGAACTGAGTTCGCGCCCTGCAATATGCATGCTCTTTTTGAGAATCTATAAATTGTTTTCAAAAGATGTAGTCGCACGCACACAAACATACCGTGCCGAAGACTGCCGAACTGAAACGACGTTAGACGATGTACGGCCTTCAAGCCACACCTCCGTGCCCGTCGGAGTGGGGAGCGTGAGGTTTTTTCGTTACGGAATTTCTGGATTCGGTCCCCGCGCTCAAGGCCCGCGATAGAAGCTATGCAATAGCTTAAAAAGGGTTTCCGGCATGTGTGCAACATTTTGTCAACCCTAGGATTGATCGCACCTGTCCTGTGGGCGGCCGTTTTACTGAAGACTAGTTAAGACTAATTTAACAGAATTGCCAAAGCACTGAGGTGTTGGTATATACACTAATATCACCCCATCCTCTAACTAACCGCTAAAACTGCTACTTAAGTCAGGATTTCCCAAAAAATTACACATTTTGATACCAACATAACTTACGAATAATACTGTACTTGAAGTAGGTACAATCCCCTACATCTGTTAATCTCCAAACACCAGGACGCAAGCTGGCGGCAGCAAAAGTTCCAAGCGCTGCACTCTTAGACGTCTCGGGAGGAGTAAAATACCTCAGTTCCCTACCCCTGACCCGAGGAGGCCCAAAGTGGCGGGCCGGCACCAGTTGGGGGTTCCAGAAGTAACGTTTGTTCTCGCGATACCCGACGTAGCTGTGAGTTGGAACACCGCGGAAGTTTTTAGTCAGTAAGAATCTAATAGACATAGGCGTCTACCCCACGGTGGCGAACATCCATCATCCATTTTCAAACCCGATATAAAAGGTACGGACGACGTCAGGTCAGGTTGCCCGAAATTGCCAAATATCCAATCAACCTTGAACCGTAATACTTAAGAGATAAAATTGAAAATCTAATAAAGAAATTTTACTGATCGTAGTAGCTTGGTGTGCTGTCGTCTGTACAATCCCCTCGGTAACGGCAGATTGCAGTGTTTCTGCAATCAATATTACATCTACGACTGCAGTGGCCATTTGTCAAACCCTGTAGTGTCAGCCAATGATAGTATTACTAATTCACCATCTGGCGTCGCTCGACCCCAGCAGCACCTGAATGTACAAAAGGGTGTAGCTGCGGTCTCTAGATGGCACTGCCGCTGCTGTTTGCCGTTGCCTTAATAGAAATGGTTCCTTGTTCCTTGATGCTATGTTTCATTTAAAATTTGTACTAGATGAACCAGCAGACCAGCAAGGCATGCAACTGGCAGTGATTGCCATCGTCATCCTTTGCATCATCATCATCTGCGTAACTATGGTCATCGTTAAGCTGCGAAAGCGGAACCACTCGCAGGTACTCACATTTTGTATATCACTGACAGGTCATTCGGGGCCTTTATTGACATTTTTTGATACTAAACCAACAAAAAACATATATTTAGGGATTTGTTTAATATTGAACTCACTGTTATAGATGGTGCGCCACTTGTATAAGAATAACATTGGTTTGCCATAATATATATTTTTTTCATTTCATTTCTTAATCTTTTAGAACTTTAAATTGTTTTCGAGACAAAGAAATATAATTATTATATCGGGGTCACTTTCATAAGACATGTAGTTATATACTCGTCCCTGTTTACGTCTTTCGTTTTAGGACTTTTTTCATTTCGGAAAAAGAACAAAAGAACGAAAAGACTAGCACTAGACTGTCTAGAAGTTAATTTGATCTGTTTGTTGATTTAGGGAGGACCCCACGATCGCAACTACGAGAACCTACAAAGCCCGAGTGAGGCCTCAATCCCCGCCTACCCAACCCAATGGGAATCTAACTATGCTGTACCCGTGGACCGCAGAACCGAGGACACAACGTACAGCGTGCCGTGCCAGGAACCGGTGCTCTACTCCACGCCGACACCTAAAAACCTGAGGAACAAGAAGCAAAAACCAATCGAACCAACATACGCAGTCTTAGATGTACCATGTCAGAAGAATACCTTCAAAGAAACAGATGATCCTAACTATTCGGAAGTCTATGCTAGGAGACAAGAACAATGCTACGCCAAAGTAATGCCAAAGAGTGAGAGGAAAAAAGTGGCAAAGGATGATCATCCTTATGCGAACGTGAGCAGCGAACCAGCATACGTCAACACTGTTGACCCTGAGCCGATGTACTGCGAGCCTGGCAAAGCTCAGGGTAGAACATATGCTAATTTAAATAATTCTCACTATGCGAACCATGTGCAAGATCAGTCTTATGCGGAGCCCACTTATTGTGAGCCTCAGACGGGGATGAAGTAGATCTTTAGCAAGAACTGTGACTACACGCGATTCTATCTTCACTGACAAGCAGGAACTTCTAGCAAAACCTTGGTTATAGTATCTGCTAAAAAAAATATGTTTGTAAATATGTATAATTTTTATTCGTATACAGTATGTTAAGAAAACCCTGTCCGATCCGTGAAGGTGTTGTTAGGTATCGATAACTGATTCTACTAATGGATACAAAACCGGACTAAACTTAAAAAAAATCCCCTAAAAAAATAAATATTATTTCGCAAAAAAGAGGTAATTTAATAAATGTGCGTTAAGCACCCTTCCGTGGGCGGCGGGCGGCAGGGCAGGCGGCACGTGGTCACATCGCTATTCGCTCATAATAATACCGGTGTTGTCACTTTTTTAAAAATTACCAAATTTCGGGGAAGTTGGAATTAATTCGCGGGAAAAAAAGATTATTTCGAAATTCATTTGTATTGGTACTATGATGATTACGTAAAATTTTATATTATACTAGCTGACCGGCAAACGTTGTTTTGCCATATAAATAATAGATTAAATTACTAAAATGGTTATTAAAAAATAAGGGTTGATCGTAGAAGGGTGAAAATTGAGGATTGTATGTATTTTTGTATGTTGTATCATAAAAAAATAGAAATTAAAAATTTTGTCTAAAAAATAAAAAAAAATAATTTAGGGGTGGACTACCCCTAACATTTAGGGGATGAAAAATAGATGTTGGCCGATTCTCATAGATACCGGATAAGCACAAAAAATTTCATCAAAATCGGTCGAGCCGTTTCGGAGGAGTTTAAGTTCGAACACCGTGACACGAGAATTTTATATATTAGATATGTGTGTGTACAATATATACATGTATACACATATACATATATTAATTTTCTATAAATATTTAAATTTATTTCATGGTTTCATTGGTAAATTAATATTTTTGCATAGATCTTCTATTTTTATTGAAAAAAAAAACTCGTTGTAGACCTTGTAGTACCAAGCTCGCGCCACGGGCGCCTCTGTGCTTATATCCCCCACTTAACTTCCGTTCGTCTTGCCCGATCACTTTTCGTAACGCTTACGTCACGCTTTCGCCAGCTTACTCCCCAAGTCAAGCGTGCGTAAAGAAGTTTCACTTCAAAAATGTGACTACACACGATGCTATCTTCACTGACGAGCAGGAACTTCTAGCAAAACCTTGGTTCATAGTATCTGCTAAAAAAATATGTTTGTAAATATGTATAATTTTTATTCGTATATAATGTATTTATGAGAAATAAATAGTTATAAAGCATAAAACAATTTTTTGACTTCTCCATAACCCTACTTTCTATCTTCACTTGAATCGACGCATATCCTGTTAACATCTGAGGAATGGCAACAATGCCCTGGAATCAAATCTTCATTAAAGTTAGAACTATCAGAAGGAGAAATCTTGAGTATTCAGTGGCGGATTTGCCAGCAGGCTGGTTAGACTTGAGTCTAGTATGGCAGATTTTGTAGCCCCATATTTGGGGACAATAATCTAGGTCCTGATTATTGGAGACATAAAAGGGCGGCGAAAACGTTACCATCAATCTGGGTAACTTTGACTAATAAATGCGGTATTACCCACAGTTTTAATCCTATCACACGAATGTATTTTATATTGTTAGTGCTCTCATAACACTTTTCATCCGTAAAGATTAATGAAATTATCTAAATACGCTCCTGTTATATTTGCGAATATCGTGTTCCGATTATCAGTTCCGGCTGGTGTTTTCTTTCTGGGTTGTTTAATTTGTGTCTAGTTTTGGTATCGTAAGTTTATTTTTAGTGTTTGTTTTTGTAATTACTGTAAATCAATCAATCTCGGTGAGTACATTTATTTTCTTTTTTGTGAGGGTAACGTAATATTTTTTTTTTCTTCTCACTAGTTTTATTTATCTTTTCGTTAAGTTAGATTTGTTTTATTGTTCATTAATTAGGTATGTCAACTTACAATGATGATCCGCCTGATCGTGGCGGAGATATTTTTCGTAGAAATAATAAGACACTTAGATCACCGCCAACTCAAACCTCCGCTAAGCGTCTGTTTTGTGAAATGTCTCCGACCGACAAATTAATAGACGATCGGTCGAAACGTCTACAAACTGCTCCGGATTCGCCCGAAAAGTCCTCGCCTACATTAAATATTTCCAATCGCAGTAACAGTGACAATTATTATGATTTAGTTTCGGAGGCGTCTGTGTACCTGGCCAAAATTAACGAACTGGTTAACGATAACGGTTCTCGTATAAATGTCGCGAATAAATCAGCTATTATGGATATGACTCAACGAGTCACAAGTATCGTGTCTTTGTTAGCCTTAAAATCATCTTGTAACGAAACCAAGCTTGCTAATACCGAGCGCGAATTAGAAATAATTAAATTAAAATCCGGAGTTAAAACCATTAATGAGGACAATAAAATGTCGTACGCAGATTCTTTGAAACTGCGGCTACCTAAAGTTGCCCCCGCTATTGAATCAAAAGTGCCTCTGCCTTGTGTCGTCGCCTATCCGACCCAAGAGCGAACAGCTGACTATGCGTCATCATCCGCCACTAAACAAGCTCTTATGAAGGCGATTAGACCGAGTGACGATGGGTTTCAACACTGACCTGTATAATTACCACTGGACTGGCTGTTCCGTAAGTTTGACAGCTATGTTTTTGTGCCTATTTGAAGCGCCACTAGCGAGTGTCCACAGAACTAATTTTGACGTATATTGTAAATGGCTGCGAGAGAAGTGTTTGTTTACAGTAAAGTAATTTTGCATTTTTATATATTTGGTTAGAATTTTATGTTGTGATTGTTATAAGCATTATATAAAAGTTATCAAGAATGAAGTCATGTGTATATTGTGAGCGACGCTATAAAAAAGGCAGTGAAATATCATTCCACAGGTTTGTTGTTTGTAATAATTTATTTAGTCATATTTTTACATATCAGAAACTTTACTCGTAATAATCCTGTCTTCTTACTTCTTTTATCATGTTTTATTCTAAAGAAACATTAATGCAATTATACGTATTACTAAAGAATCTTTTTATTTACAAGTTTCAACTAGAACCGTCAGTGGTTGCATCATATCGATATTTTCATTATCGATAGTTAATTTAACACATTTTTTTCCGTGATATTGATATAACTTGTGTAGTCAAGATCAATGATCATGGTCAGGATGCTAATGGATATGAAATGTTCAAACCTTCATTGTAAATTATGTTACTTAATCTATTTTTTTTCCAGATTTCCAAAGGACTTTGAGGAGAGAAAAGTTTGGCTTGAGAATATGGAAACTATAAACTTGACTTCTAAAACATATATATAATGTTTCGACAAACATTCAGTAGAACAACATTGAAACCAGGTAGCATTCCGACAATATTTGAATGTTTGTTGTTTTTATATAAATTAATTTACTAGAAGTACTTATATGATACAGTTGCCCTCCTTACCTGATCAATCCTTATAATTAATCAAAGGACACACACATCGCACAGACACTGAGTGCCACCATTTTCTCAGACCTGGGTCTATTACTCGGACCAATGTGTTTGGTTGGTTAAATACTGATTCCTACAATATCACATGTATCTGGGTATCTGTTTCATAATGTGATACTTATGTATATTTTATGATAACTTCATTGCACCTAGCACAAATCGTCTCTGCATCACTCAATGGTTGACTGGTAGAAAATGCCTATGGCATAAGTCCGCCTGCATACATTTGTATGCAAAAGTATAAATAGATATGCAAGTATATACATATATGTGACACCTAAATCTCTCGAACCAAGCAAGCATATTTCTGGATGTGTATATTAACATCAAATCTACCCTGTGTTTTCATGCTAAAATTATCATAAATATTCATTGAGCTGTGATATTAAGATTTTTGTCTACTTTTCAGGAACATCTACATTTGCATCATCGCCTCGTCCGTCAACTTCAACTTCATTGTCTCATCCGTCAACGTCTACATCTTCGCCTCGTCCGTCAGCGTCTACGTCATTGCCTAGTCCGTTAACTACAAAGTCGGCTAATGTAGGTACTAGTTCAGCCAAACGAAAATTATTTTGTGATGCAAATATTATAGAATTATCGGATAAGTCAAAGAGAGATCAAGAACAGCTAACTGATCATGATTATGATGTCTCATCAACTCCTAAAAAGGCAAGAATTGAATTTGGATTTTTACATGACCATTGTTATGAAATTACACCAAGGTCGTCAAAAAACCTTGCCCAACAAAGGAGAAGATCCTTAAAAATTTCAAAAGCAAAAACTTTGAGCCAAGTGTACGGAGGTTGAAATTCAAAATAATCAACCTCAAAAAAAAAAGCGTAAATCATGATAAATACCCCCCACAGTTACGTGCTTTTGCAATAACTCTTCATTTTTATTCAGCTCCAAAATCAAATAATTTGTTTCCAGAATTACGCGTTCTTTTTTTAAAAACAATGATGTTTGAAACTTTAAATAGTCATTTTGATGTATTAATTAAACAAATTATAATTTACTTAATTATAATTTGTTTCATCGATGTAAGAATTTTTGCAGCTACGAAAAATTATTCTTTGTCGATTACAGGTCAAAGTATAAGAAATTTCTTTCTTCTTAATTAAAAATATAAAGTAAAATTATAAAACGTGTTTTATTTTACCTTTACGACTATGTTACTTAATTCATTATTCCATGGCTTCTCGTAGCCAACCGATAAAAATATCTATCGGTTTGTTAATCCAGGTATCTAACATGTGCCAAATATCGTATGATTATGTAGCTAAGGCCCGTATTCCAGAAGCTCACTCAAAACTCAAGCATTACTTTTAAACTCGTTTCAAGCCATTTGATTGGTTGAAACTAGTTTAAACAGAGATAAATGCTTGAGTTTCCTTCTGGAATACGGACCTAAAAGTGAAATTGTAACAAATATTCATCTAAACATTCGCAGTATAAAATCAGTCTGATTAAGACATAGATCGTGTATTTTAAGACTTCAAAAAAGGGGGTTATCCTTTCTGCCCTATCTAATATCACTAGAATTGCATAGTTTTTGCATACACGTATGTTAGTCTATACCAGCGTTTTAACATGTGTTCCAAATTTTTATGTATGCACGCTTGTCCGCGTACATCTAAGAATGAAGTTGGATTGCTGAAATTCTTTTAGTTAGTAGTTTAACTTGGGGAGCAATGCAATTAATATAATATCGGACAACTATCACACAACGCCGTCTAGTCCCAAGCTAAGCAGAGCTTGTGTTATGGGTACTAGACAACTGATAAACATACATATATATTTCTAAATACATACATATAATAGATAAATTACAACTAGACAGAACAAATGATCGTGCACACAAACATTTGGCTTGGGTGGGAATCGAACCCACGACCTCCGGCATAGTAGTCAGGGTCACTAACCACTAGACTAACAGGCCAATTGCAACATTAATGAAGAAAGCTAAAAACAATAAGATAATGTTAAAAAAATACATTGAAAAACCTAAGAATAACGCTTAGATTTGGCGTCACGGGACGTCTGGCAGATGTGAAACATCGACATTATTTTGTAATATATATATACCATCATACGCCAACATACCAGCCACGGTATGAGTTCGGTTTTATGTGCGGCTATAGATGTTTCACATCAAAAACAAATTATAAAAACACTGACCGAAGAAAATTAATATTTATTTTTGAGGTCGGGTTTTAATCATTTTAATTAATATTTTATTTACATAAAGTTAAGCAACTACTCATATTTAGTGTTTTGTAGATTGTTAGTATAATATAGGAAATAGTTATGATAATACTTTTATTTATAATTGTAAACTTATTATCAAGAGTTATCGATATATTTTGTTCGCTGATGTCGACATCACTAGTTTTAGTACCACAGACACTCGCTACGTTCGACAGCGCCAAAATGGCGATTATCAAACAGGCACAAAAGCACTTTGACAGCCGCCAGTCCAGTGGTAATTATAGAGGTCAGTGGGTTTCAAATAGTCGGTATTAAAAAAACCGCCAAATCGGGGGTTGTTTTACGTGTAGCGAATGAAAACCAATTGAAAAAGTTAGAATCGGTAGATGCTATAAAGTCTGCGGGTCTTCGCTTAGAAAAACCAAAGGGTCGCCGCCCCCGTCTATTAGTTAAGGACATTCCCGCCTCAATGGAAGACAAACATTTTTTGCAAGCTATTTACCGCCAAAACATTAAAAATGAGTTGCCAATAAAAGAAGACGATTTCATTAAATCCACCAAAATAGTCCGTAGGCGTTCTACCGATACCGGTCGGAAATGGATAGGCATAGAAATTGAACCTGAGGTACGTAAACATCTTGTGACTACCAAGGATAAATTATTTATTGACTGGGCCACTTGCCGTTTTGTTGATGATATCGAGGTAGTTCGTTGCGCGTATTGTCAACAATTCGGTCATGTTAAAAAGCATTGCGCTAATAAATCACCAACCTGCGCTGTCTGTTCCGAGGCTCACGAAACCAATGTTTGCCCGCATAAGGGCGATTCGAATTTTACCCCGGTTTGCGCGGCGTGTAAACGATTTAAAAAACCCTATGATCATAGATGCGGGTCGGACCAGTGCGGTACCTATAAATTAAAACTCGAACAACTTATCCTACATACTAATTACTAATTAAGATGGATAGGTTAAACATAGGGCAATTAAACCTTCACAACGATAAGGTGGCGACATCAGAGTTAGATAAATTAATTATTGACTACAACTTAGACCTTGTACTCATTCAGGAACAATATCAAAACTCACGTTTACGTCACAGGGTAGTTCAACTGGATTGCAAGGCACGAGCCGGAATTTATGTTGCGCGGTCTTCTAACTTTACGGTAACGTCTTTACGTGACCTCATGACGCCACACTGTGCGGTTGCCGAAGTATCATCAGCTTCTTTTAAAGTATTCGTTGTAAGCTGTTACTTTCAATACTCAGATCCTGTTACTCCTCATATACATAATCTCCGTCATGTCTTGCGGTCACTCGCGGGCTGCAAAGTTATCGTTGGCGCGGATGTCAACGCGTCATCGTCTCTGTGGTATGGCAAGGTTCGGGCCACCGATACCGAACGACGCTGCGCTGTTGAGGATTTCATTGCTGAGATGAACCTATCGATTCATAATACCCCTGATGCACCACCTACTTTCTGCAGCCAAATGGGCGAATCTTGTATTGACGTCACACTTTCAAGTGCCGACGTACGTTTGGATAGGTGGCGTGTCCTACCGGACGCGTCTTGTAGTGATCATCGCCTGATCGTGTACGAATTTGTTCCTGGTTATATTCAGGGTCCGTCTCATATTCCCGGTAATTTCAGATATAGATGTAAAGGCGCGAACTGGGAATTTTTCGGCTCGCTTTTTGCGTGTCACGCCAAAGAATTCACTCGGGACGGGCTGTCAGCTGAAGAAAGTGCTGACATTATGTCAGAAACCTTTAGCTACTGTGCTGACATTGCCATTGGTCGCGGATCTATGACCAATATTCGTAGATGTGACTGGTGGAGTGATTATTTAGTTGAACAGCGTAAAAGATATCGCAGAGCGCGTAGACAGTTAAATAAACTCAAGAGCCGAAAGATTACTGGAGATCTTCTTACGTTCGCTTTAAATGCTTTTAGAGTTGCCAAGTCACGCTACAAAGCATCGGTGGAAAAATCTAAGGGTAACTTGTTGCGAAAAATCGTTGATAAACTTGACAGGGAGGGTCCGTGGTCTCCCTTATATCACGAATTTAAAGCTAACAGATCGGTCGACCTTGCATACGTTCAAAACATTAAAGTCAATGATAAGCATACCACAGGCATAGAGGAAACAACAGAAGTGCTAATTAATACACTTATCCCTGATGATTCACCGGCTAACGATAGCGACTACCACCAACAGATTAGAGCGTGGGCTCCTGTGCCACCTGAATCACCAATGTCAGACGTACCATCTAATGACGAATTTATAAATATTGTTAGAAAACTACCGGTCAACAAATCATCAGGTGAAGATAAAATATCTAATAGGATGATTAAAGAAGCGTGTAAAACAGCGGGTGATGCCATCTTAACTGTATACAACCGATGCATTGCTGAAGGCGTTTTTCCTCGTAAATGGCGACGCGGTTTCATACGAATAATACCAAAGTGTGGTGACAAACCACCGGATGATCCGAAGTCATATCGTCCTATCACACTTCTACCATCTTTGGGTAAACTTCTTGAGCGCCTCATCGTTCCACGTTTACTACCGAACGGTCCAAAATTCCATAATAATCAGTATGGCTTCACCATAGGTAAATCTACAGTCGACGCGGCGCTTTCTGTCAGAAGAAACGTTAACCAATCCGAAAACAAGTACGTAATTGGGATCTTCCTGGATATTTCTGGGGCTTTTGATAACGCCTGGTGGCCTATGCTGTTGTTAAAATTAAAAACCCGCGGTTGCTATAAAAACATATATAACCTCGTTTACTCTTACTTTATAAACGGTTCCGCAGTACTTAAGCTCGGTCATTTTTCTAGTACTAAAACACTAACCATGGGATGTCCTCAGGGTTCAGTTGTCGGTCCTTATTTATGGAATTTGGGTTTTGATGACTTCCTCGCGATCCCGCTTCCTTGCGGCTGTTCACTTACTGGTTACGCGGACGATGGCCTACTGCTCATTCAGTCAAGTACCCGAGCTGGACTTGAGAACTTGGCCAATACTTGCCTAAATTTAATATCTCAGTGGGGTGATCGTAACCGCCTAACGTTTGCGCCACATAAAACCTATCAACTTCTACTAAAAGGTAATCTTAAATCATTGCCTACTATTAAATTTAATAACGTTCCCATTAAAAAACAGCAATCCGTATGCTACCTTGGTATGATCTTAGAAAGGAATTTTTCATTTATAGAACATATAAAAATAGTTGGTGAAAAAGCTAAAAGGAACTTTTATGCCCTAACTAGAATATCCAAAGCAACTTGGGGTCTATCATTCCTAACTTTAAAAACTATATATGGAGCTACCTACTTACGATGTATGTGCTACGGTGCACCTGTTTGGGCCGATAGGGCCAGCATAGGGGCGGCACGACGTAAACTGCTTCAAAGCCAACGTTTGGCATTGATATTTTTATGCAAGGCGTATAGAACGGTCAGTACTGAGGCCTTACCGGTACTGGCAGGTGTACTTCCAGTCGACCTTGAGGTACAGCGACGTGCTTCAATGTACTACTCCGCGAGGGGGGAGGCCATGGACACTAAATTTGTTACACAACGCGACTTTAATAAAATCTCTAGATTATTTAAACCTCAGACTGAAGTCTGGGAGGACCTCTTATCCGAATGGCAAAGTAGGTGGGATAATTCCATCAAGGGCCGGCACCTCCATCTATTCTTTCCATCCGTTGGCGATCGGCTGGCTAGGACATGGCTGGAGGTTGACCACTGCGTTGCCCAATTTCTCACAAGTCATGGCAACTTTAAAAGTAAACTGTATTCTTTTAAACTTGTTCCTTCCCCTTTGTGTCAGTGTTCTACATCGAACTGTGAATTTGAACAGTCCGCACATCACATCTTGTGGGAGTGTGTTCTTTGGCAGAATGAACGCAATATTATGTTGGATAGTGTACAAGTTACATCCGGAGTCGTTTATTATACGGACCTTGTAGAAACTAGAACCAATTTCCGTGCGTTCAGGCGCTTTTGCCATACCTATTATTGGAATCAATTGTAACAGCTAATACCTACTTAGGACCCATTAACTTAATCAAATTTTATTCCGTGGTGTTTGGCAATCTGGGCTTCTCCCAGTTGCAATAATGTCCCTTTGTGCCGATTGGCCTAGTTCTGTTCTGTCTCCTGCTTGTTATGGAGGGAAGTGGAAAAAATATCTTTTTTCTTACTCCTCCGCTATTCTTTTCTGATTAATTTGTTGCGGGACCCAAGACAGTTGAATCGTTTCTCCGGGACTCGTCGAGCTTCATTGCTCGGCGTTTTTCTGGCGGTCGCCACTGTTGATTCTGGCTCTCAGGAGTTGCAGTGGTTGGGAATAGTGTGGCGGGTTTTGTCCTATTAAAAACAAAAAAAAAAATATCTAAAAACTTAAATGTCTATAAAAAATCTGATTTTCTAATCTGTCTAAGTTACCGTCATTACTGTTGATTTATTTGATTTATCTATTTACAAAAATCAATCTTTAGTCGATTCTGTAATAATCGATATATTGTGGGTACTTATTTAATAAATAAGTAAACCTCTACTACCCACAACATCAGTCTCTCTGTTGGTCGTTTGCGCTTCTGTATAGACGGACGTATAACCTTCCTAGTGATTTTCAAATTGGCTGATAATATAAACAGTTATAAAAGGCCTATAACTCGTTTTATTCAAGTGTTAGAACCAAGATATCTTACAGGTTATCGGCCCAGGATACGTTTTTACTGCAATATAAGTGTTCACAAGTAAGTCCAACATCATTTTAAAAATGGAACATTTAAAATCTAAACGTAATATCAAGCCATTCGATGGGGAAAAATACAGTGTCTGGAAGTTTAGAATACGGGCATTGTTAAGTGAAATGGATGTGTTAATAGTTATTGACGAAGACCCGATAATTCGATGTAACTTGTGGGAGAAAAACAACCGTATAGCAAAAAGTATTATCGTCGAGTATTTATCGGATTCCTACCTCGGTTTTGCAAAGGAAGACAGTACCGCAAAAGAAATTTTGAAAAGTTTAGATGTTTTGTATGAAAGGAAAAGTATTGCTACTCAGTTGGCTTTACGAAAAAAGCTGTTGACTTTAAAACTGCAAGCTGATGTAATACTTATAAAACATTTTAGAATTTTTGATGATTTGATCACTGAATTGTTAGCCGCCGGAGCGAAGTTGGAAGAAACCGATAAGGTAGCTCATTTGTTGCTCACCCTACCCGCAACTTATGACGGCGTGATAACTGCGATCGAAACTTTATCGGAAGATAATTTAACGTTAGCATTCGTTAAAACAAGACTTTTAGATCATGAAGTTAAGTTGATGAGTGAGTCCAGTGACACCAGCGTGAAAGTACTGCAAGTTGAAAAGAACAATGAACACGAATTTCGAAAAAGAAAATTTGATAATTCACATTATAATAAAGCAAATAATAGCTACAAGCAGAAGGATAATAAGCAGAAGAAAAAGTGTTTAAAGTGTTATCATTGTGGCTGCAAGGGTCATGTGAAAACAGATTGTTTCTACTTCAAAAAAGCTCAACAGCAGCAGCAGAAAAATATGGAGAGAACAAGGACAGTCCATGCAGTTGAGACCAGTGAGCCATCCACGTCGAACAATTTTTCTGGATTTGCTTTTATGATGGGAGACTATCAAGCGGATGATGATGCAAGCAAAGTTACTTTCCTGTTGGATTCTGGAGCATCGGACCATATTATAAACAGGGAAGATCTTTTCAGTAGCCACACCATCTTGCAACCGCCATTAAGAATTTCTATTGCTAAAAATCATGCATTTATTTCAGCTACAAAAAAAAGGAACGATGTGTGTGACAAGCCACACAGGCGTTCAAGGAGTCTTGGAGGATGTGCTCTTCTGTGCTGAGGTACCATACAACTTGCTGTCTGTATCCAAAATGCAACGTGCTGGGTTGACAGTCATTTTCAACCAGCATGGAGCTCAAATACGTAAGGATAATAAAACCATTATGCAAGGTATGTTAAAAAATAATTTAATTGCTGTAGACTTAATGGCATCTGTAAATAAGTGTAAATCTATTTCTCAAGTATGCAGTAATAAAAATATAAGTATGTACAAATTATGGCATCAACGATTTGGTCATATTAGTAAAAATAAATTCATCGAAATTAAAAATAATAAAATGATTGATGACACCAGCCAAATCGACAGTGTAATGCCAGATGATGAGTTGTGCGAGGCCTGTATAAATGGAAAACAAAGTCGAATTCCATTCAATAAAGTCAAAGATAAAAGTTATGTTAACCGGCCATTATTTATTGTGCACTCAGATGTTTGTGGACCTATTACTCCCCCAACTAATGACAACAAAAACTACTTTGTACTTTTTGTTGATGAGTATACGCATTATTGTGTTACGTACCTATTAACATATAAATCTGATGTATGCGCTGCTTTTAAAGATTTCGTGGCTAAAAGCGAAGCTAATTTTAATTTAAAATTAGACAACTTATACTGCGATAATGGTGGCGAATATCTATCGACTGAAATGAAAAGTTATTGTGTAGAAAGAGGCATATCGTATCATTTAACAGTTCCGAGAACACCACAGCTGAATGGCGTTTCTGAACGTATGGTCAGAACCATTACTGAAAAAGCTCGTTCCATGATAAGCGGTGCTCAGTTAGACAAAGTGTTTTGGGGCGACGCAGTACTGACTGCTGTTTATTTAATTAATTTAACCCCAACTAAAGCTTTGAAACTTTCAAAGACACCATTCGAAATGTGGCATAGTAAGAAACCTCAAATTAAATATTTGAAGGTATTTGGTTCAACTGTTTACGTGCATAATAAAATCAGTAAGACCAAGTTTGATGAAAAATCATGGAAAGGGATACTAGTGGGTTATGAACCAAACGGATATAAAGTTTGGAACCCAGAATGCGAAAAATACGTAATAGTCAGAGATGTTATTGTTGATGAGACTGGTTTTCTTCAATCTAGGCCAGACCTCAAGTCTGAAGGGAATATTAAAAATTCTCACGGCAAAACTGATGATGTAATATCTAAGTCAGTGCCGGTAAAGTCTCATAACTCTGACAAATCAGATACATCCAAATCTGATGGGCAGCAATGTCCTAGTAAAATTCGCAAATTAAACCATGATAATTTAATTGAATCGGAACAAATAGTTGATACATTTTCTAATAACCCGTCTTCAGCAAAAGAAATAACTAACAATAACCCTGAGGTTAGAAGAAGCAGTAGGCTCAAAAATCTACCATCTGTTTCATATAATGAAGATGATGTTAATGATTACATTTTGTGTGCTCAGTCTATTCTATGTAAGATACCAAATTCATTAGAAGAGATCAAAACTCGAGAGGATAGATCTCAGTGGGAAAGCGCAATTAGAGATGAACTAAATTCTCTAAAGTTAAATAATACTTGGACTTTTGTACCAAGACCTGAAAATAAAAACATTGTCGATTGTAAATGGATATTTACTATAAAATATGATGAATTTGGAAAACCTTTAAGATATAAAGCACGACTAGTTGCAAGAGGTTTCAGTCAAGAATACCTCACGGACTATAATGAAACTTTCGCACCAGTCGCAAGAATAGCTAGTTTCAGACTTATACTTAGTTTTGCCAATCAATATAATTTGCTCATTCATCATATGGATGTGAAAACCGCCTTTTTAAATGGGGAATTAAAGGAAGATATTTACATGAAAGTCCCTGAGAGTATATCTTGTCCAAATAATTATGTGTGTAAATTGAACAAAGCACTTTATGGGCTGAAACAGGCAGCTAGGTGTTGGTTTGAAGTTTTCGAACGATCTCTTAAAGAAAAAGGTTTTCAAAATTCTTCAGTGGATAGATGTATATATGTGTTAGACAATGGAGATATACATAAAAATATTTATGTCATTTTATATGTAGATGATTTAGTTATAGCATGCGCTGATATTGATAAAATGAATAATTTTAAAAGGTATTTAATGAGTAAATTTAAAATGACTGATTTAAAAGAGATAAAATTATTTCTTGGTATAAAAATTACAAGGCATGCAAATGAAATTACATTAGATCAAAGTGCATACATAAAAACGGTATTAAATAAATTTAATATGTACGATTGTAAACCTGTCAAAACACCCATTGAAAATAAACTTAATCATGTAGCATTAAACTCTGAGGAAAAATATAATGCCCCATGTCGAAACGTTATAGGATGTTTAATGTATGTCATGTTATGCACTCGTCCAGATCTAAGTGCAAGTGTTAATATACTGAGTAGGTATACGAACAAAAATAATAAAGAACTCTGGCAATGTCTCAAGAGAGTGCTAAGGTACTTGAAAGGTACTGTTGATTTAAAATTAAGTTATAAAAGATCTGTCTACAATAATATTCTATGTGGTTATGTAGACTCAGATTGGGGTGGCAGTGATTCAAACGACAGGAAAAGTACAACTGGGTATTTATTTAAGGTCTTTGAGCATTGCTCTATAACCTGGAGTACAAAGAAACAAATGTCAGTTGCTGCCTCTTCAACTGAGGCGGAGTATATGGCATTGTATGAAGCTGTTAAGGAGGCATTATGGCTTAAATCTCTAGCAGTTAGTATTAAGATAGATATCGATAAACCTATCATAATCTATGAGGATAACAATGGCTGTATAAACATTGCAAATAATCCAACCAATCACAAGCGTACTAAACATATTGATATAAAATATCATTTTTCTAGAGAACAGATTGAGAAAAATGTAATAAAATTAAATTAAATTACATTCCAACAGGTCAGCAGCTGGCAGATGTTCTGACCAAACCATTACCTGCAATCACTTTTCAAGAGATGAGAAGTAAAATGGGCATAGAATAAGATTCTGTTCGATTTTTTGTTATTCGTTTAATGATATGTTTTGATATGATTTAATGTAATGGTCTGATTAAGGTTTTCTGGGTTTTCCTTAATCCTTGCAACAAATGTTGGGCCATGAGATGTATTTCCCAGCAAACACTAGGAAGATAATATGTTCCGGTCATTCAGGTATTTATTTACTTTGATTGTTTTATTACAATTGACAGATTAATTTTTGAGGGGGCGTGTTGATTTATTTGATTTATCTATTTACAAAAATCAATCTTTAATCGATTCTGTAATAATCGATATATTGTGGGTACTTATTTAATAAATAAGTAAACCTCTACTACCCACAACATCAGTCTCTCTGTTGGTCGTTTGCGCTTCTGTATAGACGGACGTATAACCTTCCTAGTGATTTTCAAATTGGCTGATAATATAAACAGTTATAAAAGGCCTATAACTCGTTTTATTCAAGTGTTAGAACCAAGATATCTTACAATTACATGAGTAACTTTGACACATATTGATAGAAAAGCAGTAAGTAATAATTATATTTTGAATTTATTTATGTAACATTGGTTTATGTTTTACTTATAAATGGGAGTAACTGACGAAATAAAACCATTAATTTCCAATTTTGTCGTATATGTTTCAGAACATAATCAATAAAATCACTCTAAGACGTTTGGCATTGTTATACAAATTTTAAATGAGCGTATATTTTAAAAACACGTTGGAGACTAAATTTTTTGCATAACTAAGTAGAAAAGAAGCTAAAACAATAAAAACAAAAATTATTTAATGTTTATGGAGCTAGTTTAAAAATACAAACCTACAGAAGTATTTGAAAATTGTGTTGGTATCATACGAAATAAAAATCGAAACTATTTCATAGTTCCACTGTCAATGTTACCTGAACCAATCAAAGTTACCCAGATTGACCGTACATACAGCAAATTTATAAATTGAAATTTGTATCTCCTCCACTATAAGTGTTGTTAACTTTGTTTTAATTTGGACCTTTAGGCACTTGTTCCATCGCCGACAAGGAAGCGAGCTTACGAAACGATTGGTCGCTCAATAAATTGCAGATTCTGTGTAAGTAAATCAATGCAGCTGAGTAAAATCAGTATGGAACACATGAAGTGCATGAAGGCAGTTGAATACATGAAGTGCAGTTGTGTTGCGATGTGTGGTCTTCAGATCAATCTCCCTTTGGCGCAGCATCGTTGGTTGTGTCGTTGGGTTTAACATTGCATCACCTCGCTCAACTGCCGTCTTCCTTGCTATTCGATCAGTTTTTGTGAGTGAATAGGCTCTTAATAAACTAACACGCTTTACCATCAACGATCGCATCACTGTTTACCATCAGGCGGGATTGCGGTCAAGCGCTAGTTTATAATTATTTAAAAAAAGGCAGTCATTTGACCTCCACAACCCAGTTAATCAATATACAGGGTGGGCCAAGAATTCGTTAACATTTAAACTTAACACCCCGCGCTAATACAAGCCGCGCGGGGAGCGGGGAGGGGCGTTACCACTAGCTCGCTTCTCGGAAATTTAGTCGCAATGGATCGTTTCACGGGGCCGCAGCGCGCTTATTGTGTGAAACAATTTTATTTAAACAACAGTTAGCTCATAACTGTGAGACGCTTATTTCGCGTTGAATACGACTTACACGATTTAAATCAGTGTCCGAGTGCTCCATTAATAAAGAAATGGGTTAAAAAGTTCGAAGAGACCGGATCTACACTAAACGTGAAGCAAACCGGCGGCCCACGGACTTCTCGGAGCGAAGAGAACGTGCAGCGAGTTTCCGCATCAGTTCGACGTGATCCAAATTTATCGACGCGCAAACGTTCGGCTGAATTAGGACTATCCCGAACATCATTGCGCTGTATTTTGAAATTAGATATGAAATTACATCCATATAAGATCCAGTTAGTACGGGAATTAAAACCTAATGATTTAAATTTGCGCAAGTCCTATGCCGAAACAATGTTAGATCGGTTCAATAATTTTGACAACCTCTTATTTTCCGACGAAGCCCATTTCCACCTTAACGGACACGTAAACAAACAGAATTGCAGATATTGGAGAAGCGAAAATCCCAAATCTAAACACGCGAGGCCACTTCATTCTCCCAAGGTAACGGTATGGG
Organism: Sesamia inferens; assembly: GCA_037179545.1. Lineage (NCBI taxonomy): Eukaryota > Metazoa > Arthropoda > Insecta > Lepidoptera > Noctuidae > Sesamia > Sesamia inferens. The sequence continues at coordinate 10,291,361 of CM073951.1, read as the reverse complement.
TAGTAGTCGTGGTGGTCTAGTGGTTAAAACACCAGCCTCTCAAGTATGAGTTTGCGGGTTCGATTCCAGGTCAGGCAAGTACCAATGTAACTTTTCTAAAGTTATATGTACTTTCTAAGTATATCTTGGACACCAATGACTGAAGGTGAAGGAAAACATCTTGAGGAAACCTGGACTTTAAAGTCTGAAATCGCCAACCCGCATTGAGCAAGCGTGGTGATTACGCTCAATCCTTCTCTGTATGAGAGGAGACCTGTGCCCAGTAGTGGGACGATAAAAGGTTTATAATGATGAATGATGAACGGTATGGGCTGCAATTTCAGCAAAAGGAATCATTGGGCCCTATTTTTTCGAAGATTCTCGCGGCCGTTCGGTTACTGTGAATTCTGTTGAATATGTGAAAATGTTACGGGGGTTCTTGGCACCGAAGCTACTGGAATTTGCTGGCTACAATCGTAACACATGGTTTCAACAAGATGGAGCCACTTGTCACACATCCAACGAGTCCCTGCCGGTAGTCAAAGAAATGTTACCGGAAAAGCTGATTTCCAGACGAGGCGACATCCCATGGCCACCCAGGAGTCCAGATTTAACCCCAGCAGACTTCTTTTTATGGGGTTATTTGAAGAGTCGTGTTTACATCCATAAACCAAAAACACTACGTGAACTAAAGGAAAAAATTAGCGAAGAAATGTCAGCGATCTCGCGGTCTCTTTGTCGACGAGTATTCGAAAATTTCGGTGCTCGCTTAGAAGAGTGCAAAAATCGAAACGGTGGATATTTAGATGATGTTATTTTAAAAAAATAAATTCCAAATAATTAACTTTCTTGTAAATAAATAATTTTAAAAATATGTCAAATAGTTTTCTTTATACGATTTTTTCAATTGTTAACTAATTCATGGCCCACCCTGTATACAGCTGAAGAGTTTGTTTGCTTGAACGCGCTAATCTCAGGAACTACTGGCCCGATTTGAAAAATCCTGTTGCGTTGGATAGCCCATTAATCCAGGAAGGCTTTAGGGTATATAACATCACGCTGCGAATAATAAGAGTGGAACATTAAAAAAAAAACGCGGATGAAGTCTCGCGGGGCAAATAGTAATATTATAATAGAAAAACCTCTTGGTAAGACTGGCTGTCAGACCTTCGAGTTTTGACCAGTAACAACTGCCAAATATCTACAAATGACAGCCAGGACCAACGCCTTAAGAGGGGACTCTAGTGCCGAGGAATTTGAAAAATAAGTATTTGAAGAAACTATCGCCGTCGCGCCGCTTTCAACCTCTCCCCGTAAAGTGCGAAAGGGACAGTTGCAACTCAGGCTGATTTTACCTACAAAAACGTTGACCACAAGACGTTTCGTGTTCCGCTGTTTTCTTATTCAAAACACGTTAGATCTTAATTATTTTTACATTAAAATTTAGAGGAAAAGTTTACCTGTGCTTCTATTATTTTCTTTTTTGTCAAAAATTTACCACATTTGTCTAATAGACGTCTGAACATCGCGATAAAAATGGGTTATTTTTCGGAATGTTTAAATATTATGTTTCTTTTAAAAGTTAATATTATATTTCTTTTAATAATTAAACATTTAGGAAAAAATTAAATCATTGGAGCACGTAAAATTAAGGTGTAAAATTGTAGAAAAAAAAATGCTCTAAAAGTGTTAGGTATTGACGAAAAAAAAAAGCGGAATACGTTTGTATAGGAGCAAGTGCCACTAGAGCCCCCTCTTAACGTGCTTTCCGAGGTATAGATAGTATATGAAATGAAATGAAATCGTTTATTAAGCGAGTAGGATCACTGATCACTTTTACACGTCATATGTTTTTTTTTTTAAACTAGATGAAGCCGGCATTTTCTAACTGACTACCTCTGAGGAGAAATAGCCGAAACAAACTCAGGGATTATAGTTTTTTTCAAGTCCTGACATTAAAAATGAAAATGTTTACAATAATTTACGTTATAATTACGCATATTGCTTAACTAGCTTTCCGGCCGCGGCTTCGCTCGCGTGGAGATCGGTTATATCACGCTTTTAGATTTCTCTCGTGAATATAATTTTTTTCCGGGATAAAAAAGTACCCTATTATTTAATCCGGACTTCTAACTTTACGTCTGCAAAATTTCAAAACAATCGGCTTAATACTTACGGCGTGAAGGCGGAACAAACAAACTCACTTTCCAATTTGTAATATTAGGATATTTGGTGTACACATACAAATATTCCAGTAATCTCCTTTGGGCACTTGAGGTTTTTCTAGGACCAAAAGTAGCCTATGTTACTCTCCATCTTTTCAACTAACTGTATGCCAAAAATCAGGTCGATTGATTGCTTAGCTACGGCGTGAAGGAAGGACAAACAAACAAACAAACACACTTTCACATTTATAATATTAGTATGGATAACAATGCTTAGCAGAGCGAGTAGCTTATTCCCAAGTTTTCTTGTCTTCTAAATAATCTGTGATTTTACCCCTTTTTGCAAAGTTTGGCCTTTATATAGTTTTTGTGTAATGGGTAAGTTTCGAATGTCCATGTATGTAAAGATGAACCACAAGTCCCTCACGGTTAGCGCAGTGGATGAGCGATCAACTGCTACGTGGCGTGTTGCGGAACAAATACAAATGAGTTTTCTTTCTGTTTCATTAAAAGGATTGAAATATTACATTACTTTGGTCCAGTTTACTCAGTGGTAAGTCAGAACATTGGCCGCCGGCAGAAGTTACGATTCGTCGTGTTCCGGCATGATGTCTGGTGAAGCCGTACGGAGGACGGGTCTGAGCAGTTGTGTTGCGATGTGTACCGGGTTCGATGCGCCAAATGTTGTTGTGTCGGGAGTTTGGTTGTGGAGAGTCTCCAGATCAATCTCCCTCTGGCGCAGCATCGTTGGTCGTGTTAGTCTTGAGTTTAACATTGCATCACCTCGCTCAACTGCCGCCATCCTTCCTATTCCTAAGTTTTTTAAGTGAATAGGCTTAATATCCTTTTCTTATGAAATGGAAAGAAAAAGATGCGCTTAACTTAAAATTAGTTTAGTTTGTGAACAACAGAATAGGCGCCATTATCATTATTTAACCTACCCGCACTGGGTCAGCGTAGTGGATTTCTGCCCAGTCCTTCCCCCATACGAGGCCTGTGCCTCAGCAGCGAGACATTATAAAGATAATGGAGGTTCCAAAAATAAACTTTCTTTTTTTAAACCATTTTTATTTTATTTTTATCATGTATCTTAATCTGTATAATTATGCTTATTATACAATATGTAAAGAAAACCCAGTCCGATCCGTGAAGGTATTGTTAGGTATAAATAACTAATTGTACTAAAGGATACAAAACCGGGCTAAACTAAAAAAAAAAACCCTCTAAAAATAAATATTATTTCGCATAAAGAGGTGACTTAATACATATGCGGTAAGCAATCCTTCCGCGGGCGGCGGGCGGCAGGGCACGCGGCACGTGGTCGCATCGCTATTCGCTCATAATAATACCGGTGTTGTCACTTCTTTAAAAATTACCAAATTTTGGGGAAGTTGAATTAAATCGCGGAAAAAAAAGATTATTTCAAAATTAATTATTATTGTCACTATGATAATAACGTAAAATTTAACGTATTTTATTTGGACATGTGTATACCTAACATTTATTATCCTTTTGGGTCGGACGGGGTTTTCTTTACATATCGTATAATGAGCCTCGAAAAGTTTTTCAACACTCAAATAAAACAAAACTAACTGAGAGCAGTAGGCCTAGTATGAGTTTTCATTACGAAACTAGATCGTCGATATCGAGCGCGTTTGCCTCAGCGATTGGCCCGCTTCAAGGTCGTAAGAACTCTAAACCAATAAGAGCGCCAATCGCGCTCGATATCGACAGTCGAGTTTCGTATTGAAAACTCATACTAGGCCTACAGTTTAGCAGAGTTGTAGGTAGTAGGTTCAAACTTCAAACCCCATCAGGCACTTTATTTTGTGTAAATTAATTCATCGGCACTGCTCTCAAAGCGGTGAAGGAAAACATCGTGAGGAAACCGGCATGTCCTGGAGGCAAAACTTCGAATACATGTGACATCTACCAACCCGCACTGGGTCAGCGTGGTAGATTACGGCCCACTCCCTCTCATCGAGAGGAGGCCTCTATCCCAACAGTGGGAACAATACAGGCTGAATATGTAAATAAATAGTAGTTTATGAAAATGTTACATAATGAGGGATATTATGCACGGGTGTGAGTTTAATATCACACGAGTGTGTAATACCTAATTATGTACAGTTTCATACACTACTTTATCTAATCTCATACATTGTATTGAATATATGAAGTAGCACTTTTATAAATTTTTTCTATGTTAAAAATCTTGATAACATTTGTCTTATAATTTTCTTGACTTAATTGGTAGTAAATTAAGACTAACTGCTGTCGCAGCCTCTAAAATATCGGGCGGCGTCAAATTTTCTTCATTGTCACTTAACATTTTAGGAAATAATAATAATCAATTATGTGTCCAGCGAAAAACAACGACTTGCAATGCAAAGAAACGTATTTGGCGCCAAAATTCTGCACCCTGCATCACCGCGCACGCGCCAAAGCGCGTGCAGCCACAGATAATAAATTAAATATTGCTGTCTATGGTTTGTAATCTGTACGATAATGAAAAAAAAATTTATTATAACATTATTTTGTTAGAGAAATAATGTTATAATTTAATTTTTTTATTTTCTTTCGATATACTATGGGTAAAGTACGTCAATATAAACTCCTTTTTAGTTTTATATTTTTATTTTTTTGATATGAGAGTAGATAAACAAATATATGTCACATCACTTTTATTTGAACTCATAATTATTACGTCCTTTTGTCTCTTATTTTTATCACAAACGTAATAGGGTAGTTGACTAAAAAAAAACTAATTAGTCCGTCAGTCAGATTTCCAAAAAATACTAGACACGTATTTTTTCTTTTAACATATAAACAAAAAATGAAGACGACACATTGCGTTGTAAACTCATGTGACGTCACTGGACGCTACACTTTTTAGCGAGCAGTCACGTTGATATTTGTCAATTTTTATTGATTTGATAAAACAAAATATACCTATCCAAAATTTCTCTATAATCTGAATGCCGGACTAAATAGAATAATTTTTTTTACCCAAGAAAGATCCCCAACAAGCCACCTACTGCCACTTAATTTTAGACACTCGAAGAGCTATGTCGGTGACTTTGGTTCTTCTGCGGATCTCTTCATTTCTGATTCGATCACGCAGAGAAACTCCGAGCATAGCTCTTTCCATCGCCGTTTGTGTGACTCTGAGCCTTCGTATGAGGCCCATTGTGAGCGACCGTACCGGAAGACGCAGCTTTTGGAGGCCCCCAACAAGGTGTACCGATGACCTGGTGAAGGTCGCGGGAAGCCGATGGATGCGGGCAGCAAAAGATCGGCCATTGTGGAAAGCTTTGTAGGAGGCTTTTGTCCAGCAGTTGACGTCTATAGGCTGTAGCAGATGTTTTCTTATTAGTCCTTGCGTCCTCTACGGGCTTCCACGCTTATGGATTTGTCGTGTTCCGGCATGATGTCTGGTGAAGCCGTACGGAGGACAGGTCTGAGCAGTTGTATTGCGATGTGTGCCGGGTACGATGCGCCTAATGTTGTTGTGTTGGGTGTTTGGTTGTGGAGGGTCTTCAGATCAATCTCCCTTTGGCGCAGCATCGTTGGTCGTGTTGTTGGGTTTAACATTGCATCACCTCGCTTAACTGCCGTCTTCCTTCCTATTCGCTCAGCTTCACTCTTAATAAACTAGCGTGCTTTACCATCAGCGATTGACATAAAATTTATGCTTGGTAATGGGTATATTTACACCTTGTACAAACCTAAACCAGGTCACAAGTTAGAATTATCATTTGAATAAAAATAACACATAAAACTTTATTGTAAAATGCCTCGAAAATCTTTCATTTCTGTCTTTATTCATCAACGAACAAACAAACACATGGAAAGTTCACGATTTTTAGCAATAAAAACAGATATTAATCAATTTATCTTAAACTAGCTTTCTGCTCGCGGCATCGCCCGCGTGGAGTTCAGTTATATCGCGCTTTTTAGATTTCCCTCGGGAATATCAATTTTTTCCGGGATAAAAAGTACAATAATATTTAATCCGGTCTTCTAATTTTACGTCTGTAAAATTTCATAGCAATCGGTTCAGTAGTTATGGCGTGAAAGCGGAACAAACAAACAAACTCACTTTCCCATTTATAATATTAGTAAGGATGATTATCAAAGTAAAATTTTTGTTAAATAAAATACATTGTTGTACCAATAATACAATATGGATAAAATTACATTAAAAGTAAGAATACAAACAAAATACTTTAATTTATTGACGTCATTTCAATATTTGTGACAATGAAACAATTAAAAAAAAAACACTTCAGCAAAAATAAAAGAAATACTTTACTAAGACTACTTACAAAATAGATTTACACTAAAATTTGTTCTAAAAATACTGTATAGTATATTACACTACCTATTTGTACAAAGGCCAATTTAATTCAAGCTATAATTGCCATAAACAAAAGCAGAGTGGCCAAAAAATGGATACTATGGCCAAAAAGTGGATGTTATGGCCAAAAAGTGGATCTTATGGCCATACTGACAGAAAAATAAATTACTCAAAGCCATTTGACAGCAACACATTATTGTTGTGTATTTCGGACCCTATTATCAACGTTATTTTCTCTTTATGCGAAACCTGAATACAATTTGTTCAGAATAAGTAACTGAACCGATTCCAATCAGTACAACACCATGACGATCATAGTGGTACTGTACGCTTAACTGGACAGACACCACGCATCGCGCCACTACCCCCCCCCCCCCCTGCAGCGGCGCGACGGGGGGGGGGGGGGGGGTTCGGGACAACCACGTAAGTCGATAAACTCATAACTTTGTGATTTTTCACGATATCGTTTTGAAATTTTGTAAATAGATTCTTTACTGAAAAATACTGGACACGAGTTTCGGTTTTCGCATAGACAATAAATTACGTTGTATTATAGATCAGTGATTTAGAATTTTATAACACTTACCATATATCTTAACTAATGCCGCCATATCGCTTAATAATTATAATTACACAAAACATTTTTTTTTTACAAATATTTAGGTTCCAAGAGCCTCTTGTCAATGTCATTTAATCGCACGAAAAAAACCTTATAGTACAATATTTTATTTTCAAGTCTTTAAATTAATACAAGAGCTTCACCATTTCAACTAACTTGTTCGAAACTAAACTAATTTTAAGTTGATTGCGTCTTTTTCCTTCAATTTCATTACGAAAAGGACAGAAAATATTATTTTAGTTTAGTCCTGTCAAATTAGGACCGTTTTAGACGCGATTGAAAACATGGCGACAAAAATACGCCGATCTATGTCAAGCGGACTAATTTGGCAGGACTAAAAAAAATTATTTTCGGTCCTTTTCTTAATGAAATACAATGAAAAAGAAGAACAGAAGTTAAACTAAATTTAGTTTGTGAACCAGGGACTTGGCGTAAATTTCTTTTAATTCCAAAGTTACAAGTACACCACAGTTGTGTAAACCACATATAAAACTAACTCAGTAGTTAGAATTTCCAAAAGAAATTCAGTAAAATGAACTTCGAAAATAGCACTTTGCAGAACAGATGTTCTAAAAAGCCAACATACATGCGTTAGCAATTTTGCTGAACGCACCGTCCATCATTTAATTTCTGTTATGGACTTCAATTTCACCATTAAATCTTCTTCTATGAAAGATTTTACCATCACATACCTATATTATACCTATTTGTCTTCTTTATCATCCATAAAAAAAACAGTTTAAGTCACTTTTGTCACCAAAACCTACACATACAGTCCAACAGTTAAACTTTTTGTAAGCATATGTGGAACTTAGCCAAAAACTGCCTACAAAGACATTAATAACTTCATAAGAATGGAACACTTCTAAGAAAGAAAAACCCAAACAATTTTTTTTTGTATAAATCTAAAAATACTAATAGTATTCACATCTCTGTCTAGGAATGCTCTTTCTCCTTCTAATGCCATTCAAAGACACAATGGCAGAGCATGAGATAACCGGTGGCCACTATAAGATGTCCTATCATGATGGGGAAACCTATTTTAAAGAATTGTACGAAGGTGAACTTGTAGCCATGTTGTTCGGCCACTCCTGCGCACACTACATTTGCGCTTGCGCCGATTAATGTGCCGTTACCTGAAACAAGGAAGCTAATTAGAACGTGAAATATTTCATTAATATATCTTCTTCTTTATCAGGCTATAGATGTCCACTGCTGGACAAAGGCCTCCCCCAAGGCTTTCCACGATGAGCGGACTTGTGCTGCCCGCTTCCATCGGCTTCTCGCGACCTTCACCAGGTCATCGGTCCACCTTGTTGGGGCCTCCCTACGCTGCGTCTTCAAGTACGTGGCCGCCACTCCAGAATCTTACTGCCCCATCGGCCATCGGTTCTACGAGCAATGTGCCCTGCCCACTGCCACTTAAGTTTAGCGACTCAAAGAGCTATGTCGGTGACTTTGGTTCTTCTGCGGATCTCCTCATTTCCGAAAAACTCCGAGCATAGCTCTTTCCATTGCCCTTTGTGTGACTCTGAGCCTTCGTATGAGACCCATTGTGAGCGACCACGTTTCAGTTCCGTAAGTCATCACTGGAAACACACACTGGTCAGACTTTAGTCTTGAGACACTGTGGTATCTTGGACGACGAGAAGATGTAGCGTATTAGCATTAATATATATTTAGTCTTAAAACTAATTCATCATCCATCATAATCTCAGCGTCACCACGCTTGCTCAATGCGAGTTGGCGATTTCGGACTTAAAGTCCAGGTTTCCTCAAGATGTTTTTCTTCACCTTTTTATCAGTCATTGGTGTACAAGATATACTTTGAAAGAATACAAATGAAAGAGAATAATAAGAATAAATAGCCTAAAAATTGTTAATTCAAGTGTTAAACAAAGATGTCCTACATCATGGGAAGCTATGAATGATCTCTGTGACATAAGCAAAGTTGATTGATTGACTGACCTCCCAAACAAGCTCCGAAGGACAGCGCCCAGATGAGCGGCGCCATGGGCAGGCCAAGTGTGGGGTTGCTGCCCAGGGACGTCACCACGCGTATCATCATCGTCGTCAGCGGGATGTTGTCCACAAACGCTGATGTTACTCCCGACACCTGAAGATTTAGAGAATTTTCGTGTTCGTTTATAAAAAGAAAGAAATTGGAAAATAACTATTAAAACAACAGAAAAGCTGAAATATTGGAGTATATGCGGGAAATATTCTTAATTCCGCCATCATCGGACGACCCGTCGTATGGCGAGTATCCAGCCTTTTTGTTGAGATGGGAAATCATCAAATGACCTGGGCGGAGCGGAAGCCGTGTCAGACTTTTACTGACAAAAACCCACCCATGTTTCTTCACTTGCCTGTAGGCCAGGACCACGGTTAATTTTTTAACCAACCAGCAAACCTTGACCCAGCCAGTATCCACCCTTACGTTGTGGACATCACTACGATCCGGACGAAGCGTTTCATCTTGTCTTTTATACCGCGTACATCGAAATGAATACAAATAGTGAATTAGCTCATTATAAACTAATGGGATTTATCACCAACTAATAAATCACTACTTATCACCATAAGTAAACGGCTATTGATTTAGAGCTACGCGCATTTCCTTAGGTGTTCCTCAAGGGTCATTATTGGGTCCTCTCTTGTTTAATATTTTTATAAATGATTTTCTGTTTTCTGCGGTCTAAAATTTTTTTTTTTTAGTAATTATAACCTAGCGCTTGACCGCAATCCCGCCTGATGGTAAGCAGCGATGCGATCGTTGATGGTAAAGCGCGCTAGTTTATTAAGAGCCTATTCACTCAGAAAAAACTGAGCAAATAGGAAGGAAGACGGCAGTTAAGCGAGGTGATGCAATGATAAACCCAACAACACGACCAACGATTCTGCGCCAAAGGGAGATTGATCTGAAGACCCTCCACGACCAAACTCCCAACACAACAACATTTGGCGTATCGTACCCGGCACACATCGCAACACAACTGCTCAGACCCGTCCTCCGTACGTGTCATGCAGATGACATCAAGATCGAAGAAACAGGTAGCCATCGCTCTCTTACTGCAGGAGGATTTTGACAACCCTTTAACGCAATATTAATTAATTTAGACGTCTCCAAATGATATATGTGCTCTTTTATTCGTCAACTTCACGTTCTTTATTTTCCTTATAAACTCTTAGATACACACATCAAAAGTGTCTAGGGATCAAGCATTTTTATGCGGATTTCTTGAGATTGAGATGTGGCTTTGTGTGCTTTTCTGATGAGTCTCGTTTTGGTATGAGACCGCATACAAGACGTATACGACACTGGAGAACTCCTGGACGCCAACAGCGATTAAAATCCTGCCAGGAAGTCCATCCTTATAGTGGTGGAACCATCATGGTATGGGCGGGTATTTGGATCGGCGGAAGAACTGAGTTGATTTGGATCAGAGGCAACCTCAACGCTCAAATTTATGCTGAGACGATTGTATCAGACGTCATCGTTCCTCTACAAGTGCAAATCGGTCCCTTATTTCAGTTAATGCATGATAATGCACGAACGCACACCGTAAGAGTTGTAAGACAGACTCTCGCCGCAGCTAACATCAATGTCCTGCCCTGGCCTGCTCAGTCGCCAGACTTGAACCCGATTGAGCATGCATGGGATATGCTACAGAGAAGAGCTCTGCCGAATATGGAGGGTATCCAGTCGCAAGAAGACCTTTTTTTGTTGTTGCAACGAACATGGGCGGCCATTCCACAGCGTGATTTGGATGAACTCATTTTGAGTATGCCAAACCGATGTTCTTGTGTTGTTAGTGTTCGCGGTAGAAACACGGATTATTAATTGTTTAAGTTACCCAATAAAATTTTAGAGAAAACTGTTATTTCAGTCTTTTTTTCGAACTTTTGTGTTAGTGGTTCAAATGTCAAATATCCCTTTATTAGGAAAATGGCAAATTTCTTTATTAATGCAAAGGTGACTTGGTTTATCGTTACTGTGACAAACGAAAACACTTTATTTGATGAATCCTTAAAGAAAATTTTAATTAATATCAATCAGGAGAAAAGTTATTGCAAAAATATATGTTGATCCCTAGACACTTTTGATGTGTGTATTTCAATAGCCAGAGTCAATTCTATTAGAGAACTCGGGGATACTTTCGACGCAAAGCTTTTTTTAAACCCTGATTTTCACAACCCAGTTCACTCAGTCAACTCAGTTTTTGTTAAGTCTGGTTGTCAGACTTTTGGGGACACATCACGACTGCTAAAGATCTACGAACGAAGCACGGAGGGGTCTTGGTACGCGAGGAATCTCACATTTTGTATTCTGGAGTAAATCTAATGGATTCCATAGGACTATCATCAACCTTTTTATCTTCCCACTGCTGGGAACAGGTCTCCTCTCATACGGAGAAGGATTGAGCGTAATCACCACGCTTGCTCAATGCGGTTTGGCGATTTCAGACTTAAAGTCCAGGTTTCCTCAAGATGTTTTCCTTCACCTGGTAATCAGTCATTGGTGTCCAAGATATACTTAGAAAGTACATACAACCTAGAAAAGTGACATTGGTACTTGCCTGACCTGAAATCGAACCCGCACAGTCATACTAGAGAGGCTGGTGTTTTAACCATTAGGCCACCAGGACTATTAGATTCCATAGGATAATAATGACAAAAACCATTAGAGATACATACCCAGAGCATGAGTAGAATAGCTACAGCCAAACGTGCACTCTCATCCACCTTCAAAATGACGCTTTCCGTGAATCCACCGATGAATTCAATCAGACCCAGTTTGGAAAGAGCCTGAAATGAGAAGAACAAAATTTAAAATAAATCGAAGGACTGGAATACTTTACCATTAAAGATTGCTTCACTGCTTAGTTGTGTTGTTATTTTTGTTGAAAAAACAAACGAACTACACACATCCGTTTCATTTAGTTCTAGACCAAATTAAAGTTCCCTTTATCAAGATTGGCTTCAGGAATGGGTTTTTATTTATTGAAACTTGACGAAAATTCCTACAAAAATGACACCTTGTTGATGGCCCCACAGAATAAGCGTGGAAGAGCTCTTACACAAATTTTGATTTCTTGCATTTTTCGTTTTACTCAAAATACGCCTATTAAATCATTTCATTTCTCTATTCCAGGGACAAATCATGGAATTATATCCCAAGTATAACAGTATTTGCTATTATTAAACGCTTTTTGGGTCCCCGAGTTCATACGAATAAACGTGTTAAAATAAGCAAATCTATGAGAACTTTATGCACTTCTTCGAGTTTGTATAATAGCGGCTTACACGTTTATTCACGTTGATAAAGCATACAATGTTTATTCTTAATGTGTCAATGAAAGTTTTAAAATATTTTTTAATTATAATTAAAGTATTGCATTGTCTCCTAAGGTATTTAATCGGATTATTTATTTTACACGAATAACCGTATAATGAAAGTTTACTGTGATCTAGTGACAGAAAGTCAAAAGAATAAAAAATAAAATGGTTTTCCTTATATTGTCGGGAGGGGAAACGGTTTAAAATAAAATATATCTATATACCTAATGTAATAATATATTTTTTTTATCATTAATCCATACTAATATTATAAATGCGAAAGTAATTCTGTCTGTCTGTTACGCTTTCCCGCTTAAACCTCTCCACCGATTTTGATAAAATTTGGCATAGAAAATCTTTAGACCCTGAGAAAGAATATAGGCATCCTTTTATTGAAAAAAAAAATATTCCCGAGGGAAATCTAAAAAGTACGATATAACCGAATTCCACGCGGGCGGAAAGCTTGTTCTTCTTCTTCAGCCTATGGATGTCCACTGTTGGACAAAGGTCTCCCCTAAGGCTTTCCACGACGATCGGTCTTGTGCTGCCCGCACCCATTGGCTTCCCGCCACCTTCACCGACATCACAGACATCATGCCGGAACACGACGAATCGCTTGAAAGAAAATCATGGATTTTCATCTCTGAATACATATTTACCTCCATAAGCACAAATAGTGCTGCAAAGAAGAGTAGCGTGGACCACTCGATCCTGTGCAGCACCGGCTCCAGGTCCTCGCGGTCTGCCAGCGTCAGCAGCAGCAGAGCGCCAAGTAGAGCCGTCCAACCCAGAGATACGCGGTCTGGGAGAAGGAAGGATAGGCTAGAATGCTAGATCAATTATCATTCAGCGGAAAACCGTCTATTAATAGAAAGACTGAACTACAATCTGACCGTAAAGATAATGTTTTGCTAACTCCTGCGTCCGTCAATGCGATAATGCTAGTAGCGAATAGAGATCAAATTCGCAAAGCACATATTTTTTTAAATAACGTGTAAAGGCAAGGGTCACGTTATTTTTTCTTTATGCGAAACCTGAGTATAGTTTGTTCAGAATAAGCAACTGAATCGATTTCAATTATTACTAATATACCATGTTATATTTTTTCCCAATTACATTTAGAAATTATTGCAGTGTGGTTACCAAGCGCGCTACGCGGCTAACGATAGATCATAGTACTTGCGCCCGCGCAACAGCTGACGCCAGAGGTCAACGCACCGTGCTCGCCACGCCTGAGCGGAGCTTAGACCATATTTTTGTTGGAACAACCAAGTAGAATACACATAGATTTTTTACTTAAACTGTTCACGTAAAAAATAACGTTTAATACATACATACTAAGGGCGCGGCTTATTTGGATAATATTAAACAATATTGGATGGGTTTCGACTCAAAATAAAAAAATCTAAGAATTTTGATTTCATATGCTTCTTAAATTCAAATCATAACAAACGCCACTATTTAGGTTCGTCTCTTCCAAAAGACATGGCTAAACTGAAGTATGGAAGACACTCCGCAATGAAAACGCATGTATGAACATGATTCCAAGGAACATATAATGCTGAATAGCTGGAAATTAGTATTTAGTAATTAAAAAGTTTTAGGAACTTTTCATAAAGGCACAATACTGAAAATAATATCGCATAACTCCTACGACAAAGGTACAAAAACTTCAAACAAAAACTTGAACTGTGAACTTTTATCTAGGCGTTTTAAGGTGTCAGCGACGATTTTTATATATGATTGTGTTTTTCACTAGTGATTTAGCTCTAAGATACTTGAAGTACATACATAAATATGTACAGAGAGGTAATTACAAGAAAAGAACTGGGTACAACGGATTAACGATACTCCCTGATATTGTCATGTTTAACCAAAAAATGGCTTTTTTAAACACTAAATAATTCATGAATGAATATATAAATATTAAGTGTTAGTGTGAAATTCCTATTCGTTAAACCGAGCTGGGGCAGCCGTTTAGCCATCTCTTTTCTGCGCGCCTAGTATAGTAGTACTGTGATGGTGTTATTTATCATAACTTATGAACATGCACAGATAGACAGGAATAAAAAACTCATCCATCTTTTGATATCACTCAAAGAACTACGCTGGGTATGATATACAAATCATTTTCGTTTACGACTTACTGATAGCTGTAAAGAACGCATTTTTTCAACGTAATTGCGTTGTGGATTTCTAGCTGAAGTTCATTGTGTCTATTGGGACAGACAAATGGACAGTGAATCTATCAGAAAAGTGTAAATAAAATGATGAAAAAAATCAGTAATCACAATTATCGTGACCTGGGGGAATCCAATTTTTATTTTGTTAATCGGAGAATTAAACATGTTGGTAAATAAGTTCAAGAACTGCAAAGGAGAAAGTCATCGTCATCATTCATCATCATCATTTCAGCCGAAAGAGTCCACTGCTGGACATAGGCCTCCCTCAAGGATCTCCATGAAGAACGGTCCTGCGCCTCCCGCATCCAGCGGCTTCCCGCGACCTTCACCAGATCGTCGGTCCACCTTATCGGGGGAGTACACACGATGCGATCTTCCGGTGCGGGAGTGACGAGATCCACAGAAGAACGAGAGTAACTAGCATAACCCGAAGAATAAGGATGTATCCAAGGTATGAAAATCAAAAAAATAATTAGTCCGTCTTATAGATAATAAAAAATTAAGACCCGTATTTTTTATTTTGTCGTAATTAGCGTATTAAAGTTACAGAGTGGGGGCTAATTACGTCACGCCGTTCTATATTTTGCACCATGGCGTGACGTCATGCGACATTTCAAATCAATATATCTTCCCAAGTGTGGAGGCATGAGGAACAGGGAGTAAAGCTCACTCATCCTCCATAGAAAAGGGAGGATCCTCCGACCAGACGGGTGTTATGTCTGGCGGGCACTTGCCCAATGGTTGAAATTGGCAAGTTGTATGTATGCTAATTGCACGGTAAACTCTGATTGCGAGATGTAGAATTCGTGTGACGTCAGTATGACGCGTCGTTCATTTTGTGGCGTTTGTAGGTACCGCTACACAAGTATTTGAATAAAAGAAAAAATAAAAAATACGTGTTCAATATTTTTTATAAAGCTATCTGACGGACATTAAATTATTTTTTAGGATACAAGCCAATTGCAACACTTAAGTCATAATAATAAAAAAATACTTACTGAACTCTGGTATCGAATGAAGAAAGAACACAGCGACCACGAATGTGATTGCTACTGTGCACTTGATCAACAAAGCCTTGTCTCGGATCTTGTACTGTAAAAAAAAAAAAATAGGTTATATCATCTGCCTAGCCTCTTCTATAGGCTATTTGCCAGATTTATAATTTCTATCTTGAATTACTTGGTTGCGGTTAAGAAGTTCACCAAAAGTTTTTTTTTTAATTTTAAATACGTATTTCGTAAGAAACATGCAAATATGAATTCAAATAAACCGCCGAAGCGCTTTATTCAGCAATATGGCGTCGCGCTTTGTAAGTGACGTCACAAACTTATAAACGAATCTCAATTCCGTAGTGGTGTTCGTGTTTATCTGTTATTTGTCAGTCAGAAAACAAAAAAAAAAAAAAACCACAAATCGCTCCAAATATCGTTAAAAATCTTTCAAAAACACTAAAACACCTGAGAACACATATAACGACAACAAGTGTTTATGAGCGTATGATGTCATCGTGACATTAGCCAATCTGGATCGTTTCACAATAAGTGGCGCGAGAAACAAAATTCCAAACATATTTTTGTGTTTTTGGATATATTAATTGTTATTATTTTAATTAAAACTCATGTAAATGACATAAATATCCCTCATTTTATGCATTTAAAGCAAATAATCACAAAAATATTCATACTGTTAAATACCCTATTATGTTGGCATAGGGTCCATTCTAACCGGAGTCATTTGAATACCTAATAAGGTGTAATAAGGTGTCGCTAGAACATTGTAGACTCGCCGAGAACTTTCTAGAAACATCTGGAACATTCTAGACTCGGATGGAAGCTTCTGATTTTTTTTTTAATAATTATAAACTAGTGCTTGAATGTAATCCCGCTTAATGGTAAGCAGTGATGCAATCGTTGATGGTAAAGCGCACTAGTTTATTAAGTCTTTTCACTTAAAAAACTTAGGAATAGGAAGGATGAAGACAGTTGAGCGAGGTGATGCAATGATAAACCCAAGACCAACACGACCAACGATGCTGCGCCAGAGGGAAATTGATTTGGAGACTCTCCACGATCAAACTCCCGACACAACAATATTTGGCGCATCGTACCCCGCTCACATCGCAACGCAACTGCTCAGACCCGTCCTCCGTACGGCTTCACCAGACATCATGCCGGAACACGACGAATCGCTTGGCGGCAAGACCTTGTCTGGTGGGTGGTAACTTCTGCGGGCGGCCGATGTTATCGCCTACCACCGAGAACATTCAACATTCTAAAATCTGATGGAACTTTTCGAACATTCTCAAATTGGCTGGAATCTTCTATATAGATCAATCCACCGTCTTGTAATAAAGCGACCTCGCTGCTGAGGTCCTCCGCGACGTGCTCCACAGCTTAATTGCCCTCCCCGTCCCTTGTCCGAAGAAGGCCAGCCCGCGCCGCAACTGCGCCAGTAAATATAATGTCCCGACTATGACTTCTGAGTTTGTTTCGGCGTTTCTTCTCAGAGCTAGTACTAGGAAACGCCGTGATCATCAAACCACTAAAAACCATTCGATCCAGCCGTCCCTTGCTGTCCTCTCTAGCGACGCCCTAAGCCGTGGTTCGTAACCCACAGGGGGTGCCCTTAGAGCGTAGTCGCTCCTTAGTTTTTAAGTAACCCTGGCTTTCATTGTAATTAAGGCATCCACAGGATATTCCGGTTAGTCATGACCTCTGATGGTCAACTAAGAGATGCCATAACAAAAAAAAAAAAAAATTGTGATAAAGAGAGACATTTGCTGAGACAATCAGTTCAATTTAATCGACCGAAGAAAACTGTAAATCAAAAGCAGCAAAACTTGCTTCCCTTTCTTTATTTTTTTAAATAATTTATTTCATGACCATGGATACAAGTCCTTCAGTCGAATACATAAATGGATTTTAACTTCGTAACTTATCCTAACTTCATCATCATCAACCTTTTTTTTCGTCCCACTGCTGGGCACAGGTCTCCTCTCATACAGAGAAGGATTGAGCGTAATCACCACGCTTGCTCAATGCGGGTTGGCGATTTCAGACTTATAAAGTCCAGGTTTCCTCAAGATGTTTTCCTTCACCAATGGTGTCCAAGATATTCTTAGAAAATACATATAACTTTAGAAAAGTTACATTGGTACTTGCCTGACCTGGAATCGAACCCGCGCACTCATACTTGAGAGGGTGGTGTTTTAACCACTAGGCCACCACGACTTATCGTGACCTTCGTATCCTAACTTAATTTAACGTAACCTATCTCCTTTCGTTTCCCGCGTGAGCCGACTAGGAGGGGTAAAGTCATGATGCACTTAGCTAAAATTTTTCAATGATCTTTATAAATTATTCACTTAATGCATTTTTACTACATAAATCACGCGCTTTTATTTAGTAAACAACACTATAAATAATTTTAAAAGTCCAATGAAAAATGAGCGTGACACTCAGCGTGACTTTCCCGCCAAAACTCCACAATTCCACTGGCTTATCTTTATTGTGGTGTACTATCTTTCCATAACTAGGGTTCCCAGATCAAAAAATCGAAATCCGAAGCAAATTCCGGACATCAGATGAAATTTCCAGATTTCTTCGCAATAAATTGTGCACATGTGAAGCGAAACAAATTTTTGAATTTTTTACGTGGACGCGCCAATCTTGTTTCATAAATTCATAAGGTACGCAATCAAAGCACATCACAACACAAATGTGGAGTGAATATGATTGTGAACGATGAACGATTAACACGAGGGAAGAAGGGCGAGGAGGGAGAACCGCATCTCCTCTGTTTTAGCACTAAATATGAGAAATAAAAATATTTGTTTAGCTAAGGTTTTTAATTTGGTTATAACTTATATTGTAGAAAATTCCTGGCGGCTTAGGATTCCCCTCGCATTCCGGACAAAGCATTATATTACCGGACATGTCCGGAAAATTCCGGACGTATGGCAACCCTATCCTTAACCCACAAAGGTATCAACAGGAATTACCGACGCATGTATGTATGAAGTATGTTCACCTTAGCTTTCATATCAGTCAACATAGTCTCGAAGCAGTCTTTAGGGCATGCTCTGATCTTCGTCTCCTCAACTAACGCTTCGAGCTTGGCCGAAAGCTTCCTGGCCTTCCTCTCCAGCCGGTCTCTGACCACCTGCTCATCTCTGCTCAAGTACGGGATAGAATCAGCGGCTCGACGCCATATTGAAATCTGATGACGGAGATCTGGAGAAGAAAATGAAGGGTTATCAAAAGATTAGAGCTGAATTTTGTTTTGAACATAGCACACGTGTGAATTTTATGTTGAATATAGCACACGTGTGAATTTTGTTTTGAACATAGCACATGTGTGAATTTTGTTTTGAACATAGCACATGTGTGAATTTTGTTTTGAACATAGCACATGCGTGAATTTTGTGTTGAATATAGCACATGTGTGAATTTTGTTTTGAACATAGCACATGTGTGAATTTTGTTTTGAACATAGCGTGTCACGGGTTCGATTCCCGCACAGAACAAATATTTTTATGATCTACAAGTACCTAGTTGTTCCGGGTCTAGATATTTGTGTATGTGAATTTATGTTTTTTATAATAATTATAAACTAGTGCTTGACTACAATTCAGTCTGATGGTAAATAGTGATGCAATCGTTGATGGTAAAGCGCGCTAGTTTATTATCCCGGGTCGCAGAAGACGCACCGGGCGCCGATGAAGGGCGGACAACGCCCTCTTCCATCCCCCATGAATGGGTCCAGGGGCGAGGGACATGGGGAAGTCCCCGAACCCTATTCGACGGACCCCGAGGCGGAAGCGCGCGCGGGTGTCGGCGCGCGCCTCAGAGGCGATGCACGGGGTAGTTTAACACCCCATTACCCCATACAGGAGGCGAGGCCCGGACAGACCGGGCCAGCACGAGGGTGTGGGGTTCATTTAGACTCACACGCGCGCTCGTGCCAGAAGAGACACCGGGGTGGTTTTTAGTCAGTAGAAGTCTGACAGACCCCGTCGCCCACCCCAGGGCGGCGGTCATGTATGAGCATTTTCCACCCCGGTACAAAAAAAAGGTGATGCAATGTTACACTCAACAACACGACCAACGACGCCGCGCCAGAGGGACATTGATCTGGAGACCCTCCACGACCAAACTCCCGACACAAGAACATTTGGCGCATCGTACCCGGCACACATCGCAACACCTGCTCAGACCCGTCCTCCGTACGGCTTCACTAGATGTTAAATTCTGCTTGCGAAATGCAGACGTGACATCAGTATGACGCGTTGTCTGAATGTGGCGTTGTAGGTACCGCTACACTATTTCAAAAATTATTATATTTACCTTGTACGTCCCTCGGCACGTTGAGCCTCAGTTTGTTGGAATCTCTGTAGATGTATCTGAACTGGAAGTATGTCTGAATACAGACCAGTAAGATGCCGAACGTCATATGTAGCGTGAAGTTGGTGAAATTGATGCCCTGGTGAGGAGAGGAAACAGATTAGTACTATTGAAGGGCAGAAACTCTTTGATAAACAGGATTTTAATCCTCACTATCGTACGAACGACAACAGGTCAAGCTACCCGAAACTGTCAAATACTCTCAATCAATTTTGAGCCTTAATGCTTTAGAGATAAAGTTGAAACTAATAAAGAAATCTGACAGATTTTAGTAGCATGATATGCTGTCGTTTGGACATCGAGTTACTGCCTATCTGACCTTCATCATCATCATCAACCTTTTTATCGTCCCACTACTGGGCACAGGTCTCCTCTCATACAGAGAAGGATTGAGCGTAATCACCACGCTTGCTCAATGTGGGTTGGCGATCTCAGAATCAAAGTCCAGGTTTCCTCAAGATGTTATCCTTCACCTTGTAATCAGTCATTGGCGTCCAAGATATACTTAGAAAGTACATATAACCGAAGGTATATAACCAGGTAATCCCATACATCTGACCTTACCCAGTAACTGGGTAATTTTCTTCTTATTCATTAGTCTATAGATGTCCACTGCTGGACAAAGGCTTCCCCCAAGGCTTTTCACGATGAGCGGACTTGTGCTGCCCACATCCATCGGCATCCCGCGACCTTCACCAGGTCATCGGTCCACCGCAACCTCCCTACGCTGCGTCTTCCAATACGTGGCCGCCACTCCAGAACCTTACTGCCCCATCGGCCATCGGTTCTACGAGCAATGTGCCCTGCCCACTGCCACTTAAGTTTAGTGACTCGCAGAGCTATGTCGGTGACTTTGGTCCTTCTGCGGATCTCCTCATTTCTGATTCGATCACGCAGATAAACTCCGAGCATAGCTCTTTCCATTGCCCTTTGTACTCTGAGCCTTCGTATGAGGCCCATTGTGAGCGACCACGTTTCAGTTCCGTAAGTCATCACTGGCAACACACACTGGTAACTAGGTAATATGATACTCTATAAGACAGGTTGATAGATTTAGGAACTTCTGACTACTCCTATCAGTTGTCAAAGATCTATAAGTCTTCATCATCATTTCAGCCGAAAGAAGTCCCCTACTGGACATAGGCGTCCCCCAAGGTTCTCCACGACGACCGGTCCTGCGCCTCCTACATCCAGCGGTTTCCCGCGACCTTCACCAGGTCGTCGGTCCACCTTGTCGGGGGCCTGCCCATGCTGCGTCTTCCGGTGCGTGCTTCTCAGTCGAGAACCCGATGAACTACAAGTGACTAAGTATATCTAAAGGCTATCAACGGCTTATCTAAAGATGATCTAGAGAGCAACAGTGGCAAGAATAACTTAACCTGCTCGGTCAACCTGCGCGGCAACATTAAGAGGGGAGTCTAATGGCGCTTTCTCTACTTATATAAACGTATTCCGCTGTTTTCTTCGCGAATAACGCTTTTAGAGAAATGTATTTTTCTACAATTTTAAACATCCATACTAATATTATAAATGCGAAAGTAACTCTGTCTGTCTGCTACGCTTTCCCGCTTAAACCTCTCAATCGATTTTGATGAAATTTGGCACAGACAATCTTTAGACCCTGAGAAAGGACATAGGCTGCCAATGATAGTCTGGAGGAAAATCTAAAAGGCGCGAAATTACCGAACTCCACGCGGGCGAAGCCGCGGCCGGAAAGCTAGTTGATTATACGTGTTCCTATCATTTGATTTTTTCCAAAATTTAATTAACAAAAGTAATATGATATTTCAAAATCCCGAAAAATAACCCATTTTTACCCATTTGTATCCTAGCTACACTGGCGGACAAGGTCGACGGACCTTTTATTAGGCTCTGGGCGGACAGACATGTGCGCGCACACATTCATGTTGCCAACTGATGTTGAACCCTGTTTCTCTTTTTACTAACATAGGATAAGTTTTTTTTTTACCAACAATATATGGGCCTTGCCTGAAATAAAGAGTTTGAATTTGAATTTGAATTTTACCGCGGCGTTTAAACTAGTGTTTGACCGCCATACCGTCTGATGTTAAGCAGTGATGCAATCGTTGACGGTAAAGTGAGCTAGTTTTAAGAGCCTATTAACTCAAAAAAAACTGAATGATTAGGAAGGAAGACGGCAGTTGAGCGAGGGACTGCGGCCTGTGACTGCTCAGACCCGTCCTCCGTACGGCTTCACTAGACATCATGCCGGAACACGACGAATGACGTGGCGGCAAGACTTTGTCTAGTGAGAGTTCTGCCGGCAGCCGATGTTATGGTCTACCACCGAGTAATTTGACTAATAATTTCTTCACCAGACAGAATACTTTCTTCATCGGAACACGACCAATCGCTTGGCGGCAAGACTTTGCCTACTGGGTGTTAACTTCTGCCGGCAGTCGATGTTATGGCCTACCAATGGATAAGCAATGTGCTACAAAATGGTTTCAATTGATAGTCATAGTGTGTTATTCAATTAGGATGCTGGTTTTGACGACGTAGAGGCTTGGTACCCAAAAATGTAAATACTTATACTTACCGATTGGACGACAGCCTTGTTTGAGGCTATGATGACGTTGGGGGGGTCACCCACCGGTGTGATAGTGCCCCCTATGTTGCTGAACAGCACCATGGACATCAGCACTGGTATGGGGTCCAGATCCATCACCTCACATAACCTGGATTAGAGATAATGTAAGGTAATTAGTACATAATCCTATATTTTTAATGTTATAAGCTAGTGGTTCACGGTGATCCCGCCTCATGGTAAGCAGTGATATAATCGTTGATGATAAAACACACTAGTTTATTAGGAGCTGATTCACTCTAGCCTTGAAGATACTTAAATTGTAATTAAGAGGGAAGACCGCAGCAGGAAAATGATTCCAGTCAGTATTTGTAACTTAAATTGTTTAAATTCTTGATGCTGGAGTAATTAAGTAAAATTAGTTTATTTTACGTTTCTGTGGAGCTTTTGCTTTTTTTTTAATAAGTTGGTTTTTGTTTTTTACATTTTAGACCCATTAGTGAAGCCTGTTGGTTGCACCAACATTATATTTCGGTCTTTATTATCAAAACGACCTTTCTTTCGTCTGAATGACGTCACAGAGCGAGGTGCACGGTTAACTCGAGCGAGTTGTACTTTGACATAAATTAAGAGATGAAGTAACACGACCGACTAATCTATATCAATGAAAATAATGAACGTTTCTCCTCTATCCGATCCTAAACCATTGATCATTTGACAACGCAATGGCTTCGATTCCCACACAGAACAAATATTTGTATGACCTAGAAGTATTTGTTCCTGGTTCCTCTTCCTTCCAAAACTGTTCCTTATAAGTGTTTGGGTCTGGATGTTTATGTATGTGAGTTTAAATGTTACGATACAGCAGCAATTCCAAGTGTGAGGCAACGTTTTTTTTTTAAAGTGAAAAGAGATCAGCCTCCTATTCGGCGAACACAATTTTGTCGAATGATTGCGACTAGTTGGGATTGTTTGGACTGCCCATGGGTCAGTGGCGTAGCGTGGCTTTTCGCCGCCCGGGGCCGTCCGGAAATCCGCCGCCCTTTATTTTAATTATAAATAATTTAAAGTTTTAATATTATATTGAATGGACTTCATGTCCATTATTCACCTTATTTGTTGCAAGTCAAAATAAACTACCATGCACTGCTTCAGAAGGAAAATAAAGGGTTTTTCAATAGGGACGCTCGAACTTTGACAGCTCATAGCGGCCATCTTGGTAATACGATAGCTGTCAAATTTGGCATGAATACATATTTAGTCGCGACATTTTACCGTGGAACACTACACGCTTCAACAACGCGTAGAAATGATTAAAATGTATTATTAAAATCAGTACTCTATTCGCCTAACGTTCCGTGCGTTGCGTCCAATTTATGGCGTTTGTGGCCGTCCTGCAGAGTCCACAATCAGTCGTTTGATAAATATATTTGAGACAACCGGGTCGGTGATCGATGAAGCAGTTCCTGTACGTCAAAGAAACGCAAGATCGTTGGAGAATATTGTTGCCATACGAGACAGTGTGCGAGAAAACCCCAGACAATCCATTCCGCGTCGTGTGAAAGAACTGGGTCTTTCTGCAACATCAACATGGCGAATTTTGCGCCGAGATTTGGGTTTTCATCCATATAAAGTCCAATTAACTCAAGAGCTAAAACCCAATGACCACAGGCAGCGCCGTGTATTCGCTGGTTGGGCGTTAGAGCATCTGGCAGCTGATCCTGCTTTTGCAAAAAAAAAATCATCTTCACTGATGAGGCTCATTTCTAGTTAAGCGGCTTTGTTAATAAACAAAATTGCCGGATTTGGTGCGATGAAAATCCGCGGGAGATTCATCAGGTGCCTTTACACTCCGAAAAAGTAACTGTTTGATGTGGATTTTGGTCAGGCGGTATTTTGGCCCATATTTCTTCGAAGATGCGCAAGGAGCCGCACTCACTGTCAATGGCGACCGATATCGGACGATGATAACAATTTTTTTGTGGCCTAAGGTAGCTGGTATAGATCTCACAAACATGTGGTTCCAACAGGATGGCGCCACTTGCTATACAGCACGGGAAACATTAAATTTATTGAAAGAGAAGTTCGAGGGCTTCGTCATCTCGCGTGGTGGCGACAACAACTGGCCCCCGAAATCGTGTGACTTAACACCGCTTGATTATTTTCTGTGGGGCTACTTGAAATGTCTAGTATATGCAGATAAACCACAGTCAATTGCTGTCCTAAAGGCCAACATAACTCGCGTTCTTCGTGAAATTGAGCCCCATTTATGCGAACACGTCCTTCAAAATTGGTCCACCAGAACCTTCTACAGCGGAGTCGCTTCGGCCATTTGGCTGATATTATTTTCCACACATAATGTCATTGAATATTCTTTAAAATGTAATAAAAATTGTGGTAATATCACTTAAACAGATTGTTTTATTTCATTTCAATGTTCTAGTGCTCTTAATGAAAAACCCTCTACATCTAAGAGAAGCAATTGCGCAAGACACCCACAGGAAGTTTGATTTTCTTAAACGGCTCAGCTTTATTATGTAACGTTAGCGTTACATAATAAAGCTGAGCATAATAATAACAAGTGTTAAAGTATTTATTTGTCAATTGAGTGTAAATAATATCTTAAATTATACATAGTGCTTATTGAACTTAGAAGGAATAAAATATGTGCTTAATATTATTAAGGGTTGTACCCTAGCTAACCAGCGCCACCATATTTTTTTCTTGATTACTCTTGTTATAGACCGAAATTAAAAAAGTGGTTTGAAAAATGTATAAGATGTATCGAAGCTATTTTTTGAAATGATTTGTTTGAATTCATTTGATATTTGCAGCTAGTTACAGATTTAATTTCTGCTAAAAGTTGTGGTTTTTAGCTAATTTTGAATTTCGAACTTGCTGAATATAATATATACACTGTTTCAAAAGTAGCTTAGATATGGCTTTAACTATTTTCAAACCACTTTTTTTTATTTCGGTCTGTAACAAGAGAAATCACGAAAGATTATCTGTGGCACTAGTTTTAGAGGGTAAGTAAGCTCCTTAAATATTTTTGTTACTATTACTTTAAAAAAAATAGATTAAAAATGTACTCTTCGTGCTTTTTTCAAAGAAAATTTTTTACACAATCGTCAATATCAAATTGTATCTCATTTTAAATTGCCAGTATAGCTAGATTTGTTAGCCTCAACGTAGACATAGTCGACCTAAGGTAATTTTTTATCAGCTTAAGTTTAGAAAAGCTTCTCTAAAAACTGGCATTGCTGACGGCAGACGTTAAAAAAATTCTCAACATAATTACAATGTTTGGCAAGCCATCTTCAAGTTTGGAGTCAATAATATATTTTAATAGTCCCAGAGAGCCGGACTTCATAAGCTGTTTTTTTAGTCTGAATTCGATGTGATTTGGAATAACTTTTTTTTTTCTTGGTCATGCAATGTTTTTTTCTTTATCCGCCGCCCCCTTTCATATGCCGCTCGGCCCCTGCCCCCCCAAGCTACGCCACTGCCATGGGTCCATTCGGTTCACGTGATTCCAAGTAGTCGCAATCATTTGACAAAAATGTGTTCGCCGATTAGGGGCAGGTTGTGACGAAGTTTTGGTATTGTGTTCTGGGGACTGGTGAGGAAACCAGCATGTTTTAGAGACAAAACTTCGGAGATATGTGACATATATTAATCCACACTGGGCCCTCGTGGTAGATATTCCGGGAAGGGGTCCGGGAGGTCTGCGTTCCAGGAGTGGGAATGTTATAGGGATTATGTTAAGCAATTTTTCTGCGATCTCTTCCAAGCAACCAAGGTATCCAAACTTTTAAGGATGCTCAAGTTAAAAATGAGGTTAAAATAAAAATCCAAGATGGTAGCTGCGATCATTTTTAACCGATTCCAAAAAGGAGGAGATTACTCAACTCAACCGTATCTATATCATATACTTTTTGTTTGTTCGCGGATAACTTCTGCATTTATGAACCAATTTTGATGATTTCTTTTTTGGTGGAAAGAAGATATTTTTAAATTAGGACCAGGCTTTCGTGAATGAAATATTAGATTTTTTCACCTTATAGTAACCGGTGTCATTAGCAGCACTGTCGTCACGTTATCTAAGAACGTCGATACGAAGGCCGTGATAGCGCTCAGGAGTGTTATCAGAGGCCAGATCTTGCCTTTTGTCACCTGAAAAAGATAAAATTTTCAATCAAAATCAAAGCATTTACTTATTTTTTTTAAATTAAAAACTATTGCTTGACTGCAATCCCGACTGATGGTAAGCAGTGATGCAATCGTTGATGGTAAAGCGCGCTAGTTTATTAAGCCTATTCATTTAAAAACTTAGTGAGTAGGAAGGAAGACGGCAGTTGAGCGAGGTGATGCAATGTTAAACCCAACAACACGACCAACGATGCTGCGCCAGAGGGAAATTGATCTGGAGACCCTCCACGACCAAACTCCCGACACAACAACATTTGGTGCATCGTATCCGGCACACATTGCAACACAACTGCTCAGATTCCTCCTCCGTACTCTCGCTTGGCGGCAACTTTGTCTGGTTGATGGTAACTTCTGCTGGCAGCCGATGTTATAACCAATTACAGGTACTTTTGTATTGTCAAAGGATCGGTCAGTTAGTAAGATGAAGCTGATCACCCATTTCAAAGCGTAGGTCTCTATGGAGAAGAAAGGGAAGGAAACTTCACGGATACTCTTTTGAAAACATAAAATTGTTATAAATTATTTGATTACATCTACTTCATGTTCAGCATATAGAGGTCCACTGTTGGACATAGTTGCCAACACACTTGACAGTCTCCGTGGCTGGCGCGCGCAGGTTCGATCCCCGCGCAGTGCAAATATTTGTATGCATGAATATGAATATTTGCACTGGTCTGGTCGGAAAGCACGTTAAGCCGTTGGTCCCGGTTGTCATACGAACATCTTGTGGCAGTCATTACGGGTTGTTGGAGCCCTCAAAAATCCAACTATTGGGATAACTGCAATGCTTCGCTATCACTTTTCGGGCTGTGGAGGTCAGACGGTAGTCGCTTCACGGAAAATATCGTAATTTAGCCAAAATCAGCATATAGACCGGAATAGCGGACCCCAGACTCTAAAGCTCCCCGAAACTGTTCGCCGCTGCATTGGAGGATGTCTTCAAGGGTCTGGACTGGAAAGGACTGGGCATTAAGATCAATGGCGAGTATATGACTCACCTTCGGTTTGCTGATGATATCGTAGTCATGGCTGAGACCGCGGAGGACCTGAGTACAATGCTCGAAGACCTCAGTAGAGCTTCTGAGCGAGTCGGTCTTAGAATGAATATGGGCAAGACGAAAGTCATGTCTAATGCCCATGTTGTACCGATTCCTATAAAGATTGGAGACTCTGTTCTCAAAGTTGTTGACAGTTACGTGTATCTGGGACAAACTATCCAGTTAGGAAGGTCCAACTTCGAGAAAGAGGTCAATCGTCGAATCCAACTCGGCTGGGCTGCTTTCGGGAAGCTACGTAGAATCTTCTCGTCCGAAATACCGCAGTGTCTCAAGATAAAAGTCTTCGACCAGTGTGTGTTGCCAGTGATGACTTATGGAATTGAGACGTGGTCGCTAACAATGGGCCTTATAAGAAGGCTCAAAGTCACTCAAAGGGCAATGGAGAGGGCTATGCTTGGGGTTTCACTGCGTGATCGAATCAGGAATGAGGAGATCCGCAGAAGAACGAGAGTAACCGACATAGCCCGAAGAATTGCAACACTAAAGTGGCAGTGGGCTGGACACATTGCCCGTAGGACCGATGCCCGATGGGGCCGGCGGGTTCTCGAGTGGCGACCACGCACCGGAAGACGTAGCGTGGGTAGGCCTTCGACAAGGTGGACCGACGACCTGGTGAAGGTCGCGGGAAACCGCTGGATGCGGGAGGCCTAGGACCGGTCGTCGTGGAGAACCTGGGAGGAGGCCTATGTCCAGCAGTGGACGTCTTTCGGCTGAAATGATGATAGTGATGAGACTCTAAAGCTGAAGAAACTGGAATTAACGCTGAGATGATGAATAATATCTACCCACACTTGACCGTTACGACAGTCCAAAATTTGCAAGTGTGATGTTGACCATGTTTTTGCTGGGACAACTAGGTTCGATAACAACAAGCTCATAATTTTGAGATTTTTCATGATATCTTTTTAAAATTTCATACATAAATTCTTTACATAAAAATACTGATACGAAGCCTGGGTCAGGTTTGGGTGGGTGACCAACAATACCGCAGAGGGCGATGGCCGTCAGGGTCGTCCGCGGGTATCGCACGATATCCTACGAGGCGGCTTGCGTCCTGGCCGGATCCCCGCCCTGGGACCTAGAGGCGAAAGTACTCGCGTCATTGTACCGATGGCGCGAGGAAGAGCGGACACGGGGCTCCAGTCCGGTGCAGCGGCAGATCGAGCTGCGCCGAGAGGAGCTCCGTCAGGTCCTGGTGGCGGACTGGCGGCAGAGGCTTATGCGCCCTACCGCCGGCCTCGCTACCGTCGAGGCGATCCGGCCAGTACTCGACGACTGGCTCGGGAGGAGGCACGGCTCCCTGTCGTTCAGGGTTACGCAGGTACTGTCGGGGCATGGCTGCTTCGGCAAGTACCTGCGTCGCTTAGGCAGGGAGCCGGACGCTCGGTGCCACCGCTGCGTCCAATGCGGGGAGGACACGGCGCAGCACACGCTCTCCGAGTGTGTAGCTTGGGAGGAGCAGCGCCGTGTCCTCACAAATGAAGTAGGAGGCGACCTGACGCTGCCGGCAGTAGTGCGGAGGATGGTCGGCAGCTCAGAGTCGTGGGCCGCGGTGGTGTCCTTCTGCGAGGACGTGATGTCGCAGAAGGAAGCTGCGGAACGGGAGAGGGAGATATCAACTCCCTTCCCGGGCCGCAGAAGACGCACCGGGCGCCGAGGAAGGGCGGATAACGCCCTCTTCCGCCCCCCATGAATGGGTCCAGGGGCGAGGGACATGGAGAAGTCCCCGCCCCCCATTGATGGACCCCGAGGCGGAGGCGCGCGCGAGTGTCGGCGCGCGCCTTTGAGGCGATGCACGGGGTAGTTTAACACCCCACTACCCCGTGCAGGAGAGGCCCGGACAGACCGGGCCAGCACGAGGATGTGGGGCCGTGGAAGAATTTAGACTCCCGCGGCCCCACGCGCGCTCGTGATAGAAGACACACCGGGGTGGTTTTAGTTAGTAAAAGTCTGACATACCCCGTCGCCCACCCCAGGGCGGCGGGCATCCTATGAGGATTTCCACCCCGGCAAAAAAAAAAAAAGTTTGCGGGCTGGTCTAAAGAGAAACCGTGATCCTGGCGCACAGGCAACTGAAGGAACACGCATGGGTTTTAGGCAGTAACAGACTGACACACCCTTCTGAGAGCAGAAGAGGTCATTTGGCGATTACATATATATTACATATATAGACTACAACACATACCTCGAAAGTAAAGACAGCTAAGAAGTCGAAGAGTCCAGTCTCCGCCATTATGGCGACGAGCAGCATCATGCTGAACAGCAGTAGCAGAGTTTCCACATCCAGCCAGGAGATCAGCTCCGGGAGAGAGGGCCTCTCCCCGACCAGGGCCAGGACTGCTAAAGATGCAGTGGATATCAGGATTGCTGCCATTGTACGGTTTATTACCTGGAGAAAAAGTTCTGGTGAGTTAAATAGTTATGGAAACGATTATATGTATATTTTATTCAATATCTTTATTGCTAATAGGATTGTTTCCTGGGTAAAAAAAATGATTCTATTTAGTCCGTCATTCAGATAATAGAAAAATATTGGATACGTATACCTATTTTGTTTTGTCAAATCAATAAAAATTGACAGATATAAAAGGCATCAAAGATCAGGAGTGGTGGTTGGTGACGTAACTGCTCGCTAAAAAGTGTAGCGCGCAGTGACGTCACACGAGTTTTCAACGCATTGTGTCGTCTTCATTTTTTGTTTATATGAAAAAAGAAAAAATACGTGTCTAGTATTTTTTGGAAATCTGACTGACGGTCTAATTAGTTTTTTTAAGTCAACTACCCTATTGGCGACACAGATGTGATTCAGAACTGTCTTCAAAGTCTGGAGCGCAGACGAAGAGTAGTCAGCCCGTCGGTGTTCTATAGATTGCATTTTGGAGAGTGTGTGAGGAAATTGTATGACTTAATTTCCCTATCTCCGTTCCATCATCGGACGAGCCATCGTACAGCGAGTATCCACCTTTACATTGTTGACACATTACGATCTTGACGAAGCGTTTCGCCTCGTCTTTTACACCACGTACAGCGAGGGACTGGAACAATTTGCCAGCGGCGGTATTCCCGTCTGACTACAATTTAAGTGTCTTGAAAGATAGAGTGAATAAATAGGCTCTTAATAAACTAGAGCGCTTTACCATCAACGATTACATCACTGCTTACCATCAGGCGGGGTTGCGGTCAAGCACTAATTTATAATTATATTAAAAAAAATCGTATTTACGTTCACAATTAGATCTGAGTCTCAATCTATGAACAATATTTTACTTTTATTTTTTGTGTATTGTTATCTTTAACTTTTAACTGATTGTCTGTTTGTGATCTTCTTGGTACTATCAAATGTTTACTCAAGATCGTATTTTTATAAACTTTTTACTCTTTTGTTTTGCTTCGGAGGGCCCTGGTGACCTGTAACACAGGTTTCTACAAAAACCTACTTCAGGCACCAGTCTCTTCCAATGGTGGAATATAAGTAAAATATTGCTAAACCAATGTTGTGAAGAGAGAAATAAATAAAAAAAAAAATGTGTGAGTGTACTAGTGTACACATGTAAGAAGTGAAACAGAGAGGAGAGGGGTGGGGAGGCTAGGTTGAGTCTAGGGGGAGGGGGGAGGGGGAGGTGAGGGGGGGGGGGTTTCTAAGTGTTGGGAGGATCCTGTCCACCTGGGGTCACAACATGAGGGGAGAGTGGGAGGGGACAGGACACTGGAATCTCGGAATGTATGTGCTATATGGGTATGGGGGGTCAGGTACTATGGGGTCAAAATGGGGGGTCTAGGGGTCCTATCTGAATATAGGTTCCGGCTGGAGGGGAGGTTAGTAAGGGGGGGGGGGGGGATTTTGTCAGAATTTTGAAATTCCCAGCCGTTTCCGAGATATCCGGGATTTTAGGTAGGGATATGGGGAAGGACTTCGAGGTGGGTAACTATAGTAAAAAATTTAATAAAAAGATGGCGCGTAACGGAAAAATGTGACGGTAAATTTTTTTCCAACGCCGATAAAGAAGTTTCACTTGAATAAATAAAAAAATATCTCTAATTTACATGCATTTCTGCATGTTCTTGACATTTATTCGTAACCAAGATGACACTTGACACCCCCGTGTGGTACCGGGCTTAGAATAGTACCAACCCATATCCTCCCGTGGGTGTCATAAGAGGCGACTAAGGGAACTCTCACCAGGGAAACGGGCAGCAGCGCTTCTCATGTGGAATATCAAATTACTGCGATCCCCAAACCAACGGACAAGCGTGGGGAATATGACAAACCCCCCAATGTGGAAAGTCTTGGAGGAAGCCGATGTCCAGTAGTGGACAACTAAAGGCTGAAGAAGAACAAGATGACACTGGGACTAGATTATGAACTTTTAGAATTACTAAAATTGGGCTTGAGATAACTTTAAGTAGGTATCTATTAAAAATAAACAAGGGCTTGCTATGATTAATATTGTTCCTTGTCTTAGTCAAATCTTTACCTATCGAACTATTTTGAAAATCAGTTACTTTTTTGTTTTTGTTATTAATAATTATAAACTAGTCATCATTCATCATTATCAACCTTTTTATCGTCCCACTGCTGGGCACAGGTCTCCTCTCATACAGAGAAGGATTGAGCGTAATCACCACGCTTGCTCAATGCGGGTTGGCGATTTCAGACTTAAAGTCCAGGTTTCCTCAGGATTTTTTCCTTCACCTTCAGTCATTGGTGTCCAAGATCTACTTAGAAAGTACATATAATATTTAGAAAAGTTACATTGGTACTTGCTTGACCTGGAATCGAACCCGCGCACTCATACTTGAGAGGCGGGTGAATAGCTAGTGTTTGACTGCAATTCTGACTGACGGTAAGCAGTGATGCAATCGTTGATGGTAAAGCGCGCTAGTTTATTAAGCCTTATTCACTTAGTAAATAGGAAGGAGTCTACGGCAGTTGAGCGAGGTGATGCAATGTTAAATCCAACAACACGAACAACGATGCTGCGCAAGAGGGAGATTGATCTGGAGACCCTTCACGACTAAACTCCCGACATAACAACATTTGGTGCATGGTACCCTTCACACATCGCAACACAACTGCTCAGATCCGTCCTCCGTACGGCTTCACCAGACATCATGCCGGAACACGACAAACCGCTTGGCGGCAAGACTTTGTCCGGTGGGTGGTAACTTCTGCCGGCTGCCGATGTTATGGCCTACCACCGACAAAATCATAACGATTATTAGAACACAAGTGGAAATAAGACTCACCTCAAATATTATAAGTATGTACAGCGCGCACAGGAGAACACTGGCGTAAATTACTCCTGTTGATATATCCAAAGGATCTAGCGTATAACTCAACGCAAACGGAGTTGTCACATTTGAAACCGTGGAAATCTTGAGAGCATAACTCGTCCGCGTGTGGTTGGACCTCAAACTGTGGTTGGATCGTCTGGTAGGGGCCAGTTTCAGGACTTTTGACCTAATTTCTCCTTCCGTGAAGTCTATCTCGTCGTCCGGACTGAGGTAAAGTAACCAGCGTGACATCTGGAGATTAAAAAAAATATTAACACCAGCCAGCATTAGCCTGTATTTTTAAAGCCAGATCTTAATATCATCTTATCAACTACATAGCCTTTTCAAATCTATGTTGGGGTCGGCTCCAATTAAAAATAATTGAGCTGGGACATAGGCCTCCTTCAAGGATCTTCACGATGACTGGCCCAGCGCCTCCCGCATCCAGCGTTTTCCTGTGACCTTCACCAGTTCGTCGGTCCACCTTGTCGGGGACCTACCCATGCTGCGTCTTCCGTTGCGTAGTCGCCACTCTAGAACCCGTCGGCCCCGTCGGAAATTGGTCCAACGGGCAATGTGCCCGGCTCACTGCCACTTAAATGTTGCAATTCTACGGGCTATGTCGGTTACTTCCGTTCTTCTGCGGATCTCCTCATTTCTGATTTGATCACGCAGTGAAACAACCCAGTTACTGAATAAAATTTTACCTCCTGGTAAGACTAGTTGTTCTGAGCTGAGGTGCAAGACCGAGCGCCGGAAAGCACGTTCAGCCGTTGGTCCGGCTGTTATTTGTAGATCTCTGACAGTCTGTACAGATCGTCTGAAGTCCGAAAGTCCGACCATCAGTCTTACCAAGGGGTATGGAATTCATCAGGGTTGTGGAGGTCAGATAAGCAGTAACTTCATGTAAAACACAGGTATTCAGTTGAATCCGGTCAGACTGGAAATCCATCCCAACTTAGTTGGGAAAAGATCCGGCAGATGATGGAGGTGCAAGACTATACAATATGTAAAAAAAACCCCGTCCGACCCAAAAGGATAGGTTAGGTAAACACGTGACCAAATAAAATATGAAATTTTACCTTACCTAATCATCATAGTAACAATACTAATGAATTTAGAATAATCTTTTTTTCCGCGTATTAATTCCAATTTCCCATTTTTTTTTTAAGTGACACCACCATTTTCGACGGTATTATTATGAGCTATGCGACCGCGTGCCGCGTTCCCTGCCCCCCTTCACCCGCGCATGTATTGCCTACCACA
Source organism: Sesamia inferens (assembly GCA_037179545.1). Classification (NCBI taxonomy): domain Eukaryota; kingdom Metazoa; phylum Arthropoda; class Insecta; order Lepidoptera; family Noctuidae; genus Sesamia; species Sesamia inferens. The sequence continues at coordinate 10,256,955 of CM073951.1, read as the reverse complement.
CATGTATGTTTAAAGTTATCTCGGCTATGTAGCCATTAGTAGAATCAGTTATCGATACTTAACAATACTTTCACGGATCGGACAGGGTTTTCTTAACTTATATGTAGAATGGTACATCGTCCTAATTTTAGCTGAAACTCTTCCACTGCTAGATATAGGCTTCCCCAAGGACCACCGCTTCGATCCGTATTGTGCTTCCCGCATCCAGCAGATTCATGTGGCCTTTTACAACCCACAACAACGCAGACATCTTCTCAGATACAGTAATTCTGGAGTGGTGACGGCGTACCGAAAGGCTTAGAGATGGAAGGTCGAACAAGCCGCGTGTTGCTTGAAGAGACGTGGCACTGTCGCATAGGCAAGAGAAGGAACACGGGTGGGTATCGGGAACAGGGTCCAAGCTCAGGGCTTCAGAGAGAGGAACCTGCTGACAATGCGAGCCGTGTCCAGAAGTACCTCCTGAGGTGTTGGTCGAGGCTCTTGGCTATTAAGCCATTAGCTGTCACGACTATCGGTACAACGATTGCTGAATCCACATCCCACATGTCGACAACCTCGCGAACCAAGTCAAAATACTTATTTGTATATGGTGGTCAGTAAAAGTCTGACACACCCTCCCGCTCCACTCAGTGGGAGAGGTCATTTAATGATTTCCCACAGCAAAAAAAAAAGGTCGAAAAAGGCGTGACGATGACATTGAAATAAATATTAAAGGTATTAAACTGAAGTACCTGATCCATTTTATCTGCAACAGTCTCAAAACCTTTTTCCTCGAGCCACACTTCCATTCTGGCCATCGTCAACTTATCACTGGAATTTATTTTCTTTTCATTTTGTTCTGATATAAATGGTCCGGTGATCTGTAGGAGTACCGAAAGTTGCTCTTTATCAGTTCGTAGAGGGTAACCTAAAAAGGGAAGAAGTTTTGAGAAAAAAAAAATGTAGTTAACAGGGAAGGTGGAAATATTATAGAAAAAATATATAAATGAAATTAAATCATTCATTTCAATAAAATATATCTAATTAGTCAAACGCTTGAGTCACACGGGTACGAACTTAAAGATAGATGGCGGTACTTGTATAAATGAGTGAAATTATCGATACAAATAGACATAAAATAACACCCCTACTTATTGCAATATCCACTATTACAGATACATACCATTTTAATCTAAACAAACTATGCCAATAATCAACATTTATAATGCTTTGCTGCACATAAACTTTTCGTTGAAATGTCTATTCTATTTTTGTTAATGGCAATGGTGCTGTTGTCGACAATTCTGCCAGTGTCTAATGTGATATGAGAAAAAGTTCGAAGGCAACTAAATAAAAAATTTAGAAACGTTAAAATGTCAGCTGGGCTATCAGCTATTGGCACATACAGCATTTTAAAATTTTAATCTTTTACTAAATCACGCCAAAAATAATATTTGATATGCAAGCGATTTGTCGTGTTCCGGCATGATGTCTGGTGAAGCCGTACTGAGGACGGGTCTGAGCAGTTGTGTTGCGATGTGTGCCGGGTACGATGCGCCTAATGTTGTTGTGTTGGGAGTTTGGTCGTGGAGGGTCTTCAGATCAATCTCCCTTTGGCGCAGCATCGTTGGTCGTGTTGTTGGATTTAACATTGCATCACCTCGCTCAACTGCCGTCTTCCTTCCTATTCGCTTAGTTTTTCTGAGTGAATAGGTTCTTAATAAACTAGCGCGCTTTTCCATCAACGATCGAATCACAGCTTACCATCAGGCGGGATTGCGGTCAAGCGCTAGTTTATAACTATAAAAAAAAGAATGTGCTTAGTACGTTTGTGAAGGACTGGGTTTGCACACAGCTTCCGTTCACTTTGGTTATCATTGAATATGCTTATTGTTTACATCTTCTTGGTTATTTCATACTGTAATTCCTTAAGATATAATGCTTCTCTACATGCCTCAGATAGACCAATGTATTCAGTACTGGAAAGGGTCCTTTCTGTTTCCTACATTCCCAAGATATTACACCATCAGATAATAAAAAAACACATTTCAGTATATGATAGAATAGAATAGAATACAATACTTTTTATTATGTACACCATATAGATTACAAAAACATAAATATAAAGATTTTAGAAAGGGTGACACAATGGGCGATCTTATCGCTAAGAGCGATCTTTTACAGACAACCTTTGGATGGAATAGTAAGGGGATGGGGAAGGAGAGAGAAATAATGTAGGTAGTCTACTATTCTACATCTAATTAATAAACATCATACAAGATCAAATAAAAAAATAATAATGACATGTTTAAAGAGAGAGGAATTTTTTTTTTACCATGGTTTTAAAAGTGGACAGAGTTTGAGCACACCTTACAGACATGGGCAAGTCATTCCATAGCCGAACTGCTTGTACAGTAAAGGATTTATCGTAAAAACTAGTGGAATGCATCGGTATGTCTAAGATCAGGTTTTCCGATGACCTCAGAATCTATTATGTGTGTCATGAAGGAACTTGGAACGTTCTTTAAGATAAGAGGGGGTTTTAGGATTAAACAAAGTGCTGTAGAGCTGAAATAGGATATGAGAATTCCGGCGAAGACGTCTGGGAAGCCACTTAAGCTTTGTACGAAATTCAGATATGTGGTCTCCTATCTTCAGAGTTAGAAGCCCAATCAGCATCCATAAAGGGTGTATCTGACATCGACGCACAAACGAGTATCATGGATCCAGTACATGATTCTGAACCCCCTAGTGGTGGAATTTTTCGTCGGCTTTTCATGATTAAAAAAAAAAATATGGAGTTTTTTTTTTACTTTAGACCGTTCATAATTGCTATACTTTTATAACCCAATAAGATTTTAAAGTAAAAATTAATTAGTTCGCTAATTACCTACACAAAAAAGCGCAATGAAAACAAAACACGAAGAACTATCTTATCAGCTGATTTCATAGAGTTCACATCAGGGTTCAAAGTCATACCTACAAACCCGCACAGCGGCGCGCTTGCAACGTCCAAAGGCCGAGCCGACACTTTTTTTTAAACATTGTTATTTCTGTAACCGTTCATTAACGACATAAATGATTATCATAATTTTATTAGTGGCATGCGGTCTAGCCTTTTCGCGAAGTTTGCGTTACGATGTCAGACACACTCTGTATAGCCTCTTATTTCTGAGTTACCATATTTACAATATTTAATTCCATAAGATTTAGTTCTTTTAAGATATCTTAATACTCTTTTTGCATATTCCCAATGCTGTTTATTGTGGCAATTATTAAATTGACTCAAAAAACTTATAGAATAATATCTGGCATAGTTAAGACTGACAGGTATATCAAACTACCAATTAGTTGTTGATAGGGCACACAATTATAAACACCTACTTCATATTTACTTATAGTTAATTTGACCTTCATAGGTGTATCGACAACCTTACAATCACTTGAATTAAATTTGCTCAATAATTGATTATTATAAGTTTCCTGATTCAAAGATATCCTTTATCGTTGTTAATGGTTACACTAATTCCAAGACATTGTTTAACTTCACCTAAGTCTTAAATGCTAAACTTATTAGATAAAATCTGTTTCAAGCTCTTAGTTTCAGTTTTATCGTTAGAAAATATAAAGAAATCATCGACATAGACTGTTACAATGGTCTTATATTTATTATTATCTTTTATACAAAGTGGTGACGACAATACGACAATAAATTAAACATCGTGTACCTCAACACATTCTCAGTCTACCCATAAAAAATTATATAAATATTTTCATTAGTTTAGTCACAGGACATTATTTATAGTTTTTCACATTTCCTACATGATGTACATGTTGATAAGGAAGCGCTTACGGGTTGATGACCGCCGCATCCAGCGGTACTAAACTTAAATAATAATGGCGCGAAAAAGCAAGTCCATACAGGAACGCGCTGATCGGATGTCATTGAACCAATATTTTAAAGGATGTTCTATTCCGTTTGCAATTTTATGAGCTTTAGTTTGTTTGAAAATTTAATTTTTTTATTTTTAATGCTAGGTTTTTTCAATGGTTCAGGATTATTCCTATGAACCAGCATGGTCTGTGTTTTCATTTAATGTCGTATTGTCAGCACCGCTCTGTATACATACATGGCTCTATTTTTGACCTTTTGTAACCATTACTGATCAAACAATTATCTCCCTTTTTATTCCAGGCTCTAGAGACCTACTTAAGTCCATAAATGGCCTTTTTAAGATTTAATACTTTACAAACTGAACTAATAATATTATAACAATCTAGCATTTTCATATAAATGCTTTTCTCTAAATCACTATTTAAGGACGCAGTCTTGACTTCTGAATGGATGATATCTAAACCTAACTTTACAGACAATGCAACTCGGTCCACAGAGACTTCTTTGGGAAAAGGCACCGGTTTTGCTTGCCCTCACAGCATGCGACATACGATGACTTGATGTATCAATCTTACTATCAATTGTCAATCCCGCTAACAAAAGCGATCCATAAGTTTTTACATGAGTCAAAAGTAAAAGAAACATGATTAAAAAAAATAAAATCAAAATCTACTTATTTCAGGCAACATGCCCATATACATCGCAGATGCACTACAGTAACGGGGGAGCTCCACCATCACCCTGAACGCATTAATAAAAGTAAATTAATTAAAAACACAATAACGTAAAAATAAATGCCTGCTTACTTTTTACTTCTCCAGGAGCGACCGATGAGTATCTGCTGACTTGTTCCTTCTCATTATACATGAGGAATATTATGGTGAAGAACATCCACATCGCTACTAGAAGGGTCATCTTCACGAAGTGCCTAGCTTGGGCCACCTGTTCATACAAAAAAACAGTGTTTATATTTTTGACGGATTTTTGAATCAGCTGTTTTACAAACCGCTAGCCATTTTAAAAAACAGCTCCGTTATGTAAAACAGCTGAATGACGTATAGCGATTTACCATAATTACTGAACTTACACGCAAAATTCAATACACGTTTTGCGTTTATCAATGCAACGGGTCAACAATTACAGGTTAAATAAAACAGAGATCTGTACTGACGACCGCTCATCAAGCTAAGTACTACAATCTGTCAGATTTCTTTATTAGATTTATTTCTTTATTAGATTTTCAATTTTATCTTTTTTTTTAATCATTATAAATTAGTGCTTGACTGCAATCCCGCCTGATGGTAATCAGTAATGCAATCGTTGATGGTAAAGCGCGCTAGTTAATTATTAAGCCTATTCACTTAAAAAAATTTAGTGAATAGGAAGGAAGACGGCAGTTGAGCGAAGTGATGCAATGTTAAACCCAACAGCACGACCAACGATGCAAAGCCAGAGGGAGACTGATCTGGAGACCCTCCACGACCAAACTCCCGTCATAATAACATTTGGTGCATCGTACCCGGTACACTTCGCAAAACAATTGCTCAGACCCGTCCTCCGTACGGCTTCACCAGACATCATGCCGGAACACGATGAATCGCTTGGCGGCAAGACTTTGTCTGGTGGGTGGTAACTTCTGCCGGCGGCCGATGTTATGGCCTACCACCGAGAGAAAGTAAATTATAAGTTTGTAGTTAGTATCTCTAAAGTATTAAGACTCAAGGTTAATTGGGAATATTTTTCAGTTTGGGTGACCTGCTGTAGTCCGTACAATAAAACCCAAAAATCAAGTTTTATAAACGATAACTCCTTAAATCTTACCTTTGTTGGCTTCCTGGGTGCTGGTTCTTCTTCGAGCCTGGAAAAGATAAAATACTATTCATAATACCTATATTTATTTAACCATTTAAAGCTTCGTATGATTGTTAACAGTCGTCAGGCGGTTCGATTAAGGGCCTAATTTAAAAGGCAGTATTCTTCGATATGCCTCACATCGTGAGGAGGTTCCTGCATTTGGGGCCATAACCACCAGTACCTCGGACCCTGCACTCGTCATTGGTGAGTCACTAGATTTTTTTTATTTTAATGGTTTTATGTAAATATTTAAAAATATAAATGGATATACAGAGTGGTACTGACAATACGACAATAAATGAAAACACGAACAATGCTGGTTCATAGGAATAATTCTAAACCATAGAAAAAAACCTAGCATCAAAAATAAAAATATGAAAATTTCTAACAAACTAAATCGCATAAAATTGTAAACGGAATAGAACAGCCTTTAAAAATATTGGTTCACTGACCTCCGATCGGCTGTATCGACTAGCTTTTTTCGCGCCATTATTATTAAAGTTTGGTACCGCAGGATACGGCGGTCATTAACCTGTAAGCGTTTCCTTATCAACATGTACATCATGTAGAAAATGTGAAAAATGAATATTAATTTCCTGTGACTAAACTAATGGACATATTTATATGATTTTTTATGGATAGACTGAGAATGTGTTGAGGTACACGATGTTTAATTTATTGTCGTATTGTCAGCACCACTCTGTATACATAGAATAATAACGTTTATTAAATCATTGTTTATAAAGTTACACATAATATATACAATATGTAAAGAAGGTTTTCTTTACATATTGTATAAATTATGTATAACTTTCCAACCGATCCATAAGGATAATAAAGGTTAGGTAAACACATGACCAAATAAAATATTAAATTTTACATAATCATCATAGCGACAATACTAATGAATTTTGAAATAATCTTTTTTCCGCGAATTAATTTCAACTTCTTCAAAAATTGATAATTTTTTAATAAGTGACAACACCATTTTTGATGGTATTACGAGTATTATGAGCGAATAGCGAGGCGACCAAGTGCCGCATGCCGTAAATAATATTTATTTTTTAGGGGGATTATTTTTTAAGTTATCCAGGCTTTGTAGGTTTTAGTAAAATCAGTTATCGATACCTAACAAGACCTTCACGGATCGGACAGGGTTTTCTTTACAAAATGTATGTAATAATAACGTTTATCTACTCTTATATCAAAAAATTAAAAATATAAAACTAAAAAGGAGTTTATATTGACGTACTTTTTACCCATAGTATATCGAAAGGAAATTAAAAAATTAAATTATAACATTATTTCTCTAACAAAATAATGTTATAATATTTTTTTTTTTCATTACCGTACAGATTACAATCCATAGATAGCACTATTTCATTTTTTTATCTGTGGCTGCGCGCGCTTTGGCGCGTGCGCTTTGATGCAGGGTGCAGAATTTTGGCGCCAAATATGTTTCTTTGCAATGCGAGTCGTTGTTGTGTTTCGCTGGACACATGATTATTTTTGTTTCTTAAAATGTATGAGATTAGATAAAGTATGAAACTGAACATAATTAGGTATTGCACACTCGTGTGATACTATTAAAAAACTCGCTTCGCTCGTTTTTTAAACTCACACTTGTGCATAATATCCCTCATTATGTAACAGTTTCATAAACTACTATTATTAAATGATTGTTTATAATGCTACACATATTTTTTTTATTTATTCTTTTTGGACATCTGGTACAGACGAAAGCACATCAAGCTTCTACAATCTGTAAGATTTTCTTATTAGATTTCCAACTTTATCTCTAAAGCATTAAGGCTCAAGGTTGATTGGGAATATCTGACAGTTTGGGGTAGCTTGACCTGCCGTCGTCCATACACAATGTGGTTCGTTAGTTTAGTTTTCAAGATGCTACGCTCCTTCGGTTTTTGGCAATCCTTGGTTTTTTTTATAGTTATAACCATAACCATTACCATCAGACCGGATTGCGGTTTTAGAATCCTTGATGATAAAACGCGCTAGTTTATTAAGAACCTATTCACTCTAGCCTTGATTTGATCTTTAGAGCCTTTTTGAAAGACCAAATCTAAGGATCCATAGATAAGGGATTGAATTACGGTAAGGACAGCAAATGATGCAGATCTTACGAAGAATGATGAAGGTCTTACAGAACTGTAATAACTTACATTTTCTCCTTTTTCTCATCAAAAGAAGGCATCTGCTTGCTGCCGTTGAGGAACGCGACGGAGATGTCATCTTTCGGGATCTGAAGATTATTGTTGAGGTGTGGAGCCGAATTGACGCTCGGCAGTCGTTTATGTGGGGACGACTTGGTCTTCAAAGGTAAACCCACACCACCTGCGAAAAATAGACAGAGTATTTGATTAATAAAATAATATATTTTTTACGACGCGACTTTGTCCGCGTTTTTTTAGATGCTGTGCTCCTATTTATCGCAGCCTGATGTTATATAGCCTAAAGTCCTGAATTAATGGGCTATCTAACGAAAAAATAATTTTTCAAAACGGGCTAGTAGATATAGATTAGCGCATTCAAACAAACAAACTCTTTAGCTTTATATGTTAGTATAGATAAACTACAGCTTGACCGCAATCCCGCTTGATGATAAGCAGTGATGCAATCGTTGATGGTAAAGCGCACTAGTTTATTAAGAGCCTCCTTCCTCCGTTAAGAGTTCCTCGATGTACGCGATATAAAAGTGGAGGCGAAACGCTTCGTCCGATCGTAGTGATGTTAATAACGTAAGGGTGGAAACTCGCCGTACGACGGCTCGTCCGATGTATTTGCGTTTTCAGCCCTTGACACCCTTAGTTTAGGTGGAGCGACGATTTTAGCAGTATGACTGTTAGCAGCTGGAAAAAAGTTGCCAAAATACTAGTTGAATGGGATTTTAACATTGAAATAATATAGTTTGTTGCCAACATGGACTTCTGTGTTCTCTTCTTCGTCTTGTGTTTTTTTAATTAGGGACCCAAAAGACCAAAACAAGTTGTTACAGATGACAGTTGTAACATGAACAAATGATTTACATCATCACCATTTAGTTGAGGCAACATTTTATGAAAACGTATTGATAAGGTTAACTTAAATCCAAGTCGATTCAGTCTCAAAATCTCAAACAGAACATTTCTAGCAGATTTTTTTTTTTAAGAATTATATACTAGTCTTGACTACAATCCGGCCTGATGGTAGCATGGCTAGCACATGGCTAGTATATTAAGCCTATTCACTCCAAAAACTTAGTGAATAGGAAGGAAGACGGCAGTTGAGCGAGGTGATGCAATGTTAAACTTAACGATACGACCATCGGTGCTGCGCCACAGGGAGATTGATCTAGAGACCCTCCACGACCAAACTCCCGACACCAACAACACTTGGCGCATCGTACCCGGCGCACATCGCAACACAACTGCTCAGACCCGTCCTCCGTACGGCTTCACCAGATAATAAAAATATTAAATATACCTCATATAATCCAAAAATAATTAAGTATACATATAAGTATCATATATATTATTTCTCAAGGGCTTTTTTGTCGGTACGTCATAACTTCCTTCATACTTTATCAAGATACACACATGCTTTAAGCTTTTTTGCACCAAAACACCGGAGAAATATATAAATTATAAAGGAGAATTTGCAGAAGAATTTTTTTATAATAGATTATATCGTACGTAGGACGAGTATTTGTAAATTATTTATTTTCTGTTTCAGATACAGCCTGTATAGGTACATTAGTACCTACCTATACAGGGTGTATCTGACGAAAAGGCTACACCGCATGCCACTAATAAAACTATGATAGTCATTTATGTAGTTAATGAACGGTTACAGAATTCATAGTGTTTAAAAAAAAAGTGTCGGCTCGGCCTTTTAACGTTGCAAGCTTGCCGCCGTGCGGGTTTGTAGGTATGACTTTGATCCCTGATGTGAACCCTATTAAATCAGCTGATAAGATAGTTTTTAGAGTTCTGTTTTCATTGCGCTTTTTTGTTTAATTAGCGAATTAATTAATTTTTACTTTAAAATCTTATTGGGTTATAAAAGTATAGCAATTATGAACGGCCTAAAGTGAAAAAAATTCCATCATTACTAGTAATACTCGTTTGTGCGTCGATGTCAGATTCTACCTTTATATGTTTTAAACTAGCTATGTGCGGCATTTTCTAGTTAGAAATGACAAAAGATCATTATAATAATTGGATGTATCATTACTGACATCGTTAACAGTAATTTGATTTGAAATCATTAGGTTTTAGGGTTGCGTAGTCAACTAGGAACCCTTAATAATTTCGCCAAGTCTGTCTCTATATTCAACCGCGGATAATTTCAGTGGTCGTTAGCACTAGAAAGCTGAAATTTGGTATAAATATGTACATATATCAATCACGCCAATAAAGTGGTGAGGAGAAAAGTTTAATTAAGGGTATTTTCATTTCCACCCTAGCATGTAAGTAATATACTTTTGGATAAGTATTTAAAATGAATAGAGAGGTATACTAAAATCATATTTATAATGTTAATATTTTCAGAGATTATCGCTCTCTAATAACTTTTTTTTTAAATAATTATAAACTAGTGCCATGACTATAATCCCGCCTGATGGTATGCAGTGATGCAATCGTTGATGGTAAAGCGCACTAGTTTATTAAGCCTATTCACTTAAAAAACTTAGGAATAGGAAGGATGACGGCAGTTGAGCGAGGTGATGCTGTGTTAATCCCAAGACCAATACACCAACGATGCTGCGCCAGAGAGAGATTGATCTGGAGACTCTCCACGATCAAACTCCCGACACAACAACATTTGGCGCATCGTACCTGGCACACATCGCAATACAACTACTCATACCCGTCCCCCAGTCCGTACGGCATCACCAGACATCATGCCGAAACACGACGAATCGCTTGGCGGCAAGACCTTATCTGGTGGGTGGTAACTTCTGCCGGCAGCCGATGTTATAGCCTACCGCACTTAATGTAACAAATAGCCCTTTTTAGGGTTCCGTACCTAAAGGTAAAACGGAACCCTATTTATGAGACTTCGCTGTCTGTCTGTCACCGGGCTGTATCTCATGAACCGTAATAGTTAGACAGTTGAAATTTGCAGAGATTATGTATGTTTGTTGCCGCTATAATAACAAATACTAAAAACGAAAAAAAACATATTTAAGGGGGGCTCCCATGCAACAAACCAAACTTTTTATTGCCGTTTTTTGCTCCAAATTAATAATGGAAATAGATAGACGCTTGAAATGTTCACAGTACATTTGGTTATATAATTAAATTAAAATAAAATAAATATTGAAGGAGGGCTTCTATACAACAAACGTGTTTTTTTTTGCCGTTTTTAAAGATAATGGTACGGAACCCTTCCTGCGTGAATCCGACTCGCACTTGGCCGGTTTTTTACCCTTAATCAACTTTTAAGTGGGCACACTTACTGTGCGCACGGAAAACTACGGAACTCTCCATTGAGTGTGGCTCTGCTCTTGACCGTTTTTTGCTTTTGGAAACACTTTAATGATTATCATTTAGGTATCTATTTACATACTTATAACATAAGATTTATTATTTCAAAACAATATTATGTGTAATTGGGTTGTATCTTAAAAAATAATTTAATGTCAATCAAAACAGTAGAAGTTAAACTCCTATTCGTATCTAATCCAGTTAAAATTGTGGTTTAGTTTCGATCCCATTTCGTATCGCTCTAAAGTATAAACTTCGATTGAAATAAAATCATTGTATGAGTGATACATTGAAATAAAATGAAATGAAATAAAATCATTTATTAAGCAAGTAGGATCACCGATCACTTTTACACGTCATGTTTATTTTTTTTAAACTAGATGAAGCCGGCATTTCCTAACTGACTACCTCTGAGAAGAAATAGCCGAAACAAACTCAGGGATCATCGTCTTTTTTCAAGTCCAGACATTAAAAATGAGAATGTTTACAATAATTTACCATATAATTACGCATATTGCTTAATAACAATGCTTAACAGAGCGAGCAGCTCAGTCCCAAGCTTTTTTGTCTTCTAAATACACACATCAAAAGTGTCTAGGGATCAAGCATTTTTATGCGGATTTCTTGAGATTGAGATGTGGCTTTGTAATAAATTTATGATTTTATAAATTTATATGGATCCTTTTTGGTGCATTTCATAATTTGAATCAGGAACTGTGAATCAAATTCGAGTAAAAGATGAAAATCAGCTGTCAATATTTTCCCTATAAAAACATACAACGCATTGAAGACATTATTAGTGCTACTGTTTCCCTACTACTGATTAAAACCAACGTTATTATGGAGCGGTGACGTCATTTAAGCAGGGAAGAAATGCTCAGAGCCGTGGGAATGATAGAAGCTGGTTCCCGGCAACGTACTGTGGCTTTAGCTCTGAATACAAGTCAGAGTGTTATCAGTCGACTTTGGACACGTTACCGAAGCACTGGTACCGTGGCTGAGCGCCATGGAGGACGGTATCGCTGTACCACACGGAGACAAGACCGATACATTCAAATCTTAACTCGAAGAGCTCCAACAATAACCGCCATGATGTTAGCCGTGAGGCTTCATCACTCTTCAGGGAACTTAATTAGCGACCAAACAGTCAGAAACCGCTTGCATGAAGTGAACCTTCATCCCCGAAGACCGCTACGGGTACCACCTATAGCAATGCACAATCGTAGGATTCGATATCAATGGGCTCTTGAACACAGAAATTGGGCAGAAGAACAATGGCGTTTCGTGTGCTTTTCTGATGAGTCTCGTTTTGGTATGAGACCGGATACAAGACGTATACGACACTGGAGAACCCCTGGACGCCAACAGCGATTAAAATCCTGCCAGGAAGTCCATCCTTATAGTGGTGGAACCATCATGGTATGGGCGGGTATTTGGATCGGCGGAAGAACTGAGTTGATTTGGATCAGAGGCAACCTCAACGCTCAAATTTATGCTGAGACGATTGTATCAGACGTCATCGTTCCTCTACAAGTGCAAATCGGTCCCTTATTTCGGTTAATGCATGATAATGCACGACCGCACACCGCAAGAGTTGTAAGACAGACTCTCGCCGCAGCTAACATCAATGTCCTGCCCTGGCCTGCTCAGTCGCCAGACTTGAACCCGATTGAGCATGCATGGGATATGCTACAGAGAAGAGCTCTGCCGAATATGGAGGGTATCCAGTCGCAAGAAGACCTTTTTTTGTTGTTGCAACGAACATGGGCGGCCATTCCACAGCGTGATTTGGATGAACTCATTTTGAGTATGCCAAACCGATGTTCTTGTGTTGTTAGTGTTCGCGGTAGAAACACGGATTATTAATTGTTTAAGTTACCCAATAAAATTTTAGAGAAAACTGTTATTTCAGTCTTATTTTCGAACTTTTGTGTTAGTGGTTCAAATGTCAAATATCCCTTTATTAGGAAAATGGCAAATTTCTTTATTAATGCAAAGGTGACTTGGTTTATCGTTACTGTGACAAACGAAAACACTTTATTTGATGAATCCTTAAAGAAAATTTTTTTGCAAAGTTATTGCAAAAATATATGTTGATCCCTAGACACTTTTGATGTGTGTAATTTGAGATTTTATAATACCCCTTTTTGCAAAGTTTGGCCTTTATATAGTTTTTAAATCGTTTATTGCGTAAGTTTCGAATGTCCATGGGAAGCTTGTTGTAAAAGTGTGTGTACATTGACCCATGAACGAGTTGCCTACTCTGTGGAGACGAGTGTGATGTACAGCAAGATTGTGTTTGTTCCTGGTATTCGTATTATGAGCATCGCTTATTTTCTTAAAATCCGATGTATTTTTATACACATAAATAAGATTTTCAAATATATATTGTGAAGCTACAGACAGAATGTCCACTTCTCTGAATTCTTCTCTAAGAGAATCTCTAGGACCAAGGTTGTAAATGGCTCGAACAGCCCTTTTCTGTAAAACAAAGATGGTATTGATGTCCGCACAAGTTCCCCAGAGAAGAATACCATAAGTCATAAGACTATGAAAATAACTAAAATAAACAATTCTGGCTGTATCCACATCAGTTATCTGTCTAATTTTCTTAACAGCAAAGGCGGCAGAACTGAGTCTACCCGACAGCTTCTCAACGTGAGGACCCTATTGCAACTTGGCGTCAATAGTCAATCCAAGAAAAACTGTCGACTCGACAGGGATCAACTCAACTCCATTCAGTTGAACATTGGGACTTAGCTGCCTGACATTTGGCGTAGAAAATTTAATGACTTTAGTTTTTTTTCATTTAAAAGAAGGTTATTTACATTAAACCAATGGACAACTTTAGAAAGTGCATTGTTAACTTCGTCAAAATTTGCTAGCTGACGCTTGACTTTAAAAATAAGAGAAGTGTCGTCCGCGAACAATACAATGTTGTGATTATCCCTCACGTGATGAGGTAAGTCATTAATATAGATTAAAAACAAGAATGGACCTAGAATTGAGCCCTGCGGAACGCCCACCGTGACCACAGATCCTGCCGATCTCTTGCCATTAACATCAACCCTCTGAATTCGATTCAGATAAGAAGTCAGAAGGTCGAGAGCTCTGTCCCTTAAACCATAATGGTACAATTTCCTAATAAGAGTATCATGATGTACGCAATCAAAGTGCATCAAATACCTATAATAATTAAAAGTAAATAAGTTATAAGTAATTTCAATCGTTCAGACGTAAATTTGACAATTGGCACAGGAAAAGTTAGCTTTGTTTCAACTTTCATTTGTCAGCGGTTACGTTCCAATTACGATACTATTATGTATGCCCCAAGGGCGGGAAATAGCTGATCCATTTAATTATTTAAGACCTGTATTTCTTTTTTATAAATTATAAACTAGTGCTTGACTGCAGTCCCACCTGATTTTAAGCAGTGATGCGATCGTTAATGGTAAAGCGCGCTAGTTTATTAAGAGCCTATTCACTCTAGCCTTGAAGACACTCAAATTGCAGTGTGACGGAAACACCGCCACCGGCAAATTATTCTGGAATAATTTCGCTTCGTCCGGACCGTAGTAGTGTTAACAACGTAAGGGTGGAAAGTCGCCGTACGGCGGGTCGTCCGATGATGGAACGGAGATGGGGGAATTAAATCATGCAATTCCCTTGCACACTCACCAGAATGCATCCTATAGAAGACCGAAAGGCTGGCTACTCTACGCCTGTGGTCCAGGCTTTGAAGACCGTTTCGAGTTAAGATCCACAATAAACAAAGATTTGATTTGATTTGTGATCCAGTTATGGTTAAACCATCTGTCAAAAGGTTAGCGCGATACGAAACATAATTTAAGTTTTCGTTTGTTTGCGATACAATTCTGTTTTGGTTGAATTATTTTAGCGCGATTGTCCCCCTAAAGTCGAGACCGCGTATCCGCTAGATGGACCTGCAAACGGTGGCTGGGGTAGAGCGGAATCCGAAGGCGGAGGACAGGACAGTAACGCAGCTTCGGAGAGGCAGATGTCCAGCAGTGAACTGCAATAGTCTGAGTTGATTGACTGAACCGACGAAAAATTCCTACGCTAGGGGATCTAGGTTCTGAATTGGTTGAGTGTAGCGAGATCCCCATCAAGGTGGACTGATGACCTGGTAAAGGTCGCGAGAAGCCGATGGATGCGGGCAGCACAATACCGGTTATCGTGGAAAGCCATGGGGGAGGCCTTTGTCCAGCGATGAATCTCCAACGGCTGAAGAATAAGAAGAAATAGAAACTCCAGTAAGATCAGGGGTTTTCAAGAAAAAATGTTATGTGGTGTCTGTCTGTTACTTACGGAACTGTTCCCATTTTTGACAGAGAGACACAGATAGGATCAGGCCAATTGTCTCCGAAGAGTTCAAAGTCTTGCCGCCAAGTGATTCGTCGTGTTCCGGCATGACGTCTGGTGAAGCCGTACGGTGGACGGGTCTGAGCAGTTGTGTTGCGATGTGTGCCGGGTACGATGCGCCAAGCTAGTGTTGTTGTGTCGGGATTTTGGTCGTGGAGGGTCTCCACATTAATCTCCCTCTGGTGCAGCATCGTTGGTCGTGTTGTTGGGTTTAACATTGCACCACCTCGCTCAACTGCCGTCTTCCTTTCTATTCACTAAGTTTTTTTGAGTGAATAGGCTCTTAATAAACTAGAGCGCTTTACCATCAAAGGTTGCATCACTGCTTACCATCAGGCAGGATTGCGATCAAGCACAAGTTTATAAAAAAAAAAAACCTGAGAAATCCCAAGTAGAAAAATCTCAATAACACTGCACGAATTACGAATCGAACCTAGGACATCATGCTCAGATCGATGAGACAGTCGAGGCAGCTATAAAACCTCCATAAAAGACGAAAGCTCATCAAAATGCAGTCTTAAACAAGGTTAAACACAGGTCACTAGTATACATTCATAATACTGCACATAGCAAACCAGTTTGAACTGGATAGAACCGGTATGAGTTCGCTCAGGTGGGTTGTGAGCGAATCGAATCCTACAAATTCGATTATTGTTATTTTACACAAAAAAAAAGAGTTTATAATAGTTATTAACAATTACTAAACTAGAAAAATGGCTGAAGAGTACCTATATTATTTTCGATTTTTTGATTGATTACGCCAATCTCTGGAAATGCCAGAAAGATTTAAGTAATATGTCTTTTTTGCATATTCTACCACAATTCTTAAAGAAGTCTAAATCATTGCGCTAGGAGCTTTAGGAGCCGAACTAAATAAGAAATCGGAAGCGGAAACGAAGTAAATAGGTAATGAAAAAGTTTTCTCCCATAACTCAATTTTTATAAAACCAAAAAGTATCTACCTTCAAGTTAAATTCTTGTACAACTCCATTTTTGTATGCATGCGGAGTTCACCCTTAAGTGATTGCTGCACTACTCTGCCACCTTTTTAAATCACATGTTACCAACACACAGTATAAACAAGATATAAGGTACAAGTTATGGTGGTACATACATTTAATACAGAAACAACCATATTTCGCCAATTACAAGTTAGGTATGCAAAATTAAAATGGTCACAATTTAAAAAATAAATATACAGTATGTTAACAAAACCCTGTCCGACCCATAAGGATAATAAAGGTTAGGTAAACACATGACCAAATAAAATATGAAATTTTACATAATCATCATACGTATTTTTTCTTTTTTCATATAAACAAAAAATGAAGACGACACAGTGCGTTGAAAACTCGCGTGACGTCACTGCGCGCTACACTTTTTAGCGAGGAGTGACGTCACCAGCCACCACGCCTGATCTTCGATGCCTTTTATTTTTGTCATTTTTTATTGATTTGATAAAACAAAATATACGTATCATTTGCATTTTTTTTACATATCATTTTGTTTACCCAGGAAACATCCCTCTTGGGTTGAATTAATCGTTTTTCTTTGTAACCATTCTTACTAGGCCTCAGCTCCGTGAAAGACTGTATGATAGTTAAAGGCCATGGAAAATAGTCAAAGTGAAAAGGTAAATGATATTAAGAAAGTACCTACTTACTACGCATTTACACTTTTGGGACAAGTACGCCTTGTCCCAAACATACAATGGAAATGCTTTTAAGTTTGACAATACAACAACATTAATTGCGACATTTACGTTATCGATCAGCCAAAATGTTCATACCTACAAAGCAATGGATAATTCCCTACAAAATCTGGTACGCAATAACTTCATGTTTCAAACTTTCTCATAAAGCGTCGTCTAAACTGGTAATAACCAGTTCGTACCAGTGCCAAGCTACAAACACGATACAGCGGCCTCGCTCGCCACCTGTGAGAACTACAGATGCAGTCGGAATAAATATACATAGTTTAAAGTTATTGCCATTTATGCATGTCAGGGACGGATCCCAGACTATCCAGATGTGGCTTCATCATCGATATTTACGGTTACAATGTCACTTTAACTGTAGGGATGTGGCGATAACGTCTCGAGTCATATATGTACCTACGAACGGAGAAAAGGCAGACATTTTAGATATTATCGTAATCATCATACATTCATACAGTTCCACTGCTGGGCAACCACCTCGCTACTCTTCTTCCACCTTACTCTGTCTAGAACTGACGAGGGCCAATCCTTACTAATATTATAAATCGGAAAGTGAGTTTGTTTGTTTGTTCCGCTTTCACGCCGTAACTACTGAAGCGATTGCTTTGAAATTTTGCAGATGTTAAGTTAGAAGTCCAGATTAAATAATAGGGTACTTACTCTTTAGTAGTAGAATTTTAATACCGAGAAAATTTGATATTCCCTAGGGAAAACAAAAATATTGTTAGCTTCATACCAGTTCGGTGATAGATGGCGCTGTGTCGTTTAAAACAAGGTAATATACTGCAATCGAATATGTACATGTAAACTTAGAACTAAATGATACGATAATTATTCCCCGAAAATGAGGAATCTAAAAAACGCGATATAACCGAATTCGCGGGCAGAAAGCTAGTCTTTATTAAAAGAAGTAAAATTTATCCCATCATCGCGGTCTGTAATAGATACGATATTGTCCTGTGACCAATTTATTGTAAGTCGACGCAAATATGTCTTTTCTTCCAAACTCCTTATTTCTGTGTTTCCGTACTTCTGACTTACTGGTAATGTCGACAGTCACTCCCCTTTTTTACTTATACAGTACCTCCATAGATTTTTTGAGCTGCTCCTTTTTTCATATTTTTTTACTGATTATAAATTAGTGCTTGACAGCAATCCCACCTGATGGTAAGCAGTGATGCAATCGTTGATGGTAAAGCAAGCTAGTTTGTTAACGGCCCCAAAAAAACTGGTTGAATAGGAAGGAAGACGGAACAGTACCAAATTATGGACGACACTGACCCAAAAAGCCATTTCGTAATAGCGTTTGGGATTTGCCTCACATAGGAGTTTAACATTGTGCTGAGCGAAGGCCGACTGCGTGATTTTCCTCCAATTTTTTTTAAGTTTGTAGTTATTCTTTCTCGAAGCCATATTTGCCGCAAAAAAGCCGTATTTTCCAACGCAGATAAATCCGCAGGCAAAAGCTACTCTCCTATGTTCTATGTTACTGGTATCGTTTCCGCACTCAGTCCCTCCAGTGGACCATTGTGCGTGGACCATGGCGGCCTTTGGCGGTTATTCCAACCAGCCCACCCCCCTCCAGAAGCCCATCAGGTCTCCTAACCTGTTGAGAACATCTGTGTAAGATCTGTGGTTTTGTTTCAAATTTCGGTAACGCCTGTACACTCGAATAGTACATGCGCAACTGTCTCGTCAGCCTCTATGCAGGCTCTGCACAGAGGGCTGTCCGTTATACCTATTGTGTGGAGATGCTTATTCAGCGAGCAGAGGCCCGTAATGATCCCTGCCTTCAATCGTAGGCCTTTTCTATCCAGGCGCAACAGCCTTTTGGTTAGCTTGTCATTCAGGGATGGCATAGCCTTCCTGGACTGCCTGCAGCCCGGTGACGAGGACTACCAAATCTCCGCTTGTTTGTAGGTATACCTTTGTGGCCATCTGCGTATTTGAATGAAGAGGATACGCACAATGGGCTCCGGTCCGCTGACAGACGCGCTGGATGCTCTTCTGCCAGGCTAGTCTCCTACTAATACTATTAACAACACAGTTTGCATGCATAGGTCGATGGGTGTTTTAATTTCTCTTCCACGCAAAAACTACTAAACAGATTTGGATGAGATCTGACAAACAAATAGTTTATAATCAGAATTACCACATAGAATACTTTTCAGCCCGATATTAGGCCAGGATGGAAACTTAAGCAGATGAAACCGCGAGGCTCAACTAGTGATAACTATAAAAATCCACTTAAAACATTTAGTTTCTAAAAGGTCATTCACCTTTAGTAGCGGTGCGAGCGAACCGGATCAGACCGGTTAACTATAGTCTAGACGCTTGGCTAGAGTAATGCTTATAAACACTAGCTGGACTTAAACCCAGACAGATTGGAAATAGCGTTATTGAAGGCCAAAGATATATTTTGCTCCTTCAAATTGACACAACTTTAGGCTATGGTATCCTAATTATCCACCAGCATATTTCTTTTTAATTGAATCATTTATGTACGGACAACAGCAGGTTAAGCTACCCGAAACTAAGAGCGCTCGAACATTGAAATGAAATAAAACAATCTGTTGAAGTGATATTACCACAATTTTTATTACATTTTAAAGAATATTCAATGACATTATGCGTGGAAAATAATATCAGCCAAATGGCCACCGCGACTCCGCTGTAGATGGTGTATTCTGGTGGACCAATTTTGAAGGACGTCTTCGCATAAATGGGGCTCAATTTCATGAAGAAAGCCAATTATAGTTATAGTTGCCCTTTAGGGCAGCAATTGACTGTGGTTTATCTGCATACACTAGAGATTTCACGTAGCCCCACAGAAAATAATCGAGCGGTGTTAAATCACACGATCTCGTAGGCCAGTTGATGTCGCCACCAAGCGAGATGACGAAGCCCTCGAACTTCTATTTCAATAAATTTAATTTCCCGTGCTGTATGGCAAGTGATATTAATGTGGCTCGTCAGATATATGAAATACTTTTCATCTCGATGTAGCCTTCCTGTCGGGTAATTTTGAAAAGTGACGCGGGCGAAGCCGCTAGTAAAAGCTACTAGCTACTAACTACATACAATATACACTTGAAGAAAAGATTATTGTAGGCTTGACAGAATAAATCAGTGTAAACTGGTTTGAACTGGTTCCAAAGAGTGTTACAGTAATTCTGCGTTTTAAAATATCTAGGTCTCTTAGGGCTGTACTTTAGTAGTTGCGGTAGACTCTAAACAGAATGGCGAGGCGAGCTGAACAAAACCTTGACAGGAGGACATAGGAACTTGTTCGCCCGTTCGTCTCACTATAATTGTCCCACTAGTGAGTGGGACTTTCAGACTTGGGAATTTAATTAACATTTAGGACAGATTATCCCACATTTAAATTTTTTTAACAGTTTTTCCATAGCAAATCTGTCGGTCGTCAATATTATACTATGAATAAAATTATTCGTTGAATGCAAAAGCAGCCTTTAGGAGTTTATTTTTGATTCCCATTGGGCCCAGTAAAGCCTCGGAAAGCACGTTAAGTCAACACCTCATGGCAATCGTTACGGGTTGTTGGAGCCCTCAAAAGTTCAACAATTGGTCTAACTACAAAGCTTCGATATCGTCTTCGGGTTGTGGAGGTCTGACGGCAGTCGCTTCACGGAAAATATTGAAGCTTAACTAAATCAGCAGTTAGACTGGTAAAGCGGACCCCAGACTCCAAAGCTGAAAGAGCTTCGGATGCGACTGGGGTTAGCGCCAAGTTGATGATGATGATTGGGGCCAGGAAACAGTTTGAGTCTGGTTGTTCAATTTAAGTGTAGTCGTTCGACCGCACAGTGATGGGACGGAATACAATACAGAGACTTTTGCCCAGCTATGGGATGGTGCAAACTCACAGTAACATTATTTTAATACGTTAATCTAAAGTCAGCTTTTTGCACCTACCTTTTTTTTCTGCATAACATTGATCTAGTTATTTTTGCACTAAGAAAATGATAAATCAAAACATCTTGTACTATATTTAAATTCTCATAATAAAGCGTATAATTGCGTTTAGAGAGAAGCAAACATTCGCAGACAGAGCGAGACGGCAAAACAACATTTAGCTGGATACCGGCGCGAACTGGATTCAACCGGTTTAAAAATAGCCAGTGCCTTAACGCAACGCACTGATATTCACAATTTTAATCTTATTGCAAATCTATTACTCTATGTCTAAGAAAAATGTGTTTGCTTCATAATGTTGATAATGGAATGAATATTGTTGCATTGTCAAATTTAAACCCTTTGCTAATGGTAGTGTAATATCTGCGCAAATACTCTTGGAGTGCTGACAAAACAATCTAGTGTAATTATAATGCGTTTGATAGATATTAAGCATTCATTTGACAATGAGTAAGTACCTCATGCCAGTTATTTTAGTAAGTAAATAATGAAAATACAATATGTTAAGAAAACCCTGTCCGACCCATAAAGATAATAAAGTTTACGTAAACACATGACCAAATATAATATAAAATTTTACATAATCATCATAGTACCAATACAAATGAATTTTGAAATAATCTTTTTTTCCCGCGAATTAATTCCAACTTCCCAGAAATTTGGTAATTTTTAAAAAAGTGACAACACCGGTATTATTATGAGTGAATAGCGCTGCGACCACGTGCCGCGTGCCCTGCCGCCTGCCGCCCGCGGAAGGGTGGTTAACGCACATTTATTAAGTTACCTTTTTTGCGAAATAATATTTATTTTTTTAGGGGGATTTTTTTTAAGTTTAGCCCGGTTTTGTATGCATTAGTAGAATCAGTTATCGATACCTAACAAGACCTTCACGGGTCGGACAGGGTTTTCTTAACATACTGTATATTATAAATGTTTCTTTACTAATTATTCTGACTTTATGTATGTAATGTTTTTATTTTTGTTTAATATATTCTTACTTATAGCACTGAATTGGAATGCTCTGTAATACTGCTATAATTGTATGTTTCTAAATAAATAAATTATTTCCTATTACCCTTTTGGTGACACTTAAATTCATCATCATCACCAACGAGCTTTTTATCGTCCCACTGCTGGGCACGCACAGGTCTCCTCTCATACAGAGAAGGATTGAGCGTAATCACTACGCTTGCTCAATGCAGGTTGGCGATTTCAGACTTAAATTCCTGGTTTCCTCAAGATGTTTTCCTTCACCTTTTAATCAGTCATTAGTGTCCAAGATATACTTAGAAAGTACATATAACTTAGAAAAGTTACATTGGTACTTGCCAGACCTGGAATTGAAGCCGCACACTCGTGCTTAAGAGGCTGGAGTTTTAACCACTAGGCCACCACAACAATTACCTACTTTTTCACTTAAATTATTTCCCAAATAATGGTATGCGCGCTGATGGATTTTCAGCTTTCGGTGACCACTAATTGAGGATTGACATTTCAATGGCGGACTTTTTCTCAGAGCCGTCTTTTAATCTATTAGAGGCATCTAGGCAGATAAGAACACGGAAAGTAGATAAAAACATTCTGAAATTACTCCATTTTTTTATTTCAATAACAAATTAATATTAATTGTGTGACAAAAAAAAAATACAAAATAGAACGCTTACTCATAACACTTGCATGCTTCATGTTATTAGATGAATAAAATCATCAAACAGCCAGCTCGTAACTTTGTGATTTTTAGGGTTCCGCACCTAAAAGGTAAAACTCTCAAAAGGTCTCATGAATTGGGTTCCCCTATTCATGAGACGTCGCTGTCCGTCTGTCCGTCCGTATGTCTGTCACCATGGACCGTAGACAGTTGAAATTTTCTGAAATTATGTATTTCTGTTGCCGGCTATAACAACAAACACTAAAAATTAAAAAATAATATATTTAAGGGGGCCGCCATAAAACAAACGTGATTTTTTTTGGCCTTTTTTGCTCCATATTATTAACGGAAATAGATTTACGCTTGAAATGTTCACAGAATATATTAAATTGAAATAAAATAAATTTTGAAGGGGATTCCCATACAACAAACGTGATTTTTTATTCTCCATATTAATAACGGAAATAGATAGACGCTTGAAATGTACAGTATATTTGGTTATTTATTAAAAATAAATAATTACATTAAAATAAAATAAGTATTGACTACTGCCATACAACAAAGGTATTTTTTGCCTTTTTTAAAAATAATGGTACGGAACCCTTTGTACGCGGGTCCGATTCACATTTGGCCGGTTTTTTTTTTAACTTCTGCTTACTATCGCGAATGGAGTATGAGAAGCCATGAAGTTTTCCATAACAAAAGTTAAAACTATAGAAAAAATAATGATGTTCACAGACACCATAAAAAGATATCTGTGTTGAGTAATGCGCGCCATATTTGAAAATTACGTTTTGACGAGTAAATAATAATCTTTGAAGCCTTGAATATTCACATAAATGGCTGATTCAAACATCATTGAACAGTGATTTGGAAAATAAGTATTGTTTTTCATATAACAACAAATACATTTGAAATTATGTAGATAGGTACCTACACTGGACCGCAAAGAAAAGGGGTCCCTCAGGAAAATCTTTTATATCTTCCAATGTATGTACCTGACCTAGCTTTTTTTTATTAATTTACTAGCTGACCGGCAAACGTTGTTTTGCCATATAAATAATAGATTAAATTACTAAAATGGCTATTAAAAAATAAGGGTTGATCGTAGAAGGGTGAAAATTGGGGATTGTATGTATTTTTGTATGTTGTATCATAAAAAAAAAGAAATTAAAAATTTTATCTAAAAAATAAAAAAAACATAATTTAGGGGTAGACTACTCCTAACATTTAGGGGGATGAAAAATAGATGTTGGCCGATTCTCATAGATACCGGTTAAGCACAAAAATTTTCATTAAAATCGGTCGAGCCGTTTCGGAGGAGTTTAAAGCCGAACACCGTGACACGAGAATTTTATATATTAGATAAACCAGCGCTTGACCGCAATCTCGCCTGATGGTGAGCAGTGACGCAATCGTTGATTGTAAAGCGCACTAGTTTATTAAGAGCCTATTCACTCTAGC
Organism: Sesamia inferens; assembly: GCA_037179545.1. Taxonomy (NCBI): domain Eukaryota; kingdom Metazoa; phylum Arthropoda; class Insecta; order Lepidoptera; family Noctuidae; genus Sesamia; species Sesamia inferens. Next base: position 10,232,593 of record CM073951.1, on the reverse strand, counting down.
CTTGAAGACACTCAAATTGTAGTCCGACGGAAACACCGCCGCCGGCAGATTGTACCAGTTCCTCGATGTACGCGGTATAAAGGACGAGGCGAAACGCTTCGTCCGGATCGTAGAGGTGTTAACAACATAAGGGTGGAAACTCGCCGTACGCCGGGTCGTCCGATGGTGGAACGGAGATGGGGGAATTAAATCGTGCAATTCCCTCGCACACAAAAACTAAGGGGGGCTCCCTTAAATATAATAGGGGTAACAAAAATACATAATCTTCGAAAATTTCCACTGTCTAGCTATTACGGTTCATGAGATGGACGGACAGACGGACAGCGAAGTCTCATGAACAGGGTTCCGTTTTACTATTTAGGTACGGAACCCTAAAAATCGGCCAAGAGCGTGTCGGGCCCATCCATCAGAATAAGCGTCCCCGCTTAAGAGTTAAAAAACTGGACTCTTTGTTACATTCAGTTGACATACTAAGTAAGGAGAAGTCGTGGTGGCCTAGTGGTTAAAACACCAGCCTCTCAAGTATGAGTGCGCGGGTTCGATTCCAGGTCAGGCAAGTACCAATGTAACTTTTCTAAAGTTATATGTACTTTCTAAGTATATCTTGGACACCAATGACTGAAGGTGAAGGAAAACATCTTGAGGAAACCTGGACTTTAAGTCTGAAATCGCCAACCCGCATTGAGCAAGCGTGGTGATTACGCTCAATACTTCTCTGTATGAGAGGAGACCTGTGCCCAGCAGTGGGACGATAAAAAGGTTGATGATGACTAAGTAAGGAATCCTAAAAACGGGCCCACGAAGAACGGTGATAACTAAAGAAAGAGTTACTGCTCGCGCAAGTTAACTGTGCACCTCGCTGGAATGCGGCCCCCCTTCCGCTTCCCCACGCGGTGCCCCGTATTCGCCTTAAGCGCTGAGTACCGATAGCATCTTTGTTACAAATGTCTAAATACAGTTTAAATCCCCTGTTGTTATTACTGTTTCTGTAGAGTTTTTGCTTTGTTAAGTTTTTTTTTATTAAGTTAGGTAGTCCATAACATCGGCCGCCGGCAGAAGTTACCACCCACCAGACAAAGTCTTGCCGCCAAGCGAATTGTCGTGTTCCGGCATGATGTCTGGTGAAGCCGTACGGAGGACGGGTCTGAGCAGTTGTGTTGCGATGTGTGCCGAGTACGATGCGCCTAATGTTGTTGTGTTGGGAGTTTGGTCGTGGAGGGTCTTCACATCAATCTCCCTTTGGCGCAGCATCGTTGGTCGTGTTGTTGGGTTTAACATTGCATCACCTCGCTCAACTGCCGTCTTCCTTCCTATTCGCTCGGTTTTTCTGAATGAATAGGCTCTTAATAAACTAGCTCGCTTTACCATCAACGATTGCATCACTGCTTACCATCAGGCGGGATTGCGGTCAAGCGCTAGTTTATAATTATTAAAAAAAAAATATTTCATTCCATATGTATCAATTTAAATGCAAAATGTTATGAATAAAATGATCTTTTTTTTTTTTTTTTTTTTTTTAAATCTCTCTCTATCTATCGATCTAGTATTATGAGGCTTTATCATCAAAACAACCTTTTATTAACATAAGAAAACTCGCGCGAGTAATAGGTCTAGATTTCAACTACACATGCTCAAAGTTCGAAAAATGTTGTCATGTGAGGAACTCACATGACAACATTTAACGTTATGGACAATGAACAAATTTCAATGACAACGAGATCAACCGAACAATTCGACAATTTAATAATTCTTTTTTATTTGAAAGAACATCTGTTCAGGATAATAAAATATGTTAAATAAGATAGCAAATATGCTTGCAAATACCGCTTATTCGACGAGATATTACAAATTTTGTAAATTTTTTCAAAAACTATTTGACGTATCTAGTTCAAAATATTTTTTTTGAGAATAATTATTTCTGAAAATATTTACAAGTTTATCCATATTTATTTTTAAATACACACTGGAAATGAAATGCATCACTCTCAACTTTACGTATATGGGGAATATCTAATTTTCTTTTTTATAGAAAGAAAGAGAATTAAAGAGTGTCTTGAGAAACATCTTGAGGAAATCTGGACTTTAAGTCTGAAATCGTCAACCCGCATTGACCAAGCGTGGTGATTACGCTTAATCCTTCCCTGTATGAGAGGAGACCAGTGCCCAGCAGTGGGACGATAAAAGGTTGATGATGATAGCGAGCTAGTTTGCTATATTCTATTCACTCAAAAAAACTGAGTGAAAAGGAAGGAAAACGGCAGTTGAGCGAGGTGAAGCAATCTTAAACCCAAACGGAGATTGATCTGAAGACCTTTCACGACCAAACTTCCGACACATCAACATTTGGCACATCGTACCTGGCACACATCGCAACACAACTGCTGAGTCCCATCACCATTCCCGCATGGCGGGAAGACTTAGTCTGGTGGGTGGTTAAGACTTCGCCGAACTTTTTTCTCGACGAAACTAGCATAACCATGTGATATCGTACAAAGCGACTTTGTTTTAAATACTATGTAGTGAAAAGTTATGTAAATGAAATGAAGGTTAAAATCTAATGCGGGTAGGTAGGTATAGCGATAGTACGAACGACACACGACACACATGTTTACACCTAAAACTGTGATATACATAATATTAACACCAGAAACAAGGACAAACTGCGAGCCCCTTTTCACCGACTTCAAAAGGTTCATAACTCTTTTGTTGGGCTTGGTAAAACTTATTATATCAAAAGATACCCTCTGCTTTGCTAGACTTGCCTCACAATGCATTTAAAGCACAAATCAAATCCAAGCTTTGTTTAAAGGCATATTATTCCGTAAGTGATTATTTAAATGATAAGAATAGCTGGTCGCTCTGATTAACTCAGGACAATGTTTGTGTTCTTTCTCCGGGATTAGCTTACTGACACGTTATATGAGTTCATATAATTCACTTTTTTTCAATACATAAATATGTAAGCTGTCACGCCCTTTATGCCTGGGGCTTTATTGAAGTAATAAGTTTTTAGTTATTTACATTTTCATTTAAATATATATATATTGTTTTGCTTGCTGGTATTTTGGCGTGGTAGCTGGCATATTTTCAATAATTTCATTGTTGCTGTATTTTCTTGTGTTCATCACTATACATAGTATTGTATAAAGTCATGTGTTATTTTTTTTAAATGAACAGACAGCTGTGCTGCTGGGGAGTTTGTTCCGCCACTTCTTCTTCCCAGCGAAAGCACTAGGAAGTGTCGATGGGTGGGCGTTTTGGGGGACTGTCTTATGTAATATTTACGTTCAAAACTGCTGATTCTCAGCCTAATTTGAATAAATAACTTAGGATTTTTTTTTATGATTTTTTTTAATTTTGATTTCGCTATACCCGCCCTTGGAGAAAGAATAGAATAGAATATTCTTTATTATGTACACCATACAGAGTGGTGCTGACAATACGACAATAAATTAAACACCGTGTTCCTCAACACATTCTCAGTCTACCCATAAAAAATCATATAAATATGTCCATTAGTTTAGTCACAGGAAATTATTTTTCATTTTTCACATTTTCTACATAATGTACATGTTGATAAGGAAGGACTTACAGGTCAATGACCGCCGCATCTTGCGGTACCAAACTTTAATAACAATGGCGCGAAAAAGCAAGTCGATACAGAATCGCGCTGTCGCCGATTGGAGGTCAGTGAACCAATATTTTTAAAGGATGTTTTATTCCGTTTGCAATTTTATGCGATTTAGTTTGTTTGAAATTTTCATTTTTTTGTTTTTCATGCTAGGTGTTTTTCTATGGTTTAAGATTATTCCTACGAACCAGCATTGTTAGTGTTTTCATTTATTGTCGTATTGTTAGCACCACTCTGTATAAGTAATTGCAGAACATAGATATTATGACGATTTTACAAAGGGTGACAATGAATGGTGGCCTGTAAGCTACTTTTCAAAGAAAATCTCACAAGAAAGTCACAGTGTTTAAAAAAAAGTGTCGGCTCGGCCTTTGAACGTTGCAAGCGTCTAAAGTGAAAAAAACTGCATATTTTTTTTTTATCGGGAAAAAGCCGACGCAAAATTCCACCACTGGGGGGTTCAGAATCATGGATAAGTAAGGAACAACGGTAGGCCATAACATCGGCCGCCGGCAGAAATTACCACCCACCAGACAAAGCCTTGCCGCCAAGCGATTCGTCGTGCCGTACGGAGGACGGGTCTGAGCAGTTGTGTTGCGATGTGTGCCGGGTACGATGCGCCTAATGTTGTTGTCTTGGGAGTTTGGTAGTGGAGGGTCTTCAGATCAATCTACCTTTGGCGCAGCATCGTTGGTCGTGCTGTTGGGTTTAACATTGCATCACCTCGCTCAACTGCCGTCTTCCTTCCTATTCGCTCAGTTTTTCTGAGTGAATAGGCTCATATTAAACTAGCGCCCTTTACCATCAACGATCGCATCACTGCTTACCATCAGGCGGGATTGCGGTCAAGCGCTAGTTTATAATTATTAAAAAAAAAAGTAGCAAGCGAGTCTATTGATATAAACGAAAGTTGAAAGTTTCCTTATTAAGAAAAACCTCAGTAACACATTCTCCGTTTTGGGCATCAAACCAGGGTCAGCAGTCTTGCGACTACCAGACGAAAACAGCATCAAAAATCAGTAAAAAAAAAGGTTTTCAAAACTCACCATGCTCCCTCTCGTAGTGTTTCCGGAACTGCTCCAAGGCTGGGTCGTACTTTACTTCATCAGGTAGACCCATCCACAGCTGAAGAGCTCCATCAGTCAGATCAGTCGACACCAGCGAATATTGACTTCGAGTCAGTTCCTCCACAGGCCTGGGGGCACGCCACGACTTTACACCTTCCAGTAGCTTTTCCATCTTGGGTTATTTTAACATGTCTAATTAATATTATTTAATATAACACTGTAATTTTGAGGTTATAAGCATGAGAATTTGTTGTGTTGTGCTTGACAGGTTGGGTTTTTTACTAAGCTAATTTTTAGGCAAAGGTGTATTTTTTACAGCCTCTTATTTAAACTTTTTATATTGTAGTATTAAAATAAAAATGAGTGTCGTGTTGGCACAAAAGTTTATAGAAAAGCTTTTTGTGCTATAGTGAAGATTCGAAATCCTCCGACAGTCTCCGTGGCGTAGCAGTAGCGAACGCGGCCGCTGCGCAAGAAGTTTCGATCCCCGCGCAGTGCAAATATTTGTTCGCATTAATATGAATATTTGCACTGATATGGTCGTGCCTTGGAAAGCATGTTAAGCCGTTGGTCCCGGTTGTCATACGAACATCTAATGGCAGTCGTTACGGCACTCAAAAGTCCAACAATTGATCTGACTGCAATATTTCGATATCGCTTTTGGTTTTGATGTTGAGCTTAGACGGTAGTCGCTTCACGGAAAATATCGAAGTTTAGCCAAAATCAGCAGTCAGACTGGTAAATTAGACCCCAGACTCCAAAGCTGAAAAAGCTTCGGATGCTACTGAGATTAACGCTGAGCTGATAATGATGATGATGAGTGAAGATTCGAAATCCTTTTAAGAATATTTATAAAAAATAAACTTGTAAAGTGACTTTTCCAATTGCGTAACGATAGTTTTCAGCTAAGACACAATTCTAAGAATACTATTTAGATTTAACCCCTAAAATCACAGTCAAATACTAAGCTACGTTTCTCTGTCCTTGAGGCCATTGTTATACTAGGTTTATGATTTAATTAAACAACAATATACATAGTTCTGGAGCATAATTCTCATCAGCCAAATACTACTGACCCGTCCTCCCGTACGGAGGACGGCTCTGAGCAGTTGTGTTTCGATGTGTGCGGGTACGATGCGCCAAGTGTTGTTGTGTCTGGAGTTAGGTCGTGGAGGGTCTCCACATCAATCTCCCTCTGGCACACCATCGTTGGTCGTGTTGTTGGGTTTAACATTGCACCACCTCGCTCAACTGCCGTCTTCCTTCCTATTCACTAAGTTTTTTAAGTGAATGGGTTTAATAAACTAGCGCGCTTTACCATCAAGATCTCTGCTTACTATCAGGCGAGATTCCAGTCAAGCGCAAGTTTTTTTTATTTATTTTTTTATTTTAAACTAGCCCCAAAGTAAGTTCGAGACTTGTGTTATGGGATACTAACTTAACGATACCATATTTATAATAGATACATATATAGATAAACATCCAAGACCCAGGTCAATCAGGAAAAGCTCGTTTCCTACCCACGCTACGTCTTCCGGTGCGTGGTCGCCACTCGAGAACCCGTCAGCCTCATCGGGCATCGGTCCTACGGGAAATGTGTCCAGCCCACTGCCACTTTAGTGTTGCAATTCTTCAGGCTATATCGGTTACTCTCGTTCTTCTGCGGATCTCCTCATTCGATCGCGCAGTGATACCCCAAGCATAGCCCTTTCCATTGCCCTTTGGTTGAATTTAAGCCTTCTTATAAGGCCCATTGTTAGCGACCACGTCTCAATTCCATAAGTCATCACTGGCAACACACACTCGTCGAAGACTTTTGTCTTGAGACACTGCGGTATTTTAGACGAGAAGATTTCTAAATGTACTTGGGGAAAATATAGCATGGTATAAAAATGATTGGAATTGATTCAGTTGCTTGTACTGAACAAACTATATTCAGGTTTAGTATAAATAAAAAATAACATGTATGTGTTACTTCCAAGGCAAACTCTGCTTGTGAGATGCTGGATGGATGACGCGTTGTTCGCATATGGCTGTGTTTTGTTCGCATATGGCTGTGTTTTGTTCGCATATGGCTGTGTTTTGTTCGCATATGGCTGTGTTTTGTTCGCATATGGCTGTGTTTTGTTCGCATATGGCTGTGTTTTGTTCGCATATGGCTGTGTTTTGTTCGCATATGGCTGTGTTTTGTTCGTATATGGCTGTGGTTTGCCATTACAGCGTTATAAAATTGCAGATAAAAAACTATACAATATGTAAAGAATACCCCGTCCGAACCAAAAGGATAATAAATGTTAGGTATACACATGAACCAAATAAAATATGAAATTTTACATGATCATCATAGTGACAATGCTAATGAATTTTGAAATAATCTTTTTTTTTCGGGAATTAATTTCAACTTCCCCAAAATTTGGTAATTTAAAAAAAGTGACAACACCATTTGTGACGCAGCGAATAGCGATGCGATCACGTGTCGCCTGCTCTGCCTCCCTTCACCCGCGGATGTTGCCTACCGCACATGCATTAAGTTACCTCGCTCTTTCGAAATAATATTTATTTTTTTAAGCGATTATTTTTTAAGTTTAGCCCGGCTTTGTAGGTATTATTAGAATCAGTTAACGATACCTAACAATACCTTCACGGATCGGACAGGGTTTTCTTTACATATTGTATATGACAGGTTTCTGAGAGCGTTTATGAATTGATTAGCAGATGATAATTAGTTTTCTAAGTTATATGTACTTTCTAAGTATACCTTGGACACCAATGACTGATTACAAGGTGAAAACCCTTTTTAGGAAACCTGGACTTTAGGGATGAAATCGCCAACCCGCATTGAGCAAGCGTGGTGATTACGCTCAATCCTTCTCTGTATGAGAGGAGACCTGTGCCCAGCAATGGGACGATAAAAAGATTGATGATGAATTTGTTACACTAATCATAGACGTTATGGTGGTAGAGTCAGGGTAGCTCGCGAGATTTTAAATTACTTATGATTTTTAGAATGTTATGAATCGGACGTGACGGGTTGACGCCAAAATTGTGCTGTTGCGAAAAAGGGATAGTGCTATTCATCATGTCCATCCTTGTCTGACACTGGAATAACGATGGTGGAGGCGCCCTATTCTGCTATTATAATTGTGTCAGAATGGTCAATAAGTGATTTCATAATGATCGATTTTGACAAGTTTAGTAATCTACTAAAAAAATGGCTTCATTATGACTTTCGAGTAGTCAGTCACTAACACTCTATATTAAGAAATGTTCAAATTGAGTAGTAGTTTTTGGAAAACCATTTCTATTAATGGGCTTTATAATAATGGAAATACAGCAATGTCATTCTATCACCATTCCATTACAAGACGACTGGCATAATTGATCGATCATTATGAATTTAGCAGATTACGAGCTTTTAAGCACCATGACATGGAATCGTGATGGAAACACAAATTTATAAAAATAGCAGAAGGTCATTATCAGCATGATGTCTGATGAAGTCGTACGGAGAACGATTCTGAGCAGTTGTGTTACGATGTGTGCCGGGTACGATACGCCAAATCTTGTAATGTCAGTCTCCAGATTAATCTCCCTCTGGCACAACATCAGTGGTCGTGTTTTTGGGTTTAACATTGCATCACCTCGCTAAACTGCCGTCTTCCTTTCTATTCACACAATTTTTGAGTGAATATGCTTTTATTAAGCTAGTGCGCTTTCAGCGATGTGAAAGGTGAAGTGAGCGTGGAGTAAGAAGTCATTTTAACTGGTGCTTAGAGACTAACACTAGTGACTAGGGTTTGACACTATAGGCAGCCTATTATAAGCTCGTTTCGCCTAAATTTTCACGGCGACATTTCTACGGAATCGATCAGCTGGCACTGACACTGACACTGACACAACAGGTGACACTGATACAACGGCTACATTGACACTGAGACAGCGGCTGACACTGACAGAACGTCTGACACTGACACAATGGCTGACACTGACAGAACGTCTGACACTAACACAATGGCTGACACTGACAGAACGTCGGATACTGACACAATGGCTGACACTGACAGAAAAAGAAAAAGAAAGAAAAGAAAGAAAGAAACCATTTATTTGGCGCACACCCTTATAAATACATACAGTTTGAAACAAAGGAAACAGAAAAAAAAGAGAGAGAAACATATAAAAAAAAAAAATAATAATCATCAAATGTGAGTCCAACGGTTGCGCCAAATAGGTCCAGTTCAGCATAAATGTCAGACAACTACGTAGCAGTTGCCTGACGCTGGTTTTCAACTGAACCTGAGTGAAATGAGTGCATACCGAGCATGAGTGCATAACGTCTGACACTAACACAATGGCTGACACTGACATAATGGCTGACACTGACACAATGGCTGCCACAGACAAGACGTCTGACACTGACACAATGGCTGACACTGACAGAACGTCTGACACTAACACAATGGCTGACACTGACAGAACGTCGGACACTGACACAATGGCTGAAACTGACAGAACGTCTGACACTGACACTGACAGAACGTCTGACACTATTACAATGGCTAACATTGACACAATGGGTGACACTGATACAACGGCTGACACTGACACAACGGCTGACACTGACACTGACAAAACAGCTGACACTGACACTGATTCAACGGCTGACCCTGACACTTTCACACCGACTGACATTAACACTGAGGCAACCGCTGAACCTGCCACTGACAAAACGGCTGACCCTGACACTGACACAAAGGCTGACCCTGACACTGACACAATGGTTGACCCTGACACTAACACAACGGCTGATTCTAACACTGACACAACGGCTGACAAGCTGGCACGTTGCAAAAAAAGTAAGTAAATTTGAATTTCTCAGGCCGTCTTAGCGAATTCACCTCACATCACGAGATTTACTAGTTTCGGAACAATTGAGATCTTGACTAGGCTTTCAAAAACCTAGTTATATAATTCTTAGTAATATTATGAATGTGAAAGTGAGTTTGTTTGTTCTGCTTTCACGCCTAAAGTACTGAACGGATGTGTATGAAATTTGGCACACACAGATTGTTTATAACTACCAATATTCCCACGGGATCGAAATTTAAGCGGGGTATTTTATAAGTCTAAGTTCATAACTTACCCTGAAATTATGCTAACCGCATCAAAGTCTACCAGCTCGAACATTTCTATCTTTATGTTCTACGAAAAACACATAAAACTTGTGAATTTAAAGCACATACTTAGTAAAGTTTTGATTCCATGTGGCGATTTCTTATTTTTTTGGAAAGAGAAGAAAGAAGAAGAAAGCGATTTTTTAACATTTTGATTGAATTATTATCGACACAATAATAATAATTATACTAATCAGACACATTATATCCGGGTGTTCTTGCCTAGCTAACGGAATACTTGCATAGACACAACCTTGTTGCCAGGATAATTCATCAGCAACTTGCTCTCAAATACAACCTTGTGGAATCGGAGGTACCGTGCTACAGGTATACGCCCGACCCAGTTTTCGAAAATGCCAATATCACATTGCATTGGGATCGATCCATCATCACTGACAGGACTATTGTTACCAATAAAAATGATATAGTGATGGTAGATCAATTTCTCGGTGGTAGGCCACATTGGCTGCAGGCAGAAGTTACCACCTACCAGACAAAGTCTTGCCACCAAGCGATTCGTCGTGTTTCGGCATGATGTTTGGTGAAGCCGTACGGAGGATGGGTCTGAGCCCAAGTGATGTTGTGTCGGGAGTTTGGTCATGGAGGGTCTCCACATCAATCTCCCTCTGGCGCAGCATCGTGGTCGTGTTGTTGGGTAAACCCGACGGCAGTTGAGCGAGGTGGTGCAATGTTAAAACATGGCACCAAATCGCTCAACTGCCGTCTTCCTTCCTATTCACTAAGTTTTTTAAGTTAATGGGTTTAATAAACTAGCGCGCTTTACCATCAACGATCGCATCACTGCTTACCATTAGGCGGGATTGTGGTCAAAAGCTAGTTTATAATAAATAAAAAAGAACAATTAAAATAACATTAATTTCGAAAGTTAAAGGCAAATAATAAAAATTCACAAAAACCGACCTCTGAAATTATGCCTTAAATTTCGAAGGAATCGAATGTCGTTTGACGGTCGGGACCAAAGATTTAGGATTTCATTGCTACTATGGTCCGGACCACCTACATTCAAGGTTATATTAAGATACTCCATAGAAAGTTTAGACGCGATTATAAACATGGCTACAACGTGCATCTTTTTCTTTCTATTTAATTAAGAAATGGTAGAAATCGTCACATGAGAAGCCACTTTTAAATAAGCAAAGAAATTGAACATAGAAATGGATATACCACTGTGAACAAGGAGAAAGTAATCGAGCTCAAAGGTGACTGCGATGTAGTAGAAAGTCGCCAGAGAAAATGTACAGTCAGGAAAGAAAATTAATAATAAACTCTTCCATAGCTTTGCTTTTTTATAATTATAAAGTAGTTCTTGACCGCAATTTCGCCTGATGGTAAGCAGTGATGCAATCGTTGTTGGTAAAGATGGTAGCTTATTAGGAACCCATTCACTCTAGCCTTGAAGACACTTAAATTGTAGCCAGACGGAAACACCGCCGCTGGTAAATTGTTGCAGTCCCTCGAAATACGCGGTATAAAAGACGAGAAGAAAACGCTTCGTTCGGGTCGAAGTGGTCTCGCCGTATGACAGGTCGTCCGATAATCGAACGGAGATGGGGGAATTAAGCCACGCAATTCCCTCGCACACTCTCCAAAATGAATCCTATAGAACAACGACAGGCTGGCTACTCTTCGCATGTGCTTTCCAAGCTTTGGAGACCGTTCAATGTAACCAATTCATTAAAACCAAACCCATAGCCCAATATGTATAGGTCTATATATACAAAACTCCACATACAAAAACAAAGCGTCATGCTGATGTCACACAAATTTTACATTTCGCAAGCAAAGTTTACCTGCAACTAGGATAGGTATACACGGTTTCAAAACATCAACCTTTAAGGAAGTGCCCGTCAGATTCAACACAACGCTGGTCGGAGGATATCCCTTTTTTGTGTTTTTGTTAGTCACTCAAAGGGGAATGGAGAGGGCTATGCTTGGGGTTTCACTGCGCGATCGAATTAGAAATGAGGAGATCTGCATAAGAACGAGAGTAGCCGACATAGCCCGAAGAATTGCAACACTAAAGTGGCAGTGGGCTGGACACATTGCCCGATGGGGCCGACGGGTTCTCGAGTGGCGACCACGCACCGGAAGACGTAGCGTCAAGGACCGACAAGGTGGACCGAAGACCTGGTGAAGGTCGCGGGAAATCGCTGGATGCGGGAGGCGCAGGACCGGTCGTCGTGGAGAGCCTTGGGGGAGGCCTATGTCCAATAGTGGACGTCTTTCGTTTGTAATGATCATGAGTGAACTATACACTCATACCTCCAACGCACCACCAACCAGGGGATGTCCTGGGTACTTACATAGATCATTAAAAGGATAACCGTCAGTTACTACTTTCTCATCATTTCATATTGTCTAAGGCTCTACGAGATGACCATGACCCCATCGCAAGCCTTCTAAAGCGACTTGACCCAAGGGTCTCCTGACGTATCAAAAAAACATACTACGATTTACCACCCGCATTGAGCCTGCAGTGGTGCTGCCTCTGACTCGATTAATCATCATCATCATCTCCGCGTTTAGTCCCGGTTGCAACCGCGGCTTTCACGTTGGAGCCCGGGGTCCACTTTCTTGCTCAATCTCCTCCATTTCGCGCGATCTTTATCATCCTGTGGTGTGAGATTGTTGGCACGCATGTCATCTTGTACAACGTCAAGCCAGCACTTCTTTGGTCTCCCCCGCTTGCCTGCTGCCTCTTACTAGACTACTGTCTTTAAAACGGTAATAGAATACATCGTGACATGACATCTACCACGCAATGATAAGTAACGCCTTTTATCTGTTCTGTGACACCAACACGCCCTGGGCCCGCGTGGCCCCTCTTTCTGATCGAGAGGGCAGACCTCGTCCCCGCAGCGGAAATATTGAGGCTGGTTATATTGCCTGTAGTCAATATAAAATTTGCATGAAAAGGAGGCTGTGTTTCCAGATACCTGGGAACCTCCAGGAGATCGATTCCTTTTTAGGGTTCCGTAGCTAAATGGCAAAACACGAAAACCTTATAGATTCGTCATGTCTGTCTGTTCGTCTGTCCGTCCGTATGTCCCAACCATTTTTTTCCGAAACTATAAGAGCTATACTGTTGAAACTTGGTAGGTAGATGTATTCTGTGAACCGCGTTAAGATTTTGATGCAAAAATAAAAAAAAAAATATAATAAATATTGGGGCCCCCCATACTTAGAACTGAAACTCAATTTTTTTTTTCATCAAACATATACGTGTGGGGTATCTATGGATAGGTCTTCAAAAATGATATTGAGGTTTCTAAAATATTTTTTTTCTAAACCGAATAGTTTGCGTGACAGACGCTTCCAAAGTGGCAAAAAGTAGGTCATCCTCCTCTAACTTCTAAAATAAGAAAATGAAAAGCTAAAAAAAAAATATGATGTACGTTACTATAAAAACTACCAACGAAAATTGTTTTGAACGAGATCTAGTAAGTAGTTTTTTTAAATACCTCGTAAATCGTAAACCGCTTATTACCGCGTAATCTTTCATACAAATAATTTAAATCCTTTAATTTCTTAAATCAATGGTACGGAACCCTTTGTGCGTGAGTCCGACACGCACTTGGCCGGTTTTTTTATACGTTACCAAACACTAGGAACTTCTCCTGAATCACAGGTGCGTTTACAAACATATAAAGTCATACACAAACAGCCGGAACAACCACTTGTATGTCCTACAAATATTTGTTCTATTCGGGAATAAAACCCGCGACATGCAAAGCAGCAGTCAATAGCTTAACCACTGCGCTAACTGTGCAGTCTTTAACTGTCTCAGTCTAGCGCTTAACCGCAATCCCGCCTGACGGTAAGCAGTGATGCGATCGTTGATGGTAAAGCGCGCTAGTTTATTAAGAGCCTATTCACTCAGAACAACTGAGCGAATAGGTAGGAAGACGGCAGTTGAGCGAGGTGATGCAATGTTAAACCCAACACCACGACCAACGATCCTGCGCCAAATGGAGATTGATCTGAAGACCTTCCACGACCAAACTCCCAACACAACAACATTTGGCGCATCGTATCCGGCACACATCGCAACAGAACTGTTCAAACCCGTCCTCCGTACGGCTTCACCAGACAACATGCCGGAACACGACAAATCGCTTGGCGGCAAGACTTTGTCTGGTGGGTGGTAACTTCGCCTAAGGTTTCACAATGGGATAGTAACAGATTCACACTACAGATATCAAGTAAAAATGTTGCTTATAAAAAGCGTGAACTTTCACCAGGAAAGCGGGCAGCAGCGCTTCCCCTGTGGAATATCATATTACTGCAATCCACAACCCGCCTGCCAAGCGTGAGGATTGGGGCAAACCCTCACAAAGCAATGAAAGCCTTGGGGGAGGTCTTTGTCCAGCAGTGGACCTCTATAGGTTACCATTACCATTACCGTCTCTTGTTACCATTACCGTCTCTTGTTACCATTACCGTCTCTTGTTACCATTACCGTCTCTTGTTACCATTACCGTCTCTTGTTACCATTACCGTCTCTTGTTACCATTACCGTCTCTTGTTACCATTACCGTCTCTTGTTACCATTACCGTCTCTTGTTACCATTACCGTCTCTTGTTACCATTACCGTCTCTTGTTACCATTACCGTCTCTTGTTACCATTACCGTCTCTTGTTACCATTACCGTCTCTTGTTACCATTACCGTCTCTTGTTACCATTACCGTCTCTTGTTACCATTACCGTCTCTTGTTACCATTACCGTCTCTTGTTACCATTACCGTCTCTTGTTACCATTACCGTCTCTTGTTACCATTACCGTCTCTTGTTACCATTACCGTCTCTTTATATTCTAGAAATTTGTATGTTTGTGTGGAGGCATAAGGAGTTGTTTACTAAAGCGAGCGATATAAATTCTCGTAGCCGTCGTGACCCTCACGGGCTCGTGCTAGATGTCCTACCAAGACTTGCAAAATATAATAAAAGCTGCATGTTTATGTGTGTCCGGGTATACAATAAAATACCAGATGAATTTAAAATGTTAAATAAAAGATTGTTTAGACGTAAATTATATAAATGGTTGTCGGCTAATAGTTTTTACAGTGTCAGGGAGTTCCTAGAGCATGAAACATTAGAGTTAAATAAATAAGTATTATTTGCATGTAAAGTTTGCACGCTTCTATGAAGCAAAACATGTATGTTCTACTATGTATGTTCCACCTTTATACCATGTTTTACGCAAATAAATGATATTATTATATTATTATATATTAGGGTGAGAAGAAGAAAAGTGTCTGCAATCATTATCATCATCATCATAACGTCCCAATGCTGGGGTCCTCTCATACAGAGAAGGATTGAGCGTAATCACCACGCTTGCTCAATGCGGGTTGGCCATTTCAGACTTAATTCCTCAAGATCCTTCACCTTTTAACAAGAAACAATACAATCTTCTAAAACTATTACTCGGACTAACTGCTACTACTTTACTCGGTGGTAGGTCATAACGTCGGCTGCCGGCAGAAGTACCACCCACCAGACAAAGTCTTGCCGCCAAGCGATTTGTCGTGTTCCGGCATGATGTCTGGTGAAGCCGTACGGAGGACGGTTCTGAGCAGTTGTGTTGCGATGAGTGCCGGATACGATGCACCAAATGTTTTGTGTCAGAAATTTGGTCGTGGAGGGTCTCCAGATCAATCTCCCTCTGGGTTTATCATTGCGTCATCTCGCTCAACTGCTACCTTTCTAACTATTCACTCAGTTTTTAAACTAGCGCGCTTTACCATTAACGATTGCATCAATACTTGCAATAAGGCAGGATCGCGGTTAAGCACGAGTTTATAATAGGGTATTTGACTAAATAAAACTAATTAGTCCGTCAGTCAGATTTCCAAAAAAAAATACATAAATATAGACACGTTCTTTTTCTTTTTTCATATAAACAAAAAAAGAAAAAGACACAGTGCGTTGAAAACTCGTGTGACGTCACTAGACGCTACACTTTTAAACGACCAGTGACGTCACCAGCCACCACTCCTGATCTTTGATGCCTTTTATATTTGTCAATTTTTTGTTTTATTTTGATAAAACAAAAAATACGTGTCTAGTATTTTTGGAAATCTGACTGACGGACTATTTAGTTTTTTTTAGTCAAATACCCTATTAATTTATAATTAAAAAAAAAACATTTTATTCATTTCTATATTTGTCTGCCAGACTGTACTTAATTTTCTCCCTAAGCCATGTTATACACGATCCGATAAGGCTGATTACACATATCACGACTCGTTTAATCGCTGGTCGAACCATACCCTAACGACATAAAAATATGATTTTAATTATATTGTTTGGTACAAGTTTTACCTGTCAAGTATGTGGCATGATCTTTAGGTTCTATCTTCGATTCCTTTATCATCATCATCAACCTTTTTATAGTCCCACTGCTGGGCACAGGTCTCCTCTCATACAGAGAAGGGTTGAGCGTAATCACCACGCTTGCTCAATGCGGGTTGGCGATTTCAGACTTAAAGACCAAGTTTCCTTAAGATGTTTTCCTTCACCTTTTAATCAGTCATTGGTGTCCAAGATATACTTAGAAAGTACATATGACTTAGAAAAGTTACATTGGTAGAATCGGACCCGCACATTGAAACTTGAGAGGCTGGTATTTAAACCACTAGGCCACCACGCCTTTTTTTTTAATTCGATTCCTTGTTGTGAACAGCGTCCCGGTGTGAATGGTATACACACAGGAACACAGCAACGATGTTTGGCGCCAATTATACAGTATATTAAGAAAACCCTTTCCGACCCATAATAAAGGTTAGGTAAACACATGATCAAATATAATATAAAATTTTACGTAATCATCATAGTACCAATACAAATGAATTTTGAAATAATCTTTTTTTCCCGCGAATTAATTCCAACTTCCCCGAAATTTGGTAATTTTTAAAAAAGTGACAACACCGGTATTATTATGAGCGAATAGCGATGCGACCACGTGCCACGTGCCCTGCCGCCCGCTGCCCGCGGAAGGGTGCCCAACGCACATTTATTAAGTTACCTCTTTTTGCGAAATAATATTTATTTTTTAGGGGGATTTTTTTTTAAGATTAGTCCGGTTTTGTATCCATTAGTAGAATCAGTTATCGATACCTAACAACACCTTCACGGGTCGGACAGGGTTTTCTTTACATATTGTATAACGTTGTTTGTTAATGCGAACCACGAAACACGTGTCCAGTATTTTTAAGTAATTTAAAAAAAAAGATATTATTAAAAACTACAAAGTTATGGGCTTCTTATCTTAACTGGTGGCCCCAACAAAAATGTGGTCAACGCACCGCTCACCCGCTCGCTGTGCGGCGGCCCTGTCTCACGCGCCTAGTACTATGATTTATCGTTAGCTGTGTTGCACTCTCGGTAAACACACTGCAACAATTTTCTAAATATATTTGGGAAAACATACACGTGTAAAAGTGATTAAATAAATAAATAAATATATACGGACACGATTGGTATCGATTCAGTTGCTTATTCTGAACAAACTACATATATTCAGGTTTCGTATAAAGAGGCTACCACCACATAGCCGACTGGGTTCTTAAGCAAGAAATCTGCCCCCTAATCGGAGAACACATTTTCGTCAAATGATTGCGACTAGTTGGGATCGTTTGGACCGAATGAACCAATGGGCGGGCCGAACGATCCCAACTGACAAAAAAGTATTCGCCGATTAGGGGGCTGAATGCATTTAAAAGACTCGGTAAGGAACATTACTAGTCATTGTAATCTTATTGCACTAACTGCTGTTTACCTAATTACTTTGTTACCTACATATTCAGTACGTATGTATTTATTTATGTATGCATAACTTTGGATATATAACATATAAAGGGTGTCTCTGACATCGACGCACAAACGAATACCATGGATCCAGTACATAATTCTGAACCCCCAGTGGTGGAACTTTTCGTCCGTTTTTTCCTGATTAAAATAAAGTAAAAATGAATTAATTAATGAATTATTAATTAATTCGCTAATTTTACTAAAAAGCGCAATGTGAATAAAACTCGAAAAACTATCCTATCAGCTGATTTAATAGAGTTCACATTGGGGGTCAACATCATACCCACAAACACGCGCGGCGGCACGCTTGCAACGTTCAAAGGCCGAGCCGACACATTTTATTAAACACTGTGATTTCTGTAGCCGCTCTTTAAAGATATAAATGACAATCATAATTTTATTAGTGGCATGCGGTGTAGCCTTTTCACGAAGTTTGCGTTACGATGTCCGATACAGCCTGTACATATCTGTGTAGGTATCTATTTTAGTATATTGTATGTATATTGTATAATATTTGCAACAATGATAGTCCCATTTCATCTGTCAATTGTAAGCTTGTCTGCATTAGCGCCACTTATTGTATATTTTGTAGTGTTAAATGTAATTTTTTTTATAATTATAAACTAGCGCTTGACCGCAATCCCGCCTGATGGTAAGCAGTGATGCGATCGTTGATGGTAAAGCGCACTAGTTTATTAAGAGCCTATTCACCAAGAAAAAAACTGAGCGAATAGGAAGGAAGACGGCAGTTGAGCGAGGTGATGCAATGTTAAACCCAACAACACGACCAACGATGCTGCGCCAAAGGGAGATTGATCTGAAGACCCTCCACGATCAAACTCCTAACACAACAACATTAGGCGCATCGTACCCGGCACACATCGCCACACAACTGCTCAGACCTGTCCTCCGTACGGCTTCACCAGACATTATGCCGGAACACGACAAATCGCTTGGCGGCAAGGCTTTGTCTGGTGGGTGGTAACTTCTGCCGGCGGCCGATGTTATGGCCTACCACCTAGTTTTTAAGTTATTATGTTTTTGGTACACAACCAAGCAAATAATGCAAAGCTAGCATACTTTTGTGAAGTTTATGACTATGTAAGTGTATCACTACATGTTATAAAACACAGTCACTTTCTCTTTCCCTATGTCCGTTTCTATGATTAAATCTTTAAAACTCCGGAACGGATTTTGATGCGGTTTTGTTTAATAGATAGAGTGATTAAAGAGGAAGGTTTATATACAGTATGTTAAGAAACCCCTGTCCGACTCATAAGGGTAATAAAGGTTAGGTAAACACATGACCAAATTTAATATAAAATTTTACATAATCATCATAGCACCAATACAAATGAATTTTGAAATAATCTTTTTTTCCCGCGAATTAATTCCAACTTCCCCGAAATTTGGTAAATTTAAAAAAAAGTGACATTACCGGTATTATTATGACCGAATAGCGATGCGACCACGTGCCGCGTGCCCTGCCGCCCGTCGCCCGCGGAAGGGTGCTTAACGCACATTTATTAAGTTACCTCTTTTTGCGAAATAATATTTATTTTTTAGGGGGACTTTTTTTAAGTTTAGCCCGGTTTTGTATCCATTAGTAGAATCAGTTATCGATACCAACACCTTCACGGGTCGAACAGGGTTTTCGTAACATACTGTATGTATAATAACATCCATTAAATTGTGGAGAAATACTATTACTTTTGAAGTTTCTTATGTGATGTCGTAAATAATTATTTTTTTTTTCCGCGTTTGCAGGGAAAGGCATGCTGAACCTTACGAGATTTATCAAAATAATGTACTAAATATTGTGCCCATTGAAAAGGTCTACAAAAGGTCCGCGATGGTATATGTCTATCTCTTATGGATATCCCACAATAACATTTCTTTGTATTTACCTTTTATGACAAATACGTACCGCTGTAGAGAAATCAACACAGCTAATTTATTCTCTAGAATTAGCGAGTAAACTTAGTAACTCACAGTTTTCTAGGTACAGTTCCATATATAGACCAAGTTATAACAATAAGTCCATTGTAATAAACCCATTGTTATAAACACAAAGTAGCGTCATGCATTTAACATAAGTTAACATGTACTCATTTATTGAACATGTAATGTACTTAAGACACATCCTCAAACACCCCAATTAGAATAATTATGTTATCATCATAATACATACTGCCTCCGTGGCGTAGTGGTAACGAACGCGGCCGATGCGCAAGGAGGCGCGGTTTCTATCCCCGCGCAGTGCAAATATTTGCATGAATGAAAATGAATATTTGGACTGGTCTGGTCGTGCCTCGGAAATCACGATAAGCCGTTGGTCCCGGTTGCCATACGAACATCTAATGGCAGTCGTTAAGGGTTGTTGGAGCCCTCAAAAGTCCAACAATTGGTCTAACTGCAATGCTTCGATATCACCTTCGGGTTGTAGAGGTCTGACGGCAGTCGCTTCATGGAAAATATCGAAGTTCAGCCAAATGAGCAGTTAAACTGATAAAGCGGACCCTAGACTCCAAAGCTGAAAAAGCTTAGAATGCGACTGGAATTAACAACAACATAAATGCATTGTTATTTATTAAATTAGATATACCAATTCTTGGCAACTTTAAAAGTAAACTGTATTCTTTTAAACTTGTTCCTTCGCCTTTGTGTCAGTGTTCTACATCGAACTGTGAATTTGAACAGTCCGCACATCACATAGTGTGGGAGTGTGTTCTTTGGCAGAATGAACGCAATATTATGTTGGATAGTGTACAAGTTACATCCGGAGTCGTTTATTATACGGACCTTGTAGATAGTAGAACCAATTTCCGTGCGTTCAGGCGCTTTTGCCATACCTATTATTTGAATCAATTGTAACAGCACATACCTACTTAGGACCCATTAACTTAATCAAATTTTATTCCGTGGTACTTGGCAATCTGGGCTTCTCCCAGTTGCAATAATATCCCTTTGTGCCGATTGGCCTAGTTCTGTTCTGTCTCCTGCCTATTATGGAGGGAAGTGGAAAAAATGTCTTTTTCTTACTCCTCCGTTATTCTTTTCTTATTAATTTCGTTGCGGGGCTCAAGATAGTTGAATCGTTTCTCCGGGACTCGTCGAGCTTCATTGCTCGGCGTTTTTCTGGTGTTCTCCACTGTTGATTCTGGGTTTCAGGAGTTGCAATGGGTGGGAAAATGTGTGGCGGGTTTTGTCCTATTAAAAAAAAAACAATTCTTGGAGAACGAAGACCTTAACGTTCTTGCTTGAAAGATTAACAGACATCCATATATACGTACAAAATTTCACGGTTATAATATCAGTTAGAGCAGGAGGGTAGAATGAAACAGAATGTTACATTTGACCACAGGACTTACAGCATCACGCAAGTATTCCCCAAAAGAGTAAGCAGAAGTATCTAGAACACTAGTAGTAGGACCCCTTGTCATCTGCCAATATGGCCCATCCTTTCCAGAAAGCCAAGCGATTCGTCGTGTCACATGATGTCTGGTGAAGCCGTACGGAGGACGGAGCTGAGCAGTTATGTTATGATGTGTGCCGGGTACGATGCGCCGAATGTTATTGTGTCGGGAGTTTGGTCGTGGAGGGTCTCCATATCAATCTCCCCCTGGCGCAGCATCGTTGGTCATTTTGTTGGGTTTAACATTGCATCACACATTTTTTTTGAGTGAATAGACTTTACCATCAACGATTACATCATTGCTTACCATCTGTCGGGATTGCGGTCAATCAATAGTTTGTAATTATAAAAGAAGTTAGGGTCAGCTTCCAATCTAACCGATTGCAACCATTATTTTACAAAGAGCGACTGCCTGGTAAAGCGAACCCTAGACTCTAAAGCTGAAAAGTTTCGGATACGACTAGGATTAACGCTGAGATGAAGAAGAGCGACTGCCCCTTTTTCTGACCTTTACAACTCAGTTACTGGGTAACACGATACGCCTGGTAAGGCTGGTGGTCAGATTGTCGGGTTAATGTCACTCAGGACCAAACTTACTGTGCTTTTCCAGGCACGGAGGGGTCTCTGTATGTAAAAATGTTCACCCATCCAAAGACCATCCGCAGCAAGTGTAGCTTAACCTGATCACAATGTTATAAAAGGAAAGCTATACCCGCGACTTCTACACAAAAATAGGATTTTATATACACACATCAAAAGTGTCTAGGGATCAAGCATTTTTATGCGGATTTCTTGAGATTGAGATGTGGCTTTGTAATAAATTTATGATTTTATAAATTTATATGGATCCTTTTTGGTGCATTTCATAATTTGAATCAGGAACTGTGAATCAAATTCGAGTAAAAGATGAAAATCAGCTGTCAATATTTTCCCTATAAAAACATACAACGCATTGAAGACATTATTAGTGCTACTGTTTCCCTACTACTGATTAAAACCAACGTTATTATGGAGCGGCGACGTCATTTAAGCAGGGAAGAAATGCTCAGAGCCGTGGGAATGATAGAAGCTGGTTCCCGGCAACGTACTGTGGCTTTAGCTCTGAATACAAGTCAGAGTGTTATCAGTCGACTTTGGACACGTTACCGAAGCACTGGTACCGTGGCTGAGCGCCATAGAGGACGGTATCGCTGCACCACACGGAGACAAGACCGATACATTCAAATCTTAACTCGAAGAGCTCCAACAATAACCGCCATGATGTTAGCCGTGAGGCTTCATCACTCTTCAGGGAACTTAATTAGCGACCAAACAGTCAGAAACCGCTTGCATGAAGTGAACCTTCATTCCCGAAGACCGCTACGGGTACCACCTATAGCAATGCACAATCGTAGGATTCGATATCAATGGGCTCTTGAACACAGAAATTGGGCAGAAGAACAATGGCGTTTCGTGTGCTTTTCTGATGAGTCTCGTTTTGGTATGAGACCGGATACAAGACGTATACGACACTGGAGAACTCCTGGACGCCAACAGCGATTAAAATCCTGCCAGGAAGTCCATCCTTATAGTGGTGGAACCATCATGGTATGGGCGGGTATTTGGTTCGGCGGAAGAACTGAGTTGATTTGGATCAGAGGCAACCTCAACGCTCAAATTTATGCTGAGACGATTGTATCAGACGTCATCGTTCCTCTACAAGTGCAAATCGGTCCCTTATTTCAGTTAATGCATGATAATGCACGACCGCACACCGCAAGAGTTGTAAGACAGACTCTCGCCGCAGCTAACATCAATGTCCTGCCCTGGCCTGCTCAGTCGCCAGACTTGAACCCGATTGAGCATGCATGGGA
The DNA here is from genome assembly GCA_037179545.1 of Sesamia inferens. Classification (NCBI taxonomy): domain Eukaryota; kingdom Metazoa; phylum Arthropoda; class Insecta; order Lepidoptera; family Noctuidae; genus Sesamia; species Sesamia inferens. The sequence goes on along the minus strand of CM073951.1, from coordinate 10,209,621 downwards.
TATGCCACAGAGAAGAGCTCTGCCGAATATGGAGGGTATCCAGTCGCAAGAAGACCTTTTTTTGTTGTTGCAACGAACATGGGCGGCCATTCCACAGCGTGATTTGGATGAACTCATTTTGAGTATGCCAAACCGATGTTCTTGTGTTGTTAGTGTTCGCGGTAGAAACACGGATTATTAATTGTTTAAGTTACCCAATAAAATTTTAGAGAAAATTGTTATTTCAGTCTTTTTTTCGAACTTTTGTGTTAGTGGTTCAAATGTCAAATATCCCTTTATTAGGAAAATGGCAAATTTCTTTATTAATGCAAAGGTGACTTGGTTTATCGTTACTGTGACAAACGAAAACACTTTATTTGATGAATCCTTAAAGAAAATTTTAATTAATATCAATCAGGAGAAAAGTTATTGCAAAAATATATGTTGATCCCTAGACACTTATGATGTGTGTATATTAACAAAGAATCCTAATTAATTTTCCAAAATGTTAGCAGTTAACTTTCACCATATATCTAAAAGATCAGGCATCGATAGTTCCGTCAAATTTAGTACAGCGGTTTCGGAGATAAGCCGGAACAAACTGATAAAAGGTAGTAAATAAATGTTTTGACATTAAAAACATACACATCATTTGTTTGTTGTTTATGACTGTAATATACTGTTTATATAAAAACATGTGATTTTATTATCTGGAGTCGCCTACACACAATGCGCAGGCGCATGGTGAACAATACTCGTCTGTTCGTGCCTGCCAATGACACTTTTAAGAGGTAAACTGAAGTCAAAGTTTTCCTCTGACCTTGTACGAACAAATTTCAATACCATTTAAAAATGTGCGACAATACATGTGTTGCCATAATACATATATTTTGTTTTCATATTTTCCTTAGTCACAAGTGTTTTCGTAAGCGAATGTAGGCTAAATATTCTGATGTATGAGGTGTTAGGAATGCGCTGACCTTTTGCTAGACAAAACTATTTTTTTAATTAATAAGTATAAACTAGTACTTGACCGCAATCCCGCCTGATGGTAAGCAGTGATGCAATCGTTGATGGTAAAGCACGCTAGTTTATTAAGCCAATTCACTCAAAAACATCTGAGAGAATAGAGAGGATGACGGCAGTTGAGCAAGGTGATGCAATGTGAAACCTAATAACATGACGAACGATGTTGCGCTAGAGGGAGATTGATCTGGAGACCTCCGCGACCAATCTCCCGACAAAACGTTTGGTGCATCGTGCCCAGCACACATCGCAACACAATTGCTAAGACCCGTCCTCCGTACGGCGTCACCAGACATCATACCGGAACACGACGAATCGTTTGGCGGCAAGCTTTTGTCTGGTGGGTGGTAACTTCTGCCGGTAGCCGATGTAACTAACAGTGTGGCCTACCACAGAGAAAAAACATGTTTGTATTTTATTCGAGTTCATTGTCGGTTTGGGTGAATTTGGCGGTTTAAACTGAATTACTTCAGTCTTGGAGATATTAAGAGTCAGATGGTTAGCGTTAGTGGAAAGCCAATCCATAATTGTTCGCAAGGCAAGTTCAGTGGTTTGTTTAGCCTTGTCCCAGGTCACGTCGGAGGTCAGTAGTGCAGTATCGTCTGCGTAGGTAACAATGTAGCAATGGAAAAGGGAGAATTGACAAAGATCATTTATGTATAGGTATTTGGAAGAGCGTGGGACCCAATATACTGCCTTGAGGTATACCGTTGTTGATAAATTCTTCACTACTAAGCACAGAATCAATTTTAACACATTGGCTACGCCCGGTAATTTTTAATATTTGTAAATATCCAGAGCTACACCTCGCACTTCCATATGCTCAATCTTAGCCAACAGCCTGGGAATAGCCACCGTATCAAAGGCCTTTGCCAGTGATAGCGAGTTTTTGAATGAATTATCTATCAGATATAAAAATTGATTACCTATCACAATATTGTTTTTGTTTTATCATATTTGTATAGATATCGATTCCAATAACACTTGTTCCTTTTTGCTATCTTATTTAATCTGACCTTGAGTACAACTTGTGCGTACATAACAGTCTCGCGTGAGTCATACAAAAGAGCATTTAATCTGCAGTAAATGGACTGTTAGTTACAACTATTGGATATATGTTGTATATTATATATTGGTCACATGTTTTTTTCTGATCTCACTGACGCAGGTAACAGTTCTCTGTTGTAGAAAATAGACGTAGGTATCCAAGAACTTTAACACTAGGGGTAATGGGTATGACGGTACCATTGAAGATAAGCGGAGGGAGAGCTAAGAGTTATCCTGCTCATCATGCGTGAGATTCCAATAATAATAGCCTGACACTTTAAGGGGTTCACAGACACTCCAAACCTATCAGACCAGTCTTTGATAGCCTCCACGTCATGATTTATCTCCGCTATTGCGCTCGACATACCTTCTCTTGACGGTGGCAGGCCATAACATCAACTGCCGGCAGAAGTTAACACCTACCAGACGATGACTTGCAGCCAAGCGAATCGGCGTCTTTCGGCATGATGTTTGGTGAAACCGTACTGAGGACGGGTCTGAACAGATGTGTTGCGATGTGTGCTGGGTACGATGCGCCAAATGTTGTTGTGTCGGGAGCTTCGTTGTGGAGGGTGTCCAGATCAATCTCCCCCTGGCGCAGCATCGTTGCTCGTATTGTTGGGTTCAACATTGCATTACCTCGCCCAGCTGCCGTCTTCCTTCCTATTCGCTCAGTTTTTTTGAATGAATAGGCTTCATCACTGCCTACCAACTGGCGGGATAGTTTATAGTTATTTCAAATCAAAACTCATTTGTTCAAATTAGGCTGTGAATCAGCACTTTTTGAACGTCAATATTACATAAGACAGTCCCCCAAAATGCCCACCCATAGACACTTCCTAGTGCTTTCGCTGGGAAGAAGAAGTGGCGGAACTAACTCCCCGGCAGTACGGCAGCTATCTGTCCAGTTAAAACAAACTTAACACTCCCTATTACGAAATAAACATCATAGAACAGAAATATAGGGTTTTTAGGGTTCCGAATGTCAAAAGGAACCCTTATAAGATCACTTCGTTGTCCGTCTATCAAGACCCCTTTTCTCAGGAACGTGTAGAGTTATCAAGTTGAAATTAATTGCAAATGGTCAAGGCGATACAGGCAATACATTGAAGCTGTAAACATAACACAATCAATAGATACGGGTATTTATGTTTTCTTTATGCCGCATATTCAGTCTTGCAAGGAAGTCATAATAAATAAATAAATAAAGAAATAAATATATACGGACAAGCCACACAGATTGAGCTAGCCCCAAAGTTAGCTCGAGACTTGTGTTATGGGATACTAACTCAACGATACTATATTTATAATAGATACATAAATAGATAAACATCCAAGACCCAGGCCAATCAGGAAAAGATCGTTTTTCATCATGACCTGGCCGGGGATCGAACCCGGGGCCTCCAAGTCGCAGGCAGGCGTGTTGACCGCTACGCCACGGAGGACGACAGGTACCTCCTGATGATCTAGAATAATGAAAATCGGCAAGATCTAAAAAAGCAATGTTGTTATAACATGGCAAAGATAAAAATCCGAAAACTGAAAATTTGTAGTTAGAGGTATCTATTTGTACGGTACCCTCGGTTCGCGTTTCTGACTCGCACTTGACCGTTTTTGAAGTGAAACTTCTTTACGCACGCTTGACTTGGGGAGTAAGCTGGCGAAAGCGTTACGGAAATTGATCGGGCAAGGCGAACGGAAGTTAAGTGGGAGATATAAGCACAGAGGCGCCCGTGGAGCGAGCTTGGTACTACAAGGTCTACAACGAGTTTTTTTTTTTTTTCAATAAAAATAGAAGATCTATGCAAAAATATTAATTTACCAATGAAACCATGAAATAAATTTAAATATTTATAGAAAATTAATATATGTATATGTGTATACATGTATATATATATACACACATCAAAAGTGTCTAGGGATCAACATATATTTTTGCAATAACTTTTCTCCTGATTGATATTAATTAAAATTTTCTTTAAGGATTCATCAAATAAAGTGTTTTCGTTTGTCACAGTAACGATAAACCAAGTCACCTTTGCATTAATAAAGAAATTTGCCATTTTCCTAATAAAGGGATATTTGACATTTGAACCACTAACACAAAAGTTCGAAAAAAAGACTGAAATAACAATTTTCTCTAAAATTTTATTGGGTAACTTAAACAATTAATAATCCGTGTTTCTACCGCGAACACTAACAACACAAGAACATCGGTTTGGCATACTCAAAATGAGTTCATCCAAATCACGCTGTGGAATGGCCGCCCATGTTCGTTGCAACAACAAAAAAAGGTCTTCTTGCGACTGGATACCCTCCATATTCGGCAGAGCTCTTCTCTGTGGCATATCCCATGCATGCTCAATCGGGTTCAAGTCTGGCGACTGAGCAGGCCAGGGCAGGACATTGATGTTAGCTGCGGCGAGAGTCTGTCTTACAACTCTTGCGGTGTGCGGTCGTGCATTATCATGCATTAACTGAAATAAGGGACCGATTTGCACTTGTAGAGGAACGATGACGTCTGATACAATCGTCTCAGCATAAATTTGAGCGTTGAGGTTGCCTCTGATCCAAATCAACTCAGTTCTTCCGCCGAACCAAATACCCGCCCATACCATGATGGTTCCACCACTATAAGGATGGACTTCCTGGCAGGATTTTAATCGCTGTTGGCGTCCAGGAGTTCTCCAGTGTCGTATACGTCTTGTATCCGGTCTCATACCAAAACGAGACTCATCAGAAAAGCACACGAAACGCCATTGTTCTTCTGCCCAATTTCTGTGTTCAAGAGCCCATTGATATCGAATCCTACGATTGTGCATTGCTATAGGTGGTACCCGTAGCGGTCTTCGGGAATGAAGGTTCACTTCATGCAAGCGGTTTCTGACTGTTTGGTCGCTAATTAAGTTCCCTGAAGAGTGATGAAGCCTCACGGCTAACATCATGGCGGTTATTGTTGGAGCTCTTCGAGTTAAGATTTGAATGTATCGGTCTTGTCTCCGTGTGGTGCAGCGATACCGTCCTCTATGGCGCTCAGCCACGGTACCAGTGCTTCGGTAACGTGTCCAAAGTCGACTGATAACACTCTGACTTGTATTCAGAGCTAAAGCCACAGTACGTTGGCGCGGAACCAGCTTCTATCATTCCCACGGCTCTGAGCATTTCTTCCCTGCTTAAATGACGTCGCCGCTCCATAATAACGTTGGTTTTAATCAGTAGTAGGGAAACAGTAGCACTAATAATGTCTTCAATGCGTTGTATGTTTTTATAGGGAAAATATTAACAGCTGATTTTCATCTTTTACTCGAATTTGATTCACAGTTCCTGATTCAAATTATGAAATGCACCAAAAAGGATCCATATAAATTTATAAAATCATAAATTTATTACAAAGCCACATTTCAATCTCAAGAAATCCGCATAAAAATGCTTGATCCCTAGACACTTTTGATGTGTGTATATACATACAGATGGAGCGAAAGAAGTTTCACTTCAGTCGTGTGGTCATAAGCACACTCGTATTTTTTTTTTATTTAATTCTGTGTGTTTACATACACATTCATTCAAAACTCTTTAATAGATTTCCAACTTTATTATGAAATCGTTAAGGTACAAGGTTGATTGGGAAACAATTACAGTTTCGAGTACCTTGACCTAAAGGTTGTAGGTACATAAATGGTACTTAAAATAAATAAACTACAATCGCGACACATGCGCCAAAAATGTAAACAAAAATAACTTTAATTCCAAAACAATGATGTTCAGCAACATGAAACATTTTATCTAATATATAAAATTCTCGTGTCACGGTGTTCGGCTTTAAACTCCTCCGAAACGGCTCGACCGATTTTACTGAAATTTTTTGTGCTTAACCGGTATCTATGAGAATCGGCCAACATCTATTTTTCATCCCCCTAAATGTTAGGGGTAGTCCACCCCAAAATTTTTTTTTTTATTTTTTAGTCAAAATTTTTAATTTCTATTTTTTTATGATACAACATACAAAAATACATACAATCCCCAATTTTCACCCTTCTACGATCAACCCTTATTTTTTAATAGCCATTTTAGTAATTTAATCTATTATTTATATGGCAAAACAACGTTTGCCGGTCAGCTAGTAATTCTATACTAATACGATAAACCTGACGAACAAACAAACTCTTTTGTTTGTTTGAGCGCTCTAATCTCAGGAACTACTGGTTCGATTTGAAAATGCGTTTTATGTTGGATAGTCCATTATCGGGGAAAACTTTAGGCTATATAACATCACGCTGCCACCAAAAGGAGCGAAGAATCAGCGGAAAATGTGGGAACAAACCGGGAAAAATATTCAATCTTTGAGAGCTTCCGTTGCGAGGGCTGATTAATCGGTTCAAGTTACCCAAAAAATATGGTATCATCATCAAACTTTTTATCGTCCCACTGCTGGGCACAGGTCTCGCCTCATACAGAGAAGGATTGAGCGTAATCACCACGCTTGCTCAATGCGGGTTGGCGATTTCAGACTTAAAGTCCAGGTTTCCTCAAGATGTTTTCCTTCCCCTTCAGTCATTGGTGTCCAAGATATGCTTAGAAAGTACATATAACTTTAGAAAAGTTACATTGGTACTTGCCTGGCTGGTGTTTTAACCACTAGGCCACCACGACTTCTATAAAACTACAAATATGGTATTTACTTCTAAAAATATGGTATAAAACTTGTTAATCGAGATTTTCCGCGTTTGCTGTGAAACACAGGCTGAACCTTACGAGATTTATAAAAATAATGTACTAAATATTGTACACATTGAAAAGTTCCACAGAAAACTCTGCGATGGTATATGTCTATCTCTTATGGATATTCCACAATAAAATTTTTTGTCACTTACTTTTTACGATAAATACTGGCTAATTTTCGAAGAGATTTTAACCAATACAGTATTAATCCTTATGTGTTAGGTCGTGCCTCGGAAAGCACGTTAAGCCGTTGGTCCCGGTTGCCATACGAACATCTAGTGGCAGTCGTTACGGGTTGTTAGAGCCCTCAAAAGTCTAACAATTGGTCTAGCTGCAATGCTTAGATATCGCCTTTGGGTTGTGGAGGTCAGACGGCAGTCGCTTTACGGAAAATATCGAAGTTTATCCAAAATCAGCAGTTAGACTGGTAAAGCGGACCCCAGACTCCACGGCAGAAAAAGCTACGCTTGCGACTGGGATTAACGCGGAGATAATGATGATGACAGCATTAATCCTTATCCAATTAAATAACTTAAATACACTGTTGATTTCATATAGATCTATATCCCCCTTTACAGTACATGATTTAAATGAATATTTTCGAAGATATTACAGATTTAAAAATTGCGGGGCGTCACGTTTGCGGCTGTACCGACCTCCCGGGGCGGCGGGCCGCTATGTTTTTATACAACGTTCACAGTTTTTCCGTAGTGTATTTAGTATCAGCATTGCACCCGTCGTGGTGGCCTATTGGTTAAAACACCAGCCTCTCAAGTATGAGTGCGCGGGTTGGATTCCAGTTCAGGCATGTACCAATGTAACTTTTCTAAAGTTATATGTACTTCTAAGTATATCTTGGACACCAATGACTGAAGGTGAAGGAAAACATCTTGAGGAAACCTGGACTTTAAGTCTGAAATCGCCAACCCGCAATGAGCAAGCGTGGTGATTCCGCTCAATCCTTCTCTGTATGAGTGGAGACCTATGCCCAGCAGTGGGACGATTAAAATGTTGATAATGACTGCACCCGTGCGAAGCCAGGACGGGTCGCTAGTTTATTATAAATTATTAGTCATACTCCGTCGCGCATGTTTCCTGTCAGTCTTATCAGGCTTATCATTAAATTTTACAAACTATACAATATCCTACAGAATACTTTTGTTTACGCCATATTAACATTATCTAGAGTTTGCAAAATGACATAGGTTTTCTAGACAACGAGCTACAGAATTCTGTCTGGTAAATGTACTGCAGCGCAATTTTGTGAACATCGTATTGTGAAGACTTAGTTAAAGTGAGCTTGGAGTGGCTCGTGGCTGAAAAATAACAGGTGGTAAGGCCATAACATCGGCTGCCGGCAGAACTTACGAGCTAACAGACGAAGTCTTGCTGCCAAGCGATTCGTCGTGTTCCGGCATGATGTTTAGTGAAGCCGTATGAAGGACGGGTCGAGCAGTTGTGTTCCGACGTGTGCTGGGTACAATGCCCCAAATGTTGTTGTGTCGGGAGTTTGGCCGTGGAGGGTCTCCAGATGAATCTCCCTCTGGCGCAGCATCGTTGGTCGTGTTGTTGGGTTTAACATTGCATTACCTCGCTCAACTGCCGTCTTCCTTCCTATTCACTCAGTTTTTTTGTGTGCTCTTAATAAAAAAGCGCGCTTTACCATCAACGATTGCATCACTGCTTACCATCAGGCGGGATTGCGGTGAAGCACTAGTTTATAATTATAAAAACCGGCCAAGTGCGTGTCGCACTCACGCACAAAGGGTTCCGTACCAATGATTTATGAAATTAAAGGATTGAAGTTACTTGTATGAAAGATTATGGGGTAATAAGCGGTTTACGATTTACGAGGTATTACTAAACTACTAAAAAACTACTTACCAGATTTCGGTCAAAACCATTTTCATTGGTAGTTTTTACAGTAATGTACATCACATGTTTTTTTAGATGTTTCATTTTCTTATTTTCGAAGTTAGAGGGGGGGACGAACTTTTTTCCACTTTGGAATCGTCTGTCACGTAAACTATTCGGTTTAGAAAAAAAAACTATTTTAGAAACCTCGATATCATTTTTAAAGACCTATCCATAGATACCCCATACGTATGTGGTGTGGGGTATCTATGGATAGGTCTTTAAAAATGATATCGAGGTTACTAAAATATTTTTGAGTTTCAGTTCTAAGTATGGGGAGCCCCCAATATTTATATTTTTTTTTATTTGCATCAAAATCTTAATGCGGTTCACAGATTACATCTACCTACCAAGTTTCAACAGTACAGCTCTTATACTTTCGGAAAAAAATGGCTGTGACATACGGACGGACAGACGGACAGACAGACATGACGAATCTATAAGGGTTCCGTTTTTTGCCATTTGGCTACGGAACCCAAAAAACGTTTCACTTGTAGTAAACATGACGAAAAAGTTGACAAAAACAACAAAATAAGAAATAGTTGAGTGAATATGCGACACAGCCACGCAAAACGGCTGACGCTCAGCATTATGCTGCGACCCTATGCGAAACAGAGCCCAGCGCTGGTTTTCAGCGACAGCCGGCGCCGACTTAAAGATGTCACCCGGTGCAGCAAGCAGAAGTTCCGATAGTCTATCGCTCCATGAAAAATACCGGCATTACAGGTCTCCTAAAGTGATAATGCGCATAGAAATCTTCGTCACTGTTCGGTAACGGTCGTATTCCCCGAGCGTTCGGAAGAAGATATGTACATCATAGAGTGGTTAAGTGCATAAAAAGTGGTTAAGTGCACCACTCTGTATACATATCTTCGGGAATACGACCGTTGCCGAACAGTGACGAAGATTTCTATGCGCATTATCACTTTGGGAGACCTGTACTATTAGTTGGAATCATTTCAAAGCTTATTGCCAATCCATTGCTCCCTATATTCCAAAAATATGTCTGCTCAACAAAGTAAATAACCCAATGAATATTGTTGAACTGTCAAAATGAAATCCCTTGCTACCGATAGTGTGGTACGCAATTACCCCGCTGGTTAGACTGGAAGCTGACCCCAACAGAGTAGGAAAAAGGCTAGACAAATGATATACTAAGGATTGACGTCAGTTAATACTAATAATGCTTGTACATTGTATATTTACTTAGATATGGTTATCTCGACTGAGATAACAAGATTTAAGTTCAATATCAATTGCAATTAACTTGTAATACACTCTGTTTAATTATATAATTGCTTTAATAAATGGTATACCTACTCGTAAATACATAATTTACAGCACGCTTGGCGCGGTTAAGCGGTTCGAATCCTGCACGGAACAAATACCTACATATACAGTATGTTAAGAAAACCCTGTCCGACCCGTGAAGGTGTTGTTAGGTATCGATAACTGATCCAACTAGTGGATACAAAACTGGGCTAAACTTAAAAAAAAAACCCCTAAAAATAAATATTATTTCGCAAAAAAAAAAAGAGGTAACTTAATAAATGTGCGTTAAGCACCCTTCCGCGGGCGGTAGGCGGCAGGGCACGCGGCACGTGGTCGCATCGCTATTCGCTCATAATAATACCGGCGTCGATACTTTTTTAAAAATTACACCCACACCCACACTACACACTAAACACCCACGATACAGGAGTAATTACTTGTGTAGGGCAAAGTTTAAAAAAAAAACTGTGTGTGTTCTTGATTTTCGCATTAGGGTCAACCCTGTTGAGCACGCCACAATAGCGGCGGTAAGTACTTCTCTGAGGAGTAGCTAGAAAGGTGCCACGGCGCCCTCACCTTCCGCCTGCCGCAGGTCCTCACCGAACACGGCTGTTTCGGGGGGTTCCTGTTCCGTATAAGGCGAGAGGAAACGCCATGGTGTTACCACTGTGGGGATCGATGTGAGGACACGGTGGAGGTCTGCCCATCTTAGGTAGAGCACCGCCGCGTCCGGGCGCGAAAGTGCATGGCAGGACGTCACCTCCTTCTGCGAAGCAGTGATGCTGGCAAAGGAGGAGGCGGAGCGTGTGGGGCAGCGGGAATCCCAGCGCCCTCACGCGACTAACCACCGCAGGCGACGCCCTGTAGGCCTAGTATGAGTTTTCATTACGAAACACGTTCGATCGTATCGAGCGCGTTTGACTCAGCAATTGGCCCGCTTCAAGGTCGTAAGAACTCTCAACCAATGAGAGCGCCAAACGCGCTCGATACGATCGAACGAGTTTCGTATTGAAAACTCATACTAGGCCTACTAGTCTGGAGACAACATCGAACTCCCGGCCACCGTAGGCGCGGGTTTGCAGGCGGCAAGCAGTGGGCAAGCTTACTTATCTATTTACAAGGAGTATTCTATAGGATTTATTTTGAAGAGTGTGCGAGGGAATCGCTAGACTTAATTCCCCCATCTCCGTTCCATCGTCAGACGACCCGTCGCGTCGTACGGCGAGTTCGGACCCGTTGACGACACGGTTGGTGTGATGGCTGAGCAATCGACTGCTGCGCTCTGTGTCGCGGGTTCGAACCCCGCACGAAACAAATATTTGGATGACCTACAAGTAGGCAGTTGCTCTGGGTCTGGCTGCTTGCGTATGTAAGCTTAAATGTTTAGCCCACGATACAGAAGTAATTCCTAATGTGAGCCAATGTTTTTTTTTTTTTACAAAGAAGTTTCCCTTACGTTGTTGACACCACTACGATCCGGACGAAGCGTTTCGCCTCGTCCTTTATACCGCGTGCACTGAGGAACTGAAACAATTAGCCATCTGACGTGTTTCCGTCTGAGTACAATCCTTACTAATATTATAAACCGGAAAGTGAGTTTGTTTGATTGTTTGTTCCGCTTTTAGACAGTAACTACTGAACCAATTGTTTTGAAATTTTGAAGACGTAAAGTTAGAAGTCCGGATTAATTAATAAAGTACTTTCTATCGTGAAAAAAAAATGATATTCCCGAGGGAAATATAAAAGCTTATCATCTCCTCCTTTCTCGGTGGTAGGCCATAACATCGGCCGCTGGCACAAGTTACCACCCACCAGACAAAGCCTTGCCGCCAAGCGATTTGTAGTGTTCCGGCATGATGTCTGGTGAAGCCGTACGGAGGACGGGTCTGAGCAATTGTGCGGCGATGTGTGTCGGGTACGATGCGCCTAATGTTGTCGTGTTGGGAGTTTGGTCGTGGAGGGTCTTCAGATCAATTTCCCTTTGTCGCAGCATCGTTGGTCGTGTTGTTTGGTTTAACATTGCATCACCTCGCTCAACTGCCGTCTTCCTTCCTATTCGCTCATTTTTTCTGAGTGAATAGGCTCTTAATAAACTAGCGCGCTTTACCATCAACGATCGCATCACTGCTTATCAGGCGGGATTGCGGTCAAGCGCTAGTTTATAATTATTAAAAAAAAACGCGATATAATCTAATACCACGCGGGCGATGCCGCGGGCGGAAACCTAGTTTAATATACATAAAAAACCATAAAATACAACATAATAATATGTCCTTGTCGCTTATCTTTGTGTAAGTATATACAAACACTTTTATATCTGTATAATCATAATTTTTTAAAACTGGGTCGGCGTTCTCTCTCTGACTACTCTGAGTATATTATAAGATTAAAAGACCACGTTGAAAAAAGGGTAGTTAAATTTTTTATTTTATTTTGTACAGTTGTTCCACACTAGGAATTGTGATCAAATCAGGAATGAGGAGATCAAATCAGGCAGAAGAACGAGAGTAACCGACATAGCCAGAAGAATTGCAACACTAAAGTGGCAGTAGGCCGGGCATATTGCCCGTAGGACCTATGCCCGATGGGACCGACGGGTTCTCGAGTGACGACCGCGCACCGGAAGACGCAGCGTGGGTAGGTCCCCGACAAGGTGGGCGGACGACCTGATGAAGGTCGCGGGAAACCTTTGGATGCGAGAAGCGCACAACCGGTCGTTGTGTAGATTCTTGGGGGAGGCCTTTGTCCAGCAGTGGACGTCTTTCGGCTGAAATGATGATGATGAAAATATTTTGAATTTTTTTTTTGCTTTTTTTTAATTTTACTAGCTGCTGCCTGCGACTATTCTGTGCCCTACCTCAGGATTTGCTATCTGTCACCTTCACGATGGACGAGGCCTACCAGAATTTCCACCGCAAACCCAAAAAGGGGTTTAAAGTATACCCATATATTTTTTTCAAAATCAATTCACCACATTTGGAGACAAGCCGGAACAAATAGACAGACCAAATCTTCAATTAATTATCAGCAATTATGTAAAAAAAACTGTTATTTTAACATTACAAACAGACACGTTAATTTAAATAGGTAATATTATGTATTTATATGTAGGTACCATAAAACACTGACATACCCGGGAATCGAAATAAGGACCCTACCTAGTACCTAGTTGTGTTTACTACCGCTGAACTAAAGACGCGATCATAATTTCTAAGCGCAATCGTCCCACTTCTAAAGTGAGCTGTAACAATATAAAACAAACGGAGTTCAATGACTGATAAGAATGCACAGCGTAATCTGACTAAATATAATGTACGGAACATTATACATGGCCAAATTGTGATAAGTACTTCTCCACTCTTTGAGAAGCAGTTGGCTTATGCTAAAGGCACACGTAGAAGATGTTTCCTTTACTTCTTCTTGATCTGCTTTTTAAAAACTTGGCCCCACACTAGGACTTTCTCCTGTATCGTGGGTGAGATTACTTGCAGGTGACGCAAATATCTGTTCCGTGCGGGAATCGAACCCGCGACACGCGGCACTGCAGTCAATAGCTCAACTGCGCTAACCGGTTGATAATTATTGGCAATGGTATATGGGATGTCCTCCGTGGCGCAGCGGTCAAAACGTCTGTCTGCGACATGGAGGCCCCGGGTTCGATCCCCGGCCAGGTCATGATGGAAAACGATCTTTTCCTGATTGGCCTGGGTCTTGGATGTTCATCTATATATGTATCTATTATAAATATAGTATCGTATCGAGTATCGTAATATAGTATCGAGTTAGTATCCCAAAACATAAGTCTCGAACTTACTTTGGGACTGGCTCAATCTGTGTGATTTGTCCGTATATACAGTATGTTAAGAAAACCCTGTCCGACCCATAAGGATAATAAAGGTTAGGTAAACACATGACCAACTATAATATAAAATTTCACGTAATCATCATAGTACCAATACAAATGAATTTTGAAATAATCTTTTTTTCCCGCGAATTAATTCCAACTTCCCCCCGATATTTGGTAATTTTTACAAAAGTTACAACACGGTATTATTATGAGCGAATAGCAATGCGACCACGTGCCGCGTACCCTGCCACCCGCCGCCCGCGGAAGGTTGCTTACCGCATATGTATTAAGTTACCTCTTTTTGCGAAATATTATAAATTCATTTTTTTAGGGTTTTTTTTTTTTTTAATTTAGCCCGGTTTTCTATCCATTAGTAGAATCAGTTATTGATACCTAACAATACCTTTACGGATCGGACAGGGTTTTCTTTACATATTGTATATGGTAAATTATTTATTTTAAGAGGGACTCTAGCGGTGCTTTCTTTATACAAACGTATTCCGCTGTTTTTTTGGTGGATAATGCTTTTATAGAAATTATTTCTTTTTTTTCAATTTTACACCACAATTATACGTGTCCCTATCATTTAATTTTTTCCGAAACTTAATTAATAAAAGAAATACGATACTTCAAAATCGCGAAAACTAACCCATTTTTACCGTGATGTTCAGATGACTATTAGATAAACGCGATAAGTTTTTGACAAAAAAGAAAATAATGGAAGCATAAGTATACTGTTCTTCTAAATTCTGATATAAAAATAATTGAGATCTGACGTGTTTTGAAAACGAAAACAGCGGTATACGAAACGTCTTTTGGTCAACGTTTTTGTAGGTAAAACTAGCCTGAGCTGCAACTGTCCTTTTCGCAGTTTACCGGGAGAGATTGAAGCAGCGCGGTAAGGACCAGACCTGGGTCGACGGCGCGTTGTGTTTCACGCGTGCCTTAAAGATATGTCAGTGAGGGGGTCCACGAAGACTGATGCCTCCTGGGTCAGGGTTGCGGGTTGGTTAAAGAAGAAACCGTGGCCCTGGCGCATAGGCAAGTGAAGAAACACGGATGGGTTTTAGTCAATAAAAGTCTGACACGCCCTTCCACTGCGCCCAAAGCGGGAGAAGTCATTTGATGATTTGCCATCCCAAACAGAAAAAAAAGAGTGAAGTGAATAGAATAGAATACTCTTTATTATGTACACCATATAGATTATAGAACATAAATAAAAATATTTTACAAAGGGTGACACAATGGGCGGTGTTATCGCTAAGAGCGATCTTTTACAGACAACCTTTGGATGGAATTCTAAGGGGTAGTATAAAGAAATAATGTATGTAGTCTACAGTGTACTATTTACATAGATTATACAATAAATATATACGTTAAGTGTACCATACTAGTTTAAATAAATTTATACATCGAATTAATAAATATCATACAAGAGCACATTAAATATAATAATATGTTTAAAGAGAGAGGAAGTGCTTTTTTATCATTAGTTTGTCAGTCAGCTGTTATTCCAACTAATGCTAGGAATTAACACTATTTAGAGCTCAATCAAAGCTCTCTTTACCTTTTTTCTTCAGTTGCATATGCGCCAGGGCCGCGGTTACTTTTTTAACCAACCCGCAACCCTGAACCAGGAGGCATCGGTTTTCGTGGACCCCGTCACGATGTGCTAACATATCTTTGAGGCGCGCGTGAATCACAACGCGCCGTCGACCCGGGCCTGGTCCTTAACGGGCGGCGAGCTGCCCGCACGCCCACGTCTACAGTGACCGGGAGTTCGGTGTTGTCTCCCGACCAGGGTGTCTCCTGCGGCGGCTAGAGGTGTGAGGGCGCTGGGGTTCCCGCTAACTCACGCGCTCCGCCTCCTCCTTTGCCAGCATCACTGTTTCGCAGAAGGAGGTGACGGCCTGCCATGCACTCTCGCTCCGGACCATAGCCTAGACCAGGGTCGGACGCGAGAGATTGCCGTCGATCGCCGCCATGAGAACACGACGGTGCTCTACCCAAGCCGGGCAGACCTCAGGGCGAATCCCACAGTCGTGACACCCTGGCGCTTCGTCCCGCCTTACACGAAACAGGAACCTCCCGAAACAGTCCGTGTCCGAAGCTCGCTGCACCAATTTTTACAAAATTGATTCACTGGCTTCGAACACACGTCACCCTCTTGTGATACACAGTTTTACAATTCTTTTGGAATTTTCAGAGCCACTAGAATCATTCACATCTGCCTAGACTTCTGCCAACTTTGTTGAGGTCAGCTTCGAGTCTAACCGTATTGAGCTGAATACCAGCATTTTACACGGAACGACTGCCTATCTGACCTCCCTCCGTTACTGGGTAATAGGATAACCCTGTGTAAGTCTGTTGGTCAGATTGCTTCTTTCTGGGCTTCTTACTACCACTATATAAAACGATCTACATATGACAACCGGCACCAACAGCTTAACGTGCTTTCCGAGGCATGAAGGGGTCTTGTTATGTAAAGGTGGTCATCCATCCAGAGACCAACCTCGGCAAGCGTAGTTTAACCTGATCGATCCACCTGAGCGGCTAGTATTATGTATCCACGAGCCCCTCTGCCACTAGAACCATTATAACAGTAATAAACACAGTAATTCCGTGACTTTTTAACCCTGACATGATTACATCCAAACACGCCTTGTCACCCTTACAAGGTAATTGTCATAATTTATTTAATTATACTATAATTAAAAATAATAAACGCTCTGATTTATGTGCTAATAATGTAGCATTGGAGAGCAGCAGTGGCCCAGTGTTATATACAATATGTAAAGAAAACTCTGTCCGACCCGTGAAGGTGTTGTTAGGTATCGATAACTGATTCTACTATATAATGCATACAAAACCGGGCTAAACTCAAAAAAATACCCCTAAAAAATAAATATTATTTCGCAAAAAGAATTAACTTAATACACGTGTGGTAGGCAACCCTTCCGCGGGCATCACTTATAATAATACCGTCAAAATGGTGTTGTCACTTTTTAAAAATTACCAAATTTCGGGGAATTTGGAATTAATTCGCGGGAAAAAAAGATTATTTAAAATTCATTAATATTGTTTCTATGATGATTACGTAAAATTTTATATTATATTTGGTCAAGAGTTTACGCTTGCAACTTGTAGGACATAGGTTCGAACTCCGCAAGGCGCTTTCATCATCATCAACCTTTTTATCCTCCCACTGCTGGGCACAGGTTCCTCTCGTATAGAGAAGGATTGAGCGTAATCACCACGCTTGCTCAATGCGGGTTGGCGATTTCAGATTTAATGCCCAGGTTTCCTCAAGATGTTTTCCTTCACCATATAACCAGTTATAATCGTCTGGCGCTTTACTTTGGGTAAATTTCACCACCTCTGCTTTTAAAACGGTGAAGGAAAATATGGTGAGGAAACCGACTTGTTTTAGAGGCAAAACTTTCATCGGTGGTAGGCCATAACTTCGGCTGCTGGCTGAAGTTACCACCCACTAGACAAAGTCTTGCCGTCAAGCGATTCGCCGTGTTCCGGCATGATGTCTGGTGAAGCCGTACGGAGGATGGGTCTGAGCAGTTGTGTTGCGATGTGTGCCAGGTTCGATGCGCCAAACGTTGTCGTATCGGGAGTTTGGTCGTGAATAAAAAAAATTGATTCTATTTTTTATTTATTTATTAAAACTTTATGCACAAAGAAAAACATTGTACAATGGCGGACTTATAATGCCTTAGGCATTTTCTACCAGTCTACCTTAAGGTGATGCAGAGATAAAACATGGTAGGTGGAAAGATATGAAAGAGAAGTTAAAAGAGAAACAAAAACAATATAATAAATACATACACATACAAAATATAAACAGTAGAGAGAGATAAAAAATATAGATAGAGAAAAAGAATAAATTATATATTTGATAAATCTGCCAATTTCTTGCGTAAGTACTCCCGAGCTTTAATTTTAAAAGTGTGCCGACTGGTCAACGTCCTGACATTCTGAGGTCCTGATATTTAGTCCGTCATTCAGATTATAGAAAAATATTGGATGCGTATATTTTGTTTTATCAAATCAATAAAAAAATACAAATATGAAAGGCATCAAAGATCAGGAGTGGTGGCTGGTGACGTCACTGCTCTCTAAAAAGTGTAGCGTGCAGTGACGTCACACGAGTTTTTAACGCACTGTGTCGTCTTAATTTTTTGTTTATTATGAAAAAAAAAACCTGTCTAGTATTATTTGGAAATCTGACTGACGGACTAATTAGTTTTTTTTAGTCAAATACCCTATTACGTGTCTAGTACTTTTTGAAAATCTGACTGACTGTTATTAGTTTTTTTTAGTCAAATACCCTATTAACCATAAATAAATAATAATAGTAATGCTTTCCACGGGACGGAGGGTGCTCGGTCTTTAATGATGGTCACACATCCATACATCGACGGCGGCAAATGGAGGTTAAGCATAGCTTCAGGTACGGACGACAGCAAGTCAAGTTACCCCAAACTGTCAGATATCCCCAATCTACCTTGAGTCTATTAAGGCTCAAGGATGATTGGGAATATCTGACATATTTGCATTTGCTTTAGACATAAAATTGAAAATTGAATAAGGAAATCTGACGGGAGTTTTTGGCGGGAAAGTCAAGCTGAGTATCACGCTCATTTTTCATTGGACTTTTAAAATTATTTATAATTTTGTTTACTAAATATAAGCACGTGATTTATGTAGTAAAAAGTGCATTCAGTGAATAATAATTTATAAAGAGCATTGAAATATTGTAGCAGTGGCCACATCATGACTTTGTCTTAAATCTCCCTCGTAAGACGGTTCACGCGGCAGTCTTTTTTGACATGAATTATTCATTACGTGACATTGGCTAAATGCACAAACCGTGGGAAGCCATAAAAGAAAGAAAGAAGGAAATGTGACAGATTGTAGTAGCTTGATGATAGATACCATATGAATTAAGGGATTGTGATTTGAATCATTAATTTTGTATTTGATAACTCAATTCTTGAGGAAAGCTAGTATACATCAGGCTAGGAACCATAGGACTCGAGCAAAAAGGAAAATAATTAGAAGCAACGTTAAGCGAAAATGCTAGTGTCGGCAGGTGACGCCATGCTACGGGGTCAAGGCGACAATCGAAATCGTGAATAAAAACTAGGTTTGCGAATATGTATAATAATAATAATTTATCAACTCAAAACAAGGGATTGTAGGATCCGTTAAAAATACAATTATACAAAATAAGCACAACAGTGCTTATTTGAGCAGTTCTCACCTACACGTTTGCTTAACAAAGCAAACGTGTAGGTGAGAACTGCTCTCCTAGCTAGGTTATGAAAAACTGTTAAGGAGAATCAGTCCGGTCCCCTATGGTACAATGACGTTAAGTTCCATAGTGATTCTGATGTTACTATTACAATTTCGAAAAATTAATTAACCTAAATTTAGGAAATGTTTTGTTATCATAAAGAAAAAAGATAAAATAATTAATTATTTTGAGATAATTACGTATCTGTGTTATTGTGTATATGAATGAGCGCGCGCGCGTGTGTGCGTGTCTGTGTATGTGTGTGTGCGTGTGTGTTTATTTATGTTTGTGTGCTAGTCGACATTCATAAGTTTAAGATCCTTTCTGTTTCCTCGTAAAACTTATTTTGGAGGTACGATTTTATAGCCTTTTTGCATTTGTAATACGGTAGATCATAGATTTGACACTGTTCGTTTAATTTGTTGTATAGATATGGACCAGGAAAATAAAAAATCTCTTTACATAAGTTGACTGTACACATGGCAGGGTACATATCCCATCCTTACGATGTTTACTAGGTTTTTTTTTATGTAATAATTATAAACTAGCGCTTGACCGCAATCCCGCCTGATGGTAAGCAGTGATGCGATCGTTGATGGTAAAACGCGCTAGTTTATTAAGAACCTATTCACTCAGAAAAACTGAGCGAATAGGAAGGAAGACGGCAGTTGAGCGAGGTGATGCAATGTTAAACCCAACAACAGGACCAACGATGCTGCGCCAAAGGGAGATTGATCTGAAGACCCTCCACGACCAAACTCCCAATACAACAACATTTGGCGCATCGTACCCGGCACACATCGCAGCACAACTGCTCAGACCCGTCTTCCGTACGGCTTCACCAGACATCATGCCGGAACACGACAAATTGCTTGGCGGCAAGGCTTTGTCTGGTGGGTGGTAACTTCTGCCGGTACGGTATGGGGTGTTGCGGTGTTGCAGGATTACTATATCACATGCAGACCTCACACAAATCCAGCATCTCGCAAGCAAAGTTAACGGGGCAACTGGTATACAGTATGTTAAGAAAACCCTGTCCGACCCGTGAAGGTGTTGTTAGGTATCGATAACTGATTCTACTAATGCATACAAAAGCGGGCTAAACTTAAAAAAAAAATCCCCTAAAAAAATAAATATTATTTCGCAAAAAGCGGTAACTTAATAAATGTGCGTTATGCACCCTCCGCGGGCGGCGGGCGGCAGGGCACGCGGCACGTGGTCGCATTGCTATTCGCTCATAATAATACCGGTGTTGTCACTTTTTTTAAAATTACCAAATTTCGGGGAAGTTGGAATTAAATCGCGGGAAAAAAAAATTATTTCAAAATTCATTTGTATTGGTACTATGATGATTACGTAAAATTTTATATTATGTTTGGTCATGTGTTTACCTAACCTTTATGATCCTTATGGGTCGGACAGGGTTTTCTTAACATACTGTATATACAATTTGCTGGTTTACTTAACTTGTTATCAACTTTGGGCCAGTACCTACCCGCCAGACACAACACCCGTCTGATCGTAGGATCTTCTCTTTTCTACTAAACATGTAAATTAATTAACGCACTTCCTGAAAATAGTTTGTTCAGAATCGGTTGATATCATTGTTAATATAGACAATTTTTATCCCAAAAATAATTAAAACTACGGAAATTATTGTCATATTAACCCTGTTGTTTCTACAGCAGTTTTACTTGTATTCATACATATTTTTTAGTAATTTTAAACTAGCGCTTGACCGCAATCCCGCCTAGTTTATTAAAACCCTATTCACTCAGAAAAACTGAGCGAATAGGAAGGAAGACGGCCGTTGAGCGAGGTGATGCAATGTTACCCTGGTGGAGTGCCCGGCCTGGCGAAACGAGCGCCGCGACCTCGTTGCGGCGCTCGGAGGCGGACGCCTCTCCCTGGCAACCATGGTGCGAGCCATGGTCGAAAGCGAGAGTGCATGGGAGGCTGCCGCCTCCTTCTGCGAGACCGTCCTATTGCAGAAGGAGGCTGCGGAGAGGGAGCGGGAAGAGGACGTACTTGCCGCTCCCCTCCGGCGTAGACGGGTGGGGCGAAGACGGCGGGGGACGAACCCCCGTCTCCTTTAGCCCCAGGGTGTGACCAGCGCGTGCGGGTAGCTCCCGCACGTGCATTGCACAACGGTCACCACGTCTGGGGATTACTCCGTTACCGGGTAATCCCCCTTTGGCGCGGAAACCGGCCCTAACAGGGCCGGTAAGCCCTGAGAGTGGCACGGCGCCTAGGCCTTCTGGCCGGCCCCGTGACACTCTCAACACAGGGCCCGACGGTAACCGGGTGGTTTTAGTGGGTATTCCCGGCTTCGGCCGGGCGAGTCCCACACACGCTCGTCGCCTAGCTAGCGACGGGTATGGTGCGTAAAGGCATTTCCACTCGTTAAAAAAAAAAAAAGGTGATGCAATGTTAAACCCAACAACACGACCAACGATGCTGCGCCAAAGGGAGATTGATCTGGAGACCCTCCACAACAACATTTGGCGAATCGAACCCGGCACACATCGTAACACAACTGCTCAGACCCGTCCTCCGTACGGCTTCACCAGACATCATGCCGGAACACGACGAATCGCTTGGCGGCAAGACTTTATTATATTAAATCATTCAATACAAAATAAAGAAAAAAAAAAACCTTATTCCAAAACCGTTAAGGTCTTCGTTGTCCAAGAATAGGTATAACTGAAAGGGATGGTTCCTGGGTAAAAAAAAATTGATTCTATTTAGTCCGTCATTTAGATTATAGAAAAATATTGGATACGTATACTTTGTTTTATCAAATCAATAAAAATTGACAAATATAAAAGGCATCAAAGATCAGGAGTGGTGGCTGGTGACGTCACTCCTCGCTTAAAAGCGTAGCGTGCAGTGACGTCACACGAGTTTTCAACGCACTGTGTCGTCTTCATTTTTTGTTTATATGAAAAAAGAAAAAATACGTGTCTAGAATTTTTTTGGAAATCTGACTGACGGACTAATTCGTTTTTTTTAGTCAACTATTAACCCTATTTAATAAATAACAATGAATTTACAGTTAAATTAAAAATTCTGTGAATGATTCGGGTATGAGGCATAGCGTGTAAAGTATAAAATCACACCTATAGGATAGTTGACTAAAAAAAACTAATTAGTCCGTCAGTTAGATTTCCAAAAAATACTAGACACAATTTTTTTCTTTTTTCATATAAACAAAAAATGAAGACGATACAGTGAGTTAAAAACTCGTGTGGTTTAGATTAGATTACGGAGTAATCGAGTCACATTATTATATAAAACTTTCTACTAGAAAAACAAGGTCTTTTGACGTACGATTTTAAATATCTCGTTGATAAATCTATGCTATGTCACGATAAAATTTAATCTCTTTATCGTAAAAATTCGGTTCGCACCGACTTTTTTTGTTATCACAGCAATACGCATTAAGACAATTGATAAATAATTATCAATGATAAATGGGTATTGTGAAGTATATGATAAATTTATTTGCTCGAAACATGGTATAACAGGTCTTACATAATACAGTAATAGTTCAAACGTGTGTTGCCAGGCTTAGACACAGCATGCAAATTCGAAAAAAAAAACAAAATATTTTGCCTCAAAAACTTTTTCAGACCACAAAAGCAATATTGGTTTAGCCAGGTAGTCAATTTCTACTTAAAGCAGTGTCTTGTATTTCCCAACTTAAAGTTAAATAAATAAAATAAATATATACGGATAAATCACACAGATTGAGCTAGCCCCAAAGTAAGTTCGAGACTTGTGTTATGGGATACTAACTCAACGATACTACATTTATAATAGATACATATATAAATAAACATCCAAGACCCAGGCCAATCAGGAAAAGATCGTTTTCCATTATGACCTGGCCGGGGATCGAACCCGGGGCCTCCACGTCGCAGGCAGGTGTGTTGACCGCTGCGCCACGGAAGACGACCAGGCAATTTATTATAAATCCATACACACACAGCTAAGCAGCCTTTGCTATACTTTGCAAGTCAAGGAGCAATGTTTAGTACGAACCTATAAGGGTCTAATTGGTTTAAATGTAGTGTTAATTTTAACAATGATTCAATCGAAAATGCCAAGTACAGAGGACAGCACAACAAGTTATTAGAATCTGTCAGATTTCTTTATTCGATTATCAACTTTATTTATAAAGCATTAGGTAAGGCTCGAGTTTAACTTGCTGCGCGTCCGTCCATACTGTAACCAGCCAACTGGCAACTGGTAATGTCCGCACTGTTGGGACGCAAACCTCATCTCTGTGATGTATTGCGCTGTAATCCAACACACGTGCCCAGTGCGGGTTGATAAATGTCATTATACATATCTTCAATCTTTTGTTTCTATGACATATCGGTTTCCTCAAGATAATCTTCATTCACGTTTTCGACAGTGTATATGATTTTTTATTTATTTATTATAAACTAGTGCTTGACTTGACCGCAATTCTGCCTGATGGTAAGCAGAGATGCAATCGTTGATGGTAAAGCCCGCTGGTTTATTAAACCTAATCACTCAAAAAAACCCAGTATATGGGAAGGAATACGGCAGCTGAGCGAGGTGATGCAATGTTAAACCCAACAACACGACAATGCGCCAGAGGGAAATTGATCTGGAGACTCTCCACAATCAAACTCCCGACACAACAACATTATTGTATAAATCTACTTACAGATAGTAAATAATAATTGACATTTATCATTCGCCGTAACGCAATAAGTCCTACCTTGCATTTGTACTGGGAACAATCTTGTTTATTAAATTGCATATCTAATACTACCTGGAAGTAGAAACGGCTGGGATATGATACATTATCTTTCAAGTATCGTGTTCCATCCTCTCTATATTAATTACAAATGCTATGTGAAGTACCAGCTCTAAGGTACAATCGCGATATCGCTACGTAGACATGGCGTAGACACCACGTAGAGAACGCGTAGACCCCGCGTAGAACCTGCGTAGACACCACTCGGGCGCAGTGACGCTTTTGAGAATTATTTATGTATTTTGTTTTATGTCTCCTTTGCCTTTTAGACGTTGTCTACACCCCTGTATCTATTGTGATAACACAGATATGCTGGAACAGAGTTCTTCTGAAATAGGCGTCATCTCTGTACCTTTATTCTTGTCTGTTTTAACTTGTATATTTTACTAATATTATAAATCGGAAAGTTTGTGAGTATGGATGGATGTTTGATACCCTAATGTTTTTTAAATAATTTTACTTTAGTGCTTGACCGCAATCTCGCCTGATGGTAAGCAGGGAAGGAAGACGGCAGTTGAGCAAGTGATGCAATATTGAACCCAACAACATGACCAACGATGCTGCGCCAGAGGGAGATTGGTCGTGGAGGGCCACGACCAAACTCCCAACACAACTCAACAACATTTGCCACATCGTACCCGGCACACATCGCAATACAACTGCTCAAACCAGTCCTCTGTACGGCTTCACCAGACATCATGTCGGAACACAACGTATCCTTTGGTGACTTTGTTTGGTAGATTGTAACTTCTGCCGGCAGCCGATGTTATGGCCTAACACTATTACGCGGTTTATTGCGCGGATTTAAATGAAATTTGTCAATCAGGTAGTTATAACCAGAAATAACTCAGGATTCAATTTGTCGTGTTCCAGCATGATGTCTAGTGAAGCCGTACGGAGGACGGGTCTGAGCAGTTGTGTGTACGATGTGTGCCGGGTACGAACCCGGCACAACACCATTTCCACCATCGTTGTAGGAAATGTTGTCGTGTTGTGTTGGGAGTTTGGTCGTGGAGGGTCTCCAGATCAATCTCCCTCTGGCGCAGCATCGTTGGTCGTCTTGTTGGGTTCAATGTTGCATCACTTGCTCAACTGCCGTCTTCCTTCCCTGCTTACCATCAGGCGAGATTGTGGTCAAGCACTAAAGTAAAATTATTTTAAAAACATTAGGGTATCAAACATCCATCCATACTCACAAACTTTCCGATTTATAATATTAGTAAAATATACAAGTTTAAACAGACAAGGATACAGGGTTTTCTTAACATACTGTATAACAATAAGTATAAAAAGTACACATTCATATATTTAACTAGCGGCCGCCAGCGACTTCGTCCGCGTGAAGTTAGTTATGCTCCGCTCCTATTGGTCGCAGCGTGATGTTATATAGCCTAAAGCCTTCCTGGATTAATGGGCTATCCAACGCAAAAAGAATTTTTCAAATCGGACCAGTAGTTCCTGAGATTAGCGCGTTCAAACAAACAAACTATTCAGCTTTATATATTAGTATAGATGTTATTTAATGTTATCAAAAAAATCAAAAAATCAAAATCAAAGCATTTATTTCAAATAAACCAGTTACAGGCACTTTTGAATTGTCAGAAGTTCGGTCAGTCAGTAAGGTGAAGCTAGTCGCCCATTCCAAAAAGTAGGTACCTATGGAGAAGAACGGGCAAGAAACTCCATGGACACTCTTTTAAAATATCAAGCTATTGATACAAATATTTGATTACATCATTCATTTTGAAATAAATCGTGTGAGAACGATGCAGAAATATATTGTACGCTGAGAGCGTCCATTATGGAAAAAAAACAACAATTCAGAAATTAAAATACGCCGTAGCAGCTAAGAGATGACCAGTCCCCTCTGACGGCGTCCGTTCACGAACATGACGTATGGATCAGCATCATTCAGCTCAACCATATTGAAGGGAACCTAATGACCCAACACACACGCCACCACCAGCGAGACATTTGAGTGAGCATGACATACTCTCAACAGCCATAGCACTATCAAGTCAATAAACGACTAACCCAACAAATAGATGCTTTACAGCAAATAGATCGTGCTCACACGTGTTCCATGCAATTATACAATACTAAGAAATTGAATCTACACAATGCAAAGACAGTTTTGTCCAAGGTTCAGCAGCTCCAACGGTGTTCCCGAATGCTAAGTTTAGCTCCTGTGCAGCTGCACCAGTGCCGAATACCCCTGTCAGCGATGCAATTCCGTAACGTACAATATGCCTGGCTACATAGTGTGTACTGGCTTTGAGTTAAGAAAAAACAATTGCAAATTTAAACTACGAGAGGAAAAATCAAAGAACAATCAGTGTAAGCATAGAAATCGGACGCAGCTCAAGCCCAAGCCTTTTTGTCGTCAATATAATCTTTAACACTATAAAATGCTTTCTGACACAACTTACGTTTAATGAAGCATTTGAATTTATTCAGGCTCAGATCTTGAACCACCTCTGGAAGTCTATTGTAAAAATGTATACATTGGCATCTAAAAGAGCCACCTATTTTCTTGAGCCTTGTTGTAGGTACAATAAATTTGTGCTTGTTTCTAGTATTTATACTATGGACATCACTGTATTTTTTATACAATTTTATATTTTTGTGACCATACAAAAGATTTTCATAAATATATTGAGACGGCACGGTCAGTACATTAATTTCTTTAAATTTTTCTCTGAGAGAGTGTCTTGGACTTAATTTATAAATTGCACGAACAGCTCGTTTCTGCAAAACAAATATTGTCTGAATATCAGTGGCATTTCCCCACAACAGAATGCCGTACGACATTACGCTATGGAAATAGCCAAAGTACACTAAACGGGCCGTCTCAATATCAGTCAAATTACGAATTGTTCTAACTGCGTATGCAGCAGAACTTAGTTTTTTTGACAATTTTTCTATATGGGGACCCCATTGAAGCTTAGCATCCAGAGTTATACCCAAGAACACTGTGCTGTCTTCAGATTCCAATTCTTCGCCCTTTATCAACACTTTAGTTTTCACCTGCCTGACGTGAGGTAGAGTAAACTTAATGCATTTGGTTTTTTTCTCGTTTAAAAGTAAGTTATTAACATTAAACCAGTGGACTACTTTGGAGATCGCGCTATTTACATCATCAGTGACCTGCTGCTGACGTTTAAGTTTAAATAAAAGTGAAGTGTCATCTGCAAACAACACTATATCGTGATTATCCTTTATGAGGTACGGCAGGTCATTAATGTAAACAAGAAACAAAAAGGGACCAAGAATTGACCCCTGTGGGACTCCCATTGTTACTAAAGATCCGGATGATCTTTTTCCATTAACGTCAACGCTTTGAATCCTACCACTCAAGTAGGATGTAATAAGATCCAATGCAGAGTTCCTGATCCCGTAGTGGCGGAGTTTCCTGATTAACGTCTCGTGAAGAACGCAATCGAATGCCTTGGACAAATCACAAAAAATGCCCAAGGCATCGCATTTATCCTCCCATGCATTGTAGATATGACATAGAAGTTCAACACCGGCATCAGTAGTTGAACGACCCCTTGTAAAACCGAACTGTTTGCTATGTAATAATTTATGTTTATTAAAAAAACTTAGCATTTGGTTTAAAATTAATTTCTCAAAAATTTTACTAAAGGTAGGTAGTACAGAAATAGGTCTATAATTTGTGGGGTCTGATGTACTGCCTGATTTAAACAAAGGTATTATCTTACTATTTTTCATGAGATCAGGAAACTCTCCACAGTCAATACAAGTATTAAAGATAACCGCTAGAGTGGGTGCCACAATATCAATAATAGACTTCGCAACTTCCACCGAATGACCCCATAGGTCAGCAGTCTTTTTTATATTGAGAGTGTGAAAGATTTTAATTATATCTTTACTGGTAACATATTCAAAGTGAAATTCCGAATTACAAACATTAAAATTTTCTTTAAGCAAAGACTCAGCAACAGAAGGTGATGAGTTTAGGGATTTAGTAGTTAAAACAGGAATATCCGAAAAGAAATTTTCAAACACCTCAGCGACTTGCGAGTCTGATTTTATTATGTTGCCATTAACAGTCAGGCTATAGTCAGTATTTCTATCACTGGACCTTCCCGTTTCACTATTAATAATTTTCCAAGTCGTTTTAATTACATTACTACTGTTTTTTATCTTTGAACTCAGGTAACGTGACTTGGCCATATAGCAAACTTGTTTAAATAATTTTGAGTATTTTCTAACATACAAATTAAATTCAACAGTGTTAATATAAGTCCTCTCATTGTACAGTTCATAAAGCCGAGTTCTACTTTTATGAATACCTATGGTAGCCCAATCAGAGAAAGATGCATTACTATTAATAGAGATAGTCTTGGGAACAAAGGTGGAATCAAATTGCTTACAATATATATTAAAAAAATTATCATAGAGATGATTAGGATCAGCATTAACATAACTGGATAAGACTGGCACTTTATTGATGAGATTAAATCTAAAAACCTCCAAGCGGCTTTCAGTTTTGGGGTTAACAGTGATATCCTTTTTGGCCACTTTTTTACTATTGTTTGGAATAGTTATCCTTTGTCCGCAGTGATCAGAATCAAATAAATTTACAACTTCTTTGCGGCTTGGTATTATGTTAGTAAAAATATTATCTAGGCATGTGGCACAAGTAGGTGTTATTCTTGTGGGCTCCAAAAATAGGTTTACAAGATTGTAGGACTGAAATAGACTTATAATTTTATTACAATAACCTGAGTTCTCTAATAAATTAACATTAAAATCACCGCAAACGATAATGGCTTTGTTCGAAACACAAATCTTGTGTAAAACTTCATCCATTACCTTTTCAAAGCAGTCATACAATCCTGAAGGGGGTCTGTACACACTTAATACAACGAAGCCCTCCAACTCTATACAGGCAATTTCAGCTGTTCGTTCAACAGACAGGCTCACAATGTCTTTACGATTTTTAAATTTGAGCAGGTTACTAACTAATATTAATGAGCCACCATGTATAGCATTTATTCAGCTAAACGAACTACCAACCTGGTGATTCTTAAAATTGAACAAGAACTGGTGACTTTTTAGCCAATGTTCGGTTATGCAAAGAATATCAATACCATAATGGTTCATCAATAAATCTACCTCTAAATCTTTGTTCATAAATCCTTGAATATTTTGATGCACCAAATTAATATTATTTATTGACCTTAAATTTCCTCCCGAGTTGCCTTTGCAATCCTGTATATTATTATAGCTAGAGGTTGGCTCTATTGTCTTAATTTCTAATTTAAATTATTAATAATGTCAACTGGGACCAAATTATTGGCAGAATTAATTAAAATGTCATTGCATTGCTCAAAAGAAGCAATTTGTTTAGCCAAATTCTTGGCTGTAATAGAAAAAAAATATGATAGCGACACAGCTATCTGTCTTTTATAATAATTAGAAAGATAATACATAACATTGTTATGTCTATCTCTTGTCAAATACAAATTATTCTTAAAATAATTATTTATGTCAATTAAATGTAATATTTTATTATTAAATGTCAAGTTGGACATAGTCATGTTTAGTTCATATCTAATCCTATTTTCTTCCTGTGGCAACTGTTCACTGTATGGGAATGTAAATAAGACAACCTTTCCAACATTCAGATTGCTTAACGTTTCACAACATTTAAGCATTTCTCTTTTGCTCACATTTCCCCTACTACCCACAAAAATTAACAATGTTGTATCCTGGGAGAAGTTACATTTAATAATTTTTTGCATAATTCCATATAAAGAACAACCAGGCATACAGTAGTTCAATATTGAGTGACCTGGACATTCACCAGCCAACAAGCGCCCCAAGCCCTTACCTATCTCATCACAGAACAACACAACATCATTAGTCAAGTTTTGTTTAATATTATTGAGATCATTAGGATCAAGAATGTTATGTTATGTAAAAATCATGTTTTATGTAAGTACTGAAATACCGTAAATCATTATCGTAAAGTAGAACATACATTTTGAGCTGTATTTTTACCTTGAGTTACTGTATTTTTTAACAGACTTAGAAAAGGAGGAGGTTACTCAATTCGACCGTATATATGCTTTTTTTATGTTTATTGGCGGATAACTTCGTCGTTTATGAACCGATTTTGATAATTCTTTTTCTGTTGGAAAGAAGACATTCCCAAGGTGGTCCCATGATAAAGACATCAGGGTTTGATGGTGGAAGACCAGAGAAATCAAGGGGAACTTTCAAAAATCGTAGGGCAACCAGTGCGTTTGTAAGTTTTTTCATTAAGTATTTTAGCGTCAGCATCCAGTCTAACCGGATGCAGCTGAACAGTACTTTTCGCAACTAAAACGTGTAAAATAAAAACGTTTTTACAAAAAAAAAAAAACAATCGACTTCCAAAAAACACTACAAAGTGAAAAATAACTAATTTCGGAAGTCGGTGTCAAAAACTAATATCCGGCTTCTTTTTTAATTTCATCCTAACGTGTGACATATCGCTAAATAGGTATTTGAAGATGAATAGCGGTTTACGGGTGTCCTTGTGGTTAAAACACCAGCCTCTCAAGTATGAGTGTATGGGTTCGATTTCAGGTCAGGCAAGTACTGATGTAACTTATCCAAGTTATATGTACTTTCTAAGTATGTCTTGGACACCAATGACTGATGAAAAGGTGAAGGAAAACATCTTGAGGAAACCTGGACTTTAAGTCTGAAATCGCCAACCCGCATTGAGCAAGCGTGGTGATTATGCTCAATTCTTCACTGTGTGGACGGACAGCGGTGGGACGATAAAGGGTTGATGAAGATAAGGGGTTTACTAAAAACATGTTTTAATAATCTTGTATGTTTCACCGAACGTCTACTAGTGCCGATAGCAGTAATTACCTCTGCCAATGACGTATGTATATATAGTAAATTAGTTTACATTGTGTGGTTACTAATTTACGATTGTAATTGTCAGTAGAATCGTTTTGCCTAGAAGCCAGGAATATACATAGGCAATGCCAGGAAGTAGACACAGATAAAAAAAGAAAACAATTGACCTTTTAAAACCAGGCAGAGACTTCTTTAATTTGGAAGGTTTTTTGTAACCTCTAATTCGGCAAAATAACATAGCCACAACATCTGCAGAAGTTATCCGTCACCAGACAAAGTTTTGCCGCCAAGCGATTCGTCCTGTTCCGGCATGATGTCTGGTGAAGCCGTACGGAGGACGGGTCTGAGCAGTTGTGTTGCGACGTGTGCCGGATATGATGCGCCAAATGTTGTTGTGTCAGCAGTTTGGTCGTGGAGGGTTTCCAGATCAATTTCCCTTTGTGTTATTGGGTTTAAAATTGCATTACCTCGCTCAACTGACCTCTTCCTTAAAATCCACTCAGTTTTTTTTTTTTTTTAGTAAATAGGTTCTTAATAAACTAGTGTGCTTTACCATCAACGATTGCATCACTGCTTACCATCGGGAGGGATTGTGATCAACCAGTTATTTATAATAATACCTAATAAAGAAAAAGTTTTTACTTCCTAAGTGAGAGTAACATGGTCTGCTAACTAGTACATGTCCTACTATTAAATTTTATAACGTTCCCGTTAAAAACAGCAATCCGTATGCTACCTTGGTATGGTCTTAGAAAGGAATTTGTCATTTATCGAACATATAAAAATAGTTGGCGATAAAGCTAAAAGGAACTTTTATGCCCTAACTAGAATATCCAAAGCAA
Organism: Sesamia inferens; assembly: GCA_037179545.1. Lineage (NCBI taxonomy): Eukaryota > Metazoa > Arthropoda > Insecta > Lepidoptera > Noctuidae > Sesamia > Sesamia inferens. Next base: position 10,177,990 of record CM073951.1, on the reverse strand, counting down.
CTTGGGGTCTATCATTCCTAACTCTAAAACTATATATGGCTACCTACTTAGGATGTATGTGCTACGGTGCACCTGTTTGGGCCGATAGCGCCAGCATAGGGGCGGCACGGCGTAAACTGCTTCAAAGCCAACGTTTGGCATTGATACTTTTATGCAAGGCGTATAGAACAGTCAGCACTGAAGCCTTACCGGTATTGGCAGGTGTACTGCGACGTGCTTCAATGTACTAATCCGCGAGGGGGGAGGCCATGGACACTAATTTTGTTACACAACGCTACCTTAATAGAATTTCTAGATTATTTAAATTTCAGACTGAAGTCTGGGAGGACCTCTTATCCGAATGGCAAAGTAGGTGGGAAAATTCCATAAAGGGCGTCGGCACCTCCATCTAATCTTTCCATCCGTTGGCGATCGGCTGGCTAAGACATGGCTGGAGGTTGACCACTGCGTTGCCCAATTTCTCACAGGTCATGGCAACTTTAAAAGTAAACTGTATTCTTTTAAACTTGTTCCTTCGCCTTTGTGTCAATGTTCTACATCGAACTGTGAATTTGAACAGTCCGCACATCACATCTTATGGGAGTGTATTCTTTGGCAGAATGAACGCAATATTATGTTGGATAGTATACAAGTTACATCCGGAGTCGTTTATTATACGGAACTAGTAGAAACAAGAACCAATTTCCGTGCGTTCAGGCGCTTTTTCCATACCTATTATTGGAATCAATTGTAACAGCACATACCTACTTAGGACCCATTAACTTAATCACATTTTATTCCGCGGTGCTTGGCAATCTGGGCTTCTCCCAGTTGCAATAATGTCCCCTTGTGCCGATTGGCCTAGTTCTGTTCTGTCTCCTGCTTGTGGCAACTCGTTCATGGGTCAATGTATACACTTTTACAACAAGCTTCCCATGGACATTCGAAACTTACTCATTAAACGATTTAAAAGTTAGGTAAATATAATATACGATAGAAAGGCCAAACTTTTCAAGAAGGGTTATTATTAAATCACTAATTACTTATAAGACAATAAATCTTGGAACTGAGCTGCTCGCTCTGTATGCCTAGTATGAGTTTTCATTACGAGATTCGAGCGTCGATATCGAGCGCGTTTGGCGCTCTCAATAGTTAAGAGTTCTTACAACATTGAAACGGGCCAATCGATGAGTCAAACGCGCTCGATATCGACGATCGAGTTTCGTAATGAAAACTCATACTAGGCCTACTGCTAAGCATTGTTATTAAGCAATACGCATAATTATGACATTTTATACACTGTTTTTTTTAAGTCACGTAAATGATTGTAAACGTTTTCATTTTTAATGTTTGGACTTGAAAAACGACGATGATCCCTGTTAGGAAATGCCGGCTCCATGCAGTTAAAAAAAAATGTCGTGTAAAAGTGATCAGTGATCCTACTTGCTTAATAAACGATTTCATTTCTATTCATTTCAAAAAAGATACATTAATAAATAGCAATATTATTTCAATGACGCTCTAGCAGCTGATTTTCTCATAATATTCCTTATCTGTTGACCTATTTAATGTTATATCTGCCATCTGTTTGCTATTAACATTTACTTCTAACCTCAGTAGGAAAAGTAGGTAGGTATGTAATTGAAAACATACTTGCAATGTGTAACAGAAACCATATTGCCATCGGTAAGCTCTAAAGATAACACGGCTGGTTACTTCTACCGACTACATATATTATTCTACTATACTTACATAGTAAAAATAAAATTCTCTAAGAATTGATAAGAAATTTACAGTTTTACGTTTCCTTAAATTCAAATCATAACAAATGTGTCACCGCTCTACGTAGGTCAATAACTTTCCATGTTACATACTTGACAATGACAATATCTTGACTGATATTGTGTTTATTTCAATTTGAAAATTTCCGTTTCTGTTATCTATGTATAAAAAATCTCTCAGTTCCCAAAGATGTACAAATAAGATTAAAAAACCCTTCCAATATTGTATGATGACAAGCCGTGCCCTAGGTAGGTATGTGTATATATTCTTTCGTGTATTTATACTTTGCATAAGTACAAAAATAATCTGTATACAAACATTGAAATGTCAAATGATTTTGGCAGGAACCCAACTTGTTCGACAACACAACACAACAAAACAATTACTCTCACTGTCACTTTTTAAAATTACATCGAATTTCCACATAGAAAAACTGTATAATTTTTGACAGGTCACTTGGGAAAATGGCGCGAATGCACTATTATGGCGGTTTTTGTTTCGCGCGCAAAGGAACGTGCTTATTCAGCCACGCGCGTCTCTCGACTGGCTTTGTAAACATTATCAATGCCGTATTTATATTTTTGATGTTTGATAATTATTTATGTGTCGTACGGATTATGACAATTATGTATCCGAAATATATTTGCTACATATTACGTACGTTGCTAAAACCATATTGTTGAGTCAAGGTCATTTCTGGAGCCTATTTTTTATGTGAATAAATAATATGTAGGTAACCAACGAAAAACTAATAGTAAACAACCCATATTGGTTACATATTCATCTTCTGACTAATGCGTTGAATTACAAATACAGTGGCGTCGATTCCCTTTTTTACACGCTTTTTTATTAGCTTCACTTGTATGTTTGCTTGTTTGTTTGTCCGTTTCTAACTCAATTTTTTTTCAACCTTACCTTACAATAATTTGTGCAAAGTATTCTTAGTTTAGATTTAGATTTAGTTACTTGGGTAACGCATCGTTACGAATTTTAGCAGTTGTTATTCTGTTGGGAGATCAAGAAAAGTTTGGTAAAAACAAATGAGCACCACTTAAGCGTTCGTGTTATCCGTATATTATTTAAAAAAAGAATATCGAACTAAAAATATAGATTAAAAACCTAAAAAAGACATGCTTTTAAAGAATATCAAACTAAAAAGTTAAAAATAATGTTAAAATATAATTTATGACAATAGTATATAAACAGTACTATTAACTAGAGAAAAAAGCGTGATTCGCTTAATATACAAAAATTATGGCACAAAGCGCCAAACTTTTTGGTTTGATATTCTTTAAAAGCACGTTTTTTTAGTTTTTTCAACTATATTTATTCACAAACTAAACTAAATTCAAGTTTAGTGCATCTTTTTCTTTCTATTTCATTAGAAAAAGGAAGACAGAAGATAAATATTAGCTTACTTTTGTCAAATTAGTCCACGCTTACCGTGAACTGACGTATTTTTAGTAGCTATATTTTTAGTTGTCTAAACTGTCCACGGAGTATCCTAATTTGACAAGACTAAACTGGAGATTCACCAAGTCGTTCCAGGGTAAATCTAATAATTAAAATAAATTAGTCAGTGCTTGGGGTTTCACTGTGCGATCGAATCAGGAATGAGGAGATTCGCAGAAGAACGAGAGTAACCGAGATAGTCCGTAGAATTGTACACTAAAGTGGCAGTGGGCTGGGCACATTGCCCGTAGGACTGCTGCCAGATGGGGCCGACGGGTTCTCGAGTGGCGACCACGCACCAGAAGACGCAGCGTGGGTATGCCCTCGACAAGGTGGACCAACGACCTAGTGAAGGTCGCGGGAAACCGCTGAATGCGGGAAGCGCTGGACCAGTCGTCGTGGAGAACCTTCGGGAGGCCTATGTCCAGCTGTGGGCGTCTTTTGGCTGAAATGATGATGTTTTAGCATAACGAGGTTTAGCATTGTTTTCCTTATCAGTCTGGCTTTCATATTACGTCAATAATACTTATCGGTTTCCATGGTGATAATTTGATTAGGTTATTTATTCACGGTCTAGTGGTTACATAGAATGCAAAAATATATAACATAACATCACGCCTCTAATCCTTGAAGGATTTAGCAGAGATATTCATGTATATTACGTACATAGCCGTACGGAGGGCGGGGCCGAGCAGTTGTGTTGCGATGTGTGCCGGGTACGATGCGCCTAATGTTGTTGTGTTGGGTCGTAGAGGGTCTTCAGATCAATCTCCCTTTGGCGCAGCATCGTTGGTCGTGTTGTTGGGTTTAACATTGCATCACCTCGCTCTACTGCCGTCTTCCTTCATATTCGCTCAGTTTTTCGGAGTGAATAGGCTCTTAATAAACTAGCGCGCTTTACCATCAACGATCGCATTACTGCACTATGAGGCGGGATTGCGGTCAAGCGCTAGTTTAAAATTATTAAAAAAAAATATATATGATATTCATACTTCATATTTATGTTCTGTAATTTATATGGTGTACGTTATAAAGAGTATTCTAGACAAAGATACTGTTATATTTGTTGTGGATAACGATATCATTTTAACCCACCAACACTCACATCTCAAGAAATTACGTCAGCACTCGCGTGTAGACCTTTTTGCTCACGTTTATGAATAAATGCAAGTTTTACCAAAAAATATTAATAAAAACATATTTTATCGAATAAAATATACATTAATTATTATACAAAATATATATTCAAAAAGTTAACAATATTTAATTTAATTTTTTATTTTAATTTAAGGTCATAGCAATTAATTTGTTAGTCTTCTAAGGCAAACAAAAAAAAAAACTTTGAACAAAAATCTTAACTAAGTACCTATAAATAAAAACTGTTATTTACAAAAAAAAAAAAAAAAAAACAACCAACTTCCAAAAAACAGTACAAAGTGAAAAATAACTAATTTCGAAAGTCGATGTCTTCGGTTTTTGTATATTAGTTTTTGACACCGACTTCCGAAATTAGTTATTTTTCACTTGGTAGTGTTTTTTCGGAAATCGGTCGTTTTTTTTGTAAAAAAGGTTTTTATTTTACACTTTTAGGTTAGACTGGATGCTGAAGCTAAAATACTTAATGAAAAAACTTACAAACGCACTTGTTGCCCCTACGATTTTTGAAAGTTCTCCTTGATTTCTCTGGTCTTCCACCATCAAACCCTGATGTCCTTAACAAGCGACCACCTTGGGAATGTCTCCTTTCCAGCAGAAAAAGAATTATCAAAATCGGTTCATAAACGACGAAGTTATCCGCGAACAAACATAAAAACAAGCATATATATCGGTCGAATTGAGTAATCTCCTCCATTTTGAAGTCGGTTAATAACTAATCTTCATTATATACGCGAGCTTTCCACACATCACATAGTGTACAACTATGCTCGGTACATAAAAAATTTTGGCAGCAAATGCAGCTCTTTTTAGTCTTGCGATTTTTTCGTCTTGGCCAAACCGCGCAGAAACCAATTGCTTTTTCTTTTTCTGTAACTCATATTCTGGTACAAAAAAAGTTTCAGTACTTGCTGAAGAGGATATGAAATATTTTGTAAAGTGCTTCTTTTTTGAATATAAGGCAGTGTTACTTGCAGAGCTTTCTCCCTTGAGAATTTATCTCAGATTTTACTGATGTGGATATTTGTAAAGCGAACTATATCAGTCAGCATTTCTTCACTCACAAAGAGGATAAAACACACACACACTATAGTGTTAGCATTTTTAGCCACTGGTTGTTTTTCGACAATGATGTGAACTTTTGTTCTCACATTGAAACGAGGTGGATTATACTTCCATTTTTTTTTTTATTAATTTATAAACCAGCGCTTGACCGCAAGCCCGCCTGATGGTAAGCAGTGACGCAATCGTTGATGGTAAATCGCACTAGTTTATTAAGAGCCTATTCACTCTAGCCTTGAAGACACTCAAATTGTAGTCCGACGGAAACACCGCCGCCGGCAGATTGTTCCAGTCCCTCGATGTACGCGGTATAAAGGAGGAGGCGAAACGCTTCGTCCGGATCGTAGAGGTGTTAACAACATAAGGGTGGAAACTCGCCGTACGACGGGTCGTCCGATGGTGGAACGGAGATGGGGGAATTAAATCGTGCAATTCCCTCGCACACTCCCCAAAATGTATCCTATAGAACACTGAAAGGCTGGCTACTCTGTGCTCTAGGCTTTGGAGAACAACTCGAGTTATTTTGTACACTCATCTTTGCTAACGTAACACAACTGCTAGTTCCAATGAGGATTGTTCGGTAATAGTGGAATGATAACTATGTTCACTGCCTCGAAGGCTTTAAATATCATCGGCTCTAAAAGGCGGGTCCTCAATGTCTTTTAAATCTTTCTCCATCAACCATGCCAAAATTTGTTGATCCCTTCGATTACATCCATCTATAATAGAAATAAATAATTGATAACTATTTCAGAAATGTAAATTATAATATTATATAAAAGAAGCAGTAAATCTGTCGCTAAGATAAAAAATAAATAAATCATGAGTAAAAAAAAGAACTTACTTTGATACTCGCGCGATGAGCAAAACGCCGCCTGAGCATAGGGCGCAACAAACCACCTCGTCTGAGTTACTGGCGCGCACTGGCGATTGGCGAAAAGTGAACTGCATGCAGGGGTGGGGGACGGAACGAAACTCAGCTACCAAATAATAATAATAATAATAATAATAATAATAATAATAATAATTTATTTGTACACTTTAAAAACACACATAAGTACACAGGATCAAAAAAGTCTGTACAGGGAGTCACTTTAAAAGGCGAACTGATGCCTCCTAGGACTAGGACAAAAGCCTGTGTTTTAGGAGCCAGGGTTCCTCAGGGTATGAGACACAAATGGTATAAGGTGACGTGCAAGTACTTATATGAACACAAATACAGAGAATGCAAATAGAAAAGGACAACAATAATAATACAAAAACAAATACGCCTTAAATAAAATACAGTATTGGAATGATACTTAAGAGACAATAGTAATAAGATTCTCGGTTTCGTCGTACGTTAACTTCTGCAACCAATCTGTAAGTTTCAGTTTAACTTCCCGTTTAGTCAGGGAGTAAATGGGTATAGATTTTTGAACTTTATTATATAATCGAGAACTAGTCGCTGCATACTGTCGGCTGGCAAACATAGAACGGCATTGAACTATTTCGCATACAGGAGTGCCTTTTCGCCTTTTAAGTTTAGTGAGATCTAGATTTAGGGTGGAGTGTTTCCGCAACGTGGCGCGAAGCACAAAAAGCTGTCTCACTGTCAGCACTTTGGCCTCTGAATAAAGTTCGATGGTGGGAAAATCCCTGCGTTTAAAGAGGATGACTTTTAAAATCGCCCTTTGCGCTCTTTCGATTTTAAGTAAGGAGGTTTTGTAGGTTCCACCCCAAGCTGGGATACAATATAAGAAAATGGACTGGCAAAGACTCTGGTAAACCATCAAAGCTATATCGGGATCAGCTGAGTGCCTAAGTTCCTTAAATATATAAATTAGTTTTCTGATCCTTGTACATAAGGCTTCGATGTGGGGTTGCCAGCTAAGTTTGTAGTCGATATGGACCCCCAGATATTTTATGTCAGTGACCAAGGACAGTAATGGGCAACTGCAATTAGGTGCCCCACCGGAGCAAATATGGGCTTTAATTAGACCTGATTCCAGTGGAGGGTTAGAAGTGTTGGGTAACGAAAATCTAATGACTCTTGTCTTCGTAACGTTAAGGGTAAGTAAATTCTCAGAGAGCCACTCCATCACAAACCGGAGCGAAAGTTCCGCCCTCCCTCTAGCACTGTCCCAGTCAGTATCATAAACTATCAACGCTGTGTCATCGGCATACGAAAATATGTCGCAATTTTGTATATGTGCATGACACAGGTCATTGATGTAGAGTAGAAAGAGGGTGGATCCAAGGATGCTACCCTGCGGAACACCAAAGCTGATAAATTTATCATCACTTCTTGTAGAACCGATTTTAACCCGTTGAGTGCGATTGGAGAGATAATCCTTAAAAATGTCCAGTGCGAGGCCACGAATCCCAACATTTTCCATTTTCGAGATCAAGATGGGAGCAGAAACCGTGTCGAATGCCTTGGATAAGTCAAGGAAGATACCGTAGCATTTCATACCTTTGTCAAGTCTGTTAACTAAGGCTTTAGTAAGGTCAACAACAGCATCCTCCGTTGAGATTCCGGGTCTAAAACCGTACTGATTGTTGGCAATGATTTTGTGCTTAGAGAGATACGCGACGAGGCAATTGTTAAGTATCCTTTCGAGAACCTTAGATAAGGAGCTTAATACGGAGATTGGACGGTAATTTGATTCGTTGGCTCTGTCACCACTCTTGAAAATTGGGTGCACGATTGCTTTTTTGAGGACGTTTGGAAAAACTCCAGTATCAATAGCACGATTGAAGATATGCGTGATGGGTAGTGCGAGAATAGATTTTGATTGTTTCAGTACTTTAGCTGATATGTTATCATAGCCAAATGAACGTATATCAAATGAACGATGTACGTACCTACTAATGATTTTGACTAAATGGGGCGTGTTTTGAATTTACTGTCAGTAAAATGCTCATAGCGCGAGTGCGCGTGGTTTAATAAAAGTTGCTAATTTGATTAATATAGTAGCGAGGCAAACGCTGTGACGTCATTGTGTAATATCGGCACAAAGACAGAGTGGTTTTGAAAAGTGAGGATTGTGGAACGGTCACTTAGCTTTGAGACATGATTTAATTCCCCCATCTCCGTTCCATCATCTGACGACCCGTCGTACGGCGAGTTTCCACCCTTACGTTGTTGACACCACTGCGATCCGGACGAAGCGTTTTGCTTCCTCCTTTATACCGCGTACATCGAGGGACTGGAACAATTTGCCGGCGTCGGTGTTTCCGTCACATTACAATTTGAGTGTCTTCAAGGCTAGAGTGAATAGGCTCTTAATAAACTAGTGCGATTTACCATCAACGATCGCATCACTGCTTACCATCAGGCGGGATTGCGGTCAAGCGCTGGTTTATAAATTATAAAAAAAAAAAAAAAAAAGACGCGGACCAGGGCACTTCTCCGGGGCGAAACTGTCGGTTTGCCTATATAAATTGTTATTACCAAGATTGGCGGGTATATTTACACTTCGTGCTTTAATTCAAGACTTCACCTACAAACTGGAGCCCTTACCATCACACCAAGATGGTGACAACCCTGACTTCGTCATATTAGTTACTAGCAACCTGCCCCGTCTTTGCACGTGGACAAATGATATAGGTACTTCCTTCCTTAAGATACGGGGGCCTTCAATAAAAATAATATCTACTGTGCCACCCACCAGCCAATATCTGAATCTGCAAGATAAGATTTGTTGCACATGGTAGCTACAAAGATGGTTGTTAGTTGTTCAATACCGTGTAGTTTTTTACATCCGCCGCTGATAGCAGCGTACGAATATTGGTATGTGAATCTAATGTAGGTACACGTATATACACTATGTTAAGAAAACCCTGTTCGACCCGTGAAGGTGTTGTTAGGTATCGATAACTGATTCTACTAATGCATACGAAACCGGGCTAAACTTAAAAATAAAACCCCTAAAAAATAATATTATTTCGCAAAAAGAGATAACTTAATAAATGTGCATTAACCACCCATCCGCGGGCGGCGGGCGGCAGGGCACGCGGCACGTGGTCGCATCGCTATTCGCTCATCAGTCATAATAATACCGGTGTTGTCAATTTTTTAAAGATTACCAAATTTCGGGGAAGTTGGAATTAATTCGCGGGAAAAAAAGATTATTTCAAAATTCATTTGTATTGGTACTATGATGATTGCGTAAAATTTTATATTATATTTGGTCATGCGTTTACCTAACCTTTATTATCCTTATGGGTCGGACAGGGTTTTCTTAACATACTGTACATAAAGGGTGTATCTGACATCGACGCACAAACTAGTACCATGGATCCAGTACGTGATTCTGAACCCTCCAGTGGTGGAATTTTACGTCGGTTTTTCATGATTTAAAAAAAAAATGTAGCTTTTTTTCTTTAAACTGTTCATAATTGCTATACTTTTATAACCCAATAAGATTTTAAAGTAAAAATTAATTAATTCGCTAATTACACAAAAAAGCGCAATGAAAACAAAACTTGAGAAACTATCTTATCAGCTGATTTAATAGAGTTCATATCAGGGATCAACGTCATACTTTCAAACCCGCACAGCGGCACGCTTGCAACGTTCAAAATCCGAGCTGACACATTTTTTTAAACACTGTGAATTCTGTAACCGTTCATTAACGACATAAATGACTATCATAATATTATTAGTGGCATGCGGTCCAGCCTTTTCGCGAAGTTTGCTTTACTATGTCAGAATTCAGATACATAATGTACAACATTTATATTAATATATGAGAGACCTGAATATAGTTTGTTCAGAATAAGCAACTGAATAGATTCCAAACATTTTTACACCATGTTATATTTTTTCACAAATACATTTAAACATTATTACAGTATGGTTACGTTCTACGCAGCTTACGCCTGCGCATCTTCGCGCTCAGTTGACGCCACAGGTCAATGCACCCGGCTCGCTCGTACAAACGGAGCGTGGACCATATTTTTGTTGGGACAACCAAGTAGGATAACAAGCTCATAACTTTGTGATTTTTCATCATATCTATTTGAAATTTTGTACATATAGCATAGATAACAGAAGTCTCGAACTTATTTTGGGGCTAGCTCAATCTGTGTGATTTATCCGTATATATACCTACATACAATATGGAAAGGAAACCCTGTCCGATCCGTAAAGGTATTGTTAGGTATCAATAACTATTCTAATTGATACAAAACCGGCCTAAACTTAAAAAAAATCCCCCTAAAACAATTAATATTATTTCGCAAAAAGAGGTAACTTAATACATATGCGGTAAGCAACCCTTCCACGGGCGACGGGCGGCAGGGCCGCCGGCTCGTGATGGCATCGCTATTCGCTCTTAGTAATATCGGTGTTGTCACTTTTTTAAAAAATACACAATTTCGGGGAAGTTGGAATTAATTCGTGGGAAAAAACGATTATTTCAAAATTCATTAGTATTGTTTCTATGATGATTACTTATGTAAAATTTTATATTATATTTGGTCAAGTGTTTACCTAACCTTTATTATCCTTTTGGGTCGGACAGGGTTTTCTTTACATATTGTAAATGAATCAAACACATTTAACCTATTAGGAAATAAGCTGACATGTGTTTCATATTTCATTCAAATCGGTTAAGCGTTCAATTCAAATCATAAATATCTTAACATAAATAAACTGTTTACATTTGTAGGAAGTAGGATTATTACTTTTATGAAAAACGTCTATATAGAAAAGGTTGTTACGAGTAACATTCGTAAACAACTCGTTGCCTAGCAACGGTTTGCTTATCTCCATTCTTTATCCAATTTGGCTTTTTTATAGTTATAAACGCATGCTATGGCTTCTGTAATTGAAGGAGCACACGAGAGCGAAGAGCCTTCCTCTATTATTGTAATTTTTTATCGTATTTGTGTATCCTTTGTTGGAGATTCCAATTAATAAATGTAAATTAATAATGTAATAAGAATTTCCGAACGCACATTTACATATATCAATTATTTTTTTAATCATGGCAAGTGCAAGATTTAGCCGCCGTTTACACGAGAAAGTGACAGTGGCATTTATTACACAGTGATGCAATCGTTGATGGTATAGCACGCTAGTTTATTAAGAGCTATATTCATTCAAAAAACTGAGTGAATAGGGATGAAGACGGTAGTCGAGCGAGGTGATGCAATGTTAAACCCAACAATACGACCAACGATGCTGCGCCAGAGAGAGATTGATCTGGAAACCCTCCACGACCAAAGTCCCGACACAACAACATTTGGCGCATCGTACCAGGCAAGCTGCTCAGACCCGTCCTCCGCACCGAGAAAAATTACACTACATTTATACTATATTTACGGCTAATTCATTGCTCCAAACATTCGTAAAACGCTTCTGCTCAACAAAGTAAATAACGCAATGGATATCGTTGAGCTGTCAAAATGAAATGATAGTGTGATATGAAATTACTCTGGAGGGCAAGAGTGCACTTCTGTCAAGCCCTCCGGAGTAAAAAGGCATGCTATTGTAATATGCGATAGTCACATTATCTCTGATGGTACACGCGTCCTTTGTACCGAGCACACTTCATTATCTTATCTTTGCACGTACTTAAACATTGATTCTAATTCGTAATAGGAATAACATTGCACAGAATAAAACAGTCTTAGCACAAAAACTATCTCACAAAAAGTCTTAATTACTTTTAATTCCTATTGGGGCGCGAGTCGTTAGCTCGGGAATGTTTCTAGAGGTGGTTAATATAACGCCTAGCGCCATTCAATAGCACGCTATTTCCTCGTAGCGCATAGCGCACGCTAGGTAGGTGGACGTTACGACGCTATCACGCTATGGCGCTATGAATGAAATTGATTGAATGTCATCGCGTTTGAGCGCTATGGACTACTGACGCGTATGTATGTTTGTTGTCGCAGCACGCTATTTTCATCGCGCGCGATCTTGCTTGTTAGTGTCTGTAAATATTAGTATAAAATTCTGTTGCAAAACGAAGTAGTGACGATTAGTGTGTGCAAAGGTAACTCTATGTTTAATCGCAAAAGTGGTGGTTTGCCAGTTTGGAACTTCTTTGAAAAGTCCGCAGACGGCAGGAAGACTGCTATTTGTAATTATTGTCGCCGACAGTTGTCCATTAAAACTACTATAACCAATTTAAAGGCTCACTTAAAGCAAAAACATATTACAGCGTATATTTTTTAATTGTTCTTATTTAGAAAACAATTCTCCATTAAGATCTGAAAATGTAAATAATGTAGTTTTATAGCACACGGTTTGTGTAACGAAGAACGATATGTAATGTAACGTGCTACGAAATCTAGCGTGTTGCAATAATTATTATCGCGCCTGCTGGACGCCTACGTGCTTTCTTATTTCTAGCGCGCTATAACATAGCGCGCTAGAAATTAATAGTTTATAGTCTGTAGCGTGCTATTGTTTTATAGCCGTTTTGAACAACTCTAAATGTTTCACCGCCAAACGTCAAACTACCAGCGCCTCTAGCAGATGGCATAGACAACGCACTTTCGGGTTGCCACGCTATTGATATAAATAAAATCCTTGTTTTGGAGTTATTGTTTAATTTAAGAGTGGTGGAATGCGCTCTCAGTAGGTCAGTAGGTAAATTAGAAAATTAGAAACAGTTGAGCAATACATTGTAGAAGTTATTTTAAAATGACCTAATGGTAGGATTACAGTAAGACTCCGTGGCGTAGCGGTAGCGAACGCGGCCGCTGCACAAAGAGGCGCGGGTACTATTCCCGCGCAGTACAAATATTTGTATGCATGAATATGAATATTTGCACTGGACTGGTCGTGCCTCGGAAAGCACGTTAAGCCGTTGGTCCCGGTTGTCATACGAACATCTAATGGCTGTCGTTACGGGTTGTTGAAGCTCTCAAAAGTCCAACAATATTGGTCTAACTGCAATGCTTCGATATCGCCTTCGGGTTGTGGAGGTCAGACGGCAGTCACTTCACGGAAAAATGTCGTGGTTTAGCCCACGGTTGATTTCAACATGAATTATGTAATCAAATGTTTGTATCAATAGCTTGATAATTTAAAAGAGTGTCCATGGAGTTTCTTGCCCGTTCTTCTCCATAGGTACCTACTCTTTGGAATGGACGACTAGCTTCATTTTACTGACTGACCGACCTTCTGTCAATTCAAAAGTGCCTGTAACTGGTTTATTTGAAATAAATGCTTTGATTTGATTTGAGCCAAAATCAGCAGTTAGGCTGGTAAAGCGGGCCCCAGACTCCAAAGCTGAAAAAGCTTCGGATGCAACTGGGATTCTTAATGGATTGCAGTAAAATACTGGGCCAGCGTCAATTTTCATATGTCACTATGGCGCCGATTCCCTTGCCTTCTTCGTCGAATCGATTCGCCTGCCTTAGCATCAAGTTCAGTATGTCTTTTTCTTTCTATGTCATTATGAAAAGGATAGAAGATAACATTTTAGTTTAGTCCTGTCAAATTAAGGTACTCCATAGACAGTTTAGACGTGATTAAAAAAATTGGTTGTCTGTAGAACTCCGTCTACTGCCGATATTTGAACGTGACAACGTCTATTCGCTCTAGGGGTGGGGGTAAAGTAGGCGTGGACTCCGTGTGGCGTCAGATTCGGCCGTTACGGTGTTTTCGAGAATGACTCCTCCGTACCAATTTAATAGACGTTGTCACGTCAACTCCTACAGTTTTGTGATACCCTGGTACTTTGCACGTCCACAAACTATGCACAATAAAACCTCTTTCATGTATTATGGTGATTTGGTAATGATGAATGAGCTTTTTTATTGTTTCGATTTCTCCTACACTTTTATGCTACCCTGGTACCTTGCACGTCAAAAAAAGTAGGTGTGGACTCCGTGTGGCGTCAGATTCGGCCGTTACGGTGTTTTCGAGAATGACTCCTCCGTACCAATTTAATAGACGTTGTCACGTCAATATGGCAACTAAAAATACGTCAATTTATATCAGGCGCTGAGTAATTTGCCCGGATTGAACTAATATCGTTTATACTTTTCTTAAAGCACTGAACTTAAATTTAGTTTAGTTTGTGAACTAAGGAATCAGGACCAATGTCCAAGTTCTATTGTATTATATTTTTAATAGGACTAAAAAAAACTAAATAGTCCGTCAGTCAGATCTCCAAAAAATACTATACACGAATTTTTTTCTTTTTTCATATAAACAAAAAATTAAGACGACACAGTGCACAGTGTGACGTCACTGCACGCTACACTTTTTAGCGAGGAGTGACGTCACCAGCCACCACTGCTGATCTTTGATGCCTTTTATATTTGTCAATTTATATTGATTTGATATAACAAAATATACGTATCCAATATTTTTCTATACTCTGAATGACGGACTAAATATAATCATTTTTTTTTCCCAGGAAATCCCTGTTATACCAAATAAAACTAATATTGACTATTCTGCCTATGTCAAAAGTGAATTGTAAAATATCTAAATTAAAATAAATATTCTCATGTTTCTTTAAATGACGCTTGTACACGCCATGTCGTTAAAAATGTTGCCATATCATTTCTACTAGTAATGTAATTAAAACTCGACTCATTACTCAATGTGAGGAAGTTTTTGTCCCATTTGTGACAAATCACACAGATTGAGCTAGCCACAAAGTAAGTTCGAGACTTGTGTTATGGGATACTAACTCAACGATACTATATTTTATAATAGATACATATATAGATAAACATCCAAGACCCAGGACAATCGGGAAAATATCGTTTTCTATCATGACCTGGTCGGGGATCAAACCCGGGGCCTCCACGTCGTAGGCAGGCGTGTTGACCGCTGCGCCACGGAGACCGACAAAAATGTTGCCATATCATTTCTACTAGTAATGTAATTAAAACTCGACTCATCACTCAATGTGAGGAAGTTTTTGTCCCATTTGTGGCAACATTATGTGCTGATTATCTTACTACTCTTATTCCCTACCCTCCTTCCTCCTCCTAATGTAATATTATAAATGCTAAAGTTTGCAAGAGGATCTATGTTATAAACCACCTCTGTGCCAAATTTCAGCCAAATCCGTTCAATAGTTTTGGAGTAATAGAGCTATAAACATCAATTCATACATTTTCACAAATTTTCACATCCATACTAATATTATAAATGTGAAAGTGTGTTTGTTTGTTTGTTTGTCCTTCCTTCACACCGTAGCTAAGCAATCAATCGACCTGATTTTTGGCATACAGTTAATTGAAAAGATGGAGAGTAACATAGGCTACTTTTGGTCCTAAAAAAACATCAAGTTCCCAAGGGAGATTACTGGAATATTTGTATGTGTACACCAAATATATCCTTACTAATATTATACATCGGAAAGTGAGTTTGTTTTTACCACTTTCACGCCATAACTCCTGAACCGATTGTTTTGAAATTTTGCAGACGTAAAGTTAGAAGTCCGGATTAAATAATAGGGTACTTTTTATCCGGAAAAAAATTGATATTCCCGAGAGATACCTAAAACGCGCGATATAACCGAAGTTAACGCGGGCGAAGCCGCGGGCGGAAAGCTAGTTTATTATATTAATAGCCTATTTAAAAGAGATTGAAATCTAAGAAGCACGGCTATGATAATAAGTGCCACGTGTATGAAACTAGTTAAAGTTGTTGTTAATTACTATTTATGTTCAAGGAAGCAACGTTTTTATACCATGAAATCCTTATCTTAGACTTAGAGGTAATAAAAAGTACCGAGTTGTTTGATGCAGGTGGTGTTAACAGATTTGCTCGTTTCATTTTACTTATATGATTATTATCTGTCATTATATTATAATTCGTCGTGGCCTAGTGGTTAAAACACAGTATGAGAGTGCGGGGTCGATTCCAGGTCAGGCAAGTACCAATGTAACTTTTCTAAGTTATATGTACTTTCTAAGTATATCTCGGATAACTGACTAACTAAAATAATGAATGATTAAAATCCGAAGGAAAACATCTTGCAGAAACCTGGACTTTAAGTCTGAAATCGTCAACCCGCATTGAGCAAGCGTGGTGATTACACTCAAACCTTCTCTGTATGAGAAGAGACTAGCAGTGGGACGATAAAAAAATAATGAATGAAGATATACGTTTTAAAATGTGCCTGTACTGTAAACCTTTTTTTTATTATTAATAATTATAAATTAGTGCTTGACTGCAATCCCGCCTGATGGTAAGCAGTGATGCAATCGTTGATAGTAAAGCGCGCTAGTTTATTAAACCCATTCACTTAAAAAAACTTAGTGAATAGGAAGAAAGACGGCAGTTGAGCGAGGTGATGCAAATTTATAAACCCAACAACACGGCCAATGATGCTACGCCAGAGGGAAATTGATCGGGATGGACCATGATCAAACTCCCGACACAACATCATTTGGCGCATCGTACCCGGCAAGCTTCACAACACAACTGCTCAGACCCGTCCTACGCACGGCTTCTCCAGACATCGCGCTGGAACACGACGAATCGCTTGGCGGCAAGGCTTTCTCTGGTGGGTGGTAACTTCTGCCAGCGGCCGATGTTATGGCCTACCACCGAGAAAATTACGAAATACACACCGAAGCTTGGCGTCGACGTGTCGCTCGTGCGATAACCAACAACTCTTCTCGGCTGTTGGTGACCACTTGTCGCCCAAGCAGACACTTTGTGTAAATTATTGTCATCAGCACTGCTCTCAAAACCGTGACGGAAAACAACGTGAGGAAACCAGAATATCCTAGAGCCAAAACTTTGAAGACATATGTTATCTACCGACTTGCACTGGACCCATGTGGTGGATTACGGATCACTCTCTCATCATCAACATCATCATCCTCGCGTTTATCCTGGTTGCATCCGCGGCTTTCGCGTATCGCGAGCCCGGGGTCCGCTTTTTTTGAAGTGAAAATTCTTTACGCACGCTTGACATGGGGAGTAAGCTGGCGAACGCGTGACGTAAGCGTTACGAAAAGTGATCGGGCAAGGCGAACGGAAGTTAAGTGGGGGATATAAGCACAGAGGCGCCCGAGGCCCGAGCTTGGTACTACAAGGTCTACAACGAGTTTTTTTTTTTTCAATAAAAGTAGAAGATCTATGCAAAAATATTAATTTACCAATGAAACCATGAAATAAATTTAAATATTTATAGAAAACTAGCTTTCCGCCCGCGGCTTCGCCCGCGTTAACTTCGGTTATATCGCGCTTTTTAGATTTCTCTCGGGAATATCAAATTTTTTCGGGATAAAAAGTACCCTGTTATTTAATCCGGACTTCTAACTTTACGTCTGCAATTTCAAAGCAATCGGTTCAGGAGTTACGGCGTGAAAGTGGTAAAAACAAACTCACTTTCCGATGTATAATATTAGTAAGGATATATTTGGTGCACACATACAAATATTCCAGTATTCTCCCATGGGAACTTGATGTTTTTTTAGGACCAAAAGTAGCCTATGTTACTCTCCATCTTTTCAACTAACTGTATGCCAAAAATCAGGTCGATTGATTGCTTAGCTACGGCCTGAAGGAAGGACAAACAAACAAACAAACACACTTTCACATTTATAATATTAGTATGGATTAATATATGTATATGGATATGTATATGGAGCGAGAGAAGTTTCACTTCAGTCGTGTGGTCATAAGCACACTCGTATTTTATTTTTATTAATTATATACTAGCGCTTGACTGCAATCCCGCCTGATGGTAAGCAGTGGTGCAATCGTTGATGGTAAAGCGCACTAGTTTATTAAACCCATTCACTTAAAAACTTTGTGAATAGGAAGGAAGACGGCAGTTGAGCGAGGTGGTGCAATATTAAGTCCAACAACACGACCAACGATGCTGCGCCAGAGGGAGATTGATGTGGAGACCCTCCACGAGCAAACTCCCGACACAACACCACTTGGCGCATCGCACCCGGCACACATCGCAACACAACTGCTCAGACCCGTCCTCCATACGGCTTCACCATGCCGGAACACGACGAATCGCTTGGCGGCAAGACTTTGTCTGGTGAGTGGTAACTTCTGCCGGCAGCCGATGTGGCCTACCCCATTCTCCATCATCCATTTCTCCTCCATTTCGCGCGATCTTTAGCATCCTGTGTTAATAGATTGTTGGTACACTTGGCATCTCTTACAACCACAAGCCAGCATTTCTTTGGTCTACCTCGCTTGTCCAGCCCGGCGGAGGCACCATGGCAAGACATTTGTTATCCACGTCACACGGTCCACTTTCTTTCTAAGAGGAAAATTCTGAATTTCAGTAGTTGGGTCCTTATAAGGTGACGAGTATACAGACACTTTGTTTTCTATTTAAAATGACGTAAAAAGCAGGACACAAAAAAACGCTTGTTGCATATTAACACTAATTAACACAATGGTCCACTGGAAGGAATAAATGCGGAAACAAAACCTATTACATGGAATACGCTAGTAGCTATAGAGGGTAGGTGATTTGTTAAAAAGTGGTAAAAGAAAATAATCCATTGGCTTAACTAGGGATTTTGCGAGTGGGAGCCATGATCCCAGCTATGAATCGGCCGGCCAAGGTAAGGTGTTTCGAAAGTCACTTCTTTTACACCAAATCCCTCCATCTAGAGCACAAATCCTGAAGTTTCTGGTTCTTTCCTGAGTGTGCTCAGAAAAGGTGTAGATAAAATTTATTTTAGCTTTTTGTTTGAAGACAGTTTGCGGTTTAGGTAAATGAGGATGATTTTTTTTTATACATATGTTACGTGGATCCACAGCATTTTAGGGTGACGACGCCTATGGAAATATCTTTTAATTAATGACAGGAATGCTTGATTTGAGTACTCTATAGACGCCTAAGAGGCAATGCTTAAAATATCGATATTATAGGGAACCGGTTTTTGGTGTGATGCGTAATCGAACTCAAACTAAAAGTACTAATTTCAACTAAACCATTTACATGACATACGGAACTGAAACGTGGTCGCTCACAATGGGCCTCATACGGAGGCTCAAAGGGCGTTGGAAAGAGCTACGCCCGGAATTTCTCTGATCCGCAGAAGAACCAAAGTCACCGACATAGCTCTTGGAGTCGCTAAAATTATGCGGGGCACATTGCTCGTAGAACTGATGTCCGATGGGGCAGGAAGGTTCTGGAGTGGCGGCCATGTACCGGAAAACGCATTAACCATTTACATCGCATTTGTGAAGTGAGAAAACATGATGCTAGTTGCACATACCCAAAGAGAAGAAGGTACTATAAGATCTGGCTTCTTTAAAAGAGGACAAAGAATTGATTATGTAAAAATCTCAACGTAAAATGTTAGGTGATGACCTCTTTCGGTCTCGGCGGAGCGGAAGGGTGTGTCAGACTTTTACTGACTAAAACGTACCCATGTTCCTTCATTTGCCTGTGGCCACGGTATCCCTTTTGAACAACCCGTGGCCCTATTGAACCACAGTATCAGTAGAATTGCGTCTTATTTTGACACTTCGTCAACCTTCATTGCGTGGTTTATGTAATTGAGCAGACACATTTTTCGAACATATGAAGCAATTGATTAGCATTACACAAATAAAAAAGAAAAACGACGCACTAAAATAGCATTTTTACAAACAGCATAACTCTCAAAACAGACGATCTGTAAATGTATACAATTACGTACGAAAGTACTAACTTTGACGTCATTGAAAAAGTTTATATCTTTTTAATAGTTAATTAACATAGCTACACAATGTTATTTCTTGTTTATACGAAACCTGAATATAGTTTGTTCAGAATAAGCAACTGAATCGATTCCAATCATTTTTACACCAAGTTATATTTTTTCCCAAATATGTATAAAGGGTATCTCTGACATCAACGCACAAACGAGTACCATGGATTCAGTGCATGATTCTGAAACCCCCACTGGTGGAATTATTCGTCGATTTTTTCCTGATTTAAAAAAAATAATATGCAGTTTTTATCACTTTAAACCGTTCATATTGCTATACTTTTATAACCCAATAAGATTTTAAAGTAAAACATAATATATTCGCTAATTACAAAAAAAAGCGCAATGTGAACAAAACTCGAAAAACTATCCTATCAGCTGATTTAATAGAGTTCACTTCAGGGGTCAACCAAATAAGATATTAAAGTCAAAATTAATTATTTCGCTAATTTAATAGAGTTCACATCAGGGGTCAACGTCATACCCACAAACACGCGCGGCGGCACGCTTGCAACGTTCAAAGGCCGAGCCGACCATTTTCTTAAACACTGTTATTTCTGTAGCCGCTCATTAACGATATAAATGATTATTATAATTTTATTAGTGGCATGCGGTGTAGCCTTCTCGCGAAGTTTGCGTTACGATCTCAGATACATCCTGTATGTATTTAGAAATTATTGCAGTGTGGTTACCGACCTGACTGACGGACTAATTAGTTTTTTTTAGTCAAATACCGTATTGCTATACTGTTATAACCCAATAAGATTTTAAAGTAACAATTATTTCGCTAATTACACACAAAACAAAACTCGAAAAAATATCTATCAGCTGATTTAATAGAGTTTACATCAGTGATCAACGTCATACCTACAAACTCGCACGGCGGCACGCTTGCAACGTTCAAAGGCCGAGCCGAGACTTTTTTTAAACACTGTGAATTCTGTAACCGTTCATTAACGACATAAATGACCATAATAATTCATAGTTTGCGTTACGATGTCAGGTACACGCTGTAGTATGATTGTATGGATAGATGGACCTTTGTTACTTTTTCACGCAAAAACTACTGAACAAATTTCAATGAAATTTGACACACAGGTGGTTAATAGACAGTATTAACATATAGGGTTAAGTTAACAGTGATGGCCAACAGGTAGCTGTCCCGGGTCTGTCTATTTGTGTATGTGAGATTAACTGTTAGTAAACGAATCCACGTTGTGGTGGCCTAGTGGTTAAAACACCAGCCTCTCAAGTATGAGTGTGCGGGATCGATCCCAGGTGAGGCAAGTACCAATGTAAATTTTTTCTAAGTATATCTTGGATACCAATGACTGATTACAAGATGAAGGAAAACATCTTGAGGAAACCTGGAGTTTAAGTCTGAAATCGCCAACCCGCATTAAGCAAGCGTGGTGATTACGCTCAATCCTTCTCCGTTTGAGAGGAGACCTGTGCCCAGCAGTGGGACAAAATTCAAAAAAGTTCACTCATCCTCCATAGAAATCCTCCGACCAGATAGGTGTCATGTCTGGCAGGCACTTGCCCAACTTTTGATGTTGGGAAAAAGTAGAATTCGTGTGATGTTAGTATGACGCGTTGTTCTATGTCGCGTTTGTAGGTACCGCTACATTAGTGATGTATTTGTTTATATTATCTAGTTATGATCAAATAGAGCAATATAATCATGTCTGATAAAGCTCTTTAAATAAAGACCATAACATCGGCTGCCAAATATTATTGTGTCGGGAGTTTGATCGTGTAAGATCTCCAGATCAATCTCCCTCTGGCGCCGCATCGCTGGTCGTGTTGTTGGGATTTACATTGCATTACCTCGCTCAACTGCCGTTTTCCTTCCTATTCATTTTTTTTTTTTTTTTGTGAATTGTCTTAAGAAACTAGTGCGCGATTGCATATCTGCTTACCATCAGGCAGGATTGCGGTCAATTACTAGTTTATAATTAATAAAAAATAAAAAAAAATATCAGGCGACCCATCGTTTAAAATTATAAAAAAAATTGTAATTGTACAGATTTAAAAACTTACATTTAGTTTGAATGCATTTGGTTCATGATTGTGATCTTGTATATGTTTTGATAATATTTCATGCTGTTTTTCGTCGTTCAACTTAGTAATAAGTCTAGAGTTACAATTATATTCGGAATTCCGGCGCAATTCACAGACCCAATAATATTTACTATCATTTTCTCGATATTTCTCATAAACATAACCCTTCACAGTTAACTTAATTCCGCCTTCTTTGGTTTTAAAGGTATGCACTGTATTTTCCATTTCTAATTATTATTTACTCCATTTATACGATTAAATCACAACTTCTTCATAATACACTTAGTGACAAAACAGTTTTAAGATACCTTCCACTAAGAAAAAAATAAAAATAATTTGTTCTACCTACAATAAAAAGTGCATTTCATTTTACTTAATCCATTGCTTGAAAAAACCGACCAAGTGTGTGTCGGACACGCGCACGCAAGGTTCTGTGCTTGTATCTTTAAAAACTATTAATGTTTATTCTATGAATATTTAATATGAAGCAAAAAACGGCAAAAAAAATCACGTTTGTTGTAAGGTAAAAAATAAAATATTTAGGGGGGCTTCCTGTATATATATATATATATTATTTTTTATTTTTAGTATTTGTTGTTACAGCGGCAACAGAAATACATAATCTCTAAAAATTTCAACTGTCTAGCTATTACGGTTCATGAGATACAGCCTGGTGACAGACGGACAGACGGACAGGGAAGCCTCATTAATAGGGTTCCGTTTTACCTTTTAGGTACGGAACCCTAAAATGATACACTAACACACACACACACACACCCTCACCTTCGATCACACTGACACACACAGGCCCTCCCACACTATACGAGAAATATACGTACGGAGATGGGTCTGAGCAGGGGTCTGGGTCTGGGTTTAACATTGCACCACCTCGCTCAACTGGCCGTCTTCCTATTCTCTAAGTATTTAAGTGAATGGGTTTAATAAACTAGCGCGCTTTACCATCAACGATGGCATCACTGCTTACCATCAGGCGGGATTGCAGTCAAGCGCTAGTTTATAAATATTAAAAAAAATATCTAAGCTATTAGTATTTTTTTATTTCATTTATTTTTTATTCTAAAAATTCAATTTTCTTTCGGTACACCACTTTTTACTGTTCTGTAATTCGTCATTGAAAAAGAAGTGCCTCCTAGCACAGATATAGGTCATATAGGTATATAATATATAAAGAAAACCCCGTCCGACCCATAAGGATAATAAAGGTTAGGTAAACACATGACCAAATAAAATATGTAATTTTAAATAATCTATTTTCCCGCGAATTAATTCCAACTTCCCCAATATTTGAGAGTTTTTTAAAAAGTGACAACTCCATTTTTGACGGTATTATTATGAGCGATGCGATCGCGTGCCGCGTGCCCTGCCCCCCTTCGCCCGCGCATGTATTGCCTACCGCACATGTATTAAATTGCTCCGTTTTGCGAAATAATATTTATTTTTTTAGGGGATTTTTTAAGTTTAGCCCGGCTTTGTATGCATTAGTAGAATCAGTTATCGATACCTAACAAAAAGTACCTTCACGGATCGGACAGGGTTTTCTTTACATATTGTATTTTACTTAAAAAGAGGTCCATGCGTAGGATATATACAGTTAAAGTTGTATAAACTTCTGCGATACATTATTTATCTCTCGCCTTGGTATTCCATCTAAAGGTTGTCTGTTAAAGATCTCTCTTAGCGACAATACCTCCCATTGTATCAACCGTTGTAAAATCTTTATATTTATGTTCTGTAATTTATATGATGTAGATAAATTTCTATTCTATAAACATCTTAGTTTATTTTTATTGCTTCATATTATATCCGACCTAGCCGTCATGACTTACGGAGCCGAGACGTGGACGCTAACGGTCAGACTAGTCCACAAGTTTAAAGCCGCTCAGCGAGCTATGCAGCGAGCTATGTTGGGCGTCTCTCTGAAGGACCGCATCAGAAATGAGGTGATCCGACAGAGGACCAAAGTCACCGACATAGCTGAGAGGATTAGCAAGCTGAAGTGCCAATGGGTTGGTCACATATGCCGCAGGACCGACAACCGTTGGGGTAAACGAGTCCTCGAGTGGAGACCGCGTCTCGGCAAACGTAGCGTAGGACGCCCTTGGGCGAGATGGAGCGACGACATCAAAAGTGTAGCTGGTAGTGGCTGGCGGAGAATTGCTCAGTATCGAGCTTGTTGGCGTGCCATGAAGGAGGCCTATTTCCAGCAGTGGACGAGTAGAGGCTTATGATGATGATGATGATATTATATCCGTAAAATGAAACTCCACCTTCTTCTTCAGCCTATAGATGTCCACTGCTGAACTAAGGCCTCCCCCAATGCTTTCCACGTTGACCGGTCTTGTGCTGCCCGCATCCATCGGCTTCCCGCGACCTTCACCAGGTCATCGGTCCACCTTGTTGGGGGCCTTCCTACGCTGCGTCTTCCAGTATGTGGCCGTATTAATATTATACCTACACCGTATTTTTTTTTAACAAAACCTAAATATAGTTTGTTCAGAATAAGCAACTGAGTTATTGTTACACCATGTTATTTTTTTTCCAAATCAATTTAGAAACTATTGCAGTGTGGTTACCGAGAATACAGCACAGTTCACGGCTTCCCCCCCCCCGCTCCTCTTTGCAGGGGTGCCATACGTTCTAAGTAAAATTAACATGTTTTAAGTAAATTATACTACATTTTATTTTATCACTTACAGCTGAATTTACGAGTAAAGTACATAATAATATCTACTTACACTTGACCGTTACGACAGTCCAAAGCCTTTAAGTGTGATGGAAAATGTTATCACTAGTTAATTACAACCAAATAAAAAGAAATTTTTATACTCCGCAACGCTACAGGTACGGGCGGGCGTTAACCATATTTTTGTTTGGACAGCCAGGTAAGACAAGTTTTTTTTTTATGAATTATAAACCAACGCTTGACCGCAATCCCGCCTGATGGTAAGCAGTGATGCGATCGTTGATGGTAAGGCGCGCTAGTTTATTAAGAACCTATTCACTCTAGCCTTGAAGACACTCAAATTGTAATGTGACGGAAACACCGACGCTGTACGCGGTAGAAAGGAGGAAGCAAAACGCTTCGTCCGGATCGCAGTGGTGTCAACAAGGTAAGGGTGGAAACTCGCCGTACGACGGGTCGTCCGATGATGGAACGGAGATGGGGGAATTAAATCATGCAATTCCCTTGCACACTCACCAGAATGCATCCTATAGAAGACCGAAAGGCTGGCTACTCTACGCCTGTGCTCCAGGCTTTGGAGACCGTTTCGAGTTAAGTCTGGGTCGCCAATCAGCCTCTTCGCACGCCTCTCCACCGAATCCAAAGTGGCAAGGTGACATTTCGCAGCACCAGCCCAAATGTGGCTGCAGTACTCCACACACGAGCGGACGTGTGCTTTGTATAAAATTAGAAGCTACCCTGGTGTGAAGTACCGCCTGACCTTCGCCGTGTTCATAATTTTGTGATTTTTCATTATATCTTTTTGAAATTTTGTATATAGATTCTTTACTTAAATATACCTACTGGAGAAGTGTGTCAGGTTTCGCATATAAAAAAAATGAGGTGTTGGA
This sequence comes from Sesamia inferens, assembly GCA_037179545.1. NCBI lineage: Eukaryota > Metazoa > Arthropoda > Insecta > Lepidoptera > Noctuidae > Sesamia > Sesamia inferens. The sequence goes on along the minus strand of CM073951.1, from coordinate 10,152,250 downwards.
CCTATATGAAGCTGAACTGTCAAAATCAAACCTATACTTCGGTTAATGTGTTATGTAATTATGTACTCATGGCATCGTTATAGAAATTGTAAATAGAAGAATTATCAACAAGATGTCATTATTGTCACTCACAATTTTATAGCTATAAACAAACGTTTTAAGTTTTATTGCTATAACAACTCCATCAGGCGTTAATGCGATAAACAGCTTGACATTCCGAGCACGTTTGCAATGTTTAATGTTTGCTTAGATCACTGCCTCATAATGGGAATACTCCCAGGTTAGGCTTTTTATGGTCCAACTGCTGGGCACAGGTCTTGTCTCATACAATCCTTCTCGGATTGAGCGTATTCACCACGCTTGCTTAATGCGGGTTGGCGATTTCAGACTTAAAGTCCAGGTTTCCTCAAGTTGTTTTCCTGCCCCTTTTTATCAGCCATTGTTGTCTAAGATATACTTACAAAGTACACATAACTTAGAAACGTTACATTGGTACTTGCCCGAACTGGAATCGAACCCGCACACTCATATTTGAGAGGCTGGTGTTTTAATCACTAGCTACACAGACGACTGGAATGTGGGCAGTGTTAATAGGTTTCAAATATTTGATTCTAGGACAGGCTGGTTTCTTCCCGATGTTTTCATTCACCGTTTTGACATCAGTGGTGATGTCTACATCACTTATGATGTACTATGATGATATATTTTTGCACAAAAAACTTTATAGGTCGAAATATAATTTTTGTTAATTTTACATCAAAAACTCTATATTCTTCGGAATAAAGTTTAAAATACAGTAACCGTCTCGTATGTTTAAGTTAGGTGTAAAGACAGAACTCTTTTTGATACAGACGATACCTGTTTAAAATATTAGAAACAGAATACTCACATGTCAGCTTCTCCATCATCTTCTTTTAGCGAAGCTCTTCTCCAAATTCTCTTTAGTTTCTTCTCCCTTATGCTTCTAAATGCAGGCCCTCTTAGCTTGTGGATGAAATCTAAGACAGCCTCCGATTTTTCATGTTTTTCCACAGTTCCACGATCATTTTGCTCAGTTGCACGATCAAATTCCACAGTTGCATTATGATCTTCCACAGTTACGTAACTATTTTCCACAGTTGCATGGTCTTTTTCCATAGTTGCACTGTGATTTTCCATAGGAGAATGACTATATGCTATGATTTCTTTAACTTGAACTCCATTTTCTTTCGTTTTATTAGCTATTTGTTTCGTTTTATTTATTTCTTTATCTTTTATAATAATATCCCTGTCTTCCTTAATACAGTCAGAATCTTTGTCTTCGTCATTAAAATTTTCATACTTCGAGAGATTATTTGCTAGAACTGTTTCATTTGCATTATTGTGAATCTCCACATTGTCGAATGCTTTGTTGACGATTCCGAAAATAGTATTCGACATGTTTTGAACTGTAATTAAAGAAGAAATTATAATATTAGTGGTATCATCGGAGATGTTAGCAGTAATCAGAGGTGGTCAAGTGGTAAGGGTTATACACTGAGATATCAGTCAGGCGCATGTACAATGTAATTTTTCGAATTTACTTTGGGGCTAGCTCAATCTGTGTGATTTGTCCGCATATATTTATTTATTTATTATAGTGTTAACAGAATGTTGGTTATCAAAAACAAGCAGAAAATTTGCCACCACTAGACGGTTAAACTTTACATAAAACAAACTTAAATACTCATCAAAACGATGACCTAGTTGCTCACATTAATAATACCTTAGACGTAATAGTAGAGGAAACTTTGTTTCCAGGGTGTAATTGCTTATTAATTAAAATTAACTCAGAGATGGTTAGTTATGGCTATTTACAGGCCACCATCTCAAAACCTGGACATATTCCTAAATTCTCTGAGTGCTACACTAAGTAAAATATCCTATCATAAAAATATCATAATCTTAGGTGACGTTAATATTAATATAGCTCCCGGAAAAACCGAAACCCATGCACCTAAATGTCTGCACATTTTATGGACTTTTACCAGCTCATAATCACCTCACTTACTAGAATGGATCCTGCTTAGATCATATCATTATTAGGACAAAATCGCCATCTAAAACAGGCTATATTTACTCTAGAAATATCTTCACCTAGAAGAAATTTGCATACATTACTTTGAATAATTGAACATGGCGAGTCTTGAAAACGACAAGCGTGATATTTCTTTTTTTTTGTATAATTATAAACTAGCACTTGACCGCAATCCCGCCTGATGGTAAGCAGTGATGCGATCGTTGTGGTAAAGCGCGCTAGTTTATTAAGAGCCTATTCACTCAGAAAAACTGAGCGAATAGGAAGGAAGACAACAGTTAAGCGAGGTGATGCAATGTTAAACCCAACAACACAACCAACGATGCTGCGCCAAAGGGAGATTGATCTGAAGACCCTCCACGACCAAACTTCCAACACAACAACATTTGGCGTATCGTACCCGGCACACATCGCAACACAACTGCTGAGACACGGGTCTCAGCAGTTGTGTACGGCTTCACCAGACATCATGCTGGAACACGACAAATCGCTTGGCGGCAAGACTTTGCCTGATGGGTGGTAACTTCTGCCGGCGGCCGATGTTATGGCCTACCACCGAGAAAATCAATCAATTTTGACCCCGTTTTCCATTCCAGTGTTCTGAATGTCTCGTGAAAGTATTTTATTGATACTTTACAAACACTCATCAGCAGTAACATATCAAGCAAATTAATACCTAGAAAGTACAGTAACATCAAACCATGGGTAACGCCGGGTCTTGTCCGCTGTATACGACATAGAGACAGACTTCATCATTATTAGTAACTGTACTTACAAACGGTACAGAAACTTCTGCAATAACCTATTGAAAAAACTAAAAATACAACCGAGTACAACTTCAGAAAACGGAAAAGGAAAGCATACTACGCTTATATGGAAATTTATCAAAAGCAACATTTTAGACCAAAAAAGCTTAACACTCCACTAGATCTTTTATTACCTTACTGGGTGCAAGTATCAAAAGCAACGAATAATATAATTATGTAAACAACTACTTTGTTAATGTTGGAAAAAAAAAAGCTGAAAAAACCTTTTCAAGAAATTCAATTACTCTTCTTTCTTTCTTTCTTTCTTTCTTTTATGGCTTTGCACGGTTTGTGCATTTACTTAGCCAATGTCACGTAATGAATTATTCATATCGAAAAAGACGGCCGCGTGAATCGTCTTACGAGGGAGGTTTGAGTCAAAGTCATGATGTGGCCACTATGCTGCGATATTTCACTATTCTTTATGAATTATTTACTGAATACACTTTTTACTACATAAATCACGCAGTTTTATTTAGTAAACAACACTATAAATCATTTTAAAAGTCCAATGAAAAATGAGCGTGACACTCAGCTTGACTTTCCCGCCAAAACCTCCATTCAATTACTCAATATACGCCGGTGACGTATAACTCTCTCTGGGCTCTTTGTATTATTAGAAACAGGTGCCCACGAAGTGTTATGTTTGATAGATAGGCTAAAAGAAATTTGTGCTGTTGGGTTAACATCCCTAATATCGTACCTACTAAAAAGATTCAAACACCTAATTGCACCGCCACTAACACATATCTTCAACTTATGCCTAAGTAAAGGCTGTCGTGTGCCTTAAAAAAGCTGTCGTTAGCCCAGTTTTTAAAGCCCGGTTTTTCGGTTCGGTTTTCCCGTCAATGATATAGCATCCCGTTTTGAGAGTAATTTTATTTTATTGGGGAAAACAAACAATTGTACATTAAATGATAAATTAAAGTATACATTACTTTAAACTAACGCACAATCCACTACGTTTCCACAAGTTACTTAAAATACAAAGTCGGAAAGATAGTGCATGCATAAAATCTTAACCAAACTTAATCTAAGACTTAAAGTAGGTTTTTGTTACGAACTTTATTTCAAATCAACTCTTTGAGACTCAATCATAACAATGTATTTGTTTTTGAAAGTTATTTTTAATTAAGACAAATATAAAGAGTGTTTCTGACATCGAAGCACAAACGAGTACCATGGATCCAGTACATAATTCTGAACACCCCAGTGGTGGAATTTTTCGTCGGCTCTTTCATGATTAAAATGTAGTTTTTTTCCCTTTAAACCTTTCATAATTGCTATACATTTATGACCCAATAAGATTTTAAAGTTAAAAATAATTAATTCGCTAATTACACAAAAAGTGCAATGTGAACAAAACTCGAAAAATTATCCTATCAGCTGATTTAATAGGGTTTACATCAGGGATCAACGTCATACCTACAAACCTGCACGGCGGCACGCTTGCAACGTTCAAAGGCCGAGGAGACACTTTTCACTGTTCACATTGCGCTTGTTTGTGTAAAACAAGCGCAATGTGAACAAAACTTGAAAAACTATCCTATCAGCTGATTTAATAGGGTTTACATCAGGGGTCAACGTCATACCCACAAACACGCGCGGCGGCACGCTTGCAACGTCCAAAAGCCGAGCCGACACATTTTTTATAACACTTTTATTTCTGTAACCGCTCATTCACGATGTAAATGACTATCATAATTTTATTAGTGGCATGCGGTGTAGCCTTCTCGCGAAGTTTGCGTTACGATGTCAGATACACCCTGTATGTTCCTTGATTAAATGAGTGTTATAGTTCAATGGTGATAAAATCATTAAACGTTGAACAAAATACTAACAATTCGTTTTGAACCATCAGTTAGCATTTTCAACGCCTAACGTTTACGCATCAAACTAAGCACAGTAAGTTTCACTTAATCGGTTGTTATCACGTGATCAATCAACAGCAGATGTCGGTAATCCAAACTAGTGATAACTCATAAGGGCTGTTTCGTAATAACTGCGGTTATTGTTGATATACTACTTGTAGTTAAGATAGCAGTTTTAGATTATTAGTTTTAGAAGCCGTATCTACTTTGTGTCTCTAATTTTACACTACGTTATTTGTTATTTCCAACACGCGTTCAATATTTTTAAGTAAAGAATCTATATGTTGCAGTCAAAACTCTTAACCAGTCAAAAGTACTGTTGACTAACAAAATGAGTCAAAAGTACTTTTGACTGAACAGGTTGGTCAATAATACTTTTGACTAAAATAACAGTTAAAAGTCCTTTTGCCCAATAGAGCTGGTCAAAAGTACTTTTGAGTAAGTGATTCCGTCAAAAGTGGTTTTGACTGGTTTTATCAGTCAAAACTCTTAAAAAGTTAAAGTGGTCGATAAAAATAACGACAAAAGCATATATAAACTTTTATATTACTCGTTATTTGTGGAGAACGTGCTGATATTAGAACAAAAGGAGTGACTACGAAAAGAAAGAACGCTTTTTGGAAGAATTTCAGCAATCGAAGATACGAAAGAATGATGATCACGATGCATAAATAATGTGTAATAAGCAAAACAAACATAATTTGCAAGGTTCTCATTATATAATCACGAATTATGTTTTGGTTATTTAATTTCAATTAAAGTTAATACACACATCAAAAGTGTCTAGGGATCAACATATATTTTTGCAATAACTTTTCTCCTGATTGATATTAATTAAAATTTTCTTTAAGGATTCATCAAATAAAGTGTTTTCGTTTGTCACAGTAACGATAAACCAAGTCACCTTTGCATTAATAAAGAAATTTGCCATTTTCCTAATAAAGGGATATTTGACATTTGAACCACTAACACAAAAGTTCGAAAAAAAGACTGAAATAACAGTTTTCTCTAAAATTTTATTGGGTAACTTAAACAATTAATAATCCGTGTTGCTACCGCGAACACTAACAACACAAGAACATCGGTTTGGCATACTCAAAATGAGTTCATCCAAATCACGCTGTGGAATGGCCGCCCATGTTCGTTGCAACAACAAAAAAAGGTCTTCTTGCGACTGAATACCCTCCATATTCGGCAGAGCTCTTCTCTGTAGCATATCCCATGCATGCTCAATCGGGTTCAAGTCTGGCGACTGAGCAGGCCAGGGCAGGACATTGATGTTAGCTGCGGCGAGAGTCTGTCTTACAACTCTTGCGGTGTGCGGTCGTGCATTATCATGCATTAACTGAAATAAGGGACCGATTTGCACTTGTAGAGGAACGATGACGTCTGATACAATCGTCTCAGCATAAATTTGAGCGTTGAGGTTGCCTCTGATCCAAATCAACTCAGTTCTTCCGCCGATCCAAATACCCGCCCATACCATGATGGTTCCACCACTATAAGGATGGACTTCCTGGCAGGATTTTAATCGCTGTTGGCGTCCAGGGGTTCTCCAGTGTCGTATACGTCTTGTATCCGGTCTCATACCAAAACGAGAAATCATAAATTTATTACAAAGCCACATCTCAATCTCAAGAAATCCGCATAAAAATGCTTGATCCCTAGACACTTTTGATGTGTGTACTTATTTCAGAAAAGCGATTAACGTGATAATATAGGTACTGTGTTTTTATAAGCTGATTTTCTGATTATTAATTTTAATGTCAATTTTTAAGTGTATGTCTTCTTTGTATTGATTGTAATGCCAATTTTTTCGTAATAAACGATGTCACATTTAATAAATATCTTTTTATTCATATCTATCGAGTTAATAGTGCTTTCGACTGATGCTTTATTGCAGTTAAAACTACTTTTGACAAAGAGCGTCAGTCAAAAGTACTTTTAACTGCAAATTTGCAGTCATAATTACTAATAACCAATAATTTTCAGTCAAAACAACTTTTGACCAACCTGTTCAGTCAAAAGTACTTTTGACTAATTTTGCTAGTTAACAGTACTTTTGACTGGTTAAGAGTTTTGACTGCAACATATACACTATGTAACAAAAACCCTGTTGTTCCTTTTAGGGACATATAATTTTACCTACAAGCACATCATTAATGAAGTCATAATTAGAAAACAGTAATCATTGTCTAGTCGAGGGGTCACAATCAAATACCTATTAAAACCGACAAATTCGTTTTTTTTTTTTAGTTAAATAATTGGCGGGAACGTTCTACTATGTCTAGTTTCTTCATGTAGAATTGCAGAGCTAAGAAACCAGTTAAAGATTATAAATATTAATAATTAAACATTTAACGAGAACCCGTCGGCCCCATCGGCCGGTATTATTTTGGGAAAAAATATAACATGGTGTAAAAATGATTGAAATCGATGCAGTTGCTTATTCTGAACAAACTATATATATTCAGGTTTCGTATAAAGAAAAAATAATCCATACTAATAGTATAAATGTGAAAGTAACTCTGTCTGTTTGTCTGTTACGCTTTCCCGCTTAAACCTCTCAACCGAGTTTGATGAAATTTGGCACAGACAATCTTTAGACCCTGAGAAAGGACATAGGCTACCTTTTATTGAAATAAAAAAATTATAATTTTTTTTTAAACTTTTCATATTTTAACATCTTATAATTTTTTATAATTAATTTTACGTGTTTTTACAGATTCATGTCTATCATCATCATCATTTCAGCCGAAAGACGTCCACTGCTGGACATAGGCCTCCCCCAAGGTTCTCCACGACGACCGGTTCTGCGCCTCCCGCATCCAGCGGTTTCTCTTGACCTTCACCAGGTCGTCGGTCCGCCTTGTCGGGGGCCTAACCACGCTACGTATTCCGGTGCGTGGTTTTCACAGGGCGTTGTCGTCCCTACTTCTTGCGTGGCAAGAAATCATTTTTACTTTTTTGGTTTATGCCAATTCGGTTTTTTCCGTTTCGCTTTTTTACGGCATTGGTCCTTCTTTTTAGGTTGCTCTTTTCCTATTATTTTTATTTGTCATATCTTTATTATTTCAATATTTATGTACATGTCATTGTTAATATTATTTTACACTATTAGTATTTATTTCTGTCATTTTATATATCTACTTATATATTACATTTTATATATGATTAGACATACATTTGTTCTATTTTTATACAACCTACCTATTGGCAATTCTTGCCGACGACGGATGCTGGGTTGTACCGCCCCTCGTTTTGTTTCTGTCAATACTGATTTTTGCAACTTTGAGGCAAAACCGCTCCAGATACGGCCTGGAGTGTTTATCCGCCATGAGGTCGGCAATGGTTCTTTCTGTCAGCATTCTTCCAGTACTTACTTCCAGGTCGTATCTGTCGCGGTCATGCCTCGGGCATTCCAGCAGGAGGTGCTGGATGGTCTCCGTGGCCTGCGTGTCACACACGCAGGCTGGGCTATCCTTTAATTTAAACCTATGGAGGTACGCGGCGAAGCCGCCGTGACCCGTCAAGATCTGCGCCCAGATGGACGTCCTGTCGAGGCACTTCAGGACCTTGCGCGCGCGCACCACATCGGGGAAGAACATCCGCGTGACCCCAGCCGTGGCCCCGCCGGTGTACCTCCCATTCCAGACAGCTACTGTGCCCTCTCTCAAACGTCTCTTGACGTAAGAGACTGGACACCTGTCATACGCTGGGGCGACCCTGGACTGGGCCGCCGCCTGCCTAGCCAGTTCGTCGGCGCGCTCATTGCCGGGGATCCCGACATGAGCTTTCACCCAGAAGAACCGGAGGATTTTACCATTCCCCTCTTGCTCCCTGATATTCTTACGAATATGGGTAGCAAGGGGATGGTGCGTTTCCGGGTTTCGGATCAAGTCGAGCGAGGATCGAGAGTCGCTGAGCACCGCCGCGCAGTCGAAGCCTCTCAGGACAACCAGGTCCGTAGCCCTGGCTATCGCGAGCAGCTCCGCCTGAAAGACGGTACAAATCGGCTCCAACCTCATTCGCTTGGTCCGAATCTCGGACCCATCCCGCCAGTATGAATATGCCGCCCCGACCCCTTCATCCGATTTACTACCGTCTGTGTAAATCAGATGAGCGGGGAGCTGTAGCTGAGCCACAGTTTCGGGGAGCATATTCTCCAGACACTGATAATCAACATCTGGCTCACTGGCGGGGTGAGGGGCCTCCGTAAAGGCCCTACGCTCCTCCAGTTCGCGGGATTCCAGCTCTTCTATCGGACGTCCCCGTTTGCACTCAAACAGCCGGGCGACCTCCAACACTCGAAGATCGAGCGGGAGGAGACCCGACAGCGTGAGCGCTGCATTGAGCGACTCCGTGCGATGCGACTTGGCGATCTTCTGTGCAAAGCCCCTCTGGACGGTAGCAAAGGTTCTTTGCACAGAGATCTTCTCGGCGGCTTTCGCCAAGGAGCTCGCGCCGTACAGGATAGTGGGTTCGACCACCGCGGTGTATATCGTCCTGATGATCTCCGGACACAAGCCCCAATCCACCCGAGCCATCGCCGACAGTTTCCTATACAGGTTAGTTGCCTTGCAACTGAAGGTCAACTTACTGTCGACGATGACTCCGAGGATCTTGAGCTCGGTCACCATCGAGATGTCAACGCCACCCATCTGCACGACCGGAGTGTCATACTTAAGCTTCCGCGTCACGACCATCGCCAGAGTCTTCTCGGCGGAGAAGCGGAGCTTATTCATGACACCCCACTCGTGCACACAGGCTAAAGCGGCATTGGCATCCCGCTGGATCCCGAGCGCCGTGTGCCCAGAGAACACCAGCACGATATCATCCGCGAACGCCTGCACGTACGCGCCCAGCGCATCCAGGTTGTCCATCAGAGGGTCCAGCATCATGTTCCAGAAGAGAGGCCCACCGATGGACCCTTGGACACAGCCCTTGGACTGGGGCTTCCGCATCGTCTTCCCCGCGTAGCGCACGACTACGCTCCGGTCCCTGAAGTAATCCTCGACAAGACGTCTAAGATTACCGGGAATACCTTTCTCTATCATTCTGCACTTTATAGCAGGCCACCATGCATTGTCAAACGCCCCCTCGATGTCAAGAGAGACTATCAGGGCGATCTCCTTCTTGTGGAGGATGCCTCTGACGTGCTGCACCAGGTCGTACAGCGCGTCCTCCGTGCTCCGCTGCGGAACGAAGCCGTATTGCCGCGCATTGGACTTGGGCAAGAAGTGCCAACGGATTCGTCGACACAGGAGTTTCTCCAATATCTTGCCCATGATGGAAAGTAATCCAATGGGGCGATACGACTTTGCGCGGGCATAGTCTGGACGCGCCGGCTTCCTGAGCACCACGACAGATGCCTCCTTCCACGGCGCCGGGAAGCACGCCAGGTCAAGACACCGGTTCAGGATGGCCAGGAATAGCTGGATATCCTGGTTAATTGCGCGGCACCATATATCGCTCGTAAAACCATCCGGACCCGGTGCCTTCTTAGGGTTGAAGCTGCGCAGAGTCCGGACCAACTCCTCCCTGGTAATCGGGGCCAGTGCGTGGTTGCCACTCGAGAACCCGTCGGCCTCATCGGGCATCGGTCCTCCGGGCAATGTGTCCAGCCCACTGCCACTTTAGTGTTGCAATTCTTCGGGATATGTCGGTTACTCTCGTTCTTCTGCGGATCTCCTCATTCCTGATTCGATCGCGCAGTGGAACCCCAAGCATATCCCTCTCCATTGCCCTTTGAATGACTTTGAGCCTTCTTATAAGGTCCATTGTTAGCGACCACGTCTCAATTCCATAAGTCATCACTGGCAACACACACTGGTCGAAGACTTTTGTCTTGAGACACTGCGGTATTTCGGACGAGAAGATTCTACGTAGCTTCCCGAAAGCAGCCCAGCCGAGTTGGATTCGACGATCGACCTCTTCCTCTTTCATGTCTATACTATGTAGTAACCAAACGCAGTGTTCATTGGGTTCGTCGTGTTCCGGCATGATGTCTGGTGAAGCCGTACGGAGGACGGGTCTGAGCAGTTGTGTTGCGATGTGTGTCGGGTACGATGAACCAAATGTTGTTGTGTTGGGAGTTTGGTCGTGGAGAGTCTCCAGATCAATCTCCCTCTGGCGCAGCATCGTTGGTTGTGTTGTTGGGTTTAACATTGCATCACCTCGCTCATCTGCCGTCTTCCTTCCTATTCGCTCAGTTTTTCTGAGTGAATAGGCTCTTAATAAACTAGCGCGCTTTAGCATCAACGATTGCATCACTGCTTATCATCAAGTGGGCTTGCAGTCAAGCACTAGTTTATAAAAAAAAAGACAAGTACTAGTATAGACGCAAATATTAAGGTAGGTAGAGGCGCCGATTCTCTAGTTCATGAACTACACCAAATTTAAATTCAATGCATCTTTTTCTTTATACTTCATTTAGAAAGAGACAGAACATAATACGTTAGTTTAGATCTGTCAAATTAGTCCTCGCCTGACGTAAATTGATGTATTTTTGGTCGCCATGTTTATAATCGCGTCTAAACTAACTATGGAGTATCTTAATTTGACAGGAATTAACTAAAATGTTGTCTTCTATCCTTTTCTTAATGAAATAGAAAAAAAGCAGCATTAACAGGCCTTTCAAAGATTTTGGAATAATACATAAAGTCTTGATTAATTAATTATCTTGAATAGAACTATTTACTCTGTGATCAACAATCTGGGTTGAGGCCAAAAAGATCAACAACCAAGCAGTTTATAAATTGACAGGTCTCATTTGTCCTAATCTGGACAACGGCATGTTTACAATTGGGATCTTCTTAGACCTTGCCAAAGCTTTTGACACCATTTCTTGTTGCATCTTCTTCTTCCTATTCTTCAGCCTGTACATGTCCACTGCTGGATAAAGGCTTTCCACGTTGACCGGTCTTATGCTGCCCGCATCCATCGGCTTACCGCGACCTTCAATAGGTCATCGGTCCACCTTGTTGAGGGCCTCCCTACGCTGCCTCTTCCAGTACGTAGCCGCCACTCCAGAACCTTACTGCTCCATCGGCCATCGGTTCTACGAGCAATGTGCCCTGCCCACTGCCACTTAAATTTAGCGACTCGCAGAGCTATGTCGGTGATTTTGGTTCTATTGCGGATCTCCTCATTTCTGATTCGATCACGCAGAGAAACTCTGAGCATAGCTCTTTCCATTGCCCTTTGTGTGACTCTGAGCCTTCGTATGAGGCCCATTGTGAGCGACCACGTTTCAGTTCCGTAAGTCATCACTGGCAACACACACTGGTTAAAGACTTTAGTCTTGAGACACTGTGGTATGTTAGTAGTGGTAGTGTGGGCATATTATTGCCCAAACTGGAAAACATTGGAATAAGAGGAACCCAATTAAACTTACTTTCTGACTATCTTACTGATCGTCACCAGTGTGTGAAAATTGCTCAGCACAAAAGTTCTGATCTAAAAATAGGGGTTTCGGAACCCCTCAAGGTCGTATTTTGGGCCATACCCTTTTCTTCATCTATAGAGATCTATAGCTTGTCACTTCAAAACGGTGTCATTATGTCCTATGATGATGACACAGCTCTCGTATTTTCAGGTAAATCTAAAGATGAGGTTAATGCACTAACACAAAATGGCTTCAACGAAGTGTCTAATTATAACAATCATAATAATCTACTGACATTAAATTCAAATAAAACCAATTACATATTATTTACTATGATTATTAACCTAAATATTTATGCTCACAATTGTCATATGAGTATGTCCGTTGACACAGCATGCACTTGCCCTACATTGCAAAAAACTGACCATTTAAAATATCTAGGTGTCACAATTGATGATAATCTTAACTTCCGTAAACATGCTGACTTATTATGTAGGTATGTAAATTAATATACGATTTTAAAAAATTTCGCAGCATAGCAGATTTCATTTTAATTCGGCAGGTGTATATGGCTTTGTGTCAGTCCATTCTTACCTATTGTATTAGCTCCTGGGGTGTTGCCCCTAAAACTATACTTTTGCCTTTGGAACGAGCCCAAAGAGCAATCCTGAAGGTCGCTAGCTTTCGTCCTTTCAGATTTCCGACCCACCAGCTTTACAGTGAATGCAAAGTGCTAGCAGTACGTCAGTTATTCATTTTCAATATAGTAATACTAGCATAAGTAGTAGTAATAGTACTACAGCACGCCGATACTGGTTTTAGCTATGTACCGAAGAAACACCGGGGCCCCATACAGGGCCATCGATCGCACGATTCCCATGTAGAGCGCATTGCAAGCGGCTCTCGTCAAGATTGGGAAGCAACGTTGAAAGTGCCCCAGCCGCCCCCAACAACTTGGGCGCCAGCCGCCGGAAGTTGGGGCCGAAGTCCCACCGACTGACGAGCACCAATCCTAGGTACTTCATAGTATACTCGACAGCGATCCGAGCCCGCCCGACCACGATGCGTAAGCCCGCCGGGGACCATGAAACACCAAGGCCTCCGAGTTGTTGAGGCCCACCTACAGGCCTAGGCGACGTATACGGCCCACCACCTGTGGTAACAAGCAACCCTGACCCAGGAAGCATCGGTCTTCGTGGACCCCGACACGATGTGCTGACATCTCTTTGATGCGAGTGGAACACAACGCGCCAGTCCTTAATTGTCTTCAAGGCTGGAGTGAATAGGCTCTTAATAAACTAGCGCGCTTTACCGTTAACGATTGCATCACTGGTTACCATCAAGCACATGTTTATAATTATAAAAAAAAAAAAACATCAAACACAGATATTTACCTCTCAATATAAACGAATACACAGATATGCATACATATATCTATCTTGCAAGTCTTTTTAATCAATCCCAGGCCAGTACAGTTACTTATTCAAAGCACACAGACACAACATTTTTATTTTGTAGTATGTTTCAAAACAGTGTTATACACGAATATCGATGCATCAGAAATTAACACTTAACAAATAAAAAAAATAATTAAATATACTCTGTTCAACGGATACAACAAAAAGCAGTTCTTAACTCTTCAGTGTAACGTATTGGACTAAAATTAATTAATAACGCAAATTTAGTTACGAAACGATGTTAAAGTGATGAGCTAAAATGATTTCCATTAGTTAACACGTTCTTATTATAATAGAAGATCGAAATTTAATAAAAGTCACACAGAGACGTGCTCCTTTGCTGTTTTATTAAATACAGTCGATAACAAAATTCAATACACTTCAAACTGCCAATCGAGTCTGTGAATATCTCGTAGTGCTTGACCGCAATCCCGCCTGATGGTAAGCAGTGATGCAATTGTTGATGGTAATGCGTGCTGCAAAGAACGCTGCATCGGCTGCCGGCAGAGGTTACCACCCACCAGAAAAAGTCTTGCCGCCAAGCGATTTGTCGTGTTCCGGCATGATGTCTGGTGAAGCCGTACGGAGGACGGGTCTGAGCAGTTGTGTTGCGATGTGTGCCGGGTACGATACGCCAAATCTTGTTGTGTTGGGAGTTTGGTCGTGGAGGGTCTTCAGATCAATCTCCCTTTGGAGCAGAATCGTTGGTCGTGTTGTTGGGTTTAACATTGCATCACCTCGCTCAACTGCCGTCTTCCTTCCTATTCGCTCAGTTTTTCTGAGTGAATAGGCTCTTAATAAACTAGCGCGCTTTACCATCAACGATCGCATCACTGCTTACCATCAGGCGGTATTGCGGTCAAGCGCTAGTTTATAATTACTAAAAAAAAAAAAAAGAATTGTAACACTTAAGTGGCAGTGGATCGGGCACATTGCCCGTAGGACAGATGCCCGATGGGGCCGACGGTTTCTCGAGTAGCGACCGTCGATCTGGTGAAGGTCGTAACCTCTGGATACGGGAGGCGCAGGACCGGTCGTCGTGTAGATCCTTGGGGGAGGTCTATGTCTTTCGGCTGATTTGATGATGATGATGAAAGCGAGCTAGTTTATTTAGAGTCTATTCACTCAAAAAACCTGAGTGAATGGGAAGGAAGATGTCAGTTGAGCGAGGTGATGCAATGTTAAATCCAACAACAGACCAACGATGCTGCGCCAGAGAAGGATTGATCCAAAAGCAAACCCCGACCCAACAGCATTTGGCGCATCGTACCCGGCACACATCGCAACACAACTGCTCAGACGCGACCTCCGTATGGCTTCACCAGACATCATACCGAAACACGACGAATTACTTGGCGACAAGACTTTGTCTGGTGGGTGGTAACTTCTGCCGGCAGCCGATATTTTGGCCTACCACCGAGTTTTGGTTGGAATGACAGCAAACTCTACGCTCACCTCAACCAAGTTTTCACCGTGAGATGGTTACAAAGTGCTGAAGATGGGCCTCCATATCTCACTTCACTTTTTGGAGAGTGTGTGAGGAAATTGCACGACGTAATTCCCTCATCTTCATTCCATCATCGTACGACCCGTCGTACGGCTAGTATCTACCGTTACGTTGTTGACACCACAGTGATCCAACGAAGTTTGTTTTTTTTCGACTAAGGCATCTCGTAGTTGACCTTGAGAGGTCGTGGTCGTCGTTAAATGAATTCACAACCTCCAGCCAGCGGTAACTAAAATCTAAGCGACATCACGCTAAGGGCACCCTCTACCAGGCTACGAACTTCGGCTTAGAGCGTCGCTGGAGAGAACAGCAAGGGACGGCTGGATCTAAATTTTTATTATTATTTCGGTTTCATCAAACCGCGGTGTTTCCTAGTACTAGCTTTGAGAAGAAACGTCCGAAACAAACTCGGAGGTCATAGTTGGGAATTTATATTTACTGGCTCAGCGGCGGCGCGGGCTGGCCTTCATCGGACAAGGGATCCGGACGAAGCGTTTCACCTCGTCCTTGATACCGCATACATCGAGAGACTGGAACGATTTTTTATTATTTAATAAATTATAAACTTGAGCTTGACTGCATTCCCGCCTGATGGTAAGCAGTGATGCGATCGTTGATGGTCAAGTTCAAGGTCACTCTAGCCTTGAAGACACTCAAATTGTAGTCCGACGGAAACACCGCCGCTGGCAAATTGTTTCAGTCTCTCGATGTACGTGGTTAAAGGAGGAGGCGAAACGCTTCGTCCGGATCGTAGTGGTGTTAACAACGTAAGGGTGGAAACTCGCCGTACGACGGGTCGTCCGATGGTGGAACGGAGATGGGGGAATTAAATCATGCAATTCTCTGCTATCAAAATTGGCAGATATATCTAGGTTTTGGCGATATTACGTACATCTTATTTTGGTATGTGCCTTTTAGTCTTTTTCGTCCTTTAAGTAGCGATCCGCCCCGTGTGGTACCGGGCTTAGAATAGTACCATTCCACATCCTCCCGTGGGTGTCGTAAGAGGTGACTAAAGAAACTCTCACCAGGGAATCGGGCTGCAGCGCTTCTCCTGTGGAATGTCAAACTACTGCGATCCCCAATGGGGGTTATGGACATTCGAAACTTACCCATTAAACGACATAAAAACTATATAAAGGCCAAACTTTGCAAAAAGGGGTATTATAAAATCACAGATTATTTAGAAGACAAAAAAGCTTGGGACTGAGCTGCTCGCTCTGTTAAGCATTGTTATTAAGCAATGTGCGTAATTATAACGTAAATTATTGTAAACATTTTCATTTTTAATGTCTGGACTTGAAAAAAGACGATGATCCCTGAGTTTGTTTCGGCTATTTCTTCTTAGAGGTAGTCAGTTAGGAAATGCCGGCTTCGTCTAGTTAAAAAAAAAACATTTGACGTGTAAAAGCGATCAGTGATCCTACTTGCTTAATAAACGATTTCATTTCATTTCATGGCAAACCGCCCGCCAATCTGGAAAGCCTTGGGGGAGGCCTTTATCCAGCATTGGCCTCTATAGGCTTGTATGAGATTGCTGACGATACTGGGTTGTTGAAGTGAAGCACTTTTAGTACACAAGCACACTATTTATATAGCTTACTAATGACACTTCACAATGTTATTATACGTCGATTATTTCCACTATTCTATTATTTTTTTTTTTTAATAGTTATAAACTAGCACTTGCCCGCATTCCCGCCTGATGGTAAGCAGTGATGCGATCGTTGATGGTAAAGCGCGCTAGTTTATTAAGAGCCTATTCACTCAGAAAAACTGAGCGAATAGGAAGGAAGACGGCAGTTGAGCGAGGTGATGCAATGTTAAACCCAACAACACGACCAACGATGCTGCGCCAAAGGGAGATTGATCTGAAGACCCTCCACGACCAAACTTCCAACACAACAACATTAGGCGCATCGTACCCGGCACACATCGCAACACAACTGCTCAGACCCGTCCTCCGGACGGCTTCACCAGACATCATGCCGGAACACGACGAATCGCTTGGCGGCAAGACTTTGTCTGGTGGGTGGTAACTTCTGCCGGCGGCCGATGTTGTATGGCTGTACAAGAGAGAGAGAGAGAGAGACAGAGAGACAGAGAGCTCGTAAGAAAGAGATGAATGAACTAAGCAAGGCTGAAAAAGAAGTAGCGATTAAGCTACAGTTTCTAAACAAGTAGAAGTAATAGAGCAACATTCTTAACAATGAATATTATAGTAGGTCATGCATTCTTGTTAGGTCACATAATAGTGTTATGACAAAGCATTAATAACACGATTCTTGTAAACACAGCATTCTTTCACAATAATTCTAAATAAAACAAAACATGCCACTACAGGTTTTGAGTCATTACTTAGTTAAGTACATATTAGGGTATTTGACAAAAAAAAAAAAAAACTAATCAATCCGTCAGTCAGATTTCCAAAATGTACTAGACACGTATTTTTTGTTTTATCACAACAATAACAATTTACAAATATAAAAGGCATCAAAGATCAGGAGAGGTGGCTGGTGACGTCACTGGTCGCTAAAAAGTGTAAGATAAGATATTTTATTTGCTTAAAACATGTTATACAAGGTGATACAAAAAATATTTGACCGAACATGTTTTGCTTAGTACTTTTAGCACGCAAAATTATTACATTTGTTGACAAGTCATTGAAATAATAATAATATTGGAATTCCATTTAAAAAATCATTGATATTATAAAAGTTATTATTATTGAGCCATTTATATAATTTAAGTTTAAACAATTTACAATTTAACGTTTTACACATACTTGGTAATTTATTATATAATCGCACACACATAGCCAGTGCGTTTTTATTATATTTCGCTGATCTAGGCAGCTCATCCAGCACAAGTCTGTATTGATCACGCCGACTTCGAGAGTTTGTTTCCTGAGCAGTTTTAAATAATTCTTTATGTTTTTGAACAAACATGCATACTTCATATATGTAGCGTCCAGTGACGTCACAAGAGTTTTCAACGTACTGTGTCGTCTTCATTTTTTGTTGCTTCTTTACCCAAACCATTTGTTCCACCCGCTGGAGAACTAGAAAGAGCGGTGATGACTTAGTGATATCGGCTGCGACATACAAGCTATGGGTCGTAACTTCGAACCCCGCATTAATAAAAAAAAAAACTTTTTTTGTAAATTATAAACTAGTGCTTGACCGCAAATTCCGCCTGATGGTAAGCAGTGACGCAATCGTTGATAGTAAAGCGCACTAGTTTATTAAGAGCCTATTCGCTCTAGCCTTGAAGACACTCAAATTGTAGTCCGACAGAAACACCACTGCTGGCAAATTGTTCCAGTCCCTCGATGTACGCGATATAAAAGAGGAGGCGAAACGCTTCGTCCGGATCGTAGTGGTGTTAACAACGTAAGTAATAAATCATGCAATTCCCTCGCACACTCACCAAAATTCATCCTATAGAAGACCGAAAGGCTGGCTACTTTACGTCTGCGCTCTAGGCTTTGGAGATCGTTTTGAGTTAAATCTGGGTCACCAATCAGCCTCTTGTCACGCCTCTCCACTGCCACACAACGCTGTCATATGGGCTCCACATGAGGCAAAATACGCGGTAATGTTAGAGCGTATTCAAAATAAGTTTACACGATATCTATATCTGAAATTATACGGGGTGTATCCATTTTACCTGCTAATGTACCCCACGTTATTAGTGCTGGGCACGGTAGGATATAATGAGTTAAGGGTGAGGCGGAACTTCGCTCTGGTAACGAATTTGGTCAAGTTACTGCGAGGCCTGGAAGATAACCCTGGGGTTTTAGGTCGCATAGGCATATTTGTTGCGGACAAATACAGTATGTTAAGAAAACCCTGTCCGACCCGTGAAGGTGTTGTCAGGTATCGATAACTGATTCTACTAATGCATACAAAACCGGGCTAAACTTAAAAAAAAATCCCCCTAAAAAAATAAATATTATTTCGCAAAAAGAGGTAACTTAATAAACGTGCGTTATGCACACTACGCCGGGGGCCGGGCGGCAGGACACGCAGCACATGGTCGCATCGCTATTCGCTCATAATAAAAACAGTGTTGTCACTTTTTAAAAATTACCAAATTTCGGGGAAGTTGGTATTAATTCGCGGGAAAAAAAAAGATTATTTCAAAATTCATTTGTATTGATACTATGATGATTACGTAAAATTTTATATTATATTTGGTCATGTGTTTACCTAACCTTTATTATCCTTATGGGTCGGACAGGGTTTTCTTAACATACTATATATTTGGAGGCGGCGACGGTCATCACTACTAGCCACGCCAACAGCCAGGACCAATTTACTTGCCAGGACGCCTCTGGTCGGAGCGATGGCCACCATAAACCTTCTCCATACGAGGCTTGATATATGGACATGACACTTTAGTGAGTTCGCAAGAGTTCTTTTAATGACACTGCTATCCAGCATCCTAGTGGCGTTTCGCTCTGTTGCAGTCAGTTGAAATCAATTTGAAAATAGCTGCTAATCTATTCCTCCAAATGTTCGGAAATATGTTTGCTCAACAAACTTGTATCGAATAGTGTTGTTTTAAATTTTAATATTATTTTTTTAGTTTTATATTCTGTTGTTTAAATTTTATTAGATTTGTTTTAATTACATTTTATTTATTACATGTTTAAGTTTCCAAAATGTATCTTAAATGTATCCTTTCTGCCGCATTAGGTTAAGCAACCTGTAATGGTAGTAAGTGTATGATTAAATAAATAAAACTTTTACATTGATGTTTTTACAGAATCCATCTTCAGATATTAATACAAAACAACGTTGTTCATGATTATACCTTTATATTACAAACATTTATTGATTTTGAGGTTTTAAATCATTGACATATTTTAACCACAAAGTATTTACTCCGTGGTTGTAGCAATCTTTAGTTAACTTTTTGTTTACATGCAAATGTATAGGCGACAGCCCATCAAGCTAATATAATCCGTCAGATATTTATTTATTTCTTTATTTTTTGGCTTCGCACGGTTTGTGCATTTAGCTAATGTCACGTAATTATGAATTATTCATGTCGAAAAAGACGGCCGCGTGACCCGTCTTATGAGTGAGGTTTGGGGCAAAGTCATGATGTGGCCACTATGCTGTGATAGTTCACTGTTCTTTATGAACTATTTACTAAATGCACTTCCTTTACTACATAAATCATGCACTTTTATTTAGTAAACAACACTATGAATAATTTGAAAAGTCCAATGAAAAATGAGCGTGACACTCAGCTTGACTTTCTC
The DNA here is from genome assembly GCA_037179545.1 of Sesamia inferens. NCBI lineage: Eukaryota > Metazoa > Arthropoda > Insecta > Lepidoptera > Noctuidae > Sesamia > Sesamia inferens. The sequence goes on along the minus strand of CM073951.1, from coordinate 10,131,894 downwards.
GCCAAAACTCCCAATCTGTCAGATTTCTTTATTCGATTTTTACCTTTATCTATAAAGCATTAAGAGGGAACTCTAATAGTGCTTTCTCTATACAAACTTATTCCGCTGTTTTCTGCGTGGATAATGCTTTTAAAGCAAACATTTTTTTTTCTACAATTTACACTGTGATTATACGTGCCCCTATCATTTGATTATTTCAAAAAATTAATTAATAAAAGAAATACGATACTTCAAAATCGCGAAAATAACCCATTTTTAGCGTGATATTCAGATGACTATTAGACAAACGTGATAAGTTTTTGACAAAAAAAGAAAATAATAGAAGCATAAGTATATTTTTCCTCTAAATTTTGTTATAAAATTAATTGAGATCTGTCGTGTTTTGAAAAACAAAACAGCGGAATATGAAACGTCTTTTGGTCAACGTTTTTGTAGGTAAAATCAGCCTGAGCTGCAACTGTCCTTTTCACACTTTACCGGGAGAGGTTGGAAGTAGCGCGACGGCAATAGTTTCCTCAAATACCTAGTTTCCAAATTTCTCGGCACTATAGTCCCCTCTTAAGGCTTAATCTCGATTGGGAATATTTGACAGTTTCGGGTAGCTTGTGCTACACAGCTAGCGTGCAGCAGGTAGTTAGCTAGTAGTATGATTATTTAAAAACCTTCAGCCCTAACGAATGTATATACGAAATTTCATAAAATCGATTTAGTTACTTTGGAGAACACATTTTTGGTATATCTATACTAATGTATAAAGCTGAAGAGTTTGTTAACCACTAGTCCGATTTAAAAAAAAGTTTTTGCCTTTGATAGCCCATTAACCCAGGAAGGCTTTAGGCTATATAACATCACGCTGCGACCAATAGGAGCCGAGCATAATAGCGAACGAAATTGCGGACGGCCGCTAGTTGAGAATAAGATTAATATGCGACCGTTTTTAAAAATACACTCATATCATTGGTGTTTAATTAAAAAAAGTGAGTTAAAATAACTTTTGATATACTTACACTTAAACATAAAATTTTTCAAAAACAAAGTCAACTGTAACTTTACGATGCCACCACTTTAAAAAAAAATACATACAACTTATAACACACGAGCACAAATTTAAAAAGAACCGTTATAATCTTGTCATCAGCAAGTTTTCTGAGGGAAAAACGTTAGCTTCCGTGTTAGTTTTTGAACTAAAATCATTCTACAATACATAGCTGCAAATACGCCATTTGGTTGCATACAAAAACACGGGCTGTAATTGTTATGTAACAAATCATTATGAAGACAATCCATATCCAATACTATTGTTTTCATACGAATTATCAACATATTCCGGTGTGTTTAATTTTCTACTTGTATAGACTACAGCACATCAAGGTAAAACTATCTGTCAGATTTCTTTATTAGATTTTCAACTTTATCTCTCAAGCATTAAGGATCAAAGTTGATAGGGAATATTTGACAGTTTCGGGTAGCTTCATTCATTAAATACATTTTACTTGACTACAGTCACGACCAACAATGGCCTCGATTTTCTCCTTCACAAATTAAACTAATTTTAAGTTTAGGGCGTCTATTTCTTTTTATTTCATTAAGAAGAAAAGGACAGAAGTAAAATATTAGTTTAGGCCTGTCAAATTAGTCCGCGCCTGATGTAAATTGACGTATTTTTAGTCGCCATGTTCATAATCGCGTCTAAACTGTCTAACATCGGCTGTATCTAATATCGTAACGCAAACTTCGCGAAAAAAATATGATAGTCATGTACATATATCGTTAATGAGCAGTTACAGAAATCACAGTGTTTAAAAAAAGTGTCGGCTCGGCTTTTGAACGTTGCAAGCGTGCCGCCGCGCGTGTTTGTAGGTATGACCTTGACCCCTGATGTGAACTCTATTAAATCAGCTGATAGGATAGTTTTTCCAGTTTTGTCCACATTGCGCTTTTTGTGTAATTAGCGAAATAATTAATTATTACTTTAAAAATATTATTAGGTAATAAAAGTATACCAATTATAAATGAGCTAAATTGAAAAAAGTAGCATTTTTTTTTAATAATCAGGGAAAAGCCGACGAAAAATTCCACCACTGGGGGGTTCAGAATCATGTACTGGATCCAAGGTACTGGTTTGTGCGTTGATGTCAGATACACCCTTTATGGAATATCTTAATTTGACTCGACTAAACTAATAAGTTATCTTCTATCCTTTTTTTAAGAGGGAAGTCTAGTGGTGCTTTCTCTATACAAACGTATTCTGCTGTTTTATTGCTGATAATGCTTTAAGAGCAATCATTTTTTTTCTAAAATTTTACACCGTAATTATACGTGCCCCTATCATTTGATTTTTCCGAAACTTAATTAATAAAAGAAATATGATACTTCAAAATCGCAAAAAATAACCCATTTTTACCGTGATGTTCAGATGGCTATTAGACAAACGTGATAAGTTTTTGATAATAAAGAAAATAATGGGAGCTGAGGTATACATTTCTTTTAAATTTTGATAAAAAATAATTGAGATCTGTCGTGTTCTGAAAAAGAAAACAGCGGAATACGAAACGTCTTTTGGTCAAAGTTTTTGTAGGTTTTCGCACTTTACCGGGAGAGGTTGGAAGTAGCGTGACGGCAATAATTTCTTCAAATACCTATTTTCCAAATTCCTTGGCACTAGAGTCCCCTCTTAATGAAATATAATGAAAAAGAGACACTGAATTAAAATAAGTTTAGTTTAACTAGAAAATCGATTTTCTTATTAAAGTAAACTTATTTTAATAAAGGTTTAAAGTTTTGACATAAAAAAATATAATAGAAGCATATCTATAGGTTTCCTCTAAATTTTCATACAACAATAATTGAGATCTGTCGTGGTTTGAAAAAGAAAACAGCAGAATAGGAAACGTCTTTTCGTCAACGGTTTTTGTAGGTAAAATCAGCCTGAGCTGCAACTGTCCTTTTGGCACTTTACCGGGAGAGATTATACAGGGTGGGCCATGAATTAGTTAACAATTGAAAAAATCGTATAAAGAAAACTATTTGACATATTTTTAAAATAATTTATTTACAAGAAAGTTAATTATTTGGAATTTTTTTTTTTAAAATAACATCATCTAAATGTCCACCGTTTCGATTTTTGCACTCTTCTAAGCGAGCACCGAAATTTTCGAATAATCGTCGACAAAGAGACCGCGAGATCGCTGACATTTCTTCGCTAATTTTTTCCTTTAGTTCACGTAATGTTTTTGGTTTATGGATGTAAACACAACTCTTCAAATAACCCCATAAAAAGAAGTCTGCTGGGGTTAAATCTGGACTCCTGGGTGGCCATGGGATGTCGCCTCATCTGGAAATCAGCTTTTCTGGAAACATTTCTTTGACTACCGGCAGGGACTCGTTGGATGTGTGACAAGTGGCTCCATCTTGTTGAAACTATGTGTTACGATTGTAGCCAGCAAATTCCAGTAGCTTCGGTGCCAAGAACCCCCGTAACATTTTCACATATTCAACAGAATTCACAGTAACCGAACGGCCGCGAGAATCTTCGAAAAAATAGGGCCCAATGATTCCTTTTGCTGAAATTGCAGCCCATACCGTTACCTTGGGAGAATGAAGTGGCCTCGCGTGTTTAGATTTGGGATTTTCGCTGCTCCAATATCTGCAATTCTGTTTGTTTACGTGTCCGTTGAGGTGAAAATGGGATTCTTCGGAAAATAAGAGGTTGTGAAAATTATTGAATCGATCTAACATTGTTTCGGCATAGGACTTGCGCAAATTTAAATCATTAGGTTTTAATTCCTGTACTAACTGGATCTTATATGGATGTAATTTCCTAATTCAGCCGAACGTTTGCGCGTCGATAAATTTGGATCAAGTCGAACTGATGCAGAAACTCGCTGCACGTTCTCTTCGCACCGAGAAGTCCGTGGGCCGCCGGTTTGCTTCACGTTTAGTGTAGATCCGGTCTATTCGAACTTTTTAACCCATTTCTTTATTAATGGAGCACTCGGACACTGATTTAAATCGTGTAAGTCGTATTCAACGCGAAATAAGCGTCTCACAGTAATGAGCGAACTGTTGTTTAAATAAAATTGTTTCACACAAGCGCGCTGCGGCCCCGTGAAACGATCCATTGCGACTAAATTTCCGAGAAGCGAGCTAGTGGTAACGCCCCTCCCCGCTCCCCGCGCGGCATGTATTAGCGCGGGGTGTTAAGTTTAAATGTTAACGAATTCTTGGCCCACCCTGTATTTGCCGTCTTTTACTTGTTACTTGGCAAGAATCCTTGTCTCTCTTTTGTTTTTTCCAACAATTCACTTTTTTCCGCTTTTTGTTTTGCGGCATTGGCTTGGTATATGGGTTGCTCTTTTCCCACTGTGTCTATATACTTTTTCTTTGTCATCTTTCTTTTTATCATTATTATATACATATCTTATATGCTAGTCATCTTCTACTTCTAATACATTTCCATTCTTCTATGCTATCTTACTTCTATACATTCGCTTTCATGTTAGCTATTCTATTCTTGCCGACGGTAAATTGCTGGGTTGTACTGCCCTTGCAGTACAACCCAGCAATTTGCCGTCGCCATCGTCCTATTCCTCTCAATTGATTGTTTAGCCACTTTGAGAGAGAGACTTATACCGGGAGAGGTTGGAAGCAGCGCGACGGCAATAGTATCCTCAAATATCTATTTTCCAAATTACTCGGCACTAGAGTTCCCTCTTAACGACTTTCAAAGATCTCTATCTTTTCTTTTTTAAAAACGATGCCCCGCCCTAGGAATTACTCTTATATCGTGGATTCGTTTCATCTTCAGCCTTTTTATCGTCAAACTACTGGGCACAGGTCTCCTCTCATACAGAGAAGGATTCAGCGTAATTACCACGCTTGCTCAAATGTGGGTTGGCGATTTCAGACTTAAAGTCCAGGTTTCCTCAAAATGTTTTCCTTCACATTGTAATCAGTTATTGGCGTGCAAGATATACCTAGAAAGTACATATAACTTAGGAAAGTTACATTGGTACTTGCCTGATCTGGAATCGAACCCGCATACTCATACTTGAGAGACTGGTGTTTTAACCACTAGGCCACCACGAGGTCGATCAGTTTACAAACATTTAATTTCACATACACAAACAGACAGACCCGGGAGGACAGCTACCTGTTGGCCATGTCGCGGAATTTAGCCACTGCACGGACCGTGCCGTCAATTAATCGTCATCATCATCATCATCATTTCAGTCGAAAGACGTCCACTGCTGGATATAGGTCTCCCCCAAGGATCTTCACGACGACCGATCCAGCGCCACCCGCATCCAGCGGTTTCCCACAACCTTCACCAGGTCGCCGGCTCACCTTGTTGGAGGCCTACCCACACACACGTCAAGAAATAATCATAACAATCTTTTTTTTTCCACAAAACACTTTTCCCTGGGACTGTAGGTACCTGTACGCCACAAAAACTACTCGCTCGTATGAATTTCAACAAATCTGAATGAGTATTGTATTTCGTTCAGAGCCGACATGAATCATTTCATTAAACATAACAGCACATCACGCCAGTGTATACGGAAGGGCTCAGCAGTACTAATCTAGTGCTTGATTGTGATCCTGCCTGATGGTAAGCAGTGATGCAATCGTTGATGGCAAAGCACGATAGTTTATTAAGAGCCTATTCACTATAGCCTTGAAGACACTTAAATTGCAAGCAGCAGTCCTTCGATGTTTTCTCGGTGGTAGGCCACATCGGCTGCCGGCAGAAGTTACCACCCACCAGACAAAGTCTTGCCGCCAAGCGATTCCTCGTGTTCCGGCATGATGTCTGGTAAAGCCGTACGGAAGACTATATGTGCCGGGTACGATGCGCCAAGTGTTATTGTGTCGGGAGTTTGGTCGTAGAGGGTCTCCAGATCAATCTTGCTCTGGCGCAGCATCGTTGGTCGTGTTTTTGGGTTTAACATTGCACCACCTCGCTCAACTGCCGTCTTCCTTACTAATCTCTAAGTTTTTTTAAGTGACTGGGTTTAATAAACTAGCGCGCTTTACCATCAACGAAAACACTACAATCTAAGTGTCTTCAAGGCTAGAGTGAACAGGCTCTTAATAAACTAGTGCGCTTTACCATCAACGATTGCATTTATAATTTACTAGCGACCCGCTCCGGCTTCCCACGGGTACAATGCTGATACTAAATATACCTCAGAAACACTGTAAACGTTATATAAAAAACCGCCGCGAACGCCACACCGTGTACCGCCGCAAACGCGACGCCCTGCAATTTTTCTTATCTATATATTAAATCAATAATGTATTTAAGGTATTAAATTGGATAAGGATTAATGCTGTATTGATTAAAATCGCTTCCAAAATTAGTCGGTATATGTCGCTTGCGTCCACTGCGTAAGGAGCCTGCGCATGCGATGCAATGCGGCATGTATTTTTATTTTAATTTTATGATATCTTTTGAATGGAATGTCCGATTTGAATGATTCAAAAAGTAATCATCAGGTATTGAGACGGTCTTGAATATTAATTTATTTATTTGGATAAAAAATTGTAAATGGTATGGATAACACGGTCTGATTTTGATCGGCATTTCTATCAATTTGTTAAATGTAAAAAGTAGTTATAGTGGCGTAACTACAATAGTTATACATATGGCCTCGTGATTTTTTTTGTAGATATTGATATATTCTATAATATTGTCGAACATTTTTTTGTCCTGTCATTAATACTCTTCGCAGCGTATGCGATGAAAGCCATTTTATGGCAATGTTTTTTATACCTTCGGTTGGTTTTAATAATAATTTCTATAGTAGTCTAGTACTAAATATAGCCTATGTTACTCAGTGATAATGTAGCTTTCGAATGAAAGAAGAATTATTAAAATCGGTCCAGTTATTTTTGAGTTTATTATACAAAAATACAAATCTTTCCTCTTTATAATTTTTGTGTAGATAAAAAAACGTTACGCCAGTATAGGATTACGTGTTCTAGAAATTTTAAATTTATTTGTTTCTTCTGATAAACTAATTCACTCGGGGGGCAGACCGGGGAGCTGTTTCTTTTTCTTCTTCTCTTTTTGGTAAACATCTGCCCTCACCAAGTTGATTTTAGCGTAATCATCTCGATCTTTCTTCAGCTCAGAGTTTTCTATGTAAAAGTCAACGTATTTTTGGTAGTCCTGTAAATAATAAAGATATTCACTTAGTTACTTGTAATTGTTTGTTGGAAGGGGTGATATAGCATAATGCTGAGCGGCAGCCGTTTTGCGTGGATGTGACGCATATTTCCCTCAGCTATTTCTTATTTTTTGTGTTTATGTAAACTTTTGAGTCATGTTTGCCGCAGATAAACGCTTTTTCTTTCTTTCTTTTCATATTTTAGGTTGTAGGCAAACCAATTAATGTTTTCAATCACGATCCGAAAGATTTTGCTTAGCGACTTGCTTTGCGTGTGCGTGTGCGTGTGTGTGTGTATGTGTGTGTGTATGTTTTCATTAAGTAATTTAGCGTCAGCATCCAGTCTAACTGGATGCAGCTGAACAGTACTTTTCACAAGGTATTGTTCAACTTTTATCAAAATCGGTTCAGTAGTTTTTGAGATAGGGAATGTTTTCGAATTGATGAGAACTTATTCTAACGTGGGTTATGGCTGCCACTGTATTCTGAGGTGAAAAAAAAAGTAATTACAAAATAGTCACCCTTAGTAAAATATTTATATTTATGTTCTGTAATCTACATATATGGTGTATATAATAAAGAGTATTCCATTCTATTCAATTTTCGAATTTCAACTAAAACACTGAAAGTTATGAATTAAAAAACTTTTTACAAAAAATAGATTAATTCTATTTTTTTGTAAAGGTTTTTATTTATGACACCATTTCCAAAAGTCTCTCAATGTTATCATAATCGTGAGATTGAAGCCAATTTTGAACTTTTGTTTTACAATTGAAAATGGATAAGGATTAGATGGAAATGGCTTTATTGGCATTGCTCTTCACACAGAGCTGCCCAGCTGTGGGAACATTATATACGGTTTTTGATGGGACATTTGCTAAACGGAGCAAATAATACTTACTCCTATAGTAAGAGGCTCTAGGTGCTTTTCTACAAACAATTGTATGAATTCTCCGGGGGACAGTGGTTCTACATTTAATCTGTAACAAGTTAAATAGATATTTTAACATTTGCCAAAATCCAAAGGGACGCGTGTCATATAAGTTTAAAGGAAGCTTCTATAATCTAGAAGCTTCGACTTGACCGGCCGGGTGCAAAAAGGTTCGCGTTATAACATTAATTTCATATTTCGAACGAACGTCTACAAACGTCACAAGCGAACTTCACGCAATACTGACGTCACACAAAAACCTGCATCTCGCAAGTAGAATTAACGACGCATATACAACATTATTTTTTGTTAATGCGCAACCCGAAACACGTGTCCAGTATTTCTAAGTAAACCTATGTTCAAAATTTCAAAAAGTAATAATGAAAATCCACAAAAAATGAGCTTGCGACTCTACTTGGTTGTCCCAGTAAAAATATGGTCAAAGCTCGCACGGGCGGGTGAGTGCAGTGCGTTGACCTCTGGTGTCAGCTGTGGCGCGCGGCGCAAGTACTATGATCTATCGGAACCGGTCGGTAACTACTCTGCAACAATTTCTTAATGTATTTGGGAAAAAATATAATATTATGTAAAAAATATTGGAAAAGGCCTAACATGAATTAAGCTGAACTTATTGAAGAACATCACCTAAAAAGTCACCATGAAACAATAAAAAAGAAGAAATAATAAGATCTACAAATAAATGGAACCAGCAGTAGTAGGTACCTGACGATCCTCTCCGGGGTCATAACCTCATTGTAAACTTCGATGATGTCTGCGAAACCAAATCCTTGAGTCATCTGGGCGATTGGCTGGATCGGGTAGTCGCGTGGCATACTTCTTATACTGCAAAGTAATGCCCACGACATGTCAGTATAATCAGCTTACGATGTTGGCACCATCCCATAGGATGGTGCCCACGACTCGCAAGTGAATGCGCTAGCTGCCCGAGTAGTGCAAATATTTGTATGCATGAATATGAATATTTGCACTGGTCTGGTCGTGCCTCAGAACCGTTGGTCATCTTCGGTAGGTCGGTTGCCATACGAACATCTAATGGCAGTCGTTACGGGTTGTTGGAGCCCTAAAAGTCGAACAATTGGTCTCACTGCAATGCTTCGATATCGCCATCGGGTTGTGGAGTTCAGACGGCAGTCGCTTCTCGGAAAATATCAAAGTTTAGCCAAAATCAGCAGGCCACCAGGCCATGACTCCCTAGCTTGCCAGTTCGAAAGAAAGTGTGCTCGTTACGTCGTTTGGTGGTTGGCGAAAGAATGCGTTCCCACTATGGCCTGGTTCCGTTTACTTTAAGTTTTCGTTCAGCGCCGATAAACACAAAAATCAGAGGAGATATTCAACACATACCTTTGAAAGTTTTGATAGAAGAATTGCTGCAGAGTTGCATAATCGGTTCGTGGGACCAGCAGGATTTCATCAAACACCTTCATCATTGGTTTCAATTTGGCAACCCACGGATCACAACATGTTGCTGTTAACATACAAGTGCAACTTCAGCATGACTCTAGTAACGTAGAAAAACTTTAATATCATAACTTTATACGGATACGGTCCCATACGGCTGCCAACAATGGACCTTATAAGAAAGCTCAAGGTCACGCTAAGACACAATGGAGAGGGCTATGCTTGGGGTTTTACTCCGTGATCAAATCAGGAATGAGGAGATCTGCAGAAAAACGAGAGTAACTGACATAGCCCGGAGAATGCAACACTAAAGTGACAGTGGGTTGGGCACATTGCCCGTTGGACCGATGCCCGATGGGTTCTCGAGTGGCGCGACCACGCACCGGAAGACGTAGCGTGGGTAGGCCCCGACAAGGTGGATCGACGACCTGGTGAAGATCGCGAGGAACCGCTGGATGCGGGAGGCGCAGTACCGGTCGCCGTGGAGATCCTTGGGGGAGGCCTATGTCCAGCAGTGGACGTATTTCGGCTGAAATGGAGATGATGATACAGTTCCCATTGATGGGACACAGACTTCCTTTCAGACGTGGGCTACAATGCAGGCTCAGTGAAGGTAAGGTTCCAGTCTAACCGGATTCACTTGAATACCGGCATTTGACATGGAGTGACTCACCCGATACAATATAGGTTATTTCGAGGTTTCGACAAACTAGCCGTTATGACTGTCACCGAATGACAGCCGAGACCAACAGCTTAATGTGCTTCCCGAGGCGCTGAAGAGTCTCGGTGTGAAATATGGTGACCCATCACCGACCAACCGCGATAAGCGTAGCTTGACTTCATCGATAGATCTGAGTGTCTGTAAGCCGTTATATAGCTCGATACCCTTTAACGACCAGGCGCGTTGTGTTTCTCGTGCCCCTCAGCGGCAGCACACCGTGACGGGGTCCACGAAGACCGACGCTTCCCGGGTCAGGGTTGCGGGTTGGTTAAAAAAGAAACCGTGGCTCTGGCTTACAAACAGGCAAGTGAAGAAACACGGGTGAGTCTTAGCCAGTATAAATATAGTTAAAAAAAAAACATGCTTTTAAAAAGAAAAAAGCGTGAGGCCCATTTTTTTCACATTTTACTAGTATTGTTTATATACTATTGTCTTAAATTAAATTTGAAAATTATTTTTAACTTTTTAGTTTGATATTCTTTAAAAGCATGTTTTTTTTAGTTTTTAAACTATATTTATTTTCAACGTTTTAGTTCGATATTCTTTTTTTTAAATAATATACGGATAACACGAACACTTAAATGGTGCACATTTGCTTTTACCAAATTTTTCTTGATCTCCAACAGACAGAATAGCAAGTGCTAAACTTCGTAATGATGCGTTACCCAAGTAACTAAATCTAAAACTAAATCTAAACTAAAAAATACTTTGTCTGCACAAATTAATGTAAGGTAAGGTTGAAAAAATTTTGAGTTAGAGACGGACAAACAAACAAACAAGCAAACATACAAGTGAAACTAATAAAAAGGATGTAAAAAGTCTGACACGCCCTTCCGCTCCGCCCAAAGTGGGAGAGGTTATTTGATGATTTTTCATTCCAACCAAAAAAAAAAGCCGCTATACAGTATGTTAAGAAAACCCTGTCCGACCCGTGAAGGTGTTGTTAGGTATCGATAACTGATTCTACCAATGTATGCAAAACCGGGCTAAACTTAAAAAAAAATCCCCCTAAAAAAATAAATATTATTTCGCAAAAAAGAGGTAACTTAATAAGTGTGCGTTAACCACCCTTCCGCGGGCGGCGGGCGGCAGGGCACGCGGCACGTGGTCGCATCGCTATTCGCTCATAATAATACCGGTGTTGTCACTTTTTTAAAAATTACCAAATTTCGTGGAAGTTGTAATTAATTTGCGGGAAAAAAAGATTATTTCAAAATTCATTTATATTGGTACTATGATGATTACGTAAAATTTTATATTATATTTGGTCATGTGTTTACCTAACCTTTATTATCCTTATGGGTCGGACAGGGTTTTCTTAACATACTGTATACACCGCACACCCTATGTGGAAATTAAAAATTATTGACGAAAACTTTATGTACTATGTTGTGTCTGTCTGTCCCTATTGGTAAAACAAGTGTGATACTTAGTATGTTAAGTTCTTAAAACACGTAATCAGCTCATGTTCCCACTTTTGGGATATAGACCTTCTCTCAGTAAGAAAGAGTATACCGTAACCTACCACCCGGGCCCAGTGCGGGCATGTAGATGTCACATGTCTTGAAAGTTTTGCCTCATAACACCTGCCGGTTTCCTCACGATGATTTCTTTCACCGCTTTAAGAGTAGTGGTGAGGAAATAAATTTGCACATAATAAATCGCTTAATGATTGATTACAAGGTGGAGGAAAACATGTTGAGGAAACCTGGACTCTAAGTCTGAAATCGCCAACTCGCATTGAGAAAGCATGGTGATTACGCTCAATCTTTCTCTGTATGAGGGGTGACCTGTGCCCAGCAGTGGGATGATAAAAAGGTCTAAAGGATAAAAAGGGGATGATGATGAAAGCGCTTGATGAGTTTCGAAGCTATGATAAGTAGCCCAGTGGTATCAGCCAGGGTGTAGCCCTGTAACTTGCGGCCACTAGGCCAACCCTGCTCTTGTTTCTTAAAAACACACTTACCAATAAAAATAACTTTATCCTCGTTTTGTATTGAATGCACTAGTTTTGCTAAAGAACCCGTAAGACTGGTCGCTTTTAGGTGCTTCTGATCTGCCGGTACCTTTACGGGAAAATTAAAAAATAAAAATTAATCAAGCCCAAACACAAGCTCCAGACACGGCCTGGAGTGCTTGGATGCCATAATTCCGGCAATGGTCGTTTCCGACAAGGTTACGCCTGTACTTATATCCAGGTCGTATCTGTCGCGGTTGTGCCTCGGACATTCGAATAACAAATGCTGAATCGTCTCGGACGCCTGTGTGTCACACACACAGGCTGGACTACTTTTTAATTTAAACTTGTGCAGGTACGCGGCGAAGCCGCCGTGACCAGTCAAAATTTGCGCCCAGATAGACGTCGAGGCACTTTAGGACCCTGCGCGCGCGCACCACATCGGGGAAGAACATCCGCGTAACCCCAGCCGTGGCCCCGCCGGTGTACCTCCCGTCAGGCGCGTGCGCTCCATACAAGCAGAAAAGCTCTCTCTCTCTCTCTAATAGTCTTCTAAAAAAATATATAATAATTTATAATATACTGTAAAATAATTTATATACTACAAAGTTAAAACTAAAAGACTTTGTTAATCAGTTATTGATAACACTGCCATCTTTTGGGCCTAGTGCTAACGAGACACATCAGTTGCCTTAGGCGCGACACCCGCGCCACTTCTCGTAACGGCGTAAGCAGAAACAAAATGTGCCTCTTCCGTATCTGTCTGTGTATAAAATTATTTGCTTGTGTGCCTAAACTGTTGTGTACGTGTGCGTGAAATATCTTTGGGTTTAAAGCCCATGATAAGCACAGCTTCTAATAATGCGACGAATTTAAGAAGTTCAGAAATATAGCATGATTGTTGTTCGTTCAAATATCTTTTTATTTTAGCAGCTTATGTTGTTTTATTATTGGTGTATTTGGGTTAAATATGTACCTATATTGATTGTTTTAAGCGGAATTGAATATTCCTTTATTTTAGAGTTTTTGGTTTAACACAAAAGAAAGGTTGTCTTTATAAAAAGTATTATGATAATTATATGTGGTTAGCAGGTTGTGTAGTGTGTACACACAAATAAATTGTTTTGTTTCTCGTATAGATATATTATTTTAAAACACGGCATTGACAGTTCGTCGTTATAAAAACTTAAAAGACCTTAAGTTTTTCAACCTACTTGCTTTTGAATTTCAATACTATACCTACTTTATGTTGTAATAATTTTCCTGAAGTTTACAAATTAGCAAAATTTAATAGTTATGATTCCAATGAGTAGTGCATTACGCATATTTATGAAAAGCCAAAGCAGACTCATAGATTTATCTATATTTCCATTTTAAAAGAACTTTTAGCGATTTCAAAACGATCTTATATATATTTGATTTTTACAGAGTTATTTAAAAATAGATAGGCGCGTTGATTTAATTTATAGATAATAAAATATTTTTAAGCTATTGCATAGCTTCTATCGCGGGCCTTGAGCGCGGGGACCGAATCCAGAAATTCCGTAACGAAAAAACCTCACGCTCCCCACTCCGACGGGCACGGAGGTGTGGCTTGAAGGCCGTACATCGTCTAACGTCGTTTCAGTTCGGCAGTGTTCGGTATGTTTGTGTGCGTGCGACTACATCTTTTGAAAACAATTTATAGATTTTCAAAAAGAGCATGCATATTGCAGGGCGCGAACTCAGTTCTACACATTTGCCATGTTACTGATAGTCGCGATGTGCTAAACTTGCGATTAATTTTCTCTCTGAAGTAGGTCTTCTATAGAGATATGTCATAGACGTCATCGACGTTGTCATGGCTACCTTAAAAACTTTTCATATAATTAATTATTAAGTACTTTTATTCAAATTAATTTAGTAGTGTTTTTATAAAATAGCTTTTTTTTTTTTAACGGAAAAGCTAAGAATGAATGTCACGCTAATTTTTCATTGGACTTTTAAATTATTTAGTGTTGTTTACTAAATAAAAGCGCGTGATTTTATAGAGTAAAAAGTGCTCACGCGGCCGTTTTTTCAACTGTGATTGGCGATATCCGCCATTATTGTGAAATATTTTTTTAAAGAATTTCTATAATTTGTTACACGTGTTATTGGCAAAATTGTGGTATCTATCCACAGGGACCAGATCAAGAGTTGAAGTTGAAGTTTTTATTAAATAAAATATTACAGAAAGATGTCGGTGAACAATGTTAATACGAGTACATTTAAGTGTACGAGTTGTAATATTGTTATCTCCGAAACGAAACAACGAAAGTTTAATAAAAATATGCTCGTCGGCTTTTTCTGAGGAAGACAAGACATTGATGAGGCAAAAAAGTTATTGTTTGTTTCTACGAAGACAAGACAAAAGCATGTATCGAGGCGTAAGAACAAAAAGCAGAAAGACCTAAAATATACGATTACGGTGTTTAAAATCACGGATCCCGAACAATCCCAGTTCTTGTGGCATATGACCTTCACAAATTGCCACCAGTTTGCTTTGACTACGTAGAACGTACGTAAAGAAGTTGATGAAGGATTTATTAATTCTACGGTCAGATGTTAACGCAATCAGAAGTGATTATGTTACTAAAGATCAGCTCGAAAATATGGGACCACCATTGACGCGGTATTTTCTAGGTATTTAGAGGATATTAAGTCGCAAACTTATGTTTCTTATTTCAGTTATCATAAACCTATAGTTTCAATGATAAATATTCCTGAATAACCAACAGTTACTGTAAGGTAATAAAACCCACATGTATTGTAAAATAATAAAAATATTTTAAATAATATTAACTGTTTATTTATTTAATAAAAGAAAAATTTGTTTTCTTATCGGTCACCACGCTCAAAAAGTGTAACTTGAATTAATATCAAAGAAAAAGAAAAACTGCATAAATAAAATAAATAAATAATTATAATTGCATAAATTGATACAAAATGCTATGCAATAGCTTTACCGCGGCAGTCCCCGAGTGCCACACGACTTTTTTTTTTAGTTTTTTGAGAAATAAATTATTACTTATTTACAGTTGAGTTAGTAATACCATTTCATTGTATTTTGACAGGCTACATGGCGTAGCGGTAGCGAACGCGGCCGCTGCGTAAGGAGGCGCGGGTTCGATCCTCGCGCAGTGTAAGTATTTGTATGCATGAATATGAATATTTGCACTGGTCTGGTCGTGCCTCGGAAAGCACGTTAAGCCGTTGGTTTCGGTTGCCATGCGAACATCTAGTGGCAGTCGTTACGGGTTGTTGGAGCCCACAAAACTCCAACAATTGGTCTAACTTCAATGCTTCGATATTGCCTTCGCGTTGTGGAGGTCAGACGGCAGTCGCTTCACGGAAATTGTCAAAATTTCGCCAAAATCAGCAATTAGACTGGAAAAGCGGACCCCAGATTCCAAAGCTTTGGATGCGACTGGTATTAACCCTGAGATGATGATGATGATTTCATTGTATTCATTTGAGCAAAAAAAAAAATACCTAATACCCCACGTATATCATTTATTTGACTTGTTCTTATCATCAATCACATACTTAGATGTTCATTGTAGCCACGCACAAACATCAATTCAATGTTGACATGCGAAAAAGTACGCGACTATGTTAAATTGAAACTACGTCTAAGTTACGTTTTTTAAGTTTTACCATATATAAGCACAGAGATTTGGGTAGTAGGTATATTTATGCATACCCTCAATAAAATCTTTGTGCACGCCCCTGCCTCCCGTTCCAGACAACTACTGTGCCCTCTCTCAAACGTCGCTTGACGAATGAGGCTGGACACCTGTCATACACTGGGGCGACCCTGGACTGAGCCGCCGCCAGCCTTGCCAACTCGTCGGCGCGCTCATTGCCGGGGATCCCGACATGAGCTTTCACCCAAAAGTTTCCGGGTTTCGGATCAAGTCGAGCGAGGATCGAGAGTCGCTGAGAGAATGCAACATTAAAGTGGCAGTGGGTTGGGCACATTGCCCGTAGGACCGATGCCCGATGGGTTCTCGAGTGGCGCGACCACGCACCGGAAGACGCAGTGTGAGTAGGCCCCGACAAGGTGGGCCGACGACCTGGTGAAGGTCGCGAAACTGTCCTTTTCCAATTGAAAAACTTCATCAAGCTCCAACACAATAGGAAAATACATTTTGATTGTACTTATTTGGTACTTAATTCATGCGAAAAATTCGTGAATAAAGTAAACAACAATAAAAGTCGGTAGGTACCTACATCTTTTATCGCTTCGACACTTACTTGAAGATTCAAGAAGAAAATTAGTGTATTCTAGGATGTGACGATTTACCCATTGTGCACGGAGTTCATCACCAATGTGATGATGAATTTAAACATCACCAATGAGGTGATGAATTTAATCATCACCATACCGGTGATGAATGTAATGATCATCGCATTGGTGATGAATTTAATCATCAAATCAAATCAAATCAAAGCATTTATTTCAAATAAACCAGTTACAGGCACTTTTGAATTGTCAGAAGTTCGGTCAGTCAGTAAGGTGAAGCTAGTCGCCCATTCCAAAAAGTAGGTACCTATGGAGAAGAACGGGCAAGAAACTCCATGGACACTCTTTTAAAATATCAAGCTATTGATACAAATATTTGATTACATCATTCATTTTGAAATAAATCGTGTGAGAACGATGCAGAAATATATTGTACGCTGAGAGCGTCCATTATGGAAAAAAAACAACAATTCAGAAATTAAAATACGCCGTAGCAGCTAAGAGATGACCAGTCCCCTCTGACGGCGTCCGTTCACGAACATGACGTATGGATCAGCATCATTCAGCTCAACCATATTGAAGGGAACCTAATGACCCAACACACACGCCACCACCAGCGAGACATTTGAGTGAGCATGACATACTCTCAACAGCCATAGCACTATCAAGTCAATAAACGACTAACCCAACAAATAGATGCTTTACAGCAAATAGATCGTGCTCACACGTGTTCCATGCAATTATACAATACTAAGAAATTGAATCTACACAATGCAAAGACAGTTTTGTCCAAGGTTCAGCAGCTCCAACGGTGTTCCCGAATGCTAAGTTTAGCTCCTGTGCAGCTGCACCAG
Source organism: Sesamia inferens (assembly GCA_037179545.1). Taxonomy (NCBI): domain Eukaryota; kingdom Metazoa; phylum Arthropoda; class Insecta; order Lepidoptera; family Noctuidae; genus Sesamia; species Sesamia inferens. Next base: position 10,114,573 of record CM073951.1, on the reverse strand, counting down.
TGCCGAATACCCCTGTTAGCGATGCAATTTCGTAACGTACAATATGCCTGGCTACATAGTGTGTACTGGCTTTGAGTTAAGAAAAAACAAACAATTGCAAATTTAAACTACGAGAGGAAAAATCAAAGAACAATCAGTGTAAGCATAGAAATCGGACGCAGCTCAAGCCCAAGCCTTTTTGTCGTCAATATAATCTTTAACACTATAAAATGCTTTCTGACACAACTTACGTTTAATGAAGCATTTGAATTTATTCAGGCTCAGATCTTGAACCACCTCTGGAAGTCTATTGTAAAAATGTATACATTGGCATCTAAAAGAGCCACCTATTTTCTTGAGCCTTGTTGTAGGTACAATAAATTTGTGCTTGTTTCTAGTATTTATACTATGGACATCACTGTATTTTTTATCATCATCACTACATTGGTGATGAAATCAAATAATCTACCTAAGTACGAACTTGTGAACTACACGCTAGTTGTGGCTGACTACACTGGCCAACTACTGCTCTTAAAGTGGTAATGTACAGACGACAAAAAAATAAGTTCTAGCTACCCGAATCTCCGAATCGAATTTACATAATATTAACACCAGAAACAAGGACAAACTGCGAGCCCCTTTTCACCGACTTCAAAAGGTTCATAACTCTTTTGTTGGGCTTGGTATAACTTTTTATAACAAGATACCCTCTGCTTTGCTAGACACAAATCAAATCCAAGCTTTGTTCAAAGGCATATTATTCTGTAAGTGATTATGTAAATGATAAGAATAGCTGGTCGCTCTGATTAACTCAGGACAATGTTTGTTTCTTTCTCCGGAATTAGCTTACTGACACGTTATATGAGTTCAGATAATTCACTTTTTTTTTTTTCAATACATAAATATGTAAGCTGTCGTGCCCTTTATGCCTGGGGCTTTTAATGAAGTAATACGGTTTTAGTTATTTACATTTAAATATACTCGTATATATATTGTTTTGCTTTGCTGGTATTCTGGCGTGTTAGCTGGCATATTTTCAATAATTTCATTGTTGTTATATTTTCTTGTGTTCATCACTATACATAGTATTGTATAAAGTCATGTGTTTTTAAATGAACAGGCAGCTGTGCTGCTGGGGAGTTTCTTCCGCCACTTCTTCTTCCCAGCGAAAGCACTAGGAAGTGTCGATGGGTGGGCGTTTTGGGGGACTGTCTTATGTAATATTGACGTTCAAAAAGTGCTGATTCTCAGCCTAATTTGAATAAATGATTTTTGATTTTGATTTTGAAATTCATCACATATTTCCAACCAAACTTGACCTTAAAAGGTTTAGCGATAAAGCTGAAAATCTAATAAAAAATGTTGACAGATTGTCGTACGTTCATGTGTTGACGACTGTGCATACAATTTTTTTATGTTAAGAATTCTGCGATTTCCTATGATGAGCCGCGCTTCAGAAAAAATATTTCATTTCGTTTAGGCAACTGGATCCATACAGTGTGAATAAAATAAAATAAATTAGGGAACATATTAAACATTAAAGAGAAATAGAATCAAATTTTATATAACATTTGAAACGATATCTGAAATTAAAATAAGCTAAGATATTTTTTGTTTTTTTTAGTAATTATAAACTAGCGCTTGACCGCAATCCCGCCTGATGGTAAGCAGTGATGCGATCGTTGATGGTAAAATTCGGTCAATTGCTCAGACCCGTCCTCCGTACGGCTTCAGCAGACATCATGCCGGGACACGAGGAAAAGCATACGAAAGCTTCCGAAATACTTTCCAAATGATTATTTAAAAAAGACGAGGTTATTGCAAAATTTTTAGAAAGAAAGTATTTATTGACATGTTAAGAAATAATCACGTCAAGTATTCCTTTCCATGAAGCTACCACCATCGCCGCCTTGTTTCGCAAGACCTCCCGAACATCGAGCGCTACCGAGAAATATCATACACTGGGGTCCAACCTGTGATTCACCGATTGCGTTATATCGTCCGATTTAATTTAGTTATAATTAAGACTTAAGAGCTTCACTTTCTGTTCTAACATCGAACAGATTGTCGCGTCTTAGAAATAATTAGTGGTAACATTCATGCTGCATCCTCAACGGTAGACCTACGTCATTGACAGTGTTCTTACAATAACATGCCTTCGAAAATTTTCAATTCATTTGAAACGTAGGTCCCGTTATCCAGACTTCATCAGTTCTGATAGTGCAGTCTCAGACAGCACACCACCATTGTCAGCTGAAACATCAATGGTGGATGATGTCGTTCAGGCACGGGTCGATTTAGGGAGCAGAAGCTGGTTAGTGAGGGTGAAAAATAGAGGCAAGAAAGTATTTGCGACTCTGAAGTTGTGTCAGAGACACATGACTCCCCAGTAATATCGCCGCCGGTGAATCGATCCAAACGTACCCGGAAATCTGTGGTTAGATTCCGAATAGCATAGTCAATTATACATATATATAGTAAATTAGATCTTAGTTGTAACTGCCTAGAGATTAAGTGGTGAGGTGTGATGTATGAGGAATAAAGTACCTACATTATATTAGTTTATAAGTGTTTATCAATTTATGAGGGTAAACCCACAAAATGTTCGTAGCTTGTTCTACAAAAATTCAGTCGCAATATATGTGTGGAACCCAACCCGCATTGAGCAAGCGTGGTGATTACGCTCAATCCTTCTCTGTATGAGAGGAGACTTGTGCCCAGCAGTGGGACGATAAAAAGGTTGATGATGATGATGATGATGATGACGATACATGTGGAAGAGATCTGCTGTTTCTTTCCTTGGTGCTCGTATATGCTGGCATTCCCGAATGTTTCAAAAAGGAACAAAAGAAAGGTACAAGTTCCAGTTAGGGTTAGTTAGTGTCAGGGGTGCACACGGCTGAAGAAGCGAGCCCAAGCCAGGAAGATTCGATAACCAGGGGTAAACATTATCCAGAAATTGGGTTGTGGAGGAAAGGAGGTCTGAGATAGTCCGCTCCGTGTAAATACTGATATTCACTGACTGGGAGCCGATCCCAACAAACTGGAAAAATGTCTAGAAATATATTGCAGCCACGTACCGGAAGACGCAGCGTAGGGAGGCCCCCAACTGGTGGATAGCCTGTGGAAGGGCCCCCATTTTTTCACCTATTTAAAAACGACTATAACTTCAAATTAAAATAATTAATTATTGTGACTTATATATGTATATTAACGGAGAATTATAAACGTAACTTTTACTATAACCCGCAACTTGAAACCTGAGCGCAGTAGGTAACATACAACGGCGCTTTGGTCTCAAGTTACTCTTACGGGCTCCACTTGCCAATAAGAATGATTATTGAAACGCAACTTTATAGTATTAAAACTGAGTATCTTTTATCAAAAATATAACTAAAATAATAAATCCTTATATAAAAACTAATGTGAAAGATGAATCTGATCCTGTTTATTATGTTGGTTGATATCAGGTTCCAATTTACTCAAGAACAGTCGCAATTCGCCACGTTCGATTCGAACGATTCGATTGGACTTCTCTTTTTAGTAAGCGTTGAACGACTGATCACAATCCAGGGTACAATTGCGGGATCGGTTTTTGTAACCGAAATTCTTGGTAACCATTTTTGAACTTGATTTTTATTTCCTCGTTTGTTGTCAATTCTATAAGTTCTTCTTCCAGCTGAGATGACATTGCTGTGTCGAAATTTGAAAACGGATCCGGCACCAAGTCTGGTATTTCCGAGTTCAAAATGTCCTGGTATCGTTCGGTGAAGTCAATGTGGAGGTTTTCCAAATGTAGGCAGTAGGCAAACAATTCGTCGTTACTGCATGATACTGATAAATTTGGAAAATTGTGAAACTCACGTCTACCCAGATTCATTTTGTGTAGAAGCAGTTGGACTGTGAAAGCAGCAACGACGTTTTTTGTTTCATTTACATTTAGTTTATCGCCTTGCAGTTGGAGATTCATGTCGTTGAACAATTTATACAGGTCTGTCATGTATGCCATATCATTCTTTGATGTTATGAGCTTGTCGTGCAATTCTGTATCTTTAGTTTCCAAGAACTCTATAACAGAGTCAAACAGGTTGTAAAATCGAGACAGACCATTGCCTCTTCATAGCCAACGAACTTTAACATGAAACAACAAACGGTTGATATCCTCGTCATTAGTAATACAAAGCTGATGAAATAATCTATCATTCAAAGAGCTGCTGCGGATTTTATTGACTGCTTTGATGACATATTGCAGTGATTGAAATAGTTTATAACTTAAGTTTATAGCAACTAAATGTTGTCTATGAATAACGCAATATACATTGTAAAACAAGCTACGAACATGTTGTGGGTTTACCCTCATAAACTGATAAACACTTTTAAACTAATGTAATGTAGGTAATTTTTTCCTCATACATCACACTTTCATGCTTGGCGTTTTTTCGCTTTTACGAGTTCGACTGCCATCCGACCACTCAACCCCGAAGGGGAAGCCGCCATCAGGGCCCCGTCCGTAAGTCAGCAGGTGTACCGTCAGGCAGGTGGGGTTGACTTGAGTCCCAAAGATGGTGTGAGACCCCAATGTACCCAAACAAAACAAAAGCCGGGATCATGTCCTCTGCCGTCAATTTATTTCAATCTTGCAGGAAAATACTGCATCCATCGAACTTTCAAACTGTCCTTTTACAGTTGAAAAACTTCATCAAGCCCCAACACAATAGAAAAATGCATTTTGATTGTACTTATTTGGTACTTGATTCATGCGACAAATTATTCGTGAATAAAGTAAACAACAATAAAAATCGGTAGGTACCTACATCCTTTATCGCTTCGACACTTACTTACTTGAAGATTCAAGAAGAAAATTAGTGTATTCTAGGATGTGGCGATTTACCCATTGTGTACGGAATTCATCACCAATGTGATGATGAATTCAAACATCACCAATGAGGTGATTAATTTAATCATCACCATATCGGTGATCAATTTAATGATCATCGCATTGGTGATGAATTTAAACATCATCACAACATTGGTGATGAAATCAAATAAACTACCTAAGTTCGAACTTGTGAACTACACGTAAGTTGTGGCTACACTACTGCTCTTAAAAGTGGTAATGTACAGACGACAAAAAAATAAGTTCTAGCTACCCGAATCCATCACATATTTCCAACAAACCTTGACCTTAAAAGTTTTAGCGATAAAGTTGAAAATCTAATAAAAAATGTTGACAGATTGTGGTACGTTCATGTGTTGACGACTGTGCATACAATTTTTTTATGTTAAGAATTCTGCGATTTCCTATGATGAGCCGCGCTTCAGAAAAAATATTTCATTTCGTTTAGGTAACTAGATCCATACAGTGTGAATAAAATAAAATAAATTAGGGAACATATTAAACATTATAGAGAAATACAATCAAATTTTATATAACATTTGAAACGATATCTGAAATGAAAATAAATAAGATAAGCTAAGATATTTTTTGTTTTGGTTAGAAATTATAAACTAGCGCTTGACCGCAATCTAACTGTAACTGCCTAGAGATTAAGTGGTGAGGTGTGATGTATGAGGAATAAAGTACCTACATTATATTACTTTATAAGTGTTTATCAGTTTATGAGGGTAAACCCACAAAATGTTCGTAGCTTGTTCTACAACAATTCAGTACCAATATATGTGTGGAACCCAACCCGCATTGAGCAAGCGTGGTGATTACGCTCAATCCTTTTCTGTATGAGAGGAGACCTGTGCCCAGCAGTGGGACGATAAAAAGGTTGATGATGATGATGATGATGATGATGACGATACATGTGGAAGATCTGCTGTTTATCCTTGGTGCCCGTATATGCTGGCATTCCCGAATGTTTCAAAAAGGAACAAAAGAAAGGTACAAGTTACAGTTAGGGTTAGTTAGTGTCAGGGGTGCACACGGCTGAAGAAGCGAGCCCAAACCAGGAAGATTCGATAACCAGTCTTATCAAGGGGTAAACATTATCCAGAAATTGGGTTGTGGAGGAAAGGAGGTCTGAGATAGTAGATAGTAGTGTAAATACTGATATTCACTGACTGGGAGCCGATCCCAACAAACTTGAAAAATGTCTAGAAATATAAATTGTAATATGGAATAAGAGTAAGGTTCTGGAGTGGCAGCCACGTACCGAAAGACGCAGCGTAGGGAGGCCCCCAACTGGTGGATAGCCTGTGGAAGGGCCCCCATTTTTTCACCTATTTAAAAGCTACTATAACTTCAACTTTTACTATAACCCGCAACTTGAAACCTGAGCGCAGTAGGTAACATACAACGGCGCTTTGGTCTCAAGTTAACTCTTACGGGCTCCACTTGCCAATAAGAATGATTATTGCATCGCAACTTTATAGTATTAAAACAGAGTATCTTTTATCAAAAATATAACTAAAATAATAAATCCTTCTTTAAAAACTAATGTGAAGGATGAATCTGATGCTGTTTAATAAGTTGGTTGATATCAGGTTCCAATTTACTCAAGAACAGTCGCAAGTCGCCACGTTCGATTCGAACGATTCGATTAGATTTCTCTTTTTAGTAAGCAGTGTTGTCAAAGCACTAAATCCACGTTCACACAAATATGACGATGGGAATGCTATCAAGAATCGTTGAACTACTGACCACAATCCAGGGTACAATTGCGGATTTTGTAGCCAAAATTCTTGGTAACCATTTTTGAACTTGATTTTTATTTCCTCGTTTGTTGTCAATTCTATAAGTTCTTCTTCCAGCTGAGATGACATTGCTGTGTCGAAATTTGAAAACGGATCCGGCACCAAGTCTGGTATTTCCGAGTTCAAAATGTCCTGGTATCGTTCGGTGAAGTCAATGTGGAGGTTTTCCAAATGTAGGCAGTAGGCAAACAATTCGTCGTTACTGCATGATACTGATAAATTTGGAAAATTGTGAAACTCACGTCTGCCCAGAATCTTTTTGTGTAGAAGCAGTTGGGCTGCGAAAGCAGCAAAGACGTTTTTTGTTTTAATTACATTTAGTTTATCGCCTTGCAGTTGGAGATTCACGTCGTTGAACAATTTATACAGGTCTGTCATGTAAGCTATATTATCATTCTTTGATGTTATGAGCTTGTCGTGCAATTCTGTATCTTTAGTTTCCAAGAACTCTATAACAGAGTCAAACAGGTTGTAAAATCGAGACAGACAATTGCCTCTTGATAGCCAACGAACTTCAATATGAAACAACAAACGGTTGAAATCCTCGTCATCGTATGTTAATTAGTGAGATATGAGCCATAGGTAGGAAATATACCTTTGTTGTTTTTCTTTTATAGTTTAGCTTGTGTTTAAGGGCTAGTGTTGGAAAGATTATTACTGGTTTGTAAACACAACCTAAACCTTGAAGGAATAATATGTCACTGTTCAAAAATAGAAACGTCAATGCCTCTTTTCAGTTGTTCATGTCTCGCATGCTTGAGTATGTGATCGCGGTTGGTCTATAATAAATCTGCTGAAATATCCGTCGTAATTTTCATTTCCCACTATAATTTCCAACAGCTAGCGTTTCCCTTACACCCTGTAAGGGAAACGCTTCCGAAAACGAAGACAGGTGATAAGGCTAGTGATTCTCGATACGATACCATAAAAAAATGAGGATTTTTTTTAACAATTTTACTTAAGCATTTTTCGTACACTATGCTGTGGGAACAGTTAAATGAGTTAAATGAAACCATTATTTGCGATTAAACATTTTTTTTATCAGCTGACGCTCGCGCATAAACTCGGGTTCAAAGACCGCGTGCGGTCACCGACATCGCGACGCGCGACGGGCGATGCGCCGGCTGACTTAGTGCGGCGGGGCCATGTGATCCTATTTTCCTAAACTACTAACCTTCACTCGATCGCTTGAAGCAAATGTCTTTTCAGTTCACTTCTACCTAGTTGTGGGATATCTGCTTACGGGTTCCATTCGTGCAAGGATCGTAATGATTTTCCCCTTGAACAGGGTTACAATTTTATTTTGATCTGAACGTTCAAATTTACAAATCAGAAAAATCCAGTTTACTTTGCTTAACCTTGAGGCCCATATCGAAGGTACTTAGATACCTACAGCCGGCAGTGTGGCTGTAAGGCCATAAAAATCCTTTGTAAAGCGCCGCTAAAATAAAGAAAAATAAACATTACAGAGGCGTCAACAGTTTTAATTGATTGATCGTGAATTTAATAACAGTTTTGTATTATGTCGATAATCGCTAGTAAATGAAATAAAGCAAAAGATCGCTGACATCAGCTGTAATTGACTAAAATTTTTTCATCGCATGTGAATCAATTGAATTTGAACTTTATAATAATGTAATTAAAGTCACACGATGCGTGCTCGTTTATTGCAAGAACTGGATCCTTCATTTAGTAAGTAAACCTAATCAATTTAAAGTGAATAATTAAATTAATTGAATCTAAGAAACCAGTTAAATCTTATTTAAAAGTTAGAAAATGAAAACAGTTTGTAATAAAGCATAAGTACAATTTCCTAACAATTAAAATGAATTGATTTCTGATCTCGTAATTATTCTTTTAGCATTTTCGCCTCTGTAAACACACCGCTTTTGCCTACGCGCCCGCCGGGAACCCCCCCCCCCCAAAGCGTTTGATCTTCATAGTACATCTTTAGTTAATAATAGTGTTCCTTGCGACTCGGTTCGTGAGCTTGTGCGTTACGTTTGTAACCGATTATTTAATTATTGTTTTGTTAGTTTTAAATTTGTGTTTAGTTATTAGGTATTGTTACGTTTTTAGTGCTGTTTTATTCTTTTTAGTTATAACTTTTTGTTGTTTTAAACAATGCCTGAGGCATACGTGTACAGTGCTCGTGAATACGGCAACATGTTGATGTGTTTAGGAGAAGAATTCTAGGACCAGTGTTTCTACCGCAGCGCCTCAATGGATCAGCATATCTTAATTTTATAAATGGCCATTTAAATGATATGCTAGACAATGTGTCTGTGACTGAATTTCGTCGAGCATGGTTCCAGCACGATGGTCCCGTCCGCGAGCGTCTCACTGAGCTTTTTAATGACTGCTGGATCGGAAGGCTGGGGTCGCACGCCTGGCCGGCTCGTTCACCCGACTTAACGCCGTTGGACTTCTTTTTATGGGGGTATGTGAAAGAAAGAGTGTTTGGTCGGGAATGTGACAGTGCTGATGAAATGCGGGGCAGAATAGTGAGTGTTTTTAATAAACTACGTGAAGAATGTGTTGAGGAATACTGATGCCTCGTGTTCACGGATCGACACAGCGACGGGCCCGGCTTTGTATTGAAATGAATGGAACTCAGTTCGAGCCAAACCTCATAAGGTCGCAAAGGATTTAGACAGGTACGTAAAATGCCTCTGTCAGCTTTTTACAATGGACTACAATTGCGATTTCGAAAGTGATGTTTGTAAATTGCGTATAAATCGGCACTTTTCGGCGGCTGATAAGCGCGGGCGCGGTCGTGCGACGTCGCCTTGCGTGTCAGTGACCTCACGTTTCGTACGCTATCCAATGCTTGTTTACGAAATATGAAGTCTTGAAAATAATCAATTTAAAGCGAAAGGTTATTGGTATCCGTTTGCATTTAGGTTGTATATAATCTACGTTCTGGCTTCGGAAGCGTTCTCCTTACACCCTGTATAATTCTTTGATGTTATGAGCTTGTCGTGCAATTTTGTATCTTTAGTTTCCAAGAACTCTATAACAGAGTCAAACAGGTTGTAAAATCGAGACAGACAATTGCCTCTTGATAGCCAACGAACTTCAATATGAAACAACAAATGGTTGAAATCCTCGTCATTAGTAATACAAAGCTGATGAAATAATCTATCATTCAAAGAGCTGTTGCGGATTTTATTGACTGCTTTGATGACATATTGCAGTGATTGAAATAGTTTTTAATTTAAGTTTATAGCAACTAAATGTTGTCTATGAATAACGCAATGTACACCAAGGACATCTTGATTTTTATTTTTAAGTACGCTATGAAGCCTTTATGGCACCCTGTCATAGCCGGAGCGCCATCCGTAGCAACTGAAATAATATTTTTCAATGGAATCTCTTTCTTATCGCAAAACTTTTCCAATGTATTGAAAATGGTTTCACCGTTTGTATCGGTCTTTAAATTTCTAGTAAATAATAGTTCTTCGCATATTTTCTCATCTTTAATAAACCTCACGTTTTTTTTTATTTTTTTTTTTTTTTATTAAAGTATAAACCAGCGCTTGACCGCAATCCTACCTGATGGTAAGCAGTGACGCAATCGTTGATGGTAAAGCGCACTAGTTTATTAAGAGCCTATTCACTCTAGCCTTGAAGACACTCAAATTGTAGTCCGACGGAAACACCGCCGCCGGCAGATTGTTCCAGTCCCTCGATGTACGCGGTATAAAGGAGGAGGCAAAACGCTTCGTCCGGATCGTAGAGGTGTTAACAACATAAGAGTGGAAACTCGCCGTACGACGGGTCGTCCGATGGTGGAACGGAGATGGGGGAATTAAATCGTGCAATTCCCTCGCACACTCCCCAGAATGTATCCTATAGAACACCGAAAGGCTGGCTACTCTACGCCTGTGCTCTAAGCTTTGGAGACCAACTCGAGTTAAATCAGGGTCACCAATCAGCCTCTTCGCACGCCTCTCCACTGAATCCAAAGTGGCCAGGTGACACTTAGCAGCACCAGCCCAAATGTGGCTGCAGTACTCCACACACGAACGGACCTGTGCTTTGTACAACATTAGAAGCTGCCCTGGTGTGAAGTACTGCCGGACCTTTGCGATTACACCAAGTTTTCTGGCAGCCACCTTGGCCTTGGACTCAATGAACCGCCCAAAGTTTAGGTTCGAGGAAATCTCAATACCCAAAAGCTGAAGGCGGTCGGTACACTCCAAGGATACATTCCGAAAAGTAGGAGCCAAGGTGAACGGGCTCCTTTTGGCGGTGAAAAGACACGCCTGCGTTTTGGCGGCATTGAATGCTACAAGATTGGCATTGCCCCATTCGGAGACTGCCTGAAGTGCAACACTCGTTCGCTCTACCATAGCCTCTCTTTCGGACCGGATTGATTCCCTACTAGCCCGAGCATCCGGCAGGTATCTCTCCACAACTGTGCTGTCATCTGCATACCCATAGATACCGGGCATCAGCAGATCGTTAATATGCAGCAGAAACAGAGTTGCAGAGAGAACAGACCCCTGAGGAACACCGGCATTAGTCGACATGGGCTCAGATGAGCATCCGTCGACAACAACTCGGAGGGACCGTTCAGTCAGGAAGTCTTTTACCCAGCCAGTCAGGCTAGGGGAAATGCCGTACGCTGGAAGCTTACTCAAAAGGCCAGCGTGCCATACCCGGTCGAAGGCCTTCGAGACATCAAGGGAGACAGCAATTGCTTCCCCATTCCTCTCGAGTGCCTCGCCCCACAAGTGAGTGGCATACACTAGTAGGTCCCCAGTTGACCGATTGCGGCGAAACCCGTACTGTCGGTCACTGAGGAGATCGTTACCTTCCAGGTATGCCAAAAGGCGCGAGTTCAATACACGCTCCATAATTTTGCAAAGTATGGAGGTGATCGAAATCGGCCGATAGTTGTTAGGATCGGCACGACTACCCTTTTTGGGCACGGGCTGCACGTTGGCAAGCTTCCAGGACTTGGGCACTATACCAGTCCCAAATGAGAGGCGATACAAGCGTGTCAATACAGGAGACAACTCGGGCGCACATGATTTTAGAACAATCGCTGGTATACCATCCGGACCACTAGCCTTATTCACGTCCAGACGACACAGTGCTCTCAGAACCTCCTTGTTCCGAATGCGAACCTCAGGCATTGAAGTACCGCAGTGGGGTAAAATAGGTGGTATCAAGACGCGAATTATGGGCAAAGAGAGATGCAAAGAGACCTGCTTTCTCTCTCGCCGTATGAGCCAGTGTTCCATCAGGCCTAACCAGCGGAGGCAGTGAGGGCCGACAGAAGTTCGCCTCGACCGATTTGGCAAGGGACCAAAAAGATCTGCTACCGGAAGGCTGCGCAGATAACTTGTTGCCAATATGGGTAATACGGTCAAAGCGAGCCTTCTTTAGCGCCTTTTTGTAGGACTTGGCAGCACGGTTAAAGGCTCTCTTCTTTGAGCTTAGATCCGGAGCTCCGCGGTCACGAGCGTCAACCCAGGTGAGAAATGCCGTGTGCTTACGCTGTTCAGCGTGGGCACAATCGGCATTGAACCATGGGCGAGCCGAGCCACCGACGGGCACGTCATTATAGGGAATAAAATATTCCATAGCTTGACGCACCACATCGGTTATAGCATCCGCACAGCTCGACGGATTGCTAGAAGAGAAGCAGACCTGCTGCCAAGGATAAGACGCAAAGAAATGGCGCATCTCATCCCAGTCTGCTGACCTGTATCGCCACATTCGCCGTTCACCACGAGAGTCGTGATCTGGTGGGGAGAAGGTCGACACAGACTTCACCAGACAGTGGTCTGAAGTTCCCAACGGTGAGGAAACTGTTACAACACACCTGTCCGGATCAGTGGTCAGCAGAAGGTCCAGACAATTGGCAGTATGACCAACTACATCAGGCACCCTAGTCGCTTGCTTTACCAGCTGGGAAAGGCCCATTGAAAGCGCGAAGTATCGCGCTTCTCTCCCAGCGTGGTCGGTCTTCTGGTACGGGAAAAGCCAGTCCTGATGGCAGGCATTGAAATCCCCCAGAGCGACGAAGTGTGCGTCAGGGCGCCGCTGCAGTGCATTGTCAGCAGCCTCACTGAGGTGGTCAAATAAACGAGTTGTCTCCTGATCACCGCTGTGCGATCGGTAGACACAAGTGTAAACAATTTTTTCCACACCAGTGTCAACCAACAGCCATAGGGACGAGAAATGAGGGTCTTCGAGGTGACGGAGGCGCCGGCAACAAATGTCATTGCGGACATACACACAGACCCCAGCACGCTGCAGGAAATGGTGCTCCAGTGCGTATCCCGGGTAGCTGAGCTCAGACCCGCCCTCCAAACGGCTTCACCAGACATCATGCCGGAACACGACGAATCGCTTGGCGGCATGACTTTGTCTGGTGGGTGGTAACTACGCCGGCGGCCGATGGTGAGGCCTACCACCGAGAGTACGTAAGACAACAACAATGCTTCATTAGTTGGTAAAGTAGACTCATCGAGTTGAATTGAGAATTGATTTGTCCTCAGGTGATCGCACAATGATTCTTCAATGTTTTCAGCCATTTCATCAATTCGTCTTTGAACAGAATTATTACTCAAAGGAATTTTTCGGATAATATCTGCGGCCGGTTTATGAAGTACAGTAGTTATTACTTCATTTATTGCTGGCAATATTAACTCTTCTCCGACGTTATGTGGTTTGCTCTTTTGAGCTATTAACAAAGAGATATTGTACGAAGCTCGAAGTTCGTCGTCATCTTGCTTAGCAGCCGCCGAAAATAGTTTTGCTGCACTTGGCTGAGTATTATGCTTCTTCTCTAGGTCTTGAAAATATGCTACATTCTTGTCTTTCTTATCTGGATGCATTTTATTCAAATGATCTTGCAGCCTTGAAGGCTTCATTGCTTCATTCCAAAATGTTTTTAGACATAGAAGACACAAAGGCGACGATGGGTTTGTGGGATTTTCAATAAATCCGAATTTAATATATTCCGCACAGTATTGTCGTTTCTTCCTTTTTACTTCCGACATTGTTTTGCTTTGAGAAATACGTTCAACTTCGCGAGTAGTGTAGAGGAGGCGTAAGTACTGGTCATCTAATGCGCGCGAGACCACAAATGAAAATAAAATAAATATTACATTGTTTATATAGGAATGCTTAAGCAGCACGCACTGACAGGAATAAAACAAACATGCATAAACACGTTTATCTCATTCGACGGTCAATCGTACTCAACAAGTCCGAACAAGTATTCAATGAACCAGCCGACTGATACAGGAATGCACATCTACGAGTACTAATAACTATTAAAATGCGAAAGTGTGTTTGTTGCCTTTTTATTTGTTTGTTTGTCTCTACTTTCATTACGAAACGGAGCGACCGATTGACTTGATTTTCATTTTTTCTATATTCAATAAAATAGGACAGATATATGAACTAAGCGGAGAGAAATATAGAACCGAGTTTGAGCAATCTTTTAATTCATATTAGTTGATGTTCACAAGTTGTTGTTGAAGATCGAGTTTGGTCGTGGAGAGTCTTCAGCATCATTGGTCGTGTTGTTGGGTTTAACATTGCATCACCTCGCTCAACTGCCGTCTTCCTTCCTATTCGCTCATTTTTTTTCTGATTGAATAGGCTCTTAATAAACTAGCGCGCTTTACCATCAACGATCGCATCACTGCTTACCATCAGGCGGGATTGCGGTCAAGCGTTTATAATTACTATAAAAAAAAACTTAGCTTATTTTAGTTATTTTAATTTCAGATGACAATCTGTCAACATTTTTTTATTAGATTTTCAGCTTTATCGCTAAAACTTTCAAGGTCAAGGTTGGTTGGACATACGTGATGTATTCGGGTAGCTAGAACTTATTTTTTTGTCGTCTGTACATTACCACTTTAAGAGCAGTAGTTGGCCAGTGTAGTCAGCCACAACTTACGTGTAGTTCAAAAGTTAGAACTTAGGTAGATTATTTGATTTCATCACCAATGTGGTGATGATGATTAAATTCATACCAATGCGTTGATCATTACATTCATCACCGATATAGTGATGATTAAATTCATCACCTCATTGGTGATGTTTAAATTCATCATCACATTGGTGATGAATTGCGTACATACTGGGAAAATCGCCACATCCTAGAATACACTAATTTTCTTCTTGAATCTTCAAGTAAGTAAGTAAGTGTCGATGCGATAAAGGATGTAGGTAGGTACCTACCGACTTTTATTGTTGTTTACTTTATTCCCCAATTTTTCGCATGAATCAAGTACCAAATAAGTACAATCAAAATGTATTTTTCTATTGTGTTGGGGCTTGATGAAGTTTTTCAACTGGAAAAGGCCAGTTTGAAAGATCGATGGATGCAGTATTTTCCTGCAAGATTGTAATAAATTGATGGCATAGGACATGACCCCGGTTTTGTTTTGTTTGGGTACATTGGGGTTCCACCACCATCTTTGGGACTCAAGTCAACCCCACCTGCCAGACGGTGCACCTGCTGACTTACGGACGGGGCCCTGATGGCGGCTTCCCCTTCGGGGTTGAGTGGTCGGACGGCAGTCGCACTCGTAAAAGCCAAAAAACGCCAAGCATGAAACGTGTGATGTATGAGGAAAAAAGTACCTACATTACATTAGTTTAGAAGTGTTTATCAGTTTATGAGGGTAAACCCAGAACATGTTCGTAGCTTGTTCTACAATAATTCAGTCACAATATATGTGTGGCAGAGATCTGCTGTTTCATTCCTTGCTCCCCGTATATCCTGGCATTCCCGAATATTTCAGTGGCGACGAGGACTATAAAGAAATTACGTGTAGTGTTCTGTGTTGTGGTGACTGTAAAAAAAACTGTAACGATGAGTATCAGTTACGAATTACTTGTTAACTTATGTACACCGCATCACGGCGCCTAGGCCTTCTGGCCGGCCCCGTGACACTCTCAACACAGGGCCCGAGGGTAACCGAGTGGTTTTAGTGGGTATTCCCGGCTCCGGCCGGGCGAGTCCCACACACGTCCGTCGCCTAGCTAGCGGCGGGTATTGTGCGCAAAGGCATTTCCACTCGTTAAAAAAAAAAAATGTACACCGCATAAACCAAGTAGAAAGACATTCGAATTCGTAACGGCCATAATGGAAAAACACCTGCAACCTAAACCGAGCGTTTTAGCGGAACGTTATAAATTTCACCAACGGAAACAAAACGTGAACGTGGCTGTTTTGAAAAAGATGTCAAAATCATGTGAGTTTGGGACATGGATAGAAGAAAGTATGCAGGTTCAGTTCGTGTGCGGGATAAGTAGTGAAACTATACGTCAACGTTTATTTGCTGAGGATAAACTTAACTACACAAAGGCTTACAGTATGGCCATGAGCATGAAAGCAGCGGAGAAAAATGCAGCTCTGGTCGAGGGCTGCACTAGGACTACGGACACTGCGACTGATTGTCTATCTGTGGTGACAACGAAGCGACGTGACGCGGCGCATACACTGAATAGGCCGGCGGCGGCAGCGGCGAGTGCGGGCGGCGACAGGCGGCACAACGCGTGGAGCGGGCAGCGGCGCGCGCAACTCGCGCTTTGGGGGCGAGACACCGGCAGCGTCGGCGCCTGGAGAGCGAGCTCGGCGGGACCAACAGTGCTACGCTTGCGGAGGGTTGCATGGCACAGTAGGGTATAAATTCACGCGATATGTGTGTCGGGTATGCAACAATCAAGGGTATATGGGCCGGGTGTGTCCTGTACAAGTAGCACACTGGCTTTTCGGACGACGAGCAAAGCGATGAGGTAGTAATTGTCGATATAAATAATTTATCAATAGCTCAGTATCCACCAATATATTGTGCACTAAATGTACATGGCAGTGATTTAAAAATGGAACGCGACACGGGAAGTGCGATATCATGTATTAATTATGAAACATACAAGAGATTGTTTAGCGATTTACGGATAAACAATTGTAATATCGCACTAAGATACTATACGGGAGAAACGGTAAATTCTATTCGGGTCATAAAACCAAAAGTAAGGTATAGAGACGAAAGTAAAAAGTTATACTTATTTGCAATCAAAAGTGGAAAAACTGTATAAATACGTAGACAGGGGATGACTGAATTAAAATTACAATTATCTTGTTACTTAAACGACGAAGTAGTGTCTGTAAACAGTTTACAGGCCGCCGGCAGAAGTTACCACCCACCAGACAAAGTCTTGCCGCCAAGCGATTCGTCGTGTTCCGGCTTGATGTCTGGTGAAGCCGTACGGATGACGGGTCTGAGCAGTTGTGTTGCGATGTGTGCCGGGTACGATGCGCCAAATGTTGTTGTGTTGGGAGTTTGGTCGTGAAGGGTCTTCAGATCAATCTCCCTCTGGTGCAGCATCGTTGGTCGTGTTGTTGGGTTTAACATTGCAGCACCTCGCTCAACTGCCGTCTTCCTTCCTATTCGCTCAGATTTTCTGAGTGACCTATTCACTCAAACTAGCGCGCTTTACCATCAACGATGGCATCACTGCTTATCATTAGGCGGGATTGCGGTCAAACGCTAGATTATAATTATTAAAAAAAAATATTTGTCTCTAGCACATGCCGGTTTCCTCACGATGTTTTCCTCCACAGTTTTGAGAGTAGTGGTAATGAAATAATTTACTCAAAGTAAAGCGGCTGATTAGCTTCTAACCTACAACCTACAATTTGTAAGCTGCAGCCGATAGATAGCACTAAGCCACCGATGCTCATATCTGGACCTGGTTCATAGCAATGGGGGCAATTATTACACAGGCCTTAAATATGATGAGGGATGAGAGAGAGGGCTATGCTTGGGGTTTCACTGCGTGATCAAATCAGAAATGAGGAGATCCGTAGAAGAACGAGAGTAACCGACATAGCCCGAAGAATTGCAACTCTTAAGTGTCAGTGTGCCGGGCACATTGCCTGTAGGACCGATACCCGATAGGGCTGATGGGGTCTCGACGCGACTACATACCAGAAGACGCAGCGTGGGTAAGCCCCCGACAAGGTAGACCTGGTGAAGGTCGTGGGAAACCGCTGGATTCGGGAGGCGCAGGACCGGTCCTCTTAGAGATCCTTGGGGGAGGCCTAGGTCCAGCAGTGGACATTTTTCGGCTGAAATGATGATGATGATAAAAATATCATCGCATTTGTATCCCCCTGTCTAACTCATCGGAGTAACACGAGATGATGCTCTGTGTCAGTTCGAAGTACAAATTAAACAACCTTTTTGATAAAGACTCTCTCGACGTTCCTCATGAAGACCACAGCTGGTTGGAAGGCCCTCGCAGTGACAAAGACTTGAGACAGTGCCTTGTGTGGAGATTCACTTACAGCAGTGAATACCTCTGGACTTATGTCGATTTTGATTGCATCTGTAAGGGAAACGTTTACTTTAATAGTTTCCTTATATGAGACTTTGGATTCGGTGGAGAGACGTGCGAAGAGGCTAATTGGTGACTCAAATTTAATTCAAAATGGTCTCTAAAGGTTCTATAGGATGCATTTTGGAGAGTGTGTGAGGGAATTGAATGAGTTAATTCCTCCATCTCCGTTCCATCATCGAACGACCCGTCGAACAGAGAGTATCCATCCTTACTTTGTTGACACTACTATGATTCGGGCGAAGCGTTCACCGCCTTTCAAACTTTGTTCATTTACTCGGTGGTAGGCCATAACATCGGCCGCCGGCAGAAGTTACCACCCATCAGACTAAGCCTTGCCGCCAAGCGATTTGTCGTGTTCCGACATGATGTCTGGTGAAACCGTACGGAGGACGGGTCTGAGCAGTAGTGTTGCGATGTGTGCCGGGTACGATGCGCCAAATGTTGTTGTGTTGGGAGTTTGGTCGTGGAGGTTCTTCAGATCAATTTCCCTTTGGCGCAGCATCGTTGGTCGTGTTGTGGGGTTTAACATTGCATCACCTCGCTCAACTGCCATCTTCCTTCCTATTCGCTCAGTTTTTTTTGAGTGAATAGGCTCTTAATAAATTAGCTCGCTTTACCATCAACGATCGCATCACTGCTTACCATCAGGTGGGATTGCGGTCAAGCGCTAGTTTATAATTAAAAAAAAAAAGTTCATCGTGGTACTGGAATAATTTGCCGGCGTTGCGGGTAAGATCACCGTGGGCAAAATGTTCCAGTCCTTCGAAGTACGCGGTATGAAAGACGAGGCGAAACGCTTCGTCCGGATTGTAGTGTTGTCAACAACGTAAGGGTGGGGATACTCGAGTACAGCGGTTACAGAGACTCGCTTAGACCAGGGCACCGTAGAATAAAAGGGAGGCTTATGTGCTTTGAGTGTTGGAACAAGGCTGGTAATGATTATAATGACGTACTTAACTCCCCAGCAACAGCCTCAGCCAAAAACGTCTTCCCGTTTCTGTCAGGACCGAGCAGCAAGACCCCTTTGTTCCTAGGAGCTCCTGGCTGTATCCCACAACCGAGGACACATGACAGCATCAACCGACCCTTGATGTCACCGTAACCTGGTAGAGGGAACCTGAAAATTGTGTTAGGTACAGCCAATGCAACATTCAACTGTGATTTTCTCGTAAATTGACAATTGTAACTTTTATAACCTCGACACGGTTGGTAGCTGAGCGATCGAGTGCTGTGCTACGTGTCGTGAGATCGATTCCCGCTCCGAACAAATATGTAAATGTGAACGTGAGTTTATATTGTTACGAATGCACCTTTTGTCAATGGCATAAGGTTCAATATTGCGTGACATGTCATGCGTAACTTTTAAGCCCTATATCTTGAGACGTAGGTATCGTAGAGGTACAATATAAAAACGCATTGCTAGACCCAGGATGGCCTATCGAACACTATTTTTCATCGAAATTACTAGAAACTGGTCTCCAATAAAGTACCTGTACCTAAGTATCTGCTGAACGTACTCAAAATTAAGCGCTATTATTATTACGTCTAGACAGATTTGTAATGTTCGATCAGCTGACCTATATAAAGCGCCGTAACGCCAGCGCGTAGCCAGTCTGAACGGAGAAATAATTTTTAAAATCGGACCAGTAGTTTCAGAGATTAGTGCGTTCAAACAAACAAACTCTTCAGCTTTATATATTAATATAGATTTGATACATTTACTTGAGAGGAAAACAATTGAACATGTTGACGTTATTGGAACCAAATAATATGAGAAAACGTACGTAAATATAAATTTGTCGACAACTTTTTCGAGACCGAAGAAATTGAAAAGAACGAGAAATCATGAACCATATACACATCTCACTTTCTACCACGTTAAATCTTATGAGTTTATGTGTTTGTGATGAAGAAAATACTTACGAAGCATCAGGATCCTTAATGTTATATTCATAGGCAGCATAATTTGATTCTCCGTATATATCACTGAACTTTGTTGTTGGCTTTGACACTATACCCAGGTCAAAAATATTCTGAAAGAGGATGCATTTTTGTGTTTTTAGGCTGCGTAGTGGCAATGCGTTAATCACCTAAATCTCGATGCACCTGGTACATAGAGCCGGATGTACGTAATAAAACTTCATGTACCTGATCCATACAGTCGGATGTACGTAATGGAACTCGATGTCCCTGATACATACAGCCGGATGTACATAATAAAACGCGATGCACCTGATCCATACGTTCGGATTTACGTAATCAAATTCGATGCACCCGATCCATACGCTCGGATGTACACATTAACACTTGTTGCACTTGATCTATACAGCCGGATGTACGTAATAAAACTCGATGCACCTGATGCATATGGCCGTATGTACGTACGTAATAAAAATCGATGCATTTGATCCATACGCCCGGATGTACACAATAAAACTTTTTGCACCTGATCCATACGGTCGAATGTACATAATAAAACTCGATGCACTTGATACTTACAGTAGCGTGAACGTAGAAAATGTCGATGCACTTAATACTTACGGCCTACGTAATATACGGTAGAATTGGTAGAAATTGATACCTGTGAACTTTTCCACAGTTTTTCGTTCAAAACCAGCATCTTTGGCGGGTGTGCGACCTTCGGTTTCTTCCTGGGTTTCGGTTTGGGGTACATCCATTTAAGTTGTTTGTATTCAAACTGATGCTTTTTAATCAGCATTTTCAGATCTATCCTGGAAGAGGTATCATAATAAGAAGTATAAAAATATTGCTGAAAGAGGTGGCAGTTGTCTTTTTTCGATTACCTTTTCGTGATCCTTTTTTGTGGTCAAGTCTTATGTAAAAGTATTCTTTCAAATTCACCTTATGTCAATGGTATAAGGTTCAATAGTGCGTAACATCCCATACGTAGCCTTTAAGGCGTATATCTTGAGACTTAGGCATTTTAGGGGTACCATATAAAAACGCTTTGCTAAGATGATTTATCGAATGGTTCAGGTTTTATCAATATTGTCAACGAAATGTCGACATCAAAATTACTAGAAACTCTTTTCTAAGTGTAGTGTATTAGTCTGTATCAGTATCACATACTTCTTTTTGTGCATCTAAGAATACATGTGGAAAACAATAAAAGTAATGAGTATTGAAAATGTCGAGTGTTGTGCCGAATAAGCGTCATTTGCGGGAACTTTTGATTTACTTCTTTAATTTGAAGAAATCTGCAGCTGAGGCCATAGAGTTGGTCTCCAAAGCCTAGAGCATAGGCGTAGAGTAGCCAGAATTTCGGTTTTCTATAGGATACATTTTGGTGAGTGTGCGAGGGCATTTGGCGCAGCATCGTTGGTCGTGATGTTGGGTTTAACATTGAATCACCTCGCTCAACTGCCGTCTTCCTTCCTATTCGCTCAGTTTTTCTGAGTGAATAGGATCTTAATAAACTAGCGCGCTTTATCATCAACGATCGCATCACTGCTTACCATCAGGCGGGATTGCGGTCAAGCGCTAGTTTATAATTATTAAAAAAAAAGAATTGATAATTCCCCCATCTCCGTTCCACCATCGGACGACCCGTCGTACGGCGAGTTTCCACCGTTATGTTGTTAACACCTCTACGATCCGGACGAAGCATTTCGCCTCCTCCTTCATATCGCGTACATCGAGGGACTGGAACAATCTACCAGCGGCGGTGTTTCCGTCGGACTACAATTTGAGTGTCTTCAAGGCTAGAGTGAATAGGCTCTTAATAAACTAGTGCGCTTTACCATCAACGATTGCGTCACTGCTTACCATCAGGCGGGATTGCGGTCAAGCGCTGGTTTATAAATTAATAAAAACAAAAGGCCCATCGATTGCTTGTAGAAGCTTGTGGTGAAGCTGCTTTAAGCGAGAGAAGTTGTCGTGAGTAGTTTGAAAAGTTTAGAAACTGTGACTTTGATGTGGAAGACGAGAAATCGTGAGAAGACGCGGAATAGGGATGGTTCCTGGGTAAAAGAAAATTGATTCTATTTAGTCCGTCATTCAGATTATAGAAAAATATTGCATACGTATATTTTGTTTTATCAAATCACCAGCCTCTCAAGTATGAGTGCGCTGGTTCGATTCCAGGTCAGGCACGTACCAATGTAACTTTTCTAAAGTTATATGTATTTTCTAAGTATATCTTGGAGACCATTGACTGAAGGTGAAGGAAAACATAATGAGGAAACCTGGACTTTATAAGTCTGAAATCGCCAACCCGCATTGAGCAAGCGTGCTGATTACGCTCAATCCTTCTCTGTATGAGAGGAGGAGACCTGTGCCCAGCAGTGGGACTATAAAAAGGTTGATGATGATGATAATGATACATTATACTACTCCGGACATGACAAAATTAATCTCCTATATTATAATGCTCGTCCCCTTGTTCAAAAATACAGATTCTTTTTTTTACTTACACATAATATAAAAAAATTACATTAAGACTTTACCTCATTAGTTCGTCAACGTATTTCCTGCATTCAACGTGGATTTCCTTCATCACATCTTCAACCAAGAGTGGCTTCATATATCCGTAAACTGTTTCTCCAAATGTTTCAGGCGGCAATGAATCATAAAATGACCATGTTAGACGGTAGTTTCGTATAACCTGCAGAGTAATTGCGTTCACGTTAACATTGATACGATACACAATGGCCCCGCACCCTAATTACCAGTGACGCAGCTGTATGTGTCCAGGCTGCATTACTCTACAAAATCCGAGGACATTGTGGAGTATATACAGATCAAGACGAGAAGGACTTTGAGGGTTGCGAGGCTGGAGTCTCGTCGCACCGTGCCAACTGAGGATCTCGAGAAATTCATGTCTCCAGGCCAGGTCTTTTGGCCGAAAGGCGTTTTTTCCGGCGATTCCGTGGCCGGATACAGGTATCCGGCCACGGAATCGCCGGAAAAAAACGCGTCAGGACGCAGCGCAATACACGACGCCCATGCTGCAAAATAATCGTGTATGAGTTTAGTTTTATAAACTTGAGGCTGCGTCGAGGTTGCTGATGAGGTTGAGGGTGATGACCAGGTATGCGCGGTCGCTGCATGCTTGTGGTCAGGATACCCATTGAAGAAATGGATGCTGGCTGGGTGGGTGATTCGCCGATGAAGCTTGCGGGAGTGATGATGATGACGTCACGCTCAAGTTGTTGCACGAAGGCTACGCTGACGATCATGCTCGGGGTCACCATTGTGGAGGCATGAGGAACAGGGAGTAAAGCTCACTCATCCTCCATAGAAAAGGGAGGATCCTCCGACCAGACGGGTGTTATGTCTGGCGGGCACTTGCCCAATGGTTGAAATCGGCAAGTTGTATGTATGCGAATTGCACGGTAAACTCTGATTGCGAGATGTAGAATTCGTGTGACGTCAGTTTGACGCGTCCTTCATTTTTGTGGCGTTTGTAGGTACCGCTACAGGTGTATCTGACAAGTGACATCGACGCACAAACGAGTACCATGGATCCAGTACATGACTCTGAACCCCCCCAGTGGTGGAATGTTTCGTCGGTTTTTTCCTGATAAAAAAAAAAATAATATGTAGTTTTTTTCACTTTAAACCGTTCATAATTGCTATACTTTTATATTTTCTAAATGAATTTGTGGCGTATTGTGTCGCGACGCGTCCAACGTGGTAACCGTCCCCCCAAGAGCTGCTGGCTATCGTTTGACATGTTGTTGTGTGCTCGGTGATTATTATTGTGTTCCTATTTTATTTAACAACTTCTGGTTGTAATTGTAATTCAAATGGATAATACACGAACATTGGAACGTTCTGATTAGTTTCTTAATAAATACCACTTCTGATCGCTTAACAATTGAAGTAAAACCATTTCCGAACCATAACGGAATAAGAATCCTTAAACACCTATCGTAAAACTTTAGTACCCGCCTTTACTGACACACAATCACATCATTGATTCGAAGGTACTGCGTTTTGGGCACGCCATAATAGCGGCGGTAAGTCCCCCTTTTGAGGAGAGGCTAGAAAGGCACCACGGCGCCTTCACCTTCCGCCTGACGCAGGTCCTCACCGAACACGGTGGTTTTGGGAGGTTCCTGTTCCATGTAAGGCGGGAGGAAACGCCAGGGTGTCACTATTATGCGGATTGCCCTGAGGACACGGTGTCCTCTGGTCTGACAGGTGTGCCCGGCTTGTGTAGAACACCGCCATGTCCTCGTAGCGGTGATCGGCGGAGATCTCTCTCGAGTCCGACCCTGGTCCAGGCAATGGCCGCACAGGCAAGTGAAGGAACACGGGTGGGTTTAGCCAGTAAAAGTCTGACAAACCCTTCCGCTCCGGCCGGAGCGGGAGAAGTCATTTGATGATTTCCCTTCCCAACAAAAAAATAAAGAAGGCACTACGTTTAAATTTTTTCATTTGACAGCGGTTGTTCCAATTGTGATCAAGTTAAGGTTGAATCAACTGTCAAAATTTTAGCGCGATTTTTTGGTTTTGGTTGCGATGCAATCCTGTTTTGGTTGAATTAGTTTAGTGCGTTCTATTTCATTAAAAAAGGACAGCAGTTAAATATTACTTTGATCCTGGGTAGGTATCTGAGGAGAATCATACACTCCCGACCATCTACTTGACTGAATAGGGAAAGTGTAGCTCAACCGGTGGCGGCATCATCATCACCACGTTCTACGAATCATACTGACGTCACAAGCAATCTTGCATCGCGAAAGCAAAATTTTAAAACATACACAAAGTCCTGAAATCAATCGTCTGGTAATTTAACACGAAACTCGTCTGGACAGAGTACCTTTACTTTTCTATGGAGGATAAGTGAACTATACATCCGTTCCTCATACCTTCAAAATCTGGTCAGTCGACTTGAACGGTTATCATTACTTAGCCACTCAACTTGGTAATTCTATCCGATCAGGTTTGTCCCTTACTTCTGACTACTAGACGCTTAGATTTAAGTTTTGTAAATCCTTTTTTTGTTTGGGTTGGAAAATCATCAAATGGCTTTTCCCGCTCTGGGCGGAGCGGAAGGGCGTGCCAGACTTTTACTGACTAAAAGTCATCCGTGTTTCATCACTTGTCTATGCGACAGGACTACGGATTCTTTATTAACCAGCCCGCAACCCTGACCTAGGGGGCATCGGTCTTCGTGGACCCAGTAACGATTTGCTGACATCTTTTTGAGGCGCAACGCGAAACACAACGCGCCGATGACTCAGGCCTGAAGTTCTGTAAACCCTGGCTGGAGGTCTGAGAGAAGTCTGGCAAACAACAACCTCCTAATTTGTACTGCGAGACTACAAATGAAACTTAACTCTAAATAAGTAAGCATGCGAGAGAAAAAAAATGGTATACCTCGATCAAATTCTCCATAACTTCGGATTTTTGCACCTTGTAACCTGGATCAGAGAAGGGATCGAACCTGCTCTTCACCAGAGCATCATGTTCTTTTCTTTGGGCGTCTTTTCTCGCTTTTTCTTTTGCGGCAGCCTCTGCTTTTGCCATTTGTCTTTCTTCTTTTAGCTGTAATCATAATCAGGCTAAACTTTTCCCACTGCGGAGACACTGACCTCCTGTAATCTACCACGCGGGCCCAGTAAATGTTATATTGATATGTATTCGAATTTTTGGTTTTCTTTCACCACTTTGAGATCAGTGATGATGAAATTACTTGTTGAAAGTTAGGTGCCAGCTTGGGTTGGAACCCACCCACAACTCATATGTCAGGGTCGCTACCACAGCACCTCCACTGCTCAAAAAAAAAAGCTGCAGACATGGACAATATTAAACGGTGATGTAAAGCACATTTCATTTGAGTAACATTTTCAATCATACTCAGAAGGATTTTAAAGGAAATTGCCATGAAAATTTCCTTATTTATTTGCAAAAGGAGGTAGAAGATTTTTAAATGGTGCTTGGAAAATCTACAGCGTCCACCATTTTGTTTTTGTCTAAAATGGCTGTCACATCATCGTCAATCTATTTATCGTCCCGCTGCTGTGCACAGGTTTCCTCTCATACAGAGAAGGATTGAGCGTAATCACCACGCTTGCTCAATGCGGGTTGGGGATTTTAGACTTAAAGTCCAGATTTCCTCAAGATGTTTTCCTTCACCTTATAATCAGTATTTGGTGTCCATACAATCAAGTTAAAGTTACAAGGCTTCCATGCATGAATCTTATATAAAATTCATAAGACCAAACATCATAGTGATCAACAATTAGAAACACGGCTCCTGTAAACGTAGGATCTTTGGGTACGCAATTTGTAGTAGAAACTGTAAAATTTTTGGGGATACAAATTGATTCCTTACTTAATTGGAAGCCAGCACTTAATTCAATTACGGGCACAATAATTAGTGCCTGTTATACTATCAGATCTATCGCCTGCGGGGGATTGGCAGTGCAGGCTATACTATTTCCCATGACCCCGCCACTAAGGCGATGTCGTTGTGCCGCTGTTTGGTTTTAGTGGGTATTCCCGGCTTCGGCTGGGCGAGTCCCACACACGCCCTTCGAGGTATGGTGCATGGTGCGTAAAGGCATTTCCAAAGGGTAAAGAAAAAAAAAAAGGGATACGCTATCTATTTCCCAACTTCGCGCTGTCTATTTTGCTCTGGTTGAATCTAAACTTAGATATACTATTAAATTATGGGGAAACAGCTATAGGTACAATGTTAAGGCAGCCTTTACTATACAAAAGCGAGCATAAAGAACCATGCTTCGTTTAAACCAGACAGAATCATGTAAGGAGTTATTTATGAGGTTTTGAATTTTGACGGTCTTTATATTAAACTTAAACAAGTTGACACTTGTAGAAAAGATCTTCCTACATTTGTGCAGGCAAAGCTTAATGTTGTCGATTTCGTCACTTGTGCAGTCGGTCAATCTATTTAACAAATTACCAACAGAATTGAAGAATATTCAGAATGTGAACATATTCAAAAATAAACTCAGAGATTTGTTAATCAACAAAGTCTATTACAGTATAGACGAATTTTATAATGACAAAACCTTAAAATTAGTATTATATTGACATTAAACTATATTTGTGTGTAGGTACTCTTTGTTTGACATTATTTGTTTTTTTTTTATTTGACATTGTTTAACTTATAACTATTGTTTTTTTTATATATTTCACTATCCGACTTAATTGTATTTTTGTGGTATTGTTAGGAGGAATGTATAAATTGCCATGTACAATAGGGATGTATCTAAGGTATGAAAATCAAAAAAATAATTAGTCCGTCTTATGGATACTAAAGAAGGTTAAGACCCGTGTTTTTTATTTTGTCGAAATTACCAAAAACTACTGAGATATAGCGTATTAAAGGCTAATTACGTCACGCCGTGGTATATTTTGTATCACGGCGTGACGTCAAGCGACATTTCAAATCAATATATCTTCCTAAGTATTTGAATGAAAGAAAAAATAAAAAATACGTGTTCAATATTTTTTATAAGTCAGTTTGATGGACATTAAATTATTTTTTAGGATAGAACCCAATTACTATGTTTGCTATGTATAAATACTGCACTTTGAGATTACTTATATTTTAATATTTATGTTGCTTTTCCTTGTATACCCAATGTGAACATTTTAACATAAATGTATATTTGTTATGAAATAAAGAACTTAAACTTGAACTTGAAAGTGCAACATTTCCATGAAAATTGTCCCAAACCTCTAGTTCGCAAACTACAGTTCTTCAAATATAAGAAGAGCAATTTGACACTTCTAACTTACTGAAGAATAGGGATTGGGTAAAAAAAATCGATTACTAAGATATCCGATTTATACGAGATATTGATTTCATTTCTTTGTAATTTCTAATCGATTAAAGTTACAGATTTATTTATTTTATAACTGTAAATGTCTGAGTTTTAGATGAAAGAAATTCTCAAATTCTTTAATTCCATCCAAACTTAAGCAACATTGTATTAAAGAATCTTGTTTTTGTTTCTGCGGATTAACGAGGCCTTACTGTATTTGGGAACGGAAAAAATATAACATGGTGTAAAAATGATTGGAATCGATTCAGTTGCTTATTCTGAACAAACTATATTCAGGTTTTGTATAAACAAAAAATAATATTGTACATTGTTTTGCACCTGGGTAGGTACGTCTTGTTGCATAAATGTGATCAACTGTCTATTAACGATGCTACCTGTTCCTTGGTCTTTCCCTTCGTTGCATTAAGTATGCGTTCATCTTCTTCAAATTGCTCTTCTATTGTAGGATAGTCTCCCCTTACAACTACCAGTGTACCACCTTCCAGCTCATATGGAAATTGTGGGAAAAAATTGTAACCGTAGAACCTGGAATCAAGAAAAATAGAAAATATGTTAATTCGCGGCAAACACGACACAGACAAAGATACGAGGCATGCCTTTGTAGAAAAAAATACACAACTAGAACCTACTACTAGCAGTACTTTTTTTTTCTTTTTATTTATTACTGAACTTTTGTATATAAATACATGGCAGTCCTATCGTACCTTATAATATTACCTTAAGCTAAAACACTAAGTGAAACAAACATAATCCTTATATCTATTTGACAAAAATATCCGCATTAGATAAAAGTGAGTTCTCTCGGTGGTAGGCCATAACATCGGCCGCCGGCAGAAGTTACCACCCACCATACAAAGTCTTGCCGCCAAGCGATTTTTCGTGTTCCGGCATGATGTCTGGTGAAGCCGTACGGAGGACGGGTCTGAGCAGGTGTGTTGTGATGTGTGCCGGGTACGATGCGCCTAATGTTGTTGTGTTGGGAGTTTGGTCGTGGAGGGTCTTCAGATCAATCTCCTGTTGGCGCAGCATCGTTGGTCGTGTTGTTGGGTTTAACATTGCATCACCTCGCTCAACTGCCGTCTTCTTTCCTATTCGCTCAGTTTTTCTGAGTGAATAGGCTCTTAATAAACTAGCGCGCTTTACCATCAACGATCGCATCACTGCTTACCATCAGGCGGGATTGCGGTCAAGCGCCAGTTTATAATTATTAAAAAAAAAACCGTAATCAATATATCCCTCTCATCCTGAATCCGGACACATTCCGTTAAGACATGAACAACGTCTTCTACCATATTACATTCCTCATAGTTGGGGGATGCATATTTGTTCATTAAAAAGGCAAAGTTGTTAAGCGGCATATGTCCGGATCTCAGCCTGAGAGCTGTTACCAACAATTTCCTACTGATTTTAGTTACTACTCTTTTTATTATTTTTCAATGCATTCACCATGTGGCACAGGCACTGTGTACACTTTTCCATTCGCTCGAACCAGTTATTATCAAATTTAAACCACTCTAGACTGGGGGTGTTCAAAATGACTGACTTGAACATGTCGACTGCTCCTTCATCGGACTGGAACCTTTGATCACGAAGGCTTTTCTTAATTTTAGGAAATCGTTAGGGCTTAGGTCAGGACTGTAATTCTTTACCATCCTCGGTTAAGAATTTCTACATTTTCCTGCTTCAAATACTCAATCGTTTGACGAGCGCTGTGTGAGCTTGGGTTTTCCCATATGTTGTTGTGTTGGGAGTTTGGTCGTGGAGGGTCTTCAGATCAATTTCCCTTTGGCGCAGCATCGTTGGTTGTGTTGTTGGGTTTAAAATTGCATCAC
Organism: Sesamia inferens; assembly: GCA_037179545.1. Classification (NCBI taxonomy): domain Eukaryota; kingdom Metazoa; phylum Arthropoda; class Insecta; order Lepidoptera; family Noctuidae; genus Sesamia; species Sesamia inferens. Next base: position 10,084,890 of record CM073951.1, on the reverse strand, counting down.
CTAGCTCAACTGCCGTCTTCCTTCCTTTTCGCTCAGTTTTTCTGAGTGAATAGGCTCTTAATAAACTAGTGCGCTTTACCATCAACGATGGCATCACTGCTTACCATCAGGCGGGATTGCGGTCAAGCGCTAGTTTATAATGATTTAAAAAAAAAAAAACTTCGTCAACCCATAATGTCTTACTACTGGGACATACAGTAATCCACAACGCGAGCCCAGTGCAGGTTGGTAAAACTCAAATTTGTTGGCAAAACTTGATTCTAGGGCAAGCCAGTTTCATCAAGACTTTTTTAGTTCACCCTTTTGAGATTAGTGGTGATGAATTATTTACCAAAAGTGAAGAGTCTGTATTAAAAATCTCTTACAACTTGTAGGCCGGGACTGTTGCCACTGGGCTGCCCACCACTACTCTAATAGTTATATGAGATTTGAGATTAATATTTTTTTTATTGCCTATTTGGTGTCCCACTGCTGGCATAACCCTCGCCTTTTCCTCCCAAACCTCCCTGTCTTGATCGAGAATCGATCATTAATAATGACGAGTTATGAATAAAGATTATGCTTGTGCGCTATGCGCCTACGATAGGCGCATCACGGGTATCATCATAATTTGTATTGTCAATTGTCAAATAATCTCTCATCAGGAACTCCCGCATCCGTGGCGGTCTTCGTGTCCGTGACATAGCAGACAAACTACAGGAGAGTCGCCTACGCTGGTACGGTCACGTCTTACGAAAACGCTATATAGTATGCTACGTGGGTAACAAATGTCTTGCCATGGCGCCTCCGCCGGGCCGGAACAAGCGAGGCAGACCAAAGAAGTGCTGGCTTGATGTCGTAAGAGATAACGTGCGTGTCAACAATCTCACGTCACGGGATGCCAGAGATCGTGCGAAATGGAGGAGTAAGTATTGGAAAGCGGACCCTGGGCTCCAACGCGGAAGCCGCGGATGCAACCGGGATTATACGCTGAGATGTTGATGAATTGTCAAATAATGTGTATAGCTATGGGGTTCTGACATCGAGTAATGGATAAAATTGTCAACATTGTTTATAAGTTTTCATGTTTGAGTCGGTACGAGGTTTTTGAATATATTATGTTTTATTATTATTGCATGGTCGGGTACAGGTCTCCCAAAGTGAGAATGCGCACAGAAATCTTCGTCACTGTTCGGCAACGGTCGTATTCCCCGAGCGGATATGTATAGAGAGTGGTCAAGTGCATAAAAAGTGGTTTAGTGCACCGTGATTAATACGACCGTTGCCGAACAGTGACGAAGATTTCTATGCGTATTATCACTTTGGGAGACCTGTATAATGAATTGAGTGTACGACGACAATTTACTCTTGTCGTCTATTTAATAAAATTACTCCGGGGCAAGGAGCACAATCCGGGAGTGCTTCAGTGTTTGCGGTTTACTGTTCCAGACCGCTACGTTTGGAGGCGGCGGCGCCCGCCACTGTTGGCTGTGCAAACTGCCAGAACCAACCTGCTGGCCAAAGCACCTCCCACGCGAGCAATTCGTACTATTAACGGAATTCAGAATAGGTTGGAAATTTTTTCATATTTCTTTAGTGAATTAGCAAAGGTAGGATTATATATAATATGTTATGAAAGCAACAATTAGTGTGTTTATTGTATTGTTATAATTATAAGGTTGTATTGTTTTAGTTGTAAGTAGTTTTGTGTTAAGTAAGTTAAGTAATTGTGTAGTGTTTTAAAATTTAATAGTCTTATATATGCGCATTAGGTTTCTAAGCCTGTAATGGTAGTTGTAAGTTTTTAAAGATAAATAAATAAATATATCTTTTTAATGTGCGTTTTATTTGTGTGGAATAAATAACATTTTTCTTTCTTTAGGTTTACGATAACACAAGTACAATAATCCTCACCATTCATAAAACCATTCCCTGATTTCGTCTGTGATATCAGATATAATGTCATCCTTTCTGAGTAGAATCAGTCTGGTCTTCTGTTTCGCTAACTCTTTAAGATATGACTCCTTCATCTTCAATCTCATATCAGCACGTTTTTTGTAGATCTGATAATAATTGTGATGGATAAAAAAAACTTAGGTACATAAAATTCGTTGTATAGTATAGACGACAACAAGTCAAGCTACCCGAATCTGACAAATACTCTTAATCAACCTTGAGTCGCTAAAATTAAGTGGCAGTGGGCAGGGCACATTGCTTGTAGAACCGATGGCCGATGGGACAGTAAGGTTCTGGAGTGGCGGCCACATAATGGAAGACGCAGCGTAGGGAGGCCCCCAACAAGGTGGACCGATGACCTGGTGAAGGTGGCGGGAAGCCGATGCTTCCCGCCTCCGGCAGCACAAGACTGGTCATCGTGGAAAGGCTTGGGGAGGCCTTTGTCCAGCAATGGACATCTATAGGCTGAAGAAGAAAAACCTTGAGCCTTAATGCTTTAAAACCAAAATACAAACCTTAACAAATAAAAATAAAATATATATGAATGAAGGTTGGCGCTACGCGAAAAAAATCCTTTTTGTTTCGCTTTACACATGTAGAAAGAAAGAAAAAATCCGGAAATTTCATTCGACGTCCGGAATTTGCTCCGGAATTTCGATTTTTTGATCGGAGAACCCTATGCCTGATGATGCCTGATGCTTTTATTAAGGTAGTAAGTTTATACTTACATTATTAATTTTAATGATATTTTTGGCTTTGTTGCTGGTATGCTAGCACCGATAGCATATTCTGTGTTTTTTAATATTAGTTACTTTACAGGTCTCCCAAAGTGATAATGCGCATAGAAATCTTCGTCACTGTTCGGCAACGGTCGTATTTCCCGAGCGTTCGGAAGAAGATATGTATATAGAGTGGATAAGTGTAAACATAAATGTATATAGAGTGGTGCGCTTAACCACTTTTAATGCACTTATCCACTCTAGGTATATACATATCTTCTTCCGAACGCTAGGGAAATACGACCGTTGCCGAACAGTGACGAAGATTTCTATGCGCATTATCACTTTGGGAAACCTGTACACGCCTGGTGTTGTATACAGTCAAGTATTTTTTAACTGAACAGACAGCTGTGCTGCTGGGAAGTTTGTTCCGCCACTTCTTCTTGCCAGCGAAAGCACGAGAAAGTGGTGAGGGGCGGACGTTTTGAAGGACTGTCTTTTGTAATTTTGATGTTCGAAAAGTGCTGATTCTGGGTCAAATTTGAATAAATGACTTTTGATTCAGTAGCTTTAAGGCCGCTGCCTCGAATCTTGCGTGCAGAATCTTGCGGAGTCGGGCGGGCATCGAAGATCCGTTCTCGAAACTAGCGGGCAGATCGCGCGTCACAATAGCCGCGTAGTGTTGTGTTCACGATTGTGTCGATGAGATATTTGTTTTTATTCGCGAAAGAAATGTCTGGACAATGGCGGTAACATCTTTTTGATTCAAATTTATTCCTAACGCTTGATCACCGATCGCTGCCCGCCCGCTGCCCGCAAGATTCGAGCGCGAGAAGTACACCGCTCGTTGCCCGCCACTGCCCCGCTGCCGCGCCGCTGTTTTCGAGAAGTTCTGTTTTTTGATTTTACGCATAAGATCCTGCCGCTCACTCGCCGCCACCGCCGCCGCCCGGCTGCCCGCAAAATCCGAGGCAGAGGCCTGAGGGTGTGTTGTTATGTTTCGTTTACCTTATTATTTTCCTCTCGAAAGCTGAGTCGTCTTTTGAAAGGATCTGGTGCGATCCCAAGCAGTATATCTCTCTCACTATCTCTAGCTCTCTTGCGCTTAATTTTCATGAATTCCCTGAAATTGTAAAGTTAAATGTGGGTGTGATGATTCATGTATAAATCAATAGTACTAGCGGCCGTCCGTAACTTCGTTCGCGTGTAGTTAGTCATTATGCTCGGCTCCTAACGGTCACAGCGTGATATTATACAGCCTAAAGCCTTCCTGGGTTAATGGGCTATCAAACGCAAAGAGATTTTTTTAAATCCGACCAGTGGTTCCTGAGATTAGCGCGTTCAAACAAACAAACTCTTCAGTTGTATACAGGGTGTATCTGACATCGTAACGCAAACTTCGCGAGAAGGCTACACCGCATGCCACTAATAAAATTATGATAGTCATTTATATCGATAATGAGCGGTTACAGAAATAACAGTGTAAACAAAATGTGTCGGCTCGGCCTTTGAACGTTGCAAGCGTGCCACCGCGCGTGTTTGTGGGTGTGACGTTGATCCCTGATGTGAACTCTATTAAATCAGCTGATAGGATAGTTTTTCGAGTTTTGTTCACATTGCGCTTTTTTGTGTAATTAGAGAATTAATTATTATTTTTAAATCAGGATAAAACCAACGAAAAATTCCACCACTGGGGGGTTCAGTATCATGTACTCGATCCATGGTACTCATTTGTGCGTCGATGTCAGATACATCCCTTATATTAAGTAAGTATTCACTATGTAACAAAAACCCTGTTGTTCCCTTCAGGGACATATAATTTTACCTACAAGCACATCATTAATGAAGTCATAATTAGAAAACAGTAATCATTGTCTAGTCGAGGGGTCACAATCAAATACCTATTAAAATCGACAAATTCGATTTTTTTTTAGAATATCTGATTTTAAAAGTCAAACAAATTGCCGGGAACGTTCTACTTATGTCTAGTTTCTTCATGCAGAATTGCAGAGCTAAGAAATCAGTCACAGATTATAAATATTAATAATTAAACATTTATTTTTGTTGATTGAACAATTTTTATAAATTACTTGCTTTATTACATCCGTAGGTATGCCGATTCTTAAAACGTAGGTTGAAGGAACAACAGGGTTTTTGTTACATATTGTATATTAAGTAAGTAAGTATACTGTGAAGGTTAAAGAAAACATCTTGAGGAACCCTGGACTTTAAGTCTGAAATCGCCAACCCGCATTGAGCAAGCGTGGTGATTCCGCTCAGTCCTTCTCTGTATGAGAGGAGACCTGTGCCCAGCAGTGGCACGATAAAAAGGTTGATAACGATGATGAAGTATAGCTAAGTAACGTGGTGAGACTGGCTGGAGACTTTAAATCCATTTAAGGCATCCACAGGATAGTCTGGTTAAGTAGTCACGACCTCTCAACTACGAGATGCCATATTAAAAAAAAGCACGAGCCGCAAGATAGGGGTAGGGTAGTACCAAACATGAAACAGGTCACTTAGCCGACCGGACGTGTAGCGCGACTTTTACGAAATAGTACTTGCGACTACAGTGGTTTTATTACACCAAATACTTACCCGTGTGACAATTGGACGTCACAGTGGGATATAATGAAACTGAATACGGTAGTTGACTAAAAAATCTAATTAGTCCGTCAGTCAGATTTCCGAAAAAAAAACTAGACACGTATTTTTTCTTTTTTCGTATGAACAAAAAATGAAGGAGATACAGTGCGTTGAAAACTCGTGTGACGTCACTCTCTGCTACACTTTTAGCAACGAGTGACGTCACCAGCCACCACTCTTGATCTTTGATGCCTTTTATATTTGTTTGTTCCTCGGTGGTAGGCCACATCGGCTGCCGGCAGAAGTTACCACCCACCAGACAAAGTCTTGCCGCCAAGCGATTCGTCGTGTTCCGGCATGATGTCTGGTGAAGCCGTACGGAGGACGGGTCTGAGCAATTGTGTTGCGATGTGTGCCGGGTATGATGTGCCAAATGTTGTTGTGTCGGTAGTTTGGTTGTGGAGGATCTCCAGATCAATCTCCCTCTGGCGCGATATCGCTGGTGGTGTTGTAGGATTTAATATTGTATTACCTCGCTCAATTGCCGTTTTCCTTCCTATTAAGTGAATGGGTTTAATAAACTAGTGCGCTTTACCATCAACGATTGCATCACTGCTTAACATCAGACGGGATTGCAGTCAAGCGCTAGTTTATCATTATTAAAAAAAAAGGTCACGAATGCACAACGTTTATAATTGCCATTTTCTAAAATCCTGCAGCAGTGGTGGCCTAATGGTATCGGCCGCGACTTACAAGAGGTCGTAGGTTCGAACCCCATCAGGCGCTTTCATCATCATCATTTCAGCCGAAAGACGTCCACTGCTGGACATAGGCCTCCCCCAAGGTTCTCCACGACGACCAGTCCTGCGCCTCCCGCATCCAGCGGTTTCTCGCGACCTTCACCAGGTCGTCGGTCCACCTTGTCGGGGGCCTACCCACGCTACGTCTTCCGGTGCGTGGTCGCCACTCGAGAACCCGTCGGCCCCATCGGGCATCGGTCCTACGGGCAATGTGTCCAGCCCATTGCCACTTCAGTGTTGCAATTCTTCGGGCTATGTCGGTTACTCTCGTTCTTCTGCGGATCTCCTCATTCCTGATTCGATCGCGCAGTGAAACCCCAAGCATAGCTCTCTCCATTGACCTTTGAGCGACTTTGAGCCTTCTTATAAGGAACATTGTTAGCGACCATTGTCAGGCGCTTTACTATGTGTAAATTATTTCATCACCACTGCTGTAAAAACGCTGAAGGAAAACATCGTGAGGAAACAGGCATCTTCTAGAAGCAAAACTTCCAAGACATCTACCAACCCGCACTGGGCCCTTGTGGTAGAATACGGCCCTCTCGATCGAATATCTCTCTCTCTATCTCTCCAAGAGAGAGACCAATTATAATGGGAACATTAAAGGCTGATTATGTTATGTTATGTGAAATGCTGCTCTCTCTCTCTCGCACACATTCCTTTCTCCCTCATACACCTCACCGTGATTAAAAAAATGTGATAAGTTTTTGCCAAGAAAGAAAATAATAGAAACTAGTAATACTTTTCCTCTAAATTTTGATATAAAAATAATCAAGATCTACCGTGTTTTGAAAAAAAAAATACAGCGGAATACGGAACGTCTTTTGGTCAAGGTTTTTGTAGGTAATCAGCCTGAGCTGCAACTGTCCTTTTACCGGGTGACGTTGGAAGCAGCGCGACGGCAATAGTTTCTTCAAATACCTATTTTTCAATTTCTTCGGCACTGGAGTCCCCTCTTAAGTCCGGAGCTAAAGTTAGATCTCGTTATATAATAAGGGGGTCTATGTATGTTTAGCGCTTAACAAAGAGATTTGTATAAAACTATGGAAGATTACCTACACATCTTCTGTATTAAGAGCGCAGCTTTAGTCCTCAGTTTTAGTGGAGCTGGCTCGTTTGATTTCAAGAAATACTGTCTGCGGACCAGTGCTTTCTCACGAGTATCCCTCATTTTCCACTGTCTAGAAATTAATTAGAAACTTCAATGATACTTCTTCTACTTCGTGCCACTGGCACGAATGTAGCTTAGGTCTTGTTGGCCCAAAACTGCCACATCCACATCACAGTAACTGCATGTTTTGTGATGCAGAAGGCAGGATAGAAGGTGAATCTTAGTTTTGTGACATAGCGCCACACTTTAGTATCTACCATCAACCTAACATCTTCCTGCAATATGTAACCTTCCGTGGTTCACTTGGGAGCCCCTGAACTATCTCTGGACACAAGTTGGAAGATGTAAATCAAACCGCTTTTCCATTGGGTACTCTAGACAAGTGCCCAGGGCCCTGTCACCTGATCCACACCCTAACGATTAGAACAAAATTTTGGGTCGTCTTTTATTCCGCGTACATCGAGGGAGTGGAAGAGTTTGCCAGCGGCGGTATTTCCATCGGACTACAATTTGAGTGTCTTCAGGGCTAGAGTGAATAGGTTCTTAATAAACTAGCGCACTTTACCATCAACGATTGCACAGCTTATAATTCATATTTTTTAAAAATCTGCACTGTCTAATTCAGAGTTTCCAGTTTTAGCCATAAGTTTTTTGACCTGGCTTCAATTGATAAAGCTACATAATTTGAATATACCGCGAAACAGTCATCTGAATTTTCGCCACGGTGTACGAGAAACGCGAAATCAACTAGGTCGCGGTCTACTTAACCTCAGTCTACTGAATTTCGGTCATTAAAACATGTTTCGAAATCTCAGTCTTTTCATCATTTACACCGGCTTACCTACCTGTATCTCTCATGCTTCTGGATAGTCTCTGACTGAATAAATTCTTCAGGGATGAGTGTATGAACACTGGGGCCTGGAACGAATACAGATGCATCAATGGCATTATTATTGGTTTTATAATATATGACCGAACCTGGTCTTACACCAGGCTTTTCTGTGACTACTGTATAAGTAGACCATTTTTATACAGGGAAAATTGATTTCAGTGCGAGTTTAGGTCACATTAAGGGATCGAATCCTTGGGCCAGGGTTGCGGGTTGGTCAAAATTTAACCGTGGCCCTGACACACAGGCAAGTGAAGGAACATGAGTGGGTTTTAGTCAGTCAAAGTCTGACACCCCCTTCCGCTCCGCCCAGTGTGGGAGAAGTCATTTAATGATTTGCCATCCAAAACAAAAAAAAAAAAGGAATCGAATCCTCAACGATGTAGTGTATGCGTTTTATCATTCACCACAGACCAGCACTGTCTTGAGCGCACCACGTCGGTCATTCTTACGAGAGCCACATGCGAGAGTAGACGTTTTGGTAGTCTATCCGTTAATTGCGTGTGCGAAGAAAAATAATAATAATAATAATACAAGCTTAGAAATCATCAAATGACTTCTCCCACTCTGTGTGAAACTAAAAGGGCGTGTCAGACTATAACTGACTAAAATCCACCCGAGTTCTTTCATTCTCTTTCGAACTACCCCCGGTGTTGGTCGGTTGCTTTGGATTCTCTAAGGATCTCTTCAGTTTTGATTCGACCACGCAGAGGAACGCAGAGGAACTCCTAAAAATTGCCCCGCCCATTGCCTTTGGGTGCCTTCTAATAAGGCCCATTATGAGCGATCACGTTTTAATGTACCACAATCACTAGCGACAAAGCAAAATTAGAGCAAACAAAAAAAACAAAATTAACATGGTTGAAGGAACATGCGTCACAACCACGCAAAACGGCTGTTGCTCAGCATTATGCTGCACCCTATGCAAATAGAGTCCAATGCTGGGTTTCAGTGACAAATGGAGTATACTTGCTTTTCTCAAAATGAACATACATGAGATGGTAAAGACTTACGTGGAGATTCACTGTCATCATCTTCTTCAACTACTTCTTCTAGATCCTTACCACCGCTGTTTGTGAGCGTTGGCGGTGGTTTAGACTGTCAGTACCAAATATAATATTTATCATAATGTATTTTTTACTGAATATCAGTGTAAAAAATGGCAGCTATAGATTATCAGACGACTTTTTTTTTAATTTAATTGAATGTATGTATAGGTATATCGCATTCAACCGCCTGGCTTTTAAAAATAAATAAGTTAACTTCATATAATTTTGGCTTACAATATCTGTAGCTGAAAGCTTCGCTCTACTCTTACGGCTTACATTATAAATACGTAAATAACAAAATGAGAGAAAATAAGCGATTAATTTTATGACTGTGAGCCGCTCACTTTGATGTGTGTATTTGTGTGTGTCTCTGTGTGTGAGCAACAAAAAGAGAAATAAGAGAAAACATAACATAAGCGATTAATTTCACGACTGTGTGCGCGCGCGCGCTTTAATCTGTGCGTGTGTTTGTGTGCGCGTGTGTTTGTGTGTATATGTGTGTACTTTTGGAAGTACCGTTTGCCTCACTTATTTCTCTTAATTCGCACGCGGTTGATCGCAGCTCTAACTTAAACCTTTTGGCCGGGATGCCCTGGCTAATTGTTAGGAGCAGTTTGGCTCGCACATATTTGGTTACAGTTTCAACAACAAAAAAAATATTGAATAACAGCCATTTAGTTAAAAGGCGAGGCGGTATGCTTGGGGCTATAATTACAGCTCATTCTAAGCTTACTGCACCTAACTTTTCACGGTGGGACTTCTATACGATCGATGGGTTGGTCTCATGGTTGGGAGGTGGCGCGACGTGGAGGCCCCGGGTTCGATCCCCGGCCAGGTCATGATGGAAAACGATCTTTTCCTGATTGGCTTGAGTCTTGGATGTTTATCTATATATGTATCTATTATAAATAATAGTATCGTTAAGTTAGTATCCCATAACACAAGTCTCGAACTTACTTTGGGGCTAGCTCAATCTGTGTGATTTGTCCGTATATATTTATTTATTATTTATATTATGTTTAAGATAATTTTATTGTCGTTAAATAATACTTACTTTTACCGATCTCTTCCCCTTCTTTCTCTTCAAAGAATTTACCCACATCTGTTGCAAGATTTTCTCTACGTTGTCACTCCGGCATTCTAGAGGAAAATGGTATGGAACTACTATCTGTAAGAGAAAAAGATACATAAAGTCTATTCGTTTCAAATGTATGTTAAATTAAGTTAAGCAACTTTATTCCTATGGTGATTAAGATTACCATCACTACTTACCAGCAATGATGCAATTGTTGATGTTAAAGCGTGCTAGTTTATTAAGAGCTTATTCACTCAAAAACACTAAGTAAATAGGAAGGAAGGCGGCAGTTGAGCGAGATGATGCTATCTTAAACTCAACAACACGACCAACGATGCTCTCCCAGAGGGAGATTGATCTGGAGACTCTCCACAACTAAATTCCCAACACATTTGGAGAATCGTACTCGGAACACATCGCAACACAACTGCTCAGATCCGTCCTCCGTACTCATTGCGTTATTTACGATGCAGAGCATACGTATTTTTTTCAGCGGGTTAGTAATATCCCTTAAATTAATTATAATAGGGATGTTTCCTGGGAATTGATTCTATTTAGTCCCTCATTCAGATTATAGAAAAATATTGGATACATATATTTTGATTTATCAAATCAATAAAAATTGACAAATATAAAAGGCATCAACGATCAGGAGTGGTGGCTGGTGACGTCGCTGCTCGCTAAAAAGTGTAGCGTGCAGTGACGTCACACGAGTTTTCAACGCACTGTGTTATCTTCATTTTTTGTGTATATTAAAAAAGAAAAATACGTGTCTAGTCTAGTATTTTTTGGAAATCTGACTGACGGACTAATTAGTTTTTTTTAGTCAAGTACCCTATTATAGTAATATTGTGTTACCCAATTGGGTGCTGTATGGTTCAAGCCAATAGGAGACAAGAACACGAGAGTTGGCTTGTGGTCTTCCTATACGAGTCATAATTAAGACTACGCTATCGGTCAGCCTCTGCGCCAACCGTATTGTCTTTCTTACCTCTATCTCCAAGGGAGTCATATGAAGTTGTTTTAACGCCTCATCAACGTAGATATAATCGTTGACTATAATATGAACCAGCTCATTACGGAGCTCGTACATCCTGGGGAACAAAAGGGGGTTGGGGTAGTTACATAATCAGCCTGTAACCATTCCACTGCTGGGACACAGGGCTCCTCATGCCGTGAGGGAGTCTAATGCTGAACATAATCCTCTCCTCACACACTCGATATTCAGCTACTCTCATCCAGAAGCTACCAGCCATCCTACGAAGATCGTCGCTCCACGTAGCTTGAGCTGGGTTTTTTTTTAATACGTTGTTCCATAATGGGGGTTTCTCCTGTATCGTGGGTGCATTTAAAGACATATAAAATCACATACACAAACAGCCAGACCAGGAACCATCCAAATATTTGTTCCGAACGGGAATCGAACCCACACCACGCAGCGCTGCAGTCAATAACTTGACCACTGTGCTAATCAATTATTTACACCACGTATAGTGCCTGTCTGGATTCGAACTTAACATCTATAATGACTTGTAAGTTATGGCTGTTTAGCTGCTCACGTGTAAGTGTAGTCTAGTTCAGGAGCTAAGATGACCAGATAACGATACGACATTAACTGATTTGCCATCTCATCGGAGTTTGAGAGGAAAGAGAGCAACATGGCTATGCATACATTAGCGACTCTGAAAGCTGGTATCCGCTGAGATTTATCACTACAGCCGAAATTCATTGATAAAATGTTCCTATCAACCAAAGCTCCTGAATCTAATTTCTTCACCACCCTAGGTTGACTGGTAAAGACTGCCTAAGGCATTAAGTGCGTCTGGGTGTCTGCCCGGCTTGGGTAGAGCTCCACCATGTTCTCGAGGCGGCGATCGGTGGCGATCTCTCGCGTCCGGCCCTGGTCGAGGCCATGGTCCGGAGGGAGAGTGCATGGCAGGCCATCACCTCCTTCTGCGAAGCAGTGATGCTAGCAATGAAGAAGGCGGAGCGTGTGAGGAAACGGGACTCCCAGCGCCCTCACGTCTCTAGCCGTTGCAGGAGACTGATCGGGACATAACATCGCACTGAACGTTAGCAGTGGGCAGCTCGCCGCAGAGCCCTCTGCCGCCCGGTAAGGACCCGGCGCCTACAAAGAAATGTCAGCACATCGTGACGGGGTCCACGAAGACCGATGCGTCCTGGGTTAGGGTTGCGGGTTGGTTAAAAAAGAAACCGTGGCTCTGGCACATAGGCAAGTGACGGAACACGGGTGGGTTTTAGTCAGTAAAAGTCTGACACGCCCTTCCGTTCCGTCCGTAGCGGGAGAGGTCATTTGATGATTTGCCATCCAGAACAGAAAAAGGCATCAAGTGCATTTTTGTAATTTTTTATGCGAAAACTAAAATAAAATGGTTTGTAGGAGTTTACTTTATATGCTTCTTCTTCTTCTTTAACCTATAGATGTCCACTGCTGGACAAAGGCCTCCCCCAAGGCATTCCACGCTGACCGGTCATGTGCTGCCCACATCCATCGGCTTCTCGCGACCTTCACCAGGTCATCGGTCCACCTTGTTGGAGGCCTCCCTACACTGTGTCTTCCGCTACCTGGCCGCCACTCCAGAACCTTACTGCCCCATCGGCCATAGGTTCTACAAGCAATGTGCCCTGCCCACTGAGCTATGTCGGTGACTTTGGTTTTTCTGCGGATCTCCTCATTTCTGATTCGATCACGCAGAGAAACTCCGAGCATAGCTCTTTCCATCGCCCTTTGTGTGACTCTGAGCCTTCGCTTTATATGCTTACGCGCCGTAAACTCTGCTTGCCAGATGCTGTACCTGCGTGAGGTCAGTACCAAGTTTAGCGTTGTAGATACCATTACACGCCTAAAACAGAAGACCATAAACAAACCTTTTTATGATAACAGTGATGATGGCCAGTATATACGGCGCCCTCTGCAAGTGAACATTATTCAGGTATGCGTCATACATCTTGTTGACCAAGTCGCAGTATCTAGCATAATTCCTGCCGACCACCTCCGGAGGCATGGAACGGCCATGTATATGCATGCCTTTGGCCGCTGCTTCCTGAAAAAAGAAATAGCGTGATCATTATAGAAGTGTTAACGACAGCCTCCTTGGAGTTGCGGTAGCGAATGAATATGAATATTTGCACTGGTCTGGTCGTGCTTCAGCCGTTGGTCCCGGTTGCCATACGAACATCTAATGGCAGTCGTTACGGGTTGTTGGAGCCCTCAAAAGTCCAACAATTGGTCTAACTGCAATGCTTCGATATCGCCTTCGGATTGTGGAAGTCAGACGGTAGTCGCTTCACTGAAAATATCGAAGTTTTTGCTAAAATCAGCAGTTAGACTGTTAAAGCGAACCCCAAACGCCAAAGCTGAAAAAGCTTCGGATGCGTCTGGGATTAACGCTGAGATGGTGATGATTATAGAAGTGATAACAGACGCACGGGTTGATCGATCAGGTTAAGGTACGCTTGCCGCACTTGGTCTGTGGATGGGTGACCGTCTTTATAAGAAGAGACCTCTGTTCGTCATTCGTGGAGCTTTGAGAGTTATTACGAGTAGTCAAAACCTTGATAATCTGACATCTTACCAAGGGGTATTCAAGTAACTGTGTAAATATCTGTATTTTGTACCTACTTTCTACGCAAATAAAGAACTATACTATACTGTACTATACTATACTATACTATACTATACTATACTATACTATACTATACTATACTATACTATACTATACTATACTATACTATACTATACTATACTATACTATACTATACTATACTATACTATACTATACTATACTATACTAAACTATACTATACTATACTATACTATACTATACTATACTATACTATACTATACTATACTATACTATACTATACTATACTATACTATACTATACTATACTATACTATACTATACTATACTATACTATACTATACTATACTATACTATACTATACTATACTATACTATACTATACTATGTGTTTAGGAGGTCAGATGGGCAGTCGCTTCATATAAAATACTGGTATTCATTTAAATTCGCTTAGACTGGATGCTGACCCCAATATAGTTGATAAAAGGTACATTATGATGTTGATAATTGCATTTTAATGCAATGTAAATAGAATAGTTCTTCTTCTTCTTCTGCTCACCCTATAGATATTCACTGGTGGACAAAGGTCTCCCCCAAGGCTCAAGGCTTTCATTCCACTGGTAGGCATTGCCATAATCTCACCGTTTGACAGACGGGTTGGGGATCGCAGTAATTTGATATTCCACAGGAGAAGCGCTGCTGCCCGCTTCCGTGAGAGTTCCCTTAGTCACCTCTTACGAGACCCACGAGAGGATATGGGTTAGTACGTATAAAAATTAGTAACCCATCGGTATCGGGGTGAGGGCTCCAGAAAGAAGAGCTTCTTGACAATGCAAGCCGTGTCCACTTTACCTGTATTAAGCTGCACCCGACAAGACTGGCTAGCCCTTGTGAAGTGCCTAGACTTTGTGAAAAATTTACTTGATACTGATTTCAAAGGCAAAGACTCTCAACAGTTATGGGTGATTAGAAATAAAGGCCAATTTTAGAGCGGAAGCTTATAGTGTATAAGCCTATAGTGTTAAGATTACTGAGACTGAAGCCCCTGTGGTTCATCATCATCATCATCGACCTTTTAATCGTCCCACTGCTGGGCACAGGTCTCCTCTCATACAGAGAAGGATTGAGCGTAATCACCACGCTTGCTCAATGCGGGTTGGCGATTTCAGACTTTTAAAGTCCAGGTTTCCTCAAGATGTTTTCCTTCACCTTCAGTCATTGGTGTCCAAGATATACTTAGAAAGTACATATAACTTTAGAAAAGTTACATTGGTACTTGCTTGACCTGGAATCGCACCCGTGCTTGAGTGGCTGGTCTTTTAACCACTAGGCCTGTGTTTACGTCAACCAACCGAAGTGTCAAGGCTCACTGACTCTTCTGGGAAAGAGTAAAAAAAGAAAAAAAAGACGTGTGGCACTCGGGGACTGCCGCGGTAAAGCTATTGCATAGCATTTTGTATCAATTTATGCAATTATAATTAATTATTTATTTTATTTATGCAGTATTTCTTTTTCTTTGATATTAATTCAAGTTACACTTTTTGAGCGTGGTGACCGATAAGAAAACAAATTTTTCTTTTATTAAATAAATAAAGAGTTAATATTATTTAAAACATTTTTATTATTTTACAATACATGTGGGTTTTATTACCTTACAGTAGCTGTTGGTTATTCAGGAATATTTATCATTGAAACTATAGGTTTATGATAACTGAAATAAGAAACATAAGTTTGCGACTTAATATCCTCTAAATACCTAGAAAATACCGCGTCAATGGTGGTCCCATATTTTGTTGTGGACTCTTGTGGATCATTATTCATTTTCAAATTCAATGTTTTTGATAGAAAAGTTGTCAACCACTCTGATTTTTTATCAGCGAAGTTAATGTTGAAATCGCCAGCCAAGATAAGTGGAAATTTATTACCATTTGTACCAAGTATTTTCGAGCCTTCTTCTGTGTACTCCAGTAAAGTGCGATGAATAAAATGCTCTACCTCATCCAATTTTGGATTCGGAGAAATGTAAATTGCTACCATAACTATTTGTAGGCCATTTCTAAGTTTGCATAAGCACGCACAAATATCTCCAACAACTGAGCGCCTAACATTAACATCGCTAAGGTGTGCAATATTTATTTCAATATTCGGAGTCATAATATCATTTTTATTTTGGTAAATAGCTACCCCACCTTTTGAAACAGTATCTCGTTTGAACTGAACAATACAATTAAAATTAGGTATTTCAATTGGATTATCATGCGTCATGCAAGTTTCGGTAAGAAGTAACACATTTGTTTGTCTCGTAACTGAATCTTGTAAATCGTATTTATGACTATTTAGACTTTGGCAGTTGAAAGTCATTATTGAAATGCTATTTCTATTACTAATGAAATCTAATACACTTTGAGCAATCGTCTGAACACTATTTAAAGACAGTCTTTTGAATTCTTGCAACAATTGAAAAAACGGCCGCGTGAGCACTTTTTACTCTATAAAATCACGCGCTTTTATTTAGTAAACAACACTATAAATAATTTAAAAGTCCAATGAAAAATTTGCGTGACATTCATCTTAGCTTTTCCGTTAAAAAAAAAGCTATTTTATAAAAACACTACTAAATTAATTTGAATAAAAGTACTTAATAATTAATTATATGAAAAGTTTTTAAGGTAGCCATGACAACGTCGATGACGTCTATGACATATCTCTATAGAAGACCTATTTCAGAGAGAAAATTAATCGCAAGTTTAGCACATCGCGTCTATCAGTAACATGGCAAGTGTGTAGAACTGAGTTCGCGCCCAGCAATATGCATGCTCTTTTTGAAAATCTATAAATTGTTTTCAAAAGATGTAGTCGCACGCACACAAACATACCGTGCCGAAGACTGCCGAACTGAAACGACGTTAGACGATGGGGAGCGTGAGGTTTTTTCGTTACGGAATTTCTGGATTCGGTCCCCGCGCTCAAGGCCCGCGATAGAAGCTATGCAATAGCTTAAAAAAGATTTTTTTTAATAATTACAAACTTGTGCTTGACCGCAATCCCGCCTGATGATAAGCAGAGATGCAATCGTTGATCGTAAAGCGCACTAGTTTATTAGGCCTATTTACCCAAAAAAAACTGAGTAAATCGGAAGGAAGATGGCGGTTGAGCGAGGTGATGCAATGTTAAACCCAACAACACGACCAACGATGCTGCGCCAGAGGGAGATTGATATGGAGACCCTCCACGACCAAACTCCCAACACAACAACATTTGGCACATCGTATCCAACACACATTGCAACACAATTACTGAGACCCGTCCTCAGTATGGCTTCACCAGACAACATGACGAATCGCTTGGCAGCAAGACTTTATCTGGTGGGTTGTAACTTCTGCCGGCTGCCAATGTTATGGCCTACCTACAATAAATATAGTTTAAAAAACTAAAAAACACGTGTTTTTAAAGAATATCAAACTGAAAGTTAAAAATAATTTTAAAATTTAATTTATGAGAATAATATCTATCTATATAAACAATACTAGTAAAAAGAGAAAAAAGCGTGAGGCGCTTAATATACAAAAATTATGACACAAAGCGCCTTCTTTAAAAGCATGTTTTTTTTTCGTTTTTAAACTATATTTATTTTCTACTTTTTAGTTCGATATTATTTTTTTTAATAATATACGGATAACATGAACGCTTAAGTGGTGCTCATTTGTTTTTACCAAACGTTTCTTGACCTCCAACAGACAGAATAGCAAGTGCTAAAATTCGTAATGATGCGTTACCCAAGTAACTAACTAGTAAATCTAAATCTAAACTAAAAAATACTTTGCCTGCACAAATTAATGTAAGGTAAGGTTGAAAAAATTGTGAATTAGAGACGGACAAACAAACAAGCAAACATACAATACAACTGAAGCTAATTAAAAACATGTAAAAAGAATGCCCTCTCAGGTTTTAATCACTACAGTTACAGAGTTGGTATAGATTAAGTTGTCCTATTTGCACCAGATGCAGTGTGTGTGTCATGACCTACCACCCAATGCTGGTGATTAAATGTCATATGTATTCATTTTTCTATGTTAGGTTGGTTTCTTCTCGACTTTTTCTTTCACCGTTTTAAGAGCAGTACAACTAGTAAACTTGGAACGTTGCGATACGATCACTATTCACCATCTTTACTTATTATCGCCCCACTACTGGGCACTCTCATACAGAGAAGGATTGATTGTCAATTTTCGTAATCTACTAACAAAATGGCGTCATTATGTCTTTCCAGTGGTAAATCATTGACACTCCACTCCATATAAATAAATGTTCAAATTGAGTAGAAAATCATTTCTACAAATGCGTTTTATAATATTGGCAATACGGCATTGTCATTCTATCACCATTCTATTACCTACCAGACAACTAACCGAATTGATTAATCATTATGAATTGAACAGATTACGAATTTTTTAATACAATGACAATGTTATCGTGATGGAATGACAAATTTATAAAAATACTAGGGCCACTGAAATCATCTACGCCCATTAAGAAAGCTTGAAGCCTCTGTCCTGCAGTAGTACTGATTATATGCATTCTAATCTTCTTACTTGCAGCAATTCATCCTCTTGCACGGTTTCCTGTGCTTTCTCTAGTATTTCCAGCCATTTCTTATGCACATCTATTGTAGTTTCGTACTTCACAGGTATTTTAAACGAAGACATTTTGAATTACCTTCTCACCTGTCGAAAGATTTACCAAATCGTTATCTAGATAATGAAGATGATAATTTGTGGGTAATGGGGAGATAGTAACAAAGTATAAAGATTATTTGAGTTTTATTTGCTGCTTTTGGTTTACAGTTGTTTTCTTCTAAGGTCAATTGATTAGAATTGACTGTATGACTCTGCAAACGTCTCTCTTTATATAAGGGGGTGGATCGATCTAGAACGTTCGTCGTTTCCAAGAAAACAATAGTAATATCACTACATATAATTATAAATCAAAGTCACTTCCCTATGTCGCTTTGTATGATTAAATCTTTAAAACTACGCAACGGATTTTGATAGAGTTTTTTTAAAAGATAGAGTGATTTAACAGGAAGGTTTTTTATATATATAACATGCATAATATATAAGAGGAACACTGATAATTTTTGAGGTTTCTAACACATGTCGCAAAATAAACCCATTTTTTGAGCTTACATTGCAAACGCTGACTGAACCCTATGAGATAGATCAAAATAATGTACTACAGTATTGTAGACCTTAAAATACCTACAAAAAAGTCTGCGACACCGTATGTCTACCTACTATAGTTTCTTCATTATGACTACTTTTTTATGTTTGAAAATTTAATTAAAATGTAAGTCGAAACCAGAGCCCACTATTTGTTCCTTATCATTAATCCTTATCCAAACAAATTAAAGTCATCATATCAAAGGTAATTTCAGTAGCAGCAGATCTCTTTTTGAATTATTGGAATTGGTTATTTCATTCAGGAGATATCGCGATTTATTCAAAACTAAACACCCCCGTGCTGGCCGCCTGCTACTTGAGTGTTTCTCTGCCTAAACCGCGGAGGCAGTGGGCCGGAGCGGGGGATCATTATTTCAAACAATCTTGCTACCCCGGTAGGCTTTCATTCTGTTTGAAGGCGGTAGAACTGGCTATCCATAGACAATAAGGTCGATGTATCTTTCAGAGTTAGATATTGGCTGATGGGTGGTACAGTAGACATTATTTTTATTGAAGGGCCACCGTTTCGGAGTATATCTCTCTGGTTAAGGTGCTAAAAGCGGCAAACCACTTACTTCCAACTTTCAGATGCGGAGTTCGCAGACCACCACATCAGATCACAAGGAGGCGCACGTCGACACAATTGACTGGCAGACTCCTTTTTTTTTTTTGAAATGGGAAATCATCTAATGACGTCTCCCGCTCTGGGCGGAGCGGAAGGGAGTGTCAGGCTTTTACTGATTAAAACCCACCCGTGTTCCTTCACTTGCCTGTGCGACAGCCAGGACCACGGTTTCTTTTTTAACCAACACGCAACCCTGACCCAGGAGGCATCGATCTTCGTGGACCCCGTCACGATGTGCTGACATCTCTTTGGGGCGCGCGTGAAACACAACGTGCTGTCGACTCGGGCCTGGTCCTTACCGGGCGGCGAGCTGCCCACTGCTCACCGCCCGCAGGCCCGCGCCTACGGTGGCTGGGAGTTCAATGTCGTCTTCGGACCAGGGCGTCTTCTGCGGCGGCTAGCGGCGTGAGGGCGCTGGGATTCCCACTGCCTCACGCGCTCTACCTCCTCTTTTGCCAGCATCACTACTTCGCAGAAGGACGTGACGGCCTGCCATGCACTCTCACTCCGGACCATGGCCTGGACCAGGGACGGAAGCGAGAAATCGCCGCCAACCGCCACTACGAGGACACGGCGGTGCTCTACCCAAGCCGGGCAGTCCTCCACCGTATGCTTCATCGTGTCCTCAGGGCGATCCACGCAATGGTGACACCGTGGCGTTTCCTCCCGCCTTATACTGAACAGGAACCTCCCGAAACAACCGTGTCCGGTGAGGACCTGCGTCAGGCTGAAGGTGAGGACACCGTGGCACCTCTCTAGCCAGTTCTCAAAGAGGGGACTTAACGCCGCTATCGTGGCGTGGGTCAGCACTGGGTTACGACAATCGCACTCTTCATGTCGCCTTAAGATCCCGCCGGAGTTCTTTTCACCATACCGCGATTTCTCGCGACAGCGGAGTTGTGCTCCGGCGTTTTGCCTCCTCTCGCCACTCCCACATGTGGGCGAGGGCTTTGGCCCCAGATCCCATGGCGGCAATCAGGCAAGGAGGCTCGCCGCCTCAGCGGAGACCGTGCGGTATTCCCGGACTAGCCGAATGGCGATGACACTCTGGGAAGCGGTCGGCATCGGGCTGTTCGCTTCCATGGACCGTACGGCCCCCGCGTAGATCCTCCGGCAGGAGGCGTTTGGTCCCTCTTGATTAGGGAGGAGTTGCCTCACTGGTAGACTCCCTGACTTAACTGACTGATTAATTTTGAATTTTAAGGGCGTTAGGCCTCAAAATTCAAAATTACTCGGTTGCTATAAGTACTTAAAAGATCGTGGCCATGACTCGCTACCTTGCCAGTTCGAAAGGAAGTGCGCTCGCTACGCCGTTCGGTGATCGGCGGAAGAACGCGGTCCACTATGGTCGCGTTCAGTTTCCTTTAAGTTTTTGGCAGCGTTCACCGCCGATAAACACAAAAATCAGAGGACATATTCAACAATGGGAGTTTAGAATGTTCCAGGCGAGTCTGGAACGTTCTGACCAAAAGTTTAAAATAAGGTGAGTCTTTATCTATAGTATGATACCCACTTCTGGGGGAAAGTTTCTACTTTGCAGCTTTACGGCTTCACCAGGCATGATGTCTGGTGAAGCCGTACGGAGGACGGGTCTGAGCATATTCACTCTGAAAAACTGAGCGAATAGGAAGGAAGACGGCAGTTGAGCGAGGTGATGCAATGTTAAACCCAACAACACGACCAACGATGCTGCGCCAGAGGGAGATTGATCTAGAGGCCCTCCACGATCAAACTCCCGATATAACAACATTTGGCGCATTGTCCCTCTATTGTAGAGAGTAACAAGAGAGGGTACGATGTTCTTGTTACTCTTTCACCCAAAAGCTGCTTAACGGAATATGGTGAAATATGGCACACAGATTTTAAAAAAATTTCAATTAAAAACACCTGGCTAGGTACAATACTAGTCATTTTTTTGGGTGACGGAGGTGATTGGTTTGTGTACCTAATTCAGTTCGTTAATTTTATTTTGCAGAAAGCTGTTCTCCATTGCTCACTGATATATTATATATCACTAGCTGTTTCGATAAGTTTTGTTCATATTCTCCACTCCTATTGGTTGCAGCGTAATGTTATATATCGCGGTTGCAGTGTGATGTTATATATAACATCACGCAAAAATTCTTTTTGCGTTAGATAGCCCCCATGGGCTATCTAACGCAATTTGAATTTTTCAGATCGGACCAGTAGTTCCTGAGATTAGTGCGTTCAAACAAACAAACACACAAACGAACAAACTCTTCAGCTTTATTTATTAGTATAGATTGTATACTATAAAACCTTCTAACTATCGATACCATAAGCTTGCTTCAACAATATCATCATCAGCCCATAGCAATCCACTGCTGGACATAGCCTCATAATCAACCTTTTTTTATCGTCTCACTGCTGGGCACAGGTCTCCTCTCATACAGAGAAGGATTGAGCGTAATCACCACGCTTGCTCAATGCGGGTTGGCGATTTCAGACTTAAAGTCCAGGTTTCCTCAAGATGTTTTTCTTAACCTTGTAATCAGTCATTGGTGTCCAAGATATGCTTAGAAAGTAATCAGTCAATCAGGCCTCTCCGATTTCATATCATTCAACTCGAGTTTCGGCCACTCTCATTTTTTTTTTATAAATTAAAAACTAGCGTTTGACAGCAATCCCGCCTGATGTTAAGCAGCGATGCAGTCGTTGATGGTAAAGCGCACTAGTTTATTAAGAGCCTATTCACTCTAGCCTTGAGACACTCAAATTGTAGTGTGACGGAAACACCGTCGCTGCCAAATTGTTCCAGTCCCTCGATGTACGCGGTATAAAAGAGGAAGTGGTGTCAACAACGTAAGGGTGGAAACTCGCCGTACGACGGGTCGTGCGATGGTGGAACGGAGATGAGGGAATAAAATCATGCAATCCCCTTGCACACTCACCAAAATGCATTCTATAGAAGACCGAAAGGCTGGCTACTCTACGCCTGTGCTCCAGGCTTATCTTATGTCATCCAGTTACTACCAGCTATCCTACAAAGATCGTCGCTCCACCCAACCCGAGGGCGTCTCACATTACGTTTACTAATTCGAGGTCTCAACTTAACAACTTGCTTAACAATTTAAATAACTTACTTTCTTCTTAATAACATTTTATTCAACAACGCGTTACAAATTTAGCGTAAAAACACAAGTTTAATTTTAGACTAAATACATATAAACGGAAATTTTATATATAATTTACTTAAAATGAGTTAGTAGTTAAACAGGAATTTTGATATAGTGATATAATTGTCATTTTGACTTTACGAGTTCTAGAATTTTTGATTTTGAATAAGTCTTCTCAACGTTGGTGAAGTATTCACGCGTTTTTGATTTCTTTATGATTCTCTTGAAAATGGGATGAGTATTCATGATTTTCATCATCAACCTTTTTATCGTTCCACTGCTGGGTGCAGGTCTCCTCTCATACAGAGAAGGATTGAGCGTAACCACCACGTTTGCTCAATGCGGGTTGGCGATTTCAGACTTAAAGTCCAAGTTTCCTCAAGATGTTTTCTTTCACCTTCAGTCGTTGGTGTCCAAGATATCGCCGACCCAGGCATGATCTCACCGACCCTGACGACCCCATAACCCTCCTCCAAGAGGCCAATAGGGCCACTAGCACGAAATACAAAAGATCGACCTTCCGACCTCGCGGCCGAGGTCTATCGCGACGCGTTCAACGTAGTAATTCCCAATAAATTCATCCTGTCATCAGTTGGCCTGGTTGCCTGGCTTGAAATTCATTTAAGGCAGCCACAGGATAGTCCAGTTAAGTAGTCACGACCTCTCAAGGTCAACTAAGAGATGCCATATTTAAAAAAAAGCGCCCGCCCTTTTTCGACAAGCGACCTTCGGACCAGTAACTACTAACCAACTAAAAATATTGTTATACATAGTAAATATATTATTATTTGTTAGTAATTATTTTAGGCATTAAAAACTATATTAAGTGCCTCTGTTAGGTTCTTAGCTTTGTTGTATTATTTTCATTTCTGAACAGCACCTTCTAGTCGTCTCGTCGAGGAGTATAAACCTGCCCCTTTGCTTGACGTTTGTGAACTACGAAAAAGTTTTTGATTCGATCGAGACCTAGGCTGTACTGCAGTCTCTTCAGCGGTGCCAAGTAGACTATCGGTATATTGAAGCGCTGAAGGGTTTGTACGAAAACGCCACCATGTCAGTCCGAATACAGGACCAGACCTTGAAACCAATACCTCTGCAGCGTGATGTCTGACAGGGAGATGTTATCTTCCCGAAACTGTTCACCGCTGCATTGGAGGATGTCTTCAAGGTTCTGGATTGGAAAGGGCTGGGCATCAACATCAATGGCGAGTACATGACACACCTTCGATGCTGTCTTATGTACCATATATTTTTGGGGTCCTATACTTTTGTCTAAATTTCTATATCTATTGTTTTATCACAGATATGCTGGAAGAGATTTCTTCTGAGGGGTTTTGACAGGAAAGCTAAAATGAGTGTCACGCGCATTTTTCATTGGACTGTTAAAAATTATTTATAGTGCATTTAGTAAATAATATGCACACAATTATAAATTTGCACTGGTCTGGTCGTGCCTCGGAAAGCACGTTAAGCCGTTGTTCCCGGTTGCCATACGAACATCTAATGGCAGTCGTTACGGGTTGTTGGAGCACTCAAAAGTCCAACAATTTGTCTAACTGCAATTCTTCGATATCGCCTTCGGGTTGTCGAGGTCAGACGGCAGTCGCTTCATGGAAATTGTCTAAGTTGAGCCAAAATCAGCAGTTAGACTGGTAAAAGCGGACCCCAGACTTCAAAGCTGAAAAAGCTTCGAATGCGACTGGGATTAACGCTGAGATGATGATGATGATGATGATTGAAATATCGCAGCATAGTGACCACATCATGATTTTGCCTCAAACCTCCCTCATAGACGGTTCACCATCTTTTTCAACGATATCC
This sequence comes from Sesamia inferens, assembly GCA_037179545.1. NCBI lineage: Eukaryota > Metazoa > Arthropoda > Insecta > Lepidoptera > Noctuidae > Sesamia > Sesamia inferens. The sequence continues at coordinate 10,060,321 of CM073951.1, read as the reverse complement.
GCCATTCTTGTGAAACAAAATTTTCAAAGAATTTCTATAATTTGTTACACGTGTTATTGGCAAAATTGTGGTATCTATTCCACAGAGGCGAGAGAAGAGATTTCTTCTGAAATAAGCATCACCTCTGAACCTTTTGTCTATTATTTCTTGCCTGTTTATGTATGTACTTATGCGTCTACATACATAAATGGTGAGACATTTTTTTTTTTAATTTTTAATTTTATAAACTTGTGCAAATTACGATCCCAGCTGATGTTAAGCAATGATGCAATCGTTGATGGCACAGCGCTCTAGTTTATTATGAACCAATTCCGCCTAGTTTGTATAATTCAATCAATTCAGAATATTGGACTCCACTGCTGGTTAAGCCTCACCCAGGATAAACTAGAACACCATATCCTCCGTCTTTCGCATACAAAAGTCGTCGATACCGGGTACGATGCACCAAATGTAGTTGTGTCGGGAGTTTGGTCGTGGAGGGTCTCCAGATCAATCTCCCTCTGGCGCAGCATCGTTGGTCGTGTTGTTGGGTTTAACATTGCATCACCTCGCTCAACTGCCGTCTTCCTTCCTATTCACTCAGTTTTTTTGAGTGAATAGGCTGTTAATAAACTAGCGTGCTTTACCATCAACGATCGATTGCATCACTGCTTATTACCATCAACCGGGATTGCAGTCAAGCACTAGTTTATCTATACATATAATAAAACAGTAGGACCCGGTGTGTCTGTACATTGAAGATAATTGACAAAAATGGAGTCAGGGCGATAAAAGAAAACCAATGAAACACAAAAAAAATTTTTTTGAATTTTTTGTCTGTCTGTCTGTCTGTCTGTCTGTTTGTTCGAGCACATCTTCGTAACTACTGAATGGATTTTTATGCGGTTTTCACTAATGAAGAATGCACACTCCCGGGCAGTGTATAGGCTTTGTTTCATCAAAAACGGACAACAGACAAAAAAGTCAGTCTAGGTAACAATATTTGGAAAATCACTTAACTACCATTTGCTTATCGATCAACTCAGTTCAAGTATAAGTACTTAATGCACATATGAATTTACTAACAAACAAACAAACAAACTAACTAACAAAAACTGGCCTCATTGCATTTTTATCATCAACATAAAGTTTTAAGCAAAAAGTTTTAACGATCACTTATCATTTCTAATTCGTATCCATCAATCGAAATATAGTTTCAAAATTAATTTTATATTTGTGCTTTTTAATAGGTAAAAAATCTCAAAAAAAAATTATTGATTATCGAAAATTTCAAGTAACAAAAAGAAACAAAAGAAACTATTAGGTGCGCTGCTCACATTTTTTAGTACATATAAAATCCAATAGATGTCACTGTGCGATTTTATCACGATTTTAAAACGCGCTATCGTTATGTTTTCGCCAGTCTACTTAAGTATCACATCGCGGCTGACATAGGTACGTACTTAAAAGTTAAAAAAGGAAAAGAATTATTGGTGTGGATTTAGATTGTGGATTTAAATATAACAACTTACCTGCTACGAATACGGATATTTAGAGATTGCTTTGCGATTTGGATTACTTGGTTTAGAGGATATAAATAGGATTGTGTTTAACGTTTTTATTTGGCTTTCTTCTTCGAAATTTTTATTTTGTTAAAAATAATAATACAATACTTAGAAAATGACCCGAAAAAGGTCTAATCTATCTACCTACACCAGAGCATCGAAAAGAATGAGAATGACTAGATCTCAAGAGTCTAATGAAGAGAGGCAAGAACGACTTAGGGCAAGTCGTGAACGTATGTCATTGCATCGCGCGTCAGAAACACCTGTTGAAAGGGATTCTCGATTGACGGCTGATTCTGAACGCCATAGATTGTCTCGCGTCTCAGAAACCTACACTCAAACAGAATATAGATTAAGTGCTGATCGTGAGCGCCATAGGTTATCTCGCGCATCAGAGACGTTCACAGAACGGGAAGTTCGTTTGACTGCTCATCGTGAACGCCATACAATATCGCGCGCATCAGAGACGTTCACAGAACAGGAACTTCGTTTAACTGCTGATCGTGAGCGCCATTCAGTATCGCGCGCATCAGAGACTTTCACAGAACGGGAACTTCGTTTGACTGCTGATCGTGAGCGCCATACAGTATCGCGCGCATCAGAGACTTTCACAGAACGGGAACTTCGTTTGACTGCTGATCGTGAGCGCCATACAGTATCGCGCGCATCAGAGACGTTCACAGAACGGGAACTTCGTTTGACTGCTGATCGTGAGCGCCATACAATATCTCGCACCTCAGAATCCTTTTCGGAACGAGAATCTCGATTGACATCCGACAGGGACCGCCACGAACTGTCTCGCGCTTCGGAAACATTTACTCAGTATGTTGACCGCTTAAGTAATGATCGAGAACGACACAGTATTGCTCGAGCTTTAGAAAGCGATGACCAACATCAACGACGATTAGAAGTACCTAGAGAAAATTATGAACGCTTGCGTGAAACTCATAACACTTCACTAGAAATGGAAAGGGAGAGAGTAGATGCTTTACGGCGTGCAGAGACAGAAGAACAACGTGAGGACCGCTTACATGCTGATAGACTGCGACACGCACTGAGCAGGATGTCAGTTTCTTCTGAAGATTCTGATGATCCCGAAGAAACAGTAATGGGACATGAAATCCTTTCTTGGATAAATAAAGAAAAGAGTGCTTTCGTTTATACACACATGATAGATTATGCCTCATTTTCTTCCATCGGGGGAATGGTAGTTCAGTGTCAGTTTTGCGATGCTATGAAGTGGCCAAAAGAGACAAGTGGAATGTGTTGCTCAAACGGAAAGGTGCATATTTCTATTTTTAATAACATTCCCGAGATTTTAAAAGCATTGTTGGATGGATCACTTTTTGGAAAATATTCGACAATATAATAGCGCCTTTGAAATGACGTCTTTTGGTGCTAATCAGGTAACGGAAGGATATTTCATGCCTACTTTTAAAATTCAGGGTCAAGTGTATCACCTAATAGGGTCTCTGTTACCCGAAAACGAGCCGAAGTTTCTACAAATTTATTTTGTTTCTGATTATCAAGAACAGGCAAATATAAGAAACCAAAACTTTCCTCAACTGAATGGTAATCTTATAAGGATTCTTCAAAATATGCTGCACGAAGTAAATCCCTATATTCAAAGTTTCAAAACATCATTAGAGTCATTTCCTCCACAACAAAACAATGAATACAAATTTGTCATTTACGCAGATAAAAGACCCGCAGCTGAACACCGTGGCAGATACAATGCTCCTGTAGCAAACGAAGTTGCAGTGGTATTGTTAGATCAGGAATGTGAGCGTCGTGATATAGTCTTGCGAACTCGAGATGACCGATTGCAACGTATCTGCGAAACCCATCGGGCTTACGACACTTTGCAATATCCATTAATATTCTGCCGTGGTGAAGATGGGTACCATTTTGGCTTAAATCAAATCAACCCCATTACAAGACAGCCTAATTTAAATAAAACAGTATCAGCGCAACAATTTTATGCATATCTTCTGCAAATAAGACGCAACAATTTTATTTACTTGCAAAGATTTCGAGGTTTATTCAATCAGTTCATTGTAGATATGTATGCCAAAATTGAAACAGAACGCTTGGTGTACATACGCACCAATCAAAGACGCTTACGAGCAGAAGAATATGTGCATTTACGAGATGCCTTGCAGCAAGATGCAGATTCAGAAAATCTCGGTCGTTTGGTGATTCTTCCATCCAGCTTTACCGGCGGGCCACGTTATATGCACGAGCGTACGCAAGATGCTTTTTGTTATGTACGAAAGTATGGACGGCCGGATCTTTTCATTACATTTACTACGAATCCAAAATGGGATGAAATAAAACAAGAACTTTTGGCAGGTCAGGCCTCTTATGATCGGCACGATGTAGTCGCAAGAGTCTTTCACTTGAAATTAAAATTGTTGATGGACTTGCTGACTAAAGAGAATGTTTTTGGTTCTTCATTATGCTTCATGTACAGTGTCGAATGGCAAAAGCGCGGCCTTCCGCACGCACATATCCTTCTATGGCTGCAGGAAAAAATTCGTCCCAACGATGTAGACACGTTGATAAGCGCTGAATTCCCGAATCCCAACGAAGATCCAGTACTTTATGAAGTTGTCAAAACGCATATGGTGCATGGCCCCTGTGGTACCATAAATAGAAATTCTCCCTGCATGAAAGATGGACGTTGCACGAAAAGGTATCCCCGTGCGCTGACAGAGCACACAGTAACAGGCGAGAACGGATATCCGCTGTACCGACGTCGTTCCCCAGAGCTTGGAGGGTTCACTGCACAAAGTAGAGTACAAGGACAAGAAATAATAATTAGTAATATGTGGGTTGTTCCTTATTCGCCCTTACTTTCCAAAACCTTTGGTGCACATATAAATGTCGAAGTGTGTAATAGTGTATCGGCAATAAAATACATTTGTAAATATGTTAACAAAGGGAGTGACCAAGCGACATTTGCTCTACAGGGAACCGACCGAGATGAAGTCACCAGATACCAAACTGGACGCTACATAAGTACTTCTGAAGCTATATGGCGAATATTAGGATTTTCTATCCACGAACGTCATCCCACGGTCACACACTTGGATGTTCATTTAGAAAACGGCCAGCGAGTGTATTTTGATCCTGAAAATGTAAGAGAACGTGTAGAAAATCCTCGGCAAACTAAACTTTTGGCATTTTTTAAGCTTTGTCAAGAAGATGATTTTGCTAAAACGCTAACCTACGATGAAGTACCGTCCTATTACACTTTTGACATGCAAAGACGTGTTTTTAATCGACGAAGACGCGGTCAACCAGTGGAAGGATTTCCAGGAGTTTATAGAGATGCTGCACTAGGGCGAGTATATACTGTTCATCCTAACAATAGCGAATGCTATTATTTACGCATGTTGTTGCATACAGTTCGGGGGCCAACTTCTTTTGCCTATTTAAAAACAGTTAATGGCGTCCAATACGCAACATTTCAAGCGGCTTGCCGGGCACTTAATCTTCTTGAAGGAGATCAACACTGGGATAACACCCTCGAAGAAGCCTGTGTCAGTGATAGTCCCAAACGTTTACGTCATTTGTTTGCAGTGATGTTAGTGTTCTGTGGTCTATCGGATGCTCTAGCGCTGTGGCAAAAATATAAGACACAATTATCCGAGGACTTTCTACGCTTGCTTCAACGCAATTCAGACCAGCAAATAGATCCAACTGACGATAGAGTTATAAATAGTTCACTTTTATGTATACAAGACATAGTATTTTCGATTGGGGGTAATTCCTTGACCGACTACGGCCTGCCTAATCCTCAAACTCTACCCAATAAACCACGGGTAAATCGTGAATATAATTTCGAGACGAACTACAATATTGCTGCGTTAACCACCACTGTAAATGATCAGATTGGTTGTTTTACTGTAGAACAAAGAAATATATTCGATGTAGTCATCCAAAGCGTAAATAATAATGAAGGGAATTTATTTTTCTTGGACGCTCCAGGTGGAACGGGAAAGACTTTTTTGATAACAGCAATACTGGCTGAGATTAGGCGGCAAGGTAAGATTGCACTAGCAGTGGCTTCCTCGGGAATCGCAGCCACATTACTTCCTGGCGGAAAGACGGCCCACACGATGTTTAAAATCCCAATCGATTTAGACAGTAATGAGTCACCAACATGCTCTATCACAAGGAACTGTGATAAGGCGAAAGTGTTACAAGATTGCTGTCTGATCGTTTGGGATGAGTGTACAATGGCAAATAAAAAAGCCGTCGAAGCTGTGGACAGAACCCTACGTGATATTCGGCGAGATGAAAGGCCAATGGGCAACGTCACACTGCTTTTTTCTGGTGATTTTAGGCAAACACTTCCAGTTATAAGTCGAGGAACTAGAGCCGATGAAATTAGAGCTTCATTAAAGCGTTCCCACCTCTGGCCTCTAATGAAAAAGCTGCAATTGACGATCAATATGCGAGCACAACTAGGTGGTAATTTACATGCCCAAGAATTCTCAGACATTCTTTTGAAACTTGGAGAAGGTACTCTTTCTGAAGAACATGGTAAGGTGACGCTTCCAGAAACAGTTTGCCGAATAGTTTCTTCAGAAGATGAACTTATAAATTCTGTATTCGGTGACCTATCACATATAACATATCAGGAAAATTCTTGGTTATGTGAACGTGCGATACTCACTCCCAGAAATGACCAAGCTGCTGCAATAAATCAAAAAAATTTATCTGAAGTGATTGGGGATGACGTCGTTTATACGTCTTATAATAGCGTTCTCAACCACGACGATGCTACACATTATCCTGTTGAGTTTCTGAGTTCGCTTTCTGCAAGTGGTCTTCCTGCGCACATAATTGTCCTTAAAATAGGTGTACCAATAATGCTGCTGCGTAACCTTACTCCTCCAAAATTATGCAATGGTACACGACTAAAAGTAACTGCTCTACAAAGAAATTTAATCCAAGCTCAGATTCTTACTGGATGTGGCTCAGCGGAAACTGTATTTATTCCACGAATCCCACTCATCCCTAATAACTTTCCATTTGAATTTAAGCGCACACAGTTTCCAGTAGCCGTTTGCTTCGCCATGACTATAAACAAATCCCAAGGTCAGACTCTCAGGACTGCTGGTGTCAACTTAAGATCTGATTGTTTTTCCCATGGTCAACTGTATGTGGCTTGCTCACGAGTAAGCAGCCCAGACAACCTTTTTATTCTAGCACAAGGCGGTAAAACGGTTAATGTCGTTTATAAAGAAATTCTTTAAAGTATCTCCATTATTTAACTTTTTTTTTAATTTGCTAAATTCAAACAAGTAATTAAAAAAACTAAAAAAAAAACATTTTTACTTTATGCATATATCATAAACAAGTGGAAAACTAATAACGGTTTTTAGATGTAAGTTTTATCTCTATGAAGAGCTCTTCCAGCCATGAAAAAGGTAAAAAAAGTTGCAAAAGTATACTTACTCAATATAAAACTCAATATACTTCAAGCCCTGCCAATTTAGGTAGTTTCCCAAAAGTTCTAAATTCAGAATATCATAAAGCAATTTTTAACCAACAAAAGAGAAGAGAAAGCTTAGGACAATCAAAATTCCACGCGGACGAAGTCGCGGGCAACAGCTATAAATACTTTTTACTGATTAAAACGCAATACTTTTGTTGTATGACTACCGGTCGCCCGCGGCTTCGCCTGCGTGGTATTGCGTTTGTCACAAAAAATGACTAGCATGACTTAAATTTTCCCCGTTTTTTCCAGGTTTTTTCCACATTTTTCGCCGTATTTCTGCTCCTATGGGTTACAGACTAATGTTATACAGCTTAAAGCTTTCCTCTATAAACTAATAAAAAAATATTCAGTTTGCTCCCTTTACCTACCATGCCAAGGATTATATCTACTATATAAAAATAAGTCCGGTTTTCCTCCCTGACGCTATAACTCCAGAACGCACGAACCGGTTTCCACGGTTTTGCATTCGTTGGAAAGGTCTCGGGCTCCGTGAGGTTTATAGCAAAGAAAATTCAGGAAAAATTCAACAGAAAAGTGGGGAAATCGTTTTTCACATACTTCATTCAAGCTCCGGCGACGGGGACGGGGACGGGGACGGGGACGGGGACGGGGACGGGGACGGGGACGGGGACGGGGACGGGGACGGCGATGGCGACAGCGACTAGCCTGAAAAAATCAGTAGTTCCCGAGGGATAACGCGCGATAAACACTTTCTGTGAAAAAACGAAAACCACGTGGGCGAAGCCGCGGGCGGCCGCTAGTAATCTATACTAATATATAAAGCCGATGAGTTTGTTTGTTTGAACGCGCTAATCTCCGGAGGTACTGAACCGATTTGAAAAAATATTTTTGCGTTGGATAGCCCATTAATCCAGGAAGGCTTTAGGCTATATAACATCACGCTGCGATAAATAGGAGCGGAGCATATAAAAATAAAACATATTAAAACCTACGTGGGTAAAACCGCGTGGCTCAGCTAGTAATTTATAAAAAATGGCTAATTTAATAAACATAAAATGAAACAAAATCACTTTATTCAACTATTAATTTATTTATACTTTCAATATTTATATAATAAATCACAATATTTCACTATATTTAAGCCAAACATATCTAAATAATTTCACAGTGTCCTTACTTAATAAAATACTTATCATAATATTAATAAAAAATAAATGATTTTGAGCAATTTATATTTCGTAAAACATATTTTTGTTTCCGATCATTTATTTTATATAACAAAAAAAATCTTTTGACTGATGTTGTGAAGTAAATTAATATAAAATATGTTACGACATTTAGACTACAGGTCCATGTCCAAAAATGGATGGGTCATATGAACCACCAGGTGACGTATAAAGGACGATATAAGAGCATAAAAAAAATAAGATTCAGCTCTATGCCATCACTTATAAGCTGTCCAACTGAGTGCTGGTGAGAATTCAAAAGCGCAGGTAGAGTGAGTACCTTTTGAGTCATATATTTTTGTACGGCATTTTTACCATCGGTAAATCCATGAAAAATAATAAGAAAGCGCGGAGTACCGTAAAAAATAATGCGCCACAAAGTCGGTAATTTTTTTTGATTTTCTGACAATTTCGAGGGTAAATTTGGTCATTTTATTTTGTACGGCATCAGTTTCATTCTGTTTCAATTTAGCTTCTAATCCATTATTCCGCAATACCGTACAAAAATCATATGACCCATCCATTTTGGACATGGGCCTGTAGTCTAATTTCTTTGGTTGTAAACTTTAAAAAAAAAACAGTGTTACAAGGAAAAGATATAAAATAACCTGAAGTACTATAAGTAAGGGCCTGCACACACCACATTTTTCAAACGCGCCGTCTACGTGCGTTTGTAGCGTTACAGATGCGTGTGTTTAGCAATACAAACGCGTGTGTGTAGCTATACAAAGGCGATGCAAACGCGCGTGTGTATATCGACAAGCGACAACAAACTACTTTATAGGATTAAAGCGAACCCTACGTGCCGTAGAGGCGCGTTTCTACAATATATTTTACATCTCACCCTGGTAAGAATGGTTGTCAATCCTATCCTTTGGTAAGATTGGTTGTCAATATTACCCTTTGGTAAGATTTATTGTCAATCTTACCCTTTGGTAAGATTGGTTGTCAATATTACCCTTTGGTAAGACTGATTGTCAATCTTACTCCTTGATAAAATTGGTTATCAATCTTACCCTTTGCTAAGATTGGTTATCAATATTACCCTTTGGTAATATTGGTTGTCAATATTACCCCTGCTAAGATTGGTTGTCAAACTTGGGCTTCTGACTCGGTAAAGAGTATCAATTATTTACAAATGTATCATATATGCTCAATTTGATGCCCTTTTATACAGTTTTAAAAAATTAAATTATACGAAATTAATACATAATACAAAATAATATCTACCTACAACAAAATGGCAATACGAATATTAAAGATAAAATAATATTTTTCCCACTAACATATTATATTAATTCATACATTTATATTGTGTTCACAAACAACAGTGAAATAGATTACACTGGGTGAAATTCGATCATCTAGCAAAACTCAGCAGATGTGATGGATTTTGATAACAGAAAAAAAAATAGATATTCACTACGAACCGGACGCATCGTTGTGCCTCATCTTTTATACCACGTATATCGAAGGACTGCAACAATTTTCCAACAGCGGTCTTCCCGTCTGGTTGAAATTTCAGTGTCTCCAATGCAAATAGGACAAACTAAATAAGCTCATAATAAACTAGCGAGCTTCACCATCAACAATTGCATCACTGCTTACCATCATCATCGTAGTAAAAAAATGATAACCTTCGCATCCGCAGAGTTTTGCTAGTTAATCTAATTTGACCTAGTATATTGTGCAATAAATAAATAAATATATATATATATATATATATATATATATACAGAGTGGTGCTAACAATACGACAATAAATGAAAACACGAACAATGCTGGTTCATAGGAATAATCCTAAACCATAAAAAAAAACCTAACATCAAAAATAAAAATTTCAAACAAACTAAATCGCATAAAATTGCAAACAAAAAAGAACAGTTTAGTACCGCTGAATGCGGCGGCCATTAACCTGTAAGCGCTTCCTTATCAACATGCACATCATGTGGAAAATGTGAAAAATGAAAAATAATTTCCTGTGACTAAACTAATGGAGATATTTATACGATTTTTTATGGGTAGACTGAGAATGTGTTGAGGTACACGATGTTTAATTTATTGTCGTATTGTTAGCACCACTCTGTATATATTATAAGTATATAACATTATTTTTATAACATATTTACTTAACGTACGTGTTTTAATGGAAGCTGTGATACATAGGCAAGGCCTTTAGAGGGTTTAATATTATATAATAATACTATTTATTATTTATTTATACTATTTTCAACGTTTTTACTTTAGAGAATTAGCTAAGAAAGTGATTTCACTATCTTACACAAACCCGAAACGTGTAAGTTTAAGTTCGGCAAGTTATTTTTAAACCCGCCATTAAATCATGAGAGTATTGATTTCTGGATATTTCGTTCATGGTCACGCTTGCCCGGAAGACGGTTTGCCCGCTATTGGTCGTAAAAATGTTTACCCGAAATATAGTATGACCAAAACTGTTGACTGATAAAAAATTTGCCCGAATAATCGTTTGCCCGATGTCGGTAGAAAAAATGTTTATCTGAAACTTTGTGTGACCCAAACTATTGGTCGAAAATTATTTTGCCCGAAATATCGTTCGACCGACAAATATTTTGTTTGAAAAAGGCTTGCTTTACGAGGAAGCTCGGTACCGTTTGAGGCAAAATAGTGACAAGACCTGAACGAATCGTTATTATGGTTTTAACAAAGCATATTTTAACTTCCAAATTGCTTTCATGTTTTCTATAACGGACACTTTTAACGAGCAACTTTCAACGTGAATCATCATCATCATCAACATTTTAGCCGGAACACGTCCACTGTTGGACATAGGCCTCCCCCGAGAATCTCCACGAGGACCGGATCCTGCGCCTCCCGCATGCAGCGGTTTCCCGCGACCTTCACCAGGTCTTCGGTCCGCCATGTCGGGGCTACCCACGCTGCGTCTTTCGGTGCGTGGTCGCCACTCGAGAACCCGTCGGCCCCATCGGTCTTACGGGCTGCCACTTAAGTGTTGCAATTCTTCGGGCTATGTCGGTTACTCTCTTTCTTCTGCGGATCGCAGCCGGTCATAATGGAGATCCTTGGGGGAGGCCTGTGTCCAGCAGTGGACGTCTTTCGGCTGAGATGTTGATGATGATGATGAATGCTTTCATTTTGATTTTCAGTTCACAGCACCTCTTAGCTAACCTACATAGTAAATAACGTTTAATATACACTAATCTATGAACACGAGACCCTCACTCCAATATATGCATTTATTTAGAAGTAACTTATGTATATTACATTGCCGCTAGTTCACGGTTTCCGGAAACCAGTCTAAGTATCAGGTCACATCTGGATTTTTGAAACGGGCTCCTCTCTGAGAGGAAGTGGGCCATAATCAACCACGCCGGCCCAGTGCGGGTTTGTAGATGTCATCATCGTCAGAGTTTTTAGTTCTAGGGCATGTCCACTGTTAATCTAAAAAGCTTCTAGAGATATTCAATATTCTTAAAATAGCTATAGGTACTGGTATTAACACAATGATTGGTACTGCACTTACAAAAGCAACTTTTTGCTGAGCGTATCTTCAAAGTTAAAGCAATATCGACTTTAGTCTTGATCATTTAGGATTTACTTTTAAAAATCAACGCTTATATTTCGGTTACAGTACAAGCACACAAAAAAAAATTGCCAGTTCAACGATATATATTGCGTCATTTACTTTGTTGATCTGATATAAAACAATGGATTGACAATATCCTTAAAAATTGATACATTTGTCACTCCAATCATTCTGCCGTTCACAAGCTATAGTAAGGTCATCTCGTTCTGGTCTGATCGGCTTTTGAGGTCAATACAATCAGAAAAAAAATCTCTACTTTTCTGTCACCAGTCTAACTGCTGATTTTGGCTAAATTTCGATATTTTCCGTAAAGCGACTGCCGTCTGACCTCCACAACCCGAAGGCGATATCGAAGTATTGCAGTTAGACCAAGAGGCTATTAATTGACAGTATGATTTTTTCTGTGATGATTTGCTTTAAATGCATAAAATGAGGGTTCTTTATGTCATTTACATGAGTTTTAATAAAAATAATAACAATTAAGATAAACAAAAACACCACTGCGGAACCGAAAATCGTTTATATATGCTTGTGGCGTCACTTACAAGGCGCGACGCCATGTTGCTGAATAAAGCGTTTCGGCGGCTTATTTGAATTTTTATTTGCATGTTTCTTACGAAATGCGTATTTAAAAAAAAAATTCTTTCGGTGAACTTGTTAACCTCAACCAAGTAATTCAAGATAGAAATTATAAATCTATCAAATAGCCTATTGTTGGACCTTTAAGGGCTCCAACAACGCGTAACGACTGCCATTAGATGTTCTTATGGCAACCGGGACTAACGCCTTATCGTGCTTTCCGAGGCAGGACCAGACCAGTGCATTCACATTCATGCATACAAATATTTGCACTGCGCGGGAATCGAACCTGCGTCTCCTTGCGCAGCGGCTGCGTCCGCTACCGCTACGCCAAAAATAGACTTGACAGCCCGGGGGCTGTCAAGTCTATTTTTTACTATTTATGGATTCGGAAATAAAAACAATAAGCACACCATTAAATTGCCTTGCTAAATATGTTTGCCACGCTTAAATTCTGGTTAAAAGCATTTCTAAAGGAAAAAGTGACTAAGGAGGACTTATAACTTACATTTTATCTAGACTTTTTTACTATCAGTTGCTAAAACTAAATACAGGTAACTCTTGTATAGGAGTTATATGAAATGGCATCCATTTCTTATTTTGCCCGTAACTCGAAGTACGATTTTGTTCGATAACGGCTTTGCCCGTAACCACATTTCGAGTTACGGGCAAAAGCTTGTGGACGGCAGTATTATAATCCGAACGAAATGTAACTTAATCCAAGTATTACGATTTATTAGCGACGTTTTTAATAGGCCTAATCTGTTTTAATTTAGTCGATTGTCCATCAAACTTAATATCGACATCCACATCACTCAACGGATGAGAAATGGTCGAGCACGAGTCGATTTTGGTCTCGTCAGGACTGAGCGGGGTGACAAAGCCACTATCATTTACTTTACCGTCCTTCATCGGCTGTAAATTCAATGACATGCTTTTTTTGCTTTGAAATATACTAAGATCGTCAATGTAGGATGTAGGATTTAGCTTCTCGTTCAGTTGTTCGTCTAATTTGCGCAAATTTTCGTCGAAATTGTTCTTGAGTTGATATTCAAAAAGTCTTTCTTGGCGAATTTGTTCGTGGGTGCTAGCAAAATAGCCCGTGTTCTTCTTGCCTACTTCTTTCAGAGTATCGTTGATATTTTCCGTCTTATGATTCACATTCTTCTCCTCCAAAGTCTTTAGCTGCGAGTTCTTCATATTTGCTACCAATCCAGAGTGTACAGACTGAGATTTCTTCATCAAAAATTGTTTTCGTTCTTGCTCGATGTCTTTCGGCGAATCCTCTCGAATTTTTGAGAATAAGTTCGGCGAACTTAACCCAGTTTTGAAGTTCTTCCTCGGATCTTCTTGCTGTTCGTCGTTGGAGAATTTCGTGGAGAATATTTTGAAGGACAGCTTCTTGGAGTGGTTTTGCACAATTTTCTTAATTTCTGGCGGAATGTCTTGCTTGTGGTGTGCAGAGATGTACCGGCTGAGTAGAGTGAGCTGCTGTTCTAAGGATTTGTTCATCGTTTCCAGCCTGGTTTGATTCTTCTGATAGTTGGAGATTGCGTCCATTGCTTCCTGTAACAGGAAATGATAGGAGAAAGTTAATCAAGAATCGTGCTTGGACCTGGACTTGTGGACATCAGCTGGTCTTCAAAAATCTTACGATGAAGTGAGCTTAGAGCGAGTCATTAGTGTTCATCTCTAGCATTAGTTTTAATGGCATCTCACTGTACGCTCAGTTTTTTATTATTATTATAAACTAGTGCTTGACCTCAATCCCGCCTGATGGTAAACAGTGATGCAATCGATGATGGTAAAGTCCGGCATGATGTCTGGTGAAGCTGTACGAAGGACGGGTCTGAGGAGTTGTGTTGTGATGTGTGCCGGGTACGATGCGCCAAATGTTGTTGTGTCGGGAGTTTGGTCGTGGAGAGTCTCCAGATCAATCTCCCTCAGGCGCAGCATCGTTGGCTGTGTTGTTGGGTTTAACATTGCATTACCTCGCTCAACTGCTGTCTTCCTTCCCATTCACACTAGGCTCTTAATAAACTAGTGCGCTTTACCAACAACGATTGCATCACTGCTTACCATCAGCAATGTCCTTTAAAATTATCCCAATATATCTAGGGCGTTACGCAATTCGAGTGCAGGAGTCGACCGCTGTAGGCTAATAACCAGCTGGACAGTGAGAGGAAGAACATTGAGTGAACTTACATCGAGTTCCTCTCCCATCCTATTTTTATCCTGGACAAGCTGCTTGTTGTCCTCTGTGAGAGCGGCCAGGCGCGGCATCTCTTCTCGCAGTACAGCGTACTCCACCGCATAGTCGCAGAGCTGACGGCTTATGTCTAGTGAGAGGACCTGGGAATCAAATTAACGTGGTTGTTGAATTATCTCCTCTGATTTTTGAGTTTACCGGCGGTGAACGCTGCCGAAAACTTAATGCGTGAAAAAATTAGAGATAACCATTAACGAAAAATTCAAAAGATTAATTTATTCTCCGATCGCCGATATTAGTTCCATTAAACAAAAATATTTAGATTTTTCGTTTTTGTAGGCTTTTAAGTAAAAGACAAAAATTTCAAAAAAGGGTTGTGTAGGTAGTTAGTTGTACCAAAGTAAAAGTGAAACTTTTTTTGCCACGCCTTTCACTTTATTCCTACTCCACGGCCGACCGTCACGCGACATGCAACTCATAGACGAAAAAGTTTGAGATGAAGTAACAAAAGTTGCCCTGAGGAAATGGTGGAGCATACGGTGGTGTCCGGCTTGGGTAGACCCTCGTGTCCTCAAAACCAAAAAAAAAGCATAAGGGGTGCAAAATATTTTAGATTAACATACCTTCTTCATGACCTTCGTAAAGAAACCGCGGTTCATATCCGGTAACTTGTGTTTGAGGTACTCCGCAGCCTCCTCACAACTCTCGCACATCATCAATCCATCCTTGTGAGCAGACAGTAGGGCAAGAGAGACGGAGAACACGACGTCCAGGGATTCTAGGAAGATTAGATCTAGGAGAGAGAGAGAAAATGTAATAATAACATTATTTTTGTAAATAGCCAAGAGACGAGATTGTTAAGGCTTATTATTAACTAAAAATATATGGGTATTCTGGCCGACAGCCTTCGTGGCATAGCGGTAGCGAACGCGGCTGCTGCGCAAGAACGCGGGTTCGATCCCCGCACAGTGCAAATATTTGCACTGGTCTGGTCGGTTAAGCCGTTGGTCCCGGTTGCCAAACAAACATCTAATGGCAGTTGTTACGGGTTGTTGGAGCCCTCAAAAGTCCAACAATTGGTCTAACTGCAATGCTTCGATATCGCCTTCGGGTTGTCGAGGACAGACGGCAGTAGCTTCACTGAAAATATCAAAGTTTAGCCAAAATCAGCAGTTAGACCGGTAAAGCGGTCCCCAGACTCCAAAGCTGAAAAAGCTTCGGATGTGACTGGGATTTACGCTGAGATGATGATGATATAAGTAGGAACTCTGACTGCTAAACTAGATATAGGCCTGTGACTTAGGAGTCAGTGATTCTCCGAAAGATACAAAGCGATATTTCTAGTGAAATGGGGACGGTTTAACAAGGCCTTGGGTTGATTCAGAAAGCGGTACTTCAGGAGGTTTCTCTGTCTGGAGCCCTGGCTTACGATAGATTGGAACCCATATGGGTTTCTATTTTTAATATTTAACTCTTCTATTTACAAGTGTTTAAATGAAATCATCAGCGTTATTATCTGCTCATCCTTTTTCCAACTATGTTGGGGTCAGCTTCCTGTCTAACCGAATTCAGATGAAAACCAGTATTTTACATGACAGCTTCCGTGGCGTAGCAGTAGCGAACGCGGCCGCTGCGCAAGGAGGTGCGGGCTCGATCCACGCACAGTGCAAATATTTGTATGCATGAATATGAATATTTGCACTGGTCTGGTCGTACCTCGGAAAGCACGTTAAGCCGTTGGTCCCGGTTGTCATACGAACATCTAATGACAGTCATTACGGGTTATTCGAGCCCTCAAGAGTCCAACAATTGGTCTAACTGCAATGCTATGATAGCGCATTCGGGTTGTGGAGGTCAGACGGCAGTCGCTTGACGGAAAATATCGAAGTTTGGTCAAAATCAGCTCTCACTTCAAAGCTGCAAAAGCTCCGGATGTGACTGGGATTAACGCTGAGATGATGATGACCAGTATTTCACCCAATTACTGGGTATTCTAATTCGAGTAAACAGACAAGTAAAGAGTACTAAAAGAATGGACACTCGTTCCAGTGCTTTTGGACAAATACCAATTGCTAAATAATACAGACTAGCTATTGAAGACCTTGTGCGTTAGTAGGGGCGTCCATATCCAGTTGGCGAAACTTGGTGGCGAAAGATCTGTGGGAGTATGAGGAACAGGATGGTAAAGTTCACTTATCCTCCATAGAATAGGGAGCATCCTCCGACCAGACTGGTATTGTATGGCAGGTACTTGCCCACCGGTTGATGTCGTGAACTTGTATGCGTGCTAGTTACACAGTAAACTCTGCTTGCGTGATGTAGGATTTGCGTGACGTCAGTATGACACGTTGTTCGCATGTAGCGTTGTAGGTACTGCTACAGACTAAAGGTAAATGCATGTGTCCTTGTGACCTATCCTTTGACATTTTGCCCCGTGAAGATTGTTTTGTAGGATCCTCTACACAAATACTTTACAATATACACATACATACAATACCGGTTTATCGACATCATTATATCGACATGGCAATATCGACATGGCCCCGTCCCTATTACCACTTAAGTATATAACTACATATACTCCGGCCGCCTGCGTAACTTTTGAAACAGTGAGTCGAACTTTTATTTCCATCCACCGACACCTACAGTTTGTCCTGGATCCATAGGATGCGCAAGCGCATAGCATTCAAATATACCAAGTGGTGATGACAATACGACAATAAATTAAACATCGTGCACCTCAACACATTCTCAATCTACCCATAAAAAATCATACAAATATATCCATTAGTTTAGTCAAAGAAATTATTTTTCATTTTTCACAATTTGTACATGATGTACATGTTGATAAGGAAACGCTCACAGGTTGATGACCGCCGCATCCAGCGATACTAAACTTTAATAATAATGGCGCGAAAAAGTCAATTCGATACAGGACCGCGCTGTCGCCGATTGGAGGTCAGTGAACCAATATTTTAAATGATGTTCTATTCCGTTTGCAATTTTATGCGATTTAGTTTGTTTGAAATATTCATTTTTTATTTTTGATGCTGGGTTTTTTTCTATGGTTTAGGATTATTCCTATGAACCAGCATTATCCGTGTTTTCATTTATTGTCGTATTATCAGCACCACTCTGTATGTACAAGGGATGGTATACACCAGCGCAAGCGTTATTGTTTGTTTGGTTGAATTTATATTGACTCACCGAAGACCCTGACGACGAAGCCCAGCGGGAATTGGCTGGTGAAGAGTGTGAGCATCCAGGGCGCGGCATACAGTGCGGGGGAGATGTCCAGCGCCTCCAGCTTGGCGTGCAGCTCGGGCTCGTGGTCCCGCAGCAGGCGAGACAGCTGGTACAGCTGGGGGGTGGAGGAGAGATTACAATGCTACTCTTATTACCTAAGGTACGGTCGAATGAAGGAGGCCTGGTGCTGCACAACCTCATCCGATTTCAAGTAAAATAAATATGGACTTTATTTCTATGACCATTGAGTTGATTTCAGTGTAATTGTACTCCATTCGCGATGGCAATCAACTGTTATACTTAAACCAACACATTTGCAGTATCTATTTTCTGAATTTATGAGGTTTTTGATTATGTAAATTAGGTATTTAGTTTTTAAAAAAGCTCTTAGTGTCTATTTTTCTTTTTTACTAAAATGTAAACCAGCGCTTGACCGCAATCCCGCCTGATGGTAAGCAGTGACGCAATCGTTGATGGTAAAGCGCACTAGTTTATTAATAGTCTATTCACTCTAGCCTTGAAGACACTCAAATTGTAGTCCGACGGAAACACCGCCGCCGGCAGATTGTTCCAGTCCCTCGATGTACGCGGTATAAAGGAGGAGGCGAAACGCTTCGTCCGGATCGTAGAGGTTTTAACAACATAAGGGTGGAAACTCGCCGTACGACGGGTCGTCCGATGGTGGAACGGAGATGGGGGAATTAAATCGTGCAATTCCCTCGCACACTCCCCAAAATGTATCCTATAAAACACCCAAAGGCTGGCTACTCTACGCCTGTGCTCTAGGCTTTGGAGACCAACTCGAGTTGACCAACTCAAGGTCACCAATCAGCCTCTTCGCACACCTCTCCACTGAATCCAAAGTGGCCAGGTGACACTTAGCAGCACCAGCCCAAATGTGGCTGCAGTACTCCACACACGAACGGACCTGTGCTTTGTACAACATTAGAAGCTGCCCTGGTGTGAAGTACTGCCGGACCTTTGCGATAACGCCAAGTTTTCTGGCAGCCACCTTGGCCTTGGACTCAATGAACCGCCCAAAGTTTAGGTTCGAGGAAATCTCAACACCCAAAAGCTGAAGGCGGTCGGTACACTCCAAGGATACATTCCGAAAAGCAGGAGCCAAAGTGAACGGGCTCCTTTTGGCGGTGAAAAGACACGCCTGCGTTTTGGCGGCATTGAATGCTACAAGATTGGCATTGCCCCATTAGGAGACTGCCTGAAATGCAACACTCGTTCGCTCTACCATGGCCTCTCTATCGGACCGGAATGATTCCCTACTAGCCCGAGCATCCGGCAGGTATCTCTCCACAACTGTGCTGTCATCTGCATACCCATAGATACCGGGCATCAGCAGATCGTTAATATGCAGCAGAAACAGAGTTGCAGAGAGAACAGACCCCTGAGGAACACCGGCATTAGTCGACATGGGCTCAGATGAGCATCCGTCGACAACAACTCAGAGGGACCGTTCAGTCAGGAAGTCTTTTACCCAGCCAGTCAGGCTAGGAGAAATGCCGTAAATCTCAAATGTTCCCCAATCCTTTTATACAGGATGTATCTGACATCGTAACGCAAACTTCGCGAGAAGGCTACACCGCATGCCACTAATAAAAATATGTTATATCGTCATCATTTATATCGTTAATGAGCGGTTACAGAAATAACAGTGTTTAAAAAAATGTGTCGGCTCAGCCTTTGAACATTGCAAGCGTGCCGCCGCGCGTGTTTGTGGGTATGACGTTGACCCCTGATGTGAACTCTATTAAATCAGCTGATAGGATAGTTTTTCGAGTTTTGTTCACATTGCGCTTTTTCGTGTAATTAACGAAAAATTATTTGTTTACCTTAAAATCTTATTGGGTTATAAAAGTATAGTAATTATGAACGGTTTAAAGTGAAAAAAAACAGCATATATTTTTTTTTAAATCAGGAAAAAAACCGACGAAAAATTCCACCACGGGGGGGTTCAAAATCATGTACTGGATCCATGGTACTCGTTTGTGCGTCGATGTCAGAGACAACCTTTATGTATTTTGTGACCGCAGGGTTTTTTTTGCCGGATTATAACGGCTTCCGCCAAAATACGTAGCTGTGTTTGATTCTCATTCACTTGTCGATACTTGTGACTGCTATCTTTTTTTTTTATTGTTGGGATGGGAAATCATCAAATGACTTCTCCCACTCTGGGCGGAGCGGAAGGGCGTGTCAGACTTTTACTGACTAAAACCCACCCGTGTTTCTTCACTTGCCTGTGCGAATGTCAGGGCCGCGGTTTTTTGTTTAACCAACCCGTTGTTTTTAGCTGATTTTTGTTATTTAGTTCTTGTATATTATTGTTTTGTTTGAAAATTAGATGCTTTACATCTCTGCTTCGGCTGGGCGAGTCCCACACACGCCCCTCGGGGTATGGTGCGTAAAGGCATTTCCACAGCGTCAAGAAAAAAAAAAAGTATATAAACTTACTGAAGTCTAGGCTGTATGGCGTACTATGACTTTACCTTTACCGTTCAGAAGTACAGAAAGAAGTGAACCAAAAAAAAATCACAATACGACCATCTGTCATCCGTGATGCGCCTGCGACACTGGCAGACGACGAAAACCAAACAACATCAAAAAAAAAACTAGAAAAGAGTTTTTTTTACTTTGGAGAAAAATAATAATCTTGATAATTTTTAGGCTTGTATATAATTATAGTTAGTTACCTGAACTTGAAGAGCGCTCATGTCTGGGAGGTACTGCTTTCGAAGACCCCTTCTGAACATGAGGTGACGGAGCAGTATAAACGCTTCGGCCTCTTCCATCTGTTGACAAATGTAATAATCCAGTATATTATGCTATTGAAATGGTGGCTCGATTGATATCTGAAAAGTTATTTCTGACTAACTGTAGGTTCGAACCCAATCGCTTTACTTTTTATAAATTATTTCATCACCACGGCTCTCAGAACGCTCAAGGAAAATATCGTGTGAGGAAACCGGCATTCCTAGAGGCAAAGAGTCGTTTCAGATGTATAGCTGACGTTTTTCCCGCAATAGACGCGATAACACCTTGCTATGTCAGGAACCAGCTAAGACAGCACTTATGCGCAAAAGTGTCTACTGCATGGCTCCAGTTATTTATAATAAGTTACCAAAGAGCTGGAAAGAGCTTCCTTTAAAATTATTTCAAAAAGACTCCGAAGCCTTTTAGTCGTGAAAACGTACTATAGTATAAATGAGTACCTTACATAGAATAATAAAAAAAAAAAATCGTTTATTTTCAGACAAAAAAGTCCATAATAAAATAAATAATTGAGTGTGAATATAACTAGTATTACACAATGGGCTTATCAAACCCCCCGAACATGAAGTTCAGTGAACCTCTTCAGAAGAACAGTGTCAGTTCTCTCTCCACTCCCTCGAACCCGACTTACAACAGACGCCATTTTCTTCCTCATCAACGCGTGAAAGCCGTCAACGCTCGCATCGGCAAAATATGCCGATGCACTATAATATCGAGGGAGCGGAGCGGAACAGTGACCTGAAAATGTTGTTATAAAGGACACGCAAGGCGCTATAGGTCCTCTGTGTAAAGCTGGCCCACAAGCCACAGGTGTAAAACGTCTGACCATATGCTTTGAACAGCGTAATATTGACATGCGCCGTACACCTATGTGCCAGCATATTACCACGAACCGATAGCGCCCTGCGCTCCCTCTCAATATCCTCCTCGTCACTAACATTTTCTGATATCACGTCATTTTCTATCATAACTGTATTTTCTAGTTTTAAGTTGAATGTTTAAAAAAAAAATTGCCTGCCAAAATGGTAAAAGATGGCTGAACCTGTCATTATACAGTATGTTAAGAAAACCCTGTCCGACCCATAAGGATAATAAAGGTTAGGTAAACACATGACCAAATATAATATAAAATTTTACGTAATCATCATAGTACCAAAACAAATTAATTTTGAAATAATCTTTTGAAATTTGGTAATTTTAAAAAAGTGACAACACCGGTATTATTATGAGCGAATAGCGATGCGACCACGTGTCGCGTGCCCTGCCGCCCGCCGCCCGCGGAATGGTTGCTTACCGCACATGTATTAGGTTACCTCTTTTTGCGAAATAATATTTATTTTTTAGGGGGATTTTTTTTAAGTTTAGCCCGGTTTTTTTTTTTTTTTTTTATAATTTATAAACCAGCGCTTGACCGCAATCCCGCCTGATGGCGGACGACAGTGACGCGATCGTTGATGGTAAAGCGCGCTAGTTTATTAAGAGCCTATTCACTCTAGCCTTGAAGACACTCAAATCGTAATGTGACGGAAATACCCGCGGTATCCATTAGTAGAATCGGTTATCGATACTTAACAACACCTTCACGGGTCGGACAGGGTTTTCTTAATATACTGTATCAGTGGCGAAGGGTCCATACAAGCCGATTCCCACCGGGTTACCTTTCAAAAATCAGTTCCATATTCATACAAAACTATTTACATTCTATTTCATTACAAAGTATTATTAATCAAATGCCGGCGCGATTTACAATAGCAATCGTAATTTTTAGCAATACCCTAAGTATCACATTTCATTTTATAGTCGTAAATTAATCAGCGCTTCAATTTTTCGTACATTACATTGAAGGAACCCGATGAAATTCAGCTTACCTCGGTCAACGTTTTACTATGAGGCGAAAAGAGACAGAGCGTGTCAGACCATCTCTTTCTAATGCTCGCTAACCGTCGGTAAAACTTGATAAATATAGGCTAATGCCAAGCGGCTTGTAGTTCTCTCCTCTCCTCTATTAGAAAGAGACAAAGAAACCACGCCACTACAAGAAAGGAAACACGACAAAATTACAAAACAAGACGCATTGCATTAGAATATAAATAACGTTGTGATTGTGTATAATTTGCTTTATTTTTGCTTAATATTTTTGTTGGTTTTGGATCGGTGTTTGTGTGGTTCGGTTTTTAACACTTTATTATTTTTGTAATTTTTTATTTTATTACCTCTTATTCCCTAACAATAGGTACTTAACTTAGTACTTACTAACAAGCATGCATGTGTGGTATGGAGATGCACGTCGAAAAAGGCTTTTCTCAAAGCCGCTTTTATCATACTTGAAAGACACTGTTATCAAATCATCAGTCCTTTTTTGTTTGGTGAAGGTGGGGCTTTTGATATTATTCTTATCTGAAGACCTCCTCCAAGATATCCTGCAGTAGGTAAGTGTATAAGTGTTTATTTTTTTGGACCGGCTTCCCTTTGTCAAAATTTCACCCTTCGCCACTGCTGTATATACATTTATTTTTTGTCATCTTTTTACTCATGTTTGCAAAATAAAATTATCTTTATCTTTCAAAACTTCGATGACATATGACATCTATGAACCCACACTGGGCCCGCGTGGTAGATTAAAGCTTATTCCCTCTGACCAAGAGTAGGCCTGTGTCCTTATAGACTGATTAGGTAAACTGCCCCCTAATCGGCGAACACCCCCTAATCGTTTGGACCGCCTATTGGTTCATTCGGTCCAAACGATCCCAACTAGTCGCAATCATTTAACAAAAATGTGTTCGCCGATTAGGGGGCTGGTCTAATAGGGATGTATCCAAGGTTTGAAAATCAAAAAAATAATTAGTCCGTCTTATAGATAATAAAAAAAAATTATGGCCCGTATTTTTTATTTTGTCGAAATTACCAAAAACTACTGAGATATAGCGTATTAAAGTTACGGAGTGGGGGCTAATTACGTCACGCCGTGGTATATTTTGTACCATGGCGTTACGTCATGCGACATTTCAAATCAATATATCTTTCTAAGTATTTGAATGAAAGAAAAAATAAAAAATACGTCTTCAATATTTTTTATAAATCTACCTGATGGACATTAAATTATTTTTTAGGATACAACCCAATTCAAATTCAATTCAAATTCGAAATTCATTTATTCAAAGTAGACGGAGAACAAACTTTCCTAACGCCAAAATTACACAAGACAGTACCAAAATCATCACTTCCTAGTACTTTCTCTGGGAAGAAAACGTGGAAGAACAAACTCCACAGAAGCACAGCTGTCTGTTCAGTTAGAAACACTTACTTCTATAACATTGTTTTTTGTTTATGCGAATCCCGAAACACGTGTCGAATCAATGTACACAATTTAAAAAAGATATAACGAAAAACCACCAAGTTAGCTTGCTACATAGTTGTCCCAACATAAATATGGTCAAAAGTCCGTACGGGCGAGCGCGGGCGTTGACCTCTGGCGTCAGCTGTGGCGCGCGGCGCATGTATAATGATCTATCGGAACCGCTCGCAATCGAATGATTGGAATGGATTCAGTTGCTTATACTGACCAAACTATATTCAGGTTACGTTGTATATATAACATACTTACATGTAGTAGTAACACTCCAGCCACAAAACTCAGTCCCTGACAGTAGCCGACATCAGGATCCAGGAGAGAGTAAGCCTTCAGAAGGTTGTACAGAGCAAGTTGACCAGGACCTAGTGCTGATGCGAAATAGGAGTGTTTCGGGAATGTGCGACCTAGAAGAAAAATATGAATATTAAAATCAAAAGGTATTCTATTCAAAGAAAAGATGGCTTTTTTTATAAAATTATAAACTAGCGCTTGACCGCAATCCAGCCTGATGGTAAGCAGTGACGCAGTCGTTGATGGTAAAGCGCACTAGTTTATTAAGAGCCTATTCACTCTAGCCTTGAAGACACTCAAATTGTAGTCCGACGGAAACACCGCCGCTGGCAAACTATTCCAGTCCCTCGATGTACGCGGTATAAAGGAGGAGGCGAAACGCTTCGTCCGGATCGTAATGGTGTTAACAACGTAAGGGTGGAAACTCGCCGTACGACGGGTCGTTCGATGGTGGAACGGAGATGATATTATGATATTGTTACGAATGCACCTTATGTCAATGGTATAAGGTTCAATATTGCGTGACATTCCTTACATAACGTTTAAGCCGTGTATCTTGAGACCTAGGCATTGTAGAGGTGCTATCTTAAAAGGCATTGCTGAGGCCTAAGATGATCTATCTAACGGTAAAGGTTTCAGCAATTATCGACCTTTCACTGTCAACAGCGAAAGGTCGATATCGAATTTACTAGAAACTCGTCTCCTGTGTGTACTAGAATCCAAGCGTTATTATTACTTCTAGACAGATCTGGAATGTTCAACGAGCTTGCATATACAAAGCAGCGTGACAGCCCCAGACGGGAATGCCGGGATGAGTTGAACTCTATCATCAAGAATTGGTGCTCAGAAGCTCTCAACAGAGACAAGTGGAAGGAGAGTAAAGAGCCTTTGTCCTGCAGTGAGGCATTACGGGCTTTTAATAATAATAATAACTAGCGGCCGCCAGCGACTTCGTTCGCATGGAGTTAGTTATGCTCCGCTCCTATTGGTCGCAGCGTGATGTTATATAGGCTAAAGCCTTCCTGGATTAATTGGCTATCCAACGCAAAAATAATTTATCAAATCGGACCCGTAGTTTATTTATTTATTTAAGGCAGTTCCTGAGATTAACGCGTTCAAACAAACAAACTCTTCAGCCTTCATATATTAGTATAAATTTGAATTATTCGTCATTAATTAGTCGTGGTGGCCTAGTGGTTAAAACACCAGCCTCTCAAGTATGAGTGAGTGGGTTCGATTCCAGGTCAGGCAAGTACCAATGTAACTTTTCTAAAGTAATATGTACTTTCTAAGTATATCTTGGACACCAATGACTGAAGGTGAAGGAAAGCATCTTGAGGAAACCTGGACTTCAAGTTTGAAATCGCCAACCCGCATTGAGCAAGCGTGGTGATTCCGCTCAATTCTTCTCTGTATGAGAGGAGACCTGTGCCCAGCAGTGGGGCGATAAAAAGATTGATAATGATGAAGCGCCTCACGCTTTTTAAAAAAATATTTTTGCAAATTATATAAGCACGTTTTTTTTTAGTTTTTTAAACTATAGTTTTACTTACCTAAGTCAATAAGTATAGCATGCTGGTGCTTGGTGAGCCCCCCCAGCAGCGTGGTGTAGGGCGTGTGGTACAGCGGACACGTGGCCGTGTCGGGCGGCGCCGACCGCAGGCACGCCTGCTCCGCCAGGAAGTACCACACGCCGCCACGGGACATCCGCGGGACACCTGACGACAAACTATTTGGTAAATATCCCCACTTATTTTTGTGTTTATTGGGGGTGAACGGTCCCGAAAACTTAAAGTAAACGGAACGCGACCATAGTAGCGTGCGTGCTTCCGCTGAACGCCGCACGGCGTTACGAATGCACTTCATTTCGAACTGGCAAGCTAGCGACTCATGGCCATGATCGTTTAACGGTAACAAAACTGAAATTAGTTTTAAGTATTTAAAGTAACCCCGGGTGGATTTAGGCCTCAAAATTCAAAATTTATAAACTTAGGGAGCCCGCCAGTGAGTTTGGTCTGGTGGTGTACGAACTCCGCATCTGAAGGTTGGAGGTAAGTGGTTTGCTGTTTTACCACTTTAATAGAGAGATATACTCCGAAGGCAGCATTCTATCGCTTATTTGCTTGTAGTTTCTAATATATTGTTGTCTAAATACAGTCCACTTGAATCTTGTTTAAAATGTTTCGTATCAGGACACTACTATTTAACTTTTGCTGTGTTTTGCACACCATCTCTTCTGTCACAAATAACCATCATCATGCTTTGTGATGTAATCATCTTTTATACGCACGTGTTTCTCTTTTTTCTCTTCTGTCTTTATGTATTTTTACTATTTCGTCTGTTTTAATAATACCCAACTAATGTTTAGTCATTTGCATTTGCCTTTGAGACCGTTACAACTAAAAACATTACAATTTCATGGTAAATTAAAATGTGTGATGAACTTAATATTAAACTTTCTAATTACCACTAAAAATGTCTTTTTCTTATTCAGTACATTTAAAAAAAAAATTATAACAATAACACAAAAGCTAGTTCACCAAGGCTCTATCTTCGGTCCAAGTCTATTCCGGGTTATGAATACTAATATTACCTTGTATCACAGCCTGAGTCAGCATGTGCCTATCGACCTTCGCCATGGGCTGTGAAGAATCGCGAGAGAGTAAGGAGTCCCACATCAGACTAGCGCCAGCGTCACAGACCCCCAGTTCATTGTATTCTAGCTTAATTCTGCGGACCGCTGAAGATTCTTCGCTTTCTGAAAGAAAACATTAGTAGTAACGAAACTGTGTCGCTGTAATCTCAAACACGACTACTGAATACTTGATTGGTTCTTCGATGCTCAAAAAGTGAAGTGTTTGGATTATTTACTATGGAATTCTTAGAAGATGACGTTGAAGGCATTGGACTCATAAAAGTCGGAAAATATCCCAGGATCTAATAAAACAACTCTTTTTGTAGTGCAGAACAGAACAACTCCATTTTATTTCAAATATATGTTACCAAGCCATCACAGATGGCAGCACTTATGAGAGTTCACAGATAATTACAACATAATAGATATTATGACTTTTCTACATCCTTCCTGGGATATTTTCCGACTTTTGTGAGTCCAATGCCGACCGATCAGCGTGGAAAGCCTTGGGGGAGGCCTTTGTCCTCAAAGGCCTCCCCCAAGGCTTTCCACGCTGATCGGTCCGTGCTGCCTGCAGCCATCGGCTTCCCGCGACCTTCATCAGGTCATCGGTCTACCTTGTTGGGGGCCTTCCTACGCTGCGTCTTCCAGTACACGGCCGTGATGAAAAGATGCACTGAACTAAAATTTAGTTTAGTTTATGAACAAGTAAACCGACTGGGGTCCCATTTTTTCGTCCACCCACTCGGTAAGTTCATCCAGAGTACCCTAAGTTCCAGCCATAACACCATCTTTCGTCCACCCACTCGGTAAGTTCATCCAGAGTACCCTAAGCTCCAGCCATATTACCATTTTTCGTCCACCCACTCGGTAAGTTCATCCAGAGTACCCTAAGTTCCAGCCATATCACCATCTTTCGTCCACCCACTCGGTAAGTTCATCCAGAGTACCCTAAGCTCCAGCCATATTACCATTTTTCGTCCACCCACTCGGTAAGTTCATCCAGAGTACCCTAAGTTCCAGCCATAACACCATCTTTCGTCCACCCACTCGGTAAGTTCATCCAGAGTACCCTAAGTTCCAGCCATATCACCATCTTTCGTCCACCCACTCGGTAAGTTCAACCAGAGTACCCTAAGTTCCAGCCATAACACCATCTTTCGTCCACCCACTCGGTAAGTTCATCCAGAGTACCCTAAGTTCCAGCCATATTACCATCTTTCGTCCACCCACTCGTTAAGTTCATCCAGAGTACCCTAAGCTACAGCCATATTACCATTTTTCGTCCACCCACTCGGTAAGTTCATCCAGAGTACCTTAAGTTCCAGCCATAACACCATCTTTCGTCCACCCACTCGGTAAGTTCATCCAGAGTACCCTAAGTTCCAGCCATATTACCATTTTTCGTTCACCCACTCGGTAAGTTCATCCAGAGTACCCTAAGTTCCAGCCATATTACCATTTTTCGTCCACCCACTCGGTAAGTTCATCCAGAGTACCCTAAGTTCCAGCCATAACACCATCTTTCGTCCACCCACTCGGTAAGTTCATCCAGAGTACCCTAAGTTCCAGCCATATCACCATCTTTCGTCCACCCACTCGGTAAGTTCATCCAGAGTACCCTAAGCTCCAGCCATAACACCATCTTTCGTCCACCCACTCGGTAAGTTCATCCAGAGTACCCTAAGTTCCAGCCATAACACCATCTTTCGTCCACCCACTCGGTAAGTTCAACCAGAGTACCCTAAGCTCTAGCCATATTAACATTTTTCGTCCACCTACTCGGTAGGTTCAACCAGAGTACCCTAAGCTCCAGCCATATTACCATCTTTCCACATGTTCCGCATATTATATTCTCAGTACTGGGACGCCGGTCTCCCCTCAGTGAGAAGGAGTGGGCCGTAATTTACCATGCAGGCCCAGTGCAGGTCAGTAGATATCGTATGTTTTCGAAGTTTTTGCCCCTAGGACATGTACCCTCACAATGTTTTCCATCGCCGTTTAGGGAGCAGTGGTGAAGAAATAATTTACACAAAGAAAACTGCCTGGCAGGGTTCGAACTTACGACCTACTACTTGTAAGTTGCGGCCGATACCACTGGGCCACCGCTTTTCTACCATCTTTGTGACAAGCAAATTTCACTCCAACAGGAACCTTACCTTTAAGTCTAGCATTTTCCTTCTCCATCCTGACCAGTAGAATGGTTTGATCAATTGCCATCTTCCACAGCTGACGCAGCTCTTCTTTTGTTCTCTTGGCCTTAGGACCTGTAGGCTTGCGCATCGATGTTAGTTCTCCTGAGATAAAATAGAAATGGTTCATGATCAAGTATTTGAGGGGCCCGTGGCTAGGTCAATCGATCAGGTTTTAGAGGCATGAGGAACAGGGTATAAAATTTACTTGTATTCCATAGAAAAGCGAGGATCGTCCGACCAGACTGGTATAGGTTAGATGACTAAAGAAAACTAATTAGTCCGTCAGTCAGATTTCCAAAACATACTAAACACGTATTTTTTCTTTTTTCATATAAACAAAAAGTTAAAACGACACAGTGCGTTGAAAACGTGTGACGTCACAGCACGCTACACTAAGGGCACAGCCTCTTTGGGTAATTTATTTTTTTAAACGTTATAAACTAGTGCTTGACCGCGATCCTGCCTGATGGCAAGCAAAGATGCAATCATTGATTGTAAGGAGCACTAGTTTTTTAAGAGCCTATTTATTTCACTCTAGCCTTGAAGACAATTAAATTGCTATCAGACGAGAAGGCCGCTGCAGGCAAATTGTTCCAGTTGTCGTTATACGCGGTATAAAAGAGGAGGCGAAACGCTTCGTCCAGATCGTAGTGATGTCAACAACATAAGGGATCACCCCTTATTTAAGCTCACATAGACAAGCAGCCAGACCCAGAGCAACTACTTCTTGTAGGTTATACAAATATTTGTTCCGTGCGGGGATCGAACCCGCGACACGGAGCGCAGCAGTCGATCGCTCAGCCACCACACCAACCGTGTTGTCAACGGGTCCGAACTCGCCGCACGACGAGCGTCCGATAATGCAACGGAGATGGGGAAATTAAGTCATGCTATTCCAGACTCTCCAAAATTCATCATATAGAACACCGACTGGCTGGCTGCTCTTCGCCTGTACTTCAGGCTTTGGAAACCATTGAAACAAATCTGGGTCACCAATTAACCTCTTCACACGCCTCTTCATCGAATCTCACACGAATATCGTGCGAGATTCGATGAAAAGGTCTATATGTTTGGAAGTAATGAGAAAGAACACGGTCTGCGGTAGGTTTTACGATACTAGGCGTGCAGATTTACGGAAGAGATTTCTCGTGACATTGGCATGTACAGTGAAAAAGGTAAATGGCATCCCACTACTTAGGTCAATGACTTACACTAACACGTAATATTTATACAATATGTAAAGAAAACCCTGTCCGATCCGTGAAGGTATAGTTAGGTATTCTACTAATGCTTACAAAGCCGGGCTAAACTTAAAAAAAAAAATCCCTAAAAAAATTAATATTATTTCGCAAAAAGATGTAACTTAATACATGTGCGGTAAGCAACTTTTCCGCGGGCGCCGGGTGGTAGGGCTCGCGGCACGTGGTCGCATCGCTATTCGCTCATAATAATACCGGTGTTGTCACTTTTTTAAAAATTACCAAATTTCGGGGAAATTGGAATTAATTCGTGGGAAAATTAGATCATTTCAAAATTGATTAGTAATGTTACTATGATGATTATGTAAAATTTCATATTTTATTTAGTCATGTGTTTACTTAACCTTTATTATCCTTACGGGTCGGACAGGGTTTTCTTTACATATTGTATATTCACACGTAAAAACGCCTACATAAAAGCTCATAGCAATGTTATTGTTTGAAGTTTTTTTACCTTTGTCGTAGGAGTTATGCGATATTATTTTCAGTGTTGTGCAGATATGAAAAGTTCCTAAACCTTTTTAATTACAAAATACTAATTTTCAGCTATTCAGCATTATATATCTCTAGAAATCATGTTTATACATGAGTTTTCATTACGGGGTCTGTTCCATACTTTAGTTTAGCTTTGTTCTTTATGAAGTAACTGAAACCGATAAATTTGTTATCAATTCTTAGAGTATTTTATTTCGAGATGAAATCCTTTCAATATCGGTTGATACCATTCAAAGAAGTAGTGCCCTTGGTATGTATGTATATACGCTTTCCGTTACACGCCTTATTATGTAAAGTTGTATTGTTTAGATTGGATAATTAATTGAAATAAACACGTTACCTTCGACCTGAACCTCAGGCTGTACGATCTTCTCGTAGATGGCTTGTCTCCAAGTGGCTTCATTTTCGCTGCCGGCTTCCACATGCGCGGGGCGATTATCACTCACTTTTAGAAAGCTGAAAATCAGTTTTTTTTTTTTTTGTTTAAACATTACTTAAGAATTACTAAAAATCATTGATTGAGATTTGGCACATCGAATTTTTGAATAACTCATGCTTTTTTTTAATGATTATAAACTAGTGCTTGACCGCAATTCCTCCTGATGGTGACCAGTGATGCAATCGTTGATGGTAAAGCGGGCCAGTTTATAAAGAGCCCATTCACTCAAAAAAACTGGGTGAGTAGGAAGGAAGACGGCAGTTGAGTGAGGTGATGCCATGCTAAACCCAACAACACGACCAACGATGCTGCGCCAGAGGGAGATTGATCTGGAGACCCTCCACGACCAAACTCCCGACACAACAACATTTGGCGCATCGTACCCGGCACACATCGCAACACAACTGCTCAGACCCGTCCTCCGTACGGCTTCACCAGACTTCATGCCGGAACACGACGAATCGTTTCTGTCGGCAGCCGATGTTATGTGAAAAGTAGAAAAGTAAAAGTAGTTACATGTCCATCATAGGCGAGTTGACGGGAGTAGTTTCTCCCGGCGCGTCCTCACTTTCTTCTAGTGTTGGGGTCATGTTGGTCCGGGCGGATGGAGTGACTTCTGTAAAAAATATATTCATTAAACACTATCAACTGCTTACGATGCTACTTAGAAAAATTTCAAATTTTCTCATAGGGGATGAAGAGTTGAAACTCGAAGATATCACAGTATTCTTGGGAGTAACCCATTGGGCTTGGTATCCAAAGTTAATCCATATAGATAAACTATGAACAAAGCTTAGTTCTGCAGCATTCACTAATAATAAAAAAGTTAAAGCTCGGGAATACCTACGCAAGAAATTGGCAGATTCATCCCACATATAATTTATTTTTTTCTCTATCTATTAATATAATTTTTATCTCTCTCTTTTGTTTATATTTTGTATGTATGTATTTATGTATTTATTATAATATTTTATATATATTTTTTTCTTTTTTATCTTTAATTTGTTTGCACCTACCATGTTTTGTCCCTGCATCACCTAAAGGTAGACTGGTAGAAAATGCCTAAGGCATTAAGTCCGCCATTGTGAAACGTTTGTGCATAAAGTTTAAATAAATAAATACATAAAATTGGTCATTTAACTGATTAGAGACAGCTCGTTTAGTTTAATTTCAAAGTGTGATGTCAGTGTACAGTATTCTGTTGTGTAAAGACTTTGCCCCACACTAAGAATTTCTCCTGTATCGTGGGTGTGTTTATAAACATATAAACTCACACACACACAAGCAGCCAGACCCGGAACAACTACATGTAGGCCATACAAATAATTGTTCCGTTCGGGAATCGAACCCGCGATACGCAGCACAGCAGGCATTAGCTTAACCACTGCGCTAACCGTGCAATTGGAGTTAAATGCAATTATAAATACATACATATATAAATTATAGACACTTGTTGTTTTTTTAACAATAATTGACACAAAATCAGAGGACGTTCAAGATCTAGCTGTCTGATCTCGGCTTCAAACAAATTTTAAAAATTTTGACACAATTTAGTAAAATTCGAGGATTTTTTGTCAGATTGAGATTGGCCAATGCCTTCAATACCCTGCCCTGGAGTAGTAACAGAGAGGCATTCCGTTATGATCGGATGGCGACCTATCTATGTCTTGTAGTCGAGGCCTATCTGACGGACAGGGCCGACATCTTCCCCGGTAATCAAGGAGAGTGGAACCGGCGGGAGATTTCGTGCGGTGTCCCACAGGGCTCGGTAAAGGGGCCGCATCTGTATGTCATCATATGTGGATACGACTGGGTGCTGTGAGCCGACCGCCTTATCTGACTACACGCTGTTCCCGGCACAGAGGAGGTCGCACCAGGGGTCGGCCGACCAGGAGTTAAAATTACGAGGCACCCAGACAGTCATAGTTTAATTGAAGGGATTTTACTTCTATAATTTAAACCATGAACTGATAAACATCGAGAAGTAAAACCAAGTTCTCTCATGTCTTTAGTTATTATTCTATCACAAGTTCTATGTTGAGACTTAGTCATTTAAGTGGACCATTGTGCTTGGAAGCCAGTCTATTCAGTTGAAAACCAGCGTCAGATACTAGTTGTCTGACATTTTTGCTGTACCGGGCCTTTTTTGGACAGCCGGGAGGCACACATTCCTGCTAGTCTTCTTTCTTTTTTCATATTGTTATAAACTAGTGTTTAACTGCAATCCCGCCCGATAGCAATCAATGATGCAATCGTTGATGGTAAAACGCTGTAGCTTATTAAAGCCAATTAACTAAAAAAAACGAGTGTGCTTATGACCACACGACTGAAGTGAAACTTCTTTCGCACCATCTGTATGTATATATATATATATGTGTGTGTACAATATATACATGTATACACATATACATATATTAATTTTCTATAAATATTTAAATTTATTTCATGCTTTCATTTATAAATTAATATTTTTGCATAGACCTCCAATTTAAAAAAAAAAAGTGGATTCCCTCGGGGCCAAAAGGTCGGGCTCTTCCTCCTGAATCAGGGGACCCCAAACTCGGGTAGTGCACGACCTCTGGTTCCCGAGATAATCCACGGGGGGGTGAGGTAACTAAAGGGGGCGGGGGGGGGGGGGTAGATTTCGTGGGGTGTGCGGGGGGTAGGGGGGAGAGGGGTGAAGGGGAGAGGGGGAGTGGATTCCCATGGGGCCAAAAGGTCGGGCTCTTCCTCGTGAATCAGGGGACCCCAAACTCGGGTAGTCCACGACCTCTGGTTCCCGAGATAATCCACGGGGGGGTGAGGTAATCAATGAGGGGGGTCGTGGGGTGGTCGCAGCGTCATGTTCTCGAAGAAATTCATAGTTCTTAATCAATCAAGGTACTTAGCTTAATAATTGAGCTTATGAGGCTCGAAAGCAATTTGTACTTTGTGTCCAATTATCGTATTGTGACGATATCTTCAAACTTCTATACTTTCAATTATATCAGAAATGTTCAGCAAAAATATATAAAACAATATAAAGGCCAGAACAGAACGAAATTTATAAATTATTTGTGCTCTTAGGTAATCAATTGTTAACAAATCTTAAAAAGATCCAAAAAATATATATTGCCTTCGGCGAGATGCGAATTCACAACTTCATACTCGACTCAATTGTTAACAAATCTTAAAAAGATCCAAAAAATGTATATTGCCTTCGGCGAGATGTGAACTCACAACTTCATACACGACATGTCACGCAATATTTACATGAGCCAACTCCTTGTTTGTAGTACAGACGAAATAGGACTATACTCTGCTTCCGTTCGCCTTGCCCGATTTTTTTTGCTTCATTTTTCGTAACGCTTTCGCGAGTTTACTCCCCAAGTCAAACGTGCCTAAAGAAGTTTCACTTCAAAAAATAGTGAATAGGAAGGAAGACGGCAGTTGAGCGAAGTGATGCAATGTTAAACCCAACTACACGACCAACGATGCTGCTCCGGAAGGAGATTGATCTGGATCTCCACGACCAAACTCTCGACACAACAATATTTGACGCATCATACCCGGCACACATCGCAACACAGTTGTGTTGCGATGGACGGAGGACGGGGCTGAGCAGTTTCAGCCCCGTCCTCCGTACGGCTTCACCAGATATCATGCCGGAACAGAACGAATCGCTTGGCTGCAAGACTTTGTCTGGTTTGATGATTACTTCTGCCGGCAGCCGATGTTATGGTCTATCACCGAGACAGACCTTTCTATATTTGTCTTTTCACATTTTACTTGATATTATTATTATTATTATTTTTAACTACTTTTTGTCTTTATCTGATGTATTGAGTGTCTTTAGTTAGTGTTAAATAAATTTATTTTCTTTATATCTTTCTTTATGTTCCTATCACAGGTAATGTAGGCTCAATTCTTACCATCCACCACTGGAGGAGTCAGATTCTTGCTTTTCACGGCCTCAGGAGTCATCAGGTCCTGGCCTGAGGTTTCTGACGATGTGTCTACTGGTATCGGTACCGGGCTGGGCAGAGGTGATGTTTCCTGAAGATACATGAATGGGTTAAAATATACTCATGATTTTACGTTTATGTATAGACGACAGCAGGTTAAGCTGCTGGCTCTGTTAAGCATTGTTATTAAGCAATACACATAATTATAACATTTTAAACACTGTGTTTTTAAGTCACGTAAATGACTATAAAAGTTTTCATTTTTAATGTATGGACTTATAAAAATGAAAATGTTTACAATAATTTACGTTATAATTACGCTTATTGCTTAATAACAATGCTTAACAGAGCGAGCAGCTCAGTCCCAAGCTTTTTTGTCTTCTAAATAATCTGTGATTTTATAATACCACTTTTTGCAAAGTTTGGCCTTTATACAGTATGTTACGAAAACCCTGTCCGACCCGTGAAGGTGTTGTTAGGTATCGATAACTGATTCTACTAATGCATACAAAACCGGGCTTTACTTAAAAAAAAAATCCCCCTAAAAAAAATAAATATTATTTCGCAAAAGGAGGTAACTTATTAAATGTGCGTTGACCACCCTTCGCCTGCCGACCGCGGGGGGCGGGCGGCAGGACACGCGGCACGTGGCCGCATCGCTATTCGCTCATAATAATACCGGTGTTGTCACTTTTTAAAAATTACCAAATTTCGGGGAAATTGGAATTAATTCGTTGGAAAAAAAGATTATTTCAAAATTCATTTGTATTGGTACTATGATGAATACGTAAAATTTTATATTATATTTGGTCATGTGTTTACCTAACCTCTATTATCCTTATGGGTCGGACAGGGTTTTCGTAACATACTGTATAGTTCTTTAATCGTTTAATGGGTAAGTTTCGAATGTCCATGGGAAGCTTGTTGTAAAAGTGTATACATTGACCCATGAACGAGTTGCCTACTCTGTGGAGACGAGTGTGATGTACAGCAAGATTGTGTTTGTTCAAGATTGTGTCTGTCGGTGTACATCTAATGGAATTTATTGCGATACATACCAACTCATAGTCTAGTACTCACCTTCTTCATCACGGGAGGTGCGGTGCTCTCGTCCCTACTAGCCTTTCGCTTCAGTAGGTCAAAACTGCTGGATATTGAGCGTCTGGCCTTTGAGAAGATGGTGCTGCCACCTAGGTATTGATTGAGGAACTCCGATCTGTAAGGTAATAGAGCGCAGCGGTCAACACGCCTGACTGCGACGTGGAGGCCCCGGGTTCGATCCCCGGCCAGGTCATGATGGGAAACGATCTTTTCCTGATTGGCCTGGGTCTTGGATGTTTATCTATATATGTATCTATTATAAAATACAGTATCGTTGAGTTAGTATCCCATAACACAAGTCTCGAACTTACTTTGGGGCTATCTTAATCTGTGTGATTTGTCCGTATATATTTATTTATTTATTTATTAATTGGCTATGACGACATAATTATTTTATTTTAAAGGAAATTTCGCGGAATTTGGGTTTTAAATGTTATAAACTACTGCTTGACTACAATCCCGCCTGATGGTAGGCAGTGATCCAATCGTTGATGGTAAAGCGCGCTAGTTTATTAAGAGTCTTTTCACAATACATCCATCGATGTACACGGTGTAAAAGACGAGGCAAAACGATGGTATGTCATTTCTTGAATTGTAATAAATGAATGAATCCCCTCTTAGAGAGCAAAAGTTACCAGCCCCCCCCCCCCCCCCCCCCCCCTCTCTAGCCCCGTATCCTATGCCCATTGATAGACGTCTAAAAGTGCTGATTCTCAGACTAATTTAAAGAAATGACATGATTTTTGCTATACTTATACAGGATGTATCTGACATCGTAACGCAAACTTCGCGAAAAGACAAGACTGCATACCACTAATAAAATTATGAAAGTCATTTTAAATTACACAAAAAAGGCTAATTACACAAAAAAGCGCTATGTGAACAAAACTCGAAAAACTATCCTATTAGCTGATTTAATAGAGTTCACATCAGGGGTCAACGTCATACCAACAAACACGCGCAGCGGCACACTTCCAACGTTCAAAGGCCGAGCCGACACATTTTTTAAACACTGTGATTTCTGTAACCGCTCTTAACAATATAAATGACTATCATCATTTTATTAGTGGCATGCGGTGTAGCCTTTTCGCGAAGTTTGCGTTACGATGTCGGTTACATCCTGTATATCATCAATCGTTCGCTTAGTGTGTGCCAGACTTACCACCCGTCTGGCCGGAAGATTCTCCGGATTATATGTAGAGGCATGAGAAGCAGGCTATGAAGCCTGCTTCTCATGCCTCTAAACTTTTATAAGTCTGCTTACCTCGTCTCTGACCCGTTTATGACATCAGGAAAATATTGTTTTTAATTTCTGCATGTATGGGTACGAGGCCTTTTAGGCCTTTTTATTATTATAATGTGTTTATTATCATTATTGTTTGTGCGGAATAAATAATTTTCCTTTCTTTACCTATTCTCAGCGGTGTCGTGAACATGTCGCGTCTGCTTCGCTTCACAGTGCGCCCTCAACAGCATCATGAGGAATGCATTGTGCTCAGCCGTCTGTGGAAGAAGGAAAAGTATTTATCGTTGTGTGATCTGATCTAGATCAATCTCATCACAAATTTAATCCAACGCCGTTCAGTAATTTTTGCCTGAAAGAGTAAACAAACAACATCCATAGATACATTATTGGTGGTCAGACTGACAGCCTCCGTGGCGTAGCGGTAAAGAACGCGGCCGCCGCGCAAGGGGGCGCGAGTTCGATCGCTGCGCAGTGCAAATATTTGTATACGTGAATAATGAATATTTGCACTGGTCTGGTCATGCCTTGGAAAGAACGTTAAGCCATTCGGCCCGGTGGCCCGCCTCATTATGCGGGTTTCGCCGGCGGAGGAGTGGTAGCTCAGGCTCCGCTAGTTTCCCACTCCCAAAAAAAAAAAAAAGAGGTGGTAACGGAGCTTCGCTTCCGATTCCGTTACTACGGAAGTTCCGCAAGAAATCGTATCTTCGCTTCCGCCTCCAACTCCGCACTTTTGTTATGAGTTATGACGGAGGTTTATTTATGTATTAATTATAACATAAATAACGCGCAAGCTGCGACGCTCGACACCCGTCCGGCCGTGTTCTAGCGCGAAATGGTCAAGAATCAACTAGTGCGAGATGGGAAAAAGGCAAATACAATTTGTTTCACCTTAATTTTCATTACTAGTAGGTAATACTTTTTAACCGACTTCAAAAAGGAGGAGGTTACTCAATTGGACCGTGTATTTTTTTTTTTTTTGGGACAAAACCCGCCACA
The DNA here is from genome assembly GCA_037179545.1 of Sesamia inferens. Taxonomy (NCBI): domain Eukaryota; kingdom Metazoa; phylum Arthropoda; class Insecta; order Lepidoptera; family Noctuidae; genus Sesamia; species Sesamia inferens. The sequence goes on along the minus strand of CM073951.1, from coordinate 10,021,724 downwards.
CTTTTCCCAACCACTGCAACTCCTGAAAGCCAGAATCAACAGTGGCGACCACCACGGGAGAAACGATTCAACTGTCTTGGGTCCCGCAACGAAATTAATCAGAAAAGAATAGCGGAGGAGTAAGAAAAAAGATATTTTTTTCCACTTCCCTCCATAACAAGCAGGAGACAGAACAGAACTAGGCCAATCGGCACAAAGGGACATTATTGCAACTGGGAGAAGCCCAGATTGCCAAACACCACGGAATAAAATTTGATTAAGTTAATGGGTCCTAAGTAGGTATTAGCTGTTACAATTGATTCCAATAATAGGTATGGCAAAAGCGCCTGAACGCACGGAAATTGGTTCTAGTTTCTACAAGGTCCGTATAATAAACGACTCCGGATGTAACTTGTACACTATCCAACATAATATTGCGTTCATTCTGCCAAAGAACACACTCCCACAAGATGTGATGTGCGGACTGTTCAAATTCACAGTTCGATGTAGAACACTGACACAAAGGGGAAGGAACAAGTTTAAAAGAATACAGTTTACTTTTAAAGTTGCCATGACCTGTGAGAAATTGGGCAACGCAGTGGTCAACCTCCAGCCATGTCTTAGCCAGCCGATCACCAACGGATGGAAAGAATAGATGGAGGTGCCGGCCCTTGATGGAATTATCCCACCTACTTTGCCATTCGAATAAGAGGTCCTCCCAGACTTCAGTCTGAGGTTTGAGGTCTGAGGACCGTGTATATGCTTTTTTATGTTTGTTCGCGGATAACTTCGTCGTTTATGAACCGATTTTGATAATTCTTTTACTGTTGGAAAGAAGACATTCCCAAGGTGGTCCCATGATAAGGACATCAGGGTTTGAGGGTGGAAGACCAGAGAAATCAAGGGGAACTTTCAAAAATCGTAGGGGCAACCAGTGCGTTTGTAAGTTTTTTCATTAAGAATTTTAGCGTCAGCATCCAGTCTAACCGGATGCAGCTGAACAGTACTTTTCAAAAAGTGTAAAATAAAAACTTTTTTTACAAAAAAAAAAACCGACTTCCAAAAGACACTACAACTCACTTTGTAGTGTTTTTTGGAAGTCGGTTGCTATTTTTGCATATTTACATATTTAAAATAAGAAAATTGTTTTAATTAACCATAAATTGTTTTTTTTTTCTATATCTATTTCACCTCTGCCTCCGCCTCCGTTAACCTCCGCATCCGCGAAAGAGAGACTCGTCGCCTCCGCATCCGCCTCCACCTCCGCTAACAAGGCCTCTGTTACAACCCTAGTAATAACCCCCTTATAACGTAATATAATAAAATATTAAATCAAAATTATTATCCTCAATTTTCACAGGCCTCACCTCATACATATGGTTGGTGCCACCCTGGTACTTAGTGATTATGAGATCCTGTTCGTCATCAGGAAGCTGTTCTATGCGACGAAGGATGAATGCATGTGTCTTCTTGTCGTTCATACCTGGAAAATATAAATGATGTTATAGTAGCACGAATAGTTGAGGTCCAGTGGTCAGGGCTGCGGCTTATGAACTGTAAGTCAAAGGTTTCACTCCTGGGACACAAACGTCCCCTCGGTTAGAGCGAGTGGGCAGTAATATACCACGTGGGCCCAGTGCAGCTTGGTAGATGCCACATGTCACCACGCCTTATCAGAAAACCATCGCTGCGACATTTACTTTTAAACTAGTTGTTGCCCGCGACACCGTCAGCGTGTTGATATAAGAGTAAAATGAGCGCCTGTCAAAATAACGGGAGCAATACGTGCGTCCGCGTTTGCCCCCGTTTTCGCAACATTTTTTGTTACTGCTCTGCTCCTATTGGTCATAGCGGGATGTTATACGGCCTAGGTCCTTTCTCATGCTATAGACTATAATATGTGTACCAAATTTCATTACAATCGGTTCAGTAGTTTTGGCGTGAAAGCCCGACAGACAGACAGAGATACTTTCGCATTTATAATATTATACTTTTAAATATCGAAGCATTATGCTGAGATAGAAGCTCTTTGGCCTCGTATAGAACTCTCTGATTTTTTGTTACTTTGTTAAAATGACAAAAGCATCAACCTTTAAATGATGAAAAACATCAACCTTTTTATCGTCCCACTACTGGGCACAGGCCTCCTCTCATACAGAGAAGGATTGACTTAAAGTCCAGGTTTCCTCGAGATGTTTTCCTTCACCTTGTAATCAGTCATTGGTGTCCAAGATACTACACAAGATACTTAGAAAGTACATATAGTTTTTATGTTTAATTGTGTTTTATTTAGTTCAGTTTTATAATCTTCTACGAGTCACAATAAATAATTTTCTTCCTTTCTTTCTTTCTCTTTACCTTCAATATCATGGCACAGACGATGGTACCACAACATAGGACAGTGTTCGCACGTCATGTTCGGTGACTTCTCTCTGCTCTTCTTCAGGAGTTCAGCGTGAGCGATAAATGCTTGTTTGATGGCTGTAACAAAATCAAATTTAGAAAATATTTAACTTTCTTGTGATTCAGATATCTGGTGACAGCTTTGAAAGCAACAGCCGACCGATTCTGTAAAAATCTTACTGTGAAGTGTGCAGCGGTACCTACAAACGCCACATGGAACAACGCGTCATACTGACGTCACACGAATTCTACATCTCGCAATCAGAGTTTACCGTGCAACTATCATATATACAACTTCCCAATTTCAAGCATTGGGCAAGTGTCCGCCAGACATAACACCCGTCTGGTCGGAGGATCCTCCCTTTTCTATGGAGGACGAGTGAACTTTACTCCCTGTTCCTCATGCCTCCACAAAGTGTTAGGTGATGTGAGCCAACATTAGTCCCTAGCATTAGATGACACATCACTTGACACTAACTTTTTTATTCCTCGGTGTGGAAAATTCTCATGGATGTCCGCCACCCTAGGGTGGGCGGCGGGGTCTGTCAGACTCTTACTGACTAAAAACCGCCCCAGTGATCCATCTCACACCTACACCGGGGGTTGCGAGAACGAACACTGCTTCCGTTGCCCCCGATTGGTGCCGGCTGCCACTGTGGGCCTTCACCTTCTCCCCCGTGACGTCTGAGAGTGCCGCGCGTGGATCACTTCGCGCCGCCACCTCGGTTTCTGATGTTTGGGGGGCGACAGGCGTCCCCGAGTCTCTCACCCCCTGGATCCATTTAGGGGGGCTAGAAGAGGGCGTTATCCGCTCTCCGCCGACGTCTGGGGCGCTTGTTGCGGGCCGGGTGAATGGAAGAGACCTCCCTCTCCCTTTCCGCAGCATCCTTCTCGACTGCTTCGCAGAAGGAAACCACCGTATCCCAGGACTCTTCGCTGCCGACCATCGACTCGATTACGTCCGGCAGCGTTTGTGCCGACAGTTAGGTGATGTAAGCTTGGAGTGAGCTATCGATAGTGCCTAGCATTAGTTGGAGACAGTTCACTGGACCCTCAGTTGAACTAAGCTTTCACGGTATGAAGGTTACAGAACCGATCGCAGGACATGATCTCCACTCAAGAAGATGTCTATTCCAATGGCCGTCGGTTCTACGACTAATATCAAATATGGATGGATCATTGCCTATTCAGCTTGCTTATTCCTAAACTCCTACTACCTAAAAAATTAACTGACGGAATGGCTATTACAAAAAGACTACTCACTCACGGAGTCCCTAGATATATCCTAATAACCTACACAATTCCTGGTTTATGCTCCATAAAAATTCACTTCTTTATCTACCAATAAGCCCTTTCCCTGCATACTCACACTCTCTCGCTCACACGCAGTGTTAGAAGTACACACACTCTCCCATACTCACCACTCATACTCTTACACATATTTACACTCCCCTCTCATAACTACATTCAAACATACGTTCACACCAGCACACATATGTCTTACATATACTCCCTTGCGCCAAATTAATGGGCCGTTGTTATACCTACATGACTAGCCGTCCTCCACAGCCCAAGACTGTTTCCTAAGATACAAGATTACCTAGTTTAGGAGACAGGGTGACGTGTGGTTTATAGATTCATGTAGATATTTGATATTATATTGTACATCTGCTCTTATGTATGAATCATGTGTGTTTGTCATAATAATAGTATATTAGTAGCCAAGGGCTGTAAGGCTTCAATTGCAGCCCCAGGTATTTAGGCCTTGCTGAGCTCGCGCGCCTATAGTTCGAGGGTGCAATTGATGCTTACACCCGAGCTAACTACTCTGTTTTATATCTCGATTGTGAGGTAAGTAGAACAAAGCCATTACAAGAATAAAACATTTTAGAACTTTCAGGCAAAATATTGTTAATTGCTGCTTCAGCTTCCATTTTCATTGAATCGGGAGTGCAGTTATATCTTCATAATTGCAGAACTCATGTTTTTTTCTAATTAGCACGTAATTATAAAAAAAAATACCAATAACAAACAATATTTAAAGTAAAAGTTTTCTATTCCTCATTTTTGTTTTCTATTTTTTCAAGAACGAAATTGAGCTTCGTTGTTCGATATTTAAAATTGATGACTATTATACTCATACGAAGAAAAGGCTGAATAACGAAGCGAACTCTTTTGTCATTGGGCTATATGCATGATGTCTATTGCCAGTATGATGGTTACGCCCTAGGGCTTTTCTAGTTACATTATTACCCTAGGGCACCAATTGGTAACCTACAAGCCCCATTTGGGGGTAATTAGGACCTACTTTCCGAATATGAGAGATGTAAATATTATTATTATTATTCTGTGAGCAATGTTGACAACTTTGGTCAAAGCAGCTCAGGTCAATAAAGGAAATTTTAGTTGTGACATACCATTGATAAGTTCCAGAGCCACAGAATCACTTTCACATTTGAAAACGTAACAGGCGTATGTGTCGTTCGTCTCACGGCACACGAATCCAAAATGCTCCCTGTTCTGTCTCCCGAGCACGCACGAGGCCACATCCTTGAACCCGCGGTGCAGCAGGATCTGCTTTCTGTCTGGACTTATTAACCGAAGCTCTGCGCGCCCGACCTGAGGATTAAAATATAGAAAAGAAAGAAGATGAAAAAATCTTCCTTTTTGGACTTCTCAGCAAAAGGTGATTTGTTAAAATTAAATGCCTTCACAAGTTGCGTATACGTCGCCAACATACGAAATAGTGGCCCAGATTCACTTGTTCATAAACCAAATTAAATCAGTACATCTTTATCTTTATATTTTATTAAGAAAAGGAGACAAAATAAAATGTTAGTTTAGACTTGTTTGCAATTAAGGAAAAACAAGAAGGAGGCAAATAGAATGATCCAGCTGGGATGGGCAACATTTGGTAAACTTCGTCGGGTATTTTCGTCGCCCATACCCCAATGTTTGAAGACTGAAATCTTCAACCAGTGCGTCCTAACCGTCATGACTTACGGGGCCGAGACGTGGACACTAACGGTCAGACTAGTCCATAAATTTAAAGCCGCTCAGCGAGCTATGGAGCGGGCTATGTTGGGCGTCTCTCTGAAGGACCGCATCAGAAATGAGGTGATCCGACAGAGGACCAGAGTCACTGACATAGCTGAGAGGATTAGCAAGCTGAAGTGGCAATGGGCTGGTCACATATGCCGCAGGACCGACAACCGTTAGGGTAAACGAGTCCTCGAGTGGATACCGCGTCTCGGCAAACGTAGCGTAACATCAAAAAGGTGGCTGGTAGTGACTGGCGGAGAACTGCTAAGGATCAAGCTTGTTGGCGTGCCATGGAGGAGACCTATGTCCAGCAGTGGACGAGTAGAGGCTGATGATGATGATGATGGATGATGATGATTAGACTCGTGAAATTAGTCCGCTCCTGACGTAAATTGACGTATTTTTGGTCGCCATGGTTATAATCGCGTCGCGTCGCGTGGAGTGCTTTAATCTGACAAGATTAAACTAAAATGTTTCTTCTATCCGTTATTTAATGAAATAGATGGAGAAACATTCACTGAACTTAAAATTAGTTTATGAACATAAATCGTCGCATCTGTTTGAAAAAATCTTTTGCACTTTATAGTCATTCCACATCATGCTACGACTAGGGGTCATATCATGTTGTAATATAAAGAGAAAAATGCTAAGCAAGGATCGTACTGCTGATTGCATCAACTTCTTAATTCTAAACAAATACGAAGCCTATGTGTATGTGTATAGTATGGTTTTATACCTGAAACAGCATGGTCCTGTTCTGTTCCCCAATTAGTTGAGCGATAGGCGTCTTCTGATTAATAGTCCCAATAGAAGCCGAACGATCTCTCAAAAACGGCTTGTTTTCATTCAAAGTCTTCCTCTCATTCACCACCGGTTTCCTGGTAATCTCCTGAAAACTCATCGGAGCTGGACTGTCGTCACGACTTTTCTGGTTATCCAAAAACGGATCTTGGTTCTTAGAATCAATTTTGGCGTCCTCCATTTTGGTTTTTTGGCAAAATTCAGTAATGGACGACGCTGTTTCTGATATGACTGAATAAATATCTGATTTGTCCTCCTCTTTGACAGTGTCTAGATTATTTTTAGGTACGTTTAGGACCAGAACGTTGGGTTCTAAGGGTGTTGGCGTCGGTTTCCTAATGATTGATGGCTCTTTAGTAAATGTTTCGACCCGTTGTTTACTAAACATGTCAAATTCCTCGTCTATTTTCGTCGGATCTGGCTTTGATTGGACACTGAGTGTTTCTGCGCTCGCCCAAGACTTTCCTTTGTCTGGTTCTAAGGGCGTTGTGCTGGGTATGAGTATCTTTCTGTTATTGTTGTTAAAATACTCGTGTGGTGGTGGAGTGTGTTCTTTGTCGAGGGTTTCTTTTGAGTCTACGCTGGAGATTGAGGTCTGAAAGAAAGAATGGGTGCTCATTTTAAAATGTTTATGGTATCTACAACGTCATTTTTGTTTATGCGAAACCTCAATACAGTTTGTTCAGAATAAGCAACTGAATCGATTCCAATAATTGTTACACCATGTTATATTTATTCCCAAATACATTTAGAAATTGTTGCAGAGTGGTTACCAATCGGTTACGATAGGTCGTGCGGAGCGTTGACCATATTTTTGTTGGGACAACCAAGTAGAATAGCAAGCTCATAACTTTGTGGTTATCCATTATATCTGTTTGAAAATTTGCACATAGCTTCTATAGTTAAAAATACTGGACATGTGTTTCGGGATTCACATAACCAAAAAATAATGTTGGATATCTCCCTACATATGGATCTTTATGTTTCTTGAAAGGCACGTTAAAACTTTGGACGTCCCAAAAGGCAAGTGATAATGAAGTTGATCCAATATGTTGTGATTCTTACCCCAGTAGAAGATAACAAGCTATGTCTTCGCTCTTTTAGTGCCTTTTCAGCTTCGTGATGAGCAAACTTGTTGAGAGCATCGTCAATCAAGGACTCCGGTACCTTCCGCTGTGATATCCGGACCTTGCCGATGTATAAGACCTGGAAAATTTAAGTATTTTAAATGAATGTATTATCCGTGCTATTTCTGTGTATTAGGGGCCCTAGTCGGCTATTTTTTTATAAATTTGACATTCCAACACAATTCCATTGTCTTTGTACTAAAAGTTCGTTATCTGCTTAATTCATAATGTTCGATTCGCTTAATTCGATAGGTTCGATCAATTATCGTTCAGTAGTCTTGTAATGTAACAGTGGTAGAATTACATAGCCATATTGCCACATTGAAAAAATATTTTTGTTTTAAATAGACTATTTATCGAGGAAGGCACTGCAACCATTTTTTTTATAATAATTCAGCATACCAGATCGTATCACAACTTGGTATCACGGGAAATAGTGGTCAAACGCAACCCTACAAGACTTTTCAAGGTCAAAAGGTTTAATGGCAATAAATCTATATTGTTCTGATTGTTGGAAAACAGCCTTTCACTGGGGACTCTGTGGGTCCCGTGCGGGTTGATAGATGTCATGTTTTTTTTTTTAATAATTATAAACTAGCGCTTGACCGCAATGCCGCCTGATGGTAAGCAGTGATGCTATCGTTGATGGTAAAGCGTGCTTGTTTATTAAGAGCCTATTCACTCGGAAAAACTGAGCGAATAGGAAGGAAGACGGCAGTTGAGCGAGGTGATGCAATGTTAAACCCAACAACACGACCAACGATGCGGCGCCAAAGGGAGATTGATCTGAAGGCCCTCCACGACCAAACTCCCAACACAACAACATTTGGCGCATCGTACCCGGCACATATCGCAACACAACTGCTCAGACCCGTCCTCCGTACGGCTTCTGATTCAGGCTTCTTCACCGTATGTTTCTTAAAATTTGTTCTAGGACACGCCTGTTTCCTCACAATGTTTCCCTTCACCATTTTGAAAACAGGGAAGAAGAGATACACATAGTCACGCGCCTATCTGGATTCATATGTTGTGCCGGTACCACTTCTCAATAAATTTATCGGTAACACTGAAATTTCACTTACCTCAAAGAAATGAGAGTCGGAAGCAGAAAGGTCGGCACATAGCGAAGTGCGAGCAGAAGCGTTGCTGTTCGAACGAACCATCGGGGACTGGTTCTCACTCGTCCTGCAAACATGTCCAGTCATTAGTTTACATATTGTTACGAATGCACTTTATGTCAATGGCATAAGGTTCAATATTGCGTGTCATGTTTCACGTAACTATTAAGCCCTATATCTTGAGACCTAGGCATTGTAGTGGTACGATTTAAAAATATATTGCTACGCCTATGGTGAGCTATCTAACTGTATAGGTTTCATCAATATTTGTGCCGATTCTGTTATTCACAAACTAAAGTAATTTTAAGTTATGTGCATCTTTTTCTTTCCATCATGCGTCCCTTTTTCTTTCTTTCTTTCACATCATCCCCCCTATTTATAAACGTTGCTTAAAGTTAACTAGTGATTAGCGATTATTTAACCATACATTTTAGCACGTCACTTAACATTAAACATCGTTTATGAATAAACCCCTTAAACACTGTGGTCAATCAACGTTTATGAATATGGGGGAAAACATACACTAAAGTGAAATATTAATAACGTAAATACTCACAGGTTGGAGTTGCAGTTTCCTGGGAGAGATATAGCGGGGCTACTCCAGGGTAGATGCTCAGAGCTGTTTTGCTGTTGAAAGCCCATATTCCTGGTAACGGCGCCGTTAGTGAGCGAGTTGCTGGATCCACGGGGGCTCGGAGCCCCTGGGGACGGTTCCCGCATCTGGGTGAAGAGGTCGGTGACCTGGAACGAGGAGTTGACAGGTAATTAAGGAAATAGACTGCCGAGTGTTGGGGTTTGAGTTCAATTAAATAAAAAAAAATCATTTCTCGGCTTCGTACTTTATTTTTATAACATTTTGCTTAAATCTAAATAGTACTGATGTATTTTGCCTGAATTATTCAGGCAGCCCTCCGTGTGGTACCGGACTTAGAATAGCACCAACCCATATCTTCCTGTGGGTCTCGTAAGAGGTGACTAATGGAACTCTCTCCAGGGAAGCGGGCAGCAGCGCTTCTCCTGAGGAATATCAAATTAATGCTATCCCCAACCCGTTTGCCAAGCGTAGGGATTATAGCACACCCCCCCAATGTAATGGAAAGCCTTGGGGAAGGCCTTGGTCCAGCAGTGGACCTCTATTGGCTGAAGAAGAAAATGAAGGCTGTCCCGGGACTGACTCGTTTGATATCCACCAGTAACATTTTATAACTTGCTTTCCTTGGTATTGGGATTTCAGAATTTCAATTTTTTTTTACAGCGTACAGCGTACAATCACCAAGGGTGCTCTTGGGATTGCCGTGGCGCTGTAGCACGGCAGTGATTTTTGTGGAGGCGAGGGTCGACGTGTTTGCGGCGATCATGCTAAAGCGTTGTGCTTCCATGATGGCGCGTTTGCCCTCAAATTGCATTCCGAATATGTTTTCGGACCGGTGGGACTCTCTTCTGTTACGCAGGTGGATAAGAGTCTAGAGCCACATTAGTTGTCCTTTTTTTATTTTATAAACCTAGTGCTTGACCGCAATACCGCTGGTAAGCAGTGAGGCAATCGTTGTTGGTGAAGAGCAGTTGGTTATTAACGGTTATAGTAGCCTCAATGACCTTGTGCATGTGGGCGGAGCTAAACGCCGTACTCCCGAATTCGTAAAATGCGCGCGGTGGCGCGCTAAACTAAAACGACAATCAAAGAATATTCAGAGATGCAGACAAGCCGCGTGTAGGTCGCGATTTGTGCCTACGATTTCAGACGGGGGTATGGATGCAAGACGATAAATGTATATTTTGCATTGATAAATGGTAATATCGTACTATAATATATTTTTAGTATTCTTGATCAATGTTTAAATAAAATCAAGGAGTGCTCGTTACACAGTTTAATGGCCGATCGCAGACTGACAGACATTTGTAAAACAAGTACCCACACATTATAATATATCATAACATTAACATAAAAATTAATGGTAGATGGTAATATCTATCGATTCAACATATTTGAATTTTTTTTTTTTCACTACTTTTCAGTATATGAGTATCATATCTTTGCAGTGTCCTTGAATTAATTACTAATGCGAATAACATAAACGAGTTCATCGCGTAACGTAAAACAAAACGCGCACTAGGCACTTTGTGATATTTTTATTAAAAAAAAAACCTTGAACCACACTAGAAATTACTTTTATCGTGGGTGCATTTTTAAACATATAAATTCACAGCCACAAACAGCCAGACTCGGAACAACTACTTGTAGGACATGTTCTGAATATTTGTTCCGCGCGGGAATCGAACCCGCGACACGCAGCGCAGCAGTCAATAGCTTAACCGCTGCGCTAACCGTGCTTTATATAGATGCCTTGAGATTACAAAGCGCGTAGTTTCGGCCGTTTTCCATAAAGAGATAGTACCCTATTTATACTTTGTCAGTGACGTCGGATTGAATGTACTTCGTCGTAATGAGGTTTCAAATAAAACACGAGTTATTTTAAAATCTGTAAATTTTAATTCTTCGATCCAATAAATAACATGCGAGATTATAGGCATATCTAAAGCTGCAGAAATTTCTTGCAGTTGAGAATGGCCACAGTCTATTTCTATTGTTCCTACAACTGCACAGCTGATATTGATTTCTGTAGGATGTGCAAAATGTTTCCATACACATACGGCATTTAAAAATAAATAGGGAATGTAGTCCCACTTGTCGTTCTCCAACAATATCCACAGATCCTAAACCACAGTCTATAATTCTCCGTGCTTGGCAATTTTCTTTAGTTCTGAATAAAAGTAAGCAATATTAATTATGCGTCGCCCTTCGATGAAACAAGCTTGAGATTTGTTGAGGTTTTGGTGATATTTTGAGCTAAAAAAAGATATAACATACATTTTAATTAACCCTGGCAACACTGTTCGAGATTTTTGTCAAGGAATGAAGAATTTATCAAGAAAAATTAATTAAGAATTAACAAAAAATTAATTTTACAGGTATATGATATATTTGTAAACTAAAAATATAGGTTGTAGGACATGCAGGCATAATTTTACCTGAATGATGATGATGGAACTTGCGTCGTTTTTTTTGTGCACATAGAGATATATAATATTATCATTTTCTTGACGACATTCTGTATGGATGTCTGAGCTAGAATCAACTGCGTTAGTGTTCGACCTAAAAAGCAAATTAAACTTTTAAGTTCTGTCGATTGGTTTCTTTCTCTTCTTTTCTGTAAGTCGAAAAATGTTATTACAATATTATTTGTGAAAAACAGAAAAAATATATATATATATATATCCTACAGTATGTTAAGAAAACCCTGTCCGACCCGTGAAGGTGTTGTTAGGTATCGATAACTGATTCTACTAATGCATACAAAACCAGGCTAACTTAAAAAAAAATCCCCCTAAAAAAATAAATATTATTTCGCAAAAAGAGGTAACTTAATAAATATGCGTTAAGCACCCTTCCGCGGGCGGCGGGCGGCAGGGCACGCGGCACGTGGTCGCATCGCTGTCGCTATTCGCTCATAATAATACCGGTGTTGTCACTTTTTTAAAAATTACCAAATTTCGGGGAAGTTATTTCAAAATTCATTTGTATTGGTACTATGATGATTACGTAAAATTTTATATCATATTTGGTCATGTGTTTACTTAACCTTTATTATCCTTACGGGTCGGACAGGGTTTTCTTAACATACTGTATATATACGGACAAATCACACAGATTGAGCTAGCCCCAAAGTAAGTTCGAGACTTGTGTTATGGGATGCTAACTCAACGATACTATATTTATAATAGATACATATATAGATAAACATCCAAGACCCAGGCCAATCAGGAAAAGATCGTTTTCCATCATGACCTGGCCGGGAATCGAACCCGCGGCCTCCACGTCGCAGGCAGGCGTGTTGACCGCTGCGCCACGGAGGACGTCAAAAAATTTTACTGATAACTGTGACATTCCAAGCCCGCCAGCCCGCGTCCATCGGCTTCGGCTACTTTAAACAATTACATATAGAAATAAAATATTTACAGGAAGAATCATTTAAAATAATCCAAGTAAGAGTTTTTATTACACATTTTTGCTAATATCGCAAAAACTAAAAGTCCTATCAACTCAAAACTTTTTGTAAAACTGTTTTTACACCAAAACCTTTACTTGAGTCCTAATTTTTGGTTTATATCACCATAAACAAAAAATCACATTTTCAAGTTACGTAAATTTCTAATAAGATTTTTATTTTTAAATCTCCTTACAAACCTATAAATTATAATCTAATTAATTTAAATACGCTCTTGCATATTTGTAGTATTTCTAACCGCGAATTTTTCAGTGTAAAAATATTTCCACACATCAATGCCGTTTAGAAGTAATAACGAATACCTATTAGCCAAAAATAGCGTTTTGGTAACTATTTTTTTAAGGCAAAAGGCAAAATCCTACGAAAAAATCATCTTTAGTAAATGTTGTACATGAATCAATAGACAAGATATATTTTTTTCAAATCTCAAAACCAAGCCGTTAATTAGAAATTAGCTTCCTAAAGTGACCATTTTACGCTACTAAATGAGACTAAGGCCCTTAAGAGCATATTCACTCTAGTATCATCTATCTATACACAAGTATCTTGAAGATTCTTGTGTTAAATTCATCAGTATAAAAGCACACACCACACACACACACACACACAGACACACACACGCACACGCACACACACACAAATACTCAGGCTTCTTTTACCGCTTTTAGGTTAGTGTACTCTTGTTGTTACCAAATTAATTTAATTTTGTTAATCTTTTTGCACAAGATTCTGTAAAATCTCCTCCTTTTGGGAGAGGGTTTTGGGATTGGCTCTTGTAACACAGATATATCACCTAACACAGACGGAGTCAGTTTACACTTTTTCGTAACCAGTAGGTATTATAAGTTTTTTGAAGTCGTTTAAAAAAACTTCTTGACTAATATAATTAAGCGACTTCTGGTCCTAAATTAGCAGACAAACAACTTAATTAAGAGTTTAATTTACATCCCACGTACTCCTTAGATTTTAATTGACAGACATTAGTTAAATGCTAACAGGATCATTAGGTCACTGCATTTTTTTGCCAAATTACTGAAGGTCTACCGAGACCTTAGAAAAAAGACACACTCATAATAATGTACTACGAGTGTCTAATGCCGTTCTGTCAAGTTCACTGTTCACCCCACTGAAATGAGCGAACACCATTCAAAAGCGGACACTTTTGTTTTGAAGTAAATCACCGCGGAATCACAGAGACAAATCCGTCTTTTCAAATAAAAAAAAACAATGTACTTTAAAAATTAAAAGAAAAGGAACAATTTCATTATTTCTTAATTGTCTCGGTGGTAGGCTAAAACATCGACTGCCGGCAGAAGTTACCACCCACCAGACAAAGTCTTGCCGCCAAGAGATTCGTTATGTTCCGGCATGATGTCTGGTGAAGCCGTACGCGGGACGGGTCTGAGAAGCTGTGTTGCGATGTGTGCCGGGTACGATGCGCCAAATGCTGTTGTGTCGGGAGTTTGGTCGTGGAGGGTCTCCAGATCAATCTCCCTCTGTCGCAGCATCGTTGGTCGTCTACCACCACCACCATCCATCTCACCGTGAAAACTAAGGTGAAGTGACCGTGGATTCAGCTGTTATTCCAACTAATGCTAAGGTATGTCGCCCTGAGGACACGGTGGAGCATACGGTGGAGGTCTGCCCGGCTTGGGTAGAGCACCGCCGTGTCCTCGTAGCGGCGATCGGCGGCGATATCGTCGTTCGACCCTGGTCCAGGCCATGGTCCGGAGCGAGAGTGCATGGCAAGCCATCACCTCCTGCAAAGCAGTGATGCTGGCAAAGGAGGAGGCGGAGCGCGTGAGGCAGCGGGAATCCCAGCGCCCTCACGCGACTAGCCGCCGCAGGAGGCGTGCTGGTCATCGGCATCGAACTCCCAGCCACCGTATACGCGGGCCTGCTGACGATGAGCAGTGGGCAGCTCGCCGCCCGGTAAGGACCATGCCCGAGTCGACGGCGCGGTATGTTTAACGCGTGCTTCAAAGAGATGTCAGTACATCGTGACGGGGTCCACGAAGACCGATGCCTCCTGGGTCAGGGTTGCGGGTTGGTTAAACAAGAAACCGTGGCCCTGGCCGTTGCACAGGCAAGTTAAGAAACACGGGTGGGTTTTAGTCAGTAAATGAGTGGCACGCCCTTCCGCTCCGCCCAGAGCGGGAGAAGTCATTTGAAAATTTCCCATCCCAACAAAAAAAATTTAAGGTATTGACACTATTGACAACTCATTCTAACCTCGCTTCGCTTAACTTACCATGGTAAGATTTTTACACAATCGATCGATTGTATGAAGTTAATTTTTTCTTCAATAGTTGACATGTGAACTACAACTCGAAAGATAAACTGCACCTCCCTCTGTGACGTCATTCAGCCGGTACAATTGGTAAAAAATAAAAAATTCAAATTTTAAATGTTATTAAACGGTCGTTTTGATTATTTATAATACTAGACCATTCTATTCATGACTTTATGCAATTAAATTGATACAAATGAACTGAAATATAATGTTGGTGCAACCAACATTCATCACTAATGCGTCGAAAATGTAAAAAACAAACTTAATTACAAAAAAAATACAAAGCAAAAACTCTACAGAAACAGTAATAACAACAGAGGAATTTAGCTGTATTTAGACAAATGTGACAAAGATGCTAACGCTACTCATCGGTTACGGCGCATTCGGGGCGCCGCGCGGTGAAGCGGGAGACGGGTCGCATTCCAGCGAAGGGCACAGTACAAAATCAAAATCAAAATCAAAGCATTTATTTCAAATAAACCAGTTACAGGCACTTTTGAATTGTCAGTCAGTAAGGTGAAGCTAGTCGCCCATTCCAAAGAGTAGGTACCTATGGAGAAGAACGGGCAAGAAACTCCATGGACACTCTTTTAAAATATCAAGCTATTGATACAAATATTTGATTACATCATTCATTTTGAAATCAATTGTGTGAGAACGATGCAGAAATATATTGTACGCTGAGAGCGTCCATTATGGAAAATAAAACAACAATTCAGAAATTAAAATACGCCGTAGCAGCTAAGAGATGACCAGTCCCCTCTGACGGCGTCCGTTCACGAACATGACGTATGGATCAGCATCATTCAGCTCAACCATATTGAAGGGAACCTAATGACCCAACACACACGCCACCACCAGCGAGACATTTGAGTGAGCATCCGTAATGAGATCCTCCACCTAGATCTCAAAATCCCCACCATTCAGCAGTTCATGAAGCGTCTTTCCAAACGCTTCTTTGACACTGCCTCCAAGCACCGCAATCCCCTGATAGTAGCGGCTGCTAATTACACCCCCTCCACCATCTCCAAGCTTCGCCGCCCAAGGCATGCTCTCACCGACCCAGATGACCCCATTACCCTCCTCCAAGAGGCCAATAGGGCCACCAGCACTCTTACAAAAAACAGACCGACCTACCGACCTCGCCGCCGAGGTCCATCGCGACGCGTTCAACGTAGTAATCACCCCCCCCGTCCCTTGTCCGATGAAGGCCAGCCCGCGCCGCAGCTGAGCCAGTAAATATAAACTCCCGACTATGACCTCTGAGTTTGTTTCGGCCGTTTCTTCTCAGAGCTAGTACTAGGAAACGCCGTGGTCATCAAAACGAAATAAAAATAAAATAATTCGATCCAGCCGTCCCTTGCTGTTCACTCCAGCGACGCCCTAAGCCGAGGTCCGTACCCCACAGGGGGTGCCCTTAGTGCGCAGTCGCTTAGTTTTTAGTAGCCCTGGCTGGAGGCTTTAAATTCATTTAAGGCATCCACAGGAAAGTCCGGTTAAGTAGTCACGGCCTCTCAAGGTCAACTACGAGATGCCATATCAAAAAAAAAAAAAAATGACATACTATCAACAGCCATAGCACTATCAATTAGTTAACTTGCGAGTTATAACTAAGGACAACAGCAGGGGCCCTAGTCTGTTATTACAATACCATAGTGTCAGAAATGTCGATCAGTGATCTCATAATGATCGATTTTGACAAGTTTCGTAATCTACTAACAAAATGGCGTCATTATGACTTTCCAGTGATCAATCACTGACACTTCACTACATATTAATAAATGTTCAAATTGAGTAGTATTTTTGGAAAATTATCTCTATTAACGGGTTTTATAATAATAACAATACGACAATATCATTCTACCACCATTCCTCCAATATGAGATGACTGACCGATCATTGATCGATAATTATAAGTTTAACAGACTACGAACGTTTTTCACAATGACAATGGAATCGTGTTGGTATGACAATTTTATAAAAATAGCAGACTAGGGCCCCTGTTCAAGCTACCCGAAACTATCAAATATTCTGAATCAACCTTGAGCCTTAATGCTTTAGAAGTAAAGTTGAAAATCTAATAAAGAAATCTGACAGATTTTAGTAGCTTCATATGCTGTCGTCTGTACATTATTGCGCTGTTTTTATGACAAATTAGTTCACGTGTACTAATGTATGTTTGCCCATTTCCTTAAGTACTGCAGGTCAAGGTTGATATTGGCTACAATGAATGTTAGTGTAAACATTCAATTACTTCCTATACACGTTGTTTGATACATTAGACGAAGGACAGGGTTGTCACCTATGTGGCATTCTAAACAATAACAGAACCTTTTTTTTTTCTTTTTTTTTATTAATGTATAAACCAGCGCTTGACCGCAATCCTGCCTGATGGTAAGCAGTGACGCAATCGTTGATGGTAAAGCGCACTAGTTTATTAAGAGCCTATTCACTCTAGCCTTGAAGACACTCAAATTGTAGTCCGACGGAAACACCGCCGCTGGCAGATTGTTCCAGTCCCTCGATGTACGCGGTATAAAGGAGGAGGCGAAACGCTTCGTCCGGATCGTAGAGGTGTTAACAACATAAGGGTGGAAACTCGCCGTACGACGGGTCGTCCGATGGTGGAACGGAGATGGGGGAATTAAATCGTGCAATTCCCTCGCACACTCCCCAGAATGTATCCTATAGAATACCGAAAGGCTGGCTACTCTACGCCTGTGCTCTAGGCTTTGGAGACCAACTCGAGTTAAATCAGGGTCACCAATCAGCCTCTTCGCACGCCTCTCCACTGAATCCAAAGTGGCCAGGTGACACTTAGCAGCACCAGCCCAAATGTGGCTGCAGTACTCCACACACGAACGGACCTGTGCTTTGTACAATATTAGAAGCTGCCCTGGTGTGAAGTACTGCCGGACCTTTGCGATTACACCAAGTTTTCTGGCAGCCACCTTGGCTTTGGACTCAATGAACCGCCCAAAGTTTAGGTTCGAGGAAATCTCAACACCCAAAAGCTGAAGGCGGTCGGTACACTCCAAGGATACATTCCGAAAAGTAGGAGCCAAGGTGAACGGGCTCCTTTTGGCGGTGAAAAGACACGCCTGCGTTTTGGCGGCATTGAATGCTACAAGATTGGCATTGCCCCATTCGGAGACTGCCTGAAGTGCAACACTCGTTCGCTCTACCATGGCCTCTCTTTCGGACCGGATTGATTCCCTACTAGCCCGAGCATCCGGCAGGTATCTCTCCACAACTGTGCTGTCATCTGTATATCCATAGATACCGGGCATCAGCAGATCGTTAATATGCAGCAGAAACAGAGTTGCAGTCATATGTCAACAGTACTCATTCCTGTCAAGTCGTGTTACAATGACCATTTCCACACGGGTAAACCGTACTACAATGAAACTAATTAGTTTTTTTTTTATGGCTATGGCATCAAAAAATCCACATATGATTATGCCAAAAAGCGCGCGTATTTGCGTCACGACTAAACATCGCATGTTATTAGGCTGTATGGATAAATTGCCTTTACCTTTCATTTGTGGGACTATACATTGCGCGGCTCACTATTTTCGCGCCATTCTTATCTTTTATCTGCATTTATTTCAAGGTCGTAAAAAAAGTTTTGTATGCCACTGTCGCAAAAAGCTATTGTAATACTCGTGCTGATCTATTGTGCCACTCAGCTTCGCTTCGTGATACAAACTCGCGATCTATGGCATAAATAACTATTTAGGGGTTGGATAATTCTCATGTATGTACGCCGCCCTGAGACAGGCGGCAGACTTCGACGATGGGTCAAGGCCTGTCGGAGGTACCATAGAATTGGGAGGTCCTGATACCCAGGAAAGGCAGATGACGAACGCTTAGGTGGTTTTTTAACCGGTAAGAGTTCGGCACACCCCTCCGCGTCCCCCAAACGGAGGGAGAGTCCATCAGGATTTTTCGACCTTCGGAAAAAAAGGGTCTGTCAGATTCTTTGGTTAAAAGTCATCCTGGTGATTCATCTCGCACCTACGTTGCGGATCGCGGTAACATAAGATACTTCAGCAACCGACTGGTGCCACTACGCGCCTCTGTTGTGTGTATGTGGGGGGAGGATGTCAACCCATTCCGTGCTCATTTCATCCAAGTTATCTTGGCGAGATGATTACTAAATTGTTCTGCTGTAGATACTTAGCGAGCGTGTAGTGAGCTATCACTGGAATTGATGTTGTGACCTGCCCCCTAATTGGTGAACACATTTTTGTCAAATGATTGCGACTAGTTGGGGTCATCAATAGGCGGTCCGAAAAATGTGTTCGCTGATTAGGGTGCTGCACCCTAATTGTATAACACTCTATTATTATCAATTGGAATCATTCTGAAGCCAATTGCTAAACCATTACTCTGTATGTTCGGAAAGTGTGTCTGCTCAACAACGTCAATAACGCAATGAAAGTTGTGGAAACTGTCAAAATTAAACCCAGTGCTATTGATGTGTAAAATAATTACCGTGCAATTTACTAAACACGGCATGAACTGATTTACTTCATTCTTACCGAAACAAAAGAAGCCAGATGATCTGTGGCAACCCTATAAAGCAATGTTAATTGGTCAGCCTTGAATCCAACCGATTGTTTATAACGTCAACAGTCAATCAACACGTGGCACTGGTTGAATCGAAAGATGAGACGCTGATAGAAAGAAAAAGAAAGAAGAAGAAAAGAAAAACGTTTATTTGCAATAAAAATGACGCAAGAGTTTACAAAAAACATAAAAAAAAAATAAGAAATAGTTGAGGGAAACATGCGTCACATTCACGCAAAACGGCTGTCGCTCAGCATTATGCTGCGACTCTATGCAAAAACAGAGCCCAGCGCTGGTTTTCAGCGACAGCCGGCGTCGACGTACAGACGTCACCCGATGCAACAAACAATTAAATTACAGTAAAAATTAAAAAAAAAAAAAAACCTAATAATAAAAGATATAAAAAGTAAATCCAATTGTATATCGTGAGAGTACAGTTTAAACAAACAAACAAAAATATAAAAGCAAAATACGGGATATATAAGAATTACGAGAATATCTTCCTCAAAAATGACATACATCAAATTTCAATTTGAAATTCAGCATTTCCTAACATAGTCTGTGGTTTGTGGTTTGTCGCACGCGCATCCAAGCCAACATACATCAATGTTTACATTGTTTGATTACTATTACCATTTATAAATAATTTGTATTAGAATTAATTATTACCACACAATTGAGTTACAAAATGCTCCATACGTATAATGTTACGAACAGTTATGTGTCGGTGTTTTATCTTAGCATCAGTGAGTAGTTTGTGAGAGACGAGTCCCTGGAACTGGAAACCGGAGGATGACCCAACATGCTACACCATACAAGAAAGAACACACAGTATTCCAATAGACAATCACCGCTAAACGATTGGACCACCAATGCCAGCCGCGTGCAATCAGGGGTAGGTTCAAAATTCGGTATCTTTTTGAATTTGTAGTAAATACTGCTTGAATTTTGATTTAAAACTACTAACCGTCTTATCTAATGAAATCTTAACCGTCTTATGATAATGATATATGGCGCTCATGCTTCTGATTATACAGTATGTTAAGAAAAGCCTGTCCGACCCGTGAAGGTGTTGTTAGGTATCGATAACTGATTCTACTAATGGATACAAAACCGGACTAAACTTAAAAAAAGCCCCCTAAAAAATAAATATCATTTCACAAAAAGAGGTAACTTAATAAATGTGCGTAAGCACCCATCCGCGGGCGGCGGGCGGCAGGGCACGCGGCACGTGATCGCATCGGTATTCGCTCATAATAATGCTGGTGTTGTCACTTTTTTTAAAATAACCAAATTTCGGGGAAGTTGGAATTAATTCGCGGGAAAAAAAGATTATTTCAAAATTCATTTGTATTGGTACTATGATGATTACGTAAAATTTTATATTATATTTGGTCATGTGTTTACCTAACCTTTATTATCCTTATGGGTCGGACAGGGTTTTCTTAACATATTGTATAGGTTATACATGACATCGTAACGCAAACTTAGCGAAAAGGCTGGACCGCCAGCCACTAATAAAATTATGATAGTCATTTATGTCGTTAATGAGCGGTTACAGAAACCAGTGTTTAAAAAAAAAGTGTCGGTTCGGCCTTTGACCGTTGCAAGCGTGCCGCCGTGCGTGTTTGTAGGTATGAGGTTGAACCCTGATGTGAACTCTATTAACTCAGCTGTTAGGATAGTTTTCAGAGTTTTGTTCACATTGCGCTATTTTGTGTAATTAGCAACTTACTTAATTAAGTTTTACTTCCTGGGTTATAAAAGTATAGCAATTATAAAATGAAAAAGACGGCATATTTTTTTTTTAATCAGAAAAAAAGCCGACGAAAAATGCCTCCACTGGGTTCAGAATCATGTACTGGATCCACGGTACTCGTTTGTGCGTCTATGTCAGATACACCCTTTATAGATATCAATTGGTCGGGCTTTTGATAATATGTATAGTAAAGTAATATCACCTCTTGTTCAGTAAAAGATTATTTAGTTCATACTTATCTAGTTTAGACATTAGGACATACGTTTTACAAACACAAGTACACACAAAATGTTGGAAATATGCAATTCAAACAATGACCACACAGACACGCATAGTAACGTAATATAATAATAAATCACAAATTAAATCATTCTAAAACATATGGTCAATCCATTGCTTCATTTGTTGGGAAAATTTGTCCGATCAACAGTATAAATAACGCAATGAATGCTGTCGAACTGTCATATTGACAGTTGTTACGAATTAACTCCGCAGGATGGATGTAGGTACCTATATCTGACACTATGTTTAATTACGATCCTTTGTAAAAGATTTTCTAAAGTTATATGTACCTTCTAAGTATATCTTGGATACCAATGACTGATTACATAGTGAAGGAAACGAGGAAAGTATTCGCTCAATCCTTCTCAGTATGATAGGATACCTGTGCCTAGCAGTGGGACGATAAAAAGATTAATGATG
Organism: Sesamia inferens; assembly: GCA_037179545.1. Classification (NCBI taxonomy): domain Eukaryota; kingdom Metazoa; phylum Arthropoda; class Insecta; order Lepidoptera; family Noctuidae; genus Sesamia; species Sesamia inferens. The sequence continues at coordinate 9,999,861 of CM073951.1, read as the reverse complement.
TAAAGGATCCGACTGTACTTTTAGTTATGCCTTATTAGTGGGCCAGCAAAGTTCTAATTCCTTCATTAATCCATGTATTCCTTCATACTAGTCGTTTCATGATTTGCGTACTTAGACATCACTATCAATGAAGCCACTTGACACATTTATATTATGTGTTCTTCCTAGAAATACGGCCGAAGTTCGCTGAAGAAATATTAAATAAGCTATATTGATATATGTATGTATTCTCAGAATTGTATTGTTTTGATTTTTGTTAGTATTTGCATACAATACTGCAGTTTGGTATTGAGCCGTTTTCCTTAAGGAATAGGTAATAATTTTATGTGTTTGTCTTCTTCTCTATGTATAATATAAACTGTCAGTTTCTAAGGCCAGGGTGATGAGACATCATCTGGGTTTGCACGTTCCATTGTGGACCTTCTATTGCACTTCACTAACTGATTCCAGGCTAAGAAGAACTGGCTCTGCCAGGCTTGGAGTTTATTCGAAAGATATTCCGTGGCCCTGGCGCCAGGCCCTGGCCCAGGGAGGTGTGTATTTCTGTTGCCGCTATAACAACAAATTTAAAAAAAATATATATTTAAGGGGGTCTCCCATACAACTTTTTAATTGCTCCATATGAATAACGGAAATAGATAGACGCTTGAAATGTTCACAGAATATTTGGTTATATATTAAAACTGCCGCCAGCGACTTCGTTCGCGTGGAGTTAGGTATGCTCCGCTCCTATTGGTCGCAGCGTGATGTTAAATAACCTAAAGCCTTCCTGAATTAATGGGTTATCCAAAGCAAAAAGAATTTTTCAAATCGGACCAGTAGTTCCTGAGATTAGCGCGTTCAAACAAACAAACAAACTTTTCAACTTTATATATATTAGTATAGAGTATAGATTAAAAATAAATTAAAATAATTATTGATGGGGCCTTCCATGCAACAAACGTGATTTTTTTGTCGTTTTTTGCTCCATATTAATAACGGAAATAGATAAACGCTTGAAATGTTCACAGAATAAATGGATATATTTTCAGATTAAAAATCCTTACTAATATTATAAATGGGAAAGTGAGTTTGTTTGTTTGTTTGTTCCGCATTCACGCCGAAACTGCTGAACCGATTGCTTTGAAGTTTTGCAGACGTAAATTTAGAAGTCCGGATTAAATAATTGGGTACTTTTAATCCAGGAAAAATTTGATATTCCCCGAGGGAAATCGCGCGAAAAAGCGCGATATAACCGAACTCCACGCGGGCGAAGCCGCAGGCGGGAAGCTAGTAAATAATAAAATTAAAATAAAACGTACTTTAAAGGGAATAAAGATAATGTGATAGGTTCTTATTTACATAATAGATTACAGTGTGTAGATATTAACGGTGTGAAATCTTCCGGGCTACCAGTTCAGTTAGGAGTACCGCAAGGCTCAATACTGGGTCCATTCTTGTTTTTAGTATACATTAATGATTTACCATTCTATTTAAAGGGCATCTGTGACGTTGTGTTGTTTGCAGATGATACCTATCTAATTTTTAAAGTAGACAGGAATAGACATAATTTTGACGAAGTAAACAGTGCACTCTCAACAGTTACGGATTGGTTTACGTCAAATAACCTAGCTCTTAACCCCAAGAAAACAAAATGTGTAAAGTTCGCCTTGCCTAATGTTAGAAATCTAGGACCTAACATCGTTTTAGATAAAGAGGTGCATGAAACTGTGGGCTCGGCAGTTTTTCTGGGAATAACAGTAGATGCCAAACTTCAGTGGGGACCACACATATCAACCCTAGCAGGAAGGCTCAGTTCGGCCGCCTACGCCGTCAGGAAAGTAAGACAATATACTGACGTTGATACAGCTCGTTTAGTTTACTTTAGTTATTTCCACAGCGTTATGTCCTACGGTATTCTACTGTGGGGCAAAGCCGCTGACATACAAAATATATTTGTACTTCAAAAACGAGCTGTCCGAGCAATTTACCAGCTCGGTGTCAGATTTTCTCTGAGAAATTTGTTTAAAGACATTGGTATTCTCACGGTTGCTTCACAGTTCATCTTAGCCAACATTTTATATGTTAGGCAAAATATTCACGTGTACACCAAAAACTGTGATATTCATAATATTAACACCAGAAATAAGGACAAACTGCGAGCCCCTTTTCACCGACTTCAAAAGGTTCATAACTCTTTTGTTGGGCTTGGTATAGCTTTTTATAACAAGATACCCTCTGCTTTGCTAGACTTGCCCTACAATGCATTTAAAGCACAAATTAAATCCAAGCTTTGTTCAAAGGCATATTATTCCGTGAATGATTATTTAAATGATAAGAATAGCTGGTCGCTCTGATTAACTCAGAACAATGTTTGTGTTCTTTCTCAGTAATTAGCTTATTGATACGTTATATGAGTTCATATAATTTACTTTTTTACATTACATAAATATGTAAGCTGTCACGCCCTTTATGCCTGGGGCTTCTTAGTTAAGTAACAAGTTTTAGTTAATTACATTTTCATTTGAATATAAATATATTGTTTTGCTTTGCTGGTATTTTGGCGTGGTAGCTGGCATATGGTAAATAATTTCATTGTTGTTGTATTTTATCGTGTTCATCACTATACATAGTATTGTATAAAGACATGTGTTTTTTTAAAAATGAACAGACAGCTGTGCTGCTGGGGAGTTTGTTCCGCCACTTCTTCTTCCCAGCGAAAGCACTAGGAAGTGTCGATGGGTGGGCGTTTTGGGGGACTGTCTTATGTAATATTGACGTTCAAAAAGTGCTGATTCTCAGCCTAATTTGAATAAATGACTTTTGATTTTGATTTTTGATTTTGATTTTGGTCGGAACCCTTCGTGCGAGAGTCTGATACGCACTTATTTTTTTAATTTTTAGTGCACTGTTTTTTTATTTTTAGTGTTAACTATAACTTTAATAGGTAACGAAATTACATGGATACATAATGTTACGTACATATCTACATACATATGTACAATATTTAATTTCGTTCAACTCGTGCCAACTCGCATGGTAGGTAGTAAGTAAAAGATGTGCAAAGTTCATTACACAAATACAAATATTTCTATGTTTAGAAGACGTTGATTCAAACATGAGTTGGTTTGATCAACGAATGATTAGTTCCAGCCTTCCACACAATTGATTTGCGACTTGTGAACGACTTATGATGGAGCAGCGCTAAGTTGTATAGAATACTCTTATAACGCTTAGTAAGTGTGCGAGGGAATTGCATGATTTAATTCGACCATCGGACGACCTATCGTACGGCGAGTTTCCATCCTTACGTTGTTAACACCACTACGATCCGGACGAAACGTTTTGCCCCCTCTTTTATACCGCGTGGACTTGCCAGCGGCGGTGTCTCCTATTCGGATTCTGTCAAACTACAATTTGAGTATCTTCAAGGCTAGAGTGAATAAATAGGCTCTTAATAAACTAGCGAATGAACCCGACCATCAACGATTGCATCACTGCTTACCATCAGGCGGGATTGCGGTCAAGCACTAGTTTATAATTACAAAAAAAAAAAAAAACGGGTCAAGTGCGTGTCGGACTCACGCACAAAGGGTTCCCTACCATTGATTTATGAAATTAAAGGATTTAAGTTATTTGTATGAAAGATTACGCGATAATAAGCGGTTTACGATTTACGAGGTACTAAATAAAACTACTTACTAGATCTCGTTCAAAACAATGTTCGTTGGTAGCTTTTACAGTAATGTACATCATATGTATTTTAGGTTTTTTATTTTCTTGTTTTGGAACTTAGAGAGGGCGGGGGAGTGGGGGCAACTTTTTTCCACTTTGGAAGCGTCTGTCATGCAAACAAATTGGTTTAGAAAAAAAAAAATATTTTAGAAACCTCGATATCAGTTTTGACGACCTATCCATAGATACCCCACACGTATGTGTCTGATGAAAAAAAAAAAAATCGAGTTTCAGTTCTAAAGTACGGAGGGCCCCCAATATTTTTTTTTAATTTTTGCATCAAAATCTTAATGCGGTTCACAGAATACATCTACCTACCAAGTTTCAACACTATAGCTCTTATAGTTTTGGAAAAAAATGGCTGTAACATACGGACGGACGGACAGACGGACAGACAGACAGGACGAATCTATAAGGGTTCCTTTTTTTGCCATTCGGCTACGGAACCCTAAAAAACATGATTTCACAGATTTTACATTTCGATTTGACAGGATCAAACTAATATTTTTTTTTCTGTCCATTCCTTACTGAAATAAAAAGATTAGGGAAGCAGTCGTACTCCGCCTCTCTCTACCTACCCGATCTAAGAACAAAAGCGTGGTGTTATAACACCACGCTTTATAAACATATGACACAGAATATAATATAATCTGCCTGTAGGTAAAATGGCGAATGACACAACCATTGTATTAACGACAACAGTTATGCCACCCATCAATTTATAGAGGACAATAAAATTATAAACAGAAGCTGTCATGATTTGTACAACACGAATGTTGCGTGCATAATCGTTATGAAGGTGGGGCTAGGGTTTACACACTCCAGCGGTGCCAAATTGACTATCGATACAGTAATAAAGTGAGGTAACAAAGTGTTTGTATAAAAACACCACCTTGTCAGTCCGCCTCCAGGATTAGGGGCCCTAATCTGCTATTTTTATAAATTTGTCATTCCAACACGAAACCATTGTCATTTTGCTTAAAAGTTTGTAATCTGCTAAATTCATAATGATCGATCAATTATTTCAGTCGTCTCGTAATAGAATGACATCGCTGTATTGTCATTGTTATGGTAGAAATAATTTTCTAAAACTACTACTCAATTTGAACATTTATTAATATGGAGTGGAGCGTCAGTGATTGATCACTGGAAAGTTATAATGACGCAATTTTGTTAGTAAATTATGAAACTTGCCAAAATCGATCGTTATGAGGTCACTGATCGACCATTCTGACACTGTTGTATTACCAGACTAAGGCTTGAGTTGATTATTTGTTTTCTAATTCTTGAGTTTTTTGGTTTCCGTCCTCAAATAACTTCCTTCGCTCTGGGCGGAATGGGATATTAGACTTTTGCTGGCAAAATCGTACCCGTGTACCTTCAGGTGCCTTTACCGGGGCCAGAGTACCTAACTGTTGTGATCAACCGGCGATCCTGACAGAGTCACTTGATCCTCGGCTTCATTTTTCCATCACATTGGCATCCACTCATCCTGCACAGATATAATTGCTGGAAAGCGAATTTTACTTTTGGTGTCTAAATTTGCTGTTTGCGGTAGTATGCAAGGTAACACACTCTGCTTACGTGCATGCAACCCTATAAGGGTCGTGAGGGTACTTAATGTTGTGTTAAAACAATAAAAATTTGCTGTCGATAAAACAAAACTTCAGTAAAAGACGAAATTTCAACCTTTCAATATAGTAACCAGAAGTTTCCCGTTACTGTGCAAATAGTGTATCACAATGACGGGGAGTAGAATTGAGTCTCCGTGCGAACGTAGGTTGGTAAATGTATGTTTCGTAAAAGGGACAACCTTAGATCATGAAACCAAAACATGCTATTATCTATACTATAATCACAGGTATATGATGTGTCTGCGTCTGCTTAACACAATATTAGTATAACACAGTGTCTTATTATCATATGCAACGTCTATCTCTCAACAAATGGCTATAAATAGGGAGGTATTGTACTCCAAGTTAATAGAAGATACGTTAGAGTCAATCTATGTTGGAGTGTTGGCAGATTTAGGTGGTGTATATAAGCAGCAGCCAACTGGTTAAACAGGTGCACAGCGGAGGCAAGAGCATTGCTGTTTTCCTGGAATTTCTAAAAGGTTTCGACACAGTCTCTCGCCTTCACTCAGCTGGATAGGTTATCAATTGGATAAAGAAGTATTCCTCGCGTCTTGCTCAAAGACTAACTAAGCGATCGCAAACAAAACATTAAGACAGGCAAAGCCATTAGCTCTGTAGGGATAATTATGTTTTTACTTGGTCAAGGTAGTGTGCTCGGACCAACATTGTAAAAAAATGTACACACTGTTAAAAACTATTAACATAGTTTATTTTTTTTTTCCGAATTGATGTTTATACTCAATAGGTATTTACATACTTAGTTCTGTTGTCCTTTAAAAAACGAATAAAAATAATAGCGTCATATTTGTTTACAAAACCTGTTTCTAATAATGATTTTATATTAAAGAAATTAATCACAATTAATGGTCATTATTTAAATTAAGTATAAATGGGCATCCGAGGCCATAATTAATGTAGGTATGTTAATGGTCTGTGTTTTATTTATTTACAAACATTGTAGTGTTTTGTTATTAAAGCGTATCATTGGCGAAAAGTTTAACCTTCTTTAAAATTTAAAAACGCGAACTCTGCTTATTGACACTGTGTGTGATGCAGGATAATAAAAGTAACCGGGCCACTTGTAATATGACTATCCGTAAACTCCCATATGAGGGATGTCTTTGCTCTGGCGGGCATGGTTTCAAAGTCTATTTAGAGCTAAAGCTCAAACCATTGTATAAATATAATAATTACAATAAAGTCAGTTTCGTTGTTTTATGCACGGCGCTATGGACTGTGGATAGCTAGGTACTTGCCATGCCTTTGTCAAATTTAATCGAAGATAGTACGTCATTTTGCCAAAAAATCTTAAAAAGAGACACTATCATTGAAAGTTTTCGATATTAGTAGTAGCCCAGTCGTAAAAGCCCAGACTTACGAGTTGCAGGTCGTGGTATAAAAACCAGGTAGGAACTTTATTAAAATGTTTCACCACTGTTCTCAAAACGATGAAGGAAAACATCGTGAAGGAAGGAATCGGCATGTCCTAGAACTAGAAATTCGAAGATATGTGACAACTACCACTCAGTGCCGAAGAGAGAAGGCTTGTATCTTTCGGACACTGATTAAGCTATGTCTTAATTCATTTATTGTTACAAAAAAAAAAATATTAACACAGTCGCTATATCGCAGTAGTTCATAACGGATTCTCTTCTTTTTCTTCAGCTTATGGAGGTCCACTATTGGACAAAGGCCTCCCACCAAGGCTTTCCACAATGATCGGTCTTGTGCTGCCCGCATCCATCGGCTTCCCTTTTTTTTTTTTTTTTTTAAACTAGCGCTTGACCGCAATCCCGCCTGATGGTAAGCAGTGATGCGATCGTTGATGGTAAAGCGCGCTAGTTTATTAAGAGCCTATTCACTCAGAAAAACTTAGCAAATAGGAACGTGATGCAATGTTAAACCCAACAACACGACCAACGAAGCAGCGCCAAAGGGAGATTGATCTGAAGACCCTCCACGACCAAACTCCCAACACAACAACATTAGGCGCATCGTACCCGGCACACATCGCAACACAACTGCTCAGACCCGTCCTCCGTACGGCTTCACCAGACACCATGCCGGAACACGACAAATCGCTTGGCGGCAAGACTTTGTCTGGTGGGTGGTAACTTCTGCCGGCGGCCGATGTTATGGCCAGGTCATCGGTCCACCTTGTTGGGGGCCTCCCTACGCTGCGTCTTCCGATACTTGGCCGCCACTCCAGAACTTACTAGCCCATCGGCCATCGGTTCTACGAGCAGTGTACCCCGCTCACTGCCACTTAATTTTAGCGACCCTAATATCTATGTCGGTTTCGGTGTCCATAACGGATATACATACGATGCCAATGATTAAGTTAATGATGAAAACAACAATATTACATCAATCATAACTTGTCTAAAAAAAACTACTCAATTAAAATGGCTAATTCCTACTTTGGTTTCTAATCAAAAAGTAAACTTGTTTTGTTTTTTAATAAAGGTACCTGATAGGCATTTTGTATTTACGTTTTTTTTTTTGTTTTGTTGTACTGCTAAACTGCCCGGTGATCGCAATGTACAAGGTCGATCAAGACGATCAGTAACAATATCTAAGGCGTTGGCCAACAACGCCTTAGATATTGTTACTCATCGTTGTACTTGAGAAGCAGGAGTGGATCGAAAACCAGTTACCCTATGTAAAATCTTTATATTGATGTTCTGTAATTTATATGGTCTAGATAATAAAGCCCCATGTGGTACCGGGCTTAGAATAGTACCAATCTATATCCTGCCGTGGGTGTCGTAAGAGGCGACTAAGGGAGCTCACCAGGGAAATGGGCGCTTCAGTTGTGGAATATCAAACTACTGCGATCCCCAACCCGCCTGCCAAATGTGGCAAACCCCCCCAATGTGGTAAGCCTTGAGGGAGGCCTTTGTCCATTGGATCAGTGGACCTCGAGAGACTGAAGATGAAGAAGAAGAAGACATAATAAAGAGTCCAATTCTATAAGCACAGACGTCATTGTTGTATGGGTTTGAAGAGGAACTTTAGAAGTTCCTCGCCACATAAGTACCTACTATAGAACCGTGTTATTCCAAGGTCACCTTAGTTGTCTCCGGCGCGGATAAGACGTCGCACCTTAAAGAAACCGTGTCGTGTTTAAGGGCCATGTTTTATTATGGGAAAATAAATCAAGTTATAAAATGATACTGGTGGATATCAAGCGGGTCATCGGTCGATCCACTGCTGGAGAAAGACCATCCGTAAGGCTTTCCACAATGACCGATTTTGTGCTGCCTGCATCCATCGGCTTCACCAGGTCATCGGTCCACCTTGTTGGGAGCCTCCCCACGCTGCGTCTTCCGGTACGTGTCGCCACTCCAAAACTTTACTGCCCCATCGGCCATCGGTTCTTCGAGCAGTGTGCCCTGCCCATTGCCACTTAAGTTTAGCGACTGGAAGAGCTATGTCGGTGACTTTGGTTCTTCTGCGGATCTCCTCGTTTCTGATTCGATCACGCAGAGAAACTCCGAGCATAGCTCTTCATCGCCCTTTGTGTAACTCTGAGCCTTCATATGTGTTGTATCATACATCACTACTCTGTAGTCGAGTAACTAATACCATCTCTATGTATTAGTGTCTATGAATATAGTCTATAGTCTTGTCATTGTAACTTAGGATCTGACCTAGAAGAGGTCGTTTCCAATAATATAATTCTACAAGTGTAATAAACCAGTCTAATTATCTAAAGTCTTTAATATTTACCAACCGAACAATCATACATGGTGTCAGAAGAGTGAAAAAACCCAATACGAAGAAAGAAAATTCATAAAATGCAAAAGTCGGATGGCGTCGGTGGCGGCCATGACACCGGAGCTGCAATGAACAGTGGCTTGAAGGCGCTTAAAATATCGTCAGATGCAACAAACAACAATTACGAAACCTGGAAGCGCTGGTGGCAACAGTTCGAATTATACTTGTTGGCAACGGGGTTGGACAAGTCCGGTGAGAAACGCAAGATCGCCATTTTATTACATCACATTGGTGAAAAATGCTTAAATATTTTCAACACATTCAACATAAATATTGGAGAAAGCACATTACATGACGTCAAAGCCAAATTCGACGAATTTTTTCAACCCAGAAAAAATATTACCATGTATCGTTACATGTTTTTTACCACACGTCAACAGAAATCGGAAAGCATCGAGGATTTCTTAACCGATCTCGAAAATAAGAGCCAAGATTGCGAATTTGGAACGCTCAGAGAATCTCTTATCAGAGATATTTTTATCGCCAACTTGAGTTTGGTCTTAGCACATGTACGTCAGAGACTGCTGCAGGAACCTGATCTGACATATCAGAGGATGCGAGAGCTAGCTAGGACACTCATCGTCGCACAGCAGGATGCAGACCAAATTGTCAAGAGGTCCACTAGTCAAGAGTCTGAAAAAGTCATGCATCTGCGTCGGAGGAGCCGTGGTCGAGCGGAGCGTCAGCGACGGCGAGCTTCACCAGTCAGTCAGCAGGGATCCAGCGCAGGGAGGTCAAAGTCAAGTCCCAGTCCTGAGAAGCGCTCGAAGACGTGTAGCCGCTGTGGACAACACCACCGCTACAAATGTCCAGCGCAGGGAGCTAAATGCAGGTCATGTAACTCTTATGGTCATTTTGCAAAATTTTGTTACTCCAATAATAAAAAAGTCAGTCATTTAGAGTCTTTTAGTTCAACTGGTAGTCAAGATAATTTTGTTGGAATTTTAAATTGTCATAACTTCAGTCATAGTCATAAGTATAGTCAATATAATTGTCATTTAGTGTCACAAAGTCATCACAATCAAAATCATTACAGACATAGCAGGTTGTCATACACCCAGTCAGATACTAAGTTACAATCAACGGTCAGGTCGCACATAGGCCAGTCGCAGTCAATGTCTAAGAGATCTCATGAAGACTCATCTTGTCATAAAAAATATCCTGTGTCATATCTCAATGATGAAAACACTAAACAGTCTGAGAGATTCACAGTCAAGTCAAAAAAGTCAAAAAGTCTTAGCCGAGATTCATATCTTAATGATGAGTACAGACACAAGTCTGAGGAATCTCACACAACAAACACTTGTAGAATTATTACAGCAAAGTCAACACATAGTAAACAGGTCAATACAGTCGAGTCAAAAGAAAACAAATACTATTCTAAACAGTCATGGAACATAAACATTTTAGTTGGTCATACACAAATTAATTGCATTATTGATTCAGGAGCTGATATTAATATTATGTCAAAGAAAACTTTTCAATCTTTGAAATGTCAAAGTCACATGTCACTTGAGAAATGTCAAATAAACGTTAGTGGGTTTGGTGGTATATCAATACCCATAATGGGTAAAGTTAATGTAAAATGTAGTTTATCTTTAAATAATAGCACTATTAGTGTAAATATAGTGTTTATAGTCGCAGATTTAGTTTGTCCGAATGTTTTAGGTCTACCAACTTGTGAAAAATTAGGTATAATTCAAAGAGTTTTCTCTGTGTCTCAACAAAATTTTAGTGAACAAATTCTTACAAAATACAATGATGTATTTCAGGGTCTTGGATGTCTACCTCAAGTCTGTCGCCTGAAACTCAAACCGGAAGCAGTGCCATGCGTGGATGCTCCGAGAAGAGTACCCTTCGCTTTACTGAACAAACTGCGCGATGAATTGGATCGCATGGAGAAAATGCAGGTCATTGAAAAGGTTTTTAAACCTACAGAATGGGTGAACAGTATAGTGATAACAGTCAAAAGCACGGGTCAGTTACGAATTTGTTTAGATCCTAGAAATTTGAATAAGAATATTATAAGGGAAATTTATCCACTTAAGTCAATAGATGAGATCAGATCTCAACTAGCAGGAGCTGTTTGTTTTTCTCATTTAGATGCATTTTCAGGATTTTGGATGCTTAAACTAGATGAATATAGTTCTGATTTATGTACATTTCAAACACCTTTCGGTAGATATAAATATTTAAGGTTACCTTTTGGTATTAATGCATCGTCTGAAATTTTTCAAAGAGTCATGATGAATTTGTTCGGTGATTTAGAAGGAGTTCTAATATTCATCGATGATATTTTGGTATATGGACCAAACGAGTCAGTACATAATGAGAGAGTACATAAAGTCATGCAACGAGCACGTGAAGTCAATTTAAAGTTCAATAAGTCAAAATGTAAATTTTTAGTATCAGAAGTCTGTTTTTTAGGGTATGTTTTTAGTAAAGATGGTGCTAGGGTTGATGAAGAGAAAGTAAAAGCAATTGTCAATATGCCCACACCAAAAAATGTCAAAGAATTGCAAAGAATATTAGGTATGATCAATTATTTAGGTCCCTTTATTAGCAATTTGTCTCAAAAAACTCAAATTTTAAGAAATCTTTTGAAGAAAGATTCAGTCTGGACTTGGGATGAAAATCATAGTCAATGTCTTAAGAGTTTAATCGATGAAATTACAAAGTCAACAGTTTTAGCTCATTATAATCCCAATGTACCATTAGTCTTGTCAGTCGATTCGTCAAAGTCAGCATTAGGAGCAGTCATTATGCAGAATAATAAACCTATTGCTTATAGTTCGAAAACATTAACTCAAACTCAGTCAAGGTATGCTCAAATTGAGAAAGAATTGTTAGCCATTCAGTTTGGTTGTGAAAAATTTCACCAGTATGTGTACGGTCATAAAGTAACTGTTCATACTGATCATAAACCTTTAGTCTATCTTTTTAAAAAGCCATTACATGATGTACCAGCAAGATTGCAACGTATGATGTTAACTTTACAAAAATATATATATTTAAGAAATGTTTATATCTGACACTCTGTCTAGAGCAGCATTGAAAGAACATTATATACCTGAGAATGAGTCAGAAATATCTTGTCATGTCAATTTAATGCATTCAAGTCTAGCAGTCACAAAGGAGTACTGTACAAAATTGTTACAGAACACTATGAAAGATGATACTTTGCAATTGTTAAAAAAGTATTATTATGAAGGTTGGCCAAAAAATAAAAATAATGTCAGTCTGTCAATAAAACCATTTTGGAATATACAAGCTGAAATTCATGTAGTCAAAGATTTGTTGTTCAAAGGGTCAAAATTAATAGTACCACAGTCAATGTATAAGGAAATGTTAGGTAAAATTCATGAAGGTCACCAAGGTATAAATAAATGCTTAAAACTGGCTAGAGAGTCTTTGTACTGGCCAAGCATGTCAGCTGATATTAAAAACTTGGTAGAACAATGTTATGTATGTGCACAATTTAAACCTAATAATCCAAAGGAACCACTAAAAAATTTTGAAATAAATAAATATCCATGGCAACAAGTAGGTGTTGATTTAATGTATTTTGATAACCTTACTTATTTAATTGTCACAGATTATTATTCTAAATTTATAGAAATAGCTTTGTTAAATAAAAACAGTACAGCAAAGAATGTAATAACACATTTAAAGTCCATTTTTGCTCGTCATGGAATACCTTTATCTTTAGTGTCTGATGGTGGTCCTCCTTTTCAGTCATTAGAATTTAAGAATTTTATGCATGAATGGGACATAGAACACATTGTAACTAGCCCATATCATCCACAGTCAAATGGTCAAGCAGAGAGTTCAGTCAAAATTATCAAAAATATGTTAAAAAAGTGTAAAAGAAACTCATCTGATCCATACATAGCTTTGTTACAGTATAGAAACACACCTAAGAATAATTTACCATCTCCAGCTCAATTGTTAATGTCCAGGAATTTAAGAAATAACATTCCTATGTCTTATAAGAAATTAAAACCTAAAGTGGTTACATTCAAAAATTATAAAGAATGTGTCAAGCAAAATAATAAAAATAAGTCTAAATATTATAATATAAATACAAAGTCATTGTCATTATTGTATCCCAATGATCATGTATACTTTAAAAGAAAGCCAGATAGCAATTGGGAACAAGCCATTGTCAAGCTAAGGTTGGCTAATAATAGGTCATATGTCCTTGAGGATGTCAATGGAGTTAGATATAGGAGGAATAGGGTTCATTTAAGACACAAATATTCTCCTATGCTATCCAATTCGTCGCAGGGGAGAGAGGAAGGTAACAGGCAGGAGTCTAGACCTCAAGAGCTCTCATCTCAATCCTCAGTCAGTCAACATGTAACTCGTTCTGGAAGAGTTGTAAAGCCAACCAGAAGGCTAATTGATGAAATAGATTAAGTAGAACATTGTATACTAGATTAAGACCTAACTATAGTCTTAAGTCATTGTCTAAATTGTAACTAAGTCAGGTTTCTATAATATTGTTTGTCAAGGGTTAATTTAAACTTAAACAGGGGGGATGTTGTATCATACATCACTACTCTGTAGTCGAGTAACTAATACCATCTCTATGTATTAGTGTCTATGAATATAGTCTATAGTCTTGTCATTGTAACTTAGGATCTGACCTAGAAGAGGTCGTTTCCAATAATATAATTCTACAAGTGTAATAAACCAGTCTAATTATCTAAAGTCTTTAATATTTACCAACCGAACAATCATACAATATGGAGCCCATTGTGAGCGACCACGTTTCAGTTCCGTAAATCATCACTGGCAACACACACTGGTCAAAGACTTTAGTGTTGAGACACTGTGGTATCTTGACCGACGAGAAGATGTAGCGTAGCTTCCCGGACTCAGAATTCGGAACTCGGGACTCGGGACTCGAACTCGGGACTCGCGACTTGGAATCGAGACTCGGGACTCGCAATCGGGACTCGGGACTCGGACCCGGGACTGCCTAATAGTCAGATATACATAGTTGTTTAAAGGGAATCAGTACAATGCTATCACCACAGATCTATCAACCCCTTAAAGTAATGACGTTATTTTTGTATTAAGTATCGCATTTTGGTACGTTTTCCCCATACCTATCATCGTAAAGAAACCGGCATGTCTTGGAACCTAGCAGCTTTAAACTCGGTGGGGTGGAGAGGCCTGATCCAATCTCCAAAGCCTGGAGCACAGGCGTACTAGGGTAGCAAGTCTTTTAGTATTCTATGTGATGCATTTTAAAGAATATCCGCAGAAATTACATGACTTAATTGCGCCATCACAGTTTCATTAATGGACATCCCGTCGTACGGCGAGTATCCACACTTACACAATATGAAAAGAAAACCCTGTCCGATCCGTGAAGGTATTGTTAGGTATCGATAATTGATTCTATTAATGCCCACAAAGCCGGGCTAAACTTAAAAAAAAATCTCCCTAAAAAATTATTATTCGTTCGCAAAAAGAGGTAACTTAATACATGTGCGGTAGGCAATACATGCGCGGGCGACGGGGGGAGGGCACACGGCACGTGGTCGCATCGCTTATATAATAATACCGACAAAATGATGTTGTCACTTTTTTTAAATCACCAAATTTCGGGGAAGTTGGAACTAATTCGCGGGAAAGTAAGATTATTTCAAAATTCATTAGTATTGTTACTATGATGATTACGTAAAATTTTTAACTAAATCAAATCATTCACCTTATGGGTCGGACAGGGTTTTCTTTACATATTGTATTGTTGACACCGCTACTTTCCGGACGAATCGTTTCGCCTCGTCTTTTATACCGCGTACATCAAAGGACTGGACTTTGCACGCGGCGCTCTTCAAGGCTAGAGGAAATAAACTCATAACAAACAAAAGCGCTTTACCATCAACTACTTCATCACTGCTTACCATCAGATAGGATTGTTATCAAGCACTAGTTTATAACATTTAAAAAAATATGTGTAGTATTCTCCACACTCAATAACCAATCACTGTAAGATAGATAATGGGAGTAACACTGTGTATTTGTTAGTTTATTTGGCATCAGAATAACCGCTGTTCTGGCATTCCGCCAGCCTCATTCTGAGGGGAAAGGACAACGCCGTTCGCTTGCCATATCTCCGCACTTTGTTTGAATTCTGCTCAATTTAACATGGACTTTGCACCTTTTCTGATTATCATTTGTCTTTTGCCAGAGCGAACGATTTATATTTCTTTACTTTCCTCTAATTTTGGATCACTGACTAATTTACAGTAATATACAATATGTAAAGAAAACCCTGTCCGACCCATAAGGATAATAAAAGTTAGGTAAACACATGACCAAATATAATATAAAATTTTACGTAATCATCATAGTCATCATAGTAACAATACTAATGAATTTTGAAATAATCTTTTTTTCCCGCGAATTAACTCCAACTTCCCCGAAAGATGTTAATTTTAAAAAAAAGTGACAACACCATTTGGACTATATTATTATAAGCGATGTGACTACGTGCCGCACTTGCCCCCCCCCCCCCCCCCCCCCCGTCGCCGTTGCCTACCGCACATGTATTAAGTTACCTGTTTATGCGAAATACAATTTATTTTTTAGGGGGATTTTTTTTTAAGTTTAGCCTGGCTTTGATCAGTTATCGTCGATACCTAACAATGCCTTCATGGATCGGACAGGGTTTTCTTTACATATTGTATACAGTATGTTACGAAAACCCTGTCCGACCCACAAGGATAATAAGGGTTAGGTAAACAAATGACCAAATAAAATATAAAATTTTGCATAATCATCATAGTAACAATACTAATGAATTTTGAAATAATCTTTTTTACCCTGTAACTTCCCCAAAATTCGGGAAATTTAAAAAAGTGTAAACACCATTTTAGACCTTATAATTGTCGGCTTTCTTTTGATTATTTTTTTAGGTTCTTTAGCGGCGTCAGTGTGTCTAGCCGCCGACGGCGGCAAAGGAATAATTAGAGCTGTACTAATTTTTGCGTAATAACGTTAACGTTTTTGTCGCTATTATTCGAAACTGTACCTGGCCGAATGATTTGTTGTAAAACACAGATTACCTAATGGTAAAAGTACTTTTTTTGATTATCGATTAATTACTCATAACAATATTGTAACACAAGTACCTATTATTAGTAAATAGGAACTAGAAAGGTCTTATGAAATACGATTTTAGGAGAATATTATAAACAATGTAAAGCATTTAAGTTCACCTGATTTAAGTTATGTGAAAGTTCTAAAATCTAAAGAATGCCATGCGATGTTGAATCGATGCGTAAAATTCTGAAATACAAAATTGATACCAAAAATCGATACGAGAAATATTTTGAATACTTTCACACCTCTAGTCAAAGGGCATCGCCGTGCAGTTAGAGTACCTATTTTTATGAAATAAAAATCATTTTTATTTTAAATTTATTAGTTTCGCGTAGACATGGCGTCCGTGTAGACGTATCGTTTATTGTGTGATCACATAGTTTTCTAACGTAATGTAACCTGCTGATGGAAGGTACTTAGTGAAACTGCTATTGTGTTGTGTTGTGATCAGGTGTTGAACGATTCGGATGTGACTACTTCTTGGTCAATGTGGTTCCAGCATGACGGTGCCCCACCATATTTTTGCCGACCTGTACGTGAGTACCTCCACTATCAGTTCGGCGAGCAGTGGATTGGTAGGAGTGGACTAACGTTGTGAAACACCGTGCTAATCTCGTGGGACGGTGCCAGGCCGGTATCGTTCTTAGTGAACGAAATATGGAACAACATCTCCGCCATAGCCATTGTGCTCATCGAATGAAATTCGAAGATACATTCGGATGGTCAGACGACCTTTCTATTTAAAAAAAAGTTCTTTTCACGAGCTGCCTAAGTAGGTATCATTGTTTCTTTCTAGAGTCGATAAACGTGGTTAGACTACCAATACCTACATGCATGAGGTCAACTGAGGTCATGACCTGTGCCTGTGTTGCCATGAAATTACCTATTTATTTTATTTAAGTTATTTATTTTTAAGGGGGTATTTTTTTTTTTTAGTTTAGCCAGGTTATGTACGCATTAGTAGAATCAGCTAACGATACCTAACAACACCTTCACGGGTCGGACAGGGTTTTTGTAACATACTGTATAGCTTAAAAGATTTGACCATCTGCATAATCGAGAGAGAAAGGGAGCCAGAATAGAATACTCTTTATGTACGGACGCCAGCAGGTCAAGCTACCCGAAACTGTCAATATATTCCCAACGAACCTTGAGCCTTATTGCTTTAGAGATAAAGTTAAAAATCTAATAAAGAAATCTGACAGATAGAATTTATTTATTTTTATTTATTTGGGACAAAAAACAGTTACATGTTACAATATTAACAATCTAGCTAAGGTATAATACACACACAGTAAACAAACAACCCATGTCCATACCAACCCATGTCCACGGAATCATATTGATTGTACAAGACATAAGGAAACGGACGTATACAGAAGGGGACAGTGAGAAAGTAACGAATGATAAAACTAAAACTAAACCCTAAAAATCACACAAACCAATTCAAGACAGCGTGCCCCGTCCAGATATGGTCCATGGGCACAATCACGTCACACCAAACATCAGCAAGAAACAGTAAGAGTTAAGGATTACCAGAAAGTAAATCAATAGCCATTTTTCTGAACTCGCTCTGGTTAAAAGCGAAAATATCCAGATTTGCAAAATAGGAATTGTAAATCTCCAATAATCGGCGAAGAGGAGCCCGCTCCCCAGCGTTTGATCTACATTGCTCTGTGTAGAACAAGCGGGTTGCTCGTACTTCACGCCTACTTGCAATCCTAGGTACCACATAACATATTTCATTCACAACCATAAGCAGTGTACGCCTGTGCTCCAAGCTTAATATTTTGTACCGCTACTTACAGTATAATAGTAGTCGCTTGACGTGCTGTCGTTTCTACACCATATAAATTACAGAATATAGAAATGAGGATTTTACAGAAGAATTACACAATGGACGGTCTTATCGCTAAGAGCGATGGTTCCGGGTTGGTAGATGTAACAAATCTTCGAAGTTTTGGTTATGAGATATGCCGGTTTCCTCACAATGTTCTCCTTCACTGTTTTAAGAGCAGTGGTGATGAAAATAGTTACTAACGTAGTGCCCGGCCATTGGGTATCGTTTTTTTTTTTAGCTTTGATTTTCCCATTCAGCATCAGCTCTGCTTTAATCTCAGTCGCATCAGAAGGTTTGGTTTTCAGCTTTACCAGTCTAACTGCTGATTTTGGCTAAACTTCGATATTTTCCGCGAAGCGACTACAGTCTGACTTCCACAATTAGGGATGTATCCAAGGTATGAAAATCAAAAAAAGAATTAGTCCGTCTTATAGATAATAAAAAAAAAAAATTAAGACCCGTATTTTTTATTTTGTCGAAATTACCAAAAACTACTGAAATATATCGTATTAAAGTTACGGAATGGCGGGTGATTATCGTCATGCGACATGTCAAATCAATATACGTACGAGTATATCTTCCAAGTGTTTGAATGAAAGGAAAAATAAAAAATACGTGTTCAATATTTTTTATAAATCTATCTGATGGACATTAAATTATCTTTTAGGATACAACCCAATTGTAGGACTTCTGAGGGTTCTAACAACCCTTAACGACAGCCACTAGATGTTCGTATGGCAATCGGGACCAATGGCTTAACGTGCTTTCCGAGGCACGACCAGACCAGTGCAAATATGATTTTCCCACTGCTAGGCAAAAGTCTCCCTACCCTCTTACCACGTCTCTCTGTCCAAACCTGCTAAGGGAGGGAGTTTTAAAGATGTCTAGCACATTGTCACTGGCATTCCCGTCAAGTAATTTTAAAACAAAAACATTTAGGTACAGGTCTCCCAAAGTGATAATGCGCATAGAAATCTTCGTCACTGTTCAGCAACGGTCGTATTCCCCGAGCGTTCGGAAGGAGATATGTATATAGAGATACATATCTTCTTCCGAAGATTTCTATGTGCATTAACACTTTGGGAGACCTGTAGTTATGTACTAACCTAACACATGTCTTTCACGATGGCAAACAAACAAGTAATCCATCTCCATTACGTATCAGTTGAAAATAAATTACAATCTATGTAAATACAGCTACACACGTAAATATCGCGTGTAATTGTAAACGCCTCGCATGTGGCTTATGTCACAATTTCTCTAACAGCCAACACAAATATTTTGTATATTTTGAATAATATCTATACTAATATATAAAGCTGAAGAGTTTGTTTGTTTGAACGCGCTAATCTCAGGAACTACTGGTCCGATTTGAAAAATTCATTTTGCGTTTGATAGCCTATTATTCTAGGAAGACTTTAGGCAATATAACATCACTCTGCGACCAATAGTAGCGGAGCAATTAAAAAAACATATCGAAACCGACGCGGGTGAAACCGCGCGGCGCAGCTAGTTTAGTAATAAATTTTGTACTGGTGTTAGCAAAAATCTGAAGACTAGATTTCCTTAAGAAGTCATCATTATCAACCCTTTTATCGTCCCACTGCTGGGCACAGGTCTCATCTCATACAGAGAAGAATTGAGCGTAATCACCACGCTTGCTCAATGCGGGTTGGCGATTTCAGACTTAAAGTCCAGGTTTCTTCAAGATGTTTTCCTTCACCTTCAGTCATTGGTGTCCACGATATACTTAGAAAGTACATATAACTTTAGAAAAGTTACATTGGTACTTGCCTGACCTGGAATCGAACCCGCGCACTCATACTTGAGAGGCTGGTGTTTTAACCACTGGGCCACCACGACTAAAGAAGTGCTTAAAGATAATTATGTCATAAATTGCATCAGTGTTACCAAACTTTTTCATTGCGCGGCGACCCCCTCAGTAAAGTAATTCCCAGGCTAACTCCTGGTGATTTAGTCTTAAAAATAGTACCTAAGTCCACAACTACAAAATCTCAATTGAGGAACAGGGTGTAAAGTCCCTCATCCTCCATAGAAACGGGAGAATCCTCCAACAAGGCGGGCATTGTATCTGGGCAAGTTCTGCCCAATGCTTCATGTCGAGCCGTTGTATACAGTATGTTAAGAAAACCCTGTCCGATCCGTGAAGGTGTTGTTAGGTATCGAAAACTGATTCTACTAATGGATACAAAACCGGGCTAGACTTAAAAAAAACCCCTAAAAAAATAAATATTATTTCGCAAAAAGAGGTAACTTAATAAATCTACGTTAAGCACCCTTCCGCGGGCGGCGGGCAGCAGGACACGCAGCACGTAGTCACTTTTTTAAAAATTACCAAATTTCGGGGAACTTGGTATTAATTCACGGGAAAAAAAGATCATTTCAAAATTCATTTGTATTGGTACTATGATGATTACGTAAAATTTTGTATTATATTTGGTCATGTGTTTACCTAACCTTTATTATCCTTATGGGTCGGACAGGGTTTTCTTAACATACTGTATACACTGTACCTAGAGCAGTAAAACTTGCTTGCGAGAGGCAAGATTTCATGTAACGTCTGTATGGCGTATAGTGAGCTCAACTGAAATATCCATGTCCATAGCTACCTAGTTATAAAGATCGCGAAGTCATCATCTTCAACCTTTTTTATTGTACCACTGCTGGGCACAAGTCTCCTCTCATACAGAGAAGGATGGAGCGAAATCACCAAGCTTGCTCAATGCGGGTTGGCGATTTCAGACTTTAAGTCCAGGTTTCCTCAAGATGTTTTCGTTCACCTTGTAATCAGTCATTGGTGTCAAAGATATACTTAGAAAGTACATATAACTTATAACTTATTACATTGGCACCTGCCTGACCTGGAGTCGAACCCGCACACTCATAATTGAGAGGCTGGTGGTTTAACCACTAGGCCACCATGACAGTGGAATCGTGAAGTCAAATTAGTTTATTTACAACGACAATTAAAAAATAACGTCATTGTATTAGATTGATTGATTGTTAGGTGTCTCTGTATTTATAGTAAACGACAAAGATATTAATAGGCAGTTTGGAAACGTAGATGCTTATTTTGATAAGCCAATATGCATGGACTGGTTCATAACAGGTTTGATTGCTCGACATTAGTTAACCAGCTATGCTATGTTGTACCCAGAACTGTTCTGAGACGAGAGGTGCGCTCTTATCCCCTCTTTGCTGTAGCTTCTTGTCGTACTAACGCGGGTGAGAGAGCGCCGCTTCGGAGATTAATTGAAAACTATAACACTCATTTTATCAAGGTACACATATTCGCCTTAAATAAAAATAAATTTAAAAAACAAATTTTTAAGTGTTTCAAAGAGTCTACGTAAACAAAGTTCGTAAATAAAACCTAGATTAAGTCTTAGATTAAGTTTGATTAAGATTGTATTCATGGATTATCTTTCCAACTTTGTATTTTAAGTAATCTATGGAAACGTAGTGGATTGTGCATTGGTTTAAAGTCATGTACACCTAAATTTATAATTTATTGTACAATTGTTTGTTTTCCCCAATAAAAAAAAATAAAAGAATACTAATGGAATTGATAATGTGACAGTACTTAAATGTGAAGTGGAAAGTTTTGGTCTAACAAGAAATAAAATACAGCCGTGCATGAGACTCTGGAGGGCAAAGTCCTCGTTCACATGTGGGAGTGGGAAGAGGAGGAAAAACGGGGCATAAGTCCGTGGCCGTACGAAATCGCGGTACAGCGGACAGAGCTCCGGCAGGATCTCATGGCGACATGGCGAGTACGATTGTTGTTGAGCCGTGCATGAGCCCTTTGAAAAGTCTTGATTTCTTTTTTTTAATAATTATAAACTAGCGCTTGACCGCAATCCCGCCTAATGGTAAGCAGTGATGCAATCGTAGATGGTAAAGCGCGCTAGTTTATTAAGAGCCTATTCACTCAGAAAAACTGATCGAATAGGAAGGAAGACGACAGTTGAGCGAGGTGATGCAATGTTAAACCCAACAACACGACCAACGATGCTGCGCCAAAGGGAGATTGATCTGACCAAACGACCAAACTCCCAACACAACAACATTTGGCGCATCGTACCCGGCACACATCGCAACACAACTGCTCAGACCCGTCCTCCGTACGGCTTCGCCAGACGTCATACCGGAACACGACAAATCGCTTGGCGGCAAGGCTTTGTCTGGTGGGTGGTAACTTCTGCCGGCAGCCGATGTTATGGCCTACCACCGAGAAATGATGGTTTAGACTTTATGGTAAGAATGAACTAGATGGTTTTCGGATCTTTTTTCATTACTTAGTGCTGACATTGCTTTTTGCCAAATTCAATTAAGCCACGTCAACGAAAAGTATGCTTTTTTTACCTTATTAACTAGTGCCTGACCCTGCCTGATAGTAACCAGTTATGCAGTCGTTGATGGTAAAGCGCATTAGTTTATTAGGAGCTTATAAACTCTAGCTTTGAAGACATTTAAATTGTAGCCATAAAGAAAGACCGCCGCATAAAAAATTCCTTCGATGTACGCGGCGAAATTAATACCATTTAGATTTTTCTTGGTACTAATTTCTACACGCTTTTCGGATCTTGTCCATTGCTCAGTGCTGCATGACACTGCTTTTTGGCAAATTTAATTAGGCTACGTCAACGGGAGGTACTTTATAGATTATAATTCCCTTGCGAGTGTCAAAATATGCTGCATAAATGGAATATAAACGAATGTATCTTTTGTTTGCTTTGACTTAGAAGTTCGATGCTTACTCTATTTCAAGAGATTGTAGCCCTGCGTTCCGTTTCACGCGTGCCTCAAAGAGATGTCATCACACCGTGCCGGGGTCCACGAGGACCGATGCCTCCTGGGCCAGGGTTGATGGTTGGTTAAAAAAGGAACCGTGGCCCCGGTGCACTGGCAAGTGAAGGAACACGGGTGGGTTTTAGTCAGTAAAAGTCTGACACGCCCTTCCGCTCCACCCAGAATGGGAAGGGTCATTTCATGATTTCCCATCCAAAATAAAAAAAAAAATACCTATGGAGAAGAACGGGCAAGAAACAAAAAGAAGAGAGTTCAATCATAAAAATTGTTGCAAATTCATGTTATCCATGCCAGAACGATGCAGAAAGACGTGCACGTTAAAAGCGTTATAGAAAACAGAAAAACAATTCAGGAAACAAAATCATCGTGGCAGCTAAGAGATGACCAATCCCCACTGATGGCGTCTGTAAACAGTGTAAACGGATATGACGTATGGATCTGTGCCATTTAGCTCAACCATTTTGAAGGGAACTTAATGACCAAACATAAATGCCACCATCAGCGAGACATTATTAGATTGAGCATGGCATACTTTCAGCTGCCGAAGCACATAATATGTAGGTAGTTGAAGAAAACATTTTTCTAGGTAGTATTTTGAAATAATAGGGTATTTAATAAAAAAAAAAACTGATTAGTCGGTCATTCAGATTATAGAAAAATATTGGATACGTATATTTTGTTTTATCAAAACAATAAAGATTGTCAAAGAAAAAAGACATCAAAGTTCAGGAGTGGTGGCTGGTGACGTCACTGCTCGCTAAAAACTTTAGCGTCCAGTGACGTCACACGAGTTTTCAACGCACTGTGTCGTCTTCATTTTTTATTTATATGAAAAAAGAAAAATACGTGTCTAGTATTTTTTGGAAACTGACTGACGGACTAATTAGTTTTTTTTAGTCAAATACCCTATTAGAGTGAGATTTAAAATTTGAAAAAGAATTCAATGTACAGCCATTGAATTCTTTTTTCAAATTTTAACTGTGAATTGAAGGTTCGACTTACAGAGAAGGAGAACATCAGCAGAGTATTTGTAAAAAAAAAACACGTTATCAGTAGCAATAGAGTTTAATTTTGACAGTTCAACAACATTCACTGCGTTATTTACGTTGTTGATCAAACACAATTTCCGAACATATGCAGTAATGAATTATTTATTCTTCAAAATGATTCATATTGATAGTAATAGAGTATTAGGCAATTAGGATGTTGGTAGAGAAAATATTAACAACCACACTCAGAGTCGTTACTTAACGTTTACCTACTTTAATTGCATATCTGACACCCACATATTGAAATGTTTTAATTTGTTTGAGAGTTTTCAGGACCTGTGTGATATAATTTTGACATTTGAAAAGTGATTCTCAACCTTGTTTGAATACATGACTTTTAATTTTGATTACTGAACATTATTGTTATGTATTTAAAAAAACAAATCCTGCACACGCTCATCTTATGTCAAGTTATAGAAATATCAGATTTATTTAAATGTCAATTAAGTTGATTTTAGAGTGACTAGCACTATTGAAAACTTACAATTTAAATTGAACTTTATTATAAAGGAGTTAAAGATATTTTTCTATAAACTTATAGTAGTTTTTAGCAATTAAGTAGTGTGTCCAATTCTGTAACCATCTCATTGTGAAAACTTAGTTTAAGTGAGCGTTAAATGAGCTACCCGAGGTCGCGGTGCGAAGTGTACCACGCGGGTCACGGGGGAAGTCAAACACCTCACTCGCCCATGACCCGAGGAGGCCCACAGTGGCGGGCCGGCACCAAATGGGGGTTCGGAAGCAGTGTTCGTTCTCGAAACCCCCGGCGTAGGTGTGAGATGAAACATCGGGTGGTTTTTAGTCAGTAAGAGCCTAACACACCCCACCGCACTGCGCAGGACGGCGGACATCCATGAGGATTTTCCACCCCGGAAAAAAAAGCGTGGAATGAGTTGTCATTCCAACTAATGCCAGGGATTATTACTATTGACATCTTATCATCATCATCATCTCAGCGTTAATCCCAGTCACATCCAAAGCTTTTGGAGTCTGGGGTCCGCTTTACCAGTCTAACTGCTGATTTTTTTTTTTTTAATAATTACAAACTAGCGCTTGACTGCAATCCCGCCTGATGTTAAGCAGTGATGCAATCGTTGATGGTAAAGCGCACTAGTTTATTAAACCCATTCACTTAAAAAACTTAGTGAATAGGAAGGAAGACGGCAGTTGAGCGAGGTGATGCAATGTTAAACCCAACAACACGACCAACGATGCTGCGCCAGAGGGAGATTGATGTGGAGACCCTCCACGACCAAACTCCCGACACAACAACACTTGGCTCATCGTACCCGGCACACATCGCAACACAACTGCTCAGACCCGTTCTCCGTACGGCTTCACCAGACATCATGCCGGAACACGACGAATCGCTTGGAGGCAAGACTTTGTCTTGTGGGTGGTTACTTCTGCAGGCAGCCGATGTGGCCTACCACCGAGAGATTTTGGCTAAACTTCGATATTTTCCGTGAAGCGACTGCCGTCTGACCTCCACAACCCGAAGGTGATATCGAAGAATTGCAGTTAAACACTATTGACGGCTCACAGCACCCAAATTTCACGAAGAGATTTTCACAGAAGCGATAGGCTGATTAGAAACATGCTCTGAATTCATATTACAGTTTGCGTGAGAGTGTCACTGACACCCGGTATACCTAAAAAGTCGCTAATCACTAGTTAACTTTAAGCAACGTTTATTAATAAAGGGAAAAGTTATTAAGTGGCGTCTATGAGTATCGGCTGTAGAAGGCAACATGGAAGAAGCTAAAAGACGTAGCCACGTAACAGCGAGGTTATAATGCACATTCAGAAACAACATTCAAGGGCGTGCATCTTACCATATTTTTTATATTGATAGCTGAAGTATCCGAGTGGGAACCGAAAAATGGGCGGGTCGAATGCATTTTCGATCTGTTAAAAATAAAACAAAAGTTAAAATTTGATTGCAGTTATGCTTTCTTGGTTGGCAACAAGCTTGCACAGTTGCTGTGGACCTTAGAATAAAAAAAAAAACTTTGAAAATCCGTGGCTTACATACTGGCGCGCCATTTTGTTCTTTTATTTTTCAAAATGACACCAATGCAAACAGAAAATATAACAGGACCAAAAGCTGTTAAGTGTCTTGTTTCCGAGATTTTAACGTTCAAAATTGAACCATCCATGAATTCCATCCATCCATCCATTCCTGTCAATATTTTTAAAAACGGTTCAAAAGAAGTTACGAAAAAAATGGCATATTTTGTTTTTTATGCAAATTAAATTATATAAAAAATAGCAGCGTTAATCCCAGTCGCATCCCAAGCTTTTTCAGCCTTGGAGTCTGGAGTGCAGTTAGACTGGTAAACCAGTCTAACTGCACACAGAAGCGATAAAATTCAATATCATAAAACGTATAGGTACCTACATTTTCTTAACCTCACTGCCTAAAATGCAAAATATCCCAATTGGATAATTATTCCAAGTAGGAGTTGTGGACTCTCACACAAATAATTACTTAAAAGTCACCTATAGAAAGAAAATATATTTATATGTAAAGATTCGCCTGTGTCGGGCGTGTTAATTCGTGCGAATGTAACATTTCTATGGTACGAATCAACTGATCTAAGCGCCAGGTAGTTCGCAGGCCAAGTTCCAAACAAAAGCCGCGCGCATGCCGTGTACTATTACACGAACCGTTTCGACCCACTTTTGACCACCTGTAGCTCAGTGCCTATTAAATATTAACTTGGCATATTAATTTAATTATATAAATAATAAATTTATAGCACGAAAACCTGCCAAGTTCAATCTCGGTGGTAGGCCATAACATCGGCCGCCGGCAGAAGTTACCACCCACCAGACAAAGCCTTGCCGCCAAGCGATTTGTCGTGTTCCGGCATGATGTCTGGTGAAGCCGTACGGAGGACGGGTCTGAGCAGTTGTGTTGCGATGTGTGCCGGGTACGATGCGCCTAATGTTGTTGTGTTGGGAGTTTGGTCGTGGAGGGTCTTCAGATTAATCTCCCTTTGGCGCAGCATCATTGGTCGTATTGTTGGGTTAAACATTGCATCACCTCGCTCAACTGCCGTCTTCCTTCCTATTCGCTCAGTTTTTTCTGAGTGAATAGGCTTTTAATAAACTAGCGCGCTTTACCATCAACGATCGCATCACTGCTTACCATCAGGCGGGATTGCGGTCAAGCGCTAGTTTATAATTATTTAAAAAAAAAAAATATATATATTTACGCAATCGAGTAAATATTTTCGGCCGGAAAACAAACGTTTAACTATTTATGACAGCATTTTGTTTTGCAAAAAGCCTTATAAAAAACGTGCGAAAATATTATTAACACAATAGTTAAGTTTACCCAAAAATGATTACTCAAACATAACTTGAACGACCTTGAGCCGTACGTTAGATTTTTTTGTGGTAACAATGTCTGGTACTTTGTAAACTTTAGATACATAATAAGAAATCACAATGTGTGAATTAAAGTCATGTTTGATTAATTACAGGATGATTTACGGCCGTAATGCTATGTGTGCCGGGTACGATGCGCCGAGTGTTGTTGTGTTGGGAGTTTGGTCGTGGAGGGTCTTCAGATCAATCTCCCTTTGGCGCAGCATCGTTGGTCGTGTTGTTGGGTTTAACATTGCATCACCTCGCTCAACTGCCGTCTTCCTTCCTATTCGCTCAGTTTTTTTCTAAGTGAATAGGCTTTTAATAAACTAGCGCGCTTTACCATCAACGATCGCATCACTGCTTACCATCAGGCGGGATTGCGGTCAAGCGCTAGTTTATAATTAATAAAAAAAAAAAAACATTTACGCAATCGAGTAAATATTTTCGGCCGGAACACAACGATTAACTACTAATATTTATGACAGCATTTTGTTTTGCAAAAAGCCTTATAAAAAACGTGCGAAAATATTATTAACACAATAGTTTAGTTTACCCAAAAATGATTACTCAAACATAACTTGAGCGACCTTGAGCCGTACGTTAGATTTTTTTGTGTTAACAATGTCTGGTACTTTGTAAACTTTAGATAATCAGACATCACAATGTGTGAATTAAAGTCATGTTTGATTAATTACAGGATGATTTACGGCCGTAACAATTTATTAATAACAATTTGTTTGGTGTGATGGTAAGTTTACATTATTTTTAATAATTATCAACTACTGCCTTACTGCAATCCCGCCTGGTGGTAAGCAGTGATGCATTTGTTAATGGTAAAGCGCGCTAGTTTATTATGAACCTAATCACTAAAAACTTAGTGAATAGGATGGAAGACGGCAGAGCGAGGTGATGGAATGTTAAACCCAACGATGCTGCGCTAGAGGGAGATTGATCTGGAGATCCTCCACGACCAAACTCCCGACAGAACTACATTTGGCGCATCGAACCCGACACACATCGCAACACAACTGTTCAGACCCGTTTTCCATCAACAGACATCATGCCGGAACACGACGAATCGCTTAGCGGCAAGTCTTTTTCTGGTTGGTGGTAACTTCTGCCGGCTGCCGATATTATGGCCTACCACCGAGAGAACAAGTTACCATATGGGTAGATATTTTAATAAATATCTGGTATGTGTTGACCTGCCCGGCTCGTCTCTTACCCAGCGTGATTTGAAAACATTGTATTTAACCAATTATTTTTAAAACAGTAACCGTGGAGTAGATAGTATTTGAAAGTCGCGGGAAAGTACTGGACGCGGGAGGCGCAGGACCGGTCGTCGTGGAAATCCTTGGGGTAGGCCTATGTCCAGCAGTGGACTTCTTTCGGCTGAAATGGTTATGACGATGATGATGAACCGTAGAGTTTTATAGATAAACTAGCTACCGACATTTCTTAAGTTGCCATGTAAGTTTATGTGGTTTTCTTTTCTTTATTTTATGATATTAGGCCTAGTAGTAGCAGTCCCTTATGCGATATACAGGTGTCCAATAATTAAGGGATAGCCTTGAAACGGGTTTTAGTACAACTAACCATTCAGAAAAAAAATATAAATAAAAAAAACAAATAGTTCCAAAGATATGATTTCTTTAATATCAACGTTTTTCGTTACCTTATTTTAAATTCTTGTGCACCATGACCACAAATTAATGAATTCCATCTGTATTTTAGTATTATAGTAATGCCTGATAACCGAGCTAATAGATAAGTAGGCAAACAATATAGTCCTAACCATATCATTCACAAGACAGTATTTCTAACCAAAGGGAAATCCAGGATTCGCATTATGTTAATTCGGTGTTTTTTTTTTTGTCCTGCCTTTACTGATATTCCCTCTAACATTATTAGAGTCCTTATTTATCTAATTATTATTCAATTATAATCTTCTTTTACTGCTATACTTTACACCGACACATATCTTATTATTTATAATTTTATCTAACTACTTAGAATGTCTAACATATTATTTTATCTACTCTCATATCGAAAAATTAAAAATATAAAACTAAAAAGGATTTTATATTGACGTACTTTACCCATAGTATATCGAAAGGAAATTAAAAAAAATAATTATAACATTATTTCTCTAACAAAATAATATTATAATTTTTTTTTTCATTACCGTACAGATTACAAACCATAGATAGCACTATTTCATTTTTATATCTGTGGCTGCGCGCACTTTGGCGCGTGCGCTTTGATCGGGGTGCAGAATTTTGGCGCCAAATAAGTTTCTTTGCATTGCGAGTCGTTGTTGTGTTTCGCTGGACACATAATTGATTATTATTGTTTCTTAAAATGTATGAGATTAGATAAAGTAGTGTATGAAACTACTATTATACTTTATTTAAATTGTGCTAATCTATATAGAAATCCTAATATATATATATATATAGCGTTAATTTATTATTCTATTTATTTCTTATAATAACAGCTTTTGCGACATCAATGAAAAAGTCTACGAAAGTCTGCTTATGCTTCTTGCTGGATATGAGCTTCGGGAAGTTTTCGACCGTTATTTCGCATTCCATCTTACTTGCAGCGTCAAGTCTTTTTAGAGCGTGAACCAGACAGTCAGCCAAAATATGCTCGACCGTTTCCGGTATTCCAGGTTGACAGATGCACGACGAGTTCTCCTTGCACCTAAAACGATTCAGGTACT
Organism: Sesamia inferens; assembly: GCA_037179545.1. Lineage (NCBI taxonomy): Eukaryota > Metazoa > Arthropoda > Insecta > Lepidoptera > Noctuidae > Sesamia > Sesamia inferens. The sequence goes on along the minus strand of CM073951.1, from coordinate 9,969,786 downwards.
CAGAAAACCCGCCGTGCCCCGTCAGCACTTGGGTAACGATATTTGAGGGCCGAGGGGACCATTTGGCGAACTATCTTATACGACATAGTTATGTCTGGAAAGGAGAGCTTAGTAACTCTGGCCCTGGCACTTAGTTTATGTCTTTGGTTCCATTCATCAATCGACGCAATACGGATCTGTCGGTTAATTCGGTGTTAAACCGTACGATCTAAAAATAAAATCACAAAACATAAAAACAATGCCATTCTCTATTTAGTATATACGATAGCACATAAAGGTAAGTACTACAATCTGTCAGGTTTCTTTTTTACATTTTCAACTTTATTTCTAAAGTATTTAGGCTTAAGGTTGATTGGGAATATTAGACAGTTTCGGGTACCTAGACCTGCTGTCGTCCATACATAAACACAACAATGACTATTGAAGTAATAAATCACAGTAAATACAATTAAAATTATTTTTTTCCTATAGTCGTAATATAATTGTCCTGGTCGACGAAGAGGATTGACTTAACTATTTTGTTGTTTACGAAATGCTAGTCTGAAATGATGATGAACCAGAGTCAGGCACTAGTTGTCTAGCATATCTGCTGAACTGGGCCTTTTTGGCTCAGCCTGGAGGCACACTTTCCCACTATCATCATCATCATTTCAGCCGAAAGACGTCCACTGCTGGACATAGGCCTCCCCAAAGGTTTTCCACGACGATCGCTCCTGCGCCTCCCGCATCCAGCGGTTTCCCGCGACCTTCACCAGGTCGTTGGTCCACCTTGTCGGGGGCCTACCCACGCTACATCTTCCGGTGCGTGGTCGCCACTCGAGAACCCGTCGGCCCCATCGGGCATTGGTCCTACGGCCAATGTGTCCAGCCCACCGCCACTTTAGTGTTACAATTCTTCGGGCTATGTCGGTTACTCTCGTTCTTCTGCGGATCTCCTCATTCCTGATTCGATCGCGCAGTGAAACCCCAAGCATAGCCCTCTCCATTGCCCTTTGAGTGACTTTGAGCCTTCTTATAAGGCCCATTGTTAGCGACCACGTCTCAATTCCATAAGTCATCACAGGCAACATACACTGGTCGAAGACTTTAGTCTTGAGACACTGCGGTATTTCGGACGAGAAGATTCTACGTAGCTTCCCGAAAGCAGCCCAGCCGAGTTGGATTCGACGATTGACCTCTTTCTCGAAGTTGGACCTTCCTAACTGGATAGTTTGTCTCAGGTTGTAATTGTCAACAACTTCGAGAACACTAGAACTAGAACTTTCCCACTAGTTTCTTAATAATTATAATGTGTATTTTGCCGACACTTCCTAAATGTAGTTTAATTATAAATGTGTTTTAATCACAGATTTTAGTACTGTCGTCACAAAGAAAAGCTTAAAATAACAGAAAATCAAACTTGTCACGCAGTGCTGTTGTGTTCACCCAACTGTTGACTTAAAGTTTCGCGTACCAACAAACCCGTCGAATTTCAAAACATACATCATATAAACTTCAATATGAACCCTCATTATAATTTCAAATTCACACACAACAAAGCACAGATTATTCAAAACACGTTAAAATATGTGACAACATATAAAGTTCACCCCCTTACAAAGTCACGTCGCCGCGTCGTTCGAAAGGTATCCTGTCAAAATAAAATTTGCATCAAGAACTGGCAGCACGTGTTATTTTGTATCATTTGCCTCTGCAGAGACTTCGTTCGCGAGAAAATTCAAGATCCCCCGACCCGCTCAGTCACATCGCATCGTCTGCCCTCACTATTACTTCTAACAACGCAGAGATTATATAGAACTCATTAGAAGGAGTCCTTATTATATGTTTACCCCTTTACAAAGTCACGTCGTCATTTTAATCACTCGAATTCACTCGTCCGAATCTTTCGAATCGTCACTTTTAAATAATATAATATTTTCTGTAGGCGGTTTGAACAAATTGACACCTTCTGAATTTCAGGCAATGAAGGTAAGAAACAGTATAAATTTTATCATTTGTAATGATTCGCTCAGGAATTCAAGCGAATCGACTAATAATCCGAAACATTTTTTTTTTTCATATTAAAGCACTAGGCAGATCGCGATCCCGCCTGATGGTAAGAAGTGGTGCAATTAGGCTAGAGTCTTGAATACAGTCATACAGAATACACATACAGTGAGGATCCAAAAGTGCAGTACCACTTTTGACACTTATTGTTAGAGCAATAAAGTTCAAAAGTTGTAATGAACTTTTGACCCTTACTGTGTGTGTGTATACGGAACAAACTGGGTGAAACGCTTCTTACGGAATTCCGGATCATAGTGGTGTTAACAACGTAAGGGTGGATACTCGCAGTACGACGGGCCGTCCGATGATGGAAAGGAGCATTAACGTTTTTACTATTTAAATTTTCTTGTATTCTCCACAAAATAACCCCAACATTCTAATATAAAAAAATACCTCATTACAAAGTCACGTCTATCGAAAAGCATGTTGTCAAGTCAATAATTTGGATAAAACAGCATATTTCATATAATCACAACATATTTTGTGAAATATTCAAATTCATTCAATTGTTATTCATAAATGCTTAGTGAAACAATTTATGGATAACATAATTATTATGACATTATAAAATTTCTTATTCGCCATCATAACCCCATTGGTTATAATAGCAAATGAGGAGTTTATTTCTTATAATTAAACCTATTGCTTGACCGCAATCCTGCCTGGTGGTAAACAGCGATGCAATCACTGATGGTAAGGCGTGCTAGTTTATTAAGAGCCTATTCACTCAAAAAATTGAGTGAATAGGAAGGAAGACGGCAATTGAGCGAGGTGATGCAATGTTAAACCCAACAACACGACCGATGCTGCGCCAGAGGGAGATTGATTTGGAGACCCTCCACGACCAAAACTCCCGACACAACAACATTTGACGCATCAACACTGCTCAGACCCGACCTCCGTACTGCTTCACCAGACATCATGCCGGAATACGACGAATCGCTTGGCGGGACTTCTGCCGGTAGCAGATGTTATGGCCTACCACCGAGGACAACACATTTATACAGCAATATGTAATGGTAAGTGGGTCATGTTTGCCGCGATTTCACCAGCATAAGTTTCAATAGGAATATCGCTATAAAAATTGGCTGTCTGTAGAACTCCGTCTACTGCCGATATTTGAACGTGATAACGTCTATTACATGGTAATTTTTTCTGGGTGCAATGAAATTATTTAAAATAAAGTAATGTATAACATTTTATTTAATAGTTTGTTTAAATTTTCTAAAAAATAAAAAAAAAAAGCAAAAAGCAAAAGAAAAATTAAAAAGGAAAAATTTAAAAATTAAAAAGGATAAAAAAACGTCCGTTGCCGTCAGGAATCGATCCGCGGCACCTCTTGAGTGAGTCGATATTAATCCGAGCGTTTCACCACTCGGCTATCAATGCTTTAATCATGTATGCGAAAAACTGCTACTAATTGTTTACAACCGTGCTTTTAGGTAAATAATATTGCACTCTAAAGCTACAAGGCTAAGGTTAGTTTTAGTAGGCGTGGACTCCGTGTAGCGTCAGATTCGGCCGTTACGCAGTTTTCGCGAATGACTCCCAGCATACCGATTTAATAGACGTTATCACGTCAAAAGTATTTCCTAATCCACAGACAGAAGATATATGTTTGTTTCTCCTTCAGCCTATAGAGCTCCACTGCTGGACAAAAGCGTCCCCAAGGCTTTCCACGATGAACATTCTTGTGCTGCCTGCATCCATCAGCATCCCGCGACCTTCACCAGGTCATCGGTTTACCTTGTTGAGGGACGTATGTTTGTTTGATCATCATCAACCTTTTTATCGTCCCACTGTTGGGCACAGGTCTCCTCTCATACAGAGAAGGATTGAGCGTAATCACCGCGCTTGCTCAATGCGGGTTGGCGATTTCAGACTTAAAGTCCAGGTTTCCTCAAGATGTTTATCTTCACCTTCAGTCATTGGTGTCCAAGATATACTTAGAAAGTATGTTTGTTTAGTCCAGTAAAATTAATCAGCCTGTATTTTTGGTAGCCCTGTGTTCAATCTCGTCTTATTTCTCTATTGGTAAGACTGGTGGTCAGACTTTCGGTCTTCTGAAGACGCGCAACGACTGTCAAAGATCTAAGAATGTCAGCCGGGACCAACGGCTTGGCGTGCCTTCCTGATGAAGATGTACTTCCCACGGACACTCTCCCAAAATTTTTCCTATAGAACACTGAAAGGCTAGCCACCATAGGCGTACCCAGCTCCTGGCCTAGGGGAAGGCAAGTCAGGCCTAGGGAAGGGGCAAGTCAAATTTTTAGAGTGGGTAATCTGTTTGCGCTATAATCGCACGCGGTTTTTTGGCAATAGGGTAGTTGACTAAAAAAACGAATTAGTCCGTCGGTCATGTATTTTTTCTTTTCATATAAACAAAAAATGAAGGCGACACAGTGCGTTGAAAACTCGTGTGACGTTACTGCATCCTACACTTTTTAGCGAGCAGTGACGTCACCAGCCACCACTTCTGATCTTTGATGCATTTTATATTTCTCAATTTTTATTGATTTGATAAAACAAAATATACGTATCCAATATTTTTCTATAATCTGAATGATGGACTAAATAGAATTATTTTTTTTTTACCCAGGAAACATCCCTGGAGTTGAATTGCCCCCGACATCTTTCGATACCGAATGCTGCAATACTAAATAGGTAGGTTACAAGTAATGCAAGACCAAGGGTAAACCTAAAACGGATGTAAACACAAAACAACTGTTTACAAGGAAAACGATCTTATTTACTTTGTATTTTTAAGGAAACCTGTTCCTATGATAATGACATGGAAAGTTTAGCATCGCAAGGTCAATATACGAGTTTATGTATGTTATATATGAATTCATATTATTGTTTATTTTTTTGAACCCAGCAATGCATAGAAATATTCAAGTGGTCTCGCCCTATATGCCTGGAAGCTTTTATTTAGGTAATAAGTTTTTATCTATTATATTATACAACATGTAAATTTATTAACGCACTTCATGAAAATAGTCTGCTCTGAATCGTTTACTGAATCGGTTTATATCAGTTTTAATATAGGTACATTTTTATTCCAAAAATAATGAAAACTACGGAAGTTATTATCATATTAACTCTATTGTTTGTACAGACTTTTAAATTATTGTCATATTAACCATGTTGTTTGTACAGACTTTTAAAATCGCAGTTTTACTTGTATTCATACAATTTTGATCATTCAATCCTTACTAATACAGTATGTTAAGAAAACCCTATCCGACCCATAAGGATAATAAAGGTTAGGTAAACACATCACCAAATATAATATAAAATTTTACGTAATATCATAGTAACAAAACAAATGAATTTTGAAATAATCTTTTTTCCCGCGAATTAATTCCAACTTCCCCGAAATTTGGTAATTTTCAAAAAAGTGACAACACCGGTATTATTATGAGCAAATAGCGATGCGACCACGTGCCGCGTGCCCTGCCGCCCGCCGCCCGCGGAAGTGTGGTTAACGCACATTTATTAAGTAACTCTTTTCGCGAAATAATATTTATTTTTTTAGGGGGATTTTTTTTAAGTTTAGCCCGGTTTTGTATGCATTAGTTGAGTATCAGTTATCGATACCTAACAACACCTTCACGGGTCGGACAGGGTTTTCTTAACATACTGTATAATAAATCGGAAAGTGAGTTTGTTTGTTTGTTCCGCTTTCACATCGTAACTTCTGAACCGATTGCTTTGAAATTTCGCAGACGTAAAGTTAGAATTCCGGATTAAATATTAGGGTACTTTTTATCCCGGAAAAATTTGATATTCCCGATAGAAATCTAAAAGCGCGATATGACCGAATTGCACGCGGGAGAAGCCGCGGGCGGAGAGCCAGTACAACATAAGGAAAATAAACCTTATTCCTAGAACGTTTTAAGTCGTTCTCCAAGAATTTGTATAACTAATTAAATGTTAAATTAAAAATTTAGTGTATGTATTATGATTATCACATAATGTTCCAATTGGAGCATGTGTATTTATTACATTAGGTACATGTTGTATAAACTTGTTACATGTATGTATATTGACGTGGCTAACTGACATATGGTAAACAAATAATTTAATTTAATGTTCTATATTTAGCTTAGCTTAACAACATAAATAAAGCAATTAATGTTATTGAACTGCCAAAATGACAGCTGGGCAGCAAATGATTGCGTAACATTCACAGAAGAAATTAGGTTCTTTTGTGAATGTTACGAAATCACCCAGCTGGTCTGTCACAGTGTTTGCAAGCCCTCAATTTCTTCCAAAACGGCTGGATCGATTTTAATGAAATGTCGTCTACACGTCTCGATATCGACGATCGAGTTTCATAATGAAAACTCATACTAAGCCTACTGTAGATCATAGTACTAGCTTCACCAGGCTGCGCCGTTGTAGGCGAGCGGTACGTTGACCAGATTTTCGTTCGGACAACCAATTAAGATAACAAGATCATTACTTTGTGATGTGATTCTACATGATATCTTTTTGAAATTTTGTTCATAGATTTTTTACTTAAAAATACTGGACACTTGTTTAGAGTTTCGCATAAACAAAAAATAACTTTGTGTACATTCGTTAGGGCTGAGAATAGGTTTTTACCTTTTTTTTTTTTACTTTTACGGTTAAAACCGAGGGGGGGCAGCTAATGATGTAGTAAGTAATCCTTCAATAAAACAGACCTTGAGTGTCGCTACCTCTCATTCTAGACACAGATTCTAGATTGCTATTTAGATCGCCTTTTGTTAGCTTTTCAGCTTTATTCATATTATTGTAACAAAAGGTGGCCTTCCTATATTCATCCGTATTCGATAAAACTTTTGCTAGGGAATATGTAGGTAGAGGATACAGATAAGCCAAGACAGAAGGACTATTCCCCAGAAATAGTGATCAAATATTGCAAAACATCGCTGCAGCGTCTTGAAACGCCAGTCAAGTCAATTTGTCCTAACAAATGATTTCCAAATAAGATATTCGTATTATAAAATCATCGTCAGCCCAGCCTATTTCCCAACTTTTTGGTCGGGTTCCAGTCAAACAGGATTTTAATTGGCTCTCATGTCGCATGACTCCAATTCTAGTTGGTCGCTCTGCACCCGAAGTTGTTGACGAGTATATACAATATGTAAAGAAAACCCTGTCCGATCCGTGAAGGTATTGTTAGGTATCGATAACTGATTCACACGATTGATTTCAAAATGAATGATGTAATCAAATATTTGTATCAATAGCTTGATAATTTAAAAGAGTGTCCATGGAGTTTCTTGCCCGTTCTTCTCCATAGGTACCTACTCTTTGGAATGGGCGACTAGCTTCACCTTACTGACTGACCAACCTTCTGACAATTCAAAAGTGCCTGTAACTGGTTTATTTGAAATAAATGCTTTGATTTTGATTTTTTTTTTTTTTTTTGATTTTGATTCTACTAATGCCCACAAAAGCCGGACTAAACTTAAAAAGAAAATCCCCTAAAAATAATTTCGCAAAGAGAGGTAACTTAATGCATATGCGGTAGACAATCCATACGCGGGCGATGGGGGGCAGGCCACGCGTCACGCGGTCAAATCGCTTATAATAATACCGTCAGAATGGTGTTGTCACTTTTTTTAAAATTACCAATTTTCGGGGAAGGTGGAATTAATTTGCGGGAAACAAAGATTATTTCAAAATTCATTACTGTGATGATTACGTAAAATTTCATTATTCGTAAATTTTCATTTTTTCTCTACATATTGTATATACCTGAGAGCAACAGGCCAACTAGGTAGGTCCCACTTCGAGAAAGAGGTATCTCGTCGAATCCAGCTCGGCTGGGTAGCGTTCGGGAAGCTACGCTACATCTTCTCGTCGTCCAAGATACCACAGTGTCTCAAGACTAAATTCTTTGACCAGTGTGTGTTGCCAGTGATGACTTACGGAACTGATAGCTAGATGCTATATGTTTGGATAGCTATATGTTTGTTAATATTTCACGCAAAAACTACTGAACGGATTTGGTTTTTTTTTTTTTTAATAATTATAAACTAGCGCTTGACCGCAATCCCGCCCGATGGTAAGCAGTGATGCGATCGTTGATGGTAAAGCGCGCTAGTTTATTAAGAGCCTATTCACTCAGAAAAACTGAGCGAATAGGATGGAAGACGGCAGTTGAGCGAGGTGATGCAATGTTAAACCCAACAACACGACCAACGATGCTGCGCCCCAAAGGGAGATTGTTCTGAAGACCCTTCACGACCACACTCCTAACACAACAACATTAGGCGCATCGTACCAGGCACACATCGCAACACAACTGCTCAGACCCGTCCTTCGTACGGCTTCACCAGACATCATGCCGGAACACGACAAATCGCTTGGCGGCAAGGCTTTGTCTGGTGGGTGGTAACTTCTGCCGGCGGCGGATGTTATGGCCTACCACTCAGATGGTTTATAACGAGGATTAACATATAAGATACTTTTTATCCCGCTACTCCAATAAGATCAGGGTTGATATGTTTTAAATCACTTGATTTAAATCACTGATTTTAATCGTGATTTTTATCAAGTGATTCTTTTTTTTAAAATCAATGATTTAAATCATTACATTTTTATTGCAAACAAGTCGGGCAAAAATTGTCTCGGGACATTCTTCAACATAGATTACGGCGCACGCACGAGCAACTGCTGGGTACAGTTGCTTCTTCGGCTGGGGTCGAAAGAATATTTTCGGCATTTAATTTAGTGCACAGCAAAATAAGAAACGGATTAGACACCGAGAAGGCAGTCGAATTAGTTATCCTTTTGAAGGAACTCAAGAATGATAAAGTTAACTAACTAAGTTTATTAATAATTAGCATAAGTATTTGTTCATGTTTCTTTTTAGTCCGTAAGTTATTACTTTCCATTTAATTTTTTCAATGCTACTGTTTTTTAAATTGTTGATTTTAATAGTAGAACTTGTTTAATTACCTTAATGGTATTGATAATTAAATTAAACCAAAATATGTTGTTTTCCTTTTAATGAAGATTTGACTATTAAATTAAAAAAAAAAGACAAGAAAGTAAAAAACTTAAAAAAAAAATCCGATTTAAATCAAATTAATCGGTATATTTTGTTTTTTTTTTTAATCTTGATTTTTATCAACCCTGAATAAGATAGAAACGTACTCCAATAAAACCACGGGACGCAGCTAGTTATGTTCAGAATCGAGGATTAGCAAGCAAACATGTCAGAATAAGCCTTCTGTATATTCCTACCATATGAACAGAATATTGGACGCAATCCAACGAGTTTCTAGGAAAATCATATTCGCATTATGTTAGATTTTGGCTCGTCAAGAAATTAGTAATTACTAGAAAATTTTGGAGAAAAAATACGTTTATTTTTAGTGCTGTTAAAGATACGATAGACAGCCAGAGTGATTCTGTAATCATCATACATACTTAGATAATCAGCCTAGATTGTTCCTATGGCCGTAATCGACCACGCGGGCCCATTTCGGGTTGGCAGATGCCACGTGTCTTCGAAGTTTTGCGTCTTGGGCAGGGATGGCGAACCAATGGCACGCGTGCCGTTGGCGGCACGTAACAAAATAATTTCGGCACAGCACGATTTCAAAACATGTATTAAAAATCTACCAATGAACCTCCAATTTGATTTTGACCCCTACAAATGCCTTCCCGAAGAATTGCAACGCTAAAGTGGCAGTGGGGTGGACACATTGCCCGTAGGACCGATGCCCGATGGGGCCGGCGGGTTCTCGAGTGGCGAAACCGCTGGATGCGGGAGGCGCAGGACCGGTCATCGTGGAGAACCTTGGGGGAGTCCTATGTCCAGCAGTGGACGTCTTTCGGCTGAAATGATGATGATGATGAAATGCCTTCCAAAGTTCCCTAGAAATGTCTAGAAGGATTTAAAATAATAATACACAAGCATAATTATTAAAGTTTCTTTTCAGTAATCACTAATACAAGATTTATTTGTTAACACGTCATGGCCAACTGAATTTTTTTGTTGGAAATAATGGCACGTAGATGTATAGAGGTTCGCCATCCCTGGTGTAGGGAATGCCGGTTTTCTCACCATCTTTTCCTTCACCGTTTTGGAAGCAGTGATGATGAAATACACAAAGAGACGCGCCTGATGTGGTTCAAATCTACGACCTACAACCTGTAAGTCATGACCGATACCACTAGGCCACCGCTGCATATTTACACTCTGTTAAATAGCAAGTGTGCTAGTGTCAAGTGATTAGTAAAATCAACGCGTTAACGGTCGCACTAATCACTTATCACCGCGACCCTTTACACGTTGATTTTACTAATCACTTGACACTTGCACACTTGCTACTTAACAGTGTGTAAATAAACCTTTAGGTGCCTTCACCTAAAGGTTTAGTTGGAATAATAGCTACCCTCACGCTCCCTTGAGCGTGAGGGTAGCTATTATTCCAACTAATGCTAGGCCTTGATACTATTGACAGTTCACTCGTAAACTCACTTCACTTAACTATTCAAAGGGAAAATTTTGACAGAATCGATCACCGGTTTTGTTATGCCATTAACGTATAGTGGCTTCCAAAAGTTAGGTTAGTTAATAGAACTTGGAAAAATCAAGAAACCAACCCGCCCGTCAATAATGGGGATTAAGGCAATACCGATGGATTGAAAGGCTTGGGTAAGGCCTTAGTCCAGCAGTGGACCTATATAGCCTCAGAAGAAAAAATGCTAACGGTCACTGAGATTATTCGTGGACGAAGAGACAGACAGACTTGGCGAAACTATAAGGGTTGCACGTTGAAAGACCTCATATGTATACCCCTATTTTTAGGGTTACGTAGTCGAAACCCTAAAAATAGGGGTATATGAGGTCGTGCATTAATTGTTATATTCAATTTGAAAAGTCAGTATTATTGCCATTTTTCAATATTTTTTTTTATATTAAAACTAGCGCTTGACCGCAATCCCGCCTAATGGTAAGCAGTGATGCGATCGTTGATGGTAAAGCGCGCTAGTTTATTAAGAGCTTATTCACTCAGAAAACTGAGCGAATAGGAAGGAAGAACCAACGATGCTGCGCCAAAGGGAGATTGATCTGAAGAGCCTCCACGGCCAAACTCCCAACACAACAACATTAGGCGCATTGTACCCGGCACACATCGCAACACAACTGGTCAGACCCGTCCTCCGTACGGCTTCATCACACATCATGCCGGAACACGACAAATCGCTTAGCGGCAAGGCTTTGTCTGGTGGGTGGTAACTTCTGCCGGCGGCCGATGTTATGGCCTACCACCGTCAAAATTTACTTACTTAATTAATTTACTTATTGTTTGTGATAAATGAAGCTAAAAATTGTGCAATCTGTGTGGTAGCAAAAAAATCTGTTGTCTAATTTTGCATGTGTGGGAATTATGTTCATTGTACGACATACGGAGGTACCTACCTATTGTAACTCTAGAAGACCAATGTTTTTAACCGAACTTTATTCCGTCAGTCATTTTCCTTATAACTACATCACGTGTAGCTAAATTTCTACAACTGTACTTAAAAAACCGGCCAAGTGCGAGTCGGATTCACGCACGAAGGGTTCCATACCATTACCTATAAGAACATGGGAGCCATATATACAGTATGTTAAGAAAACCCTGTCCGACCCATAAAGATAATAAAGGTTCGGTAAACACATGACCAAATATATTATAATTTTTTACGTAATCATCATAGTACCAATACAAATGAATTTTGAAATAATCTTTTTTCCCGCGAATTAATTCCAACTTCCCCGAAATTTGGTATTTTTTAAAAAAGTGACAACACCGGTGTTATTATAAGCGAATAGCGATGCGACCACGTGCCGCGTGCCCTGCCGAACGCCGCCCGCGGCGCGGCGCGGAAGGGTGATTAACGCACGTTTATTAAGTTACCTCTTTTTGAAAAATAATATTTATTTTTTAGGAGTTTTTTTTTCTCAAGTTTAGCCCGGTTTTGTATGCATTAGTAGAATCAGTTATCGATACCTAACAACACCTTCACGGGTCGGACAGGGTTTTCTTAACATACTGTATATATTCAATATTTATTTTATTTTAGTTATTTATTTTTAATATATAACCGTATATTCTGTGAACATATCAAGCGTCTATCTATTTCCGTTATTAATATAGAACAAAAAAAAAACAAAAAAATCACGTTTGTTGTATCTGAGCCCCCTTAAATATTTTTTATTTTTAGTATTTGTTGTTATAGTGGTAATACAATTAATACACAATCTCTAAAGATTTCAACTGTCTAGCTATTACGGTTTATGAGATACAGGCTGGTGACAGACGGACGGACAGACGCAGACAACATTTTCTATTAGGTACATAGTTCCGTTTTCTATTTTTTTAACGAACAGATACCTATGGTGCTGGGGAGTTTGTTTCTCCACTTCTTCCCTGCGCACTACCTAAAGTGGCGAAGAGGGGGTGTTTTGGGGGACTGTCTTATGAATAATGACGTTTGACGTTCAAAAAGAGCTGTTTCGCAGCCTGATTTAAATGAATGACTTTTGATTTTGATATTTTCCATGCCAATATAGAAGTTTCTTAAAGAATGTGGTTTACACGTAGTGAGATCACACGCGGAATAATTTCTGCATCTGTCAGTACTGCATCTTCGTCTTTTTCTTCAGCCTATATATGTCCACTGCTGGACAAAAGCCTCCCACAAGCTTTTTTCAGAATGACCGGTCTTGTACTGCCCGCATCCATCGGCTTCCCGCGACTTTAACCAGGTCATCGGTTTACCTTGTTGGGGGCCCCCTTACGCTGCGTCTTCGGGTACATGACCGCCGCTCCAGAACCTAACTGTATAACATCTTCTTTCACAGAGAGTTTATAAACAAATCAAAGTGCTAGAGTTGTTTTGGCTGTCCATTGTCAGTCAGTCACTAACTGCCGTCACTGTTTTGTGTAAAAGATTTAATTCAAGCTCTATTAAGAATCATCATCATCATCAACCGTTTTATCGTCCAACTGCTGGGCACAGGTCTCCTCTCATACAGAGAAGGATTGAGCGTAATCACCTCCCTTGCTCAATGCGGGTTGGCGATTTCAGACTTATAAAGTCCAGGTTTCCTCAAGATGTTTTCCTTCACCTTCAGTCATTGGTGTCCAAGGTATACTTAGAATGTAAATATAACTTTAGAAAAGTTACATTGGTACTTGCCTGACCTGGAATCGAACGAATATTGTCGTGGTGGCCTAGTGGTCAAAACACCTCGATTCCTATTAAGAATGTTATGAGAAAATTACTATCACGATGCGCATGCGACGATGTCGCGTGGATGATCTATTTATAAGTTCCCATTTACTACAGCGTCTACGGTCTAGTTCATTTATTTTCATTTTCCGGGTACGTCTATATACTTAGATACATTCAAGGTCGACTTCTGTTCACTACAATATCAACTGCTATGGGGTTAAATGTGAATATAAACATTATATACCCAGACTTTTCAGGTAACTATCGAGATGACGTCTTACATAGAAGAAAAACACGTGTTGCTTCAACTACATATAAATTGGGATTTGAGCAGGAGAATGATAATGATAAACCACCATGGGTTCTAAAGTGATGGCCACGTACGGCAGACGCAGAGTAGGGAGGCCCACAACAAGATAGACCGATGGCCTGGTGAAGGTCGCGGGAAGCCGATGGATGGAGCAGCACAAGACTAGTCATCGTGGAAAGACTTGGGGGAGGCCTTAGTCCAGCAGTGGACCTCTATAGGTTGAAGACGAAACCACCATAAGGATGGGTGATCCACACTAGGAACTTCTCCTGTATTGTGGGTGCGTTTACAAACATATATCTAATGTATACACAAACAACCAATATGTAACGTTATAAGCTTCCGTGTGCAGTTTCTGGCCTGCCATCGGACGCGTCCCCAGGTGGCGGGTAGGGGAATGGCCCCTAGATATGGGGGTTACCGGTTTACCGGCGCGGGCCAAAACCAGATATGGGGACCGCTTCGGCTTTCACAAGTGCGGCGGGTCGGCCACCACTTTATGTGGCTGACGTGTCCCGAACTCCGGGTCACCGTCGGACAACCCGGGCTCCTCACTGAGAGGAGCTGGGGGCCCGCTTGCCTGCGTGCAAGCGAGTGGGACTAAGAGGAAGGACACCTCGCTAAAAAACCCTTGGCTGCTGCGTCTTCTCGCACTAAAAGACGTACGGGGGACCACTGTGGGCCCGCCTTTTAGGTGGGAATCGCCGGCAGGGGATTGGTAGTGCAGGCATTGCTATTTCCCATGACCCCGCCACTCAAGCGATGTCGATGTGCCGCTGTAATTTTAGTGGGTATTCTCGGCTTCGGCTGGGCCAGTCACACACACGCCCTTCGGGGTATGGTGCGTAAAGCACAGCGTCAAAAAAAGAAAAGGTGTACGGTTCCGATTGATTGTTACGGGAGAGTAGTCCTAGAGATGCATTTACGCACCATACCCGCCGCTAGCTAGGCGGCGGACGTGTGTGGGACTCCCCCGGCCTAAGCCGGGAATGCCCACTAAAACCACCCGGTTACCCTCGAGCCCTGCGTTGAGAGTGACACGGGATCGGCCCGAAGGCCTAATCGCCGTGCCACTCTCAGGACTTACCGGCCTTGTAAAGGCCGGTTTCCGCGCCAAAGGGGGATTACCCGGGTAACGGAGTAATCCCCAGACGTGGTGACCGGTGCAATGCGCGTGCGGGGCTACCCACACGCGCTGGTCACACTCTGGGGCTAAAGGAGACGGGGGTTCGTCCCCCGAACGGGAGAGTAGTCCTAGGTTAACCATCATCATCATCAGACAAAGGCCTCTATTAAACTAGATTTTCATCAACTCCCATCCAGGTACTACCAATCTTCCCGCGAAAATCATCGCTCCACCTAGCCTGATGTTTGTGCCCATAAGTCCCTTTCATATTAGTTCTGAGGAGTAGAATAAAAAAATGCCAATATATTTATTTGACAAGGGATAAAGATCCAACGGGCTTGTGTTCCCGGCTACCGTAAACGCGGGCTTGCGGGCAGCTCGTCGCCCGGTAATTACCAGGCCCGGGTCGACGGCGCATTGTGTTTCACGTGCGCCTCAAAGAGATGTCAGCACATCGAGACGGGGTCCACGAAGACCAATGCCTCCTGGGTCAGGGTTGCGGGTTGGTTAGAAAATAAACCGTGGCCCCTGGCGCACAGGCAAGTGAAGGAACACGGGTGGATTTTAATGAGTAAGTCTGACACACGCTTCCGCTCCCCCCAGAGCGAACGACGTCATTTAAAGATTTCCCATCCAGGATAGGCTTGTGTACAACAAAATTAACTAAATTTACACTTGCACGGATTAATGACGGCATAATACGGCGTCGTAAAAGTTGATTAATGACCCTGAGTGACACTCATTAAAGAGAGGTCATTGAGGGGTCGCGGTTACATACCTATTTGTTACGTCATTGAAGTTTATGTTAATTTTTGTTGCATTTGTCCATTCATGTCGTGTGAATTCTTGATTGTATCCAAAAAACGAGTTTTTTATTTAAGTAAGTACAAGTAATACAATACTGTAACACGTGTCCAGTATTTTTAACTAAAGAATATATATAGATAATCACAAAAATATATAATGGAAAAACACAAAAAGTTATGAGCTTGCTATTCTAATTGGTTGTGCAAACAAAAATATGGTCAAACTTCCGCACGGGCGGGCGAGCGCGATGCTCGCCCTGGCGTCAGCTGTGGCGCGCGGCGCTAGTACTATGATCTATCGTAACCGCTCGGTAACCACTCTGCAACAATTTCTAAATGTATTTGGGAAAAAATATAACATGGTGTAAAAATTATTGGAATCGATTCAGTTGCTTGTTCTGAACAAACTATATCAGGTTTTGCATAAACAAAAAATAAGGTAATTCGGGAGTTTTCGCGCTGTGATCGGTCATGTTCGGCGCGGCGCGTTGAATGAATGAATGAATCGCATCGGAGTCAATGCCGTAATTCGCTTGTTTTTGATTTGCTCATCTTTGTAATTTAAAAAGAAAACAATAACAAGTGACTGATTATAACACCTCTTTCTTTATTTTTCCCTCAAAATATGATTCTTGTAAGGAGGTTATCGTTTCGGCCGAAACAGAGACCATTGCCGAAAATAGTTTTCGGCTTCGGTAGTAAAACTAGTTTCGGTAGGACAGTACGAAATGTAGGCCTAGTATGAATTTTCAATACGAAACTCGATCGTCGATATCGAGCGCGTTTGGCGCTCTCATTGATTGAGAGTGTTTACGACCTTGAAGCGGGCCAATCGGTGAGTCAAACGCGCTCGATATAATCGACGAACGAGTTTCGAAATGAAAACTCATGCTAGGCCTACAGGCTATAAGTAGTTGGTACTGTGAAGTTTTGAGCTTGAAGTTTAAGCATCTGGCTTTATTTCTCAATTATGTTGATATCGCCTCCCATTTCGAATAGAATACTCTTTATTATGTACTACACCTATTATTGCAGCTCTCAAAAGTCTAACAATTGGTCTAGGAAACGGAAAATGCTTCGATATCGCCTTCGGGTTGTGGAGGTCAGACTGCAGTCGCTTCACGGAAAATATCGGAGTTTAGCCAAAATCAGCAGTTGGACTGGTAAAGCGGACCCCAGGCTCCAAAGCTGAAAAAGCTTCGGATGCGGTTGGGATTAACGCTGAGATGATGATGATGACAAGTAACTCTCAATATAACTCTCAATATATTTTAACTTGAAATCTAGTTCTGTGGCTGGAATTGACGGGATTTCGGGACATGTATTGAAGTTGACACGCAATATTCTAATACCCTACATTACTCATATCTGCAATCTAGCAATAAATACTGGTGTTTTCCCGGACAGTCTCAAAATAGCTCTAGTACACCCAATTCATAAAGGGGGAAACAGAGGCTGTGTCGAGAATTATAGGCCTATATCTATTCTACCAACCATTTCAAAGATTCTGGAGAAGATACTGAACAACCGTTTGCTTAAATTTTTAAATGCTCACCATCTTCTCTCCGTCAACCAATATGGATTCAGAGCCGGAATTGCAACAGATGATGCAGTTATTGCACTCTCTGAAAAAGTGACTCAGCTCATGGACAAAAAGCAGCGGTGTCTGGGTTTATTTCTTGATATCTCGAAGGCTTTTGACACCGTCTCTGCGCCCATACTTCTGACAAAACTGGAACGCATGGGAATTCGCGGCCCTGCACTTGACATCTTCTCAAGTTACCTGGAGAATCGTTTCCAACATGTTCAATTGGATGAGGTAACATGTGATAAAGCTAGAATAGAATATGGCGTGCCGCAAGGCAGCATTCTAGGTCCAACCTTGTTCCTCATCTACATCAATGATCTGTGTTCACTCCCCTTAACTAATTGTTGCATATTTACCTATGCTGATGATACAGCTCTACTTGTTCATGGGAATGATTGGAGTGAAACAGAAAAATATGCTCAGATGGTATTGGATATTGTCATGAACTGGTTTAATAATAATTTATTAACTTTGAATGCAGAAAAAACGAAGCTTATTTCTTTCTCCCTAAGTAATAGAACTCGGCCAATCATATCACCTGTTGTTAAAGTTCATAGTTGTTCTTCAAACTCCAGCTGTACCTGTCCCACTCTGGCAACCACATCTTGCATAAAATACTTGGGTGTCCAAATTGATGAACACTTGAACTGGTACAGTCACATAGATAATCTCGTTACCCGAACGCGCAAACTCATCTCCATCTTTAAGAAACTCCGTTTTTCAGCTGATTCACAAACACTCATGATGGTCTATTACTCACTCTGTCAGTCTCTTCTCCTATATTGTTTGCCTGCTTGGGGTGGCGCCCGCAAAACATACTTACTAAAATTAGAACGAGCTCAACGAGCAGTCCTTAAAGTTATGTTCTGCAAGCCCTATAGATACCCCACTTTTGAACTTTTTAGAGAAAGCAAGGTTTTGCCGGTGAGAGGATTATATGTGCTACAATGTGTGTTAAGGAAACATCGGCTTCCGTATACAGAAAGTACTAAGCGCCGTACAGACATTGCGCTTCCACCAGTTAGACATAAAACCACCTTCGCTAAACACCAATTCGCCTACCTCAGCTATATTCTGTACAATACAATAAATAAATTTCTCCATATCCACAGTCTCAATTATCACAAATGTAAAAACTCAGTTAAAGAATGGCTACTTGAGAAATCATATGACGAAATCGAAAAACTTCTTTTCCCGCATGATTAGGTTCGATCTCTTCTTATTTAAATACAAATACTCTATACACCGTCCATTAACACACATCTACCGGTACCACACTTACCAAGACACTCTAAGCTATACACACTCAGCGCTTTCACACTACTTACTCATACACAACACTTCTACATAATTACACTCACTCAAAAACCCACTTTACAGTTTTTTATTATTATTATTTTTTTACTTTTCCTGTATAATACATATAATTAACGATTGTTTTGTTATGTTCACTATGTTACTGGTGAAAACAGTCTTTGTATGACATTTCATCATAGACTACATATGTCTACCCTTATTGAATCACTGGTTCCCAAGTCACAGGCTATAAACCTAGTTTGGGAGCCAGGAGATATAACCAATGCACCCATTTGTAACGTACCTATGTAACATTTTTACTGGTAATAAACATTATTATTATTATTATTCCTTTATTTCCTTATATACACTTATTAATTACATTTTTAAATATTTCTACATAAAATATATATATAAAAAACATTTAAAAATATAAAAATTTTTATTATTATTAATATAAATTACAGTATATAAATATGAAGGTTTAACAAAGGGTGACACAATGGGCGGTCATATTGCTAAGAGCGATCTCATTGTAACTTGATCTAAATGAATGCCAGTATGTTCCACGAAGCGACTGCCTATTGATCCACACCACTCAGTTAATGGGTAATATAGTTCATATGATGCTTTGAAACTGGCTATCGGTCTTTTAATATACAGGAAGCTGTAGCGACTGACAAAAATTTACGAATAAAAGCCTAAATCAAAAGCAATACAAGGAGTTGTGTGCACTCCTATGTATTATTTTCAGTAATTTAAAATACTAAATCAAGTCCATCTTTTTCTTTGTATTTTATTAAGAAAAGGATAGAAGATAACATTGTAATTCTGTCAAATTACGATACTCCATAGACGGTTGTCGCGGTTATATACATGGTGTCCAAAACCACGCCAATTTACGTCAGGAGCGAACTTTTATTTGACAGGCCTAAACATTTATATTCTATCCTCTTAGAATGAAAACAATGCACTGACCTTAAATTTAGTTTAGATTTTAAACAAGGAAATAGGCGCATTTATAACTTTATACGCGACTGCAGCCTGATGGCGAACTACGTAACACTACTGACGGTGGAGAAGCGTGCGAAGAGGCGACGATTGGCGACCCAGACTTAACTCAAAACGGTCTCCAAAGCCTGGAGCACAGGCGTAGAGTAGCCAGCCTTTCGGTCTTCTATAGGATGCATTCTGGTGAGTGTGCAAGGGAATTGCATGATTTAATTCCCCCATCTCCGTTGCACCATCGGACGGTCGTACGGCGAGTTTCCACCCTTACGTTGTTGACACCACTGCGATCCGGACGAAGCGTTTTGCTTCCTCCTTTATACCGCGTACATCGAGGGACTGGAACAATTTGCCAGCGTCGGTGTTTCCGTCACAATAAAATTTGAGTGTCTTCAAGGCTAGAGTGAATAGGCTTTTAATAAACTAGCGCGCTTAACCATCAACGATCGCATCACTGCTTACCATCAGGCGGGATTGCGGTCAAGTGCTAGTTTATAATTTAGAAAAAAAAAATCACGCAAAGAATTTTGAAGAGATTTTTTTAACAGATAGTGAATAAAGAGGAAGGTTTATATGTATAATAACATCCATTAAATTTTTTTTTTAAATAAATAATTTTTCTTCGCGTATGCAGTGAAACGCAGGCTGCATTCTACGAGATTTATAAAAATAATGTACTAAATATTGTACACATTCAAAAGGTCTACAAAAAAGTCCGCGATGGTATATGTCTATCTCATATGGATATCCCATAATAACATTTTTTTTTCATTTACTTTTTACGACAGATACCGGCTAATTTTCAAAGCGATTTTAACCAATACAGCATTAATAATCCTTATCCAATTTAATTCTTTAAATACATTGTTGATTTAATATAGATCTTATATCAGCCTTTACAGTATATGATTTTTTTTTTTTTTTTAATAAGTATAAACTAACGCTTGACCGTAATCCCGCCTGATGGTAAGCAGTGATGCGATCATTGATGGTAAAGCGCGCTAGTTTATTAAGAGCCTATTCACTCAGAAAAATGGAGCAAATAGGAAGGAAGACGGCAGTTGAGCGAGGTGATGCAATGTTAAACCCAACAACACGAACAACGATGCTGCGTCAGAGGGAGATTGATCTGGAGACCCTCCACGACCAAACTCCCAACACAACAACATTTGGTGCATCGTACCCGGCACACATCGCAACACAACTGCTCAGACCCGTCCTCCGTAAATGAATATTTTGGAAGATATTACAGATTTTTAAATTGCGGGACGTCGCGTTTACGGCGGTATCGAGCGGCCGGGGCGGGACGGGAGCAGCGGGCAGCTACATTTTTTATACAATGTTCACAGTTTTCTGTAGTGTATGTAGTGTCAGCAATGGGTGCAATGCTGTGAATATTAATGTAATTGTATCCTCAAAATATTTTTTACCTACTTTTTTTTTAATAATTATAAACTAGTGCTTGATCGCAATCCCGTGTGATGGTAAGCAGTGATGCAATCGTTGACGGTAAAGCCCGCTAGTTTATTAAGAACCTATTCATTGCAGCCCCGATGACACTTAAATTATAGTCCGACGGAAACACCGCTGCTGGATTGTCACTATAGACAGCTTACACTAATCTAACGTCGCGTTTTCACGGTGCGTTTTTAAAGAATCAATCGACTGTTCTCATCATCATCATCAACCTTTTTATCGTTCCACTGCTGGGCACAGGTCTCCTCTCATACACAGAGAGGCTGTTCTCATCAACGATTCATCATCATCATCATCACCTTTTATCGTCCCACTGCTGGGCACAGGCCTCCTCTCAGACAAAGAAGGATTGAGCGTAATCACCACGCTTGCTCAATGCGGGTTGGCGATTTCAGACTTCAATTCCAGGTTTCTTCAAGATGTTTTCCTTCACCTTATAATCAGTCATTGGTGTCCAAGATATACTTAGAAAGTACATTTAACTTTAGAAAAGTTACATTGATACTTGCCTGACCTGGAATCGAACCCGTGCACTCATACTTGAGAGGCCGGTGTTTTAACAACTAGGCCACTACGACTAAATCAACGATTGAAAATAATTTATAAGTGTTAAATTAGTTAAGGTACTCACAGTTTATTCCTCAATTATTGTTAATTTCAGTAGTTCACAATGTCATCGTGTTCTCTATAATAGCGTCACTAACTATTATAATAAACTCATTAGTCTTTAGTTTGAAATCGATTAAAATAATTTTAATTCCATATTTGTTACAGCCACAACACATTAAATCAACATTATTTTAGTTACTTTTGAATTCAAAACTACAGTTGATTTTCAATATTGTTCTCGTTTTTAATGTTTTTACATTTTCCACAACGAATTCCAAATAATCGTCAAACTCACTTTCCTACGCGCATCTGTCAACGGCCATTTTAAAATGCGCGCGAATCATATGTTTTCTGTTTACACTGCTACAAACGATACCACGCTTCTTATGATTTTGGCACAAAACTGACGTTCTATTTTCAAAACAAGCCAGCAAATGAATGGAGAAATCCCGAAATGAAATCAAGGTCTGTTTTTGTTTTTAAACCACTTATTCTTTATTTAAATTTTGAAGCACAACACTATGTTTTAAGCTGCCAAATTCACTTTTTTTCACACTTAGTTCAGTTCCAGATCCATAGCGTTCAGGATATGGAAATATATTAAGTCCATCTCACACGCGAGGAGTATTAAAACAGTTCCAAGCCAAAATTGTACGTCGGAAAAGCTAGCGTAACACACAGCCGCTTGGCGGGCAAGTGGGATGAATACTGAGGAGGACATAGTTGTTTCTTGGCACAGCTGTCAAATCGTAATTAATTGACGTATTTAGCGTCTGCAGCAATTGTATGTGTCTCACAATTGACTATTGCTTTTCGTTTGTTGATGTATATTAGGGAGATTTTATAAAAATATTGCTATATATGTAAACGAGTTGAATAGTGCCTTTATATTTTGTTCTTCAGCTGATTGTCTTTTGTTTTAATTCTTATGAATAATACATAAAAGAGAAATTAGTGGCTTTTGCAAAAATGTAGAATTTACTCCATTTTTATGAGATCAGTAGTAATTGTTGCACTGAGGAAAAAGCTAAGTGTTATAATTTAATTTAGTTCTTGTTTGTACGACGACAAAAAAAAAACGCCTTCTTTGAGTTTGTTTATTATATTATACAGAATAATAGTGGACCATGGGATTTTGTTAATGGTTATCCTTATTTTTTTAATACTTAAGTATACAACCGACATTAATGTTAGGTACCTAAGTTTATTAATTTTGTGGTTTGTTGATTTTCAAGTTTCTGAGTAGGTAGATATTTTATTACTTAGATATACACATAATATCAATTTACAGCAAATTTATTACAACGCTAGCAATTAACTTTTTATGATTTCAAATGCACAACTGGTTCTGTGATCGCCATGATCGGTATTCAATATTTGAATATCGGACAAAGTTTGTTATCAATCACGTAGCGTTCTATATTTGAAATCCAGTCCACGAGAGCCATAAAAATCTCTTCATCTATTTCGTAATCAAACATTTCAAAATTAGATTTGCATTTCTTAAAGGTCACTAACTTCTGAAGTCCATTTAATAATAAATAAAATTTAAATTGTGAACACTTTTTTATCACTATTTTTATTTTAAAAATTTTATGGTTTTAAATTTTTCACATAAATTTATTTTAATGGTCTGTTTAAAAATTACAGTGTGTATTTAAAATAACACAGTATTTTTTTTATTTTTTCAATTCACACATGAAGTTGAATTGACCGAATAAGACGTGCCAACTAGTATTTATTGCCGTAACTAATATACAACTGACAACTGACTTATAAAGTTCGTTCATGAATCTAAATTTATAGTGGATCAAGGTTCTAACACGTTACGCTATATTCGGGCTATTGTTTATTATAATTAAATGAATAATTATTTCATTGATTCAGTGAAGTTGAATCGCAATTACATAATCTGAAAAATTGGTGAAACTTACGTTAGTAACTGATTATTAGATTTTATAACAGCCGGTATTTTTCATTTAAATGTCATAAATTAGTGCTTGACCTCGATCCCGCCCGATGGTAAGCAGTTGGAGTTCTGCCCGGCTTTGGCAACGATCGGCAGCGGAGATCTCTCCCATTCGGCCCTGGTTCAGGCCATGGTCCGGACCGAGAGTGCATGGCAGGTTGTCACCTTCTTTTGCTTAGCAGTTGCTCGCATTGGAGTCGGAGCGCGTGCGGGTGCGGTGTTCCGAATTGCCGCAGGAAACGCCCGGGTTATCGGGAGACAACATCGAATTCCCGGCCAACGTAGGCGCGGGCTTGGGGGCAGCTCGCCGCCCGGCAAGCCTAGGTGGGCGACGGATTGTATTCCACGCACGCGACGCCTCAAAGAGATATCAGCAAATATAATTTCTAGTGTGAGATAACGTTTATTTGTAAATAAATGACATCAGAATCATTTCATTTCTGTACATAAGTTTATACATAAGAAATTGATATAATTAAAAATTAAAATAATATGAAATATATTTTAAGTTAAATTAAAATTGTTTTAATTTATTGGTAAACTAGCTTTCCGCCCGCGGCTTCGCCCGCGTTAACTTCGGTTATATCGCGCGTTTTAGATTTGTCTCGGGAATATCAAATTTTTTCGAGATATAAAGTACCCTATTATTTAATCCGGACTTCTAACTTTACGTCTGAAAAATTTCAAAGCAATGGGTTCAGGAGTTACGGCGTGAAAGTGGTACAAACAAACTCACTTTCCAATGTATAATATTAGTAAGGATATATTTGGTCTATACATACAAATATTCCAGTAATCTCCCTTGGGAACTTGATGTTTTTTAGGACCAAAAGTAGCCTATGTTACTCTCCATCTTTTCAACTAACTGTATGCCAAAAATCAGGTCAATTGATTGCTTAGCTACGGCGTGAAGGAAGGACAAACAAACAAACAAACACACTTTCACATTTATAATATTAGTATGGATATATTATTTTTAATTTATTCAGATGACTTATTCTATATTTGAGCGCGAGAGAGCAGCGGTGGCCTGCTGGTATCGGGATGAACTTAAAAGTTGTAGATCGTATGTTCAAACTTGAAACTCCATCAGGCACTTTATTTTGTGTAAATTAATTCATCATCAGTGCTCTCAAACGGTGAAGGAAAACTTCATGAGGAAACCGGCATGTCCTTGAGCCAAAAAAAAATATCTACTACATGTGACATCTACGAACCCGTACTGGGCCAGCGAGGTAGATTACGGCCTACTCCCTCTCGTCGAGAGGGGGTATGTGTCCCAACAGTAGGAACATTATAGGCTAATTCTGATTATTCTAAACCTACTTTAATGGAAATAATGTTTTAGTCCTTAGTCTTTTAAAGTCCAGACAAAATTCTGCGAAAATCATGTAATGAATGCTCTTTTAAATAGAATAGAATAGTCTTGCCGCCAAGCGATTTGTCGTGTTCCGGCATGATGTCTGGTGAAGCCGTACGGAGGACGGGTCTGAGCAGTTGTGTTGCGATGTGTGTCGGGTACGATGCGCCTAATGTTGTTGGGTGTTTGGTCGTGGAAGGTCGTCAGCATCGTTGGTTGTGTTGTTGGGTTTAACATTGGATCATCTCGCTCAACTACCGTCTTCCTTCCTATTCGCTCAGTTTTTCTGAATGAATAGGCTCTTAATAACCTAGCGCGCTTTACCATCAACGTTCGCATCACTGCTTACCATCAGGCGGGATTGCGGTCAAGCGCTAGTTTATAATTATTAAAAAGAAAAAAGTAGATACAAAACATTTTGAGGATACAATTACAATAATATTTTATTTTTATAGAAAAACGTTGCTTCAGACTAGGAATGTCTCCTGTATCGTGGGTGCGTTTACAAACATATAATCTCACATACACAAACATCCAGACCCGGAACAATTACCTGTAGGTCATACAAGTAGATATTTGTTCCGTGCAGGGATCAAACCCGCGAGACGCAGCGCAGGAGTCGGTCGTCAACCAATGCACCAACTATGTAGACATTACAGACAGAATGAGTGGATCTATCCACCATTGCACCCATTTGTTATTTTAAGGAATGTGCGCGGGAATAGGGATTTATCCAAGGTATGAAAATAAAAAAAATAAAAAATTACTCCGTCTTATACAGTATGTTAAGAAAACCCTGTCCGACCCATAAGGATAATAAAGGTTAGGTAAACACATGACCAAATATAATATAAAATTTTATGTAATCATCATAGTACTAATACAAATGAATTTTGAAATAATCTTTTTTTCCCGCGAATTAATTTCAACTTCCCCGAAATTTGGTAATTTTTAAAAAGTGACAACACCGGTATTATTATGGGCGAATAGCGATGCGACTAAAAAGTACTCTGTGGATGTGACCATGTGCCGCGTGCCCTGCCGCCCGCCGCCCGCTGAATGGGCATAGGTGTGCATAGCGCACATTTATTAAGTTACCTCTTTTTATCGATACCTAACAACACCTTCACGGGTCGGACAGGGTTTTCTTAACATAGTGTAGATAATAAAAAAAAATTAAGACCCGTATTTTTTATTTTGTCGAAATTATCAAAAACTATTTAGATATAGCGCATTAAAGTTACGGAGTGGAGGCTAATTACGTCACGCCGTGGTAGATTTTGTACCACGGCGTGACGTCATGCGACATTTGTAATCAATATATCTTCCGAAGTATTTGAATGAGAGAAAAAATAAAAAATACGTGTTCAATATTTTTTATAAATCTATCTGGTGGACATTAAATTATTTTTTAGGATACAACCCAATTGCATGGCTTAATTCCCACAGCTCGTTCCATCATAGGACGAGCCGTTTTACGAGGAGTTTCCACCCTTACGTCTACGCTCCGAACGAAGCGTTTCACCTCGACTTTTATACTACATACATACAGCGGTGTTTCCGTCTGACTACAATCTAAGTGTCTTCAAGGCTAGAGTGAATAGGCTCTTAATAAACTAGCGCGCTTTACCATCAACGATTGCATCACTAGTTACCATCAGGCGGGATTGCGGCCAAGCACTAGTTCATAATTATAAAAAAAAAATCGTGCAGCAATTCGAAACTTAAGGAGCTCAAAGATTCGACAAACAAAAATAGGAGCCATATACATCTATTTCCTACTTTTTGCTACATGTAGACGTAATATTGATGCTGGTTAGCTATAGTTCATTGGCACACCTGCGAAAATTGCATTATAAAGGGTGTATCTGACATCAACGCACAAACGAGTACCATGGATCCAGTACATGATTCTGAACCCCCTAGTGGTGGAATTTTTCGTCGGCTTTTTAGACCCTTCATAATTGCTAATTGATAAGCCGTGCATAATTGATCTGAAGACCCTCCACGACCAAACTTCCAACACAACAACATTAGGCGCATCGTACCCGGCACACATCGCAACACAACTGCTCAGACCCGTCCTCCGTACGGCTTCATGTTTGTTGTCGGTCGTATCGACACTTTATTCGGTACCATATCCATAGTTGCAAGGTGAGCGGGTATCGATCAGAACACGTTTGAATATTCATGGATATCAACATAATATAATCTTGCTGATTTGAGTTCAAAGATTAGTTTATAATACCTTGCAGACACATACTGGTCGACATTGTAAGAATCTACAATGTTTCTAATATTATAAATGGGAAAGTGTGTATGTCTGTTTGTTTGTCCGTCATTCGCCCCACTGTCATTTTATTTAGCTTATTCTTTTTTTTTTTTCTTATTAAGTTATAAACCAGCGCTTGACCGCAATCCCGCCTGATGGTAAGCAGTGACGCAATCATTGATGGTAAAGCGCACTAGTTTATTAAGAGCCTATTCACTCTAGCCTTGAAGACACTCAAATTGTAGTCCGACGGAAACACCGCCGCCGGCAGATTGTTCCAGTCCCTCGATGTACGCGGTATAAAGGAGGAGGCGAAACGCTTCGTCCGGATCGTAGAGGTGTTAACAACATAAGGGTGGAAACTCACCGTATGACAGGTCGTCCGATGGTGGAACGGAGATGGGGGAATTAAATCGTGCAATTCCCTCGCACACTCCCCAAAATGTAGGTACCCTATAGAACACCGAAAGGCTGGCTACTCTACGCCTGTGCTCTAGGCTTTGGAGACCAACTCGAGTTAAATGTGAGTCACCAATCAGCCTCTTCGCACGCCTCTCCACTGAATCCAAAGTGGCCAGGTGACACTTAGCAGCACCAGCCCAAATGTGGCTGCAGTACTCCATACACGAACGGACCTGTGCTTTGTACAACATTAGAAGCTGCCCTGGTGTGAAGTACTGCCGGACCTTTGCGATAACGCCAAGTTTAAAGTTTTTAGCTTACTCTGTAAGCTATGTCGGTTGTGGAGGTCAGGTAGGTAGTCCCTCCATGTAAAATACTTATCATCATCATTTCAGCGTTAATCCTAGTCGCATCTGAAGATTATTCAGCTTTGGGGTCCGGGGTCTGCTTTACCAGCGACTGCCGTCTGACCTCCACAAGCCGAAGGAGATATCGAAGCATTGCAGTTAGACCAATTGTTGGTCTTTTGAGGGCTCCAACAACCCGTATCTGCCATTAGGACCCGTATCTGCCATTAGGAGCCAAAATACTGGAATTCAGCTTAAACTGGCCAGACTGGACGCTGACACAAACAAAGTAGGGAAATGGCTAGATAGGTGATAATGTCATGTGTAAAAGAATTTTCAGACTTGAGTTCCAAAAAAAAAAAACCGTAGTGCATATATTTGAATATATGCATATATTTAATTGCCTTAAAAGATAGCCAACTTCATCTATCCGATGATAACTAAACATTATTGATAAAAAAGTCGAGTCTTGAACACTTAATATGTCGTGGATAACGTGAAAATGTTATTTTAATAAAAGTTGCTCATTTGATATATATATCTAGGAGTCAAAAACGCGAGTTCGAACCCCGCGCAGTGCAAATATTTGCACTGGTCTGGTCGTGCCCCGGAAAGCACGTTAAGCCGTTGGTCCCGGTTACCATACGAACATTTAGCGGTAGTCGTTACGGGTTGTTGGAGCCCTCAAAAGTCCAACAATTGGTCAAACTGCAATGCTTCGATATCGCCTTCGGCTTGTGGAGGTCAGACGGCAGTCGCTTCAAGGAAATTATCGAAGTATAGCCATAACCAGCAGTTAGACTGGTAAAGCACTCACACTCGTCACATCACACTCGTCTCCACAGATTAGGCAACTCGGTCATGGGTCAATATATATACTTTACAACAAGCTTCCCATGGACATTCGAAACTTACCATTAAACGATATAAAAACTATATAAAGGCCAAACTTTGCATTAAGGGGTATTATTAAATCTCAGATTATTTAGAAGACAAAAAAGCTTGGGACTAAGCTGGTCGCTCTGTTAAGCATTATTATTAAGCGATATGCGTAATTATAACGTAAATTATTGTAAACATTTTCATTTTTAATGTCTGGACTTGAAAAAAGCCGATGATCCCTGAGTTTGTTTCGGCTATTTCTTCTCAGAGGTAGTCAGTTAGGAAATGCCGGTATCATCTAGTTTAAAAAAAAACATATGACGTGTAAAAATGATCAGTGCCAGTGTTGCCGTTTTAGCGACTTTGTCGCTAGATCTGGCGGATTTTGGATGTGCTTAGCGACTTTTTTTATCATACTAGCGACTACAATAAATTTAGCGACTTCTAGTGACTTTTTGTATGCAACGTTGATTAACACCAATTCCCAGTAGTGGTAATGAAATTAGAAGAAAACATAGACATATCTTAGTTTAAATTTAACTGTGGTTACTAGCAACACTACGAATACTGCTATTGGATTTTCTGGAAATCCCCTCCCAGAATGACGTTGAATCTTTAAGTTCATCACTGTTTACTATTTCTTTCTTCTTCATTTCATTCATTCATTAACAACGTTCATAGAAAGAAGGGAATAACCAGGTTTTACTTTTTCACAGAATAAACTTGTTTGTATGTGAAAGGACGAATAGTGGCTTGTTCAATTGTCGTATCAAAATGACGCAATAAATACCGAAATTTTTTGCTTGTTTAAACCTATTGATTTGATTACTATGATTAAATACTTTATAATACAAATTTCCTTTTATTTACATCATATTTTGTAACCATGAAATATTTGGAAATATTTAGCGACTTCTAGCGGATTTTTTATTCGTCTTTTTTTCAAAATCTAGGGACTTTTGCTTCGAGGTCTAGGGACTTTTTATTTTCCTAAACGGCAACACTGATCAGTGCTCCTACTCGCTTAATAAACGATTTCATTTCATTTCAAAGCGGATCCCAGCCTCCCAAGCTGAAAAAGCTTCGGAAGCGACTGGGATTAACGCTGAGATGATGATGATTGGGAGCAAACGCTGTGACGTTAGTTTCTAATGACGGCACGTGGACAGAGCCGTTTTGGAAAGTGAGGATTGTCGAACGGTTACTTCGCTTTGAGACGAGGACCAGGGCTGTTCTCCAGGGCGAGACTGTCGGTTTGGTATTTAAATTGTTATTGTCAAGATTGGAGGGTATATTTACACTTCGTAATTTAATACAAAACTTCACCTACGAAATGGATACCTTACCACGACATCAAGATGGTGATGACCCTGTCGCTCAGCCGTCGCTGACGTCGTCAAATATATCATACATTATTATGACGCATGACGTATTTCGAAACACCCCGTATACAAGCGCAGTCCAGGTCTCGTTCCAAGGGCACGCGGAATGGAGCGGCGATATCTTTACCAGAGTTCATTCACACTAGCTCAAAAATTAATAATAAGAACTTTTTAAATTTTGCTATGATCTATTTTTAATTTTACTATAATCTGTTTTTTTTATTTTACGATATTCTTTTTTTTATTAATTTTTAGTACTTAGTCATTGGATAACCGTTGTCTGTCTTTGTAAGACGGCTAAAATTCCATAAATTTCTGATAAATAGATGAAAAGACATCCATATGGTTACGTCAAGGTATTTCGTTTGTATAAAAATTAACAAATAAAAAATAAGTATTCATTATTAAAAAATAAAAAATGCTTTTTCGCATATTCTGAATAGCTAGGCTGATTTTAACACTTAAGGACTCGCTACTGGGTCCGAGGACCCAGTTCTTTTTTTTTATTTTTTTAATAAGTAATTATAAACTAGTGCTTGACCGCAATCCCGCCTGATGGTAAGCAGTGATGCGATCGTTGATGGTAAAGCGCGCTAGTTTATTAAGAGCCTATTCACTCAGAAAAACTGAGCGAATAGGAAGGAAGACGGCAGTTGAGCGAGATGATGCAATGTTAAATCCAACAACACGACCAACGATGCTGCGCCAAAGGGATGACTGATCTGAAGACCCCTCCACGACCAAACCCCCAACACAACAACATTAGGCGCATCGTACCCGGCACACATCGCAACACAACTGCTCAGACCCGTCCTCGCCATAACATCGGCGGCCGGCAGAAATTACCACCCACCTGACAAAGCCTTGCCGCCAAGCGATTTGTCGTGTTCCGGCATGATGTCTGGTGAAGCCGTACGGAGGACGGGTCTGAGCAGTTGTGTTGCGATGTGTGCCGGGTACGATGCGCGTAATGTTGTTGTTATTCC
This sequence comes from Sesamia inferens, assembly GCA_037179545.1. Lineage (NCBI taxonomy): Eukaryota > Metazoa > Arthropoda > Insecta > Lepidoptera > Noctuidae > Sesamia > Sesamia inferens. Next base: position 9,938,686 of record CM073951.1, on the reverse strand, counting down.
TGGTTATAAACCATCTCATCATCAATCTATTTACCGTCCCACTGTTGGGCACAGGTCTCCTCTAATACAGACAAGGGATGAGCCTAATCACCACGCTTGCTCCATGCGGGTTGGCGATTTCAGACTTAAAGTCCAGGTTTCCTCAAGATGTTTTCCTTCACCTTGTAATCAGTCATTGGTGTCCAAGATATACTTAGAAAGTACATATAACTTAGAAAAAGTTACATTGGTACTTGCCATCATGAACCACATCTGTGTACATCCAAATACGTTCAGAAGTTTTTGCGTCTGTGAAAGCGTAACACACATCCATCCATCATCATAGTAGGATTTTATCATCCGGAATATGGAGTATGTATCAATTACAGAAAAATAATGGAAGATCAATTTTCGTAAAATACAAAAAAACAAGGCGTAGTTACCTCCTTGGTGAGTTTGTTTTCACATTATCTCGACACTGATATATTAGGAGCCAGAGTCAACAATTTCAAGGTAATTAATTATATGGAGCTAACAGTATCATGTAACACCTGCCATTGTCTTCAGGGACGCATTTATGGGTCATCATCATCATTTGCCTATACTTGTGCCAAATTCGATAACGAATACATGTAAACAGATCAATTTAGGGTTATCATAATTCACATTTTACCTTGACATGACATGCATGTTTTACATACTAACTATTTATTAACAACTAGCTGCGCCGCACGGTTTCACGGTGGATTTTGATATGTTTTTGTTTTATATGCTCCACTCCTATTGGTCGCAGCGTGATGTTATATAGCCTAAAGCCTTACTGGATTTATGGGCTATCCAACGAAAAAATATTTTTTAAATCGGACCCGTAGTTCCTGAGATTAGCGCGTTCAAACAAACAAACTCTTCCGCTTTATATATTAGTATAGATTAATATTGCAGCATAGTTTACTGGAATCACTCAAATCACATGCATATCAACATTGTTTTTAGAAAAACTATTAGGTAAAAAGTTGATATTAATTTTTCAAGATAGCCCTACAGAACAAGAAACATGGATGAAATCCAGGTATAAAACACATTTTGGGGAATTCATTTTTTCAATACAATTTTGCATATTTTTACTACTTTTCAAATAAACCACATAACACATTATAATACCTCCAAGTGTAGAAGGCTTGTGTTTTGTTTCATTGAAGAATATAAAGTATACAAAATTAAACCTATTTGGAAATTAACTTGCATATGTATCATATTTCTTTAAGCGTATCTAAATATAAATAAACTTTTTACAATAGTAGGAAGTAGGATTATTACTTGCATGAAAATCATCTATCAAGATAAAGCTGTTAACATCTGTCATTTAGATGTAAACAAGTTGTTGCCTAGCAACGGTTTATTTACCTCCATTCTTTATCGAATTTAGCTCAAGTATAGGCTTTGCTCACATTTACATATTGTGCTCATAATATAGATTGGGGTCTGCATTAGACCAGGGGCCCTAGTCTGCTATTTTTATTAATCTGTCAGCTTGATAAATTGAAAATTGTCAATTGATCAGAACAGCGCCTCATACTACTGGAATGCGTGTTATGGCTAGTTTATTAAGAGCCTATTCACCCTAGCCTTGAAGGCACTCAACTTGTAGTCAGACGGAAACACTGCCGCTGGCAAATTGTTCCAGTCCCTCGATATACGCGGTATAAAAGAGGAGGCGAGACGCTTCGTCCGGATCGTAGTGATGTTAACAACGTCCGATGATGGAACAGAGTTGGGGGAATTAAGTCATGCAAATCACCTCGCACACTCTCCAAAATGCATCCTATAGAACGCCGACAGGCTTAAAAAAAAGATTCCCTGAACTTAGATTAAGTTTAGTTTGTGAACCAGGGAATTTGGGTCATTATCTGATGCTGAGATGTGACAGCAACTGGAATTTGAAGGTTTTTCATCACGGAAATTTTTTCTTCTTATGTTTTGTCCATACATTTACGAGTACTTATCATTAAAACTAACCTCGTGTACTGTGGCAGCTGTGAACAGGAAGCAGTTGAGGAGTCCCTCCTTCTCATTCAGGAATATGTAGAACAGCTCATCTGGACGTCCTGGTACTTGGCTAGCCCTGGAAAGAAACATTTGGTGAATATTGATATCCAATTGATGTCCAAGATCGCTCCTTGCATCATTATATTTTATTTGTTCTATATGATGTTAATTAATTAGATGTATATATTTATTTAAACTAGTATGATATAGATAGTTCAATCCACGAAGACGCGCCCCACTATTTCTCCTAACCGTTTATAGTACACACATCAAAAGTGTCTAGGGATCAAGCATTTTTATGCGGATTTCTTGAGATTGAGATGTGGCTTTGTAATAAATTTATGATTTTATAAATTTATATGGATCCTTTTTGGTGCATTTCATAATTTGAATCAGGAACTGTGAATCAAATTCGAGTAAAAGATGAAAATCAGCTGTCAATATTTTCCCTATAAAAACATACAACGCATTGAAGACATTATTAGTGCTACTGTTTCCCTACTACTGATTAAAATCAATGTTATTATGGAGCGGTGACGTCATTTAAGCAGGGAAGAAATGCTCAGAGCCGTGGGAATGATAGAAGCTGGTTCCCGGCAACGTACTGTGGCTTTAGCTCTGAATACAAGTCAGAGTGTTATCAGTCGACTTTGGACACGTTACCGAAGCACTGGTACCGTGGCTGAGCGCCATGGAGGACGGTATCGCTGCACCACACGGAGACAAGACCGATACATTCAAATCTTAACTCGAAGAGCTCTAACAATAACCGCCATGATGTTAGCCGTGAGGCTTCATCACTCTTCAGGGAACTTAATTAGCGACCAAACAGTCAGAAACCGCTTGCATGAAGTGAACCTTCATTCCCGAAGACCGCTACGGGTACCACCTATAGCAATGCACAATCGTAGGATTCGATATCAATGGGCTCTTGAACACAGAAATTGGGCAGAAGAACAATGGCGTTTCGTGTGCTTTTCTGATGAGTCTCGTTTTGGTATGAGACCGGATACAAGACGTATACGACACTGGAGAACCCCTGGACGCCAACAGCGATTAAAATCCTGCCAGGAAGTCTATCCTTATAGTGGTGGAACCATCATGGTATGGGCGGGTATTTGGATCGGCGGAAGAACTGAGTTGATTTGGATCAGAGGCAACCTCAACGCTCAAATTTATGCTGAGACAATTGTATCAGACGTCATCGTTCCTCTACAAGTGCAAATCGGTCCCTTATTTCAGTTAATGCATGATAATGCACGACCGCACACCGCAAGAGTTGTAAGACAGACTCTCGCCGCAGCTAACATCAATGTCCTGCCCTGGCCTGCTCAGTCGCCAGACTTGAACCCGATTGAGCATGCATGGGATATGCTACAGAGAAGAGCTCTGCCGAATATGGAGGGTATCCAGTCGCAAGAAGACCTTTGTTTGTTGTTGCAACGAACATGGGCGGCCATTCCACAGCGTGATTTGGATGAACTCATTTTGAGTATGCCAAACCGATGTTCTTGTGTTGTTAGTGTTCGCGGTAGAAACACGGATTATTAATTGTTTAAGTTACCCAATAAAATTTTAGAGAAAACTGTTATTTCAGTCTTTTTTTCGAACTTTTGTGTTATTGGTTCAAATGTCAAATATCCCTTTATAAGGAAAATGGCAAATTTCTTTATTAATGCAAAGGTGACTTGGTTTATCGTTACTGTGACAAACGAAAACACTTTATTTGATGAATCCTTAAAGAAAATTTTAATTAATATCAATCAGGAGAAAAGTTATTGCAAAAATATATGTTGATCCCTAGACACTTTTGATGTGTGTATATGTGTGCAAGCTTCCGTCAATGTTTGAGTGTTATCCGTACACAATAATTATCTATGAGTGCACACCCACACTACAATAAATTGACTAATCAGGAGAGAGCGTCATGGTCAAAGTGAAAGATGCTCTACTTCAATTTTATACTCTTTACCCGACTGCAAGGAAAATTGAGGTGTGGATATTTTATGTGATTATTAGTTAATATACAATTATAATACCATTTTTATATAATAATAGGAGGTAATTAGAGACATAAATGAAATACGTGAAAAAGTTTTATGGAACTTTTTTTATTGAAATAAAAATCGTCAATCACTCGTTTCAGAAATGTCTGATTCAGATTCTGAAGTATCACTGACATTTATAATAAAATTGAAATCAAGATCACAGTGTCTCATGTATTCGTCTTCTATTTTTTCCACGTGCTGACAAGTATTGAACCAGACATCTTTATTTACTCGATCAAATGCTTCATTTAAAATGGGCATAATCGAAGTGTAGTTTTGATTGATATTGCGGTTAGCAACGTCGTTTTTTACAATACCTCAAATGTTTTCGATTGGATTTAACTCTGGGTGATAAGGAGGCAGCCGAAGCACTGTGAATCCATATTCCTTTAATAATTCGTCAACTCTGTACTTGCGGAAGTTTTCTTTGTTTTTTAATATAAGGTCATAAAGTTCAGGCTTTTTGTAGGTTGGTACAAAATGGATATTTTTTGCATTCAGCCAAGTCTGCATGTCTAATTTGTTGGAGTTGGATGTGGGTATTTTTTCCGAACTAGTATTGTGATAGGCTGCATTATCCAAGACTACCACGGCTTCATTTGGGAGATTTGGTATTAGTTTCTCCTTAAGCCACTTTAAGTAATTATCCGAGCTCATATTATCGTGGTAGTCTCCGGATTTGATCTCTGCTCTGTACGTTAACAACGCATTTGGTACGAAACCCTCAGCACTTCCGGCATGTACTATAATTATGCGCACACCCTTTGTTAAATTTTGTTTCATTGCTGTTTTAGAGCCTTTGTCGGCCCAAGATTTTTTTTGCACGTGGTTGGTATGAATATATGATTCATCTGTGTACACTATAGGTCTACCTGCATTACGAAAAGATTTTACCTGTTTTAAATATTTCAATCTTAACATTTGAATATCATGTTTTTCGGTTAGGACCTTCCTATTATTCTCAGTTTTTCTCCATTTATAACCAAGCTTAAGTAACAATGTTCTTAGGGTGGTTCCATTAAATTGTATACGGTCTTTCAAAATAGTATTAAGTCGTGATAATGTTGGAAATTGATGATGTTCTTTATGGCAGTTTTGGATAGTTCTTCGGACTACACCAATATCAAATTTATCTAAATTAATTTTTCGTGGTCTTACCCTTCTCTTCTTCATAGGTGATGTAAAAATAGAAGCACTTCTGCCTGCTAAATTCGAATGCGACGTACTCGCTTCATTTTTAGAATCAATATCCATTTCCGTAGTCGGCTCTGTTGTACGCTCTTCACTTTGGACTACAGAAACTATCGCATCCGTCTCCATAGTTATATTAGACTCCATAGTAGATACTGTAGTTTGCTTTATTGTCTCAGTATAAGCCTTTCTTTCGCGTAGAATTCTAGTCACTGTGCTTTCAGATATTCCAACAGCCTGTGCGGTTCTCCATCGAGCATCAGTGAGTTTTTCTGCAAAATTTTTACTTGCTTCTTTTTTCATGAAATCGTAAACTTTAGAAATAATTTCTCTTGCCTACAATTAAAAAAAATAGTCTTACTTTTAAATATAAAATGAAGTCTAGTTAGTAAAATTTAATTTTGAATTAAACTACTTTTCTTTTATTATTTTATGTGTTTCGTAACAATAATTTACATACCTGGCTTTTAAGTACAACACGCTGAGATTTTTTCGACATTTTAAAAAAATATAAAGTAGAGCAACTTTCGTGTCGAGTCTGGATTTTTGGAATACAGGTTGTACTACTTGTGTGCATCGAACCACTGACGGTCCGTGACTGACGCTCGGAGAAAACTCCCCGCGCCCCGCGATCCCCTCAACCTAAAATTGGTGGGGCGCGTCTTCGTGGATTGAACTATCTATATAATTAACGTAGGTATATATTTATTGTATAATCTATGCAAATAGTACACTGTAGACTACCTACATTATTTCTCTCTCCTTCCCCTTAGTATTCCATCCAAAGGTTGTCTGTAAAAGATCACTCTTAGCTATAAGACCACCCATTGTGTCACCCTTTGTAAAATATTTTTATGTTGTGTAATCTATATGGTGTACATAATAAAGAGTATTCTAATCTATTTTATGGACTCGCCTCCTATCCCAACCATAACAATCTATAACCCAACGGTATCGGGAACAGGGTCCAAGCTACAGCCGGTCAGGGCTTCAGCGAAAGGAACCTCCTGACAATACGAGCAATATCCAGAAGTACCGCATTCTAAATGAAGATCCAGATGTTCCTTGACCTAACTGCTCAACGAGGTGATGGACGAGTCACATAGACTGGTGGTCAGACTTTTTTTTTTACTAAAAACTAGCGCTTGACCGCAATCCCGCCCGATGGCTGGCAGTAATACAATCATTGATGGCAAAGCGCGCTAGTCTATTAAGCCTATTCACTTAAAAAACTTAGTGAATAGGAAGGAAGACGGCAGTTGAGCGAGGTGATGTAATGTTAAACCCAACAACACGACCGATGATGCTGCGCCAAAGGGAGATTGATCTAAACACCCTCCATGACCAAACTCCCAACACAACAACATTTGGCGCATCGTACCCGTCACTCATCGCAACACAACTGCTCAGACCCGTCCTCCGTACGGCTTCACCAGACATCAACCGGAACACGACAAATCGCTTGGCGGCAAGGCTTTGCGCGTGCAGTTAGTTATACTCCGCTCCTATTGATCGCAGCGTGATGTTATATAGGTGTCCTCTCATAGAGAGAAGGATTGAGCGTAATCACCACGCTTGCTCAATGCGGGTTGGCGATTTCAGACTTAAAGTTCAGGATTCCTTAAGATGTTTTCCTTCACCTTATAATCAGTCATTGGTGTCCAAGATATACTTAGAAAGTACATTATAACTTAGAAAAATTACATTGATACTTGCCTGACCTGGAATCGAACCAGCACACTCATACTTGAGAGGCTGGTGTTTTAACCACTAGGCCACCACGACGTGCACGACAACCGAATGGGATATATTTATGGATATATGTAAAGGCTAGTCACCCACAGACCAACCGCGGTAAGTAGAGTTGCTTTAATGTTTCAGCCATCCTATAGGTATAGAACATAATATTAATGAATAATGATGTACAGAGGACCCATAAGAAAGCTCAAGGGCGCACAGAGAGCTATGGAAAAGGCTATGCTAGGTGTGCGGGCTTGCGGGCGGTGAGCAGTGGGCAGTTCACCCACCGGTAAGGACCAGGCCCGAGTCGACGGCGTGTCGTGTTTCACGCGCACCTCAAAGAGATGTCAGCACATCGTGACGGGGTCCACGAATACCTACCGATGCGTCCTGGCTCGGGTGGGTTGCGGGTTGGTTAATAAAGAAACCGTGGCTCTGGCCTACAGGCAAGTGAAGGAACGCAGGTGAATTTTAGTCAGTAATAATAATTAATTGTTTGTTTATTATTTCAACAACAAGTAACATTACAGTCTTGAGTCTTGTGATTGGAGCCTCCTTTTAAGCAGAAAAGCCTGTGTTAGGAGACTCCGCTCTTCCATAACTTAATAAGTTTCATGAAGGTACTTGTTTTATACAAAATTAAGAGGCTTAAGGCTATACATACAGCACACGCGCGCGCGCGTGTGCGTGTGTGTGTGTGTCTGTGTCTGTGTCTGTGTCTGTGTCTGTGTCTGTGTCTGTGTCTGTGTCTGTGTCTGTGTGTGTGTGTGTGTGTGTGTGTGTGTGTGTGTGTGTGTGTGTGTGTGTGTGTGTGTGTGTGTGTGTGTGTGTGTGTGTGTGTGTGTGTGTGTGTGTGTGTGTGTGTGTGTGTGTGTGTGTGTGTGTGTGTGTGTGTGTGTGTGTGTGTGTGTGTGTGAGTGTGTGTGTGTGTGTGTGTGTGGGTGTGTGTGTGTGTGTGGGTGTGTGGGTGTGTGTGTGAGTGAGGGTGTGTGTGTGAGAGTATAAATGTGAGCACTAATGAATTAGAATGTGCGCATCGTAGCGTGTGCTAAGTTAATATAGGCACGTTGCGCGGCGAACAGACACCCTTACTTCACAGACGCTATACACAAACGCGTTCGGGCAGCGCGGGCAGCGGTACGCGTGGACACTGGGCGGTGTTACATTACAACACAATGCCGCCCATACTCATACATATTCTACCCCCTTTAGTCCGAAAGGTAACCGTACATAGCTGGAAACCGGACGGGTGGGGGGTAATTACACCCTTATTCTGTAGGAGCGTCGAGTCGGCACCTCTGTCGCTGGTCGTCCTCCGCTGGGCTTCCCTCAGGCAACTGGGGGTTCCACCTGGGGGGGACTGAACGCCGAGGTGTCGTGAAGAAAGCAGGCCGTAAGTGGGTTCTGTGACGCGCCTACAGATAAACACATCGCAATCAATCACAGACGTGCGCAACTCACGCACGCACGTCAAGAAACCCACAGGCCATTGTTGCCGAACATGGCGAGGGGTCCGCAGTAGCGGACCGATTGTTCTGGACTCTGCGACCAGGGGGCCATAGCCCTAGGCGTAGCCCGCCACGCTCCCTTGCGGGGGCGTCGCGATTACTACTCGATTATAATGTGCGCATGATTGTGCAGAGATTTGGCAGATGTAGGGTTATGTACATCTTAACAACGCCTCCGTTTCATCATATGTTAGTGTTTTTATCCAACTAGTTAGTGATTTTTTTTTATTCGTATTGTTTCTTATTATAAACATAAATTTCTTTGTATAGCTGAGCTGAGCGTCTTTTGCACTATAATATCTTTTCTTCTTTTTAATGTAAATGTAAGGTCAAAAGGAATATCTTTGTGTTTCTTAAGCACTGTTTTAATTATGTATAGTTTTCTAACCGAGAGTAAATAGTAAAGTAAAAATCTATGTCTCAGTGATCGTATCGGGAATGAGGAGATTTGTAGAAGAACGAAATTCGCCGACATAGCCCAGCGAATTAGCTCTTTGAAGTGGCAGTGAGCGGGGCACATAGCACGTAGAGCCGATGGAATATGGGGCAGAAAGACTCTTGAATGGCGACCACGTACCAGCAAGTGCAGCGTCGAACACCCACCGACTAGGTAATTGAATTGGGTTGTATCCTAAAAAATAATTTAATGTCCATCAGATAGATTTATAAAAAATATGCAACACGTATTTTTTATTTTTTCTTTCATTCAAATACTTAAGAAGATATATTGATTTGAAATGTCGCATAACGTCACGCCGTGGTACAAAATATACAACGGCGTGACGTAATTAGCCCCCACTCCGTAACTTTAATACGCTATATCTCAGTAGTTTTTGGTAATTTAGACAAAATAAAAAATACGGGTCTTAATTTTTTTTATTATCTATAAGACGGCCTTATTATTTTTTTGATTTTCATACCTTGGATACATCCCTATTACCTGACTAAAATCGCAGGGAAGCGCTGGATGCAGATTGCGTCCAACCGGTCTTTTTGAAGATCCTTGGCCTATGTCCAGCAGTGGACTGCCTGTGACTGATATGATGATGATGATGTACAGAGGACAGCAGGTTAAGCTACCCGAAGCTGTCAAATAATCTCAATCAAGCTTGAGCCTTAATGCTTTAGCGATAAAGTTGAAAATGTAATAAAAAAATCTGACAGCTTAATAGTAGCTTGTTGTGCTGTCGGCTGTACCTCATAAATTATTTAAAGCCGGTTTTTCCGACGATGACGTCATACATAATCGTACAGATTAACCTTTACGTAGTTTGTTGTGAAGAAAAACAGGTTTACCAACTATTTATTTTCAAAAAAAAATAATGGTACTGGATTTGTAGTCTTTTTAGGGTTCCGTAACGAAAGGGTAAAAACGGGACCCTGTACTAATTACTAAGACTCCGCTGTCTGTTTATCTGTCACCAGCAGGCTAATAGGGTAAAACATTATCCTCCAGCTCAACAACATTCATTGCGTTATTAACGTTGTTGTAGACACATATTTCTCGAATATATCGAGCAACGCATAAGCAATCTCATCATTCATCATCATTTCAGCTGAAAGATGGCCACTGCTGGATATAGGCCTCCCTCAAGGAACTTCCTGACGACCGGTCTTGCGCGGTCGTCGGCGAAGGACCGGTCGTCAGGGAGATCCTTCACCAGATCGTCGGTTCATCACGCTGCTTCTTCCGGTGCGTGGTCGCCACTCGAGAACCCGTCAGCCCCATCGGGCATCGATCCTACGGGCAATGTGCCGACCCACCGCCACTTAAGTGTTGCAATTCTTCGAGCTATGTCCGTTACTCTCGTTCTGCTGCGGATCTCCTCATTACTGATTTGATCACGCAGTGAAACCCCAAGCATAGCCGTCTCTATTGCCCGTCTCAGTTCCATAGGGGTCGATTCGCACGTACCACAACCACACCACAACGACGCCACGTGTTCGGGCGTATATTTTGTATTGAAAATTGACACGTACCAAATTTTTCCGTTGTTATTGACCACCTGTGTAATACGACTACCACTTCGCGGCGGCAAGGCCACCACCGGCGACAGCACTGCGGCCACATCGCCACGACATGACGTCATCAACAGCGCGAGCCTATAGGTAGTATGAAAGACAACGTAACCACATCGACATTTTGTCGCTACTACAACGCAACTGCAAAAAGCCGCTGCGACACTATTCACACGAAACCACAGCTTGACCACATTTTGTCACTGCGGCGTGGTATGGTTGTGGTACGTGTGAATTGACGCTAAGTGATCACTGGCAACACACACTGGTCGAAGACTTTTGTCTTGAGACACTCAAGACATTAGCAATATGCTTCAAAATTATTCAAATTAATATTTAGTATCTAATATTGCGTGACGCAATTAGGATGCTTGCTGTAACTTAAAAACCGTAATAGTTAGATACTTTAAATTTTCACAGATCATGTATTTCTGTTGCTATAACATATACATAAAACAGAATTAAATAAATACTAGGAGACCCGTGCGAAGTATTCGCACATTTGAACAATCCTTGATTTTCAATCGTAAATTTTCGAAAAACCACTGAAATGTGAGTAATTTGTGTATTATTTCGGTGTAGTGGTCCAGAAAAACTTTAAAATGATGCCTCATTTACGTATATTGATAAAGTATAAAGGAAGTTATGAAGTATCGACAAAAAAGCCCTTGAAAAATAATATATACGATTTTTAAGACAGGTCTTAGGTACATAACATAACAGATGTAATTTTTACTATAAATAATGCTACGGAATACTGCTTGTGCGTATCCGGCTCGCAATTGGCCAGTTTTTTATTTTGTTTATATTTACAATACGCAGGTAGTTATAAAAAAGAATTAGACATAATTTTATAACATTTTTTGTTTTTGCTCGCCTCCTAAATATATATCTTAGCCTGATTTTAAATGATGATGAAGCTGACTGTTCCGACCGATTTCAGTCATGGCGACTTAAACTACACACATCAAAAGTGTCTAGGGATCAAGCATTTTTATGCGGATTTCTTCAGATTGAGATGTGGCTTTGTAATAAATTTATGATTTTATAAATTTATATGGATCCTTTTTGGTGCATTTCATAATTTGAATCAGGAACTGTGAATCAAGTTCGAGTAAAAGATGAAAATCAGCTGTCAATATTTTCCCTATAAAAACATACAACGCATTGAAGACATTATTAGTGCTACTGTTTCCCTACTACTGATTAAAACCAACGTTATTATGGAGCGGCGACGTCATTTAAGCAGGGAAGAAATGCTCAGAGCCGTGGGATTGATAGAAGCTGGTTCCCGGCAACGTACTCTGGCTTTAGCTCTGAATACAAGTCAGAGTGTTATCAGTCGACTTTGGACACGTTACCGAAGCACTGGTACCGTGGCTGAGCGCCATGGAGGACGGTATCGCTGCACCACACGGAGACAAGACCGATACATTCAAATCTTAACTCGAAGAGCTCCAACAATAACCGCCATGATGTTAGCCGTGAGGCTTCATCACTCTTCAGGGAACTTAATTAGCGACCAAACAGTCAGAAACCGCTTGCATGAAGTGAACCTTCATTCCCGAAGACCGCTACGGGTACCACCTATAGCAATGCACAATCGTAGGATTCGATATCGATGGGCTCTTGAACACAGAAATTGGGCAGAAGAACAATGGCGTTTCGTGTGCTTTTCTGATGAGTCTCGTTTTGGTATGAGGCCGGATACAAGACGTATACGACACTGGAGAACCCCTGGACGCCAACAGCGATTAAAATCCTGCCAGGAAGTCCATCCTTATAGTGGTGGAACCATCATGGTATGGGCGGGTATTTGGATCGGCGGAAGAACTGAGTTGATTTGGATCAGAGGCAACCTCAACGCTCAAATTTATGCTGAGACAATTGTATCAGACGTCATCGTTCCTCTACAAGTGCAAATCGGTCCCTTATTTCAGTTAATGCATGATAATGCACGACCGCACACCGCAAGAGTTGTAAGACAGACTCTCGCCGCAGCTAACATCAATGTCCTGCCCTGGCCTGCTCAGTCGCCAGACTTGAACCCGATTGAGCATGCATGGGATATGCTACAGAGAAGAGCTCTGCCGAATATGGAGGGTATCCAGTCGCAAGAAGACCTTTGTTTGTTGTTGCAACGAACATGGGCGGCCATTCCACAGCGTGATTTGGATGAACTCATTTTGAGTATGCCAAACCGATGTTCTTGTGTTGTTAGTGTTCGCGGTAGAAACACGGATTATTAATTGTTTAAGTTACCCAATAAAATTTTAGAGAAAACTGTTATTTCAGTCTTTTTTTCGAACTTTTGTGTTATTGGTTCAAATGTCAAATATCCCTTTATAAGGAAAATGGCAAATTTCTTTATTAATGCAAAGGTGACTTGGTTTATCGTTACTGTGACAAACGAAAACACTTTATTTGATGAATCCTTAAAGAAAATTTTAATTAATATCAATCAGGAGAAAAGTTATTGCAAAAATATATGTTGATCCCTAGACACTTTTGATGTGTGTATATGTGTGCAAGCTTCCGTCAATGTTTGAGTGTTATCCGTACACAATAATTATCTATGAGTGCACACCCACACTACAATAAATTGACTAATCAGGAGAGAGCGTCATGGTCAAAGTGAAAGATGCTCTACTTCAATTTTATACTCTTTACCCGACTGCAAGGAAAATTGAGGTGTGGATATTTTATGTGATTATTAGTTAATATACAATTATAATACCATTTTTATATAATAATAGGAGGTAATTAGAGACATAAATGAAATACGTGAAAAAGTTTTATGGAACTTTTTTTATTGAAATAAAAATCGTCAATCACTCGTTTCAGAAATGTCTGATTCAGATTCTGAAGTATCACTGACATTTATAATAAAATTGAAATCAAGATCACAGTGTCTCATGTATTCGTCTTCTATTTTTTCCACGTGCTGACAAGTATTGAACCAGACATCTTTATTTACTCGATCAAATGCTTCATTTAAAATGGGCATAATCGAAGTGTAGTTTTGATTGATATTGCGGTTAGCAACGTCGTTTTTTACAATACCTCAAATGTTTTCGATTGGATTTAACTCTGGGTGATAAGGAGGCAGCCGAAGCACTGTGAATCCATATTCCTTTAATAATTCGTCAACTCTG